>CM069302.1:9830155-12381822 GCA_035609425.1 Epinephelus awoara | reverse complement strand
CATTTTGAGGATTGCGGTCACATAACGTCTTACTTCCAGAAAATGTATTTAGAGCAACATTAAAAGCACATTGAAACCTCTGAATTACAGTAAATAAGACCGTGCTGTAATTATTTCTTCATATTTTCTGATGGTTTACAAACATAAACTTTCATATAAAACATCTCAGTTACCTTCAAATTTAGATTTTACTTTAAATTCAACTTCTGTGGCAGGCTGGTGACACTGTACCAGAGACAGTGCATTTTGTTGCTCACTGATCTCGGGGCCAGGAGCCCACAAATAGTAAATTGACTGCACTTGAGTAGCGCCTTTTTAATCTTCTGACCACTCAAAGCACTTTTACACTACATCACTATCACCCATTCACACACTGGTGGCCAAGGCTGCCTTACCTGGTGCCACCTGCTACCCAGTAACCATTCTCATGCTCTCACACACTGATGGAACAGCCATCTGGAGGAGCCGGGGATTGAACAGCCGATCTTCCGTAGAGTGGACGACCTGCTCGCCCAGGTGGTCACAAGATCAAGAAAAGCGGCCTCGAGAAAACTGAGGAGCAGAACGACATTTTGGGAAATACTCTTTTTCTTGCAGAGAATAAGATTGGAAGTAATCCTGTATCTGTCAAGTAGATTTGCTTAGCTTATCATGAAGACTGGCTAGCATTAACGCTTTGCAGCTTGTTTTATTAATCTGAACAAAAATCCAAACCTTGTTTATACTGGTGTTAGAGACCGTGGCGCAGGCCTCTGTAGATGACTTGTGAGTCACGAGCATGCATGTATGTGCTCCAAAATGCCAGGCGGCGAACAAACAAAATATTTTGTGGATAAGCAAGAAATCAGCGAGGGTTACTGGAAGAACATTACTGGAAAAGTAAACTGCCTGGCAACATTAGAAAAACCCAGATGTACCACCGAACATTGCATTTGAGTTTTGTATATAACTGTAGTTTTCTTCCAACTCAAAATTATTTATTATTAAATTATAGTATCGCTTTGTGTCCCCTCGGGTTGCCACTATTTCCATGGGGTCGGTTTTTTTTAGGTCTTACCGTGATCTCTTTTGTTCTTCCACACCCTGCGGCAAATAGCCTCTTAGTTCCCCAGTGTGGTGGCTATTTCTTTCCAATAATTTGAAGCCATTTGTCTGCACCTGTGGTCTCTCAATGAAGAGAGACCTGCTCAGGAAGTCTTTACTGGAAGGCATCCCTGTTGAGCTAAAAACTGCAGCAAGCCTAGAAAAATTCAGAGGTGCGCGACAAAGTGCTATGACAACTTTCGGAGTCTCTGCGCTCAATGTGAAACAGGCGATTATGTCATTTTCTAGTGTGAAGCTCACACAGGAGACGCTATGGCAGTTTTACAGGAGGGTTACATGACGGTCTATTTTGGCAGGGTAGAGTCGTTTCCTAGAGTCCTTGCTGGTTCCCTTCAGTGTAATTCCTATTAATTGTCACCTATTGAATGTTGAGATTTTACACACAGATCACAAACGGTACGGACAGCAGCACACTAAGCAAATGACTGTTGCAGATAATTTCTTGCTGATGGGTTGCAAGTATAGGCCTTTTTCACGGAGGAAATTTTGACATGGCACAGGTGTAAATAATGAAATTAACAATGGCTGAATTCCATTTAGCTGCTGTGATTTCAGGGTCCTAATGTCGTGCATGCCTGCTCACCGTTAGTTAGTGTTACAATATTGTCATTAGCAACACCTGTGCTTTTCTGACTGACAGGTGAAACTGTCTGCTGTGACAAAGGTCCATAGTGTTTGTTTTGATGGGTGAAATGAGACAAAAATCAACAGCAGAGGAAATGGTCTTTTGTCGCAAATTGCAGCTTTGCATGTTGTAAATTTGATCGTAACCATGGGCTCACACACATGCCGTCTTTTACTACCTGAAAAACACGAGGTCGGGTGCTGAATGCTCCTCTTGTGCCAACTTTAAAGGCAGGTTGCACCTGACATCGCAAAACGACCATAACGAGCACCGTCTCACAGCCTACTGATCAGAAATCCAGAGTTTGGAGCTGATCTTCTTCCAGACATTGTCTTTTAAATATATAAAAATATTGTCAGTGGCACAGATGTAAAGCTCTGGGTAGCTCTGCACTGAAGTGACAAATTTCTCCATATTTATAAACTGATATTTATGGCAGAAAGGAAAGATACCCGCCAGCTGTGTTGGTTGCTTTGGGCTTGTTTGGCTGCATTCCAAAAGTTGAACTTTGATCTTAGGTTGGACCCTAAACAATAGACATTTGAGACTGCTTACGCACCACGACAGCATTGCTCTCACTTTCTCTCTGTATAACGCCCTTTGCTTTCCCCCCTCTGTCCCTCCCTACCTATCTAGCTCTGTCTTTTACATACTCACTCTCTCAGACACACACACACACGCACGCACACTTACAGTCACAAGGGAGTACAGCCTTTATATGGTGGGGTCCATTAGGTGTATTAGCTGGTGGTGAAAAGTGGTGCTGATGTGGTGCTTACAAAGCTCCACAGGGGAGATGGACATTTGATCTTCTATCTGACCCAATCTGACTCCAGGGCTCCTGCCTGATCTAATTTCTTTGTTGTTAGGAGTTAAAGTGGGAGTGTTTGAGCTGTTTTTTTTTTCGTTGGTTTGAGCAACATCTGCAGCGATAAGTGTCCATTGCTGGTGTGTTTTTGTGCTGTGCTGGCTCGCCATTTTGTTATCGCAAAGAGTATACGGTAATCCAAGAAGCTAAGAGATAGCAAGTAGGGTTAGGTAAATAATGAAAGCATATTCAGTGGCAATTTCTGCAGTAGCCCTTAAAAGTCAGTGGCTCAAGCAGATCACAGCATTTAGTGCATGTTGTTGATCTGATCACAAGGAGCGAACCATGAAATAAGAAGCTTGATTTTGTGCAGTTACTGCTGACTGGTTTTTCTGTTTTCAACCAGAGGAACGTTTTCTCCAGCGACTCACACAGAGGGTCAAAGATAAATTCGGCGAGCATGATCTCGCCTCAGAGGTTATTGGGCTTTATGTGACCACAGAGTCCTCTAATCTAGCAATAAGCTCCATGGATCGACCTGAGTTTGAGTCCTAACCTTAGAGGACTCTCTGGCAAGTCGTTTCTTGTTATTTATTCACTGTCGAGACGGTGACAGGTCCAGGTCGAAGTCGAGGCCTGTCCGCTGCAGGAGAAAAAAATCTCTAGGTTTCAACAAACCACAGGACACTCTTTGAGGAAAAAAAAGGAGCCCTGCTTTTTCGCTTTGGTTTCTGTAGTGTGAACAGACGTGTTGGCCAAACAGGCTGACATCCCCCTGCACTCTGGCCGACAGTCACGATTGTCTGCCATTGATGTAAAATGTCACCTGAAATTGGTTGTGTTGCCTCGTGGAAAAGCATCTCCATTTCCCTTTCTGCTCCAGTGCTTTTGTTTCCTTTTCTGTGCCAACATCTCAGGGTCAACTCTTCAAAAACGAATCGATTGCAGGTGCAGCTTGTAGAGTTGTTAGTGGAGATCTGCATCAGTCCTTATTTTTACACTACTGTGTTTGTCTGACGATCTTTCAAGATAAAAACCATTGCAGTTTTAAAGTACTACATCAGGGGTTCAGCAAGTTTTAGCTTAGGGTTGCAACTAATGATTATTTCCATTAGTTATTAATCTGTTTAATATTTGCTTGATTTATTCTTTAATTGCTCGGTTTATTTTTTTTTTTTTACTAAAAAACAACTTCAAAACAAAATTACTTTATCTTTTATACATCTTCTTTATATGTATTACATTATTTATTTATCCATTATCAAAATAGCTGTTTAATGACTAATCAATTAAGTGACTAAATGTTACCATTGAGAAAACTATGTCTATAAACTATGTGTCACAGTTTTCATTCATATCTGTATGACGTAAGAACTAATTAGCAGACTATTAAGAAGACTTAATTAGCAGATACTACAGTTGTTTAAACTATCACAGTGAGCTGTGAGTTTGCATGCATTTTTGTCACAGTTATATCACAGTTTGGATGTTATATGAATGCAAATTGATTAATCTCTCTCCTCAAGCTCCCTATTCTCTAATCAAGGCCCCTAAATATGGCAAAATTATTAATAATAATGCTTATACAGTAGATAGGGCTGAACAGTCCATTCTCACTCAAAGTTGTCTAATACTGCCGCTTTGTCAATGATTTGAGAGTCAGACGCCTGATGCCAAAAGCCACCTTTCTTGGTGGTGGTATGCAGCTGGGCGGCATCAGGATGTAACTTGGCCGGACTAGATCTTTTGAATTATTATGATATGCCACAGGTTGGCTGTGGAAAATAATCTAATTGCAATTTGTAGACCAATCTTGCCATTGCATTTTTTCCCTGTCTTCCTCCATCTCCTTTCTTATCTGTATTATTATTATTATCGTTCCTGAAAAATAAATATGAATATTGCTGATTTCATGTCAGTAGCAGTATTGTAACAAAACTAAAGTGCACACTGACAATGGCTCTACCCTTCTGAAATATTTAGATAACTCAAAACCTTGTAGGGTTGTAAACATGTTGTAATTGTTCCTGCTTCAGGTTCCAGACTGTGGTCTGGATGTTGATGCTGGGAACAACCCCCCTCACTTTACCCAACAGTTTGGAAAGCAAGAACTTTACCTGATCCTGATAGGCTGCAGCATTTACTCATGAGCACATTGAAACCTACACTGTTCATTTGCTACCTCTTGACAGCTTTACAGCTAATTTGTTATCTGTTCTGATCGCCAACACCTGTCTGCTCTGAGGGCATCCAGCGCCTCTCGCTTGCTCGCTCAACCACACACTTGCTATGCACACAATATGCTGTTCTTACCACTATGGTATATATAACATGTGTACTGACTTAAAATCAGCCCTGGCCATTTTCACATGGTACTACTGCAAGCATAACAGCTTGCACATAATGTTTTACAACTTGTTTTCTTCATCTACTCTAATTCATCAGCCTAATCGTCAGAAGAAACAGTTTGCATTACACCTTTCTGCAAAACATGAATACATTACATTTGCATGTTTCATATGTATCATATCAACTTTCTAAAGTGTTGTAATATATAAGCTGAATTTTGTCATTGGGAAGTGGAGAGAATGGTGGATGGTATGTCACCTAGGCGAGATGCCTGCTGAGCTGCAGACCGCTGTTCGAAACCAGGAACACCGGTTGTTTTGTGGCCACCCTCATCAACATTTCCACCAGTGTATGTGGCAGAAATCCTGGCTGTTTTTCACCAGCACATCACAGCTTTTTTCAGAGGTGTCTCAAGTGTGTGTTTATTGAGCCAAAACGTAATCTTTTCCTAACCATATCCAAGTGATCTTTGCGCCTAAACTTACCCACGTATCCGCTACAAAACATCCTACAAATGTGACCTATCCATAGTGTGTAAAAACGTACAATACAAACATTTTTTTCTGGCGATGGGGTGTGTTCACATATGTCATGTTGAGAATACAGGGCAGTGTGTGTGCACATAAAGTCCACAGGACCAGATATTTCCAACCCACTTGTTGGTTCTATCGTGTAGCATGAAAAAGATTGCAGCTTTTGCTGTTTGGAAATTGCGTTCTGTTACATCGGGATATTAATTTGAATTGGATCCTAGCCCCACTTATAGAGCCAAATTTTGTTGTTGTTGTCCTTTTTATCACAAGGTTGGTGGTTCGATCTCCAGCTCCTTTTGTCCACATGTCAAAGTGCCTTGAGCAAGACACTCCAAATTGCTCCTGATGGGCAGGCCAGTGACCTGCGTGGCAGCTCCACCACCAGTATTGTGTGAATGTGTGTGTGAATTAAAAGCAAACTGTAAAACACTTTGTCTCCTTTGGCAGAAAGGCTCTATATACATGCAGTCCATTTACCATAGGTGATGTTGTATCAATCGTTGCATTGCCTAGCAGTGATCTTATGTCCAAGCAGATGTCATATCTCATACAGGCTGACCTTCACCTCCGGCTCTGTCCGCTGTCCATTCACTGCGTCCTCGAACATCCATATCCTAATGCTACACCAGAGGAAGCAGCTCTTTTATTCATTCCCTTCTTAAGGTGCAAACACTGTGGCCTCCTTTGCCCTCAGCACATAACATTAAGATGCCCTTGAGCAAGGCACTTAAACCCCAACCATCCAATAGCGGAGTATCTCAGAGGCTAATATGTACCGGGCAGATCCCCGGTGTGTATGAATCTGAAGCAGAACGAAGCTGAAAAAGGGCATGTGTGCACAGCAAGTCTTCCCTGGATAAACGTTAAATATAAAATGAAAATGTCAGTGTTTTAGGTTGTCTGTGGGAGCGCGAGCGGCTGCAGCGCTGTGTTAATCACAGGTAAGTTGAACTGCAACCCTCCCTCGAGTTCCCCATCTGCTTGACACTAAATGGTTCCCTAACTCTAATGATAGCTTGTGCTCAGACATCCTGTGTGTTACAGAAGATATTTTTAAGATCCTCACTTGTTGCCTGTGAAGTCTTGCCTTAAAAGCTCAGCACAACACTCAGTGATGACAACGCATCATCAGAAAGAATGAGAGCCCTTGGATGTCGAAGATGTTTTAGGGTATTTTCTGACATTGTTGTCAGTAAGTGGATCATCAAGCGTGAACACTGAATGAATCAAAGTACTCAGTGGAACCTCTTCTGTGCATTACCCCTCAAATCTTTGAAAATGACTGCAGATGTCTGCGGAGTGAATAAGGCTCAGCTTGAAGTCTTTTTTTTCTGTCTGTCTGCTGTCTGGCTGAACATGTGTGCCACACCTTTATTCTGAAGTATCTGCTCTCAACTGGCAAAATGCTCACCTGAGCTGGTGCAACTTCTCTGGCAGAGGATTCATATTTTGCCCCAGGAAAGATAAAATCAGACATGTTGAAGTCAACTTTCAGCCCTGGACTGTTGGTTCGTAAACACTGAACACATCCAAAGTATTAAACACAGTGTATAAGAATAAACCTTATTCACACAGCACTACTTGTGCTGAAAATATAGCTGGAAATGCTTTTTATCTTTATCAGACATAAGCCCCAAGAAGATCATGCATTTGGTTGTGTCTGTGTGTGTGTGCGTGCATTTGGATCCATCTGTCTGCAGCTAACTAGCTTGCAAACTACTGGGCTGATCAGCCTCATAGTTTGTGTGTACATTTATGACTGTATACTCAAGGACCTCTCTTGGTTGCCGTGATTCACAGTTGTCGAAAAACCTGGTTTATTCACCGTTTTATACCATCACTGGCTGGTGACTCCTCACTCCTCTTAACTGGCTGGTAGTGGCCGCAAGTTTTCCTGAAATCGCAACAGAAAGGGACATTTTTACCAGTTGTAGCTGCACTGTGGTCCGACTGTGACCCGGTTTTGTTCCGTTCGCTGTAGGAAGCTATACTGCAGTGGGAGCATTTCAGAAGTGTAGCATATTGCCCACTTGAATTTTCTGATTTGTTTTTTTCCTTGATATTAGTGCTACTAAAGTAGTAGTAGTGAAGTAGGCTAGGTGGTAAAATGGTTTCTTTGTCTGGCCTATTTTATTTTTTATTATGAACTATTTTGTTGTTGTGTTGTGTACGGACAAGGTTAATACTGTTAAAAAAATCCAGTTATGAATGCGTCAAATGATAAAATGGATCACATAGATCCCAGAACTGTGGCTGCATTTGAGTTATTGAAAATACATCTTTACCAATAATTATATTGTATCTTTATTTCACATATTATGTACCCTGGAAATCGCGAGTTCTTGCGAGAGCACAATTTGAATTTGCTCAGCGAGTCACTCTGGCAATCAGTAATGATGCTCATAACCCATGCCCTTGGAGCCGAGCTGCACCAATCTCATCAGTGTATCTGATTGCAAGATGGCTACGAATGGACACCAGTTGTTTGAAATGGCTTTGGCCGCTACAATAAACAAGTTAGACTTGGCCTTTTCTCAAAAAGAGGAACAGAAGACGGCACTCGAATCTTTCTTTTGCAAGAAGGACGTTTTTGCTGTTTTGCCGACCGGATATGGCAAGAGTCTAATCTATCAGTTAGCGCCGCTGGTATCTAAGCGTATACGTCACCCCGTGTATTGTTCTGATTGGTCGTAGTGTTATCCAATTGCGTGCAGTGATATTTACAAATGCATGCTTGGTGCCGCCCCTCGAGTTGAGCCATTTTCATTACTCATGGCCAGACCCTAAATCTTTCTAGATTTGGGTCTGGATTTCCAGGCTACATATTATGTCTGTTAGCAGGAGAATTCAATCTGATATGTGCAACGTACTGCAGCTCTGTCAAAAGTAGATAAGACATGTAATTTAATTAGCTTCTGGGATGCTTCTGAAACACGCTTGGTGGGTCTGTGTGAACAGAATTGTCTCGAGTGGCTGTGATTAGCTGGGGCGCCGCCTGGTGGAGATCTGCAGTCTACTATGTGCCCTTTTCTAGTTATAAATAATATTTGTTTTGCATTTAGTGTAAAGACAGATCCTCGCTACTCTTGGCACTTTGAAATGTTCTATCTGAAAGCTGGTGTCTTGTAAAGTGCGTGAAAACGGTTAACCACGTTTAAACAATAGATCAATTAGTTGATTAACAGAAAATTAATGGAGCTCAAAAGTACGGGTCAAAGAAGGTCCCAAAAGCGCAAAAATACTTTGAATGCGATCCTGTCAAGGCCTGAAGATTTCCCTCCCGAAGTTCTGCTCAATGCAGTTTTTAGTTCCTGTAGAAACATTAGGGAGCCCAAATCTGCTGCTTGCTGTTCTTGTAAAGTGGTTAGATCCATTAGCCTGTCATCTCCTTACCAAATTGCAAATGCAAGTTAGTCTGAATCCTCTCAGCTCAAGGAACGTTATCAGTGGCACCTCTGGATGCAATTAGATAGACCTACAACCAATTAGAGCAATGAAATGTGTACCATAGTGCTGAGCCACCAACAAATGTTAAAGACTAGAGTGCAGAGATGAGCTTTGATTGTGTAGCATCAATATGTCTGTGAACGAGTGTTTTTGCAGTTAGAGTTTGAAAATAGTACTTAGAAGAAAGTTCCACGTCAGCTGCAACCATCTTAGTTGTTTTAGTCAATTGCTCAACAGCGCCTCTCTCTATTCAGGTACGTTTATGCTCGCTATAGTATCACGCAAGGGTGTGTGAGCCAAAAATGAAGTCATTAGATATATTGTGTAAAGCCCAAAGGTTTCACAAGTTGTCAGTCATTGTCTCAAACACGCCCCATATTAGATAAACAATGGTGATCAGTTTGATCCAGGCCAGGCTGGCTGGAAATCTGTCTTAACGTCTTGCGTATCTCCCAAATCCTCCCTGAAACCAAACCTTTAATTAGGGGTTGTTTTGAGTCAAATAAAGTCCTGGATCCCTGGATTTACAGGTGCTGTGTATTTCCTCAAAAAAAAAAAAAATAGTCAGCTCTTGAAAACAACTAATGAAATGTGGAAAATAGGCATTGTGAATGCCTGGGTTTTGTAATGTCCAAACTTTCAAAAGGTTTGAGTCAAGGTAAATCATTGGCAGAAGAAGAGCCAAAACCTGTAGATCCTTGAATGACCACTTGAGGCTGCCTCCAAGAACGAGTCAATCCTCATGGACATGTCCTATTTTACAGCAGAAATAAACATGTTTACAGCCTGGTACAAGCTAATTTCAACATTTTATTTTCAACATTTCAACATAAAATTGAGAAAATGCTGAACTCGAGGCTTAAAAATGGAGTTCCACAAACTAATTGGTGATGTTATGCTAGCTACCTCCATTACTCTTATACAGTTTGCCTAAATCTCATGTGCTCTGTCTGTCTCGATACTTTTGGTCATTTCAGGACGCATTTCCTGAAGAAATGTAATTACGTTGTTGCCCTCTCTGTTGGTGTCAGTCCTGGTGATCCTTACGCTGTCCACCAGATACCCTCAGACCTTTCCACCTGTCCCAGTCTCCTGCCACCCACTTTCAATAACCCCTTTCCCGCCCACCTGCTCACCTGTCACCTCTTCCCTTCATCAGCCCCTCTCGCAATAATTCAATGCAAGACTGTCAGTGATGCTTATGCTTTCACTCTCCAGCCATCTGAACAATTACCTGAACAGGCTGTTCTCATGCGCTGTTGCACATTTTCCTACAAAAAGTAACGCACCAAACATGTCCTTTGTTATCATGAGCCATGAATTCATGTGTAACTCACATATTTGGAAAGGCTGCGATAATGTGACCGATGTGCTCATGGGAGTAAAGAAGGAACCGGTCTGAAAAGGTGGCAGGTTTGGGTGTTGGATGGGTCACAAAACACCAGACTTTCCCAGGAGACCAGTGTTCAGAACTCTGTGGACTTTGAGTAAACTTTTAAGAGAAGCCCTTCACCATGTTGCCTTTCTTAAACCTAACCTCTGTAACTTTATGTTATGTGTATGGCGATATGTTGACCTGATTTTCTGGTTTTCTTTGTTGCCTGGTCCTGACCTGCTCACCTGTCTTGGTTTTGTTTGTCCAGACTGCCATCCTGTTGCCAGCCTGTGAGCGTGTTCCTGACCTTTGCCTTGAGTAAATTTCCCTTTATCCTACCTGCGCACCTGAAGTGTATTTGTCTGTGTTTTTCTTGCCACAATTCACCAGATGTGACATTTGGTCCTCGAACAGGGGTAAACTTGTGCTGACGTTTTTTGCATCCCTGAGGCGTTGCTGAAATGCTTGGCTTTTTATGGTCCTTGTACTCTGTTGACTCTAGATACCAAATCCTAATCAGTGTCTGTGGCGTCAACATTTTTTGAGAGATTCTTTCATGCATTACTATCCCATGAATGACAACCGCCTCTAGGTGATCTTGCTGTTTAGCTGGGGCTAAGGAGATGGCTTCTTCTGTGCTAACATCAGTAGCTGCAGTGCTGTCGTTACGGCTTTGTTGATGGTATTTCAATCAAGTCAAACAGTTTCCTGTTGTTTAACGGCTTATATAGTTCAAATGACCGAGGATGATACTGCTGTAAGTTTTGGAAGTCAAATTATTTGTGAAATCGGTGGTACCAAGAGAGAGCCCCAGAGTCTTCTGACAATTGTGCTTGCAGGTCACGTGACCTCTCTTGAGAAACGACTTTGTTATCTAGTTGTTCGTATTTAGTCCTACACATAAAGAAAGTAATGTTTAGCCCCGTGTGCTGTTTAATGTGTGTTTTGTGTGAGTCTTTGTCTTTTTTCCGAGTTTGTGTTTGGATTTGAGTTGCACTACTAGCACTCCCTTTGGGACAGTGGATCAGGCAATTTCCTGTTCAAAAAAAAAAAAAAAAATCCTACCTGATGTGGAGAGAGAGAGAGTGCTGTATAATCTTTAAAAGCCAACCCTTGGGTTCAGTAAAAACATCTGATGAATACAGAGAAGGCTGTGGAGGTGTGTATTTGCCTGAGCCTGTGTGCACACGGTTGTGTTTGTGTGTACCGTCCTGCTGCAGTGTAGCTTGTGCGTCTGTCTGAAGGGCTTGTATCAGTGTGTGTCTGCAGGTTTGCTCTCATGGCCTCCGGGGGCTTCTGTTACTACTGATACCAGAGCAAAGTTCACCTCT
The DNA here is from genome assembly GCA_035609425.1 of Epinephelus awoara. Classification (NCBI taxonomy): domain Eukaryota; kingdom Metazoa; phylum Chordata; class Actinopteri; order Perciformes; family Serranidae; genus Epinephelus; species Epinephelus awoara. The sequence continues at coordinate 12,370,250 of CM069302.1, read as the reverse complement.
GTCAAGGTTACATGAAACAAGCACTTGACGTGTAGCTTCTTCTGCATTTGTGTTGGATGTGCTGGAATGATCTTTTCAGTAGTTGGCTCTTAATTTAGCTGATTAGATCGACAAAAATCTCACGTTTACCTTCAGCTGTGTGCTCAAGTGGACTCCTCTGTCTGTACTCCTCCAAATTCTCAAGAGGGCCAAATCCTGGGTTTACATTTACAAATCATCCATTAGGCTGATGTTGATTGATGTTCAGAGAGTGCAGCAGCAGAATAACTTTCCAGAGATACTGATGGATAAGTGGTACAGCCCAATCCTGGGTTTTTTTAGACTGATGCTACTATTTATAATGACTCAAGACTAAATTAGCTGTAACTAGAATAACACAGCTAAATGTCTGACTGAATTGTCAGTGGTCAGGTTGCATTGTGGGTAACAGACGCAGGCGCCAGGTTTTAAGAAAGGAGGGAGAATGGGGGGAATGAAAAAGTAGATATATCTTGACGCTCTGTGTTTGAAACCCCATTGTTCTCTGTTTCTGGCTTTTGCTGAACAGACATTTTATTCCATTATTTTGTCAGGAACGGTTTCGACAGCAGCAGGGTGCACGGGAAGTCATCTTGGCACAAATGACACTAAAGACGACATGATATTTATAGCAGGCAGCAGTTTTTTGTTTTAGTGAGTTAACTAATAACTTCTGCTTGTAACTTATGGGGCAGTTTTTCTTAGAAAGATAGTGATCTCAATCAACTTGTGTTTTATGTATGTTGAATAACTAAAGATTGTTTTCTCCACAAATTAAGCAATTAACACAGCATGACTAATTAATATGGACAGGGTCAATTTGTAGGTGAAATTTCTAGGATTGTCTATCTTAATCTTCATGACATTAAATCACTAACAGGGGCAGCGACTTGTGATTATTGTTGCTATTGTTGCTATCTCCTGTTATCATGGTATTAAAGAATTTATCATCATCATCAGTCACAATGAGCCTTAAAGGAATGAAAACAGAAGGGTTATTGTTGGTTTATGTTTGTGGAAGTTTGTGTAAAATGTCTTCTTTTTGAAAAAAACTAAAATAAAGGTGAGATTCACGTCCAGTTTTTTCCCCGCAGATATCATAGATAAGCAGATGTACACGGTATGATAACGTCAACTTTTATATCACGGTATACCTTCAAACCAGTGTATCGCTGCTGCTCTATCTGCTGGTAACAAGTGTACGTCTTCATGTTGCTTATGTTATCAGAATATATCACATCTGAGAGGCAGATCCAGATATTTGGCATTTGGGTTTGATGAATAACTTTAACAATCTATTGTCAGAATAGGTTCAGATTCATTTTCTGTCCATCGACTAATTGATTTATTGTCTAGTTATTGTTAGTAGTACCTTAACCTGAAAAGGTTATACAGGTTGGAAAACGTTACTAAGTCACTACCTGTTTGACATGAAATCACCTACTTGTTTTGTTCAACTCTAAATAGTTTCTCTCTCGTCAAACTTCTTGGCCTATACTGTCTGCCTTACAGTAATCACTCAATAATAAAGTTTCAGAGAGCGCCCTCTCTGTATGGTTTTGGTGCTAAGCGCTCATTACTGTGCCGCAAGTTGGTCTTTAAAACACACAGTGTGGGTGGTATTATAAGTCTTTTATCTTGCATTTTTCTGCAGATGAAGTTTAAGCTCTGGTTTTACTGTTTTCATGGCCTTCACTGCTCATTTTATCCTCCCATTTCTTTTTTTTTTTTCATTAAAATGTTCAACTCAAAGGGGCCCTGTGGAGTTTTCTTGTACACAAACAAAAAGTTATGTTTACACTCAGTGTTACTCATTAAAACACATTGTGTGTATCCTTGAGGTTTAACGAACGTGTTGAGTGCATTTCCTTCCTCATAAAACGTGACCAGACAGTGTTCCTAACAGCAACTGTAAAAGCTTTCAACCAATGAGAATGCATCAAATTACGATTGTTTCACATTACAGGCCATTATGTGAAAATAATGTGGGCTATTACTTTAATTCAACACACATTACACTGACTTGATATGAGCGTTTGTAGGCTGTGTGACGAGGACGACGCCTTCTTGTCTGTTGGTGAATTTGAAGATGATTGTGTTGTCTGCGCCCACCTCTCTGTCTTGCAGGCGGAGATCGTCAAACGGCTGAACGCAATCTGCGCCCAAGTCATCCCATTCCTCTCTCAAGAGGTAAGACTCTAAAATGCCTGTCGCTGCGAGTTAAGACGGAGGTGGGAGAGAGCCAGAGAGGGAGACGCAGGGAGGGAGACAGATAGGACCCATGGAAGGAGGAGAAGTGTGTGGTGGATTGTGAGGCAAAACAGACAGATACGGACACACACACGCGCGCGCATGCACACAGCCATGTACACACACAGATTATCCTGGGCTAATCCCCCCTGCTCGGGATAGGCAGATATGCTCTGAACTTATTAAATGTCTCCCACTAACATATGCAGGAGCCAGCGGCTGAGTGTGTGTGTGTGTGTGTGTGAGTGAGAAAATTCCTTTGTGTTTGAGTTCATTTTGTGTATGTGTGTGTATTTTTCCACCTGCACGCACACAAAATACACTGTAAATGTGTGCACGTACAGTAGTGGGTGTGTTTTATACAGTGTGTTGATATGGAATCTTTAGGTGTGTGTGTGTGTGTGTGTGTGTGTGTGTGTGTTTAGCTGGTAAATCCTTTCTCTGGAGGAGGTGAAAGTATGTGCATGTGTGTGTGTGTGCATGTGTGTGTGTGTGTGTTGAGGGGTGGGAACAGCAGGAAAGAGTGAGTGTGGACTCCAAAGCTCTCCTCCAGATTAGCCATGGATTAGGAGGGTTTAGGGTGGATTAGGAATAATGGCATTAGACTGTGGCGCTGCTACACAGCCCTGAGGCCCGCAGAGAGGGGAGGCAGGGAGAGGAAACGGATTTTACTGCTTTGTTTTGATGCACAGCCTCGTTCACTGGGTGTGCATATGAAATGTAACAACAATCATATTATTATTGTGCAGCAAATCACACCGACCGTGTGTGTGCATGTGTTTGCTTTTATTTTCATTTCTGGCATTGTCTGGCACAGTTTGAAATTTCTTTGAAAAGATGATTGTTGCCAGTAATAGGATGATGTGTCAGTTGTGATACTTGCTTATCAGAATAATGCCTGATACCTTCAGAATAATAGTGCTTGTATACATAGGGTTGGTTTTAAACCTTAAAGGAATACTTCATCCGCCAAATTAGTATTATGTCAAGTATTAATCCCATGTTACCTTAAATTCCTGAGGAAAAATTCTGCTTATATTGAATGACAAATCCAAAAAAGGTGAACATTCTTGATGAATTGATGTAATAACGGGCTGTGAAATGCATGTGTTTTGGAAGAACTGAGCATTAAACCAGATAAATGAGACTTAGATTACACAGCACAAGGTGTATGAGAGTTTTGAAACAGATTTTTTGATATAGTTTTGCAGTTGTTAAAAGTTGACTCCCTTAAGAATTTTATCAGTTTTTGGATTCTTCGTTCAACGTCCAAGGAATGCCAGAAAAACAAAGTTTTCTTCCCAAATTCAAGGCAACGTGGGTTGCGTGATATACATGTGATCATACGGGAGCTGAAGTATTCCTTTAATATCTAGTAACAGAAATGTGGCCTTAACCCAAAGTATCAAAAACTGTCAAGTAACTAAATTTACTGAACCCTGGGTCACAGTCTTGTTAAGCATGATTTTTGATCAGACAAGTCTTTACCTAAATCAGGAATTTGAAAAACGTATAAAGCACTTCCTGTCGGTTATTATAAAATGTTTATGTTTGTCCTTTTTTCCTTCCAAGAAAGAGGAAAAAGGGTTTTTGTAGACGAGGGATGCAAGAAAATATCGACACATCATCAGCATATATGGGGTATAAAATGGGCTGTCAGAATCGGCCAACATTCGATTTTTTCAACATTTTTCTTATTTTGCACAATGAATGAATATTACATACATTGAAAAGTGTTGTATTTCATGTCTCCATCTGCTGATGGGTCATCAGTTGTTTTTACAAGTAATGTTTGCATCACAGCATTGATTGACACACTAGCTGTTCAATGTCATATCTGACTCCACGTGCAGGCGCAATTTTAACAGCATACAGCTTTTTATTAACCGTAATTCGACATCTACAGCTGTTTACAAATATGCGTCTAAAGCCCTTCTCCTGTCAGTGGACGAGCTAAATTGCTCTTACGACACAAAATAAAACTGAAGCACTTCAGCAGCGCTGCTGGAGAACAGGGTGTCTACAGGTCCTTAAAAAGTCTTAAAATGTCTGAAATTCAATGTTACAACAAAAAGGCCTTAAAGGTCATTGGGTAGGCTTAAACTTGAATAGGTGAGGTTGTAACTTCTACAAACATCTTATTTCATTTATCCATTTTTTTTCATTTCTTTTTGTGAAAATGAGTTTCAGTTTCAGTTTATTTTATTTACAAGTGAAGCCTTTCGATGTAAAAGTCCACATTTCTAATGTAATGGATCTTTAACAAACTACAATACTGTCATTTTACTTAATACTTGCACTTACCTGTTGGCAAAACGTAGATTGACTGAACTCACTCTAATAACCATATTCCTACATAACACTCACCTCTGCACAAGACCACATACTACTTGCCTGCAATGCTTACCTACAATGATACAATAAGTAGAACCTGATTTGTCCAAAAATCTGTCCTAAATTTGGTTGAAAGGTATCTTGAACAGGTTTTAAAAAGCTTAAATTCAAATGTCTGATACCTGTAGACACCCTGGGAGAAAATTTGAGGGGAAACACTGCAGTTACTAAATTAAATATTGTATAATTTAGCAAGACTGATTTAATAAATTCAGTTCTTTTGTCTGTTTAATGTGACAAATACTTGCCAATTTTTGTATGGATGAAATTGCTATCCGTTTTATTTTTCTTTGCATTTGAGTTGAAGTAATTGAGACAGTGTTGTAATAATTCTGTGCAGCTAACAAAGCAGTGTTTTATATATTTGTTTTTGCCTCAAGTATCAGTATAACAAAAACTCTAAATATAATGAAACGAAAGTATCTGATTTGCCTGAAATGTCGAAGTTAATTGTTGGTTATTGAAGATCTGATGTTCATCACAGGTCTATAATTATTAGAATAATTGATAACAATGGTTTCGAAGCTGTTTGCTCATATTCATCAGACTGATGGATCTCTTCACGTGTGTGAGTCACGTTCAGGCAGGTTATATTCAGTGTGCAGAGGTGCAGCTGAACTCAATGGTCAGGTTCATTTCCACACCGGATGAGCTCTTTCATCTCTACTTTGATGTTTGGCACTCCTGGATGAATCTTTGCTGCTCTCCCTCTCACCGGCTGGATCTGTCTTTCTCGCTCTCTACCCTTTGGATGACTTTGCCCTGTGAGCTGTCTGTCTCTCTGAGTATCTGTCTCTTTCTCCCTACAAATATGTCTCTTTCTCTCTGTGTTGATGTTTTTGCAGCTACACCTTTTTGAGATGTGTGGGCAAAAAATAAAAAAAACAGAATTGCAAAGAATTTGTGGTCATGGCAGCTGTGCCATAACCACGTTAAGTGAAAAATGCATGGATGGGAAATGTTTCACCATCCCCAAAGTGAAACTTTATCTACAGAAAAGAGTGCATAATTATATGCATATACACAGGAAATCTCCATAAGATATTGGAGGTGTTTATACCAGTATGTTTGGCCACTTGCACTGCAGTACATCTTGGATATATTAGCAAACATGGATCATGAACTGTCCCCTTGGACCTCCACTTGTTTGGTTTTCAAAAACTCTGCTCCCCAAAGAAGGGATTTACTGGCCTGTGCAAGTCACACTCGACCAGCTAGCACACACTAATTAGCAGCTCATTTTTTCTATTGGCTGAGTTTTAAAGGTCCAGTGTCTAAGATTTAGGAGGATGCATTGGCAGAAGTTGAAAATAATAAAATAAGTATGCTTTCTTTAGTATGTAATCACCTAAAAGTAAGAATTGTGTTTTTCTTACTAAAGAATGAGCCATTTATAGCTACATACGGAGGGTCCAAATCTATGGAGATTGCCATATTGCACTGCCATGTTTTTACAGTAGCCCAAAACAGACAAACTAAACACTGGCTCTAGACAGGGCCATTCACATTTTCATGTCAGCCACCGTAGTCAGTAGCTCCTGAAGTGAGACAACTCTGTCACTCACTCTGGGATCGTACTGTTTATACAGAACGGTAACGTGGCATAAGGGCGTGTGTAAAACGCACCTCTGAGGTATATCTTTTTGTCTGATAAAATTTAAAGTAGATCTGGTTCAAGGCGCAGTTAGAGCCTGTAGCTCCCTCTGTTACCGAACATTATGGCTGGTTTAATGAGATGTACAACAGTTTGTCAGGTTTTATTATCAGTGCAGTGTTGATTGATAACTGAATGTCAGGCTGTGTAATGTTACAGTGTGACTGACTGACAGCTGCCATTTAGCTGTGATTCCGGTCTGATAGGAGAAGCTGAGTGATGGCTTCAGATGGAAACAGCATCAGTTTGATGGGAGATGTGGAGAGTGTTGTCTGCATTTATACCAGAGAGCTGTGTAGGAGGAATTTGTTTTTGTAGTTCCTTCTGTTTGTCCACAGAGGTCATAACCATCATAATCCCTCTTTAAAAATCCAGATGTCTGTATTTAACAGGTCTTTTTTTTTTTCTCTGTCTCAGCTGCTGTTTTGATATCTCACTTTTCTCTGATCGTCTCTGTCTGTCTGTCTCTCGCCCAGCATCAGCAGCAGGTGGTGCAGGCAGTGGAGCGGGCCAAGCAGGTCACCATGGCTGAACTCAACGCCATCATAGGAGTGGGTGTATTGCACACACACACACACATACACACACAATAACAGGAGATGCTGTAATACAGATCTAACAGAGGAAAATGTTCAGAGAGAGTAACAGACAAAGAGAAGTTTTAAGATGATCCTGGAACTAAACACTAACTACTAATGCAGTGAGTGGACCAGTTAGTTGCTTACCCTTGAAGAGAAAGAGATGAATGGACAACACGACCAGTTTACACCAACGTTAAGTAAACTGGCCAGTACATTTTTCATGTTATAATCAAGGGTCAGCTTTTTTCTATTAAGATTTACAATGTACATTCTACAATCCCAAAAGCACCTGTTTATTGTTTACTGCAGTCATTTATATCAGCAAAGCAAATATCATCAGACAGGTTTATCATCATCATCAGGAGTATCAGCTTATAAATTGACAGATGGGTAACAAAGAATCGCAGTACAAAGTAGATACGTATTTACTTTGGGGTAGTCTCTGTACAGACTCGCAAACCCCGGAGATCTTGCCTCCGGAAGAAGAGCGGAAGAGCCCTGGTTTCCGGTTGTAGGCTGTTTGTAGTCCGCGTGATATTGACCAATCACGTTTGAGCCAGCTGCAGTTGTTGCCAGGTCAAACGGTCCGTGCAGTGAGAGGCATTTCCATTTATGTCCACTAGAAGTGCTTGTTTTTGCCACTGACGGGCGCAGATTATTATTCCAAGTGTCTGACAACATTATGGAAAGGATCCCTACAGAGATAGACATTTTATAGCAAGATCTTTTTTTTTTTTTTTACCAAGAACAAGCATGAAATCACTACTGCTAAACCCACCAGACTCCATTTATATAAACAGTATTTTATTATCGCAAAATACTCTATATTCAGAGTCGACAGAAACGGAATAAAACCCACAAAAACCATCTTGGTTTATCTTTCCACTTTTCCGACTATCACCAACTTTGGTTTGGTTGAAATAAACTCCAAATTCACCCAGTTATATGTGGAAATATGCTGGCTGAATACACGCTAAAATTACTCTTTATTTAAATGGAGTCTGGTGGGTTTGGCTATGGCGATTTTTGGGCTGTTTCCAGTTAAATGAAAAGGATCTTACTCTAACAAAAAGGTCTTTCTCTGTAGGGATCCTTTCATAATGTTGTCAGACACATGGAATAACAATCTGAGCCTGTCAGTGGCAAAACAGGCACTTTTAGTGGACATAGACTGACGCTGCAAACATGCCCTGACTGGCTACATTGCAACCTGTTTCGCTTTAGTCACAAAAAACATGAAGAAATTAAGGTCCAGGTTGAAAAATAATGGAGCCTAAGAAATGTTAATTTCCTATTTTTAAAAAACAACAACAATAACAGCAAAAAATAAATAAATAAAAACTGGGTGATAGTATCATTTTTATTTTTTTCTGTTTTTTTTAGGTTGCTAAAAAAAGCACACCTCCTACACACTGTTTGTGCTAACTGCTGATATTTTTTCATTTATTCACATAATAAAAGAAAAATATATCAGCAGTAAGTGAGAGCTTTTTCATTTTTATTCACGTTGTGCTTTCCTCTGACACGCCTGCCGTATATTAAGGTACCCAGAGACTTTAGAATAAATTGAGTATGATTTAAAATATTTGTATTATCTCTCATATCCAGTCCTGGTCAGGCTCCAGATGTTCAGTCACCATTTGGTGCTCCAAATGTTTCTTTCCTTTCCTGGCTCTTATTTTGTCCCTCCTGTCTTCCCATCTCAGCATCTTGTCTGTCAAAATCCAGCATCACACTAATCATGACTCCTGTGTGTGATTCAGCAGCAGCAGCTCCAGGCTCAGCACCTCTCCCACGGCCACGCCATCCCCGTCCCGCTCACGCCACACCCAGCGGGCCTCCAGCCCCCGCTGCCTCCCGGGGCTGGTACTGCCAGCCTGCTGGCTCTGTCGTCTGCTCTGAGCCACCAGCTGCCGCTCAAAGACGAGAGGAAACACCACGACAACAACAGCGAACACCCGAGAGGTAAGGCCTGCTCTGCATGTGTGTGTGTACAGTAGGTGTTGATGTGTTTATGTACATGTGTGGGCAGATTTGGCGTCTTTATGTCTGCAATAAGTCTAAGCTTGTATTACTGGTTGTTTATGTGTTAAACAGCCACAATGTGAAGTTTGTTTTTGTGAGATTACTTCCTCCTCCACTGTTATTTATTACAATTGAGAGTTTCATTCTACTTTACTGTTTCTCCTTGTGATGTAAACACATGAGAAGGGGATATATAAATTATCAGTGCTTCATTTGAACTTTTTTATCGTTGAGGTTTCCACTGACAGATTATATCTACATATATATACCAAGCTAAGATGCAATTTTATTTATCTGAAGTATTTAAAAATACAGACAACCCAATACAACATGTCAAGCTTTGACGCAAATGACATAAACTTTGCTGTTTTATGTCATTCATAAACAGATGCTAAATATGTTTAATAGACATAAATAGTGAAGCTTTTATCTTTTGTTCAGTTAATGACCCCAAACTAATTTTACATGCCTGGAATATTCAGTCAAAGTTATGACTTATAGCAGCACTCGCACTGGCTGATGCTTAATTGTTGGTACTCTGAATGAACAGCAGTTAAAGCAATTAAAAACTGATTTGTCATTATGCTGTTTTAATTGGCCTAATAGAGAGCGATACACAACCACCATGATGCCTCTTTTCTTCTGTACACGCAGAACGCCTCTAATTCTTCTGCGAGCTGACTTTCAGCTCAAGCATTTAATTACAGTACATAGAGACTGTGTTTGTGTGTGTGTGTGTGTGTGTGTGTGTGTGTGTGTGTGTGTGTGTGTGTGTGTGTGTGTCTGTGTGTGTGTGGAAACAGTGTGTGTGGAAACAGTGTGTGCCAGCTCTTAATTACTCTGTTGCAGCATGACTGTGAGGGTTTTTACAGTGCAGTCGAGCAGTTAACCTTGCCCTGTAGCTGCAGTAAAGCAAACAGCTGCTAACTCAGGTAATACTTATCCCCATTAGGAGCGATCAATAACAATCTGATTCCTTCAGTTGAGTTCCTGTGAATCAGTGTGGACAGTATGTAGGAAATATGAGCTTTCTTTATTTGTCTTTTTAAATGCACGCTATTATTCTAATGCGTGCAGTTTCCTTTTTCTGACATTGTTGTCAAATACAGTGTCATTTTGACCCCCGGGGCTCCTTAATTTACAAATCCAGCAACTTTTCAGACGACATTTTCAGGAGAAATTAGCAATAAATACAAACAGCTAATCATGTGTACATAGTATGTACATTCAGGCTGCTGGCTCGTCTAATCTAATCAGGCCTGATAATCACAGAAAGTGTATTTTTTCTCTGCTCAGAGGAAGAAACTTCAACTAAATGTGACTTAATGTCATCTTGCAGCTAGGGTTGTAATGGTATACCCATTTCACTGTATACTGTGGTAAGAAAATTGACAGTTATCATACCATGTGCATTTGCGTATCTATGATATAGTGAAAAAAAGCAGCAGGATGGAAAATCTCACCTACACATCTCGTTTCCTCCTCCACTTTCCGTCAGACTTTCATTTTTTGAAAAAATGGTTTCAGTGCTGGCTGGGTGACTGATCATATGACAAATTAGCAAAAAATAAATAATTGAATTATTATTAAAGAAATTAGAATTACAGCAAAATAAGTGATATAGTTTTACAGTTTGCCTTCAGATATTCAGTAAAAACTAAACAAAAGTGAGATTCAGATTCTGTATACAATATTAATAGTTCAATAAATAAAATCTACCACTAATTACACATTTAAATAGCTCCCAAATACAAAAATGTCCCTTTGGATCAATATATATAAATCAACAGGTGATTTCCTTCTTTTAGCAAAATCCTAAATGACTGAGTTGTTTTTTTTCCACCTGGACTTTTATGCTCTGCCATTTCTCCTCTAATCATCACGCTGTAACCTGTGACAGGCTATGTCACCATATCTATCGCACATTCACACCTGTAGTTTCCCTCTGCAGAGACGGTAACTTGCTAAAAGAGTTTGAGGAGTCCGGGGCTGTTCATAAAACATTCAGGACGCCACAGTTTGAAGTCTGAAGCTGTTCCTCTTTTTGGAATCACTGCAGAGTTTTTAATAGTTTCGCTTTCAGCCATGCTTGTTGTTGCCATGGGTAACAGGGATGTAAAAATGTCAACAAGCCGAAATATCGCGAATATCACGGTATGAATTTTTCATATATTTTAAATAATACTGGTATTATCATGAGTGAGATGATATGGACCACCTCTAGTTTCAGAGAATGTTCATTCCTTTAAGGGCCACTGTAATTGATGATAATAATAATAATAATAATAATAATAATAGTGTAATACTGTGAATCTGTGATACTTTCTTATCGTTATCTTATTGTGAAAATCTCATACCTTCGCAGCCCTACTTTTAACCTCTTGCTGGTTTTGATAAGCCTTCAGCAACATTTTTCGGGAGAGAGTTGATTGACGGCCATCTATAAACTTCCAGACTGCTTGTTGTTTGCACCAGCAGCTGCCGCAGTGTTTCATACATCTGTCTTTATGCAAACAGGGTGTTTGTACTGACAGAGTACAGTCAGCCAGTGTAATCGTTCATCTCTGCTTTGTTTCCCAGCAGTACATTTTCCTTGACATGCTGTAGGTTAGCAGGTAGAATAAACAGGAACATTCTGAGTTATGTACTTTTAGCTTTAGCTGGCAGTAATGATAGCTCAGGTAATGTGATCATCAGGCACGAGAATCAGTAACAATGGCAATCCATCATTAGACATACTGCTCTCTCTTTCCTCGTGTGTGTGTGTGTGTGTGTGTGTGTACGCACAAATTTTTAATTATCTGTCTGTTTCTCTTTGTCTCTACCTTTGCTCATGAACAATTGTTGCTTGTTTCTGAGACATTAAACGCCTTAATTAGTCTTTTTTTTTTTTTTCCTGTCTCCTGCCCTCCGCCTCCTCAGACAGAGACTCGGTCAAGGTAAGTAATTCCATTCATTCTCTCTGTTACATACTGATGTGTTTCTGCTGTACTGTCTCATTTTTGCTCACTCAACCAAGCGTGATAAAGATTAAAAAAAAATAATAATAATAATAATACCATCAGGTGACACAACTGCAATACAGACAAACATTCAGATATCTGGCCAGCCGTTTCTTCTCCTACCATCAACATTCCTAACCAGGTTTCTTCATTCATTTTTATTCGCAACACGCCTGCTAGTGGCTGGACATAATATTTGATATCATATGGAAAGAACATGAAGTGAGTGAATTGACTATGAAGGAAAAATTAGCTCAAAACCTGAAACATGTTCTGATTGATAAGACATGCTATTAATTTATTGGCATATACTTTGCCACATTTATTTGAGTATTGTTGTCAACTTGTTTGTTGTATAGTTGCAGTGTAAATGACAGTAATGTTTCTATGATAATGTACAGCATGTTCAGGTTTTATTAAAACATAAAACTAGAGCAGTTTTTAGTGGAGGACGATTCTATGTTTAACAGAGATGTTTAATATTACATATACATTATGTATGTAGATATAGAAACATATTTAATTTTCACATTTTAACACAACTTTTTTAAAATATCAATGCGGCTCATGACTTAAATATTATTTAATAATCAGAATCTAAGGGCATAATTTCCCTATCAGACCATCACAGTTCGCACAGTGCCAGTTCTAGTGCTAACCCTTTGTACAGTTTGGCCGACAACAGTTAGCAATGAATAATCTTCTGATTAGGGATAAACCTGCTTCCTGTGTGAGCTGTCTGTTCCTGAATCGCGTAGGCCTGTGCTACTGTATGTTAAAGTTGGTCATAGTGATGATCCCGGAGAGGGTCGTATTTTCTGAGGTGGTCCGTGGTGTCAAAAGTTTAAGGAGCCACTACACTAGTTCATAGTTTCTCTCTCTCTGTGAAAGAAAAAATTGCACGTGCAGAACGCTGCTTCCGACTCCAGTCGGACTAAGTGGATATGAGCAGCAATAGTTTGATTTTCAGTCAAATTATCTAGGTGTGTTAGTTGAGCTACGGAGAGTCCAGTTTCAGTTGGACTAAGCCAGTAATTCGATTTTGTCAAGCTGCATGTAAACATATTGAATGATGTGTAGCTATGCCACTGTACTTGTTTTGCAGGGATTTTAAGAGTGGAGCTGAGGGAATTAAAAACGATGTTGGGCGATATTGAGCAAACATGTCAATTTAGAGCAGCCTTGATAGCAGCATCTATCTTGTTTATAGCGCTCGCCATTGTTGTTATTACTCGTCATTGGTTTAAACGCACTGCTTGACAACGCCTGTTGCCTTGGCAATGGCGTTAGTCCCACCTGTGATGCTGATTGGCTTATCAAGTCCCCCCACAGCACTTTTTTTTTTTTTTATTTAAACCAAGACACCATTGTTGTTGTTGTTTTTTTATTTAAACCAAGACACCATTGTTTTCTATAGCGATGGTAGATGAATCCGTCAACTCAAACTCAGTGGAATGTGCGGATTCAGACGTCTGGACCCTGGCGAAGCATCTGTAAGGTTAAAAATGACATTGTAGAAAGCTACTGGTTGCATGTCAACGAGTGACACCAAAAATGATCTTCTATTTATAAAGCTCGAGACGTTAGCTAATGTCAACGATTTTAGTGCATCTAGTCCCCCGCAGTTTAATGTGGAATTTAGATGGAAAAGATATTTATTTAATGTGTGCACTTTTCCTGTGTGGCCCTCAATCATATCCTGGCTCCCTAAATTGGCACACAGTCATCAAAACATTCTGCACATTCTGCATTTATGTATCCCCACATAGACTGCAAAAACCAAACAAAATACATACTTAAAACATTCTGATTTGTGCAAATGGAGGCAGAGAGGAAGAAAGAAGAAGAAGCGCGTGAAAAAGAAACAAAAATAAAAAAGCACACGTCTGACTAGTGAAGGAAGGAGGGGGCAAAAAGATTCAGTTCAACAGAGCAACATTACATCCAGCACTTGTAGTAATTAGTCCCTTAAGCTGAGCTTTTTTTCCCAAGGCAAACATTTGGTTTGTTGAATACTCAATGAGCAGATTAGCATTTCTTTATTCCGGCAGCTCGCTCGCTCACACAGACACACACAGACACACACAGACACACACACATGAATGAGTTTAGCAGGTTGTGGGTGTTCTCTGGTGGTTTTGGAGGAGGTGGAGACAGGAGGAATGTTTAATATGTTATCTCCTGCCCCCCATGTAGAATATCCTCCTCCACACACACACACAGCTGTAGGCACCATGATGGGAGCGATTAGCAGTGTGCTTTTGTGTGTGTGTGTGTGTGTGTGTGTGTGTGTGAGGTCGTCAGAAATCAGTGGTAAAGATAGAGGGACCAGAATGATGAATGCCTTTTATTAGCGCCCTGTGAGAACACACAGCCAACAGTCACTTCATGAAACCAATAAGCCCCTTGTCAGTGGTCTACAGTTGCCTTGGCAACAGTCCACGGGGTACAGTGTGTCTGAATTGCATGAACATCTGTGCCTTAATGTCCTTGGCGTTAGCACCTTGCGCACTGATAAAGGTATGTGGGTGCAGACATACATGTGTGTCTGTCTGCCTACTTTTTTTGTTGCCAACATAGATGGTCTATTGTGTAGTCGTGGTGCGTTCAAGGACTTCACCTCCTCAGGCCTGTCAGACACACTTATCTAATGAAGCTAATTGTTAGTTCAGTTGTCAATGCCATTAATTTTTTTGCTTTTTTTGTATGTGTATTTGTTCGCTTTCCAGTCCACTATGTGATGAAAGGAGACGTGTTTGGAGTAGTAAAAGCAATGGCCTTAGTTATGATCCCTCAAGGTAAAACCTCTCTTTAATAAAGTTAACATCCTTGATTATGTACTGTATGTTGAGGAAAAAAGGTGAGAGTGAATTGCCAATGAGGCCGCTTTCAGTGTTAGACTGACCTTTTCGAATGAATCACTTGTTGAAAGTAAACATACTGCAGCTTGTTGTTAGCGCGACTGCTGCGGTGGCCATCACACTTCTTTTTTTGTACTTTTTTGTCCCGTTTTTTTTTTTTCCACTGGTAAGCTGCTCTCAGTCTCTTTGTTCGTGCCAGGATGCTCTTTTTAAAAACTCTGTATACAGTGTACAGCTCGGCCCTCCATGCTGTGCTGGCTGCAGAATAAGAAACAAATTGAGTCGGACAGAAGGATCGGAGGTTATTGAGTGAACCAACTGACTTGAACCTAAAGTTGAAAAGGTTTTTTTGACGTGAACTGAGCAAAGGAAGCGCAGAAACAAAGGGAGTGAAATACAGTATTTCCTAATAGTGGTGACAAACTAGTGATGTCTTGGTTAAGGGAAGAACAAAAGAAAGAGGAAAAGTGGAGATGAAACAAAGTGAAGATTTAATCTAGACTAATGGCGCTGTCAATACCGTGTCCATTTAACATGCTGTATAATTGGCTAAATTTGCTGTGAATGCGTACAAATTATCGTGTTTTTAAGGAAATCCCACAACGCCAGGTCCACTCAGAAGCTGTTTTTGTCTTGCCCTGATGGTATGTAAATGAAAATGAAAATGTTCACATTTTTCTCTGAGCACTTTAAGCACATTGGCACAAAAGCTGAGGTTCAGAGTTCATTCCTGGCTTTGGAAACAGCAGTGGAGAAAAGTGGAGCCATATAACATGATATTAAAACACATACTGCATCTCATTTTACATCATACTGTTTTATTTAAAAGAAATCTGGGGAGCAGTGGTACTGTAGCAGAAAGGGTTAAAATGTGAGTTTGTGCCAGTTCAGTCTCCAGACTGGGGGGATAAATCTGAGTAAACGGATACTTTGCTGATTTTCAACCAGCTCTGTGTCACCTAGGTGTGGTGAGAGTGTGCAGATAAAAGGTGTTAAGGTGCCCACCTGTCCACCAGCCAAAATTTTGTAAGCAGTTTTATGTAGGAACTATTTTCTTTATACCAAACTACACCAGCCAACAGTGTCAGGCAGCGCACACAAAGCACACTAGGGCACGTCTTTATGAACTGGCCATGTTTTTAACGCTTTCAGTGGCATTTACTGACACAACAAATTATTAATACAAATACAATAGTACAAAAATATCTACCTGAACAGAAGACGCACTGGTCAGTCGTACATTTGGCTCGCTACCGGCACCTCACACACAGCACGCTACAAAATAGCACAGATGCTTGCAAGCTATTTCTTAAAGTGCATTATGCCGTTATTTGAACATTTCATCACTTAAAAAGTACAGCAACCCACTTGTAACTCATTCCAGTTACATTTCCATACCACACAGTGTATATGTGTTCATAATGTGGACTTACCCTCATTAATACACAATATTTGTATGCAGTGCTGTGCTCGACAACTCACCTCAGGCATGTCTCTCATGAACTGGCAATGTTTGAACACCTGCAGTGGCATTTACCTACTACCTCTGAGAGAGGGCGCCCTTTAGCCAACAACTGGTGTAACCACATAACTACATAAGTGCATGACTATCACATTACAGCAATAATAGCAAGTGGAATTACATATATTACAAACTCTGCTACACATGTAGATGCACACTCCCGTCTCCACTGTGATACGGTTGGTGGGTGTATTTCGGTTGAAAGAAAACAGTTCCAACATAAAAATGCTCACAAGACAGTGTATGGATTATCTTGAGTAACTGGGTCGTGATTTCTGGAAGGAGACATTGCTGTTGAATTTTTCAAATGTGTTTTTTTGGCGCTTTGAGCACCACAAGCCGAGTGCCATCTAGTTCCATCATATTCGTGAGAAGGCAGACGTCTCTACGCCCGAAATCTCCAACACTCTGCGACTCACACCAAAACAATCTAGATTGATAAATAGCACCACAGGTAAGAGGAAGAATATGTATTTCTGATGTTGGGGTGAACTGTCCCTTCAACAACATTAATTAAGAGAAGTTTATTCACTCTGGGCCAGTCATTACAGGAGAGAAGTCAAACTTTTTGCATAACTGAAATTGAGCAAAACAGTGAAGGTTACAGGTATCATTATCACGACTTGAAGAATCAATTTGAAACAGGGAGGCAAATAAAATTAAGATGTGCTGGTAAATTAATACTTTCACCCAGTCATGCCACGAGGCTCTTCACACTCACCGTGCTTGTACTGCCGGCGGAGCCTTCATTTGTCTCTGCAGCAAAAATTAATTTGCCTTGATGTTTTTCAAAGAGCTAATTTGCAGGCTAATTAATCTAATCAGTCTGCAAAGAGAGACAGAGACGGGGGGGCTCAACCTGCTCTGTCTCACTCAAGAAGAGACACCTGTACACACACTGACATCTCAACATTGTTTGCACATACGGAGCACTAAAGTGTAAACAGGTACAAGTGCTGCCCGACCACACCGGCCCACACACACAGACACACACATGCCGACCGTCACTCCTCCCCCACAGAATCTTTGTCATCAACACTTGCAGCACGGCAAAGGGCAGCGGAAAGGTTACAAGCGTGAGTTAGTGGAAAGGTCGAGTTAAAGGTCCTGCTTTATTTTTCTTCTCTCTGTCCGTTGTGTGCCGGGTAAGGAGAGCCTCCCAATGAGAGGCAGGGAGAGATCAGCAGGGACAGGCTGAGCAAGAGGGGAAATGTTTAGCTGACCTTATTTTGATCTTTGCTTCTCAAAGAGGATTAATCCTTCAGTAATGGTATTTAAAGGATGCCATATTTGATTAACAAAAGAGAGACATCAATGGAGCAACCCCCCCCCCCCCCCCCCCACCCCTACATTTCAAAAATAATGCAGCGGAGTTCAAGCCACGATGGTGCAGTCAGACTGTCAAGGATGTAGCACTGCTTTGCTATTGTGTGATACAGTCAAAGTGAAATGGTTTTGACAAGAAAGTGGTGTTGAAATCCAGCCGTTGAGTTGAGTTTGCGCTGTTTGCATTGCTGTCTGGCTGCGTGCTATTGGTCCTAATTTAGCTCAAAGTAAAAGTCTCACACTCAGAGGATTTGTAGCGTTTAAGTTGTACTTGTGCTTTGCACCTTGTCCTGAGCATAAGATGTCTGTAATTCTCCTTTAACCTATCGTGGTGTTTAGAAAGGAAAGTTCAGCCATTTAAGAGCACTTCAGGGATCCACTCAGAGAGGACGTTTCACTTCTTTAACTATGTCTTTCAATAGGATTCCTCATTGGATATTTTTAAATTGTAAGCTACAAAGTAGACCTAATATATACCTGTGCTTATTGACATAGATAGTGATTTCACCTGAACACACCCTACACACAATTTCCTTTTATTGACAGCACTAAATGCAATCAAATTTTGAGTATTAAAGGGTTGGTTCACCCAGATTACAAATATAAAAAGTTATTTCCTTGCTTACTTCTTCTATTATGTAGTAGGTTTTGATTTATTTGCTCTAATTTTATGACACATCTGCCTTCACTCAGTAATAGGGAGGTGGATGGGTTTCGTTAATGGATTTTGCTGCTTGCTTAAATGTCAGTGCCCCTGTTACTCAGGAAGTTTACAGAACACGCTGTCAACTGTTTTCAGTGGGACTTTTTCTGTGGTACAGAGTAGTTCAAGGGGCAACTGTTAAAATATTGTGTTGGGTTTTTTTTTTACTGTATTTTATTGAATGTAGGTCAAGAAGGATTTGCAAATCAGGTTTGTAGTAGTGTAATGTTTTCCTCTGAAGTACATGTAGAAGTACACAGTAAGTATTAAGTATACTATTGAGCATATTTTTAAGTGCTCTGGGGGCCGTTTGTATGTTATTTCAGGATACAATGAATTTAAGTAGCGACACAATCCAATATTTTTTTATTGCTAAACATCATAATATATCTACAGCTGTTTGGGGCCCAAGTGTGTTACTCAGGTAACGCAGTGTGGAGCTGAAGTTGATGTTGAAGTTGAGCGGTTCTTGAAAAAGCTGTAAGCAGTAATACCACAGGATGAGTAATCAGCCCATTCAGAACAGGCTTGTTTTGAGTGGGCACTTCACTAGTTTTAGTGAATTTAGTGAATTACGAACAGTAAAGCTGTAGCAATTAGAATCCTGTACAGGAATGCTGGACTTATTATATAATGTAAATATTGTCACGGCTTTTTTCCGGAAAACAGAATAATCTTAAGGAATATAACTTTGAATATATCAAAGAGAAAAACAGGAACATCACTTCCACTACCCTTATTTTTTTGCTGCTAATGAAATGTTTCATGCTGGCTGCCACGGATCCTCAAAGACATGATCATAAACTCTTGAACATAAAAACAACTCATTGCAATCGGTTGAGAAATGTAAACGTTATAATGCTTTTTATTCACGAAAACCGCAGCTCCCCTGTTTACTTGCATTTTGTGTAGAAGGCAAGTCTTGCTGTCTCCAATATGCCAGCAACATTGATGTACGATCAATGATGCATCTGTGTTTCTATATGGTCTGCAGACATACAGCAGCTTTGTTAGGCTGTACTTAAGTGAAGCATTGTTTTAAGTTAAATGTTCATGTCAGCATGCTAAAATGTAAAGAATGACAATGCTGACATGCTGATGTTTAGCAGGTATCGGAGGGGTAAGAAGCTCCAGGGCTTCATCGTTTTCCCAGTTTGCAGACATTATTGGCCACTGCTTTTCCTCTTTGAGTTAGCCGCTAACTGCTATCAGCTACTTCTAAAATCTCTCCAGATGGGTTGCATGCATAACACGTTGTCAAAACGTCATCGCTGTGCGCCTATGCTCCCATCCTGCCTGCTGTCCCGTTTATACAGAGCTTGTTTGGGTGCTATTGTTAGTTCTTTTAGTGGCTTAAAGGCGAGACAACTCTGTCCCCTAATTCCGCAATCGTACCTCATATACAGAACAGCAAGGCGGCATAAAGGCGTGATATTGCCACCTTGAACAGGCAGTGTTAAAGTGGCTTTAGTTTAATTTGAAAGTGTGTGAAAACTTGCCAAAAAATGTAAGTAAAATTGTGGCCGAATAATGGCACTAGATGGAAAGTTAAGGTTATTTAAATTTAATCTTAAAGGGGATTAAACGTGAGTACCAAATTTAATAGTAGGTCATCCAATACCTGTGAAGATATCTCACTCAAAACCACAAAAGTTAACCTCATGGTGGAGCTAAATTAAAGTCACAGGGTCGCTTAAGCCATCAGGATTCATTATCTGGGAATCATGAATGTCTGTACATAATTTCATGGCAATCCGTTTGACAAGTTGTTGAGATATTTCTGTCTGGACCAAAGCGGAGGACACAGATACACACTGACATTGACATACCTTGAGCCATGCCATTCATGTGGCTAATAAAAACATTGAATCAAAACTTAACAAAACTTTTACCTGTGTTAATCTTACCAGCACTTTGTCAGTTTGCAGCTTTGTCCACATGTCACAGCAAAAGATACACACAACAGACATATAACAAAAGAGACTCCTTAGTCCATAGACATTTTTAGACACTCATGTCTTTTAAAATGGAGAATATTTTTCCATCTTCTTCTAAGTATATGCTCCTGCTTGTTTCTTCCAGAGCTCGTCTGTGTCTCCCTCGGCCAGTTTTCGGCCCCGAGAGAAGCACAGGAGTTCAAGCGATTACTCCTCCGACAGCAAGAAACAGAAGACAGATGATAAGGAGCTGGCCTCTACCCGCTATGTGAGTCAACATAAATTTAATTTTTTCTGACTTGATAAGTATGTTTTTTATTTTAACTTGTTATTCCTGGGGTAAGACAATGGAAAAGCAGAGGTTCATAACTTGATTGTTTTGGGATCAGAGCTACAGTGGCTACACTTTTGGTCAAAATTCAGTCTGGGCTCAAATATTCAACATTTTAGAGGAAAAAGAGGAGTGGCAGCTTTCTAATATAAAATCCGCAGTGAACCAAAGGCAGTCTGACAGACAGTATGTGACGTTATCTCAAACCCACACTTTCTGTTTATGGACAACACAGTGAGAGCGAGACCTGACGTGTCAAAGGTCTTAGCTGGGATTTGAAGTCAGCTTGTTGCAGTTTATGACTTGTTCTGCAGCCAGACGAGCCATCTGGACGCTACACAATGGAACCATTCGACCACTTCTATCTGATAATTAAAAACATGCAAAAATACAAAAGGAGTAATGCCAGAGGAATGATTAAAATCGCCTTCACAGCCTTCTTTTAGAGCATTAATTAAAACCTTGATTTTATGATTGGCCTTTTTACGACTGTATGTGTAAAATAAATGGGATATTGAATTTGATAAAAGCACTGATTATCTGTATTTTTAGTGTTGGAGAATTTAGTTAAATACAGATGTGTTCAAAGTTATTGGTACCCTTACAGCTCATTGAAATAACGCTTCATGATACAGTAAAGATAAAGGCAACAAGACGACCATCTCCAAGCAGCTTGATGTTCCTGTGACAACAGCTGCAAATATCATTTAGAGGTTTTTCATGTCCATGGAACTGCCACAAGAGGATAATTGATCCTACGTTGAACAGAAGGATAGTGCAAATGGTAGAAAAAGAGCCAAGGATAGCTGGCAAAGAGATACAGACTGAACTCCAAGGTCAAGGTGCGTCATGTTCTGATCACACCATTTGTCGCTTTTATAGCAAAAGTGGGCTTCATGGAAGAAGCTCTGATTCAGTCAAAGGTCACGTGCAACCAGCAATCTGTGGGCTTAAAAATGAAGCCAACACAGAAGTGACAAAAACTGCAGTTCATCGAATGGCCACTTCAGGCTGGTTCCAGAAGCAAGTCAGTCCTCATAGACCCCCATGTTAAAATGGCCTAGCATGTTGACAGTCTAGTACAAAAAAGCAGTTTTGGTCTCTATAGCTAATGTCAACATGCATGACAACTGTATGGGCATGAATTTATACGCAACTCATTTACAACTTGTTAAAGCTTAAAGGGATAGTGCACCCAAAAATGAAAATTCAGCCATTATCTCTCACCCATATGCTGATGGAGGCTCGGGTGAAGTTTTAGAGTCCTCTCAACACTTGCAGAGATCCAAGGGGAGAGGAGGTAGCAACACAACTCCACCTAATAGAGGCTTACACTGCCCCAGATTCAAACGTCCAAAAACACATAATTGAAACCATAAAATATCTCCATACTGCTCATCCGTAGTGATCCAAGTGTCCTGAAGCCCCGACATAAAAAGTTGTTTGGAAAAACGTCATTTGAACTCTGTTTTTAGCCCCACTGTAGCCTGTAGCTCTGACTGCTTCTCTGTGCACGGCGCTCAAGTGTGTGAGGGTGTTGTGAGGACTCTAAAACTTCACCTGAGCCTCCATCGGCATATAGGTGAGTAGATAATGGGTGAATTTTCATGTTGGGTGCACTATCCCTTTAAAGTGACAGGCTGTCTGCAAGGCGTCACTAGAGTCTGTGAGTTAGATCCACACCACACTCCTCTACGGCTCCATCCTCTTGTCCAAATATGGCCACTTCTGGCTCTATAAACCACGATGGCATCGTCTGAAATGCCAAAATGTGAGTCCAAAAACCACTGTGTGACTTCACAGTAGCTATGCCCATTATTTTATACAGTCTATGGTCATGGGTCCACAGATAATGACCCAGAACACACAGCTAAAAGCACCCAAGAATGGATAAGGAGAAAACACTCAACTATTCTAAAGTGGCTTTATATTAGTCCTGATCTGAATCCTATCGAACATCTATAAAAGAGCTGAAGCTTGCCGAGGGCACCCATCAAACCTGAGACAGACAATAAAGGTGCAGGTGCTGAAGTCTCATTAAGAACTACAGTAAACATTTGATTACAGTGATTGCCTCTAAAAGCTTATGTGACAAGATATTGTTGTTAAGGCTGATTACTTTTGTCAGTTTCAAGTTATTTCAGAGAAAATTGTGACAAAAATTGCTCCAAAATGTTTTCACCTCAGAGTGAAAGTCAAGTGTGTGTCTTCTATGTGTCCTCACAGGAAAGTGATGGAGAGAAGAGTGACGACAACTTGGTCGTGGACGTCTCCAATGAGGTACGACACAGCTCAGGCAGCATGGCGTCCTTTTGTCACCTGATCAGGAAAAATAAATCCATTTTACTCTCTCGTCTCTGCCTGTGCTCACCCACCACAGGATCCCGTGTCTCCGAGAGGAAGTCCTGCCCACTCGCCTCGGGAGAACGGATTGGACAAGAGCCGCCTATTGAAGAAGGATGCTCCGCTGAGTCCGTCCTCCATCGCCTCCTCCAGCAGCACACCTTCATCCAAATCCAAAGAGATTAATTTGGTTAGTCATTGGGGGTAATTACAGCCCCCTGATCTTCTTTTTCATCATTTCTCAGGGTAGTTTTCTATTTTTAGCATTCGGAAAAATGTCATCATAGTAAAAAATGTATAGAAGAGAATAAAGGTTTAGAGTTAATGAATGCAAGATAATAAACCAGAAGTGATATGGAAATAAAGGGCAAAATGTAGAGAAAAACTCTGAATTATTTCAACCGCAGAGAGCGTTTAACACTTTATACACTTTTATAGGCAAAGACAATTTTATGAGTCATAAACTCACAGCATGGATGGTTCCTGTATTATTTAAACGTTTCTGCTCTGCTATTAAATTTGTAAACGGCTGTGTCTCTAAAATCCTCCTGCGAAGAGACATCTGCTTCATCTGAAGTCAGTGTTTACACAAGGGTTTAAAGACTTTTAATTTAATTTAATTTTTAAAGCATTTTAAGAGTTGAAGCTGCTTTTTTGTGTTGCAGAATGAGAAGTCCACAACGCCTGTGTCCAAGTCCAGCACCCCCACATCCCGCTCTGACGCCCCGACACCCAGCAGCACCACCACCCCGAGCCTGAGGTCTGCACCTGGGAAACCACCAGGAGTTGAGACGCTGGGTGAGTGTTGCGAACAGAACATAAAACTTCTCAGTGACTGTTTACATGCACACTAAAATTTCCATATTATTACAAATATGACAATATTCAGATTTACTACAGGTAATGTAAACATCATATTTTGTTTGGATATTCTGAATTAAGCCTTATTGCGAATGTAGCATTTTCCCATTAACATGTGTGGGATGTGCCTATAATATTCAGGTTTTAGGAGCTTTTTTTGGAGATGTATACAGTGCATTAAGAACACGCGTCTCAACTGAGGCTTTTGCCACAGTTTGCGACAGACAGCCTTTTGCCTGTATACGATCAACTGTGTGCGTTGTCATGGATGCACTGTACACAAAACACAACTCGCTGAGAATTTGTGAGGCTCAGATTGAGATGCATGCCCAAAAGAAAAGCCCACATCTGTGGTCCAAAGGTGAAACACATCTAATTTTAAACAATATAAAAGAGAAACATTTTGTACATGCAGAAGCAGTCAGTAAGATCATTGATATGAAGTTTGACTGACATAGATGCTTTTTAAAACCAAGAGCTTAGCTTCTTAAACACATGGCTACAGAGATAAAACTGGGCGTCTAAACTCAGATCCAGATGTCACAACTTGTGTCAGACAGTGGTTTGTCTTGCAGCTCCTGGTCTCCGCACACCGTTGGCAGTGCCCTGTTCGTACCCCAGTCCATTTGGGATGGTCCCCCACCCGGGTATGAACGGAGAGCTGAGCGGAGCCGGAGCAGCCTACACCGGCCTGCATAACATTTCCCCACAGATGAGCGCGGTGGCGGCTGCTGCGGTGGCAGCATACGGACGCACACAAGTGGTACCCAAACACACAAACACATTCCTGCCTGCTGTTGCCACTTATTCCAATAAGGATTATATTAGATGTGATTTTTATGACTGGATTTACAGCTGTGGACACCATATATGTGATCGGGGCACAAAGTTTAAATGGTTGAATTGCAGGCTGAAAAACATTAAAACCAAGGGAGCAAATTTGGGTCAAAAAATAAATTTTCCTTAAGAAGTCTGGCCTAAATATAACCAACAGCATTTCAGTGACACAGTTTCAGTTATCTGCATCGTAATTGTTGTTATTTAGATGCTCTTGAAACTAGAGCTGCAGCGGTAAGTCGTTTAGTCGATGGAAAGAAAATCAATCTGCAACTAATTTTATTATCGATTAATCCTTGCAGTCATTTTTCAAGCCAAAATGTTCAATATTTGCTTCTCCCTGCCTCTTAAATATGAGAATTTGCTGCTTTTTTTTCGTCATTTATGAAAGTAAATGAAGATTCTTTAGGTTTTGACTGTTGGTTGGACAAAAGAAGCAATTTGAAGACGTTACTTTGGGCTCTGGAAAATGTTAATGAGCATTTTTCACATTTTCTTGACATTCTGTAGACTGAATGATGAATCAATTAATCGTGAAAAAAATTGGCAGATTAATCAATAGTGAAAATAATTGTTAGTTGCAGC
This sequence comes from Epinephelus awoara, assembly GCA_035609425.1. Taxonomy (NCBI): domain Eukaryota; kingdom Metazoa; phylum Chordata; class Actinopteri; order Perciformes; family Serranidae; genus Epinephelus; species Epinephelus awoara. Next base: position 12,345,020 of record CM069302.1, on the reverse strand, counting down.
CCTAGTTGAAAAAACATTTATAACGTAGTCTAAAAATAAAACTTTAATGTAGCTTGGCACTATCCTCGATGCCTAGACATCTTTTCGCCTGCTCATAGTGTGAGGGCTTTGTAGCTTAGAGTGCACCTAATACAGAAAACAGCATTCAGGACACATAATATGCAAACTGCAAGAGCCAGGTCATGTCTTGTTTTAAAGATTAATTCAAACATGCAGCATGCAAGCAGACTGGCTTTGGGAAGACTTTTCTGCAGAGTAACAGAGACACTGATAATCATCATGATACCAGCAACCAGCAGCTTTAGTTTTTATGTACTTTGTTTGTGGTTGAATTTTATTCTAAACGCTTTCTCATATTCTGTAGGTGGGATTTGATCCTCATCACCACATACGTGTCCCTGGCCTTCCTCCCAATCTGTCCGGCATTCCTGGTGGAAAACCGTATGTTTCCCTCCCAGTCTGTTGAATCACCATTTATCTCTTCTTCTTTGTCACATTTGCACACCTTCACCCACACTCTCACCTCTCTTCTCCCTCCGCCCTTCATTCCTCCACATGACCCTTCTCTTTTCTCTAGAGCCTACTCCTTTCATGTGAGCGCTGATGGACAAATGCAGCCTGTGCCTTTCCCCCCGGACGCGCTGATCGGCCCCGGCATCCCGCGCCATGCACGACAGATCAATACTCTCAGCCACGGGGAGGTGGTGTGTGCTGTCACCATCAGTAACCCCACGCGTCATGTCTACACCGGCGGCAAGGGCTGCGTCAAGGTGTGGGACATCAGTCACCCAGGAAACAAGACCCCAGTGTCCCAGCTGGACTGCCTTGTGAGTGCAGTGAACCTTACATACATGACACCTCAGTGTTACCTGATATTTACTTAAAATGTTTAGCACTGTTTTACCTGTTACTGCTCACAACAACTAGTTTAAGCAGTGATGCTTTTTTAATGACTGTACAAAATTACTTCTGTGCCTCTGTCGCATCAGAACAGAGATAACTACATCCGCTCCTGTCGGCTACTTCCGGACGGGCGCACTCTCATCGTCGGGGGCGAGGCGAGTACTTTGTCAATCTGGGATTTGGCTACACCGACTCCACGAATCAAGGCTGAACTAACTTCATCAGCACCTGCGTGCTATGCTCTGGCCATCAGCCCCGACTCGAAGGTCTGCTTCTCCTGCTGCTCTGACGGAAACATAGCTGTGTGGGATCTTCACAACCAGACTCTGGTTAGGTATGGAGCTGGGGAGGGTAATATGAGAGGGTTTTGATAAGTGCGGGATGATAAACCGAATTTTGAATGTCTCACCAACCTAAAAGTAGTTGTCGGAACCTGATACAATTAAAGTGAAAATGCTTACAACAACTAATGCCATCTAACAAACTTAAGAGTTTGCAATTATATTGGAGGTGAGGCTAATTTGAGTGGCAACGTGTCATTTAGGGTCACTGTCTAACATGTCACTCTATCTAGACCCAAACTTTTGTTTGATATGCATTTTTAATTTCTCCTAACTATTTCGATTTAGTAGGATCTAATGAGCATAAAAAACTAAACATTGTCAATGACAATAAAGTCCCAATGTCCTCAAACGAGACGATAATAAAGTCCCAGTGTCCTCAAAGGAGACGATAATTAAGTCTCAATGTCCTCAAACAAGACGACAGTAAAGTCTGTTGCTCAAATTGGTAAAAAAAAAAAAAAAAATTATTAATCATAAATAAACAAGTTTCAACCATAAAATGTGATCAGGTTTTGGACCTTGTCTTCTTTTGTGTCAGGATCAGCTGCAGACTGACTTGGCAGAGATGGCTGCCATCTTGTTTTTACATGGATTAGTGTATTGTGGTCTTACTACCACTAGATGGCACAAAAAAAGTGTCCACAAATGAGTAAAACAGGTCTAACTGAAGCAGAATGAAGTATAAGGTGCAGTAAACCCAGAATGTGATGTCCTCATATGAGGACACATGGTCTCAGCAGGATAATGGTCCTTGCAGACTGAGAGCAGTGTTTCTCACCCTTGTGTAATCACTGCCAGACAGCGTGTAGGTTTAAATTAAACCCGTCACATTATCATCTCACAGTATCAGTGATAAGTTCTCCCGAGGCTAATGTGTTAATCACTGCTAATCAGTCTTGCATTCTTACTCCTCCAAAATTCCTGCAAGTGTACCTTAAAACAGTCTTTGACTGAGCTGGTGTCAACCAAACAGCTTCCCTCCAAGTAAAGGTACAAATATTCATGTGTCCTTTGATTTGATGATAAATGCTCTACTGTTTGATATGGGCTTGTCTGACTCTGTGTTTTTCTGCAGGCAGTTCCAGGGTCACACAGACGGAGCCAGCTGTATAGACATCTCTAACGATGGGACCAAGCTGTGGACTGGAGGCCTGGACAACACCGTGCGGTCCTGGGACCTGAGAGAGGGCCGACAGCTTCAGCAGCACGACTTCACCTCCCAGGTACACCAGACAGATTTACACACAAACACACCCTTTTTTATCAGCGCTTTAACCACACTTACCACTATCAGATGAGCTCCAACACTTAGTCCAGCTGATGAACTGCTGATGCAACTCTAGAGAAGGAAGTGTGCATCTACTCATGGACAATAGACTCATGCTCATGACAGCGTGAGATGCAAACATTAATGGCGCCATCCTCGGCTGAGGGACTGTTTTCTTTTTACCAAAGTACACCTTTCAACCGTATCACTCTAGAGAAGGAAGTGTGCATCTGCTCATGGACAAGGGACTCGTGAGCTGTAACGTTAGTTAGCTCAGTGGTGCTAGGTGAGCTAGCAGTAGATGCAAGCTTCCACCTGCGTGGTGATACGCTTGGCAGGTGTAGTTCGGTATAAAGAAAATAGTTCCTACATAAAACTGCTCACAACAACTGGATTATCTTGAGTAACTGGGTCATGATTTCTGTCAAGAGACATTGCTGTTGAGTTTTTCAAATTTATTTTCTTGGTGCCTTGAGCACCACAAACTGAGTGCCATCTAGTTCCAGTATATTAGAGAGAAGGCAGACATCTCTACGGCCCATATCTCCAACAATCAGCAGCTCACACCAAAACAATCTACATTGATAAGTAGTACGTAAGGTTAGAATGAAATATATATTTTTGATTTCGGGGTGAACTGTCCCTTTGAATGTCTGCATGGATCACAGATTGTGTAGCAGTAGAGTGGAACTAGATTGCAAGTGTAAGTTGCGTTTAAGTTTGGTTCTGCACTGCTTTTTATTTTCATTATTTGGTGGTTAAAGTCGAATTGACAGATAGCTGAAAATTGTGCATCTCGGTACAAGTCACAGCCATTTGCAGTTTGTGTGATTACACTCTCGGGCTTTGCTTTATTGTAGTAATTTACTGTACAAGCTCAGTTCAAAACATTTAACCCACCATGAAGGCTGGGACTGAGCTCTGGTTTTCTGCCCTGCGCTCAAATACCTTTAACGCTAATAACACTGGCAGTTAGAATTTAGGTTTTTTTTAAGTGAGGAGAAGAGCAGCAATAATAGACCATTACTGCCATTTTCCAGAAAAGACCAATTTCACAATCTCGGTGTGCACAGGAGGAGGTGAGTGTGCATTAAAGAGAGCAGGGGCAGACAGGGAGAGACATGGCCAATAGAGTGCTAATGCTATCCAATAATATCTGTTCTAACCCCTCCACCTCCAAGTTCAACACCAGCGAATTAGCGAAGAAAAAAATCCAGCTGTGTTACCGGGTTGATCAAGGCATCAGGTGTCAGCATGATCTAAAAAATGTTGTTGTGATTGGCTCCAAAAATAAGAGTTGACTGAATCATTCACCCACCTCGTTTCATGATGCATACCTGCTTTTTCTCAACACTCCTGCAGACAGGATATGATGCATACTTAATACGATTTTAGAAGCTGAAACTGCCACCTGCTTTGATAGATTAGTATGAAATGCTCATGATGGTGTAGAAAAGCATACAGTGGACGTTTGCCAGCATCCATAGATATGTTAATATCAGTGGCCACCCACAGACACAAACACCTTCATGCACTGAAAAAAAATCAGGAGTGGACTACTATGAGAGATGATGATTATTTATTATATTATTATAAACTATACGAGGTATAACTGACAGAGTTTTGGTTTGGTTGCAGATCTTTTCACTTGGATACTGTCCGACGGGCGAGTGGCTTGCAGTGGGGATGGAGAACAATAATGTGGAGGTCCTTCATGTCACCAAACCTGACAAGTACCAGCTCCACCTGCATGAAAGCTGTGTGCTCTCACTCAGATTTGCTCACTGTGGTAAGAAAAACAAATCTATGAGGACAGTTTTCTCTGCAGTCATGTTCCTATTAGTTTTTGATAAGGTCGTAAAGGAAGGAAATTAAAGTACAGTATGTACCGAGTCTTGGGAAATTGACTCGATCAAATTCTGTGTGAACCGTTACTTTAGCTCTGACTACGTTGAGTGATACTATGCAGAGAAAATTACAATTTGTAGCATGTTTATGGTGCGACATGGAAAGTAAAGGATATGGAAATGTGACTAAACGTGGCAGGTGTGTGTAGGAGATGTGATTACAATAATTTACAATGTAAATGAAGGCCATTTTCAGAGGAAGGCTTTGTACAGCCAGAAATCATGCTGGACCAAGACGTAAAAATCCAAACCAATAATGACTGGTTAGTGGTGAAAATTAAGACTTCTGGATGAGCTTAAATCAGACAGCAAGTCTTAGCGTGAAGCACCAGTGTGACTTATCTGCAGGAGCAAATAGATGGTGACGTCAGCCCACAGGCCGATCTCCTAAAATTTACATCACAACTAACTTGTTTTATTTTGAAGCCAGCAGTTTGTCTGCCAGTGCTGTAATGTAAATAACTAATGTACAGTCATACTAATGTTTAAAACTGTCTCTACATTATAATATTTTTTGAGTTTATTTAGGTGTAATAGACAGAAAAAAAGTTTTGTCATAAAATAAAACAATGCTGTCAGTATTTGAGCATTATGTGCTGGTATCATATTTACCTTACTAAAAGCCTTTATAAACTCAGGGCATCACAAATAACTGAAGTGAATATACCAGATACTCGCCTGCAAATATTTTGCATCAGAACTCTTCATACAGGCAACGATGCAAATTTGCGACAATTGCAACACTTGCTCAGTAAAAGGATCAAATAAGTTTGCACCAGCTCATTCTTTCGAAAAAATGATGGTGTCAACTTTATCAAGTGATGAAGACATTGTCCTCCTCTTCATCACTGAACAAAAGAAGAGGAGATTTTGGGTACATCAAATTTTACAAGGTCGTTAAAGAGAAAGAGACTTCCACTGCTTTATATAGAGCTGATGGCCAATCTGGACATATTTTAGGATGTCATATCACAGTGTTAATTTTGCTAGTTTTGATGAAAACTATGATCAAAATGTTTTGTCATTAACTTCCATGACAAAAAGAAGGCGCTGATGAGCTAAAAAAATAGATCTTGATTACAAAAACTGAAAGATGAAAAGACAGAAAGATGAAATGTATGCTTCATTTTCATTGTTGTGCCATATTGTGACGAGATATTGAACGCCGAAAACGCCGTGCTTGTTATTAACTTCAAATGCAGCAGGAGCGACAGTCTGTTAAACTTCAGTAAATAGTCTGCACCAGGATGTCTAGACAGAAAAAACACTCACACTGGAGCAGTGTTAGCCGCTAAATGGCAGCAGAGCAAGCAGCCACCAGCGGCCAGACTTCACATCTGACCCCCGACTAAAATGTCATGGATTTTCCTCGACTAAAATGCTTTTAATTTTCCTCAATAAAACTAGACTAAAACTATGAAGGATAAAAATGACCTAAATGTGACTAAAACTCATCAGCATTTTCGTCCCAAGATTAGACTAAGACTAAATCTAAAATTGCTGTCAAAATTACCACTGTCATTTAATAATTTGTAACATGATTTGTCATGTAATAAAGCTTGCAAAGAAACACATACTGTACAATCAACAGGTCGTCCATAGTCATGATTTTGTACTACACAGTGTGCAAGGTTGATGCCTTTATTTGTGGTGAGAAAGCTCAGAAAAATGGACTTCATCCTGCCAAAAAAAAAAAAAAAAAGCTGCTTTGTTGCTGCATAATATTTGTGTTCTGTGTTAAATTTCTCATTACAAAAACAACAGTTTAAAGTTACAAACAAAACGTGTTGAGGCCTTAAATTTCCATGTGGGTTCTCTTCAGCACTTTACGTAGTAATGGCCATTATCAAAGGCAATCTCAATGTAGAAAGACAAGACTTGCAGGCAGCCGCGCAGCAGCACAGCTGTCTGTGTGAATGCCACATGTGTGCAGGCTGCAGCAGTCCAGTGAGGTAGCCGTCACACAGATAGATGTAGGCGGTGTGGCCTGGACGTTAACGCTCAGGTAATTGAGCCCTGTTAAAGATCCGGGGCAAATATTTTTTCTTGATTGTGGCCTAATGTACTCTGCCATTCTCTGCAGGGAAGTGGTTTGTGAGCACAGGAAAAGACAATCTGCTCAACGCATGGAGAACCCCGTATGGAGCCAGCATATTCCAGGTAAGTGTGAAAGAACGTACCACAAGAACATAAACATGGCTGACAGGCAGCTGAGAGGCGCAGTGAAATAGCCAGGAGGTTGTAGGTTTATGGAAATATCTTTGAGCAAGACATCAAACATCTTTCAGCTTGAGTGTGGAAGACGGTCAGTAAAATAAAGTAAAACTCACAGTGAAGGTGTTGATTACAACGAAATCAGAAATCTTAAAAAGTAAGAGTCACTTTATACCAAGGACACACACATTTCAACAACACGCCTTTGTTGGGGTCTTGAAAAGAAAAGATGAAGTTGTATTGGAAGCTGAGTGAGAGCTTGCACTCTACTCTTTGCAGATATTGTGGACTGGAAAGAAAAATAAATCATATCTTTGTTCAGCACCTGTCTGTCATGTACATGGCCTTCATCCCTTCTTGGCTTTTTCTTCACTCTCAAGTGCACTTTTCATATTTTCACACATCTTTTATTCCCCTTACAGTCAAAGGAGTCGTCCTCAGTGCTGAGCTGTGACATCTCCATAGATGATAAGTACATAGTGACGGGCTCAGGAGATAAGAAAGCGACTGTCTACGAGGTCAACTACTAGGAGGGCGAGACCATCCTTCCATCTAGGCACTTTGCCGTGTCTCCATGTACAATTTTTAATGTGTATAAAATGGATTTGAATGGAACTAATCGAACAGACTGAGTCTTTCCTGGACAGAGACCTTTTGACCTTTTAGATGGCCGTGGATCAAAACAAACAAGCAGAACCAAGCACACAGATTTTTTTTTTTTGAGTGTCTTTTTGTTGTTGTGAGGATGAATGTCTGAATGCACTGAATCTGGAGAGGATGCTGTTGTTATAGCGTTGGGCGGAAAACATTCCTTTACACTTTTAGGCTTCATTGTTTACCAACACATTTGCACGAAAATAATATACTTGCCTTTGTACTTTGTACCTGAAGGCCCAAAAAGACGCAGGGCCAGATCATTCCCAGCTGACACCAGATTATCTGCTCTGAGAACAGATTTGGCACAACATAAACATGCTTAACTAAACATAAGTAGCACTTGAGAGGGTTGCTATTGGGTTAAAGGAGCAGTGTATAAAATTTAGGGGGATTTAGTGGCATCTAGTGGTGAGGATTGCAGATTGTAACCAGTTGAAACTTCTCTCGGTTAGAATTCCTTCAGTGAACGATGATGGCCCTATCCAGAGCGGAGTGGACTCCATGAACCTGCTCCCTATGTAGATATAAACAGCTCACTCTAAGGTAACAAAAACACAGTCATTCTTATTTTCAGATGATTATGAACTAAAGAAAACATACTTATTATATTATATTCCATTTCTGCCGATATATCCCCTTAAATCATACACACTGGACCTTTAATGTAAATATTACGGGAAAAGTTTCTCTTCAAACTTGTCGTCTGTTCAGCTTCCAACCTCATTCCACATCCAATATTACTGCCACCACCATTTATGTTATCAATTACATCTGCGAGGTGTACAGTGTTTATTTCTGTAGATGCACACATCAAACATTTGTCAAGTATATCCAAGGATTTATTCAGCCTCAACTTCCTGTAGATATTTTCATAGCGGTGATTGTTTTGATCAGTCATGAGCAAGCTGCTCAGCTCTTGTTAATGCGAGCCCTAAATGCAGTATTGTCATTTTTCATATTTTGGTTCTGTCTCACTCTTGCCTTCAGGCACTGTATGTTAATACCTCATACCAAATTTGCCTCTTTTTTTTAATTTTAAGACACTTCATGTTCAATATGTTTGTCTGAATCAGTAAAATCAGCTTCAACATGTGAAAAACATCAAATTTTCATTCAAGAAAAACTGCATGCTGATCATAACTGTTGAAAAATGAGACAGGCTACAATAGTTAATTAGTGAGCTTTAGAGGAGCTGGTAAGCAGTCTTTTTTTTACCTTTGGACATGCCAGACTAGCTGTTTCCCCTTGTTATCAGTCTTTATGCTAAGCTAAGCTAAGCTAAGCTAAGCTAAACAGTTCCTCCAGGCTGTTTTGGGGATTGTTTTGGTCTATAATGCCTCATTTCACAGCAACGTGATGCATGTTGTTTTTAGGCCTTTTTTTGGCAAAGACATGCAAGAGCAAATAAAATTTGCAAAAATAGTCACTGTGCTGTCTCAGATTTAATCAGTATAGTATATTTTTGTGATGGGAGAGGGATTGCATAAGGGCTGAAAGCTGATCGCTGATGATCAGTTGTTTCTGTTCAAAGCGGCATTGAAGCGTCGCCCCTGAAACAGCTCTCCATCTGCTCTCTCGGCAGGGTTAGCATGAGCTAACACAGCAGCGGTGGGTAAGATCCAACACTCGGCCGTTAAACAATCCCAACAATCTCACACCAACACCGAAACGGCTCAACTCTGTCATTAAACCTGCTAATAACCATTGGGTAACATTAGCTGTGTGATGCTAACAGTTAGCCTTGTCACTGTGTGTGTGACTGTCCCAGGCACAGAGCTCACACTCCTGCAGCAGCAGAGAGAGAGTGTGGATCAATTTGCTGCGTGCAGCGCTACAATGACAGGCGATTTTATCTGTTTTAAATAGTCAAACTGGAGCGATGCCTGCGAGCTAGTTCAGGCAGTCAACTCAAGCTGCACTGATTCATACACACGCCATACGTCAGTCGCCATACACACCCTTCCAATTTGGCAGTCTTTTTACGCTGCTTTCTTTGCATTGTCTATGCCACTGCTGCCCTGCCTCAGTACTTTCAGCCCCACCTCCACCCCAGCATCCACCTGCAGGCTTTGGCTAAGGGGGGAATATTTAATCATGGCTCCCCAGTGTCTCATGAAAACATATCTGTGGGGAGCGATGAGGCGGACGTCCAGATGCCAAACTCTAACTATGTTCTGCTGTTGAAATAAACATTTAAAATGTGAGTTGTCTGACTGAACTCACAGTAAAGTTGCAGTGATCTGACAAAATGTCAAGGTCGCACCAGATTTATGGGAATTGACTCACTTTGCGTTAATCACAACATCCTGGAGGGACTGGCTAAATAGCTGCTTGGTGCAGTTGGCCTTTGATTTACAATTGAGATATGAGAGGGGTATCAAACTTCTCATCTAACTCTTGGCAGATAATCGTGATTCCCAAAATGTTAAAATATTCCTTTGAATGCAGATTGCATTTATTAGCCTGTCTTTAATATTTATTTTCTACTTGTACTGTGCATTATTCAACGTTCTTATTTTCTTTCACAACTCTCATAATGTTGACTGAGGTATGAGTGTGAGTTCAGTCTGTTTGTGCGCATGTGTGTGTGTGTGTGTGTTTGTGTGTTGTGACCCTGTGGGCACTGAACAAACAAACTAACAAGATTGCCCTCTGTGCCCTCACTGCTGTGTGACCTTTGCTCTTGGTTCTGCCCCCTCAGTTCAGACTCCTCTGGATGCTCACAGGATTCTGTCTGACAGACTTCAGTAAAACTGTTTGATTGGTGTTTGGAGGTCAACCAGCCCTCCATTTCCTGCCTGGATTTTTTCCCCTCTCTTTTTTTGGACCTTTTGGACACCTCTCTGAAAAACAAGCTGTCAGCGATACGCTCGTGATTTCTCTTGGATTTACTTCTGTTGGCTTGTAGAAATAACACAGTGCCTTTATGCTGCTGCGCTTCTGACTCCATTTCATTCGGCTGAGTGTTAAACTACACAGTGATGAAACGTGATGGACTCTGTTGTTGGAGTGGTTTTTTGAGAATTACTGTTTTTGAGTGCAACATTCAAGGATGGATTTTTATCAGAAAAGATCAGTCATGAGCAAATGACCACAGACGGTCACCCAGATTATCCAGTCCGGTTTGTATCAATTGTCTGTCGTCCATTTTGAAGTAATCAGGACCAAACTCCTCTTTGTGTCGCCTGCTTTCCTGAACACGTGCATGTGAAATACACTATTCATGGCTACTGCTGTTTCAGTCTGACTGTTTGAAGCACGGTGCCACTAATCATAAGATTTAAGGACTATACTTCTTCTTTCTGCTTTCAAGCTTTGTTCTTGTTGCTGTTCCATTTTTTGCAGCTTATCTACGACCACCTACCCAAATGACACTCACCTACAGAACACATGTATCCAAAAACACAGTGCATCAGTAGTTATTGGCAGAGATGTAAGTCCCTGTTAAATTCTGTGATCACGTACCCTCCACCAGCCTCCCCTCATATTAAACTAAACAACCATTTTAAACTTAATAACTAAACTTCACTCTCTGGTACAGGGGCCCTGAGAGGTAGTATCCATTTGTTATGTCTGATCTAAATTGTTTTCTCTCTGTTTATGACTTAAGAACAGGTTAGAAAAAAGGTATTGCGAGTATACTCTATCTTTTCATTCTTCTGAAAACGGGTGGAAATAAGTGTATATTAGATTATTTTCCGAAGTCTTTGTTGTTGTAATACTCAAAACATTACCATCATTTCTTTCTTTTGACCAGATATGTATTTTAATCACCGCTATTCTGCCTTTTTAAAATAAAATCATTGTTGGTAAAATCTAGCCAAAAGAAAGACATGCCGTTAGGGCTGCACCCTAATAGTCGACCAAACGTTCATCGACCAGAAAGGTCATTAGTAGGCAAGATTTCCTTTGTTCGCTTAGTTGCAGAAAAACAAACAAACGTGAATCTCTATTAGGAGCTGCACCATGTCAAAATCAATCAAAACCAATATGACTGGACCATGTGGGAATTTAATTTGAAAGGACAGAAACAGGAAGTGTCCACGCTCAGCAGTCAGACAGGAGTCAGGTTAATTTCCAGGGCTGGTACCTGCAGTTATTCCACAGGCTAGTTAATAACATGTCGGGCAGGAAATCCAAAGTGTGGGATCATTTTGAGAAGATGAAGGACGAACCCAAGGTGATATGTAAACTCATCTTCATTGGTCGACTACAAACATGACGTATCATGTGAAACATGGAAGTAGCTACATGCCCATAAGCCCACAGCGTCATTAATAGGCGGCTCGCTCAGTGTGTGACGTGCACTTGTAGATAAAATATAGGCCTATATTAATGAAGGTTCATTAGTACGGTTTTGTATTTCTCTGTAATGTAGCACAGTGTTAACAATGTTACTGAGACTATTCTTTCTCACACCTTCAACTCAAACCATTGTGTTGCCCCGCCCAAAATATATCATTTAATAATTAAATTAATATCATAAACATGCAGGTGACTAGTCGACTAATGGCCTGAAATGACGACTATTGGCCCCACATGCCAGTAATGTTACATGACTTGCTAACACACAATAGTATCTTGTGTTTAGAGTGCACAGAGAAACTAAAGGTCACCTAGAAGAAAATAGTAATGCTTTCAGTCATATTCAGAACATGCGGTTGTGGTGCACTTAGCCTCTTTTAGCAGAAATGAGTGATGTTACATAAAACACTTTCAAAAAGGCAAATTTTCACCTGCCGAAAGAAAGAAAATTAAAAAAAAGTCGACCTGTTTCATGGATTAAATAAATAAATGAGGGATTTAAAAAGATCATCCTGGCAAAACCTTTTTTTTCCCAGTCCGAGCCTAAGTCACAAACACAAGAGAGAAAACAGCTTAGATCAGACCTAGAAAATGGACCACCACGTGTTCTGCCTCATGCCTCTCAGGGCTTCTGTATTTTGAAGGCTCATTCTTCGACATAATCATGTACCGACTTGGTTAAGCATCAGGTCATAACCCTTGCGGGATCCATCATTTTGCTTCACTTCAAGGTTATTTTGAGACTGATTGGTATATAAAATAACACCTCTAGACCCTTTGATTGCAAAAACATTCTCAACCTACGAATTTAAGAAGGAAAAGAAAGAAGCAATGAACAGAGAGAGGTTCTGGCTTTTACTGTTGATGGGATTAAACTCATTTCAGCATCAGAATAGCACATGTTATTATGTTATCATCGGTGTCATGAAGCCTGCAACCTATTTATCTGGCTCAATACCATTTTTCTTTTTGCTTACCTTTTTCAAGGGCACCCTCTGTCCTCTGTCACTTCTGAATGCCTTATAAATGAACGAATTAAATGACACATTTTGCATTTGCTCAATGCTTGACGATGTATTTTGCCATAAAGATTTTTTTTTTTTCAGTTAAATGCCAAGGAGAAGCTGATTTAAAGATGGACATTTCTTTCTTCTTTTTATTTTCTTTGCAAACACTGAAGTTATTTTATGGCTGTGACACAGACAGACAGTTGAGTTGAAGAAACTACTGAAAATAACTGCACTGGTGTGAATTAAAAGGGACATTTTGCAGCAAAGCCACCTCTTGTGAGACAAAGTGTAATGAGTTTGATACAGGAGGGACCCTATGTAAGATATTACTCTGATATTTTTGTAATTTCTTTGACAGACACACACGCAGAGTGACACTGTACATTCTGAAGGACTGGTCATGATATTGGTTTGTTCACAGTGTTTGCCTTATTCTGTGCTTTCTCTCTAAACCTGAAACATTTCTGTGTTTGCCGCAGTCAGCTACGCTCTCAGATTCAAATGTTGATTCGTTCACCTCACTGCCACTGACTGCTTAGCTGCATTTTCTGCTCTTGAATTGAAGTCATAAAATCTGTACCTTCTGTACTAAATAGCGACTGTGCAACCTCCACCCTCATTCATAATGGAAAGATATGAAATACACTTTGGTTATACTTACGTCAAGAGTCAAACCTCAATGTTACTCGTCTCATCTAAGTTAGCTGGCTAACATGACCTGATACAGAAATGATGTTACGTACAATAATGATGTGTAGAGCATTTAGCTTGACTGAACTCATGAAGGTGTTATAAACTGACTGTAAACATGTAATAATTCAAGGTTACAGTGGAAAGAAACTTCCTGTTGCTAGTTGAGTTTTTTTTTTCTTTCCTCTTCAATACAAAATGCCTTTGCTCTTTTTTCTAGTCTGTGGTTGATTTTATTAAATTATTGTGTGGAGTATTTTGTCTGAGACTTTCTGAGAAGTTCTGCAGTAATGATTCTTTGTCCAGATGTAGAAGAAAACTAAATCCAGCGGTGGAAGGAATTCTTCACTTTAAGGTCTAGTGTGTGGCGTATAGTGGCATCTAGTGGTGAGGTTGCAGATTGCAACCCACTGAAACTTTTCCTATCTGTTGGAGAACTACAGTGGTCAATGCAAAACATGAATGGTCCTATCTGGAGACAGTTTTGGTTTGTCCTTTCTGGGCTATTGTAGAACCAACATTCTTAGTTTTAGTTGATATAAACTAATGATTATATGATTATTATTTTTATTTCTGCCAGTATCCCCCCTAAATCCTACATGCTGGACCTTTAGATAAAAGTAGCAATAACTAAGGGGTATAAATACTTTGTTCCAAGTAAAAGTCATCTACAATATGGATTTTTGTCTCAACCAATTTGATAACCAGTCATTATCTCTTTCTCATGGCCAATATTGATAAGATAAACGATAATTTCACATTTCTGTATTTTAAAAAGAAGTTCATAACCTGTAGTTTATGCACACCCAAGGGTGAAAAAGGCTATGGTGAGGTGCAAAGGTGGATGATTTAATATTCCATAGCTCAAACCAAATCTAACTCACATCACGACTGTTAACACCACAAAACAAAAGACATTTCTGACTTTTTGAATGTTCATTTTTCATTTTACTACATTGCATCAAAATACTTCATAAACATACTTTGGGTTTTATAGAGCGTTTCGCCAAAGATTTAAATTTAAATGCTTTGACATAATCTATCAAATCAAACATGTCAACACATTATACTCATGTTAACTGAAGTAAGTGCATCCCTCAATATAGAAAAAGACTTTGTGTTTCCCATATGTTCATTTATTTGTGACAGCCACCGTATCAACACTGACCTGCCAAAACTTGATTTTCCCTTTGTTTTTTAACTATTAAAATGGGTACACTTTGATTTTATTGTAGAGCTGCACGCAGCGTACTGATTCCCGTAGCCCCTCCTTGATCCACTCTCTCTCCATCTCCGTTCATTGTGAGATGAACGGGTTTAACCACATCACATGGCGGATATTATCAAATTGTTATTAACAGGTTGAATGGCAGAGTGAAGCTGTTTCGTTGTCACTGTTGTTTGTTGGGACTGTTTAGCAGCTCGTTGTTGCTTCTGCGTTAGCTCGAGCGAACCAGGTGTTTAACCAGGGTAATGGGAGTAACAGAAAGGGATCAGACCCGCAGCACAGTTGTGTTGTCTTCATCTAAAACGTCCAAACTGGCCCCAACATGTTTGGCTCTTTAATCAGCATGCTGTGCTTGCTCTTCTTCTTCTTTGTGATAATTTGCAGTGTATGCTGCACCAATTAAGTAGATAAAAGCAGTTTGGCTTTGTTTTATCAGCTCTGTTTATTGGCTGTAATGTTATTACTGGAAATAAGAAATGATCATATACATTTCCAATTATCAGCTGATAAGTAGAAGTACAAAAGTATTAGCATCAAAAGACACATAAATCACCAAAAGTCAAAGTACTCATTATTACAGAATGGCCCATTTCAGCATCACATCTATTATAAAATTGAATTATAATTATTGATGCATTAAACTATAAACATCACTTTAATGTTGCAGGTAGTAAACAAATTTTTTAGGTAGGCCTATGTTACATACTGCTGGTATGGCTTTTAAATTTAACTCTTGAGTTCAATTATTTTTTATTAACCTGTCATAATACATCATAATATATTTGTTTGGTATATTTTATATTATTAATCAGAATCAGTAAATTAAGTACTCAACAGTGCAACAGTGCATCTGAACTTTAATGGAGGAGCGAGAGAGTAGCATGATGTACTCAAGTAAAGTACAAGTAAAAATAAATAACATTTAGTTTGAAAGTATATTCTGACTCCTCTCTGCTCGCCCAGCTAAGGAAGATGACCTTGTTTTTCCTCTGTGGTGTTGCAGTGTGTATCAAAGAAGGATTTTCTGCATCTCTTTAGAGTATCCATGGTATTTGATACTTCATAGCAGGAATGAAAAATAGATTGCGGGTGCAGATGGACTTACGACACAGGTTAACTCACAGTGAGCGGCAGCAGGCCCCTTCCTTCCTGCAAAAAGACATTAAATTTTCACGACACAACACTTGACTTGTCCGCTGCTCCACATATTTCATCCCTCAGCTCACACATTTGTGTTTGGCAACCTGTTAACGGTCTCATTATCAACCTGCCTCTTTCTGTGCGTGCCCAGAGCATTAATATTCTAATGGTTTCCTTGACAATCCAGTACTAGTACCACACAATTATACTGGCTACAGCCTGCTCCGCAGCAGACATTAATTTTGCATGAAAGGTTACGACTCTCTACCCTTGAAATAAAATTGCAACACTGTCTTGTGGCAAAACAACCAGAACAAGAACTTCTGCTTTGTCCTTTGATTTGTTTACTTTTTTAGCTCTGGACTTAGGACTAAATCTAGCTGCCCAAACCTACTTTTGAACTCCTAAACCTGCCTCTGAATCCTCTGTACGCAGGAAGCTGAAGCTTAAACATAAAGTGTCCACATTGTATCAACAAAGGCTACTGGGTTCATTCCAGTGACTTTACTGGCAGTTTAGAACAACTATTTTCTCAGCCCAGTTGCTAGAAGACAGTGTTGGCATTGTATATTTCTGCATCCATGGATACATTACATTTGTATGTTTAAGCTGCCAAGCTGCAGACCACTGTTTGGGACCAACAAACAGCAAAAGTGGTTGTTTTTTAGTAAGACATTGGTGCCATTTTCAGCCTTAGTTTAAAACCAGGTGTTTTAAAGCAAAACGTGATATTTTCCTCGTCACAACCAAGTGGTTTTTGTGCCAAATCCACACTGTTGTTGAAACTTAAAGTTTCAACATATCTGCTACGTAATAAGGTACAAATGTAACATATCCGTGGTGATGCCAATATTTATTCTGGTGGGTGGTTGTTTTTTTTTACATCGTCTACAAGCCGTGGCACCAGGGATCAGCACATCTGGGGCCCCACCCCTGCCTGCCACCCAGCAAAAAATGCCCATGTGGCTACCGCTCCATGTTATTTATTCAGGTTGAGCCAGATGCTTGCTGGCGAGCTCCCCTCCCAGGTCTGGCTCTAGGGAGGAGCCCTGGTGTCCCCATACTGGGCGAGGTCCGGGGCGTGAGATTCATCGGCGGTTTGATTTGGCTTCTGCAGTGATGCCGGCGCATCAGCCAGAAGTCAAGGCTTTCGATTTACTGTTCCATCTATGGCCCAACCCTCACCTATGGTCATGAGCTCTGGGTAGTGACCAAAATAATGAGATCGCAGATACAAGCGGCAAACAAGAGTTTCTTCCGTGAGGTGGCTGGGCTCAGCCTTAGAGATAGGGAAAGGGGCTCGGACATCCGGAGGGAGCTCAGGGTAGAGCCCCTGCTCCTTCACGTTGAAAGGGGTCAGTTGAGGTGGTTTGTGCATTTGATCAGGATGCCCCTTGGGTGCCGCCCGTTAGAGGTGTTCCGGGCTCGTCCCACTTTCAGGAGGATCCAGACCCAGAACATGCTGGAGGTACTACATATGTCATCTGGCCTGTGAACACCCTGGAGTCACAAATTTGGGCTACACCCATATATAGTACAAATAGTTTGTTTTAAACTCGAGGGCTTCTTGCCCTAGGCCCCTTACTAAGATTTTCATATTCATTTCATTTTCCAAGATTTTTCATTTCATTTATGCTTTTTACAACAAAATTGGCTACTTTATAAATATATTTCTTTCAACAGTGCGTCGATTTATGCATCTCAAAATATTTTTAAATTTTACAGCCGGCTAAATTTGTTCTTCAGGGGGTAATTTTCCCCCATTTTACCCTTACATCAGTCATGAATGATACAGACAACACTAATATCACAATGAATCTTCTATGTCCTCTTTAGAATACATTGCGACCAACTTGTTTGCCCAAAAAGCTCTGCATTTTGACTCGTAGCTGTGTGGCAGGCATACTCCACATCCATACTAAGTGAGCTGGGAAACAAGGGTTTCAAGTGTTTTAGTGTGGCATTTTAGTGCAAGCTGACAGGTCAACGCAAGTCCCAGTCTAACCTCCTATTGTGAACGTGCTGTGTTCACGCAGAGCACAGCGCTGGACTGTTGAAGTGGATTAAGTGATCTAAGTGAGGGCTGTGGAGGAGGACGCTCCACCATTACAGTGAATGATACTCGTGTTACAGCTCTCCAAGCGACACTCCAAACAACCCAAAGTGGGAGAGAAGGAGGAAAGGTGGGGATGCAATGTGGGAATGAGCCAACCCTACTTCAACATTTTATATCAAGAGCACTTACAGCTTGCAAATTGCCCACTTTCCTGACAGACATAGAAGTTGGATTAAACAAACAGGCCACACAATAGATGGCTTTAGTTCGCATGTGTTGCATCACACTGCTGGTGGATTTAGCTCATAAAGCTGCAAAGATAGAAAATACTTCTCAACAACACTGCACACTTAGATATTGTTTCTGTGACCGCAACTGTCTCGTTTTCTGTCCCTCCAAAAACCTTCACGACCACGTTAGCGACCTGACAGTCTGCTGGCATAATGTTTGCAAAGTGCCACTTTACAGAACCATTACAATACTACTCTACTAACTTCAGAGCTCAGTGAGAATCGCTCTTAATGAATTCACTTTAAGAGCACTGACAGCACACTTTTGAGTCTCCTGAAGAGGATCATAGATGCAACAGAGTGAATATTTACTGCAGTTCAAAACAAAGTATGGGAAGCTCTAGTTTCGTACACAGTTCACGGCAAAAGCATTAAACACAGTCTGCAGCCACTCTGAGGCTTTCTGAGACCGTACTTACACACAGCCAAGGCCGTAGCCACGGAGTCAACACTGGGTGGGAACAAATCTGTCCCCCCTAAAAAACTAATAAAAAAATTTGAAAACTAATTTCCAATTACGCCTGTTTTTTATTGTTTACCATAAGTACAACGATGCAGTATTCTATACAGATGAATGAAAGCTACTACTGTCTGAACAAACTGCACATGCAGTGACTCTGCGTGAGCTATCTGACAAATATAACATAAGAAAGGCATTAACATTAGTTGAATACGCCCATGAAAGGCGTTCTGCTGGGGTACAGCAACACCGTTTAGACCATGTGCAGAATTGCAGTGAACCAAAAATCAATTGCAATTTGTCACATTTATTTATTTTGTTGATCACATTTGCTAATGAATATTTCAGATAGCAGTGTGTGGCTGCCTGTCATAGAATAGCTTTTTATTTATACATACTTTTTAATCAATATTTTGACTTTTGATTTACCATGTTTGCCACCTTAGTGTCAGATGTTAACATGCTAAAATGTGAGAATTAGCACTAAACACAAAGTACTCCTGGGGCTAATGGGAATATCATTAGTTTTGTAGGTATTTTATCGTAATCCAAAGCACTGGACATATAACAAATGTAACCCAGTGATGGTGCTGCACACAAATCTAAGGGATCCCTAAACTGAGTAGGCTACAGTTCTTCCTAAGAAAAACGTTTCTTGGCAATCCATCCGTGACTGTATATGAAGATGGACAATGCACCTCCACTTCCTCCCATTGTACAAAAATAAAGCCCAAATATCCTGGATACAGCTGCTGCCATCTTGCCCCTGGAGACTTCATTTGGAGCCAGAGCTGGGACATTAGTGTTCTCCATCCTATCGAGTTCCTGCCAATACAACCATCCAACCATCCAACCAATCGCAAGCAGTGCCACAAAAATTAAGACTTGAACGTTTGCGAGTGTGATAAGAACTTCCTAAAATGATAGAATCCATCTTTGGGAAGAATTTATTTAACGTGTACTTTGTGTTTTTGCAGCCAGCCAGGGGGTGATTGCAATGTTTGGCTTCATTTTTTGGGAGCGGTCATGTCGTCCATCTGTGGCATACAGTCTATGCAATCAATCCAATATTTGTTGAACCATCAAAATCAACCTCATGTTGGCGCATTCATCAATTGCTAAGATATTTCAGTCTGGACCAAAGTGGAGGACTAACCGACTGCCAGACAGATATTAGCCTGCCAATACCTAAAGCTGGAGCTAACATAGCTAAAAACAAAGAAGACGATGTTTTTCTTCACAGCTCACTGCAAAACTTTAACAGCCCACAATAATGTTATTAAAATCAAATGGTCTGAAATGTGTCATTCACACACACAGTATTCAGCACCAAAGGGCTAATCAGTAAAATAAACCACAGATTACAGCAGCTTCCAACATGAACTGTATCAGATTCTCTTTCATTACCAGTTAATGCTCAATCAAAAGTGATTTCTAGATCAATCACCACATCAGCAGAGCTTTCTTGCCCTCTAAGGGCAGATTAAACCGCTCTACAAAAGTGCTCTTTCTTCTGGCACAGCACTAGCCGTGGTTGCTAGGAGATTTTCTTTTTGTAACAAAACCTCAACACCTGATAACAGGAATGGGGAGGTTAGTGAACAACACCACCCCCTTTTCAGTAGCTACTGTGCTTTGATCATAAAACCTCAGCTGAACATTGGTCAGTCTTTTGATGGGATACACAAAAATCTCAGGGGATGGCGGTGGATACGCCACTGTGTGTCTGTACTCCTTTATTCCCTCTGAAGACGCAGTCTGCACAAAAGGGACAATTACCCCTGAAACTGTAAGGATTTTTTCACTTAAATAATGAACGCAGATGAATTGCTGTAACATCTGACCGCCAATAATGGGTGGATTTTATCCTCCTTTATTACTCCTAAGTATTAGCTGTGAACACGGGCGCACTGCAGGCAACCTAATAACTTCTGCAAGAAGTACAAGACATTACCTTATAACCCAGGATCAGACAAACTCTGCTCTCAGACAGTAATAAAGTAATAGACACCTAAGACTAATATGCACCAGCAGGATTTTTCCACACAGAGGAGCAGAAACAACTAACGTGCAAGACAATAACTCAGCGTGGCATTTTATAGCATGGAATTAGAAAGGAACACTTTGTCACAGTGCTAACATTTCAGCCCACCTTTTCACATTAGTGCAACACTAGGATGAAAGTTCATTTCTGTCAGTCCCTGCCCCCACTAAAAATATAAAGGAAATAAAAAATGATGCTCGCAGTGCTGCAAAAATGTGTCTCGGCACACTTGGAGGGAGAGACCTGTGAAAGGGAAATTCATGTGAATAGAGATTTGTTCCCTTGGTGCAGGGACAGTTTATGCTATGTATTCAGGATGTACTTTAGTGTATTTTTAATGGGATTATATCACAGCTATACGGCTCACAGGATTCTTTTTTCCAGCCTAGTATTGCATTTGAACTCACAAATCTGTCCTTGTCATATCTGACTTATTAATTTCTCCTCCCATTTCTCACCTTGCCATTCTCATCACATCTGTGAAAGAGGCTGGGTGATGGTAGGATAGGAGGGAGCACGTCCATCGGCTTATCTGCTGGAGTAAATGTGATGGTGATCCTGTAATGAGATGAAAGATTTGTAAGGAGCTTTATACTTCTGAGCGATTCAAAGGGACATTTCTCACAACAACTGATGCTGCTGCTAACAATTTCCTGCCCTATTACAGGGTGGACTAATGATTAATTCATGTCTCCGCCGTCTTAACGAGGTTGTGTCCGTTAGTGGGCGGGAGGGGGGTGCACTCTGCGGCGCTTTGATATCCCACATTCAAGGCTGTGTCACACATTAATGACTTCTTTGAGCTGTGAAACGAGCATCATTATCTCTTTTCAAAAAGGGAAGGAGGAGAGATTTCAGCTCAGCTTGTATAAAGACAGGGGAGGAATCTGTCACTGTGTATGTATGTATGTATGTGTGTGTGTGTGTGTGTGTGTGTGTGTGTGTGTGTGTGTGTGTGTGTGTGTGTGTGTGTGTGTGTGTGTGTGTGTGACACTTGAGCAGCAGAAGTAGCTTTTCTGTGTGCAGTTCAACTTATACGGCAATCGATGCTGTTGCAACAAGTTTCATTTTTGAAAAAGTAACTTCAGTGAAAGGTGCACGTCTTTTGAAATGTTTTTAAAGATTGGATTAAAGGGGCACTTCATTTATTTTATATTTATATTGCGCACTCCCATAAAGTTTGGCGACTTGCGAGAGGCTTACTTTCAGTTCATAGTAAGAGTCAAGATCCCTAAAAACCCTGGATCCTACATTGCTCGTAATGCAAGTGGGTAGCATCAACACATTTTCCCTCCAACCTTGTCACATATCGACGTTACGTCATGCACTTTCCACATCCAAATACGATGTGCAGGTATGCTGGGTGTGTTGGTTGTTGACTGTCTGGGACACCATGTCAAGTTCTGCCTGTTACATGCATTGTCGTCTTTCAAAATACACTTCAGTTTTCACGGTAAATTTAACATTTACATACAGTCTCTTTCAAAATAAAAGCACTACATCGGTTTTATTTCCTTCAACAACAAAAGCACATGGTTTGGTCTGGGAAACAAAAGCACATGGTTTGGTCTGGGAAACAAAAGCACATGGTTGGGTTTAGGAAAAAAGAACAGGGTTTGGCTTAATCTTACAGGACAGGGACACTGCTCTCTCGGGTGAAGGTCAGTGTCAGTTGGACCCATCCACCACCCCTCCTGCCCACCCCAGTTGGACATTCGCCACCTTAACTTTTGTCCTTATCCTGCTGTGTTTCTGGCTGGGTATCATGCCCATGTTAAAGGAAACCCTGTTTCGTTGGTTTCTGACGCTCCAAGTCACTGCCTAAGTATCAGATTTCAAAGACTTCGGATTGAGACTGTGCTCCCAAAGACCCTGGATCCTACATTTCCCATAATGCAAGTGAGTAGCATCATTCATCGGACCTTTCTGGTGTGTTCCACTTGCACTGTTAAGGCAGAATTTCCGAGTTCCCAAGGGATATTTCAACTGGAACGCACCCTGAAGTCGGGGGAACCTCACCAACTATGACCTCAAAAGCCAAGATGGCTGGTCTGCACATCAACATTATACTGTTTACTAAGACTGTTCACTTAATTGTGCCTCAACACAGTATTGTCCAACTTCTATCTGTGAACTTGCTGCCATGGTGTTTGTATATTCAAAACACAGCATAATGTGTTGATATCAACTGGTTTTGCAAACAGTGGCTAACCTGGCTAGAGCTGATATTGCTAACAACATCCTGGTTCCCGACTAGTTGTAGTGGAATGTGGTTAACTCATGTGTTATGCCATTCTTAGCCTCAGCTTGTGAGGTTAAGTGGAACACAGCATTGTTTGCAAATTCCCGTGTCTGTCAGACTACACACCCCCTGCTTGTAACACATGGTTGAGCTGTTAAAATAGTGTAGTTTGCAAACCACAAAAAAAAGCAAATCCACACATAGAACTGAGTTCACAAATGCCTGTTCGAAAGTTGTAAATGTTAGGAAGATATTCACAAATGCTTTTCATTTATTTGCAAATTAATTTAATGTATTCACAGATATTTTTTAGTATTTGTGGAATGTGTTTTTTTGTATTTACAGATTACACATTTACACACAGATTGTCGATCTGTTCACACACATAATTATGAAACGTGTGCAGATCAAGAAATATTTGTAGATCACCCTCTGGGCATTTACAGATATTAATGAGACAAATCTAACTCCATACTCCAGAGCCACAAAAGGGATTACATAGCAAATTTCACAGGCTGAGTTGTACTCTTCATGATGAGTAGATTGACCTTCTTGCGTAATGTTGGTGGAGTGGTCCTTTAACTTGAATTCACTCTAATACTATAACTGTATATTGCTGAAAGTTACCCTCCAGACACGTTTTAAAAGATGCTATATAAAAAACAGTCTGCTATCATTGATATTTAATATACAAAAAACTGCACACATTGCCATGTAAGCTGTCAAAACTTTCACTGTGCTGATGCAGTCTCTGCTCTCTGTACTTCCAAGTTCACCCTGCGCTGGAGGTTTCAGACGCCTTTGCCCGTCATATGTTTTCTGTATCAGACAGCAATCGGTTTTCTTATTACTAATGTACTTAATCTAGCTTGCCTGTTGTATGTTTGAATATCAGATTTTAGGGAAGTGCATAGACAAGCACTCGCTTTAGTAGAAGACTGTGAAAACACCTCTAGTGACAAACTTTGCACGGATACAAGTCAGTAAAGTCAAGGTCAGACATTTTAGGAGACATAAACATTAGAAAAACACATTTTGAGCGGAGGGGATCTTTAAACTCTTCCATATCAGTACCTATGTTTGGTACTAAAATATGACTTTTTCTGAACTTTACCTTGAGAAATACTAACATTTTTTTTCACACACTACACACACTTTTTTCCAGCTCAAAGGTTAAATGTTGTCTCAACAAAAGCAGCACTACGGAAACAGCGCCTGAATAGAATACTCTCTATAGCTGGCAAAATTTAGATTTAAGTCAGGAACCATCCAATCAAAAGAAACAGACATAGTAGAAATAGTACAGTAATACCAAAAAAGGTATTAACGTTTGATATTTGTCCTTATTCGAAACAAAATTAAAAAAGAAAAAAAAATCCTGCAGGCAAAATCCTGTAAAGTGACCCTACGATTTTCCACAGTTTTCATGACCAAACGATACCCAGTTCTTCCTTTCTGTTTCATCCAACCCATGTGTGCTTTTCAACCACTTTCCTGCACTCCACTCCCAGTCATCAAAATATGTTATTTATTTATTTTTTTTAAACTTTTAAGAGGCTTTTCATGCCTCTACATCTATTCTGTCACTTCAGCGCTGCAGCAGTGAGATGGGTTCAGGGGTCACGGCAAAGTAGAGAGAGCTGGATGAGTGAGAGGGTTTAAGTTCGCACAGAGAGTGGAGGATTGTATATTTCCTAAGAAAACAGGAGCAGCCATTTGAGTGGAGGTCATGGACATTTCTATGCATGCCGACGGAATAGGTGGAAGCGTTGGAGGAGAAAGGCCTCTTAAAACTAAATGAACTAAAAGCTCTTGGTTTGAATGCTCTTCAGCCTATACTCTGCCAAATGTACTCTAGCTCGTATAAAGCACTCGGGTCAGAAGGGATGTGTTGTGAAGCTTTTAGGCTAACTCTGATTCCCACTTAAAACCAACTTTAGTTCCCATTTCAAAAAAGGCCTTTTCTCTGCATCTGTTTCACTAGCATGTAACAGTGACATGGAAATTTTCTTTTACACTTTTAGAGACACTTGTGATTGAATCCTCTGTACGGCTTTATTCCTAAGATAAATACCGACGATCACCACCTGTGATGGGTCGAAAAAGAAAAATCTGCCTGCCTTCAGATAAGTTACATCCAGGTTTTTTTTTCTAGATTTCTTTTGTGGCCTTCAACAAGAATTGACCTTGCCAAAGGTTACGTTTCTTTAATGTGGAGTTGCTCTCTCTCTCACACACTCTCAAATAATGCTCTGATCTCATGGGTGTAATACTTGTAAAATTTCACATGATGGCAGCATGGACCTGATGATCTCTTTTCTCTTGGTTTAACACATCCATCTATGGTTTGACATCTTGTTATTTTTGTTTGTTTGATTCTTTTTATCTATTAATTCATTTATTTTGGCATAAAATTAACCATTTTATCTATAAAATGCTTTAAAAACATCACATTTTAATTGATCAATAAAGTTGTAATTGTTTTTGTTTTCTTATGTGAGAAACCACATTTTGGCACACATGCTATGGATAGATTTATATTTTATTTATATATAGTGTATTTCTATACAAGGTAATGTGTTTAGGTCTTACATATCTGAGTAGGGTTGATTCTCAACCTTGGGAATGGTATTTTGACACAATAATCTTCACTCAAGGTCCACTTACTATTCATCAGAATCAGAATCAGAAATACTTTATTGATCCCGAGGGGAAACTGTGATTTGTTAAAGTCACTCCGATGTAAAGAACAGGGAATTATAAGAAGTAAGAATAGGAGTATGAAATAAAATTATGTAAATATAAAGCGATAAAAACAAATAGATACATTAAATAAAATAAAATTGAATAAAATAAAATAAAAATGTGCTTTGAATAAAATAGAAGTAGAATGTGCATTATACTACTAATATCTTAAGATATTAAAATGTTAAATAATAAATAAACATGAAATAGATAAAATAAAGTAAAATAAAACAGATTAAAATAAAATACAATAAAATAAAATATATTTTGTCACTGTGCCGAGGTTGTAAGTGTGACATTTAATTACAATATACATCAATAGGATATATAAGAATAGAATAAGATCAGAATAAGATTTCCGTCGTATTGACAGCTTTGGTACATATGTTGAGCACATGTAGACAGTTTCCATAAGCAGCAGGTGGCGATGTGGAGCCTCAGTCCCACTGACGCTAACCACAGAAGAAGATCACTGCTAGGTTAGCTAGCAAGCTAGCTGCAACAAATTGGACGTTTAGATAGACGCGAGCATCAAAATGCTTCTCCAGACGGTCAGACCGTGGTTGCTTCGTTGCAGGAGTCTACCTACGGCTTGCACACGGTCTTACTACGCCGATAAAGTCGCTCGACTCGGGTCTCAGCCGGATAAACAGTCCTCTGAATATCAGGTAGGTTAGCATGTTGCTAACGTTAGCTGGCCAAACTGTACAACTGTACAAGCTGCTAATGTCAGCGTTAACTATTCACCTACACAGCTGGCAGGCAAGTTTAAAACCACGCTGAGGTCAGCTCATGTTGATAAACATTAAAATGATAGTTTATTCAGTTCTGTAAAAACGCAGAGGTGAATTATAACTAGTTTACTGATAAGAAGAGGTCAAAACCTTGAGCTCTCATGGTGCTCAGCTAATGTCTTAGCATCATCACACCAGTCAGACAGCTGCACTTACTATACACCATTTATCCTGCCTGTCAGTAGTTTGACACATGTCAAGACAGGTCTATATGCGACTCTAGGTCCTGTTGGTTATTTAACGTTATTCCACCAAGTCTGTTTGATGGAGTAAAATAACACTTTAATGCACCCTAGCCCCAAGTCTTTGCCTCTCAAGTAATCCTCATTTCTACAGTTGAGACTTCTGTTATGGGACTGTGTGCAGTGCAAACAGTGCATCCCTGTTGTGTGGATACTAGAGTGGCAAGCAGCAGGGTCTCTGCCCAACAGTTTATCTGATAGGTAATCAAAGTGACATACATAAAGGATCAAATCTACCATAAAGATAACACCAGAATATACCAGGAAGCAGTATTAAAATGTAGAAAGTTTCCAAACCAATGTAGGAGAAAATGCAAATTAGGAATACTTTTTCTTTGTTGTTGTTAAAAGTTTTAATGCTTACGACTGTCAGGTTGAAGTTATAATTTAATAACGTTGGTCATAAGGTGCATCAGTGTAACCACAGGCGTAGATATTAGAACATTTGCATTTGTTGTCCTTTATAAAAACATAAAAGGAGCAGAGGAGTTTTACTTTGACATAATCAAAGACTTTTACATTATAAGTTGATGTAGAGCAGTTGTTTTTAACTTTTTGTGCACACCAAGGGGCAAGCCAAAATCTCAAGGCACACCTGTATGTATACCTGTGCACAATAGCTTGTGTAACGTGTTATCACTCGTGTTGTCACGATGTAAGACAATAAAAATAAGATAATAAGACAGGTAGCGTTTGTGATACTGTCTTCTAACATTTTTATTTCTCTTAACTTTTGGTGGTAGGTCGTCTTCACAGGTGCTTTGTTGTAATTTGCTCCGTACATTAAAGTGGTCCATTGTCACACACACAGCTTTCTCTTTTTAACTGATATCATCTCTCTGACTGGCTGCCAATCAGGCCTTTTGATGTGTAACACCCTTATAAATTGCGAACAACAACAAATAGGTTCCCCGTGAAGGTTTATTAAACTAAATTAAATTAAAAATTTTTTGGCTAGAGTTTGCCTCTTCATTAGGAAATGTGTGCGCACAACAAACTGACACAGTCACTTAACAAAAGCATTCATGGCTCTTCGTATAGGCCCATTTGAATATTACAATAATAATGTGTGGCTATCACAATATTGCTGCAGCACATCCATTTGAGAACCACTCATGTAGAAAATGCACAAATTAGTGTATAAAAATTCATCAGAAAGCAAGGAATTAATTGTTTGCTGCTGAAAATTCTCTAGCGGAGGACCCCCAAATCCCCTGTCTCATATGTGTTACCCTCAGTGTCGAAATTAAATCTTCACCCTTGAGTGTCACTGTTGGTACATGGTGTTCTCATTCATCCTCACTGATGCAACACCAAAAAATATCACTTGATGGCACCACAGGCACATTTTCTTAATATTTCTAGCTTGCAGAAAGATGAGATAAAATACACCAACATAATCATGTCGCACATTAATTCAGTGTTGTTGAAGACATGTTCTTGACCTTTTTCATTTTCTCTTGAGAAGTGCAATTTGTGTTGAAGGGGTAAATGGTCTAAGAGCCGACTTTAACCATTTAATTAGCTTAGATTTCCCCTGTTTTGTAATAGGAAAAATACTGTCATCAGTTGAAGTTATACAACATGATAAACAAAAATGATTGTCTGTGTATGTTTTTCTTGTTTTTTAGGAGAATTACGAGCGAATGAAAGTTCTTGTTGATGAATTGCAAAGCCGGACAGAGAAGATTAAATTGGGTAGGTGTAGGCATATGCCGGATAACACACTACACCAAACTTACTCTAAATTCACATCACACGTTTTCATTCCAACATTGCAAGTGTCAAAGTTGAGTCCATATGAGATGATGAAAGTGTTGATAAAACACATTTACTTACCCCTATCTGTCCTAAAGAAACTGCTCAGGGTCCACCTGTAGATAAGGTTTTAAGGGCCTACGTTAAAATCTCTAAAAACTCGTACACATTGTCAGTCACACTTTTATTTACAGTAGATATTTCAGTGCAGGTACTCATCTAATTTTAGTAGATTACAGTGTGTAGCCACAGTGAGTTTCATGACAGTTTATATAAAAGAGAATAAAGTGGTGCATACATACTAAATGTGTAGCATAGCTTTGAAGTTTGGGTCAGTTTCTGCACTTTGACATGTGCTAATCAGTTGAAAATCAACACTGGACTATCCAAAGTTTTGCCAAATTATTTGATAACCTGCTGTTTATTTTTATTAATACAGGTGGGGGAGAGAAAGCCAGAAGACTTCACACTTCTCGTGGGAAACTCCTGCCTAGAGAGCGTATAGACAGGCTGCTGGATCCAGGGTACAGTATCATCTTCTTACATATTTGTTTCAAAATTCATGGTTGGCTTATACCCAGCAGACTAGATGCAAAACATATGTAGTTCTCTGGTTTGATGTCATGACAAAAACTATGGCACAGGTAGTTTTAATATCTGTTGCTGTACATCATCTTACCGTTAACTGTACATCCCTGAAAAACAACAGACATCATGGTTTCATACTCAAAACTTTGGACTTCTCAATTGCAAATAGCCATTTTTAAATTGAACATTTTCTTGCAGGACACCTTTCTTGGAGTTCTCTCAGTTTGCTGCATATGAGTTGTATGGAAAAGAGGAAGTCCCAGCAGGCGGTATACTTACTGGGATTGGGCGGGTTTCAGGGTAAGTGCTACGAACAGGCAGATATTTTCCCCACAAAATAAAGATTTTTTTAAGCCCCTGTGTCTGTACCTTTATATCAGGAATAACAAAATCCTAAACTAGATGCAAAATATTCAAATTTAAAAGCCTATGATAATTACATGGGGTGTTAATTTCACCTCTCTGACTTGTAATTAGCTTTTTGTTTAATTTGATTTCCCTCGAGTACCCCAGGTGCAAATTTCAATGTTTTCTTTATTTCTCATAGGGTGGAGTGTGTTATTGTTGCAAATGATGCTACTGTCAAAGGTGGAACATACTTCCCAGTTACTGTGAAGAAACACCTTCGTGCACAGGAGATCGCCCAGCAGAACCACTTGCCGTGCATTTACTTAGGTGAGTGTTTTTGTATTTGTAAGAGTTTGGTGGAACAAAACTGTTACTTACAAAATGGGAAAAATTGAAAACGTTCACTGCTAGAATTAATCTTAAAAAAAGAGAAAAGTCACTTTGTCACTGTTATTTATTAAATTCAATCACTTGATCAGCCCGGTCTCCTCTGCAGCTGTTTCAAAGTTAAGGAGCCTTGTGGGAAAAATCTGTAATGTTTTTTGTGTGTGTTTGTTTGTTTGGGTTTTTTTTCGTTAGTGTAGACTTGGGACACTTAAGAACGCCCTTGGTGAGGCTTTCAGGCTGCAGTGCATCATAAAAGAGGAGACAGTGTGTGTGTAATACAGCCAGAGGCCAGATGTTAATATTAATCACTGAGTTTTCTAAATTTTCTGATGTTCTTGACTCCTTCAGTGGATTCGGGCGGTGCCAATCTCCCCAGACAGGCTGAAGTCTTTCCAGACAGAGATCACTTTGGACGCATTTTCTTCAACCAGGCCAGGCTGTCCTCAGAGGGAATATCACAGGTGATGCTTAGTAACAGTGTGTTTCACATTGATTATATAACACACATAGCAAGCTGAGACTCCAGCTACAGACTACCTTTGGTCTCTATCTTTTACTGTGGTCTATTGTTGTCTGGGGTTGGTTGTATTTGAAAAAACAACCTTGCATTGATTCATGAATCAGTTCTTAGAGGCAGACAGGTTGACTGAAAAATTGTATTAGAGAGAGCAGAGGTGGTAAATTTAAATGAACTGCACTGCTGTAGGTTGTTCATCTTTTCATTGTCTGGAAGCGACTAAAATCTATCTTGCTATTGACTAGTGAAGAAGAGACATCCTTGTGTTTAGAAACAGAACAAAGAGAAGTCAGTTTGTGTGAGAGCTGATAAATGCCACGGGTGCTGTAGAGTCAGGTCCTGCTTTCACCTCTCTCCAGTAGACCCAGCAGTTATAAACACGGCTGAACTAGTGTAGTGTTGTCAACAATGTAGTGTTACTGATACATGTCAATGTTAAATGTTTGAAATGGTTTTAATACTGATTTTTATCGGTACATCAGAACCAACTGCACTTTCTTGCTCTCTTGTTGTTAATGCTTACAGTCTCTATTGATTCCACTAATGACAACATTAGTTTATTTAACTTCAGTTAGCAGAATGCTCATTTATTCATTAATTAATAGTAATATTGTCTCCTAATGATTAAAATTGCATAGTATTTAATTTTTTTTTAATTCTGTGGCATTTTTCCCATTAAGGTTTTCCCCTAGCCCTATTTTGTACCACTGCCACATTTGCCACTTGATTGCTGTATGACAAATTTCGGAGTCCACTTGCCAGTGCCCATTACATTGTTGTTAATCATATTGACAATTTAATCCTTTATTGAAAAGGGCCCGTCAGGAGAGAGCCAGGACAGAGTGTAAAATCAATACTAAATCTGAATTGCTACCAGTGTAATCAAGTGTGAAGCTACAAACTTTCTTGAAGCTAAGTTTTCCTTAGAGTAAATTTGTTTAATGTTTTTTGCATGGAAATCAGCCATTGATTTAATATCAGAATTTTCATGTCTTGCCAGTCTTGGATGACCATTCTTGTTATTTGATTTTCTCTTGACTCTTTTAGATTGCTGTTGTGATGGGCTCCTGCACTGCTGGAGGAGCGTACGTACCTGCCATGGCAGATGAGAGCATCATTGTGCGAAAGCAAGGAACCATTTTCCTCGGAGGACCTCCACTGGTAGGATATATCTTCGTTGTTACATTGTATGAGAATAGGATGAAAGTTAGAGCATCAATTTGGCTCAGAATCCTGTCAGTGGATTGATGCTTTGCAAACTATTTAAGAACTAGTTAAGAAATAACTTATAACTAGCTATTTTGTTAAAGCTGCACAGGGAATAGTGGCCAGGTAGAAGACACATCTTGAAAATGCCTCACTGGCACTGTGTTTGTTGTTTGTGCTTGTTTAAGAGTCTGTGTGCTGTTGTATTTATAGGTCAAAGCTGCCACTGGGGAGGAGGTTTCTGCAGAAGACCTTGGTGGTGCTGATCTTCACTGCAAGTATGAAACAACATTATTTTTCATATGTAGCATGTATGGGTTTTTCCCTCATCTTTCTGCCTTTAGAGAAATGCTGTTCACTAACTAAAACATCATTAGTAACACCTAGTAACATCTGACTTTTGTATGTGATGGGAAAGGTTACAATCGGCATTCACACGTGGGTTAAATGACTCTGAAGTAGTAACAGGTATTTATCAGCTCTGGCTCCAATTTGCAGTGATAGGAATGTAATGCTTGAGTGAATGTGCTAATTTTAGCCTTTTACTGGGGATGTAATGACGCCCTGCCACAAAATACTGTCCATCTTCACCCAAGCAGCACTCGAACGTCATTCCAAATCAGTCGACACCAAGTTTGAAAGGGACACTGAATAAGTAAGAGATCTATAAAAAGAAGTAACGACCGTTGCATGTCACCGTTTGCTAACCTGTTTTCCAGACTGTCCATGACATAAAACGTGACATACCAGTAAAAAAAAAAAATAGAAAGGCCTACTTGTCTGCAGCAGAGCTGTGTACAAGGCTCTTATCTCATGGCAATGGGAAAGGAAGGTTGATAGGTATTTTTAACAGGTTTTAGGTGTTCAAAAAAACCTGTGTACATGCGCTAATTTTGGTGGTAAAGAGGTATGAGTTAGATCAACACTCTTGACAAATCATGACAAAAAAGTGGTACAGATATTTTCCAGTGGTGCCATTTACAAGCCGGGTTTACACACAGAGTAGGTTCTCCTTTTTGAATTGTAAGTCATAGCTAATACAGTAGTTGCGATTAGTTTTTCACTTCAAAAGGAGCATAATTGTGTGCACTTCACATTTAGAAGCTATTGAAAAGCAGCACTGATGGGAAGAATAATTCAATATTCATATTTTTCTCAGGTCAAAATGTTTCTGACACGAGAAGACCCGACTGGGATCGAAACGTTGCTGATTTGAATAAAATTGTGGTTTGAAGTCAGTGTGCTGAGATTACTCTTTTCATCATCTACAACCTAGATCTCAGTATTTTTTATAGCTCAACAAACGGTCAGAAAAGGTCAGCGGTCCAACATTTACAGATTTGAATACTGTGATTTTTGGAAAAATAAGGACTTAAGTAAAATAGAAAGCAATGGATTAGCACAGACTAAATATTGAATTCTGAATGTTGAATATCTGGGCATAATGTGCAGTGTGGACGCACATCTCTCAGGAAATAATAACCACTGAGTATTTAGCCAAGCCACATTATAAAGAGTATTTTATGTTTGAAAATGTGGAATAAACATGTTTTTTTAGACCTTACTCTCCTCAGTATATGTCTATTTATTCGTAAACTGACAGATGGAGGAAACTGTTTTAAATGTGGGAGGATTATAGTGGGAGCCCCGGGGGGTCAAGTGTGACTGTGTGGTTTACGGTTTACATATCTCAGTGGTCAGGTAGGAGGGCCCCAGGGAGATCAGGACAGGCTCTGCTTTGTCACATGATTATATGTTGTTTACATTGATGAAACGCATCACACACTCTTATCAGTGTCATTATTTTTCTAAGTAATGATTTATGTGCCGTACTGATGTCACAGTGATCGATTTGTTGCTTATTTTACAGAAAATCCGGTGTGACAGACCACTACGCTTTAGACGACAACCATGCGCTCCATTTAGCAAGAAAGGCTGTGAGGAGCCTCAACTACAAGAAAAATATCGAGGTCAGTCCAATTATGACAGTTATCAAAAATTACCTTTAATGGCCTGCTGTGTTGAGCTGTCTGTGCTTTCTGTTGACGCGGAGTCTTCTGTGTTTTTCAGGTCACCACAGAACCTACTGAAGCCCCGCTCTACCCTGCAGATGAACTCTATGGCATAGTCGGAGATAACTTGAAACGCAACTTTGATGTCAGAGAGGTAGTTGCTCAGTTTCCTCCACATTGTCTCAAAGGGACAAGAAAACAAAGTTATAGGTTTAACTTCAAGAAAAAAATGCTTATATATATTTCCACACAAACATAGCAACACTCAAATCTAGATTATTTTTAATGAAATGATGAGGGGTTTATTAATAAGCTACAACATGTTTCATTTAAAGTGATTCCTTAACTCCACTCAGTCATCTTTATATATAACTTTGCCACAATGCTATTTGTCTAATGTGTGTTTAGCAAAGCACTGTCATTGATTAAATTGATTTGTTTTAATATTACCACTAGAAAACAATATTTATAGAACATATACACACTTCACACCTCTCTTTTATACTAAGGATTTATGAAAAGTACAAACAAACCTGGCATTTACAGGTCCACTGTAAACAATATTTAGCTGTCAGATCTCTCTGTCAGCAGCTGAGTCGATAATGGACAGCAGGCATCAATCACTCGTTTTTTTGCTCTCTGTGGCAGTGCTTGCCAGATGTTCTCATTTGGTTTAAAGCCTGTGCCTTTGATTCTTGATGTAGACCCAGGAGCAAGAATTACTGCTAACTCCAGAGATGTCAAACTGTTTGTAGTGTAGAACAGTATTGGCAGTCCATTTAGGAAACAAGATCAAGCGGCTGCTCCCTCTTTACAGGAATTTTTCAACAGTAATAGGCTTTTCAACACAGGGCGCCCCTAATCACTTAAGGTAAATCACTGCAGTAAAAGTTGTTTAAAGTAAGAGTCTGGTGATTTTGTGTAGTTTTGTTTTTGGAAACAGTTCCTACAAAAAGACCAAAACCAACAATGAATTAATCCTACTAACAAGTATTGCCTGTAGCCAGATAGATCAGTTACAAAAGCTATTATATACACATCAGTGCACCACACTGTTACACTGGGTGACGTGTTCCTTCATCACCATGAACACAGGCATTGTAGTTTATATTGAGTTAATTGAACGCACGCCCTCCTGCTGCTATAAATACTCACTACCACCATAAACGTGGCTGAAAATAGTCTCCAGCAAATACACTAGTAACTTCTGTTTGAGGCAGCACAGTGGAGCAGTGGTTACCATTGTCTGGTGACCTGTCTAGGGTGTACCCCGTTTCTCGCCTAATGTCAGCTGGGATAGGCTCCAGGCCCCCGCGACCCCTAACAGGATAAGCAGTTATGGAAAATGAATGAATGAACCTGTGCTTGAGTAACATTTGCTAAAGATGGCAGTGCCCAGCTGTTGGAGGAAATTACTGAGGTTTTTTTTTTTAATAAACTATATATTTGTGGCATATTTAAAAGAAGTTACATCTTCAGTAAGAATGAATTGACTTGGGGCTATAGACAGGGTTCCCGCAGTCATGGAAAACCTTGAAAAGTCATGCAATTTTGCAATTTTGTTTTCCAGTTCAGGAAAAGTCATGAAATGAATAGTCACAGTAATCTTCCACTGATAAACTTTCACATAATGCAACACAACGTGAATTTATTTTCTGTAGCTGTCGACGTAGCGTATAGTTCTAAGATGCACCAGTGTGTGATGTTTTACCATGGCATATGCTTCTTCATTTTCTCCCCATGTTCTGTCACTCCCTCCATATATGCCAGCTAGTTGGTGTTATGTTTGAACAGACTTTGAATCTGACAGGTTTGATAAATAGAAAAATAATGTTTGACATCATAATTTAACACGTAGGGTCATAAATTCCATACCTTTGCTATGCCCTGCCATTACTTTTAAGTTGTACAACATTTTGGAGATGGAGCAATGTTCGTGTTCATGGAAATTTTATGATACATCCTTGGAAAAGGTTTTAAAATTTTGTCCATGAAAATGTCTGGTAACCCCATAGAGCTGCAACAGTTACTGGATTAGCTGTCAGCCATTAAATTAATCGCCAACTAATTTGATAATTGAATGGCTTGAGTACATTTTTAAGGAAATAAAAGGTAAAAATTCTCTGATGCCAGCCTGTTAGTCCTCTATGACAGGAACTGAATATCTTTGGGTTGTGAACAAAACGAGACATTTGAGGGCATCACCTTTGACTTTGAGAAACACCGATTGACATTTTTTACCATTTTCTTACAATTTTTAAACTACACAACTAATCAATTAAAAGAGAATACAATTGACAGATTAATTGACAATTAAATAATTGTTAGTTACTGCCCTAATGATAACAAAAACATAATACCACCAGCCTTAAGGCCTGTGCACACTCAGTTGTTGTTGTTTTCCATCCATAATTGTCGTAAGCCAAAAAAATTCATTCATTCGTCTACCATTAAACTTTATGAAATAGGTTCGATTTTTCTGTTTTGTTTTTTTTTTCATATTTAAAGAATTATTTAACCAAGAAACAGTGAAAAAGATGTGGCAGCGGGAAACATCCGCATTAGCTTACTTTGATACGTCCGATAGTAAAAAATCAGATGGATAATGACAAGGAAGAGGATGTAGACTGCACACAGAGAGGGAGAGTGACCTTGTGGAGATAGAGAGGGAGGACAGCTTAGCCCCTTTACAAGCGGTGGTAAATGGAAGACAACAGCGGAGAGTCGTGAAAGAGAGGGAGGTAGCCCACTGGATAGAATCATGGAAGCAAATGTATATCTTTACATTTTGTCTCGTATTGCGATTTTTGCCACAAATAAATCAGTAAAACCTACAAGACACGGTGTGCAAGGTTTCTGTGAGTACGATTATTTTCGGATGACGGATTAAATAAACCAAAGGAAAAAGAAGATTCAATGTGCAAAGGCGTTTACCCTGTAAAATGTCAGAATATTACGGAAGCCATCACTTGATAAATAAAAAAAGCCCTGTTTTTCTGAGTATTTTTTTCTGTTTTTCGTAGTAATTTATTTATTTTCCTGTTTTTTTGTGTAATTTTTTCTGTTTTTCTGAGTGTTTTTTTCCCCCTGTTTTTCAGGGTATTTTTTTTTTTCCCGAGGGTTTTTTTTCCTTCTGTTTTTTTGTGGTAATTTTTTTCTGTTTTTCGTGGTAATTTTTTTTCCTGAACGAGGAGACGAGATACTTCAAAATCTCTTGAGAAGCTCCCACCTGGCACCTGCAAGTGACCCCTGCATCCATGGTGACTCCTGCTCATGGATCTATTTTGCATTCATGCTCCTGCTCCTAGACAGTTTCAACTGCGGGATCAATAAGGGTAGGGCACGTAATTGCCTTAGCTGACAAACGAATTATCTTGTCTCGTCGTTCAGGAAAAAAAAATACCACGAAAAACAGGGAATAAATTACTCAGAAAAACAGTTTTTTTTAATTTGTCAAGTGAATGCAATACACTTCCGTAGAATATAGAGCTTAAAACGAATAAAAAAAACACTGCAACCTTGTTTTACAAGTGTTGTCCATTTCCTGTCTATAGTCCAGTGTTAGCTTTCATAATTTTCCTCTATTCCCTTGATTGCAGGTCATCGCCAGAATTGTAGATGGCAGTAAATTCGATGAGTTCAAAGCTTTCTATGGAGACACCCTTGTTACAGGTTTGTGAAACACATCTTTTTCCATATCTACAACCTGAAAAAATTACACTTAAATTATGGTAAATTTTTCATTAAGTTGTTAACATTTGACTCTCAATATGTACCTGTTCAGGATTTTCAAGAATATTTGGTTACCCTGTCGGAATCATCGGCAACAACGGAGTCTTGTTTTCAGAGTCTGCAAAAAAGGTAAATATCCTTCGTACCTGGAGATGACTTAAACGGTAGAGTAAGAAAATTCTCTGAAGAATAAATATGGTTTTTAAAACTATCTCTAGCATCTTCACAGTGTTATTAGAAAAGCAAAGATTTGCCTCTGGGTTCTCAGAACGTTCAGACTCATGGTACAACTTTGATCCTGCAATATTGTGAACAGACAGGCAACACCTGTGTAAAGTGTAAAAAGCTAAGCCTCATGATCTTGTGGAATTTTCAAAGGAGTAAACACCGTACCAGCAATGTGTCTCTCTAAATGTCAAGGACTTTAAGTTAATACTGAAGCACTTCAGAAAGTATTCTCCACAGAGATTTGCTGCTTACAACAAATGGTTCGTACTGACCTTTCACAGTCAAGGCGACGAGTTTCTCTCATACAATAAGCTCTCAAATTGCACTTGTCTGGACCATCTCAGGAGTGCTCTGATGAATGGCATTGTAATAACATAGCATTTAGAAACCATGGACAAGGGACAATCATAATTTTCATTCAATATAATTCACTTAATTTGCAAGCCAGTCTGCCATGAACATCTGAACTTTACACGGGCTTAGGAAAGATTAGAAGCTGAATTTGTGATTACAGACTAATGCGTTTTTCAAACACCTTTTGAATTAGATTACAAGCTTGACCAGAAAAAAACAACAACCTTTCTTTGATCCATTTTTTTGTGAGGTCTCAATATGGCGATATGAGCATTGGTTTTCTCATCAGTGTAAAATCGCTGATGAAAGGGACTGACACAGTGCTTCAGACAGACACAGATGTGGAACAGACAGGCTCAGAGAGCACATCCAAGAAAAATCAATACAGCACCTGCATTTTGAGATGCATTTTTGAGACACGCTGTCATCACTTAAGACATGCCCAGGCTTCTATTATGCTAACTGTTAAATTGTTAAAAGCTTTTCCCCAGGTGTTTGTGAAAGGGAGAGGTAACAGAGAAATGATTAGATTTCTGTTGTTGTGTGCACATTTGGGAGCAAACTGATGAATCATTTTTCACCAAGTGACAGTTTCTAATAGGCAGCCGTCTTTCACGCTGTCTCCAACTTGTGTTTACGCTTTCTAATGCAAGGCAGGAAGCTTCACTGAAAGAAAGCCAGCAGAGGTAACTGCCAAAATAAAGAAAACACCTGAGTAATTCAGCAATACAAAGTATATGGAAATGAGGTGTCTCCGCACAGTGCACAGTCTTTTGTGCTTGTTTTCCTGTGCAATAGCTCTTGGCAGCTTTTTGTTGTTCGGTGCATTTTTTCTGGCAAGGCTGAAGGCCATTCGGCTCTTTCGTATTCAAAGTAAAATCTAGCGAGTACGAAGCCAGTGTGAAGCCGGATGACCTCCCTCCCAAGTTGATAAATTTCTGTCCTGACTGGTCTCAACTCAGATGAGGATGCTGACAAAGGTGAGGCCAACCGCTCACAGGACACACACTAAATGAAAGGTCTGACGAACATGAAGCAGTTCTCAATTTTATACTTAGTTTAATTTGGCATTTCAAATCAGCCCGCATTTTCTCCAGAAGAAGCACAAATTCCAGGTTTGATCCAGACACTATAGATATATAGGTGTAGCAACAGCCCAGGCAGCAGTTCAGCATGTACACTTGTGTCTTTTAAACATAGTCTGTTTCTCTTGGAAGAAGTTCTAATTCTTCTTTAATGTTAAGGTGCCAAGAAAAATAAACCATTCCCACCCTGTCATTTAATTTAAAAGTAGTGATAGTACATGTCTGTGTTTGTGTCCTCTGGGTAGCTGTTCTCTTGCAGTGGGACTGTAATGGATTGACTGAATATTTGAATTCCTTTCCAGGGAACGCATTTCATCGAATTATGCTGCCAAAGAAACATTCCACTTCTTTTCCTCCAAAACATAACAGGTCAGTGAGAATTCTTAATATCTGAGGTTTGGGGATTATTGACATCTCAGGTTGTCTTCTGTTGTGGTGTGTTTATTTTCTCTTTCTTTTACTCTATCGCCTCGGTGAAGAGTGAAAACGATAATGAAGGGTGTTTATTATGATTTAAGTAAGCCATCCTAATCCTGTACACTTATTGTCAAATTCAGCAAATATCTCCTTATGGTCCACTAGCTGTCTGCTGTGTGTGTGCAATGAAAAAAATCTGGTGTTCAGAGACAACTCTAGCTCTGTAAACTCGGGAAACAAACAAAGTGGCTCGGAATGAGCTACAGAGCACGACGAAAGCCAGTTAGCAATAGGAGGGTATTCCTGCTCATGTAAAGGAAAAGGGAAACGCCATAAAGAGAAAGGCAGCAGAACTGACGGGGTGGCTGATGGAAGCACTGAGGAGGGGTGTATTTTCATCAACAAGCTCTCTGAGGAATCACTGGCTCCACCTTTAAGTAACTGAAAACATCATGTTAATTTTGTGGCTTTTATTGGGATCTTGAGCCTGGACTAGTATTACCTGGGGACCTCATGTGATTTGTAATAATTGCGGAGGTTGCCACCGCAAATTACCTACCATATTTCACCAAACACAGAGGTCATGTAGTGCGAGTCCTGTGCAAATTAGCTTCTCTGTGATATGGGGTAGTATTTAGGTTTTTGTTTTCTTCATGCCTCTTTCTTGGTCAAGAAATATGGAGTCTGCATTATCATACGTGCAACTGGACTTGCTTGAGTTTCCCCTCTCATCCAAGAAGCGTCTTCAGTTCTAAATGACTGGTGCGGAGTCGCAGGCTTTAAACTCTGTGTGGATGTGGACCCTTATAGAGTAGTTAAGGTCATTCTGACATGTTGCCAGTCCATTTGGGAAGAATGCCCTTCAAGTGGTACGGGAATTTGAAAGAACATTAAGGATTCACCAACGTCTCCATATTTCTTTCGCTTTCTTGACAACGAGGATTCCGTCTCCCATGATGCTGCATATTCATGATCCTCCATTATGCTCAAAGAGTGGTACTTTGTGATGCTGCAGTAATACCGGCCGGACTAGTAGCGAAGCGCCTCTTGCTCCTCTCCTTCGGCTTCTCAGTCACGCAGCGCTGACCGGGCTCTCAACGAAAACGCCAAAGGAGTGATATATGTCCCTTGCTGGCGGATGTATTTTTAAGATGGCGAAACGTTATGGAACCCCCCAAACAACTTACCTGCCCAATGTACAAACAAATCCGAAATTCTCCTTTACGAGAATAATTCAGATTATTGGTGGAGGTAATAATACACCAATAACATAACATATTTATGAATGCAGGCATCGATTTTTGCCAATAAACAACTGAAAGGCTGCATTAGGAATTATAAATAAAGGTTTTGGCAGCATTTTGGGTGCAGGAGGCTCATCTCGCCTGTATGCTGAAAGAGCACGCTCAAATCATGTAGGAGAGCCAAAACTAAGAAGACAATGAGATGGATGATGTGACGTGTGGCAGAATCGGTTCTGTTTGTTTAACATTAAAAATGAAAAAAAAAAGACAGTTAACGTTGTACGTCACATGTGGTGCTGTGTAGCATTTCCGTGTTGTGTAGAGTGGAGTTACAAGTGACTGGTTAATGTTGGTGGATTTAAGTAAAATAAAACTTAGCTTATCCCTTGTAAAATGTGCCGTACGACACAGACGAGTGGGGTTAATTTCTAAATCACATGAGATCCCCTGGTAATACTAGTCCCGTGCGAATAGGGCTTAAGGCACCTAATGAACCCTGTATTTAATACAAGCTTGTAATCACTCACTGCAAAGTCATGTGTGATAAAAGAAAAAGTGATATTATCAAAGTATATACTCAGATGTGACAAGATGTGTACATTATTCTTCAACATTTTTTTCAGTTCTTGCTGTTTGTCATTGATCATTTATTATTTACCACACAAAGTCAACCCAGTTTTTATTTGTAATCTCTCCCCTTCGTCTTTATCTCAGGCTTCATGGTTGGTAGAGAATATGAAGCAGGAGGAATTGCCAAGGATGGAGCTAAGATGGTAACTGCAGTTGCCTGTGCCAATGTACCCAAGATTACTGTTATCATTGGTGGCTCCTATGGTGCAGGAAACTACGGCATGTGCGGCAGAGCCTACAGGTATGAAGAAGTTAATGAAAAGTAAAATAAGACAGCACAGGTAGCATCACAAATGAACAAAATCGAAGCCTGGCCAAGGCCTAATACATAATCGTGAAGATAATTGTGTCTGAATTGTTCATGTACTAAGTGTACTGCGCATACTGTTGAGTATGTAAAATAAAATGCATCAGATGCCACTGGATTTTTACATTCAGGTGGAAGTGACCTTTTGTAACAGCAGAAGCTTTTAGATTTAAACCTTTTCAATGCTAAAAACACATTTAAGAATAAAACATCCATTTTAATTAGGTTTCTGACACTGACTATGAACTCCTCGCCTCTTCATCCATCCACAGTGTCCCCCAACAGCACTGCTTCTGTAGGAACAATGAGATGCAGAGAATTATGCGATAGTGTCTAGATCTACAAAAGGCTTCATGCAGTTTTTCTCACATATCCAGTCGTACCACATGAAGACCAGTAAACGGGATGTGTGCCTCTGCATTGTGTGCACGTTCATACCTGTTATAGAATATAAAAATTCAGACACAAGCTTATTGTCTGATTTAATAAAACATAACCTTATGTCTCATTCAGGCTTTTCTCCTTTTTGTTTTCCATCAATTTAAAGAAATAGTTCACGTTACATTTAAATACAGACGATTTAGCGTTTTGGAAAATTTATGCTCACCTGTGGTTGGCGTTTTTGAATTATTTAGTATTCCCTAAGTGGTACTTTTCCCCAGCCTAAGGTCTCATAAATCATGTTTTCCTCTGGCTGTCATCAGATTATTACACTATTAATGGAATATTAGATCTTCATTAATGCAGGTTTCTGTTGATTCTGTGATTCAGCTGACTCCTCTGGCTCAGCAAACTGGAGCAAATTGACACTTCCCTCTTTTCCTGCTCACAGCCCTCGATTCCTGTACATGTGGCCAAATTCCCGTATCTCTGTAATGGGCGGCGAGCAGGCAGCCACTGTCCTGGCCACCATCACCAAGGACCAGAGGGCTCGCGAGGGGAAGGAGGTAACGATTCGCATTAATCATCCCGTCTGTGCTTCACTGGAAAGGCTCAAATTAGTTGTGGATTTGCTGCCAAACGCATAAACATTATGAAAGACACTTTTCTTTCAGTAATGGTTTGACATGGCACTTATACAAGGATAAAATTATATCAGTGTTAAGTGTTACAGTGATGACTTATCCTGAATAGTGCAGTCATCAAACGGCTGTAATTAAATTGTGTCAGGTATGCTGTTATGGGTGTATTAAGAGTGCATTAATAGCTTCAGAATGAAACCTGACATCAGTGCCCTGATGGCAGGCGTTTCAATCAGCGATGTGTAAGATGGTTTAACAATGTGTGGCATTAAATAGACCGAAAATTAAACCAATCATTAGTTCCCTTTTTAAATGCATTTCAAATGTAGTCTTTTTTGATGTAGACACGGCTTGGCTTAGCGAATATTGCAGAAAAATACTGTTGGCCTCCACCCACACACCCCTCATGTAATTGTACTTGTACTTGTAAAATGTGTAAATACAGCAGCTCACAGTACCACTGTACGGCAGCCTGCCATTGAGTGATACTAACCAAAGTAAAGCAGTCGGCAAACTATGCTGTTTTAAATTGCCATGAGGACGAGTGAAAAATAGCTCCTTTAACACGAGCGATTTGATAAAACATCTAAAGAACCGATATGACACAGAGTTCAAGGAGTTTGCTAATGCTAGCGGGAAACAGCAACAATAAAGTTTGGGCGGTACAAATAACAAAAGCTGTTATCCAGTGCAGTGCTCTTCATGCCCAGCTGCTGTCAGTTGTAGATAATATAGGATTTTGATGCCTTCTCAGTGTTACGTTACTAGAGCGGAAATATAAGCTGTCGCCACCTCACAAAAAAATAGTAACAAGTTAGCTGGATGTAGCTCCAGAATGTGTGTAGCCCTTGCCCTTGAGTTATTTAAGCTTACCTCATTTATAAAGTAACTGCATAGAACATAGGGTGAGCTAGTATTTAACATGTGTAGCCTTTAAAGTCCCTGTTTCTTTCCTTTATCTCCTCCCTCCTCCCCAGATTTGTGATACACAACATAGCTGCAGTATAAGTAAAGATAAATACTCCTATACATACATGTTCGACAGCCCTGTAGCGGGCTTTGCTATTGGTTTACCCCTCTATGGGGTGAAAATAAAACATGTTTTCATTGATAGAACAGTAATCGCATTAAGTACCCAAATGTAAGTACTTGCACTTTTACTTGGTCTGAAAAAAGTGGTATCAGTGTGTCCCTACAGGCTAGTTCACATTACACGATTTTCACCCTGATTCTGTAGAGGCTATGAGTGTTCATACCTGGCGACGTGTTTCTGTCATCGGGAGTCTCGCCAACTGCGTTACGACCTGTGTGTACACCACAAGATTTCTCCACCGAGCCTTCGCCGACAGAGTCCCAGATAACGTGGTGATGTCAACAAACTACGTTTTTTAACTTGGAGAAGACACATTGCAAAGGCAAGGATATTTTACCCAGTGTTGAATCAGATCTGCCTCCAGGGCCTGGGTCCAAACACAACGCGCCCGCCGTGATCCTATGGACGCCGCCATTGTTGTTGTTGCTTGCCGGCTTGTCAGTGTTGCCAGATCTTGGGTGAGAAACAAGCAACCAGGACTATGGAAACTAGCCCAAAAGAAGCGACTATCATGCATTTAAATAACTTATTAGACAGATATATAGTCGCTTTTTTTATATAGAGAAAGGTGACGTTTAGAGAGCAAGCCCAAATAAGCAACTCCACTTTAGAAGCAAGCCCAAAAAACCGCAACCCGCGACTACCAATACAAAAAAACAAGCCCAAAGTCGTGGCTAATAAGTGGACCTGGCAACCCTGCGGCTTGTCCTCCTCGCATTTCTTCCATCCTCCTGCGTGCTGACGTGGGATGTATCCCGCCTCTCATTGGCTGATGCTCTTTGTCATTTGTGTCAGCCTTCTCCAGTTCTCTAGCATGCCAGATATCCAGTCCCAGTTGCAGACGAGAGGGTGACTTGCTCGTAGGTTTGTTCACACATGAGGACTCTATGCCAACTCACCTCCAATCCAAGGTGGCTCTCAAGATCCTCTGCGACATCAAAATCGTGGTGAAAATCGTGTAATATGAACTAGGCTTACCTGTGACCCATGATCTCACTCTGCTACCAAGACCCATAAGCTGATACATGGGTGTATTGGTGTGTATGTGTGTCGCCTCAGATCACATTTGACTGGTTATATTTATGTATACACTCCCTAAGATCAAGATGAGTTATCAAGAATATTGTATCGTTTCAACTGGAAGAAAAATGAGACTCAAAAATGAAATATAACCGCCATATAACAGGAGATAACTGGATAATATATAGAGTGAAAGAAGATTAGAACTTGGAAAATGTTGTCTTCAACCAACATACAGTTTGTACCCAGTTGCCAGTTTTATTCCTTGTAGCTATAACTAATGTAGTCTGATCCAACAGCCTTGCAATGAATTAAAACTTACTGACAATTATTATGTTCAGTTTTGGTGACCTGTTTTTAGAAAGATCTTGATTCAATTTTCTGGGTTATTTTGGAGGCTGCAGTTGCTGTTGAATTGTAATATTTTATAATGTTCACAGTAGTCTCCCCCATTT
Organism: Epinephelus awoara; assembly: GCA_035609425.1. Classification (NCBI taxonomy): domain Eukaryota; kingdom Metazoa; phylum Chordata; class Actinopteri; order Perciformes; family Serranidae; genus Epinephelus; species Epinephelus awoara. The sequence continues at coordinate 12,300,079 of CM069302.1, read as the reverse complement.
ATGTCAATGAGGATGGACTAAGAGCACTGAAAAGCTTTTCAGCATTGACTCTGTGTTTTCATTATTTTTATAATTTCCACAAGGATCCAAGCCAAGGAAACTAACTCCCATGGCAAATGAAATGCTGAAATGTGGTTTCAGCTCTGCTTTCCTCTGTGCCGTTTACAATTCAGACAGCCTTGAAAATGGTTTGGCACAGAGGTCCTTATTGCCTAATTCTGCATTTAAATGCACACGACTGTAAACTTTTTTTTTTCCTTTCAGCATATATCTTTGGCAGACCTATGGAGCTAATTCCTTTGTTTTAACAATGTGTTCACAGTTCACAGCAGAACAAGAGGCCGCCATGAAGAAACCAATAGTGCAGCGGTTTGAAGAGGAAGGCAGTCCATACTACTCCAGCGCTAGGTGAGCTTTGGTCATGACACATCGTGCTGTGTGTCTCTCTCTACAGCACTGACTCAATGTCAGTAAGTCACCGCAGTTAAAACACCAAGAAAAATGTTCTTTGTGGAATAACAATGTTGTGCAGAGGTGCAACCGGCCATCAGCATTTGTTTCTAATTTATCTTGAAATCATTCAATACATCATGTTATCCTGCTTTTCCATGTCATAAGAAAGACTGTTCATGCATGAGAGGTGATGCTGTGATGTGTTTAAAGCGTATTTCTACTCCATTAGATATCCTGTTGTTCTGCTAATATAAGCCATCTTTGCTTTTCATTAAGTCCTGTGGGCTTTTTTCATGGTGTGTGTGTGTGTGTGTGTGTGTGTGTGTGTGTGTGTGTGTGTGTGTGTGTGTGTGTGTGTGTGTGTGTGTGAGCAGAGCACATATCAGATGATGGTGTTCTTACAAACAAAATATGCACCATATGTTGGAAAATTGTATGTGTTGTGGTGCAGGGAGACTTTTAAAATATTAAACATCAGGTAGATTTTTTTGTATTTAACGGATTAGGGCCTCGCTTTTTTTTTTTTTTTACAGTAGTGTCCTAGCCAGCATATCGTGTACGACAAAAAGGTTTCAAAACACACAACACAGACTTACAATGCATTAGATAAACTAAAAAGAGAATAATCAAGATTCACAAAGCAGATAAGATGAAAAGGATTTTAAAAAGAAAAAATGCTAAGATGTCCTTATGAAAATTGTTTAAATAAATAAACCAAATCAAAGGATTCATGACGCATTTTTTCAGAGAAGGTTGTTTGGTTGTATTGCAGTGACTGTAGAGGGTGTCAAGGTATGTCACACTGTGTGGTATGGGGACATCTCTGTTACAAAGTGTGTGCGCTCAGTACGAAAACAAGATAGTTTACAATGTCCAGGTTAGTGAGATCAGGGTCTGCACAGCTCCTAGATTTTCATGTTTGTTTTTTTGTTTATTTGTTTTTTTTTCTGCAACTAAGCGACCAATGAAATCTTGCAGACTAATGACCTTAACGTTTGGTCAACTCTGAGGGGGCAGCCCTACACTTTACACACTGTGACATCAACTTCACATCCTCTGGTACATACTTTAAGTACTGTGCTGGTATTTCTTACAAAGAAGCTGCAAAAAATATTTGAGTGAAAGATTATAGCCATTAAAATAATATGCCAGTGTCACAATTAAAATTTTAACCTTGCAGAGTTTAAAAAAAATGATACAGAATCCTTTGTAAAACCTCTACAAGTGTCACATGTACAGTACTTCAAGAAGCTGTGTAATGTTTAAGTTAATAATGTGCCTTTTTTTCCCCACAGACTCTGGGATGACGGGATTATTGATCCAGCTGACACGCGTATGGTTTTGGGACTGAGCCTCAGTGCAGCGCTGAATGCACCAATGCAGAAGACACGCTTTGGAGTGTTCAGGATGTAATGCTCGTGTAGCTTGCACAGGTGCAGATCTGCCTGTCACAGTTGGACATGTACTGTACTTACAGCAGTCTTTGTAGTTTTCCTTGTGTCACCAGATTTAGAGCAACAAACACTAAAAAAAAAGAAGAAAAATCACTGAAGTAGAATCACACAACCTCGGATCAATGGGGAAGTGATTGGATGGTGTGCTGTTGTTGTGGGATATTTCCACTAATGAGCTGTGCCTTAACTGTTACTATTCCGGTGTAAATGCAAACTGTACCCAGCTGTTTCCTTTCTTTACCATCATAGTCTGATTTTTTAAATCTAATCCTGTAAATGATGAATTTAAAGAATATGAAAAAACACAAGTTGCTATCTTTTTGTTCTCAGTCCCTGATAGAGAAAAACAGTCTTCATAAGGGGGCGCTGTTTAGCTATAAATATCTGATTGGCCACAATGGGATGATAGAAGCAACATTTCTCAAACTAAATGCCTTTTAGATAACATAAAGGTGTTCTGGTGTTGTCAGAGGACCTGGTGTGAGGAAAAACACACAGTTTTTAAATGTCCAAGCTCCATGCAATTATCTCTGTATGCACACTTTGAGTAAAATCTCCTGTCAAGAGACACTGGTGGGGTTTATTATGCCTTGTGAGCTCGCCTTACGTTTGCTTTTCATGTTAATATTTGGGCAAATATTGTGTTATAGCAGGCGGGAATAGGATGTAGTTTTACAGATCGCATGCTGCAGGCAGAGTGTGCTGTGTACCGAAGCTGAGCCACCGAGGAAGAGTGCTTAACTTTACCAGCTGGCCGACCCGTCCTTCCCTCCCTCCCTCTTTTCCATTTTGTCCATTTATCTCTTTAACTGAACATGCTGCACACAGTTGGTATGCTCACATATTGGTATAGACCATCTGAGTTCACTTTGGCAACAAGTTACATTTTTCTCCCCCCTCTATAGGACTTTTAGTGGCCGGGGATTAGGTGCAGCAGTGGATTTGAATGTTTGAATGCCTTCCTATGAAGCCAGCTGGGTAAATTGCTTAACTTGAAGCCGTTCATGCTCCTCTGTGTATAACTGTGTGGCTGGAACACTGAGGCTGTGAAGAGCCTCACCTTAGGGAAAGGCAGAAATAGCTCGGGCCATGATGTGCATGAGCGTGTGTGTGTGTGTGTGTGTGTGTGCGCCCGCCACCCACACACACACACACACACACACACACACACACACACACACACACACACACACATCCTCCACCACCTCCTACCACCAGTTTTTAAAACTGGTTCGCTGGTAATGCTTCATCTTGTTCCACCAAATGTGACTGGGATCATTACCAAACAGCATGAACCAGTTTTAAAAGTTTGGATTTTATTGAAGTAGGAAAAAGTGGCCAAAGACACTGAGCTCCTCTGATTCAGAAAAGTCTTTTCTCAGTGTTGTGTCACAGTTTTTAAGCTACATTATAAAAGAAACAGGCGGCAGAAATGTAGCATGTCGAGCAATCAGGGGTGTTTATAAAGATTTATAATTCAACTCAAGATTTATGGCCTAACCTTTCTCTCTGACTGTGGCCGCTCTTAATTGCAGTAGTAATCACTCACTCGGTGGCCTCCTTTTTGCAGAAGGACGAGGGTGTCCTTTTGTCTTGTCACACTATCTGGCAAGCTTTTGATTTGATGTCAAGTATTTTGGCTTTGAGGTTGTACGCTTCACAACATTTCACAACCTAGAGGATGACAGCCCTCTCCAGCATGCACTGGATTAAATGGCAATCAGGTTGCCAGACACACAGACAGATGCTCTCAATTAACAGCTATGTGCAGTCAGTGTGTCCGAACTTGGATGTCTTAGGCATTAGGTGATTTGAGGGGGGGGATGAGGAGGGACTTCATCCCGCTTGTTAGCAAAATCCCATTATCCTCCTTGTTAGCAAAATGACCAAAATGTGCCCCTGTTGTTAACCTGCCATTCTTCCTCCTTATAAGAAATTAACAAATGTGCCAACTGGTATTAGGACTAAAACCTCAAATGCATAAAGTCTGCATTCAAGAGGGTCAAGTGTCAAACCTGGCACTAACCCTCAGAGCACCACAAGACTTTCCCCCTTAGAAACCCATATTGTGTCCATGTTGCATCAACGCTGTGTATCTTCAAAGTGCTGCTGCATTATAGGGACAAATAGTGTCTACAGCCGAAGAAGGACACGCCAGGCCGCTTCAATCAGACACAGTGGAGCTGTATTCTAGCTGAGCTGATGATTGCTGCACTTAATGGCTAGGCCAGCTGTAAACGATGGATTGCTACACGTGGGTCGTGGTATCCAGGGCATCTGACAATCTATACAACTTTGAAGGAAACTTCAGAGCAAACTTTGACTGCAGCCAACTATATGCCATCAACATTCTTGCAGTGTTGTTCCGTGTCCTCATCAAAATGATGGGAATGTAGTGCTCCTTGCATCCTACAAGTTTTCTCATAATCCGCCTCATTTCCTCTTACTTGGTCACTGAAATGTGCTTCATGTGCTTTGTAGTTCCAGATAGGATCCAAATGAATGGCTGTCTGAAACAGTGTAAACTACGTCCTCTTCTTGTTAAGGCAAACGACAAAATACAGACTCTTTGACTTGAATATGGATTCTTTCTCGCTGACCTTCCTGTGGAGGACAAGTCGAAGATTTTCCCCATTTTAGATCAATAAAGTATCAAAACGTTCCTGTCAGTCTGCAAAGAGCAAAGCAGGCTCCTGTTAGGTGGCTCATTGTGGCTGTTTACTCCTCAAACATTCACTGTAATACAGAGATGAATTTATAGCCGACTGTTCTGTAGGCAGTCGTTGTGAAAAACACTTAGGGCAACTTAACTGCGAACTAATTTACCCCCCCAAAAAATGTGTGTTGTGAGTCGGGTTAGTTGGAGGTCAGCAATAAATTTGTCAAAAAGTGAAACTCAGCCTATGTATCATTCTCAACCTGCTCGACATTTGTTCTTAGTTCAGTGCCAACAATTCACTTTAATGATTCATTTATGTCAAATAAATTATAGCCAACCTGATTCAGGAGCTCGCTCACTCTCCTGACAGATCTGCTTGGACAGTTATGACTCATGTTGAAGTCACCCCACAGCCTAAAAATAATCATGACTGAGTCAGTCTTAATGTCCAGCTCCTGGAGGGGAATGGTTTATTGTCTGATGGGGACACTGGTGAAAAATTCATTTTTCCCCCCAATGAGTCTGCAATGAGTCTGCAATCCCCAGCTGAACGTGAGAGAGAGGCTTAAAATTAATTATTCAAAGTCCAGGAGAACTAATTGTGCATTAATTTAGGAAGAAAAGATATGCCTTGTTTTTCAATTTGAATCAAACTTAATAACAAAAATTTAGTCGTTTGAATTCACTCTTGTTTTCAGTACGGTGCAACAGTGTTAATGTCATTACTGACCCGTGGAACAACTGGCTGCAAACTGGAGTGGAATATTTGACGAAGGTGATGAAATATTGAAAAAAAGGCCATGAGCATTGATAAACACATAATAAAAGTAATATGTTATATGGGCTGTTCATAAACAAAAGTGTATTACTCTTGTTTTGCCAAAGAGACAGGAATACACAGTATAATATTGAGCATAGTGACATTACTTAGAAGGAACAGTGTGTGAGATTTAGGGGCATTTAGTGGCATCAAGGCATGGTTACTGGTTCGATCGCGGGTGTGGGAGCCCTTCTGTGCGGAGTTTGCATGTTCTCCCCGTGTCAGCGTGGGTTTTCTCCGTGTACTCCGGCTTCCTCCCACAGTCCAAAGACATGCAGGTTAATTGGTGTGAATGTGAGTGTGAATAGTTGTCTGTCTCTATGTGTCAGCCCTGTGATAGTCTGGTGACCTGTCCAGGGTGTACCCTGCCTCTCGCCCCCCCCCCCCCCCCCCGCGACCCTCTAGAGGGTAAGTGGTTAGAAAATGGATGGATGGATAGTGGCATCAAGCGGTGAGGATTACAGACTGCAACCAGCCGAAACTTCTTCCGTTTACAATTCCTCCAGTGTTCATTGTTCAGGAGGATTTTTCCAGGTGATGAAATTATCCGCAAAGGCCTCATCCTCTCCAAACAGGGGTCTCGTTTATAAAACAGTGCGTAGGATCCAAATTAAAATGTACGTACCGACAAAAGCCAAAAATGGCGTGCCCCAATAAATGTTTGACAGTTTCTACAATCAGGCTTCCACCTCAACATCTGTATCGCCAATTTCCCATCTCCAAAATGTTCGTCAGCATGGGTCAAAGTTCCTCCAATCAAGTCTGTTTTTATAGATCACAACTTTTACATTGGAAGTGCCATTTTGTGTGTATGCAGTGTCTATGACTGAGCCCCCTGGTGAATTAAACCGAACACTGAATAACACAGTTTCATGCTACAAATCAGTGTTTCTCCGATGCCATTCAGCATGTTGAAGAACAGCCGCTAGTTTGTCCGTCCTGGGCTACTGTAGAAACATGGAGGTGCAACATGGCTGTCTCCATAGACAAGGTCCCCCTCCCTATGTATATATAAATGGCTCATTCTCAAGTAATGACAATACAACAATTCATATTTTCAGATGATTATACGCTATAGAAAATATACTTAGTAAATTACATTCAATTTTTGCCAATACGTCCCCCTAAAACCTACACACTGGACCTTTAATATTTGGGGTTAATCAGACCACAAACTGTAATAAACAATTCCGAAAATCAAATACACCTGTTTGGATTTTGGGAGTGTGTAGAAAGTAAAGGTTAAAGCATGTAAAATGCCTTGTATCTCACCATGTTTTACTGCTAGGGTCTCCAAAAGTCTCACAGAAGTAATGCAGACTTCTAAAACATTAGTGCAAAATCATGTCTGTAAGCAATTCTCATAAAATTGAGAAAAGTTACAAGTATCAGGGTGGTAATATAATATTTTCTGAGCTCTTAAGAAGGCACAAGGGAGTTAGAATCCAAAACATCCCAATTTATTAAGAGACACAAATCTTCTAAACACAAGTATCACTTTTATTGCGAGTGAAATACACTGCAATGCAGAAGAAGCTGTAAATGTCAACAAGATAAAACACACATATTTTTATGAAACAGATGTGTCCGAGTTCAGAGAGCTGTGCAGGATCACATCAGGTCAGATGCGTTATTTCCCCCCAACTTTGTGTCCCGGCTCCTGGGTGAGGAGGCTGCAGCCTCCGGGGGCAGCTGCAGCCTCTGTACTCCTCACTCTGCCCCGTGTGTGTGTGTGCGTGTTTGTGTACGTGTGTGTGTGTGTGTGTGTGGTGGCCCGGACGCCGAAGTGACGAGCCTTGTGGTGCAATGTACGTCTGCACCGTCCCCGGACTGACAGGGCCGGAGGTCCAATGAAATAAGTCGACATATTGAGGTTGTCAAATCAAAGCCAAAGGGGAGGCGCTGTCCCGTCGTCGTCTGAATTACGTCATGCACAAACAGCTGGTCGTTGGCAAAAATCTGAAAAAATGTAGACCAGCACAGCGACTGAGAACTGCACCCGGGCTGTAGCCCTCCACATTATATTCTGCTTCTAACGATGTGGCAACTGGAGCGTCTGGGCTCAGGATGTAGCCCTCCGAGGCTCCTCTTGCTTGTTTACACCTATCTGTGCGCTCTTGGAGGTGAGTGCTTTCCATTCAGTGTGTGTTGCTTTGATTCACGGGGAGCTGTTCCTTTTCTCGGGGGTGCTGAAATCCTCCCAGAGAGCAGCAGCAGCAGCAGCGGCGGCGGCGGCGGCGGCAGCATCGGATCCCGTTTGTGCTTCTGAATCTCCCTAAAACATCCACAGCCGCTGCTTCTAGTCTCGGCCAGCAAACAAAACCGTGTCCATGAACACAGGCTGGCTTCAGTTACGTGACGCATGGGGAAGGTTGCTGCTAATTATGGCACGCAACACATTGACAGATGCTTCTATAGGTTGTACGGTGCGATACTCGGGGCTGAATGTGTGGCCACGGGGAAGCACATCAGGCTGGACGCTTGCATTGTTGCTGTTTGTTTATTTGTTTGGGGGTTGTTTTGCTTTGTTAAAGAAGGCAGAGACAAGTTAAGACACGCTGGCATCATGCAAATATATCATCGGACAATGGGGCAATGTTTAAGTTGGTATGCCCTGTGTTTAATGCACCTTAACTGGGAAACAGACTCACTTAACTTAAACCTTTAAATCCCTTTAATTCCACCTCATGTTATCATTAAATGTGACCAACAAGTACAAGATATCTCTCTCTCCTTCAGAAACAAAGCTAGACATGGAGAGTGTTTTCTATCCACCAAGACGTCTGTGCTGCTTCAAGACAGAGGTGTGAAACAAAAACCTCAGAGCTCAATTGTGAGACAACAATGAATCCATACCTACAGCACACACTGTACTGGCTGTGGTCACGGAAGACCTGAGAGGTCTGTGTGAGGATGTTGCAGTCCCCCTGACAGACTTGTTGCTGTTTCTCTTCATTGGTTTTGGTAAATCTTTGGACTTGGTCGAAGTCAGTGAGATCAGTGTCCCCCTTTGCCCTTTTCCCCCTGGATTACTGGGGCTCTTTTTCTCACAGTGATATCAGAGAATTTAATGTCTTTCTCAGGGCTTTTGTTTGTTTATTTTGAATGCTCATTGTCTTTATGATCAGCTGGAAGTCACTTTACCCAGTGAGGATGCTGTGTTTGACTGAGAGTGGGAATCGATGGCTAAGGTGTGCCAAATTGTTCCTTTTGATCATTGTTGTTACAGATGGTACTTCTGTCTTTTAAAATCCTTCAACATCATGCTAATAGAGGAGGAAATTTGAGAAGCAGCTTTTACCTCCGCTGTTCCCAAAAAACAAAGTTTAAAGACGATCCCGCTCAGCATTCAAGGGTAAATCTCCAGTTGGGATGACAAAAAGCAGGATTATGTCTGTATTAAGCCTCTAACAGAGTAAAACAGTGGTTGGGAGGTGCTCATTGAAGATTACTGAGATTACTGAATTCACAACCGCGCTGTAAGAACGCCTGTAAGCACTCTTCTGCCTTTATCTTTCAACGTCTTTATTGAGCTGGCAAACAAACAAGCATATTTTAAATACTGTGTGGCGTGTTTACACCTTCACATTAGGTGCAGTTACAGCGTGTGGCTGCTGGATTGTCACTGAGACATTTTTCCTTTGCAGGGTCTTTTTTTTTCTTTCCCACATAGAGGGAGGTTAAAAATAGATATGCATGTTTATTAATCTAGTTTTCTAATAATAGCTTGGCATGTGGGTTTCAGGCATGTGTTCAATTTGTCACAACAAGCTAAGATGCTGATATGCTTTAAAATGAAGCCTGTCTTTTGCCTGTGTGTACTGTACATATTACAGAATTGTGGGATGTGGAATCTGGCAAACACAAGGTTGTGACGATTACTATTGAAATGCTGTTCAAAGATATAGGACATTTACAGTCCATTGACATGAATGACGAATAAAATCAATGTATTTTTGCACACCTCTGTACAGACAGGTGTGTAGGAGAATGAATTGAGATAAAAATAACCCAGTGCACATCATCAACACTTACAGGGAATGTATGAAGCATTCTCAGCTATTTAAACCATTGCTTCCGAAATTTGTTTTTTTACACAAAGAAGCGTCTACTTGGCAACGCCATCACAGGGTGCACGCCTCAATCAAGAGTGCTTTTCCCTTAACTGCAATATTTAATTATATTCTCCATACTGACGACGTAAAACTACAAGAGAAAAGACAAAGACTTGAGGAAAAATAAACTGAATTTTACGCAGCAGGAATTAGATTTTCTGAGTCCCCACTCCCCCTTAATCATCTCACAACCCCTTATGGGTGTCCTGACCCTCAGGTTGGGAACCACTGATGTAGAGAGCGTGTGGAAGCTTATTTTTGCTCTAATAAATGGCGACTTTCTTGTGAGGTTGCGTTGCCTGCAGATCAGGCGATGCACAATTCATCCTGCTGTAAAGACTTTGAAATCCAGATGTGCAAAATTGGGGGCTTTTTCCTTTCAAACATCTGTTAAAACAACAAGTAATCAACTGGTTACAGTGTCTTGTTAAGCTGTGAGCTGTCGCTGTGTTTCTGTCTTATCAGACAAGCAGACCATACGGTAGCTGCACTGAGGGCTCCAGCTCTGTAAGTGCCACACTCCACCTATTGAGTTTAGCACTTCAGTCGGTGACATGAAACCTGCTTCTCCTCAGCCTCAGTCATATGTATCCACTTAATGGAAGGGAAAGAACCTTAATGTAAAGAAGGCTCACATATAATGCAGATAGCTCACCAGAGGAAGGCTGGGATGAGAGTGAAATTAAGGCTGGGAGCTTTGTATGGGATTAAGCCTTAGTTCTTGACAGTGAGATTGCTTCATTCTTCCGAGTTTCTGCCTCCTTATCCTGCGTCTTTAGTATTCAAGGTTGCTTCCATAGGTGAGAGCCAGCGCGCGCTTTGAGGACTGGTAATAGTGTGGGGGAGAGGAGCAGAGCAGAGCCATTTTTCTCTTTTTCCTAACACACATTAGAACACACTGCACATTCAAGAAAACCGTTTCCTTCATGCATCCACGCCTCGGCGCCTTGTCGCCGTGGAGGGTCAGTTGTTTTGTTTTTTCTGTACTCCGTGCCGCCATCAAGGTAAAAGGCAGAAGCAGTGGCAAAGCGTGCAGCTGCAAATGACAGCATTAGTACAGTTCAGCGCGCTTACTGTGTCGCCACAACTCTTAAATGAATTGGGCTCATGCTGTTTTAGAGGCACAGGCTTTTCATGGAGTCCTCATTTTTAACAGTGATATCCCAGTTTCAACTACATTTGTACAAAGTGCAGGTGGGAGAAATTACCTCCAAAAAGAAACAAAGCGGTGAACACCATCGCCACAGGTATTCCAGGTACAGATGGTAGAAATGCATAAACACAAAGGGAGTGTGCTGCAAATGTTCTCCTCCAGTAAAACATCAAGCCTCCACGTTGTTCTAATGAAACCCAACTGTCTTCTTTTTATCTACTTATGTTTATATTTATGATAACACCTATCTAAGAGAAGCAGTGTGTTCTAGTATAGCAATTAACTGACTCACACTCCATTTCCCCCACATTTTGCCCACCCGCTGGGTGTAGCTTGATGGCTCATGTAAGTAATATGGCAGATTACACCTGCCACTTGTTCTGCTGCTTTTATATGCAGAGCCTTCGGTGGATGTAATCCAAGGATTTGACATTATGCAGGACGCGAGTGAGCCTGCATACATACATCTCCCTCTGCTGCTTTAAAAGGAGTTAAAGTCTGTGATCACATATTTAGATGATCTAGCGCTCTACAGTTTGCCAGGTTCAAGGGGAAGCTTGTCATTATGGACTTAAGACACAGAGACTGCTTATGCCTCTGTTCTGTTTACAAGAATGAAAGTGCTGACAAATTGGAAAATGTTTGTTCTTGGGATTCAGTCTTTATGAGCGAAAGTCTGAACTCATTGTCAGCAGAGCTAGCAGTGTGGCTAGGGATGGCGATGTCGATCTGTCCGTCCAGCGCTTTGGTTCAGACTGGGATCTCTTGACAACGTTTGGAAGGGCTGCCATTAAATTTTGTGCAGATATCAATGGTGCCCATGAGGATGAATTCTAATGACTTGGGTGATCTCTTGATCTTTTATCTTGTGCCACCAGTATGTAGAAATGTTCACATATCCTGTGGAATATCTCAACATGTACCGGAAAAATTGGCACAAACATCTGGTACAGACAGTGCTGGCGCTAGAACAGATACTCAAGAGGGGCACGAGGCTTATAGCGGAAGGGGGCATCAAATAACTGAAGAGAAAACAAGGGGAAAAGCCTTCTGGGGCTCAGCTGCTAGGGGGGCCCATGCAGGCCAACAAAACACCCCCCATTACTTATTAAAACAACAAAAACAAACAATTGTAAAAAATGTAACAAAAACAGAAATGTAACATGTTTAGTTATGAATACCCCCTCTCTTGAAAATGGTATAACCCTTTTTTTTTCTTCTTCTTTTTTTGTATGCAACCGTTTCAGAAGAAAAAAAGTAGAAGTAAAGTTAAAGCAGATTTGGAGAGGGCCCATATTTTGGACCTTTTCAAGGGCTCAGCCATTGAAAAGAGAAAATATTAAGAAAAACAATCACAAAAATAGAGCATTCTTGTTGCGTTAGCTGACAAAAACATCCATTAAGTGTACATAAATGCAAGGACACGCAAGGACTAAAACGTTTTACTCAAAACACACATAAGCTAATACGTAACAAGATCACAGCAAATTGACAACACAGGCAAAATATCCAAATTATCTCTGTGTGTTTGTATTTGCGGAATGACTGTTAAATGAAAATAATGCTCTCCTGGGGTATGGATTATACAGGGGCAGGTTTTTTCCACAGATTTTCAAGAGAAAGTCTGATCAGGAAGACAATGATATGCCTTTAAGGGAGGGAATGCTGCCCCCTAGTGCCCCATTGTGGAGGCGACACTGTGCACAGGCACTCCTGGTTCCCAGAGGATGAATCGTAGCTACTTTAAAGCTACCTTGACTTTTCATCCAGTGCCATCATCATGTCAAAATTTAAATTTGACAGATACTTTGGTTTATGACTATGCTCAGCTGGACTTTGTGCAAATTAGCAAATGTTAGCATGCCAACACACTAAATTTAGATTGTAAACATGGTAGGCATTAGCCTACACTGCAGGCTACCTGCTTAGCAACTGCACAGCACTGTCATTGTAAACAGTTTAGCGTGCTTACACACATTTGTTTAACTGCAATTTATATACCAGCATAGTTGGTGCAAGATTACCTAGCCAGGCTAGGCTAACAAGGCTAACATTAACATTTCTTGTTCAGTGTTAATAAGAATCAAACCATTTTAGATAATTAACTTACGTCTGGAACATAATCTTCAGCCATAGTAATCAAGATGAGCTTCAGAGTACAGCCTCACAGCCGACAGCATGGCTGTAGTCTCTTAATCTTGTTGATGAAATGAAGGCAACACCTAATTATCTAAATAAGGATATCTTCTTTTGTTTCTTATGTTTATGCTCACACGTATTCAGACATGTTTTCCTCTGGTTCTGTTCCCTACAGATTGCCTTTTTGTGACTGAATACTTCACCCGTACGCCTCGTAAGCTGAATGCTTTCAACTCCTTCGCCAGTGTGGAACTGTTCCACTTCAATGTGCCTGACGACACCATGATGGCCGTATGGAACCTCATCACCTTCAAGGAGCAAGGGGGCACGTTTGGAGACAGCTGCCCAAACCGCAATGTGACTGTGTAAGACAATGACTTTGTCACAACATCTTTTTTTCCCCCTGTCTCTGGAGCTGCTTGTGTTTAGCTCAGAGCCTTTCTTTTGTTGTTCTTTTGTTGAAGTTAGACACGTAGAAGCTGCTCCTTCTCTAGGGTATAAAAAGATAACAATAAGCACCTTATAAGCTCTACCTTTGGGAAAAGGGTTATAGCAGCTGGTTAAACCAGAGCGGCGTCAGCTATTACCGGCAGCCTTGACATATGGAGAAACTGCTGTTAAAGCATTAGCTGCATTTAACTTTTAATTCTGCCTGTCTATATTTATCATATTAGTAAGCGGTGTTTGTCATGAGAGCTGCTATCTCAGGTGACTTTTCTGTGTCCCTGTTACGTTGTGATTGACGTGAGCATGGTTATCACATTCATATTTGTAGAGCTGGATATGATTATTAATGTTTTGGATTTGAATTTTTCATATTTTAAATAGATGAAGCCATCTGTGCTCGTGCTATCAGCTGTTCTTATGGATGGATTTTATATTTGACAGATGCCTCTGTTGTTTCAGAAAATATTAGGCCTAACAGAGAATACATTCTGGCTTTGTGATTAATAGGTACTTCAGGTCTGGAGCTCCTCCAGTAATAAACCCCCTGTACACCCGCTTCCCCCGGGACACAGTCGTCCCAGGATCCTTTGCTGTGACTCTTACCTGGACTCTACCAAACCGTACAACAGGAGCATTCAACGTGACCAGCCCGCTCCCTGGAGACTGGTTCCTAGCTGCACACTTACCCAAGGATGAGGGCAAGATCTCAGTCAAGGTGAGCCTGAACATTTATCACAAATAAACAGCAAATTTATTTACAACACATTACCTACTTATTTTACCTCAAAACGCTGTATTTTTTATTTTTTTTTTAAGTTTAGTTTTGTTGCCTAAATCTGACTGTGATGGTTTGACAACTTTAATCAAATGTTAAGAGTTTTACCCAGGGGACAGCTGTGTGTCACATACAGAATTTAAAGAGTGCATTTCATAGAGACGTAAAAGTGTGCCTTTGGCATTGTAATCACATGTGAGAGTGCCAGTATTTGATGACCTAGGATGACAATGCATTGTTGGCACAGTAAAGCTTTGAGCTAAATGCTAACACTAGCACACTCGCAGTATTAATGTTAACATGTAGATTTTTGGCAGGTATAGTGTTAAGGATCTCAATTTGGTTTAATAGCATCACAAAATTAGCTAATTTCAACATGTTTATGTCCCAAGTCGTCACATGTTGACACTTTGTCAGTGGCCTTTCCTGTCTACACATTATGCTATGTATCCTTCTGTATCTGCTGTTAAAGTTCTAGCACGCTGCTACCAAGGCTGGGATGGCAACAAAACCACATGGTTAGGTTTAGAAAAAAAAACCCATCATGGTTTGTCTCTACATTCATACAGGAAGCGAACGTCAGGCTCCTGGGTGAAAGTCCGTGATGTGTTTGACCAACCTGCCCAATAGGGACTTTCCAGCTCCTTATATTAGGTTGTTACAGCAACACTTCAACCTAAAGGCATCCAGTGGTGTATCATACTGCCACAACAGGTACTGTCCGGCTGACTGGCGGTGTATCATAGCAATGCAAAAGGTTTCGTTTGGCCGCGTCACATACTAACGCCGTCCAACCGCATATCATACCACTGCAATTTGCCAATATCACTGACAAAGTGGCATTATTCGATGACTTAGGCATGAGAACGGGCTGATGATGAGAACGGATGATGTTAGCTTTGCAGGTATTTAGTCAAAAAACAAAGTACTTGATGAAACTGAAATATAAACCTTTTACCTGCTATTTGCCAAAGTTATTACATTCATGTCTGAATGAAATTTAATGGCAGGTCATCCAAAAGTTGTCAAGACATTCCACTCCAAACCACAACTGTCAATCTCATGAGGACGTTAGAGGCAAAGTCACATGGTAGACACAAGGTTTTGCCAGTCTGGTAGACAGACAATTTCAATCAATAAGTGAAATTTTTACCAACTTGTGGAGGTAGCTAAAGTCAGGGGATCACCAAAATCAATAGGATTTATCCTCTAGGTACGATGAATGCCTGTTCCAAATTTCCTAGCAGTCCATCTGATAGCTGTTGAGACATTTAATTGACTACCAAAACCTGCCCTCATGGTGTTGCTAGAGGAAAGGTCAGGGGATCACCACTGTTTTTAGTATTTGTCCTTCTTTTCCTCATGAATATCTTTACATAATTCCATCCAATAGTTGCTGAGATAAGTCAGTGTTGGCCAAAGTGGTGGAAAAGTGACCAAAAGACCAAAATGTCTGGAACCAAAGAAGAGAAATCTCATCCAGCACCAGCCGTTTAAAGCAGCACATAAAAAGCTTTAGTCACTGCCTTTTTTAACCATCACTCACTATGGAGACTGGTGAAACAGACACTTATCTATGTGAAAGTGTTATGTAAGATAACTTAAATGAGATCTGCATCTAAAATGTTTTCTTCATGGTAACTTAACTCCGTGTAATGACAGAAATGATGTAAGCGTTGGTTGGGATTAGTATTCCTGCTCGTGCTGCCGAGCTTAAAGAGGCAGAACAGTGTCAGAGAGTTTTTCTTCATCTCATCATGTTCTCCTGTTTTGGCCACATAAAAAACACCTGCTGATTTCCATGTCAGGCAATTTATTTGTGACTGGCATGGTGTTCAGTTGTGCTTCCTTTGTGGTTTCCACTGGCTGGCACAAGTGCACCTGGAACACACAACAATCAAAAATATCATCAAAAGTTGCTATCAACATTGCATGTACAAAATAATTGGTTTGCTTTGGGGGCACTGAGAATAGAAGCCGCTGTGGCTAAAATGTGACCAGCATCCAGCGACACACTGTGCAGATGGAAATAAAACGGCTTTTCCACATTTTGCTTTCTGAGGCAATTTTTTTCCGCAACCGAGATGTGATGTTATCAGTTCAGAAAGGAAACACGGGTGGAGGCAATGCAAGCAGAATGGGGGGGATGCACGCTGCATTTATCATGATATCTGTCAAATGCTAAACTTAACACACAGGATATAAGTATTTAGGAACTCAAAGGAAGAAGCAATGATGGACTGTATTTTCTGTCAGATACAATATATCCATAATATGTTCTTTGATTTGCTGAAATGTCAAAGCAAAATTGAACATGATCATACATTTCATTTGAGCATATCTCTCTGAAAATAATTTTATCTGTATTCTCTCTTAGAACAACAAATTGTTAAATGCATTTTTTTTTAAAATTATTTACTCTATTTTTACCCCATAATGTCTTTAAGAAGATAAGCAACACTGGTTACAGACAAGTATTTTTTCCATCATTTGCTTATGAAGACCAGGTGTACCATATAAAGTCATTACACGTCATACAAAGAGAAAATGAATGTGGAATAAGTATTAAATTATATCAAATGATAACCCATGCATCCAACTATCTTATAGACTTCTGTGTCTATGACTTTACTGAGGCGTAGGGCAACCATTTTATCTTGTATCTGGGTAATTGTGACACTAGTTAGTTTCAGGCTGTAGTAACATATTCATGAAAGCGACGGTTGTGGGAATTCAGTGAGAAAGACTAACTCTTAATATCATCAATCACAATTCTGGAGGGGGTTTCTTTTCTCTCACTTACCCATTACTTAAAAAGATCTTACTGTTTTATGATGATCATTAAAATCAAGCTTTGACATGATATATTAGCTTTTTATTAAATGTTGGATGCTGGCCAGTCTGCATCGTCTACTGTCAGTAAAATGGGGCCCCGGTCCCAGACTGCAAATATAGAAAACAGTCTTTAAAAGCTGCAATTAAGTATCTTTTTTTCCACTCATTAAAACAATTCATATGTTCATATCCTTTGTAAATTAGTCTAATTTTTCCTACAAAGACCAAAGACAGTAAAGCCATTTAACATATTATTCCTGCAATACCCTTCCTATGTGAGCCTTAAAGGACAGTTCACATGTTTTCCCTCTGACCTTTTGTGAGCAGTTTCATATAGAAACCATTTTCTTTCTACAGTACTACACCTGCCAACCATTACTTAATGGAAGCAAGTGTGCATCTACTGCTAGCTCTACTGCTAGTCATTGAAATCTGGTGCTTGGACAGTGACTTCCAGCGCCAGAAACCAATGAAAAAAGGCATCGTTTAACACCAGCATGATACGCGGCTGGTTGTCATTAAAGTTTAACAGCACCTGGCAGCATCATGGGGAAACGCAACAGTACAAGGATGAAAGTTAATGTGGCGAAAGTCCGACTAAGGGCGGGCGGTGGATTGGTCCACGTGCTTTTGTTGCCTTAACCCAATTGTGTGTGTTTGTTGTTGAAGGAAAAAAACAACAACATCAATTCACGGTGTTGTACTGACATAGTGTGTTTATTTTGAAAGAGACGGTATGTTACATTAAATTTCCTGTGAAAACAGAAGTGTATTTTGAAAGACGACAATGCATGTAACAGGCAGGACTTGACACTGTGTCCCAGAGCGTCAACAACCAATGCACCAAGGGTACCTTGCACATTGTATATGGACGTGGAAAGTCGATGACCAAACGTCCATATGTGACGAGGTCAGAAAGAGAATGTGTTGCTGAGCTAGCTAACATTACAGCTCAGCCGAGGAGGACGCCATTCATGTTTATTAACGTACTCACGGATCAGAGGCTAGTGTAATGCTAGCTAGCTCAGTGGTCCTAGGTGAGCTAGCAGTAGATGCACACTTTGTTGTTGAGGTTGGTGGGTGTAGTTCAATGAAAAGAAAGTAGCTCCGTCCAAACAAAGTCTGTGAGTTACTTTGGATTATTACTGTTGACTTTTATAGAGGTATGTTTTTGGTGCTGTGAGCACCACAAGCTGAGTGCAATCTAGTTCCATTATATTTGAGAGAAGGCAGACATCTCTACGGCCCATATCTCTGACACTCTCCAACTCACACCAAAACAATCTAGACCGATAAATAGCACTACAGGGTAGAAGAAAATATGTGTTTTTGATTTGGGGAAAAATGTCTCTTTAAAATAATACTGGGAGGGATTCCTTTCTGTCTCATTTAAATGTGTAAATGCAGTTGCAATGCAGTTCAGTACAACATCACCACTTACTACAGACTTGAAAATGACCATGGAGTTCAATAAAGCTGTACACAAGCTTTCAAATGTTGCAATTATTGCAGCACTATTGCAATGGATTGCATTAGATTGTTCAGGTGTACCTAATAAAGTGGGAGCTCAGTGTGTACCCCAGAGTTTTCCATAAAATTGCATCGTCTCAGTGGGTCATTCTGACTGATAGAGCTAAAGTAATGCAATTAGTCAGGGTTTCAATGGGTTTTTTTTAGTGCTCTGTGGCCTTAATTGGGTTTTAGAGGCTTTAACATCCTGCCAAGACTGAATTCCTGATGGAAATAAATTAATACCTATATCTTCTTTTCTGGCATGAAAACGGTCAAATTTAAAGCTATTGAACGGCATCAAAAGATGTCTGCACTTATAGTGTAAAAACATTGGGCTTTAAAAGCCCCATACTGCTTGAGAGCCTTAATTAAAACACAACTTGCTCTACATGACACATGTGCAGGTCCAGCTGACAGGCTGTAATAAATCAAAGGGTCACCTCGGCAGCTCCCGGACTAATGACATGCCACGGTAATTGTGGCTTGAGCAGGCGGGGTCAGTGATCGGCTGACAGGAATGAAGGACCTCATTTGGCATTCACACCTGTCCTTTTGAGTTGGGTGCAAAAGACGCCCCCGTTCCATTTTAAACAAATTTTTACAGCGGATCATGTGCGGAAACAATACACGGCCTCCTGGCTCTGAGTCGTTCTGTCTGCTCGGCTCATCTCACACAGTAATGCACATCAAGCATTAATGGTTCAGAACAACATGAGTGAAATAGTGGGTGCGTGTTACGCTGTGTGGCAGGCAGAGGGAGGACAGAGTGATATTAATCCAGGAGGCTGTGACAGGCTTTATACACACAGTCCATTAGGAATTTTCAGCCAGTCTGAATGATATCTAATCTCCTCCTTACCAGCTTTTAAGAAACATTGGTGAGTTAACCACTAAAATACCATCTGAACCTCTGCTGTGTTTTCTCTGCAGGGTCTGTCTGAAGAGTGCCAGTATCTGTTCCAGCCTCAGCTCATCGTCCAGAGGCTAATTGGGATTTCAGTGCTTTATCCTGGTTACTTCATCGACCAGATGATCCCCATCCATAACAGATCTGCACTTTATAAGTAAGTCTTCCAACTAAGCTCCCAAAACCAACAGTCAGGATGGGTTGGATTTTAAATTAAGTCCTTAATCTTGAACTATCTCAGAAAAAAATTCCCTTTATTTTGTACATTCAACCTCCATAGTCGCTCCTCACCTGCCTCTTAAATTATGATTTTCCAGGAGTCTTCTCTGTAAGCTTATCTTGCATTTTCATTTTAAAAAGATGCAATTTCCAAGTGTGTGCTTACAGTCTGCGCATCTTTATTAACTTCCCCTTCTCTAAAAGTCACCTCAGTCTTGTGAGCAGAGGAATATGAATTTTCAAGGTTTGTTTTCTGTTGCTTCTGATCTTTCGAAGGTGCCTAAAGGAAAGAGAGTCGGTACTGAGCTGTGCATGATAACTAATGATGTGAAGGGTATTAGCTTATTATTGAATGCTATATATACAATATATTTACATCTAAATTAAGTCGTCAGTGTGTGTATGTGTGAAAATTGTATCCTTTTTTATTTAAAACACCAGCCTCTGCAGCGTATTAGTGTTGTTATTAAAGAGAAAATGGGCAAAATGTCCAAAAGACCAGTAATTGAAATTGAAACTGACATTTAATTAGATATTAAGTTGCTGCAAAGGTACCTGCTCGAGAGCAAAGTACGTGTTACATTACCATTAAA
This sequence comes from Epinephelus awoara, assembly GCA_035609425.1. Classification (NCBI taxonomy): domain Eukaryota; kingdom Metazoa; phylum Chordata; class Actinopteri; order Perciformes; family Serranidae; genus Epinephelus; species Epinephelus awoara. Next base: position 12,279,998 of record CM069302.1, on the reverse strand, counting down.
GTAATTCACATAATTAAACCGCAATGACAAAGACATGCTGTTTCCTTCTGGGAATAATTACTGGGGCCTTTTAGACACTTTTTTTGCTAATAAACATTAACTTGAATACTTTATTATACAGCTCTGTTCCACAAAACATGTCTGTGTGTGTGTGTGTGTGTGTTTTTCTCTATGTGTGTGTGTGCTTGTGCAGAGTGTTCATCCCCAATTATATATCAAAGGTGAAAGTTCAGCTGGTAAACTGCAGCACCAAGAACAAGAGTAGCGACAGTTGTCCTGTGGTGCTGAAGATAAGAGCGCGGGCGCCGCCAGTGCATAACTCAAGTGCCCTCGACTGCAGGGAGTGGAACCCTTGTGAATTAGACACTCTCGTACCTGCCTGGGAACAATGGTACTACATCCTGGTGGAGAGATATCTAAGTAACTGCAACGTCTACTTCCGTATCGGGGTGCAGGTCACAGGTGAGTGTTTTATGGTCAAAATGTGATTAATGAGCCTTAAGGGTTTTTTTTTTCCTTCATTCTTATGAATTTTATTTCTGGCTTGTTTTGATTTTCAGTTGCCTCAGAGCTTATGTTTCAAGGCTGACTTTACATGTGGTAAAACACAGCAGTAAAATGCTCTCTTAACATTAAATCAAAAGCACTGAGATGATGAGAACAGAATACCCCTTCTCATCTATTCATCTTATCCTTGAAAGTCCTTGAAACATGTAGGTTTATAACAATAAAGAAATCCCTCTGCCTGTGTCTTCTTGTTTCCATCTTGTTTTGCTGTGTTAGGGACGTCTCTGGGCTGCAACCTTTGGGCAGTGGCGTGTAGCCCCAAGCTAATAATAGTGAGTAGGTGCGGTTGTGACTTTATAAAAAGGTAGCCGCCCAGGTGCCAGGCTACAAGCAGCGGGCATCCAAGAGGAAGCTATGAACATCACAGACACAGCACAGGAAAAAACCAAATATAGAGAGGCCAAACGCCAAGCGGACAAAGCTTGTTCAGAGATGAGAGTGAATCTGGGGTTGGCTTTCACTTTCACTGGCAATGCTGTTCACAAAGAGTAACCGACGAAAGCTATGCCTGCATTGCATACCTTTAATCACTGTATACACCCAGTAGCTTGATCTTGATCTACCGCGCCTTAATATATATATTTAATATTATCTGTAAAGTAACCCAACCACTTAGTCATAGAAGTCAAAGAAGCAGAAATTAAAACCCTAACGAGTCCCTACTTTTTCATTACGGGTCTGTTCATTGTTTAGTTTATAATCACCACTGTGGTGAAAGTCATTGGTTGGTTGTACATTTATCACTTGTAGATTATTTTAATGGTTTCAAATTCAAGCATGATATTTGAGCTCTCTGGTATCCTTGCTTTTTGTCTCGCTGTGAAAAAAACTTGTTTCGTTCGTCCCATCAGGGTTTTGTGCAAACCGTTTAAATAAGTGTATTTTACCAATTAAACAAAATTATTTAATGCTTTATGAGACGATTTCCCTCTCCTCTCATCATTTTAAAATGAATTGTGATCATGTTTATCACCACAATCTGCTGTTTGCTTGCAGTGTTGTTCATAATTTTTCTTCCTGCTGCTTTTGATGTGCAATTCAAGATGATACCAGGGTGGTTTCTGTAAACCTGAGAACTCATAAATTAGGGCCAAACAAAGGCTCAGAGTAGATCTCCGCAGCATGTCATAGCTAACATCCAAAATTATACAAAGTCAAAAAAGGATTTTTGCTTCCTTTCACAGGTGCTCTCTGAAGGCGACTGATTCCTACGTGTGATTTTGTCCTTGTATCAAAGCAACAGTCTTTTAAAACATGTTTTGGTGGGGAAGAAAGGGAGGGCAGACACAGTCGGACCATTAAGAGGCTTGTTCAAGTAAAGACTGGAGCCCAAACTGTGGGGATTCATATGGGATTGCTAAGAGGCCAGTGATACCATGCTTAAGTGCTACATGCTGTTTTGGGGTTGTGGAGAGCTGAGATATTTTTTCATGCTCACTCCACAGGGATGGCTCACAAATCTGTGGGAAGTCCTCTCCCATGTAGCGATCTCCTCCCTCTGTTGGACACTGTACAGTGCACTTTGTCACCATGGCAACACAGACACTAATTATTCACACACTCTCTCTCCCCCTTGCCTGCCAGGCAGATCTTACTTGACCTTTTGTGGATTTAAATTGAAGAACACCTCAGGTTCAGGGAAAAGACCATCTGGAGTCCTCACCTTCTCATGCTTCTCTCGCTGTTATTGTTGTTACGAGCCGTCTCAGAAATATGTGCCCTTATTCGGATTCAGTCCAATTTACAGATATCATGTTCTCTGGCTAGACAGGAAGTGGTGAAACTAGGTTGCACTTTATTATTTATTATTGTTGTTTATACAGTATTTTCACTGCAGGTGTCTTGCCCTCAATAGATGGTTGGGCATTGAAGAGAGTGTATGTGTTAGGCTGTGTATAAAAAGAAAAATGAACCCAGTGCTTTTGGATTATGAATGTTATGAAACGATACACACTTCCCTTCCACTCCCACCCACCCACACATATGCATACATAAGCATGCGCTACATATTTGGACTGATTTTACACAGATTTTTCATGTTTCCACCAAACTTACATTTGCCTCCAGCCAGCCGTATTTGGTATTTCGGTATTTTTAGGAGTGCTTCAGCTGCCTGAGCGGACATCAAAATACTTCAAACCCTTTCAGAGACAACACTATGCAAACGAGGCTGAGCTAGAAAAGCCTTTGAAATCCTTTGCCCTTGGGGATTGGCGGTATGTGATGGTGCTTTGCCAGTTGCCATCAATGACCATTTTGCAGAGTTGCTTTGTGTTGAGTGAAAGCATACTGTTTGCAATTACTGTGAATCTTTGTCTCATTAAAAAGCAGTGTACAGCGCTGAACCTCGCTGTTTACATTATGGAAGCCAGCCGAAGGGGATCATTTCAAACATTTGCAAAAGACTTGGTTGCTTAGCATGCATAATAACGCAAGTAAAATAACTGACTTGGTTATTGCCTGTTTGTTTGAGTGTTGCTGGGGATCGGTTGTTTGACTTTATGGTAGAGATCATTACACAAGATGTTGCAAGGTGCATTTTTAAATGCTCCTGCAACAAGCCAGTGCAAATCCATCTCACTGGAATCAGCTGGATTGATTTCCTTTGTAAATCTCATGTCTGTCTCTCCTCTGACTAGATTGCTCCAAGTCCAATTTGTCGAAGGACCAAGCTCAGCCCAGCTCCTCCATGAACATGCCTCAGTCTTTTGGAACGGCGATGGGTTTCTCCCTCTCTGACACGCTGTCCATGGCCTCCTTGCCCAGCCTGTCACAGAACGCCAGTCGCTTGCACACCTCAGAGGACAGCATCATTTACCTCGCCCCCACCGCCGACACTAACAAGTGCTGGCCCATCCGTCCGACTCTGCGCAACGAGCTGGACACCTTCTCTGTACACTTCTACGTGTTCTTTGGTCCAAATATATCGATCCCACCGGACAGGGCTGCTGTGTTCGCCATTAACCTGATGCCAGTTCTAGACAGTGGAGGAGTCCTCAACATGGAGCTCAAACTCAACATGGTGAGTCGCTCTGATGACGCTATTACTGCTTATTTTAAAGGTATAATTCATGATCCAATCGTAAAAATACATTTAAACAAATCCCCAGCCTCTGGGGATGAAAAATGAAAGCGCCAAAAACTGCAGTTCTTTGAATGGCCACTAGAGGCTGGCTACAGAAGCGAGTCAATCCCCATTGAGCCCCACGTTAAGATAAACAGCAGAAATACACATGTTTACAGCCTGGTACAAAAAATGGTTTTGGTCTCAAAAGCTAATTTCCCCCTTCATTACAACTCTGTGGGGAGTGAATCTTTATATAACTCACCCATTTTACATTTAATTAAGGCTTAAAGTTATGCATAATTAAGGGCCTGCAGCTTCAAGTCCTCAGCATCTCAGTCAGATCCACCCCTCACTCTCTACAGCTTGACACTCTTTCCCAAATATGGTGATTTCTGGTTCCGAAAACCAAGATGGCTACCACTGAAATGCCGAACTAAAGGCTTCAAAACAGGAGTCCACGAACCAATGTGTGATTTTGGGGTAGTTACATCCATCATTTTTATAGTCTGTGATGTTGGTTTAGCTTCAGTTATACAGTACGTCAAAAAAATTAAGGACTGGACAAGATTGAGCTTTGATTAATTCATTGCTTTTATTTGATAAATTAAAATGCAATACACAAATGTGCACACAATCGTAAAATTCATCAGAGTGGTACAGTAAAGTCACATGATTTAAAAAAAAAATCAAGGCTAGGAAGCAGCCAGGAATAGGGAATGACATGTAAATGCTACTTATATGTCATGTTTACATTTATACACCTAGTATAGAGACATAAAGCACAATGTTATATTGTCATAAAGGACAATAAAAAACTCTCAAACTCAGAAACAAGACCAGAAGCTTACACTTGTCCTGGAAAGGACGTTTCACTATACAAACTTTTTTCCATGTTTTCAGCTGTTTTTTTGAAACTATTCACAGACTGGGCAGATTTAAATTCCTTTGGGATTTTATTCCACTCTTCTCCCCCGGTGTAGAGGGATGTGCTTCTCCCTGCTGTACTTTGTAGATTGGGCTGTTTCAGAGTAGATACACTAGCCGTTGTATTCAGGCCATGAGCATCCCAAACATACTGAACATGCCCAGTAAAATAATTTTAACATAGATCTTGTGAACTCTTACAGTATATACCATGATAAGTTTTAACTGTTGAGATTTACCTTCAACAGGGAGCCACTTGTCTTAAAATGGTTTGAGCGAATATGCGTTCTTGGACTGAGATAATGGCTCATTAGTTTGTTCTAGGCATTTTGAAGCTTATCTTTAGTTCTTTTAGGTGTACCGCTGTACCGTCATGCAGCTGTAATCATAGTGGCATTTAAATAATGATGTAGCTAATGCTGTCTTGGTTGGAGGAACTTGGATATTCTTCTTCACATGTTTCGTCTTTGAGTGGACCTTCCCAGTGACAGAGGGGGCCATAGATCCACTGGTCAAACACTGCTCCAGTTCACATCCAAGATAAATAACTGAATGTTTTTCCGGTGTCTTTGTTCTGTTGCTCTCACAGAAAAGCTTAATTTATGCCTTGATCCAAAAACAATACATTTAGATTTGCCTCAGCGCGAGGAGAACTTATTGTCACATCGCCAACTCATTACTTTTTGGAGCCCTTTGTTTTCTTGGAGAGTCCTTATTAGGACTAACCCCTTCAGATGTACCATCTCATTTTCAAGGCGTCCTCTTCCTTCTTTTTATTGTATTTCTTGACAATGCCTGACAAATAGTCATATGTGGGTTTATGTATTGTACAACCACTGTACGACTGGTGTATCAGTGAAATAGTCGTCATCAGACACCTTCATGAAGGAGACATTTCGGTTCAAGATGTTGGACAGGGCTCTGTTGTCACCCCCATTGTTCATGTGCTGTGTGCTTTACTATTGCAAAGGATCAGATTAATCAGTTAAGTAAATATGCAACAGTTGGCACAGGGAAACTGGGAAACATGTCTGGCGGAGCTAGGCTGCTAAATATGGATGCTTGTATAGTCATAGACTTTGCTGTGGAAGCTGAAAAGGTTCACAATGAAACAGGCGCCAGTGTTTGGGCTTGTGACATATGTCTCTAATTGAGAGCGAACAAAATGCAAATATCAGCCAAGCAGGATTTGACATGTCTTTGTTAAGCTGTCCTTCAGATAGTAATGGCATTAGGAATGCACCTGCAGTGGCTCTACAGGTCTACGGGGAGCAAGAAACTGGAGAGCTGCAGGCTGCCAGATGGACTTTTGAACATTTTACTCCTAATAGAAAGCAAGCCAGCCAGTGTTGACGTAACTAGAAGATGAAGCATAAAACCCCGGCAAATATCTTTTGATTGCTCAGTTCAAAGGCATATCCTGACATTTTGGGAAATATGCTTTTTGCACCGTCTTCCTGGGAGTTAGATTGATATCAGTTTCATCTCTCTGCATTCAGAGAAGATATTGGTCAAGGATATTTTTAGCCTGCAGTACCTGTGGCTTAGCACAAAAGGCAGGAGCAGGAGGAGACAGCTGGCCTTCAGAAACATGAGGAAAAATACAACCCTCCAACAACTCCACAATGAACAAAACACGGTCCATTCAGTCGCTGTTCTGCTGCTTTTCATTGAAACACAATCTTCCTCAACAGATGAAGTTGCTTAGTTGTCATGGAATCACAGATGTTAACGAGACAGTTCACCCAAAATCAAAAATACATATTTCTCCTTTTACCTGTAGTGCTGTTTGTCAATGTCTGTTGTTCTGGTGTGAGTTGCAGAGTGTTGGAGATATCAACCGTAGAGATGACTGCCTTCTCGCAAATATAATGGAACTAAGTAACACCCAGCTTGTGGTGTTGGATGTGCCAAAAAATCCTTTCGAAAACCTCAACAGCAATGTCTTGTCCCCCCAAAAATTGCCTGGTTACCCAAGATAATCCACAGAGCTTGTTCTGAGCAGTTTCATGTAGCAACTCTTTCTTCCTACCAAGCTATACTTGTCTATCACTGCACAGAAGGAAGAGTGCATCTACTGCTAGCTCACCTAGCACCGCTGAGCAAGCTAACATTCCAGCTCAGCCCAGGAGGCCGCCATTAATGTTTACATCTCGCGCTGGCATGAGTACGAGCCTCTCGGGGGTTTGACTTGAGCTCCACAAGCAAAGTGCCATCTGGTTCTATTATATTAGGAAGAAGGCAGACATGTCTATGGCTGACAGCTCCAACACTTGGCAATTCAGGCCAGAATATCTGTATTAATAGACAGCACTACAGGTAGGAGGAAAAATGTGAATTTTAGTCTTTGGGGTGAACTTTCACTTTAAAAATCCCATTTTCTTCAGAGCTCTTTAAGTACACATTTTTTTGTCAATTTTTGCTTAAAAGTCGAGATTGAAAATTTCATGACCGTGGAGACTATGATCAAAAGCTCCAAAAGATCTGCTGAACAGAGCTCCTGGTGAGTTTGTTTTGTTTTCTACTGTTTTTCGATTTTAAAATGATCTATTTACATGCCAGCCACCAATTACTGTTGTCCAGTAATCGCTGGAGTCATGATGAGAGTGTGGAAAGTATAAAAGAGCAGCTTCACATGGCTGCATGCAGCACCTCCACTGCAGAGGACTCGGCCATCAGTCACTAGAAAAGCTTCAATACACGATCTATTAGCTCTGAACACATATCAATACAAAACATGCAAATAGAGCTGAAAGGGTTAGTCAATTTATTGATGTGTCAATTGACAGAAAAAAAACTAATTTTTTTTATCATTTAAAGGTGCAGTCTGTTATTCTGATCCAATTCACTTTTTGTTTGGCTCGGGCTGAGCTACACAACACCGTGACGGCTAATCTCCCTCCTCCATGTCCTTCCGCACGAGGAACAGAGCAACATCATGATCATAAATACCATTGGAGATATTACTGGAGCTTCTGAGGGAGCACGGACGATAGGGATGTATTTGTTTGGGTTTTGAGTTCAAATATCAATAATTTTCCTCCAGAATCACTGACTTCACCTTTAGGCCATTTTTAAGCATAAATCCACCCTCTTAAATGTCAATGTTTTCTGCTTTCCTTACATTTCTATGATATTAAACTTTACTTTTTCTCTGAGGCACGATTCATCATTGAAATACTATCAGATTAATCGATAACGCAAAAAAATCATGTGTTGCAGCCCGGCGTGAAAAAAGCTCAGGCTTCAGGTTGTTATCATGCAGCCTCATTGCTGTCTCTCCTTCCTTCCTGACTTTGTGATAAGCTAGGCTAAACACATCTTTCATCTCCACTGAACACACAGAGATGAAATTGATAATCGATCTTCTCATCTAACCCCCGGTAAGAAAGCAAACGGCCTTATTTCCCAAAATGTCAGAGAAAAGCACAAATAGTTGACTTTAACGGAAAGGAAATAATTGACTGTAATGAATCTGATGGTTTATTGATTCATTGTTTGGTTGATGTGGTGACACGGTGGCTTACTGTCACCTCAGAGAGATTGTCCCAGGGTCAAATAGAAAGTTACAGTCGCTAGGAGAACCTCTGTTTGCTTGTCTATTTGTTAGTCCTGTAACTGCGACCTCCCGGGTGTTTCCCTGTCTCATGCATCTTGGGATACACCCTGACCTCTGCAACCCACCACCCTAAAGCCCATAAGTGTGTATAATCGGTTGATTTTAACTCAGTGGAGTCTGCAGATGTCACAGAAACAGTATGCTGTGATGAAACCTGGTTGCTGTTGCTGTATGAGCCGCGAGATGTATTCTTCAGAGAGACTGTCATGCTATATTATTCTATGGACAGATTTCTCCCCCCTCGGCGATGATCTGTCACTTGCTTGTCACAGGCGCAGAATCCAGTCAGCCGCTGCCAGTGGGGGACTGTGGCAGATTTGCAGGGCTTTAGGAGACAATAGCTGGAGCTGCTTGTCTGCCTTGCATCATTCTCCGTGAAGGAGTGTGAAAGGAATGCATATGGCTTTTATTTCCACTGATACCTCAACTGGCGGTGGATCAGTTTAATCGCTTTAGATCCATTTTTCAAACTTTTCTTCAGGTGGGGCTTACTGTGTGCAGAGAAAGACACTCTAAGCACTGTAATGAGCGTTAGTCCCTGGGACTGTATCAATTGTTAGCTTTTATACATCGCAATTGTTTTGTTTTTTCACAGTAATACACATTTTGTCTGAGTATGGGAGCCCAAAAGTGACCTGATAAATTTGATAAATAAAATAATAAATTAGCATGTTACATTAAAAATTATTTAATAAATAGAAATCTTGCAAAAAATTAAAGATTTATGTACATATATATTTATAACCACATTTATTGTCACACATATTATACGCTAATATAGCTGTGTGACAGCTTCTCTCATTATCACACAGGAGATGTGGAAATGTGGCAGTAAATGTGGGAGTAAAACAATCTGCCCCCGAATAATTTTCCTAGTCAACCAATAGTCGTCATTTCGGGCCATTAGTCGACTAGCCGCCTGCATGTTTACGATATTAATTTAATTATTAAACGATATATTTTGGGCGGGGCAACACAATGGTTTGAGTTGAAGGTGTGAGAAAGAGTAGTCTCAGTAACATTGTTAACACTGTGCTACATTACAGAGAAATACAAAACCGTACTAATGAACCTTCATTAATATAGGCCTATATTTTATCTACAAGTGCACGTCACACACTGAGCGAGCCGCCTGTTAATGACGCTGTGGGCTAATGGACATGTAGCTACTTCCATGTTTCACATGATACGTCATGTTTGTAGTCGACCAATGAAGATGAGTTTACATATCACCTTGGGTTCATCCTTCACCTTCTCAAAATGATCCCACACTTTGGATTTCCTGCCCGACATGTTATTAACTAGCCTGTGGAATAACCGCAGGTACCAGCCCTGGAAATTAGGGGCCGTACACATGCTGCGTCTTTAACCATCTGGAAACACGAGGTCTGGCACTGGGTGCTATTTTTGTGCCTTTTTTGTACAAGCTTTCAAGAGCACAGCGGCAGGTTGCGTCTGAGGTTGCTAAGCAACCTTAACAAGCATGGTACAGCATATTTACCTGAAATCCTGAGTGCAGAGCTGACCTTCTTCCAGGTGCTGTTTATAAGTGTGTAGGCCTGTTGTCTGCTGGTAGCTCTGCACTAGAATTATCAGTTTTTCCGTATTTATCAGACTGAATATTTACAGAAGAAGGGAAACATATCTGACTGCTGAGCGTGGCCACTTCCTGTGTCTGTCCTTTCAAATTAAATTCCCACATGGTCCAGTCATATAGGTTTTGATTTATTTTGACAAGATGCAGCTCCTAATAGAGTTTCACGTTCGTTTGTTTGTTTGTTTTTCTGCGACTAAGCAACCAATGAAATCTTGCCGACTTGACCTTTCTGGTCAAGTAATTTTTGGTCGACTATTAGGGGGCAGCGCTACAATGTATAGATTTAGATAAATGAATAAAGACTTACTTGAGTTGGGCTCATTTTCCCCAAAATTACTTTATTACTCATTATTTGTTACACTTCTGAAAAGTAGCCTAATATTATCACTTAACTTATTACTTCCTGCCAACGGTAATTTGTCACAATATGCTTTATATAACTCCACACTCCACAAAATTGATAATGGTGTCCTATCTCCTCAGAATCCAGACTTTGCATGCGTGCCTCTGTGTAAATGTCAGAGTTATCTCCAGCAAGTGCAGCTAAGGATAGATATCTTGCAAATGATTTTTTACCTGGGGGTCTTTTATTGCCTGCGAGTGGTATTTTCCCAAGGATCTGTCTTAAAGATGAAAAGTCAGTCATGGAGACAGGCACCATTTTATCCACCACATCCCGCCACCAGTTTTATTAGTCCTCTCTCTCTCGTAACCTGCTGCTGTCCATGTTAAAATCCAGTTGTGGTTGTTGAGCCAGTGTGGGGCTACAGTCATCCTCCGTGACAGAGGAGGGCTCAAGTTTGGTGGGGTGAATTTGCAAGAGCTTTACTTTGTTGTGCTGTTGTAGGTTTTTCAGAAGATTTAAGATTGTGTTCAGTAGGGAGGTGACAACAGAAGTATAGTTGTAACAAGTTATTTGTTTTTGGGGTAACTGTAATATTACTACTGAAGTTATATCAGTATTTCAATAAACTTCTTGTAAAAAAAAAAGTAATATTATCACTGTAATGCATTGCTACTGTTTTAAAAAAATATTTAATTTGATTCATTGGTATGTTCAGAGGGGGAAATGTCAAGACAGATTAATATTTTACTGAGCAAAATTAAAAGTCATCACAGAGTTTATTTTAATTAGTTTGAGCACTGGGATGTGCAGCATATAGTACACATGCCAGCTTCATCCATTCATCGTGTCTCTGCATCAGTTGGCATTGTGTCTTGCTTGGCACATGTCATCAGGGTAACTCCTGGGAAATTTAGGGAAGCAAAAAGCCACATGAGTACACAGCAGAGATGAACTGGCATTCATCGAAAGCATTTTTATGAGCACTGAAGTCAGAAGTCTGTCCTGTTGTAGCCATTGTTTTTAAGGGATGTTTACTTTGAGGCTTTTACTACAGTAGTTCGCTTCAGTCAGTAACCTTGAGCATTGCATTGTTGGAAGATAGCGCCCCTGATTGAATTATGCCTCTGCAACTCACATTCCACAATCCCTCACTAACAGCTGCATAATGGATCAGGCATATAAATCACAATATTAAACGTGATTAATGTAGCAATGTTCACTACAATGTTAGAGAGTGCTTTACAAGTAACAGCAATAAATAAAACCCCAAACAAAATTAACATCAAAATTCCAGGCATGAATTTAAAATAGGGCACACAATTAAAAAAAACAAAAAAACAAACAGGCGAGCACACCAAGAGCCGAGCATAAATTACCAACAATGCCCTGACAACAGAAAGGTATTTTAAGAAGCGATTGAAGTCCTTTTGGAATCACTTGTTACCGGACAGCGTAGGTGCAAGGAGCAGGGTCAGCATCCAGCTTGAGGACACATCATATGAGACGGAGCTGGAAGACGAATCGAGCCTCCGAAGTTATCGGTAAAATCTTAATTTGAACTCGGCACAGACAGGCAGAGTGGAGTCGAAACAAAGACATTTCCTGGTGTCTACAGCAGATGAGTGCTTCAGATGATAGATTTGAGACGGATCTAACATATCACAAAATAATCATCTCTATCTTGAGAGCATCTTAATTTGATATGTTTCCTGTGGGGATGAGGTGGTGGTGGGCATGAAGCGTGTGGCGGGATCATTTAAAACTGTATTAGGGATTTTAACTCTTAAGGTTGAGCTTATATTCGATGCAATGTCAGCATCAGGGAGTAAGTTCTAAAGTTACCGATCAGAACAGACATGAGCGTAATCAAAAAGAATTTTATTTAAGGTATTATTATTTTCTGGCTTCTGCACTAAATAGGGGTGTTTGTGAATTTCATTTTGGGGGATTTCACTTTGGATTGAAATAGAAATGTCTCCAGGACTATTGGTGATGATTTATTAGAAGAATGATTTCACATCATATATTTCATATAGTTAAAGTGACCACAGCCGTGTTTATTTATCCTTATGTCTTTGTTTTAATTGCTCAAGACAGAAGAAAACAAGTGTCCAAAAAACCTATTTTATTTTTGGCTGGATCCTTCCTGCGTGCCTCCTCATGCACAGTGATGTCATCACTTTCGATTTACTCTGTGCCAAGAAAAACAAGTAATGAGATGTTTGAACCACAACACACACACACACACACACACACAAAAAATACTTTTCCTTTTATTTTTTTTATTTTTTTGGCTCAGTTTTAGGTGTCACTTTATCTAGGCCAGGGGGAGGGGCAACAACTTTGAGAGAACTTATTTCTTGCTGTCTCTTCACATGAAGCTTCTCAGTCATACAGGCTTAATACGGCAGATTTTGGGACAGTGGGGTCCAGGACACACAGTATGAGTGGGGTATGCACTGTGTAGGTATATCATGCAGAAAAAAAACAATTATCATGGAAACAAAATATTGTTTTGTCTAAAACCTAGAAACGAGTTAGTATTTCTGCAACTCCCTTCCCTCATCTTGAAGTTAATGTTTTTTTTAATGGATTTTTGGTTAGGTGTAGTTAGCTTTTTCATGTTTTGTTCTACAAAATAAAATACATCAGTAAATACCCAACTTGGGAATTTTAAAGGTTTTCCGTATCTCAAAAAGGGCTAAATGAGACTGTTGTGGTGGCAATGTTTAGTCATGTGACCATGATGTAGTTCGTTTATAGCCTGACGTTAGCTTTTTACTTATAGCAATTGCATTTACGCTTCAGTAATTAAAAAAGTGGTGTTCCTTTGTGAAAATGTTCTTGCTGAACAAAATGTGTAATCGTGAACTTTAGCTTGCCATAGAGTTTTTTCAATGATCCAAAATCCAGAGGAAAATCCCACTGGTTTTTGTCAGTGGACGGTGACGTTAACTTTCTGGTTGGCCTACAAAACACTATCCATGGACCACTATGTGGGCCGATATATTTTAGGACTAGGACTCTTATTTAAATAAGAGCAAACAAGAATTAGATTATACAGCCATACTAGCGGCTCCTGGGGCTGTGCTAGACCTAAATGCTAACATTGGCATGCTAACATGCTTACAGTGATTTCACCTTGTTGAGTTAGTAAGTTAGCATACAAAGCTTTGCTATGCACCTCTTAACACTAAGTACATCTGAAGCTGATTGGCGTCTCATTAGTTTTTGCTGGAATTTTGTCATGAATTAAAATTTGGACAACTTAAAGTTTTATGCAGACGATGGTACTATATGAATTTAGAAGACAGATCGAGATATCAGTAAAATCTTAATTTGAACTTGGCACAGATAAATGATTCAGTTGATAGATTTGAGACGGATCAAAAATATAAAAAAATAATCTTCTCTATCTTGAGAGAATCTTAATTTGATATGTTTCCTGTTGAGAGATGGTGGTGGTGGGCATGAAACATGTGGCGGGATCATTTAAAACTGTCAACCAGTAGAGTAGTATAGACTTTAATTCTGAAGGCTGAGCTTAAATTTATTATGGCATTTAAGTCTGGAAAACTAAAATATGTTTATAAAATTTCAAAGTTGCTGTTATGGTTTTGTAGGTACTGACTGAATAACAATAATAATAATAATAATAATAATAATAGTATGTGCTACCGAGTGCTGATTCATGTTAAATCAATTTGTGCCAAATTTCACTACCAAAGAGTGCACCTGGGTGAGAACACTGTGTTTAGACAGGAGATGAAAGTACTGTGCAGCACCCTGAAGCCAGGCAGCCACCAGCGGAACTCCACGGCCAGTGTTCCAGCTTTGGGGCACTTCACAGCGGAGACAATGAAGCTCTGCAGATCCACTTGGTTCAGAAAGGAGCCGGAGGCGCTGCGGAGTGCCCCTAAGCCGGGAAGCCAGCCATAGAGCTCTGTGGGCTTCCCAGCAAGCTGAAACTACTGTTGCAGCACCACGAGTTTGGGTCTATCTGGTTTATTTTCTACTTTATTTTAGAAATAGCGCAGTATCACCGATGTTTGGGATTGTGTTTTTATAAATTACGTACTTATTCCACATATTTGTCAGTTGTGTTAAAACAGAGATTGAGAGAGACGAGGTGACTTAACTGTGTGGGATTAGAAAAGAGAAGAAGGGCAGAATCACTTGTTGACTGCAGCTTGTTCAAAAATTACATTTTTGTTTTTACAGAAAAAGCAAAGTACTAAGAAAAGATATCGTTGAGTACCAGTACTGAATTCGAGGCACAGGTATCAGTTCAAATGTGAACAGTAAAACCTTCATATCATCTTTGAGCATTGGTAGAGATGAATTTCTGGCAGAGTTTATTTTCCCTATCAATTGTTTTTGACAGAACATCAATTTTAGACTCTAAAAAGTGGTGGGGTCCTTTTTCTGCCCTCTGAAAAAAAGTCCCCTGTCATCCTCCCCACCTTTAATTACTTTTGACGCAGCGTACCAACCCGAAATGTTGATAAAAGTCACTTCATATAAAGAGTCTGACTTTGGGCGGGCTCCTGATCCCTTTCCAGCCCCTGAGCTTGGTTCGGTCTGTCTGGTAATCCATCCACGAGTGTTTCTCGCTCAATCCTTCATCTTCAAACTGTAGGGCAGAGTCGGGACGGATGTGGGGAGGAGGAGGGAGGGACTATCTCGAAATGCCAGTGGGCGTGATTGAGTCTTACTACCAAGAGAGTATGGGCCAGATGGCGAGTTTAGGAAGCCTGAAATCTCAGCACCTGGCAAAGTGTTTGTTGAGTCATTGCATTAATCAACAACTTTGCCAACTCCCTGCATATACATTATACTCATTTTGTGCTGGGGGGTGGTGATAGAAATCTTATTTATTCAAGAAATAATTGCCTAAAGTTATCCTTACCACCAAGCGTATTTCCCTCTGGACACAAAGCAAATGAATATAAAGTGCTGTATCTTGTTCTGCAAAGTTTTTATCTGGAAAATAAGGACTTTTACTATTTTTGACCTGCAGCTTCAGGTTCAGTAACTTAGTTGGACACTTTCTGCGGTAGTTGTAAAACACCTCAGTGCTCTTCATTCCCACAGACAGAGATACTGAATAAATTAGAAGGAATTTAGAAACTCATGAGTGCACACTGATACTTTATGAACACATGCGGTAATTTATTGCTGCTATTTGTGCTCCCGTTGTCCTTTTACTGATATACCAAATTGGACTGTAGTGGTCTCCTTTCACCTCTCTGCAGAATGAGCCAATTTGTCTAAGCATATGCAGCTCCCAACGCTTGAATAATTCTCCAGGATTTTTTTTTTAATGCCTGAGCGTGTTAATGTATAATTGATGTTTTAAGGAGATAAACTGCCAACATCTTCATTTAGGTGCCTCGGGCAGACAGGGGGAGAGCAGTTTCACTTGATTTGTTAGTTTTAAAGTTTACAATCTCACGGCTGAAATGAGACCTGAGGTAATCATGAACGGTGTTAGCTCGCCAGCGTGATGGCAGCAGATGGCTGATGGCTGGATGGATGGGTGACATTTGCTTGTTTCCTCTTGCAGTCGTCGCTGAAAGGGGCTAATGTCACAGTGTTTGGCTGCCTGAACCACGGGATGCCTCTCTTCTTACGGGAAAACTCATCATTGAAATGTGAATCAGGTATTTATCTCCGACAAAATAACCTCCGAATAAATAAAGTGTTTATTGGTCTATACTAATATCACACATAATTAAGTTTAAGTGCAAGGCTCTTCACCTTTGAACAACAAAAACACTTACAAGCCACAAAACTTTGACTTTCACTCACAATTTTTGCTTAAACTTGAGCAAACACTTCAGCTGGCATCATCTTTAGTTAATCACTTGAACTGATGCTAATTTCTATCAAGGCTTCTACTTCAACTGATACTTCAAGCCCAGTTTATCACCTACACATGGCTGATATATCAAGTGAATCTTCAACTTCTGTTAGCACTTTAAATTCAACTGATACTTTACCTTACTGGTTACACTTAAATTGACACTTGTACTTCATTTAGCATTCCTGTTTACACTCCTGTTGCAGCTTTTTTTTTTTCAGTATTTGTATTTCGATTGCTGTATTTCAACAATCTCAAATGTTTTTAAATATCAGAAGTGAGTCGATGTAAGTAATCTTCAGACCTCTTCTTTTTAATGCTTTTCCTGCATAAGTGGAAAGCTCACTGCTACATCGTTGTGTTCTTCTCTTGCAGAATCAGTGGCTGGGTTTTTCCTGTCTTTGAACGCCTCTGCTAATATCACCAAACTGAGGATTCCCTACCCACAAACAGGCACCTGGTACCTCAGTCTGCGCTCTCTATGTGCCACTGAGCATGGGTAAGTGGCTACAGACATCTGTTTATCGTATACACTTACACTCTGCTTCACTGGAGAACTTCAGTCAACTACATTTATTCATGAAAAGAAACTGCTGAACTGCTGAGACTTTTTTTTATGTCTGCGAGGGGCAAGTTTGAGACTTAAAATATGCTTATTCATGCTTATTCATGCTATTTTGAAGTTTGATACTGTTGTCATGTCTGTACACAAAATATGAAGCTACTTCAGCTAACTCAGCTTAGCATAAAGACTGTAAGAATCCACCAAACATCACCTCTGAAGCAGACTCCTGCATCAGGTCGGGTACCTGGTGGGTGACCCGCAAAACACAGAGGTGGTAATTTGTCTTAATATTATACCCGGGTTCAGTTCTGGGTGAAAAAAGAACATGCAGTTTTGCATCACCTGTCTTTGATGATAAATATATTAAAATAAAAATAATAATTTATTGTAATGTTTTAACGTTTTAATCCTTTAATCCTGACTTTGTTTGTTGGCTGCATCACTCAGGTGCATTACTAACAGGCATGTTAATGGAGAAGTGCTGCTTAATATTATGAAACAAGCAAAAAATATTCATTTGAATTCCATTTTCTTAATTACCTTCATTTTAAAACATATTATCTGAGCTCCATATATATATAAAATGTCCCAAAATGATCACTTTAAACATCCCGCATAACTAAATTATTTGAACAGTGATGATAATTATAGGATCTTAGGTTTGCCTATAAATGTAGCAACCGTGACGTCACCCATTTGTTTGTGGACTGCCCTTTTGAAGCCTAAAATTTGGCATTTTCGGCCGTCCCCATCTTGGTTTTTGGAGCAAGACATGATCATATTTGGACCTGACTGAGAAGCGAGGACACTAATGGCAGACAGCCTGTCACTCAGAGTGGCCAACCCTAATTATGCATAACTTTAGGCCTTAATAAAATGTAAACAGGTGGGTTATATAAAAATTCTCCCCCATACAGTTGTCATGAACAGGGAACTTAACTATAGAGACCAAAACCGTTTTTTGTACGAGGCTGTAAACATGTTTATTTCTGCTGGAAAGTTGGGCATTTTAACATGGGGGTCTATGCGGATTGACTCACTTCTAGAGCCAGCCTCAAGTGGCCATTCAAAGAACTGCAGTTTTTGGCACTACTGTGTTGGCTTCATTTTTCAGCCCTGGAGGTTGCCACTTAGTTGATCCGCAGATTTTGTGTTGGCAGATTATTGTGGGCTGTGGAACTGATTGGTCATATGTGTGGGTGGCAGGGCAGGTGAGGTAATGCATGTCACGATGCTGGTTCCTGGAAATCAGACCCATGCAGGACTCTCCTCTACAGCTCACTGATGAACACACTATATCTCGTTTGTTAAATCCAGTCAAAATCCAAAGTGTAAAAACAGCAATTAGAGGTTTTACAGGGTGTTATGTGTTGGACTTTTTGGGACCAGCAACTTCCAGAAGTCTCTGTTTGTTGCCTGGCAATTTTGTTACAAACAAGTCTAAAAAATAACAAATCTCTATACAGATTACACAAACAGCATAGTGTTAATTAGAGAGTTGTAGAGGTACTAGGTGGATTTTGTTAACCTCGGGCAGAGCCAACTGTTTCCCCATTTCCAGTCTGTATGCTAAGCTGAGTTAGTGGTAGCTTCATATTTAGCGTACAGCCATGAGAGTGCTTTCTAACTCTCAGCAAAAAGGCGAATAAGTGTACTTCCCAAAATGTTGACTGTCCTCTATACCTTTAAAATGGAGACAGCGGTGTAAATCGTGTGCTCTGTAGGAGTCAACCCCAGAAAGTCTCCAAAACATTTACAAGCAGAAATTCAGTGGAACCAGCTGAATGACTGTTACTCATAAATTTTTGACAGTCTCATCATCAATTCATCAGCTCGGTCCCAATGCCCCAAAGCAACCTGTGAGACAATATTTGCTGTCAATTACAGGAAGACAATTGCAAAATAGGACATTCAGTTTTTCTTAAAAACATCTTTGTATAACAATCACTAGTTTATTTACCAAAAATGAATAATTCAGTGCTCTAATGAAGACACCATGCTCACTGTTTAAACGGTGCTGCCTCCCTCATTCAGCCACATCCTCTCCCATCTGTCACCGAGCAGATTAATTTAGGATTGGCTTCATAAATGTGCCTCTGGTCCACACCTAGCATATGACATGGAGAGGAGTTAGATTTTATGGTTTTAAAAGCAGATTTTTCATGTTTGTACATTGGCATATTCGGACATTTACACATTCAGTAGCTTCTTCCTGTGCGGTTCACCATTTATACAGGTAAAACATTTCACATAAAGGAGGCAGAGAAACCATTTTTTCCACCTTTAGTATGTTAAGCAGACCATAATGCATTGCACTTAGAAGATATGTTGGGTTTTTATATAAAGGGCACAACTCTTGTCTTTTCTTGACTAGAAATTATTTTGTTATCTTTATTGTTCTCTCCACTTGTGTGCACAGTTTAATGCACAGATGAATGCACGCTCTTTTCTTCGAGGGTTGTTTAAAGTCATTTGTGAGAAATGTCGCAAAGACAAGAAGTGGAGAAAATGTTTCCATTAAGTTGTCCAACGCACTGTTTTTCATGAGTTCTTAAGTATTAGCTATTCAGCAGATTGAGCTGTTTTGCCGAAACCCTTAATGGCAAGAAAATGTGAACAGAATGAAATTAAGCAGATTTTTTGCCAGACACTTGGGAGTTCCATTTGAATTTGAATAACAAATAATAACAGATGGTGTGGGACATGGTCTCATCCTCACATGAGAGCATTGCTGAGGTATGAAAAATGTGGAAAACACTCACGTAGCTATGTGTTAGATTTCCACAAATTTACACATGCTAAATTAATCAGATCTTGTTAGAGAAGAGAAGAGGTGGTATGAACGATAGGTGCTCTTCAAGGCTACAATTAAGTTGAGTGATATAACTTAAAGATTAAGAAGCGAGCAGCTGTGCCAATTAAAAAAATGGGTTCTGGGGGAAGGCAAAGAAACACATTTGTTACCTCCTGGAGTTTCACTCTCTGTGACTGATTGTATAACGTAGCAATTAGAAAAGATGCAATGAAAGCACAAATATACAGGGTGTTTTTTTCTTTTATCCTATGAAGTATCAGAGATTAACAAATGATGTATACGTCCGTGTGCACTTGTTAGTTTGTACGTTACAGTTCGCTGCGTAAGAACAGCCTCTAACGGGCCGTGAAACTCCCAACAAATATATATCTGTTGGCTGAAATTGTTCCACAGGAATACAAACAAAGAAGATGCTGGCACTAAAACTTGAATTCTTTGTTATCATAGGTAGAGAGTATTGTGAAAAATTCCAAGTAGGGTCCTTAATTGAGATACTTAATGAAGGTTAAACTATCACAGCAGAACTCTGGCTTCCTTGTTGGTCTATAAAGCACTGGCATAATTTGTAGAAAATTACTTTTGTAATTGCCTCTGGAGATCGCACAAGCTTAGCAGAGTAAAGTTGTCTGACATCTGACAACCCTTAAAACGACCTTTTGATCTTCAACGCAGCGCCGGAGCAGATAAAACAACAAGACTGAGGGTCTGCAGCCGCACTGGCAGCTCTGTGAGAGGCTGTAATTTGGCAGCACTTTGAGTGAAATCTGAATGTCAGCATCTTAACGTGCTCACAATGACTAGTTTTAGTTTGTTATCACCTGAAAATAAGAATTGCTGGGTTTTGTTACTGTATAATGAGCCTTTTATACCTACATACAAAGCGGGTCCTCTCCCACGGAGTCTGCCATGTTGTTCTACAGTAGCCTAGAACGGACAAATGAAACACTGGCTCTAGACAGGGCCATTCATGTTCAGCACAAGCAAGTTGCCCTAAATCCTACACACTATACCTTTAATAGATAAATGTAATGCAGGGTGCTGTTAGACTGCAGCTGGATCGCCCCGTAAATACAGATGTGGGCCTTTCTTTGTGTGCCGCAAGTGGGAGAGCAAACTGTAAAGCTGTTGTTCTACACCAGCAAATAGGGACTGAAGCAGAATATTTCATCACAAAAGACTTGTGGATTTTGGAAATGATTACAGCTGTCTTTATTAAATAAATTGTCTGGAGTTATTGGGAATAATTAGATCACATGAGTTGGAAACAATCCTTAGTCAGCAGCCTCTAATTCTACAAGTAGTATAATACTAATAAACTAGACTGTAGAGTCGTCTTTATTTTCAGCTGTGAAAAAATACCACGTATTTGGCCACAAACCAAAATACTGGACAAACTAAGGAATCTGACCTGATGATGGTGCTACATGACCTGTGAACAGAGTTGTCACAGTTTATCCTAAGAGGAACATGAAAGCACCAAAAATTGATGGCAGTCTATCAAATAGTTGTTGAGACGTCTTATACAAAACTGCAAATGTGAACTTCATGGTGCCACTAAAGGCCCGTTTCCACCAAACACTTTCAGTATGGTACCTTTGGAACCAAAAGCAACCCTTCAGACATGGTACCTAGACCCTAGTGTTTCCACTGCAAACAGTCCTCTTAAATGTGGGCGGGGTTGTTGTCACTCACAGCTCCGTCCAGCACTCGCTGTATTTCCTAATTATCGGTGACACAGAGGGAAGTCTCCACCTCGTTTATCCATACCTGTCAAATTTTGGATTTGAAAATAAGGGAAATTTTTCGGCGCCCACCACGAGACCCTTTAAATCTATTTAAAAATAGCGGGTTTGTGCATTTAGCCCTTCTCAGGCAAGCTCAGGGGTGTGTTGCCAGAGCCCACAGGAATGACGCTTCACCATGTTTTTTTTTCTTCTCAGAGTGAGAATTAGAATATATGCAGTTCACCTGCAAATTAAATGCTCCATCTTGAGAGAAAGTGAAAGGAGAAAGAGAAACTGTAGCACATTTCTATCTTCACACTGGTAAAAAAAACAAACAAACCCTAATGTTCTGCCTGTCTGTGACTTTTCCAGATTTGAGGCGTGCACCAATGTCACCGCAGAGGTGTACATGCGCTCATACCTGACTCCATGCATCAATGACTGTGGCACATATGGACAGTGCAAGCTCCTGCGCACCAACAACTACCTTTATGCTGCGTGTGAATGCAAAGCAGGTAATAATTAAGTGTGTTTTTTCCCTTTGTTTGTTTGAATTTGTGCACATTGTGAATGAGAACTAATTCAGATTAGTTGTTCTATTTATGTTTGTTTTTGATTCTACTTTAATGTTCACTTTATTTTCAAATTGCATTCACTAAACCCAGTTATGGAGGCCACTTATCAACAAAACAAAGCAAGTTGTTTGATAGAAGAGGAGAAATAATTGTGGTGTATACTCAACGGTGCTTTTAATTAATAACTAGTAATTAATAATTAGCTATAAGCCTGACCATGAATTAATAATTGGAAGTGATTTTTAGCAGTCAATGCTTTTTGCACACAACACAAGACAAAACTTTCTGTGAGGAAATTGGGTCATCACTGCGGCAGAGAATGTCTAATTTGTTGGAAAATACATCAGGCAGAGTGACAAGAAAATGGGAGAGAGCAAGGTGGGATTGCACTGGTCTCTGGCCTGAATTGAACTGGCAGTACAGCGATTAAATTGTACGCGCTGCTGTCCAATGAGTCATACAGCGGCCTGGTATTAATCTCCTAATATAAGCCAATAAAACACACTCTTAATTACGAACAGCTTTTCAATAAAAGATGAGCTTATGAAACTAAACAAAGCATGTCCTCTGAGGCTTTTTTTTTTAAATCCTGCCTTTGATCTTCTTTTATCAGAGCTGCTTTCTCTTCAGTTAAATTCATTGTCATAGTTCATATGTGTGACTGCTTCCTGGCAGGCGCTTTGCATTCAGCGCTTGCCCTTGGCCCGTCTCACACTGCAAACCCTCCGTTCAACAGTGCTCACGAATATTTAATTCACACTGTCTTATCCAATCCACCACTTGATAAGGATCCAATTCATGTGGCAAAGCAGGGAGGGGGGGTTTAACATAGGAGGGAGTTCACACCAGGAGGCTCCTTTGTTTACAGGATAAACAACTTCACACATATCTGTGTTTGATTGTTTTTCACAGAGAAATGTCTGTTTAAAAGAAAGGGCCGATGAAGCATTCATCTTGTCAAGAGATAAATATTTTATCCATTTTAAGAGATACTATAAAATCTAAAGGGAAGAGCTTTTTGAAACAAACTGATTCATCCGCAGTAGAGTTCCTTCTCATCCATCAGACGAAAGATTGAAGAAGACTTTTCTAAAGTTTATTTAGAGTTTTCGGAAGACGAAAAGTGCTTTGAAGGTTTGATATGTAACATTTCCGCAGTGAAATGTCTAAAACGACTGGACCTTTGTTATATGTTTGTTGACTTGTGTTCTCCCAAATATTTTCCACAATGTTCAAACCCACAGAAATGTGTAATTTTTATTCAAGGTAACAGTGTGTTTCATTCGGTCACCTGCCAGCAGTGTCATATCTTTATCTTCTCTAGTTCATGGATCTATAAAAAGAACAGGATACAGCATAGGAGGCGGGGCTTTGTTCATTCCTTTGACAGTTGCTCAATGGCTCAACATGAAGCCAAAAATAGTGCAACTCCACAGTATAATATTGCCCAGATCTTCCGCATTATTGGGCCCAAAGAGCAAGAGCATAAGGGAAATCCGCTGGCCTTGCAGCTTACTTGTGGTTTCACCATCTGCTAACTTGAATGGGGATAAAAATGAGTTAACAGTGCGGCTATTCTAGACTTTAGAAACGTTATCAGTCCAAATGGAATACATTTTGATAGTGAAATGAGTCATTTCAGGGAGTTGCACACGGTGAGTGAGGAATATGTCTCAGAATTATACTCAGTAACAGTAATATAGCACTTTTTCTGCCACACAACATATTTTTTATTTAATTGCGTGTCACTATGCAACACAATAATCCAGCAGACATCTAATTCATTGATATATTTCAATATTGAACAAGCTTATCACAGCTTCTATGACAAAGTGGCCACTGCTAGCCACCAAGCTAATGCGTACGGTACATTATAACATCACAACATTTACAATATACAACATAATGCAAGATATTTATTTGGTGGGTGATAAATAGACTGGGGATAGTTGCATATTAGTCGTAAATAAATTTGGAAATTTCTTGAAATAATCTTTGAGTCAAAGGAAGAAAAAGGGGTAGGGACATACAAGTTTTACTTCTACCTAACGTTACTCCTTTGTCTTGTTTGTTTGTCATTATTTTTTTTTTATTTTGGTTCAAAGTCATGAATCAATGAATTCAGTCATTCATTCAACATCATTCAACACCCTCAAGTTATTTTTTGCTTGATTGTTTCGACCGCTTAAAGCAGCCGTGGGCTACCCCATGACTAAGTTCACCGCATAATGTTCGCTAACTGTTATAGTAGCTGTAACTTAGCCAGCTAACGTCATATTAGCTAACATTTTTTTGTGGCTTACATAGTAATTCCCCATTATAGGGACTAAGAAACAGCATTTAAGGCCAGTAGGAGGATTTTGTTAGCTTTGGACAAAGCCAATTGTTTCCCCATTTCCAGTCATTTTGATAAGCTAAGATAACCAGCTGCTGGCGGTTGCTTCATATTTACTGTACAAACATGAGAGTGCATCTATCTTATCATCCAGTGCTTGACAAGAATACAAATAAGCGTATTTCCCAAGATACTGACGTTTCTTTTACACCTTTGAAATGGAAAGAGTGGTGTAAATTGTGTTTTGTGGAGCAGTCAACCAATAAAGTCTCCAAAACATAATTTACCAGCACTGAAATATTTAAGTTTCTTTCAGCTATATCATTAGAATGAAATGACAACGTAACAAAATGTCACTAAATGTAACGTGAATAACAATTTCATACATTACTTCAACTGTAAAAGTGATTTCTGCCTGAGTTACGTCAAATAGATTTCCACTGGTGGTAGTTTAACAATGAAGACAACTCCCATGATCCAATGCTACTTCACAACATCATCAAACTCTGTCTTTTGTTATTGGTTTGACTGAGCAGCTTAAATTACACACTGTGTGTTTAACTCCAGTTTTTCCCAACCTGTTAAGCCTGCAAGCACAAAAGCTCTCAACTCTTTTAGATCTCTACATTCTTAGTCGTACAATACTACAGTCAGTGCTACAGTGCAGTTCTGATTGTGTGCTTGTATGTGTTTGTTTGTGATAGGATGGGATGGCTGGGGATGCACAGACAACTCGGAGGCCTACTCCTACAGTTTCCAGCTCCTCTCCACCCTCCTGCTCTGTCTCAGTAACCTGATGTTCGTCCCGCCTGTGGCCATCGCCATCCGAAGCCACTACCTGCTGGAGGCGTCGGTCTACATCTTCACAATGTTCTTCTCCACTGTGAGTGACTGCCTCACAAACAGCGTGATGCATTTTCCATCCTCTATAAAAGAAGAAAACAGAGTTGACCTATAAAATATTTTTGGGTCTGATGCCAGCGCAAACAATTGGAAAGCTGCATTGTGACTTCATCTGTAGCTGAACTGGAATATTCTGTCAGTGATGGAAAGAAGTCATGATAAACACAGCAGGAGCTTTTATTATAAATGCAAGTTAAAGGTACCCTGTGGCATGTGGATCAAAAGTCGTGCTATGAAGCATGCTGCAAACACATTTTGTTTGTGTGGTGTATGCACGCAAGGATGCACATCAACATTGGCGAGTAGACAGGTGACACAATATATATTCCTGCCACTGGTTACATTTTTCTACTGATTTACAGTGGGCCATGGTACAGCATAAAGAAGTGCAGCATTAATAGACAGCAGGCTATAAAAATAATGGACGTAGACACCTGCATGTCGACCTATTAGTTTGGCATTTTGGCTTTTGCCATCTAGGATTCTTGAACCCAGAAGTGACCTGAGGTGACCATATTGAAATGAGACTGTAGTGCTGGGGAGGAGCAAGGAGTGGAACAAAGTCAATGCAAAGATGCGAATAAATGTGAATTCACACAAGGCAACTTGAATGACACGAATAATGTGAATGACGCATTGCGAATGATGCAAAGACAAGTAATTAGTTGAGCTTCTCGTGACCGTGAATCAGAAATGGAGGACAAGCTTATTGACGCCATCTGTAGGCGCCTGGAGCTCTGCCTGTCATCATCTGTACTGTACACAGACAGAACAAAAATGATTTAATGGTATGGCTATTCTAGTCTTTAGATGTCATCAGTACAAATGGATCAAATCTCAATAGTGAAATGAGTCATTTCACGGGGGTTGTGGTCAGTGGGTGAGAAAGGAAGTTGGTGAGCAACTCTATTACATCAAACAGTGTCACAGAATTATACTCACAGTAATATAGCATTTTTTCTGCCACACTGCATTATTTTCTTTGATTGCATGCCACTTTGCAACACAATACTCCGGTAGACACCTGGTATGTTTAAATATTCTATGACAGTTGGCTCATGCCAGTCACCAAGCTAATGTATATGGTAACATTATAACATTACAGCATTGTTCAACATGGTTCAAGCCACAGGATTACCTGGTAAGTTCTGAAAAAAATTATTTTTGACTTGTATAAGCTATTTTGTTGAGTTGCCTCTCAGCAAAATGCTTTAATTTAGGTTCGTCTTTTATTGAGGAAAGTAAATAATGGAAGGAGTGAGGCGATAATGCACTGCAATGACAGTATGAAAAATAATAGAGTATTGTTATCTTGGTTCGCTCTGGTTTGCAGCCTTTGTGTTTACCATGTCCACAGCACTAGATCCAGCTATCGCTTGTGGTTTACTGCAAACCAAGTTCGGTGTTAGCTGCCGTCCCCAGTTAGTTCGTACACCTGTTAGCACAACTGTAGCAAAATACTCAAAAAACAACAACAACAAAAAACAAACATTACCAGGCTGTAAACATGTTTATTTCTGCTGTAAAGTTCGACATTTTAACATGGGAGTGTGTGAGCATTGACTCGCTCTTGGTGCCAGCCTCAAGTGGCCATTAGAGGAACTGCAGTTTTCAGCACTTCTGCACTGGCTTCATTTTTTCAGCCACAAAGGTTGCTGCTAAGACGCAATACACCAGCAGAGGCAAGGAAAAAGAAAGCTGCAGGCTAACAAACATAAGTGCAAACATTGAACAACTGAAATATTAAAAAAGGATATGCACTTCACACGTTTGTTCTGCATTCAGACCACCTCGAGCCCTCGATGAAGAAATGCAGCCCTCTCAAGACAGACAAGATGACTCACAAACCAAACATCTCCTATTTCTGTAGTTTTGGTTGAAAATAAAGTAGGACACATTTGTTACTATCACTTGATTAAAGAAACAACCATGTTGAAATGAAAGAAATTATTAAAGTATTTACAAAAACACAAAAAGTGATGTTTTTAGGAAGTAATCATGATGTGACAGTGTGGCTAAAATAATCAATTTTAGGAATAACATTCACTTGATCAATAGCATGCATGTAAGCTGTTGTCAGGTTTAAAAAGAATAATTGGATAATTAGTAACTTCACTGAACCAATTTTTGATGTTTCTTCTGACGTATCTGCTTGTTGGTTTAATGACTGACTGTCTTTTCCCTCTGCTCTGACAGTTCTACCATGCATGTGACCAGCCGGGTATTGTGGTCTTTTGCATCATGGAGTATGACGTTCTGCAGTTCTGTGACTTCCTGGGGTCGCTCATGTCAGTGTGGGTCACTGTCATCGCAATGGCCAGGCTAAAGTCCATCATCAAGCAGGTAGGCGCCTACTGGAGTTCCACCTAAGTATCCTTAAAGGACAGTCAAGTGAGTTGTTGAATGACAAAAATGACTCTTTTAATGGAACTGGAAATGGAAAGAGCAGTGAGTGTAGGCACATTTGTCCTGATAGTCCAACTGAATGGCCATTTGGTCTCTACTTAAATAAAACTTGTGAGCTTTGGGAAGTTGAGAACACTACATTACATGCACAGCATTCAAGTGGATTAAGTCATGACAAAGAGTAGGAGTTGTGGGATATCACATTATTTAACATAGATAATTTTTCTGCTACATAACAAGCAGAACAATGACACGTCCACGTGGAGCCAGTGCCTTTAGATCCACCCACAAAAGCCTCCCATTGGCTCAATTGTGTGTCCAAACGGAGGTGCAGCCATTCACAAGAGCATCTCTAGACCTGTTTGTTAGAGGACTGAGAAGCAGGGCTGTAGAGCTGCGAAAGAGAGATATACATGAGCACTGCATATGGCTCAATTTTTGGTTAATAATTAAAAGATCAATGTGTTAGAGTCAGCGATGGCGTGGTGCTAAATTCTCTGGTTGCTGACATATTGCAGTGAATAACAGTAAACACTAACAGGTGCACCTTCTCCCTGGGTCACTCCCTGGCTGCACACCAAGATGGAACGGTCTCAGGCAATGTGTAAGCGTGTGTGTGTGTTTCAATGTGTAAGTGTGTGTGTGGGTCCATGTCCATAAATGAGACAGGGGGAGGGGGGAGGGGGAGAGGGGGCGGAGTAGTGGGAGGGAGGGAGACTATACGAACATCTGCTGTCCTCTAGAGTTTTCATTTTTGCTGAGCGCTGCAGTACGCAGTCACTAATCAAATCGCACATGTCAGGACTGGCAAGTGGAGCTGTGTGTGTTTGTGTACTAGAGAGAGACAATGCGCGTGTATGTTTGTTTGTTTGTGTATGTGTGTGTTTGTTTGTTTGTTTATGTCCATGACCGCAGCAGCAGTAGAGGGTGAAGGACCCAGGAGCACCTGATTGTGTGTGTGTGTGTGTGTGAGTGACTTTTGGACCTTCGAAGGTCTAAAAGTCCTCACAGATATGTCAGCAGAATATCAGGCAAGGGCATTTTTGCTTCAGGAGATTTGTTAAACTCAACATGCTGAAGGTCATTGTGTCAAAATCATATAAATCATTTTTAAAGGACAATCAAGATTTATTGCAGCTCGAATTTCGACCTTGTAGTTGTAGTGGGACCTCTTTTTTCTTAGCAGTTATGATGAGCATGAGCATTCAGACAATCAGAAAAATTTAGCCAAATTAGCTCAGCTACTTTATTTGGAGGTCAAACCGTAAGTGAGCACACCTGAAATGTGTTGGCAAGTGCACTATGTGGAAGCAGAACCAGAATGTTGCTCTGTAAACTGTGATGGATATATGAAACAGACATTTGTGGTTAAATAACTGTCTGATCATCTGACTGCTTGTGTCTCTCGCCATTCAGACTTCTTTTTAGTGACACCTATCCAGACTTGAGTACCGGCACTTGAATACCAATAGGAATTACACAAAAATTGCATTTAAAAGCCAGAATTATCCTTTTAAGTACATGAAAAATAATTCATATTATTTCAGGGTCGCCAGGGTCTAAAAAGTGGGCTTCTTGAAAGTGCTTGGATTTGAAAGAGGTCCTTGATAGTGCTTGGATTTAGCCTGTCAAATCTATGAGTTTGAGCCTCTGTTGATTGGCTCCTGAAGAAAAAAATTCAACGTAGTACAGTGTGTTTAATGTATTTTCTATCTCTGCATCGCGACTAGGCCCAAAGCTTGCACCATTCCCTCCCTGACCGTCGAAAGTAACGGGAGTGCTTTTTCTTGTCCAGCATGCCCCGCAAATACCAGTTTAATGACCTCTGGCTGCTCAATCCAAACTACAAATGGCTACTGAAGATCCCAAATAATATATACTATATTGGGCAACATGCAGACACAAACACAAGCATACAGAGAGAGTACTTTCGGGTTGCAAAGCGGCTTGCAGAGGAAGCAGCAACAGTAGGCAGGCCAGAGCAGTTTAAACAGGGCGCCCTGAATGTGATCTATCAGCTGACTCCCTTCCATCAATCAGCTGCTCCATCAGTTGATTGGGTGAAAGTGAAAGTGTGGCAACCCTGTTATTTGTGTCTCTTGTATAAAGAGTAGTGCTTTAATTTACTCATTTCAAGTTTTACTATGATGTTTTGGAACATTTTTAAAATTCATTATTCGGAGAGTTTAAAAAAACAACGCAGGTGCTTCATTGTTATTCAGGTAAGGCGTAATGTAGCATAATTATGTGACAAAGAGTTCAGCAGATGGACAAATGATCAACAGTGCAGGTAGAGCATTGAAACAGCCAGCTTGATGTTGTGTGAAACTGAGCAAACAATTATAGTTTGGAGCAAACTTAGAGGCAGCCAATCACAGAAGAATCAACAGAGTGTGCAGGCCTTTAAAATCAGAGCAAAATGCTGTGAGAGCACATGTACACACAGAAACACACAAGGTTTCAAACATTTATAGATTATTATATTTGAAATGGTGAAGAGATGGTGAAATGCCAAGGTCTTACATGTACTGTAGCGAATGATCATGAGATTCATTTAAAAGCTCTTAAAGCTGGTAAGTGGACCTTCTGGCTCTGAAACTCTTCACCACATATTGTTCCAAAAGTCAAAAACGAACATCCATGTTAAAATGATTAAAAACCTTCAGCATGGCCCTTAAAGCACAGCTTATGGTGGCACTGGTGTGGACATGTTGCAATCCACTGCCCACACTTGCACAAATGCAAAGTTTATATTACCGTATATTTGAAAGCGTGAAAATATGTGTTGCAGACAGAAATAGACTTCTGAACAGAATTCCCAAAGGCTCCGCCGTCACACTGACAGATAATAATTCATTATAGCAAAACCCCTGGCTGTGAGCGTCCGTGCATTCATGCCTGCATACAATACGTGTATACATGCATGTTTGGGCGCCCCTGTATGATCCAGCGGTGCAGCATGACTGATGAGTGTTGCTGCACAGAGTCCTCGGGCTGCACCGTGTTGCTCCTCTTCTCCTCGGTCTGTGCCAATTAGTCCTGTTCTCCTGCAGCACAGGTCATCTCTCGCCCGCTCAAAAAATCCCCCAATTTCTCCTCACGTTCCCTTCCAGACAGAAGAATGCAGACCTCAGGCGTCCTGGACAGGCTTAAGTTCTCCCAAAGCATGTGTAGCACAGCTTATTGATTTTCTTCCCTCTCACTTTATCTCTTTTATATCCTGTGGCTTTATGTCAAATTGTGAGCTTGACAAAAAAAAGTTAAAGTGGCATTATTTATAGCAGGGGCCTCTATTGTCAGTGTTTTGTTTCTTTGTTATATTATGGCTCTCACTCATATAGAGGAAGTTCAGTTGGTTTATTACCCTGAAAGTGCTTGGAAATACTTATTTTGACTTCAACAGAACTCGAAAGACACAGTTATTTTCTGTACTGACCATTTCCCCACTCCTACATCAAACTGATGGCATGTTTACGTAATGACAGGCCTGTACCTTTTTTAAAACACAGGTTTGCTATTTGTGAAAGCCTGCTCTTGTTGTGGCTGTTAATATCACAGGAAGAGGTTGGCATATTTTCTTGTGAACAACAATGCAGTAAATAGTCTCTCTATATTTTCCTACTTTGGTGTCCCAAGCCCATTCGTTCCTACAGAAGATGTAAATCTTTAACACTGGATCTTAAAGACATTGTTTCATTTAAAGGTTTAATCCTAAAATACGGCATTGTTGTTTTGTATTACTCAAACAGGAGGAAATAGAGCATTTGTTGAGGACTATTTTCAGCCGCAGATTAATACACATTTGATGCTCTGGTGTATATTTAAACTACAGTGTGTGTGTGTCTTTGATAATAAACACTCCACATAAATAACAGGAAAGCTTTTTTTAAATTGACTCCACTGCCACACATAACATGAGTACTAACAGCAAGCTAATGTTGTCGTTGCTAGCTCTCCCTTAAAGACATCAGATTCAAGATGTAACCACTTAAAAGATGGGCGAGTACTTTATTATTCATATTCCCAACAATTCTCTGGCAGGTATAGATGTCATTGTGGCAACCATACTAGGCCTTTCTTCACCCTCTCCACTTTGTAAAACAAGCTGGCTAGCTAGCAAGCTCTGCTAAGCATCCCACTGGTAGGAGGCCCCGGGGCAGACCCAGAACACAATGGAGGGATTATATATCTCATCTGGCCCGGGAACGCCTTGGGGTCCCCCAGGAGGAGCTGGAAAGCGTTGCTGGGGAGAGGGATGTCTGGGGTGCTTTGCTTGGCCTGCTGCTCCCACGACTTGGGTAAGCGGATGAAAATGGATGGAATGGGTGAGGCTAACCTACACGGTGCCACCTGCTACTCAGTAACCATTCAGTTTCACTCACACACTGATAGAACAGCCATTGGGAGCAATTTGGGGTTTGGTGTCTTGCCCAAGGATGCTTTAAAATGCAAGCTACAGGAGCCAATGATGGACCGCCGATCTTCCAATTGGTGGACGACCCACTCTACCTTTGAGCCACAGCTGCTCCCAACAGTACAACAATACTTACCAGAAACCTTTAGCTCCCTGGTGATCTCCCTCCAGCCAGCTGCCACCTTATTTAAGTTTTTGTAATGAAATGGGAAGGTGTTGTATATATAACTCCTCATTTCAGTCATTCCCCATCCATTGCAGTCCTTTCAACGTGAGCGACAGAAATAGAAAGTGGGCGCCTGACATAACTTCAGCTCAAAACAGTGCACTGCATCGCACTGCGTCACTTGCAGCCAGTTATGACACCTGATCTGAAAACATTGCCACCCAGCTGATGCTCGCTCACATATCATCCAGTTAGGACACGATGTATGACTTAACAACAAGAGCTTTTAATACAAATATAAAATTCAACTCAATAATAGCCATCAAAGCTTATAGACAAAACAGTTATTTTTTGCTAGTCACCTATTATTAGCCTAAGCCCTTTCACACCGTGTAAATTAGCCTGGCAGTTAGTGGACTTTTCCTCTATTCATAACAAATTACTCGCAAATATTCATATTTTTTTCTTACTCACTGTTGGTTTAAGTCACTGCGTCTCCCGACAGAGCAGCACTGTTTAATTTCAGCCTGCATGCACATTTTTCTCAGTTGCCCGTCCAGGTTCGTCAGTTTTCCTGGGTATTTTATCTCATAATGGCCTTATTTATGTATGGCCTATGCTTTTCTGAAATGTATTTGCAAGAGCAGAGTAAATATCCTTGTTGTCTCTTTTTTTGCTGCGTGCTGTTATCTACCTGGTACTAGCACTGACATGTATGGATGTATTCACTTTCCATCACTGAAATTGGATCATTGATCATTGAATCAATGCATCAGTTGACATCAATGTATCATTACACCCTTACAGACAATAAGAAGAATATAGAATATCCCTAGTTTTATCTATTAATGAGTAGAGTTTTCCGAATTAGCTCACCGGCTTCTTGACATCACAAAGCCAATAACTGTTAACACTTTTCAAGCTAGAGTTCATGATGCATTACCATAGCGACTTGTACCAAATAATAACAAACAAGTTATTTCAGTTCTCCTTTACTGTATTCATTTTTCGTACAGAGCTGACTTGCACCCACAACACTACAGCACTCTTTTTCCTGCCAGTTTGTGGTGCATTCAAGTTTTTTTCTGCAGCAGCACAGTTCGAAACTAGACCTCCATGAATGCACCAGCTTTGTTAGGAAAAGTAGAACTCTCACTTCCAAAAAAAAAAAGAAGAAAAAAAAAAATAGGACACAGGTGCAGAAATAATGAACGTTCGACATTCAGTGAGTGAAAATCGCCTCCTGGTGTTTTGGTAACTGTCAATCATTATAAAGACTGCAAAGCTTTTGTCACCATTTTCTCTAACGTGGGGAGAAAATTACAATTTTGACAGAATTTGTTTTTCTCCTGAAAAGCAGCCATGTGCTGTGTCCTGACCACACAAATATTTTTGATATTTTCAGAGGTTGTAACAGTGTCAACGGTGTTTATGGAGGGCCAGTATTGATCCATGTGTTTTTTTGTCAAGGTGCTGTATCTGCTGGGGGCGATGTCTCTGTCCATGGCTTTGCAGCTAGACCGTCATGGTCTGTGGAACCTGCTGGGACCCAGCCTGTTTGCTCTGGGCATCATGGCCGTGGCATGGGTAAGGGCAACTCATGTATTTACTGCACAGTAGACCCCAGTAGCCTACAGCTGAAAAATGGCTTTATTCCAAAATGAGCTTATCTGGATCTGAAAACAGCAGCTGCTGTAAATAGAAATGACCACTCAAAGTTAAAACAGTTTTTGGGAATAAAGCAAAGATAAAGGACTTGAATAAAGTTAGCCTACACAGTATGCTCTTGGTATATTACAACAATTCAACATCTTAATCTCATATTTCAGACCTGAAGACAGATTTTTTTTCTCCCCCAAATTGTTGCGTCTTACAGTATGTGGACAACTAGTCTACAAGGGATTTAACACAGGATAAAGGGTGATTAACTTTAATACATAATGTGTGTTTTACATTCATAGACAAGCTTGTTCAAACATGCCGACGAAATGTGTAAGCACTGTCCCGCTATTGTCCCTCATGCTAGTAAGTGTTAAAGGATTTAATCCATCATTTAAGCTTAGGGCTGGAACATGGGGCTGGAACATGTGCATGGCTAAAAACTGAGGGTTTCTGACCAATGAAGCTATTTTACATTAGCATGGAAGGGGCTTTAAAAGTTTTGCAGCCTGTGGGTATTAGTCATGGGTTGTAGTTCCATTATAAGTCAGCTTGTACTTTCACTGACTCTTCTCCGAGTCATAATGTGCTCCCTGAACTGAGAAGATAAAAAATAATAGTCTTTCAGGCAAGGTTCTTGGAAAAAAAAAAGCCTTTAACACCAAACCTCTGACATGAGTTTGAAAACAAGGTTTGTGGCTTCCTTGGAGAAAGCTTTGCTTTGAATAAAGTGTGGGAGTTGTAGCTCTGAGAGTTATCTGTCTGTGAGCTGGAGGATCCTACAGAAACCGTGGAAGATGAAGTATTGTTTAATTCCACCATGTAAACCCTCCCGTTTTAGCAAGGTAGGAGACAGTATATTTTACCATAGACCAGATTTTTTTTTTCTTCTGAGATTAACAACAGCGCTCCAGAATTCACACTACTGTATCATTCAAATGGGAGTGTATTGGGAGATTACATAAAGCCACTGGCTTCTCCTTTTTGGCTGGTTTTCCTCAGGCTTTGGCACATTTGTAATTCAATTATAGATGGCTTGTTGACATATGTTATTTGACAAATATAAAATGCAAATATTATGGTCTGGTATACTGTCACAGTATCAACATAATGGAAGTATACACAGATTCTGTGCAATGTCAAAATGACTGCAACAGAGAGGCATAGTCTGATCTTTCAGTAGCAACACAACAACTAGCCACAATACTCAGCGCGGCAGCTTTTCCATAAAAAGTCACTTAGATCTTATGCTAATGTTGCAGTTTTTTAGAGATAAACCTGTGCTTGTGCTTTGATTATGTGACACTTCATAATTTATCAGCTGTTCAATAGCGTATGTCTGCATTTCAGCACTCTCTCCTCTGTGCTGCACCTCTGAGTTTGAGCTTCGCACATTTTCTACAAGAGCCCTTTCATTTCAACTTGTCATGTTTCTGCAAAGCCTGGCATTCTGAATGTTCCCAGACACAACCGAATTAGATCAGTCAAGTGAAGGGCACAGAACGTCTGCTGCTTTGCAGAGGTGTCATGAGCAGTAAGAAGAGGGGGAGAAGTTCAGATCTGTCAATGCCAAATATCCCTAACCCTCCAAACTAAATGAGGTCCCTGACTTGAGCACA
Organism: Epinephelus awoara; assembly: GCA_035609425.1. Taxonomy (NCBI): domain Eukaryota; kingdom Metazoa; phylum Chordata; class Actinopteri; order Perciformes; family Serranidae; genus Epinephelus; species Epinephelus awoara. The sequence goes on along the minus strand of CM069302.1, from coordinate 12,244,834 downwards.
AAAAGATTGTGCTGGTCTAAAATTGTTTGTCTCAACTAGAAAAATGTGTAGTTTCAAAGGGACTGGAGCAGTAACAACACATTTCATGATTTTCTCCACTTGGCTTCACTTAGATTATTAGTCTTCAGACTCAAATTTATACAACATAATAACTCAATCAGAGCCATTTTACTGCCAGAATACATGGAATTATTTGTGTCATTCATGAGCAGCTTACATTTCCCTTGAGATTGTCGTGATTCTTTATGGTAATATTTTGGGAAAAAAAATCTAATGCAAGTAATCAGTGTTTATGAACCGATGAAAATAGAGACTGAATTCAATAATGAAGTACTCTCTAAACGCTGTTTAGAAGGAATTAAATTAAATGTCCAAGTCTCACTGTGCCACACGTTCAGTACAGACTGAGCACATTCTCCGAGAGACATCATATACTGCTAATGCCGAATAGGACACAAGCATAAATACCAAAAAGGTGACAGGCCAATCACTAGTGGCCAATTTCAAACATCTATCAGTTGATTATGTTCATTGGGAGTGACTTTATGCTGCAGCAGTAGGTGTGAATGCAAATTTCAGACAATAAAGCCAACAGAGATTTATGAAGAATCCCGTCCCTCTGTTCCTCCAATCAAAGTAAACTGCCTGCTGCTCCCTACGCTCTAATCCCATTGGTGTCATTTTTGAATGACTGCTCCCTGTGTGATCTCCCACTTCAATATCCTGTTTCTGCATGAAATGTGTTCATTAAATTAAGGAAAGAAGAACATTAAACACGAGGGCCTTTGAGATCAATTGTGAAAGAAATAAACTGTAAAATCTTATGGGTCCCTTAGTAAAAAGTCTAAAAAAGTCTGGAAAGCAAATGATATGCAACTGTTATGTCTTAGTTTCTTAGAAAGGGCTAATTACAGGAGAACACATTACACTTCATTTTCAGTTTGTAGCAAAGCCAAAGGCGGTGTTTAAAACTGGAATTATGCCTTTTTTTTGTGTACACCTTTCAAATCTCAACAACACATAGTGCTGACCTTCTGTTTCAGTTTAGAACTGCCACAACTGATCTTCCTTCACAGAACCAGAGGTGTAGACTTGAGTCAAATGACTTGGACTTGAGTCAGACTTTAGACTTGACTTTACAAAGTCAAAAAAGTCTTGCAACTCGACTGGGACTTAAACACCAAGGACTAGTGACTTCATTAGGATTTGAGCCTTTTGACTTGAAAATAGTTAATACGTGCCCACGTGAAGTTTGATTAATTGATGATTAATTTCCCTTAAATTCCTAAAACAATAAATGTTAACACTATTCATTCCCAGCAAGTCGACATTTAATTCCCCAGATCCACTTAATTTGAACCAATCAGACAGCATGCAATCAAGCTGAAGGAGAGAACCATAAATTACAGACAGAGACACAACAACTTCGAACACTTGTTTTTAGTCGATGCAAATTTTAAAAAGCATTTATGATTTTTTTTTTTTACATTTCATTCGCTATCTGTCTGTTGTTAAAATTGCATTACATTTGGTTAAGAGAGCATTATGACTTGTTTAAGACTCGAAACTCAAAGTTAAGGACTTGGAACTTGAATGAAGATGACTTTTGACTTGTCAGTCTTGACTTGGGACTTAGCCCGGGACACGTCAGTCTTGACAATGGACTTAGTTTGGGACTTGTCATTCTTGAATTGGGACTTAGCCCAGGACTCGACTGTCTTGACTTGGGACCAAGCTCGAGACTTGTCAGTCTTGACTTGGGACTTAGCTGGGGACTTGTCAGTCTTAACTTAGGACTTAGCTCGGGACATTGTCAGTCCTGACTTGGGACTTAGCTCGGGACTTGCCTGTCTTGACTTGGGACGTGAGTGCAAAGACTTGAGACTTACTTGTGACTTGCAAAGCAATGACTTGGTCCCACCACTGTTACTGTCACAGGTGATCTTGTAGCAGAAACCTAAATTCCTCTTCAAGGTACTAAATAACTTTCCCCATCCTGTCGTTGTCCCATCCAATCACCTTGTCTGTTGGCCTGTCAGACGGTGCGCACCATCCGTCGGCGGCGTTGCTACCCGCCCACCTGGAAACGCTGGGTGTTCTTCCTCTTCCCGGGCACCATGATTGCCACGTCTGCCGTGGCCCTCTACGCCTTCGTGGAGACGGAGGAGAACTACTTCTACATTCACAGCATCTGGCACATGCTGATCGCAGGGAGCGTGGGCTTCCTCCTGCCGCCTCGCGCTAAGCCCGATGCCAAGGTGACCCCACTGAAGCGTAGGCGGGGCTGCGGCTATCAGCTCTGTGTTAACGAGCACGAGGAGCTGGGCCTGGTGGACCCCGCCATCATTTCCATCAACAGCATCTGTACCAGCTGATAAACTCCCCACTCCCAGCCTTTTACCTTAGAGACACTTCATTGCCTTCTTTTACTTGGGAAATTCACACACGGGAAATTAAGCCACAGAACTTGAAAAAGCAATGTAAATACTTTAATGCAGATGTGAAACATTGGATTACTTTTTCTTTTCTTTTTTTTTTGGTTGTTATTGTCATGGTAATTACTATCAATACAACTGTAATTATTATTATCTATAGTTAAAGTTGTTCTGATGAATTGTGGGTGTACAGTGACACACTGTTGTTTGTGAATATGTATTTAAAGTCAAAGCTGAAACACTGCTGCTATCTGACGGTGACTGTAAAACTGCTTCTGTTGGTTATTTATTGGTGGTCTTGTAAACAGGCCAATTATTTTACTGTCGGGGCACAGATCAGGGGGAGGCGTGGGGGGGACATTTATCAAGGGCACGGCTTTTCTGAAATTCTTTTCAAATATATCTTTTGCACTGAGACACAAAAATGTTATTCTGTAAATTTTTATAACAATATAAACTACAGTGGGCATCACAAATGTAAAACCTAGTTGTCATGTGGAATGTTAGACTGTCTTTTGCAATTGCAATGTAACGCTTTTACACGAATGTGCAGATTGTTCTTGGCGGGAACAATTCCAAAGTCCAGCTGCCTGTTGAAAGAGAAGAGAGGAGGCAGGATTATTTCAGAGACCTCAAACCAAGACCTCACCTCCCTGTTCTTTTTTCTGACAGGACCTGTGTGACACCACATTCATAAACAATAAATGTTTTCTTTCTTGCCTCAGTATTACTCCTGCTTTCGAAGCTTTTAAATATAGTGCAACCGGTGAGCCTCCTACAAAGACATCATATTGCAATTCCTGCCCTAATGGAAGCCAGTGGTATTCAGACAGTGAGATGAGATGCCGTCAACAACATCCTCCCAGGAATAGAGCAAGAGATAAATAATTCTCCTACAGAGCAGCAGTATGAGGGCAGCTTCAGAGCATACTGTCGATATGTAGCCTCTCTCTTATGTAAGGGAAGAGAGAGTTATATGGCTCTTTGCTTTATGCCTTATTAGGTGTGATCCATCAGCAGCTCCTCAGTATTCATCATCCTGTGTGTACGCCTGGTCTTTTTCTATCAAATTATATGGGGGAAAAAAAGATGAAAGAATTTATTATTTTTATGAGCTAAGATTGGAGGTTGTACCTGGCCTTGACATGTCACTAATAAACAAGATTAAGAGTCTGCTGTCATGCCAGCAGCTCTCTGAGCTCTGTGTAGGATAATGCTTACACCAACATACTAACATGCTCACAATAATTCTTCCATACTGATGATTAGCAGGAGGCGTATGATTTTTACCATGTTTGCCATAGTTGCATGCTAATATTTTATATTAGTACATAACATAAAGCACAGCTGAGGCCGACGGGGACGTCTTTGTTTTGTAGGTACTTGGTCATAAACCACAGTATTGGATAAAATGAAATTTTCAGGTCAGGGAATCAGAGTGATTATAAGTCATCTTCAGGGGACCATGAATGTGTTTTACAACAATCCATCCTGTAGTTTTTGAGATATCTTACTATATAATGACGAAAACTCTGTCTGTTCCACGTTTTTCTCCTCACTGACTTGATCCATGTGAAATTTGGCACAGTGGTAGAGGGTCATAAGAATGAAGCAATATTACATCAATTTTGAATTTTTTGAAAAACACTTAAAATTGATCTCTTCCTAGGAAGTTTGAGCGATCTGCATGAAACTGGGTGAACATAATCTAGGGACCAATATCTAAAGTTCCCTCTTGGCAAAAGTTGGAAAACTTACTAAAACTGAGCTTCTATAAGGCAATGAATATTGCGGAGGGCGTGGCTCATCACATAAAGGTGTATAACATCTCAAGGGTTTCACCCATCACCACTCAACTTTGTAGGCATATGACCACACATAATCTGAGGGGACCCCTCCATTATTGACCCCATCAAACAAAATGGGGGCGCTAGAGAGCTAATTTCTTATCTAGGCCTAACCGCCATATCGATTTTTACTGAACTTGGTAGATATGTAGAACAGGACGCCTCAAGGTGACTGGAGAAATGTAACTCTAATTGGCAACTGGGTGGCGCTATAACAACAGAAAAATGCTTAAAAATGGCTCAAATGCGACCGATCACTGTGGCTCCCCCTGTGGACCAATGTTTTTTTTCCTAATTTTTGGTATGACTAAGTCATGGTATGGTATGCTGTACATAATCACGGAAATTGTCAGTGTGTCATTCTGTCAGTCAGTCATTCTGTCTGTCCCACATTTTTCTACTCACTGACGTGGTCAATCTATGTGAAACTGCACATAGTGAAAAAGCTACCAATGGGTATGGACTAGTTTTAATTAAAAAACAAACAAACAAAAATGTCCAGCTAATGGTGGCACTACAGGAAAGGTATCCCAGTTTCCAGAAGAAAATGTGGGATTTATATGTGTCTGCAATACATGAATTGTTGACATTTGCACATTTCATATGTGTCATACCAACATTTCTAATGTAATATATTATATGAACTGAACTGGAAGGTGAAGGGGAGGTGGATGGTGTGCCACTTAGGCAAGACAGCCACACACCACTATTGGAGACCAACAAAAAAAAAAATCAGTTATATTTAGTGAGTCATTGCTATGTTACCATCAGCTTTTTGGGCTCCAGAAGTGGGTTTATCAAGATATTGTGGCCCCCAAACCGAGTATTTTGACCTAAAACATGATCGTTTCTTAACCATAACCAAGTAGGTTTTGTTCCTAAACCTAACCACACATTAACCACAGCATTGTTAAAACATAAAGTCTCAACATGTCTGCTATATAAAAATGTGCAAATGTGACGTATACATGGTTTGCAAAAATGTATGATGCCAGCATTTTTCCTGGTTATTGGTTTGGGAAGAATCACCTTAGTCACTAGGATGCATCATCCAGCACCAATCCTTTCAATATACTGAGATATTTGCAGAATAAGGGAGATTTTAAACTGCAGGTTGCACTTGAGGAAAAGCCAGAAGGTCACCAAAGACAATAGAAATCATCCTCTTAGGACTCCATATCCATATATCCAATACATCAGATAATTAATGAGACATTGCAATCTGGATCAAAGTGGTGAACCAACCAACCTACACTGCCATCCCTAGAGCTGTGTTTCTAAGGCATTCCTACCATGGCTAAAAATAAAAAATCAACACAGGCCTCAAGGGAATTGTTTGGGGAAATATGCTTATTTTTGTTGCATGAGAGGATTGATATGCTGCAATCCAGTGTACTCAGAAAAAATGACCTCCAACATGGGAAATTGTCATGGAATGGTCACTCAAATTGGAATCTCAGGCAAGACCAATCTTGCTCGAGCTGGCACACAAAGTGCTCCAAGCAGAATCGCCTTTTTTTTTAAAAATAAATCAGTTTTTACTTAATATAGTGTTTTGTCTAGTGTTTGTGTTGTTTAACGTCTTGCAACAATGTTGGAGCTGCCATTTCCATTCAGTTGTGTGTACTCAGGCGGCATAGTGGTGCAGTGGTCAGCATTGTTGCCTCACAGCAAGAGAGTTGCTGGTTCGAACTCATGGGTGGGGCGTTCAAAACCCAGAGTGGGGGAGTCGTTCCGTGCGGAGTTTGCATGTTCTCTCTGTGTTGGCGTGGGTTTTCTCAGGGTACTCCGGCTTCCTCCCACAGTCCAAAGACATGCAGGTTAATTGGTGACTAAATTTCCCGTAGGTGTGAATGTGAGCGTGAATGGTTGTCTGTCCGGCGGCCTGTCCAGGGTGTACCCCGCCTCTTCCCCAGTGTCAGCTGGGATAGGCTACAACCCCCCCCTGAGACCCCAAACAGGATAGGCGGTCATGGAAAATTAATGAATAGATGATTTGCACTCGGTAGAAGTCTTTGAAAGCATGCCTATTTCTGTGTCCACCCGCACAAATCACAACCACAACTTTTTGCTGCTGGCTGTGGTGATTCCCACTTTTACAATGAGTTATTTGAATGAGCAAAGACGAGCAAAACAGTTGACATATTTTATACCCCATTTCCCTTCGCTGATGGAGTTGTGGTAATTGATGTAGATAATCTGTGGATGCCTGTGAAGCTCAGAGACTTGCCACATTCAGTTTGCTTTGGGTGTCCATGTTTTTTGGGAAAGCTGGCATTAATTATCAAATCAAACTTGCAATGGATTGCAGCATCACCACTTATATTAGTCTTGTAAATATGTAATGCTAGTAGAAGGACACAAATAGCTTGCCTTAGCACTAAAGGACTAAAAACAGTGGAAACAGCTAGCTAGCTAATTGTACAGATTCAACATACAAAATATAATGTGTTAATTAGGGGACTTAGGTGGGAGGACTTTTAAAACTTTGGACAGCGTCAGCCTAGTTGTTTCCCATGTTTTCAGTCCTTGTGCAAAACTAAACTAACCATCTGCTGACTGTAGCAGACAGACATGAAGTGTATAGTGTATATAGGTGGTATAAACCAGCAAAGGGCCAGTCTCCAGAGTTACAAAATAAACACAAACGCCTACACCCTCACTCTGGTGACCTAATCAACATTTTTCCATTGAAGGTTTGCAAGCAAAGCATTTATTTGCAGGGCAAGATAGGGGAGAGGAAAAAAAACTAATTCCTCATTTTTACCAGAGCTGCCACTGCAGCAGCTAATTATGCATCAATTCTTTACTCGCAGTGTTTCTGTTGAGCTTTGAAAATGTGATGGAATGAGGTCACTGGGGGGCATTTAGAGTCCTTACATTAACTTTTCTTCTCTTCTCTCTGTCATAAAGGAGAGAAAAGCAAAAGAAAAATGATGTCTCTAGTCAACTGGTGTTTCTAAATATAATCAGAAGCAATATGACTAATATACAGTGGAACTGCTTTATGCTTTATTCTCAATTTTGTTCAGTAATACTTGCGTTTATCCTTTACATGCTTTTGTTTTAAAATGTTATTTATTAAAAAACTGAATAAGGTACAAGCTATATATTAAAAAGAGTCTTTGTCGCTGTCTTTGTCTCATCAAAAAACATATAAAATTGGCCCTCTTCCCTTTGTTAGTTCCATCAGATAGTTTTAGACACACTAGTCTAGAAGGATTCAGTTGATACTGAAAGGAGAAATAAAGTACCATTGAAATGCAAAATAAAACACTGGCGAAATCAACACAAAACTTTGTAAAGCCGTATATATTTCAGGGCATATCTCCATCATTCCCCAGCCACTTCAGTGAAAAACCAAGTAATGGAAATTTGTGTAATAAGAGACTCAATATTCCAAGTGGAGAGTGCACCCCTTGGCGGGAATAAAAGGCCTGTGACTGTACTTAATGAGACAAATTACACCAAAATGACAAGGTCTTAGATATTGAAATTTCAAACAGTGGATATTCCTGTACTTCCACCACACATGAAATCAAAGAAAGTACCTTCTTTGTATTCATGGATTCTTGGCTAACATATCTAACAGGATTAATACTCTGACACACCATAACCTACAGCACTAGAGCAATTTCAACTCAGCTTATTTGCATGGCTGTTTTTCCTTGGGTAAATCCTGCAGTGTGAGTACAGAGCTACAGTATGGGGCTAAAATATGATGAGAGGCATGGTGCCAAAATACAACATTGCCATTTTTTTTTTTTTTTTTTTTTTAAGGCTCTTGAAACCTTATGTGGCTGGTCCACCATGTTCTTCACAGTTTACAGTCATGCTAGCAGCTCTGTCAGGCTGTACTTAGGCACAGTGCAACCCTGCCTGCTAAAAATACTGTTTGTATAATACTAAATTGTTTTTATAATTACATTTCGGTGACTGGATTATGTTCAGCAGCAATGTGTCCTTGACTTAATGAATTACTACATTTATGTACCATGATGAATTTGCAGGGAGGCTGTTGGGGTAGATGGCAACGTACAAAGTGCAGGACTGTGACACAGGATCCCAGGTTTGCATCTAGAATCCTGTTTTAGGATTTCCTTAATAACCTACAGTATTTGCTGTTCAGATTAGTTAACTATATTATGATGAAAACGCTGTCTGTGGGTGTGTCTGTTCCACGTTTTTCTCCTCACTGACTTGGTCAATCCATGTGAAATTTGGCACAGTGGTAGAGGGTCATGGGAGGATGCAAATTAAGCAATATTGCATGAATTGGCCAAAGGGGGGCGCTATAGCAACTGACTGAAATTGCAAACTTTGAATGGGCATATCTCATGCCCCGAATGTCGTAGAGACATGAAACTTTGCACAGAGATGCCTCTCCTCATGAGGAACACATTTGCCTCAAGAACCCATAACCTCCGGTTATATAGATTTTCCGCCATTTCTAATTTTTTTGAAAAACACTTAAAATCGATCTCTTCCTAGGAAGTTTGACTGATCTGCATGAAACTGGGTGAACATAATCTAGGGACCAATATCTAAAGTTCCCTCTTGGCAAAAGTTGGAAAACTTACTAAAACTGAGCTTCTATAAGGCAATGAATATTGCGGAGGGCGTGGCTCATCACATAAAGGTGTATAACATCTCAAGGGTTTCACCCATCACCACGCAACTTTGTAGGCATATGACCACACATAATCTGAGGGGACCCCTCCATTATTGACCCCATCAAACGAAATGGGGGCGCTAGAGAGCTCATTTCTTAGTTAGGCCTAACCACCATATCGATTTTTACTAAACTTGGTAGATATGTAGAACAGGACGCCTCACGGTGACTGGAGAAATTGAACTCTAATTGGCAACTGGGTGGCGCTATAACAACAGAATAATGGCTAAAATGCGACAGATCGCTGTGGCTCCCCCTGTGGCCCAGGGTAATTTTTGGTATGACTAAGTCATGGTATGGTATGCTGTACTCAATGGGTATGGACTGGTATATATAAATGTAATTTCTCGGAGAGAGAGCTACAGAGTGCTGGTGTGAGCTAAATGCTATGATTGGCATGCTATCATGCTCACACCATAGACATAGGTTGATGTTAAGCAGATAATATGTCAACATTGTAAAACTGGCTAATTAGCACTACATGCAATGTACACTACAGCTGAGTCTGATGAAAATGTCATTAGTTTTTCTGGTATTTGATCTAAACTAGAGAACTGGACAACTGAAATGTTTGATCTGATGATGGCACTGAAGGGAAAGTTAGGGGATCGCAAAATTCAGTGGGACATCCTTTAGGAAGCGTGAATGCATGTACAAAATTTCATGGCAATCAAGTGAATATTTTTTAAGATATTTCAGTCTGGAATGGTGGACAGACTGGGCGACAGACTAACAACAGCGTCAGGGGGAAACGCGGGCCAGACAAGAGCGAAAGTGTAGGGAGTGTGTGGGCGGGAGTGGTGGTGGATGGGTCCAACAAACACGACCTTCACCCAGGAGAGCGATTTTTGCATTTGTAAAGATTATAAAGCCAAACCCTGTTACCTTGTTCTTTTTCCAGAACCTAACCTTGCGCTTCTGTTGCCTAAAGTAAAAAGTAGTTTGAAAGAAGACAATGCATGTAACAGGCACAGTATCAACAACCAATGCACCCAGAGTACCTTGCACGTCATACCTGGACATGGAAGGTACATGACCAAATGTCGATATGTGACGAGATTGGGGTGAGAACGTGTTGGTTGGTGTTGCTTGAGAACTCTTTATTCTACATTTGTAACCTAAACAGAATGATCTCAATATTCCCAAACTATTTATTGTTTTTTTAATCTTTCAGAACAATTAATCACATCTAATCTAAATATTTTCAATGGAGTTTATTCCAGTTACATGATAATGATAGTCCTCAGTGATCGGAATCAGGTGTTCACATTTACAAAATCCCTTAGTGGAACATTTTGCATGAACTGTGATTCTTTAACTTCATAAAATGCCTCATATATAGGTCTATTACTAGATCTTGCTAGAGTTGACAGCACACTCATGAATATTAAAGCTCACCTTACAGGTGTGCCGCTCTCTGTGTTTCGAGTTTGGATGAGCTGTTTAAAAAAAAAATAGGCGAAGCCTGCAGAAAGGTGGGAAACAGATGTGTGTTGTCAAAAACAAGTTTCACAGCGATTTCACAGGAGTTCAGAGACTGCAAACAGAGTTACAAAGAGGAACAATAGATGCTCCTAAAATTGCAGGTTCATCTGTCAGAGAGATTGAGAGCTATTGAATGCTGTAGAGGGAACACTCTTGAAAATGAAGACAACTTATTCCAAACATCGACAAACTGCCTCGGCAAGAAAACCACAGTGTGGCCTCCAAATTTGTTCAGTTTAGAATTAGAGTTCCCCTTCAGTATCAACAGAGCTGCACATGACAAGCACCCCAAAGCAAGGACCTATTACATAGAGAACAGTTTGTGCACCATTTGTATCCAAGGTCGACATACAAAGATGCATTAATGTGGTCTAAGGAGCAGAAATGTTGATGGGCTGATTGATGATGACTCATCTTCCAGCCTCTTTTCATCCAAAAAGGTCTACTTTAAAGAAAGCCAAGAGGATGCATCAGTGTCTGTTGCCCACCATTAAACATGTTGGTCAATCTGTAATGGTTTGGGCATCCATCTGGTCAGAGTCATCAGGTCCAATGTTTGTTCTGCACGATTGCATAGCAACCAGGAAATATGAGGCCATTTTATAGGACCAGATGCACTCTAGGGTGCAAACACTGGCCCATAATGATGATAGGTTAGTTTAGGTTAAGTTAATCAATTCCATCTTGGATGGGCCAATTTAATTACGGGAAATAAACAAAGATAGTTGTTTATTTCTAATTACAAAATGGATGGTTTAACGCAGAGTCCTTGATTATGATTGGCTGAGACGCATTTGAAGCTGTTGTAAAATACTCTATAAACACACAGCTGTGGCTGCAATATAATTTCAGTATTAATGCGCCAATTAGTCACCTATTGTCATATGAGACGCAGAGCTAAAGAGGTCAACCGCTAACTGAAGCCTGAATCATTTAGTATCTGCCAGGATGAGAGCAGTCAGAAATAGGCAAAGCTTTTAGTTGTGAATGCACACAAAACCGCAAATGTGCCACAGAAGAAACAAAGGCTACATTCACATTATAAGCAAATGTGGCCCAAATCATATTCTTTTTTCTTTTATGTGACACAGATCTGACCGTTTCAGAGAAGTGTGGACAGACAAATCTTTTTTCACAGATTTTTCTTGATAACAGCTTGGTCTCTTTCAAATGTGGTCCTGAATCTGATACATATTCGATCACTGGCCATGCGACTGCTGTGAAAACAGCCTTAATGAAATTCATATGTGTTTTTCACACACATCCTGTGTCTTCAACAACTGGTTTGTGATCCTTAGGGGTTCCACAGTTTTACTGCAAGGGAGCTGCCAAATTACCTCTTGACAGTTATATTAAAGTTTTAATTTAGATTTTTGTCTGAAAATACAAATTAAAATGATATACTATAGCTTTACTAAAGATAAATCAGCTTATTTATAGAAGACAGTTTAAAGGGCCAGTGTGTAAAATGGGTTGAAAACCGTTGAAAACAGTGACATCAGTGGTCAAAGTCTAGATTGCAGGGCTCACTCGCTCACCCCTCCCATCGGGTAAATGACGGTGGCCTTATAGGGACAAAAAGGCTTGCGCAGACACAAGTTTTTCAGGAGTAGGTCTATCTAGCGACGAGGTGAGTATTTATTTAGAAATCTGAACCATATTACGATATTGTAATGAATCCCTCACGAGCAGGAGACCAGAGTAGCGTTCGGGAAAAAGGCCCGTTTATTTGAGCACTCCAAAAACTCCGGTAACACTCCAAAGGGGAAAAGACTCCGTCCCAAACTCTTCTAGCGTAACACACGTACTTAATACAAACATACTCGTTTACAGTACCTAGCGGGTACCCCCTCTCCTCTCTGCTCCACCAATCTCCAGCCCGCACACTGACTGACAGCGTAGCCTATAAACAGAGCTCAGCTGTTTATTTAGCATAGCAATATCTCCGGACTGTAGCAGCTGCAATGGACGACTTTGAACGTGATTTTGAAGAGTTTCTTGTAGCGGACACAGATCCAGAGCCATACCTGTTTGAGCCGGAGCATACAGATGAGGAACTCCATGTGTTGGAAGCTGAGCGGGCGAGGAGAAAGGCTGAATCCTCCGCTCCCATTCAGCTGCACAGAATGGGATTCGGTGCTACCATCGCTGGGGGGATATATCATCAGGAGGAAAAACGCCGCAGAGAGTGCATCACAAGGAGTGAAGTTGCGTCTTCTTTTCCTCACAGATGACGGTTCGGGTTCATTCTCTCCTGCATAATTATAAGACTATGAAAACCAAACGAATTTTATTTTATAGCGATTATACACTTATATATACATATTAATGGGTAGAATATTCAGATTCAGATTCAGATTTGATAATAAACCATGCCAAATATTACACACTGGCCCTTTAATTTACAGTAGCTACAGGCCAACTGCAAAAGTCTCTGGCGCACCATCCACCTCAGAAACCATAAGCGAAAGTACAGAGGGTGAGGCTAACACACCTAGCCATGCTACAACTGCTGCTGACATAACAGTAGTTGTAGCAGACAACAATTCGAATATTCAGACAGTTATCTCTAGTCCAACTCAGTTTTATACTCTGTCAGCAAAGAGGCTCTTGGCCTAAAAAAGTGAAAGACCCTTGCCATACATCCATGGTTTTTCCACATCATAATTTAATGTGAAGGCACTGATCACCTACCATATAGTGTCGAAGAGGTCTGTTGGGCTGTTGTTGTCGTAGTGCTGCTGTGGTAGGCTGCCCCAGTTGCCAGCCAATAGAGCCCCACTGCCAGGTGCTTGCCAACGTCCCATGGCCAAACTACCAGCAAACTACCAACTTCTTACCCTCACACCATTGTTCCCGAAGCTCATAATCCCAAAGTCTCAACAGTCCAAAAGAAGTCCCATTTTAGGACAGCCTGGTATCCCAAATTTAAATGAAGTTCTGATGATGTCATTCTGCATAATAATCTTTTTTTTTGGAAAGTGTCACTGGACATATGTCCCCTCAGAACATTGGGCAGTCCCCTCCTCAACATACATTGAACTGTCATCTGACCTCCACGGCAAATCATTCGAGAGGTAAATGTTTGCACTGTTCTCAAACACCTGTGTGCCTGTTTCAGGGCTGAAATCTGTTCACACATATGTCAGGTATGGTTCACTTGAAACATGAATGTGAACAGTCCAGGCAGAATGATTGGATCTGGGGGAAAAAAATGTAATTGAGCAGAAGCCCTGTAATGTTAGCATAGCCAACAAGAGCCTATGGGGATTTAAATTTGAGCAATCAGGCAGCCCACTGTGTCCTGTTGCTTTGCTGGAAAAATGCCTGTCATCGCTGCCGGCCAAACCACTGACCATTTATCTCCATCCTAAGCTAACAATGTACCTTTACATAGCTTGCATGTTTGTAGTTGTGGCCTATTGTGCTTTAGCATTTGTTGTCAGTTCTTAGCAATGTAATTTTTTCACAACATAATGGGAACTTATTGTTCTTTCTCCTAATGTTAGGTATACTACAGCCCAGGAGGGTGAGCTTTTCTGGTTCTATGCTGGTTCAGATTTATAAAGCAGCAGCACTTTTCACCACATCTGTGTATTTCTTGGAAACCATTCTGCTAAATGTCGCTGACACTTCTTGGGGGAAGAGTAATTGTTATCAATAAGTGATTGCATTTTTTGTCACTATGCATTTATTTTATGAAAAATTGTCAGACATATGTAGTAAACATTTTTTAAAAAGCAATAAGCCACTTGATACCATGATTTATGGTGATTTTAGAACAGCTAAGGGGCTTTTAGGTACTCCATTCTGCATTGTGCTTAACAATGCCCCTTAGCTGTTCTAAAATAACTGTAAACCTCGGCCTCTCATGCCCCCTTCCTTAATTTTGTCTTTGTTGGAACACAACTTGTCCAGCTGTGTTTCAACACAACCATCAGGGAGAACTGGCTTTTTGTGTGCATCTCCATCATGCTATCACTCACTTAAATTGAGCTTGAAACACCAACATGCCTCATTTGCCTCATGAGTCAGACATTCTCCATAAAGTTGTGATTTAAATATAAATGAGAGATTAGTGAATGTCCATGGGCGAGATTAGAAGTTTGGAAGGAGAGCAAAAACCAGCAATGATGTTGTTAGAGTTGCTGTGGCTCTGCTGCTTGAAGGAGGCAGAGAGGCTCTTCTGCTTCAGCTGCAAGAGCTCAGGGGAAAGTGGAGACTCTTGTGTTTTATCTCTGTTACTGAACTCTGGGCTGCAGGTTAAATACTGTACTGGGGCACAAGCCCAGCAATGAACACAGTTGTTAAAGGAAGGAGAGGGGAGTTAACTTAGTTTGAAACCTGGAATATAATTTTGCTAATGGGCTGATGCACACCAGTCTGAGTCTGATTGTGATTTGGGAGGGATGACGTCAAAGTACAGGAAGCACACATACATCTTAACAGAAGGTTGTTGATAATGTCCTAACAAGGTACCGCCAACAGCAGCCAGTTCACATTATACAGCCACTAGGTGCTGGTCTGATCACAGTCGATATCACGTAGAACTCCCCAGGCCAAATCCCATTGTTACTGTTGTTTCGTAGGACTTCTGTTGCCGCTGCGTTCATTTCTATTTTGTAATATAGGCTACTTACTACGTCAACATTTTTTAACTTGGGAGTTACTTGCTCGTTGCCTTTTTGATTTACTTGGCTCAGCATGGCAATTTCAGTCTGTTTGTCGCCCAGTCCACCACTTTATTTCAAACCGAAATATCTCAACAATTGTTGGATGGTCCGCCTTTAAGTTTGGTTCAGACGTTCATGGTGCCCAGAGGAGTAATCTTGTTGACTTTGGTGATCCCTTGATTTTTCTCTAAGGCACCTCCATGAGGTTGACATTTGTGGGTTTGAGTGGAATGTACAAACATTCATATCCCCCTCAGAATGAATTGCATCTTATCCACACATGTTAGGCAACTTATTGTTCTCCAAACAGGCTGGTTCTCCTTTTCCTTTAAAAAATAACAAATGTACAGTTTTAATTTAGGGTGCTTTCACACCTGCCCTGTTTGGTTGGCTTCAGTGGAAATCAAGTTCGTTTGCCCCCAAATGTGGTTCATCTGGGCAGGTATGAACGCAGCAATCGCAATCAGGTGTGCACCAAAACAACTGGACCAAGAACTCCTTGAAGAGGCGGTCTCAGTCTGGTTACTAATGAACTTGGTTCGTTTGTGTTGAGAACGTGTTTGGGTTTAACAAGCATGAGCATGTTACAGTCCTGGAGGATTATTAATGTGTGCCTCCTCTTGTACTGTCTTGATATCAAAATATTGTTTCTAGTTGGAGCCGCGCCTCGTTTTCAAACTGTATGGTTTGACTAAAATGAACAATGACAGCAATATAGTCCACGATGAGCAGCGCTAAAATCAACCTGCGTAGTTGTCCCTCCATTGTGAGGTGTACTCTTCTTCAAAGTTTTGTTTACTTCCTGGATTTTTCCCACATTGAAATTCTGACCAATGAAGAGCAGATTTCTCACGCAAGGCATCTGGTC
The DNA here is from genome assembly GCA_035609425.1 of Epinephelus awoara. Lineage (NCBI taxonomy): Eukaryota > Metazoa > Chordata > Actinopteri > Perciformes > Serranidae > Epinephelus > Epinephelus awoara. The sequence goes on along the minus strand of CM069302.1, from coordinate 12,228,854 downwards.
TGCTTGTAAATGCTGCCGTGAGAACACGAACCAACTCTAGGCAATTATGCAATTTTGTAGCAAAATTAGTCCCTGATTCAGACCAAAGCAAGACAACTCTAGAGAAAGACCACTTCCCCACCAGCACCCCCTTGGTGGGCGCCACTGTCTGTGTCTTTGAGTCTTGATCATCAGAAAGATATAAACCAGCAAGTAAAATGGCGCCACTATGGGACTAGAAACAAAGGAAACAATGGTCCTCTATACTGCCATTCCTTTTCAGCTGGAATTGTTCACCAAATTACATCCTCGGTGCTGATATTAATAATTCAGACAGCCTGTGGATTTTGTTTATTAGAACTGGAAGCAGACTGCCTCAGACCAGGTCACAATTATTTCAAACATCATTACATCAGATCACACAGGAAATCATACTGCGTGATGAGAAAGTTTTATACAAAACCACAGAGCACAAATGCTTTTTATGAACTCTATTCTCTAGCTTTTTTTTCCCCACTACATAATCCTTGATTACGTTGGTGCACGGGATTTAGAAATAGCCTTTGAGTGATCAGCCTCAAGGACTAAAAACTGAAATTTGATAAATTGAGCACACATCAGAGTCTGTGGGCTCATCCATTACACTCACACATAAAAGGAGCAGAGGTCTAATTATGTAGTCTTTTTTGACATGTGTGCATGCTGAATGCTGATTATCCAACTTCCTTGTCCCATGAGCACTTTGGTTCTGTTATCCTGAGATAGAAATGAGAGCATTCATTCCAAGATTATTGCTGGCAACTCATAAATCATCATCTATGAATAGGTATTGAGAGTTCTTTATAGAACAGAATGATTCTGACGAGTCTGAAGCTTTTACATACTGATCATTCAATGTCAGATGAAATTTAAGCTAAGGAGGTTTTTAAATGAGTCCTAAATAAAGAGGTATGGAAGGGTGAGAAAACTGTCAAAACAAGGCAGATCTGAATAAGTAGCTTCACATCTCCGATTTGGCTGCGCTCTGCTCCTCCTCCGGATTCCTGTCAGCACATGCTGGACCCAAACACATCAAGCAGACAGCCTGGCAGTCTGATGGGACCAGAAAGGTCATGCTACATTTCAGATGCTGTGTAGAGCGGGATCGGCCGAATGTTGGCGCTTGGAGATTTAATAAAGTCTGTCGTGGGTATATACCGTGTGTAGCCCCACACAGACATCTGTCAGACATACAGGACTAAGTGATGGCTGGCTTCTGAAACAGAGAAAAGCTTCAGGGTTTGCAGAGTGTTAATGATGCTCCTAGTTTAAGATGTAATAGTGTTGCAGCTTCAAAATGAAGGGTCCTTGTCCTTGTAGTTTAGTCTCAGATTTGATTGCTGTTGGTCAGAGGGATGGGGGCTTTAATTATCACTCCTCAATGCCAACACTCTCTTGTGCGCGTTGAGATGCCAAATCTTTCAGTGTGCTTTAAAGTCTGCTACAGTTTGATACAAGTTAGCAACTAAAAATGCAGAAAGAGCCTTCATGAAATCAGTATCCATGATTTTTTAACAGAAGTTATGTTTGCATAAAATTTTGTGTCTTGTAAAACTAACACAAACTTGATTTGCTGGATGGTACAAGTAGTGAGATCTTTTCAATCAATCAATTTTATTTATAAAGCCTAATATCACAAATTACAGTTTGCCTCACAGGGCTTTACAGCATACGACATCCCTCTGTCCTTTGGACCCTCACAGCGGATAAGGAAAAACTCCCCCCAAAAAAACCTTCAACGGGGAAAAAAAACGTTTTACATGAACTCTGAATCTGCAGCTCTCCTCGGCTTTATAGGGCATTTTAGTTTCAGCGTACTGTTAAGCTTTCTTAACAAGAATTGCCTGCACATTGCTCTCAACGTAGAGATGACTGAGCCAGGGGAGCAGCTAACAGTGCTAACAGCACGAACACTTCGAACAATAGCAACAGTGCTGACAAAGATAAAAATGTTAACATAGGGGGAACTGGAGGCTGGGCGTGACACACATCAAAGTCAGGATGGCGTTATCAGCTGCTGCAGTTAGCCAGTGAAATACACACACTGGGACTCAACATGCACATACAGCCGCAAGTATCAAAACTACTCATGAGGTAGCAGAATGACCCCCATTCGAGTGCTATGTCATATTGTGTAAAAAGCTAGCCAAGGTGGAGGTAGCTGTAAATATTTTATATAGTGTTGCCTTGTCCAGTTTACAAACATTGCATCATAATTTAAACACAGAGCAATCTGTTTATTTTGGATACAACTTTAATTAAGCATATAACTTATAAAGATGAACATGTAACTTGTGAAGCTGTCAGATAAGCATATAAGTACAGCACTTGCCTTTGAAGCGTAGTGGAGTATAAGTGCTTGTTAATTTCCTGGATGATGTTACCTCTATGTCTTCTGTCATGCTGTGAGTCCTTAGAGGTGATGAATTCAATGGGAAATCCAATGTAAAACGCCCAAACTAGATACTCCAAAGGGTGCCGTGATGCACTGTGATAATGCCAGAATCCTAAGATATGTTATGATGCAGTTGTGCAATCATACCGCCCAGCGTTACAGTAACTAGTTATGTGATTGAACTGCTTTGGCAAACACAGGCAACATGCCAGTGAAGGTGTCCCAGGTCTTTTTATTTGGACTTTTTCTTGACCCAGCATCTGCTCTTGATGTGGTGAGTCGAACATTTTTGCAAATGTCTCAATCTTTCCAAAATCCTCCCATTTGACTTTATTAAAATCGTCCGTTTTGTGCAGTACTCGTTACATTTGCAAAGCTTTTGTGCCTGTTAGAGGTGTAGACTAAGGGCAGCATCCCCAAACAGGGAACTACATGTTCATGCAAGTGCAAATGTCCAAAGTATTTGCAGATTTATGATTTCTTCTAAAACTCATTTTCTCTCCGCTTTGGAAAAGACATAAAATCTAAAATAAAATCTGTATAGTGATTAAAATGGCAGCTCAGAGTCTCATTTTTCTTGATTTAGTGACATTTACAAAGACCACGACATGTGGTTGAAAGCTCCAAAACTACGAGATAGATCTCTGAGTTTAGATTACTTTGTTACACATTTCCAAGAATGAACTTCTGTGCCCAAATGTACGAAGCAGCTCTCATCCGTGCCGCAACATGCCGTTGTACAGTGAAATATAATTTAACCAACTGCTTTCATTTCCATTTTTAAAAGCATGTTGCTGTTATACCGTAGCTTTCCCAAACGTTCTCCCACTTTATAATTGCAGGGGAGCCGGAGCATTTTTCCTGGTCTGTGGCAGTTATTTCATATCATGAGACACATCTGGCCCCCCTGTTGCCTCCAGGGGTTTATGCATTATGCTAAATAGTCAAACCTATCAGCACCACATGTAGGCTTGTGCCAGCTGCTGAGTGTTGTGAAATTATGAAAATCACTTTAAATTATGTGATTAATTTTAGCAAACTTTGTTAACAAACTTTGTACCTGCTGAGGGTGTCACTCAATAGTGATCAGTGTGAATCTCACATACATCTGTGAAGTTTTCAGGTATAATTAACTCCTTCATGTAGAAGTGGCGCAATCTTTGTTACAAATCAGATTTTATATATTACGTTATTCATATTTTGAAGCATTCAGTTTTCCCACCTGCCTGTCATTTCCTCTATAACAGACACTATATTCAAATCCTGTGAAGTTATTAGGCAGCCGCCATTGTTTTTATTATTTTGCCTGGTGGATGCCGTGCCTGTAACAGGAGTCATAAAAACAAGCACCCCTGAAGATTAAAGTTGATATGACAGAGGGAGTATTCTGGCGCTCATCATTCACTGCTTTCTTTTGGACAGCAAGGTCTGATGTGACCTGTGCTGTGATCTTTTCACAGGGTGTCTGTCACTCATGTCAGGCTCATATCTCAAGCTTGTGGCCACTGAGGCTGCACTCGTGCTGCTTTCCTTCAAACTGCTGCACATCCCAATTTCCTCTTTAATTTTTTCTTTGGATGAATTTTGGTGAAACTGAAATACCTCAACAACTACCAGATGGATATCCTCCACAGGATAAATCAGTTTGACGATCCCCCTGACCTTTCCTCGAGCGCCACTAGCAAGTCAAAGGATTTACTTATCTAGTGAAATATTGCAACAGCTACTGGATGGATATGGATAAATTCCGGGCAGACATTGATGGTCCCCAGAGATGTATTCCTAATAACTCTGGTGATACTCTCACTTTCCTTTAGTGCTGCTATGAGGTCAAGCAGCACCCTCAGGGGCTGAAAAATGAAGTGCCAAAAACTACAGTTCCTCAAATGGCCACTTGAGGCTGGCCCCAAAAGCAAGTTGATCTCTGTAGACTTTTCAGCAAAAATAAACATTTTTACAGCCTGGTCCAAAAACAGTTTTGGTCTCTACGGCAGTGTGTATAGGGGTGGAATTTTTATATGAAGCATCTGTTTGAATTTAAAAAAGGTAATGGCTTAAAGCGGCTGAAAGGTGTGGCCGCTTTGAATGAGACTGTCTGTGAGGCGTTACCACATCAGCAGATCTACCCCTTGCTCCTCCACATCTCCACCCTCTCATCAAGATATGGTCACCTCAGGTCACGTCTTGTTCCAAAAACCCAAGATGGCCACGTCATAGTGGCTATGTCCATTTTTTAAAAAAAATTTTTTTAAATCCCTTTTTTCACCAGTTAGTGCACACACATGTTGACAATATGGACATACTAACAAATACAAAAACAAAGAGAAAGGCAGCAATAGTTTTACAGACACAAAAAAAGCATTCGCTTAGCCACAGAGGACAGTGTGTTTTGCAGGATGACTTTGGTTTAGTATTATAAATGTATTAATAATATCTTTCTACTCATATATGCACACATTTCCACATACACTTATGTTTCCCTAGTTGCATGCTTGCATTTACCTTTGTATTTGGGTTGTGGCATTAGCTCACTGGCAACAAGATAGATTTGACGTAAATATATTTTATTGATTTGCTCAAGTTAGGTGCTGATTTTTTACATACTTTTCCAGTTTAGTATTATTGTTTTCCTGGCAATAGTTAGGGCCACAAGTAGGGCTATTTTTATTACTGTATCCAACATTCGAGGATATCGCTGAGTATGCCAACGGAGGAGACGATGGAATATTACATGCAACGAATCGGGATAATGAGGTGGTTACTTCTTCTCAGATAGATGAGAAGGGCGGAGGGTACCAGCATGCATGGAGGCGGTCGTCAGTTGTGTAGAGACTTTGATTGCCATGAAATTTGTACAGACATTCATTCAGTTGTAAAACTAAAATTATCAAGTCAAAATTTAAATTTTTCCAGTCGGCTACAGTCTTTGGTGGTCAATTCCCTTGCATAGCCTTACAACCTTTTGCACTCTGCGACCCTTTTGTTACCATATTGCGTGCACAGTCTTACCTACGCCATCATTGTTTAGACACTGTAAAAGGATCTATATCTAGTTTAGGGAAGACTGTAGTACATATCCATTACCATCGTAAACTGATGGTGCTGGTGAAATAACAATAGGAGAAATCTCATTCCCATTTGATTGATATCTGATTGCACAATTTGATTAATTACACTGTTAGATGCTGGTAAGCTTACTTTCTTCCCTTTGTATTGTCTCATTGTCCCTCCTTCAGCCTGATATATGACGGGCTGACTCTGCCAAATAGCCTGCCATTAATCTGGAAGGCTTAGAAGGTAATATGATTAACCACAAAATGTTTGCCTATGATGTTATGTACTTTCCTCAAATGCACCACATACAATTTGTGTTTGGTGCTTCCTAATAGTGTAGAGACAGGTGGTGATTTGAGTAACTGCACTGCGTGTCTGGTGTGTGTCTGTGTGCTGCTGCTCCCATGATGCTACAAGTAACTATGCCTTAACAAGCTCCACAGCCAGCATGCAGTTCCACTCCTGTGGAGAGGGAGACATCCTGATTGGCTCATTCTCTGTTATAAGCCCACAGTCTTCCCAATTAGGGGCTCAGAGTATTGCTTTGGGAGGTGAGGGACAGGGAGCCCGGCAAGTTGGGTCAATCACTGGGTCGCGTCTGGCCAGCTCTAAACAGCTTGTTGGGTTTTTCCATGGGGATGATGGTGTGTCGTTGTTGCACTGGAATTGTACGGTGTTTTGTAAAGCACATTTCTTCTTAGGTTTTGACAGTTAGGGATGAGCTGCTATCCCGGAAATCATGGAGCTGATTCTCACACTGTTGCAAGTTGAGAACAGTGGAAATGTGCCAATGCTGAGCCAGTAGCAACATTTGCTTAAGCTGCAATTCGGCGCCTTTTGGCATTAAAAAAGCTATATATAAAAATTGGGTCCATTCCACATTATCAACCTATGCAGGTCTTGGTCTCCTTGTTCACCTGGAATTGGCTCTCAGTGTTCAGGATGTGTTGTTGTGGCAGAGACATTTGCTGAGGGGGTGACATCTGGTGAGGATGAGCAGGTGGAAATGATGTTGGAAAGCAGCCAGAAACAAAAAAAAAGAAGTTAAGTGGGTGGCAAAGATAAAAAAAGGAGACAAAATATGTTCATTAACAACTCATCGAGATGATGCAACTATCGACATGACGCTCTGTATAAGCTGCAAGTGACAGACGTGTGAACATTTTTACAGGTTTGGTGAGCCAGCCTGCACATGCTGTTTGCTTCTTTTTTTGTTACAAGCATGTCATTTGCTTGTGTGAATACTCTGAGCTCCTGTCTTTTGGAGAACATTTACTGCAAACCAATGTTTCCCAAACCTCAAAACAAAGTAGTGTCTAAAAGAGACCCCGGCTTCAGACAAGCATGAGCAGTTAAAGAGTGACTTTCCCTTCTTAGAGCAATTCATTTCAACACATTTTAAATTTCTGAAATGTAAAACACTATCCAGGAATTCAAACGCGTCCTCCAAATTAAACAACAAAACATCTCTTTTGTAACTCTGTGCCGAAGCCGCAAACAGAAACCTTTTCAATGCAGCTCAATTCAGTGTGATTCAATAAATCGTTATTGTCTCCAGAGAACAATTATGGTGCAGGAAAAAGGAAAAACAACAAACGTCGAAGAAACACACACTGTATATACGACTGCAATAAAAACACCACCAACAACAACAACAACACGGTAACAAGCAAAGACTCTATAAACAACAAGTAAGAATAAAAACATCAAATTTGCAGAGTGCAATGAGTAAATTTGTGTAGCCATGGAATGTACAAAGTGCAACAGTAAGAGGTGGACTGTAGTTTATCTTAATGGCTGCAATCGCCTTGGGATATAAGGAGCTTTGAGCTCTGGAGCTCCTGAGCCACTGAGCCCTATACCTCTGCCTAAAGGGCAGAAGGTGGTACTCCTGGTACAAGGGTTGGGATGGGTCGGCCACGATGAAGTTAGCTGTGCTCAGCAGGTGTTTGTTGTACAAGGCAGAAACACTGAACTAAGAACAAAGAGTTAAACAACTCAATAAATGATCTATAAAACAGAGTCGCAACTGTTTTGTCCACATTGAAACAGTTCAACTTACTTAGACAAAGATCTGACCCTGTCGGCAGGACAACATTGTTAGCCCGCTTCTTCAAGTTTGTTTAAAAATTACTGTTCAAAATATAGTCAAGGTTTGGTTCGGTTTAGGTAAAAACACAACTTGGAAACTTCGTAGTTTGGGTTACAATTACAGCTCTATCAAGGTATGGGGACCTTTGTCACCATGGTTATTCATTCAATAACCATTTTTGTTAGAATCTTGATATGCCGAACTGCAACTTCAAACACATCATGCTTGACTTCACCACACCACACACTGGCCTGTAGCTGCTGCTGCGGGAGACCTTGCCAGATGATTTGTGCTGATTAAAATTTAACAGAAGTCTTTGGTGCTTGGACGCCAGGGGGAGATATTTTGTGATTGAGGGACATCTGAGCGGCAGCAGGATAAATCCCCCCCATTGAGTCCAGACACTGGTGATGGTGGTGGCTGCTGACTCTGAGGCTGATGGCTGCTGAGAAGAATCCGTAAAGACTAGTGATGGGAAGGTGGAGGGCGCACTGGACAGCAGCAAGAAAGAACCATATTTAGAATAAGGAGCAGTAACATGATATGCTGACTGAGAAGGTGTGTTGCTGTGCTATTGGCTGATTGTGAATCAGCTGATGACTCAGTTGACCTACCCAGACGATGACACCTAGAGACAGTGAGTGAGCATACATGCAAGGTGTGAATAGCAGGGTGAGAAAGAAACATGCAGCCTGGGCATGGACAGTATTGTCTTCCTGACTGAACTTTTCCCAGAGCCTCATGTGTTAGAGTCCGCCTGGCCACACACTCACAGTGACAGGGCTAACTGTTAGCATGACATGCTACCATAATCTAACAGTTGTTAACGGGTTTAACAACAGAATCAAGCCATTTCGATGTCGGTAGTTTTTTTGGGAAGTTTCAGTGACTCAGTGTTGGATGTTAGCTGCTGCAGCTGCTGTGTTAGCTCGTGCTAACCATGCACACATTGAACTGATGGTTCACTGGAGGTGGCAGCAACAGAAAGTTTGCTGATCCGGCGCAGAGTCTGGATGGTTTGGGATCAAACCCCAGGTGTGAAAAACATCAAATGCAGGTATTGTTTAAGTGGAGACAGTGCGATACTGCTTGGCACTGGGTTATTTTGGTCAATTCCTTTAAGGTAGCAAGTAGAGATATTCACACCTAATTCACCTGACAGCATGGATATTTCCTACAGTGAGTGAGGACTTGAACACCTGCTAAAGAGAGTTTTTTTAATTCATTTGTACAGTTGAGAGATATTAAAAACATATTTTTTGATGACGAGGCAGCAGTGCTCCTCACTGTGCCAGTCAGGTAAGACAGAGAAACAGCGCACTGGAGTCACAGAGTGGAAATGATTTAAAAGCATGTGTAATTCTCTCAGCATTATTAAACATGAAGACTTATCTTGTCTTATTGTCGAGATAAAAGACCTCTTTAATCACATTTATTTGGACAGTTCTGCAGCACGTTCCACCACCGTCACAGCAATGAAAAGAAATGTTACATTTATAAACATATTTCACTTGAGGGCTGAAAAAATGTGCTTCAGCAAGATCTGCTTCAAAATGTGGATGTGTTAGAAAATATCTTTTCCAGTGTGGAGCACCAAAAATATACAGCCTAGATGAAGAGGAACAGAGAGTCAGGTATAGGTAACATTTCAGTGTCTCTCTTTGATTTACTTCATGCAGAAGCACACATCAGCATTATGTTAAACCTGCCTTCCTCAGAGCATCTTACTCCCACACACAAAGTGAGACTATGTAAAAAGGTCATACATACACAACACAGATTCCTCTAATTAACCACTGTCATCGAGCAGTGTGTAGCAGTACAGGTACATCACAGCAGATATTTAGTTAGCCTGGATTTCGGTATTTTTTTAGTGGGAGGAAAAAAGCAGTAAGAATAGATAATTTCACTTCTTCTGCAGAGGTAATGAACGCAGGTGCACCCCAGAGGTGCATCCTTAGTTCACTTCTGTATTCACATTTCACTCATGACTGCATTGCAAAATATGATAGGGACTGCATCATTAAATTAGCGAGCAGCAAAATTGATAGAGGGAATTCAGAATAATGATGAGTCCCTTTCACGGAGTGGAGTTTGTGTAACTCACAGGGTGGTGAAGTGAAAATAAAGTTGATTTAAATGCCACCACGATGAAGGAAATCATTCCTGACTTGAAGGCAAACAGCAGAAAGCACACGCTTATTAGTGTCAACGGTGCTGCTGTAAAGAAAGTCTTTTTTTTTTTCTCCCATTATTATGAGTTCAAATGTCCAAGGACCTTAAATGTCTTTGCTGTGCAGTGATTGGCAAAGAGGCTCAGCAGCAAAAGAAAAAAAAAGAGAAAGCTCTGTGCAACAGTCAAGGTTTCCATATTATAGTCTGGTAAGCAAACTGCACTGATGAGGGGGAGGCTTATAGACAAGGCCGTAAAAACAGCACATTAAACAGCTCTGGAACACAGTTGCCATCTGTGGGTGTCATTTAGGCAGCGTGATGGGGAGATAGTCACAGATGCAAAATCAACAGGGCGACAGACTGATAACTCCACTCTCATCAGGTAGATGCTATCAATGGAAGTGCCACTCAGACAGAAATGCACCGTGTTTTGTACCAACAGTTAACTCTCACAATGTCAAACTATTTTATTTGTTGCACCACTTCACTTACAGCAAGCTATTCAACTGGACAGTTCAAATATTTATTACTTTTGCTTCATCGAATGCTTTTGATCCTGATATGTGTTTTTTTTTCCTTTTATATGTATCTTTCCTCTCATGTGTCCTGTTTATTTTGTTATTTCCTCTTATTTTTACTAAATCAATACAGGTGTTTAAAAAGGCAAATATTTTCTGATGTACCTTCTAAAATGTGAAGATCTGCTGCTTTTCTGTGCGGGTTCTTCTTCATTTTAAATTGAATATTTTAGGATTATGTGTGTTAATTAATGTGCGGCTGGAATATTACGTTTCTAATTCCGAATGAAAGAATTTCTCGCACTTGTATACACTCATTCCTCTTTAAGTTCATTCCTGTCTTTCTGCGCATGCTCGTTTCCTTGCCCTTCTGGCATGATGATGTATATAGCACGCGTGACTGGTATGCAGCAACGGGCTGAGATAGAGCAGTCAGCCTCGTTGCACTCACCGGATTCCATTTGCCAAAGCACGGTCTTCTGTCTCCTTTCTTTGACCTTCTACCTCCTCAACAGACAAAGCATTAGCAGAACAAGGTTGTTGTCGTACTGCTGCTTCAAGAATATAAGCAAAACATGCAAGAAAAAAACAGTGTCGTCAAGCATCTTGTTATTTGGAGCGAGGACTACAGTGTTTTCTTCCAGTAATCGTAAACATGTGACATCCGCCCCACCCCTATTCAATTAGAAACCTTCCCTGACCCAAACCTTGCGCAGACCCAAATACAGGTGATTAAACTGATCTCCCGTGTAAACCCTCATTCAGAATGAATATTTCTCATGTAAACTACCTGGGAAAACTTTCATTCCAAATGATTTCATTCAGATTTATTTTAGAAGCCATCATGTAACCGCACCCAATGTCTACAATGTGTAAATACATCAAGTATACTATATTTCCCATGGTTATATTTCAGTTGATACATTGCCCATAGTAAAGCAAACTTCAGATGATGTGATATGGATAAGACATTAATTATACTATAAAGCATAAGCTGTCTGTATATGCTATTATATAAAATAGTTAACATGTGGCACAAAAACCACACCACCAGCAAGAAAACCAGCAATGCCTCAGTAAAAACAACCACTTTTTGTGCCTAAATAGCGGATGGATAAACAGCAGTGAAACAGCCATTTTTTTTGTTTGTTTGTTTGTTTGTGGTGTTGAACAGTGGTCTTCAGCTTGGCAGGCACCACTGGCAGCCTCCGTGGCTAAAAAAAATGAAGCCAACATGGAAGCGCAAAAAACTACAGTTCTTTGAATGGCCACTTGAGGCTGGCTCCAGAAGCCAGTCAGTCCCCATAAACCCAAATGATAAAATGCCCAACTGTACAGCAGAAATAAACATGTTTACAGCCTCGTACAAAGAACGGTTTTGGTCTCAATGGCTAATTCCCCCCTTCATGACAACTGTACAGTGGGTGGATTTTTTTCTAGCTCATTCATTTACATTTTATCAAGACTTAAAGTTACACATAATTAAGGGTGGGCTGCTTTATGTGACAGACTGTCTGCTTCTCAGTCAGATCCACCATTCGTCATCCAAATATGGTCACTACTGCCTCCAAAAACCAAGGTGGTGTTGGCAAGAATGCTGAACTCAAGGCTTCAAAATGGGAGTTCACAAACCAATGGACGTCATAGTACGGTCAGGCATCTTGCCTTGGTCATGCCATCCACCATCCCCTCCACCTCTAGAAAGTCAACTCATATACTTGAAACGCTGAATGATATTAAACATGCAAGCAGAAATGTACAATGTCAACATTTTCTTCTGCCAACTGGCCTGTGGTGTATGCTATAATAAGTAATGTAAATTAGTTTCTAATTACCTTGTAATTGTTTTGGAAAATAACAATATAATTAGGAAAGGAACATTCATCTATACATTTACAAAAAACAGAGTGAAAGTCATCACTCAGCTCATTTGGGATCACTTTTGCTGAGTGAATGGATCCTCATCGCTGTTTGAGCAGATTTTTAATGCGTTTCTCGCCTCAGGTGCCGAGTTGATTGTAAAGCCTGCGCCATGGTCAGCCTCTTTCATGAACACTCTATGTTGTCAGCTCACACAGTCTCCACTGCCCCTGCAACCCTGCACAGAGTAGGCAGATAATGGACAAGTCCTGAAGTGAAGACCAGTTCATAGCATCTACAATTAGGAAACACAATCAATAATGTCACAGCCTCTGCTTGTGCTGAGAGGCATTACATTCATGTAACCGTTCACAAAAACTGCCGCTCCACTGTGTAATTTATACTGCATTTTTATCTCTTATTTGTTAGATAACCTCATCAGACCCGAATTTCTTTCTGAGTCACAGAGGATTTTCACTTTAGAAGCAAGCATATATTGCTGTTATGAAGGGAGAAACATTGCATGCTTCACTGGGGACTGCATTACGTAAGGGTGATTGAGTCAAATCAAGCTATTGTGGCTCTGCAGCCTGTCATAAACACATCGGTAAAAGCCAATCATCTTCTTCACAGGAAACAGTCTTTTTAAATTGCTGCTCCAAAACTCACCAACTGAACCAGCATTTTTCACATACATAACTTTAGGCTTGACAAGTTAAAAGGCAGACGGGGGAAGAACACACAGTTTTCATGATGGCAGCATAATTACACACATTTCCATCCAACATGGCCGATTATACAATCCTAAAGTGTCCACTGCCCATTCCAAGCATTATGATAACTCTGTGTTTTTGTGTCTGGAGTGAGAGATTAGCTTATACTTATGTTAGACAGTGAGATAATACTGGACTTAACATTTATATAAGTAATGCTTTACTAATGAACTAATGCCTCTCTGACAGCAGAGTGTACCTTTTCTCATATAAAGATATTTTTTTCCACTCATTCGCCTAATTAGTCAAGTGGTACATGCTGGATGATTTTGGTTTATTGCATCATTTTCTGCTATGCTACACACACAACAAATACAATAATGATAATTTAAAAAATAATAACTTATGTTCCACCCTCTGGGTTGTAAAGGCGGCATAAATACCTTTTCAATGGGTCATCTAGCAACATGTAAATGTTTGCATCCGACAACCAGTTTGATTATAAAAATAACTGCTTCATATTTCAATAGCTGTGTCTCAGTTCAGGGGTGCAGCCTTCGAAGGCTGCATTCGAAGACCGATTGCGTCACATCGGCGCGACCAAGGCTGTCCCATCTCGAAGGCTCCTTCAAATGCGGCCGAGAAATGCAGCCTTCTTTCCCAGAACTTGGGGGATGCAACGGATGAATCCTTTGTGGCCCAGCCTATCCCAAGATGCATTGCGTACCTGTGATGACAGTTGTTAACTAGCTAACAGTTAACTGCTGCTATTAGCTAAAAGAAAAGCTTAAACAATTCTTGAGGAGAATTAAACTAAATATATAACAACCATCTCTGGGTCCATGATTTAGGGCTAACTAACTTACTAGCTTACTCCTTATTTCATCAACCGCAGCTAGTTGCTAGGTAACAAAAACACCAATAGGTCGGGGCGAGAACAACTGGTGATACAACCAGGAAATCCTCTGCAGACCAGACCGTCCCATTTCGGAGACCGCTCAGTTTGGCTGATGCAGTCTTCAAAGGACGTGGCCGACGTAGACAACGAAGGCCGCGTCCTTCAAAGGCTGCAGCCCCTGAACTGAAACACAGCTTATGAGAATATGTATGTAGACAGTTGTCTTATGTCTCTGAGGTAGGTTTGTCCTCTGTAGAAAGTTGCCCTATGTCTCTGAGGTAGGTTTGTTCTCTGTAGAAAGTAGTCCTATGTCTCTATGTCGCGGAAAATTTAGCTCTTTATACCACAGCAGTGGCTTGGAGCACCAGAAAATCACTAGAAACCATATTGTTATGCAGGGACAAACAATATCAGGCTTGTTTCTGTTTTACTGCTTTGAATACTATCTGTCTATCAAACATTTGAAAGGTTAATCCTCTCTAACATCACAAGAGAGATCCCAATCAGATGTTTAGTCGGGCAAAGACTGTCTGACTGAAGCATTTACAAATTCAGTCTTAAACTGATCACCTCACAACTTGAACAGTCCCAGTAATATACAACATTTATTACCCTTGTGAAGGTCTTGAGGGGATACAAGTGGGTACATATGGTGAAAAAAACCCTCTAAAGACTTGGGTTACTTGTGGACAGTACACGACCTGTTCCCTCAGAGCATAACTGACTTTTTAAACCGTCTTGAGGGGATAGAAATTTGTGTACGAGTGGGAGTGATGGGTCTTTCTAGGTCAAGGAAAGTGAATCCCAGGAAAGCTTTTACTTAGAGCAACACGATTTGCTTATCTTGAGTTGCCAAAGCCATAATCACATTGTCACTCTTCAAGGCTGCACTATTTATAGGCTTTTCTATTCATATAAACAGCAAATTACCACGAAAAGTAATCATCCTCCAAAGTCATAAAGCAAGCCAGGCCATTAACCTTGTTGCTGTCCTTCTTTGGAGACAGTTCACTTTTTGGGGGGGCTTAACATGATTTTAACTAGTGGATTTGTTGTTCAAAATCAGAAGCCCACCCTAAAATTTTCAGTGGCTGTGTGTAGAAATAGTTGACATAGTTGCCCAGCTGTCATTGCATTTGCATTTTCTTAAACTCATTTGTGTGGTTATCTTTGGATTTTGTCCAAACACATGCCGTGCGTTCAGATTGGAAACATTATTTTGTCCATAAATGAGAGTGTGAGTGACTGTCAGTCTGTGTCAGCCTTGTTATTAACTCCTGCCCAGTGCATGTTGGAAAATACTTCAGGACCCTGCAAACAAACAAGACAATGAATAATTTACGGCGTGGAAAGGTTTACCACAGTCACGCCACTCATATTAGCTAAATACCATCACAGCCAGTCTTCATTTTCTCTGTCTGATTCACTTGTCATTTTGTATTGTTATGAAATGCCAAAATGTCTGCAGGATTTTTGCATTTATTTACTCACACACTCCCTCAGTCTTAAAATTGTTATGAATTCCATAACGCTCCCTACTGTAAGCCCTCTTTTATTGGTAGACAGCATGCACATACTCCACTTCAGTGTGTTCTGTTTTCAGACTCTTGGTAAACTAGTCTGGGGCAAACAGTTGCAGTTACATCACAGCATCTATATGCTGTCAAAGTTCAGTATACACAGCTGTACATCTCAACAGTATACAAGAGACACCAACATGATAAGAGTCATATGGCTATATGCATACGTTTAGTGTTAAAGGATATCTTCAGTTTCATATACATCATTTCAAATGCTTGTCTCCGACTTTGAAGTTGAGTAACAGAAATGATTAAGGCTCGATTTTTTTTTTTTTTTTTTGAGTGAGCAGTGAGTAATTTGAGTGTGGTGGCGTGAAATCTGAGTCATGTGCGGAGCCATATTGAGCAGGGTGACCTGAAGTGGCTTTAAGCAGAGGAATGGATGGAACAAACCAAATCATTCTCACTTCCAACTTGTGAAATTTCGACACTTGATTGTGTCGATCCTACACGTCAAACTATGACGCTCTAGGTACCCCTCCAGTATCCGTTTTGGACATTCAGGGATGCCGTGTCAAAGTACGCTTGTTACGTGCATTTTGTCTTTTCAAAATACACTTACATGCTCACAGGAAATACACAGTTTATGCTCATTAACTGCATGCAGTCACATTTCAAAATAAACTTAGAACATAGGTAGGGGCGGCCAGTAGTTCACCTGGTGGAGCGAATGCCCCATGTACAAAGACCCTGTCCTTGTTGCAGCAACTAGCTGCATGTCATGACTTAACCACGCAGGAACAAGCACCAGACCGGGGGCGACAGAGCCTTCTCCATAGCTGCCCCCTCCCTCTGGAACACTCCCCAAAATACATTTGAGACTGCACCGACCTCTTCCGGTTCAAATCACTCATCAAGACTCATCTCTTGGAAATGGCTTTTAGTATGTGAATAATGTTGTGTGTTTTTGATTGTAGTCCATTTTACGATTGTTTGTATCTAATGTAAAGTGTCTTTGAGTACCATGAAAAGCGCTCCATAAATAAAATGTATTATTTTTATTAATATTATTATTATCCCCTCTCTCTCACACTCTTCATGCTAATACTGCCCTATCAATTAAAGTCAAAAAGCCCTAAAAATATCTTTTAAAAAAATGTTTTAGGTGTATTTCCTGAGCCATCAAAAGCATGTGGTTAGGTAGAAATATTGTGGTATGGCTTAAAATAAGTACATTTGTTTACAATGTAATATACCGTCACGTGACATACATAACTAGCATAGTATGCTCCAAATATCACCAAACTACTTTGTCATTAAAATAACTCAAGTGACTTTTGGATTCACATGAGACACAATCACAGCGGTCTCCTGGGTGAAAGTCCACAGTATGTTTGAACCATCCACCTCCCCTCCCGCCCACAATTTGTAGGCCTTTTTTTGCTTTTAATACCACGGCATTTCCTCTGAGCTTCCAAAAATGCTGCTGACTGGTACGTGTCAACTGCGCTAAAAGGTACCTCAGGGCTCAGGGCCACTGACCAAGCATTGGTGATTGACAAGTCGGGAGTGAGACCAAGTTTAATAGCTCTGTGAATGAGGAGAGGAAATTCTCAATGCACTCTGCTTACATGCTTTGGGCTGGACGTGACATCACAACTTCAGCTCTTTATGTTAGTTGTTTACTGCAGTCGCATCCCTCAAATCTCTGTTAATAGGATGGTGAGTGCACTGTTATGGTGAGCCATCGAAATGGACACAATATAAAAAAGAATAACACCCAAGTAAAAACAAAATACTATAATTTTCCTTTAAGCTAGCTGGCTGTTTCACACATGCAGATCCTCATCTCCAGCAGTGAATCTAGGGCAGAGTTCCGCTAAAACTTAGCATAAATTAAGCTTAATGTATAAATGTATAAAACAAATGAGCCCCTCTCTGAGCTTATTGGGGCTTTAAGGCTCTATTACAGTAAATCAAACAGCTGTTCTCCCATTTTAAGCTGTCAGATCACTTTGAGTTTTCTGGAGTCCCAACAAGATAACACACAGCACTTAACAAGTGCTCTTTGAATGCCCTCTTGTAGACTTGAATGGACAGCCTGTAACCTTATGCTTCATTGGATTCTGTGAGTGCCTGTGCCAGGCATTAGGCTAAATGACTTCTGTTTCCCCCAAAACACTGTAATAGTGTTTAAGGACCTCTGTCCGACAAAGGTTGCGATCTGTCAAAGACATTGGCAGTTAAATTAGAAATACGCCAGTCTTACTCTCGCCTGACCGCTTATGGTGGCGGTCCCATCAGGTATATTAGCCAAAGTGCAGGGACAGGGCTTGCTCCTCAAAAGCGGTTGAGTTTGTAATAGCATTTTCTCATCGTACATCAGGGGCTTATTCTTGGACAAAGATTCTGACCTTGTCTCAAGTCGCTGGAAACTTGACAGTTAAGGAGAATTTATAGGTAGAAAGTTTTAGTGTTGTCTCCGTCAGGTTGAACAGGAAGGAAAGGTGATTTTTCATACTTTGTGTATTATACTGAAGGGAGAATGTCATGGTCCTTAGAGCAGTGCACTCCACAGGTCCTGGAAAAGAAAAAAAAAATCTGAATGAGAAATGGAGGCCCACATTTTTATCTGGGCAAGTAATGATGATGTGTTACCAGCTCCAGGAGGAGGCTGGAGTAGAGGGTAGAAGAGAAGGTGAGACTCAAGGGTGGTTTGGAGGCAGGGGGTTGTGGAGTGCAGTGGCTAAATGTTATTTCCCAACAGGTGATTTTAACATTGAGTGAATAAAAAGGATTTCTAGCACCGTTTCTGCACCGCAAATGGTGGTGAGTATTTGCAAAGTGGATAAAAGGAGTCAGACATTAAGCACCCTACATTTTAGTTACAAAATGATTTCACAAGGTAAAGTGTAAATCCATTCCCAATTTTTTTTGACACATTTAAAATGTGTTGTACAAATTAAAGGAGACCTCAACTGATTTAGCACTGCTCACCTGAGACATTGTTTGACAGCCGTGATGGGCAGTCTGATTCTTTTCACCGTATTGGTTCCTTTGAGTTGATCCGTGTTAATGTAGGTACCTTCTGAGCCTTTTCAGTTTTGATACTTTCTGTAAAATACGGTGTGGACATGCACGTTTGACAGGCAGTGCTGCCCGACCCACAAAACTTCTCTTCAGTGCATTATCAGTCATCATGTATAAGTTTACACTAATAAAGATAAAATATTAATTTTAATCAACACATTCTCACTCCGACCTCACATAAAGACGTTAGGTCATGGACTTTCCACGTCCAGATGCAACATCAAAGGTACCCTAGGTGTGTTGGTCGTTGACGTTTTGGGACGCCGTGTCAAGTTCTGCCTGTTACATGCATTGTCTTCTTTCAAACTATACTTCCATTTTCACAGGAAATTTACCGTTGACATACAGTCTCTTTCAAAATAAATGCACTACATCGGTTAAAAAAAAAGCACATGGTTCGGTCTAGGAAAAAAGAAAAGGGTTTGGTTTTAGAATCTTACGGGACATGAACACCGCTCTCAGTGATTGTTTGACCAATCCACCACCCCTCTCACCTGCCCTACTCGGACTTAGTGTTCAACTTAAATCATAACGTTAAAATATAACGCTAACTAACCGCGTGTCACGCCAACATTGAAGGAAGGCTTTTTTTCGTCAGTGTCTGGCGCTGCAAATCACTGCCCAAGCACCAGATTTCAACTTCGGAGTGACACTGGATTGTTTGAATGAATTGAATAAGTATCCCATTGTGCGCAGGTAGGCTATGTCAGCTCAACTTGATGTCGTTGATAAGGGTGGGTGCACACAGCTAATGCCCCAGGTACCTCCACAGTGTTGTGCTGCATTCATGTGGTGTTGGAAAAATAAAAATGGGTTCCCCATCATATTTCACAGTCCAACTGATCCTTTGCTCTTTGTTGTCAAGGCTTAGAGTTTAGCAGAACTCCAGCAGACAAGTGACTCCACACACACACTTTCCTCACTGTTAGATCAAAACTACAGAGAGCGGTGTTTGCGTCCTGTAAGATTTTTAAGCCAAACTCTGTCTTTTTTCCTGAACCTAACCATGCGCATATGTTGTTGGAGGGAAAAAAAACATCAATTTGTGGTGTTGCACCAATGTAGTGTGTATATTTTTAAAGAGACTGTATGCAAACAATAAATTCCCTGTGAAAACAAGTGGATGTTGAAAGAGGACAATGCATGCAACAGGCAGAACTTGACACTGTGTCCCAGAACGTCAACAACCAACACACCCAGGGTACCTTTGATGTCATATCTGGATGTGGAAGGTCCACGACCAAACGTCGATATGTGAAGAGGTACCACTTTCCTCAAATGAATAAATTCTAGCCTGCAATCCATAACCATGATCTTTTAGGAAAACAAAGACACACTGACATGCCATGCTGTTGCTGGCTAACTTGAGCTTAGCTCTTTGTGGCTAAAAGTTGAGGAGTGACTGATTGGTGGATGTCGGGATATTTTTGTTTGAAACTGGAGCTCACGTAAGCACACATCATGTTTTGTTTTGCAGGAAGAAAACATAATTGGATTTTGGTATAACAATATAAAAATGGATGCTTTATAATGTTTTGGCATTATTACTGTAAATTGGGGCACAAAATGTCCAGGGTAAAAAAAGGTATTTTTTATTTCATCTCAACTTTACATGCTCTGAGCAGCAGCACATGAATGCACCATTGGCCTTGGCTGGGAGAGGTCTCTACTTGAGTCAGATTTAATCGTTCCTCGCTCATTTATTCAGGGACGTTGCTGCATTATGTAATGACACATTAGGGATTTATGAGCACTCGACTGTTCAACAAGCTGACCCGGTGCATACCATACAATAAAAGGAGTGGTTCAAAAAGATTCAATCATCCATTTTTGCCCATCACTACTAGAGGGTCTAAATTGAAAAATGAAATAGGCTAGGCTGCAACAATTGATGCAGTGGAACCAGAAATATTTCTATTTTATTTATTCAAGGTCAACAGTGTGCCTCACGAAGGACGTAGAGTTGGTGTGTGGGGAAACAGTTGCTACCAAATCCGTGCAAGTTAACCTGAAAACTTCCTGTGAAGAACCACCAAACTGCACACCTCGTAATCCTACCAAGACTTTCAAACTGAACTTGCAGAGCTACGTTGCATAAAGGTGTTCTTTGATCTGTAGCGTCTGTCGAACTCCTTATCAGACAATGGTGTGACAAGAGCGGAAAAGCTCTGAGGTAATCTTTGTTATTCTGCTAGAAGTAGTGTTGCCCACAGGGAGAGGATTCCCAGACTGTTTAATCAGCCATATTAATCATACATTATTTATTACAATTACAAGAGCTGCTCTGTGTGCAGCAGTAGCCTCAGCCCTCGAAGGCAACAGCATGAAAAAGAGTGTGTGAATAGATTAAACTGAGCCTTTGGCACTTCTCAAAGAACAAAATGTATCGTTCAGGACCGACTGAAAAGACATCTTTCTATCAGCCCTACATGATGTCAGTCCAGAGGCAAAAGGGAATGACACGCACGTTACTGCTGTGTGGTATATCACACAAATTGTCAGAAGTGGCCTGAGAGCCTGCACCTCTTAGCCTTGTCCGTACTTCAAGGCACCAGGTTTGAGCACTGAGGCTTGATCATCTCCCTTAAATACAAATAAGCCACAGTGGAATAATGCAGTAATTGACAGGGTGAAACTATTGAAAAGTGCATGTCTCAGTTGTCGCCACCAGGCACTTGGTTCACTACCATACTTTTTGGGAGCCAGCACCTGCTTTGCCAAACACAAAGCCTAGCAGAGAGTTTGCCATTACAGGTATTTCTCCAGGCCATCCATCATCGTGGCACGGTAGCGCTGAGGTATGCTTAGGTGAGGCTGATTAAAGCCAAGGATGCTCCCGACCTGAAGGAAATGAGAGGGGAGGGAGGACCCGAGCCCCTGCTCCATCCATCTCCCTACTGCTTTATTCATGTGCTATCTGGTTCACTGGCTTTTGCTTCGTGTTCCCTCTCCATTACTTGAATTCTACAGCAGGTGCTGGTGAATTGTGCATGTGTCATTATATGTTCCACGGTACCTTCCCCTAACTGCTTTTTTTGTGTGTGGATGATTGTGCATGGAGAGATTAATGCTAAACATTTATTCACAAAATTCACTGTATCGCATAATGTGAATAAAGATAAAATGACATAATAAAATTATAAAAGGTGGGACTTATTAAACATACAACAATATTAAATATTAAACCTCCTGTGGATTGGAGGCTTGCACAATCTTTTTGAATCCTTTTTTAATATTACCCCTAAGCTTCATTTGAAATATTTCCCATTTGTTGATTTCAATTGCTCCTTAGCTCATTTTTCAATTTTTTTCTTTTTTTTTTTTTTATTATATTAAAATTTTTGTACTCTATGAGTGGTGGAAGAAACAGTCAGAACTTTTACTTAGGTTAAAATAGCAATACAGCAGTGCAGAAAAACACACAAAAGTCCTGCATTCCAAATTGTACTCAAACTTGCAAAAGTATTAGCATCGAAATATACTAAAGGTACCAAAGGTAAAAGTGCTTATTATGCAGAATGGCCCATTTCAGAATAATGTATATTATATTATGAGATTATCATTACTCATGCATTATTGTGTGCATTAATGTTGCAGCTTACTTCTTATAATCTTGGTAGCTTGTGAATTTCCCCCAGGGATCATCTTATCTTAACCCATAATAATATATTTTTATTTGTTAAAGGTTCAGTGTGTAAGATTTAAGGGAATTTAGTGGTGTATAGGTGTGAGGACTGCAGATTGCAAACACCTGAAACTTCTCCTGGTTAGAATTCCTTCAACAGTCATTGTTCAGGAGGTTTTTAACGAGAGCCGAGTCATCCGTAGAGGTCTCTTCCTGTCCAAAACAAACAGACCCAGTGATTAAAACTGGTAAAACACTGAATAAATCAGTTTCACGTTTAAAAAAGTATTGTTTTTAAGGTTCAAATGTAAATCTCATTTGACTGAGTTGATGTATAAAAGGTAAAATATATATGATTGCTAAGGTTGAAGCTAAGACATTAGTTCATTGTTTACTTTCCTGTACATCTGTGGAGGAACTGTCAGGTGTGCCATTAAGGTGGAATTTGCTATGGGACCGTGTGTAGCGTAGTGTTAAGAATGTCTTGCCAGGCCTGACTTTTTCAATTCAATTAAATTCAATTTTATTTATAAAGCCTAATATCACGAATTGCAATTTGCCTCAGAGGGCTCAAGGCTCAAGTGGATGGTAGGAAAGATGATCAGAGGGACGTTTAAAGGACTTTAAGAGCTTTAGGAAACTCTTTTTATGACAAGCAGCCGACAGGGTATTTTATTTCACTTTGTTTCTCCTGATTGCGCCGACTGCCATTTTGTTTTCTCCTCTGTCATGTTACACTTTGTTAGCTGTATTGATGCATTCTCTGTTATGTTTATTCTTAATCTGACAAGAGGGATATACTTCAGAGACACAGAAATGCCCAAATTAACACCCGCTTGAGAGAACTGACCTGTGTCTGTGTTGTTTTGTCCAGTGTTTGTTTTGTTCTTCTGAGCAACAGTGGAAACATCTCTGTAGAAGAGGACCTCCTTCCATGTAGATATAAATGGCTCATTCTAAAGTAACAACACAGTGGTTCTTATTTTCAGGTGATTACACAATAAAGACAACAAACTTATGTTATATTCCATTTCTGCCCATTTGCCAATTTTCCCTAAATCCTACACACTGGACCTTTAATTATGCTTTTATTCTTGTCTGAATCTTCAAAATAACTTGTAACTTAAGCTGTCAATTAAGTGCAGTAAACGCTGAATTGTGTAATAGAAGTTTGAAGTCATAGAAAATGGAAATACTCAGGGAAAATACAAGTACCTCAAAATGAAGTACATTACTTTCCACCACAGACTCTAATTGCCTGATTTGATTAACTGCAGTGTTAAAATGTTTTAATCTTGATTTTCCCGTGTGAAGTACTGTGGGACTTAATTTTGAAAGGTGCAATATAAATAAGGATTTTTCCCCAAGTGAAAAACTCAATAATTTTTAGTCTCAAGCTTAACTGACTTAAGAACATCATATGTGGCAGCTACTGAGGTGAAATAGAGGTTTCAACTACAGGCTTACAGAGTTAAAATGTGCCCGAGGACTAAATTTAACCGTCCTTTAAAAGTAATCAGTAATAATTTTAAATCAATTCTGAACAGTTAATCCATGAGGAGATGCCTGAATTGAAACGGTGTGATTTTGTCCTCTTTGCCAAATAGGATCTGAGGTGCTGCTTTCAGAGGCAAGGTAGAACTGAGAGAGATATGTGACTTGATTGCAAAGTAGAGAGCTACAGTGGCGTAGCCTTGGTTTTATTTTGGAAATCAGCAATTACATTTTTCCCTTTTTTTTCTTTATTTGTTTCACTTTTCTGGATTATAAGAACTTAAAACAATATACTTTATGCAGAACATCCCCCCCAAAAAACAACAACAAAAAAACAAGCAAAAAAAATAAAACAATGTATAGACTCATACAGAAGTAACCCCTCTCAATCATCAATTTTGACCCACTAGAAGAAGAAGGGGAAGACATACTTTTTAAATCCCAGAGGGGAAATTCAATTTTTCACCCTGCTGTCACACAGGCTCAAAATACACACACATGCACAAACAAGACCTATAAATGCATTAAATGGAGAGATGTCAGAGCGAGGGGGCTGCCTATGGACAGGCGCCCCAAGCGAACACACTCACACGCCAACCTTGTCACATATCGACATTAAGTCATGGACCTTCCACCCCCAGATACAATATGAAAAGTACCCTGGGTGTGTTAGTTGTTGACGTTCTGGAAGGCTGTGTCAAGTTTTGCCTGTTACATGAATGTCTTCTTTCAAAATGCACTTCTGTTTTCACAGGAAATTTACCGTTTACATCCAAACTCCAGATATGAACACCGCTCTCCCGGTTGAAAGTCAGTGTTTGTTGAACCCATCCACCACCCCCACTTGGACTTTCACCACCTTAACTTTCGTTCTTCTCCTTCCGCGTTTCCCCCTGACGCCACCAAGCGCTGTTAAATTATAATAGCAACCAGCTGCGTATCATGCCGACATTAATGGACTGCTCTTTTCATCAGTGTCTGATGCAGAATCACTGCCCAAGTGCTGGATTTCGAGAGTGAGACTGGGTTGCCAGAGTAGTGGGGGGTTCGGGGCCTTGCTCAAGGGCACCTTGGCAGTGCCCAGGAGGCACCAGACCACGCTCCATATTTTGGTCCGGACGGGGACTTGAACAGTGACCCTCTGGTTCCCAGCCCAAGTCCCTACTTGTACCCAAGTACCCAAGCGGCTACTGCTGCCCCACTAGAGAAATGTGGTGGTAATTTTTTTGCAGAGACTTTGCCCTCTGCCTGTACTTTCTTATTTTCTGTGTCCGGGGCGTTCATGGGCGTTTACACCCACAGCAGGTGAGGTTGGTGCTTTACAAAAAAGGTAGCAACCAGCTGCCAGACCATAAGCAGCAGGCATTCAGGAGACACAGTGCCAAGAAAAAGAAGAAAAACAAAACATAAGCATGGTTCTCAAAAGGTAAGGATGCAGCACTGTACTTTGCTCTGCGTGTAAGTAACAATGGTCCATGTTTGCCATTTCACAGTTAAAAATATGTTTTTTGTGAAGTAAATATCTTTGACACAAATGTTGAAAGAACACACTGAAATAAGAAAAGAAATAATAATATTTAGACATTTTAAATCTTTCACAGTTAAAGAGGTATGGATATCTGTGGACAATCTGTGGAGCATAGAAGGTAAGAACAACGTCCATTTGAACTCAAAATCTAACGTTAAGTTAGATTCATATTTCTGTCACAGTGCCAAACAAGAAAACTAGAGGTAGAAGCTTCACAAAGATATGCCTTGTTGCCTTACATGTTATCAGGCCAAGTGAGATTGAATAAATGAAAAACAGGATGGGGCCTAAGACTAAACCTTGAGGAACTCCACAAGGTAATGTGTGCTGAAAAAGGAGTTTCCTATAGAGGGAATGCTGTCAGGATAAGTTTGCCTTCAGGGCTTTCTGCCAGAAAGGGCTTTGGAAAAAGGTTTTGGAAAATATCAGGGTTGGGGTTAAAATGAAAATATTTCAGCCAGAAAGGGTTTTCTGGCAAAAAGCCCTGAAGCCAAACTTCTCTCATATGCTGGTGATAGGAGCTGGAGCAGTTTAGTTTTTCCTTTGATGTATACCCACAAATCTAAGGCAGCCCATTAAAAATCAGCGTTGTCAAATGGTGCATTAAGATCTAATAGGATTAAAATTGAACTTTTAACCCCAATTTGCTGCAAAAATAAAATCACTGGCTGTAACTTGTGTAAACACGAGGATGTTTCTATGTGTTGCTCTAAAATCCAGATGGAATCTTTGCTTTGAACTGATACCTCACATAAGACGTGAGGTCTGTATCCAGATTTATTTTTTAAAGAGGTATTTTAATCTAAAAAAAACAACAAAATGAGGGGAAACAACATTTTGCAAACAATGAGTCATTATAGGAATATATATGGGCAGGGGGGGACAAGTGATTGACACTGTACAAATTGCAGATTCTATCAAAAATGGGAGAGATGCTCCCCCCAAAAAATGACCCAGTCCTTTTAACATCAATCACATGAAGATGAAGTTTATACAAGCAGGTCATTTGGAGTGATTAACCTTTTTGGCATATGATAAATGTAAATGTTATGCCCTCAGATAAATGCACTGATTAGATATGGGCATTGGGGGCATGCTGATTTGAAAAGCCTTTTTGCTACATCAACGTGATGAAACATCACTAATAAAACTAATAAATCAATTACACCCACTTTAAACAATTTGCATAGGCTAAATATTTGATCTTTACAGGGAGGAAATTTGGATCATGTTTAACAGTGATTTTCATACAGACAGGGGTATTCAAATTTAAATTTGCCATCCATAAAGGGAAGAGTTGCATAACATTTTGCTTCGTGTTGCTGCTCTTGTAAGATAGAAAATCAAATATTCAGTGTTATGCTTGCTGTAAGACTGTATGAGCTTTCTGGATTTTGTTGGATGCTTTTCAATTTGTAAAATGAAATGAGAAGTTGTGAGATTAATACAGCTTACCTGTGTGGATCACTGAGGCTTCCTTATACAGCACTTGCCAAAGATGTGGGAATGACTCAGAGAAAGTCGTGCTGAAGTCTGGGTCGATTAACTTTTTTTTTTTCTTCTTCTTGTTTTTATGCTTCTAATGAGCTGTTTCATCTCAAGGGGCTTATCCTGCTACTGAAGTGAATAAACCTAGTGTAATGTATGTTTGGAATTCAAAATGAGTTTAATTTCCTTTCTCTATTGTGTAACATAGTACCTTTTGTTAGAGGATCGATTTTGATCTGAATTGTACAGCCAAGGTGATATAATATTCAGTTTAGATATTCAGTAGAATAAGAATGAAGTGTTCCTGATTCTGTCAGCTATGAGACATGAAGGTAGCAGTGACGGACCTGGCAGTTTTTTGTGGTGTTTTTTAGTTTTCTCTTACTCTAATGCTCTCCACATACACTCCACCATCCTTAACAATGCTCTAGCATGTTCTAGCTGCTGTGGCCCGGGGGTAGAGTGGGTCGTCCACTAATCATAAAACCAGTGTTTTGATCCCCAGCTCCTCCAGTCTGCATGTCGGAGTATCCTTGGGCAAGATACTGGACCCCAAATTGCTCATGATGGCTGTTCCAAAGGTGTGTGATAGTGTGTGAATGGTTATTGAGTAGCAGGTGGCACCTTGTAAGGTAGCATTGGCCACCAGTGCGTGAATGTGTGAAAGAATAAAGAAGCTCATACTCTCCATAAGCTTTTACCCTTGGGTGGATGATACAGGATACCCAAATTTAAGCTGAACCATTTTAAAAATTCATTTGTGCCAACTCCAATAAAGATTTTAGATAATAATATTGCTCAATGCTCTGTGTAGTAAGTGTTTTGATGTTCTTTTCATAGTGTATGCTTTTCATTTTTTCTGGACTATTATTGTAAGGCAGCAATACTTGCACAGCTACTGAGTCCAAGACAAATTCATCTTATTTCATCTTTGGAACCTTGGTGCTTTCTAATAAACCAACTCCCATTTCCCAGCAGTTTTAGGTGGAATCACTGTAATCAAGGATGCGTCACCATCATGGTAGCAAGAGAGCAGATCACATTGCATTGGTTACCTGCAAGCTCCTGTCCTGGTATTATAGATGTTTGTTTTAATCCAAAAAACAAGCATGGACGGACTATAAGAAGACATAAAGAATATTATTACATGCCAGACTCCATCCTCCTTTTCGTGCCCGCTGATGTTGTCATGGTTCACACTTCAGGTAAAGGAAAACATGCTATTTTTTGGTTCCTGCTGGATAACCAACGTTTCATCCATCCATACATCTTCATCTGCTTATCCACGGCAGGGTTGCGGGGGCAGCAGGCCAAGCAAAGCATCCCAGACGCCCCCATACTCAGCAATGCTTTCCAGCTCCTCCTGGGTTACCCCAAGGCATTCCAAGATCAGATGAGATATGTAATCCCTTAGCGTGTCCTGGGTCTGCCCCAGGGCCTCCTACCAATGGGATGTGGCCCAGTGTTTTAGGTTCTGGTTATTTGTTGGTCAGAATGCTCCAAATGGTCCGAAATTAGTTGTGGGAACCAGAATGAAACCTGTTTCGTGTTTTTGGAAAAGGGGTATCTCTGAACCCATTAAGGTAAACTGTGTTGCCAGGACTAGAGGTGGAACCCGTACTACAGAGTGACTGGACAGTTCAGTACATCTGAACTCCTGTGCATGCAGTGATCAGTCAAAGACTGTCGAAATTAATTTTTCTTTCTGTGCCCACTACACCACTGTGATAAAGAATTGCTAAATCTAAAACCTTGTCCTTGTAGAAGCTTCTGAAAAAATGTAGATTCTTGGCTTCTTTCAGGGGAGGCATCCTCATATTAACAAACATTTAACGTGATTCTTGTTTTCAGGGTAGGGTTGTTCCTTTAAGTACATCAGGATTCTTTTGGCAGTAGCAGAGGACGTAAAGTGTAATCCTCTAATGACAGTCAGGCCCGGCTTGGCTCACATATTACTGTGAAGAGGTTGTAGCTACAGCAGATCCTGTTAGTTTCAATTTTCTTACTGCTGCTGAGCCAGCAGAGTGAACTGAATGATAAGGGACCAGAATCAAGCCTAATCCTTCTATCTCCCTCCCTCTATGTCTCTCTCTTTCTCAAACTAACCACGACCAGTTGATCTGCCATCACCCCTGGCTGTGCCGAAGAAGCCAATAAATGTTCCTCTTGGGTGTGATTTGATGTAAATTTTATTGTCTTCAACATCGACTGATTCTCATCTCTTACTAAGATGTAAGCAGGGAAGGAGGGGAGCCTTAATGTTTTTTTTTCCATTCTGCTCCTGCTCTCCACCTTCTCCCCTGGCAGCACAGGAGGTTTGGATTGGAAGAGGCAGCCTTAAAGCCTTCCCTTGGTGTATTTGACATTATGTGGCAATCCAGAGATGGCAGTCTAAGCAGCATAATCTGGACCTCCTACCATCTGCCTGGGATGTGACCCATGCTTGTGCTTTGAAGAAATATTGCACACAGAAATGTGCTTACAATTTCAATGCTATAGCGTATGATTTATTTATAAGTTTTTGGTCATTTGCAGACTGGCACAC
Organism: Epinephelus awoara; assembly: GCA_035609425.1. Classification (NCBI taxonomy): domain Eukaryota; kingdom Metazoa; phylum Chordata; class Actinopteri; order Perciformes; family Serranidae; genus Epinephelus; species Epinephelus awoara. The sequence goes on along the minus strand of CM069302.1, from coordinate 12,199,841 downwards.
CTGATTTCTCATATTTTTTTGGTGCATCTACTCTAAAATGCATCCAACAGAATGGAAAAGCTTCACTTTAATAAAGCAGTAGGCTTGGTAACTTTATGCCACTTCACTGTTTAGCAGGGAAACATTTTAGCTGAGTGATTCACCTTGAATAAAAACAAGTCGAGCTCAGTGCTAAAAGAACATATTTTTTGTTTCTCCTTTGAAAAAAAGTTTTTTATTCCCTGTTTATTGTACTTCGTTTGACTGCTGTCAGAGCTGTTTCATGTGCATCAGCATTTGAATTTTGACTCAAAGGGAGCACCTCTGTCTGAACCAGAAACTCTGCGGGAAGCTCAGCAGAGGAAAGGCAAACGACCCAGAAACAGACCTGCGCGCGTGTCTGCGTGTATGCATGTGCGTGTGTTGTGGAGAGGAGTGGGTAACAATGGGTTGATGTAAATCAGAAAGGCCATTTCCAAGTATGTTATTTGTATTCATACAGTATGAAGAGCTTTCAGTGAAGGATTATTCTTAAGAAAAGAGGGATAGTCAAAGACATCACAATTTGCTTTTTTGTTATTATGTTTAGAACGATTGTTAGGATATTTTCAATATATATTAACTGTTCTATAACAACCTATTAAAATGGAAATATATAATGGATTAATGTAAATAATGAATGAAAACAATGTGGAATCGCAACAGTATGTTAACCGTTGGCTGCTGATCACCTTCAGTTTTGACAAATGGAGTCACTAAATTCACATTAAGCTTTTCAGGACGTCCTTGTTTGCTAATTCTGTGTGTTTTAGGACAGTGCAGTGCGTGGATGCAATGTTGTTTTGAAGCCAACTCTCATATCTAAAATCTCTGCACTAAGAACAGAACACAAGAACAGACATTCAACTGTATTACCACGATATGATAAGGAAATTTAGGGATTATCTGATGATGGATTACTATAATATAAGCAAGTTATAAGTCCACTGATATAAACTAAAAGCATAGAAGAATGGGTACCGGGAAAAACACAGGAAAACACATTTACTGATACCGCTATAAAGAGGTGTTTCGTAGGGCTATACGGCAAAGACTGATTTGGTGTTCTTAGACATTCAAGGCAAATGTGTTTTTCTGTGTGCTACAGATTTCCTCAGTGGCATCTGAATACAAATAACAACTAGACATGTTTGAAAAATTAAGAAATATATTACTTGTGTCTTCCTAGATTTTTGTCATAGGTATACTATGCAGGATTTTCTAAAGACGAAAACAAACATATAGGCTAATACAAAAGTAATCCATCTCAATCATCACTCACGACCCCCTAGAAATGTGTGGTGGTGCATTTATCTGCAGAGACTCTGCCCTCTGCCTGTATTTTCTTATGAAGTGAGGTCAGACTTTATAAAAAGGTAGAGACCAGGTGCCAGACTGTAGGCAGCATGCATCTAAGAGGAAGTTGACGGAAATTGCAGACACGCTGCTGAAAAAATGAAAATATTGGGTGACGAAATGCCAAGTGGACAAAGCTCGTTCCAAAAGCGAGTGAATCTGGGGTTGGCTTTCACTTTCCCTGGCAATGCTGCTTACAATTTGTAGCCGACAGTTCCTGCATAGTATACCTTTAATTTCCATATAAGAAAGACACTTGAAGCACCTAGTAGTGTTACATCACTGCTTGGGCAAAGGGACAGAGTACATGTGCCATGTAATTAGTACATAGTTGAAGGAAATAATTAAAAATCTTTGACATAATGTGCAGCCAAAAAAGTCATAATTAGAAAGGTTTAAATTTTCATTACGATAATGCATACATTATGAGAAAGCTTTTGGCATCAATAACGAGACTGAAAATAAATAGAAATCATAGCAGGTTTCACACCCGGCCATACTGAGTTGTAAGCAATCCAGAGATTGTGTGTGTGTGTGAGAGTGTGTTGGTGTGTAAGTGTGTGTGCGGGGAAATGACTGAAGGGAGTCGTGTGACAGCTTTCAGGAAGAGCCTGGGGACGATCAGACCATCTCATAAAGGATTTTTGCAGCAGATGGTTGTCTGCCTGGTCGGGGCTGAGCGGTGATTCTCCCTGCCCTTGTCTCTGACCTGGTGTCATCCTTTTTTCAGTACGGAGGGCAGCTGAAGGCCAGTGATTTTTCATACTGGAACTTGTCCTTGGAGCAGGGAACCAGCAAGCGTATTGAGACCTGTGAGAATGCTCTCTCTAACAGACCTGTGTAGAATTTAGGATTGATTGTGAGGTGTTGATGAACCTTTTTAATGCTCAACAGAGATGTATTTAAAAACATGCTTCCTGCTCTCATGGTCATCTGTCTTTATTCATTCTTTATAACTCTGGATTTTACATCTGTGCTGCTTCACAGATTCAAGGCTTTATTTGTAGATGTTGACTCTGAGAGGCTTTAGAGAGGCGGTTTTAATTTGGCCACCCTCGGCTATAACATTTGTAAATCCTCTAATCAAGAGGTATTCCCCAGTATTGTTTCAAAGAAGTGTTTCATGGGACACGGACAATAGCACTGACTGATGATCTCATACACTCTGCATTGAAAAAAAAAAAGAATTTACCATGGAGAGATAAAATATTTATGATGCATTTGGAACAAATCCCATCCTGTATTCGCCTCTGCAATCTCCTTTGAATGTGGAGCGGAGTGAAAGAGGCAGGAGCTCTGCGCTGCTCTCTCCAGAGATGCCTGTAGACAAATGCTGGCTATATCAAAACTTCAGTGAGGGAGGTGACAGTGTCAGCTGCTGAACTGTGGGGGAGTGCAATGTGCAAGCGGAAAACAGTGTTTGAGTCTGGCTGCTATTTGATTCTGGCTTTGGTTTGGCCTTTGCAAGGTTTCTCTACTGACACCTAATGGTCATAGTGATATAAAATATTAAAAATATCTCCAAACAATTAGAGAATAAATATAGACATGACACACATATCTTATCCTCACAACACCAGGGGCTCCCTGAATAAATCCACTTTTCCAGGGGCTTTGCCACTTGTTTTTTATTCTCCCGCCTATAAATAATAAGCATCCTCTTTTTTCATCCTTCCTCACACCTTTTACACTGCATTATTTATAGAAAAAAAGAGTAGGTATTTTACCACCAATTTATAGGTTGTATAATACATTATTAAATCAGTAATCTATTGAAATTATTTATTTTACATCCTTAATCTGAGTCAGTCTCACTGCTTCTAGAATGTAAAATTAAATCAAAACCTACGTTAGAAAATGAGATTGAAAATTATTGATTATTTGAATAATCAAACATCCAAAGTGCATACTCAAACACGCTGCTGTAGTTCTAGTGCATGGACTATAATCTATTTTGGTGTACCCTTATACATCAGCCGCACCATGAGTCTGAGTTGGAACAGGTCCAACATTGAGCAAAAAGGATAGAACATGGCGCCTGACTTTTCAAGTCCTTGAAGGTTAATTATTCAAGAATTCCCTCTTCTCACAAGAAGCCAAGAACAGCAGGAAAGCACAGTGTGCTACAGCGTCTTCCTTTTTCCCTTTGAGAGTGTCAGAAGTTTAAAACCACTGTTCGACTATAATTGAAATGCACATGTTGTCTGAAGTCTGGTGCCTTCAAGCAAGGCAGAAGGAAAACACAGTACAAACATAACCTCAGACACTCTCTCCGTAAGCAGAGCAATCAGCGATATGGTTCTAATCAGCGACAAGACTAATCTGCTCTTTGTTATTTCGATTATGCATGCATTGTGAGTGTAAATGAGGCTATGTGTGTAAATTAGTTGGTTCATCTGATTAAAGATTAAAAAACATACCGGTACATGAATATGTCGGACATATAAACAACAACACAACAAGAATACAGTTTCCATAATTAGATTTTGGTAGTTTAAAAAAAAAATCAATTGAAAGCAATTAAAATTCACATAAGGAGCCGACATTTCTGTGAGAGCTGCAAGGGGATATAAACAAACCTCAAACAGACAAAACTGGAGGCAGAGGAACGCCTTCACCAGATTCACATGTTGAAATCTCCTCAAAACATTTATGTCATCTGTGTATAAAGGCCTCTTTTATTCCTCCTTCATAACAATTTCCTCAACCAAATCTTTTCTCATCCTTAACAGAACTAGAACTAGACACAGAAAAATATTTTGACAACAGGAAAAGCAAAATTGTAGCCTCTCCTCCACTAAAAAATCTTTAGACTCTGTGGGCCATTACGCAACATCGCCTATTCACTGAAATTTCGAACGGCTCACATTGTCATCAATAAACCCCAAACTGCACTACACTTTCTAATCCAAAATCAGATAAACAAACAACTACAGCACTGTTTTAGCTGCAGATACCTCATATCCATGGATGGATTACTGAACAGACCCAGCAGGCACAGGCCCAGGGGTTGAAAGTGTCAGCCCACCCTGGCTTTAACCTACAAAAAGAAGACACAAAACAACTACAAACAGACAAATATCAACACATTGTCACTCCAACCTCGTTACATATGATAATTGCTTAACCTTCCACATCCACACATGACGTGCAAGGTACCCTGGTTGAGTTAGTTGTTGCTCTCCAATACCGCGTCAACTTCTACCTGTTGCATGCATTATCTGTTTTCAAAATACATTCATGTTTTCACAGGATATTAAACGTTTGCATACAGTCTCTTTCAGAATAAATGCACTATATCGGTACAACAGTTGGGTTTAGGACAAAAGAACAGGGTTTGGCTTTACAGACTTACAAGAAGCAAACACCAGCCTCCCAGGTGAAAGTCGGTGGTTATTGGACCCATCCACCACCCCTGCCTACACTACATTTCCATTTAACATTGCTGGGCACGTTAAACAATAATAGCAGATGGCGCTGAATCATGTCGATGTGAAAGGACGACTTTTTTCGTTGATGTCGACACTGGAAGTCTCCGACTAAGCGATGGTTTTTGACACCTTGGGGGTGAGACCAGGTTGCACAAAATGACGACAAGGAGACACAAAATGACCACGGATACCAAACCACAAAAAGATACATTAGACTACAAAAAACGCAACAACGACAACAACAAAAGAAGAGGCAAAAACCACCATATTATAATCTGCCTATGCTCATATCATAATAAGCATCATGTGCTTTATGAACCAACCAAATACCATTTCAGCATTCAGCAACGTCACCTTTCTCAAGCAAATGAAGAGAATTCAAAATGCAGGTCTTTCTGGTCCCACTGATCACCTGTTAGTGCAAAACACACCTCCAATAAAGACATGTCATGACAAATCAGAAACAGTAAGATACCATGAACAATAGTTAGACCAATGGAACTGTAAAAGTTAATTAATTTATAAAGCTAGAGGGCACCAGGGATGGCGTTAGTGTCCCCCTGGTGCCCTCGTCAAAAAGCCTGCAGAGTTTTTCCTCTGGATTTTTGCAAAGATTAATCAACTCTGTGGCGAACAAACATTTATGACACTTGCATGTTTTGCTCAGTGAGATAATCTCCACAAATGAACACCACTTTTTTGATTTTTGAAGCCTAAATGCAGTCACCAGATGTAAAAGGCAAGGTTGTTTGGGAACTAAATAAAAGATGTTCGTCAATATTATCACGGTCATAGATCACAGATGAAATTTTGGGTGTATGACAATACACTGCTATGGAATTTTTTCGGGGGATTGTTGGTGGCTGTGAACAACATGATGTTCAACTGAAATCAAGCTCCAGTGGCAGCACAGTGGGCGTCAAGACCTTCATTTGCTTTTGCATTTTAGATGAAGGAGATCCTACCCCTCTCTCCTCTTTTCTTCTTCACAACTTTGTTGAAAAGTTGTTCTCTCAGAATATATAAAACTTGCCAACAACACTAAAGCTGTGAGCCCCAAGGGCAGTTGGGTGATGCATGGAGAGAAAAAAACCTGATAATGAACTGAAGAAAATCGTACTTCAGACTAAACAGAGGAGAGGATTTCACTCCTGATCAACACTGATCTTCTACAATGCCTGTACATATCTCAGTCACATCCCTGCTGGGCAACACATTTATAATACTTTGATGATTTCATTCAGAAACATGAGCTGTCGTAAGAAATATACCGCAAAAACTACTACTTTGTAAATATTAACTACTGTATACTGTGTGTATGCAGGTTTTGCTTAATCCAAACATACCAGCAGGTGATTTCGCTGATTTAAAATAACTGTGAGGGTGAGGGTGTGTTAAATGAGATGCTCAAGTGTTTACTTGCATTAAAAACTGCCTCCACAGGTCCCGAGTGATAACCATGCTATCAGTAAGCATGTTGTGCAAGAGCACAACAAAACAAAACAAAACATGAACCAGCATCCAGATAGCCCTGAAAAATCACCCGCTGGTTCCCCATCCCTTCACACGGAAACACTATCAAGATTGCAGAGGAAACAAGGGAAAGCTGCATTTTCTGAAAATAGTGTATATGTGTGTGTGCCGCTTGAACAGCTGTCTCCTGGACTTTTTTGCTGGTGTGCTGATGGTGATGATCATTAGGGCTGTAGCTACCATTGAGGACTCTAGGGTCATGTCTTCACATGGTTAGACCAACAACATAATTAACCCTTTGAAACCTGGAGCAACACCTCTGTTCTTGTGCTGCTTTCCGACATCTTTTGCAAGTATTCACACCTTTGAACCCTGAGTAAATTGGTGCAGTTTCTTTCAGGAACATGGGGGAAGCAGGCAAAAAGCAACTTGGTAAGACATTTCCCACAAATTGCAAAATAAATAATAGATTTAGAAAATTATTTTAATTATTATTTTAAGGAGAAAAAAAATCTAGGGAAAAACTATATTTATAATTATCACTATTACATAAGATTATGTTTAAGAATTTTTAGAATTTTTAGGCTCCCTTTCCAGGTCATTTCTTTGTTTCTTTGTTTGTTTTTAACTTCTTTTTTTTTTTAACCAATTTTCTTGTTTTTAATTTTCTCTTTTTACTAATTTGCTTCTAATTTTTGGGGTCAATTTTTGTCTCATGTTGCTCATTGCTGTCTTCACATGTTTTTGACAGAAACCAAGCCAATTTGCTCATGTCAAGTGTTAAACACATAAATAAATATAAAGTATTTAATATTTTCCCACCAAAATCTTACCGCTGTGTTACTGAAACACAATTTATTGTTAACCAAAATTTACAGGGGAAAAAGAAGTGTTTACTAACTAAATAAAACATGAACATTTCAAATCAGCTGCTTAAATATTTCAGAGACTTATTTATTTTACTTTGTTACTGGTGGATGGGGTTTGCGATGCATTTGTGGAACTTGGATTCATGACCTAAGTATTTCTGAAATTCTGGCTACTGCCCTGATGATAATTTGGCTCTAATACTTCTCAGGGTGTACACATTTTTCATGACATGTTTTTGCCTTTTTTTTTGCCTTTTAATTTGGGTGAAATATGTTAACTAACAATTAGCCTACTGCCATTACTTTATAAGGAAGAAAGTTGTTGTTTTTTCAACACAAAAATAAGAAAAGTGATTTTAAAAACGTTCCACAAACGACTGTAAAGAAAAATAACAAAATATAAAAATAAAAAATAAGAGTATGGAGGTGATCTCTGACACGAAGCCCCGCCCACTCCGCAATGTTGCATCAGCATCGCAATATCCGGGCTACGTCATCAGCCCTTACCCGGCACTTTGCTGCTAACATCTCACTCTGCCCGGACTCGCAGAAGTTATCTCTCTCAAAGTGAGGTAACTTTTCACTTGTGATGGCGGACCAGGCTGTCGTGGAGAAAATGAGCGAACTGCAAGTCGACGACAACAAAAAGGTGACACGTCAGTCTCGTAACCGGCTACATTCAAGTCCTGTTAGCTAGCTAGCAGCTAGCCTAGCCGGTGGTCGGATTCATGCTGTCATTCAGCGTCCAGCAATGTGGCGATGTGGCTAGCTAGCTTTATAATAACATTGTGCTAGCTTTAACTTATATGTGACTCTCAGATTAGCTGAAGAGTAAGTTTCACGTTTGTTTTCATCTGTTCAGGTGTTAAAAATGCGACCCATTGCCGTTAAGCTAGCCCAGTTGGCGAGTTTGGTTTGGCTAACGTGGCATAAAGTGCCTTACGCCAAAGTCCATTCAAAAATCTGTCAATTTAATGTTTCACTGCTTGGCGGTAGGCTCTCACACATATTTCAATAACAGTTAGGACCTAGCACGAGTCATTTATGTTCAACTTGTAAATCGGCATACACCAAATGCTCCAAGCGGATCTTTTTCATATAAAATTGCCTCTTAAAAAGTGGTTTGTAACGTTACTTCCACTCATTTCTAATAATAACCTTAGTGTGCGTTACAACTTGGAGGGGGCTGTCAGGTGGTGAGCACTACTTTTAAATTATCACTGGGTCACTTGCATGCTGCATTTACCCTTGTGGTTTTTGTGAAAGGTCTTGAGTCATACTATAACTGCTCTGTACTACTTTTTTAGCACTATTAAACAACCAATTTTAAGATAATAGATAATTATATTGAAGTGTTAATATGTTTATGTGCCTCCTGTCAGCAGTGTACGTTCCTACTGTTGAGCATTGTGCTAGTGTTTACCTTTCCAATTTCTTATGTAAATAGTGCGTAGGTTGTATACCGGAAGTTTTCTGAGTGAACTTCATACCAAGCTTGTGTTTCATTTGCTTTCCTCTTGATAAAATGTCACTAATATCCTGGTGTGATTTTTGCACAGGGGGGAACTGGAAGTGGTAAAGATGGAGGAAAGAAGAAGGCTAAAAGTGCCGCAGGGGATTCTGGAGGCAGGGCTGAGGTGAGTTTCGCACAGGAGCATCAGAAAGTAATTAGATTTTATTAGTAGACATAATGATGTTTTGTTTCTCAAGAGGTTGAATCATGATGCATATTTAGTGCTTGTGTCATTGCAGGCTCACGTTTCTCAAAGCACTCACACGCCGGCTTCATGGTTGTTGAGGTTTTTGATCAGATACTAGTATGGTTAAAACTTTAAATGTGGTAAAGCACTCCACAGATTTCCAAGCACAATGAATAACAGGTCAATCAGAAAAAAACCTTGGGATAGTTTGAGCGTGGATACAAGTTACAGAACATCTTTCAGCAATCTAAAAGACAGACTGTAAATATGAGGTGTTGCTTTCAGTACTAACTTGCCAAATAAAGTGGTTTGTCTTTGTGCTCTCACTGTTTTGTCCATATGTTCCATAATAACTCAAAGTAAAGATGAGGCAAGCTGAGAAGATTAGAAGATAGTGGGTTGACAAAGGAATTAATATTTCAATTAAATATTTTACTATATTTTACATAAGCCTCCTGTTTTGGTTTGATGTGTGGCTGACTGAGCCTTGCAGCTATTGACACTTCGTATTAAGAAGGAGATAAACAAGTCATGCAGATTAATACCCAGTGCAAGTTACACACTGACAGAATTTTACACCATCCTCCATGTACTCACACCTTTTTTGTTTTCATGTAGCTGACACCAGCACCCCAATACATTGACGACCGGCTCACTTTGTACGCCAAACTCAAAGCTGAGCATGAGGCTCTGATGGCAGAGAGGGCTGCGAAGGATTGCCGACCCATCAAGGTGACTCTGCCCGATGGAAAGGTGGTGGACGCTGAGTCCTGGAAGACCACACCTTACCAGGTGGCCTGTGGAATCAGGTCAGTGTGATGACGGGATTGCTGTAACTGTTACCTAATAATGTGACACCTTTCTTTCATGCAGCACAAAAAAAGAAGGAAAACCTCAAGGGTGTGTAAGGATTTTAATTTCCAGAGATTAGCTGTCAGGTTTGTTTGTACAGCCTGTAATCATTGTTACAGTTTCAAAAGGTTTCACAACACCCACGTTATGAAAACGGTAATTGAAAGTGACACCTGCCAACCTTAGACCGTCCACCGAAGACAAGAAAGTATGCTGACAAAAAACCTCATTAGTGTTAAAAAAGCAGTGGAAACTTTGCTGTGGGATAGTCTGAGAATGATCTCCCTGTCATGTTGGTGCAACATACAACAGAAACCAAAACTGTGTTAACTAAGGTTAAATGTTAATATCCAAAGCTCACATGACCAGACAGCAGAGTCAACACAGGGAAATATAAGCTGCTCTATCACTATTGTTGTAAGAGTGGATAAAACATAAAAGCACCATCTTCATCCCCACCTCTGTATTTTCTTTATGATGCGTTAAGCACATTTGTGTGTATGGCAGGAGTTTTTACCCTCTGTGGGTCATAAGCCTGTTTTTTACTCCTAAAATTCTCATGACCTAGGCAGTTGGGTAGTTTTGTATGTGTATTTTAATTTCAGAAGCCCGAGGGGAGAACTTCAGAGGTGTGGCACTGTACTGTAAGCAGCATCCCCTTATCTCCTCCTCTCAGGATATAAATCCGTCAAACCAGCAAACACATTGTATGACCAGGGGCAATGTACGGGATGTAACAGACGATGTTGTGTTTGACCTCTTTTGATCTTGTTTAGGTGTTCAAATTGCTTTTTTTCTAGTATAATGTCAAATACCATTAATGTTTTTGTACTTCTGCACATTAATTTAATGTGGAACATTTCCTTGTTTTACATCCAGCCAAGGCCTTGCCGACAACACAGTGATTGCCAAAGTGAACAAAGGTGTGTGGGACCTGGACAGACCTTTGGAGGATGACTGCAGCCTTGAGTTGCTCAAGTTTGACGATGAGGAGGCTCAAGCTGTAAGTCCACCTCATCCCTGCTCTGACACAGTGCATATATTTGTTTATTTTTCCCCCCTTGCATATGTATGAGGGGAGTGTATTGGCATAAATTCATTCTTAACACCCTCGCCTGGATTCATAGTGTGGTCCTTTTTAGAGCGCAAAAAATTACAATCACCTGCCTCAACATGTCATTGAGATTTGTTCTATGTGAATTGCTTTGTGATGGTGCTTACTTGGCGTCTATGATATATGAACTATACTCTATATATGGAATACATATACAATACAGTTCTTCAGATTTTCTGCCATTAAATCCCAGTTGAGTATTCAGAATGAATACCAGTAGGCATGGGGGAGAAAAATAATACAACATTGCATCACAATATTTTCGGTGGCAAGTATCAATTTGATTTATTATATATTAATAATTTATATTGCTAATATAATTAAAGTTTTGATAGCCTACTAGAAAGATAAATGAGTTGCTTTTTCAGTCCATTACATACATTTTTTTGCAATAAAACTGACTACAGTGAGATGAATAGACTCAAAACTATCTTATTCGACAAATCAGATGTCATTAACATTTGCTGGGGACATAATTTACAGTTGAAAAAAGGTAATACATCGCAATATGTGTTATCACAATACTTCGGATATCGCCAAACACTTCAAATCGGAGTAATATTGTATCGTGACAATGTCATATCGTGGGATCTCAGGTGATGCCCACCCTCACTTAGCAGTACCCAACATCTTGCAGAGTTCGTTCAACCTTATTGATATGTAGCCAGGGCAGGCAAGGTTAAAGTGATGAATGAAAGGTTTACAATCAATAATAAACCTTAGAGCTCTGTGATGTACCAACTGCCAGAGACGCAGAGACATTAAAAAGAGACGTGAGAATGTAAAACACTGCAGCCATCGTGTACTGTCATAAAAGTGGCAGCAACTGGTCCCTGAGAGGATAATGAGACTCGTTCTTAAATTAAAAGCCCAATTTCAGCCTCATCGTCGATACAAGGTGCTGAATATTTTACCTGAAGAGGAGCCATTTGTCAGTTGACATTCTTAAGCACCATTTGTCAGCAGATTTCATCAAATATCCAAATATCTTAAAGATTTTCTGCTTTTTTGTATTGTCAGCACTCAGGAGAAGATTTTACTCAGTTTAAGTGGTTTAAATGTTCTTAAGGGCTTCAGCGATGTCTAGAGCACAGTGAATGATCAGCTCAGACCTGAAGGTCACCAGTCTTGAGTTTCCCACACAGTCATATTTCTCACTGTTATTTAACTGTGCTATTTTTTTCTAATCAGGCAATGTTTTTTTGTATATTGTTCAGGTTTATTGGCACTCCAGCGCCCATATCCTGGGTGAAGCCATGGAGAGGGTGTACGGAGGCTGCCTCTGCTACGGTCCCCCCATTGAGAGCGGCTTTTACTATGACATGTTCCTGGAGAACAATGAGTGAGTGGCGCAGGCTTTGGGTTCCGATTCGTCTGTATAATTATTTGTTTGTCAGCTCGCAGTGTCATGCTGGTGTGTACTTCAAGACTTAGCAGCTGTCAGTCTGGTTTACTGGCAGAGACCGGTGACAAACACAAAACAGGTTGATTGTAATGACAGTAATGCCGTCAAGCCTGATTTTTCTTGGGTGTGGATTTAAATTTGCATACTTGTATATCTTCCCATAGGATTGGAAGCCCTAAAAGCAAATCCATTCAAAACACAAAACTAGAGGTTACGCCTGTGAAGCTTTGAAAGTGTGTTGAGACAGCCTCAGAAATGTGAACACTTCTTTTTCGTAAACAACTTTTTCACTTGACCTTTCCCTGAAACAGATGCATTTCTCCCTGCTGCAGGCTGCAGGAGAGCGTGAGGAGTGCTGTCTAATTAATTCTACAACCTCCTTAATGAAGTCATTTTATGCTAATGGCATTCTTGGAGACGTTTTTTTGCAAGGATATTTTGACATTGCTCCAGCCCTAAAGCCAAGGACTTTCAACTATTTGCCCACGCTTGGCTGAGGTTATCAGTTTCGGGAAGTCAAAGAATTACATCGGTGAACAAAAGGCCTGGCCACATGGCTTATTGTCTGGTCACATCCATGATGCCCTCTAGAAACACTGGCAGACTAAATTTAGCCACGAGTGTACTTTGCATATTAATGTGAGACTAAGTGAGGCAGTCATTGTCTTTGGATGTAATGTGCTTGTTGTGTTTCTCTTTTGATGTTTTGGACAGGGGCGTATCGAGCAATGACTTCCCATGTCTGGAGACCTTGTGCAAGAAGATCATTAAGGAAAAGCAGCCGTTTGAGAGGCTGGAGATCAAGAAGGAAACTCTGCTGGAAATGTTCAAGGTATCTGAAAACACAAACTCATTTAAAAAAGGAACATTTAACAAGCAACAGAACTCTAAAGCTACTTCTCATCCTTGACAGTACAACAAGTTCAAGTGCCGCATTCTGAATGAGAAGGTCACCACTCCCACCACCACAGTTTACAGGTCAGTCCATGGGCTGTGCATGTAAATGTAAATCTTTATATATTAGTTATATAATTAGTTTGATATGGACATCACTGTGGCATTTGTAACCTGTATTTATGCACAGCAGCCAGATGCACTGTGTTTAGTGTTTGTAGTGAAACACTAATTTTCAACACCTGTCAACAAGAGGCTTTTTTGAAAAGTTTAAGTAGAAAAAAAAGAGTACATCCAAATACATATTCAAAAATACATCCACAAATTTATCCACAAATACCCTAAAACTTCAATTAATTGCCTGGGCTATTATTTGCGTAAATCACTGAAATCAATGGGCCTGTATTTGGGACAGGCCTTTAATTCCTATCATTTGAAACTGTTGCTCAGCAAATATCGGGAAATACAATCAAATTGTTTATTTAAGTCAGCATGAATATTACCTGAATAAAAAATAGGCTTCAGATAATATAGAAATTATGAATAACTCATTTAATCTAGCTCCAACTGACAGTACATCACAACAATACTCACAACTTGGAATAATTTTTTATGAAAAACCCTTTAGATACTTTTGATCTGAGGACCCTTACGGACTAAAGGAATACAGATTACTTATGGGGTAATTGAGGAATGGATACATAGTTGAGGTAGCCAACAACCCGGTTTTATACATCTGAAGAACTTCTATTAAGAAAAGAAAAGAAAAGGATAGTTTGGCAACCAGACCAGGTGCCTCATTCAGACAGGTGCTTATCTGTCAAAATGTGTAGCCGCACCAGGCTAGTAAAAGGAACAAGGCTTTTAAGTTTTAGGGTACATACAAAAAAACAAACAAATTACAGGTGCATCTGCAGGGGTGTCAGATGTGAGAACAATGTTTCTCTTTTAGCGATGATTCATTATCTCTCGTAAACACATTAAAATTGTTACATTTTCAATTTGTTTGTTAGACAGTTGTATAGTTTTTCTCCCTTAACAGAGCAGACTAATTGTCCAAATGATGTTCTGCAATGTAATGCAATGAGATGGTTACCGATTGTTGAGCCCTGTTTGTTAATACTGTATATTTTTTCTTATCTCAAAAAAATCTCATTCAAAGACCAAGAACAAATTGATCCTACTAACAAGTATTATCTGTGTCTCAAAAGCCTGATGTAGCCTATTCCTCTGTGTCATAGGCGTCTTTCATTACGATGAACATGGGCACTGTATTACATATCAATTCAATCGCACCTGGACTGCCCTGCTGTCTGAAGCAAACACGAGTACATCAAATTTTATTTTATTTTTTTGAACTTTTTTTTATTGGCAGGAATAAATGTACAGATAAATACATACATAGATTTGTTTCAGAGTATTCCTCCATTTTTTGATTTTGATCCCACCCACCCAATCCTCACCCACTGTCTATGCAAAAATAAATAAATAAAATAAAAATTTAAATGGGGTCAAGTGTCAATGACAAAAACACGTACCCTATTCAGTATTTTCAAAATGCTCAACATGTATAAACACTCTGTATTCCAGGTGTGGTCCCTTAATCGACTTGTGTCGCGGGCCCCATGTGAGACATACAGGGAAAATCAAGGCACTTAAGATCCACAAGGTGAGCCTCTTTCTTTCCACACATTATGTACATCAAACCTGTTGTTAGTGTAAATGTGGATTTATTGTTGATTAATCCAGGTAACACTTCAAGTGCTGTAGTCCGTGCCCTGAATGTCTGCAGGAAGCTCATTTGTCCCCATTTCTAGAGCTACCTTATGTTTTATTCTCAAGGGATTTGAAGGACCCAAAAGACTGATGAAAGCTAACATATTCCCTTTGTGGTGTGCTAGAATTCATCTACATACTGGGAGGGAAAGGCGGACATGGAAACCCTCCAGAGGATCTATGGAATCTCCTTCCCTGACCCCAAAATGCTCAAAGACTGGGAGAAGTTTCAGGAGGAGGCCAAGAACAGAGATCACCGCAAACTGGGCCGGGTAAGAAGTGAAATGTGAGGGAGCTGGCGGCTAGAAAAAGAGTTGGTCTTCATAGTAATTTTAAAATAGTCTGCTGCAGGTTTTACTCCCAGAAAGGACTGTTATTTGCTGTATGTCATGAAATATAGGTAGGATACATCTGAAGTAAAAAAGCCAGGAGTGGGTTTGATGTGTGTCTGATGTTACAAAGTCACATCTTGTCAACAGCATTCCTCAAAGGCATTTCTGAACAATGTAAAAATTCAGTATCCCTGGTGTTTTTGCAGCAGTATAGTAACAAGAACCACTGTCCTACAACAAGAGAAGCAGATTTCTTTTTATATTTTTAAATGTCAAGCGCTCAGAAAGTATTGCTGACTTAGGAAAGTGGTAAAAAGTTGTTTAACATGAATAGTATCGATCTAGAATAGCATTATAAAAAAATACCCATGACTCATTTTCAGCTTTGAGTGGTGGCAAAATGGTGCTTAACACCCATGGTGTAAATCAGCAGTCAGTAGAGCTTTTCGCAGCAGGCATTTTGACTTGTCGTAGTAGGAAAAGCACAGGTATAATTGTCAACAATAGTGATGGCTGCATTCCACTTAAGGGAGGTCCTGGCATTGTGCATGCTGGTTCACTGGAATACATTACAGGGACACTTAATGGAACTGAGCCATCTTTAATGTTATCATTTTTAACCTGTGCTTTACCTACTATGACATGTCAAAATGTCAGCTGTGGAAAAGGTCTATTAGATGTTCTTCACAATCTTTGGAGCAGTTTTAAGAGACTAGGAATGTCCTTACTGCCACGTAATAAATTAAAAACCGCGTTGATAGGGAAGTGATGGTTCAGGGTGTGTGTGTTGTTGCCATTCTCTCAATAACAATAACAGGTGTGTTTAAAAAACAATCTGAGCAGTTTGTATGTTGTCGTACAAACCCTGGTTACAGTTAAACATGTGATGAACCCCTGCATTAGTAGTTAAACCAGTTTGGCCTGAGTGATGGCTCTTTCTTTATTGTCTTCCATCACATTAATAAACCTGTTTTATTATTCAGGAGCAGGACCTGTTCTTCTTCCATGACCTGAGTCCAGGGAGCTGCTTCTTCCTGCCTAAGGGGGCCTTCATCTACAACACCCTGATTGAGTTCATCAGAGTAAGTCAAAGCTGTCTGACCCACAGCGGATAATTGCTGTGATCTCACTCTAAACTTTCCGACAGAAGAAAAGACGGAGGGTATGAATCAGAAAGTTTAAATTGGCAGAGAGACCTGGGGAGAAGGGAAGAGCAGATTTGGATCTTTAGTCGGCCTGTGCAATAATAATGGCTGTATATGCGTATTCACAAGATGTATTGCTGCAATTTTTAAATCACTTCAAGCGTCATATTCAGAAGAGCAGTAAAGGATTGGTTATATGTTGATGATGTGGCTTTATGTCATGGTCTTGAAACTGATAAAGTAGCGGCTAATGAGTATAGTCTTAGAACCTCAGGGCTGTGCATATAAAACAAATTAATTTAAAACATGAACATGTGCGTGCAGATGCAATAAAATGCAAATTTATGTCCGCACCCTCTCTTCCCACAACAATAATGCCGTAAGTAGGTGTTGACAAATCAAATTTATGCTCACTCAGTAGGTGATTTTTCATTTTTAGCAGCTCATAGAAACACTTTGTGTTCAAAGGTTAACTTCTCACAGTGCAAACTTAATTATGAGTCTCGAAATAGCTCATTATTATTACTATTATTTGGAATAAATTCAAACAAGTAAACCAGGTGTGATTGACAGCATTGAAGGAAACCTCTATTGCACCTGCTCTGTTATAAAGAGCCACAGATCGATCTGATATAAAACACTTACTTTCTTGGATTTCAGTCAGCGCAGTCATAATGCAGTGCACATTGGAAGCAATTTCACTTTGAAGTGGTAAAATAGATTTCTGACTGAGGAGTAATGAGATGTGTTTATTAAACAGCTCTGCCTATACAGGCAACAAAACACCCAGAGCATTCAAATATTTTTCTGGTATATGACTGTCGGGATTTGAAATAAATTACCCTATTTTATTTTATTGTTGCCATCAGCTTTCTGTTTTGAATTTTAAAACTTATATCAAACTAAACAGGCCAACTCAAGGTGCATTAAAATGTTACCTTTTCCTTTCAGTTCATGATGTGTAAGCAAACTGAAGTGTGAATATTGAACAGAAAAAACTGCCCTTGTTGTCATTGCACAATGTACAATGAAATTTGCTGTGCAGCTCCTGAAATGGATGCATTAAAACCCCACATATGCGCACACGCTCACACCCACACACACATGCGCACTTACCATACAGATAAATAATGCTAATTAAGAAAATAGATAAAAAAGAAGTAATAAAAAGAAGTGGCATATTAGAAGCTACAGTTTGTGCATTGTGCCAAATGCTATCACACCTTACAAAGACGTGATTGCACATTTAAAAGTTAGTGTACATTTCTTCATTTGTATGGCAAATACTCGTCCAGTTGTCACTCCTGTGGGATTGAGTATTGTGGTGATGTTAAAGGGATAGTGCACCCAAAAATGAAAATTCAGCCATTATCTACTCACCCATATGCCGAGGGAGGCTCAGGTGAAGTTTTAGAGTCCTCACATCCCTTGCGGAGATCCAAGGGGAGAGGAGGTAGCAACACAACTCCACCTGATGGAGGCTTACGGCGCCCCAGATTCAAACGTCCAAAAACAAATAATCGAAACCACAAAATATCTTCATACTGCTACCCCCTCTCCCCTTGGATCTCTGCAAGGAATGTGAGGACACTGAAATTTCACCTGAGCCTCCCTCGACATGTGGGTGAGTAGATGATGGCTGAATTTTTATTTTTGGCTGCACTATCTCTTTAAGGTTGGTTGTAGGGTTGGGCACTGAAGTCAAGTAAAGTAAAGTAATACGTTGACTGCAAAAATTACCATTTATATATCAATTACTCATGCTGTGTTGTAGGGGTGTGCCATATCATGTTGTTCACGATAAAACCAGTATAATTTTTAATATCACATGAAAAATCAATATTGTGATACTTGGGATATTTTGACTTATTGACATATTGACGTCATACTGTTACCCACTGCAACAACAAGCATGGCTGAAAGTGAAATTATTATCAACTGTGGCGTCCTGAATGTTTAATGAACAGCTCCCGGACTTCTCAGACTCTTTTAGCGACTTAATGCTCAGAGTGAACTCATTCAGTGGCTCCTCTGGCAGCAGCACAGCGTCTCTCCCTCTCCTCTCACCGTGCGGCGTGCGCACACTGGAGTCGGTGTTGTCAAGGGATTTTGTCATAAACCTTTGGTAATGTAAACCTGTGTGCTGCTCACGGCTTGATTGAAAATAATATATATGTGAATGTGCGATAGTTCTGGTAGCATAACAGGCTGCCACAGGTTACAGTGTGATGATTAGAGGGGATATGGCAGAGCTTAAAGGTACAGGTGGAAAAAAACACACATGCCTCCAATGAACGAAGAATCCCAAAAACATTGTTCATGAATTGAAGTAAACAAGGATCGCATTTAACGACAGCAAAACAATATCAAAACATCCGTGTACCATCTCTTACACAACTGGTGCAGTATAATCTAAGTCTCAGTACTTCCCAGACATGCATTTTCAGTTAATCGATACAAAGGTCTACGGCTGGCTTTCAATCTGCAAGTTGTTTGGTCTATTTCTTTGCAATTTAATTTTAGAAGTAGCCTATTATCACTGCTGTTCATGATTGTTTTTGTTTTTTTCAAATTGAGTACCTATTTCACATATTTGTTAGTAGTGTCTAAACAGATTGAGGGAGGCGAGCAGACACACACACACACACAAGCAGATAGAGACAGAAGATTAGCTCTATGTGTGTTAAGAAAAGAGCAGAGAAGCAGAATCGCTGGTTGACCCCTGCTGCTTCTTCAGAAAGTACTTTTTTTTATTGCAGAGTGGAGGACCTAAAAAAAGTGCCATTGGGTGCTGGTACTGGACTCCAGGTATCGGTTTGAATGTGAGTGGCACTGAAACCTATGTGAAGGTGTGAGGGATAGTGTTGTGTGGAGTTCAGTTCAGCGATGGCTCTGAGGTAGAAGCTATTCTCGAGCCTGGAAGTGCAAGTCTTTAACACCCCGTAGCGCTTTCCAGATGGCAGCAGAGAGAAGAGATGGTGATATAAGTGAGTTGCATCCTTCAGATTGCTGCTGGCTCTGTAGAGGCAGCGTGATCTGAAGATGTCTTTCAGGGAGGGCAGGGGAAGTCCAATTATTTTCTGGGCTGTGTTTATAACTCTCTGGAGAGCTCCTCTGTCTGCTGCTGAACAGTTGGCATACCATACTGTAATACAGCATGTCAGTACCCTCGCTGTAGAGCAGCGGTAGAGGGCACGGGCAGCTTCACAGACAGGTTGCTCTTCCGAAGTGTCCTCAGGAAGTAAAGTTGCTGCTGAGCCTTTGTTGCCAGAGCTGTGGAGTTGATTGTCCATGTGAGATCCTCTGTGATGTATTACTAGAAACTTGAGGCTAGAAACTCTCTCCACTTCTACTTCTGTGATGTTTAGAAGAGAGGGCTCCTCACAGTGTCTCCTAAAGTTTCTGATGAGTTCTTTTGTTTTTTCTATGTTCAGTGATAGGTTGTTTTCTACACCATCCTGACAGTTTTTAAACTTTATTGTCAGCCGCAAAGCAAAAGAAATTCTCATTTGACAGCGCTCGATATCAAACAGACAAATACATTTTTTTTTAAAAAACAACACACACATGAAATAAGACCATAACTGTTGAAACTGCAGTTGATCAGAACAAGACAATTCAAAGACTGTGTTTGAGGCGTGTGTAGGGATGCAGTCGTATGTATAGAGGAGGGGACACCGCATGCAGCCTTGTGGTGCAACAATTCTCAGAGGTGGGGACTGATTCTGACTCCCCATGGGTGGTTGGATAGTCCTTGACCCACATGCTCAAGGAGTTTCCAAGACCCAGGTTAAGCTATTCGGTGACCAACCTGCTGGGAACAATAGTGTTGAATGTGGAGCTGTAGTCTATAAAAAGCATCCTTACATATGGCCCCTTCTGTTCCAGGTGGTTCACAGCAGTGTGGGGAGCTGAGCTGATGGCATTATCTGTGAATCTATTTGCTCTGTAGGCTTACTGGTGCTGGTCCAGGGTGGGGGGAGGGTCGATTTGATGTGCTTTAAACCAATCTTTCAAAGCACTTTGCTGTAATGGGTGTGAGTGCCACTGGTGTATAGTCATTCAGGCAGCTTGGGCCAGATGCACAAACGATGTATACACACTAAAACTATGCATACGCCTTTTCCCACACATACACTGGTATTTAGAAAGGAAGAATGAACAGTATGAATTTTTTGCTCCTCAGTTTCACTGATTGTGTTATTATTTTTGCAAGCTGCAAGGCAGTCTGTAAAGTGTCAATTAAAGGCGCATTTATAAAGTTAATTTTAAAGTATTTATGAGTGATGAATTTTGTCATTGTTTTTTATTCATCTCTCAGGTTAGTGATCAGTTAATGTTTTTCTGTGGAGCAATTTGTTAAGTCATTTTCAACGTCAGCTATATGAGTGAATCATTGATCATCCTTTTAACATTTAATAATAAAAATGATTGAGATTTTATCGGGATGATAGTTTGCAGAAGTGTGATAAATTAGTGGTACGGATGCTACAGATTGCCACAGCTGTGTGACAGATGCTCTGGCACTGTCGGAGAACCTCGCCAATAGGACACAGTTAGTAAAATTGCACTGTCTTTATGGTACTCCTCATTGACAGTTTAATGAAAGGTGGAGGGGCACAAGTATCGATAAGCAAACTGATCATTTCTACATTAATTTATGGTTAACTGTGGATGTGGAACTGAGGCTCATGCACGCGCACCCAGCACCACAATGATCAAGATTTTTATAAAACGGAATCAGGCGTATTTATGGCTTTATAAATGTGATGAAAAGGATGAGGATGCACACACAGTTTTAGTTGGGAATTTACAGTTTTATTGCTTGGCCCCTGGTGTTCGCCTGTTTGGGCACTGGTGTGATAATTGCTGATTTCAGACAGGCAGGATAGTAGACAGGGACAGGTTGAAGATGTTAGTAAACACCTCCGCAGGCTGATGGGCGCAGTCTCTGAGCACTCCTCCTGGAATCTCATCATGCTAATGCAGCAGTTTAAACATCCTCCGAGGTAGTTTACTTTTTCAGAATCTCAGCCTATTTATCTGTGAGTCCCCAGGTTTTGACAAACAGTTTTAGCCGGTTGTTTGTAGTTGTGATGTGTACAGAGCATTATGAAGCCGAGTTGCTTGAGGTGCCAGTAACCCAGAACAGTCTTTGTGAGAAAACCTTTTTTCTGTCTTTGGCAGAGTGAGTACAGGAACAGGGGTTTCCAGGAGGTGGTGACGCCCAACATCTACAACAGCAAGCTGTGGCAGACCTCTGGCCACTGGCAGCACTACAGTGAGAACATGTTCTCCTTTGAGGTGGAGAAGGAGATCTTCGCCCTGAAGCCCATGAACTGCCCGGGACACTGGTGAGGTTTTTTTTCTCTCAAACTGACATTTCTGTGAAAGTGTGATTTCAATTTCAGCAAAGAAGAACTTGTGTAAAGAAAGAAGAAGTGCAAAGAAAAACACACCCACTTCTGTTACACACTGTGTATCAAGTCATGCTGCTGTAAAAAAATGCTGTTGTTTTTTTGTTAGTTTCTGTCTCTAATCAGAGAAATAACTGTGTTTAATGGAGGCATGGCTGCTCGTTCTCTCCACTTCTTAATGCGTTTGTAGCATTTAATGAGCTCAGAATACTGTTGTTTAACCTTCGTACAATATTTAGTTTTAATATCTAACAAAAAAGATTCTGTGGCAAACAGGAACAACCATTAAACAGTGTTTTAGCACGCTTGAATAGCTTTATAAGAGTTTGCACAGGGGTTTATTATCAGGAGCTGAAACAGCCTCACATTTCACTGCTACAATAGATTGTCATCCAGCTCTGCTCAACTTGTAATGGACTGATGCTCTTGCCATGTTTTCAGTTGTTGAATGACCCAGTTCAATTTGCTGCTGAATGCTGCATTGCAGTGTAACGAGCCAGACTGCAGCTCTTTGTATTCAAATCTTTTATCTCCTTTTTACTTTTCCAATCTTTGTGCTATCCACACTGGCAGCCCCTCTGGAGATCAGACTAAAATGGAAATTAAGCTTGCACATTTTTGTCAAAGTGTTGGATGTCAGTTAAATCAAGTACTGAATGCAGTCTTTCTTAGTAGAAAAAAAGCAGTAAGGCAATTTTCAGTAATTTTGATAACTCAAGGTCAAAGAAGGCAGTTGTAATTTGCGTGTTTTTTTTTTTTTTTACACAATGTTCGTCTGTCTGTCTGGCTGCAGCCTGATGTTTGATCACCGGCCACGCTCCTGGAGAGAGTTGCCCCTTCGCATGGCCGACTTTGGCGTCCTGCACAGGAACGAGCTGTCAGGAGCCCTGACAGGCCTCACCCGTGTCCGCCGCTTCCAGCAGGATGATGCTCATATCTTCTGCACCATGGACCAGGTGAGACCTGCACTGATGCATTAACATGACACAGCCATGTTCAGACTGTTTGAAGTCATACAAAAAAAAAGTGACCTGATGGCATGAATAAATGTGACGTAAAGGGTAATTCCACCAATTGTACACATCAAAGTCTGTTTGCAAATGTTGTGAAGTACTGCTGTATATGTGGAAAAGTTGCTTAAAGCTCTGATTTAATTGTGTCAAGTGGCGTTACTTGTACAGCCTATGTTGCAGCTGAAGACAATGAAAACAATCAGGGGATGTGAAGTTAGAAAGAAGTGAACTTACCCCATCTCTGTCGGCTACATTAGGTGCTACTAGCACAATACACCCCAATCTCTGACTGAGCTGTTGGTCGTCTACTTGCATTGTGGATGTAGGTGCCAGATTTTGACAAGGAAGAAGAATGTGTGGAATAAAACACACAATTTCTCTGCTTCTGCTACATTGATTCAGATGCCTTTTAAAAACACATCTGTCCATCATGAGTCCGACAATGTCATCGGAGTGCAATGCTAAATCAGTGCAGAACTCTTAAAGACAGCATTTTATTCATACCACTGTCACATTTTCCTGGCAATACCTTTTGATAAATGTTTCCACTTGCTATTTAGATCAATAAAAATACAACAGATGTATTTCTAAGATACACACTTCAAAGCAAGTTAAACAATGTTGAGACATAAAACAAGCACACAGTGGAGAACATAGTGGGAAGCTGTCCCAGTTAACGGAGAAGTGGCTTTCTGTGGAGAAGAATTTCTCTCTGTTTGAAGAAGCCCAGTTCTGAAGGCTCTCAGTGAATCAGTGTCTTGCTGGCACCGTTTATTGAATAAATTCAGGTAATGTTGTCAGCGAACAGTCTGTCACATTCTCAGGTTAAGTGAGAGGACTCCACAGGCTGCTGCAGTCTGGTGTAGCAACTTGCATCTTAAGTCCTTTCACCACGGAGGAGCGCTGCCAATATCGATGCACACAAACAGGATTTTGGAAGACAGAAGAGATTTCTTAATTAGGTTGTTGTTCTAATGTAGTAACACCGCGACTTGAAGCCAGGATCCCACTGATTTTGTTTTCTCTTTATCAGTAACGGTAGTGGATTGGATGGTTAATTGTTTGATTGCTCTTTGTAGACAAATTATTTCACTTTTAATTTTTCACTTTGACTGCAGCAGCAGCTGAAAAGTACTGCTTGTACTGTTACTGTCTTCTGTGACTTATCAAACTCAAGTTTGTAGTGTTCGCAGATGGCAGCTCATATTTAGGACTTGAGAGTGAGACTTTTCCCTCTAACATAGAGGCACTTCTTTTCAGTCTCGTCTTAGTGTTTTATGTCCTGTTGTACCACATGTTTTCTACATCCAATTTATCACTTGTAGTGGAAGTGCATGATCGCCCTACTGGGACTTGCGGTGTAGAGCACCTTAGTGCAGATATATTTTTCAACTACATCTACTGGAAATAGTCAATCATGATGTGTAATCTCCAATAAAATGAGCAGTTTATCCTCTCATTCGTCTAAATTCATTCTTTGTTAATCTCCTCCACTCTGCGAGGACACTGGCATCCTCAAAAATTGCCGTCTAGCTAGAGTGAATCATGTCACATGAAACTAGAGGATCTAAGGAATCCATTGGTACCAATCATGTCATGCTAGCTAGAGGGTTAAATAACGATATCTTAATGAAAATGGCTTCTATGGGTATCCAAGTCTCCTCTTTGTAGACACCTTCACTTGAAGATGTCCCATGAAGTTTTAGGCAAAAACAATGCAGTTTTTTGCATTGTGTTATTTTCATCTATTGTATTTGAATATTTCTGCATACTGGGGTCCCTAAACAGTCTGGGAATTGCATAAATTGGGTATGACTGAAAAAGCTGAGATAGTTGTGGATTCAATGAGCCCAATTTTATTCATGTGTGATGATGTTAGCCTCCAGAGTTGCCATTTTATTGTAGTGAGAACATTTCTTTGAAACTTGACCTCACTGTATGAAATGGCCTATTGTGACTCCTAGGACACATGAAACTTAACCACCACAAACTAGAGACCTTGGGCATTCAGAGGATGTCTGGCTTTTATAGGTATATTAACAATAAGAGGCTTTCTCAGTAGTTTACAGAAGTAGTCGGAAAGAAATGCAGTTCTTCAAGAAATTTCCAAATGTTAAAAGTTTTTGACACCAAATCAAAGCATAGATTTTTCAATTGAGCTCCTCAAGGTCTACTTTGGAGGGATGTTCGAACATTTCTGTCAATTGGCGAGTGGTAAAAATGCTTAAATTCAGCACCAAATCTGTTAAATAAATAGCATCAACCCAAAAATTGCTGCAATGATTTGTAAGACAGATTTCAGCATTGGGGATGGCCATGGTACACTTCCATCATATTGTTCTTACACACTTAAAAGTTTGAATAGGTGTAAAAACAAGAACAATGTTTATTACATATTTATGACTAGCAATACTTGACACAAAACTGAGCTGCATCTTGAATTAATCTTCAGGCTCCCAGCTTTCAGATGATGTACATTACTTTTTTGTGCCACATACTGCTTTCTCCCCCTAAAGATCCCCTTTTGTTTTTTACCCCAGATTGAGGAGGAGATCAAGGGCTGCCTGAACTTCCTGCGGACTGTGTATGACGTGTTTGGCTTCACTTTCAAACTCAACCTCTCCACAAGACCAGAGAAGTTCCTGGGGGACCCGGCCGTCTGGGACCAAGCAGAAAAGGTAATCAGAAGGCCTCTTGTTTCCCTTGTATGGTTGAAAATGTGAATGCTACTCCCACAGAGTCTCACTGGGGAATCAAGATGCTGACCTGTGATATTATCAAGATGGAAATGTGGGAGCCGCATCACAGACGGCTAAATAAAAGTTTGATTTGCAGACCTAGAGAGCGTTTATATTTTAATGAATGAGTTTTATTCTGTAGAGCTGCTATCCGTTCTGAAGCAGAAAATGCTCATTCATCTCCAGAGAATCTACATCAGTGCAGACACTGTCTGTCTTTGCTGTCAAATCACATTCCCTCTCTGTGGATTAGCTCTACATTTCACATCTTGGGTTCAGCTCTGAGTTTCTCTGGGAGAGAGCAGGTAGTGTTTAAAACAATCTCGAACAAAGTAATAACAAGAGTGAGCGCTAATGAGTCTTTATTGCGTGGTGCTTTCAGCATTAGACGAAACACGGTGGGTGTCTCTCTTGGGACAGTATAGCAGATAAGACAAGTATAACAGATAATTCTGTAAAATCACTAAAAGACAGTTGTTGGATAAAGGTGCCCCAGTATTGTTTTATCAGTAGCACAAGTATATAAAGCACATCCAAATTGTTTATTAGTCTTGCAAGCCTTTATCTGAAGGCTCTAAATAAATAAATAGATGTCTGATGATGACGCACACGGCATCTGTTGAGTTTCACAGCAGGGTGAGATTTTCTTTCACATGACATTTGTTGTCTTCTTGAACTGATTGTTTGGAGGTATGTTTCATTTCACCAGTGAAAAATTACATCTGCAGTGCACATTGTCACACTCGATACGAGCCAGAAAGATGTTTTTGTTTTCCTCTGTTTAAGTGTTTTTTCTAACACTGCTGGAAACTTGTTACAGAATAAGATGATGCTTTTTATGCCTCACTGGCTCCAACCACATGTCATCTCCTCCTTCACTGACTGTTACGTTTTAATCATATCGATATGCTCATCTTTCTGTGGCAAAATGCATCCTTTGTTCTCTCATGCATGACCTACTGGAAGGATTTTACATGGTCTTAGTGTCCAACAAATCGCACACAGTGGCCCACAGGGGGCTGTATCTATATTCACACTGTAATAGATGACAACTCAGTAAGTATGGTAAATGAGCCAGATATAATGCAGCCAGATATGGGTACTTACTGGTGTTTTATAAACGCTCTTTTTAATTTCCGTCCCTGGATTATAGTCACTGGTGTCATTGTGCTGTCCTCGGTGCTTCATTTTAACTTCATTCTCAATCGTGTCTTTTGCCCGCTGGCAGCAGAACATTACAGATGACAGTGGAAGTTATTTTTAACATGTTATTTTTATTAACAATCAATCCAGTGGCCACAGTAACTGTTAAATATTAAAGACTTTGTAGTCTGCTGACAGACAGAATAGACCAGTGAACTTAAACACTACAGTAGTGACATTGTTGCTCACTGCATGTGTTTCTCACAGTTTTCAAATTAAAGATAATATGAGTAGGACCAGTAACACATCTGAAGCTGTGAAAAACAGAGGAGAATTATAATAGCTTCTAAGTTGCAGCTGTTTGGTTGACCTATCATGACACTTTTCTCCAAGGAAAACATTTCCTAAATTCAGCATTGACTTTTTATGATTAATGTTTACATGCTCAAAGGTGGAAAATTATATACACAAAAAACTGACTTGCAGACTTGGCAGAGCGACTGGAACAGAACTTGCTGCATGTTTCCCTCACCTCATTAACTCCCATAAAATATTATTGAGACGTTAACATTTCTCAGTTCAGTGATTAGTTCCAGATGAAGAAAATGTCAGGTCTAAATATACAGCTTTGCTTAACACCACTGTTTACTCGCATGTTGGTCAGCCGTTGACATTGTAACAAAGCGGTAATTGTTTGTTTTTACAGCAACTGGAGAACAGCTTGAATGACTTTGGGGAGAAGTGGATTCTCAACCCTGGTGATGGAGCTTTTTATGGACCAAAGGTGAGCCATGTGCTGCAGTAATGATGTACTTAAACTGTAAAACAGCAGGAGGGTCGCTGCTGAACGCTCGTGTCGTTTCTTTGCAGATCGACATTCAGATCAAGGATGCCATCGGCCGGTACCATCAGTGTGCCACAATCCAGCTTGATTTCCAGCTCCCGATCCGCTTCAATCTCTCCTTCGTCAGGTAGGTCATTTACTGCTTTAATACATGTTTAAAAATAAAATGGCAGAAGAGTAAAATATTGTTTTTTTTTGTGGCTGCAAATGTATGTTTATCATTAAACATACTGTAATTCAATTTACATAAAAAAAAAGATAGACATTTTGTGTAAGAAATATTGACGAAATGAATCCATGTTATGGCATATATATGGGATGACTTTAAGTACTGATGTGAAAGTAGAAAATATGATTGCTTTAATGAAACTATATGATGTACATTTATGGAGAAGTAAAAAGACTACTGTAGCTGCCCCAGAAGGTATGGAGTTTAGTAAAAATAATGCTGTCTTACAAAGAAAAGAAACATTAGCTGTGCCCTAATAATGAGAAAATACTAATTTCTCCAGATGATCACTGTTGTTGTCGTTTTGATTTTCTTTCTTTGTGTGAGATCATAATTTTTTCCCTCCTTCAAATGATTTTGCAGCCACGATGGTGACGACAAGAAGAGACCAGTGATCATCCACAGAGCTATCCTGGGATCAGTGGAGAGGATGATTGCTATCCTGACTGAAAACTACGGAGGCAAATGGTTTGTAAACAATCATTTTTAAAAGGCTAATAGGTGCTGATTGGATGCTTTTACTCCTGAGCACTGATAAGAACTTTCAGATTGACTGAACAGGAATATAACGGGGAAAAATGGGGTTGTAAATATTTGCTCATATACCTGGTTTGTTTTTCTGCTCAGCCGTTCAATGTGCTCTGTTCTGTTTCAGGCCGCTGTGGCTCTCTCCTAATCAAGTGATGGTTGTACCCGTGGGACCGACCTGTGAGGAGTACGCCCAGAAGGTAACCACTGACCACAGCTTCCTTAGTACATAATGTCACTCACAAGATTAGATTAGATGCAATTTTATTGTCATTGAACACAGAGTACAGGTACAGAGACAACAAAATGCAGTTTAGCATCTAAACAAAAGTGTAAAAAGCAGTAGAGTGCAGAGTAATGTACATAGTGAGGATATAAAAAGCAGTAAGGGGTTGACATCAATACACTAGATACAGTATAAGCATTGGGTAATGAATACGCTAAGACTTAGACAGAATGGATGTCCTGGTAGCAGGACAGGGTTGCTGTGGAAACATGGTGGCCACCCTCTGGTCTACTGGTGAGGAAGCGGCTCAAATTTGAGCTGCAAAACCACTTAAGCGCTGTTTATTATGCTAGCACCATTGGCCATTCTGACACAGCTACCTGTGCTAACACAGCTAACTGCCGCTTACTCGCTAGGGCAACCTGGGGAGAGACTGGAGGGTCAACACAATGTTTCCACAGCAGCGCTGTTGGGATAGCGTTAGGAGCAGTAATCGCCAAATGAGTGGCGCTGTTAGTTGGACCCGGTTGGTGTGCAGTACAGTAAACTGAAGAGCTGCAAATGTAACCTTTAGCCTGACCAAGTAACCTGTCAAAAATATTGTTGGCGGTTATTCCATAAACCGTTAACTACTGACATCCCTAAAGGCAAACATTCTTGATGAATTGAAGTAAACATGGGCCGTGTTTATATCAAAATATCCATTTACAAACTCTCACACAACTCATGCAGTTTAATCCAAGTGTAATTTATCCAGTTGTTTGCTCAGTGCTTCACCAACACAAGCATTTTTGGTAAAATCTTAGTTTAAAAAGTCAGTACAAACAGTCTCACACACAGACGAGTAGTGTGCTACGTGTAGGTGGAAGTGTGATATCGTAACCCACTTCTCCCTAAAAATGCATATCTGAGAAACACTGAGCATATGACTGGATAAATGAGTCTTGGATTATACTGCACAAGTTGTTTTTTTGTTAACAGATGTTTTGATACAGTTTTGCTGTTGTTAAATGAGGACCCTTTTTTACTTTAATTCATGAAGAGTGTTTGCCTGTTTTGGAGTGTTCATTTACCCTGAAGGCATGCAAGAAAAACAAAGTTTATTTTCTCAAATTCAACATGTGGTGAGAAACTGATAAACAAATGGTCATTTTGCAAGTGAATTATTGCTTTAATTCAACAGTGTGTTTTATCATTGATGCACCCACAGGCTGGAATCCTGTTTCAGCACTGCTACAGTGTTAATTGTGCTTGAAGCATGATGCTTTATGCTTATTGACATGGCCTTAAAATATTTAACAATATAAAATACTGTCATCTTCTGACGTTCATGTTTCTGCATCTTTAAAAAGACTAAGAGGAGAACCACATGTTTGTACAGCTTCACTTTAATTTTCACCTATTTTTAACAGGCACAGTGTTTATAACAACTGATGGCCAGAGCAACAAAAATAAACCCAAGCTGTAAAAGTAAAATTTAGGTTACCTTTTAAATCATGTGGAAACTGAATTTGATCAGTTTTTGTGTTGAACACGTTACTTGAACAAAAAACCCATTTGTAAAATAAACAGCTGCACCGGCCTGATATCCGTGTAATTGGAAAAGACAGCAGGTCGGTCCACACAGCGTGATAATAATGGTTGCAGAAATATAATCTTCATTACAGCCAAATTGACAACTTGTCCAAAATGTGCTAGTCCACATTTGAAAAACAGAATTTATGGAAGTCAATTAAAATGATGAAAGGGAGTGAATGAACTTTTTAAACCCGCTGGCACGGACTTAACTGTTTCACTGTTGGTTGTCTCTCTGGTTAATGTGGCAGGTCAAGCAGGAATTCCACAACAGCGGCTTCATGGCTGAAGTGGATCTCGACCCCGGCTGCACTCTGAACAAAAAGATCAGAAATGCACAGTTGGCGCAGTACAACTTCATCCTGGGTCAGTGGCAACACACTCTTTCTTTCACTTTCAGTCTTTTTCCTATCTTTGATCTTTGTCTCGCTGTCAATCTGGATATTGATTTTTGTTCCTCTCCTTTGTTCTCTTTGCATGTTTCCCTGCTTGGAAAAGTGGTGGGAGAGAAAGAGAAGGCGAGTAACACGGTGAATGTACGCACCCGCGATAACAAAGTCCACGGCGAGCGCACTCTGGAGGAGTGCATCGAGCGTCTGAAACAACTCAAGACCTGCAAGAGTCGAAACGCAGAAGAGGACTTCTGAGCTTCCTCACACTCGCTGCTATCAGCTCTTCCTCTCAACAGCACCTCGAGTCTGGTAACTTTGAACGGGCCATGTGGTTGGAATCAGTTTTGGATGAGGGATAAAACTACTCTCACATTGTTGCCTGGTCTCTGCTTTTTGTCCCCTGGAAATCCTGTTTGTTTTTTTTTCCCTGATTCAACAATTGTCTTTTTATCCGGTGTCTTCCGTTGCCTCTTTACTGTATCATTATGTTTTCGGTTATCATGCGTCGTGGTTGCTGTACTCATGGAATGAAGTATGAGTGTCCTCATCCCTTTTGCTTATACAGAATACAAGCCCAGTTTGCCATAAGAAAATGTTCACATTATATGTTTCTGCAGACAAAAGACAACTTATTTTTTCTGGCGACCCTTTGTGGCATTTGTGCCGGTAAGTTTTTGGTTCTCAACATAGGTGTTTTTAGCATCATATTGCAGGGTTTCCCAGCAGCCTTTGAGCCGTCAAACCCGGGTGTTTTTTACTGACACGTTGCAGCGTTTTAATCAACGAATTTGGGTGTTGTTCACCAACCTGTCCCTGGTTTTCCAGCGGATTTTGTGGCCCCAAATGTGGGTGTTTCAAGCAAAACCCGATCTTTTCCCAAACAAATACCAGCTTATTTTTGTGCCAAAACCTAACCACACCTTTGCCACAGTGATTCGGAAAGATTCAACAGATCAGCTACAAAATAATGTACAAATGTAATGTATTCATTGTTTGCAGAAACTTACAATGCAAAGACTTTTTGCTGTAGATTGGGTTGAGAATGTGATTACATCTTTGAACATCTGATCGATGAACTGATTAAAACAGAGGGAGAATGGTTTGTTACACTGTCTTAACAGTTTCTATCAGTCATTCTTTCTTCAGGGAATTGTACATGAGTTACATTTTTGATAATTAAAAAGAATCTATTCTTGATCTGTGTTATGCTTTTCTTTAAAAATAAGATTGGCCTTTTCTTTTCCATGGCAACATATTTCATCCTGTCTTGTGTTGTGTCATCGTCAGCTGTAAGGATATGGAGAAAAAGACATTGTTAATGAGCATTATAGCATAAAATTATCACGCAGCTGACAAAGTCAACATGTACTGAGATCAATATGTGGTTACAGGTCCTACTCACAGTCTACATTACTCATGAAATGTGGTGTTCTTCAAGTCATGACTCAACTCACAACTTCAAGATCCTGCATATTGAGGCCAGGGTTGAAATTATTACTTAGCGAGTGGAAACATTTAATTTTCCACAACAGAGTGGTGCAGGTTTGGATGAGAGCTGTGGAGATGAATGTCAGAAAGGTGTTCCGCTACAGTAAAACCAGATCCTTATCACCTTCCTCCACGAGTCCATCATCACTTAGGACGGAAATTGGCGATGTGCTGGAGGGTAAACACCTGATGCTTCTCATTATTACATGCTTACTGAACTCAGAGACCATTTACTCTTGCTGTCTGCACCATTACACTGAGGCATGGGCAAACTTTTTCATTCTAATACTGTCTACTTTATAAATAAACAGCAGGAGTCTGTTTATTCCTTTTTGCCTGAGAGGAAAATGTTTCCAATTACATGTAACCAGCTGGATGAAACATGCAGAAACACAAACAGAAGATCACACAAATAACTGCGTATTACTACTAATGCTCAAGTTATTTATTTTCACAGCAATTCCTGACTTTGCCTCCATCACTCTTATTATTTCTGCTCCAAACGTGGAAACACACTCGGCCCATTTCAACTTGTTTGCTCCACAGCTTTGATGACACTTCCACCGAACCCTCGCTTTAAGTCTCGGATTATTATTCACACCACTAGTGGGTGCTACATCTGTGCACTCAAGCTGCACAGCTGGAGCAGACAAATAGTGTGAGCAGTGTGTTTAACAACTGGAGAAAATGGCCCGGCACAAATCAATGTCATGGTACTAGGAGGAAAACACACCACAAACTGGTAAAAGAAACTAAAGCACTTTGTTATAGCTTTGATTTTTGCATTTTTCTAGTCATTGTTAGCTTATTAAGGCTGAATATTCTTGAAGTATTTACAGGTACAAAACTTGGGAACTCCTGCCTAGGAAATATCAGTACTATTCCCTGGTTTATTTGGAAATTACAGACATGAATCATGCAAACTTCTCTCATTATTTTAAGTAGGAACATTAGCACTAAGGTTAAAGTTGGAGTGAAAGATGTACTCACACTTGGTGCAGAGGCCGCAGGCACCTAACTCTCAATGCAGGCCAATGAAAACATTGATTCTGGCTGCTCTACAAGTTGCAAGTAATTAAAATAAGTGAGAGGCCATTAGTTATTTTGGCCAATTTGAACTTTTCAGCACCAAATAAAGCATGTTCACAGGTTTGGGGTCTCGTGCCAGTCTATAATTTAGGCTTAGTGAACCACAGGTCTGTGACATAGTTATAGAGACTTATTAAAGTTCTTTGTTATTATTGTGGTTATTTTGGTCGTTTGGTTTTGTGAAATTACCGAAGGCAAAATTTCTGATTTGCAAATGCACTGAAAGAAAACCATAACAAAAACTGGCTTTATACTCCTATGCAAACACCAACCTGCTCCTCACAATCGCAAGTGTTCCCATACTGAGGTTTACTTCTTTTAGGAAATGGGGACAAAATGAAACCACCAGAACAAATAAATCACAAGACATGAACTGATTCATCTGTGTCGGTGCAAGGAGGACACCCTCATATCAATTCTGACCACAAGGTGGAACAACACAACCAGGATCTTGTGGGGGGAAAGAAGGAGTGGGGCTAATGTCAGTGAAGTGTGGGAGAGAAAAACATTTTGATAAGGGGTTAATGAAAAAGTCAATGGAGTAGGAGAGTGTCAACAGACAGAGCGAGACAGCCAGAAATCTCTGGGGAATTGGCTCGTCTGTTGACTCTCAGCCTCCCCGTGAATCCTCGCTCCCTCCTGCCCCGTTGGATCCTTCCTGTATGCTTCACTGACAACTTGGCCATGAAGGGTCACAACGCTTCAGTGAACTGAGCAAACTTTTCTTTCTCTTGCCACACATGTATTTTAAGGTATCGATTCACATGTTATAAAAGGTCCCACTGCTGTGGCTCTTAGCTTAGATAATGCTGGGGTAAGTCATGGTATGAAAACATTATAAGTGAGCTCTGTTTTTATAAAGGAAAGTTCAGGTTTGTCAATGGTTTTGGGGATTTTTTTTTTTTCATACCAATCTTTTAATGCTTTGCATCATTTGTTTGGGTACTTCGTTCTAAAATACTTTCAAAACACTGCATTACCTGCAGTTCTATTGGATTCCATGGTGACTTTTTTAATGATCTACCTCAAAGAAAGTGTTTGATGTTTTGGGAAACAAATATTCACATTCTTGCCAATATTTAGATAAGATTGATGCTGCAGTTCTTTCTGTGCGCTACCGTCTTACGAAGTATTCAAAGTTTATACTTCTGTTCAGTGACAAATAAGGCCCTTGGAAAGTGTCAAACATTTTGTTATATTTTTTTATATTATGACTTTTTTTTTATTACATTTTCCATGACTAGTTAATCTATGGCATTGTTATTACATTTTTATACTATACTATGACTTTTTTTTCCAAGATTTTGGACGACATGCTATACTATGATGATTTTTTCATGATTTTGGACAACATACTATACTATGATGATTTTTTCATGATTTTGGACGACATATTATACTATGACATTTTTTCCTGTTTTTCATCCGTCATACTACTATGACTTTTTTTCCCCTGTTTTTCATCTGACATACTATACTATGACTTTTTCTTATACTTATGACGACATACTATACTATGATATTTTTCCATGATTTTGGATGACATACTATACTATGACTTTTATTCATGATTTTGGACAACAACCCGCTCAAGACTGTGGAGATGACAGAGGACAGAAGCCCCCCAAACACTGCCCCGCCTCACCATCCTCAACAAGACAGTGTCTACTGTGGATACCTTCAGGTTTCTGGGTACCACAATCTCTCGGGATCTGAAGTGGACCTCCCACATAAACACTGTCCGGAAAAAAGTCTATTTTACATTCTACACAGCCATAATCCAGTCTGTTCTCTGCACATCCATCACGGTCTGGTTTGGATCTGCCACCAAACAGGACAGGAACAGACTGAAACGGACAATGAGGTGTGCAGAGAGGATTATTGGGACTGATCTTCCCTCCATCGAGGACCTGTACTGGTCAGGGGTCAGGCAATGGGCAGGGAACATCTCTGCAGACCCCTCACACCCTGGACACAAGCTCTTTAAACTCCTCCCCTCCAGTGGGCGCTACAGAGCACTGTTCGCCAAAAGTACCCATCACAAAAACACTTTCTTCCCCCAGGCTATCGCTCTGTATTTGATGTACATTTGTATGTTTTTTGTATATTGTGTATTTCTGTATTCCACTTCTTCTAAATTTTGATTACTTATGTCAATTCTGATACACTGAGAGCAAGTCTACCGATGTCAAATGTCTTGTATGTACACACTTACATGGCGAATAAAGCTGATTCTGATTCTTGTTCTGATTCTGGTACTATTCTATGATATTTTTTCATAATTTTCAAAGTCACACTGTACTATGACGTTTTTGATGACATACTATAATATGACTTTTTTCATGATTTTGGATGACATGCTATACTATGACTTTTTTTTCATGATATTATACAACATACTATACTATGACTTTTTTTCATGATTTTGGACGACATACTATACTATGACTTTTTTTCATGATTTTGGACGACATACTGTACTATGACTTTTTTTCATGATTTTGGATGACATACTATACTATGACATTTTTTTTCATGATATTATACAACATACTATACTATGACTTTTTTTTCATGATATTATACAACATACTATACTATGACTTTTTTTCATGATTTTGGATGACATACTATACTATGACATTTTTTTTCATGATATTATACAACATACTATACTATGACTTTTTTTCATGATTTTGGACGACATACTATACTATAACTTTTTTTCATGATTTTGGATGACATACTATACTATGACATTTTTTTTCATGATATTATACAACATACTATACTATGACTTTTTTCATGATTCTGGACGACATACTATACTATGACATTTTTTTTCATGATATTATACAACATACTATACTATGACTTTTTTTTCATGATATTATACAACATACTATACTATGACTTTTTTTTCATGATTTTGGATGACATACTATACTATGACTTTTTTTAATGATTTTAGACGACATACTACACTATAACTTTTTTTTCATGATTTTGGATGACATACTATACTATGACTTTTTTTTCTTGATTTTGGACGACATACTATACTATGACTTTTTTTATTATTACGGACGACATACTATACTATGACTTTTTTTAATGATTTTAGACGACATACTATACTATGACTTTTTTTCATGATATTAGACAACATACTATACTATGACTTTTTTCATGATTCTGGACGACATACTATACTATGACTTTTTTTAATGATTTTAGACGACATACTATACTATGACTTTTTTTATTGATTTTAGACGACATACTATACTATGACTTTTTTTATTATTACGGACGACATACTATACTATGACTTTTTTTCATGATTTTGGACGACATGCTATACTATGACTTTTTTTAATGATTTTGGACGACATACTATGACTTTTTTATTATTATTTCGGACGACATACTATACTATGACTTTTTTTAATGATTTTAGACGACATACTATACTATGACTTTTTTTCATGATTTCGGATGACATACTATATTATGACTTTTTTTTAATGATTTTGGACGACATACTATACTATGACTTTTTTCATGATTTTAGACAACATACTATACTATGACTTTTTTCATGATTTTGGACGACATACTATACAATGACATTTTTTAATGATTTTCGACGACATACTATACTATGACTTTTTTCATGATTTTAGACGACATACTATACTGTCACTTTTTTCATGATTCTGGACGACATACTGTACTATGTCTTTTTTCATGATTCTGGACGACATACTGTACTATGTCTTTTTTTCATGATTTTAGACAACATACTATACTATGACTTTTTTCATGATTCTGGACGACATACTATGCTATGATTTTTTTTCATGATTTTAGATGACATACTATACTATGTATTTTTTCATGATTTTGGACGACATGCTATACTATGACTTTTTTCATGTTTTTGGACGACATACTATACTATGACTTTTTTCATGATTTTGGACCAAATACTATACTATGACTTTTTTTCATGATTTTGGAGGAGATACTATATTATGACTTTTTTTTCACTATTTTTGATGACATACTATACTATGACTTTCTGTTATGACTTTGGATAAAATACTATACTATGACTTTTTTTCCCATGATTTTGGACGACATACTGTACTATGTCTTTTTTTCATGATTTTAGACGACATACTATACTATGACTTTTTTCATGATTCTGGACGACATACTATGCTATGATTTTTTTTCATGATTTTAGATGACATATTATACTATGTATTTTTTTCATGATTTTGGACGACATACTATACTATGACTTTTTTCATGTTTTTGGACGACATACTATACTATGACTTTTTTCATGATTTTAGACGACATACTATACTATGACATTTTTGAATGATTTTAGACGACATACTATACTATGACTTTCTGTTATGACTTTGGACCAAATACTATACTATGACTTTTTTTCATGATTTTTGATGTCATACTATACTATGACTTTTTTCATGATTTTAGACAACATACTATACAATGACTTTTTTCATGTTTTTGGACGACATACTATACTATGACTTTTTTCATGATTTTAGACAACATACTATACTGTGACATTTTTGAATGATTTTAGACAACATACTATACTATGACTTTCTGTTATGACTTTGGACCAAATACTATACTATGACTTTTTTTCATGATTTTGGACAACATACCATACTATGACTTTTTTTCATGATTTTAGACGACATGCTATACTATGACTTTCTGTTATGACTTTGGACCAAATACTATACTTTTTCCATGATTTTGGATAACATACTATACTATGACTTTTTTTCATGATTTTTGATGTCATACTATGCTAAGAATTTTTTTCATGATCTTGGATGACATACTATACTATGACTTTTTTTCATGATTTTAGACGACATACTATACTATCACTTTTTTTCATGATTTTGGACGACATACTGTACAATGACATTTTTTTAATGACTTTAGATGACATACTATACTATGACTTTTTTCATGATTTTAGACGACAAACTATATTATGACTTTTTTTCATGATTTTTTATGTCATGCTATACTATGACTTTCTGTTATGACTTTGGACCAAATACTATACTATGACTTTTTTTCTCCATGATTTTGGACAACATACTATGCTAAGACTTTTTTTTCATGATTTTGGATGACATACTATATTATGACTTTTTTTTCATGATTTTGGATGACATACTATTCTATGAAATTTTTTCATGATTTTGGACGACATACTATACTATGACATTTTTTAATGATTTTAGACGACATACTATATTATGACTTTTTTCATGATTTTTTATGTCATGCTATACTATGACTTTTTTTCATGATTTTGGACGACATACTATACAATGACATTTTTGTAATGATTTTAGATGACATGCTATACTATGACTTTTTTTTCATGATTTTGGACGACATACTATACTATAACTTTTTTTCACTATTTTTGATGACATGCTATACTATGACTTTTTTTCACTATTTTTGATGACATGCTATACTATGACTTTTTTTCATGATTTTGGACGACATACTATACTGTGAGTTTTTTTCATGATTTTGGACGACATACTATACAATGACATTTTTTTAATGATTTTAGATGACATACTATACTATGACTTTTTTCATGATTTTGGACGACATACTATACAATGACATTTTTTTAATGATTTTAGATGACATACTATACTATGACTTTTTTTCATGATTTTGGACGACATACTATACTATGACTTTTTTTCACTATTTTTGATGACATGCTATACTATGACTTTCTGTTATGATTTTGAACCAAATACTATACTATGACTTTTTTCATGATTTTAGACGACATACTATAGTATGACTTTTTGTAATTATTTCGGACGACATACTATATTATGACTTTTTTTTTCATGATTTTGGATGACATACTATACTATGACTTTTTTTTAATGATTTTAGACGACATACTATACAATGACATTTTTTTAATGATTTTAGATGACATACTATACTATGACATTTTTTCATGATTTTTGATGACATACTATACTATGACTTTTTTTCACTATTTTTGATGACATGCTATACTATGACTTTCTGTTATGACTTTGGACCAAATACTATACTATGACTTTTTTCATGATTTTAGACGACATACTATACTATGACTTTTTTCATGATTTTGGACGACATACTATACTATGACTTTTTGTAATTATTTCGGACAACATACTATATTATGACTTTTTTTCATGATTTTTTATGTCATGCTATACTATGACTTTTTTTCATGATTTTAGACGACATACTATACAATGACATTTTTTTAATGATTTTAGATGACATACTATACTATGACTTTTTTCATGATTTTAGACGACATACTATACTATGACATTTTTTCATGATTTTTGATGACATACTATACTATGACTTTTTTCATGATTTTAGACGACATACTATACTATGACTTTTTTTCACTATTTTTGATGACATGCTATACTATGACTTTCTGTTATGACTTTGGACCAAATACTATACTATGACTTTTTTCATGATTTTAGACGACATACTATACTATGACTTTTTTCATGATTTTGGACGACATACTATAGTAAGACTTTTTGTAATTATTTCGGACAACATACTATATTATGACTTTTTTTCATGATTTTTTATGTCATGCTATACTATGACTTTTTTTCATGATTTTAGACGACATACTATACAATGACATTTTTTTAATGATTTTAGATGACATACTATACTATGACTTTTTTCATGATTTTAGACGACATACTATACTATGACATTTTTTCATGATTTTTGATGACATACTATACTATGACTTTTTTTCACTATTTTTGATGACATGCTATACTATGACTTTCTGTTATGACTTTGGACCAAATACTATACTATGACTTTTTTTCATGATTTTGGACGACATACTATACTATGACTTTTTTCATGATTTTGGATGACATACTATACTATGACTTTTTTCATGATTTTGGATGACATACTATACTATGACTTTTTTTAATGATTTTAGACAACATACTATACTATGACTTTTTGTAATTATTTCGGACGACATACTATATTATGACTTTTTTTTCATGATTTTGGATGACATACTATACTATGACTTTTTTTCATGATTTTGGATGACATACTATACTATGACTTTTTCTAATGATTTTAGACAACATACTATACTATGACTTTTTGTAATTATTTCGGACGACATACTATATTATGACTTCTTTTCATGATTTTGGATGACATACTATACTATGACTTTTTGTAATTATTTCGGACGACATACTATATTATGACTTTTTTTCATGATTTTGGATGACATACTATACTATGACTTTTTTCATGATTTTGGACGACATACTATACTATGACTTTTTTTCATGATTTTTGATGTCATACTATGTTATGACTTTTTTTTCATGATTTTGGATGACATACTATTCTATGAAATTTTTTCATGATTTTGGATAAAATACTATACTATGACTTTTTTTTCCATGATTTTGGACAACATACTATGCTATGATTTTTTTTTCATGATTTTGGATGACAAACTATATTATGACTTTTTTCATGATTTTAGACGACATACTATACTATGACTTTCTGTTATGACTTTGGACCAAATACTATACTATGACTTTTTTCATGATTTTAGACGTCATACTATACTATGACATTTTTTAATGATTTTAGACGACATACTATACTATGACTTTCTGTTATGACTTTGGACCAAATACTATACTATGACTTTTTTTTCCATGATTTTGGACAACATGCTATACTATGACTTTTTTTCATGATTTTTGATGTCATACTATACTATGACTTTTTTTAATGATTTTAGACAACATACTATACTATGACTTTTTGTAATTATTTCGGACGACATACTATATTATGACTTTTTTTTCATGATTTTGGATGACATACTATACTATGACATTTTTTAATGATTTTAGACGACATACTATACTATGACTTTCTGTTATGACTTTGGACCAAATACTATACTATGACTTTTTTTTCCATGATTTTGGACAACATGCTATACTATGACTTTTTTTCATGATTTTTGATGTCATACTATACTATGACTTTTTTTAATGATTTTAGACAACATATTATACTATGACTTTTTGTAATTATTTCGGACGACATACTATATTATGACTTTTTTTTCATGATTTTGGATGACATACTATACTATGACTTTTTTTCATGATTTTGGATGACATACTATACTATGACTTTTTTTAATGATTTTAGACAACGTACTATACTATGACTTTTTGTAATTATTTTGGACGACATACTATACTATGACTTTTTTCATGATTTTGGATGACATAGAATACTATGACTTTTTTCATGATTTTGGATGACATACTATACTATGACTTTTTTCATGATTTTGGACGACATACTATAGTATGACTTTTTGTAATTATTTCGGACGACATACTATATTATGACTTTTTTTTCATGATTTTGGATGACATACTATACTACGACTTTTTTCATGATTTTGGACAACATGCTATACTATGACTTTTTTTTCATGATTTTGGACGACATACTATACTATGACTTTTTTCATGATTTTGGATGACATACTATACTATGACTTTTTTCATGATTTTGGATGACATAGAATACTATGACTTTTTTCATGATTTTGGATGACATACTATACTATGACTTTTTTCATGATTTTGGACGACATACTATAGTATGACTTTTTGTAATTATTTCGGACGACATACTATATTATGACTTTTTTTTCATGATTTTGGACGACATACTATACTATGACTTTTTGTAATTATTTCGGACGACATACAATACTATGACTTTTTTCATGATTTTGGATGACATGCTATACTATGACTTTTTTTCATGATTTTGGATGACATACTATACTACGACTTTTTTCATGATTTTGGACAACATGCTATACTATGACTTTTTTTTCATGATTTTGGACGACATACTATATTCTGACTTTTTTTCATGATTTTGGACAACATACTATACTATGACTTTTTTTTCATGATTTTGGACGACATGCTATACTATGACATTTTTTCATGATTTTGGACGACATACTATACTATGACATTTTTTTTCATGACTTCGGACGACATACAATACTATGACTTTTTTCCACAGTTTTTCACAACATACTATACTGTGACTTTTTTTCATGACTTTGGACGACATACTATACTATGACTTTTTTCATGATTTTGGACAACATACTATTCTATGACTTCCTTTTTTTTACGATTTTAGACGACACATCATAATATGATTTTTTTTCATGATTTTGGACGACATACTATACTATGACTTTCTGTCATGACTTTGGACCATATATATACTATGACTATTTTTTCCTGGTATATTTCAAGTACATATTCATGCTAAGCTCAGCTAACTGGCTCGTGACTGGCTCTAGCTGTATATTTAACAGACAGATATGACAGTGGTGTGAATCTTTTCATGTAACTCTCAGCAAGAAAGCAAATAATGTGTACGTCACACAATGTTAAACTGTCCCTTTAAAGCACATACGGTATG
Organism: Epinephelus awoara; assembly: GCA_035609425.1. Lineage (NCBI taxonomy): Eukaryota > Metazoa > Chordata > Actinopteri > Perciformes > Serranidae > Epinephelus > Epinephelus awoara. The sequence continues at coordinate 12,157,125 of CM069302.1, read as the reverse complement.
CTGAGATTTCTCACCCCATCTGCCCTTTTTTCTCCGCAATTTCAAGTTGTTGTCTTTGTTTTCGTATTTATTTTCTTGTCACCATGACGACTTGACTGCAGTGTCTGCTGTTATATGCTCAGTCTGTATGATGTATGTAAAAGTTTTTTCCCTCTATATTTTTCCAGCACTGACAGCCAAAAGCCAAAAAGCCTCCCCTGTGACACACTCATGTTCCTACCTACTCTCCGCCCTTTCATCCTCCAGTCATGTTGCTTCTGGACTAAAGAAATGCATATTTGAATGCTTACCAACCATTTTCTTCTCCAGAATATTTCTCTGTCTCTGCAGCAACTCCTACCATCCCTACCACACACACACATGCACACAACCTCCTCCTGCACCATTACCCCTCTGCATAAATGCAACACAACCCCAAATTATGGTCAGCCGCTTGTGAAGTTAGTTTTGCTTGGGAAAACCAAGCTGCCATCTTTAATATCATAATGTTACCAAATTATATGGTTCTAATTGGGAACTGTTTGATCACACTTTCTGGCATCTGGAAAGCTTGCGTGTGACCTTAACAGGCTTTTTTTCTCATCTCAAAAGCATGACCTTTGCTTCTGACCCAGCATAAATTAAGTAAACCACTTTACACCAAGGAGAAGCCTACGCCACTAGTCACACCCTGCATGTAACCAACGCCAACAACTCACTGTGGATATCTGTGATGTAGGTCTGGAGCATCTGCACACAAGACAGCTGCATGTTAAAGGGGAACACTACCTAATTTAAGAATTCCAATAAGTTATTTCCACGGCCTGGGAAAGCTCAATCGATATTGTGAACACTACCTACTCTCTCCCTAAGCCAGAAACCAGAGAAGTAAGTCTCAAACTTGTGATGTCATAGGGTATTTAGTCTGGAGCTGCTCCATAGGCAATAAATGGGAGCCTGATTTTGTGGACCCACAGAGTGTTTGCTTTCCTTTTTATACCGCTATGGGCTTTCTTTTATTGTAGTGTTCTCAGTTCTGAAACAAAATGTACCCATATACTCAGAACATTCCCCCTGGAGCTCTCAATATCATCTAAAACATATTTCCCAATTCATTGTCAATGGACATCACAAGTTTGAGTTTTACAGGTCCAGCATTTGGATCTGGGAGAAAGATGTTCATGTCCACTGATATTTTTGGACCATCTCCGACCACAGGAACAATGTGCATGTATTTTGAAACTCGATGTAGTTCCCCTTTAAGAGAAACCTAGCAGCAGTACAGTAGTGTAGATAAGAGTGACGTTAAAAAAACAAACAACAGGAAGTAGATTTGTGGCAGCTAAAAGATTTCCCTTTCACACAGTAGAAGGCGGCTGATAACATGTGTATCCACAAATTTCATGTAATTTAATCTGACTGTTACATAACTGTTTTTGCATTACTTTAAGAAAGCTAGTTTAAAGGTCCTGTGCATAGGATTTAGAATGGTATATTGTAAGAAATGGGATATAATAAGTAAGTTTACTTTACTGTATAATCACCTGAATATAACAATCATTGTGTATTCCATACCTCAGAATGAGCCGTTTATATCTTCAAATCTCTTATGGAGATTGCCATGTTCACCACGATAAAAAACAACAACCAAAAAACTCCTGAACAATGAACACTGAAGGAATTCTAACCGGGAGAGGTTTAAGCTGGTTGCAATCTGCAATCTTCACCACTAGATGTCACTATATTCCCCTAAATCTTACACACTGAACTTTGAGTTTAGCTTTTTATTTAATGCTTTTAGCTAACTATTTCACAACTGTATCCATAAATATTAGTTTATTATTTCAACAATTTATTTATTACTTTTAGCTAATGTTATTATTTTTAGCTGTTCATCCATTCATTTTAGGTAATTTTCACCTATTCCACTAAATTTAGTGGTTAATTTATCGCCTCATCACAACAGTTTATTCATTACTTTCAGCTAACATTAATTACTTCACCAAAGTGTTTCAACTGTTTGTTTATTTATTAGTTTTAGCTCTCTATTTCAGCTGTTTATGCAGTATTTTGGCTAACTGTTAGAACACATTTTTCAACAGTTTGTACATTACTTTTAGCTAACTATTTAAACAATATATTGACACTTTTTTAGCTAACAATTTGGATTTTTTTCTGTTTGCATGTTCACGGCATTTCATCCGAGTCAGTTATAACACATGGCTCTAAGGTGTTATAACTGACTCGGGCTAGTGCCGTGTGGATATATTTAAAAATATCAAATAATTATTTTGTTCCGCTACTCCACAGTCTTTCCACTTGCCCCAGAGCAACTGCAGAAGTACCCCCTCGGGTATACTCTGAGTTAGGGAATCACTTATCAAGACCACTGCATCTTCGGATTTTCCTCTCAGATCCATCCAACAGGATGTTTCCCACAAACTGACTGTGACAAGTATTATTTTAACAGGTGTTTAATAAAGTTTAACATTCTTGGGCTGCAGTAAAGAAAACATTAGCCTCTGACACTTTAAAGGCCCCAATGTCTTTAACACAAATCAGCATTTTAATCTCAAATGCAGCGCCCTGAGCATCACAGTAGCAGCCGAAGTGCCTTTTTGTTGCTAATACGCTCCTTATGGTAAAGAATTACATACTGTAAATCACCCATATGCACAGTCCACCTTCCTTTCATGCCTGTGTTTGTTTAAATTGGCCCGCAGCACCACTCCGGCCAGAATCTAGCAGCCTCATTACAACCAAGCCAAAGCCCATTACTCTGCTCTGCCCACGGGGAATAACACCTTTTTCTTCATTAACCAGCAAATAGGAGCTGTTAGCCACAGTTTCCATTACTGTACGGCTTGATGCAAAATAACTCACCGCTCACTCACTCGACTAATTTTCAACAGATTTTCCCATTTAACACATTTTGTCCTCAAGCATAATATCTCCACATTAAGTGAGATGCTTATGTACTTTTAGAAAATCTACTGCCATGAATACAGCTATTTTTTACTTTCCTCCATACAGCACTTTTCCCAGCAACACTTGCCCTCAATAATTCTGTGCAGCCTCTGACTGATCCCCAAGCACTTCAACTGTTAGTTGGCTGTTCCAGCCATGAATTCCTCCTTTCTCACCTTGCTTTAACTCAAACAGTCTTTTCCTTACATGCAGCCAGCCAGATGTTTAGGCTGGAAGTTCTCCACAGAGGAGGCCTCGGTGGTATGCATGGTTGTTATTTATCTAAATTGTATTTTTCTCCTTAACAGCATTTTTTTCCTTCTTTCTGCTCTCAGGGGTGGTTTACTTTAGCCCCAAAGTAGGAGGTGCAGAGAGGAAAGGCTTTGCCAGCATACCCACAATTCACCAGTGGCTGACGGAGCTGATGAAGTTGAAGTTGACAGCTGCATAAATCACTGGCTCATGGTGCTAATAGGTGGCAGTATAAAATCAAGCGCAGACCACCCATGCTGCGGGGCAGAAATAGGAGCATCAAGTCATATCTACCGTGCAGCACTGTACAGCCATCTGAAACACTTAACCCCCCTCTGGCCGCCCGGCCTGTTTCAGTCCAAGGGGCTCTCTTAGCAACACAGGAAAGGCCCGTCTGGCATCCGCAGTGCTGTGATTCATATTTGGCACTTTCATAAAGGTTCCAAGCTGTTGGAGTTTTTTTAGGGCTTATTGTCGAACGTTTCACTCCTCAATTGCCCTTTCGGAAAAACCTATAAACATTTCAGTGCCAATAACTGAACAGGAGCCTTGCTTTTTCCTCTTTCATATGAAGATCTCAATACGTCGCAGGATACGTTTTTTTGTTTTTCCTCTTCACGGTGAGGAGAAAGGGCTGCACAGTCACCATTACCCTGATTTTTTTTGTGTGCGTAGTATATTTCCATGTATGAATGGAGAGGTGCTTGAGCTCATTGAGAAGAGCTGCTAAGAGAGGTGTGAAGGTGGCTGTTTGCAGGGCCTCTTCCTTTGTCAAAGGGGAGATAAAACACAAGCAGAGCACGAGGGGGCGGACCCCCATCACACAAAGCAGTGCATATTGCTCAATAACATGGCCTGGATCCCTGGGTTTTAGCACAACAAAACTCTACCTTGGGTAAAGGGCCCCTGTGCCATCGGCTTTGGCCATGTATGAGGAGAGTGAATGTAGACCCTCCCCACCCCCCGTTTTCTCCATGTTTTCTAGCATGTCTGAGCTTCTGTTGTGTGCCATGACTGTCACATATGATGAGGGTGCTGCAAGTTTCCCAGGAGTGCAATGGTATACAAATGACCACAAATCCATACAACTAGAATATCTTAAGTTTCTTTTTGTCTTGCGGAGTCGGAGGTGATGGTGAATGGTGTGACACATAGGGGAGACGGTTACCAAGCTACAGACTACTGCTCAACACCAACAAACAGCAGTGTTTGGTTCAGTGACCTGTCACTGTTTTTCCAATGGCTTTTAGGCACCAAATGTGGGAATATTTTAGCAACTTGAGACTATTTTCCACCAGCTTTTTAGGCACCAAACATAGGTGTTTTGTAATGATCCATCGCATTTTTTTCCCAGCAGCAGCTATTAGGCAACAAACGTGGGTGGTGTTCTTTTTTTTTTTCCTTCTTTATTACGTTTCTTCAAAGTAATGCAAGACATACAAGAAAAATAAGGATAAAGGTAAAAAAAAAAGCAAATAAAAATAGTGAGTAAAACAAGAGCAAAAACTGAACAGGGCATACACTTCAAGCAATGACATACATTGTTGCATCACTAGTACTCTAAGTTCAAACACAAATTCTCAAGGAAGTGGTGAGTGGCCTATTATAGATCTTATCAATGATCAGGGTCCCCATTAAACTTAGTAAGATGGTCTAAACATGGCTGCCAAGTCTGGTTGAACGATTGTTCATCATGCTGTATTGGATTTTCTCCATGTGCAGCACAGAGGTAAGTTCTGTCAGCCATGTCTTGAAAATGGGTACAATTTCTGCCTTCCAGTGCATCAAAATCAGTCTCTTTGCTATTATCATTCCATACATAGTAGTGTTCTGGACAGGGAGGGTTTGAGTCAATAAAGACAGAGAATAGCCAAACAGTGCCACCTCTGGCTCGGACTTGAACACACAACTATACATTTCAAACCATCTGAACACATAACTCCAGAAATCATGCAACTTTGGACACGTCCAGAAAAGATGGGCTTTTTTTAGCAACCCGTAGCTCTTTCTTCAGCAGCTTTTTAGGCACCAAACCTAAGTGTTTTGTAATGAACCGTCATGGTTTTTTCCAGCAGATTTTTAGGCAACAAACGTGGGTGTTCTTCAGCAACCATTGTATTTTTTCCAGAATTTTTTCATGCACTTAATGAGGGGGTTTTTGAATGATCTATCCTTTTTCTAAAAGCTTGTTAGGCACCACACCTGTTTTTTGGTTGTTTTTTTTAGCAGTCCAACACTGTTTTTCCAAAGGCCTTCAGGCACCAAACATAGGTGGGGTTTTTTTAGCACCTTGTAGCTGTTTTTCCAACAGCTTTTTGGGCACCAAGCGTAGGTGTTTTGTAATGATACATTGTGTTTTTCCAACAGCTTTTTAGGCAACAAACATGGGGAGTTTTGAAGTTGTTTTGAAACCATCCGTTGTTTTTCCTGCAGCTTTTTAGGCACCAAACGTGGGTGTTTTTTAGCAGCCCATTGTATTTTGGCACAAAATATAAGTGGGTTTTTTTTAGCAACCTGTAGCTGTTTTTCCAACAGCTTTTATGGCACCACATCTGGGTGTTTTAGCAACCCCTCTCTGTTTTTCCACTGAGGAAAGTGCCACCAAAAGCTTTTTTTTTTTTTTTAAATTTTATTTCATTTTTTGTTTAACCATGACACTGTTCCATTTCCAGCTACGACAGTACCATGAGGAACGTCTTTTTTTTTTTTTTTTTTTTTAAACCAAGACATTACTGCATTTCCAGCTGGAATGTCAAAAGCAGATATTTTAAGCCAAAACATAATCTTTTCCAAACCATAACCATGTGTTTTTTGTGACTAAACTTAACCACTTGTAACCACAGCATTGTTGAAACATAAAGAAACAACGCATTTCGCTTAAAGGGGCAACAGTAGAGTTTTTAAATATATTTTCATTAGGATAACAAATCCCCTGCAGAGACCACAATCAACAATGAATTGGTGATAAAAGTAAAATAATGCCAGCCTCATGCTCTAACACCACACTTGGCCCACATTTCATTCAACTCATTAAGGGATTTTCCTTAGCTCATTTCAGTGTGAGAAAAGCTGAAACCTGCCAAACCACACAGCAGGATTAAATGCGAGAATTTAAATCAAGGGAATGACAAACTAATCGCACCTGGGTTCACTTCACCACCGCAACATGTTTAGAGTCTTCATCTAAAAAGGGTCCCCTCCTCCCTGTTGACATGTCTTCTGTGTTGACTGACCGTATACACTTCAACCTCTGCCTGAAGCCTCTGGCTCTGATGCACTTCAGCTGCTACAGGGTGTCCTTTACTGCCTATAAATGGCTTGAGGTCATCTCTCATTAAACTAGAGTGTGCAACAAAATGACTCCTGACTGTGTTTGCCCCCCGACGATAAAGCCTGAGTGTTTATGGCAACTACCTGTACTCGGCTCTCGCTCTCTGCCCAGGTGGGCTGACAGGGGGAAAAGTCAATACATGATGTCGATGTTTGTAACGCCGCAGGAGGATAAGCCCGGTCTGTGGTTTATGTTATTGGCTTATGTCAGCAATGAAGTTGATGAATTTGACAAAGTACCAGCTGCTGTAAAAAATGTGCTTTGCTTGAATAATTAGTGTGAAGTTCTCTTTTTATTAAGGAGTTTGCAGTTTGGGCGGATTTTATGAATACTAACCTGCGGTGTTGAATAAGCATCAGTGGGTTCTTTGTGTCATTATATAAATAAGGAACCTTAAAATGCTTCAGTGGTAACCTTCAAATTAAAATGTTGGTCTTAAACTTCAGCTAATACATTAGCTCAGTGTGCTGAAGTTCCCTAATAGCATCTTTTAAAGGTTTAAGGGATCTGAATATGGGGGGGAAAAATCTAATCAGTATTTATGTGAGAGCCTTACAGTCGTATATTTCTTTTCATTTCCTAAATGCACTCATCATAGGCCGAGCATGATTGATGTTGGACATACCTGATGTGTTCCTGTGGACAAGCAGCAGTTTGTGGTGTTTGTGGTGTGTGATCTGTTGGGAGGGAAAACAGAGTTACAGTCAGTGGTCAGACAGTTCTTACAGCGGAGAGGCCGAGCTGAGGCTGTTAGGCTGACCGACGACCACAGCTTAGTGTAAATGGTGGAAAGTGGTTAGTGTTGGCCATCTATCTACCAGTAATCATCTCGTCATTAATGTATTATTTAGTTTATGCACATATTTGACCTTTAGGAATTAAATAAAAGTTTTTGTCTCATAATGTTTGTTCTCCAATGGATCCAACTAATAGTGAAGAGCTATTCAGAGATATTGTAGGAAGATTAATGTGAGTATAACTTTTTCAGTGTTAAATAAGCTGCTCTCATGGCGAAGTTTAATCACTTAGTGATACAGTTAGCCAGTATTAAAATTCCTTTACTTATTGGCTTAAATTTGGAGCAGATGCAGCTTGCACTGGGTGAGTTTTGTGTGGAATGTCTAAGGAAAACTGAAAAGATGACAAAACTGTGGTTGATTTTAAAATGTTTGCTCCCAAGGATTAAAGGGACAGTTCACCACAAACGTTTAAAAAAACTCAACAGAAATGTTTCTTTCCAGAAATCATGACCCTGTTACTCAAGATAATCCACAGATCTTGTTGTGAGCAGTTTCATGTAGGAACTATCTTTCTACCAAACTACACCTGCGAACTGCATCACTGTGCAGAAGGAAGCATGCATCTACTGCTAGCTCACCTAGCACCACTGAGGTAGCTAACATTACAGCTTAACCGAGGAGGATACCATTAATCTTAACACCTTGCACTGTCACGAACATGAGCCTCTCGTTCCTGAGTAGATGCACACTTCCTTCTGTGCAGTGATACAGTTGGCAGGTGTAGCTCAGAGAAAGAAAATTGTTCCTACATGAAACTGCTCACAACAAGGTCTGTGGATTATCTTGAGTAACACGGGGGCCACCTAGTTACATTATATTGGAGAGAAGGCACACATCTCTACGGCCGCTATCTCCAACACTGGACAACTCAAACCAAAATATTCCTGATTGATAAAAAGCACTACAGATAAGAGGAGAAATATGTATTTTTTATTTTGCCATAATAAAGATTGTTTTGAAATACAAAACTGTAGATAATTGATTTTAAAATGGTGCACTCTGATTGGGATTGAGTCCTGCATATCTGATTAAACCGCTTGTTTACCTGCCTGCAACATTGTCTTTGAATTATTTCACACTCTGGTTGGCTCATTATTATTCTAAATTAAGTTAAGCCATTTAAGCATGAAAAAGAATTGTAAGACGCCACAGCAGCTGAATATTTGATCCAGTGATGTCACTGTAATAATAGTGTTAATAAGGTTTAGAGAAGATGTCTTTGTTTGAGTACATAGTGTTCAGTATGTGCATACAAATGCCAAAAATCTGAGGTTTCTGTAAATATTGTTTCAGAGAAAAGGGTGTAGATATCCCTGAGCTTCCAGGAAGACACTCCAGAGCAAAGTAATGTGACGTTTTCCTTTGCTTACAGTGAAGCAGTAGTTCAGTATCCTGTCTGCACTCAGGTATATTGCTGTTGAAAGATCTTACAGACCTGTCTCTGTAACCACAACACACACCTGCTTGTATTTACATTTCCACTGTTGGCAAAATATTGAGTTGCTATGTTTAAATTGTTCGGTTTAGTTTGTGTAATCTTCAGTTTTTAAATGGATGAAATGCCGCTAATTGCCCTGCAGTCAACGGGACGTCTCGCTCTAATGCTCCCTGACGTGACGTCTCACCCAAGAGTGACATCATGCCATGAGGAACTGTGACCTCATCCGGCACGCTGAGCAGCGAACCAATCAGGCTGCCAATGACTCTGGGCCTGCTTTTTTAATGCTGTCATGGGAGAGGTGGCTGTATTCACAAGAGCCAAACAAAAGGCTCTTTTGTCCCTGCGTCCACATCTGTCCGGAATCACCTCCCCTAATTACCAAGGTTAGTTTTTGGAATTGACAGCATAAATATTAAACTGTCAAACTCTGTCTGTTGGCAACACCTTGCAGTGTGAGTCATCGGCTGCCGAGGTCGAAGGAAAACAACGCTCTCTTTCTCTGTGCTGAGCTGCAGCGCTGGTCAGCGAGCACCTTCACATTCATTCCTTCATGTGCCTGTTAGAGTACTCATCTAAAATACTTGTCTATTTCTGCATTTTTCTTTGCCATTATTTGAACCAGCATAACAATGAACGCACACTATTAGTGGTTTTTACACCAGCCAGATGTTTGTTCCTAGAAATGGTTGGACAGAGAGTGTGTTTACATGGACACTGATAACCTGTTAATGAGGCTTTTCCTGGTTATGATCATGATCATTTATGGTGTTTACATGAGCACAGAGAAATTGGGTTGTCCATGTTTACCTGAAAAAATACAAGCAACGCAGTTATTGATTACTACAGTCTATCTGCGCAGGCACCTGTGGTGTTTACAAAAGCAGGTCTGCAATGGGAGATGGCGGTGACACGACATATTAAACAATACTGTGGTGGCTGTCTCAACATACCAAAGTTCCTCGGCCACTCAGTTTGTGAGGGGTCTCAGTTTTGACTCGTGTTTGTGTTCCTTTTCTGGAGAGCCACAGTACTCGCATGAGGCAGGGGAAAAGTTGATTGAGATTATTTCAGAATACAAAAAAACCCCCAACCAAACAAAAAAAACGTACCTACTTTCTTAAAAACCAAAATTACATCTCATACGGTCCACTACAGACTTGATGTCCTATTTCTATATATCCTCACGTATTACCCTTTATTATACTTAAACACTGCATAACACAGTCAAAAACAACCCAAATCAACACACACGCACAGGGTTGTCCACAACGTTCTTTTGTCATGCGCACAAACCAACTTGCATACCACCAACTACTGTGTTGGAGTGTGTTGATAATGGCTTGTTGCGTCGTTGAAAGAAATATGGCTTTGTTTTAAAGTTGAGCAGCAAGAGCCCACGTGGGGTGGGTGGGTCCAACAACCGCCAACTTTCACTAAGTTGGTGGAGCCAAACCGTGTTCTTTTTTCCTAAACCCAACCACTTGTGTGTTGGCTAAACGTAACCACATGCATTTGTTTGTTGAGGGGGGAAAAAAAGACGTCAATTCGAGGTGTTTTACATTTCCTGTGAAAAGTTAATTCTGAAAGAAGACAATGCATGCAACAGAATATCAACAACCATGCACCCAGGGTACCTTGCACGTCATATCTGGACGAGGAAAGTCCATGACCAAACATCGATATGTGACGAGGTCGGAGTGAGAATGTGTTGAACATACACAATGCTGATATATCTGCAATAAGATTAGGATAATAAGTCTTGCTCTACTTCTCACAGAGCTAGATATTTTCCCATTTTCAGTCTATAAGCAAAGCTGCCGGCTCCAGCTGCATAATTACCGTACATTTCTGAGAGCGGTATTGTTTTCCTCATCTAACTCTCAGCAAGAAAGAAAATAAGTGTATTTTCCAAAACTATTGCTGGAAGATAAGCATGTTGTACCATAAGGTGCACATGAGCAGTAAAAAGAAAAAAACATTTCTACATTTGCTGCAGTCACCTCTTAGATGATCTTCCTCTTGGATTGTTCTGTGTTGAAAGGAAAGTGAACTGGCAGACTTTCAGTAGCAGAAAGATGTTTTCTTTGCTGCTGTTTAGAGTGAAACACTCCTTAATCATTTTCCAGACAAAGCCCTGGATTGCGGCTGAGAAAATGTTCTGCCTGCAAATCTATCGCAGATGATCTTTTCAGATGTACTTCGAGACGGAGGAATACAGCTGTATTGACGGGCATAAAACCTAAACAAACTACGCTGACAAGGCGGAGAGCTGTGCAAACAGAAGATTAGAGGGGAGATGAAAGAAAGAGGAAGCCGGTTCAGTCAGTCGCTGCCAGCAGACTGTGGCTTTTTGCTACTGTATTCAATGGAGTGTTTTGAAACATGAACTTATAGGAATACAAAATCTCAGTGATATAAAATGTTGCATTTCCCATCAGATCAATAAACACAGAGCAATGTGTTGCTGATTATTTGCATTTTGTTTTGCTTTTTTCATTGGTTTTATCTTCATGTATATCAATAGTAAAACTACAAAGCCTTTTGGGTGAGAGGGAGGAGTGGCGGGAGCGTGCTTAGTCTTCATATTGATTGAAAAATGATAATAGCAAAACAAAAGCAGCTCAATCAGTGCAAGAAGTCCTTCAAATTAAACCCCAAAATGGATTGTTTGTCTGCCCATGCTTTCTAGAATGACAAATAGAAATCTTTTTATTCTGTGCACCTAACTACAGGACACCAATTTTTGTCTGTGCCATTCAAAATCATTATTAGTTATTATTGAAAAATAAATCTCTTTCATGATGTGACAACAAAGTTTGGTTAGGTTTGAGACAGATGATGGTTTGGGTACTAAATTGAGATTAGGGGAGCTTTGTTGTCACGGTAACAATTTGTGGTTAGGGAACAATCTAGGACATACTTGGAAAAACAACGACTACATTTACATGCACACTGACAGTCCGCCTTTGTTCCAAATATGACAATATTCCATATTTGATACTCAGCATGCAAACAGCATATTTCATTTAAATATTTCAAATTACGCCAAATTTAGCACATTCTGTAAACAGGAGTATTAGTGGAATATTTATTTTTATCAGCCATGTTACCAGTTTAGTAGAAGTATTGTCTTTTTCAGAATAAGGGCAAAAAAGCCTATTATTTTATGCATGTAAATGTAATCACTGGCTGTCATTCGGAGGTGGTCAACAAACAGCGATCTTCCTTGTTTAAGTCCGACACGTTGTTGACTCATCCATTAACTCCGAACAACCGGCAGAGGGCTTTGTCACTTAAACATAAACAGATGTCATTTTGGGGCATTGGCTGAAACAACTTGATGTGTCGCATCAAGAAATTTATCTGCAACTACTTTGATAATTGTCCAAAAATTCACTGTTTGTAACTTGTGAAATGTGATTGTTTGCTAATTGGTTTCCAGTCAGTGAGCCCAACTGATACTGGGCTTCGGGACAATTCTTATTGGGTGGCAAGTAAACAAAATAATTTGTCAAAAGGAGGACTTTGAACTTTGTCCGATTTTGAACAGCATTTTCATCGTTCTCTGTCCCATCCATAACGACAACACACAGATTTATTGGTTGTGCAAAACAAGGAATTTAAAGAGGGAAATTGTTATGGACATCTTTTTTGATGTTCACTTTGTGTCTGACATCTAATATAGGGCAGCAGTTTGAGTGAGACAGACGCAACTACCCAGAGGAAGAGAGGTTTTACCCGGTCAGGCTCCAAGCTAATGTTATCTTCTGCCATCTGCTTAGAAGTGGTGAATTTACAGCTCATGGAAACTTAGTATGATACTGTCTTTTGTTTGATACCAAGTGTCGGCAAAACACGTTACACATTTCTGATCCTTCTTTAGCATAGTAGCACGCATTAGCTTGGAGGGTTAACTTGGCTTGTTTACTATATTATGTGAACGTCGCTGTCAACACAAACATTCCACCGAACCCCCGTTCAAACTCTCAAATCCCATATGGGAAAAAAGGAAAAACGAGGGTCAAATATTTGTATTGAACAGCCAAATCAGATTCAACTGACATAATTCTGAATCAGGTACAGCCCTATTTTTACAGAAACTGTAAGACTATAATTCAAATACTATACATGTCATAATTTGATTGTTAAATTCATAAAAAACAAAGATAGTTATATCAAAATACAAACGTAAAAAAAAATATTTTAATACGGAAATAGAAAAATTGGACAGAGGAACTTTTTAGTTGAATTTAACAATGAAACGTGATTAATGTGAAAATACAAGTAAGCTTTTTGTGACACTTGTACAGTACACTTTGTTGTACATTGTGTGTGTGTGCGTGCGTGCACTTGCTCTTCCCATGACTCGGAGGCATGAAAGGACACACAGTGGGCCCTCCTGATAGCTCCTCCTCTTTAGTGAGACAACAAAAGTGCCCATCGTGTTGTTTGGTTAGTTTCGCTGTAACCCCCACATCCACCGCTCCATCACGCAGCAGCCAAAGACAAACGAACAAACGCTGTCAGCCAGAGTCGGTTGCTAAACAACCAAGGTAGGCATCCTTAGAGATTAGTGGCGTTGCCCTAGGTCTTTAGGACCCCTAGCTGTGCCGTGGGCTGGCCATGTCCCGCCTGCAGAGAAGTGTGACAGAGAGACCTGACAGCTCTGCTGCCTTGCCCAAGGACACGCTGTCACTGAGGCATAATAAGAGCGGACTGAGTGGTCCCCGGCCGTCAACAACACCACCCCGCTGGACGATTAGAAAGAGCTTCCCAACAAAGAGGCAGCCAACAAAAGGCCCATGTTAAATTAGGCATTTAATTCAACACTCGGTCACAAGGGCAAAGTAATCAGAGGGAAATCGTAAAAACATATTAAAAGGACAAGGAGAGACGGAGTGTCAGATGAGCCCACAGAAGTGACTTTTGGTTATGTGAAGAAATGCTGAACACAAACTACAGAGAGAAAAGACACTGTACGATGAAACTGTATTTAGAGCTTGATATAAAAAAGATAATCCTGTGCAACAGTGGAAATAAATATCCTAACCACCATATCTGGTTTAAACTCCAAGCTAAACACACATCTCTGAGAATAAGGCGAGTTGAATTGCCACGCATGTAAGGCTTAAAATTATTCTGAGCACATCAGAGCGTGAGGCAGGATTTTAGATTTATAGATTCCTGTACTTCCGCCTACTGGGCCAGACATAAAAATCTGAATTAAAAGTATTTCCAGTGTTGTAGAAAAGCTGTTTGTGCAATTACAACCACAGCGTACGACAACAAAAGCAGGCCACAACATAAGAAATGTAAATCTAACGCCTGAGTCAGTGGCCAAGCTGCGCTCTGGGTGAGTGCGTCTGTACCTAGTAACCTGTTGAAACTTGTAATCTCCTGAAGTGTGTCACATTACACAGTGACACTCCTCAGGATGTCAGGGCCAGTCTGCGTCTCAGCGTCAGAGCTCAAAAGTCGAGGGCCCCTATGAAAAAAACATGAAATACGGCGCAAGATTTAAAAAGTGACATCAATGAAGTCATCTGGCGTGCACCCGTTTCCTCAAATCACAGTCTTGAAGTGCTCGTTTTGAAAACTCTGAATTTGCAGTTGTTGTTATTTTATGATTTAATTACAAGTGTAAAGCTCTGAGGTATTGCAGGGGGTTAAAGGAGAGCTGCTCTCTCAGCGCTTGTTGAGCAGAGGATAATTATAGGGAGGGAAAACCTCGTCAGAGTCACAGGAATTCACTCTGATTTATTCAAGAGTGAAAGGATTCCTTGTAAGCCTTAAATAAATTTTAATTGCAGTAAGCTGTCTAACACAAGGGACCCCCCCACCCCTCCCCCCTGAACCCTGGTGAGTTGGGAACTTTGATTAGATTACAAAAAAAAGTATTGAAGAGGGTATTAACGGTGCCACAGGGGTCCCAATACTCACACAAAATGCCTAATTTATATTTAGCTTTTGCTTTAATACAAAAACACACACTTGCATGGAGTCACACAGCAGCACAGCAGCGTACCTGCACAGCAACATGTCCAGCTGTCAGAAAAACCCACTGATGTCGTAATTCAGTAAATGTTTTATAGATGTAACGGAAATGCAAACCCGATTTTATTGACAAACCAGAAAATAATGAGTGTAAACCTCTAAGTGTTGCGTTTAAACGCAGGGGTAAATTGATGAGCAGACGAAGCCTAATTGACACACTCTGGAATGCGCGTTTCCGATATCCTTTGGCGAAACAGCCTCCTGCCCTCGTGTCGTACTTGTCAAGTCATGTTGTGGTATTTATTGGTTTGATTCTCCACATTTGCTCCTGTATTTTATCCTCTTTAAACGCCCGGCGCTTGTGTGCATTTGCATTGCTGCTTTCATGCATGAATGTGCCTTTGAGTTGTGATTTTATTTTCCCTGCTCACTGCAGAAATCTCTTATATCTCCACGGTAATATCATCTTATGGGCATGATTTATATGTATGATAAAATACGGAGCTAATCTTTACACATTTATACTGTTATTTATTGTCGATAAGTGTAGTTTCTCTCTGGCTAAACAATAGAATCCACCTCAGATTGGTCCCTGAAGAGACAGGGATATATGGATTGGAAAATTACATAGTGCCTCATCTCCCTTTGGAACAATCAATGTAATGTGAATTCAGCCATCTTTTTATTATATTTTGTTTTTTTATTGTTAACAATCGTCAGTCATCACTTGGGTGCAATATTGGTAAATATTCAACTGTGCAATATTTATAATTCCTACATGCAATAATGTGAATTCAGCCATTCGGCCTCTGTATTTATTATATTTTTTTCCTACTGTTTAGTTGTTATAATGCTCTGTTATTTTTCATGGATGCTTCTTGTGTTGCACTATCCCCTTTGCTGTGGTAACAACGCAAATTTCCTCCTGTGGGACTGTGCAGGATTGTCTTATCTCATTGGAATCATTTCAAAATGAAAAGGTAAAGTTGCCTGAAAATGTCTAAAAGTTAGATCCTTAAGTTTTCTGAACATCTATTCCATGGAGTCTGAGATTTTGTTTGGAAAATTACAAAAGAATCGCAGCTTCTTCAAAACCTGATGACTTACAATCATACAAACTGTGCACAGAGGAGCGACGTACTGAGGCAGTCTCCTCTGTTAAGTTGTTTAAAAAAAAAAAAAACAACAACTTTCTGGACACCGTGCCTCTCTGCATGTGTGTGCCCTGGAGAAATGGGCCAGTAAAAGTTTTAAATGAGCACTAGACAGGTGTCAGCAGTCTTTTAGGACAGACAAATCTGTCCACGCCATCGGATACTTTCCCTGCAAAGGAAACTGTCTGGGCGGACAGGGAGAAAGATAGAGATGGATAGATACAGAGGGAGAGGGAGGTACGTGGTGAAGGGAAATTAATACCTACATATGTATATACTTTGTCTTTTTCTCCTCTTGTTTATTCTCTCTTCTCTGTTCTCTCTGCTTGGAGGGACAGTTTGTGGATCTGCTATTGAGAAATAGTACATATGTTAATAATCAATTGTACTGTTCAGGATTATTATTAAAGGAATAGTGCTTTACAGCTACAATATGTTTAGCTTGATATAACTTGCCAAAGCACACTCATGCACAACCTATAATATTAAGACTAAGTTGAGCACGGTGAATGAAAGACATAAGGTGTGGAGAGTCTGAAACTTTATGTCTAACAGAGACGCCCTTTTTCCTGGTACGACCAGAGATTTGAGACCCCTGCACAAGTTGAAGCCTGCTGCCTGGTGCTCAGGCCCCGAGGAGTGAAAAGGGCCGATAATTGAGCTGGAAGGAATGGAGGAAGGGAGTCACGTTCCCGAAATGCGTCCAAAACAAAACTCCTGTTAATTCTCCTCATTTTTCAACTGTCTCCTGTCTCGGACATTTAGGGACTGAATCCAAGAGAGTTTAGAGGGGAAACCACGTCCAAAACTAAAGTACAGTCATTTAATGTTTCCTGCTTTTTCCAAAGGAGGAGAACATAACGCCAAAGCGAGGAGAATAAAATGTGTCCTTTCAGTTTTCTGTCCTCCTTTTTATTTAAGAAAATAAGCGTTATCTTTATTATTTACAGCCCGTAGCTTAAATAAACTAAATGTATCTCTGGTCTGCTAGGTGCTAGTTGTTCTTCACTTCAGTGTTTCCATTCGATTTCATACTTCTACTATTGTACATTTTTTACTATCTACACTTATCTGACAACATTAGTTACTAGTTACTTTGCAGAATCGAATTACTAATACAAAACATAACTCAACTCATGACTAAATATTGTGTAATATTATGAATTAGGCTGCCCAGCAGTATATAAGGTGATTAAAATGAGCTCCACCCTAACCAGCTGCAACATTAGAGTAATGAACACAACAATGCATCAGTATTTCTAATCCACTGACATTATATATTATTCTAAAGTGAGCCATTCTGTATAATGAGTGCTTTTACTTTTGGTACTTTTAATTTGGATACCAATAGGCTACTAATGTAGTTTTACTTGGGCAAGATGAATGCAGAACTTTTGCTTGCGGATTATTTTTACAGGGTGCTAGTACTTTACTTAAGTAATCTGAATACTTCATTAAGACTAGGTTCCTCGGTTTACTGTTAGTATTCATGTTAAAATCATAGGCTGCCTATTGAAATCAACATAATACATTTATTTACAAATTATTACATTTAAATATTAGGGGTGTAAAGATCAATGAAAAACCAATGGTGAGTAAGAAAAATAACAATGCTACATGTATTTTGTGAGGCAGTGAATGGAGGAAAGTCCGCTAGCCACTAAGTGAATGTATGCAATGTAAACATGTTTGAGCTGATAAGGAGTAATCAGCAAAAAGCAAGTGACCCCTGTGACTCAAAATGAACTTAACCATACTGCATGAATTTCACTAGAGACAAAAGCACTAGTGTTGTTTGGTAGCTGGTGTTAAAGTCAAGTCCGAGATATCAAAGAGTAATCCAGCATGGACAGAAAAGTCCTCTGCACCACAGTCATTTCACCAAAATGAGTGAAAGGTCATTAGTCCAACAGTCATGTGGGATTTGACTTTTCTAACCAATTCCTCTCTGTATGATAGACAAGGCATTCAATTTAGGGAGGAAAACTCAAATTGAAACTGTGACCTTTGCTGGTCAAGGTGGGATGATCTCAGTGGTGATGGGCCCTGAGGCTGCGGTGGTGTTGGCTGATTGATCCGAGCCTGTCAAAGGTCTTGAGGCAGCTTCTTGTGGTGTTTAGCGGCTGTGATGACTCAGCAGTTTCTCTCAACAGACGGATCATTCTGCAGCAGCAGCTCCGTCCTGCAGGGTCACAACTTGCACTGGACAGGGAAGACCCTGCAGGCTCTGAGTCACTCACAGGAAAAGACCTTCTGCATCTGAGTGATCTCTCTCTGCCACAAAACAAATACAACAAACAACGGATGCATGCTGCAGGAAACAAAAATAAAAAATATTAATAGTATATTTGCTATTAGCGCATATTGGCTGATTATTCTTGAGCTTGTGCAAATAAAAGGTTAAGTTCGGCAGAAGTTTTGGCTCCGATTTTGCAGCCCTCCTGATTAGATGCTCTAAAACCCGGCAGCAGAAGAAAAGAGGAAACCAAGAGGAAGAGCAAACCACAGGAGTCTCTGTGGAAAGCCTTAACCTGCCTCTGGCTTGATCCCCTCCACAAAGGAGAGCTTTGATGGGCTGATGCGCCGGCTTGTAATGAATATCACTGACAACATCTTCGCACCTCCTCCTACGCACCGCTGAAACGACACAATGGCTGTGTCAACAGATGCTCTGTTGTATAAAGGAAAGCCTGACAGAAGTGTATCGCTCTTCATATATACACAGTACATGCACAGATACACAAACAATTATCCTATAAGAAATAATGAGACAGCATATGTTCTTGTAAAAAGATAATTATATTTAGGACTTTGACAGGAACTTTTCATGCCTGCAAAGTTTCGGTTTGTGCTGCTCTGAACATTCACTACAGACAAAGAAAACAGCGGAGTTGATTTCTGGGAAGTGCAATGCAAAAACTGCAGTACATACTCATGTCTTGGATAAAGGTAGCTTGCAAATCTCCTATATTTTAAAGGGAAAGTTCACCCCAGAATAAAATAAACATATTTTTCCTCTTACCTGTGGTGCTGTTTATTAGTCTAGACTGTTTTGGTGAGAGTTGTTGAGTGTTGAAGATATCGGCTGAAAAGACGTCTGCCTTCTCTCTAATATAATGGAACTAGAAGGCACTCGGCTTGTAGAGCTCAGAGCTACAAAATAATACATTTGAAAAACTCAACTGAAATGTCTCTTTCCACAAAGGTGCTCGTAGAAACTACTTTCTTTCTACTGAACAACGTGCAGAAGGAAGTGTGCATCTACTGCTAGCTCACCTAGCACCACTAAACTAGCTAATGTTACAGCTCACCCGAGGAGGACGCCATTATTGTGCACATCTCACAAAATCCTGAGCACGAGCCTCTCATACATGACTAAATCCATGCTTAGTTCTGCACTGTGGCATGGTTGACTGGTGTGGTTTGGTAGAAAGAAAATAGTTCCTACATGAAATTGCTCACATAAGGTCTGTGAGTTATCTTGTGTAACCAGGTCATGGTTTCTGGAAAGAGACATTGCTGTTGAGTTTTTCAAATGTGTTATTTTGGCACTCTGAGCATTACACACTGAGTGCCATCTGGTTCTAGTATGTCTGAGGAAGGCAGACATCACCAACACACCAAAACAATCTAGACTGATAAACAGCACTACAGGTAAGAGCAAGAATGAGTATGCATTTCTGGTTGAGCTGTCCCTTTACGCCAGTACTTCCTCAGTTTTAATTTATGTTTATGCTGCCTTTCTTCTCGTCATCTGTACAACTGTAATTACAGATGTTGGATTAATTCACCTCTCCGTGTACTTAGATGAAATCACCGGCCCCTCGCTTCCTTCTCTGCTCACGTGAGGCTTCCTAATGGTCAGGGTATTTTTCAGCCATTGGCACGAGTGCTGCTCCTCATTATCCCGGGCAGCTGTTACTGCAGGGATAACCTCAGATCTCACTGACCTGTCAGAGAGGGCAGCTTCTTAACTTGAGATCTTCATTGACACTGAGCATGTGCAGATAACAGCCCGGTCACCCCCCTCCGCTGACACTTGTGGCTCTTATGGGGGCTTTGCAGTGCGCAAAGGTCACTGTGGATGACACTCAGGACATTTTCTTTGTTCTGTCACTTTTCTGCTGTCTTGCTTCTGATGTTTCTAGATATTTTTATTAGATATTTTTCTAGATATCTGTATTTCAACATTCAGCAAATACTTTGAAATTGTGTCTAAGTTGTTAAAACTGCATTTGGGTACTTTCTGCTGGCTACGCTGGATAAAGGGATCTGTATTCGTCAAAGAAAGTGCTTGATGGATGGTTTCACAGCAACCCCCCCCCCATTTTTTTTTTAAAAACATATACTTTTAGGGCTTTTTCCTTTTAATTGACAGGACAGTTGTTAGCTTGAGGAGGGGGAAGAGTGGGGGAGGTGACATACAGCCAAGCCTTTGGACAAGGGGCGCCTGCTCTACCAGGTGAGCTAATAGACATCTCCCATTACCTCTTTTCAATGTCCATAGTGTGCACTCGTTGCTAAGTGCTTACTGCATTTTCTACACTACATGTTGTATGAACTAGATGGTTTCAAGCTAACCCGAACCTCAAGGTGCAATGCGATTACAACATATTGGATTCAGATCTGGTGTAGGACTTTCATGGCCTATCATCAGTTTTGGTCTCTCCCATCTTTCCTTGTCAAACAAAGCAATCATTGAATTATCACAAAACTAAAGTCTATGAACGCACATCTTATCCGCATGTCTTGTCTTTTTCTGCTGGTTGGTTCAGAAGGACCTTAGGCTATCTCTTCTTTTAACAAAAGCAACTTGTTCCGTGAGAGGCACAATTAAAGAGTGGGAGGCAGGAAGATTACACACAGGCTTTATAGGCACCTCCAAATGACTCAAGAGCAGACTATTCACCAGCTGGTAAAATTATCCACCATTGTCACGAAACATTCAAAGCCAATTTTTTTCCCTGTAATGCACCCACCTCTGCTCCTTCCAGCTACGTTACCTCTGCGGGGGTTATTTAAAGTCGAGGGGAGATTGAAAATAGTTCTGACACTTGGGCAAAGTGAAAAAAGCGTTCAGTCTGGCTGCTGTCAGAATAGATGAAGCCACAACAGTCTTCAAAAGTCAGTAACATCAAGCACAGTAGATTAGTGCGAAGGAATTGGGTAATAACTTTAACACATGACATCTTACCACTTTCCATCACGTATGCAACTTCAAAGGGGGAAATATGGTATTTATTGATGGGCCCATAATTCAGTTCTCCTCTAAAGCAGGTCAGATTTCATTGGACAGGGCAGGGAGAATAGAAACCAGATGATACGAGGCCTGGGCCCCAAACTCTAGCTGAGCTTTCACTTTAGGCCCGCAGGTTGTCGGGTCGAATCCTGATGGGGGAGAGGCCCGTCCTCTCTGGATCATGGGGGCAGAGAGAAAAACAACCTCTGGACCAGAGATTCCCAACCTTTTTCTCCCTGACATACCCCCACATCTCTATCACATGAGCCCAATAAACCTTCATCAGCACCACCCGTCATGTTTCACGTTATTTCAATAGAATTTAAAGTGGATTTCAAGTCAATAAAAGCAGATGTAGCAACGATCATTTTTTCAAACAAGTGTCAGTCAAGTTTTTAATCCAACATCGATTACTTAGAATGACAGAAGTTGGATGCTTTAACCATTTATTGCTTTCAGCTAACTATTCCAACTGTTTTTAAACTGTATCAACCAAATCACAATGTTTACAATAATATACGGGTAGAAAACCTCTGTGTCATGTATAGAAAATTAATGGCGCTGAGCAAACAGGACTTAGGAACAGCTGAGATATCAAGAGAAAATGGTTATTTATATTTATAGATTTCCATCTGCTAAGAGTTAACATGCTCGAGGACAGCTCTGGACTCAACTTAGCAGCAATATGTCTTTTTTCATGATTTTCTCATCTCAATTATTTAAAGTGCACATTTGATCCTTCCATATCTCACTAAAATTAACATTAGATTGTACTTGTTGGGCCACAGACTTAAGAAAACAACAGCATAAATCTACCCAAAACTCGCAGTTAACATTAGTCCGACTGGGACTGAAATGAAGCTGCTGGGTAAGGGTACATTTGGTTTGTCAAAGACACTAGCAAAACAACATAGTAGATAAAATAACTGCAGAAACATTACACAGGTTGGACCCTCATGTTTAACTAGTTATGGCTGAAAATGTCAACAAAAATAAACAACTTTGCCTATTTCATATATCTCCACAATTACTTTACTTGCCAGTTGTCTACCCAGAAGTCTTTATTGTTGTTAATGTGATGTAACAGTGATTCGGCCTATAAAGTTTTAGACTTTTATACAACTATTTAAACCATGTTTGACTTCTCTGCTTACTCGCTTATCTCTATCAACAGATACTTGCATATAAATGCAGAATCTGTTAGCAACATATTTTATGATCAGTTGGTTCTGGTTTCTGTTTGTAGTCTGTGTAGTATTGACCAATCACGTCTGGGCAGGCTTTGGTTGCATGCAGGTGGGGACCAAAATAGGGGGAATGCATTGGCCGGAATATAGTCTTGGAACCCATTCGCTCCCGTCTGACAATGATTTAGCTTTTCTTTACTTTCTTTAAAAAAAATCAATTTATCTGCATTCATTTGCACACAACTGTTTCTGGTGTTAGTCATCTCTCAACCCCGACTCCATTCTTGCATCTCAAGTTGCTAATCGGACTGTGAACAATGCCTGGCGCTCAGAAGAAGAATTCTTGGCCTGGATATCTGCTGGCTGCACTGCAACACCCGAAATATTAGCCATTGCCTCCAGAGGTTAAACCTTCATTGGACCTTTAGCCCGCTTTACACAGAGATTGTGCCACAGGGCCACTACAAAGTCCCTTCTTTACACCTTTGCATTTTTACACTTAACCAAACAACGGCAGCATCATGCCGCTCCAGTATGTGATTCTAGACAGCATGCCAGCATCGTGGAATCAAAACGGGTGTGACATGTGACACATCAGTGTCGGCCTCTAGTGTGACTTAGGCCCTGTTTATACGACAACGATTTCAACTGAAAAGGGTAAACTTTAGTTACATTTTGGCCGACTGTTTACATGACAGCTGCGTTTTGGGTGCCTGAAAACGCAACAATTTAAAAACGAGCTGAGCTGATCTCATCCTCTGCTCAATTTGTGGACATTTTTGTCTGTTCTTCATCTTCTTTGAGTTAGCCACTAACTGCTACAACCTACATGTAAAAACGTATGTGGGTTCTTCACACCCATGCCGCCCCCTTGATCCCATTCTGCCAGCTCTCCCATTTATACAGACATCATTTCGGTGCTGGTACTACCTCCATTCCCAACTCAGAGGTGAGACAACTCTGTCTCTCCATTCCGCAATCATACCTTAACTGTGAGGTAGAATAACAGTACGATATTCCCACCTTTAATAGGCAGTATGAAGGAGGCTTTTCCAAATGCCCTATGGTAACTGCAGAACTACCCCCTGGGGTTAAACCTCTGGCTGGGAATCACTGCTCCAGACGGTGTTTATTAGTCCTACTCTAACACCTTCAAATGAGCAGCTCTTGCTTGTATTCAATTCTCTCTAGCACTATAAGAAGCATAACAAGGTCATCATGTAATGTGATTATTTTTAGCATTGTTCAGGCCTGTTATACCGTAAACAGGAAACAGCTTTTCTCAGTCCTGCATTGCAGCATATGTATTGTTCCACCAGCACACTTTGTACATATTTTCCTCAAAACACACAGCCTCTAACACATGACATGCAACACATGACTGCCGAGCAAAGGGCAACAGGCTTATGTGAGCCATCCGTCCCATCTCACTCTGCAAACGCCAAAGGGATTTCCACAAAGCAAACACTGGTTAGCCTCGCTATTTAGTGTGGAGAGCCACTGCAGCCAACAAGTTCACTTCCAGAAAATAGCTCAGTCTGCCCCTGATAGGGCACCAGTGTGTGTGTGTGTGTGTGTGTGTGTAATCCTTATGATTCTGCATTGGCCCAGATAGCCGAAGCAGTGAATAATTCACTGGCAAAGATCCAAACTGGATGTGGTTTGACTCTATGCTGTAGATTTTCTCCCAAAGGGGGGGATGGTGGTTGACTATCAATTACAGTGGCTGGAGCCCTGCAATCTGAGATCCTCTGTGATTCATCCATGCTACGCCTGCATGCTTGACTGGTATTCATGTTCTCCTGCAATAATCACCACACAGATGAAAAAGAAACCTTCACATGTCTGTTGTTATCATTCTGTCGGCTGCTGTCAGTTGTTTCATATTCTTAACGGCATCTGTGATCAGCTGCAAAACGTGACAGAAATCAGGAATGCGGAATTTAAATGAAAGCAAGGCCAGTTTCTTACACATTGTAAAAGTTACATTTGCTCTGTAACTGTTTAAATGCAGCTGTTTGTAATGTACTTTGCATTTCTGAGCTGCCTGGTTTTGTACTTTTCCCACGGATGAGTTAGATGACGTGATGTCACGCGGACATTTGATAGTGGAGCAATTTTCAGCAACCTAAAACATCTGCATTATGTGTCAGGTTTATCCTTCAAATCCAAGCAGGAGGGAGTTTGTGCAGACTCACTGCTTTGCAACGAAGCTCCACAAATAAGAAAATGATTGTTAAACAGGTAGAGATGCCAATTTTCCACCGACATTCGCCCCAGTGGGCCTGAATGCAACGCAGCCACAAGACATACTGCAATTTAGGTGATGGACAGGGCCGCAATCATAGAGAGGCGCCGATGTTCACAATCTGTCTTGTTCCGTCCTCGCTTTGGCTGAAAGCAACAAATCTACCTCTACTTCTTGTAAAGTTGATGTGAATAGAAAGAGCCTTGAAATCCTTCAACAAAGGTGTGCTCATTACATTTATGAACACATTTTTATCATCACTGTCACTGAGGGCAGTCGTGACAGATAGTGTGTCACATAACAAAAGACAGTGACAAGTTACAGAAACAAAAATCTGATAATCAGTTATAAATAATAGGCTGAACTATTGACCGTAAACCGACTACTGAACTGAAGACAGCCTGAGTTAGCACTGAAAGTCAGGCCACATCAGAGGTGATGTGTTCACTTACTGTTGTGCATAATGAAGTGCCTTTGCACAGTGAATGTGATAACTTAGTTTAAGGAAAAGCGAACACAGTACACACATACATAATCAGTGATCATAAATCTTTGAATTGAACTGACAGCCCAGTTGCCAAAATTAAGTGTTGGTATTCACAGTTACATTTGTATATTTCACACAGATCATATGAACATTTCTAAAGTGACGAATTTGAAGGCTGCATTACAGTAACGTCATGTAAATTTATCAGCTTATCTGACTTTTTAATTAACACTTGCCATAACCCACTTAGTCATTATATTCACATTAATGACGATTATTGATAAAAAATCTAATTGTGTTCATATTTTTTGAAAAACAAAACAAATCACTAGTCATCCATACAACTTTTTTTTTTGCATCAGAGAGGGTATTTGGTCAGTAATATTGTTATGTTTGATTCTGTCTCTCAATCCTAGCATTAATTCAAGTGCTTTTGAGGGGATTTAAACACATCAAAATATACATTGTGTATCAAGATATAGCTTAAAAATAAAGTGATATAATTTGCAGGACATATTGTCCAGCCCTAACGTCAGGTAGCTGGCTGACAGGAAGAAAGAGACAAACCCAGGGAGAAAATGTCACAGCATATGTGATGGTAAACAAACCGTGGTCAAACACTGATGCATAATACGGCTGTCAACTAGATAAAATCAACAACTAAAGAATAGTAATTTGCTGTTAGGTTAAATTATGTGGAGGGTTATGCACAAGGATCTTTGTAACAATTTCATTATACACAACAAATTCCAAGACTTTTCTAAGACTTTCAATGACTTTGAGTATTTCCATGACTTTTCCAGACCTGGAAAATGTGATAATGAATTTCCATGGCTTTTCCAGTTTTTCCATGACCATGGGAACCCTGTGCATATGAGCCTACCGTCTCATCAGGTGGTGGAGAGGATGGTAAAAGGTATGAAAACTAGGTGAGACGGCTGCGAAGCAGGCTGCCGAGCCACAGAGCACTGATGGAGACCAGTGACGTTTCCAGCTACATTTGTGGCAACCAAACCGTGTATATGAAGCCAAAACATTTTTCCTCTGCCTAAACAAGTAATTTTTCTGCCTAACCACACACTAACTGCAGCGTTGTCACAACTAAAACTGAAACATGACACATAACAAAACATAATTTTTCAACATATCAGTTACAAATGAAACACACATATTTAACACATCCTCAGTTTGCAGAAATGTACAAAGCCAACAGTCACTGTTGATTAGGTTGGAACTGCATTGAATAAGCAAAGTAATTCACAATTTCCAACCAAAACACGCTGCTCTGTACACAGGCTACGACTGTACATTGGATGCACTGGCTTTTCTGTTGCAGTCAGCGTGCTGGTAGCCATACAGTCAGGTGCGAATGCTCACAAAAACTATGTCACACAATCCTCACACAGGTGCAGTCAGCGGACATGAACAGAGGCAAGTAAATGTGCCTTAATTGTTAGAAATGTAGGAGACAACCAAAGGAAGTGACTGAAGGAAGTTTGATATGACAAAAGTATGGTAAAGCATGTTACTTGCAAAAGAAAGCAAGTGTGCACTGCAGGTAGAGTTTAAGGTTTTTTAATACACCCTACAAAATGTGGTGAGTTTCTAGCATGAAGGTTTTTACATTGTTATAGGGAAGAACTGACAGTACAGTATATACACGTCACAATAATTCACAAGTTTCTAAAAAAGCTGAGCAACTCTTTACCCCTTGTATTAGCTAAAAACCTTTGCATGTGATCAGTGAGTTAAATTGAAAGACATTTTTTCTATGTTGTTATGCAAAAACACACATTAGAATACATTAACAATGGAACTATACCTAAAAACAAACTGCAGGACAGTGTGTGCCACATTGCCTCAACTGCCTTTAATTTAAATAACAGTGCTTTAATTAACTACTACATAAAACCTTATAAAAAATAGGACACACCAAATAACAATAATGACAATCATGTTATTTTCAAAATGGCCATTAACATGTCCGGGTGTTTTCTCCAAATTTTGCCAAATTTCTACTTCTTACATTGTTTGCATTTTACAAATTGTCTGTGATTTACTTTATTGTGATGATGTGAAATCTCGCAGCCATGTATTGGGGTACTTTTCGTGCAACCAGCCACGTTTACACAGCTCATTAGAGAGCAGGGAGTGAGTAACCCCCAAAGAAATGTCAGTGTCTGCTCTGTGAAACAGTCATTCACGAGACATTCTTTGATTCCTCATTGGACAAATTGATATGCAGCGAATAAAAGAAAGTCTTACGCGCACACATTACACAGAGCTTCCCGTTAGTGTACGGGCCTCTCATTGTGCAGCTCAGCCATCTGTCTCCCAGCAGTAGGTCCTTGTTACCTGTTGTACTCTTTCTTACCCTGCTCATTCACCAATCCAATCTCGGTGCCAGCAGTCCCTTTCACCGTCTCGTTCAGTAAAGAGTTCTCAAAGAAAATTTCTCACAGAAAGAGGGATCCAAGTGTCTTGGACTTTGACAAAAAACAGAAAAGAGAAGCCTCTGTGTGCTGCTTGATTAAAGTATTAGTTATTAAAACTCACGACCTTTCTGATTCTCTAGGATTATTTGATCTGTATAAAGTTAAATAAATGGAGAAAGTGAATTCTTTAAACCCTCTAAGGTTTCAAATGTAAGCCACATCACTGTCAGAGCCTTTGGCGATGGGCGAGGTGGATATTGAGAGCGATGGGGGACAGATGCTTCTCCTTAGAGCATGGGAGGGGGTTTGCCCGTGGCCCCTGCTTAGATGAGATGCTAAGTTTACGTTGCACCAGTCTGCAGCAGTCTTAGAAGTCAGTTGGATGTCCAGACCCGAGCCATATGGAGTTAGTTAGAAGCAGAGCAGCGAGCCTCGGGCCCTTTCTGTCTCTGTACGGGACCAGCGGTGAGCGGTCGCCTCAGTGAGACATTTTCCAATCGCTGCAGGCAGCATAAAGCTTCAAAGATTACAGTCAAAGTTTATGTTTCTTGGACGTGAGAACAAAACGCTGGCATCTAATAATGATGAAAGGATTCCTGAGAAGGTGCCTTACCTAGCAAAGTATTTAAATGCGAAGAGACTTAGATGAAAGTTAATATTTAGGTGGCTGTTTGTCATTTATAGGCATGTTGTTTGTATTATGTTTAAAGTATGGACATTCAGACAGACAAAACTGCATATACACACACTCACACTCTTTATTTTTGTCCACTTAATCAACATTTTTCTAAAAAACTGAGCAGCTGCTTTTGTGACATTCTGTCTAATGACCCTTAGTTAACTTTGCACCTAATGCAGCCATTATCATTGAATAACAGGAAGTTAATTTTCCTGTTCCTAAACTACCCAACCTTTTCTGACCAATGACCTCTCAGAATAAGGGGTCAGAGCCAATTATAAGCAAGCTGCTAATAGTGCCTTAGTGAGTCCAGATGTTGTTGGCGTCCATTAGTTAAACTCAGTGCACAGAGTAAATGACCACAACAAACTGGGTCGCAGTCAGTCTGAGACAAAACCTGAACACAAAGAGGAACATTGTCTGGCTAGACCATCACAATGTGTTTCACTTACTGCTTTTGTTTCTCACATACTGTTGCATTTAATGTTGCTTCTATGCTGCTTCAAAGTGCACAAGATTTTATGAAATCTGTGTTTTTAACAGTTGGCTTTGTTGAGTATTTTCTTATCTCAGCATTTCAACACAGTTTCAACTTTAAAGTGACCACTTGGTGAATAAGTCTGTTTTATTAACATGCTTAAACGCTTTATGTAAAGTTGCTGGTCTCTAAGTATAGCAGTTTAAGCTTATATAAGGCATCTGTAGTCTGAGTTAAGGCTGTACGGTATATCGCTTCAGCACTGACATTCCAATGTGCGCATGTGCAATAGTCGCAATGAAACTCACACGATTATGATTTTCCGTAAATAGTATTGTTTATTATGGGCCTCAGACACAGTGAAGCACTTGCTTTTCAGAGTCTACGGTATTCAGCAGAAAGTGTCTAGATAAACTCAGGATCCAGTTAAAAGGGCCGTGTTTTGTGTTCGCTGCACAGAAGACATAAAGCATATGCTTAATGCAACATTATCACGAGGTCTCCAAACCACAGAGTTGTCAAACTGTAAAAGCTAGTTACAAGCCATGAGCTACGCTAAAGCTAATTGATTCAGCCTACAGAAAGCAGAGGCCTCCCAATTACAATACGGAGCCGAGAGGCTGGAAAGATGACGTCAACAATAGAAGTCTGTCTGATAATTAAAATTAAAGCAGGCACAACGTGAAAATAAACGAGGAACAAAAGGGGAGCAACATAAGGGGGGCATCTCTGTTTTGGGTAAGCGACATGCATTATTAATTTGACATGTTAGATCACTGACTTTAGCCTGGATTGATAAAAGAGTATGATATGATTTCCGTGGTGTGATGGTGAGTCAACCAGTGTATTTAACTACCTGATTTCCCCTCCTCCACCTCATAACAGTTTTTCAGCTTTTATTATTTTTATTTTCTATGCAGAAGCACTGCCCTGCAAAATCAAACCAATAATTTTTAAATGATTACTTATGTCCAAATAGCTACTTCAGTCACCTGGTGAAAATTCCTGTATTTTTTCATAATGTAATATGTGTATGTATCACCAAATATAAATTTCTCCCAATATCATGCAGCCCTAGTCTGAGTTAGTCAAATCAATTAGGCATCTTCCAAAGCTGAAGTTTTCGGTGCACGATCTGGTGGATTATTACAAAGACCAGTAGACACTTAAACCTACATTTATTGATTTAAAGGGAAATTTCGGTTTATTTCAACCTGTCTCCTATCGTCCTAAATTTGTTTCAAGTGACTAGTGATATAAAAATAATAGTTAGCATGTTAGCTGTTAGCCTAGAAACAGCCTGGGCGCATAGTAGCGTCAGACCTGTTAAAATGTAAGTGAACGGGCAAACATGACACCACACCGGTAAGGTAAGACAACACGTTTACATGTCGTTTTCTATATGTTCTCTGACATTTATCCTAACGATATGAGGCGGTCTTTGTGGAAAAACAGCTTGTTTAGTGGACTAACTTTGCACTTGAAGTATGCCCGTTCACTTACATTTTAACAGGTCTGGTGCTACTATGCGCCCGGCTGTATCTAGGCTAACGGCTAACGGCTAACATGCTAACTATTAATTTTATGTCACTAGTCACTTGAAACAAATTTAGGACGATAGGAGACAGTTGAAATAAACCAAAATTTCCCTTTAATGTGAATCCACTACTCTGTTTTTAGCTCTGTTTTTGGTCTTCACAATCTCTTGAAGGAAATATCTGACCATCATGTTCACCAACTAGTGTCGCTTACTTGGCCTGCACACAGTTTGGTGCTGGGCAGCTGCCTGCAGAGGCTGGAAAGAGGTTTGAGAGTGGAGAGTGAACACAAAAAAGTTTTGGACAGGAAAACCAAAACAATGATCCGAAAGGTGCAAAAACGAGACATGAGGGCAACTGTAGATTCAGGTGAAATTTGTTACAAGTGCCCACTTTCACGTTGCGTGTCGTCAATAGAGGCAATTTTAACAGACAAATATTACTTATGTGAGTAATGTCTTAAAACAGAACTGAGAAACGATGAACCCATCCTTTAAAAAAACAGCTATGCCACCCCTGATTTATGTGAGTTCTTCTTACATTCCTATTTCCATGTCCAGGGTGGGTGGTTGCTGTGGGAGCTTGCTGGGAGTATACCTCACTCTGTCAAAACACCTTCTCTCCAGCTTAACAGGAAGAGAAATGACAACATGGCACATTTTGTCTTGTTCCTGTCTAAACAAACATTACATTTTCAAGTTTGTATATTTTAACATTGAAAGGGCGACACTGCTGCAGACACATTAATTCTGGGCTGTACAGTTGACATTTTAGTCATCACTTGGAATGGCACACAGGGACACATTTCATATTGAAGCAGTAAGCTGTGTAATGACTCCTGCAGGGTGTCTGTATATAGTAGACACAAGCAAGAGATGAACTCAGGGTGCCAAGTTTATAAACTCTCCTATTACATAATCTACAAATCTCCAGTGGTTTAATAAAAAAGATTAAACTAAAGACACTCTTTGTATGTTTTCCATGCAAGAGACTCGTTTCTGCAGAGCTGCTTCTAGGGTTTTGGTTTTTGAGGGTAGTCCATGAACAATTTATGTGCTCTTTTGTTTGTTTACTGTGGTTTGCCGGTCATAAAAATAAATTCAGCTGAAGGAATCTCTCTTGCTCGTGTTCCCTCTCTCCCCGAGTATTTCTCTCACTCCCTCGCTCACACACACACTCTTGGCTGGCTGTCAAACCCTCCGAGCCATTTGGACCGTCACACCCTCCCTTGGCCAGAGCTGAAATTAATTGCTGACTAAAAAAGTGCCTAGCAACTCCCTCACTGCGCAGCAAAAACACATCAACAGGTTGTCACTTGTGATATCAAGCGAGTTACCTCCACGGAGTTGTAAAAACTGACACTGTGATACACGGCCAGAGGAATTTACATGACATCACAAAGTATGCCAGAGGTGAAGCGTCGTCGACAAGAAGACGAGATAATATACAGTGCGCATGATGAGACTACGGATTTGTGATGCTGCAGCATAAAGATAATCAACATGATTATCATTTCCTTTCATTTTTTGGCAACAATTGTGGAGCAAATGCTACTTTCATAGAAGTTATCATTATTGGCTCTTTATGACTTGTAAATACTGCTAGAATTTTCTTTTTTTTCTTCCATCAAATACATAAATAAAGTGCAAACAAACGCCATCTATAAAGATGATCCAACTTAAATTATTAGATTATTAGATTAAATAGTAGGAGACAAGGTTGGTAGGTGGCATGAATGCTGCAAGTCTTAAAGATACAGTTCCCCCCCTAATCAACAATACATGTTTTTCCTTTTACATGTGGTGCTATTTATCAACCGAGACTGTTTTGGTGTGAGTTGCCGACTGTTGGAGATATCAGCTGTAGAGATGTCTGCCTTCCCTCCAATATAATGAAACTAGATGGCACTCGCTTTGTGGTGCTCAAAGCACCAAAAAATACATTTGATAAACAACAGCAATGTCTCGTTCCACAAATCATGACCTGATTATTCAAAATAATCCACAGACCTTGTGGTGTGCAGTGTCATGTAGGAACTACTTTCTTCCTACCGAGCTACCCGCCAACTGTATCACTGCGCAAAAGGAAGTGTTCATCTACTCATGGACGAGATGCTCGTGGTATGTCAGAGTGAGATGTAAACACTAATGGCGTCCTCCTCGTCTGAGCTGTAATGTTAGCTAGCTCAGTGGTGCTAGATGAGCTAGCAGTAGATGTGCACGTCCTTCTGCTTTGTGATATGGTTGGTGGGTGTAGTTTGGTACAAAGAAAATAGTTCAGTACATGAAACTGTTCACAACGAGGTTTGTGGATTATCTTGAGAAACCAGGAAATGGTTTCTGGAAAGGGACATTGCTGCTGTTGTTTTTTGGGATTTTTTTTTTTTGGCACTACAAACCAAACTATACCAGCCAACCATATCACCGTGCAGAACGAAGTGTGAATATAGTCATGTGGCTCATGCTCAGGACATTGTGATGTGCAGAAATAATGGCGTCCTCCTCGGCTGAGCTGTAATATTAGCTAGCCCAGTGGTGCTAGGTGAGCTAGCAGTAAACGCACGCTTCCTTCTGCATGGTGATCCAGCTGGCAGGTGTAGTTTGGTAGAAAGAAAATAGTATCTACGTGAGTACATGGGTCATGATTTCTGGAAAGGGGCACTGTAGCTGAGTTTTTCAAATGTATTTTTTGGCGCTGGAGCACCACAATCCGAGGGCCACCATTATATTGGAGAGAAGGCAGACATCTCTTAATCTGATATCTCAGACACTCGGCAACTCACACCAAAACAATCTAAATTAATAAATAGCACCACAGGTAAGAGGACAAATATGTATTTTTGATTTGGGGGTGAACTGTACCTTTAAAACATAGGAACATCGCAGGCTGCCTTGAATCCCAGACATGCATAAGTGCTCTTTACTGCAGCCTTTACATTGAATTTCCCAGTAATAAACTGTACTGCTTCCGTTTTCTTTTCTTTCTGTACAACTACATATCACTGCTCATGTTTAAAGACATCATAGATAGAAACTTTTAGATAAACAGATCTTTATTTTGAGACTTGTAAAGCATTTAGTGCACTGACAGCCTCATCAACGTGCCATGTCCCCTGCAGTCTGCTGAGTGCACAGGAATGCTCACAGTAGGAAATTGAAAACTTACTCACACAAGCCTGGGCGGCGGAAATTAAAATAATGAAGTCAAGCGTTCGGAGGCCCAGATTCAAAACCTGAAGGCGCTTGGTCTGAGACTTTTTTTTTATTAACCTGCATCTTTGGTCGGAGGAACGCTTATGAAGTGCAGCTGGCAAACAGTCCCCGAGGCAAAACATGTTTGAAATGGACCACGACGACCATCTCAGTTACTGTTTAGTTTTGTGACCACATTTTGGTTTCCCAACACGCTCTGTTTTCTTTTTCTGATACAGTGTATGTGGAAAATAGCTCTGTTGTTTGCATGACTCGCATGCTGGTTTCGATGGTGTCGGACAATGTGCGCCACAAATGTAGATGCATAAAAAACTAACTATCCTTGTCTGATTCAAGCGCCGCAGGAGAGTTGAGTCTTTGTTCTGAACTCAGCTCTATAAATGCTGAGAGCAGAAATTCCTTCAGCGATATTGCGCCTCTAATTTTCACTCAAAAGACAACATGCATGTCATGACAGTCATTCCTTATCTTTCCATCTCCTGCTGGTGCTATCTTCCACTTCTGGCAAAGAATGTCTGCTGCTGTGTCAGGGTGTGCAGGCGGAGACAGCATGAGCGAGCAAACAAGCAGAAAAATGAGCTGACATGAAACAGAGATGACTTTTACTGCCTGAGGCCTGAAATTGTTAGCGGGTTCACAAATTAAAAGTCACCTATTTTCATTTCAGGTTTTGTTATCTGGGATACGACTGGGGGCTACTGTTTCTGTGAATCAGTGAGATTTCCATATCAGAACATGACATAATTCTTGATCATCTTAGAGGCACCTCATGGATGTTTTGCAAAGTTGCGTGTACACATTATGCATGTGTATGTAAAGCATAGTGAAGATGTGCCTACAGTGTTGAACGTGCTTTGCTCTGCTCACAGAGAGCGAGGCTGCATGCGCTTGCTTGCTTGCTTTTATTTTGATATCATTTGTTTCTTGTCCTATACCTTGGTAATCTGTAAAGCATGTTTTGCCTTGCCTTGCACAAAGACACTGGCCCTCGCTCGACTTGCTTTCTGATCTCCGTAAAGATTTTGTTGATGACAATAA
This sequence comes from Epinephelus awoara, assembly GCA_035609425.1. Classification (NCBI taxonomy): domain Eukaryota; kingdom Metazoa; phylum Chordata; class Actinopteri; order Perciformes; family Serranidae; genus Epinephelus; species Epinephelus awoara. The sequence continues at coordinate 12,122,666 of CM069302.1, read as the reverse complement.
CTGAATACCTATTGGACATATCAGAGCTTTGCTTTTTGCTAAAATACCACCAACTGGCTATTTTATAGGACATTATTAAGTCTGTTGGAGAAAATCAAAAGCCCCTTTTCCTGCTGCACAAAAATCCCCAACAACATCTGGCTTTTGTATTTAATGGGAAAGGTAACAATCTGCATTCATTCCTGGGACAAATTACTCTGCAGTCGTCACAGGTATTTATCAGCTCCAGCTCCGATCAGCTTTGATCTGCAGTGGTGGAAACATGACACCCAAGTGGACATCCTAATTTTAGCCCCTTTGTCTGCCTGATACAATGATGGGCCGCCACAAAATACTGCTTTTCCAAGCAGCGTTTGCACATTGTTTAAAATAGGTTCGCACTAAGTTTGAATTAGAGACTGAAAAAGTAAAAAAGAAGGAACCGTAACATTTTGAGTGGCCTTCATGCTGCATTCCGCTGTTTACTAACCTGTGTTTTGGCCTGTCTGTGACATCAAACATGACACAACAACAAAAAAGACACATTTTCAAGAGGTTGTTTAAAAAAACAACATACAAATGCTAATTTTGGTGGAAAGAAAGGTTATATGGAAAGTGTTAACTCGTCAAAGCAATTCTCAAAACCTACTGAGTCAAGTGTGTCCGTATCCAATTTTTAGGTGAAATGCATTTCTTTCAGGTCTTGGAATGCTGTCTGGTAAAATTAACTATAATCTGAATTTTCTTTTCTTTTCAAAGTTGTGTTAATGGTATTTTTATAACCAGGCCTTTCCAAAACCACCAACAATTAAATGTGAGATGTTTGCCTGAATTTGCTATATCATTTTGTATTATTCAATCCTTAAGTGACTTTTATAATTTTTCTTTCAGGTTTCAGGTCAAGTTATATTTCAGGTCTTCATTTTTTGACATACGTCTGAATTAAGTCCAAGTCATGAGTCTCAAGTGAACAGCTCCAGCAGTATTAAACTAAAAGTCACTTGAGGCGATTCAATTTTTACTAGGAATAGGAATTAATGCAATGCTGTCATGAAGTCACACTGTGGACCATTTCTTCCTGTCCGCCATGACTTCTTTTTATTGCAAGCTCCCAGCAGCATGGACGCATAAGTTTGACGTGCACAACTGTCAGAAAAACATGCCGGCACCGATAAAACAAACTGACAAACTCTGAGGCACATGATTCCAATAAATCAGACAATTTGAAACTGGTTCTCAATTTTGACTGCATAAACCGAGTTGCAAAACGTCCAAATTCTTTCCACCTTATGTACTGAATTTTAAAGCAGCTGAGGAATAAGGAATAATAAGGAATCACATACAATGAAATGCTTGGATAAACAAGTTTTACATTTCACAAACCTCACTTTTTCTCCCCAGCTGCCATGATTCACACACTATTTTCTGCACAGATAACTGTGACAAAAGTGCAAAGACTGAATTGATGTTGAATATCTTAACAAGTGCATGTCTAACAGGGATGGCATCTGGACCCTTAGGCGTTAGCTGACCCATCGCTTCTCTAATTGTGTATTCTTTAAAACAGTTAAGTAGCTGGAAGGCCTGAATGTAGCTCTGATAGTTCAGGGTAGCACCCAGGGAGAAGGACTATGCTCTAGGGTATCATGGGAGGAGATTTTATCTATAGCTCCATTCATGGGGAAATATTTCTGTCCATTTGGCAGAGGACTGCTCTCTCAGTGGGCTCAGCCAGAAGATAAGAGAGATGACTAAGGGCAGGAGACAAGCTAATGGGAGGGAGATTTCCCATGGCTGGCCAAACCACTAGCAGCTGGCCATCTGCAAAAACACTACAAAGCACAAAAACATGATATTCCCAACATGCTCTGGCCATCATCGGGATCAAATTTACAGTTTTAACTTGTTTGCATTGTTTTGAAATTATGGCTTTCGGCTGCATAGAATAGCATGTAGCATTATTTGTGACAACATTTCTGTTGTGGTTTGAGTTAAAATTACAGGTTGAACTCTTCAGACACAACCCGTCTTTGTCTTTATTTGGGAAAAAATGGAGTCAAATTATTTCCTTCCATTTAAATACCTCACCGCTCACCGTTTTTAGTTTTAACAGATTTTTACGGGAAAAAGACCCATATTTTAACGTAAGCCTAGTTATTATGTCCCCTTTGCATCTAAATGTTTCCTGCTGCAACTTCATGCTGATCGCTGTAGTCCTCGACGGGCATGGTTGAGAAAATGCTTCAGGCAGTGTAAAGTGAAAAAAAGGGGGTGAGCAAAGAAAATAAGCTGCTGATTTAGGGCCAGATCTCTAAAAACAGAGGCACACAAAATCAGCATTGGCTTAATTCATTTTTAAAAATCAAAACCATGAATAATGAGCTCCTCAGATTAACTATGTTGACACACAGTGCAGACTAGCAAGGTGGACTTAGACAATGTTATTTTTTGCCGGACTGCAGCATACAATGCCGGCCCCATAAAAGTCTGATATAAGTGTCTGTATGACAAAACTTAAACTTAAATTTATTTAAACATATTTAATTATTACATGTTACAATATCAGAACTGCCACGGTCATGAAGAGAAAATGGAAATGAGGCACTGATTGAAATTTAAGTGAATATTATGTGTTTAAATGTGAGAACAGGTGATCTCACAATGACAAAATTCTCCTTTTGGTAATCAGCACTGACAGGATGTTTTACAAACTATTGTCATTGGTGGAACTTGGCTCTGATTGTGGATGATGGCTGCGCAGCCTCCACCAGTCACGCAGGGATGTACATCACTGACTATAGCTGAATAGGGCAGGGTTGTGCTCAATCGAGCAAAAAGGAGCTGATCAGTTGCTACAGCTCCAGAGGAAGCAGGTCCCTTCTGCTGTGTGACTGTGTCTAAAGACCCGTTTCTACTAAGCAGTACGGCACAGTTCAGTTCGCTTTTTTTGAACGTGAATCCATCAGCACACCTTAAATTTACATGACAACTTTGACCATTCCATTAGTTTCTATTGTCTAACTTGGATGACATATCCTTCTAGTAATGAGTAGATTTTCAAGCGTTTAAAAACATATATCAATTTAGACCAGATTATGTGAGCTGCATAATATCATAATCCTACCCTGAAAAGGACTAAATGCACAAACCCACTATTTTCAAGTATACCATCAAGAGACTCTCACTGCAGCCGGTTTTATTTTGTTCTGAAAATATCAGCATGCAACCCCATTCTGTGGACGCTCGACAAAGTGCAGACCTTTCTCTGTGTCACCAGTGATGAGGAAATACAGCAACTGCAGGACAACATCTCCACCCACATTTAACAGTACCGTCTGTGGTGGATACACTAAACAGACCAAGGGTCTATGTACCATGTCTGAAGGGTTACTTTTGGTTCCAAAGGTACCATACTGAAAATGTTTGGTGGAAACAGGGTTTTAGCGTACTGTCATTCACTTTAACATGTATTTTCATTCATTTTTGGGCTGAGCCACAACAACAGGGCCAGCATTGTAACAACAAATGTCCATGACTAAGTATGTGTCAGCACCTCCCTGTTTCAATTTAAAGGCCCTTGTTTTAAATTAGAAGCCCTCTAGTGTTTCATCCACAGTCAAGCCATATACAAGATTCTGATCTAGTCTTATATATGTGTATATATTTTCTTAACCCAGAAAAAAGTCATTATAGTGTGTGTGATATACAATAAGAGGAAATTATCTTGCCATTGAACTACTTTATTTGATCTATGCACCATGTTCTGTGACTGCAGGTGACTTTCTGACTCATGAGGGAGCAACGCAAAAAAAGATCTGCACTGATTACTTGCTAATCGTAAATTTGTAATTAGTTTGTTCTCCCAAGGCGTGCTATAGTTGCACATCAAAGCCCTCCAAAAACTCTAAACATGCAATTAGAATTAAAATACTGATTAGAGTGAGATTTAGTGTGGAAAAAAAGAAACACACACACACACTCATACACACTCTCATGGACCCATCCAAAGCCACCGCCGGAAAGCCTGCGGTCTGCGAGAGAAAAAATGTCCATAAACACGAGTGTGGGTTTGCCTTGGCTAAAGCACGATACTGTCTCTCTCTTCAGTGGGTGTGTAAATCTTTTCTGCCTGGTGTGCTCTGTGTGCAGCCTTAAGCAGCGCTCCATGCCAACATGTTTTTTTTTTTCACCCCCGACGACTTTGCGGTGCACAATCGTTTCGATGTTTCCCGTCTCTGTCAGTGGCGGGGCCCTGGGCCAAGGCAGAGATGGAATATAGAGTCATGCGCCAGGCAGACTAACGGCCCTGGCTATTTCCTGTGGCGCGTCACAGAGCGACGGGATTGGTCTGCACTCCACTCTCTCCAGTATGAGAATCTTTCTGTGTTGCATCAGGCTTCAGTTGAGCAGATTGGTGCAGATCTGTCCTCTGTTTTCACTTAAATCTGCTCTTTTCTCTTCCCCGCCTGCCGCCTGTCTAACTTCCTGTCTTTCCCTGCCTGTCTGAGATGACTCAAATATTTCTGCTTCATAACATGAATTCTAAAGTGGATTTGAAGCTGTGGTTAATCAGAGGTTTATCGTTTCTGTGACCAGTGTTAATTTTGTGGGGAAATCCGACCGCAGCGAGGTCCATTTATAAAAAACAAATATTAAGACGGGCAAGGTTCTGAGACTTTTTCAGCCAAAGAAACCAAAGGAGAAATCCAGCCCGCGATGATGAAAACATATTTCTGCTCTGGTTATGTGGGGACACCACCAGAAGAAAGACTGTGGGCCATCTGGGTTTCTGACCAGCAGTTAAAGCTGTGATCCAAAAAGTGTCATCCAAAGACCAGAATGCTTACATACAAGAGACTCACATGTGATGCACATCACTGGACACTTTCTTCCACCTGCATTGATCCCTACTTTTACAAGACTGCTGTCACAACTCATGGTTTCACAGCAAATAGTACAACAAATGACTGCTAAACCACAATAAAGCCGCCCACACGATCAGTGGTAAAACTGCTCTGTGCTGGCTAAGCCATTGTTTTCCCATGAGGAGAGCGGTGGAGCCCAACTTGGAGGAGGTGCTACTCTTGCCGTGATGCTTCGCTCAAAATTGCAAATGAGAGCTGCACCAATGTTTCAGTTTATTTTAACTTTGACATCATTTGCAGCTGACCTTTCAAAGAGCAACAAATGAGATAAAAGCTGTATGTGACACAGCCAGAAGCGAGTACAGACACATGCAAGGTGATAGAAGAAAACCCACCCACTTCACAAACCCCTATAACACAACATTAAAAACAGACTAGTCTCGCCAGGAAAAGTAATGCATGGCAAAATGTTGGCAGTCAAATGAAGCTACCAGCATACAGTTTACAAACTCAGCTAATTCTAGTGTTAAAGGTAGCTTAGCTGTTTGTGTATGTATGCAGGCTCAATGTAGACACAGTGGCAGGGGCTCTGCTTTGTATCACAGGCTTCTGGTACAAATGGCAGTTACCAGGGCCTATTTTTGAAATGCATTCTTCTTTCTTATTATTTAAGTTTTATACAAAACGCGCTGCAACTGCAACTGCCTGGATGATGTATACCTACACTGTGCTTTGCCTCTGCATGTTCTGCACCCTTCCTCATGCTGAGCAAAGATCATGGGTGGATGAGAAAACGGGCCCCTGGACACAGATATGCAAAAGGCCCCACTACCACCAGAAGTTTTTTTAAAACGCAAAGGACAGACTTTTCCAGTTTTGCTGAAATCGTTGTCGTATAAACGGCCCCTCAGTGACAGATGAAGGCCAGAGGAGCCCCTGACACTTTGGGCTCCTGGGCCCCCGTAGGCCCATTCAGTAATCCATCATGGCAAAGAGCATATCTTATCATGTGAAGGCAGCTTAATGCAACACAAAATATTTTCATTTTCCTTTGTATCTTTTAGTCTTTTCTAAGACTATTAAGGCTGGCTAGTCTCTGCCATAGTTGCACAGTGTCCAACATTACAGCGCAGGTCAGGAAGTCATAAATTCAGATCTGACATTAACGGGTAAAAAAAAGACTCAAATCACAGTGTGTGTGAGGCTGTCCTTCTAATTAATCCCTCTGGCAGCTGTATTAAATGATGGAAGGAAAAGAAGTTGGTATTACAGAGCAGCATCTGACTTTAACATAGGAGATTGCTGTTTCCAACAAACAATCAGCAAACAAACTTTTTTCTAAAGTGCATCCACTTAATAATCTGCTGCCAAATGGAAACTGTTGTCATAATTTAGTGTTCGCCCCCTTCCTCCTTCTTATTACCTGTGTGCAACAACACAACTGCGGGTTTTGCGTGTATGAAGGAGAGTCAAAGAGAGAGCACTCACCCACACACCTTCTTAGGAACAAAATGAGTAAGTGTTGCTCTGCAATAGGTAGCCAAATGCACCTGGTTACAAATTATCTGCAGCGGTTCTTGCAGACACACAAACCTCCAGGGAGACCTGCAGCAAAGCTTTTTCTCTCTTTATGAGCCAGCTTTGGATAATTACGTATCTTTTACAGTATAGTTTCCAGTTAAGAGTGCTTCACAAACAAAGAGCTTTACAGGGATCTGGAGGGGGGCTGCTACGTCTCTTCAGTGCCGCTCGCATTCAAGGTGCATGAAGAGAGGTAGTTTACTTTGGCTGGTGTTGAGCAGAGCTCAGTCAAGCAGGGATTTGAAAGGAGATCAGAAGGTTTCACATTGTGGTCACTTTGTTTGATTGGACTTAATTCCTCTGAGTGCCAGTAACACGCTTTCCTTTGTTGATTAACTGTGAGCGACACACAAAAGCTGCTCGTTAGATAATAGTGACTGCTGAGTGAAGGCATTTACATGATTTGAATCCACATTATGCCGCATGTACTGGCTCAAACCCGAGGCTTCGCTAAAATACACATGGTCTGAATTATCACCAGCTCCTGAATGGCTGCAAAACCCACACACACAAAACATTACTGCATGAATGAAAAGCTAAATAAAGCAACAAAAGGTGTCATCTAACAGGGGCTAAGATTATGCAAGCAAAGGGTTAGAAAGTTAAATGTGGGTCTGTGGCCTTTGCTCTTCTCCTTGAGGTTTTGTTTGTTTAACAACTTTAGATCCTGGAAGCTCTTGGAGGTGCTAAAGAGGGAGGGCAGGCCGGGTGTCAGGAGGATGTTCCTCTTCCTAAAACCAAAAAGAGGCATTTGTCTCAAATGTTTTCAACGCAAAGAGGAGGTTGGAGGTGATGTTTCATTTATTGCTAAAGAAATCAACCAATAAAATCAGTTAGTCCTCTAACATGCAAAAATGTCAAACATTAATTCATGGTTCTGGCTTCTCTAACATGAGGATTGGCTGCTTTTCTCTGTTTCATATCATTGTAAATTAAGTATCTTTGGGGTTTTGATTGTTGCTCAGATGCAATTTCATGACAATCCAACCAATAGCTGCTGAGATATAGGCCAGTACTGCCTGTCCTAGAGCCATCCTGCTACCAAAGCTAAACATGTGGTGCACCAATTTTAAATAGAAAATGTATTTGTTATATATATATCTTTACAGTATCTTAGTGACTAATTATTATTTTCATCCGTTAATATTTAATCAATTAACCTTTTGAAGTGGAAACAACTTTTCAGCTTTCCTTCTTAAGCGTATGGAATTATTGTTGGTGTCGCTCTCACAAAGATAACTCTCCGTTTTCGGGAAAGTGATCCGGGTTTCACATTTACTTCGGTTGTTCTACTGTCCACCATTTTCGCTACTGGGGATAGTAACTCACATTGATACTTACACTGATACTTTATGGTAACGAAGGATAGCTACTAGGGAAAATAAAAGCTCCATCCTTTGCTTTTGTTGGCTACGCAATGGTTGACGCACTTCCTTTGTGCTGTAAAACAAGTCTTCATTTTTTGTGAGACTACTGGGACCACTCAGTGGGAGGCCACTATGGCAGACAGAATTGCATAATGAAATCAAGGCTCATAGGGGAAAGATCTGAATGCTAAGGCTGCACAATTTAACGAAAGATTAGGGAAAATGCTTGATTGGTACAGACCCCAGCAAAAATCATATCAGCACCATTTTTATATATTTTCTTCTGTACGAATGATATGCAAAAATTACAATTCCCACTATAATTCTGACTCATATCGCAATGCAATATTTGATAAAATAATCACAATAGGTTTTTTATTTGTAGCCTAAATGCTGATGGTGTCATTATTCTACTCCCATTTTATTACGCAATCAATCTTAACTTCATAATTAGAAGTTACAGCAAAAAATGTTCCTTCCACTTTTCAGTTTCCCAGAGCTCGAGGTGACATCATGTCTGACTTGTTACATTTGACAACCTGGAACCAAATGTCTGACATTTTTGACTTCAATAAAATAAATCAGTTATGAAAAAAGTTACTTATTGTCTGTTGAGTACCTAATAAAAATATAAATCATCCATGTTTTACTAAAACATAATGTATCTTCAGCTGCAGACGAACAGAGCTGAAACACATTTAGAAAATAAGCATAATTTTGTGTCTTTGCAAGTTTTTGCATTATAATGAACATTTTCACCACGCAGTTAAAACTGCCAGAAAAAACAAATCTTCCAAATGGCAGTGAACCAGCTTATCATAACACAAATGTCTTCATGTAAAGATTGCTTTTTTTAGTGGTTTGAGGGAAGCTGTGATGACAACATGACGAACCCCGCGAATGAGCTTGGTAATTTCACTTTTGGTAAACACTGAGGTCGGACAAGCAGCGGTGGTGAAGTGGGGTTTACGAAGGAGGAGGTCTGTGATGACAAACTGAGGGCAGCTCTGTCAAACTCTGTTCCACTTCTTCTCCATCTCATAATACAAACTGAGCCCTGACAGACAAAGATCAACACTGGGATGTGTTTAGCCTGAGCCAAATGGCGGCTGCACACCTCATCTCTCAGCAAACGCAGCATGTCTCCACCTCACGACGACCGACAGCGAGAGGAACAGCTGAGAGCAGCCAGCTGGCCCATTTACACACAAACAGAGTAAGTGACAATTTAAAAATGCCCTTCTAGGAATGTCTCAGATCTATTAAACTGAAGACACGCTAGATTAGAGAGAAATATTGTCCTCATTAACGCAGGTTTAGCATCATCTGGTGCTAAATAGTCTGGATCCAGTCACACTGGGGGTTTCCAAGATGTATGAGCGCCTCCTGCACTTCATTCCTCGATAAGTGGAAGGCAACTAAAGAAATCAAATGTGTAAACTGAGGCTGCAACAACTAACTGATCATTCTCATTAACAATTAATATGATCCAATTATTTTTTGATTAATTGACTAATCACTGACTAAGTAAAGTGTCAGAAAACAGTGAAAATGTCATTTTTCCAGCCCCCAAACTATGTCTTTAAATAAGGAATGGCCTTTATTACACTACCTTTAGTCGTGAGCATAGCGTTAGTTCAGGCAGGACACAATGTCAAGCTCAGCTCACATCCCAGCTACATCAGCTGATCTCAAGCAGTCCAGGTAACTGATGGAGCAGCTGATTGATGGAAGGGAGTCAGCCAATACATCACGATTCCTTTCTATGCAACCAATTGGTGAATCTCATTCAGGGCGCCGTATTGAAACTGCTCTGGCCTCTTCCTCTGCAAGCCTCTTTGAAACCTGCCTCCACCCCAGCTCCTCCTTTTCATGTTGCGTCTGACTTGTCATTTCTGTCCGTCATTGATGCTCTGTTTTGTTCCCGGGGGGTCTTTGCTTCTGCTCTCCCTGTCTTAGGCTTTTATGCTTTCCGTGTACACGCATGGAAGGGCAGGGAGATTTGCTCTCTCTGCCTCAGGCTTTCCTTGTTTGCACGTGGAAGGGCAGAGAGGTGGCTTAGCCTTTCCACTTTGGAAGAGGCTTTCTGCATAGGTCTGGAAAAGGCAGAAAGGCCCCAGAACAGAACCATACCGCCAAATATAAAACTGCAAATGGTAATGAAGTTTTTCTCAACCAAAGTGATCCTGACTGAAATCTGTTTTTTATTGCTGTGAAAACATCAACAAATTTCTCCTTCAAACAACTGTATTTATTCAAGTTTCTCTCCAAAAACATGAGCACATCATGATAACGTGATAATTTCCCTCACCCAATAATAATTTTTACTGAATAGAGCTTAAAGGCATCATAATGTAACTCAATGCAACCTTTGTTAGCTATGCCCATGTCAACATGGATTTGTTGTGCAAAGTGTAGCAGCGCTGCAGAAAAATAGGGCGCATCCCCTGGGAGTTGACAGTGGGTTTCATGCATCCTTTCGTCCTGAAGGCATCCCAGGGAAGACCTCTGTACAGCTCAAACACATTTTCTATTGGCCCCAGGACAATGGGATGAAGTTAGCCTCTAGGTCTGCTTTGTAGTCTGCACAAAATTGCAGTGACACTGCCATCGGTGAATGCCATCTTGACAGTCCACAAGCTGAACATTGGCCAGTACCAACGTGCAGCTGATAAATCGGTGCTTCCCTACTTTAAATGGCTTGTTTTGTCACAAGACAAAGATAAGCAGCAAATCCTCATATCAGAAAACTCTGAACCAGAGCGTGTTTGGCATTGTTGCCTTAAGAGAAAATTATCAAAATACATTCATCAGCTGATTAACTAATTGACTAATTGTCTCAGCTCGATAAAATGTTAATAACCTGTAATTAAAAAAAAGGGGAAATAACTTTGCAATGCTGCAAAAAATGGCAAAGAAACATAAAACAGCAGGAATGGAAATTCAATTTGCAAAGGTTTTATGAGCCAAGAAATGTTGCCAATTCAACTTGAAAATCACTTAACAAAAATACATATGGCATCAATGAATATGGGCTTTATTTCAGGAAAATTGCCCCTTATATTTTAAGACAGAATTTTCCGCAAATATTATCAAACGCAGCAGTAAGTGTGTTTTTACAGTATCATTACGTTACGTGCTGTTCCCGAGGCTGAACAAATGTTTCGGCTATAAGCCCGGCCGATGAGTGTACACAGGTATCTCATTAGGATCTTTTCTCTGGCTGGTTAGCCACCACCAAACATACACAGCTTGGCTTCACGCCCACTGAAGAAGTACTAATGTCAAGATTAAACATTGTGGTTTCCCCCCCAAAATGAGGCCAGAGCACGTACACACACACCCACACACAAACATCAAACAGCTCAGCTGCTGAACCTGCACCGTAACACTCTGCAATTAGTTTGTGTTTTGTTTGATGATGATCTCCTCTGCCTTGAGGCTCTTTCAGCTACATGATGAAGTTGTCCCACTAACCTCATCATACAACCCAGTTCCTCCAGCCGCGTCGTGCCACAATGTCTGATCGGCTGGCACAAGGAAAACATTATTTCGTTTCTTGGACACTGTATTATAATCTACTGTACTGCAGGTTGACAAAAAATAAACAGCGACTCATCACACACATCACTCTTCTGAGATCCAAACCGCATACGCATGAATCAGAGGATCATATTTCCAGGATGAATGTTACACATTAGTAAAGTAAGCAGAATGTATTGTCTTTAATTACATTAAACAACTCTTAATGAGATTTGGAGACATCTCTATTATCTGTGAACTCTCTCTCTTTGAAAGATTCGGCTGATTTATGGAGATGAAAAGAAACTATTTACGGTGTCAGCTTGCTTTGTGGCTTGGATGCCAGATACATAGAAAACAAAAGAGGTGTTAAAACCAAACACCAGACAGAGCTCACCAAAATTATAGCGTGGAAGATGCCAAACTTGTAGAGAAATCTTTCAATTGTCTCATAAAGATGCTCAATTGTGTTTTGTTTTTTTACAGAGCCAGAAAAGGATGAATTAAAAGCAACACAGAAGCATTCATGTGAGCTATTTTGACTTGATTTCTAAAAGAAACTAACAAACAAAACTGCTGCAGAAAACATTCTGCAAAGGAGCAAGACATCAGCTAGAAGTCTGAGTCTCAGCCAGGAGTTTTGAAACGCACTGCAGACCTGATATCAGATCTGCTCCGCAGAGACAAAGCCACCTGTCCGAGAGGCCCGCAGACAGGCTGAAGGCCAAATCTCCTGCAACATGTCAGATTCTTTGATTAACATTCCTGCCCGGGACTCATTTAGCGGCTCTGTCAACAGGTGGACGCAGGGAGACAGGCGGCTCACGGGCAAAATTATTGGAGGGAATTCTGACTTTGTCCTTCATCACCGCTAATAATGAGACAGGTGAAAGAAGGAGCTGAACCTTTGAGTTTCCCTCTGTTTCTCTCCCAGTCCACCCCCACCTCCCTTTTACAAAGAGAGCAAAAGACTGTGTGTGTGTTTGTATGAGAGATAAAAAGAAAAAGATAGAAAGTGTGTATGTGTCAGAATCAGTGAGATGGGTCTACTGGAGCTGTCTCACTGGCAGGGAGACTTTTTGCTTTTTTTTTTTTTTTTTTAAAAAGGGAGGGTTTTTTCTTCTTTCCAGAGACCCCGGGTTAGAAAATCCTGTGAAAGCAACAGCTGTTGTTTCCTTTTCTCCAAACAAAGACCAAGGACTCACTGGAAGCTGATACGCCATTCAGGGGCGGTTGTAAAACGAAACGGGCACTGGAGGAATGAGTCAGTTCTTCTCTAAGCCATGACAATTTGTCGCTTCAGGCAAAGATAGTCCAACGAGAAGAGAATATCTAATGGCAGCCCCTTTTTAGTTTGAACCGAGAAGCAGGAAGGGAAAAAAAGAAAAGAAAACCAAGAAACTCGTGTGTATAATCAGACACGGGATGATTAATTTATTCAGCTCAGCTGCCAGCGGGGAGGTGCCAAACAAATGAGTGAAGAAAAGCACAGAAAGTGAGACACACAAACAACAAGACTTTCTCAACTTGTGTTTTGCTCGCACTTCACAGCTAATAATTTGAAGGGAGGGGAGTCGTATATCTCCGCACCAGACGGTGCCGTTTTCATTTTGCAAATAAACAAACATTATTTTCAGTGTTTGGTTTTGCAAATGTGGAACTGATTGCCTGGATCATAAATCCCACTGTAGCCCCTGTCGTAAAACATTTCGAATATTGAGCAAGACTTTGTACTACATATACCACAACACTGTCCCGACTTCATACTGATTGTTCAATTCAAATAGTGGGAATTCTCGCTGCACAGCGTGACTGATGTTATCCCTTTGCCTGCTTTGCTGAGGTGCAGCTGTAGGTCAGACACTAATCTAAATATTTACATCCTTCTCTCTACAAATCCAGTTTCAGGGTTTTATATTTGACTGTGTCAGTAAATAATCCCGTGGCTCAAAGTTAGACAGAAGCCCATAACTCTCTGCTGTGTTGCCATCCCGGGCCACACCAGCTAAATTAATTTCTGGAGCCGACCACAAGCTCGACACAAGTGTTGCAATTGCTATGTTTGTTAGAGATGACCACAGGCTCTTGAGAAGAAGAGGAGACAACTGCAGATTGTATCTGAGTCCGCACTGTGGGAATGAGCACAAGAGACGGCATCTTTGTCTTCTAAATATGAGAGCGGAGGACAGAAATGTTTATGTTTCTCTGGAGTACTTCAGGGACATCTTATCTTATCTGAGACGGACGAACTTGGCATTTCGCAGGGACATGAGTGCATGGCATGGCTGCTGCAGATCTGATCCATTTGAGACAGCTAATTGATCAGATAATGTCTGGACTACCTGATCGGCATTCGGCAACATCTTTTTAACTGCTCGGTGAATATCCTCTTTCTTATATTTTTGCAGACTTTTAAAGAGATACTTCAACATTTTGGGAAATACTCTTATTTACTTTCTTGCTAATAGTGAGATGAGATCAGTGCTACTCTCATGTTTGTGTTTAAAATACGAAGCTACAGCCAGAAGAGGAGTAGCTTAGCATAAAGATTGGAAACTTGGGGAAAAAGCTAGCCTGGCTCTGTTTCTGCACACTAGAGATTAGGTACTTTTCCATACACATGCTGGCTTGGCTTGACTCTGTTCGACTCGGTGCATCAGCATCTCCATACACCAGGGCTACCTGCTTGAAGGTGTGTCTTTAAATGATGACGCGCTTGTTCTTGTGAACCAACAGATCGTTTTTCCGTCTCCCCTGCTGGTGTTACTATGGTCAACAACTTTCTTGTACTCATGCACGGAGCAGGAACAATGCATCTGAGTTAAGCTTTAAATTTTCTTTCTACACTGCACCAACATACGCTGGCCAAGTGTTTACCATTCTCCTTTCTCTTTGTGTCGTATTTTGTTTTTAACGCAGTTGAAACTGATGAAGCATCTGCTATGTCTGGTTATAGCAACAGAGGCTATTTAAACATGTTGCTGAATTGCCACTGAAAGGTGATGCTGAATAATGATGATGAAGCCCATCTAAGGTCACCGCAAACTGCTTGGAGGCAGCTGAGCGTGCTTTGACCCAACTGCAGAGATAGAGCATCTCGGGTGCAACTTGCATGTTTCAACTACAAATGAAAATGCAAATCAACGCAGTCTGGTAAGACTCGGCACAGCCAAAAATACCAATGGAAAAGTCCTGGTAGACTTCCTGGAGTCTCAGCTGGTTGGCTGCCAAGCTCAAAGTGATGACAAGACTCCAGAGAGTGACTGTGCCCGGCCAAGATAGAGTCATGATCCCCTGAAAAACCTTGACTTTTTACACTTCGGCTTAAGTTTTGTTCAAAAAACCAGAAACATGTTACTAGCGACAAGCTAATTTAATTTAGAGGTGCTGGTGGGTGGATTTTGTCACTGCTGGAAGGAGCCAGGTGGCTGTTTCAATCTGTTTTCAATCTTAATGTTAAGCTAAGCTAAAAGCCTCCTGGCTCTGGCTAATATTTAGGGGACAGACATAAGAGTGGTAATCTTCTCATTTATGCAAATATTTACCAAAATGTTAAACTATTCCTTAGCTGTCACAAAACTTTTGTTATTCTCTGCCTTTAGAGCACTATCCAAGTTATCTTACTTTTTTCCATTTTGTGTGTGTGTGTGTTGAGGCTGAGTCAGGAAGGGGACTGAGAGCTGAGTGGAAGCAGCCGGCTCCTGAGAGGTTTACCTGTTTGACTGCCGCCAGCCCTGACCTGTCTGCTGCTGTCTGACTGATCCATGCCAGGGGCTGCAGTCCGGCAAAGACTCTATAATCCCATTTAATCATTAATAAATGATGGGAAATCCATGCCAACTTCATTATTTATAAACCTTGTCCCCACGGGTTGAAAAAGAAATAATCAGCTTTGCAGCATCTGAGATAAATGTGACATGCACGTATCTTAACCAACACAGCACTATGATGCAGAGAAGCTAGCCCAAGTAATCACAAATGTGTACTGTTAAATTTTGTTTTCATTTGGGAAATTGAATGCAGTATTTAATGAAATTTAATGACAATTTTTTGATTCAGAAGATGAATCGTCAACACCAGACTAACCAATTATAACAAACAAGCCATACAACAACAAAACACAATATAAATGTTTAAAATAATAATTACACAAATAGTCACAAATCAGCTTTAAAATTAATTAAAATTAAAATTAATTTTGAGAGGTTTCTCTAAAATCATAGCTATTATTCCAAAAGTGGATAACAGGCTCAGCAGAAATATCATACATTCGCTGAACAAGTTTATAGATCTCAATCAAGTCACCTCTGGGTCTGCTGGAGTTGGTTGTACTTTTCTTAACCTCTCCTCATATGATGTCTCCTCCAGACTTGAAATGCTCTTTATCGCTTTCATGCTGCCAGTTGCGAAAAGATCGATGTCACTCTCAAGTGTCCTCATCGTAAAGCTGCATCCAAGAAACAGACAGCTTAGCACAAAGACTGAAAACGGGAAAACAGCCAGCCTGCTTCTGCCAAAGGTAACAAAATCAGCCTTCCAGCACCTCTAAAGGTCACTAATTAACACGTTACATCTTTTAAGTTTAATCCATTAAAATCGAAGTGTAAAATGACAAGTTGTGGTTTTATGAGGAGTTATGTGCGGGACTGTTTCTTGGCTAGACTCCTGGTGAATTGTTGTCACTGTTGCCATGTAAGCTAAGCTAACCAGCCACTGGCTCCAGCTTAGCCCACAGATATAACAGTAGCATCAATGTTCTCATCTAACTGTTGCCGAGATAGCAAAAGGCTTATTTTCTAAAATATCAAACTATTAATTAAAATTTTGTTTTCCTAAACTTTTTATGGTAACCAAAGTTAAACTAAAAAACTATGTTGCACCTTAGCGTACGAGTTGGTTATGTCTGTAAACACGGTTTTCTGTCTGGACCTCCCTCCAGACTACAACAGCATTACTTTGCTTTATCAGTGTTTGATAAAGAAGATGCTTATTTTCAGGTTGATAGTTATTCAGATTTTGGGTTTTACTGGAACATATTTACATGCTTTTAAGCTCAAAAAAACATTTTATTTTCCTCGTACTGTCTGTGCTTGAACGCCTGCCTTCACTTTCAGGTTGAGACACTCTGTTTTCACACCTGTCTCTTTAAGACCCGCTCCCATTAAAGCCCAGTCTGCTCTGATTGGTCACCACTTCTAGGTGTTCTGCATATGCCCCGTGATTGCAGGCAGGGAATGACTGCAATTTAATAGAGCTGCACATTCTACTGTGAAAACTCACCACTGAAAGCTTTGAAACACAAACAGACATGTTCCAGCAGGAATAGGATTCAAAATCAGGGAGAATTTAGCAACACTGGCAACCAAGATGACAGGTTTCCCTGGTGTTAGCATGTAGCTACATGTAGCAGTGTAGGCCGTGTAATGTAAACACTGCAGTCGTGGATGACCATATAGAGAAATCTGTCACTATCTGATGACAGCATGAAACCAAAGTGGAAAAACATTGAACACTCTGAAGCCTGAGGTTTTTGCTCACAGGGGTTACCTTTGCATATGTTTACCTCATTATTTGAAACTGGGGCCATGATTAATATGAACACCCGACATTGTAACATATATGACGGAAAATAAGGAAAGCCATGATAGGTCTCCTGTAAATGTCTATATAGGCAAACCCAGTCAATGATTTGGTCAGTCCGGCTATCTGTCTCGATGCTCACCAGATGTTGGTTGTGACGCACAGTTTAGGATGTAAAAGAGATTTTGTTGTTTTTCCATTGCTCATGTTTCACTGTAGACAGAGGTCTCTATAAAATCAACCTGGAAATACTGTGGTTGATGTTAATTTTCCAACAAAAACAGCACTTTGTAGTTATTGTAGATGCAGCCTTTGCTACCATCTGCCCGATACATTGTACAGCACATGTGCACAGCCATTTTCCTTCTCAGAGTCTCAACATCTCTCCCTCATTCTTTCTGTGTTGCTTTCTGTCCCACTTCTGCTGACACAAACACTCCCATTTACATGCCAAAATTTTGGCCTGTTCACTTTCACTCGTTCCTGCCACTCCTGCAGTACCCTCCCCCAAACACACACACGCACACACACACACACACACACACACACACACACACACACACACACACACACACACACACACACACACACACACACACAACTTCTCTGTTTCTTGCTCCAGACATTACCAACTCCCTGTTGTACGCCCCACCTTCCTCTGCTGTTCCTGCAGTGTCTTTAACATGACATATGAGCAGCTCAGGAAGAGACTTGCTCGGCTTTCCATCTTTACCAAAGAGCTGCTAAGCTGGATTTCCATGTGAGGGGAGGAAAGGGCCTAAATGTGATCCAGGAAAAGAGCAGTGAAAAAACAGTTCTGGATTTTTGCAGTATGATTTTTTTTCCCTGTAATCATTATCCTCTTTCTCCCGTTTGTCATTTTCATAATCATTTTCATTACGATCAAGTTTTTTTTTTGGATATTTTAAAGGTTCAGCCTGCAGCACGTCGCAGTAAAACATGGTGGGAAATGAAAGAACGCATTCAGGTTTATATACTCCCTTTGTAATGCCACCAAGTATGATGATTCTCATGTTTTCACATCAATTCTCTGGGAGTTGCCTAGAGTTACTTCTACTGTTTCCAGCTAAAAAACAAACAAACTGCATGTTGTCAGTGAAATATGCTACCCAAAACAACCGCAGAAGAGGAGAAATGTCAGAAAATCTCCCTCCTCCGTTTTTTTTTTAAAGTTTGTGGGTTCAATCTGTCATCCTAAAACAATGCAGAGACATCTGAAAACCTTCCTGCTCCATCATGAACTGAAGCACAAAGAGGGCTTTATTAATGACCCTGAATCACCAGCCCTGCTCTCAGTTGCTTTGGTAAACTGGACCATTGTGTGTCGCGCCTTTGCAGCCCCAACTGGGATTATTCATTATGTGTTTAGCTCATGTCAGTGGAGTTTATTACAGATTCATCATGTTCTGTGCCTTTGTGCTTCACAATTTAAGACACAATTTCACTTAAAAAGACTGAAAGGTTTGGATTGTTTTGGGAAGTGTTTTACTTTTAAAGGTTATTGATTGTTTAATAGGAGATACTTCATATTTAAAAATCAGTTGAAAGGTGTTTGTGTTAAATAACCGCTGTGGAGAAGAAGTATTTCCTGAAAAAAAAACGTCTTAAATGCACTTCTGTTTGCTTTGGATATGTGCCTTTAAATCAAGTAATTGCTTCCTGTTCCAAGTCACACTCAGCACTTCTTTTACTGCCACTTGTTGGACTTCAAACAGAAACGTCCTCCGCTCTAAACCTCTTTCAGCTGAGAGGTGAAGTGCAGCCTGCTGACGGCTTTCGGATGTGTTTGCTCTTGGGATTTCACTTGAAGATGTTTACAAATGCCACTGCAGGGAGCACAACAGGAAGAAAGGAGATTTAAAGCAGCGTTTTGAATGACACACTGAGCTCATGTGATTCATTTACTAATCTGCTGAGTAAATAAATGAATTAGGATCATTCAGAAATCTACTTTACAGACTACAGGAGAATATAGATCACAGTCATGCAGGTTTTATAATGATATAAGATAAGATGAATATGCGTTTAAGGTGATGCAATAAGAGCTCAAACAACACACTTGCAGAGAAACTTAACACAGCTGTGTGTTAACTCTGCGTTTAGGGACAAAACTGGGAGCCAGCGTTGTGATTGGTACCTTTCACAGCTTCCTCTGTCCCACGCCTGCCTTCTCATTCATTTCTTTGAAGGCTCCCATTTGTGTTTGGGTTAACAAAGCCACATCAACTCACACACCAACCCAACATATTTATGACCTACAGTCTGTACAGAGGCTGTTCTGCATGAGCCTGCACTGCTGCCTGCCCTCTGCTGTGAAAAGAGAGGGAGCATAAAAGAAGAAATGAATGTGTGAGGGATGAATACGTGGCCCTGGGGGTCAGCTTAATGGAGTGAGACCCCGGCCCCTATTGACTTCCACTGCCAAACTATTAACTCCCCACAACTCCCAAGCTACAGCCTCATTATTCATGTCGGGGTGAGAGCACATTTCCTGTTTATAAATTTTGTGTTGCTGTGTTGACTTTTGTCGGCTGATTGCTCGGAGACTGTTAAATAATCGATGTTAACTTATCGTTGAGAGTGTAAAAATCTGTGTAAAAGTCACTTTTAATAGCAGGCCACACCCATTAAAGTTAACGTGACTCTTTTGGGCTGTTTGAAAACAACTGCCTTGTCAACACTGTCACTGAAAAAAAGATGAATGTAAAGAAACTACTTTTTCACTGATATAAAAGACGGCTATGTTGCAAAGTTTCTCACCAAAGCGCCCTAACAAACATCTTGAACTGATTTCCCACTTCATAAAAATATATAGAGAAGCCTTTTAAAATGTTTGTGAAATCCTCATTATTTGCATCATCTTGTCTCTTATGACTGAAAACAGCATCTAAAAAATACAAGGTTGCACTGGTGAAGACGTGATGCTGCAAGTACTGGTTGAATCAAGGAAATACAATGCAAGAGGTCTAGTTTAAAGGTACTCAAAAAACAACAAAAAAAAAATTGCATTATATTTGATTGACCAACCCAATTTGCTTCTGCATGACATCACATGCATTACACCAAAACCAACCCTTCTTTTTCAGCCTGAGGCCACATCCACACCAACGCATTTTTGTTTATAAATCTAAAAGGAGCTCCATACACACTAGTGTTTCAGACTTTATCTCCATCCATATTAACACTCCTGAAATTGCATATCACATAACCATTCACTAAACATGAAGCAGATTGTCTCTGCAGGTGGTTCCTTAGTAACAGATGCAGACAAATAAGACCACAGATTTTGTGGCTTGGACCGATGACGACGTGGAGATGTAAATGAATGTAACATGAGTATGAGGTGGTCAATGCAAAACAAATTTGGAGTTGTTACAAAGCAAATACGGTGACATGTTGGAGTGGTACCAGGAGCATTATCCACTCCCAGAGGAAGCAATGACAGTGGGAAAGAGGTAACATCACCTGCACAAGAAGGATACAATCACAAAAGGTATGTAGACCTAGCTTTAATGTTTAGACTTGACAAGTTGTGACTGATAAGACCCAATCAGGAAGCGAACCTTGTCTGCGTCAAAAAGTCTCAGTTTTCGCCTGTCCAGACCAAAAATTTTCAAAAGGTCTCCATTTTAGAGGCTCCAAAATGCCAGAGTAGTGGATGATCGGCGTAAACGCAGCAATAGTTATTTATTTTAAAACGAAAATGTATTGGTGTGGGTGTAGCCTGAGCCTTCAGTGGTGGTTTGAACTATGAGGTTCTTTTTTAGTTTTTTCAAAACATTGTAAAAAGGGACCCACTAATCAAAATATTTCTCAAGGGTGCCACTTCTGGTCAAAAGCTGCACAGGGCGGCTTTAAGAACCCTGGAAATTTGACTGAATTTGACTTTCGCTGTGTGCATGCAGAACTTAAATGCTGTCTAGAAGCTTGCAGCAAGGTGGTTAGGCAGTGACGCAAAGACAATCTTCCACAGAGACAAAATATCTGGAAATAAATCCACTTTTGCCACAAATAGTGATTATTGGGAAGCTGAAATTGCTTTGCTTGAAGACAACGGCAATATGATCCTCTGAAAAGTTCATGTGGCGTCCTGAGATGTTATGGCAGCTAAGGATCCCACTGACTTAAATGTGTGTGTGTGTGTGTGTGTGTTGTGTGTGTGTGTGTGTGTGTGTGTCTGGGGGCTGGGGGTGTTATCAATAACAAGCGAAAGGGGTATGTTTCTTTAAGACAAGCCCATAAATGGTGGCCCGGTCACCACCTCCTTCACTGAGAAGGGGCTGGCTGCAGTTCGAGTTTTCCTTGGCGGGTCAAGCCTGCCATTGAAGTCTGAATGGGCTGCCATGGCAGATTACACTGCACAGCTGTCCCCCTACCGTGGAAATTAAGTTATGCCCCGTGTCAGCAAGTTTTGTGTTTTCCTCTCTCTGTCTCTTTCTCTGTCTCTCGTCCCTGCCCCTCCCCCCTTTCCTCTGCCCCTCTCCTCTAATTCCTTGAATTGTGGAGGCCTCTCAAGCCAGAGGAGGCTTTCAGAGGTAGAGGTTGTGGGTAACCGTGCTGGGAAAAAGATATGAGAGGCAGAACAGCTTTGGTGCACGCATCAGCTTACTTTGAAACTCTCCTGCTATCCTCTACAAACAGACGCTCACCTCCAGTTGCACATGTAGGCATTTGCATACACACCAGCACCCACACACACACACACATGTAAACACAAGCAAACAAACAGAGGCGGCCCTGACTCGTTGTCCCAGCGCCTCTTGGATTGCGTCCTGCTGCACTTGTGGCCCCTGCCTCGTGTTTTGTTTATTTGTGGGTGAAGTTGTTTGTGTTGTGGTCAAAGTGAAAGGCAAACACTCCAGCTCCTCCAGTGATGTGTGAACATGCCGGGAATGTCCCCTCGAGCCCGCAGAGCAGCTGGACCTGCTGGCTGTTACAGGCTGACGGAGGGTGCAGCCTCGCTCCAGCCGTGCAGACAGAGCACGATAAAACGTTTAACACTTCAATTAAAGGGCCATAAAACGGGATTTACTGCACAAAATGACCATAATATATCTGTGGAGAGTTGATTGGCTGATCAATACCCATTACTCAAAACAAAAACATTGTCAAATGCTGACATCTGTCCATGTCATTTTGTGCCATTATTCATTCAGCTGTTTGAACACAGACAGCGACTTTTACAATTTATGTTTCATATAACGATTTATCCAACAGACCGAACGACAGAAATGTTCACTATACGCAATTTATGCTGTCAGAACAAGCCAATAATCACATATAAAAGAGTTGTTTATCATCAGACTTTGAGGTGAATAGTTAAACTATTACTCACTGTTGCAGCAAGTCCTCTGAACTACACAATATAAGTTGTTTGTCCATGTCCTTGGACGACACACAGGAACGTTTTCTGAGTCTTCTGAGTTCCTTCCAAAACTACTGCAGGTCACTGCTGACAGATTAATCTGTTTTATGATGTGGCAATGGTATAGTTAGGGTGTGGTTAAGTTAGGCATACAGTCGACTTTGTAAGGGTTAGGAAAAGATTGAAAGGTATTCTGTTACAACTAGGGAAACAATGTGGTTTGGGTTAAAATAAAAACTCTTTTAAGGTTGGTGGAGCTTCATCGCCCCGATTAAACCATTAAACACATTGTTGAGATTAGGGAACAATCATAGTATACGGGTTAAAAAGAAACAAACGTTGGCTGCTGGTAAGAAGCGAACATCTGTCTCCTGTGTTATAATCATCAAGTCAGAACCTGTTTTTAAATATTGTTTAGCATCAGCCTTTCCATATGTATTCTGTAACAGCTCTCTATGTAGTAGTTTTCGTAGTTAGTGGCAGTGTGTGCCATTCCTGCCCAGGGTTCAACCTGCCATCCTACAACGTGAGTTTGTTTGACTGCACTGTAAACAGACGCTGCGTTCTGTTTATTTTGTCTGAGCTAAGAACACATTACAGACACAACAGCATGTCTACAAACAGTAGTTAGACAGTGCTGTGTGTACGACTGTTTTTATGAGAACCAATAACACACAAGTGCTGAAAAAAAACCATAATACAGCTTTATACTTAATAGTGTTGATGCACAGAGGAGCCATTTTGGATTTAGAGGTCAAAGCTTGGTTAGGTTCCTCTGATGTTGGCAGTCAATCAGAGACCTTTAGGTGGCATTCAAGTTAAAATTATCGACTGGGAACTCTGTTATTCTGACTTCCTGGTGGAAATGGAGTGCACCAAGATACACTGGTTGTGCCACTGTTGAATATGTTGCTCCAAGAATTCTAATAAACCACACTTAAAAATACCATCAGTCATCATGAGTGTCGCCAAATCAATCTGGACTGAAATCTTAGGAATTGTAACTTAAAAGTCAGATGTTTTTTTGACCTGTGCATCCACGCTGACCTCATCCTTTTACAGACTTTCTTGCTCTATGGTGTCCTCTTACTTCCTCCTATGCTTCTGACATTATTACTACAACTGATTTGTCATTATTGATATAGTATTGGGCTAGAGAGAGTTTTTAGTTTCATTTTCTTTCTGATCATTCAAAGGCTCAACATTTATTTCCATATGTCCATCGCATTTCCACAGTTTTACTACTTTAACCATTAAAGATGCTCAGCTTGAT
The DNA here is from genome assembly GCA_035609425.1 of Epinephelus awoara. Classification (NCBI taxonomy): domain Eukaryota; kingdom Metazoa; phylum Chordata; class Actinopteri; order Perciformes; family Serranidae; genus Epinephelus; species Epinephelus awoara. The sequence continues at coordinate 12,099,113 of CM069302.1, read as the reverse complement.
AACATGGTGGAATCCGTCCGACCCGTGAACATATGTTTTAATCAATGACCCAAACACGAACCACAAACCTACAAACCAGAGCTAAAAGTTTCCTGTAGTGAAACATCACTGACAACCTACTTGCTGCTGGTAATATTTAATGTCACTTCCAGTAAATATCACAATATAGAATACGGGTTTTCTGTTTAAAAAGTACAAATGTAAGAAGAAAGTCAACACCCATCTTTAAGGTTGTTACATCTTAAGTATGGTTTGAGCGCACAGCTGATAACCTACATGGTTTGTTTACATGAGCGTTCAGCTGACAGGTGCAGTGGTTTGTTTACATGATGCTACCGAAATGCATATTTGATGGAATCAGTGTAGACAGAGAGATGTTTGCTTGCGCATATTTGAAGAGAGAAATATTTTTACTGGACATTACAAGCGGAGAGATTCAAATATGTTGGACTTCAACAGATTTTTCTGCTCAAAAGCTGAATAATGGAGAGCCTGAGTGCAGCAGGGCTGATAATAAAGCTGCTTGCTGTGTGAGAGGCGGGAAGTCGAAGTTGGATATTTGCACATCTCTGAAAGTTAGTAACTTATTTAGAACACTGCTTTGTCACTTTATGACCCACCCACCCGAAACCAGCTGTATTTTCAAGCGTCCCCAAAATGCCCGACCACAACACTAGTTTGTACCAATCAGGACCGTTTATTTCCTTTAATTTCACAAGATAGCGCTCCTTTGCTTCCTTGTTCAGCTTCTCTCTTGGGGGCTGTTGCACTTGCTCTTTGACCGGTCTATTCTTGTTTTTTGTCTCCGTTAAAAAAAAGCAAGTCCTAAAAACTACATGCCATGATGTTGTTGTCTTAGCTCTACACACATGCACTAACATGCACGTGCAGCCGGGCACAGCTTACCACAACAAAACACAGACAAGCTTGGATCAAAGCACATGTAGAGATAACATGACTTCAGTTCAGTTGTTCCTCGCAGCGTCTGATCGCTGCCGCCAAAGTTTCATCTTCACTAAAGATTTCTCCTGAGAGATGTGATGATCCCTCCAACATGTTGTTGATGCTGCACAGACTGCACACATGGCCCAGTACAATTTGATTCAGTCCAAATAGCTGTCATTAGACTTTCATGGCTGCAGCATTGGGATAGAAGATGCACTGTAACAAAAACACAGCACACAAACACACACACATTAGTGTTCACCTTGCTGATGTGTGCTTTCTGAATATTAGATATTCCTTCTTCAGACTGTCATATTTTTTTCCATTCACTACATAGTTGTTACGTCACAAGTGAGTAAGGGAGCTATGTTGTTGGTAAGAGTGCTTGTGTGCACTGTTTGGATTTTTAGCTTGGGACAGTAATTTGACAATATTCAGAGTGTAATATGGCAGCAGGAGGGACGGATACAATTCTCAGCATTTGTAGTTTAGAGAGGGATGTTTTGTTCACATCTGCACAAAGACTATTCAAGCAAGAGGGAAGCACTTTAATTCTTTAAAAAAGCATTGTATTTGCAGCTTTTTCCCAAAGCAAACCAAATACTTCTCTATTCTTCAGCAGCTAAACTACTATGGGTTTTGCTTTTGGGTTTTCTGTCCATCGTCTTTTTGATTTTTCCAACACTACACCGGCTATATAAGCACTGAAGTACAACTAACAAAACCAGTGTGCAACAATTTGTGACCCCCTTTGTGAAATGCTCAACAGCAACATTTTAAACAGTGAATATATCAAATGGCTGCCACAAACAGTCAGGTAGCAAAGCGTTCTGCTGGTGACAGTGGGATTAGTGCCGCAGGTTTTCTCTCAGGACCCGAGGAGTCGGGCTGCAGCTTGAGTAACTGGATTACAGGCCTTTTTCTCATTTCAAAGGGTTGTGAACTCAGCAGAGGTCTTGCATGATGAAATCAAAGTGGCAGCTGAAATAGAAGGGAGGAAAACAACAAGAGTTTCTCAAAAGTCTCCTGGAATCGGCCAAGCAGCTAATGAGAGAGATGCAAAATCAATGATCTTTGCTTCGCCGTGTCACCGCCGTCTACTTCACGTGGCATGAATTCAGAGAGCAAGGGCAGGGAGGAGGAGAGCATCATCTGGAATTTAAATAACCAACAACACAAAACACATTCCAAGTGAAAATCGCAAGCAAACAACTAACAGCAGCGCACCTCTTTTATAACTACCTTTTTAACAAATGTGCATCTGAGCTATGGCAGGAGCTCAGAGGGGAGTCGAGGTGGAGCCCATTCCATCGAATACCCTGTGGTAACTTTAGGGGATTATTTCCAAATCCTTTCAAATGAACTTTCCATCTCAGTGCCTCCTCCTCCGTCTCAGCCATTCCAACTGTCCAACCATTTCTACATCACTTTCTGCACAACCTCGCATGGAGCCAAGGCCAAAACAAATGCCTGTGAGAAATATGGTCAGCACACATCAGGAGTAAGGAGCTCACTTTAAGGCCTCAGAAGGTGGTATAATGGGAATACAGTTATGTTATATCAATGTGAGAATCACACACAGGAAGCTTATTTGACATAGTGTGCAGTATACATCTTAGCAAAATGGTCATATATGCAAAAATTAAACTTTAAACTTACATTAGCTTGTTTATAAAGACCAATGTTGCAACAAATGCTTCGAGAACACACTGAAAAATACAAAACATTTCAGTTTTTGGTTTAATTTAAGCTATTTTTTTAAGTAAAACAACTTCCAGCTGAGTCGGCCCCATATATGTTTTACCTCTGCATGAAAAAACGCCACCCTCGCTGGTGCCAGGATTTAACTGAAAACACAGCAAGGAAAAGTAGGGCTAAGGTCAAATATTCCATGTTTTCAATATCCCAAAGAGTCATAAGGAACTCGTGTAATTCAATATGTCAACTTAACTTATTCAACTTACATTGTTGAATAAATGTACAGGAAGGAAGAAAATGAAAGTAAGAGTCATTTTGTAATATAGAAAATTACTGTAAGGATTATTATAGATCTCAGCCGACGCGGAGCTTCAAACCTCCTGCGTCAGCGCTTGAGAGAGCTGCACCTTTGTAAACATTGTGCTGTGATATGCATGGGGTGAAGGGGTGAAGTGATCTGCATGGGGTGAAGTGTGGGCCGTTTTGTTCAGGAGGCCAAAGAAACAGAGCTTGGAAGTGAACTGAGCTCACTGAAGCAAAGTTGATGGCAGAGATACCTTACACACGCTCAAAGAGCTGGAACACAAACAGCCACAGTTTGTAAATTAAACCCAGAACCACCCCCCAAAACACATGCACGCACACACACAGTCAAACACACTCCACTGTGTGTGTGGAGGAAGAGAGGAGGGCATTTTAACTGCAGTACTGGCTGCTTCATTTATTTAGTTTAAATAAAAAATACTATAATGTTGGAAAAATCTTTTGAAAGATTAAAAACAACATCTAAATTTTCCTTGTAAGTACCATTCCAACAAATGTATTCAAGAACTCATTGTGCACCATTTCCATTTTATGACAAGCAGGCCAGTTTTGTGAGATTTTTTTGCACCTCATTCATCCATTCACACACCGTGCATTATTATGGCCTAATCAACGCATGCTGCGCTTTTTCTAAGTGCTGAAACTGCCTGAACAAATGCGAGAGGCAAAAGAAAGACAAGGAGGAGGAGGAGGGGAGGAGGATCGGCTGGGCTGCAGAGCTATTCTCCTGCTGGAAAGCTTCAGGCACGGCGGACTGCATACCGACACTGCAAGAAACTGACATGGTTTTTCTATTTAGAAGGATTTGGGGGACTTTTTCTGCATTCAGCACAGAGTTTACTGTTTTACTGAGATGTTTAAAATGTAAAAGCATGGGAGAAATATTCTGAAGGAGCGTTTTTCTTTTTAAAATCAAGGCTGAATTCCTTGAAGCACAAAAGTGAGCAGCACTGGGATAAACAAATGCAGGTTGAGGAGATCATTTAACAAAAACACAGGGGATGTTAAGTGTGGATTCGGGATAAAGCATCCCTCGCCAGGCCTGTCATGTGTTTTCTTCTCCTTTTCTTGCACTGGAGGGTTGAGACCCAAGTGGCAGCAGATCGTTCCCACATGCTTTCCCGCCGCTCGGCTCTCCAGAGGTGTCAAGCCAGCCTGAAAGAATGAAGTGCCTCCCTATTGTGCTACCCAACTATTATGTGCTTAACATTTCCATGACAAAGATGCCACTCGACTTCTCCTCCATCCATTCAGTTGGAGGGCCCTTGTCCCCCCTCTAATGAAACATTTTGCAGCAAATCATTGATTTAAAGCCCCAGAAGCCGACCAAAGACAGGGGCTGCATGATGTGCAGTATGTCATGGAAATAATATAAATAACAACTCAGCTAGGAAAAATGTGCAATACATATATTATGTGCACAGTAAACAGCTGTATAAATAATTATTCAAATAAAAACCTAAAAAGTGCATACAGCACCTCATGATTTCAGCCAGTTAAAGGAAGTAGATTTAATCTAATTAAACAATAAATCTGAAATCTGTCATCACTTCCACACTGATTGGCAGATCTGCCAAGTAAACACTGGAGTAAACTGATTTTTTTTTTAACTTATTTAATTTGAAAAACAGTAAATTATCTGATTTTCCATCTTTAAGCCAAATTTTTGCATTAAATTAGAATATTTGTACATGATTTTTTTTAAAAATTACACATTGCGCCTTTAACAGCCAGTGACTGTAAGTTGTGATACCTGAGGTGTTGGTATTGGTGGGGGAGGGGGCAGAGGGTGTTTTGTTGATTTATGGTGCCAGTTGCTTTTGACAACAGCCAGCTAAATCAAGACACAGCAGGTCATTAGGCTATCAGTCAACAGAGGAAGCTGGTCTGCATTTTAAATGACCATGCATTTACTGCACTGGAGTTACAGAGACAGGAGTGTAAAAGCTAATATATTTCTCACTCACACACAACTATAAAAATTATGTTTTTTAAATGTCTTTAAAAACGAGTATTTATACACAGTGTACCATTTACTGCCTAAACCACCTTAATGGATACTGTAAGCAGCACAGACATCATATAGCACTTTAAATCAGTCTGTTATGGACCGAAGTAAGTTGCTTTAACCCCTATAGTGCTTTATTTCATACACATATGAAACTTAATTACTGTGCAAAGTTTAGTGGGATTTTAAGAAATAAACACAAGTGTGTCTAAAATAGAAATTCACACACTTATCAGATTTCTATAGGCCATTTATTTGGTCACCTAACTGAAGTGTATGCATACAGCAAGTTACTCCAAACTGATGTAACTTAAAGGAAACATATGGCAATGTGAGATTTTTTAAATAAGAACATAAACTAACGTGATTCTGTCAATAAAACTGATTTGAACATTTATTTTCCATTATGAATATTAAAACAAAACAGCTTTGTTTACACTCATTGACAGAGCAATAGTAATGTGTTATAGAAGGTTTTCAGACTTTTCAAAACTTTTACTTTCTGACTGAATTAAGGCACAACGCTGCCAAGAGGTTTAAAAACCAACAAATAACTCACAGTCACGAATGATATCTTCAAGTTTCCTTTATGCCTTCTATAAAAGTATATCATTAAGGCAATCATACAGTGGATTTAGACATTTCTTTCTCTAGGCTATACACAGTGAATAAATCATCTTGTAGCCTAAAACATAGAGGATTCTCTGGAAAAAAAATCTATATAGGCTATAGACATATATACAATGCACATTATCTTTGAAGAGAATACAGTCAAAATAACTTCCCTTTAAAGCTGGAATACTCAGTTTGTTATTCACATGATGAACATTTGGATGTTACTAGGTGGCATGTAATAAATTACTGTTTCACTTTAAGTCCTAATCTATTTACATTTTCATACATTTCATAGATTCCAGCATTAAATACGTGTAAATCAGAGAGCCTGGTGCCAAATGGCAGCAGTGTCATATAAAAATAGTTCATATCTTTAACAAAAAAGAAGACTGGCAGTGCACAGCATGTACTGATTAAACCTTGAGTTGTTACCATAACAAACCAACTGTGTCTCTAGCATGACAACTTTACCATCAGAGTCTGTGACTGAGAGAAAGCAGACAATCTAATTTAGCTTATCACATAAGCAAAGCATCTGGAGAGCCGTGGAGTGGTGTGATTTGATAAGAGAGCAGCCTGGAGCTCAGGCAGTTTTTCAAAAAAATCTTTCTGGTCTCATTTGCATAGAAAATATCCTGATTTGATATCCTTCAGCTTCTATAGCTCTTAATTCAAACAAGGCTGCGCCAAAGCACTCTTTCCTTTAGTCTGTGAGGCTCTAACCTTTCACAATAATAGCAGGTCAAGGAGTGACAAAAGTTTAGATTGCCTTTTATCCGGACAAAAGTCGGGGCAGATTATGAACCCGGGGATTAAATGAGGGGCAATAGAGCCAAAATGGATGCCAGCAGGGTCAAAACACAGTGGGCCGCTGGAAGAGAGGCTCCGCTCTCCGGCACCTCTAGATAGTCCACCTCCGGGGGGTCCTCTTCGTAGTCTGGATCTTGGCTGTAGTCGGACCCGCTGCCTTCTTCCCTCACGGGAGAGTCGAAGCACAGCGCCTTCATGCTGCTCTTGACAAACTCACAGATGGCCCTCTCCGTCCCGTCACACATACATGTCTCCAGCTGCTGACCCTTGGGTATTTTACGCATATTCGCAATCACATTCCGGCAGGCGTTCGTGCAGATTGCCCCGCTGAAAAGTTTCCCGCAGTGCTTCAGATAATCGTGCATAGCGGAGCTGCACTGCCCGTCTCTCTCGCACTGGCGCCGCGCCTCCGTGCAGCCCGTGCTGGTAGTCCTGGGCAGGCAGGGCTCGATGGCCCGTTTGGCGCTCGTGCACACCGGATCGTGGGCGCAGCTGCAGTCCTCCAGAGCCGGCCCGCTTTTGGTCAGGTTGAGCTGGACGAGCGAGGAGATGCAGTGGCTGGGACACTTCCTCCTCTCCCCGTTCAGCACGGGGCCACATGCGCGCGTGTAGTGTTCGTATGCGTAATTGCACTCGGGCTCGGCTTGGCAGTTCAAGATGGCTTGCCAACATATCAGCCGCCGACCGTGGGACGGTGAGGCCAGTGATAAGTAGCCAAAAAACAAAAGCACACAACCAAGAGGCCAAACAGATCTGCAGACGCTCTGTGCCAATGCGCCAGAGCTTGCCATTGTTCTGGCTGCCAGGAACGGTGAAACTCACAGCAGTGTCATATGTAAAACTTCTACTCTACTTCCACGGATGGTGTCTTCACTGGAGAGCGTTATTTATTCCGAGGCAGATGGTGTGTGATAGGCCCGTGTGTGGGCGTTCAACAGGCTGGCACTGCGCTGTGTAATCCCGGCTCCACAAACCCGTCAGCGCTGATCCATTTGAGCCGGATTCTTGAGCGAACCTCCCGTTATCCATACATGATTGGGGCGAAAACTAAAATAGAAACTCGCGGGAGTAAAAAGAGACACCGAAAAGAAAAGTTCTCCACAAGTTTAGGAGAGTTTCTGCAGCGGCTCATTCCATCGCAGTGACTCTGAGTTCACGCAACAAACTGCCTCCAGCTCAGCGATCCCCTCTCGCGTCCTCTCTCCTAGCGGATCTCAACCACAAAGCGAAGCCGGACCAGTCCCGAGAGCTCTCTGCTGGGCTGCACTGGATCATTTAGCAGTCCTTGTGCGCACGGGAGTGCAAACAAATAGTGCATGGGGAAAAACAACAATCCTTGTGGGTCGCAAAGTGGTCCTCTACTCTCTCCCCTTAGAGCATTTGTCTTTCTGTTCCTCAGCCCCCTCTCTACACATTAGCGAGGTGCCTCTCATTGGTTGGCCACTTGTTGTGGGTTCATACGTAGTGATGGGCGGGAGTTCAGGGTGGGAGGAAGATGGTCTTGAGAAATACAAGGTGAGGTGGGATGTGTGGTGAAGTAGTGGAGAGAGCAGTCCTCTTTTTTATCTGAGGGACTGATTTTGTTAAGCTTTATATTCTCACTGCACCAATAAAATCATATCACACCTTAAAAGTATGTAATAGTGCATTTTTTAAGAGAAAACACAAGGTTCTTATGAAAATATTATCTGTCTATATTATGATCACCAGCTTTGGTTAATAATTTCAATTCACAACATAAAATCCCATTTAATATTCTGCTTGCAGGACAATAAACGTTATACCCCAGCTGATGTTTTTAGTGTAAATACTTTGCAGCTGTGTGTGAAGTGGTCGGGATGAGAGTCAGCACCTCCAAATCTGAGGCCATGGTGCTCTGCCGGAAACTGGTGGATTGCCCCTTTTGGGTTGGGAGAGAGTTAGTGCCTCAAGCAAGGGAGTTCAAGTATCACAAGTGAGGGTAGAATGGATTGGCAGTGATGCAGGTGCGGCACCGGACCGTTGTGGTGAAGAGGGAGCTGAGCCGGAAAGCGAGGCTTTTGATTTACTGGCCTATCTACGTCCCAACCTTCACCTATGGTCATGAGCTCTGGGTAGTGACTGAAAGAATAGGATCACGGATATAAGCGGCCAAAATAAGTTTAGATATGGGGTGAGGAGCTCTGACATCTGGGGGGAGCTCAGAAAAGAGTTGCTACTCCTTTGCGTCGAAAGGGGTCAGTTGAGGTGGTTCGGGCATCTGATCAGGATGCCTCCTGGGCGCCTCTCAGTAGAGGTGTTCTGGGCACGTCCCACCGGTAGGAGGCCCCGGGTCAGACCCAGAACACAGTGATCTGGCCTGGGGACGTCTGGGGTGCTTTGCTTGCTCCCCGCAACCCGGCCCCAGATAAGCGGAAGAAAATGAATGGATGGATGGACATTACTTTGAACAGTGGTCGTTTGAATGGTGTTTTTTTTAATACACCTAGAAATGTGCTGGTAAGTAGATTTAGCAAAGACAACAGTCATTGGTTTTATCTGTGTTTTTATCACGATTCCCCAATTTCACACAAAAAAGGATACGGTAACAGGGTTTAAAAGGTGAAACACGTTTTCACAGAAACATTGTTGACATTAGTCCACATTATCACCAGCTCTGGCTCATAATGTTTACTTCACAATCCTGAATACAATCCTGTGACCGCGCTGCATTACATGGACAATAATAAACACCATATGAAATAGCTACTGACATGTTATACCCAGAAAGACCACTTTACATTTTTCTTCATCAGAAAATAAAAGGCGACAGAGGGGGGCATTAAAACAAAGAGTCCAAAGGTCACAATTACAGCAAATAATGTCTTTCAACTACCAGACCACCAATAAAACACAACTTGTACTCCAATATCCTGCAGATAATTGACAATGACACAGTGACTGCACTGCTGTGCAATAATAAATTGAACTCCACGCCTGCAGTGCTAATGATCTTTGCAGCATCCTCACTGATAACTTAATCATCCACATCCTATTAACTCTTCCTCGGCAGAGCAGTTGAGTACAAATTAATGGCGGTATAAGAGGGCACTCAGTGACCGTCATTTAATATAATCACTCATTAAGGCTAACTCACCCTTTATTATTGCACTACATCACGCGCTGTCAGATGTTAAAGCAGTGAATCACGGGTACTTCTGTTTGCAGTGTGACATGTGATATGATATAAATCCTGCCCAGAGGAGTCATACTTATGTCAGTTAAACATGACTGACTTCTACATCCTTTATAGTATGCAAGGCTGCACAATATATGTTTTCTTGTCTTTATCGCGATGTCAACCTGTGCCATGAACACACCGTGAAAGACTGCGATACTGCACTTTGAATATAGTAACAATTACATTCTGTCTATAAGCACTATTTTGTCTGATACCTGCCTTGCTGTTAACAAGAGAGAGCCCTCGCTGTCAGGCTTCATCTGATTGGTCAGTATCTGCATGCCTACAAGTGAGTTTTATTAAACTCGTGCTGCCGTTCTATGCTGAATGGTTGAAGGAGGAAAGTGTGACAAGATGAGTGCAGGCAAAAACAAGATGCGAGAGAGGAACTGGTGCCAAAAAAAAAATTGCACATCAGCCACCTGGCTATGTTTTGGATACAAGTCTGAATCAAGAACGGACTACACTTTAATATGTATTTATTTATCGCAAGTATAATCAGTGTCGGGGTATTAAACAACATATTTTTCTCATGTTGTGCAGCCTTAACAGCAGGCTATATCATGAACCTTTCAGTTTTTCTGTGATTAACTAATGACTTTCTTTTTTTGCTTTATCAATCACTCCTTGATGTGCCGTGTTTGCTTAGCTGTTTGAAACAGGTGTCAAGGTGAAGAATCAGGCAACAGGTAATTAATTGTTTTTCTATGAAGTGTTTATCCCTGCGAATCATAATATCTTGACACAGCCTCAGTGAAGGAGTTATCACTGCACACTTGACGTATAATTCTGCAGGGAAAAAAAAGGTTTGAGGGAAGTGTTGATTCTGAGGGCTGGATGCCAAAATCTGAAGTTCAGTGTTGATGCTTTAAATATTTCTGCTATCAAACTCTACTAGAAATATCTGGTGACATCATGTGGTGCAGACAAAATATGTTGAACGAAAACAAAATGGGCCCAAAGAGGCATTTTTTTTTAGCAATTCCACAATGTTAAAATAGCTTTAGTGCATATATATTATATACTATAGCCTAATTAAAGTAAAGCTGTTGCTCTGTTGGTATTGATTCAAACCTCACTGTCTACTCATGTTTTCAATAGTTTTCACTTCCAGTGTGAAATGATTTGACAGCTTAAACAGTATGGATAATACAGCTTGTGGATGTGGCTGTATTGAGGAGGATTTTCTGGGGTTAGAGTTCCTCTGTTTCACAACTGACTACATAACTGTTGAATAAAGCAGCTTGGAGTCCAAATAAATAAATAAATGAGCAGATTCATCCATTTTTATTCACCAGGTTTGAATTATAGTTTTCTGTCTGGTGTTGAACAAGAGGTTTTGCATATTTACTGGTATTAAGTGGACTGACCTCGACCACAGTAGGGCTGCAACTAACAATTTTCATAACTGATTAACCTACTGATTATTTCCTCAGTTATTCAATTAATTGTCTGGTCTGTAAAATGTCAGAAAATCATAAAAAGCGACTGTCATAGTTTACTGAAGACCACATTAACATATTCAAATGTCTTGTTTTGTCAGGTCATGGAAAACTAAGAAAACCCACAAATATTCACATCTGAGGAGTTGACACCAGTGTTTTCTTTTAATTGTCTTTAAAATGTCTTAAACCACATTTTAAGTGTCGTAAACCACATTTTTAAAGTGTCTTAAATCACATTTAAATATATTCATTTTATTGTTCATTAATCAACTAATGGTTTCAGCACTGTTTCTCATATAAATGTGTTTTGAGCTGAAGTTTTTCAGACATTTTCTGACTCTAAATATATTGTAATATTATAAATGTAATGGAAAACCAAAATCTTGGACCAAGTCCAACATTTATGAGCTGTAGCTCCTCTTAAAGTCGCCCTGAATGTGTATTTTTATATTTCTGATACTGTGTCTGACCATCAAAAAGGTCAATAAAACTTTTCTTTTTTGAAAAAGTTTTGACTTGACAGCTTCTTTCCGAGAGCTTTGATAGTTGCCTGAAGATATCTGCCTGGACCTCATCATCAAAATGACACATGAGCGTGTGTGTGTGTGTGTTGGTGTGTGTGTGTGTGGGTGTGAGTAAAATGATAGCCCACATGTTGACACATGAGCGAGAGGAGGCAGTTTAGCTCTTGAGGCTTGATGTGGATGAGGGAGTCAGGGAAAGAGAGCAGCGAGGGCACAAAGGCTGTTTGTGTTTCAAACAGCATTCTGATCTCAGGAATGTACCTTTAGGCCACAGCCGTGAGCTTCCCACTGCAAACAATGCACTCAATGTCAGTTACGGCTGGCTAGCACAGACGCTGCTGGCGCTACTCCAAGGTCCCAACTCGTCGAAAATGATGGATACCGGGAACTCAATACCTCAGGAGTCCCTCTCCTGCCTTCCCTCCAGCACAAAGAATGGAAACACTGTGTGCTTCGACAAAAGATTCCCAAACACCAACATCCTCATTGTTTCAAGTGCCTTTAACACAACTGTAATATGAAACAGAGGCAACACAACTCAAGTGATGTATTCATTCATTCATCTTTTTAGTGTAAATAACGCGGCGATTTTACCATAATAATTTGCGTATTTTGAAAAAGAATTAAGTCAAGACATTGAGGAGAATAGACCTCTTTAAAAACTCATCGACCACATAAAAAATCTTTCATTCTAGACACTTACAGACGAGGGAAAAAAAAAGAAGCTGATCGAATCTTCCAACACTTGTGTCTTTGCCAACAGCTGTACGCTTAAACCAGATGTGCTGCACTGAGAGCTGAGTGTCGTTACTTTGAGGGCTCAATTAAACCAGAGTTCTTGCCGCAACAGTCCAATTAAGGGACAAACATAATGGTATTAAAACCATCCCCTGCTGATGTTCTGAGCACTAAGAGCTGGGGAGGCTCAGTAATGTTTTGTGGAGAACATCATACCAGGACATAAAGTTAAGCCGACTGAAATAAAAACATACTTATATTTTATACATGACCCCATTGCCAACAGGTATTATATAAACCACCCAATGATTTTTTTTTACAACCCCGATTTTAAAAATGTTGGGACGCTGTGTAAACTGTAAATAAAAACAGAGTGAAATTATTTGAAAATCCTTCTTGACCTAATATTTAACTGAATAATGTAAAAAGACAAGAATCAATGTTAAAACTGGACAAATATAATTATAATAATAATAGTGTTTCATTAATATACACTCATTCTGAATTTCATGCCTGCAACAGGATCCAAATAGCTGTGACAGGGGCATGTGTACCACTGTGTTACATCACCTTTGTCTTTTAACAACACTCACTAAGCAATTGGGAACTAAGGACAATTATTGGTGAGGTTTTGAAAGTGAAATTCTTGCTCAAGATTCACAAGCGGCCCCGCCAAAATCTTAAAGATTTAAAGACTGTATGTGTGAAAGAATGGGCCAAAATCCCATCTGAACACTGTGAGACATTACTTTGTTTATACAGAAAATGTCTTGAAGCTGGCGTTGCACACAAATGCCTCTCCAAGTAATTAATAAATATCAGTGAGTGTGTTCAGTGCTTTCGTCCTGTGTCATTCCTCTTTGTTGCATATCATTTTTATGGATTGAAATGTTACGATGTCTTTATTTGTGTAGTTTTACAATGTATCCTCACACAACGGTTTGTATGATATCCTATGAATTAGCCCCGCACAAATGAGGTTACATACTTAACATAAAGTTGCAGAGGTTAGGTTCAGGCGAGTAAAATTACAGTGGTTCGGTTTAGGAAAAGAAACACAGTGATGATGTGCCTTGAAATGACTCAGAGTTCACTCAAGGTTCACACGGTTCTGAACACCGGCCTCCTGCGGAGAGTCCACTGTTTTGTGACCCATCCACCACCCCAACCTGTCTCCTTAGGGCAGGTTAGTGTGGGCTTCCCTCTTTAGTCTCGTCAGCGCATTCGTCACATAATCACAGCCTTCACAAAAAACATTGGATATGCACGAATTAATGGCTCATGAATATGTGGGATATAAACACAATTTAGTGCATTACTTTTTATAGGAAAACTTACAAGCACCGCATGAGAACAGCCTGGGTTTTATTGAGTTAAAACCAATGTTTTGTCTAAATGATATGCAAATAACTGTATTGGAAATATGTTTAATGAAAAAAAATTGGCGTGCTGTATATTCACATCCCCCACTGTTTGCCCAAAAGGGTTTGCAGATCATTGCAATCTGTTTTTTATATACGTTTTACACGTCATGCGAACTTTTTTGGAATCAGGGCTGTAAATGTTTCACAGTTTTATTTTTGCATGGAACTAATTTCAACAGCTTTGAAAGTGTGTTTGTAAAACTGATGTGTGTGAAAATCTTAATACCATATGTTCATGCATCACAAGGACATAGACAGCCCTTTAAAAAGGATGTATATGTTTTAAAGACGCAAAAAATCCTGCACACTGTCTGTCACTTGTACTCACTTTGTTGATTATGTTTTGGTATTTAACATAATAAAGGTCTGGGGACCAAAATTAGTGCAAGTAATCAACAGCAGGCAGGATTTTATGTCCATGCAACTCTCGGGAGTTTGCTGAGATTAAATGGCTTCTTCTTGTGCTAATAGTTTCTCTACAAAATACAACATAAATACATTTTATACATTATGGGATTATTGCTGCCACATTTTTTAATCTTTGACTCAATGCTCTCAGGACTGCTGTTGTTAAAGTGTAGAGAGCTGTGTTGGGAGGATTTCATCAGTAACCGAGTGAGCTGAATCCCAGCAGAGGTAGTCGGCAGCAGTGGGCCTGCAGCGTGTCGTCTGAAAAAGGAAATATCAGGATACAGGAAATGAGTTGGCAGGAACTATCCATTCAAATTGCTTCCTCTTTTGGATTTCAGAGAAGTGATAATGGCAAGTGATAAGTTATTTGGACTGGAACCAAACAAGATTAAAGATTCATTTCCTTCCTCGTGTCTCCCTATTAATTTGCCTCTGTTTCAGCTGCCCCCCTTCCAGGGATTTGTGTTGATTTGTTCGGTTTTGAACTGCACAGTGACGCACGAGTGATTACAACCATACAAGTTGGCAGATAATGGCAGAAAGCCAAAAATAAACCATCTATTTTAACCATTTCTAGAATACTTTGGACAGGAATCCCCGGAAATGGCTTTGCTTGTGGGCCAGTGTGAAAGGGAAAATCCCCGGCAGCACTAAGCAGCACGTTGTCCCTTTTTCACGACATCGAAAAACATCAAATAATGTGGTTTTCGGGGAATAAGCATAGTCTACTTTTCTTAAAACCAAATCAGCAATACAAATCCACAGTTTTAGGGAGTGGTAAATTTAAACTTCCTTTCCTGATGTGCTTTAAAATAACTAACAGAGTGGGTGGATCCCTTCTTCGAAACCCTGCTAAATGGTTAAACTGTTAAATGAAGTGTTATGGGGGGCGTGTTCCTTTAATCAGTGAGATTAAAGGCATCCATCATGTCAAACAGGCACCGATCCTGCTGACCCTTTTAGCACAGTCCACTGCATTATACTTTCCACAAGATTCAGCATGATCTGATCTGCACATTAGTGCTTCATCAAAAGAGGAAACAGACTCGGACAAAATAATTATCACATGTTTGGCCATTATGGTCAGGGGTTGCAGCAGTCGGTTGTTCCTCATAACACTTAATATGTAGTCAACAGTCTTTAATGTCTAAAATCCATAAAATCAATCACTGCAACAATTTATGAACTTAAAGTGGAGTTTCAAAAGTTTCAAAGGAATTAAAACTGCAAAATGGTGTTACTATGAAAATGCAACTCCAACTCCAACAATCCATTATAGAAAAACAAGACAAAACAATAACACTGGGTGCCTAGGGCTAAGGTGCGCCACAACAACCATAGTGCAGTCAGACCTTTATTGCATGTCGTTCCGCCATCCCTCTCCCCACTCATTTCCTGTCTTCTCCTCTAACGTCAGCATCAAATAAAAAGCCTAAAACATCCTCCAAAAATATAAAAAATAAAAAAGAAATGGGTGTTTTGAAATACTGTAGACGTTTCATCAAACACACAGAAAGTGGAGTTCTAACCGAAGCTCTTTTTTGCACGAGTTTCGCAATAGAACAGACTTTGCTTTTGGTGGCTTCAAAATTGAACCTTGAGGCCACTCTGCAACGAGGAATTTTTATTTTTCCTGGATTACAACTCCGCCTGTCTGTTCCAGGTGTCTGCTGACAGAATGATAGTGTTAGTCTTCCCCCAGCATCAAAAAACGCTTGCGGATGTCTCAGCAAAATGTCAACTATGCAGACCAAGCAGCAGTGTAGGTGTTGGTGGTACAATCACGGAAGGCAACAATGGCTACTACCACTTAACACAAGTCATAAAGGCATTTAATCGAGGCATCTAGAGACTAAGAGTTTATACCTGGTGTAAACATGTGTCTTAGGTGATTAAAACACGAGAGCCCTAAATACAAACGACCACCAAGACACATTGTGATCCGATCACTCAAACTACTTGCCTAGGTGGCCTGGGACGCATTTGACCACATATATTTTGAAATGTAAACGCTAATGCATCCCTAACAAGCACGTAACATGAAAATATGTCATCAGTGCATGTGGTTGTTTAGGTGACAGGGCGCTAATGCTCTATACACCTGTCCTATATTAGAATGAATTGGACGACGTGGAGTGTGATTGTCCATCATTTTGTCCTATGGAAGGACACACGTTGAATTCTGCTGACAGAAATCTCTCTAGCTGTACAGACACAACCACTAACACAACTAGCGCGCATGCTAGCAAGCAGCTAGTGAAAGTGTGGATGTATAACCCTTTGAACTGCTAGCATAAGTGACGTAGGCAGCAATAAAATCTGAACACAAGTAGTCAGCTGGACATTACAGACACAGGTATTAATGAAGGCAAATATCAGCTGTCCACGTGTGTTCAGATCTTCAAATTGCATGTCAACATGCAGTGAAAACAGGCTTTGAGTCCCTCCTCTTCCTGCCAGGTTCCCAAGTAGAACCTGCAAACTTGTTTGGAAGACTGTCATCATTTGGGCCCCTATAACAGGCAGACCAAGACGTCCTGATCACAAAGTCAGCACTCATCTTGGCCCTCATGTCCTCCAAGAGTAAACAGTGAAGTCCATTAGTGGTGGAGCATGTGCACTCAGAACTGTAATTACACCCAGGTAACTTTTAGAGTGTTTACCCAAACAGACCTCTATGAATCTCTACACGGCCTCCACGCACCACATATCACACAAGCAGCTGTTGCAACACATGCTGCTCAGCCATCAGCCTGTATGAACAGCCTGAAGGTCTTTCATATCACTGCAGACAAACACCAGCACATATGGACCAGCCAATAAAGACCTACCCTCCGACAGACACATGACCTTAATCTCCCAAACATGGAATGCGGCAAGAAAGAATTTAACAATATAAAAACACAACAAAGCAAAGGTACACATAATCACTCTGACCACACGTGCAAAACATTCCTGATCTGCTGTTGATGAGAGGATCAGCTTCATTGTAGAGAGTGATGGAGACTTAGTGACAGTCCAATGTCAATAGACAATGCTTAATGGTAAGGATGAAAAATCTGATTAAATATTTGTGGCAGACTTTCAATTCTTGGCAGTTCTCAAAACTTGATAGTATGGACACATTTCAGTCAGCAATCAAGAAGTACTGGGGTTCAATTCCCTGCGTAACATGGTGGTAAAGCATATTTTCAGAGTGTTTTTATGTTATATAAAGCTATGTCTTTATGACAGCATCAGTATCCCACAGTGTGTTCATACTTGACAACTCTGCAGGTCACAATTTCCATCAAAGCTTGGTGTCTTTGCAGGAAAGTGTGTCCTAAACCTGTATGTAGCAAAGCAGAAAGTAAGGATGTGGAGGTTGGCATAGTGGGTGGACATGTGGCATGTTTAACTTCATGCAGGAAATGGGAGTTTTCATGCTGTCACAATGTTAGCGCCACCATCTGGTCAAAATTTCAATTTGTCTCATATTTTAGGTACTTTGCTTTATGATAAAATATTTGTAAAGCTTATGACAATCTCGTCATCTTCCACTGTACTTTGTGTTTACTACTAATTAACTAATGTCAGCAAGTGATCATGCTAAACAAAGCCACCTTGCAGATGTATGTCTAAAATTCAATATTGTTTTAGCTCAGTTTTTGGTCTCCACCAACTCCTGAGGTAAATATCTGGCACTTTAGAAAACAGCTGCCTGCTGTGGCCAAAAACGATACTTTGAGAAAGATTAAAGTGAACCAAAATTGCAAAATGTGAACCAAGAGCTGAAACTCAGTATAGTATATAGTACTACCGGGTTCATCACTAAAAGCGAGCCCTCTCACGTCATCACACTGTTCTTAAAATTGTCATTCAATACATTATTATTTTCATACGTAGCAGCTTCAACCAATGTTTTAGCTGCTGAACTAAAGCTTTAATTCTCTGCCTGAACCTGACCTGCTGGGTTCAGGCTGGGTCAGGCTGTAATTTTTCAAAATTTCCCCAGGTTTGCATTTGGTCAGCTTCGCTCCTATTCGCAGGTGTTTTTATTTATTTATTCATTTTCAATGCAGACCTTATAGTGTGTGTAATGTCATGAATAATGTATGGGCATAGGCTATGTGCTCAACATTCGGTAGGGGAAGGCATATGTTGGAGATTGTTTCCCAAATGTCGGTTACCACACTGAAAAGATTTCAACTTTAGCTTGTAATTTATGTTTTAATATTAAGGAATAAGTATTTTCTTTTGCAGTGGAAATTCATGTTTTTAACCAGGCTCATGCTCAAAACTGCTGCCGTGGTTCAGGCTTTGGTCACACTTTGGACAGAAACCATGTAGGTTCATGTCTGGCCTTATTATTTGGGCCCGATCATAGCTTTGAGCTTAACTCTAACCATACACTGACCGTGGTTTATTTGCCATAACCACAGTAATTCCCTTACCATACTGTAGTTTCCCTGCCCTGAGACAGAAAGTGAAAGCTCTAAACACCTTGGCACTGGACATAAAAAAACCTGTTGTCACTGAATGTAATCTGCGGTTTTAGAATTGTCCAAAATCAATATTCTTGTTTGGCAGTAACGCTGCTTTATGATCTTTAAGTACTTTGTAATTTAGGATATTAGGTTTGACATTAAAAAAGAGATACTCTCCATTGAACTCCTCTGTGCATTGATAATATTTATGCTACAGTAAAGTTTCATGTACACAGCTGATAGGATGTGTAAACAACAGAACACTCTGCATAGTAACATCTCACCATCTTGCATGGCTTTCAAACTTGTGTCGCAGAACCCCCTGCAGTTATTTGGCAGGCCTCCAATCCTCGAGTACCAATTTAAGAGATTAGACCCAGAAAAAGCACACAAGACCAAGACAAATGGCCCCCACCAGATCTCCCCCGGCCAACCTCTGGCATCACAGTCTGCTATAGAGATGTCAAGTAGTGCGGGAGGGAATGTGAAACCCTAGCATGTTCCCCCATTTGGCACGTTCCTGAGGCTCCAACGCAGTTATGAGGCCACTTCATAGGAGTGTAAACTGTGTATTTAAAAAGCCGTCATTGTGGGACTAACATTGGCCCTGGTGTAGGTTGTTAGAATAACTGAATGACACAATGGTTTCTTTTCTAAATAAACAGATGTGGGTAGGCTATTAAAACCTTCATTTTTTTTCTCTTCCTCTTCGTCTCCTGCTCCTCCCCTCCTCCATCCCATCTGTAAGTGGCCTCACACACACACACACACACACACACACACACATGCACTCTCTCTCTTTCACCCACTCTCACTGCTTCACTCTCCCTCTTCCTCCCTCCCTCGGTCCACATGTCTAAGAAAGGCAAAGGGCCGGTTTCCTCCTGCAGCTGTTCAGTACAGACGGGCCTCTATTCCAGCCTCCACAGTGAAGTGATATCGGTCGTCTGCCCCGGCTGATTAATTGCGTGTCACTCTTAACTCCTCCAAGACCACTGCCCCTCTGGAGCCCCCCGAAAGCACCCCCACTCCTCCTCCTCCCCCACTCCTCCTCCCACGCTGCACATGGAGGAAATGAACTCACCACAATCCTGCTGGCACTGGACTCCTATCAAATCTAATTCTCAATGAAAGATTACTGTGGGATTTCAGAAAGGCTGATGCCGCTCCAAATAATAATAACTCATAAGTTCTATGGACGGCTAATGAAAAGCAGCTTACTTCACAATTAGAGTAATAATAAGCGATATATTCTTCACCTCTCTCAGCTCAGTGAAGCCGAAATATTTTCACCACTAGTTGATTTAAAAGGTAGGTTTAAAAGCAGTTTTCATGTACCAGAAAGAATTGTGCTTCGTATCATTACACGGAACAACTGTAGCTTGTTTGTAATAAAAAACTAACTCAATAATTACAAAAACAAAAACACAAGTTGTCAAAGAAACTCAAAGAAAGACACAAAGAAAGATCATTCTCAACTGCAACTGTAAAGTTTAAAGATAAGTGGTTTTACACAATGGGTGACATATCTGACATTTCACGTGCTGTGTTGTTCTGCTAGCATGTTTGATAAACCAAATCTAGTGGCGCAGAAGCTACGCAATACACAGCTGTGGACTGCAGCCTCAGCAAAACATATTTTAAGTTTAAGTGTACGCTACATTTGGAATACTGTCATTGCTTTACTTTACGTACTATCTGTGCAAGGCAGCAGTAAACCGCCACTCCAGTGTTCTAAAATGACTTTCTCAGTGAGATATCAGCTTCAGTTACCCGTTGGAAAGGGCTGTCTGACAGCATGTTCAAGCCGTCAAGATTTTTTTAAATATAGCATACACTTTAACTGATACTGGTTTTGTTATAGGTGAGACTTTTTCAGGTGGCTACAAGCTAAGCAACTGAGGCAGTGTTTGCTCTGAGCTATTTCATTTTATGTACACGCCAAGGGGGTTTCTACCTAAAAGTTACTGTAAACCAACACTGCCACAAGGAGATACGGACTTTAAGGACCCAAAAATGTAGAAATCCCAATGGTCTGGAGTTCCAAACATTTGGCAATTTAAGAGAAACTAATGGGGAAATGTGGTCATCTCAGACATCACCCAAGTACCAGCACAGATTATCAAAAAATTAAAGTTGCCACAGTCTTACTTTCTTTATTTTCTAATATATATTCACCAATTTACAATAAGTTATTTTGGTAAAAGTGCTCAGAAAAAAAAAACGGGACCAGGGAGCCCTTCTGTGCAGAGTTTGCATGTTCTTTCTGCATCAGCGTGGGTTTTCTCCAGGTACTCCATCTTCCTCCCACAGCCCAAAGACATGCAGGCTAGATTAATTGTTGAGTGTGAATGGTTGTCTGTCTCTATGTGTCAGCCCTGTGATAGTCTGGTGATCTGTCCAGGGTGTACCCTGCCTCTCGCCTGATGTCAGCTGGGATAGGCTCCAGCCCCCTGCAACCTCTACCAGGATAAGCAGTTACGGAAAATAAATGAAATGAATAAGTCAAACTGACATTCTGTTGCTCCTTTCAATCAACTGGTTTCCAACATTTCCAACATCAAAAATAATGGAGGGGATTCACACAAAGCTTGTCCAGTTCTGTAGTAGCAATCTATGGCTTAGTGAAAACTGATGTGGGGCCGTTTTTGAGAAGAACAGACTAAGTCAAAGAAACTTAAAATAAAAACCCGGTTCCTTCAGTGGAAAAACACAAAAACTTTCTGAGGTCATTTTATTTTGGAATTCTGTGTGGAAATTTGGCAATAAAGGAAAAACATACTTTATGAGCCAGAGAACTACTGAAAATATGATCTAGGCAAGTAAATGTACTTATGAAACGAATGCTGGAAGTGTGTTTTAAAAGTCAGAACATTCCAACCACTACTTGCCAATGTCCCCAACAAAGAAGTGCGGGAGTGCATTCCCAGCTGGTTCTGCAATGCTGATAAGGCAGCGCGGCTGCCTGGTGACCAAATAAAAAGCACATGTCTGACATAGCATCAGAGATGCATCAATCCTCCGTGAACTCTTGACTCCGAGGGGATTACCATGGATAAGAATGATGTGACCAATCCACATGTTGCGTACTTTGAAGAAACACAGGCGCCATTTTGGAGTGTCAGCTTTCACAAAACGTTTTTCAAATCCGAACAATTGAAGTATGTCATGTTTTAATGTTGAGTGTATTTACTTATGAAGCTGAAGATCCTTCCATAAGGGCAGTTTTGCTATAACCACATGAGTGTACTGTCTAAAAGTGCAATAAACATGATGCAGAATATCTTCTAGATAATAAGCTCTGTCTCTGTAACATTGTGTATGTGCCTTGCTCCCCTCAATTTGCTGAAAGCAGGCTTTTAAAAGACGATCAATACACATTTGGTCGAGTTGTGATTATCTGAAGGAAGTCATGGCAACAGCAATAATATCAGTAGGCAGAAAAATGCTAAGCCAAACATGTGAAGACAAGACCTGCTTCAGAAACAATCGTGAACACTTATTTTTTTAACTGCAGATTCCCTGCCTTCACCTTTAGCTTTTTGGGCTTTAGGGATGCCAAATCACCTTGGCCTCAGGCTAGATGGTGTTTCATTGTAGACGGCACATCAACATGACTGACAAGTGTACAGGCAACAGCTGAGGGAGGAGGAGAGCGGGATTAGGAATTCACTCCCCTGAACCAAAAGGCAAAAATCTGATCTGAGCCAGAATCTCCAATACAAGTTAGCGTTCACTTTGGGGCCCTGTTACTGACTCTGAAATAACTTGTACAGACATATATTGACTGGTCTAACATCTTAAATTTTTTGGCCTGAAGATACAAGTGATGTCGGTTTTTAATGTGCCAGCCATATCTGGTCAGCAAAAAGCATTTCTCCACATCATTTCTCAAGGTGAGGAATTTTATTTATTTTTTTATTACTTAGTGATCACACCATAACACCAGTCCAGGGATAGTTAAGTTAGCTAGAAAATAACGTTATTGTTTGGGATTGCGGACAAAAATTTACATATATTTACTAAGTCTGTAGTCAGATTTCTCAGCTGTTCAATACAAATATTCAACTATTTGTTGCTTTTCTTTTCTTTTTTTGGCAAGTACTGCATGCTATACAGTGTCTCTTTTTCCAGAGTCGCATCAGCATCTTAAATCCTGCACCCTCAATATTAGGGGGTGTACTAATGCATGGATATTGATTAATATATTGATTCAATGATCAGCAATCAAATATCATCATGCAAAGTGAAAACAGCAATACATATTGTCATCTTTAGAATATACCTTTATTTTGAAATGCCATGGCGCATTTGTGTCACCATTTCCGTCCAAGCACAATTCCCATCTAAAGGTTCAAGCTGTGCTAGCCGACAATGAGAAGCAGTCAAGAAAAAGACAATGAGGATACTTGATACGGATATCCTCTCATACTGATTGCAGGCCCCTGAATTTAAAATTGTATCACTGCAGACTTTGTGATATCAGTAAATATTGTTGTGTAACAAACTGAAATACTATTACATCAAGATGAAAGCTGTGATTTACACCCCCGCTCAGTACTCCATCTCTAGAGCTGCCAGAGACAAACATCTCCTTCTGAAGTAGTCTCTAAGTGGTGGGGAGTGAGGCAGGGGGACTATGGGGTACACTGGTTAGCTAACTTAATTAGTTTGTCTCATTTGTGGTCTGATAAACATTGGGAAAGAGAAAGACAGAGGGCGGGGCAAGAAGGGGCAAAGCAAATCAATGCACTCTGAGCAGCCCCATAATGAAAAAAGATTTTGGCCATTTTAAGTAGTTAAAAAAATGAAATACAAAATCAATCAGTGGCTGTCAATGCTGGCTTTGTGCTGGACAAGTGCAAATAAATCAATGCATGGGAAACACTGTTATGTCATGCACACTAACTGACTGAAAGACAGCCCTAGTTGAAGAATTTCAAGTCAACTAAGGGATGACGGACAGATGATTCGACTAATCAACTTTCAGGGGGCAGCCCACTATTTTGTGATTTAAACTCTGTTAAACTTGCAACAGATTGACAATAATTGAAATAATTAGGTTTTGTTATGTGGCCTATTGAAATGGATGACGTCTTATCAATTTATTACTTTGGTAAAACTGTTAAAGTTTGAGGTCTTGCTGTCTGAAGGATGTATATCTCATTAGTTGAAGTCTGTCAATTAGGAAAAAAGAAATTATATCTCACTAGAAGACCTAAGACAGCAGGCTATTGTAATATTGTTGGTCTTTTTTTTTTAGAGAGAAAACTTGGTGTAAAATTCCTTCCACAAAATGTAATGTCTTGGCAAAGGGGTTTTCATATTGATGCATTTGGTCCACTCACATGTGCCTCACGGTCTGGGATTTCCATAGTCTGAAATTACCTCATTAAATCATCTCACCAAGACAAGTTCATTGTAATCATGCAATCAGAAAAATTGTCCAAGATAAGGAGCTTTCAAATCCAGTACATCACCAGGACTCTGACTTATTATGAGACATTTTTATGCTCTAAGGACTCACTCACTCACAGTTTTATCTCTCTGTGCAAGGAGACAGGCTTTCCAACATTTTTCTCATGGGTATAAGAATCCAAACTTGCAAATGTTAAACAAAACCCGCCTTGGTGCTGATGTTTTGCCACAACATACCCCATCAGTGTCTGCTTTCAACTGATAACAGCCAGGCAATCGCTCCAGTGGGGCCCCAGATGGTTTTGGACAGATTCATCACAACTAACACCCCAGGTCAGCTGCAGGTAATCCATCAGGGCGCTGGGTTAATTCAGCGGTGTCAGGTAAGAGCAAAATAAGTCTGGGCGTCGAGGTTATGACTCCATTGACACGATTTATGGCGTCTTCCATGTGTGAAGCTCCGTGCGCATCATTAGAGCTGGACTGTGCACATGTTGCACTCTGATATAACATGGATCAACAAAATCTGTAAAACTCTCACCTTGAAGGTTTTTGTGTAAGTGTGTAGTGTGCACAGGGGGTTAACACACACACACACACACAAACACAGGATTACATTATTCTCTCACATCCATTAACTCCAAGGAAAAGCTCTCGCTCTGTGTTGCATGACGTGGCGTTCGATTCAAACCACAGGAGCAAAAGTGACAACAGTAACCCCGTCAACGGCCTCATTACTCAGCACTCTGGGCAACTCCTAACAAACAAGTCACACAGCATACAATAATTACCAGGAAGAATTAGGCACCCGTCCAATCCGGAAAATGTGTCCCAATGCTGGAACCTCATTACACTGATGTCAAATAAAAAACTCCAACAAGCCGTATCAAAACAACCGAAAGGAAACATTTTCTCAAGACTTTCTTTCGCAGCGTCTCGGAAATGGACTCTGTGATGCTGCATTACAAAGACATTGTTAACATAAACATAACATGCGGCTCATTATGCATTTTCTACAAAACATCTGTAGGCCAAGAAATCTAATGACTTCATATCCCATATTGGATCGCTTTGAGATTCTCATTAGACTTGTTGCCACAATGGTTTATGTTTGTTTGGTTTATGCTGTATAAACAAGTAATAAGTCAAGCTGAATTCACAGCTAATTTAACATTGATCCACAGGAAGAGGAAGCTCAGGATAGTGATGCCTGAGGCTTAGTTATTACAAATATTTATTGGCCATCCAAATATCATAGCTATTTAGCTTCAGTCACCATTTCTCAAGGCTCCAGTAGTGTTGCAGTTTTTGTGTTTTATTTATTACCTACACAAATGAGTTATTTTTTGTGTGTTTGTTTGTTAGCAGGATAACTGAAGAACTACCAAAAGACCCTGTATGAGGCATTCAGGGCATTAATATAGCAAACCTCTATTTGCTATGTAAATATATTGTTAAGTTATGGCATCGTGAGCAGAGGATAAAGTCAAGCTACCTTTGTACATGTTGTAATTTCAACAGCTCTGGGGTTTGTTGTGGTAAGATGGTCTGGCTGCGTGTGCATGTTAGTGTATGTGTGTATCCCACTGTCTGTCTTAATGCCGCCAGTTTTCACTGTGGTCTTACAGCAGTTACCATTGATATTGGGATGCGGGTGTTGCAGAAGCCTAGCACCTCCAGCAACCCCTCCAGTTTCCCCCAGTTAGCTGTCAGCACTGTTGCAGTTGTTTAGGGCTGTTTATGGAGTTAGCACCATTAGTTGTTAACAGACAGCTCAGCCAACTCCATGTTGAGAACCATTTGCAAACTCATACACTCTGAATTTTGCATAGAGTCCCTTTAAAAGATTTCAAGTACATGTAGTGGAAAGTTCAGCCAGGGTGCCTAGGACGTTTTGGCTCAAATCTCCTGCATCATGATGTGTAGATTCCTTGATTCAGGCCCATTTTTGACCATCATTTACTTTTGTTTTTTTGTTTGTCTTTAATAACCCCAACCATTTTCCTGTAACTGTAAAAATATCGCAAATGTGCCCTGATTTAAACTACCATAATTCACTGCAACCGGTTTTCTATGACACAGAGATATGTCAGCTTCCGACCAAAAATTACTGTGAGTATGTGGATTTTTTGAGACACAGAAAAACCTGCTGAAATTAAGCAAAAGACTCCTTTTCCATTGCCAGTAGACCAGAGCTGTGTGCACCACTCTGCAGTAAATGAGTATGTCTTTCTGTGTTGTTTTCTTTTCTGGTGTGTCATGTTTGACATTATGGACGAGCCTGAAAACAGGGTACTAAACAGTAGAAAGCAGCATGGTGGCCAGTGAAAAATGTTTATGTAAATGTGCCAGATTTAGCCATACAGGCTCATTTTCATCTGCAGTCCCTGGCAGATTGATGGTATATGTGTAAATAAGAAAAAGACATGAACATACAAAAGCACATAAACACATAAGCACAGATAAAAACAGATTGATGGCATGTCCATAGAAGGGCACATAAGCACAGAGCGAGCATATAACCATAGACAAAAGCACATAACAAGGCACATGTAGGCACAAACAACATATAAGCGCTATTAATAAAACAAAGACCTAACCTTATAACCTAAACCATTAAGAACATACTACAAAGAAGTACAGCACAAAACACAACAATGACCAGAGCACACAGCCACAAACAAACACACAAGAGCACACAACAAATCACATAAGCAAGAACAACAGTTGCTACATCTTTTTATAGCTCTTACTTATTCAGTCTCTTTCTCAAACTCAATGCTTTTGAGTGCTGCTTGGATGGAGACGGATGGTATTTTGTGGCTGTGCATCTCACTGGCAAAGGGGCTAAAATAAGTGCATCCACCTGTGTGTTGTATTTCCATCACTGCCGATTAAAGCCGATCAATGCCGGAAGAAGATAAATATCTGTGACCACTGCAGAGTCATTTGTCCTGAGAGTGAATGTCAACGGTAACCTTTCCCATTAAATAAAAAAGCCAGATGCAAGTGGGATTTTTTTGTGCAGTGAGAATAGGGCTTAATTTTAATAGCAATACTTCACCCACAAATTGACTATTTATATAGCAATTATTCATGCAGTGTTACCTTGAATTCATGAAGAAAACTTTGCTTTTCTCGCATGCCTCAGGTGAACAAAGAATCCAAAAGCAGCAAACTTTGTTGACTGCCTGAAGCAAACAGGGGCCACAGTTAATTATATCAAAACATCTGTATAGAAACTCTCACATCCTGAGACTAAAAACAAAACTTTCACCTCTTAAGCCTGATTCATGGTCGTGCGTTGAGTCGACGACGTCGCTACGTGGTTGCCGTGACGCCGTCGTGAACCCTTCGAACTTCTCCGTCACTCCGTTTCGTCGCGGTGCAATTCACCGCCAGAGCGGTAGGAGGCTTTGTTCCTTTGCTGAGTGGTTGTCGTCGTCTCTAGTTGATTCTTCGTTTAGCTTCCGGCTTTTTCGGTCACAGAGAAATGAACACGGAGCACGGACAGACGGCTCCGGCCGTATCCGTATTGAACGTTGTGCATAATGGCATATATATAATGAGCCTTAACAACATCTACATGGCAATAGAAGATGTTTAAAGACTGCGGGGATGGCGGTGGAAATACGGAACCGGAAATGCTTTGCGACCAAGCAAACCAATCACAGCCGTGCCGGTCTGCGCTGGGTCTGCGTCGCCTCGACGCGTAGTTACATTTTTGGGGAGGTGCACGTCAGGCTACGCCGGGGGCTACGGCGAGCCCTCTGCGTAGCCCCGTACCCTACAACGTAGCGACGTCGTCGATTCAACGCACGACCATAAATCAGGCTTTACTTTCAAAAGGTCTTTCAGTCCTGTTCAGAGAGGGCTGAAGGCAAGGTAAAGCCATGTGTTTGGGAAGCACTGAGCATATGACTGGAGACATGAGACTTGAATTATATTGCATGAGTTGTATGAGAGTATGTAAACAGATGTTTTGATACAGTTTTGCTGCTGTTAAACGCAATCCTCTATGACTTCAATTATCAACAGTGTTTGCCATTATTGGATTACTTGTTGACCAGAGAAATGCGAGAATGTTTCCTCACAAAGTCAAAGTAACACAGCATGAATAGCTGATATACAAATGGTCATTTTGTGGGGGAAGTTTTCCTAGCCCAGTGCACCTAAGTGTTTCCACTGGTAACATCTTTGTCACAAAAAAATAAAAAATAAAAATCACTAAAGAAAAAAAAACAAACTCTTTTTGCCATTTTATGATAGTCTTACATCACCAGTTGGAGTTTGTAAATACTGTTGAAAATAAAGTCGCTTTTTTAACTGCCACAAAAGCAAACATTTTATAATAGGAAGTAAATAATTTAAAGTTGACTGCTTTGGCCCGGCAGGACACTATTTCTAATGCTAACAACTTTAAGATTCTTTAAATATCAGTTACTTTCTGAAATCCACATGAACCACTCTTCACATTAGCATAAACTAGATCCAGGGCCCAGCACTTATTTTAGGAGAAAATATGTCACTTTTAAAGCTGGTTCAGCAGTAACTCCCGTTATTTTATTCTTCCAAATCAGTGGTGAAGAACACCAGGAGCATCGGCAGGAGTGTTTTTTTATTATGATGACTGGTGTGTTAACTGCATACCAAATTAATTGCCTCCTAGGTTACTATATGACCGGTTGCTGACAAGCAATGTAGCATTTAAAAGGAAATGTTTTTAAATGGAGTACAGCAGAGTGCTAACATTGCTTCCAGCAAACTTCCCGGAGAGCAGTGAGGGCAAAACAGCATCACCGATCAGTTTTACCAAATATTCTCTGGTCTAGTTCAGCTAAAAAACACTGTCAGCACGTTAGTGTGTCATTCACTGTTGCTAATGATTTGACTATTCAGCCCCAGTAAAATGCAGCTTTGTTTAATTAAGGAGTCAATACCTTTTATGCACAAAAACCACTGCCCATGTCTGGGGGGTAAAACGCACCTAGTCTTAAAATTAAGTAAGTGAACTCTTAAAATCACCATTTAGACTATTACAAGTAAACCAAACACCACATAAAAGCTGAATTAGGAGAAACATGGTTCAGTGGAATGTGTTTAGTCTTCCTCAGAAAGTTGTAAACAGTGAAGAAGAACTGCTCCGGCTTGTTAATTGAAAGAGGAGAAGAGAGGGCACAATAGAGAACTGCACATTAGTATCAGGGAGGTGATACTGTCAGAGCTTCAGTTCGAAACTGGAGGCTATAGGTTTAAAATGTTAATTTTCATATTTATCAGTAGTACCTGCACTGCTATTTCTACTTTTTGCCCAAAGCACTGTAGGATTTGGGCTTCAAAAACTCTATTACACATTAGATTTTATCCCTCTTTAGAAAGAGTACCCAGGATAGGCTGGCAATGAAGACCCGCTTGCTTTTTCATACAGAACCAAACAATGCAGACATATTGCCACCACAGTGTGTGAGTTTTGTAGCATGCTGGCACTGACGAAAAAAAAGGCATGATGAGACGAGTAACACAACAGCATGAGCCTCTAGTGTGACATGTGACATACATGTTGACAGCGCTGTCTAAACAATAACAACGGCATAAAATGGCAATAACAATCATTTACCATCCCTGTTATATGGTGGTAGGTCTCATCCTCTGGCTGAAGGGTAAGGAGCTCCTGGACCTTAACGTCTCCCCAGTTTGTGGACATTTTTGGCTTCTCTTCTTCTTCGAGTTAGCCACTAACTGCTGCTAGCTGCTTTTTAAATCTCCGAGCAGTGGGTCTCACACAAACAATATGTTACACCTGTCGCGACCTGCTGGCTGTCCCTTTTACACTGACATCGATTCGGCACTTTTAATACCTCTGATGTCAGTTTAAAGGCAAGACAAGACCCAGATCACACTGCCTTTTTATTGTTGCCAGGCAACCACCCCACTCTGAGTTCAGCGTGTTCCAGCCAAAACGTCAGGCGCCTAGAGTGCAGAAACGCAGAGCGCGTAGCATTGCAAAAAATAGCAAGCAAAGAGCTTCATGCTAAAACACTTCGTGTGTGACTGGGGCCTAATGGCGCAACATTCCTGCTTTGAACAGGCAGTGTAATAGGGGGCTAATGTCACAGGACTGTGGCTTCAAGCTTCACAGAAAAGCATAACTGGATACAACTAGTGAAAAAAAAATAAACATCACTTATGGCTCATGAATGACAAAATCTAAAGTCTAAAGTTTAACTTAATTAAAGGAAGGCGTGACATCTGTGTTGATCAGTCAGTTTCTTTGGCTGCTTGGTTTGGTTGCTGCACTCACATTTCCAATCCAGGTGTGCACCCATGAACCCTCCCCATGTCTCTTTGTGTTAAAGGGCAGGTGTGTCCTGCTGTGACGGCCAAAAGTTTACGACCTCGTGTGTTGCCATGCTCCGTTACCTCACACTGTTAGCCTCTGGTCGTCCTGTGAGCTGGTAGGAATGTAAGTGTGGATGTGCAGTGGCTTGCTTGAGACACCTTTTATGACCCTTGGGTGCTTGCTAACTCAGTCACCTTTCCAAACTTAACTGAAAATGTTTTGGAGGAAGACGTTCACTCATTTGACCAAACACGGAATGCATGCACACACAGATTGCAAATACATTTGTGTCTAATTTTACATTTTACAGTAGAGACTCATGGGATGGGACAGCAAAAACTGATGCTTGAGTGCAGACTCCAGCAGTGAGGCCACATCTCCACTCTATTACATACCATATCCATCACTACGAAGGACACTGAAGCAAAAGGGACATTTGGCATAATCGCGGTCATTTCCTGGACCCAGCCGTGCACGCCGGCTGTCTCTGTATGGAGTCTGGCAGTCTGGGCCCATATAGACAGTGCAAACACACAGCGAACACACTCATCTATCCAGCACACAGCAGACCTCTGATCCATCTGCGACAGCAGCCGAACAATCTGCTCCTTCTTCTGGCCTTCCCTGTCCAGACATACTTTCTGTCGCAATCTGTCCGCCCTGAATGAAGATAAAGGAGAACACCAGGGCCTGATTTATCAGTCAACATTGAACTATCTGAAAGTCCCTCGCAGATGGCTGGATAATGTCAACTTGAAGACCTTTCTCTGCCCCTGCTGGTTTCTTTTATCTACCTCTTCCAGACATATTCCCGAGAATACTCAAGAGCACTCATGATAAGCCTGTAGTTTCAAAGTTAGAACTCAAGGATTTAAAAAGAGGGTCTCTGTGTCTCGGTATCACAGCAGCAAGACTAACCATGAACATTTAGATTCTAGCAGTCATGATAATAACTGTCAAAAAAATGAAGTCACTTTCCATTTATTAGATGCCTAAGGTGACCTTTGGGGTCACAAACGTCAGGCACTCCAAAGCTAAGCTGGTAAAATTAGAAAAGGAGAGAAACACATCTGCTCTCAGCTAATAAAGTTATTACCAATGTTCCAAACAAACCTGGCATTTGTCAGTGTGTTTTTTCAAAGACACCTTGACAGAAGCTTTGTTGCCAGTTAAAGTCTTTCATGCAGTAAGTAGCGCCTCTGTTAATCTCATGTTGATTTACTCATACAGAAGCTAATAAGGGAGCCTTACAAACTGAAATGTGTTATTTACGAGTTGTGTGACTTTTTTTCCTGAACAATGATTCAAGATTTAAAGTACTAGTATAAAGTGATTGTTTTTTTTATTCCTGTCAGCAGCCAAATATGGTAATGGAAAATTGTTTCCTACTTACATACCCTGCAAACATGGAGAAACATCTATTTAGAGTTTCTGACTACCTTAGCAAATTAAGTTTAATATTCATTCTCCTTTTGGCTCTGTTTATGCCCTGTCTGCATGTATACAGATATTTTTGTTGCTGGATCATTTCCCCAACATTCTGGCCTCTCATGCAGGCAAACAGAGTTTTAGGTCACTATAACAGAGACCGTTTTGAACTGCTTCTAAGGTGCAGACCTTTCAAAACTGATGTAATCTCCTCCGTTCTTACATGCCAATTGCTGCTTTGTGCATTGAGCAAACGCTAAAAACAAAAACAATGGCAGACTACAGATTTGCACAGATGAACAGAGTGATCTGCTGCTTCTAGACGTGCACCGATTTATCGGCAGTGCTCGGAATCGGGCCGGTTTTCACGTGATCGGCCATCACCTGCGACGGCTGGTCAGTCTACAATATGCCGATTTAAAACGCCGGTCAAATTTCCGCCACACCGCGTGATTGACATCCAGCAGCGCACACATACACACACACACACACACACACACACATGCAACTCAAAGTTGTTGTTAATTGTTCATGTTAAACTGAACTGCGGAGCTCTCACTGCTGCACTGTGCCGCTTGAAAGTGACGAGGCGTGTGTCCACATGCCGAAGATGCACGTGTCTGCGCGCTTACTGGCGGGCGCGTCCCGAAGACCTGTGTGAATTTTCCACAGGAGATATTTTTTACTTTTGTCTATTCAAGAAATTACCCACAAATGCTTTACACCAAGAATTCTTATTTTATTTATTTATGTTTTTATTTATGTATGCCTATGCCTTTTTTACTTATTTATTCAAATACTGTACCTAAAGTTATATTTGAGCAAAAAGGAACCTGTGTCACTGTTTTTGTTTGTTTGTTTGTTTGTTTGTTTGAGATGATTATTGAAAAGCTGGTTGCATCTTGGTTAAAATGTAAGATAGAAAATATTGCAATATCTTGTGTGCTGTAAAGTGGTTTGAAAAAAATGAAATCGGAATCGGCCATCCAAACACTCTGCAAATCGGAAATCAGTATCGGCCCAAAAAATTGTAATCGGTGCAAGTCTTGCTGCTTTCAATGTTTTCGCTCCACCTCAGCATCCAAGGTTTAAAGTCCGCCAGTAGTCACAGTTTTGGATCAGGATCAGTCTAGCCATCAGAAGGTGGGACACTTCCCTGAGTGGGACTGTTTTCAATGAGGAATGGAGGGAAAACTTTAGCATGGCCAGAGCATCACTTGAGTGAGTGAGCTCCTTCATCCTTATAATTAACAGGAATCAGTGGTGATAAGCTCTCCTGTAGGTGTTTTTAAAACGGTAGTATTAGCCTGTACACTTTGCTACCTTTGTGAAGTGGGAGACCGCTGAAGACCGCTAAGGCTGGCGAGCTTTTGGGGTTGTTTTTGAGGTTCTTGTGTGTGTAGAAATCTTTTGTAAAACAAAGGTTGTAGAGACATAATTATTTTTCAGAATGGAGGGCCTTAGTGTCTCCCAGCTCCCAAGGCAATTATCTGGCTCTGGCTGCTAAATGCTCCTCTGCGCTCACCAGTTAGTCATTAGCTTTGTCTTTGTGCCATTTGGTGCTGGGCAGATAGTGTACACGTTTGTTAGCTGCCAGCTACTGCTGAAACATGGTGGATAAGAGTGATGAGAGAGTTGCAAATTTAAATTAAGCAGTAGTACAAGTTCAAGTTCTCAAGTTCTTTATTATTATCATGTATGTGACAAAAGCAGTTGTTAGCAATGAACATCTTAGGCCCGAGGCTTCCTCCAACAGCTCATTAAATATGTCAAGTAAAAACAAAATCCGAATCTAAGACATTAAATAGCACAACGGTTCTGTCTGGTGTGCTTCAAACTCGGTCATGTTCCAGTCTCTGTTCTGAGATGATAGTTTTTAAGTGGTTTTGACGGAGTTAATTCAAGATGTAAACCTAGTTTGATATCGTCTAGTCAGATCAATCCATCAAGTAAAACAAATGCACACCCAAAGAAATGTCTTGGTTGCATCAGTCCAGCAGCACACTTACAGACAACAGACAGAAACCCATTGGCATGTACGGTCCAAGTAAAACAGTGTTTTAAATAAACAGTAATATGACATTGCAAGGTGCAGCATCTGTCTGTGCTAGTTCTTGTTGTCTTTACAACTCCTCTGCTCTGCTGTCAAGTTAAATGCTCTGCTGATCACATAAATGCTTTTCTTGTCTGTCAACGCAGCTCAACCCGCAAACACACGATAAAAAACCTGATGCGATATTATCTGTAACTGGCATCAAGTGTTTTTTCTGGAGGTGTTGTAATGTAACGTCTGAAATCCCTTCGACCTCAAACCTCAAGCGTGTTTTGACAAATCTGGCACGTAGCGACAGTTTTTGTTTTGTTTTCTAAAAGTATGCAGACTCTGATAACTGTCAAAATGTAATCAGCGTAATCTTCTTGATGAAACAGACTCTAAAGTCAAAAATAACTGGTAAAATGTTGCCGTTCTTGTTTGTGTCTGTCTCACCTGCTGAAGTGGTGACAATTCTCTCTCCATGGACCGCAGACACAGAGCCATATTTAGATAGAGTTTATGGTGTTCGGCTCTGATTCGATGTGATGAACGCATGCTGCCAGGGCATGACGCTAACTTTCGGTCCACCGCTTGCAAGACAGCAGAACCATTGCACCATCAAAATTAATTTGATGGTGCACCCGCATGTTTTGGCTGTATGGTTTTTTTAGTAAACACTGTTTGGATGATTGATTTTGCCTTGTGAGTAGCATAAAGTTTAAAACAACTGTCGCTTTACTTCAGTTAAACAGTACAGACGTTTTCCCCTCACACAGAAAAATAAGGTCAACACATCTGGTCTTTGAATCTTTGATATCAAACTATCCAGCACACTCAGGTCTTATCATTAAAGCATTTTCTCGGCTTGAGTAAGCCTCTTCACAGAGGAAGAAAGACACCCGGGCTATGCTTTGAACTTGAGATAACATGGTCTCCACATGGTGTGTGTTAAGGAAGTGCTTTTGTGTGTGTATGTGTGTGTGTGTGTGTGTGTGTGTGTGTGTGTGTGTGTGTGTGTGTGTGTGTGTGTGTGTGTGTGTGTGTGTGTGTGTGTGTGCATTTGCATTTTCACGTCAAAGTAAAACTAGGCATAAGGAACACTTGGCAGCAGAGTACACTTTCCTAAATGTTTTTCTCATGCCGGCACCTTGAAAAAGACGAGAGAGGAAAGTATTTAAATTTGTTCAGCTACAGATATTAAACATCAGCACTCGCAAAAATAAAAAACCTACAAACATTAACCAATTAGCAACATCGTGATGCCGTTTCTCTCAATTGTAATGTTTTCTTCAGCCTCGACTTCAGTCCAGTTTCATGTTTACTGCATCCAGAGGACAAACTCTCCTGGGTGAGGCCTTGAGAGTCCAAAGGATTCCTTCTTAGTGGCCTGATTTTTCCATCAGGCTTCACTCAAGTCTCTGGTCGGAGTTTGGGGACAAGCAAGACCTGATTTACACATCCTCCACTTCCCCCACCGACCCACCCCCTCCCCTACCTGACAGGAGCAGCTGCACCTCATGACAGATAGGCCATGTCATCTCCAAAATTCCTGCAGGGCTGCCCTGCTCTCAGCATTTCTGTCAGCACTCAATATGACGTTCTAATTTTACCAAGGCTGGCACGCTTGTGCACCGTTAGTGAGCAGACGAATGCTCAATTGTGCAGATACGTGTTTTGGCAACATGTCCCAGTGTATTGAGCAGGTATACTCAAATGGAAGTAGTAGTACTGAAGTGCAAATTTTGAGGAAGATGACTTAATTATTTACATTTTTGCACTACATTTCAGAGGAAATACTTTGCTTTTAACTCCACTAAATCCACTAAAAGCAACAGTTACTGATCATCCCACTAATTTTGAGGAAATTACTTTGATTTTTACTTGAGTGAAATTTTAAAAGCAGGACTTTTACTTGTAATTGTGTATTTTTACATTGTGGATTTGTTACTTTTACTTAAGTAAAGGATCATAATACTTTTTCTTCCACTGCAACATACACACACAAACCAAAACACAAGGATAAACAGATACAATTTCAAGAAAAATAATTACTTGCTGGTGTTTCTGGGGAAGAAAGCAGCGCATGCTGACAGGAAATACATATATTTTCTTGCAACATCCTTGTTAAAAACTCTCACTCCAAGTTGGAATAGCTCAAACACAACATCCAATGCACAGCCATACACAACGCAATGCAGACCCTTCAAGGTCTTGTTAAGGCCATGGAATGAGCTGCACAGCCCTCTGGGTAATGGACTGGGGATGTGCTGGAAGGAAACTCAAGCCTTCTTGCCATTCCAGGCAGAGCACAGCAGGCCCTGCGCCGTATCAATGACAAAAGCAGACAGGCAGCAAGCGCTGATGCATAAAACATGAGCCTGAGAAAGTTAGCACAACTGAGGCAATTATCATTTTTTTGAGGAACTCGGGATAAGTTGCTGAAACAGGATGCCCAAATGAGTGTTGGGTAAACCACATAATAACTCCATATACCAAAGTACGCTGTCATTATTAAAGCAGTGCGAGGACAAACACTGCTACTGTCCTTTGTCTTTAAGGAGAAGTGTGGAAGATTTGGGGGGTTTAGCAGCATCTAGTGGTAAGGATAGCAAATTGCAATCAGCTGAAACTTCTTCCTGTTAGAATTCCTTTAACGTTCATTGTTCAGGAGGTTTTTCCCATGATCTGAATGAGCCGCAGAGGTCTCTTCCTCTCCAAAACCAATGGACCACATGATTTAAATGAGTAAAAGAACTAAATAAAGCAGTTCACGTTTTAAAAAATCAGTGTTTTCCCGATGATGCTCATCGTGGATGGGCTGCTAATGACAGTGGCTAATGCGAAAATGGAAATGACCCTGTCTACAGCCAGTGTTTGGTTTGTCCGTTCTGGGCTACTGTAGAAACATGGTGGACTCCACGGACGAGGACCTGCTCTCTATGTAGATATAAATGGCTCATTCTAAGGTAGTGAAAACACAGGTCATTATAAACTAAGGAAAACATATTTATATAATCCATTTCTGCCTATATAGCCCCTTAAATCCTACATATTGGACCTTTAATGTGACATAATTCTACGCTATCTAACTCTGATCGTTGGTGTACGGGTAAACAGACAGCACAAAGTCAGACTGCCAGACTTCATAGAGACAATGACAAAGAACTACTGAGGGAGAAAGTATTGCATATAATGATACCTAGTGAAAGATGACTTTGCTAAGGAGTGTTAACTCTAAGACAAACACATTTAAACAAGCATGTAGTCAAACTACTGTGTAGTCCACAAAGATACAGCAGTTTTGCATAAATTCAGACAAGGCCAAGGAGCTGTTTTGGTTGAAACCATATGGGACTCATTTGCGAGGGAACTTCTGGCATCGATTCCAGGGCCTGGTTTTGATGTTCAGATAGGCACGGTACACATTTCGGTCAACATGAAACTATTCCAAGATAAATGTGTCGCTGTCACTGTAATAGTGAGGAAAATTCCAAACCTAAACCATGCCCACATTTGAATGACTTTTACTTCTTTTTTCCCCCACACTTCAAACAGAAATGTAAAGAGCTTGTTCCATATCTTCTAATAATTCCATGTCGCGTCCATAAAAAAAACAAATGTCAGATTTAATATTCCTTGTCTAGAAAGTCGAGTGCAGATTTTTATGGAGAGATATTCCAGTAATAGGATTCCATTTTAAAAAGTGTATAAACAATTGTGTCTATAAAGTTACAGTGAATGTTTCTCCGTTCAACTTTAACAGGCAGATTTGTGTCTGCTTTTCTCTCCTGCTTGGATCAAATTAGTTGAGGGGCCTGTTTAGGGAGAAGTAAGGCTACAGGAGGGACCAACACAAGGTTCAACTGCAAAACTCTTCTATTGCATCAGCTTCTCATACAGTTACATCAAATCTTTAAAAAAAAATAGGGCACATAGAGAGCGAGAGGCTTCCCAAAACAAGGAAACTCGTGATGACTGTCTGTCTGAACGAACCTGTGACATCCAACACGGAGCCAAGAGAACATCTGTGAGAGCTGCACTGGTTCCAGTTTTTAGTCATAAGTAGCACTTCAACTGCTTAACTAAAAGAGATAATAGTTTTTTAGGCTAGTAGCACCTTTTATAAAGTTTTCTACTTCCTCCACACAACTTCAAACACCAGCTGCAATGGAGAGAGGCTGCTTTCCCCCCAATACTTGTAAAAGAAACCAATAAATGTAGAGATAACATATTACTGGCATCAGTTAGACGAGATTTTTTTCAACACTTTTCTCACGATGAAAACAAAAGTGCAGTGTCGAGTTTGGGTCCCAAGAGCAGCCAAACACTGCGGTTGCACAATCCAACTCCCACAGATAAAAATGCATACAAAAACAAAATGTTCTACCTAAAGTGTATGAAATTGCTGCCAATTACAGTGCTGGTAATCATTCATATAATGCTGTTCTTTGACAGCAGCGCAACATATTTGGGTTCTGGTAATCTGGAGTGTTGGCCTTGAGTGTTTCTCAGTAATGCCCTCACTATGTTAGCCATGCTGTGATTACAATCTGAGCAGCTATGAGAACGCCATTTACTTAGATGTGTGGTTAAGTACAAGGAAAACAAATCCCACACACACGTATAGTAACATGCAGACACTGTGGCACCAAAATACCAAATGCTGCACCACCTCTTGTACTTCTGATACTTTCTACACCACCCTGGTGAAGCACACTGGAGGGAGAAACTAGATAAAGTATTGATTCATTCTCAAATTTCCACTGGCTAACTTCTTGCTCCTTTAAAGCCAAGTGAACGTCTGAGCGAAGCCTACAACTGGTCCAGGATTCCCAGCAGGCCTCAACTACCTTTAAGCTCCAGTAAAGTGGTTTCTTGGCACACAAAGGGAAAGTTCTCCCATTTTAGCGAGCAGCTTAATGTTGTGGTTTTTCTGGAGCTGATAGATTGAACTTTACCTTAAACACTGGGGCTCTTTTGTGGATCTGTGACCTATAGATGACAGTCTCCGAGGGTACAAAATTACATCATCATGTTTCACCAATGTTAGTGTCAGTAGTTAAAGGGGAATTTCATGTATCCAAGTCTGTTTACAGATTGTGGGGAGTACTACTGGATACGTGAAACAAGTTGCATAAATCCTTGTGTGGCTCCAGAGGGAACCAAGTGAAATCTGATAAATTGACTGATTATCTTTGGGTTAAGGACTGTTGGTTGAACAAAACAAGACATGTAAGCCCTCTCACACCCTGAACTTATCTAGATAGTACCCAGAGGAGCTGTATGTGAAACGACAAATGTTAACATCAGTTGGACCGGACATTAAAAATGGACTTTACTCCGCTAGCACCCTAACACACAAGTCTGTGAAATGTTCAATGGTGCCGTTCGTTGTTCTGGGATATCAGAGAAAGGGAGTGGGCATGTTGATGATGTTTTTTATTATGCGATTGGTGTAAAACCAGAAGAATACAAGCATTTAAGGGTGGCGGAAAATAGTCCTTTACATCAAGATGCCAAAGAAGATGCTGCTTTGCGTGACAGGCTGTCTGCCAATAGTGTCCTGAGCTTTTCAGTCAGATGCACCCCTCGCTCCTTCACAGCACCAGCCTCTCATCCAAATACAGTCACTTCCAGCTCCAAAAAAAATCAAGATGGCGCCAGCCAAAATGCCGAACTCGAGGCTTAAAAATCCACAAACCAATGGGTGACTTAACAGTAGCTATGTCCATTATTGTTACATTCTATGTGCTGTCTGTGGGGTTTGTCGCCAAAATGGTCAGACAAATTGGAGGAACGGCAAGGGACTTGGGGTTGTTTATGATTAGGGCTGTCGCGGTGAAGGAATTTCCCCTGTGGTGATTAAGGGTGGCTAAGCAGCAGGATATGCAGTATTACTGACATTTTTTTGTTCTTCTATGAAATAACCTAATTTATCCTGATTTTAGTGCTCTGTGAATAGGCTACATTGTTAGGCTATTATTACGTATATGGTTGTTTTTTAAAAACATGTTTTGGCCT
Organism: Epinephelus awoara; assembly: GCA_035609425.1. Lineage (NCBI taxonomy): Eukaryota > Metazoa > Chordata > Actinopteri > Perciformes > Serranidae > Epinephelus > Epinephelus awoara. The sequence goes on along the minus strand of CM069302.1, from coordinate 12,059,264 downwards.
TTATGCCTCGATTAACATTACAAATGAAGAGTCATGGGAAAGAGGGGAGAAGAGAGAGGGGATGACATGCAACAAAGGGCCCCAAATTGGAACCGAACCCGGGCTGCTGCGTGAAGGACACAGCATTAGTACATGGGCTCCATCATGCTACACCATGTGAGCTAGTGAGGCGCCCCTATTGTTGCTGTTAAAATGAAATATATGACAGTTTTAAAACAAATTTAATACTTTGCGGAAGGCTATTAATCTTGCCCCTCCTCCTGTGATTGGACGGCTGGGTAAAAAGTGAAAATGACAATGGGTTTTACCCAGAGTAGAACATTTTTCAATTCTCAACGACCAGAAACAAAAACAGCAGCTCTCACAAAATGGACGCTCAGAGGCTTGTCAATGGCATTTGTTGCAGAGTGTTAGTATGCAGCGCTCCCGTAGCAGTTGTGGCGGTTGCTTGCCATCACCTACTGCTGGCTTGTCAGTAGCACAGTATTGAACTATTTAGTCATCGCGGCAGCCCTATTTCTGACCAAAGTACAAATTGGCCTTGTAAACAAAACATTGCACTGTTGCAGCACATTTTTCAGCGTCATGTCGTGCCTCCTGTTTGCTCTACCCAGGTGCCAACCCTCACTTAAACCAAAGTATTACCAGCAGGTGAGAACGTGTCTGATACATGCAATCTCCTGTTGTGTACTACACGTGTGAAAGGGCAACTTTGGACAATGTACGGACCTGAGTGAGTTCATATGAGAAAATGGCTTTGATGAGAGCACCCTGCTGTTTATAAAATTTTGATGTTCACAATTACTTCCAGTGAAAACCTCAGAGGCTAACTGCTGCTGCATAGCTGTGCACCAACACACATAGTGAGGGTGGGAACCTTCTGTATATTCCATGATTAAATTAGGTATAATAATACATGAGTAATTCAGACTTCAGACTGTAGACTGTAAATTTTCATGCAGTAAAAAAGTTATGTAGATTAAAACATGTGTGGAGTCTAGATCCTTTCATCCATAGCACACAGTGCCATTTAAGGCTTTCAGCTGCTTGAAAGCATCTCTTATGGCCACTAATAACACCAAAAAGGTTTGATCCTACATGATATCAACACTAATCTAATCAAGTCTTGTAAAAGCACTTACTGACATATAGTTTAGCATAACAAATGATGAGGTTTTACCCAACAGCAGTATCACATTTTATTAGAATGATCCTACAATCCCACGTTAGAAATAACAAGTTAGAGCAAACGCAATAAGTTGGCTTTGGAGCCGGAAATTTGAGAATGCTTTCGAGTGCAGGTATTATATATCATTCAGTGTTTGAAGACAGAAGGGCAGTGGTAAAGCCTGCTGGAATTTCTTCACCTCAGCTCAATTTGACAGACTCATATCAAAGTATCCGCACGGAGCTTCAGCCTCTCTGTTTTTTAATGCAACCATAATACGCTACAAAGGAAGCCTCCTCTTTGAACAGTACAGACGCTTGCCGTAGCTTCTTCTCCTGCAGGCCGTGACTCTTTCAACCTGTAACTTCAGTCTACCAGCAGCTGCACGCCCGCATGGAGCCGCCTCCATGAGAGATCCACTGCCTGCATCCATCAGACCGACAGAGAGAGATTGAGGAGTCCAGGGTGACAGGCAAAGCAGGTTAGGTTTCACGTTCACATATTGATCAGAGGAGATATAGAAGATCACTCACAGGGACAGACACACACAGCACTATTCTTTTAAAGGATGAAGCTGATGTTATTCTCTGTTCATGTAGTGTCAACAAACACAGATATCTGTCAGTTGTGACATCGGTTGTAATGCAACTAGGGCTGTCCCGAATGATTATTTTTCTAACGATTAATCTAGCAATTATTTTTTCGATTCATCGAGTGAGACAATTATAACCGAGCCTGGCACGAACCCGCACCGGCACTGTGCACACAGTCAATCGAGCAGAGCCTGTGTTGCGTTCAGGCATCGTCGTGTAAATAACAAATTCCAGCACTTGAGTAGTCCATAGCACAATAGCACAGCACTGCTGCTGCATGCCGCCATTTTTTTGTGCGAACCGACGCGTCAACGCTAATAATTTGCATCAACGTATTTACATAGTTGATGACACTGATGATGTCAATGACGTTGACGCATTGCCCCAGCCCTAAATGTGACTCCTGTCTGACTGCTGAGCATGGCCCTTCTGTGTCTGTCCTTTCAAACTAAGGTTTTGATTTATTTTGACAAGGCACAGCTCCGAATAGATTTTCACGTTTTTGGTTCCTAGCTTCTTAGTTTCCTTTTGAAAGCTCTTTGTAAACTACACTGTCGAGTTGAAATTTTTGCCAGAAAATAGTGTGCGCACAAGACGCAGATGCATTCTGGGTCGGGCGCATTACCAGCTCTAAACAAAATCCACTTTGCATTCCATCCAAAATCTTTCTGCTCGCGCTCCCTGCTTCCTCGTGCTCACACGCTTGAATTTGTCCATCGTACGGGCGTCAATAGGAGTAGATGGGAAACTGAGTCATTATTCCTTAGACGGAAGTGCAATGTGACCACACCTTTAAGTATAAACAGCACCACTCATATAAACTACAGTGCCCACGTTCATCGTGATGAAGGAACACGTCACCAAGTTTAATAGTGTAGCTCTCTGCTGTTTTATGGAGCTCTTTGGCACAGAGGAATAACATATAGGCTTTGACTATACAATAACACGACAATGTGGAAAAGATTTATGTATTTTTTTGTTATCTTTCTGTTGAGCTGCCCCTTTATCAGATCCCGAAAGGCCTTTAAGGAAGCGAGAAGATGAAAGAATGTGTTGCATCGATTATCATTTCACATTCATGAATTCTAAGTAAGAGCCAAATACTTGAAGGGAAATGGGATATCTTCACTTCTGTCGGCGACAGCTGGTCAGAGAGAGAGAGAGAGCAGTGTGTGTGTGTGTGTGTGTGTGAGGATGCAGCTGCAGCCTGGCTATATGATGGTAGGGGTCCAGAAGCAGATGGGGGCTTCAGACTGCACTGCAACACGATAGCCATTTTGAAATGCCCACATATTTTCAAAAAAATAAATAAATAAAATCACTTTCTGTAACGAGGTCTTTGAACATAACAACCAAAGAAAATTCAATATTTTTAAAGCCCCTATTTATCTAGGTTTTTATCTTGTGCTTTTAAGCTCATACACCCTGATGAGTTAAAAAATGCTTCCTGCACACTGTAAACATTTTTAACTTTAGGACCTTATTGCGCTATGCGCTCTGATAAGATAAGTTGCGTAATAATCAGTTCATATACAGATGCACTGTGGTTTCTGTCTCCTGTAAAGCTTCCCAGAGCTGTCAGCTGATAATGGAGTCCTGCAGTCGCCTGGAATCCAGCTTTTGTCCGAAGTCTTCAGGTTTGAGATGACTGAAGAACGCTGGCATCTGAGCTGAAGGAAACCTAATATTAGGAATGCCCCCCCATAAAGCTCCTCTCCCTCCCCCTCTCTCTTACTCTGCCCTGAGGGCTTTTAGCAGAAAGCCTCCTGAGGTCTCACTCTAATGATATCAGCAATTTTGGTTTAACAAGAACGTTGCATGAAATTTACTGCGGGTCAGTCACAGATCGGCTTTCTGTGAGGAGTGTCTGATTATTAGAGTGTGTAAGAGGTTGTTCCCTTATTATCTGACGTTGAGAGGAAACTTTCTTGTGGCAAAAGACAGCTTGATTAGAACAGATATAAATACAACTTTTGAAACTTAACATAAAATCACATTTTGGACTTAATGTAAATGAGCAAACTTTCTAAACATATTCATAGCAAAAACAGCATTCCTGCATGAAGCTTTGGATCATTACTCTGAGGCATAACTTAAAATAGTTAGTTTTCCAGATGACATAAGAGAGGTCCAAGAGAGTGACTATCTTCACTATCGCTGCAAATCCAAACCTAAATCCGTCAATCAAAAATCCCAATTTCCATAAAGTCTGTAGTCAGGATAACAGCATAATGAAATGTCACTTGAATCTTACACATTTATGTAATATTATAAAGCATACATTCTGGGGTCTCAATAGGGTTAAATATTACAGGCTGACAGTGACAAAGGAGAGAGCTCTCTCACTGCCCTGGATGTGGCCAAAACCTTGTGTCCCTCAAGGAGGTCGACCCCATGAGGCTGCGACCCCATAAACTCTCAAGAATGTCATCAGTCTTCTGCTGAATCTGTTTGATTACTTCTACTTTTCTCATGTTTGTCTTGTGTGACAGCTCTGGGAAAAAATGAAAATAACACTGACCGCACAGTTTGATGTATAGCCTAATATTGCGGGATTTTAGGTGACAAAATACATCATTCTGCAGCCTTACAGACCCTCAGTTGTAATAACTTTATCACTGATTTATCTTATATCAATGAAGTCGGGTTTCCTGCCAGGTCGCCAAGTGGTGAACTGCACAGATAATATCCCTTTTTATTATTAAATCTATTATTAATGGCACTCTAGGGTTCCTGGACAGTTTCCATTTCATTTATATTTTAGAAAACAGAGTCTGAAAACTTTTATTCTCCTTTTTCTTTTTATCCAGACCTGTATATTACTAAAAATCTAATTCCATAGTGCATAAGAACCCTGGCACTCTCATGGCTGTAAGTTAAATATGTAATAAATAACACCTTAAGGACTGTCCGACGAAATGGTGATAGGTTGCAATGTACTTGCTGTATTGTTTACAAAGAATGGAATAAAATATATTAAATATAATTGTTTTGTGTTCATTACTTTTTGGAATTTTTCGAGTAATGTCCGGTAATTGTCCAGATTGCCTGTTTCCGCCTTGTGTGAAAGAGCAACGTAACATCCAGTAGTAAATTATGTTGCAATGGCTGACAAAAAGTTGTAGCTTAACTTTGAAAGGCAATGTCGTCTACAGTTCCCATTGCTGGTATTCGCTGTTGACGGTGCCATCTAAAGTCAGACTCCATGTAAACGCAGTATTAGAGAGCAGTGTCGGGCTTGTTACTCTAATAATGTAATATATTACTCATTACTTTTTCAAAAGTAAGAATATGACTTTACTTACTACTCCCTGCCAATGGTAATTTGTTACACTACTTGTTATGTTACTTTTCTGTTACACCCCATAAATTGGTAATTGCATATCTCCCCAAAATTCAGATGTGGTATTTTCCTCAGGTATTTTCCCAAGGCAGGAGTCACTCATGGAGCATAATTTCATCCCCCACATATCCAGCCGCAAGCTTTATTACCTCTTTGTAGCCTGCACCTGCTCACGATTAAAATCCAGGTTTGGTTGTTGAGCCACAGCCGCCCCTGGTGGGGTGTATTTCCTGGAACTCTGCATTGTGCTGTCAGTCGTAGTAGCTGAGGTGTTTCAGACCGGAGGTTTGAGGACGTGTTTTTAGCAGTGGAAAGAGTTTTAGCCCAACAATCTGCAGCAACAGTCAGTGTTCTTGTCATGTTTCCACTCGCCAAAATCCAAGTAGTGGGAAAATTTCCAGGCGCTAAGGTCAGCGTTTCCATCGTCCAAACTAGCTTGCTGCTGTGTGACGTACCTGCACGTGATGATTACAAAAATGAGTCTGCTGATGTAATTGTTGTATTTCCAGTCAGTAGTGATGCAATAACTTTAGGGTAACTGTATTATTATTATTACTGACATTTCATTAGTAATTAGTTACACTACTTATCTCTGAAAAAGTATTATCATCACTATAATGTGTTACTGCCCAACACTAGTTAGGACACAGCCAAGCTAACTGTCCCCCGTTACCAGTTGTCAGTCAGCTGCAGCTTTATATTTAATGGACATATGTGATAACGTATAATGTATCAATCTTCTCATCTACCTCTTAAGAAATCTAATAATCAGATTTTATGACGAAAATGACAAACTATTTCTTTAAAATCAGATACTTCAAAACATCTTAAAGTCTTTTTACGACATAATAATAGGCTTCCATTATTAAAGCAGAAAACAAAGCTAATAAATGCTTTCTTGACCTCACCATGCAGGAACATAACTCTCTCGCACAGCGGCATGTAAATCCTCCTATACGTAACCCAAGTCTGGACATGAGTTACAGCGGCTATAATGTGGTGGCTGTTTCACTTTTATCACTCCAATTATAGTTAAAAACATGACGCCTGCATAAGTGCCTGCTTGAATTTTCACTGGTCAGGGGGAGAGAGAACGGAGGGGAGAGAGGAGGAGGGCTGCAGAGGGAAACGTGCCCTCAACATTGTGAAGTGAGGGTTTATGAAGAGCCTATCCCCCCAGCAGGAGATGTTTTATTAGTGGTGTTTAAATGACCGGCTTGTTAAACATCAAGCAGCAGGCAAGCGGCCAGGCGGTTGTGGCCTCAGGATCCGCTGCAATGCTACATCGCTGGCTATTTTCACCCTCTTCAGAGCTTTATTTGACATGCTAGTGTGTAGACAGGGTTGTTTCGAGACACAATAATCACTTTTAACTTAAGCTGAAACACTAGATTCCCACCTGTGAGTGGGAGTTGGGACTCGGGTGGTCCTGGGTTGTTCAGTATCTCCCCAACGTCAGAGGGAGAAAAAAACAGACCAGGGAAGAGAGGTTAGATAAATAAGAAGCCTTCTGAAGTCTTGATGATATTAACACCTTAAGACGTGCAGCGAATGAACCTAAAAACCTCACAGTGATCTTCACTCACACACAGAGACAAAGATTAATGTTTCTAATCAAACCAAAAGCCAAAGTTTTAAATTCTAATGTATGATACTAAATGATTCCTTTGCTTAAAGGTCATGGGAGCACATGAAAAGTAAGTGATCCCTGGAGATGAGGGGATGCAGTCATGGAAAATCTGGGACATTAACTGTGTTCTTTGATGATGACACAGATGGAACATCGGGAAATGGGAAAAGTCAAGTAATTGCTTTAGATGTCGATCCATTTTAGGGGATTGCTCAGTTATTGCTGATTATTTCCCTTCTTTTCTCTTCGTTTAAATTCCTCCTGAACAGTTCATGTCTGCGCAGCTGTCTGTGTCTGTGTCTGGGACTAATGTAACCAATTAAGCACTGCAACAATTGATGAGTTAATCAATTAGATGACTGACAGAAAACCAATTAGCAAAGGTTATTTTCCAATTATTTTCTGGTGTTCTTTGTCATTTATGTTAACATTACATTTACATCTATTACATTGTATACTATTTTGTAGGGGATATGTTGAAACAGTTAGGAAAAGATGTTATGGCTTAAATTACCCACGTTTGGTGGCTCCAACGCCACTGGGGAAACACTACAATGTGTCGGTGAAAAACACCCAGGTTTCATGGCTCCAACGTGCTAGGAAATAGGCGTAGGGATCACCTAAATATATTGTGATATGCTTTAAATATATTGTGATATGCTGAGTATTGCCATAAAAGATATTGGGATATATTGCAATTTATTACCTTTTTCAACTGTAAATTACGTCCTCAAAGGAAAACTTTGTCAACATCTGCTTTATCTAATATGTTTTCAGTCTGTTTATCTCACTTTAGCCATTTTTTTTCAGTGGCAAAAAGTGTTGTGTGGACTGAAAAAGCAATTGATTATTATAATAATATTTTTTATGAAAAAAAAATCGATACTTGGCACTGCATGACCATACAATCTTGTCAAACACAAATATCGCGATACGGAGCTGTATCAATTTTTTTCCCCGCCCCTGCTAGGAAATGCAGCAATGTTTCAGAGAAAAAATGACGCTTGAAAACGCCTAGATGCACTGCTAAAAACAGCCAGTGCAACAAACACTGGGGGAAAGGCCACGAAGGGTCACCAAAGACAACCGTTGTTGATGTTTGCTCATTTCAAATAGCAGCCTGCAGTTGGGCAGACATTTTGCATAAGTGACACGCCATCCACCATCCCCTCCACCTCCTGGTCACAAAGTCAGCTTATATATTATGTCACTTTAGAAATGTTGATACGATATGTATGAAACGTGCAAATGCAACATATTTTTGGCATGCATCAACATACAAGGCGAGCATTTCCTCTTTGGCGACTGGACTGGAAAACAAAATAAATATTTTTCATTATTTTCAGACAGTTAATAGAACAAATGATGAAGAGACAGAATAACTGTCAGATTAATCGAAAATGAAAGTAATCCTGTGTTGATGTGACAGAAAATTTGACGAAATAATTATACATCACTTTATCATTCTTTTTTCTTAGAATTTTTTGCACTTCGTTGAGGTCATGACCCTTCCTGCTGGCTATGAAAATGATAAAAACTGTCATTTAAAATCTCAGGCTCCACTTATGTCCAACAAAGACAAAAAAAATGTACATTCTGACAGACATGACACCAACAGATGTGGATTGCCCATTTTAATTTGCAAACACAGCCCACTAAACTGCAGAGACAGTAAGGAGCTTTGCAAACTGTTCAACAGAGTACGTGAGATGATTATTCTGCACCCAAGAAAGTTATTGTGGTATCACAGATTTTGTACCTAATCACTTCCTATCCCACTGTCTGTCAGTCAAAGTGGGAGGATTCTGGCTGCACAAAAGGTCGTGAAGACAGAATATTTTGCAAGATGTTTCTCAGTCTCAACTTTCAGTGCTATTCTCCTATGACTGAATTATTTTATCCGCTCTGCCGTCTGGATTTCTGTCAGAGCTGCTCGAGGGGTGAATATGAGGACTCCTCTGGCTGAAGGAAGAAAATTGGCACAGAATCCAAATTTCAACTTGAATGTAAACCTCAAACTAGAAAACTTTCAAGTGTTTTTGCTGTGGATGTCAAATAAAAGTAAAATTCAGTCAGTAATGCTCTGACAGGGTTAACCTTGGGGACTTTCAGTCTGATAATCTGAAGTCTGAAGCTAATTTGTCTGCAATGACGCAGCTTCAAAGATGTTGAAGGACATTAACACTCAAAATGAAAAACACACTATAAGACTTAACTTTTCTAAAGATGACCATTTTGCAGCAGAACAAAACTAAAGAAAAAGGGACAAACTCAGGGATTTGCCAGTGTCCACCAAAGGAGGCAGCTACTATTTTGAGGACTGAAGGTTTCTCATACATTTAGACAGACAAGAACAGCCATAACGTAGATAAGTACACAGCAATTCCAAAAACTGGCCACTCTGATTCACAGAAGACAACTTATCTCTGCAGTAACTCAAACAACACACTACATTTAGAAACCTTATCATCAAATCCACCTGCAACAGTCTAAATAAAGCCCTGTTTTCCTGTCGGATGGATTGCTGGAGTGCCAGACAGCAGATGTGTTTGTTAGCAGCTCATTTGTGGTCCTGGTTACCCTGAACACTAAGGGGTGGTCTGATCTGTTAGTCAAAGCTGTTACTAATATATTAACAGTGTTTTCCAAGCCTCTGCCTTAAGTTACTCTTCGATCGAAGAGTAATGATTTCTCTTCACTCAAGCTTTCTCTTGGGATTTCTCTTGCAAGTGATCAAGGAATGTAGGACAGTATCTAAATAAAGTCATACCTTGATCTTGGTATGCAGACTGTTATTCTGATAAATCCCAAAGTCAGGAGTAGCTTGTTTGACCCACCAGAGTAGCAGATTTCACATTTATTAAACATTTAAAAGACTGTGCTATGTTGTATGAAATGTTATGACAACTCTGCACATTTTAATATGTCAGGTATTGTCAGGAGAAGTCTAATGAAGTCTGAGTCTATCCCAGCTGACATTGGGCGACAGGCGGGGTAAACCCTGGACAGGTCGCCTGACTATCACAGGGCTGACACATAGAGAGACAACCATTCACACTCACATTCACACCTAAAGGCAATTTAGAGTCACCAATTAATTTAAACTGCATGTCTTTGGACTGTGGGAGGAAGCTGGAGTACCCAGAGAAAACCCACGCTGACATGAGGACAACATGCAAACTCTGCACAGAAGAGCTCCCCAACCCTGGGTTCGAACCAGGAACCCTCTTGCTGTGAGGCAAAATCATTTCCAACATTGTTTTACTGAACAATTTTAACATTGAGCTGAACACAAAAGGCACAGATGAAGTGCAACATTGCAGTCCAGATGTGTTTATCATGCAAGTTGACAAAAGCCCTACTGTACAGAACAAGATGCAGCTTTTTCATCCCGTCAACAAGCCCAAAGAAAGTCGGCCATGCTTTGAAGCCAATTTACATAGTGTCCAATCTGTGGAATTACAACTTTCAAGTCCGTCATGAGATGCCATTGGGCCCAAAAAGACTTTCCTATAGACTTAAATTGTGAAAGAGGCATCTGTAAATCAGTGGGTATCAGTGGATGTCACAGCCCCCACATAATGACTCGTTTTACCATCAGAATTTGAATCTATTAGTCCAATAACATTTGGAAAGTCTATAAGAGACCCATGATAAAGTCATTTTATCCCCATATAAGTTGGCAGAGCACCAAACCGAAAGTTTGCTCACTCAGCCGATTGAGTCCCTAATGTGCCTGCTTTATCAGCCACACGGTGTGGAAGCAGTGCCAGTCATTCAGGTATATTTATATGCTGCAGTTTAGCGTTTTGGCTTCAGACACCAGTGAGCAACTTTCATAGTAATGAACGGGGTCCCACCTCCAGTGCTGTATCTGGCTCTCTTTATACATCCCTAGTTTCTACCTTCTTCTCATTAGCCATAGCCAGTGGTCAATCAAATATTACTAATGATGTTCACAGTCAGCTATTTCTTGTGACACCTGATCATCTGTTGGTTGACAAGATTAAATTTCCCATGTGACCTCTAATGATGCATGTGACCGTTACCAAAATTGTCTAATCAGCGTCACACCTCTCAGTCTGTATAACTTAAATTTCACAGCTCTTGGTTCATTTGTGAAACATCAGTGTGAACAAGAACAGGACCGGAGGGACAAAGCAACATGGTATAATTTTCTCCCTTCATTCAGACCTGATGAATCGAGCTACAGATGTGGAAGCGCCCTTAGGTAAGAGGTAGTTCCATAGAAAATGCTCACAGCATTGTTTGTGGGTGATTCAGAGACGCCAGAACATTATTTCTGAAAACGCTGTTGCTGAATGTCGTTTTTCAATACTGTGAGCACCACAAAAGGAATTTACTTCCACTGCAGTGGGGTGGCAACAGAAATCTCAGAGATGGATATCTCAAAACCTGGATAAATAAAACCAAAACATACATGTAGGAGCATTTCTAGATACTGTATCTCTTAGTGTAAGAAAATATGTTTTTGACCCTCATATGGAACCTTACCTTCTCTAACTTTCTGACCTTTCGGTGATTTAACTTTTTCCTGTGACAATGGTGTGACTTTTTCCTTTACAGGAGAATAAGCAGGCTTTTATTACCGAGTCCTGAGCCGTCCATCTGATAGATTTGATTTTGATCCTGCTACAACTGCCCGGCGTGGCTGTCCAGACTGCCTGTGATTTATCTGGTGTCTCTAGATTAAACAGTGTACACTTCTGGCAGCGTCAGAGACAAGCTGTGCTCTGAACAATTTCAAATGTAAATACAACCTGACTATGAAAATCTGTCTTTGAGCTTTGGGGCTTCATTGTGTTCTCAGAGCAAATGAGGGCAGGGAGCCGGAGTCAGATGATTGACTGCACAGGGAGTCCTCCTGCAGCCAGTGAAAAATGTAGAGAGGAGTTTGAGAAAGTTGTCTAAGCCTGACAACCTGGGCTAGAAACCAGGATATTGTGCAAAACAGACAATTTTTTTTTAGTTTGATACACATTTATGACCACAAAAGCACTAAGGCTGATCAGATGATTCAAAGAGCAACATGAAAGGACAGCAAACATTCGGTGTAACGGAGTCTAAGCAGAACAAGCTGAACAAATTCCCCTGTTCTGTGATTATATTCCATTAACCCCAGCCTGTTTTCGCTGTACGAGACATGGGTTGAAAGCAAATGCTGGCAGCACTGACACAGTCCTGTATTAATGATCCACTGGGGAGTGGTTTGAGTCCAGAACATATTTCATGAGCCAGAAGAATGAGCGCTGAGGTTTCTGGTTTGGGGTCATCTGAAGAGTCAAGACCAAACATCCCTCGTGGAGTCCCCACAGGAAGTCATCGCTAAGAGTGCAATTAGAGAGAGGAAGCCCCATTTTTTTTTTGCTTTGAGAGTCTCCTTGCCCAAAATATAGCATTAGCATCTCTGTCTTGGGTGGAGATAACTGGTCGATTCAGTTACATGTGCCATAAAATAGTTGTGGAGCTGTTGAGAAGATAGACGTGTAGTCCTAAAAGTCATGCTGAAAATCTGCCTTATAAATTCGGTTAACATAAAGATAAGTAAACAACACTCTATACTTCAAGACTTTAAAAATACAAGTTCTCATATTCAGGAGCTGAAAAGAGCTGGTATCATTTATACCGATGCTTGGGTGAGTAGCCATATAAAAATGAGGCGCCAAGTACCCTCCCGTGTCAGTTTTGGATGTTCAGGGACAGTGTGTCAATTTACACTTGGTCACATGCATTGCAACTTTTCAAATTACAGTTCCATTTTCACAGTAAATGGACAGTTTCTGCTTGTAAAAAGCATTTTCTTTTTCAAAATAAACTTTGAATGGAAGTAAAACACTTAATTTTTAGGTTTATTTCCTCAAGTACATGGTTATTAAGAACAACAACATTAGGAATTGGCTTTAAATGAGTATTGTTGTTATTAACATGTGATGTTGCGTGACATACATCATTAGCATAACATGCTACACATGCTAGCACATTATGTCGTTAATAATGTTGTTTTGTTTTTACACAAGAAATTAATGGCAGGCTCTCGGGTGAAAGTCCGGAATTAGTTTGACCCATCTACCCTCCTCCCACCCACGCTATGCGCTCTTTTTATTACAGTAGTTGCCAACAGTGCCAGAAAAAGCCACTGGCCATTGTGTATCACACCGACACTAAGCGTGTGTCTGTGTGACAGTGTCTACCACAGAGAGGAACTGACCGAGTGGCTGTATTTGATGAGTTGGGAGTGAGAACGAGCTGTATTTTGATGTAAATATACTCTGGCTTTTGACATACATTTGGCATATAAGAAGAGATAAATGATCAGCTAACAGAGGAAACTGAATTAAATCTGGGACAATGTTTTTTCTTATATCACTGGGTCACGTAAACCAAACTTTGGTTAAAAAAAACAAAACAAAAAAACTTAGCTCTTCCTTTACTCGAAAGATGATGGGGACATAATCCAGAAAGTATTTCCATATGTTATTAAAGTAAAACTGGCAAAACAAATTAGTGGTATATAAATGCAATTTATATGAGACAGGCTTGAGAGTCTCACTAAGTATTTGATGCCATCTTTTAGTACTGGACCGTTTTTGACACTTGGTGCTCAAGACTCTTTGTGGTTTGGTACCCAAAAAGTATTCTGGTGTGATTCCCATCCCTGGCTGGGAATAGATGGGGACAGTTTAAAGACATCTAACCAAAGAGAAAGAGTCTCAAGTAGGGTTAAAAAGAGAATCTGAATTTGAAGCACTTGCAGGTTTTGGGCAAAGTTATTACTGATTAATGGAGATGAAGTCATGCAAAAACATCTTAAAGTTATCAGCTCATTTTATCAAATTAGACAAATCCATTTCCATATGTTTCACAGTTACACTTTGGAGCTGCTGACCACTCTTCTGAAACACATCAACAACTTTTAAATAAAAACTTTCCAAGTCTCTTTGCGTGCTGATGTCTCCAACTGCGATGACTTTTGCGTGACCGCTTACTCACAAAGCTGAATGATGTGTGTTTACGTGTTGAGGAGTTTGGCGTTAGCACCAGGCGGGCTCCTGCTCCAGCTGGTTGTTTATGTTCACTCTGAAGACCAACCACCTTTCGACCGACATCAATTCAACCAAGAGAGACACAACCACCATGTGTGAGTGTTCTCTTACTGTAAATATTTCCTTAGCTGTCGGCTGCCCTCCCTGCCAGCGCTCACATTTTAAAAAGGTGTGGGCTCAGACAGATTTAGACAGTACGGCTTTACGTGCCTCAGTACATCAGGGGCTGTTGAAGATTACTTGTCAGTTGCAGAGTAAGTGCTCTCTCAGTAAAAATGCTGTCTGCCTTTCTACATGACGACTTTAGAGAAGTCAGTCTGGTACAGAAACGTGCTTTTATTTACCAAATTGATTAATGGTGGCTTTGCCCTCGTTATTACAACAAATGAGTAATTAGGTTGCAAATCTGATCTTAGAAAATTAATTTGCACCCATTTTGATAATCAATTAATAACTTGTGTTATTAACTTGAGTTTTGGGGTCTTGGACAAGACATCATCATGACCCCTGGGAGCTTATCATATATTAAAAACTAAACTATTAATATCATGTTAATAATGCAGGTATGATAAGATTGTGTGTATAAACACCTCAAAAATCGTTCCCGGTTCTTTCTGTTCTCACTTTGTCTCTGTCTTCACCTCTCTGCACTTGTGATTCCAGTGATATTCATTTCCCAAAAAGCAGACTAAACTCACAACAAATTAGGGCTGCCCACCATTAGTCCACCAAACGTCACCACTTTGAGAAGGTGAAGGAGGAACCCAAGGTGATGTGTAAACTCATCTTCATTGGTCGACTACAAACATGACGTATCATGTGAAACATGGAAGTAGCTACATGCCCATTAGCCCACAGCGTCATTAACAGGCGGCTCGCTCAGTGTGTGACGTGCACTTGTAGATAAAATATAGGCCTATATTAATGAAGGTTCATTAGTACGGTTTTGTATTTGTGAAAATCTGATATAGTGCCAGCCCTATGTGTTTGCCTCATAGTCTCATCTACAGAAGTTTGGCTGACTATTAGGGGGCAGCCCTAGCGCAGTGAGAGTATTTCTTAGAGCAGCGTTCTTATTTTAGCGTAGAGCATTGGATTGGAATTACAAGCACAACTATTGTCCATTGTTTTTCCCAACCTTATTCGGATAAAACTGAATGCATTCTCAAAGAAACCGCACACTCCGTATCCAGCCCCGTCAGCTACCATCACACAGAATATAATTCTGTTGGAAACACTGATGAGAGCACACATGATTATTTGGACTTGAGGAGGAGAACACACAAAAAAACTGTACTGGAAAAATACAGGACAGATACCTCCAGGACATTCATTACTAGATTACTGGTTCATGGTTTTGTCCTAAAAGTGATAATAGCAGTTCAAACGTTCAGTACACAGTCATGTTAAGAGGGTCTGGAGCTGGTTTACTGTGCGGATTAAATGTACCAGTATACAAGAATGGGACGACTGAGTGTCCCCCAGAATCAAACGATTCTTGGGTGGCTTTTTATTTCAGAAAAGCAAACACTAGAATGACTAATCACAGAGCAGTCCCACTTTTCTTCTGTTCTTTTTCCACACATTTGGAGACTTAGCACTATTCATCTTCCCAAACAGTTTCAGTGTGAAAAAAACACTTTTTTATTCCAATCCAGAAAATAATGAGTGACCATAACATATTAGTTGGATTTAGAAATGGATTTTTTCACAATAAATAATTAGTTGCTATGGCTATGCTGAAGGGAAAATATGATGTTGCTCCATTGGAATGTCTCCTCCATGTCCTGCCAAATCTGAGCTGGAAACACTTAGTAGGGAACCTGTGTGTACTAGGAACCGCTAATAATTTGCTTAAGGGAACCCACATCTGGTCTGATGGCTGAGGCAGAGGTTAAGAGTGTCGAAACTGGGCCACCGCTCCCTGCCAGTTGCAGGCTGAGAATAGGGCCTAATGTTAAACAAAAATCTTAACTACAGGAAATAGGCCTGTTATCATAATATAACCATTTGCCTTGGCTGACAACCAGACTAAAATTGCTCCTTGTTTACTATTTTTGAGTGGGGCCAGAAGTTTATGGACAGATAAATCACGAATCCTTAGCCGAGCAACTGCAGTCGGACGAGCTGTTTATTTTTAGTATGGAGGCCAAAAAGTAGAGCAAATAGACGGAACAAGTGTGAAAAAAGGCAAGTTTGTTTACACAGCTATCAGCTTTGTTTGAGGGCTTAGATGATAATCCGGAGAGTTCCGCCCTCGGAGCTACTGAACACTGACGAGCGCTCAAACGCCTCACAACTTCTTACAACAGCTGCTTTTAGAAACAGAAGCAAACACAGAAGAGAAGTTACAACCTGGCTGCAACAAAACCAAAAACAAATGAAACAGCACGGGGATGGAGGTGTTTCTTCAGCCTACAAAGGTCTCTGTCTCTGTCATTTAAGGAGTTATAAAATAGAAAATGCAGTAGGCAATTTGGTAGTTTTCTAACAGCGGGGATGGACTGTTGTGTCTCGTCTCGTCTCTCTTGGGCCCCCAGGAACAGCGTCAGGCTGTGAAGCCAATTGACAAAGTGGCCAAACCGTTGGATTACAACCTCAGAAAACTGTCACATGATGCCACTGGGCCTAAAATAACTTGTGCTTGTAGACCTAAATTGTGACAGAGGCGTCTGTAACTCTGTCCTTCATTACACTACCCTTTGCAAATGAGCACAAATTAAATGATACAATTTAAGACACAAATTTTAATATAACCTTCAAAAGCCTTCTAGCAAAATTCCCTTTTTTATATAATGTCTATTTTATATTGCTGTAAAAACGTCAACAAATTTCTCCCTCAACCAACTATTATAAAAACTGCATTTTACAAGATGACATTCAAACACGTCATGAGAACGTTATTGTTTTCCTTCGACCAATAGTCAGTTTTACTTAAAAGGAGCCTATCTTAACCCTCAGTCTCAAAAAATCTGCGCTCCCGCGAAGTGCTAGTGCTGTCCCAATTCTCAGTGTGTTGAGTTAAGGGTGAAGATTAAGGGCTGTATGTCCCTTACTTTTGAGATTTTCCAGCACCACACTTGGCGGTGAATCCCTTGCACATCATCGGCTGAGCCCAGCCAAAATCAGCCGAGTCCGTACGATTCATTCAAAGCAAGATGGCGGCGGAAAGCGGTAAAAAGAAGAGTTATAACTGTGAGTATTTTCCTTGCAAATATGAGTTTAAAAATTATGATAAGCATTGTAATATCTTATTTAAATGTCATTTTATGGATTTCAGACCTCTTTGTAGCGTAAACATGAACACATTTTTTCACTAACGATCGATAGTCAGTAACGTTAACATTAGCCGTCGCGGTGCACACAAGCCATAAGCCATAGCTGTCGTTCAGTTAATGTTACGAAATATCATTTTTCTCAGTGGTGATGTTGTTAAGTTTTATCAATATACGTGAAATGTTTGCACCGACATTGTAAGATGACCGAACGTTGTCATCTACTGAAGCCGCAGCTGCAGACGGCATGATTCATATCGTTCATCTGTAACCTTCTTCTTCTACGACTACTGATGACGTAATGTACCTTCTTCTTCTTCTTCTTTTGAATTGACAGACTGGACGGAGCTTTTGCATATTGCTGCCCCCCACAGTCTGAAAACGTATCTGCCTTTAAGGGGTGTCCCATTTCTAAGTCTCAAGATACCCTTAACACTTGGTTTTTAAGGGCTAGTGAGATTGAGGGTTGAGCTTGAAAGTTAAGATTGAGGGTTAAAATAGGAACTGGGATTGGGCCTAAATGAAACTCAATGCAACCTCTCTCGGCTGTTAGTCCCAGCCACCAGCTGCTAACAGCTAATGCTAACTGCCTCTCCTCCTGCTGATATCGACACAAATTTGTTGTTCACAATGTAGCACTAGCATGGGAAACAGGGTGCGTCCTCCGACACGTTCATAGTGACTTTACCACGTCCTTTTGTCCCGACAGCATCCCGACCTTTGTGGAAGATCTCTTTGCTTCCCAAACTAGTGTTCCTGACAGCACAAGAGGAGCCCGTAAGTCTTAAGCCCTGCTACGTAGCCTGCACAAAACTGATGTGACACAATAGGAAAACATCGGCTACTGCCGTCAGTAAATCTTATTTGCTGCAGTCAACAAGGCAAATTTCAGCTTATACCGGTGTTCGGTGGATAAATCAGTGCAGCCCTACTTATTTCAATATCAGGATTTGATCCTGTTGGTCCGATAATGTTTTGCAAGTCTAGAGGAGCCACACAGTTAAATCGTTTTATCCCCGTTCTAGTTAGTGGAGGGCTAACCTGGAAATTAGACGCTCAGTTCGTGAGTAGCATCATGAGAGATGATTTAAAGCATGCGACTGTCAGCAAGTTTGCACAACACAAGAGGGACAGTGTCTCCTCTCGTCCCCCTCAAATCACCGACTGAGATTATGTCCCAAAATGTATAACTCATTTTTTCCTTCTCTCTAGATTTCACTTGCTATCTGTAGAAGAGAGAAAGCACAAATGAATAACCAGGAAGGAATTCCTGGCAAGGCGTTTGTGTTTCAGCATCATGGATGAAAGTTAGTGTGAATTTTGGCCTAAAGGGTCTCACCTGTGCTCCAAACACTGTAAAACTCTGCTGACGAAGCGCTCCTTCCACTCACATAACCTTCAGCTCTTCTAAGTAATAAATTAACTCAAAGCGACAACATTGCACAGTTTGACCCAACGTGAAAACGACCTCTCAAATCCCTTCTGAAAGACCCTTTCAGAAGACAGCAGCAGGACCTGAGCGGCTCACCAGTGACCAGGAACAAGCCTCGAATCAGTGCAGTGTTTTGGCAGCGCGCCCTGCCCTGCGCTGATGGAATCAGTGTTTTGGTTCCTGCGTCAGGGTGTAGTTTTCCATCAGAAATAGGGTGAACCACATCCATATGAATCGCTGCATATTTGAGGTTATTAAAGGAGGGGCTTAGTGGCCCAAGCTGGCACGCTGATCCTCAGTTCTGTGTATGATAAAATTTTAGGACCCGGGACAGTGCGGCACCCTTGTTACTGCAGCAGACCCGCTGGGAGAGGCCTAAAGTGAAAAGGAAAGACCAGCTGGGAACACTTAAAACCAAAGCTAGCGTATTAAGTTTTTCCAAAAACAAAGTAAAGGTCTTTTCACTTCTATCGCTAATATAATAGGTTTTCTTTTTCTTTTTTTTTGCTCTTAAATGTGAGCAGCGGTTGTTTCACTCAGCTTGTTTTGCGTTTTGCTTGCCAAGTAAAGTTATTTTTATGAAGTTCCTTAGAAGTTAAAGGTATGAAGGGTGGGGCGGCACTGATAGGAAGTAAAAAATACAGTGTACCGTCACAACAATAAAAACCTCAGTCAGAGTCTCAGGGGCCAGACAGCAGCCAAAACTGACCTTCCTTAGCATTTTTTTTTTTAATGTTTTGAAGCTTCTTGGTTTTGATTTATGAATAATTTAAAGTGAGTCTATATAGCTTTTGAAAAAAGAAAGAGCACATTTTTCCTCTCACACATGAAAAGTTTGTCTTATTAGCAATACAAATGTAAACTAGCTTGATTCAATACAGTCAAGGGTTTTGCTGCCACAGCCTCACTTGGTCTGCGTTGACCTATTGACCTTATTGTGGCTAATGCTAGCTGATGATAGCAAACACTGGATACATATTGCTGTGTAACTGACATTAACGAGTCCCATGAGTGTGTGTTTGATCATGTCACGGATAAATCCAACACAGATAACTGTTGTTTCCTGCTTATGATCTCATCCCACTTGCTCTCAATCAAGTCACAGAATGACGATACCTTTAAAGCAGCTATAATCAATATTTTTATGTTGACAGCTGGTTTACATGACTACCGTATGTGAAAGCTCCTAATGACAAACCCACAGATTATTATCATCCAAGTCTGCAGTTCCCTGCAACTCAAAAAGTTTTTTTCAAGCACCTTTTAGCTCACTGTTTTTATTTTATTGTCTGCAACTTTACTGTCTACTGGTTCACTCTCTCAGCTCTCATCAGCCCTTTTTAAACAGGAATTGTGCAAATTTGCAGGAAAGCCCAATCAGTCTTCTTTCAGCATTGGCAGTATAAAAACAAAATCAGGGAGTGCAGCAAAATGCCGCCTACCTACTTTAGTTTATACAGAATGCTCCTTTTTCGGGGCAATGGGTGGCGTGAGCAAGTAACACAACGTGTAGCTCAGCGTGTGACGTAAACAGTGACGTTCCTGTCACCTGATGGTTAATGACCTCTTTGTTTGCGAGGGCAAGGAGGGCACGCAATTCCTTGTCTCCCCAGTTGCTCATCTTTACAGTGTCTGTCAGGTTTGCATTTTCCTCTTGCTATTAGCTGCCCGCTAGTTCCTGCTTTCAGCTGTACCCTGTTTGTCAACAGCTCCTCCCACAAGTCATCAACAGCCCCTCCCGTTGCAGAAGGCTGCCTCGGTCTTTTTAAACTAAAAGGGTTCTGCCAATATGACTACCCTACGAGGCGGATAATTAGGCACCTCGGATGAACTCGCCAATCCGGCTCTGTGTATCTAAACGCTCGCAGCTTGCCGGCAAAACGGCCCAACATTCGCGGAAAATCTAACAGTGTAAAAGGGGAAGCGCTGTGATAAATCCTCTGCAGACTACCTGGTAAAGTTACGGATCAGCTGGTAACAAAAAGGAGAATTTAGTAGCTAAGGAGTGAGATATTTCCCTCAGGAGTTGGTGGAGACCAAAAGTAGAGCTAAAAGAACAGTGAATGTAGACCTGACATTGATCAGCTGGACAAAAACACAAGTCCATATGAATACTTATGTTTCTCTAGCTGTTTTCTGATATGAAATCCAGAAAATGTCCAGATAATCAGGATGAGAATTGCTGTTTTTGCCTTCATGCAGCACACAACAGGAGGTTTTCCGTGTCAGAAGTGTTTGTAGCTACTGGACATACTCAGTTTGGTTTCGGTGAGGGTTCGGTGAGCCTGTAGGAGGAAGGACATGACACAAAAAGTACGCTGCAGAATTCACAGTGTTGTGTTCAAGTAGTCGGTTCATAATTTGGTCCTAAACATTCAAGTCTCTTGCTGTTCCTTGAATTCATCTGACCATTTTGGAATCGGCGCTTACCAAAAAAAGTTTCAGAATTTACTCGTCTCTCCAATTGGACATTTTTGCTGGCATCTTTGTGTAAATGACCCTTCTTCACCCTTGGGTGTCTGCATTGTTTTGCGCCAGTTGCATGATGGAAACCTTAACACACCCACTAGCTCCCTGTGGATTCTGCGGACAATTGCATGCTCTATTCACACATGGGCTCAATCAGACATTACATGGACTTTGTACCAGGGAGTTGGCCGGAAAACGTCTGTTAAATGTCCAATTCAACTGATTCGGACATTTGTGTTCTCACATACAGCTCCTCTGGGTCTAGGGAAGTTCAGAGTTGCAGTGCATGTGTGAAAGGGGCCTGTTTGTATTTAGTTGTTGTTGTTTCTTAAATGCGTTTGATAAACATTCACTAAGATCCCCATATCAGCTTAAACAGTGACAATAATGTCAATAATGTGATCACAGGTTGTTTCTTCTGCCCCCAAGTCGCCAAAAATTCAGTTATTGCAGGTTTAACGCAACTGACTGAAGAGAAAATTGTGCCACTGTGACTACAACAAGCCTAAAGCTTCTTCAGCAAACGTTATATAGCCTCACCTTACAAAGTGCACAGACAGCCAGTCTCACGCGATTTTAACATCTTTATCAAACATGAGATGACGCTGTACTCCACAGAAATGCAATATAAATCCTCAAGAAGAATGACAAAGAGAGAACAAAAAAGAAAAAGTGGGTATTGTATGCAGTGTTTTGTCCTACTATCAATTACACGAGCACGCTGTGTAGACAACTCCAGAGGGATATAATTAATGTCTCAGACCAACAAAAAACAGATGTAATTCTGTTCATAAAGAGGCCAACATGCAGCCTCTACCAATGTTTTACTGTGAAACTATTTGCTTCAGGCACTGCTACATGCTTATTTGTTTTAACGAGGATCTCAGGCTCATGATTCTCTCATATTTAAGTAGTGAAACACAAAGAGCAGAAAACTAGAGCAGCAATGGAGAAAGGTGATATTCACTAAAATGCCGGGACACTACAGGTATGATAGGAAAATCAGTTGTTCGCTTTTAGGAAAGACGTGATTCATTATGTCGTTTTGGTGCGTTTGGAGCTGGCACGTTTCTCTGGAAAAACAAATGAACATATGCTGCAAGTGGCAAATAGAGTATGTAAGGTCACTTTTATTTTCCAGACAACCAAGTGTTTCATTTAAACACCATTAAAAAAGCTCTTTGTGAAAACAAGCCAACAAGCGACAACACTAAGTGCACCTAATGGAGGCAGGAGCTCCTCCTCTGAGTCTTGAGTTTGGACTTTTGGACATAGTTTATCAACCAAAGTAGAATGGTGACACATTTTAATAGGATCTTTTCCTACCAGATTCATTTGATCAGATTTTGCTTGCTTTTATGGATTACTTGTGTCTTTATGAGGCTGCGACATCAAGTTTGTTCTGCAAACACAACAATGACCATCGACATCTGCAGGGGTGCAAGCCAGCTTTCCTTGCCTTTTGTTTTTGGTCACTCTGACTAACATGGTGACTCACTTTTTAATAGGAAAATGCAACATGGTCTCTTTGAGGTTTAGAATTATTTCTAATGGAAAAACCTTTGCAAAGCCAAGTTACTGAAACAAATCCTCCAATACCAGCCCCTTTCTATGGGGTCGTTACATGCAATGAGAGGATTTTATAAGGGACAAATCAAGGAAACAACATCATTACGGATTACATTCGTGCTAAATTTACTTGACTCCAGAAGTTGTTTCTAATGTTTTACCACCTTAAGATGATAGATTCTGTCCAAAAGTCAATAGTAACTGCATTGTGTTGATATTTTAATACTATAAAAGAGTTGCTTGTGTTGAATTGGTTCCACTGCTATCACAACAAAGTATTATTTTGTTTTCAGGGTGGAACAGGTAAAAGTCTGTGTGAGACAAACCAGTAGGTTTTTTGTCTGCAGGCCTATCTTAACCATCTGAGGGAACCTAAAGCAGGGGGCTGTACCCAAATCTACAGACTCTTGTCGGAGTTCATTTCCCCCCAAACCTCCTCCTCTCAATGAATTCCAGATGTTTTGCAGACGAAAGTGAATTTTAAGGGGTGGAGGGGTGCTGGCAGTTGGGGGTAGTTGGGGGTTTTTTGCACAGTATGTATAATGTATGTATGTCGCCTGCCTAAAAAGCAGCATAAGCCTCTTACACCTGGCAGGATTCCAAGGTCGTACAGAGACATTTCGTCCTTAATGTCTTAAACAAGTAGTGAAACTCACAACTGAGCTGTAAAACCAGCTAAATTATTTACATTTGCAATAAATGCAAATGTATATTATAGAACTAAAGCAGCTGAAACAGTTGTAACAAAGAGCAAGTCCTCACATACTACACACTTGCCAACTCAGTTCAAGTAACAGCCAGCACAGAAACTATTCCAAGTCTAATGAAGTCCTGACTTGCACATCTTTGGCACAGAGACTTTACAATTCTGTGAAC
Source organism: Epinephelus awoara (assembly GCA_035609425.1). NCBI lineage: Eukaryota > Metazoa > Chordata > Actinopteri > Perciformes > Serranidae > Epinephelus > Epinephelus awoara. The sequence goes on along the minus strand of CM069302.1, from coordinate 12,035,845 downwards.
CCTCAGATTCAAATAGTAGGTCAGGCAAACATGCAGAGGAGGTGTTTCAGATCTAGTGACTGTGTGTGGTCCACATCACTGGAATAATCTGAGGTAATGAAGTCATGACTGGAAGAAATATACTGCTCTCTATTTTTAATAAATATCAAATCCGTCTTGCCTGAAGGCAAGATGAAAAGAAGCCTCGACCCAGTGTTCCTCTTGGCTCGTAATAAAGTGGCAGCCCCCTTGCAAGCTTCTCAGACCAGGGGAATCAAACGAAAAAATGCATGAAATGCAATTATTATCCCCACAGTTTCTACAAAGTCTCCACTGAATGAAAGATCTAAAAGCACATTGATGAGACGTTTCTCTTGCAAACTAAGCTGGAAGTGTGAGCTTGCACATGACAAACCTTTAAAACTTCTGCAAGCATGTTTTTGCTTTTTAGCTATTAGTGGTTTGTTTGTTTTTTTCAAGTATGAATGAGGCTGACGTGAGAAATTAGCGCTCTGCCATGAACTTCCCTGACCCCTCATCAGATCCATTAAGGCATCCCTCAAACCGCTCTAAGCACCACTGTCCTCGAAGCAGTCTGACTTCTAGCTGCAAATCATGGTTTCAGTCTCACCACTCTTCTGCCTGACTCACTCGGCCAGGACTGCACACTCATTGTTTGCTTTCCTTCCTGGTAGCGGCACACGTCGGCTACCGCGCATGACATTGGCAGCAGATGTGGCGGGGCCCAGAAAAAATAAACTGGCCGACGATGATGCCGTCCGCAGAAGCTAAATATTGACTTAGCGACCTGTAATCAGATTCACACACATGACAGAATGGAAATAAACAGCAACATTTGCCCGTGTCGCCTCTGCCGACCCTCCCACCACAACACAGGAACCCCAGCTCGCTGGGAAAAACCAGCCGCCTGGGGCTCTCGGCTCAGCCGATCTGGTAATGAGAACTTGCCTGTGACGCCAAGGGGTGGGAATAAGAAAATAGGAGACATATTATGATGTATAATTAGTTGTGTGACAGTCCTGCCGCCTACCAGCTCTAAAATCAAGCTCTGGAGTGAAAGCTTTGGAGTGGGCTCCCACTTGGACTCCTAAATTTCTTCTCAAAATAGAGTTTAACTTAAAAACTTAACTCAAGATTTCTAGCAAAAAGCAGTCTTTTGAAGATGAAGTGAATGAGTCCATGGTTACACTGTGCACTGCAGCTTTATTTTGATCTTAAACTGCAACAAATAAAAGCAGCTTTAATATTAGATTCAGTGGAGTTCGGATCCTAGGTTTCTGCATTTGACTAAAACTAATGTAGCCTGTTTAAGAGATAACCTTTCCCCACATCTGTTTATAAGATCAATGTTAATCCAAGCATCTGTTTATCTGCCAGAGTCACAGCGCTGGCTCATCTTCTACAGAGAGAGAAAACATTAAGCCTGCATTCTCTGAGCTCTATAAATTAAGTCTCCAAATATAAGACCTTCATGTGGTTGGAATCTGGAGATTAAACAATGGTCGTAAATCAGGCACATCTGGGGTGCAATAAATCTGTCGTTCTATCTTTGGGCTCATCTCGCTCTGGATCCCGTTTACCAGGATTTGAAGAGCTCACAGTGCAGATAGAGGGATCACTTTGGGAGGGGATTATCTCACGCGGTTGTTGTATTGTTCATCCATGAAAATCACTTTTTGCTATGGATCAGCATGCACTTGGAATCAAATTGTCCATGAATTTCATTACTTAGATACTTACATTTGTTTCCAAGGATTATTTTGGCTCACAACAAGGGTTTTGCTTTCCACTGATCTGCAAAAAGGCAAGATTGATTTAGTGGTGACTCACACAGCTCCATAGTTTCAACTGAAAACTTCTAGCAAGTCCAACCTTGCGTGTTATATCACAGAATTAAATCCCAAAATGTCTTTCACTATGAATTATGAGTGCACCTGCTGCTATACCTGCAGGAACGAGTTATCATACCAATTATTTCTGCATGAAAATTCTACTGTGCAGTAGTTTTAAACATGCGCCATCTTGTGCATTATATAAAACACCAGTCATTTCTCTGGACACATACACACAACCACTCCCTTATTCATGTGTTAAAATATGGCAGTCATTCCTTCTTTATTATGCAGCAATGTGTTTTTATGTCCCTGTCAGAATACCGTTGAACACATTATTGTATCATTATGTCGCTGAGGGAAAGCAAAGCTTTGATCAAGCTATAGTCACGTTTACATTTGAGTTTCACGCATAATTATTATTTCTCTCCATGTCTCCCTGGCTTATTCGCAGCAGATGTTTGGGAATTGATTCTGTATTATACACCAAACCATCTGTTCTTCATTCACTCTTTTATTTGTTTTGTTTTCTATGAATTGAACACACTCAAAATGAATGTTCAAAATCTTTTATCACTTGCCAATGGACCAAACTAATGAGGGATATGAAAGCTTTCTGCCGAGCTTCATGTTTTTTTGCACTAAAGCCTTCAACCACATACTTTTGTAGCCTATATATATGTATCTGAAGTCATCAATCTGAGGTACTGTAAGAGGATAAACTGACGTTGCAGTCAACAAGATGTTCATTTTTTCCGCCATAAAACAGTTAGAGGAATAAAAAGCTTCAGTAAGACCACACCAAACTGCTGTGGAGCGTTTCCAACACAAGCTATACTGTATGGTTTTTGCACAAGTTCGATACTTCCCTTTTCCCAACCTTCTGACATGCACTTTAGTATACCAGGAACATTTCTTCATGCAGTCTCTTCTTGCGATTTCAAGCAACAACAACCCTGACTGCATTGTAAAGAATACATGACGTCCACTGTGATGTTTTATGCATCACAAGCAAGTTTCAAGTCTCTGCAAGATTTGGATTCTGTGCTGACATGAACTGAAACTATTGGCTGCCTGAAAGGTAAAGCAAGGAAAACACATTAAATCTAAGAATCTATGGTACACTTTTGCAAAATTGACATGTTCTCTTTGAGATGCTCCAAGTACATCCAACTGTTGGCTCGTTTGAGACGTATTTCAGTAAAAGCTTGTAGCCTTAGCAACAAGTGGTAAATTTTACAGTGCGACTCAGACATGTTTGGGCTATCTGACAAATGATTGAATCATCTAACTCAAGGAGGCAGCCCTAAATTGTCAGCAAAAGCCTGTCCCAGCACGCAGTAAGTCACTGCCACAGTAAAACACACATATCCATTCAGACCTGTGCACAATTAGGGGTCATTTATTCTAGTGATCTGCATATCTTTTGATGGTGGGAAGAAACCTGATGAAAGAGATGGAAATCATAAAAGACAAAAGAAAAAATGTTACAGAAAGGAGTAACATTGTGATTAGACAGAGTCAGGGCTCAACAATAAGAACTGCTTAGGATTTGTCACCCTGATGAAGGTTGTGTGCCGCAACGTGTCGGTGCATTTTATCTTTTACAATGTATTAGCCACTTCAAATAAAGGCTTTTTAATCTTTGGACCTCAAGAGTGCCTTGGTCACCTCCTTTTTTTGCCACAATAAGAACTGCCCTATTGACCGTCACGTCAGCCTACTAACGCTAGCAAAAAAACATTAACACATTGTTCTCTTCAGAGCTCATGATGGAAATGGGTTTTCCCACACATTCATTGATTAGTGGTGCACCGCCACAATATCAGCATTTTCTGCCACATTTTAATTTTTTCGGAGCTGTGTTTCTCTCCCTTGCTTTCATGGCAGAGCGTACTTTGGGCACAGACAGAGCAGCAGAGCGGCAAGCTCAGTGAAAGTAAAACGTAATCATAAGTTAATTTGAATGGTTGTAGTGTCCCTTGTTTATCCCAACCTACTTCAGATTAAGCCCAATGCCTCCCCATGGATACCACCCTGCAGTCTAGTGATGGGTCTGACCAGCATGAGACAGCTTGCTTTCACTCGCCTCTGCAGCAGCTGCTCCTCTAATCTATCAATCTGAGCAGCTCTGACCCATACAGCCACAAACTGACCCAAAGAAATTCTTGAGTGTGATAATTAAACAGTTCTTTCCTCTCTTCTCTCATGAAGAGTTTCGCCTGCGCTGTGTTCACAGGCGTGACAAAGTATTCAGAGTTTGGCGCTTTTCAAAGGCGCAAGTTTTCAAAAAACATCGCTGCAGTGCCACAACAAAAGCCGACAGGATCTTGCTTGTATGGCAGCCTTAAGGATTGCCAACAGCACTGTTTCTCCACAGTCTTGCCAGTGCTTGTACGAAATTAAATAAACATGACAATTAACTTTGGTCTAAGTCAGTTAGTCGCCCTTAGATCTCCATGTTAACTTTACAGCAGAAAAACAGCCTGGTACAAAAAACAGTTTGCTATGGCTATTACCCCCCTTCATGACAACTGTACAAGGGTGAATGTTTTAATAGATCACTCATTTACATTTTACTAAGGCTTAAAGTGAGGCATAATTTAGGGCAGGCCACTTTGATTGACAGGCTGTCAGCTGATAGTGTCCTCGGCTACTCAGTCAGATCCACCCCTTGCTCCTCCACAGCGCCAGCCTTTCGCCCAAATATGGTCACTTCTGGCTCAAAAAAAACGGCATCTGATAAACCTTCAAACGTCTGTATTACTCCAAGTTTGAAAAATGTTTTCCTGATAGAATAGTTTTGTCAAGCTAACTTGTCCAGGTAGGTAAATAGATTCATGACTATACGCCTGGTGTATTACTATATATAGTGAAATGTGAGAGTAAAAAAGGAATGTGGAAATATATTTTAAGGCTCTGCAGATGCTACTTTTTTTTTTTATACAGTCTAAATTGCAGGTTTTGAACCAGGCCCAGGTAAGATGGCTGCCATATGGTTCCATTTGTGTGTGTGGGAATGTGTTTTGACATTTCCTCTCTATTGTTAAGATCTCAATGAACAATCCAAATGTTGCCTTTTATTTCAGTAGGAGGCTGTAATTGTCGGATGCCTGGATAAACTGTCAGCTTAGACCAATTTCTTCCGCAGCCATCTGGACCATTCACGATTTGGCCCATTAGTCCCCCTTCAGTGCCTGCACATTTTTGGCCTCCCTACACAGGAGAGGAGATAGCGGCTCAGATGACGCCAAAGGTAATCACAGGAACTCGAACGAGCCTCTGCCATTGGTGCATGGACCAGACTGATAAGTTGGACAAAATGCACATTGGAGGTTGAGAGGGAGATTTTATTCCAAGCCAGGCTAATTGCTGCTGATTGCCATTGCAGATTGGTGGATCGTTGGCTAATCAAGATGGCAGCAAATTGATTAAACCCTGGCCAGTCCTTTGAATAAGGGCCTGTTCCCTCAGACTTAAACGATGCTATCATGGAAAAAAAATCAGCAATCAGGAAATAAACACAATTGTTTCATGAGAAAAATGTGTTGTGTTTGTATACTTGCATCTATTTGGTCTGTTTTGTGATAGGAAAGGAGATAAAATGCATATTTCTGAACTATCAACACAAGAAAATATTGGATAGGATAGGATTTAAGAGTAGTATTAAAATTAAATTAAACATACTGCTACCTACATGACCAGCTCATAACTATCTAAATGTCATCCTACAGATATCTTAGTGTTCATTACTAAACTGCCACAATTTAGTATAAATAAAATACCAAATGTGTTTTCAAGGTTCTGAAATCTTCCTCCTGAATAAAGGCAGTCATGAGAACAAGTTTTGTGAAACCCACTGGGTTTGGAAAATAGCTTATCCTCCTAATCTCTCTGTAAGAAACGGAAGTCAACAGGGCTGACTCTCAAGTTTGATGATGTGTTCCATAATGGGCGTATTGTGTCTGTGTGTTAAAATGATGGCCTAGCGTGCTGCAAGACTGCTGCCACATGGAAACAGAAATATACAATGGTCAATGGGGAGCAGAGGTTGAATAACGTCCAATCTTGTGACACATCGGCTATGACGATGATAAGCCTCTGAAAGTGAGGGCTAATATTTCAGGTTGATTCAGTATAGACAGCAGAAATCCAGGTTGGGACCTCCTCTTCTATGGGCTGGTTATTTAGTTAATCTCTGTAAACAGATATCTGCATATGAACGCAGAGAAATTAAAAAAAAAAAAAAAAAAAAAAAAGCTAATATAAAGTTAACTCATCTCTACACGATAGCTGATGGGTTTTGAGGCTGCATTTCAGCCAATGTGTCCCACCTATCCACACAGATTGTTTTGCCTCTGCTCATACATCATTGGTAAATACTACTCGGACTACAAACGGAAACCACAACACCTCTGATACCAAAATCTTGTCCTGTCGCATACAGGTTCTGCATACATTTGCAGAATCTATACATAGAGATTAAATAACATCTAACAAACAACATCTAATTATCGGATGTCATTTGACGGTTAATGGCCTCTTCGTTTGAGAGGGCTGCTATGAGCTCTTTCCTGTTAGACCACCGCCAGCGGCTCGCACATGCGGCGTCATCAACAGCTCCTCCCACAAGTCATCAACAGCCCCTCTCGTGGCAGAAGGGCGCCTCGTTCTTTTTAAACCAAAAAGGTTCTGCCAATATGTTTACCCCTTTGAGGCGGAAATTTGGGCACCTCGGATCAACTCGCCAATCTGGCTCTGTGTGTCTAAACGCTCGCAGCTTGCCTGCAAACCGGCCCAACATTCGCCGAAAATCTGGCAGTGTAAAATTGGCTTATGAATGCACCCCTCACTCCTTCACAGCTCTAACCTCTCGTCCAAATATGGTCAAATCAAAAATGCCGATGACCATGACGCCAAACGTAAAATGGGGTGCTACAAACCAACCGGTGATGTCATGGTGGCTACTTCCATTATCTTTATACAGCCTATGAGGGGCAACAAGATTCTTAAAAAAGAGGAAAGATGTCACCCTGCTATATGAAATATGAAATGTATATGCTGATATGAAAGCATTTTCATGATCAGCTCTGAAAACTGCACACGGAAATGTGGCAACAGTCCCTCCATAATAGTTTCATTTTTCAGTTACTCCATGCGTCTTTAATGCCACAAAGTCTCTAACGTTTGAAGATGCTAATTGTTTTGTGAATGTGTGGCAGCTCTCCCTGGCTTTTAGTGGAGTGTCACCAGCAGAGTGTGTGAGAGCAGCTGTGGGGAAGCAGAGGTGATCTGCAGAAGTCATAAATCCTCCTCGGCTCACTTGTTGTTTGCTGAGTGACACTTCTTCAAAGAGAACCCCTGTCTTCAAATGAACTTGTTGCCTTCGCTAACAGAAGTTTGGCTTGTCCAGCTGTTTAACATATTGCCCTTGTCTTCTTTTGTTCTGTTCAAAAGATGATAAATGATCAGGCAAAGCAATGGACTCTTATGTGCATCTTTTATACATTTTCCATCTCATCTAATTCATATCCTATGGAGCTCTGCTCAAATGAAACTCTTCACTTGCCTCTGGCAGCAGGAATAATGTGGAGTAGTGAATGTTTACTACAGCAGACTGCAACCAAGAATTACAAGCTCTTTCAAACGCAATATTCGTCAGCATTCACTGTTACTTTGTCAATTATGCCTAATTAAATACAGAAACCCATAATTCCAGTTATTAATTTGTGCATGTTCTCTCAACTAAACAAATTCAGCAACTCGCTCTGGTTTTTCTAATTTAATTTATTTGAATGAGAAATTTATGAAAACTGAAAAATGTAAAGGGAATGGAGTATAAACAAACAGGACAAAGCTTTTCAAAGGGGGCCAAATGACATCTCGTCAATTCCATTTTTGTAATGAAAAACCCTTGTTTCATTGTTTGTTTGTTTTGCAGTGCAACAACTCTTCACTGTCCTTTGAGCTCTGTTTTAATCTAAAGGTCCTTTTACCTCATTGCACAGACCTAAACAGACAGATCAGCTCCTTAACTTGGCTGTAAGCTTTAACTTTGAGAAGATACAAAGGGTCCATTATCCTCCTTGCGGACCTGGACACCTTTCTGTAGGGCAAAGGGATTTCTATTACTGAAAGAAAAGGGATGGAGAAGTGGAGACAGAGCAGTGAGACTCTGAAAATTACATTTAGATATCTCATAAACTGATTTGGGCTTCACCACTCTGTTGTTTTTTATAGCTGCACTCAAGCTTTAGTCAACACTTGTGGTGATTTTAGTGGATCTTACCCCTCAATTTCACAATGAAACCATACAGAGCTGTTGATGGAATAAATTCAATAACGCATCAAGCTGAGATTTGTCTCGGATGAATTTAAATCCACCCTATTTCCATTTGGAAAGGACTGTCAGAGATACAATCGCGTCAGGGACGGGGACAGCAAACTGTTGTTTATCCTTTAGTTTTCTCCAAGGCACTAAGAAAATGCCAACAAGGTTTCCATTGTGAAAGAACAGACGTCCTTTGTGTGCACTGCCACTGAGTTCTGTGTTTCCATAGCCCTGTGCTCTCCACCCTCTAAATCATATAATATTCCTGAATTACAATGACATGTGCAGGATAGGGTTTCTCCTCTCTCAGACGTTTCTGTCAGAGCGTCTTAAAGTTTTGTCTTGGCCAGGAAATCTGAGCCCCGCTCCACAGGCAGCCCAACACACTGACTGAAGACAATGGCTTTCAGTAATTTATTGGTTTGAAGAGGTGTGGTTTAAAAGCCATAAAAAGTTAAAGTCTGATGGACAATGCTCTCTCATATCTCAACAACAGAACTGGTCGACTCCCGCTGACTTTCAAAACGACATATGTAAAGGCCTATGATTCAAAACATCACAGTTTTAAACATGTCCTCAACAAAAAGAAACAGTCGCAGCTCTGCTGCAAAACCATCTGGTTAACTTTAGGCAGCAAATGTATGTGGTTAGGTTTAAGAAAAACATAATGATGAGACATAGGTCACCTGTAAGGGGCAGGGTACGGGGCTACGCAGAAGGCTCGCCGTAGCCCCTGGCGTAGCCTGACGTGCACCTCCCCAAAAATGTAACTACACGTCGAGGCGACGCAGACCCAGCGCAGACCGGCACGGCTGTGATTGGTTTGCTTGGTAGCAACGTATTTCCGGTTCCGTATTTCCAGATTCCGCCATCCCCGCCAACTTTAAACATCTTCTATTGCGATGTAGATGTTAAGGCTCATTATATATATGCCATTATGCTCAACGTTCAATATGGATACGGATACAGCCGGAGCCGTCTGTCCGTGCTCCGCGTTCATTTCTCTGTGAACGCTCTGTTGTCAGCATGCTGAGGCATGCCTCGAGCAAGGCTGAGAATGAAAGTAAGAGTGAATGTCTACACAAGTTACTAACACTGCACATATTTGGTAAATGCATATGGTAAGGCACATGTGTGCTTCTGTGTTATACCTGCACAACAACGTCTTGGCAGAGATACTTTCCATTGCAACTTTCCCTCTCCCTGCACTTTCTCCCGCCTCCATTCTCCATGCAGCTCTCCCTTCATGCCCTCCTCTCCTCCTCTCTTATTGGCTGTCGGAGACATGTCTGTGGTTCTGTGGGATCCTCCCATGTAAACAAGCATGTTTCACCGCCAGCAGACTGCCAAAACCCCTCAATTTGTCACTTCCCCAAGTCAGTTAGTGTTTTGCGGCTTGCAAGGTGCTAGCAAAGGTACTTCAAGGGGAAACCTCAGGCAAAGTGAGGCCAGAGATGGAGGAGATGTGGTCGGTGGCTTGCGCTGTTTTGTAGGTGTGCTGAAAGTACAAACCACCAAACAGCCTCCAAAAGAAACCAATACAACCTTCATCTGTTTACACTTCAGACTATGTTTTAGCTTGACAGATGTTACTTCTTAGCGAATTAGACCATCAGGTCGTCATATTACTCGCAGCACAGTTAAACTGTGGAACTGATGGTCACTGGCAGGCTCTGCACATCCAGAACTTGGCATCTGCCTGGTCTGAACCACAAACCCACCATTCATTAGCAGCACATGGCCATGAAAGGTTAATACACAAAGTACAGGAGTTGAACACTCTGTTATGCAAGCTGGCACTTCATATGATTCTGCTTAAGTCACTGTGTCAAGAGTTTAACAATAAAGCGTCAGAAATCACACGACAGCCATTTTACTCACTCACACTACAGTAGGACACATGAAGGAATTTATTTCAAAGGGTCCGTTTTGAAACACATTTGCTTTCCAAATGTCATCTGTCAATACTCACTTCAGTTAACATTATTCACAAATACTTCATGGCTGATTTAGGTCTCATGACCCCAAGCTTGACTAAACTCAAAGATGATTAGTCACAACATATCAGTAGTATGTTATTTGGCTTTTACAAAGCCAACTGGACTAATTCTATTATTATTTCCCCATAATGACTTCAACACAAGAGGTCATTTTTAAATTCATCTGCAACGACTGTTAAAAATAAAAAATACTGGGGCGTCAGTAGCGTAGTGGATAGTGCCGGTGCCCCACGTAGAGAGGCATTACTTTCAAATTTAAAATGTCAATATTTGCTGGGGGCGTTTTTGTCTTCTGTGATAATCTTAATATCTTTTGACTTTTGGACTGCTGTCTCAGCCGTGATGAGCAATTGTCTTGCTGTTTCTGATATGATGTATTAATTATTCAAGAAAATAATCTGTAGCTTGATCAATAATGCAAGAGATTTATTGCAGCTCTGGTCATGACATCTTATATGTTAATCTCACAGCCAGAATCAAAGCACAAATGTGAGTTTGGAGCTGACCTAATTCAGTGTCACGTTATTATACTGAACATAATTCACTCATTTCATGATGGTCTCCACAGTTTGTACCTGTCACAGTGGTCTGATAAGCTACATCAACAGGATGTAGTGTGAGTATAATGGTACTTCAAGTTTCATATTTCATACAAGGGATGCTCTAACAATGACAATGGACACTAAAAGTTGAATATATCTGTATGTCATCAAATTTGTATTCTTTTTAGTACACTAAGTTTCAAGCCAGTGCTAAAAATAACTGGCAGAAATGATGGCAAATTAACAATTTGCTATACATAAAGAAAAAAAATAGAAACACCAATGTTGGCTTTACTATAATTAGGGTTACCAATACCTATCATTGCACTACCTGGATGCATGGGGTCCAATCAGCCGAGTCACCGGAAGAAAATGTTGGCATTATACGTTTCTGCAAACCACGAATACAACACATTTGCACATTTCATAAATATCATATCAACATTTCTAAAGTGACGTAGTTTATAAGCTGACTTTGTCAACTGGAGGTGGAGCAAGATGCTTGCCATGCTGCAGACCTATGTAGAGTACTGTTCAACACCAAAAAAACAATAAAACTGGTTGAGTTCTAGCAAATGATCGCTGCATTTAGAGCACTGGTTTCCAGCGAAGGTAGTGCGACAATACGCAGATGTTTAAGCTAAAAAAAAATTATCTTTTCCTAACCACAACAAAGTTGGTTTTGTGCCTAAACCTAACCACATCTTTACCACGGTGTTGTTGAAACTTAACGTTTCAACTTATCCGATACATAATAATGTGGAAATGTTTGCAGAAACAAAAAATGGCAACATTTATTCTGGCGATTAGATTGGGTTCGATGGCATTTATCAATCCAAATCCAGTAATCGGCTTATCAAAGTCCAAATCCTTTCAAATTCATTACAGCAGGGGTAGGCAACCTACTGCTCCAGAGCCACATGCAGCTCTTTAACCTCTTTCCTGTGGCTTTGACAGAAAATTATATAGAAATGAATAAACTTTTTCTTCTTCTTTTTTTTTTTTTTTTTTTGTACATACTAATTTTCATTTATTGTTGTAAGTCTGGGGTGGCACGTTGGTGTGGTGGTTAGGACCGTCGCCTCACAGGTGTGGGAGCCCCTCTGTGCGGAGTTTGCATGCTCTCCCCGTGTCAGTGTGGGTTCTCTCCGGGCACCCCGGCTTCCTCCCACAGTCCAAAGACATGCAGGTTAATTGTCCGTAAATGTGAGCATGAATGGTTGTCTGTCTCTATGTGTCAGCCCTGTGATAGTCTGGCGACCTGTCCAGGGTGTACCCTGCCTCTTGCCCAATGTCAGCTGGGATAGGCTCCAGCCCCCCCGCGACCCGGAAGAGGATGAATCAACTAGAGGATGGATGGATGAATGTTGTAAGCCTAAAGTGATTCTTACATTCTCCAAATGTAAAACATTGTAAAAATGTAAAACATTTCATCAACTAAAATGTGCGTCACATGTCTACAGCCTGGTGCCTTTTCCTCTAAAATCATCACTAGCTATAGAGGTCTTGAGTCTAGCTTGAGGCTAGCTGTGGATTCCAAATCCAAAAAAGGGAAAGGTCTCAGGGGAAAATAGAGAATTTAATAGTGCATGGACAAATTTGTTTGCTTACATCAGCAACGCTGATGATGAAGTACCAAATAATCATAAATAGCCCATTGCAGGATAGCTACCCTATGGTAAAACACATGCTCATTTAGATCTATTAGTAATGTTGATAGGCTGAACTCATCTTAAAAGGCTGTGTTACCTTTATTATGAGGCTCAAAGTCACTTAAGTAAGTAGAATTCAAAGATGTCTAATCACTATGTTCACAACCTGTACCTGCAACCTGAAAATGAGATGAGCAGCATAACAAAGGACATATGAAAAAAAAGATTAAGGGCAGATAAACAGTTTGATAAAAGATTCACCAGTGCTGGAGCTTAACAAATCCTGGTATTTTGCTGAGCGGGAGCTGGATACAAAACCAACCATCAGAGTTCATTCTTAATTGAACCCAATAAACCTAAGGAACAAAACATACAAACCTAATCTAAACCAAGCACAGTCTGCACGGACATATAAACCAGTCTGACTCATTGGGGCTGCTACCAAACATGTTGCAGCCCCCTGACAAATCAACCACTCTTTCCTTTATGAGTCTGTCCAGTTGTTGTCGAGACAGATGAGTACACTTGCTGTAAAGGAGATCAGATCTGTGATCACCACATTACTGATTCTCCCACCACTAGGCTTCTTTGCCAGCGTTTGAAATGCAGAGTTAAGTTCATGATATTATGACATATTGGTGCATATTGAGAAATTTCAGCAGTCCGTGTTGGACAGCTTAGCGACTCAAGTGTCAGTGGTTTTGTGGGTGTCGGTACAGAACCAAAAGCTCGTATGAAAATACTTTCAGATGGGATTTGGTCGACGAAGACGCACAGTTGCCTTTGTCATCTGTGCATATGTGCACACATGCAGATGTGCACAGCCGCCCCCGCACAACACACACACACGCTCGCCCACACACTTCTCCCATTACTCGTCTGTTGTCTTTCCACAGCTCATGTTCGCCAGATGCAGCAAGAAACAGATGAGTTATAAAGACAGAGAGAGGGAGAGGGAAAGAGAGATGCTGATCCTGAGACACTAAAGAAAGGATTGAAAAGGAAGACACAGAAAGACAGAGGAGGAGAGTGAATAGAGAAGGAGCGTAGATAGAGATGTGTGCGTGTCTGATGATTCACGCCTGCATGGTAAAGGAGCAGAGGGGTCAAGGGGACTGTAAGTAGGGGAGGCAAAGGAGAGGGGAGGAGGAGAGAGAGAGGGGAGTGCAAACCTCCTCTGGCCAAGCTGAAGAAAACACATGCTGGCCTCCTGCTGATATCTGTGTTAGCCATGAGACCGGTCTGGACAGGTCTGCTCACTTTCTCTCTCATTCTGCTTCACACACTCTTTCTCACACTCACACACACCGTTTGCTCTCTGCCCTATCGCCTTGCATTTCCTCTTCTTTCATTTTCCTTTTTTCTGAGCACTAAATTGTTGCAACCACTCAGCCTCCCTATCTTCTCTCTCTTGCTCTCCTGCTGTTCGGGCCGCAACCTCCAGCGGGCCAGTAATTCAATTAGAGCTGAATGAATGGTGGATTAATTGATTAGTCTGTCAAGTTGAGTATATTTTTCGAGCAAAAACGCAAAACACTCACTCATTACAGCTTGTTTTACACGTGAAAGTTTTGTCCGTGTAATGCATTACAGTAGAATACATTGCATTAAAAAGAATTTAATCACTTTAAGAGCTAAAATGGTCAATTAATCAATGCGTCGATCAACAGAAAACTGATCTGCAACTATTTTAATAATCTATTTGATCATTTAATCATTTTTGATAGCTGATTTGTCTCTTACTGCAGTCATTTTTCATCTTCTCAAAGATTTGATGGTTTTCTTGTTGCCCCTTGATACCAAATTAAATATTGTTAGATACTGGACAAAACAAGACATCAGAAGATGTCACCCTGGGTTCTTGGAAACTGTGAAGGGCATTTTTATTCTTTTCAGACACTCTATAGGCCAAACGATCAATCGATAATCAACAGATTGATTGTTAGTTTGTTGCAACCCTAATCTGGTAAAAGAGACAGTTCAGCCCAAAATAAAAATTACATATTTTTCCTCTAATGTGTAGTGCTATTTATCTATCTGGATTATTTTAGTGTGAGCTGCCGAGTGTTGGAGATATCAGCCATAGAGATGTCTGCCTTCTCTCAAATAATGGAACGAGACGGCACTCGGCTTGTGGTGCTCAAAGTGCCAAAAAATACATTTGAAAACCTCAACAACAATGTGTCTTTCCAGAAATCATGACCCACATACCCAAGATAATCCAACGGCCTTGTTGTGAGCAGTTTCATGTCAGAACCATTTTATTTCTACCAAACCACAACTGCCAAACATATCACCATGCAGAAGGAAGAGTGCATCTACTGCTAGCTCACCTAGCACTCCTGAGCTAGCTAACATTACAGCTCAGCCGAGGAGGACGCCATTGATGTTTACATCTGGCGCCGTCACAAGCACGAGCCTCTCATCCATGAGTAGATGCACACTTCCTTCTGCATGGTGATACTTTTGGTGGGTGTAGTTCAGTTGAAAGAAAACAGTTGCTGCATGAAACTGACCACGAGGTTTGTGGATTACCTTGAGTAACAAGGTCATGATTTCTGGATGGAGACATTGCTGATGTGTTTTTCAAATGTATTTTTTGGCGCTTTGAGCACCACAAGCTGAGTGCCATCTAGTTTCAATACACTCAGGACAAGGCAGACACCTTCATGGGTAGTATCTCCACGACTCAACAATTTATAAACAGCACCACAGGTGATAGAAAAATATGTATTTTTGATTTTCAAATGGGATTCAGCATGTTTCTGCCCTACTGTGATATACCTGTATATGTTTATTCTGGAAAACTTAGATTTATTTCAATCATGTTGCCCAGCCCTACTGTATATCTACCCAACTTTTCTTGAGTCATGGATCCTATGTTTCCATCTACCTTGTACCTGCACCTGAAAATGTGTCCCACTTTGCTTCCCTTCCACTCAGCCTTCCACGGGGCACAAGGTCAAACCAGAACACAGAAAAAGCCCAGGAGCCTCCTGGAGATATCTGGAGAATGCCGAACATGGCCGACAAATGAAGACACAGCTGCGCTCGTCTGAGAGCTCCCAGTCTCCCAGGAACGTGGAGTTATGAGGCCGCTCACACACGACTCTGTTTGCTTAGTCTCTGACACGGAAAGACAGCCAACACGAGAGATGGGAAGAGAGGGAGAGAGAAAGAAGGGAGGAGAGAGGTGAGACGAGAGTGGGTGGGTGAAAGACTGATGGTAAAGCAGAGAGATCAAAGTTAACACAGAGACAGATCCCATAAAGAAAGAGTAATACCAGAAAGATATTGGAAGGACATTGCTGTTACTGGAATGCTCAGACACCCTGCAGGCCCCACAACACATGATCAGTCTGGACTGCTTTCACAAACAAGTAGAAGTCAGACTGAACATTTGTCAAAGTGATACGTCCCTTTGGAGGAACATTAACAAACACAAACATCAGATGCTAATACTCATTTTAATCTGTGGCCACAAGGGTATTTGGGCTTTTTTTTTCTTGTAATTGCAAACAGCTCCATTTGTTTCTTGAACACAGTCTTATTCCAAAAACTGCAATATCATGCATTTTAAAAAAGAAAAATTGTTTCCCAAATTCTTGTGTCAGTATTGAAAACCAAAGGGATCTATTTTATTCAGCAACTGTATCCTTTGGCAGCATCGCCTATAATTTTTTAAGAAGTATCCTTTTACATAGTTTCTTGAGAAAATGCCTGTTTCAAACATTTCTGTTCAGAATGATTCGGCTTAGATTCTCAAACTGGACCAAACTCCTGCATGTTTTACAGCTACAACTTTTCCCTGGCGAGGTCAATCGCAGTCTGTCATGAGATGTCAGAACTCATGGTGCAGCCTTTTTTAGATATTATTTTGTGTTTTTCCAATGGGTGTGACTCACTTGGAGACAAAGTGGTAAAAAAAAAAATGCTCCCATCAACACATTTTATTATATATTTTATAGATTTTTACTGTTCTGCGTTCTGGGATTCTAAATTTGGTTTGTGTCTGAGAACTGTAAGTTTCAAGCAGTATTTTGCCTTTAATATGGGTTTACTGCAAATCACATATACTTCAAATTGCTGGTGATATTCTGCCAAAGTAAGTGGGAGATGAACTTTGACAACAATAAATGCACAAATGACATAAACAGCGACAGTAACGCCTCAAGTCTTCAGTTTTTGAATATATAATCTGCTGGTTGTTATCTCCGTTAATCGATTAATTGTTTAGGCTACTGCCTACAGTATCATCTTTTCCCACAGTCTAGAGAGTGGCGTCTAACTTATAATAATCAATTTCCTATTTTAAAGATTTTTTGGGGGGCACTTTGCGTTTAATTAATAGGACAGTCAAGTAAGGGAGAGAGAGGGCCGCTGCGCTAACGAACTTGTACATGGGGCGCCTGCTCTATCCACTAAGCCACCGACACCCCTCAATTTCCTATTTTATAGCATACAGAAAAGGAATATATCACCATATTTGATGAGCTAGTACCACTAAATTTTTTTGCTATTTTGCTCGAGAAAATGACTAAAATCATTAATGAATAATCAAAATAGCCAATGATTAATCTCCTGTCCATCAATTAATCAACTTATTGGTGCAGCCCCACTCGAAAGTAAGTTGATTTTCATATTGAAGATAAAAATTAGGACTGGGTGATGTGGAGAAAATCAAATTTCACAATATATTTTCACCAAATACCTCGATATTAATATTGCGACAGTATTGTAGGGTCGACTACTGGTGCTTTCACAAAGTAATTTCACTAGGGCTGAGGCAATATATCAATATTATATTAATATCGGGATATGAGAGTAGATTTTATCTTAGATTTTGGATACTGCAATATTAAAAGTGTTGTCTTTTCCTGGTTTTAAGGCTGCATTACAGTAAAGATGTCATTTTTTGTTAATTTACATGATTGTTCTTGCCGTTCTGTTTTTTGCCTTCACCCACTTAGTCATTATATCCACATTACTAATGATTATTCATCAATTATCTCATTCTTCGTCATCTCAATGATTAAAACAGAACAGCTAGAACAGTCTGGTCAGTTCAGAAAATTACGTCACTTTACTGTAATGCAGCCATTAAAACCAGGAAAAGACAACACTTATGATAATATCTAAAATCTAAGATATCTTGTCTCAAATATCAATATGGATAGGCCTATAACATTAACCTTATGTAAAGAACATAGAAGGAAACTGTGGCTTCCTGGAGGGTATATTTTTAGGCTTGGTATACTAGCAGGCTTTGGAAAATAAACATGAATTAATGTAAAATACATGATTTGTAGCAAATGGACAACAACCTGCACAGGTATGGTCCTTTAAAACTAATACCCCAGAGTGACACACACACCAAAACTTCATCCAAAAGGTGTCGGTCATTGCTCCTGGTTGGTGGCCCACTAATGTCAATCTCAACACACACACACACACACACACACACACACACACACACACACACACACACACACACGCACACACACACACACAAGCTGTTGAAACAGCTGGCCAAGCTAAACCTGTATCAGTTAAGGCAACAAGTTCATTTGAAGACAGGGGTTCTCTTTGAAGTCGTGTCACTCGGTCAGTGAGCCAACACTATTGTGAGCTGAGGAAGATTTACGACCTCTCCGGCTCTCCTCTGTTTTCCCACAGCTGCTTTAACACTATCTGCTGGTGACAGCACAGCCAGGCAACTGATACAGACTCACATCAAACGCCAAGAATAACACGTTTTAACTCAAATCTGCACTTTTTGATTTAGTAAGTGCCGTGCATTATGCAGTCATTAAAATCATGCATACAAGCTTTGTTTGGCTCTAATATACAAAACTGTACAAGCTGCAATAATTCTTTGGGGGGTTTTGATGTAAAATCTGTATTTAATTTGTGTTTGGGTTTAAATCCTGATCCTGTTGACAAACTTGTGCTGTGACCACCTCTCATCAGGTGGTAGAGGGGAACTTGAGATTTCAGGGTGAGGCAGTCTTGGCCTAATCCACCAGTAAACTGGCGCCCCCTGATGGCCATAAGCAGGTACGTCAAAATAGAGTTTGTTATAAAATGAAGGGCTTCAACTTACCATGTTTATCACTGATCAACCTATTGACTATTTTATTGATTCATTGATGAACTGTTTGATTGATAAAAGGGGAAAAATTGCCACTATAATTTCCTGAAGCCCAAAGTAACTTCCTCAGATGTCTTTTTTGTCAGAGAAACAGTCGAAAAACCTAAAAATATTCACTTAATGGGCATTTTTTGTTCAAAGTGACTCATATCGATTGATCAGTTAGCAAAAATGTTGCAGGTGTTAATTTGATTTGCTTTAACTTAACTGTCAAAATAAATCTGGAAATTTGGCTTGCATCTTAAGACGTCAACTGTTTCCCACATGCACATAAATGCAAAACAGCATTTAACCGAACAACATAACCATACTACAAACACTCCAAATCACATCAGACGTTGAGTAAAGTGGATGCAGTGCAACAGATTAATTTTCTGTCAATCCACAAATCTTTGTAACACACACTACATGCAATGATGTAAAGACATGTGCACATTAACATGTACGGCCACGAGCATTGCTTCTCTACGACTGTGCCTACCTGACAGCAAAGGACAATCTGTTGCTCCACACACCCACAAATTAAATTTAAATATTCAAATGTCTGATGGCACAGACAGTTTTATACTTCAACAGCTGGCTGGTTAATGCCTCCTCTGCTCTCCTCTCTGCAGCAACACGACCACCTACCCAGGTTTTAAAGCTCTTTTCCACCATTATTTCTGTAAAAGAAAAAAAAAGAAAAAGAAAAACACATTCACACTGCATTCAAGTTATTATAACAACTGAGCTGCACTTAAAGACCATTATTTATGTTAGAGCTCAGACTGCCAGGTTGAAACTAGAGCATTTGTCTCCCATGGCTAAAAGGGAACCGGTGGAGTCTAAGCGTAAGGAGGTAATGCTGCCATTACACAGCTCTGATGTATCTGCTCCTTCTTGGCTCCATGATGGTGGAATAACCGTCCGACTGTGATCAGAACAGCGGTCGCTTCCTTCCTAAAAAGTCATCTTTTCAACCATTACCTCGTCACCTTGAAACAATCAGATCCCCTCTCTACTCTCCTCTTCTACACTCAGAAGTTTCCGTAAAATTCCCCTCTCAGAGCTCTTAAAATATCATTCTGAGGTCATGGGAGTATTGTAATAGAAATATGGCCTTGCTTTTAATTGTTTGGCTGTAAGTTTATGGGAACAAAAGCTTGTTGTGCTGATCACGTGGCGCTCTGGATAACAGCATCAGTTTAAAGTCGAGAGCGTGTAAGTCTGTAAAGTGGACCAAGAAATAGACTGAAGTCAATCTTCTGTGAGCAGTTCGGAGAAAATGACATCTATGCATAGCCCCACTGACTAAAGCAGATAGAAAGGACATTTGATATTTAAAGAGTGGACAGCTAAGAAAGTCACACAGATTCGTGCATGTGTAAGAAATAGGAGATGAAGGAGTGAAAAATAGTGGCTAGCAGCAGAGATGGTGTGAGAGCACATTGTTTGTCCTTCACATTTTAAGTAATATACTGCGATGTTTGAGAAAATGTACCTGCACCTGCTGAAAACGACTGCGACAATGCATGAGTCATCTTCCTGCTCGTAAGTGCCTGTCCTTCATCTGCTGCAGAAGTTTAACTGTTACATAAGGTTGGACATATGAAAAGTTTCTTTAGAGCATCTCAGTTTAACATTTAATGATATGAAACCATATAAAATGTAGCAGATGACACACGTATACACAGTTATGTATATTAGGGCTGCGAGTGCAACTAGTGATTATTTTCATTATACAGTTGGAATTAATCAGTTGTTTAGTCAATAAAAACATCAGACAAGAAGAGGTGTGGGAATCACCAGAGGCCCTACTTCAGTCACAATACAATATTATTGCAATCTTAAATATGTTGCAGCTGTAAATTATGTCCCCAAAGGAAAACGATGTCAACACCTGTTTTATCTAATAAGATGAAGTTTTCAGTTTGTTCATCTCACTGCAAGTGGACTGAAAAAAATGATTTGATTATATTGTTCTAGTAGGGTACCTAAAGTTTAACTTGTATTTGTCATATTAATAATATATATATATATAATAAAAAAAATTCAACACTTGGCACTGTGTGATGATACGATATTGCCACACAAACTATCACAATACTATGCTGTATCAGTTTTCAGTCAAAAATGTCCATCATGGTTCCCCAGAGTCAAGATGATGTCTTGAAACAGTCCACAATCCAAATACTTAATCAAAATGGTAGCCAAAGCATTTCCATCAATCAACCAGTTGATTAATGAAAAATTGTTGCGGGTCTAAATTATAAAAACGTAAAAATATTTTAATTGCTGGGTCACAATGCACAATAAGGAGAAACTTAGTGCAGAAATTATTAGGTAATTAATTAACGTACAGTTATTATTGATTATCAATTTTGTACAAATAATCTGTCAAAAAGAAAAGAAAAAAAAGCCAAACATTTAGTGGTTCTAGTTTATCAGATGTGAGGACTGGATTGCTGTTCTGCCACAATTAGTCAATTAATTGATTATTCGATAATCAATTATACCATTTGTCTTTTTTCAAGCAAAAATCCAAAATAATGAATGCTTCCTGTTTTTCTAAATGGAAATTAACTGAATATTTTTGAGTCTTGAACTGTTAATGGATAAAAAAAACATGACATTTGGCTCAAGGGCATTGTAATGAACTTTTTTCATTATTTTCTGAAATGCTATGGAGCAAATGATTCATCGATCTATTGGGAAAATGGTGATGAACAATATGGATAGTCTTCTATGATGTTGCATACAATTTTATATAATGATATCACTTATAATAAATTAAGTATTTGTAGTTAAAATAACCACATGTGAATGTCTGCCAGTGAATTTAACACCTGAAAAATCAATATCCTCCATAACATTGATGCAAAAAATCCTCTCAATTATCTTTGTCAGAAAGAAGATCTCTGTCTCCCCATTTCACTCTCTGTCCTGTCAACATTTCATTTCAACATTATGAAAAATACACAACCACTCAGCCACAACAGGCCTCAGAACATGTAGAGCTGTTTTATTGTGGCTAAAATGCTGCCTGTGACTCAAGATTAAGTAGAGCACATTTTCTCCCTCAAACAATGGGACAAGCATTTATGGTGCCTGTTAGAGTGAAACCTTTTGCTTTAGCACAAACTAAATACAGCACTAGTTCAGAATATTCTACAGCCAACAGTTTGTGATCAATGGTTTCAGGCTTATGAGTCATTTAACATCCTGTCAGCGTTCACTGCACACCTGTCGCTCGAGATTCATGCGCTTTTCAGACTTTTCTACAAAAAAAATCCCACATCCTGTGAAAATTAGAGCCTTTTTTTAAAAAAACAAGCATAACTTCTTACGCAAAAACGCAAACAAACAAACCCAAAGCAAAACTGGGGTCTCAAAATTGCTACGTTCGTAACCATGAAATTACAAGGTAACATTATAGTTTATACAGCTATAAAAACATAATTATGTGCTGTGGCTTTATGAATACTGCGGTTTTCAAAATTAGGTCTCTTAGAAAAGCTAAATACCTTTCTGTTAATTTGTTCCCTTTTCCCAAGCCTTTGATTTGGCCACTGTGGTGAGATAAACGTTTAAAAATCACGGGGTTAGCGACTGAGACACTTTGGGCGAGCACACAAGCGTGTCGGGCCAGAATGAATATGGATTTGATTTGCAGTGCACGCCAACGCTCCAGCCAATACTAATCGCCAGGGAAAGCTTGTGAAAACCATGATGGATTCCACAGACATGGTTTTTGAGCTTGGGGTTTCATCACAAATCCATTTAAGCTTTTATGTAATTTGGTTAAATATACAGAATCCTTTTTATCTTTTTATGTGTCCATTTTTGACCCACTAGCCTTGTTGGAAAGTATGATGTAGAGGGGGAAATTCCCACTGAAACTGACCTCTTTTATGAAACTGAAGCTCGACAGTGTGTGTGTGAGTGTGAGCACATGTGTATGTGTGTGTACGGGTGTGGGCGTGTGAGTGTTTGTGTGAGTTTATTCCTATGGTGTTTAACAGAGCTCTGCCGGCACCAGCATGAGAGAACAACTCGGCTTCCAGTCCTGACCGCTGTCCAATCCAATTTCCACAGTGTTAACTGCAAAAAATGATTTGCTGAAAAGCAAAATGTCAGCCAGGAAATAAAAGCAGTGACAGGCTGCTCCACCCTGCTGAGCTTAATGAGAAATAAGACGGAGAGACTAATGTTGAGGCCAGGGAGTCAGGTTTTCTGACCTGTTACGATTCCTGAGAAATAGGGGATGAATCCAGGAATCCACAGACCTCTCTATGATTATATTCACATCACATTTATTCATCACTGTCTATAAGGTAAATGTTTTACATGTTTTAAATGTTACATGTTTTAAATACATGAATGGCAAGATCTTCCTGATACATTATATATATTTTTTTTTTCATTTTAATCAAATCAAACTTTATTTGAATAGCACTTTTCACAGTACATTAAAAATGCAGCACAAAGTGCTTCACAAAATAAAAACATACAACAAAAATACTACATACATATTGAAAACCCGCCCCTCCCACCCCCACACATGAACACACACACACACACACACACACAGTCAATATAGTCAATATAGCAACATGTCTCAGCACTAAGGCACCAGGTGAGGAAAGAACCACCAATGGGGAACTCATCCACACTGAGGTGCCACAGCCTACGGCCACAGGGAGCGCCGCCACAGAGACCACCCTGACCCAGACAGACCGGGGTAGACTCCACACATGGTGCAGAGCCCCCCAGTCCTCTGGGCCCAAGGGATCTCCAGGACAACGTCCCCGCGGGCAGACCGGACACACCTCTCAATGTGGAGGCCCCCCATGAGGAAACACTGGATCTAAAAACTAAAAGACTAAAAGACTAAAAGGCAATATGATAAGATAAAACAAGTATGAGATAAAATAATGATAAAATGCAAAAAAAGGAAAAAATTGATTAAAATAATATTAATATTAGATTAATAAATAAATAAATGAAGATTTAGAAATTTAATAACAATAAAATGCATAAAGATTTAAAAATAAATAATTTATAAGCATGAGAGATTAAAATAATAGAAAAATAAAAAGACTAAAAGAAATCAGATTCAAGAACTGTATCTCCAGACATTCACCTTCAAGTTTTTGATGACTTTGAATTTCATTTGCCTTAAAGTTGTTCATCAGAACACCATTTTATATTAACTTTTCATGTGTGTGTGTTTTTTTTTTATCATATGTAGAGACCCACAGTTATGGAATTCATTGAATAAGTCCCTTAAATTATTATCTTCCAGGCCAGCTTTTAGGTCACACTAAAAAAAATCTCATTTCATCTTGAACATTTTGGTTACTGTTTCTCCCACTAGTTATTATCAACTTCTTTTTAGGGTTATTTTTACTCTTTTTATTTATTTTTTTTACTATGGTTTGCTTTCTTGTGTGTATATAGATTTTTCTTGTGCTATGTTGTTTGTTGCTTATTTTGTTTTGTCTCAATAAATGATGTATTGACAATAATAATTTTAATCTTTTATTATTACTATCATCATTATTAGAATTTTTATATTTTTAAATGTATTTATTCATTTATTATTATTTAAATACAGAAGGACTCCGAGTAAGCCTTTCAGGCAATGAAATGACATCTATTGTATATACTTTGTATCTTCCTATTATTGTGCAAATATGTAAATAAACTTTCACTCAGTTTTGTATTTGTTTTGCTTGTTTCTGACAAAACTGAAGCATTTTCTCTTTAATGCAGAAAAATTAAGGCTCAGCTGCTGCGTTTCAGGCTTAAAATTAGGGCAATATATCAATATTATATCAATATTGTGATATTAGACTACATGTTATCTCAGATTTTGGATATTGTAAGTGTTGTCTGGTTCCTGTCTGGTTTTTAAGGCTGCATTATAGTAAAGTGGTGTAATTTTCTGAGCTGACCAGGCTGTTAAAGCTCTTCTATTATTTGCCTTTACCCACTTAGTCATCTGTATTACTGATGGTAAATTGTTAACCCTATAATATTGTTGCAATATCAAAGTATTTGGTCCAAAATATGTGATATTTGATTCTCTCCACATTACTCTGCCCTAACTGAAACTGTCAGCTGTAAGGGATTATAACTCAGGCTCTTCATATCAGTCATCACTGTGGAACCAGACAGTCAGACTCCAACTGGTTAGATCCTTAATGTGATTACTGCGAAGCGTTTGCAGCTTTCCAGCACTGAGTCAGCAAATTAATAATAGTCAGCAAATAATATCTGGCATCTTTGTAATGCTACTTTTTGTTTCCATCTCACAGTGTAATTAAAGTGGAAAAACTTGACTTGTCCAATGTCTGCCATTTGTGATGGCACAGAACCTACATGGAGTCAAGCAACTGATAGCCACTGGGGAAAGTAAAGTACTATCCTCTTCCTGTTTTGGATGCACATTAGCAGACGCACTTCCTCTGTGCCGAACACTGAGCTTTCACTTTCCCGAGAGATCGTGCCCGGTGGAAGATAAATTGAAAGCAAAGCTTAAAAGGAACCAGTCTAAATTAAAAGATTGTGTCATAGCCATTTACTTCATAATTCTAAGTTAAAGCAACAAACTTTTAAAAGAGGTAAACTATAACACCAATAACTTTGTCCAAAAAAAAATAATACAGAGAATGTTTTTCTTCTTACATTTGTCACTAGAAAAATAATTATATATTACTCCCAAACCATCTGTTCATGCATGCTCTGTCACAGGCACAAAAAAATGAGTGAAGACAAGCTTAAAAAAAAAAAAAAAAGCAGAGATGCAAAACCACTAATGACGGCTGGCTCTACAACTCCTCTAAAATAGTAGTAATAAAATATCAACTCGATGATTCGTTATCACAACACCGTATGTTTTTAAACCCTGACTTCACTTCATCCCAAACTGTGCAAAAATAGTCTCAGCCTATCACTGTTGTCACCTCTAATCTGCAAATAAGGCTCCAGTTACTGCCAAGATGGCTGCAGGCCAGAAACCCAAATATAGCCTTAAACATTACTTTAGGTACCTCTGGGTGACACACTGATGCTTCCATTATGTTACAGTTTAGGACAGAATACGTGCAGAGATGTTATTCACCAACCAAAGACTCTGACTTCACCACAAGCAAAAAACTAGATGAGAACATCAGATAACAGTAAAGCAAGCAGACACACAAACCCACTGTCCTGAGCTGAAATATTTTTCTGATCAGTTTATATATGCGTGTGTTGACTTCACATAGTGTAAATGTGTCTAACCATCCAGTGTGTGCTAGACTGCATTTCATGTTCAGTGTCCCTTAAGGACAATACTGCAAGGAATAAATTATGTGCAGTAAAAATCATATTCACATTCATAAAACCAAAAGTTGAGACCTAAATGAGTAGGGAGACAGAGGTTTGCTGGGACAGACAGTAAATAACACCAAAACAAAGCCAAACTCAAAACAGCCATCAAACAACAAACCAATGGCAGGAAAACATCAAACAGTTGCCAAACAACGACCACAGTAGATTAACTCAGCATAGATAAAGACAATGCAGCACACAGGCAGCAGCATAAAAGCAGAAGACAGCAGCCAGCAGATGCCAAGACACTGAACACAAATCTTCACAGAGCATCACAACAGCCAGCAGCATCAACATCCTCACAGCTCACAAACACTGTCACGCCACAAAGGCTGACTGAGCAGAGCCAAGACAAACTCACAATGTGCACATCAACACACGAGGTGGAG
Source organism: Epinephelus awoara (assembly GCA_035609425.1). NCBI lineage: Eukaryota > Metazoa > Chordata > Actinopteri > Perciformes > Serranidae > Epinephelus > Epinephelus awoara. Next base: position 12,009,592 of record CM069302.1, on the reverse strand, counting down.
TAAAGCAGCCGCATCTCAACAGGAGGTCCAAGGCTGTCAGTGCACCTGTGCAGGTGAAGACACGATGCAGAGCTAACAAACAGAGCAGGATACACACACGATGCAAATGCGTTATTTCCCCATAAATCCTTCCATAGCACACAGGACTGTTTGAAAGTTAATAAAGTGCAACTTACTGCGACTTGTTTGTAGCACAGCAAAGTTTGCAAACGTGCAATACAGTAGCGGTGGGCGGTGGGAGCTCGAATGATCCGCCATGACAAGGTGAAAGGTTGCGTTGGATTTACGTTGCAGTGACTCAGTTTGTCATGTGTCATCAGTGCCAGCTCCTGCTCCAATGGTGCTCTGTACATTTTAGTAAAAACTGAATATCAAATATTATATGTTGAAGTTAATTTTGTTATTTCTCTTTCAGAACAAGGACAAAAAAAAACAATTAAACATAAAACCCTCAAGACAAAAAAATGAAGTGTATGGTGCATTTTGGTCTGGAAACTTTTAGAAAGTCTCACACATTTTTAGAAAAATGTATTCAGTGTTTTCAGTAATATAACACTGGTATTGTCATTTCCATTGCCCTATGGCTTTACCATTTCAATAATTTTTTTTAAATCTCATGATATGATGGTTTAATAATATCTGTTTTAACATTACCATTAAATTTAGGCTCAGGCTACACAAAATTTAAAATGTTGCTTTTCTTATTATTTGTACATTCATGGGGAATATCAGCTGTTTGGAAATGACAGCCAATAAACATGTTCTTGATTTAACAAAAATTAATCTTGATTTTTTTTTTACTTTTGTTATCATCATGGAGTCAGCCTTCGACAGGCCTAATCCAAAGGGACGGGTGTTCAATTCACTTCAATTCAATTTTATTATAAAGCCCAATATCACAAATCACAATTTGCTTTAGAGGGCTTTACAGAATATGACATCCCTCTGTCCTTGGACCCTCACAGTGGAAAAGGAAAAACTCCCCCCAAAAAAACTTTAACAGGGAAAAAATGGTAGAAACCTCAGGCAGAGCAACTGAGAAGGGATCCCTCTTCCAGGACAGACAGACGTGCAATAGATGTGTGTACAGAACAGATCAACATAATAGATGTACAGCGATCCATATGACAAAAATGAGTGTTTAAAATCTTGCACAGGGACAAAAAATTATAATGAACACCACAAATAGAAGGCCACTTCTTATATTTAAAAAAAATCCATCTATTGTATGTTTCTTTTGGTGCCAAGTAAGTGTCACAAAAATAAAAAGGAACAGTAAAAAAATAATCACACATTACCTTGTGTGATAAAAATCATGTAAAGTGACTTATAAATGTAAACCTTTGCTCATATATATGACAAAAATACCAACAAAAATAAGGGATTATTCATTTATTTGTGAAGTTTTTTTTACAGTGTATGTATAATGTATGCAGAGTAGGGATATATTATTGGCAAGAAGAAAAACATGATGGAGATGGTGTTGGCACATATAGCAAATGGAGTTTTTCTTTGAACACAGGCATATTTAAGACAGCAATCCAAATTACTCACAAGGGCCTGTTTTCTGCCACACATATAGTTGGAAGGCCCACTCTCTCTATGGGCCCCCTCACCTCATGGGCCCCAGTGCAACCGCCCTGCCTGCACTGTCTATATTTACGCCCATTGTGGTGTCAAGCAAGAGGGGAAAAGAGTCATTTAGGATGCTGGAACGTCACTGTGTTCTGAGTGGGGGATGAAATACTCATAAAGGTCATTTTTCCTTTGTGAATAAGCCGACCCACACTTCTCCCATCAATCACACAATGAAACAAAGCAACAAGTCATCCAACGTGATTACAAATATTTGCCTGTTTGAAACTGATACAGTGGCGGATGTTGGGGTGAGGAGAGCGGAGGGCTGCGACCAGCTGTGCAAACGCAATCTAGATGATTTATGAACCCACCTGTGAGCTGCTAATGGTCCAAAATGACACTGGAGCCACTGCAGCTCTGTATCTGTGACCCGCTGATTAACCACTGCTACACAGGATGAAGAATATACAGTACAGAGACGCAGGTGGGTGGTCTGACAGTCAGAGGCGGTTTCTGCAATTTTCCTTCCATTTTAATCTCGTTATCAGTTTGTATACCCCATAAAGCTACAACATTATACATGCATATACAATTCTTTTTGATATCTGATGGCAACTCTGCACTAAAATAATATTTTGCAATGAGTGAAGTGGTTTCCTGTATGTAACAGAAGAGAAGCGGATGGAGAGATAGATAAAGCATGAGTCAGTGTGCACACAAAGGAAATAGTAAACAGAGGGGGTTCAAAAGTGGTATTAATGAGCCCCCTCACTTGGTTTCAGCCACAGGGCAAAGCATTGTGTCAGGAACACGCAGTGTTGGGGAGCAAATATTTACATGTGTAAATGTACCTGTAGACTGTTAGTTTATTTTTTAAACAACTGCATTTATTGGATTTTAATATACTTAAACAAAAAACAAAACAAGCGATACAAAACAGAACATTCACAGTAAGGCATCGCCTTAATATCAACTGCTACGACAGGGCAATACAATGAGTACTATTCCAAGGTTCAAAATAAGTAATCACCTGCACAAGTATTGACAGTCTATGGGAAAGAAAGAGTAAAGAAAATGTACATAATTATGCTGCATTCAAGAAGTTAAGACTAGTAGGCCTCTGTAGCCTTCTCCTCCTCTAGAAATGGCAAAAAAAATGTCCCCATATCTATCAAAAGTAGAATATGTACCCTTAATCACAAAGGCTTTTCAAGGGCAACAGAGTGACAGTCCAGAAAGCTTGTAAACTTGGTCTAATAGTAGATTTCCATAACATGGCTGTAAACTGTTACAGTTACTGAGAAAAAAGATGGAATTAAATGCAGTTACAAATTAAAATGTTGGTGATTACAAAGGGGTTACATCAGAATATATTCTTTTCTGTAAAAAAGCAATAGGACTACATGTTTAATATGGTACAATGTCTTAGGGCTGCTGAGAAACTGCACCTACATAGGGCAACAAAAAAGTTTATCTTGGGTGAGTTGGTACAATAGACAACCAAGAAAGGAGCACTTATGATGGTAAAGGACTGAAACCTTTGCTGCTGTTTTCATTCACATTTTATTATTTTTTGCACTTTGAGCGCCCTTATTTTTGTGCATGGATGTCCTAAATAAATAAGCCTTTGAACCTTTTTTTGTGTCTGTCCAGCTCAGTTGCATTGGTGTGCAGGTGTCTCCTCTGCATCCTATATGTTGAATATAACGTTCATTCTGTTGCCTTGTATCTTCCTCTGCCTTCTTTTGACATATTTCCATACAGTACGAGTCAGCAAAGCCATACAACAAATTCAGGTGCAAATATATGGTTTTAAGACGTTCAAGACGCTTTACTGCTTCAAACATTTGCTGGAAAAGACATCAAAAAGTAATCACGTGTAGAAAAGTTACATTACTTTGATGAAGTAATTAAAATACAACATTTTTAACAACGTAATTAGTACTGTGTTACATTTGAAAAGTAACCTTCCCAACACTGACAATAACATATGAGGGTTATTTCAAGATCAGAGCCTAATAAATGCCATAAAATACATTTTACAAAATAATCTAAGTTAACACTGAATGTTTATTTGCAGCATCAGAAGGCTGACTTTTTCATACTTGATGGTCAAGTACAAAAATGCCCTCTAGATGGCAGTATTGTGTTATAATTAATTCAATACCAGAAGGTTTCTCTGTGACAAAATGAGATAGATGAGCAGTCAGTTATTCTTAAAAAAGGAGATTATTTAACAAGCTTTACACGAGTAGCTGCCTTTAAAGAGTCATATATCATAGTTTAAGTGAGGTAGAGACAAATACATGATCAGCTGCATTAAAAGAAATTGTTTCATGGCAAAAAAAACCATTCAGCCTTTACAAGAGATGTATTCAAAATATATATCACTGAAATAATGCACAGGGGTAGCTGACAGCAGCATTACATGAAGAAATGGACAGCATAAGCATGTACAGTATGCACAATAACACACAAACACACACAGTATGGCTGCTTGACAATACTGATATTCAGTGGTGCGAGTATATGAAGGACCACATGATGGCAGAATGGGACCATAAGTGATTACATTCTCCTACAAGGTTTTTCAATCAGTAACTGAAGCATTTAACATAACCTGTTGAGACAGGTAGTTTTTGAAATGTGTTCCCGAGACCATGGGTGGATTATAGGACGTTGGGCCCCTGGGCACAGAATAAAAGGCCCCACCAATCCTCCCGCACAGGAGCACAACGATCAGAATTATTCTTATTACTTTCACAGATGAATCACGTTTTTGAGGTGCTAAAGGTCCTTGAGAACTCATGAAACTTTGCACACATACCAAAACTGAGAAAAAATGTAATATTTTATGAGTGTCGGGCTACAGCATAAAAAAAAGGCTTAATAGCGCCCCCTACAAGACTTCTACAGAGTAGCCCCCGCCCTATGTCTCACCTACATGCAAACTATGGTGCACATGTAGAATGTCCAGTTTTTGTTTTGTGTCTTTTTGTAATCATTACACAGTACATCTTCTTGTGGTCTTATTTCTCTTTGTCGTGTCTTGCATGTCTTTGTGGTCTTTTTGTTTCTCTTTGTGGTCTTTTGTGTCTCTTTGTGGTTGCCTTGCATGTCTTTGTGGTCTTTTTGTCTCTCTTTGTGGTTGTTTTGCATGTCTTTGTGGTCTTTTGTGTCTCTTTGTGGTTGTTTTGCATGTCTTTGTGGTCTTTTTGTCTCTCTTTGTGGTTGTTTTGCATGTCTTTGTGGTCTTTTGTGTCTCTTTGTGGTTGTTTTGCATGTCTTTGTGGTCTTTGTGTCTCTCTTTGTGGTTGTTTTGCATGTCTTTGTGGTCTTTTGTGTCTCTTTGTGGTTGTTTTGCATGTCTTTGTGGTCTTTTTGTCTCTCTCTGTGGTTGTTTTGCATGACTTTGTGGTCTTTTGTGTTTCTGTGGTTGTCTTGCATGTCTTTGTGGTCTTTTTGTCTCTCTTTGTGGTTGTTTTGCATGTCTTTGTGGTCTTTTGTGTCTCTTTGTGGTTGTCTAGCATGTCTTTGTGGTCTTTTGTGTCTCTTTGTGGTTGTCTAGCATGTCTGTGGTCTTTTTGTCTCTCTTTGTGGTTGTTTTGCATGACTTTGTGGTCTTTTGTGTCTCTCTTTGTGGTTGTCTTGCATGTCTTTGTGGTCTTTTTGTCTCTCTTTGTGGTTGTCTTGCATGTCTTTGTGGTCTTTTTGTCTCTCTTTGTGGTTGTCTTGCAAGTCTTTGTGGTCTTTTGTGTCTCTTTGTGGTTGTCTTGAACGTCTTTGTGGTCTTCGTGTCTCCTTGTCATTATTTAGTGTCTCTTTGTGGTTGTTTTGCATTTCATTGTGGTCTTTTTGTGTCTCCTTGTCGTCATATTATGTCTCTTTGTGGTCATTTTGTGTCTCTTTGTGGTTGTCTTGCATGTCTTTGTGGTCTTTTTTTTCTCGTTGTGGTTGTTTTGCATGTCTTTGTGGTCTTTTGTGTCTCCTTGTCGTTATTTTGTGTCTCTTTGTGGTTGTTTTGCATGTCTTTGTGGTCTTTTGTGTCTCCTTGTCGTCATATTGTGTCTCTTTGTGGTCATTTTGTGTCTCTTTGTGGTTGTCTTGCATGTCTTTGTGGTCTTTTTTTTTCTCTTTGTGGTTGTTTTGCATGTCTTTGTGGTCTTTTGTGTCTCCTTGTCGTTATTTTGTGTCTCTTTGCGGTTGTTTTGCATGTCTTTGTGGTCTTTTGTGTCTCCTTGTCGTCATATTGTGTCTCTTTGTGGTTGTTTTGCATATCTTTGTGGTCTTTTTGTGTCTCTTTGTGGTTGTTTTGCATGTCTTTGTGGTCTTTTTGTGTCTCTTTGTCGTCATTTTGTGTCTGTGGGTTTTTTTTAATGTCTCCTTGTTTTTGTTTTGCAAGTCTTTGTGGTCATGATGTGTCTCTTTGTGGCCCCTCAGTAATTCATCCACACCCAAGTCAGCAGCTGACTCTGGGTCCAACAACAGGTGTGTTTCAGAGTTGGTATTTACATTTCCACAAAGGATACAATGTCATAACTTCCCAGTCACTGCTTGAGTGTCTTTATCAGACCTGTGTGGTTCAGATGCGGTCATGCTTAGAAACAAGACCACACAGAGAAAACTTTTTGCAAAATTTTAATACATTTTTTCATGTTGGCACAGTTACATCTTCTTAGAAATGCTGCTGCTGGATGCTACATCCCTGTGAACAATCATGTGATTATTCCGCTTTGTGCTGTTTACAAAGCCTTTTCCACAGACGCTGCATTTGTACGGTCTCTCCCCCGTATGGATCCTGATGTGTATTTTCAAGTCTGTTCTTTGAGAAAAACAGTTTCCACAAGTGTCACACTTGTATGGCTTTTCACCCGTGTGGGTTCTTATGTGCTTTGTCAAAGTTGTGCTGAGCGTGAACCTTTTCTTGCATCGAGGGCATTTATAAGGTTTCTCCCCTGTGTGCACGCGAGTGTGATTTTTAAACGCAGAGGAATCTGCAAAGTCCTTCCCGCACTCGCTGCATATGTAGGGTTTCTCGCCGGTGTGAACCCTCGTGTGCTTCTTCAGATTAGCACCGCAGCTGAATTTTTTCCCACAGGTTTGACAAACGTATGGCTTCTCGCCTGTGTGAGTTCTCATGTGTTTGGTAACCGCTCTCATCTGGGCAAACCTTTTCCCACAGGAGTCGCACTGGTAGGGCTTCTCTCCAGTGTGAGTTTTCGTGTGTCGCTTCAAGGCAGATTTCTGGATGAAGGTCCTCTCACAGTAGCTGCATTTAAAAGGCTTTTCGCCAGTGTGGATTCTCATGTGAACTTTTAAATTTTTCAAGCAGGAGAAGGTGTTTCCGCATTCCACACACTCGTGAGATTTGTTGCCATTGGTACCAGCTGATGTTGTGGTCCGATTGCGTCTCTCTTGTGATGTTTGTGTTTGGCCATTGCTACATTTATCCTTTGGCTGTGGATCAATACTTGTAACTGACTTTGGCTCTTCATCCTTATTTTTCTTATTTGGTTTTGGCTCAGCATTTGTAGTTGATGTTGTGTTATCGGATTTCTTCTTTGGTTTTGTCTCAGTGCTTACAGATGATGTGTTCGCGTGGTTTTTCTTTGGTTTTACAGTATTTGCAGCTGATGTTGTGTTCCCAGACTTCTTCTTCGGTTTTGGGTTGGCACTTGTAGTTGATGATGTGCTCCCAGAGTTCTTTGGTTTGGGCTCAGTATTTGTAATTGATGTGTTCTCCGCACTACGTTTCTTCTTTGGTTTTGGTGCGGTTGGTGTTGCGTTGCCATGGTTTTTTGTCCTGTGATCTTGGTCATCGTCTTCATCACAGGTGTCAGGTTGATACTCAAAGTCGCTGTTTGGTTGTGATGCCGCAGAATTAGTCGTGTCAGATTCAGATCTCACACACTGAATACGGATTTTGTCGAGGGGATCACCCTCTGCTGTACTCCTCTGCTTCGCTACAAGTTGCTCTCCCTCCTGACTGGTGCAGACTTCCTCTTGTTCCTCTTTAATCCATGGAGGCTCTGGCTTCCCCTCATGGTTACAGGGCTGCTGGTCAAGAAGAACTTCCTTCTCCTCCTTCTTACAGACAAATGGCAGTGGGAGCTCTGAAGAGACAAAACATGGAATATTAATATTTTTCCCCCCATGTAGCTTCATTAAGAATTGTACAATTTTGTAACTTCTGATGTATGACTTAGTATTTAAGCATTGGGACAGTATAAAAGGAGCAATAGTCTGCAGTGAGTTTAACAATTTAGTCAGTCAGTCGGAGCTTTGCAATACATTAATTCACCCTTTAGGCACTGAGCAGAAATGATTGGGCTGGGGTCATAAATAGTGGAATTATAAGTTGTCTTTTGCCTGAGGGGGCAGCAGTCCAACTGTTATTAAGTTCTTTCTCATTCTAGATTTAAAGCTACTTAATTCCAGCTTTCCCTTATGACAATGAAAAAAAGAAGTTCAATTTAGACAAAAAAAAGACAGCTTCTCTGTGCAGCGTGGATCATGAGGGTGCATTTTGCTATTATGTAAAAAGCAACAGTCATTCCTCGGTATCAAAAACAGTCGCTGCCCTGCACTATCTCAACACCACTGTATCATAACGGTAAGAATTACAAAATATTTAAATAATTTTTTTGTTTGAGTCACTGAGTTACATGTCCTGATATTGATGAACTGAATTTCAGAACAGACTGCAAAATAAATTAATGTTAACATAACAATAACAGCGGCATGGTGGTTCAGTGGTTAGCAATGTCACCTCACAACAAGAAGAGCTCTTATCAATAAGAGTACAGAACAACTGATAAAGTGTGCAATTAAACCAAATAGTGAACACAGTAATCACAGGAAGTTGCAAAAGGTGCAGTGTCAATGGATTTTGAGCCGATTATTTCTTGTGAATATTGCATCAGAGATGTTTTTCTGATATCTTAAGAATCGTTACACAATACTGTCTTTTTTTTAACAGTCATGTAGGCCTATACTCAACAGGCTTATTTGATTGACAGATTCAGTGCTTTCTTCTCCCTGATGTTTGGCCATTGTTCTTTGAGCTCTTTGTTTTTTCTATTGCATACTTTAATGCAGGGTGGGGCTGTTTTTAAACAGAGAGTTAAGGTTCTGAGAGAGTACACCCAGGACAGATCGCCAGGCTGTCGTAGGGCGGACACATGAAGATGGGCAACCATTCATGCCTACGGGCAATTTAAGGTCACCAATTAACCTGCATGTCTTTGGGCTGTGGGAGGAAGCCGGAGCACCCAGAGAAAACCCACACTTACATCGGGAGAACATGCAAACTCCACACAGAAGGGCTCTCCCGCCCCTGGGTTCGAACCAGGTACCCTCTTGCTGTTGCATTTCTGAGAGATATTTATTTGACAGCTAGAGTTACAAAGGTAAGGTAAAACTTTAATGTCCCCACACAGTAGTCATAAGTAAAACAAGCAGACAACAAGCACACAGAATCCAATATCACACGCTGTCAGGGTTAAATCATGGACAAAGGACGATCTCTAACGCTTAGTGCTGCATTTAGGGAGGCAAAACCTCTGCCCCGATGGAAGTATCTGAAAATCAAGATTTTACAAACAACAAATATGAGCAATTTACTAAATATGATCCTGTCCAACAGTCTATAAAAGCAGTTAAACCATGCTCCACCTTCACCAGCTGTAACATTTGATAATAATATTCTAAAAACATGATAGGATATATATAATATTCTAACTCTCTGAAAGCCACATGCCCAACAAGTACATTTTGCTGTATACTGTTGCACTTTTACTCAAGTAAGACCTTGAATGTAGGACTTTTATTTGCCATTTCTACAAAGTATCACTACTTTTACCCAAAGATATGAGCAGACCTACTTCTTCCACCACTATTTGAACTTGTTTAATTGACAATTACAATGACTGTGCAATATCATTTAGATTTTAAATTACCTGGCAGGGCTACAAGCACACACAAGTAACTTATTTATATAGACAGTAGACAAATAGCAGGATGAACCTGCAACAGCATCTGAATTTTTAAATACACACAACCCTACAAGTTAGAATAATGTCAAAATAACAAATTAATCGCACTGACCTGTCCTGCGCAGCCTTATGTGAGGCTTCAAGAGGAAATCCAGCAGTCTGCGCTGACGCACGACCCTCTCCTCGTACACAACAATAGTCTGCTCACACACTCCCAGTATCTCCTCCACGGCAACATTCAGTCGCTCTTTGATTAACTCCCTCAAATTCTCAACTGCAGACATTTTCACTGAATAACAACTTCAGTCATTTGGCTGTAACTCACTCAAACTGTTTTTAGTGCAACGCTTATCTGAGCAGAAACCACTCATTTCCTGTCAGCGCTATTTCTTGCTTATCAATCTACTCATCAGAGACAACCCTTCTTAAACTGAAAGACGGCAATTCTTAGCTACCCAATCAGGATCTAACAAGTGCCTCACTATAGAGATGACTTTATAGGCTATTGCAGCATATGAGTTGGAGTTGATGTCTGCCAAACAGCTGCACAAAATGTCAATTGCAAGCATCAATATTACAAGGACATCATTTTAGGAAAAAGAGTGATATGACTTTATTAAAAAGTGATGAAGTAAAACATCAACAATACATTCACTTTGTCTGTTTTACGTAACAATTGTGCTCATTACGTAGAGGTTAAGGCATTAAGAGAACAAAGAGGCAATCTCTCCCTCATTTGCTCAGTACAATCAACAATATAAACTCTGATTAAAACAATGACAAATTGGTTTTAACAGATTTTAATTATGTCAACCATTTTTGTGCTTTAACTGTCATGCAAGGCCAGGATTCAGCTCTGGAGGACTTCTCAGATTGGCAGCCCGTGTGTCTGCTCCGAAAGAGTCCTTCTCAGTATCTTGACGCACGTGAACATCTAAATCCCAGTGTGAGAAAAATATTAACAGATGTTTAACAAATTCTCTGTGTAACAATCCTCAGAAATCGAGATCCAAGACTGCCTCTGGAGACAGGCAACAGATTCTTCCAGGGAGAGGCAGGAAGATCACTAGATTCCCACCATTCATACTTTTTGGTGAATACACTAAAAACATTTATCAAAAACAGCTTACAAAATTGCTTCAATTAAAGCATCTCAAAGTTATTTTGAGTCACCATCATGAGGCCAAAACCAGTGAGTAGACCGTATTAAGACAGATACTGGCACTGTGTGCAAAAGGCAGCTTTCTCAATAGTTTCAATAAAATAACTCAAAACAGAACAAAGGTTTGACACGAGCTGATTGTCCAGCAAAGAACTGCATTTGTAAGTCAAATACTTTCAAGAAGATTATTCCAGGTCAATAAAAAAAAGTGATTATGTCTGTGATGTCTCGCTTTGCAGTATTTTAGCATCTGATAAGACTTTAATCTCATAGATCATCCTTCCTGGATTGTATTTCATCACCTCTCTAGTACTTTAAGCAACAAACTCTCAGCAAAGTCTGACACGAGCTGCCTAACGGACTGAACTCGGCTCCGGCAGCAAAAACAAGGCATTATGACTTAATGTACAATCTATACCATGAAGTAAAACTAAGAAAAGAAAAAAAGAACATCAACTGTACAAAGTCTGAAAACAGGTCATGAGACATAATGTACATGTACAGGGTTTAGACCAGTGGTTCTCAAGCAGGGGTCCGATGACACCAAGGGCTCCTTGAGGGAGTGTGTGTAAGTCATAAGTCATAATAAGTCATCAGTTTCACTTCCTGTGCAGTTATCTCTTCAGCGGTTGTTGACAACTTTTTGCCTGGGCCCAGACCTTTGAATCCACCCACTCCACTCATTTCTAGTTGACTGGAAACATGGTTTAATGAGTTTACAAGTCTGTCTGTCATCAGGTAATTCAACCATAGAATTGTAATCTTAATTGTTTCTAACAACCAAAATCTTTTCAGGTGAAGGTCCCTTAAGTTAAGAACAGCATAAACCTGCAATTACAACTGAATCCAGGAGGAGTGCTTAAAGCCTTATGTGGCTCACGAGGGAGCTGCATTAAGGTTGATAAATTGTCTCAGCGTTATTTGGAATTGAATACTACTAAGAACATGAATCAAAAATAATCAGGAAGTGTGGAGTTAGCAAGACATGAGCTTGCCAAACATCTGTAGCCCGTTCCTCATTTCTGACTGAGGCTAGCAGTAACAGGCTACATTATTTGCTGCTAAAAGGACACCAAAACGATTGACCTAAGTGCTATAACCGTGTTGCATTGTGGGTAATGTAGGCGCCAGATTTTGACCAGGAAGAATGCATTAAATAAAAAGACAATATTTCTGATTCTGATACATCTATTTGTACAATTTTTAACCATCAACCACGACTACATTCACATTCAACATTGACTACATTCACAGGCACACTAATATTCCACTATCATTGTGAAAGTGACAATATTCTGTCTTTAATATGGAAACAGCAAACAAACAGCATTAGTTTGAATTAAGCCTTTTTCCAAATGAATTTTCCGATTAAGAAACGTGCCGGTATTATTCGGATTTAAGGAGCATTCCTGGACACAGCTGGCTCTGTGGGGTAGAGCTGCATGCCCAAGAGAAAAGCCCACATTTTTGGTCGGAAGGAGAAAAACGCCTGCTTTTAAACATTTTAAAAGACTTGCATACTGGCAGGTTTTTGGATATGTGCAAATATCGCAATGCCGACCTTTTCAAGAAGATGGCTGAGGGAATGACAGAGGCTGTGTTCGCACTGTTGAACCAGTCCACTATCAATGGAAAACTTTGAGCAATCAATTTTTCCATACTTTGATATGATGATATCTTTGATATGAACAGGAATATTAGTGCAATAGTCACTTTAGTTTGCCATGTAAACAACTTAGCAGGAATATTCTTTTTGGGAATAAGGGCAAAAACCATAATGTTCCATGCATGTAAATGTAGTCAATGTTACAGGAGTGCCTTCTTAAATCAGAGGAGCACTCCTTAAAATACAATGACAACTCAAAATACCAGTAGCAATTAGACACAAGTGCAATTCATTTCATTATATCATAAGTCTGGTGAACCAAACGCAGACAGTCTTTTAAGCAGTGGAGCTTTCTGTATCACTCGTGTGTACTTTCTTGTGCTTGTGGAGTTTGTTCCACGTGGAGAACTTTTCTCCACACGCACTGCATTCGTAAGGCTTCTCCCCGGTATGTAACCTCATGTGTGCTTTCAGTTCTGTTCTATGACCAAACACCTTGTCACACACATCGCATTTGTATGGCTTTTCCCCCGTGTGTGTTATGATGTGCCTCGTCAAAGTCGTCCTGGTGGCAAATTTCCTCTTGCACTGGGAGCACTTGAAGGGCTTTTCCCCCGAATGCACCCGCTGATGATTTTTGAACGACGAGGAGTCCGCAAACTCCTTCCCGCACTCACCGCAGCTGTACGGCTTCTCGCCTGTGTGGATTCTCATGTGCTTCTTCCTATTCACAAGCGAGCTGAAGCTTTTGTCACAGGTGTCGCATTTGAATGGCTTTTCCCCGGTGTGAACGCGGACATGCAGGTCGAGGTTATAACGCCGGTTGAATCCGTTTCCGCAGACCTTGCATTTGAAAGGCTTCTCAACGGAGTGAATTACTAGATGTTTGTTCAAGTCCCAACTCTCCCTGAACATTTTACCACAAGTGTCACATTCGAAAGTCTTCTCAACTGTGTGGGATTTCATATGAAATTTGTAGTTCTTGAAGTTACTCATCACTTTGCCGCACCTGTCACACTTGTAAGGGTTGTCATCGTCCTTGGTGCTACCGCCTGATTTGTTCCCATGGTTTTTCTTTGGTGTTTCATTTGATGATGTGCCCTCATCGTGACGCTTCTCATGCTGTGTTTCCTCTGAACTTCTGTTTGATGATGTCCTGTCATCCTTGCGTCTCTTTCTTGGTGTTGGGTCAGTGCTTTCATTTGACTTTGTGCTCCCCTCCTTACGTTTCTTATTTGGTGTTGGCTTAGGACTTGTGGTTGATGTTACTTTCTCATCGTTAACTTTCTTATTTGGTTTTGGTTTAGAGCTTTTAGACGATGCTGTCTTCTCACTGTCAGAATTCCTATTTGGTGCTGGCTTAGTGCTTGTAGTTGATGTTATTTTCCCATCGTTGGGTTTCTGTTCAGCTGATTTTGTCTTCTCACTGGTGTCATTCTTATTTGGTGTTGGCTCGATAATCCCAGTGGAAGTCCTTTTCCCACCACTGTGTTTCTTAGAAGATGCTGGTTTAGTCCTTGAAGTCGATGTTGCTTTCCCATCGCTGGGTTTCCTATTTGATGTTGGATCAGTAGTTTTAGCTGATACCTTCTTCTCATTGGCCGATTTCTTACTTGCTGTTGTCTTAACACTTCCAGAAGAGGTTGGTCCCTGATCTCTGTTTCTCTCGTTTGGTGTTGGCTCACTATTTCCTGTTGATGTTGGTTCATCATCATTACATTTTTCGTTTGGTGTTGGTTCTGTACTTTTAGTTGACGTTGTGCCTTCACCGTGATGTTTCTTATTCTCCTTCAGCTCAGTACTTTTGGTTAATGTTTTATTGCCATCGCCACATTTCTTATTTGATGTTGGCTCAGCATCTGCATTTGATGTTGTGTTCTTGTTGTTACATTGCTTATGTGGTGCTGTTTCCGCACTTGTAGTTGACATTGTCTTCTCATTGGTACATTCCGTATTTGGTGTTGGCTCAGCGCTCACAGGTGAGGATGGTCTCCCATCTTTGCCTTTATTATTTTGTGTTGGGTCACTATTTACTTCTGATGTTGGTTCGTCATCATTGCACTCATTTGGTGTCAGCTCTGCGTCTGTAGCTGATGTTGGGGTCTTATCGTTGCATTTATTTGGTGTTGGCTCAACACTTCCAGGTGAGGTTGGTCTCCCATCTTTGCTTTTCTTATTAGGTGTTGGTTTCTCATTTGACGTTGTGTTCTCACTGTTACCTTTCCCATGTGGTGTTGGCTCAGTACTTGCAGCTGATGTTGTTTTTCCACTGTGTGATTTCTTATTTGGTGTTGGCTCTGAAACTCTGTTTGATTTCGTGCTCCCATTGCCAATGTTTGCTGGTGTTGTCTCAGTGATTCTGATTGACGTCATGTTCTCGTGATTTTGTTTCTCAGTTAGCGTAGGGTCACTATTTCCACCTGATGTTATGTTTTCATTGTTCCGTTTCTTACTTTGTGTTTGCTCTGGACTACTGGTCGATACTGTGTTCTCATCAGCACATGTCTCACTTGGTCCCTCCTCAGTACTTGTAGCTGATGTGTCCCCATCGTTGCTTTTCTTATCGGACGTTTGCTCAGTAACTGTGGCTGATGTCGTGTCCTCGTCATCGCTTTTCTCATTTGGCGTCGACTCTATAAGTCTAGTTGGTGTTGTACCTCCATGGTTACAAGTTAACTGATCTTGGCTCTCAGATGTAACACAAGAGTTTTGAGAAGCAGGTTGGTGGTCAGTGCTTGATGCTGATACTGCAGCACTCTCCCTTTCAGACTTAGGTGATATGTCTTCGTCTGAGTTGCTGGATTGAGGATCTTTACTCACTGCACTCACAGTCTGGTCAGTGTCCAAAGGTTGAGACTGGTCACTGAGGACACTTCCCTCACCAGCTGGAGTCAACTTAGAAGCTTCAGTCTCTTGTTGCTGTGGAAGCTGCTGTCGTTTCTGACTGATGCACATTTCCACATGTTCCTCTTTAATTGGTGGAGGATCTGATGGGAGCCCTGAAGGGAAGGACACGGGAATATGACAATGATGAAATGGTGTACATATACAAGCCCATATTTAATAGCTGTGATTAAGAAAGTCCCCTACCAAGGACTGAGAATGCAGGACATGTTGACAGCCACAGCTTATATACCTTTAGAATTTCTTGCGTCCTATTTAAAATCTAAGGCATGACGTGTCAGTGTCTGTACTCCATCGTACCACAGATACATAATCTGTAATCATGAGATACAGTCCTCATTGTGCACAGTTATTTGGGTCAGGTGATGTTGTAATAATTGTACTGAATTGACTAATTGTTCTCTTAATGTATATTGCTGCATAGTTGTATCTGTTTTCTTGTAATACAGTTTTTGTGGCTTGTCAATTATTTTACTTGCCATAGTTACAATCCTAGAGAGTTCAACAAGTACTCAGTTCTCAAAGTAATACACCAATACAAGTTAAGAGTCCTGCATTCAAAATCCCACTTGAGTAAACCTAGATTTATTATCAGTAAAATGTATTTAAAGTATCAAAAGTACTTGTTCAGTAGCAAAAAATGGCCCCTGTGAGTGATGTATTGTGACGTCATTAGATTGTTAAGACTGATGCATTAGTGTAGCAGTACAATTTTACTGCTGAAGCTGAATGAGGTGGAGCCAGTTTTATATACGTAACCTAGTTGTTGGGCCCCCTCTAGTGGGTCACAAAATGAATCTGAACAAAATGCTGCACAACTTTCATTTTTGGACTTTGATTTTTGCAGTTTTATGGAATATTTCGGACCACAGCTGTTTAAATGAAACCATCTGTGAAGTCTGAACAGGGACTACTGTCTCTGTGGAAAGAAATGTTGGGGAACCACTGGTTTAATATTTAAAATGTAGTTTGTATAAGCTTTTACAAGCCTCTGCGTTGCAATGGAGTAAAAGTATAAGTAGCATAAACAAAGTAAAGCACATGTGAAACTGCACTAAAATACAGTGCTTGAGACAGTGCAGGCCTATAGTGTCCATCATGGCTTCTTGATGACACATTGCAGCTGCAGATAAAGGCAGTGGTGAGGTTTAGCATCTGTAACTGTTGTGCATGGTCTTATTCCCAACAGAATGCGACTTCCGCAAATAATGTGGCATCACGTGCTCGGGTGTGTGGTTAAAAAATAACCACGTTCAAGTGTAGTGACGGTTTGGACATGTCTAACTTCCTGAGTGAAATGTGACACCCAACAGTAACCACCACAACATTAGCTGTTCTCTCAATGATCATTGTCGTTGTACCTGTCTGACTGGTCTGTCTGTGAGGTGGGGCTTCACATGGCAAAAAATAAAGATGTAATTTGAGAGATACTTCTGAACTGTTAACACAGAACTGGCTTAAATTGAATATTGTAAAATATTTTCCATACCTGTCCGGTGTAACTTTATCTCAGGTGACAACAGGGCGTCCAAAAGTCTGCGTTGACGAGCGATTTCTACCTCGTAGTTTTCTATCCTCTTCTCAAATGCTCCCAATATTTCCTGCGCAGCCGCGGTGAGTCTGTCACACACAAACGCTCTCATACTTTGTACTGAAGCCATTGCTGAAGGAAATTTAAAACACGTTTTCCTCCGCTAAAACTTCATACAACTCCGACGTGAGTTCCCAGCTTACTTCCGCATCTGTCGTTACGTAATAACAACAACATCTGTCATTGAAAGCGAGCTCACACTGCCACCTACTGTCCTGGAGGCGAAAAGGCATGGTCTGACCCACTCCAGTCTGAATCTCACTCCTCTGCATAAACCCAGTTGTAAAGTGGTAACTGATGAGGTGAGATAGATGAGTTATTACAAAAGAGAAAGTAAACAGCCAGAAAAAGAGGTGAGTTCACAACATCACTGCCTGAACCTGACCAACATGAAGCACTTTTACTGGATTAAATTGGAGATATTCCAAAGTAAAAGTCTAATATTTGCACCTTGAAATAGCTAAAATTATTAATACCTAACATGCTAAAATGCTGAAAAAAATCTGAAAATGACTGATATATTTTCCAAAGCAAGAGTCCCACATATCTACCTTGAAACTCTAAACTTCAGGTGCTATAAAGAGACATTACTCCACGGTTCCTGCCATTGATTTATATATTTAAGTCTGGGGCATGTGTCACTACACCAATACTGAAAATCAAGCATTCTTCCTGTATCAGTTTGGAGATTTTCTAAAATAATATACTTATCCGAGTACCGCTAAAATACTGTATAGCTGCATTTTAGTGGTATTCAATTATAAGTACACAGTGTTGTATAATCTTCCTTTAATCTCTGTTAAATGCACAGGATGCGACACTGCTAATTTTAGAAAGTAAAAAGGACACGAGCAACCACTTTGATAATCCATTAATCTTTTAATTAACTTATCAAGCAGAAATGTAAAAGCTGTTTTGTCTGACATGTAACAGTGGTAGTGCATAAAAACAGCAAACAGGCACATTTACAGTACATTTAATATACCCTTTAAAAAAAAAATGGTAACATACAACACTGATGTCAGTCCCTCTCAAATGTTAAATCTGGCTGAATGTGTCGGAGGCTTTTGGAACTTTTATCACTTGAGGCACAAACTCTTGTTAAACTGTAAACTAAAAGTGATTCAGAGATGCTTCGTGAATTTGGTAAAACCGTTAAGATCACAGCATGATTTTAATGAAATTGAACTTGATGTGCATTTTTTTTTTATATAAATCTTTTGATTGAAATGGTTTCAAAGAAATACTGTTTGCTAACAGAAATATAAGTAATACAGTTTTAAGTGCTATATCGTAGGCGACTGGACTTGCTCGGGTTTCTTGAAGATGCTTCACCTCTCAGGACAGAACTACCATGACCTGGATGACTGAGAATTTTCACCAACAAGTAGAACAGTCAAATGAAGTAAAACTTAACATTAAGATTTCACAATCCCATCTTAAGTGAACATATTTACATTCAGTTAGAGATGTAGCTACTGCAAAGGTGTATTTAAATCAGTTATAGAATACTTCTCCAGAAGAGTTTCAGCTCTATGGTTTCTCCTGTGTAAACTGATCATCAAGTGTTTTTAGTAAAATCAAACAAGTGCTGCAATTACGTCACGTCTTCGAGTTCTCGTGTTGGTTTTTTGACTGTGAACTTGCATCACACATATTTTTAAGGCTACTTGTCTATATGCATTCTCATATGTTTTGCTAAATAAGACACATCAAAGAATCTTTTTCCACAGATCTTGCAAAGATACGGTTTCTCACCAGTGTGGGCTCTTCTAATGTGGACTGTCAGGTCACCACTAAGTCTGAAGGCTTTCCCACATGTTGTGCAAACATATGGTTTCTCACCTGTGTGGATCCTCATGTGCTTTTTCAAGTCTGGCCTCCGACTGAATTTTTTCTCACAGGTGATGCATGAAAATGGCTTCTCACCTGTGTGGATTCTCGTATGAGTTTTCAGAACTGACATATAACCAAATCTCTTCCCGCAGGTCTTGCAGATGTACGGTTTCTCGCCCGTGTGGGCCCTCATGTGCCTTTTCCATGCTGAAATGTCACAGAATGTTTTCCCGCAGGTCTTGCAAAGGTACGGTTTGTCGCCTGTGTGGATCCTCATGTGGCCCTTCAAGTCACTGCTCTGTCTGAAAGCTCTCCCGCATGTCTTGCAAGTATACGGCTTCTCGCCCGTGTGGATTGTCAAATGCCTTTTCAACACTTGCATGGCGCAGAAGCTTTTCCCGCATGTCTTGCAAAGATACGGCTTCTCACCTGTGTGCATTCTCATGTGGAGTTTCAGGGCACTGCTAATTCTGAAACCTTTCCCACATGCTTTGCACAAATACGGCTTTTTATCTGCGTGGATGAGTAAATGAGTTTTCAGTACGGACATGTAACCAAATCTTTTCCCGCAGGTCTTGCAGAGGTAAGGTTTCTCACCGGTGTGAATGCTAAGGTGTATACTCAGTTTTGACTCAGACTTAAAATCTTTCCCACATGTGTCACATTTGAAAGGCCTTTTGCCTGCCTGAGTTTTACGATGAAGCTCTGACAAATTAAGGCTGTTAACGCTGTCACTGTGACTTCTGCTTTTGTAATGTCTTTTTTTAGGTTCGGCCTCTGCATCTCTACTCGATCCTGAGTCTCCATGCTTGTCTCCTGTCTGATCCTGGCTCTCGGCTACATGAGGGCTGTGAGAGAGGAGTTGGTGGTCACTGTGTGCTTCTGGTATGTCGATTACTGACTCTTCCTCCAGAGTTGTATCAGGATTGAAATACAGAGTCTGATCTTCACTGTGGTCACTTTCCTCATATGTTGGAGTCAACATAAAGGTATCAGCCTCCTCCTTCAGTTCAAGGTGCTCTCTCTCCTGACTGGTGCAGAGTTCCTCCTCTTCCTCTTCCTCCTTAATCTGTGGAGGCTCTGGGTCCTCTTGGTCCAGACTCTCCTGGATACAGAGCTGCTGGTCATCGAGAACCTCCTCCCCCTTACAGACATGTGGGAGCTCTGGAGGGACAGACAACAAAGGGAAAGGATGCTACTGTAAAGATAGAAAAACAGACATCTCTTCAAACCATTATAATCCTATATATATGAGTCAAACTCGTTAGTTTTTCTAAGGACCACTGATGTTTTTCCGCACCTATCCTGTGTAGCTTTATTTCAGGTTTCCAGACGATATCCAACAATCTGCGCAGACGCTCGATCTCTTCCTCGTACTCGACGACAGTTTTCTCAAAAACTCCGAATATCTCCTCAGCAGCTACAGCCAGTCGCTCGTTCACAAACTCCCTCAAATACCCAAGAGAAGACATTGTTTCCACATGACAAACAAAACAAACAAACAAAAGAATTACCGGCGCTACGACTACAATCTCATCTTCTAGCTAATTCATTACGCGCATGCAGCTAAAGCTACGAACGGTTCTATTGTTTACTTCCGCTGGTGTCACACTGTTAAGCTCCGACGGTGGACGTGCAGGAGCTTTTTCTGTCCGCTTTCGACTGATGGCTTTAAAAAAAAATCCGTGCTTAATTTCAGATTAAGGAAGTCTGTAGAACAAGTTTTGCTCCTGTACTTCATCTGTGTGATTATAATTATTACTGTTTTTCTCTCCTTTTTTAAAATTTTCACTGTCAATGGCAAGGCAGCTTTATTTGTATAGCACATGTCATACACAAGGGCAATTCAAGGTGCTTTACAGAGCAATAACATATGGAACATAATAAAGTGTACAGAAAAGGGGAAAGAGAAAACTAAATTACAAATTACTAAATGATGTGCAATTTAAAAAAAATCACCATTGAAATGAGCAAAAGTGCTGAAGAGGTGCGGAGATAAAAAAATTAAAAAAAAAGATTTAAATTTTAGTTTAAAAATAAGGTTGCAGTCATGACAAGGTGGAATATGCAGTGTAAAAAATGAACGTTTTTAGCAGTGACTTAAAATGGGTTTGCCTATATACGTGTCAGAGTGAATGTCTATGCAGTCTTCTAATGTTTATGTCATTTTTGAATATAATGTATACTCATATTATACACAGCTGGGGAAAATAAACCTGTACAATGTATTGCTGTCCATAAAAACTGACTAAAAAAATAGGTGTTTAAAACAAAATAAACAAATAAGCAATGGTAGATGAAGTGTCTGTGTGAATATTTATGGCTGCTACCAAGTCAGGATGGCCGAGCGGTCTAAGGCGCTGCGTTCAGGTCGCAGTCTCCCCTGGAGGCGTGGGTTCGAATCCCACTTCTGACAGACAAGTTTTGTGTGTGGCAGTAACACTGTCCATTTGGACTTGGGTTGGAAAGCAGAGGGCCGCGTGCTAGACTCCCCTTCCACACGGAATATGAAACGCGGCCTAGTGGCTGGGGAGGTGCAGGTTCACCATAGTGCCCATGTGCAAGTCACCAAACCCCCAACCACTCAGGGTGCCTGACCAAGGCGAGGGGATTAATAAAGTATATAAAAAAAATAAGAAAAAAATCAAAGACACACTTATATCAAATTGGTGAGATGAATCATCCAAGGCATATTTTTCCCATATATGTATCATAGCATTACAACACATTTGCAAGATGTATTTTCCTATAATGGTGGTTTTGTTTTCTTTTCAGTCAGAAAAAAATTCACAGATGGTCTGGTTTTGCGATGCACCCAAATTTCAACTTAACATTTTATTCATTCTTACTATGTGTTTATATATAGCCCACATACAATACAAGGACTCCAATCCGAATCTGGACCCAAATGCAATTTAATCCAGACCCTTTATAAGATTTCATGGAACCTGAATCAATTCTTGACACTGTAGAAATTTAAGTATCACTGATATAAAGCTACATATTAGCAGTACTCACTGTTTATATATGTCAAGCGGCTTTTCACAATTTGTCGCAACTCTTGTTTAATTAAATTTTTTACCTTCCAAGTTTTATTTATTTATTTACTTGTTCATACGACAAGGACAAATGCATAAGACATTGCTTCATATGTAAAATATAAAGTAGATTTGATACACACAGGTTTCTACCCATGGCTAATTTGCAACCCCTGTCCCTGGTTAGGCTTTTAGAATTAAACTTTAAGTTATATATATATATAAAAAAGAAACAAGTAAGCAGTGGAGATAACTGCTAAGATGTGAAAGTGTATGTAAGAGAGGGTTTATTCCACTTATAATTATTGCACTTTTATTCTCTGATATTAACTAACATTAACCAGCAGCTATTTTCATAATCAATTAATCACTCATAAATCATCAAACAAAAATGGCAAAGATGAGACAGAATTTGGTCAGACACAAATGTCAGATAATGCATGAAAATAGCAAAGAGAAGAAGGCATGTTTGTATTTATTGGACTTCTTACATGGTCATAAAAACAACAATGGTCAGTCACTCTTAAATGTAAAATCCACTTGGGGTAAAGATGTGCAGGAGGCTTCATACAGATACAGAACACATGGTTCTTAAGTACTTTTTAAACATATTAAATTAAAGTGATTGAGAAACTTCAGAAATCAACATTTGGCACAACCAACAACCATCATGATCACACCATTATTTTAACATCCACTGCAGTGAACTCACTGTAAACTCACATTTGTCCTTGATTTGGGAGATTATGATTGCTTTAGACATAATATTGCAAACAAAATAATAAGTAATACAGAGTCATACAAAGGAAAACTTTACATTAACATATTGACATATCATCCTTACTTTAATATTGTACATTCAGTAAGAGAACTGTAGCTACTGGATTTCATTTGGTTGGTGAACTCGTCTCCACAAAAGCTTCCGCTTGATATTTTCTCCTCTGTATATTGATCCAGGTGTTTTTTCACGAGTGTGATTTGAGTAACACTTTTCCCACAAGTGCTGCAATTATGTTTTTTTGTTTACATGAACCACTAGAACTGAATAGTTTCCCGCATATTTTGCAAATACAAGGCTACTCGTGTGTATGCATGCTTTGCCACATGAGACATATCAATATATAGTTTCCCACAGGTCTTCTAAGTGCTTCTCATTAGCGTGGGCTCGTCTCATGTGGACCAACAAGTTACTCTTGCGTCCGAAATCCCTTCCGCACACTTTGCAAGAATACGGCTTCTCGCCTGTGTGGGTTCTCATGTGCACTATCAAATCATCGTTACGTCTGAAATCTTTCCCGCATATTCTACAAAAATACGGCTTCTCGCCCGTGTGGATTCTTCGGTGAACGTTTAGTGTTGATGTCTGACTGAATCGCTTCCCGCAGATCTTGCAAAGGTACGGCTTCTCGCCTGTGTGGGTTCGCATGTGGACTTTCAAGACGCTGCTAAGTCTGAAATCTTTCCCACATATTTTGCAACAATACGGCTTCTCGCCTGTGTGGATGGTCAGGTGTCTCTCCAGTGACGACTTACACTTAAATTCTTTTCCACACGTGTCACATGTGAAACACTGTTTACCTTTGTGAGCATTATAGTGAAACCCTGACAACCTAGGTTTGTCTATACTGTAACTGTGACTTCTGCTTTTGTGATCTCTCTTGTGTGGTTCTAACCCTGTGTTTCTAGTGGATCCTGAGCCTCCGTGCTTGCCTACTCTCAAATACTGGCTCTCAGCTACACGAGAGCTGTGCGAGAGGAGCTGGTAGTCACTGTTTGGTTCGGATCCCACAGAGCTTATAACTGAAATGTAGCTTAAATGGTTCTCCTCCCCCACACTTTGAGCTTCATCGATATCTAAGTACGGTGACTGATCGTCACTGTTGTCACTGTCCTCATAATTGGGAGTCATCATAAAGGTATCAGTCTCGTGATTCAGCACAAGTGGCTCTTCCTCCTGATTGGCGCAGAGGTCATCCTCTTCGTCTTTAATCTGTGAAAGCTCTGGGTCCTCTTGGTCCAGGCTGGAATTCCCATCTTGAATACAGAGCTGCTGGTCAGCGAGAGCCTCCTCCTCCTCCTCCATAGAGGCATGTTGCTGTGGGAGCTCTGGAGGGACAGAGAACAAACGGAATAGGACACCTTTGTGATGATAAAGAAACACACATCTGTGTCTCAAAACCATTAGGGTGCTACAGTGGGGGAAATAATTACTACACAAACTTGTTTCCAATGTAGCTTTTCATATGAAATTTAGACCAGACATAAGTAATAACACAATAAAACTACACCGCTAAAGAAGTCATATCATTTCAGTCCATGAAAAAACTATCAATTAAGTGGAATGACACAGGAAAAAAGTAATTAACACACTTAATGAAACCAATTTAACACTGGGTGGAGAAACCTTTGTTTGCAATGTCAGCTTCAAGATGTTTCCTGAACAAAGAAACTAACCTCTCACAGTGTTCAGGTGAGATTTGTCTCGTTTGACCACGTTACATTCTTCCATTGATCTACAGGCTCCTCGTCAGGTTGTGTAGCAAACTTCAAACAAGCTCTTAGATAACAAGAAGAAAGTCTGTGTGGAAGAATGGGCCAAAATCCCACCTGAAAACCCTGAGAGATTAGGTATGTCTCAAGACTGAGTCCTGGTTTGAATCCTGAATGGACTTCAGCTGCATGTCATCCTCTCTTTCTCTCCTCTGCCTTTCCTATCTTTCTCCAAGCTATAAGGAAGGAACAGGGGGGAACTAAAGACCTTAGATTACAGCGGCATACCCTGTAGTTACCCTGTAACTAAATGTAACTGATGACAGTAGAGCTGCATAAATTTGCAATCTGGCCTAGTGCAATATCCAAATTGCAGGAGCTGCAATTTTTTAAAGAAGGTAAAATGTGTCACTGCACCATACCATTATAAATGAGTGCTGCTACAGAGATGCCCCGGCCTATAAATCATATTCCGGGTGTAAGGGCACAGGCCTGTTTGGTACAGTCTCCCAACAAAAAACACATCATCATTTTTGCATTTTTTTTTGTGTGAAAATGAAATGCAAAAATTACCATTACAACTAAAACTGTGCCTCATGCAGCATTATCTGTCAAAAATAATCACAATTTGATTAATGATAGTGTTTTAGATTACAGTCTGCAGGCCCTGTAATTAGCATGTAACACAATGTAACAAGAGGGAACTACCACTGCATGTATCTTACCCTGCAACTACGGAGAACAATTTATTTCGATTTCACGTGCCTTAAAACATGGAAAACCTAAATGAACTGCAGTTTGCTATCACAAGAGTATATTAACCATACACAGTGTACACGTGATTCATACCTTGTGTTTTATCTTGCTATGATTGTATTTATTTCCTAGGATGAAAGGAGGCCGTGCACAGAGCTGATAAAAGGTAAACTTGCACCTTGGGGAGCTGTAATGCTGGTCAACCAAAATTGCCAGGGAAAAGACTGTTAACATTTTAACAATGTAGTTTGCTTACTTGTTGGTATTACACAAAATCACATAAGATTTATTAAGTGATGCAGAAGGCATTACTCTATCTTCCCTATGCGCCCTGATGTTTGCTCAGTTTTATGACCAAACTCTGTAGCCTGTGATTGTAATAGAAATGGTACCCAACAGGTTCTCTCTCCAAGTTCCTCCGAAAAAGCATTAAGATTATTGCTCAGTGCGTCACAATACCCCAACAGAGTACTAACCAGTGCTTAGAAATAACTACATAACTGCCTTTAATTAGCCCGGTGTGGCTGCACATTTTGACAAATTAACACCTGTCTCAATTAGACGCCTGGTCTGGTTGCAAATCAGTTCATTTTTTAATAGAAGTATGAATGAATAAAACCGGCTTGTTGGCTACCTCAAATTACGTGTCCATTCCTCACACACGCTGTAAATTATTTATATTCCTGTGGTCCATAAGCTTCCTCAGATCAAAATAATAAAAAGGTTTTTTTTCTTAAAAATTAATTCAAGTTGTGAATGTTGTTTTAACAGGATAAAGTGGTCTTGTGTCAGTACGCTGGATGTGGTAACTCTCTTTCTCTCTGTTGCCCTTTTTTGAACTAGATCAAATTAAAAATATGTTATCTGAAGCCTAATTTGTATACAAGTAATATTCATTTTAGTATAAATAAACAATGTGATTGTATTTCCCATCTTTACTGAGCAACAGTTTTGAGAGAAAGGAATTAAAGGTCTGTCCCAAATAAAGGCCTGTTGCTTCCAGTGATTTAAGCAAATCACAGCCTGTGCTATTAATAGAAGTTTTACGGTATATGTATTAGTGCTGTACTGTTACACCCTGAGTACACAAAATAAGACAGTAAATTGACTCCAGAGTAATTATACACTGCATGCTGTAATCTTTAACCCTTTCACCTGTATAATTACACTTTACTGCATTGTAACTTTTCATGTATTAAAATGTCTGGACTAGATTTCATGTGAATACAGTTAGCTGCATTGGAAACATGTTACACGAAAGCAATGCTGACGTGTTGAATAACACACGTAACGCCCAACTTTAATTGAGTCATACTGTGTGTTTTCTTAGGACCACTGAGGTTCACACACCTGTCCTGTGCGTATTTATCTCAGGTTTGCAAACGACGTCCAACAGTCTGCGCTGACGGTCGAGCTCTTCTTCGTACTCGATGACGGTCTTCTCGAAAAATCCAAATATTTCTTCCGCAGCTACGGCGAGTCGCTCGTTGACAAACTCCCTCAAATACTCAACTGAAGACATTGTTGCCTAATTACAAAAATGGAGTAATGAATCTGCACTACAGCTACAATGTCGTCTGACGGCTGCAGCTAACGCTACTAGCGGCTGTGTTGTTTACTTCCGCTGGACGTCACACTGTTAAGTTCCGACAGCGGAAGTTGGGGAGCGTTTAGTTCCGCTTCCAGCTGACTGATGGCATTTTATTCAGAACTTGTGTGTAAATATCAGTACTCAATAATTGTGTGTGAAAATACACTAATAATAATGATAGTAATAATATTCTTTATTTATATATGCTTTTCAAAACGGAGTTACAAATTGCTTTACATGTCAGACAAGACAAAAAACAACCTTTAGAAGAACTGATAAAGGCACTTCAGTGTATAAAAACAGGAAATAAAAGACAGTTTAAATGAACTTAAAACTCAAGTAAAATCAGGAAAGGCTCTCTGATAAAAGTATGTTTTCAGAAAAGACATAAAAGGGATCACTGGCTCGGCCGACTTGATTTCCTCTGGCAGATTGTCCCTTTTAGTTTTCAGCTTGCACTCTGGAACAGACAAAAGACCTCAAAGTACATCCTGGCGTGTTCTGCACCAAGAGGTCGGAGATATAGCTGGGAGAGAGACCATGAATAGCATTAAAAGTAATCAGTAAACTCTTAAAATCTATTCTGGGACACACTGGGAGCCGATGTAAAGAGGCTGAAACTGCGGTGATGTGATCATGTCTCTTGGTTCTGGTTAAAAGTCTGGCAGCTGAATTGTGTACAGCCTGGAGTTAATAAATAGGTTTTTGATTCAGTCAAGAAAAGAGGCTGTTGAAGTCATCCAGGCGTGAAGAGATGAAGGCATGTAAAATTGTCTGTGTCTTTAAAAGTTGAATTTTTTTTTAAATATTTCTAAGATGAGAAAAACACGTTTGCACAAGCCAGACCAGACCAGACTCCTAGATTTCCTGCAACAGGTATGATATTATCAGCAAGGACAGAAATAAGCAGCAAGGTTAGGAGAGGAGGTATTGAATGGCAATGTCATTCATGATGCATTCAACATCTGATTCAAGTAAAAACTGTCATGCTCAACCTCATGGTACAGCACGATCACCTTATCATTATCAGCTGTGTGCCAAAGGTGTGGTCTACTTAACAGATAAGTGAACCTGTGTCTCGGTACAATCGTTGATCTTGAAGAGGACCCAAAGGTTAAAACGTCATCATCAAAATAAAAGAGATGCATATGGAGCCAGTGTGTGTGTGTGACACTTGTGTTCTGTAATCAAGTCAACTGCCAGTAACATAATTCTTGGTGTGCGTTACATGCGCCTGTGCCTGGTAGGCCCTTTCAGTAATCCATCCATGACCGAATCACATATTTTACAAACACGAGGCTACTTCCCTGTGTGCGTCCTCATGTGATCTGTCAAATTAGATGCATCAAAGCAATCTTGCCCACAGGTCTCGCATACGTACAGCTTCTCACCAGTGTGGTCTCTCCTAATGTGGATCGTCAAGTCACGACTAGCTGTGAAACCTCTCCCACATGTTTTGCAAGTATATGGTTTCTCGTCTGTGTGGATTGTCATATGCCTTATCAAGCCTGAAATGTCACAGAATCCTCTGTCGCATGTCTTGCAGACGTACGGCTTCACACCCGTGTGGGTTCTCATGTGGACATTTAAGTTGCTGCTACATTTGAAAGCTTTCCCACATGTTTTGCAGGAGTACGGCTTCTGGCCTGTGTGGGTTCGTAGATGAATGTTCAGTGAGGACGTCTGACGGAATATTTTGCCGCACGTGTTGCAAGAGTATGGTTTTTCACCCGTGTGGGTTCTCATGTGATTATTCAATACCGACTTGCCACGGAATCTTTTCCCGCAGGTCGTGCAAAGGTACGGCCGCTCCCCTGTGTGGGTCCTCATGTGGACACTCAGGACACTGCTACATGAGAAGTCTTTGCCACATGTTTTGCAAGAATATGGTTTTTCACCTGTGTGTGTTCTCATGTGTTTCTGCAGCTGTGACTTATACTTGAAATCTTTTCCACATTTGTCACATTCAGAAGACTGTTTAGGTGTGTGATTATTACGGTCAATCTCTGACACGTTAGAGTTGTTTTCATTGTCACTGTGACTTCTGTTTTTGTGACATCTTCTCTTTAGTTTTGTCTCTGCGTCTTTAGCTAATCCCGAGACTCCATGCTTGCCTCCTTTCTGCTCTTTGCTCTCAACTACATGAGAGTTGAGAGAGAGGAGCTGGTGGTCACTTTGTGCTCCTGATAACACAGAGCTTATAACTGGCATGTTGGCTACACACTCCTTCTCTTCTGCACTTAGACTTTCATCAGGATTTGAGTCCAGAGTCTGATCTTCACTGTGGTCACTTTCCTCATGAGTAGGAGTCGTCATAAAGGTATCAGCCTCCTTCTTCAGTTCAAGCTGCTCTCTCTCCTGACTGATGCAGAGTTCATCCTGTTCCTCTTTAATCTGTGGAGGCTCTGGGTCCTGATGGTACAGACTGGAGGTCCTCTCCTGAATACAGAGCTGCTGGTCTGCGAGCACCTCCTCCTGCTTACAGACATGTTGCTGTGGGAGCTCTGGAGGAACAGAGAACAAGAGATAGGACATTACTGTGATGATAGAAAGCACCTGAGCAGATAAATACAAGTCTGTATTTAAACCATTACTATGGGCCACACTCCCCTGATAGTTTTATAGAGCATTAAAGTGTTTACACACCTGCCCCGAGTAACTTTACTTCAGGTTTCCCAACGATGTCCAACAGTCTGCGCTGGCGACTGATCTCTTCCTCGTACTTCACGATACTCTCTTCAAAAACTCTGAATATTTCTTCAGCAGCAGCAGTTAGTCTCTCTTTGACAAACTCTCTCAAAGACTCAACTAAAGACATCGTTGTTTAACTATTAATGAACCGGAAAAAGTATCGACTCCAGTTTCGTCCTCCAGTTCATTCAGTACTGTACGTTCATGCGGTGTTATTTAAGTTATTCTTCTTCTTCTTTGCATTTTTGGCAGATTGCAGTACTAAGTTTTAGATGCACAGCGTCACCCACCGTACCGCAGTGTTTACAACAGGCTCTAGTTTACATTAAGTGGTAGAGAACATTTCCTTGGTACAACTGGTCTGACAATTTGTAAAGTATAACTCTAAGAAATCACAAAATCCTGTGGTCTTTTGGGGAAATACCGAGGTTATGGGATATTACAGGAAATGTGTGAAAATGTGTCTGTCTGTCTCTCTGTCTATCTATCTATCTGTCCGTATGTCAATATATCTATCTATCTATCTATCTCTGTCAGTCTATCTGTCAATCTATCTGTCTGTCTGTCTGTCTGTCTGTCTATCTATCTATCTGTCCATATATATGTCAATCTATCTATCTATCTATCTATCTATCTATCTATCTATCTATCTATCTATCTATCTATCTATCTATCTGTCCATATATATGTCAGTCTATCTATCTATCTATCTATCTGTCTGTCTGTCTGTCTGTCTTTGCAATGAATACTCCGATACTCCGTCCGTCCGTCCATCCATCTATCTGTCAATCTATCTATCTGTCTGTCCGTCTATCTATCTATCTATCTGTCTATCTGTCTATCTATTTGTCAATCTATTTGTCTATCTATCTATCTATCTATCTATCTATCTATCTATCTATCTATCTATCTATCTATCTATCTATCTATTTGTCTATCTATCTATCTATCTATCTATCTACGGTCTGTCTGTCTGTCTGTCTTTGCAGTGAATACTCCGATCTTCCATCAATACACAACAAGGAATCTAGCTCGAAGTATATATGCATTAGATAACATAAATTATTAATCAGTATCATAAATTAGCATCATAGCTACAATGTTGTATGGCACCATAGCCTGTTTTGGTGTACAGTTGTAGGATCAATTATTGTTAAATAATAATAATAATAATAATAATAATAATAATAATAATAATAATTAAATATAAATGAAAGGAAGAAAGAAAGAAAGAAACATGGATCAAAAGAGGAAGGGCGGGGGCCTCTATGTAGGGCCTGTAGGTGCTTGGTGCTCCTGGCCAGAAGTATATAAGTAATGGAGAAAAGCTAAAGAGGGAACTAAAGAACTGTGAGGTGGGAATATTCAGTCTAAAGAATTCATTGGGCACCGAGTGAAAGAAAATATAAAAACCTGTTTGATTTTTCAAAAGAAACTGGTTCACTGTAATGCAAAGATTTTTTTCAATCCTGATGGAGTACTGGCTGTGGCCAGTAGGTGGCGGTAATGCGCCTTCGACGCCAGTTGGCACCTGCCATTAAAAAACAAGTCGAAGAAGAAGAAGTAAACAATACGGGAGCTAGTAGCACTAGCTGCGCTCTCATGTCGGTGACGATACTAAAGTAGTAGTGCAGCTTATAATTTAATTGACAACGTCACAACAATGTCTTCTGTTGAGTATTTGAGGGAGTTTGTGAATGAGCGACTGGCTGTAGCTGCTGAGGAAATATTCGGCGTTTTTAAAAGGACTATCGTCGAGTACGAGGAGGAGCTCGACCGTCAGCGCAGGCTGCTGGAAAACGTCTGGAAACCTGGAATTAATTTAGAAAGCACAGGTGTGTGACATTTAAATCCCTTATAGGATCCTAATGGCTGAAACTGACTCGTATTTATCTGCTTGAATGTCTGTTTTCTTCATCATCCGAGTGTTGTCTTATCCATTTTGTCATCTGTCCCTCCAGAGCTCCCACACCAACATGTCTGTAAGGAGGAGGAGGTTCTCGCTGACCAGGAGAGGAGCTCCAGTCTGGACCAGGAGGACCCAGAGCCTCCACAGATTAAAGAGGAGCCGGAGGAGCTCTGCACCAGTCAGGAGGGAGAGCAGCTTGAACTGAAGGAGGAGACTGATGCCTTTATGATCGCTCCTTATGAGGACAGTGACAACAGTGAAGATCAGACTCCATACCTGAACAGTGATGAGACTCAAAGTGTGGTGGAAGAGCAGCCTCTGAGCTACGTGTCAGTCATAAGCTCTGGGGGATCAGAGGCAAACAGTGACCACCAGCTCCTCTCTCACAATTACTATGTAGCTGGGAGCCAGGTTCAGACAGGAGGCGAGCACGGAGACGCAGGATCATGCTCAGGAGATGCGGAGCTGAAACAACAGAGTCAACAACACAAAAGCAACACTTACACTTACCACGTGTACAACCCTGCTATGTCGTCAATGCATCGCTTGAATACTCACACAGGTGAAAAGTCATTCAAATGTGACACGTGTGAAAGAGTTTTTAAGTCTAAGTTCCATCTGCAGAGACACCAGACGATACACACAGGTGAGAAGCCATATTCATGCAAGATCTGCGGGAAGGACTTCAGACACAACAGCACCTTGAAAGTCCACATAAGAACGCACACAGGCGAGAAACCATATTCTTGCAAGGTCTGCGGGAAAAGATTCAGTGACAATTCCCCGTTGAAAAGGCACATGAGAGTCCACACGGATGAGAAGAAGACGTATACGTGTAAAACGTGTGGGAAGAGATTCTGTCAGATGTCAGATTTGAGAGCCCATGCGAGAATCCACACGGGCGAGAAGCCGTTTAAATGTGAAACGTGTGGCAGAGCTTTCAGACTTAGCGGTCACTTAAGGATCCACATCAGAGCACACAATGGTGAGAAGCCGTACGTTTGCAAGATCTGTGGGAATAGATACTTCCGCGTGTCTCATTTGCTAAATCATATGGCAGCACATACAGGCGAGTAGCCCTGTAGTCGTCAAATACGTGTGATGGTTCAGTTCTCATAGTTCATAATCAAAACATACAAGAGCTCACACAAGAGCTCACACAAGTCATAATCACATAATTGCATCACTGAAATCACATTACCTACTGGAGAAAACACTACATGCAATATACACAGGAGAAACCAGCAGCTGAAACTCCCATGGAGACATGTTTACTGACTAAATAAAGTACTAAATGTATACTATTACTACTACAAGTGGTCACAGTATCTTGTCGTCAACAATGCCATCAAGCTTTGTTTAACTAACCTTATTTTTTACCTTCATATTACTGCGTTACTTATATATTTGTTCGCAGCAGTATTTCTTTGAAACAATCATAATCAGTTATGACTTTGAAAAGTCTTTGTTGCACAATGGGTGCAAAGTTTCTAGAGATTTTTGATCTGTTGAGTGAATTTTCTTTGAGTATATTTTGATGTTGAGGTTGTGTTGGGTCACTTGTATCGTCTTCCTGCCAACAATAATCTTGCCTTTTTTTTGTCTGCAACATGTCAAACATGTCATTTTTTATTGTATAATTTCTGTTGTGTCTGGCTTTTGAAGTCACACACTAATTGTAAATGATGTACCACGGTGCTATTAACGAATAAGCCTGAGTAACTCATATAATGATCAGTGCCCGAAGAGACATGGGCAACAAAATGCTGGTGTCTGAGCTCATGTATGTATTCTAAAAATAAAGAATAGTTTGGGGATGATGTAATAATACTGGAAACACTCTGAACTCTAAGGCTATAACCAAATGTTGTTTTGATGTTGCAGCTTGCTGGCCGGAAGTTAAGTTTAAGTAACATTTGCCAACGTTTGGTAATTTGACCAATGGAGCTGCCTCGTATTGAACAAGCAGTGGTGGGATGTAACTACATGTACTTATTTACTGTATTTATGTAACATTGACAGTCATCAGATGGCCAAGATTGCATGTAAATACCATGCCAACAGTTTGAATAAATAAATATATAAATATTGGAGGTATTCTTTGAGTACTTTGTTGCTACATATAGTTCTACTGTACATCTTACAGGCCAATGTACTTTTCAGGCCTCTAAAATTACTTGACAGCTATAGTTACTTTGCTAATTAACATTTTTACACCTCAACTATCTGCAATAAAAATCCCTATGCACACATCAGTAACACTAAAAGAGGCCACTGGACACGAGTACTTGCACTTTAATATTTTAAATGACATTTTCCTGATAGTAATTTGGCACTTTTGCTAAAATTTTGAAAGTGTGTGTTATTGTCAAATTGTTCAATTTGTTAAATCTGCTGGATGTTTGGTTATGAAAGTGAAAATAATGTTAGGGTGTGTGCCACTTGTTGGGTTTTATTCTTTCTTTGTTGTCTATCTTGGATTGCAGACAGTTCGTGTTCATGCTCCTCTTCTCTGTGAAGACCAATAACGTGGCAGACATTGCAGACTTGTTCTTCACATTTGATAGGCAGAACTACTCCTGGTAACTGCACTGAACAAAGCTGTGATATTATACATCAGTGAGATTATGAAACTTCAAAGCTTATTAGACATAAGCCGCACTCAACACTCAACGGGATCATTCACACTTCATCAGGCACCTGGTCTGATTGGATGTCCTCCTCTCCAACCTGAAACAGACTCATCTTGGTGTCATAGACCGCAGCCTTTTAATAACGCTGAGATTTATGTAGGATAATAAAGAAGCTACATCGGGCTATTGTAGGAAACAACTGTGAAACAAAACAGCAGGAGTTATATTGTTGTGAGCCTAAAATGTGTCATTTGCCCGTTTTTTTTTTACCAATAAAGAGTAAATATAGCATGTCAGTGATGTTTCCATTTGTTTCCTGTTGCCCAAATTATATGAAAAAGTGGGTTCATTTGTTTTTACCTGTCTCAATTCGTGATGAATTCGGACGTGACCGACGTAGACTGTGAAGGCCACGTCCTTCAAAGGCTGCAGCCCCTGAACTGAGACACAGCTTCTGCATGTTGTCTCGTTCAGGAGTTATGAAAATCTGCGTTTTACACCATTAATGCGGACATCAATTCAAGATGGCCACCATTCGAACCCCACGGGGCCATGAGTCGACCTTGGCAACAAGAACAATTCTTAACTAGAGACCATTAGGGTCCTAAAAAAAACAGGTTACAACAAATGCCATGCAGCTGCACGGGACCTTGTTTCTCCTGCAAGACTATTGTGCTTTATATTTTCTCATATATTGTAGACAGTGGCCTGATTCTGCCAGTAGAGAGTTACAATATTCCCCAAATCTTCATTTACAACATGTTTTCTGAAGATATCAGTAACTATTCTGCACTGCAGTTGTGGTCATGTGGATGAAAGAATGTGACACCAGGAAAGGGACACCAACTGCAGTATGTAGTTTTCATGATAAATTATATAAACATGCTTTGGCTCGTCAGTGTTTAAAAGAAAAGTGTCAGATAAATAAGAACCGAGCAGCAGTGATGTTCAGCCTTCAGTCAGCCTGGAGCCACAGAGCCAGGCAGCTGTGAGCTGAGCATGCAGTGACGTAGGCCTTTGCAAAATACCGTATTTTCTTATAGGGCACACATTTGTAAGTGATTAATAAGTTGCTGCAAATACTTGGATTAATGGACTGATAACTAATAACAATTCTCCAACTCGGTCAGATTTATTTGTCATGCCGACATCGACCTGCGTACACATGATGAGACCTGACGTGAGATTTGATCGTAGCCTCTGTTCACATCCACACTGATACATGCAGAGGTTTGTGTGGACCGCACGCCCAGTTTTCTGTCATGTCTTTGTTCCATAAATGAGGGCCAAAGACTTTCTTCCCGTCATGGTTCAGTGTGCACACAGCACCAGCCTCAGGTGGCCAGACAGGTTATCACAAGGCAAAGTATCATGAGCATAAATTACAAAACACAAAGAATTACCGCAGTTTAAAACTGTTTTTCGTATGTTGTCATGTATTAAAAAAGAGCCACAGTGAACATAGTTAATGGCATACTAGACTACAATTGATTTAAACAGTATTTGTATAAAAATGATTGACTGAAGCAGCTGATCACTGTAACTGTAATCCATTGTATTTCAAAGGTGCAATGTGTGCTACCCAGCCTACAAGGCATCCTATCACACTTCTAACTTTTTTGCACTCATCCACAATTATTTTAAAAGTTCTCTATGTTATAATCTGAAGTCAAAATAAACTCCTCACTTTTTCTTAATGATTTCCATGGAGTTTCTAACGAGTATTTTCATCTAATCATCTTCCCTCTGGAGAACATGACTTTAATTTTTCAACTGCAGACTTAAATCCCCATCTTCCCCGACAGTTCAGCTTCATTTATTCCTTTTTGCAATTCTTTTTTACTACATAGTATTTCCGTCAGTGGATGTGACACTTTGAAATCATCCTCTTAATTAGTGGTTCCCAACCTTTATCTTAATCGACCCCTTTTCTATCACTGAGTCAACTGATGACACCTGACCTTCTGTAGTGAATTCAATGCATATCACCGAGTGTGTTTTTCTTGGTGTTGGAGGTAGCAAGGATATACATCTAGCTTGCTTTACTCCTCAAGGAAATGTGATATTCTTCTATAAACTACTACTTTTAATTAACGTCATCTGTTTTGTTACCTTGCGGAAAATGATTACGTATTAAACAAAAATAAGTATTCAGTGTGTATCAATAACAGCACAGAACAACTGATAAACCGTCACTTAACCCAAATAGTGAGCACAATAACTGCAGGAAGTTTGTGGAAAATGAATTTTGAGCAGAGTATTTATTTCTTGTCAAAAATGTGTCATATATATGTATAATTTAAAAAATCATACATACTTCATACAGTGGGTCTCTTTTTTGATATATTTTCTTCTTGAGGCTTGACCATTGTTCTGTTACTCTTTGTCTGGTTTAACTGTGAACTTTTCTCATGCAGGACAACACTGTTTAGCAGAAAGTGAAGGCTCTGTGAATACAGCTTGAGTTCAGGTCGTCACTATGCCCTTAACTTGTGAGACTTTCTGAAAAGTGCAGAATCTTAAATAGTGATCTAAACTGAAGGCCTTGTGACCCCCCGTGAAGCTTCAGTGACTCCTCAAGGGGGTCGGGAGCCCAAGTTGGGAACCACTGCTCTATTTAACCTCCAACATTAAAATCCTCTCGCATGTTATAACTTAACACACTGAAAAGAACTATTCCTCACTGCGACTTTTACTTTTGATGTCAGTCACACCCATCTGCTGCCAAAATGAACAGACTTTGCTGGTAGCTGTAGACATCAGGGTGAATCTGTTCTTATTTCATACACAGCATTTAGCCGCTTTAGGCACTAGTCCTGGTTTACATTACAACCACTTGGGTTGTTACCAGGGTTGGAAAATATAATCCTCCACTCCATCAAGGTGGGAACATCAGTCTGAGTAACTGGCACCATGTACCACACCATGTGCAATGTGTTTGTCTCGTCCATAGCTGAAAAACAGCTCAGTATGTCAAGTTAAACCAATCACAAAATACATAAAAAGTTTCTCAGTTTCAACAGCAGAGTTCACAATCCACTCTCATACCGTGAGCAAGGTTTAATAGTTTTAAAATAATATAAATGTAGCAGGTGAAACATTTGTATGTACGATGCACTCGTTGTACAACAAGGACGTTTCAAAGAGTTAAAAGATTATGGTTGTTAAAAAAATTACTGTTGTTACCAAAAATATATGACGGGGAATAAAAGTTCTTTTTAAAACTTGCTGGAATTGTTGATGATGTAATAATTCATTACAGTAAGATATTGTGACCTCTTCTTTATAGGAAATGCGTCAGAAAAGTGTTCATGTCAGTGGGTGAGTGTTCACTCCAGAGGGGTCTCGGCTTGATGGTTTGTCCCGTATATGGATTGATTTGTGAAAAACTTTTCCCACAAAGTTCATTCATGTGGCTCATCACATTCAAACTACTTGTCTGTATGCAATCTCAAATGCCTCTCTAATTCAAACACTCCAAAGAATCGTTTCCCGCAGATCTTGCAAAGGTACGGCATCTCACCGATGTGGGTTCTTCTCATGTGGGCCCACAAGCTGCTGTTGCGTCCGAAATCTTTCCCACACGCTTTGCACATATATGGCCTCTCGCCCGTGTGGGTTCTCATGTGGACTGTCAGCTCGCCGCTCTGTCTGTAAGCTTTGCCGCACATTTTACAGGAATACGGCTTCTCGCCTGTGTGGACGCTCACGTGTCTCTGCAACACTGACTGGAACTTGAAGTCTTTCCCACATGTGTCACATATGTAGGAGCGTTTACCTGCCTGCGTATTATTGTAGTGTTGGATACCAAACAAATTCGGGTTGTTTGCATTGTCACTGTGACTTCCGCTAGTG
Source organism: Epinephelus awoara (assembly GCA_035609425.1). Lineage (NCBI taxonomy): Eukaryota > Metazoa > Chordata > Actinopteri > Perciformes > Serranidae > Epinephelus > Epinephelus awoara. Next base: position 11,971,958 of record CM069302.1, on the reverse strand, counting down.
TGATGTCTCCTCTGTGATTCTGGCTCTGTATCTCTACTAAATCCTGAGTCTCCATGTTTGCCTCCTGTCTGATACTGGCTCTCAGACATATAGGGGTTATGAGAGAGGGGATTGTGGGAAATGTTTGGCTCTGACACCATAGAGCTTGTAGTTGACGTATAGCTATGAGGCTTTTCTTCATCGATACTCATGTATGGAGTCAGATCATCGCTGTGGTCACTTTCCTCATGAGAAGAAGTGAACATGAAGGCATCAGTCTCCTCCTTTAGCTCAAGCTGCTCTCCCTCCTGACTGGTGCAGAGCTCCTCCTGTTCCTCTTTAATCTGTGGAGGCTCTGGGTCCTCTTGGTCCACACTGGTGCTCCTCTCCTGAATACAAAGCTGCTGGTCAGCGAGAGCCTCCTCCACCATACAGGCACGTTGCTGTGTGGGCTCTGGAGGGACTGAGAACAAAAGGAATTCACTATTGTGACGACATAAAAACATCTGAGCAGAAAATACAAGTATTATTTAAACCATTGGGTCCTATGTGAGTTATATTCCTCTGCTGTTTATTAAATATCGCTCAGGGTTAATTCACCTGTATTGTTTAACTTCGTTTTAGGTTTCCAGACGTTTTCCAGCAGTCTGCGCTGACGGTTGATCTCCTCCTCGTACTCGACGATAGTTGTTTTAAAAACTCCGAATATTTCTTCAGCAGCAGCAGTTAGTCTCTCGTTGACAAACTCTCTCAAATACTCAACTGAAGCCATTGTTGCTTTATTAGTTTTGAAATAACTGTCTTCCCTGCGACGACAATATCGCCCTCCTGCTAGCTCACCACTGTGTGCGGCTAACGCTACCAGCAGCGCTTGTGTTGTTTACTTCCGGTGGTGTCACACTGTGAAGTTCCGACAGTGGCGGTGATCTTCTCATTCCGCTTTCAACTGATGACGTTTCATTCATATCTGTGACGTTTGAAAGTCTTCTATAAACTACTACTTTTACTTTGCAGAACATTATTATGTATTAAAAGCAAAAAAAAAAAAAAAAGAAAAATAAAATAAATAAATGAAAATCAAATTAGCAGTGGTGGATTACTCAGATCATTTAAATACCACAATGTTTTCACGGTGCATTGAAAATGTAAAAAAGAAAAGAAGTACTGTTAGCAAAATATATTTAAAGTACAAAACGTAAAATTAATCATTTTGCACAATGGCCCTCTCAGTTCCACATTAAAGGGGGTAAAGTGTGGTGAGGAATTACAATACTAGGCTACAAATTGTTTTGTTTTGTTTTTACCTTTATTTAACCAGGTTAGTCCCATTGAGATGGGGGATCTCTTTTTCAAGGGAGATCTGGCCAAGACAGCAGCGACACAGTCACATATTTACAGCTGACAATAATTAGGAGAGAAACACGTCTTGTTTCTATAATAAAATCCCAATAACAGCTTCAGCTTTTTAACAACATACTGAATGTGCTCCTTTAAAGACAAGCGGTCATTAACTAAGAACCCTAGGTATTTAAAAGAAGAGATCAACTCTACTTGATGACCTTTTTTTGTGACAATCATTTCTGATTGAGTTGATCTTGCTATGTTAGAGGTAGTGACGAACATGAGTTTTCTTTTCTCTGCGTTTAGAGCAAGTTGCAGATGATCAAGTTGTTCCTGTACTCTGTCAAAAGCATGCTGAATCTTTTCAAAAGCCTTTGTTGGGGTGGGAACAGACCAGTAGGTGACAGTGTCATCAGCATAGAAAAAAAAAGTTGCATCCTCAATATTTTTTCCAGTGTTGTTTATATGATAAACAACAAAGGGCCCAGGATTGGACCTTGTGGAACCCCTTTATACACTTGCAATAAAACTGAGAATCCTTTGTGTGAACAGCCTTTTTAAACCACCCAATTGCTTAAATGTAAATGAATTCATAACAAAGTGATGGGTTTTTTTTTTAAGTTTTGTTTCTTGTCCATCAAACTGCATCTATATCAGCCTGTCACTGTGTTCAACTGATTGCACACCACAAAACACTGGTCTTTTAAAAATGAACATTTATTACACTTTTGTGAATGCTTGTGTCCAGGGGTGTAAATATAGACAGGGCAGGCAGCAGGGGCAGCACTGGGGGCCCGTGAGGTGGAGGGGTGGAGGGAATGGTTCCTGTGTGAGTGACTGACCTGGGGCCAATCGTGGCTTGTGGACCAATTTAAAAAGCCTGCAGCATTTCTTCAAGAATATATCATATGTGGCCTGCCACACAGTATTGGTTTATCAGGTGAGTTCATCCTTAATTTTTTTCTGTTCATTTCATGATGGCAGCACTATCATACAGTTTGTAGACATGCACCAAGTAGGAACTATGCAGACGATAAACAAGCAAAGCTACCTAGCAACAGACATTTCCTGCTGGGTAGCAGACATGGCAGCAAAGAGGTGTAAAGTTAACAGTGAAGGCGGTCACTTTCAGGAATGGTGGAAAATTGAATACTTTTTCACAGAAAGATGCAACAGTTGTGCTCGTCTTATTCTTACCCATATGAAGTAAGAAGCAGCTGGCCCCCAGGTGTTTTCGTTGGCCCCCATTCAAAAAAGGAAGCCTTGTTTTTTCAGTGAATCAGTTCTTGTGGTTCATGATGAACGCATGCCAACTCACAGGAGTGAGGTGGCATGTCGCAGCACTTGAGGGACAAGTTTCAATCAGATAGGCTACCTGAAAAAACACCTGAGCATCAGTATACACAGCTGAGCTGAAACTCTTGTGGAGGCATGTTCAAGAACTAAACGAAAGACACTTTTGCAATAGCTGTATCTCTTGTTATTAGATATGATTTCACTTTGAGAAGAGGTCACAGTGTCTTAGTCAAATAGAGCAGTACATTTTCGAGCCACAGATGCTCATTCAGATTGGGATCTGGGGAATTTGGAATTTGGATGTTTGCAGTGTGGCATGGTGCATTATCCTGCTGGGCGGCCACTGCCGTTAGGGAGTACTGTTTTCACGAGGGGGGGTACTTGGTCTGCAACGGCATTTGAGTGGGGGGAACATGTCAGGTGGTATCCACGTGAATGCCAGAACCAAAGGTTTCCCAGCAGAACAATGTTAGATATTCACTTCACCTGTAAATGTTTTGGCTGATCGGTGTAGTTCTACTTTCCTTAATTTTTACATGTGTTTATGTGTACTGTAAAATTGGGTGTTTTAACATTGGGGTCTATGGGAATTGACTTGCTGTTGGAGCCAGCCCCAAGTGGCCACCCACGGAGCTGCAGTTTTTGGCACTTCTGCTTTGGCATTAAAGAGAGGGTTGTAGACAAATATATGTAGTGATGGGTGTCTAAAATTTTTGCTCTTGAGAAGTAAAATTTTCACCAAAGATTTGTTTCCTTAAACACGTTAAGTCCATCAGCAGATCTGACCCAATGTGGCGAAATTATTTATCCACTGAAAATCAAAGATTGTATTACGTAGTTATTTTGCAGTTATTTAACTCAATAATAGTTCCAACAAATACATACATGCACTCAAGACTTGTGATCTTTAATGTCAATAAGAGGGTAAAGAAAACTAATTAGAGAAGGAGAAAATATGCCAGAAAGCAAAACAAATACACTCAAGCTGAGAGACTTTATAAGACTCTGTATCCTGATTGTTATTTGTACATTTATTATGACACAATGTTGAAAGAAAGAATAAATTTAGGTGAAGGTGGCCTTGTGTTTTTTGAAAATACTTGCAACATAAGTCGCACATTTGGCTGCTTTGACTGGGGATGAAAAGAAGAATATACGATATGAAAATAAAATCTAAATCAAATAACTTTGGTTCCTACATGAATGCACATTAAGAGAGTGCTTTTAATCCAACTGGATGAAGTTAACAGTCATATTCACAGAACATAGGGTTAGGGTTACCCTGCTCCTGTTTGACTTAAAAATAGATATGTTGTTAAACTGGTTCAGCGTCAGTCAGCCTGTTTAAATGTTCACTCCTCACTGGAGGACAAAGTATTTATCCTGTTGCCATCTGTAGCCATTACATTGTTGATCAGAGCCGAGACGCCATCACAGGGTGTGAGAGCTCTGTTGGAAAACATACGTTTGGAGTTTTTTAAGTGGAGACGCAAAGAGACTAGAAGTTGGTGAGTCCTGCTAATTGAAGATCACTTGGATAACAAATGGCTGAGCGAGCTCTCCTTGAAAGTTTTTTGATTTGCCATGAGTGTTCAGAGATTTTCAGAGATCCTGTGTCTCTGGGCTGCCACCACAGCTTCTGTTTAAGCTGCCTGCAAAAACGCTGGGAACAAGCTAAAAACAAAAACTGTCCCATTTGTAAAAGAAAATCCTCAATGGACGAACCAGGAAGGAACTTTATACTGAAACAAATGGCTGATTCATGCGTGATACAAAAAGCTGGAACATCTGAGACAGAAATGGGAGAAAGGAAACTGATGTTGGTGTGTAGCGAGCATCAAGAAGAGCCTAAATTCTTCTGTGAGGATGAAGACAGAGCTGTGTGTCCTGTCTGTAAGTTTTCTCTTCATGAGAGTCACAAGGTGGTTCCCATAAAACAAAAAGTCAGTGAGCTGAAGGACCAGCTGAAATCTGACTTAAAGTCTCTGCAGGACAAGAGGGACAAATACAAACAAGTGGAGAAAACATACGATGAAATGAGCCAACACTCCAAGAAGCAGCTGTTGTCCACAGAGTGGCAGATCAGAGCGGAGTTCAACAAGCTCCACCAGTTCCTGAAAGAGGAAGAGGAGTCCAGAGTGGCAGCTCTGAGGGAGGAAGAGGAGCAGAAGGGGAAGACTATAAAGAGAGAGATGAAGATGATTCAGAAGCAGATCTCCTCTCTGTCAGACAGTATCTCTGCTGTTGAGGAAGAGCTGCAGAAACACAACGTGCCATTCCTCAGCAGTTATAAAGCCACCCAGAGCAAAGCCAGAGTCCAGAGCTCACTGTCAGATCCACAGCTGGTCTCAGGAGCGCTGATAGATGTGGCCAAACACCTGGGCAACCTGTCCTTCAGAGTCTGGGAGAAGATGAGGGAGAAGGTCCACTTCAGTCCCGTCATTCTGGACCCGAACACTGCAAACCACTGTCTCTGTCTGTCTGATGATTTGACCAGTGTGAGAGAGGGACACAAAAACCAGCAGCTTCCTGAAAATCCAGAGAGATGCACTAATTACGGCAATATTCTGGGCTCTGAGGGGTTCAGCTCAGGAGAGCACAGCTGGGAGGTGGAGGTGGGAGATCATCCTCGCTGGAATATAGGTTTGGCTAATGAGTCCATTGACAGGAAGGGAAAGAGATATGCCACACCAGACTGTGGAGTCTGGTGTTTATGGCATGGCTATGGAACATACACTAATGGAGATGGTAGGACTGTGACAGTGAAGAAGAGTCCGCAGCGGGTCAGAGTCCAGCTGAACTATGACAAAGGGGAGGTGTCTTTCTATGACTCTGAGGACATGAGTCACATCTACATTCACAGAGACACTTTCAGCGAGAAACTCTTCCCTTATTTCTTTATTGGAGAGGCCGGTGATGCTAAAACTACTGAGATCAAAATCTGTCATACTGAGATTTCTCTGTGATGTCAGTGTTGCTGACTCTGACACTGTTTACATTTTATAACACTACCTATATTCCAAAACGCAAAAATGATTGTCATTATCTAAAATAATCATAATCTAAAATTATTTTTTGAAATATCCCGTGTCATCAGCGATTTAGTTGTATTTTGTTTAGCAAAAATTTGTAAAAAATGGTAAATGAATGTTTGCTTGTGTTGTTTTGTAAATACTCTGATTGTATGATGCTGTTTTCTTGGCTTTTAAGAAATACCGTTGGTGGGTGAGATGGCTACAAACCAAAGTAAAAGGCATATAAAGGCTACGTACATATGGCTTCGTCGAGCTTTTCTTTCTCCTTTTCTACATGTTATTTTATACACAATTATTTACTATCCACATGGGCCACACATACAAATGTTGGCTTGGGGATTAATTATCTTGTGCATGGGAACATCTTATTATCTTGTTGGCACAATTGGCTTGTGCACTCAAGATGAGGATCACAAGATAATAACTGGTTCACATAAGATAAATTAACGTGTGCACACAATATAAAAAAGCCTCCTTTTGGGAGTTCAGGTGCTTCATAGATTTTGCGAATAAGACGTGTAATTATATTGAACTAACATCTTGAATGCGTTGTGAATATACCATGGTTTTCTACTTAAATAAACGGAATACTTCTTTCACCATTTTTGTTGTTGTTGTTTTTAAAACGTATCTGCGAAGCAACAAAAATGGGCTGTTAGTTTAAAATAATAGTTTAGAAAAAATAGTTTTGCAGTAGTATTTCGTCGTAGATGTATATTCTTGTTACTGCCATCAGTTGGAAGCGGAAAGAAGACTCGCTTTGATTTACACTGTCGGACCTTAGGTGTGTAACACCGCCGGAAGTAAACAACACAAGCACTTGTAGCGCTAGCTTCATTCAAGTAGTAGCTTTAGGATGATTTTACAGTCGTAGCGTCGATAAATATTAAATTTCTCGTGAAGTAACGATGTCTTCAGTAGAGTATTTGAGAGAGTTTGTCAAAGAGAGACTAACTGCTGCTGCTGAAGAAATATTCGGAGTTTTTAAAACAACTATCGTCGAGTACGAGGAAGAGATTGACCGCTTGCGCAGACTTTTGGATATCGTTTGGAAACCTGAGCTAACATTGCACAGCACAGGTGGGTAAACTTAATTGTTTTTGATAACACAAACAGAGAAATACGATTTATAAATTATGCTTTTTGTTGAAAATACATTCTGGTACTTGCAGGTCTGCATGTTTTTCTTAAACATCACAGCAGCCTACCTATTGTTGTCTGTCCTTCCAGAGCACCCACAGCAACATGTCTATAAGGAGGAGGAAGCTCTCATTGACGAGGATATGAGCTCCAGTCTGGACCAGGAGGACCCAGAGCCTCCACAGATTAAAGAGGAAGAGGAGGAACTCTGCATCAGTCAGGAGAGAGAGCAGCTTGAGCTGAAGGAGGAGGCTGATATATTTATGTTGACTCCTACTCATGAGGAAAGCGACCACAGTGAAGATCAGACTCTGGACTTAACTCCTGATGTCACTTTGAGTGCATTAGATAAAGAGTATGTAGTCAACTTGCCAGTTATAAGCTTTGTGGTATCAGGAGCTCACAGTGACCACCAGCTCCTCTCTCACAGCTCTCATGTTGCTGAGAGCCAAGATCAGACAAGAGGCAAGCATGGAGACTCAGGATCAAGTCGAGATGCAGAGACAAAACCACACAAGAGAGATCACAAAAGCAGCATTCACAGTAACATTACAGGCAACCCTGACTTCTCAGAGATTCCCTGTAATACTCACACAGATAAACAGTCTTTCAAATGTGACATATGTGAAAAATATTTCAAGTTTAAGTCACTGTTGCAGAGACACATGAAAACCCACACAGGCGAGAAGCCGTATTCTTGCAACATATGTGGGAAAGGATTCAGTCGCACCTCGACACTGAACATTCACAAAAGAATCCACACATTTGAGAAGCCATATTCTTGCAACACCTGTGGGAAACAGTTCAGTCAAAAATCGGCGTTGAACACTCATATAAAAGGCCACACAGGTGAGAAGCCGTATTTATGCAACACCTGTGGGAAAGGGTTCAGTCAGACGTCAGCACTGAACATTCATATAAGAGGCCACACAGGTGAGAAGCCATTTTTGTGCGTAACATGTGGGAAAGCTTTCAGACGTAACGACGAATTGAAACTCCACATGCGAATCCACACGGGTGAGAAGCCGTTTACTTGCAACACGTGTGGGAGCGCTTTCAGAGTTAGTCGTGACTTGTTGGTCCACATTAGAAGAGCCCACACTGGGGAGAAGCCGCATCTTTGCAAGATCTGCGGGAAAACCTACTTTGATGTGTCTCAGTTGACGAGGCATATAAGATCACACACAGGCATGTAGACTCATACATGCCAGGTATGTGTGAGAGGATTTAGTTCTAGTGGTTCTCATAGAAGCAATAAGCCACACAATTATAGCACTTTTGGGAAAAGTTCTACTCCAATCACATTCTTGAAAAGAAAAAAAGGAGAGACCAATATACACAGGAGAAACCATACAGATGAAACATGCGCAGAGACGTGTTCACCAACTGAATTAAATACAGTTTTGTATAGGGATGCACAATATTATCTGGCTGATAATTGGAACTTTATATTATTATTTATTATTCAGATTATTTATTAATCAAATTGTAACTGAAAAATAGAGTCGATAATACAAAGTCATATTGCTTTCATTGACGCACTTAGAGAACACAAAGAAGAAGAAGACAAAGAGCAAACTCAGCATGCTGACTAAAGAGCCAAACATGTTGTCACCAGTTTGGACGTCTCTCACAGTTTTAGAGGAAGATAACGCAATTGTGTCAGGGGGTGTCACTGCATTCTGTTGCTACAGTTACACTGGTTAGATGCAGCACTGAAGGACTGTCCCCAGAGCCACAGCCATCAGCACGCCTGGGGACCCACACACAATGCACCAAACCCTGATCTCTGTCCCTGTGGGTGGTGGGTCCACAGGGACAGAGATCAGGATGCCTCCTGGGTGCCTCACTGGAGGTGTTTTGGGGCACGTCCCACTGGTAGGAGGCCCCGGGGCAGACCCAGAACACGCTGGAGGGGTTACATATCTCATCTGGCCTGGGAACGCCTTGGGGTCCCCCAGGAGGAGCTGGAAAGCATTGCTGGGGGGAGGGACGCCCGGGGTGCTTTTCCTGGCCTGCTGCCCCCTCGACCCAGCCCCAGATTAGTGAATGAAAATGGATGGATGGTTAACTGTTAGGTAACATTAGCCGTGTGATGCTAACAGTTAGCCCTGTCACTGTGTGTATGTGTGTGTGCAGGCAGGGTGTGTTACTATTTCATGATAAACAGAGAGGGAGAGAGAGCAGATGAACTCGGGGCTAAGCAAATCAATACACTGCGTGCAGCTCCACAATATAATCAGATTTCTAGTTTGAATAATTAAAAAAAAAAAAAAAAGAAAAATTCAAATTTGGCAGGTCAGTGTTGACATTATGGCCGTCACAAACAAATGAATGTATGTTAAACACAAGCCTTTATTTTTGGATTAAGGGACGCACTTACTTCAACTGTGTATAACACATTGATACATTTAATGTGACAAATGTTATGTCAAAGCATTAAATTGAAATCTTAGGTAAAACAAATTATATTTGAAGTTTTTTGATGTGCACTTAAAAAATACAGCTGAAAAGTTTTATTTTTCTTGTGTAAATATAATTGACCTCAGTTAGATTTGGTTTGAGCAATGTAATATTAAATCTTTCACCTCTGCTCACTACATCTTTGCTCTTTTCACCCCCAAGTGTGTATAAAATACAGGCTATGGACTCTCTTTGAAATATAGAAACGTGAAATTATCAGTTGTCTTATTGGCATCGGCCAAAAGAAGAAGGCAGTTATTGGAAAAAATCCATATTGTGCATCTCTACTTTTGTAGTAGCTACATCTCTGTCACTGAGTGTACATTTTTAGAATAAAGTTGAGATGTCAAGATCTTAGTGTCAGGTTTTTCCTTTCATTTGACTGAATTTGTTATATTTCCCTCACCTCACCTTCACCTCACAACGGCAGGACTACCATATGGTTTGCAGATGTTTCAAATTAGATATCTACAGGTGGAACTTGTGTATCTTAATTAACACATGGTAACCGAGCAAACAGAATGGTTACCTAACCACAGACGTGTCCTGCTAGGTAGTAGACATGACCAAATCAAAGAAGGCTTTGAGAGAGAGCAGCACATTTTACAGATATTGATTGAACTTTCCCAGGCAATGGAAATAACTGGAATTCTTAATTTAGTTAGTGTTTCACTGTAATGAACAAGGACAATGTCTTAGTATGGGCAATTTAAATTAAATGGGTTTTTTTTTTAATCTTTTATTTTCTAAATTTAATGCTCATGTTATATGATCTTATATAAGTTATTTGAAGAAACAAAAGTGCAATGCTATGAATAAAAAATCTAAAAAAAAAAAAGTGTGCAAAAACAACACGTAAGTAAAACCTTGAATTACTGAACTGAACTAAAAAAAAAAAAAAAAAGAAAAATCAAACCACTGCAAAATAAGATGCTGATTAATGAAGCTGGATGGGAATGAGAAATCAAAAGAAAAGCCAGATATCAAAATGGAAGAAAACCTGATGTAAAGCAAATTAATCAAAAGAGAAACCAGACAAATGTCATCAACGAGTCAAGTGTGCTGCCCGAAAAACCTCAGAAGCTCCCTGGAGAGCAGGGAGGCCATTTGGTCGGTAGGGGAGCTGCTGCTTGTGCAGTTGATCTCGCAGAGCTTTACAAATTGCCGCAAGAATAAGAGTGAAGACACCGTGAAGATACATTTTCATTATCCCACACTTCTATGAAAAGTCTCTCTCCTCTTTTAACTGTTCACGGCCCGTTAAACCAGCCTACTGCTTTGTGTGTGTAACATTTTTAACACACCATGAATTATTTCTGCCTGAATAATCGGAACAGTTCCGCCACTGCTCATTTATTTGTTTTGAACAACACCAGGCCGTCTATTGAAAGATATAGTTCAGAGAATATTATCTAATTACCTTGTGGGAAGAGGCGGTGGTATGAATATCCTTAATAGTGGTGTTAAACGCACATGTTTGCATCAGTTGAAGGCGGAAAGAAAAGTTCCGGCACTGTCACACTGTCGGACCTTAATAGTGTGACAGCGGAAGTAAATAATACAAGCGCTGTATGGAAGGCGTACGTGTATTTAATTAGCTAGGATACTACATTAAAATTGCAGCATATGCAGTTATTTCATGGTTAATTTAACAACACGGCATCCAGTTGAGTATTTCAGTAATTAGGAATTAAAAAATAAGGACAAAAGGAATTAATAATAATTAAAAATTAAAATAAAAGAAAAAGAAATACATCTGTCTGACTGCTGGATCTTGTTTGGAGATCTGAAATGAAGTTACCCAATAAAGGTATGTAACACTAAAAATATTTTACTGATATAAAGCAGGGGAATTCGATAATCCCATTTGTTTCAAAAATAAAAAAAATACTGATACTAATATGCTCGCATGTCTGCTCTTTTTGTCTTTACCATCACACTAGTATCCTATTCATTTTGCTGTCTGTCCCTCCAGAGCTCCCACAGCAACATGTCTGTAAGGAGGAGGAGTTTCTCACAGATCAGCAGCTCTGTATTCAGGAGAGGACCTCCAGTCTGGACCATCAGGACCCAGAGCCTCCACAGATTAAAGAGGAACAGGAGGAACTCTGCATCAGTCAGGAGGGAGAGCAGCTTGAGCTGAAGGAGGAAGCTGATATGTTTATGTCGACTCCTACTCATGAGGAAAGTGACCACAGTGAAGATCAGACTCTGGACTTCAACTGTAATGATACTTTTAGTGAAGCAGAGAAAGAAACTGTAGCCAACATGCCAGTTATAAGCTCGGTGGTATCACAAGCACACGGTGGCAACCAGGAGGGAGAGCAGCTTGCACTGAAGCAGGAGACGGATACCTTTACGTTGACTCCTACTCATGAGGAAAGTGTCCACAGTGAAGATCAGACTTTGAGCTTGAATCTGAATGAAAGTCAGTGTCCATCAGAGCTTCCAGCTTGCATGGGTATCAGTTGCCTAAAAGACAAGTCTGGCAGTGAAAATTGTGAAGCATCAAAACCAAAAAGTGACCACCAGCTCCTCTCTCAAAACTCTCATGTAGCTAAGAGAGGAGATCAGAAAGGAGGCGAGCATGGGGACTCACAGTTGACTCAAAATTCAGAGCCAGAAGCTAAAAAAAGACATCACAAAAGCAGAAGTCAGAGCAACAACGTAAACAACTCTCACACAACTGAAAAGTCTTTTAAATGTGACACATGTGAGAAAGCTTTTAACTGTAAGTCACATTTCCAGAGACACCTGATAACACACACAGGTGAGAAACCATATTCTTGTGACACCTGTGGGAAAAGATTCTTTTGGACGTCAGAGTTGAACACTCATATAACAATCCACACAGATGAGAAGCCATATGTGTGCAAATCATGCGGGAAAGCTTTCAGACAGAATCGCTTCTTGAAGAGCCACATGAGAACACACACGGGTGAGAAGCCGTACCTCTGCAACACCTGCGGTAAAAGATTCCGTTACATGTCGGGACTGAACGCTCACGTCAAACTACACACAGGTGAGAAACCATATACTTGTAAAGCATGCGGGCAAGATTTCAGACTTAGCAGTGACTTAAAAGTCCACATGAGGACCCACACAGGTGAGAAGCCGTACCTTTGCAAGACCTGTGGGAAAAGATTTGCTTACACGTCAGCGCTGAAAACTCATGCAAGAATCCACACAGGTGAGAAACCATATTTGTGTAACACATGCAGGAAAGATTTCAGACGTAGCAACGAGTTGACGGCACACGTTAGAAGGAAACACATTTTTACACGCACAAGGTGATTTAATGTTGCAGCTCACCAGGTGGAGGTTAAATTAAGGCGAATTTTCTCTGTTGCCGTCAGGGTGTCATTACAATTTACCTGCTTGTAAAACTAACCAGTATTCTTTTTTTTTTTTATCCCTGCTGCTATTTGTCTTTAAAATTCTTTGTACATTTTTGTTTTTACTGTTTTTATGTCTGTTATGATAATGTGTTAACTTTTATTAATTATAGAGTCATTTATTCCTCTGAACTCCCTGGCATTTTTTTTCTGTTCAAACAAATTGCTCCTGGTGGGATTAATAAAGTTGTCTGAATCCGAATCTGACTGTATTAAGGAAGCACAATTTGATTTTTAATGTGTCATTCATTTATTTTACATAACTCTTTATATAAAATAATGACAGCCCACATGTTGTGTCTCACAGTGAATCTTTAATGTAATAAAGGTGTTTACATTGTAAGAGAGACTTGTTGTTGTTTTTGTGATGACTTCTCTTTAGTTTTGGTTCTGCATTTAGTTGATTATGAATCTCCATGGTTGTCTCCTTTCTTGTTAGAGAAAAACTGGTGGTCAGTGTTCGATTAAATATTGTTATCATGATTAACAACAGAATTTTACAGTAATGCTGCATGTGACCTGCAGGTTGTGTCACCTTATATCAAGTTAAATACTCAGCATAAAAAGACAAGTGACCCAACACTAGTGAAGGGTTTATTCATTCCAGAGGTCAGTCCTTTATATTTGTAGGCGAGTTTCTCAGCTTCAACATCAGAGATTTTCAATTCACATTAGTGTTGTCACAGCACTGGAATTCTAACTTTGACAAAATGTGCTGAAAAATACTGATATCTGATACCATTTTTGATACCAAGGAGCATGATTGACGTTGACGGCATAAAGTTAAACACATTTTAATAGAAGATAACTGTAACAATGCTTTGACATTTTTTCCTTCTCTTAGTAGCAGATTACAGCAGAATGACTGGTAGACATTAACAATGATTATAACTTTTTTACATTAACAAAAACAATATTCTTCTTGCAGTAGTGCACGTTCAAAAGACACTCAGATTGTCACACATTCAAAAGGAAATAAAGTGCAAGTAAAAGACAAAATCGTGCCAAATAAGCCTCTGTGCAGCTAGAGCGAATTAGGTGGAAGATGAGAAGACAGCACTGAGATGGAGTGAGAGGAGTCGGGGCGATGGGGACACAGCTCTTATATCTCTTTTACACATTTCTTTATCCTTGTCAATCATTACTTCATGTATACATTTGTTTTTATTTCACACTTGCTTTGGCAGTGTAAACGAACGTCCATCATCTCAGTAAAGCTCCACTAAACGGAACTGAACAGATTTAAGCGGAGAAGAGAGCAAGTGAGAGGAGGCAGCAATGGAGGCACTACAGTGGTGTCATAACTCATTGTTAGGGAAAAATACCAGCATATTGATACTGCAGAAAAAGAGTACTGACACCGTTAAGAACATTTGTAATCATTATGTATCTATAAATCAATATTTTTGACAGTAAGTAGTGTATAAACGTAGCAAGACAAGAGTATTAATTTAACAGCACATACATTTGTGGAAACTGCACTCATTGTGCAACAAGACCTTTCAAAGATTTTGGAGATTATGACTGTTAAAACATTACTATTGCTGAAGTCATCATGAATAAAACAGTTACACGAAGTGGAAAAAAACAGGTTAATTTAAAGGGGAAATACACCCATTTTCAAAATGTTCATAAATGTTATTACTGTCAGACAGTCCCCAAATAAACACAAACACATCCCAAATTCAAACACTGGGGTGCTAAAACTCTTTGTGATGTCATAGAGTATCAAGCCTAGAACTGCTCCATTGACAATGGATTGTGAAAGATGTTATAGATGACACTGAGAGCGCCCAGGGGGATGTTATGAGTATATATGCGTACATTAACTGAGAACAGTGCAACAGAATAAGGCTCATTTGGGTATAATAAAGAAAACAAAATTCTATACGTACATAAAATTTGGCTCACATTCACTGTCTGTGGAGCAGATGCAGACTTAACACCATCTGACATCACAAACTGGATTCTTATTTCTCCGGTTTCTGGCTTTGAGAGAGCAGCTCATGTTCACAAATAATTATTAAAGCTTCCTAGGCCATGGAAAAAACATATTGGTATTCTTTATTTGGGCGGTGTTCCCTTTTAACAAAACTTGATGGCATTGTTTATGATGGAATACGATATTCTGCCCTATTTTAATTGAAAATTCTTCATGTACAATTACAGTGATGTTACTGTTACAAAACTGCATTCATTTTAACAATAATAATAACAAACTTTATTTATAGAGCGCTTCCCAAAACAGGGTTGCAAAGTGCTTTACATGGTTGATCCTGGATTTAAAACAATGCAGGATTCAGGCAAATAAAATGAGGCAATTTTAAGAAAATACCAAGAACAGTAAAGATAAAATACTGTCGCAGAAGCGGATAAGAAAAGTTGGCACCTAAGGCCCTGTAGATTGCACTGAGGCACAGCACATCGATTAAGGTAATACAATATAAAACACAAGATAAAAAACAATAAAAATAATTAAATGAGACATATAAAATAAACAGTGTGCCACTGATTCAGCAAGCCTCAGATCCTCAGGCAGGGACCCTGAATACAGTGAGTTGCAGTAATCTAACCGTGAAGAAATGAAAGCATGGATGACCTTCGCAAGATCATGCTGAGAGAGAAAGGACCTGATTTTGGAGATGCTTCTTAATTGAGAGAAAGAATACTGGACGATGCTTGTAATTTGTTTTTTAAAGGAGAGGTCACTGTCAAATATCACACCAAGGTTTTGGGCTGCAGGTTTGACATTTGCAGATAGTGACATTTTAGTGAGTGAAGACTTGTCCAGAGGAGCCGGTGGTTTGTCCCGTTCATGGATTGTTTTGTCAGGTGTGAGATATACTTTCTGATAAGTGCTCATGTTGTGGGTTCAAATGGGTTCAAATACAAAGTCAGTATGCACTCCAATATGGCTTCCCAATTCAAACATTGCTCAGGATGTTGTCACATGGGCTCTCACCTACGTGGACTTTTCTGTGATTCTTCAGCTGTGATGTCCAACTGAATCTTTTCCCACATGTTTTGCAGCTATATGGCTTCTCACCCGTGTGGACTCTTAAATGAGCGTTCAGTTGCTTCGTCCGACTGAATCTTTTCCCACAGGTGTTGCAGGAATATGGTTTCTCACCTGTATGGACCGTCGCATGAGCATTCAACAGTGATGGCCTACTGAACCTTTTCCCACAAGTGTCGCAAGTGTGCGGTTTCTTCCCTGTATGGACTGTTGAATGAGAGTTCAATAGTGACGTCCGACTGAATCTTTTCCCACAGGTGTTGCAAGAATATGGTTTCTCACCTGTGTGTATTCTTATGTGAGCGCTTAATGTTGATGTCTGGCTGAATCTCTTGCCGCAGGTGTTGCAAGAATACGGCTTCTGACCTGTGTGAGTTCTCATATGAGCGTTCAGTATTGATGTCCGGCTAAATCTTTTCCCACACGTGTCACAAGAATGTGGTTTCTCACCTGTGTGTATTATCAGGTGTCTCTGCAAAAGTGACTTATACCTAAAGGCTTTCTCACACGTGTCACATTTGAAAGAGTTTTTAACAGTTTGAGAAGTACAGTGAGTTGTTGTCGTAGTGGCGTTAAATACATTGATGCAGTGACTGTTGCTGTTGTGATGATGATTCTGTGGTCCTGGCTCTGCATCTCGACTTGATCCTGAGTCTTCGTGTTTGCCTCGTGTCTGATCTTGGCTCTCAGCTACATGAGAGTAGTGAGAGAGGAGCCGGTGGTCAAAAGCTGGTTCTGGTGCCACAGAGCTTAAAACTGAAATGTAGCTTTGAGGAGTTTCCGTCACCACACTCTGAGTTTCATCAGAGTTGAAGTCCAGAGTCTGATCTTCACTGTGGTCACTTTCCTCATCCTCAAAGGTATCAGCCTCCTCCTTCAGTTCAAGCTGCTCTCTCTCCTGACTGGTGCAGAGTTCATCCTCCGGCTCCTCTTTAATCTGCAGAGGCTCTGGGTCCTCCTGGTCCAGACTGGAGCTCCTCTCCTGGTCAGTGAGAACCTCCTCCTGCTTACACACATTTTGCTGTGGGAGCTCTGGAGGGACAAAGAACAAAAGGAGGTCCCACAATTTAAACAACTGGCATCACATATACATCAATTTCCTCTGTTTGTTGTTATTAAATTATTAGGTTTTACATACCTAACCTGTGTAACTTGACTTCAGGGTTCCACACCACATCCAACAGTCTGCGCTGACGGTTGATCTCTTCCTCGTACTCGACGATGGTTTTCTCAAAAACTCCGAATATTTCCTCCAAGGCAGCGGTTAGTCGATCATTGACAAACTCTCTCAGACACTCAAGTGAAGACATTGTTGCACATTAAACTGTTAGCTTTACAGCGACTGCAATATCTTCCTCCAGCTAACTCAATTTGCCCATGGAGCTGACGCGACTGGCGGTTGTGTTGTTTACTTCCGCTGGTGTCACACTGTTCAGTTCCGACGGTGGACAGTGCAGGAGCTTTTCTTTCCTCTTTCAAGTGATGGCATTTAGTTTAAAAACCTTGTGTTTAACATCTTCAGCAAGGATTTACACTTACTTCACATCATCCCACAAGGACATCTGGCACTATCTTAGTGTCTGGAAATATTAATAGAAAAATCTATTTGAAGAAAGAAACATTACATTAACCAATATGCAAAATGACATTGCCATTTGCCATTTTTTGTGTAATTAACTACTGAAACCATAAACAATGTTGGTCCATAAACTGATATTGCTGCATTCATTAGTCATAAGTATTGATTAATACTACGTATTGACAAATGTTCAGAGAAGTTGCTTGCTTTTTACTTGCTATCATGCTATTTAAGGAGTTACTATTTAAGTGAGTAATTCTGCTTGGTGCAAAATCCCCAGATGGACTCAGGTGACTCTGGTTTCTGGAAGGCAGGTTTCTGACTGACAAAACCAAAGGGGACATTCCTTTAACTTTCCCTTAAAACGGGTATTTTATCTTTTTATATTTTGGTTTATGTATGATGTGTGAACAAATGGGCACTTTCTGCAATAAAATTAATTGAGTGGCTTTTTTGGTATGTGACTTTTTTTGCATTACACTTTGTCATATGAGATGTACATAGTCAATTTTTTTATTCTTATTATTGGTTTTCTTTTTAACAAAGTAGTTTGAGCAACTTTTTCCTCATGCAGCAACCTCTGGGGCTTTAAAATGAGACCAACACTGAAATGCCAAAATGTACAGTTCCTCCAAAATGTTCAGGCTCCTTGAGGCTGGCTCCAGAAGCCAGTCAATTCCCAGACACCCCTTGTTAAAACGTCCACTTTTCAGTAGAAATAAACATGTTTACAGCCTGGGGGGAAAAAAACACGGTTTTGGTCTCTATAGCTAATTTCCCCATTCATTATAACTGTACAGAGGTCAAGTTTTATATAATGCACCCATTTCAATTTTATTAAGGCTTAAAGTTAAGCTTAATTTAGGGCTGTCTGCCATAGTGTCCCCTGCTTCTCAGTCAGCTTCACCCCTCGCTCCTCCACAGCCATATATGGTCACTTCTGGCGTCAAAAAAACAAGATGGCGTCACCCGAAATGCTGAACTCAAGGCTTCACAGTCAATGTTTTTTGGAAGTAGCTTCAGTTAACCAAACTAAATTTCTCCCTATTCAACTGTACTTCAACATCTTCCAGGGTTAAATAATTGGTAGCTTAAACCTATAGGCCTGCTATGTAATGTCTTCTCTTTTGTTTTAGTTCTGCATTTCTCCTTGATCCTGAATCTCCTTGCTTGCCTCCTGTCTGATCTTGGATGTTAGCTACAAGCTAAAGGGAAAGTAATCAAAGAATGCTTCAAAATTGATGATTTTTTTTTTATTGGAAGTGTTCAAGATTTCATATCTATGTGGAATTTACATGCAACCATGGCTACATAAACAATCAATGTTGCACAAAGTACTTGAGTGTATGTAGTTACATTCCTCTACTGAATACAAGTTTGTTCAATATGAGACAGCTGCACTGATGAAAACACCAAACAGTATCAAATCATACTTAAACTGAACCCTAGCAGCTGAAATGCAGCATTAAAAGATCTCGATATACCAGTAATACATAGTATGAAGAAAAAATTAGGTTAGTGGATTCTCCTCATGTGGGCTGCCAATTCATCACTACGTCTGAAATCTTTCCCACAGGTGTTGCAAGTAAACGGCTTCTCTCCCGTGTGGCCTCTCATGTGGACTGTCAACTGACTGTTATGTCGGAAATATTTCCCACAGGTTTTGCAAGAATATGGCTTCTCACCTGTGTGGATCCTCATATGGCCGCTCAGTCTTGCTTTCTGATTGAATCTTTTTCCACACATGTTGCAAGAATATGGCTTCTCACCTGTGTGTATCAGCAGGTGTCTCTGCAAATCTGACCTATACCTAAACGTTTTCTCACACGTGTCACATTTGAGAAACTTTTTACCTGTATTACAGCAAATCCCTGACAAGTTAGTGTTGATTAAGTAGTGAGTGTGACTTTTTTGGGGGTCTGGCTGCGCATTACTTGTTGATCCTGAGTCTCCATGCTCGCTTCCATTTTGATGTTGGCTTTGAGCTACAAGGAAGTTGTGGAAGAGAAGCTGGTGCACATTTTTTGGGTCTGATACATCCGAGTCTTCAGAGTCTGATTCGTCATTTTGCCAAGTGATACACACGCTAGCTGGAAGCTCTGTGTCTGCTGCACTCAGACTTTCGTCAGGAGGAAAATACAGAGACTGAGCTTCACTGTGGTCATTTCCCTCTGATGGAGGTGCCAAGATAAGGGTGTCAGTCTCCTGCTTCAGTTCTAGCTGCTCTCCCTCCTGACTGGTGCAGAGTTCCCTCTGTTCCTCTTTAATCTGTGGAGGCTCTGGGTCCTCTTGGAGCCGCTGGTAAGCGAGAACATCCTCCTTCATACCGACCTGATGCTGTGGGGGCTCTGGAGGGGACACAAAAAAAGAAAGAGGAAGAGGATACCACTGCGATGGTAGATAAAAAATGCAGATATGCAAATAAGTGTTTGTATATACTTAAACAATATATACTTGTTTTATATACTACAAAGTCGTTGACATACCTATTCTGAGTAACTTTATTTCAGGGTTCCACACGATGTCCAACAGTCTGCGCTGACGGTCGATTTCTTCCTCATACGCGACGATAGTCTTTTTAAAAACTTCAAATATTTCTTCAGCAGCAGCAGTTAGTCGCTCGTCGACAAATCTCCTCAAATGCTCAACTGACGACATTGCTGCTTAATTACAAATTAAACAATATCCTGGGCAATATCGTCTCCCAGCTAACTCAACATATGCATATAGCCGACGCCGTTAGTGTTTGCATTGTTTACTTCCGGCGCGCGTCACACGGAAAAGTTCCGACAACTACTCATCCAAGAAAACGTAACGCTAACAATAAAATTAGGAGGAAAACGAAACAAATATTTTCATTACTATCCAAACATGTATGGAAAGAGCTCTGTAATCAAGCAACATGTCCTCAAAATATAAATTAGCAAAAGAGTCGGAACTATGTCGGGCAGTTTAACAACTTCCGGAAGGGAAACATATTGACGCGGCATTGCATCCGGTAGCAGTTTGCGGGTACTGTTATGTTGGAGTAATGTTAAATGGAAGAAAATTAGACAAGAAAATGAATCTAAACGTTTGGTTTTGGCTCAAGGCTGCGTCACTTTAGCTTTAGCATATTTTAGTTTTGTTTTTTTGCAAACTGTCTAAATGGGTGCGTATTACTGCGCTATATGTAGGCAAACAACATTTAACGGCAAGGGACATATCTTCGGGAAAAATCATCAAAGCAGACTCAGAGTGGTTCTTCTTAAATTCTTAGAAAAGGCAAGTAGCTACATGTCAGTTGATTCATGCTGACGTTTAACGTTTTCCCTTCCACCTCAATGAACTCGCCTGTACTTGCTAAGATGCTAACGTTAGCCGCAAACCGTCATCACGATCAAAATGATGCTGTGACACATTTTGAGTGATGCGTTTAAGGTGTCATCGGTTTTAATCAGAGTGTAATTTTTGTGTTTCCTGTGTGTATGTACTGTCTCTCAGGTGAAGGAAGCTCGCCGGACACTTAAAAAACCCCAAGTTGAGAAGTTTGACTGCACCCAGCACAAGCAGACATTCTGGTGCTACTGCTGTGGGCTTGAAGTTGAACGAAATGTCACAGATGGCAACATGACTGTGCTGTATGGAGGCTTGTTAGAGCACATGGCCACGTAAGCGATATTTTATTCATCTTGTTTTTACTGATGCCCTGGTTCACATCCACCCACGCAACCCTCAACATGTGCAACACAGCACCCCAGGTTGTAGACATATCCTCAGCAAACAGAATGATACATAGAACTTGTGTTCATCTTAGTGATTGCATATCAGAATTACCTTTATCGGCCAAGTATGTGTGCACATACAAGGAATTTGACTTGCTTTTTGAATTGCTCCCACTGAATTTACACAGAAATAGACATAAACGCTAAGAACAAGAACAACAAAGTGGGGTAAAAAAAAGTATGTGTCTGTATAAGTAGTATGTAAGTGTATATAAACAGCAGCAATGACCAAGGCAAGTGGTCTGTAAGTTGTATCCTTTAAAAGTATATGATCAAAGATCTTTTGATTGAGATCAGCATGAGCAACATGTTTTGCTTAGTGCTTCATTAGGCTAAGTCAAGGTCAAAAATGGGAAAGCCCAACCAGACATTTATATTGACTGCCATATTTGTAAAACAGATTTGACTTAAGACATAGAACATTTTAATTAAAACGAACATCATAAATCTGTCGTCGTTATAAAATGTTATTTAAAGCACCCATAATACCCTTTTGTGACAAGGAAGCAATTAAACTGCAGGGAATAGTCTTGGGATATCATCTTTTATGTTCTCTGTGTTCTGCCTTAAACAAAGAACTTCAGAAGATTCTTTCTGTCGTCCTGACTTGCAGTTCTGTGCTTGTACTAAAATTAAAATGCAGCTTATGTTGCCCAGACTAACACGTATATTGTCAAATGTCTGTAGGCTTGAAAAAAGTCTTGTATTTTTTTGTGATGAGCGTTTTTTTTTCTTTTAACATTTCCACATGTGTCTGGTTTCAGCTCAGAACACAGGAAGAATACTCACAAGTTCTGGTGGGAGAATAAGGCCGATCCAAAGTTTAGAGACAAGGTCATCATCACAGAGGAGGAAACGGAAAGGTAAGCCTGGTGAAACAAAAATCTTTATTAATAAAGTTTGCTTGCGAAATAAAATGTCTGCATGGATAATTGTTTGTTTTTGTTTAGGTTTAAAGCTGAGGTGGCAAACGCATTGGAATCATTTGTGGAGAAGGAGGATGAATTCATTAAACAGGTAAAAATCACTCCAGATCAAAAAACTCTTTTTAATAAAACTGCACATTAACCATGATAACACTTTAGAGCTTAATGCAAACATCAGTAAGCTCACATGCTTACAAAGACAATGTTACCATGCTGATGTTAAGCAGGTCACCATGTTCACAGTTTTAGATTAGCGTGCAGGCTTGCTAACACAATGTACAGCTGAAGGGCTGATGTTATAAGTTTTGGCCATGAACCAAAGTATTGGACATTTTGATATTTTGACCTGATGATGGTGCTAGATTAAGGTGGGGGATCACCAGTGATTTTACAATTCATTCTGAGAGGGATATGATTGTGTGTATCAAATGTCATGGCAATCAATCCAGTAGTGTAGACATTAAACTCAAAACCATAACTGTCAGCCTTACAGTGGTGCTAGAGAAAACGTCAGATAATTAATGTCATTAATATACTGTGTATCAAACTTTATACCAATCAGTCCAGGAGATGTTGAACTTTTCCCTGCTGGTGGCACTAGAAGAAAACTCAAATGAGTCACTATAGGCTGACCATGAATATCCATACCAAATTGCATGGTATTCCAACCCAGCATTGCCGTCACTGGAGCCATGTTTTTCTTGCATGGCGAAAAAGTGTCCCAAGGATTAACAAGGACTGAAATCTGTTGATTTTGATCTGTTTTTTTTTTCTTTTTCTTGTTTTTCTTTTCATGACTGTAGCAAGCCGATTACATCCGGGCCCAAGAGAAGCAGCGTCAAGAGGTCCTTCAGTCTCTTTTAGAGGTTTGTTTTCCAAGGATGCAGTGGCAGTATCCATCACTGTGTTGTTTCTATCATGGTATGATTTTGAGTTACATGTAAGATGGGAAATACCACCACTCTCCAGCTAAATGATTATAACTGCAATCTGGAAATGTTTGTTTGTTGGGCTGATGAAATCTAAAATTGTGGCTGATGAATTCTTGTATTTGGTGGTTTAGGTAGTTTAGAGAGACAGTGTTTTTCCTCATCAGGCTGTAGTAAAAAATAATAAAGCTTTTTAGATCCAGAGTGAGATGAAGATGATGAAAATGTATTGTCGAAGATGTAAGAGAAAAACAAAGACGTGAATAGAGAGGGGGTTATGTTAAGATTTGGGGCACAGCAGTGTGCGAGGACTGTGATGAAGAAAACATGAGATGAAGCACGATTAGTGCTCAGATTTCCTCTGTGAAACACTGTTGGCTTTTCCTGAATCAATGTCAGCGTGAGGCAGAGCCGGAGTTGTTCAATGGACCCAACGGCACAGACATGTCTGCTGAGGACGCTGTCAGGTAACACTGTGTCCACATACCGCATCTTGTCCGTTCGTCATTGTATCATCAGTCGCACTTGAAATGACTTTTGTTGTTTTGGGGCTCATCTTGTTGTCTGGGGAGCAGCTCTCAATTTAAGTCTCAGGGGTCAGACCAGCAGGCGGGGAGCAGCTACGTCGAGTCAATGGTTGAAGCACCGTGGGCTGACACAGGACAAGGCCTGACTTTCATTGGCTATCAGGTAGACGAACTGCTCTGATTAAAAAAAGAGTTCAAGTTTCATAATTGTTTTTTTATGTTACACAAAGGACACCACCTCACTTGACCACTTCTTGCCTCTGTTACAGGATTCATCAAACAGTGGAAATGTTCATACAGGTACAGTTATATATGAATTTATAGGTTCAGTTTACGATAAAACAGAGAAAGGTAAAAGGTAAAACGTGCGCGCTGCTGTCTGTGTGTCGGCTCTCCACCTGGAATATCAGAGCTGCCACCTCTTCGGCAAATGTAATGAACACATGGCCTCTGTGTGGTAGGCGCTGTCCCTCCTTGGCTCCAGGATGATCCTCTAGAGGGGACCTCTGGAGCTGCAGCACATCCAGAGATCGGTCCATCACTCCAAGAGTTCCTCAAACAGAGTAGGAATCACACACACAGACAAACACACACACATATTTCAAGCTAATTTACCTCAAACACCTGGCAACTCAGACCAAAACTGTATTTTTTATCTTTGGTTAAACTGTCCCTTTTAAGGAAAACCATGAAAATCTCACCAATATTACAGTATAATTAAAATGACCTCGTATATCTTTTGCCAGAGGAGCAAGAGAAGCTGAGGAAGCTTCCCCCGAACAGAGTGGGCGCTAACTTTGATCACAGCTCACATACAGATGCCAACTGGCTTCCATCCTTTGGTAGGGTGTGGAACAGCGGCCGACGCTGGCAGTCCAGGTAAGATCACAACACTTATCACTGCACCTGAGTGGATAAATGATAATTTGACTATAAACCAAGTCTTCTCACTCCATCTCAAGCATTTGAATGCATTTGAATGCATTTCACACACACATACAGGCCTTACGTTAACGGTTGATATCCTGCGTATGTGTATGTGGTCAGAGCTGAGATCATAGCATGTAAAAAATCTTTGCCTTTGCCACTTTGGTAGATGATCATCATTATGCATAGAAACCTATTTCAGCAGTTTGGGGTATGGTAGTTAATTCAGATATTATTTATGAGGGTCAAGGTTTTTTTTTTCTGATTCTTTTTGGCAATGCAATATCTCTGATGTGTTTTGCTTTTTTAATACTCCCTCTTCCGTTTCTTTTAAAACACCACAAGGGACACTCCAGTTTGCCTGCATCCTAACTGGAAAATATTTGGATACATATGCAACACCTCATTATTTATTCATACAGCCACAAGCAGTATCTCTCAGGATGTAAGCTGAGTAATGTCTTAAAGTACAAACTAAATATTTAGATCTAAATAGTATAGAAGTGAGACTGTTGGTACACTGCATACTGACATTTATCAACAAGGAGCCGACTGATTGCCTGAGATTATAAGTTGTACATTGAGGTCGGCATATCTGACAGCCAATGGAAAACATCATGTCTTCATTTCGCTCCGATTTCATTAGTATATGAGCCAGAGTTTACCTAAAAGGCTAATTTTCATGTGTTGTCACTGGCCAAAACATTAAAATGGCACATTATATTTAATTTTCAGCTCAGTAAATTAACGTCATTGGTTTCTGCATGCGGACTTCTTTTCATCAGGCACCAGTTCCGACAAGAGGAAGGGCAGAAGAGCCGACAGAAGAGGAAGAGAGAGCACGGCACAGAGGGGTCAAAGAAAGCAAAGACGACTGAACAGCTGACAAATTCTGACAACACTTAAAACTGAGTGTGGTGTGTGAGAATTCATGAGTGAGGGAGTGTATATAGTTTGCAAGATGTGAATGAGGTTTTGTACTGTCTACGATGAGTTTCACTTGGTTGAAATGCTTAAGCTGACTCGATCCCCACTGTAGTCCTCTACCAAACATTAGCGTCTGTGTGTTACCTTCTTTGATAACAGAATTTGGAAAGTTTGCAGTTTAGATATTAACTTAGTACATTAGCAGTGCCACTTTGATATATTTATGTTGGAAAATTACCTTTGATAACTGCTTTTGTGAATAAAAACTGCATGGTCCAGCTTCACAACACTATTTCCAAAATAATTTATCAATTGAAATGTGTACATTCACTCAACACCCAGCTGCACACTCAAAGAGTTAAACCAAATTGGTGCTGCCACCCAATTCATCACTGACCTGCTCTATTTAATCAACTGGAAATCAGTGACTTCTATGAAAGTAACCAGCGAGAATCGATTTTATTATTAAGATTTTTTACTGCCCAGACTCTCACAGCAAGTGCAAGATTCTGTTGAGCAAGTTTCTGGTTCAAACAAAGCTCTTTGAGAAGACAATGTGACTGTTCTGAACAGTGAGCAGCAGGGGGCGCCTGCCACTCAACTAACAAAGACATCTGCTGTGTGAAAGAGAGGAAATAACATAAAAGCAAGATGTTGGTGCAAACATTTAGACGACATGGTAAAAATATAAACTGCAGCATCCATTTCAAGGATGTGTATATGGCAAAAAATACAGCATTGTTGAATAATGAAGAGCTGAGTGTTTTGTCTCTCTCAGATTCTGGCCTATCAGTATTATTTTGCAAACAGCCCTAAATGGCCCTACACACAATTGGAGCAGCAGTTCTTGACCTCCTCTTTTGTGCAGTGAACCTGTTCAACCAAGAGATGAGCTTTCATTTCCCTCTTAAGATCATGTTGCGTGATGAATTACTGGAAAAGGTTTAAATACTGTAAATGCTTCTCACTCTGAGATGAAGATGCCAAAAAATATAATGTGACAACAATCAATCAAAGTGTATCATACATCTTTTGTCTCCATAGAATCAACATTTTATATTCAGTGCTCTCTAAAATTGAAGTTCCACCTTTTTCCTATCCTGATACAATAGAAAGAAGGAAGTTTCTGTGAGTAAAGCTTTCAGTGGTGTGCAGGGACACTGACACCCTGACATTTCTGGTTTCCAGAGGCTAAATAAAGATTGCTGGGTAACAAATTAAAAATATGACGGTATCTGGACATCTCAAACAAATGGACACCAGGTGGGAGGACACAAACAAGAATCTGTCACAAGTGTGTTGGTGCACACTACAGCCTGAACTGGGCATGAATGTATTCTTGATTTGCCACTTAAAAAAGACACTTGCATCTATGTTACATCAGGCATTGTGCACTGTTTTGATAATGCAGAATTCTGTGGTGCTTAATTATGGGATAGATATAGGCCCCTCTAATGTCCTGCAATATATCATGCAGCATGACATATCTATGATTAAAAATAAATACAAAGAGCTGATTTTGCAATGGCTGTGTGAAATATGCAATGGTTGCATTGCCAAAGAGGAACATCACCACAGAGATGCATGAATGGTCAGCAGCAGTGAATGCAATATCCTTCATTGCACTCCCTGAGCTTACAATCGGCCCTTCTTTTTATCTGCACAGGCCTCCTCCTCCCCTCCACAGCAAGGTATAATCAGGCCCCAGTGTGCACTGGGTAGATGGGCGTGGAGCTCGGTGCAGCTGCAAGGCAATATGGGAATACAACGTGTAGCTGATCTATTCTTAGCTGTGTGACAACACGGCTATGGCTGATTCACTACAAACGGATTAAAAAGGGGTTGCCGTGTGTACATTAGACTGCGAATTTAATCGTTGTAAATCATTTTTACCACGTGTCGATGTCAGTGCTGTGTAAGTATATAAAGCTTTTCCTCTTATATCAGATCATAGTTTATTTTTCTGTTAAATATTAGAGGATTTATTGACAGCCAGAGCTCCAGCACAGCAGCTATCCTTCCCACTAAAGAATGGGAGGGGAGAAAAAGCACGTGTACTGGGCGTTTCCTACTTTAATCCACCGGCCAATCACTGAGCGCTATTTCTGAATAAATCTGCATATATTAAAGCAAGCGTCACCACCGAGCGCTGATTGGCCGCACGGAGCTGAAGCAGCCAATCGCTTAAATGACAGGCGCTCAGCTGGCCGTGAAGCCCCGCCCCCTGCATATCAACGAGCGAACCCCGGAAACGGTGTCGCTTAAAGGGGCAGAGGAGGAATTTCAGGCAAAGGTTGAAACAACGAAAACAGCTGCGAGCACAAAAAAAAGACAGGCACAGAGAGGAAGGGACGTAGTCAGCCAGCAAGCAAGCGAGCTATGTGGCAGGACTGAGTGGGAGGACGAGACTCAAGCTGTCCGATTATTTTACCCGTTTGACATCCAGCTAACGGCTGCTAACGATTTTAGCTTCGAAGTCAATTCTCGCCCTGAAACGTTAGCTACCTGGAATGCGACAACGCAGCAGTCAACACGGCACAGAGATAACAAAAAGGCCAAACTCCCAGACGACAGGGACGCGTCAGTCCAAGCTGCCAGGCTGTTTTTCCCCCTTCCTGAGTCCACCTTTGTTGTACCGTAAGTAGGCTTTAAAATCTTGAAAATTAGCCTAGCTACCTTTTAATCTTCTGCATTGTGTGAACTTTAATGAAAGGATGGAAATGGCACAGGGTTATTTAGCAGTTCCTGTTCGCTTGCAGGTAAATGTTTGCACTCTACACATGCAGGTCGTCATATTTATCATTGTCTTAATTAATCTGAGTAAAATAATGATTGGAATCCAGCCTAAGCCAGTTGATGACCTGACAGTAGCTTGCAGGGTGTAGGGGGCGTTCCCCTGCTTTGTCTGCCTTCCTCACTCTTTCTTTATGTGTGTGCGCGTACGTGCATGCAGTCTGCGGTGGTTAGGGACCAAGTGATGAAAATCCTAATGTAATAATTACCATCATGTGTATGTGTGTGCGTCTGTGTGTGTGTGTCTAATCAAAATGCATGTGCAAATATTTGATATTGTGATAACTGCATGGCCTCCTTGCATTGTGCATTGTGCATATATATAGGCTGTGCAAGAAGGAGGGATCAACATCTAGCATATATACAATCTCACATATATATATAAATATATAGAGAGAATGACTGTAGCATAGTGGATGGAGTGATGATGATGATGATGATGACTACAGCTTACAAGAGAGAGCCCTGAGTGCAATGGGTGTATTGTTCCCCTTAGATTGCACTTGGGAGTTACATTGGATCCTGCAGTGAAGGGAGCATTGATGTTGGCACTAAACCCTTGTTACATGTAAAAAATATAAGAGTAGAGTCAGTTATTACAGTGTTATTATGCTGAGCTGCACAGCCTCCCATTGTCCTGGCAAGCAGGGCAGGATGGCATTGACATACACATTAGGCACAAGTAGTCACACTCACTCTGCATCACCCATGCAGCACACGTGCATGTGGGAATCCATCAGCTGTCTCACATGTATGTAAATGGGGGAGTTCTGCATGCATACACACAGACACAGAGACACACACACACACACACACATAGACACGTTGCTGCAGCAAATCCATCTGCAATAAGTCGACATTTTTCTCCCTCTCTTGCTTGTCCTTGCGTTGCTCTGACAGCCACCCCCCACCTCTCTGTCTGGGAGAAACCAGTGGGCTTTGTCCTCAGCTGAGTGTGACGTCATGCAGATCTGCTGTAACCAACCCTGAAGGCGAGGTGCATGTTGTTCAGCAGGCCTGGGTCTGGGCTTGTCCCATGCACAGTCACTCTTTGACTTAAGTTCCCAAAAGCTAACAAACAAAAGTAAAAGAGAAGGAAATAATTCAGTCTATTCAGGTGAAACAAAGGAACTTAGAAAATCCTCTCACATCAAAAGGAAATGAATGGAGGGAGCGATCAGAGTATGGGACGTTTCTAGCATGGAAGAAAAACCTCGCCTGGAATCCCCAGTGATGGCTGGTCTGTTTGCTTGCTGCAAAATGTACAACTAATGTGATCAACCTTGGCAAATATATTAGGCTCCTATGCTTCCTGCCCAGCCAAGTACATCAAGTTCAGAAAGACTGAGGTCACGAGTGGCCATGCTGTGTGTTTTCTCAGGGTAATATCTGGAGCCATCAGTATCTAGTTAGGCTATTTAGACGAGTAAAACACTAACTTGAGGCTTGTAATGCTGTAAGAGCCCAGTTTATGATTCTGCCTGAATAGATTAGGCCTAGACTAACAGTGTTACAGCCTCTGTCAAACATTGGCTTGCAAGCAGCTCTTCTTACCTTGCCTGCAGCTCAGCAACTGTACACCATTTTATTTAGTTCATCTGATAATCTGACATTAAGGACTCCAAGTTAAGGGACACCATTCATCCTGTGGTCCCCTGTGCACCCAGCCCTGCGTTTGAACAAATGAAAAACACCTTTTGTACTTCTTATGGCTATCTGACAGGGTGGCTATGGTTCAATGTTGCAATTCTCCTTTTTAGCATCTGAACCTGGCAGCGCGTTGTACGTGTGTGTGGAAAGTGGGGGTGGCTATTAAACGCTTTGAGCTGATCAAGGCTTGTTGTCAGCCCTCCAATGTGTCTCTGCAGGATTTGATGTCAGAGATTACAGATGATTATGTGGGTTAGATCCAGTACTCAACACTGCTCTGGGCTATATTGATCTCTAGTGTGTGCGCGTGCACGCGTGTGCACTGCACTTGCATCCTTATGAGAATTAAATTACCTCTTTTAAATAAAGAGCTATTTAACCAATACATGTTAGATTTTTGAGTAAAATAAATCATTACTAATGGCAAATGTAATTGTACAAGCATGTGTATGTCACTGTGAATGCATGTTTTTTTGAATATATAGCCTCAAGCCATCACCAAAGAACCAGTTCTGACTGGTAGACTGACACAGAACAATGTCTCTCTCGCCCTAAAATAGAATATAATATACTTGAATTAATAGCTTCTACCTAATGTAGTTTTCCCTTCTATGTATAAATCATATTGATCTACCAGTGCTGCTAAAAAAAATAAAGTTCCTTTTATTCACATGCCCCTTTTGCGCTGCACTGGCTGTTAAATCGTGACACTGAAAGGATCTTATTTATCTTACTTGATTTATTGTGGAAGCCCAGTGGCTAAAACAGTACATCTATTTTTAAGATTATAACATCTATCACACAGATTAAAGGCAGTATATGGCATTAGTAGATGTTTTTAAAAGTTTTACAGTCCATGCATCATCTCATGACCCCCTCTGGGTTCCCAGCCCTGGGTCTGCTGCAGTAGTGATGTTGTTAAACCTCGCTCAGCCTAGCCAGCGACAGAGCAGAGGCAGATTGAGATCAAAGATAAAATTAACAACAGTCCAGGTCAGAGGGCAACTGTGTGTATTTATTTCCCTCCCTGATAACCAAATGTCCTCACACTCAAGACACATAAAAGACAGCCTCCAGACTGAAGACATTATTGTGGATGTCACTTGTGCAAAAGGCTGTTGTGAGGAGATAAAGTCATTGTGATGTGTTTAAATGCAGGTTTCAAATCTTATTCTCTTGTTCTTAATAAGAGCTTATTCCTAAAATAGCACCTGTGCGGCTTTGACTGGTACCACGTTAACCTCACAACCTGCACCTTGGGTCTTTTCACATACACACACTAACTAAACCTGGCACCAGGCTTACCATTAAAGGTCAGTTAGTCCACTTAACAGTCTGTCAATACCAGAAACTAGTTAGTCCTCTTACAAACCTGCAGATTCCATGTGTTTGTGACTCTCAGCATTGACTTACTGTGGTTAATAGATTAGCTAGTTATAGGTCACTGAGGGGAATGTCAATGAATTCAAGGATGCTTGGAAGAAGTAGGCAAAGGGAGACTGTTTTTAATATGATGGCAGGTCTAAGTCTATTGACAAAATAATGAGGCAGTCAACTTAGCAGTATTTTTAAGGATTTATTTATTTGAGGAACTCATTGTGTTACATCTGAGCCCAATCTAAGAGGCTCCATCACCCCACTTCAACCAGGATTGAATGTTCTTATCTGATCTTAAGATTGCATCTCGTTGACCTTGCAGAGAGTGGATGTTACATGCTGGAGCTGCCAAAATTATTTGAATTGATGTTTCAGCACATATTACCCCGATGAGGACCAGTGCAGGAGGAGAATACCTGCAGAGTGGAAATATAAGGAACTGGCTAAAAGCTAATCGCTGAAAACTAGCCAATATCGATTACTGTCTCGTGTATGTGAGAACTAAAAAAAACACTCAGGTTTTATTAATGGTTGGAATCCAGTATCACACCCTGTGAGATACAATCTGGATTTGTATCTCCTGTCAAGTGCTCCATCTTTGTTTTGGGTGCTTGGTGGCTCCCTCTATAGTAGCAGTCTGCTCAACTTTATTCAAACACAACTCACTACAGTGCGGGAGAAGAGGATGGCAAGGCAACTGTACCACCTGCTGAATAAATCAACATGGTCTGACATTACACCCTGAGAGACAGAGTGCTGTGATATCCAGTTCTGTACAGCGTGGGTGTGTGAGAGTTTTAGCTCTGGCTGTCTTCGACTTTGCTAGCAGAACTTGTGAATGTACATTTAAGTCATTCATAAAGAAAAAATGCCAGATATTCAATAAGTCAATCAATTATTACTCAGTCACCAGAAAAAGAATCAGTAACTATTTTTATTATCAATTAATTATCATAATTAATTATTAATACCGGCCTCTCAATTATGCTGTCTTTCTTTGTCTTACTCAATAATAAACGGAATATTTTTTTAGCTTTTTAAGTGTTGAAAAGTGGGGATAACAAGCAATTTGTTGACATGACATTGGGCTCTGTGACGTGAAATGCCATTTTCACTATTTTAAAATATGGTTGATAAATTTTATTAGAATGACTTTGTGTCATATTAGATGAAACTGTTACTATCATCTGAAATAAAGTACATGACACTCATAATCTGTAAAAAAAAAAAAAGATACTGTTCCTCCTCGTGAAAGGAGCAACATGGCAGTTGCTAATATCTACCGTAGCTCGCGGGAAACAACCAATCAGAGCCGAGGTGTCTGTAACACAGCTGTCAATTATGTCAGTCATTGCTCAAATATGGCATGGCAGCCGGGTCACAAACGTTTTAATTTTATAGCTAAACAGTACACTAAAACATGTTTCTGAAAACCTTTTAGACTGAAAGCTGCGTAGTAGACATCTTTGCTCTGATTGATCATCATTCATGTGCAGTAATGCCATAAAAAAACGCTACAAGGCGTATGTTTTTATTTTATAATAAAAGTTACCAGTCACCAAAAGTTAACAGCTTTAAATGGACCTGCACTTGTGTAGCCCCTTTCTAGTCTTCCAACCACTCAAAGCAGTTATTACACTACGAGTCACATTCATCCATTCACACACTGGTGGTCAAGGCTACCTTACAAGGTGCCACCTGCTGCACAGCTTTACACGCACCAGTGGAGCCATCGTGAGCAAATTGGGGTTCAGTGTCTTGCTCAAGGATACTTTGACATGCAGACTGGTTAGTTGTAGCCCTAATTTTACTGCTCACGCTCCTCAGAAGACAGAGTTAACACTTTTTTTTCTCCAAATTTTTTTTTGATGCACTCTTTAACTGAATCTATATGTTGGTTGGGAAAAACAAACTATTCGAAAAAGTCACCTGGGGTTCTGGGAAGATTTTTTTGAAAATGATTGACAGATTTGTCAATAATGTCTTGCAGTCCCAGTTGGCAACAGCGCCGCAATGTCCACACAAATGCACACATTTGGAAACTGAAATATCTAGGTGGAGAGTGGAAGATTATACAGTCAGTAGATTGCACCAAGAAAAACTAGTTTGATATTTGTTTTTAAAGCCTGCAGTGTGTGTATTTTGAGCTGTTGTAACAAACATAAAAGATGTCAAAAATCCAGTGTTGGTTAGTAAGTGGGTTGAGACTTATACTTGATCCAAATGAATGACTTAGCATACACATATACAAGCTAAATATAATTCGACACATGTAGCCAGATAGTCTGTTGATATGGCTTCATACAAGCTCCAGAAACAACGAGTAGATGTTGGAAGGCAGATGTATCTCCATGCATTATATAGGTCAACACAGAGCTTATCAAGCTAAGACCTGTCCACTCTCTGCCCCTCTCCCTCTCGTCCTTGTCTTGCTCCCTCTGTCCATTACTCTACAATACGTTGTCATTTGTCTCGTTCCCTTCGCCCAGCATCAAAGCCCTCCCGTGTCTCTGCGCTGCCTCTTCCCCCGTCTCTCCATCTTGTAGAGGCTGAGTGTGTGTGACAGGCCTGGGCCTTTGCATGCATCATTTGTCACTTAAATTGACTTTCACACAGAATGAAAAAACGTTTCCCTCTGGGTAACAGTGATAACCACTCTTGGATATTGATTAATGATATTTTATGTGCTGGATTTGTATATTTGGACTCACTGAAAGCTGAAACAGTCAGTCGCCCTGTAATGTTTTTTACTCATATTAAAAGAACACACATACAATTGTGTATTTCCTGCAGGCCTGAGAGCATTAGTACATCTCATGCCTTCCCAAAGAGTTTTAAAGCTGCAGTGTGCACCTTCAAAGAGTGTGTGTTTGTGTGTGTGTCTGTTTGTTTTCCACAAAGCCTAGGAGTAACACAGTGAGATGTAAAGCCCTGAAGCCTTTTGTTTATCACTGGGGCATATCTGTGTTTTTATTTGTATACTCACAGTTTTGGTTTTCATCAGTGTGCTGTAAATGTTTGTGTGTGTGCGTTCATGCGCCTGGCCCGTCTTGTGGGTCTCATCAGAGACAGGAAACAGCTGAGCGTTTCTGTCCAAACCGCTCTGATCTGAGTCCTTGGCAGGATCTCTTTTGTTTGTGGCCCAATGTAACAAGCAGAGGACACCATTAGTGTCATAACACTGTTGAGAGGCAGTCGCCAGATGGGTTGAAGAAATTACCCTTTACACAATGTCAGATTATGATCAGTGTGCTGTATGCAGGGTCGAGTGTCCAGTGACGAGCTATCTCACAAGATTCATCTGGCAGTGTGAACATCTTGTCATCAGGCATCATTACATGTATCATTAAGGTGAACAGGAATATTTTTTTAATCGTTATTTTGTTGATATATTATGGGAAACTTCATAATGGCAGTGCTTTACGTACTGTAATGATGTTGGGGGATCATTATGAATGTAATGTTATTGTCTCAGAGGTAGGTAATTAGGAAATTAATGGAGTATGTCAGCCTTGCTAACCTGCTAGCACCATAGAGATGGCAATTTTGGTTGGTCCACCCACCACTGTTGAATGAATTCCCTTGAAATTTGCTACAGATATCCATAATGCTGAGAGGATGTATCCTAATGACTCTGGTGAAGCCCTGACATTTTTAATGGAGTGCTGCTAGCAGGTCAGAATTTTCACTTTCAGCCTGTCACCATGTCTGAAATCATATACACTACCTACCCAGTATGTGTACTATCGTTCAACTCACGTTTCTGTGAATACACAGTAGTGTGTGTCTTTTCGGATGCACTGAGAAGTAATTACCACTTCACTTTGTCAGAGCATTTGGAGACGTGTTGCCATGGTAATCGGTAACAACCTCAGTTCTACCATCAATTTAAAAACAATTTTAAAACTATATTACACCTAGCAAAGTAAAATCTTACATACTTGCACTCAAATGGAAGTGTTACTGACGTCATAGAGCTGTCTTGGTCGCAGTCCATTATGAGTGTTGTCCTCCACCGCTTTGCATTGAGGGATATTTACGATTGCATAGAGTCCAGTGTTTGCATACTGTAATATTTCACCTGAAATAGTACAGAATTCACATGGTATTGATTTCGCACATATAAAAAAATCTCATACTTTTTTACCCTACTAAAAAAGCATGTTAGTATGGATTTTTTGACACAGCCTTTGAAGTATCGCAACATCTGCTACATAGATTAGCAAAACATTTATGCTGTTACCAGATGATGTACAGTGTCCTAGTGCCCTTGGTGATGCCCTTACTGTTTCCCTAGCACCCACAGTGGTTGGCATTTGTAGTTAATGTGGTTTGTGTGCAGCTTGGATTGGATGTTTGCTAAATCAGAGAGTCAGTATCATATTTTACTGCAGAGAAGCATGTCGACATTAAACTGAAAGGTGTTTGCATGTAATGTGATACATCGACGGCTTTCATACAAAGGAAAACAGCCCTTGTCCAAGTCATTTGGGTTGCTTGTTTTTTGTCCAGTTGCCTATTTTGATTTGGATGCATGTTAGTAACTTCAAATATAGAGTGTGTACAGCCTCGTCTTAGGGCCCAAACACAGAGTAACAACTCTTGTAGTAGTATCATTAACTGCTGCTTAACAAATGCAAGCGTGTGTGTGTGTGTGTGTGTTTGACTGATCTCAGGATTAACCCTCGCCAGACCTCTCTGCCCTTCACCCTGTAACCCCCCCCCCAGACCAAAATGGATGAGCTGCTCTCTGTGTATGTGTGTGACTATAAACATGCATGTGTGCACGCTTCACTGGTATTTAAGTTAAGGTAAACACTTGTCCTTTATGTCATTGTGAAGCTTTGCTTTGTTTCCTTCATTTCCTCTGTTGCAAAGTGGTCACACACCTTTAAATGTGAATATATGTGAGCTAACTGCTGTTGTAATCTTTCCTACCTTGCACTATGGTCGTCTGGTTATAGTAAAGATATACCCTGGTCAGATATTAGTGAGCTACAGCAGTGACTGTGATGTTCTTTCTTTTCAATTCAATGCCCAGATGGCACGCTGGACCACATTCAGCTGTTACCAGTCTGAGTGGTGCAACACCACCATGCTGTGAGAGTTCTCCAAGCATGAAAGGGGAGAAAAGGAATTGATTTGAACTGAAGGAAGATGGACAGGGGGAAGAAAAACGCCAAAGGCCAGGAGAAGGGGGGAGAGAAAGAAACACACATAGACACAGAAAGTGAGGTGAAGAGACAGAGAGAGAGGTAAAATGACAGGCAGCTGGATTCGGGGTGAAGGAGTTGGACTGGGAGGGAAGGGAGGATAGGTGGAGAGCGAAAGAGAGGGCTTTATTTCCTGTCCTCCATGAATAGGCAACATATTTCTCTGGAACATTCCATCCTCTGAGCTGGCCCGGCCTGTCACCAAGACTCAGGGTGCCACACTCCTCCCCATCTCTGCATTTCTTCCCAGTGCACTCTCCACTGTCCTTGTGCATTACAGTCATTACTCGGTTGTTTACTTGAAGTGTTTCGTCCGAACTTACTGACCAGATACCTGAAAAGCATCGCAGAGTAAACTTCGACTCCTGTGAGTGGAAGGATCAGATATTAGTCACGACATTACATTAGCATGAGGTGTAAATTACACTGGATCTAACTTGATTACACCAAACATGAATCATTTCTGTGAGGAAATTTAATCACCGCAGCCGATTTATAGGATACACAAAAGAAAAATTTCCACACATGCAGAATCTAGTCGTGAATGGTGGAAATTATTGCAGAAGTGGATGGAGAGGCGTATTTGGTAATGGAAAAACAAACAGAAGTTATTTCAGGAATGCTTTATTTGGACAGTCCGGTGTTTAAAATGGACCAACAAAAAGTCTATGTTCAGCAATGTCTATTTGCTGCATCTGCCCGATTTAAACCCAACAGTCAGACCCAGATTTAATCAGACACTGTAATATCAATTGACACTTTAAAGTTAAATGCTTATCCTTAAATAGACATGTCTCTCTCCGGCTTTGTAAATCTATTTATCAACAGGCAGCTGGTCAAACATGCCCCTCCAGACAGAGTTCATCTTACTGGATTGTTACAGTGCTGTAGAAATGTAAATATAAAGCAAGCGCTCTGGGTGGGAAACAGCCTGCAGGAACTGGTTATCTGATGTTGGTAAAGATTTGGTTGTGGGTTTTTGGCCGGGGTCATAGCAGATAAGCATCTTA
Organism: Epinephelus awoara; assembly: GCA_035609425.1. Taxonomy (NCBI): domain Eukaryota; kingdom Metazoa; phylum Chordata; class Actinopteri; order Perciformes; family Serranidae; genus Epinephelus; species Epinephelus awoara. Next base: position 11,934,671 of record CM069302.1, on the reverse strand, counting down.
TTCAAAGATGCGGTTCCACTGTAAAGATCCAGTTGTCTGCAGAGAGAAAGTGGGATGCACATGACGCTCTGGCCTGCAGAGAAATAAAGGCTGAAATGTTGAAACTCGAAAGCAGTTAATGTTATTACCATGTGGTGACACATAATAACCGAGGCTGCTAAAAATAGAAAATGAAGACTAAGACAAAAAGTATGTGCTGTAAAAGTAAGGAAGCTTGCACTGAAAATGGAAAGGGTGTTATATTTATTGGTGAAGGTTCTCAGTCATCCAGGTCATGGTAATCTTAAGTGCTGTATCATATCGTTGTCGTCTGAACGCAGACGTTTTTTCAAAACGAAAATGAGACACAATTCTGTTTTCAGTGGATTGTTTTCAAGTAAACATGGCCTTAGCTGACTGCTGAGAGGTGAAAGGTCTTCAAGAAACTCAAGCAAGTCCAGTTGCCTACGATAAAGCACTTAAGGTGTTTTATATATATATATATATTTTTTTTTAAGTTTTAAAATTGCTGTAAAGGGACAGTTTACTCCCAAATCCAAAACACATATTTTCCTCTTACCTGTAGTGCTGTTTATCAATCTAGATCATTTTGGTGTGAGTTGCTGAGTGTTGGAGATATCAGCCGCTCAACAGCGATGACTCTTTCCAGAAATCATGACTCGGTTACTCAAGATAATCCACAGACCTTGTTGTGAGCAGTTTCATGAAGGAACTGTTTTCTCTTTACTGAACTACATCCTCCAACCTAATCCCTGCGCAGAGGGAAGTCTGCATCTACTGCTAGCTCACTGAGTAGTACCGCTGAGCAGACTAACATTACAGACATTAACGTTTAATGTTGCACTGTCACGAGCACGAGCCTCTTGTCCATGAGAAGACGCACACTTTCCTTTTGGGCGGTGATATGGTTGGCAGGTGCAGTTATGTAGTAAGAAAATAGTTACTACATTAAACTGCTCACGAGTGCAGTCTATTCAAGGGAAGGCAGACTTCACTGCGGCTGATATCTCCAACACTCAGGAACTAGCACCAAAATAATCAAGATTGTTAAGTAGCACTACAGAAAAGAGGGAAAATATGTATTTTGGAATTTGAATTTATGCTTGACAGGCCAAAGGTGGCAAAAAAGTTGGATTAATACACTTGTGTTTGTCACTGTAAACATCAGCCTTCCTACAGTATTTCTACCTTATTACAGCATACCAGTCCCCTCAAATGTTGCTGTAAAACCAAACATATTGCATCACAAAATTCAAATGGATCTGAGCCAGCAAGTCAAAGCATCAGTGTTTTTGATATCTAATATTTGTAGATATCATCTGTGAAATTTGCTTCTTCACACCCGAGACTGGCTGCAGCTCGCTGTCCTTACTGTCTGAGAAGACGTACACCTCTTGAAGACTCGTCTCCATGTGTGTACTGATAACACACTTCTGAGCTTGCCACAGACACAGACGCCAACAAATGCAGGGGTCCATGGCTCTTTACACATTTTCAGTAACACACACACACACACACCCACACACACGCGCACACATGCACACCAACACATGCACACTTTCCTTTCCCACCCTTCCTCCACCTTCCTCTTCCTCTCCTCCTTTTGTTCTCTTCCTCCCCGAGAAGGAGGGGGAATTAGACCTTGTTTTTGATATTTAAAACTGGTTATTTAACACTGTGACTAAATGATTTACTCTAGGAAGTTTTGGGCTGGTAGAGTCCGATCGAAGATTTTCAGTTTCTGAAGGCTATGACTGTTTAGTGCTAGTGGGTAAAAAACCCCAAAAACACAGCTGGTGTCACTTTGAGAGGCCCAGAAAAAACAAGGTATGCAAGAGTGTCAACGTGCAGTGTGTTCACATGCCATCGCTGAAAATCCAACCCCAACGTCGTGACATAGACATCAAAACAAACACGGCCATGCTCTCAAGTCATGATTGCATCAATGCGTGTGTTTAATGGAATGTGAATGAGTGAGTGTTTTCAGTGCTTCTTTTTCCTCAGCTGCACTCAGAGAGCCCTTGCATAGAGGATGTGTCTTCTCAGAGAGGACACACCTCTTTTTTCCAAATATGGAAGGCAACATGGGCTCTTAAAGGGACAGTGTTTGAGAGCATGTGTTTGTGTTTGTTGAAACACAAGATCCTAAATGAGCAGAAAGTTCCCATCGTTACAGTTTTTATAGGCTTTGCAGTTAAAAGCAGCAATCAAGTCTGTTTTATGACAGAAAACATGCCTCACTGCAATCTGCCCCTTTCTCTCTGCCAGTTCATCTTCCTCTTTCTATATCTTGCTGTCTGTGTCTTCTGTGTCTTCTGTGCCTCCCCCCTCCCCCCTATCCCCACATCTCTATATTTGGAGGTACGAAGCTGAAGCTCAGTGTTGTTTTTGCAAACCTCATCTCAACTCGCTTTACAGTTCACACACCCGCACCAAAACAACTGTGACATACTTTCACACATATCTATACAAAGTGCATTCATCTACATGCTTGTGAAGTTGAAACAGTTAGTCAAGTAGTTAATCAACAGAGGTTTATTCTAGTACAATTTTGATAATTGATTAATCGTTTGAGTCCATTTTCAAACAAACATTTACAATCGTTCCTTCTGAAATGTCAGGATTTGATGTTTTATTTGACTTAAAGATATAATATGTAGTTTTTCCACATAAAAAATTCTAAAAACGACTAAACCAGTATTATATATTTTGTTTAGTTGTGTACTTTGATTATCAGAAATGTTTCCAACAATTTTTGATTTAAGATAAGTGTAGTCTCACAAATAAACGCTCACGAACTTCAAATCCTCCCTGTGTTACCATCTGTATTATTTTTTAAATGCAATTCGGAATGAACACAACAGTTTTATGCATCTGGAAGAGCCTGTGCGTACTTTATTCCATCATTATGAGAAGCTGTATCCCTACTTATTTTGAGATAAGGCACTACAACTCCAAATCACATTAAACTTGATGAATTTTGCAATCTGTACAACATATGACAGACATAGGTTAAGGAAAAGCTTCAGCTCTAGCTCCAAAGTTGCATGTCCCCGTCCTTCTGCATGATGGAGATAACCTACAGCATAGCGAAGCAGCAGAAACTGGTTCTGGGCACAGACGCAAGGAGTCGCAGATGGAAACTGAGCAGGAGTCAGATAAAGACAGTGACTAAAACATAAACACACAGGGAGCTATCAATAGGTTTGTCTCACATGTCTCAGCCAGCGCACATCTGATAACAAGTCAATCCCGGTTCCCTGAATAAGGATAAAGCACGATCGGGTGTTTGTGTCTGTAACAAAAGGGCCGGGCGAAGCTCGGTTGTTAAATATGTGTGCATGACAGCTTCAAGTATGTTTTGTGCACAGTGCTTTAACTTGTGTAATCTCCACCCGCAATGTGTGTGCATGTGTGAGTGTGATCGTGAGGTTAAGAGCAAGCACGCCAGTGTGTGTTGCACTTGCTTGCACTGTGCGCACTTTAACCACATCACTCTGTTCGAAATAGTTCTTGCCTAGTCAACATGCTGCTCCTTATTAGCTCACAGATGGCGAAATACACACACACACACACAAACAGCTGAGGGTTGCTCCTGGTACTCAGCTGATAAACTTTTTCACATGCACTTCATTCTCTATCTGTACTCCAGCAGCAGATAAGCCCTCTGCCTTTGTGCACGTGTACATTTCACGCTACACACAGAGTGCCTTTGTGTGTCACTGAACAAAGACATAGATATTTACATCTTTATTCTCTGTGGCATTAACCTCTTTATGTACTGTTGTTTTTGAACTCACACACAGACACACAACCAAACTTGGGCACACTATGGGAAGAGATTACACGGGTTAAACACTGCACACAAAACATGCTTGAAGCTGTCAAGGACACATATTTAACACACAAACACACACTGTTTGAGGAAAGTGCTCTTCTGTCTCATACTTCTGCAGAACAGGCCGAGCAGGAGCAGGTGGGCGGGGTTTTAGTTACCCTCTCCACCTCCCCCCCTTTCACTCCCTCCCCCCGGCCAATCAGGACCTCAGTCGCTACAGCTGACCCCCCTTTTCTGTGGCCAATCAGCTTTCTCCCCCCCCTTCTTTCCCCTGTATGCCTTCACTGCTGAGTGAGCAAAGCACGCCTCGGTCTATCAGCTGAGAGGAAACGACAGAAAGAAAACACATAGAGAGAAAGACAGAGAGGGTAGGGTAGGGTAGGGTAGCGAGGAAGGGTTGAAAGGAGGGGCCTGTGAGTGGATAGAGGAAGAGAAGAGAGGGTGAGGAAGAGGAGGAATGGGAGGAGAGGAAAAGGGGAACGCGAGCATGTGAAGGGGCTTTTGTATTCAAGATATTTTGGAGGGGCGCGAATGAGAGAAAGGAAGAAAGAGGGCGGGCGGGGAGCAGGAGAGAGAAAAGGAGAGGGAGGGAAGAACGAGATGGGTGAGGGGTGAGACTTGTTGATGGGTTTTCAGATTTGGTGTGTGACTGAGGGTGGAGAGAGGTAGACAGGAAGAAAACAAAATACAGAGAGAGAGAGACAGAGAGAGAGAGAGAGAGCTAGTGCAGGCTACCAGGCCCTTCTCTCAGAACAAGCAGAGGAAGGCAGAACAAGTTGACTTATCTCTGTCTTTCTCAACACCACCTATTCAGGAGGAAGGACGCAAAGACAGACAGCAAACTGGAGAGTCGAGAGTGAGAGAGAGCAGCCTGACCCAGTGGAAAGAGAAGCACAGAGGAGGACAGACAGAAAAGGCAACAGAGTTACCCATCCAGCCACCAGACGAAACAGAGGAAGGAAGGAGAGAGGCAGAGACTGAGACAGCGAGATAAACCCCATCTCTCTAAGAGGGTGAGTTTCGTAAGTTCCCCTGCTGTCAAACCAAGTGTAGTAATGTTGCTCCTGTCATATTGTCAGCTGGGCTCGGGTGACTCAACGTCTCCTAAAATGGCCACATGAAAGGTAGACAGATAGATAGGCAGGCAGGCAGGCAGGCAGGCAGACATACAGACAGAGGGAGGGAGGGAGGGAGGGAGGGAGACAGAAAGGGACCCCGTGTCAAACAGCATTCTCAGCAACTATGTCACTGAGCCAGCTTAGTTTAGATCTCTGTGCCTGCCCAGCTTTGGTGTAACACTGTCTCACTCAGAGGTTTATCATTTTCAGTCAACTTAACCTGTCTCCTGTCACTTTCTGCTCTGTCTTTGTTGCTTCCTGTCTTCTGTCTTTGTCTGAGACGCGCGCACACACACACACAGACACACACACACACACACAGTCTGCTGTTATTCCATCCCCTTATGCACAGTGACATCAGATTTCCAAAACTCTAGCCCCTGTAACCTAATCAACAGGTGATTGCTTAGGAACTTTTTGTGTGTCAGAGAACGTGCACATAAGTGTGTGTGTCAGTGTGTTTATCAGCCTCCAGGCACGGCACAGGCCAGGGAGTAACTTGGGCGGAGTTCTGCTGAAAGTTGATGAGACAATCGGGGCCTTTGGGAGGCTGTTAACTTCATGCTGATGTTGTCACACCTCTGATACAGGCTGAGTGTAGAGGGTGGATTGAGGACGCAAGGAGGGCAGAGTGCAGCTAGCGACAACAGTGTTTACAGAAAGCCCAGTCAAGATCAGCTCGTATCACTCATTGAAAACAAGTAAGTAAACTGTCAGGGATAGTTGGGCAAAAAGTTGGAGGTGTGGAAGACACTCGGGCATCTCATCAGCTAGCACTTTTTACATAATTTGGTTGTTGGGTGTTTTTGTTGTTAGTCAGTACAGCTGAGAACTCCACCTTTTAAGAAGGACATTTAACAGGATGTTGCATTTCTCCATGAGTAGGTATGTTTTTGTGTGTTTAGGATGAAAAATACAAACACAAGCCAGGAGAGCAACATTGTTTTGTGATGACTATGGTGTTGCATTGGTGCCCAGTGTCTCTCTGAAGGCTGTCTGTCTCTGAGAGCATGAAATATTAGTGTCCACGATATATAACACAGTCATGAGCAAGTATCCAGCCCAGCCACCAAGGATCTAGACATTATTCGCATTTTTTTTGACTGATTCCCTCAAGGGGAGGAAAAACATATGCTGAGAATGAGTAAAGTTTCCCTCAGGAGCCACTTGTTTTACTTAACTTGAGTTTGCAACTCTATTGGCTTTTGAATGTTGTGGATTTACAGTACTACATACTTTTCCAGGTACCAGACAGAACTGTCAAGTTGTTTCACTCTGTTTTTGTCTTCAGTTTGACATTGCGTCCACTGTAACCAATTTCTGTGGGGGAAGAGGATTGGATTTTTTTCCTAACCTATCACTGGAAACCTCACTTTAAGTCCACACTGATGCATAGTCATGCCAACATACCTGTTTTGCCGGAGTTTGAGGAGTAGAGTGGAGCAAAAACAAACTATGATGTTGGGTGTTACTGAGCAGGCATGTAGGTTTAGAACAGCCTCGATAGCAGTGTCCTTCTTGTCTACAGTGCTCACCATTGTCGTTATTACTCCTGTCACAAACTGACTCAGTGAATGTGACAAGTAGGGAGTCCAAACAAAAGATTTAGTTAAAAACAACCAGAATTTATTAAAGTAAGACTAACTCTGAGTGTGTAGGTCAGCAAAGTCAGTAGTGAAAGCCATGCAGAGTCAGGTGTGCTGCGGAGGTGTTGTAGGTGCAAACCAAAAACCAGTGATGCAGGAAGGAGGATGTCTGCTGTCAGAAGGAAGAGAGTGAGTGAAAACATGAGGCAGCTTTCATAGCTCGGAAGGCCCAGGTGAGCTCAATCAAGGCAACGGCCCTCCCATGTCAACCAACTGCCTGATGAGGTTGGTTGGAACATCCTCCAAGACGGTGGGAGTGGCATCACAACTCCTTATTGGTTTTGTTGCACAGCTTGACAACAGCTTGACAATGGCGTTAGTCCTGCCCCTGGCACTGATTGGCTGCTTGAGTCCCACTGCAGCACTCATTGAGAAACTACTGTTTTATGTTACATTGTCAGAAGAATCAGTCACTATAAACTCATTGAAGTGGGCACATTCGAAGGTCTGGACCCAGGTAACTACATACCTGTTTAAAATATAATGTAATATGAACAATATTTTGTATTATAATGTAAGAATATAATCTCTAAACTTGCTCGGGAGCAGCCAAGTTTTTGTAAATACAGACAACAGTTAACTGTTAGCGGCTGTTTTTCTCCAATAAACAATTTCTCAAAGCTTGAGTGCAGCTATTATCCAAGAACATTCTGTTTTTAAAAAAATGAATCATGCATTTGTTTTATCTGTTGCACTTCTGATGAGGATCGTAAACAAGCCCAAGTTAAGAGTCACTGTCATTGTTTGTTGTATTTTCCTTTGAGTATTTTTATGCTGAAAGAGACAGTGACTTTGAATGTTATATGCGTTTGTGTGCCTACAATTGTGTGTGTGTGTGTGTGTGTGTGTGTGTGTGTGTGTGTGTGTGTGTGTGTGTGTGTATGTGTGTGTGTGTGTGTGTGTGTGTGTGTGTGTGTGTGTGTACAAGCGTGCAGCGTCTGGGTGTTGTGATGAATGTGCACAGGCCAAATGTCAGGGTGTTTTCTTACGATAGGTGGTGGCTGTGAACTCTGCCCCTTACAATCCAATACATTTCACTGAGAGCTAGTTTCTAGGTCAGAGCGATCGGCAAACCTCCTGATGACAAGTCTGTGCATACTTTTGTCTGTTTCAGTCCACCCATGTGCAACTTTTCAAAGTTTACAGGGCGCAACAGGGCCTGAAGTGCACTCTGGTCTGTTTTGCAGATGTTTTCGGTTAACATACTGATGTTCCAGTTACCAAGCCGATGACTGACGAGTGTCTCAGTCTAATAAGATCTTAATTGGTTGTCCAGTGGAACTAATCCAGTGTGTGCAAGTCATTTGCCACTCTTAGATCGGCAGCTTGTTTTTACCTTTGTGTTTGCCTTTTACCACCAACTCTCTCATGATGATGAAATTACACGCATCTGGTCCTCCCGATGTTCCATAAGTCATCTGACCTCAGACTGTTAGCCTTTGACCTCATGACCACAGATCCTTCCTTGGCCTAAAAGGAACACACAGACTTGCATATATTACAAAACTCCTCAGCAGGTAAATACGCTCCTTGAAGGACATGACCATCTCCTGAACGAAATGTTTGAGCTCCACAGCAGGCATCTCTCACGTCAAAGGTATCAGACCCTTTGACCTCAGTTCTTATACATGACTTTGAGTAAGAATGCCAGTGCTTCTTGACACTGTTTCATCAGTTGGGATGCCCTTATGAACTTTGAGTTTTGGCCACAATGACATTTAGTAGTCAGATCAGGTTTTAGACTGTTAATGAAATCTCCTGAATTAGTTACCTTAAAGTAAAGTCATTAGTAGAGTGGTATTTTCTCTTATTCTTTTTCTGGTGTGGAATAAATACACATATTATTGTCCTTATGTCCTTAGCTTACCTCTTTTTAAAAAAAAACAAAAACTAATTTCCTATTTCATTGTTTCAGTAAGCATGACTCAGTTTATTCTCATTTTCATCCTGAGCCAGGCCTGTGCTGAGGCAAATTATACCTCTTTTAAATGCATTTGCTCTTAGTCCCATTCACCACTTTACTGAATCTTCATCTCATCATTGTCTGGTTTCTGTGCCCAAGTAGCCTCAATTGTTTTTCACCTGTTTTCCTCATTTGCCTTTGTTTCACCCACACATAAGCATAGTATTTCCTTCTCCTTTGTGCATGCAAATAAAACAAAGTGTGACAGAGCCAAATATACTTTTGAACTTTTGAATTTAATAATCATATATTGTATAGCCCAGTTTTTTTCTGGGGCCATTTTCAAGAAATGACTACTCAGAGGACAGCTCTGGTGGCTGAAAAGGTTTTTTTTTTTAATCTGAAAGGTTCACTGATATACACAGGAGGTTGCCATTTGGTACATCATTATTTTAAGGCCGTGTGCTAACAAGTGTCAGACCTGGTGCTTTGTGCTCCATAGCCCTGAACACTCTGGGTTGGCCCTGACATTGTGGAGCTCTGCCTGCACCTGCTGTATTTATACCTTCCTCAAGGTCTTTGGCTGGGCTGTGGTGTCTATTTGTTCCCCTTATCCTCCCTCTTCTCTCTCTCTCTCTGTTTGCGTATTTCCCTCTTGTCAGATGTTTCTCATTACTTTGTCTGTGTCATCTCATCATTTCTACTCTCGCTCGGTCTCTTTTTGAATGATTGCTCTCTGGTCCACTTCCAGATGTGCTGCCGATGTTACATTGAGATTGCACCTGGCCTGTCAGTGACGTGTAAACATCTTAATGCTTCATGTCAGCAGCGTTCAATCAAGTAAATGTGAGATGAATTTTGAAGGTCATGATTTTTTTTGAATAATGATAGCTATAAATAATAGACTGGTGCAGGAGGGAGTCCTTAAACCTGGAATTGAGTTTGCATTTTTGCTCATGTGGTTCATCTTTAAGTCAATGGAATTTTTGAATGGGTTTTTGGTTAGATGCCTGAAATAAGGTCTGTGGTTCAGGCAAGCTTAAGAGATTTTCATGTTTTGTTCTACAACATATATTCTTCAGTAAATACCCCACTTGTGAATTTTGAAGCTTTTATGCGTCCTAAAAAAGGAGATAGCTAACAAGTAGCTTAATTAGTCTACAGAAGTTGTTGCTGGAAATGGCCTTACAGCCTTGTTGTGGTAGCAACTGTGTAGTCAAGCGACCATGATGTAGTTTGTTTTTGCCTCATGTTAGCTGTGTGCTTCTGGCGATTGCATTTAAGCTTAAAAAATCACAAAATGGTGAAGATTAAAATGCTGAACAAAACATGTAAGTGTCAAACTTTTGCATGCCACGGAGCTTATTTTCTGCAATAATCCAAAATCCAGTGGAAAAATCACATTGGCTTTTTGTCAAGGGAACCAGGGCAACCCTCACATCCAAGCTGGCCCACAAGAAAACATCATCCCTGGATCACTCTACAGATTTTAAATGGAAGATGTGATGATTTTTTGTAGATAAGAAAAAAAGTTTCTTTTACTCATATTGGCGAAAATGGTTCACTGAAGTTGCTAAAGTAGGTTTGTAATAGTTTTAAATACATGGATATTATAGGCAGAGTACAGGTATATATTTATATCATTGACTTTGTAAGCAGCTCACAGTGAGTGTGCATAGGTCAAGTGCATGTTACACAGATCAGATTTTACTGGTAGACTAGTCGTGAACATGGGAAGATTGCCTAAAGTGGCAGGTACAAGTGTGAGTGTATTAAAACCACTACAATGTTCAGCGATGCAGTAAAAGAGTTCTTAAGTTCTCAAGTCTGAGCTGGCACACACGCCCAGCAACCTGAAGCCTTTCTTGGGGTGAAGCCAGAGTTTTCCCCTCCTATGTTGGCTCGTAGATCAAGCCTGAAAAGGGCTGGGTAGCCTCTGCCGGTCTCCTGCTCAGCTAGTTCAAAACAAGGTCAGAAATCAAGTAGGAACTAGCACAGAACCTTTGGGTTCTCCCAGCGAGCTATGACATAGGCATTGACTATAAATACTCGTTGCTGACTCCTCTCCCATTATGTCCCATCCCCCACTCCATGCTGAGGAGTCTCCACCTGACTTTAAGAGGAGACAAAACAAGAGGCGGTGATTTGTTGTATCATGTTAAGTGAACTCAAATACGCAAGTAGTGCTCCCCATCTTTTGTTATTTGACTCAGTAATGAGATTAACTAGATATCCCTGTTTGACCAGGACAGTTCTTGTTTGGCTTTAGGGGTGTCCCCCACCCTGAGAAGTATCAGCAAAATAATCTTGTTTACAGGATTTGTCTTGCAAATGTTCCCTCATGGGCAGCAGTTGATGTGTGACCCTTAAGTGTTTTCAGACGTTTTAGTGATGTTCCCTCCTGTTCATATTTTAGTGGTGATTTATTTCATTTAGACTATGAATGTTACTATTAGGTTATTATTTATTGTCCTATTACTGTGTTTTCTTTGCTGTTGGGTAAAATATAAAAAAATGTAACCCAAACCTGCTCTCTCTTGGGTTGTTAATATGTTTTATATGCACGTGCACTGGACTGAAAAAAGACGTTTTGTTGAATTATGAGAGAGGCACTCAGGCATTTTGTGATTGTGAAGCTGTTTTTTTTTAATGTAGCATTGTAAGTAATTACAGGTGTCTCTTGGCATCATCCCCATGCAATGCTTTGCTAGTAGTGATGGTAAAGCATTCTTACCTGATGATATACCATTACACTGCAGTTGTATATAATCAGGTTATAATGTATGGGAAGGTAGACTCCACAGTGTCCACAGTGCGTTTTTCATCGGCGAAAAAGTGCTCCTAGAGCTTTTTAAAGTTGAAGTTTTGTGTCCATGATAACAATATCTTGATTGTGAGCTGGGTAGCTAAGGTAATGCTACAGTATGTTAACAGAGAATTGACGACACAGTTACCAGCAAGCTTACAACTCTTATAAAGGAGCTCTCTAGTATTATACAGCTAAGGATAGACAGTAGTGGCAGTGAGGACACCAGCGCCTTTCTGAAAAGTTCTGAGATTTTCAACTAGAAGTGCTCAGATTAAAAAAGCCAAACCGCTCTGAAAAAAGAAGCTGGGTGCGGCACTTTTCTCTTGACGGCCACATGGGGCTGCATACACTCTCACCTCATTGGGAACAATTAAAAAAGTCTGCCTCAGTCTGTCTCTTCTTTCCCTTTTATATTCTTCTTTCTTGAGCTGTCTTGTTGTCTTGTGTCATCTTTGACAGATGATCCCTCCCTTCTTGTTCAAGTTGACAACTGTTTTGTTCCGAATGAATGGAGAATTTTGTTTGAGAAAAGATAGATAAATCACTGAAGATGCTCACATGAACACTATTTTTCAGCCAAGTAATTTTAACATCAGCCAGAGGTCACCTAGAGTGCAGTTAGGTAAGTAATACCCAGAGTATTACCTACCAAGTTTGATCATTGCATATTTTTATAGCAATGTGGGGATTTTATTCAACACCACTTACAGTTTCACCAGCGGATACATTTCCAGTGTGTTTCAATCTAGTGAAAAATACCTTTAGACTACTGTTGTTATCTACAATTCCTTTACACTTGCCAGTTTTTTCTTTCTTCCTCCTTGTTCTTAAGGCCTATGTCATTCCTTTTGTGTAAGTACAGTAATGGATCTCTTCATGCGTCATCGCTGTTTCGTCATGGTGGTTCAGAAGGAAATACCAGAAAGTGAAATAACTAGTTGCTGTAATGTAGGTCTAAATAGGAACCAGCCGTATTTCTCTTTTTTATTGATTTATATAGGTGCCAGCAGGGTGTTAGATACATTAGCTTTCTTGGCTATTTTCAAAAACTCCTCCAATCCATCAAATATGTTTTGCTTGCTTTAGGTTAACAGCACAGGCCTCTATCACTGTGTGTTGAAATTGTTTTGGCTGGCTATACACACCTCATGGAGGACAGCCATTTTGATAGATATTTTCTTGGAGGAGCATCTTTGCCGGTCTCCCCCTGCCCCCCAGCACCCTCCACCACGGTCCACCCTCCCCTCTCCCTCTGTAGCTCTGATTCTTTCTCCCCCTTTGTGGCCAAACACAAAGGAGCCGTTATCCTTGGGCTACTGGTTGCCATGGCGACGGTTCACTGCGACTCCCCCACCCTCCACATTCCCAAGTTCTGGTCCAAGTGGGTCGGGAAACGGCCTGCTTCTCTTGGCCTTGGACCACTTAGTGCCAAGTTAAAACTGGAAATATCAACTCCCTGCTCCACCAGTGGCTCCTCCATGTTTGATCCTCAATCCAAAGTGTTTGGGTTTTTGTACTTAAAGAGAATGAGATTAGCATTTCTCCCTCATTTGACTTGTTGAGTACTCAAGGATAAAGGGATTGATTATTTGATTGATTTGTCTTTTGTTCCTCTCAAGTTCAGGAATGGACTGAAATATTGACTCCTTAACTTGCTGTGTTTGCACAATACATGTGCCTTCGTCTGCAGTGTGTCTGTTCAAGTATACAGAGGTGTATGGACATATGTGTGCTTCTGTGACTCTCTTTGGTGTAATTTTGAATGTGTACATCAGCATGTCTGTCTTAGTCTGTGTGTGTGTGTTTTATCAGGAGGAATAGTCTCCTGAAAGTAGAAGTGTAAAAAAAAAACTGACTTGATTTCTTTGTGTCTTTCTGCCTCTTCAGGGATTCTGGGTGGAATGACCCTGTCATGATGCCACAGTCGTGCCGCATCCCACGCCCAGGTGTCCAAGGAGGGCGTGTCTGGCTATCAGCCAACCACAGGGGGAGCCCTGATAGAGTTACTGGTATTTCCGATTTCAGTACAGAGACGTTTCCTCTCAAGAGTGTCCTGCGTCACTGACACTCTGCCCCTCTGGTAAGTTTTAGCCTTAACTGGGATGATTTGATCCAAGTCACTTGTTGCAGACTGTCTTAAATTAAATGTCTTTCCTAAACAAAGAAACATAATGTAATTGATGCATACCGACTAGTGTAACTTCAAATTGGTTAAAATAAATTAAAACCTTTTTATTCTTGGAAATGTATCCAAGGTGTTTGACAAGCATGCAGTGAAAAGTGGAATGTCTTTAGTAACTTATGATCATAAACTGTTATATCTATCTTGGTGTTAGTTGATTTTATTTGAATTTTTAACCAACACACCTTTTTTTCTTTCTCCTCAGGTCATAGCCTCTGTGCCCACCTCCTTAACTCCTGCATCCTCTGGAGTGCTCACTATTTCCTGATTCCTGATCCTGGGATGTTGGCGTTGTTTCGTGGCAGCTGCCATGGAGATAAACGGATTCCTTTAGCAGACAATTTTAGACACAACCTCCAGATGTTGTGCCAGATGCAGGTTGTCCACACGGGCGGAATTAGACAAGGACGGGCACAGAGGTGAGATTCTGATCTCTGGCATTGTCTTCAATTAGACAGGAGACAAATTAGGCTCATGCCTTGCCTAAACTGCATTAATAAAGTGGCTAATTAATGCAGTTAAAGAGCTGTATTTGCATACTGTTTTAAAACTGCCAAGTCCCGAGTGGTGTTTTGATTTTATGTTCGATCAACAGTCTAATATTATATAATGCTTTATTGAAATCTGCCCTGAATCGTAATGCTGTGTTTTGTTTCTGTCAGGTGCTGTGCGGCTCAGCTTCCTGATTCACACTGTTTGACAACATCACAGCAGGAAGTATAGGACTTCCTTCTACTGTGGAACATCTTGCTCTGCCTCCTGGCATTTGTGAGGACCTCCTTGACCGTGTTTCAAGTTAGTCAAGACTATCATCCTCCAGCATAGCAACCATGCGGCACATTCACGTGGAGTTAGCCCACAAAAAGGCTCCATTAGATCTTCCAGCCCAAGAGGGGGACCTGCCTCCACCTACAGCCCCAACACAGGGCCTAGACCCTGGTGTCAGACCAGGGGCGCCCAGGCACTTTGGCCAGGAGGAGCTGCGGCTCCAAAAGGTCTACCAGCTCTCCATTTTCTCCCAGTTGGGGGGATTTTCTACCTCCACAGAATCCCACACTGATACTCAACAGAGGCCTGTCCGGTTTGGCGTGAAAAGGGGGCTAGAGGAGCCCCAGTTGACTCATAAGCGCCCCCATCTGGGGGACACCTTAGACAAGGAGGAGTTAGAGGGAGGGGTGCTGTGTGGCCCCGCCCCAGCTCAAGGTGTCGGGATGGGCTTAGCGACGGGCCCTGGTGGGCCTGGTTCTGTATACTCTTGCACACAGATGGAGCACAGAGACTCGGAGGGGGGACTGTCACCCAGGTCTCCACCCCTCTCCCCAAGCCACAACCCCTCCCGACGCCCAACTCAGCACAATCATGACAGGCCCATTCCTGATGTATTTGCTCCACTCTCACCTAAATCACCCCCAATGTGTGACCCACATGGCCATCTCTGTGACCAGGGTCATCCCCTCGGAAGCTCAGCCAGGACTGAGCCGCCTAACGGGGGCCACACACCCACCTACTCACTAGGTAGCCCTGCAAATGAGAGCTGTAGTAACGGCTCATCTGGAGGCCAGCCCAGCCCCCACTTATATGAAATGTCCACATACGAGACTCCCAACCCAGCCAGTCCCACCAGTCCCCCAGGCCCTTTCTCCCCCCCGCACCACACAGAACTGCAGGAGCCAGGGGAGGCCACCGAATGGGACATTGGACTCGAATCCTCCCCACCTGAGCGAAGTGCCACCCAGGCTGCCTCCTCATCGTCTAACGGCCTGGCTTCCTGGGAGAAAACTCCCAGCAGTAATGGACACCGTCTATCCTCTGGAGGCCATTGGCCGGCCAAAAAGAGGCTTCTGTCACCGAGCGACACGGGCGAGTCATGCTCAGAAGATGAGGGACCCTCCACATCCAAGAGGAGCAGGCTGTCATTGCTGGCAACAGGACTTGGCCCGGCGTCATGTCGCAGCACTGATGCTAAAGCTGCCCCTTATTGGAACCACCTGCTTCCCTCTAAGGTCAGCAGACTCACACTTCTTTCTTGGGTTATTTTAAATGATTTAATTTACCACAACAACTGCATCAGTCAATAGTTTCAACTCCTGTGCTAGCTAATAGCTAATATTAGTTGTAGTGCAACTTGGTCGTAACTACAAGACAGATACAGCCATGGTGTGTGAGTGGTTAGCCTAGCACAGAGTTTAAGGTGGCACACTGATGACTTGAAGTCAAAAACAGACAGAATTTAACTTTAATCAGTACATTTAATGACAGAAATGCAGTTCGCCGCTTTGAGCAAATGTTTCCAATACTGAGGAACCTCCATCTGCGAGAGTCTGAAATAAATGGATGTAACAGAATATTTCTATGATCCCAATATTAATGATATCATAAAATACTTGAGGGAACGCAATTTTATTTGAGGAAAAATGCTTTCTCTTTCTCTTTTTAACAACTGAATGAAACAGTTTTCCAAGCCTTATTAACTACCACAAAAAGAGAAGCTCTAAGTGATTTTATTGCAGCATTTGTAGAAAAACAGCATGTGCACATTTGCAATGCAAATACCACGCTTTTAGACTAAAAACGTTTTGACCACCACACAGGCGGGCTTCTAAAACACTGAAAACAGATTAAGTAGTGACCGTTAAAGGCCAGTGGTTGATGATAAGACATCTGTGAACCTTGACAATCCTGGAAAAGAGGCCGAGACATAAATACAGAGAAACTAAGAGAACGAGTAAAAGTGAAAGAATGAAGTGATGGCCGGCTCATTATCACGCCACGCTGGAACAGGCTGAGTAGCTCCAGAATAAAGCCCATTGAGGGAGCGTCCATTGTTCCCCCACATGAGTGTGCTGTGTCTCTCATACACATGCACACACATCAACACACACAGATGCAAACACACGAACACACATGCACATACATCCTGCTTAAAAAATGGTTCTGGAAGTGAATTGGCCGTTTTTGAACGTTGGGAGGCCAGAAAGAGCTTTGAGTGTGTGTTTGTGGGATGGGAGTGTGCAAATGATGACAATGGGGTTCACTAGTTCACTGGTTAGGTTTCATACAGTGGTGGGCTCATTGTGACGAGAGGTGTTTAGTGTTTGGTGAGGGAAGCACAGGGAGAAACAGACAGATGTAAGAAAGACTCAAGGACATAAATTAGGGACAGAAAGCACAGTGAAAGGAAGAAAAGGAGCAGGGCTCAACTGTCACAGGGATATTTCAGCAAATAAAGGTTAGAAGAAGATATTTAAGAGACACAGACAGGGGAGACGGGAGAATATTCTAAGATGCCGTCTGTGGTTTTAATCGAGTGTGACGATGAGACGACGAGCTGACAAAGAGCCCCGGGCTCTGTGGAGAGCCAATGTAGTCAAAGGTTAGCTAATGACAAGAAGCTAACCATGAGTGAAAGTTCTGCTGTGAGCAAATGGCTAGCAGGTAGCATAGGTTTGGCTAGTGACGAGTCACCTGACAGTTGGGTGGCCTTTACGATGAACGGCAGCCTGGAAATGGGGAATGTTTATGCGTGTGATGCAACATCCAAAAGTCAGTGCTCAGTAAGTAAGAGGACACTTAAAATACACAGCTACACATATAAATTACTCTCACAGGAACACAGGAACACTAACACACGCCCACTTTTTCTTATTTTAAATATCTTCATTTTTTTCAGTGTATTTAGGAGTTCTGTTTTTTTTAGCATTTCAAGCATGTTGCTCATTTGTGAATAGCTACAGGCTGACTTAAATCAGTATATTAACAGAGAAAACCAAGTAATAATTTCCTTTTTTCTGTCCTCTCTTTGTTCAGACCGCCACAGACTGCACAAGATCAGGGAGACGGCTAAAAAGTGGGCTGCGGCTGAAAAGGTGAGTGTTCCTTCATATTTTCAACCAAGGTATATCAGCATTAAAAAGACGAGGGTTTTTAAAAGAGGGATCAAAGTTACAGGTGGGACATTTTCTGAAAATAACTGTTTGCCATATTTGCTGAAATTGTCACTACATCCACACAGTACACAGCAGTACACGAGAAAGATCGTCTGTAAGAAAAAAAAAAAAAATCATGTTCCTCTTCCTCCTTATAGTTATTCTACGTCTTCTTCACGTGTTTTTGACGTAGCTGTTAGTCGTGTCAGTCAGTGTTCGTGAACTGTGGTCAAACTGGCAAACTAGGCAGCTATAATCAAATATGAATCAATATTCTGTCGCTGCATTGTTAAATTCTTGCCTCAGATATTTTCAGAAACATATTTTAGTGCACTGTTTAGCTGTAAATTGAGAAACTTTGCTCCAGCTGATGGGCGGTGATTGGTTTTGGCTTGACTGTTTCGCAATCTTTCTCATTTTACAGCTAAACAGTACAGTAAAATATGTTTCTGAAAACATCTGAGGCAAGGAATTGACGATGTAGCAACAGAATGTTGATTCATATTTAATCAGCGCTACCTAGTTTGGCAGTTGACTGCAGTTCACGAGCAATGATTGACATGATGGACAGCTGTGTTAGAGACTCCACTGTCTCATGTTGTACTAAAAAGTGACAGCTTTGTAAATATGACAAAAAGTTTTATTATTTTTATTATATTTTATAAACTTTTATTAAAAAGTTACCAACAGCAGCTTAAAGAGAACAATGTTGCATGGTCAGAGTGTAAGAATGCACACGTGTATAGATGAAATCAGTTCGATGCCAGCCAGACTGGCTGCAGCAAATTCAACATAGTCAACATTTTTTGTCTGTAGCTGAACCCTCAGACACACTCAGAGGCATGTGAGATGTCGGTCGAGACTAAATTAGTGTAATCTTAACCACTAACCACCAGTCTGTTTTGTATGTGTTTGTGGTCATATTCAGTCGGCAGCTGCGCAGCGGCAGACACACAGACACCGGCCGCTCCACACGTTCCAGCTGGCCCTCATCTTCCATCAGCAGATCACTACTTGGCAACTTCGAGGTACACATTTTAAACATTACTCTAAAAGTTTCACTGCAGGTCAAAGATGGTGCCGGTGTTTACACACGGTTGACAGACAAACCCAAACCTTAACCAATGTAAACCCATTCCAGGTAGAGTCAAGGAGAGTGCTGGTTCTTATTTGGCGACACCCACTCTTTGGCCATCTGTACAATCAGTTTTGTTGACATTGTCAAAGATATGTAAATTCTATGCGTATTAGTTAGGTCATGGTTACAGGTGGGAACATTAAATCGAGAGGTGTTCCTAATTTTTTGTCCTTCCCATTTACATACACAAGAGAAGCAGAGCTGAAATCTCATTCTGTGTTGAACAGGCCTAGCTGTTTGTTTTAATTGTTGCAGAGCCTTGCCTATGGTTGTAAGGACGAACAGTGAGTGCAGAATATAAGTTAGTGCCCAAAATGACATGTGAAGTTATCTATGATGTTTGTTTTACTTCTTAGTGTAGCTAATTTAAGACAGGTGATCATAAAACTTTGCCAATAAAACAAGATAAAATGAGTTATAATGTTAGTTGAAGAACTAATGCGTTCTAAATATCCTCCTCTTGGCTCACGCTGTGGGCCTGCAGGTGCACGTTTTATTACTGTGAACACTGCTTTTGTTTTAATTACAAAAATACATAAAATGTAGAACTTTATGGACCTCACCGTCCAAAGGTGTTTTTGTCTGAATCTTTGGCCAAGCGTGACTCAGAGTGCAGCAGTAAATACTCAGCTCCCTCATTAAAGCAACATTTTACAGTATGAAGAGTTTTAAAAAGGCTCCTGTTCACGACTGTTCACTCTCTTCTCTTTCTCTTGGTGTTCCAGGAGTCCATTCTGAAGGGACGATTCTCCCCGTCAGGCCGAATCGAAGGCTTCACGGCGGAGATCGGTGCCAGCGGCTCCTACTGCCCACAGCACGTCACCCTGCCGGTGCAGGTTACATACTACGACATCTCAGAGCACAGCGCACCCTCACCCTTCCTGGTCAGTCTGTGTGTGTGTGTGTGTGTGTGTGTGTGTGTGTGTGTGTGTGTGTGTGTGTGTGTGTGTGTGTGTCTGAAAGATATTGTGTGCATGCTTAGTCAAGCACAAACAAAAAAACAAACAAAAACCAACGCAGTTTCTTGCACGTGGCAGGTAGTTTGTTTGCTTGTGTGAAAACAATACACTCATTGAAAGAAAAACAATGCAAAATTAGAGATCGGAACAAACTCCAGAAACAGAATTGGCTTCACCAAGGTTGATGTTGGCTTCTCTATTCAGAACCAGATGTACAAAATATGTAGTGTGTTTTTCTGTTCATGCAGATGTCGTGATGCTTTTCTCACATCTGTCCACATCAGCACTGAACACTATATATTTATCACATATATAATCATACAGCACAAGATAAACAAGTACTTTGCAAGGTAGGACCAGCATAAAAATGTAAACAACTTCAGATCTGCTTTCAACAAGTCTTAAACTGTGTCTGCTGTGACTCTGGACCATTTGGAAAACAGCTGTTTTCACTTTCTTAGCTTCATGCCTCATGTTGACTCTGAATTGCTGCGTATAAAAGTGGTGAATGTAAGGCCTCTTTTGATTCAGTTCTTTGAACTGTTAATTGACTTTTAGCATTATATGACTCCCCGCGTCGCTGCCTTTGTAACTATAGCATGATGTAGTTATTTTAGAATGAGGCATTATTTTTATGTGCATAACCTATATAGTTGTGTCTCGAACCAAAAATTCAAACTACTATTGTACTAAAAGACCCTCTAGGATTTGCGGGCATTTTTTGGGATTGTTGTGGCTTAAAAGGCTTTATGCTTCAAAGGATTTTATGGCAGCTTTTCTAAAGAAATGGTGATGCATGTTGTGATTTTTTTAGACTTTTCTCTTACAATAAAATTGAGAGGGGGAGTGAAATTGCACTGCTCTGAGTTTGTGATTTATACACTAACGTTACCACTAACCACACATATTCAATCTTACCTTGATTCTTTTAGTACATGCATAAGATCTCGATTCAACAGCCTCCGTCATGGAGATTTGTCTTGTCTGTTGTTTACAAGTTTCAGCCATTCTCTGGGTGTGTTTTGAGGTAGAAAAGTGTTGCACACGTTGCACACACAACATTGCACGTGGTGCATAACAGTTTACCCCAGCTTTCGTGCAGAACATCAGGGAATGCCTTGCACGGTCTTTAGCAGTCATTTTTGTTGATATCTGCATCTTTACTACCAGAAACAAGGAAGCTTGGTGATGTTATGCAGGGGACTGCTATAAGTGCTGAAACGCATGGGAAACTGCAATGATGGGTCAAGTTTGTGGAAAAGCTGTGGTGATTTGAGGGGCTGTTACACTGCTGCTCCCGAAAGTTTCATTTCAGCATATTTCTTCTACATCCAGATCTTGATCGTGATGTCAAAGTTCACAGCTATTAAATGTACCAAAGAATGAGTTATTTCACCCTCACAGTGATTGAGGACATTTAATCAGAGTCATGTCTCTGTCTCCGTCCCCCACAGGGTGTGATATCCCTCGAGCCTCTTGGAAAGAAAGGATACAGCATACCCAAAGCAGGGACCATTCAAGTGGTAAGTTCACCTTTTCTTCATCCTCATCTCATTCTTTGCTCAAGAGAAGACCAGGCAGCCTCGAGACAACAAACTTTGAAACTGGTCCAGTATTGAGCGAGCGCGCAGTAGCTCACAGTGTCCGACAACATTGTGGAAAGATCCCTGAGGAGATAGACCTTTTTGTTAAAGAATAAGATCCTTTCTCTGCAATGAAAAACAGCCCAGAAATTGCTGTTGGCAAACCCACCAGACTCCATTTAAATGAACAGTGATTTTGGTGTGTATAGAGCCAGCAAATTTTCACATCTAAGTGGATGAATTAAGAGTTTATTTCAAGCAAACCAGAGCTGGTGATTTTTGGAACAGTGGAAAGACAAAGCAAGACTGTTTTTGTGAGTTTTATTTTGTTTCTGTTGACTTTGAAAGAAGTGTGTTTAACAATTTCAAAAATTATTGTCTCCATTAGTCGCTTAGACACAAAAACATGAGAGAATAGTGTCCAGGTTTAAGAAGTTAGCCTTTATTTTTGAAACTACCACCAGCTGTCTCATTTTTCCTGTTTGAAATGCTGAAATGAGTCTGAAATCTGTTCTCAGACCTTATTTAATCCCAACAAAACTGTGGTGAAGATGTTCCTGGTGACCTACAACTTTGGCGACATGCCCGTTAATCACATGACCTTCCTGCGGCACCGCATCTTCCTGGTGCCGGTAGAGGAAGGGGTGGAGGGGAAAAGCGAGGCGTCTCCAGGGGGCGGAGTGCTAGACAGGAAGAAGATTCTCTGCTACCTGATACATCTCAGGTAAGACTGAAGTTTCAGCTGTCTGCATCACTTGACTTTGAATTGTGCTTAATTAGCCTGTGTCGAGTTGTCTTGAAATATAAGATTACAAGAATAACTTAAAAATCCCAATTCAAATATCCTTCACAAGCAAGAGTCGCACACAGAGGAACTACAGTGTATTTTTTTAAACAATATTTTTCTTGGTTTTCAGATTCCAGAGCTCCAAATCTGGGAAGATTTACTTGCACAACGATATCCGGCTGCTATTCTCCCGCAAATCCATCGAAGTGGACACAGGGATCCCTTATGAGCTGAAATCTTTCACCGAGGTGCCAAGAAACCCTAAATACTCCCCCCGTGTGTGACCCCAGCGTGACCCATTGACCCTCCCTGACGCCAACGCAGCCCCTCCTGTGCTTCCTAAAGAGGAGGGAGGGAAACAGACAGACTGCTAGAATGATGGACACAAAACTTGATAAGACTTGATGAGACGCGCCACATGCACACAAGACACACTTGCACATATGATACAGTGTTGGTGATCGTAAAAGTCCCGCTTTTAATGCATTTATTCTCTGCTGAAAATTCAGAGTTAAAAGAAATTAGTGACATAAAATGTCACTCAAACAAACACTGCATTCCTTGTATCTTCCATTCATTGAATATATTAAGAAATATTACACTTATTAGTGTGTAAGAGCATGCAGGCAAAAGCAGGACTTTTACAACACCACCTGTACAAAGAAAGAAATGCACAAACACTGATGCACACACCAAAACAGACTGACAAGACTCATGCACAGCACATACTACACACACGTTACAGCTGAAACACTTTGGTGGTGACTCTCTGAGTTCAGTGTTAACATGCATGCCTTGTGACTTAAACACCTGAATTTTCCTCTAGTGCCGTATCACACTGTCCTTCACTCTGCCTGCAGCTGCAACCGCCTCACCGGACCAATAATTGCCGAAACTTTTGATTTAGGAAAAAAATCCCGCAAGCAAGAAGCATATCCCTGATTGCGGGGTGAAGAAAATGATCACCCCCTCCCCCACTTCTTACACACTTTCTGACCAGCAGAGAGGAGACGAGCAGAGACACAAACACTAGTGAAAGCAAAGGCTGAAATCAAAGCAGCCATCTTGATCCCATGTCATTTATCACATGATGGAAAAAAACAACACACTGACATGATTTGACCAAACTCAGGACATGTGTTGAAGAATTCATTTCTCTTCTTACCATTTCACCCATCATGGTACAGACTGCTGTGTTCGCTTCAAGCCAGGAGGGTCATACCATGTCATGAAAAACAGGGGAATCCAGTTCATTTAATGTAGCCAGACTGAGGGACACTGTGCTGTTTTTCTTTTATAAATTTCTCTTCTTTTTTTTAGATTCTGTTCAGAACAGTCTGATGTTGGAGCAGAAAATGAAAAAAATAAACAAGCTGTAGTATTTTTAATTTATGTTTTCGCAAATGTCTTAATAAGCAATATGCTGCACAAAGTAGAGTGTGTTTTTCAGCCGAGACGAGCTTTCTCTCTGGAGGGGCGGGGGAAAGAGAAAGCGGAGAATTGAGAGTGTGGGGAGAAATGGGGAGGAGGGAGGGATGATGAGGGAGGGAAGGGTGGTGGGGTATTTAATATGGGGAAAAAGTCTATGTATATTTAAAAGAATAAACTCTGCGACTGGCGAGTAGCACCTGCCTTTGCTGTTTTTGTTTTTGATTGACAGATATTGTGGAAGTCCTTTTTACCGCCTCACTGCTGTTACTGCATTTTGGATATCCACTATTACTGACCCTGAAGTGAACCAGTTATCAGTCACATGTGACTGTTTCACATTAAATACAGGTCCTTCACAAAAGTCATTTTAAAAAGTAATGTTTAACTAAAAGTTTCATCCATTCAGTCATGGCTGGCTGCCTACTCAGTTTTAGCACCACAGCAATCCCTGCTGTGTGTGCATGTGTTTTGGTAAAAGCAAATTAGCAGGGTTCTGACAGCTTACAGCAAATTATATTTAAGACTTCTTAAGACTATTTAAATGCCACTTAGTATGCACTTTAAGACCAGTTTAACAGTAACCAAAATTCAGGACCATAAAAGAAAAAAAATCATGAACTGACGTCAGTTGCTAAGGGTCAGGGATCAGTTTTGCTTAAATGTGTATTTATTTATTTATTGTTTAATCCATTTTTGACCAGGTTAATCCTGTTGAGATTAACAATCTCTCTCTGAAGGGAGACATGTAGAAATATTAGAACACCTACGCACAATGACAAGAACCAATACATTCATCCTTCAGGCAGAGAGACCATTTTATTGTAATATAATACGTGACTTTTTTTTTTGTCTTGTGGAGGAGACGGGGAGATCAGAACTGGGGAATACCTGGTGTTGAGGTGTTGAGTTTGTGACTGTACATGTTTCCATGACCATGACTCCCATCATGCTGAGTTTAAAAAAACTGTACGCCTGAAATACACTAAGCATTGCTTTGTACTGAAAAAATCCCATTTCCCATGCCTTAGCATTTTTAAGATTTTCGACAGATTGATTTCACACCTAAATCCTTATTTTTAGATTAATGAATCAAATGCGTTAAAGACCTCTCAAGGATCTGCAGGAACCATGGATTAGAGACACGACATCAGGCCGACGTCCATCACCACAAACTCAGGATTCTGATTACACACATAATACAACACACCATAAAGGAAGCAGCTGACGAATCGTCACAAAAGGAAGTCTGAGAACAGAGATTGTTCAATGATTGGCATGTGAGGAACCTTCAGGCTACAGCGTACTTCCTCTCCCGGCTTCTGCTGCACCACCGAAACTGCTCAGTGTGGCTATGAACAGACAGACTTTGGTTGTTCTGGGCAATTCTGCAAAATATTAATGTCAACCTGTGTAAATGTCAAGTACGGCTCTGCTAAAAAGAGAGTCCATCCTCTGTAAATATTCCCCAGCTATAAATACTGGGGAACGTCCATAAATGTGTCACCAACAAAACAGCCAGTCATTCCTGCACAACGCTGAAATACAGATCCTGAACTAATGAGGTCAGTGTATAGTTTAGGTAACATCCAAAAAGTGGTTTGGGCAAACAACATAACATAAATATACCCTAATGAAAACAATGGCAAATGTTGTGTTAAGATTCCCTGCCAGTAAACATTTTACTCTTGTCTTCGTTTGACACAGTAAATGTACATTTTTCAGTTTTTGTGATACACCTGAGCTCTGTCAGGTGTTATCAGGGTTAAAATAAACCCTAAACTCACACCTACCCAAACAAACACACATTATTATTTATTACACATCAGTGTCACCACCAGGTTGTGTTTCCGCAGCGGCTCAAAGGACTCAGATGGGTGTGACAGACTCTAAACTTTAACCAGAGGGGAAGAGGCCTGGATAAAAACAGCAGTGCCTGAGAAATCTGTGTTTACAGGAGAGCCTCAACAGCAAAGAAAGTAAAGAACCCATGTGGTTAGAGATGGACAGCTTCTCATGCTTCTTCCTCCCTGGAGCTTTTCTCTTTCTTTCTACACTTCTTCACTACACGTCATGACTATAATCAAGCCTTAAAGCATTATTGGCAGCATTATCATGAGATGAATCTTTGAAATTAATTGCCTTTTCCAGATGGCTGATTTCACTGGGTGTGTAGCTGTTGTCACTCAGCCTTTGTAACAGCCACACTTGTAATCCCAAATGCTGACTAGGCCCATGAGGTTGTCTCAAAGTGTTTTCTGACCCCTGGTGGCAGGAGCCAGTATTCCAGGTCCACATCCAGACCTGCAACAGGATGCAGTTGAGGCCCATAGCAGGTTTTTCATGTGGTCTGTCAGTCTGTCAGTGCAAGATTTGCATTTCTTGCACCTGCATTTCCAGTATAGGGGATTAAGCTTCTTTATATAATCATCTCATGTCACTGTGAACATTTACATATCAGAGTGCTGATTGCCAGATCTCCTGCAGCTGACAAATGTTGCTAACAGGCCTTCATGACAAGGCTTTGCACCAGTCTTTCTAAATTAAACATCACACCACCCAGTATGTGCACTGGAGGATGATCTTGATCTAGTAACTTCTGGAACATAAATCCAGTAAATTTACATTGCATCATTCTGCTGTAATGGCTTTGCAGTGTCTGTCTTACGTCCTCATTCACAGACAGTCTGGTAGCTCAGGGGTACAACTGTCTACTGCTCCTGTTGGATTAAATGGTTCTGGCACATGAAGATGACGTAAGTGTCTGAATAATCAGCAAGTCATTGTCCCTTATTTATTGTGACTCATTCTTGCTCGAGCAAAAATGTGCTGTCTGATATTTGAAATATTATACTGAATAAAAATATAAACGCAACACTTTTGTTTTTGCTTTATTGTTGCCAGCCTAAGGCACACCTGTGCAATAATCATGCTGTCTAATCAGCATCTTGATATGCCACACCTGTGAGGTGGGATGGATTATCTCGGCAAAGGAGAAGTGCTCACTAAAACAGATTTAGACAGATTTGTGAACAATATTTGAGAGAAATACGTCTTTTGTGTGTATAGAAAATGTTTTAGATATTTGAGTTCAGCTCATGAAAAATGGGAGCAAAAACAAAAGTGTTGCATTTATATTTTTGTTCAGTGTAAAAATACCATCATATGCCATGGTCACGACCCTAAAGTTTTGATCATTTAAAAAAAGAGATCTTTCAATGAGAACAGAAAACTTTTAGTTCGCTGTTCGATACTAACATGCATTGAAAAGCTGGTCTAGACATAATTTGCCAACCACAACTTGCTATGTAAAGATAAAGGGGGGGGGGGTAATGGCATCCTGAGCAGAGAGTGAAGTCACGCTCCCTCTGTACGTGTGTCGTAATCCACACTTCTCTGTTCATTGTTGTGGTCTGAATGCTTTTGAATGTTAGTCACGTGTGTGTATCCCACTGGCTAGCTACTCACCACTGCTCTGCACTGCGCTCATCTGGTGGTTAACACTGATAACGCGTCCCACCACCTTGGAGTCGGGACGATAGTGGCGTGGAAGCATAGTGTTTACCCTGCATTCCCCTGTCACGTTAACGCTGTTGGCTCTGTGGGCACTGTTGATGCTGTTAGCTGCTGCTGGCTCAGCCACTCTCATGTTGAGAGCCATGTGCAGACAACTTCTGAATCGTAGACATGCTCTGAATATTGTATAGAGCTCCTTTAATATGACCAAGGTCAAAGAGCTTTTCTTTAATAAGGACATGGCCTTACTGAGGTGGATGTTTGTTAATTGTATTGATATTTTCTTCGTTATTGAAATTTTTGTTTTTCACTTAACATAGAAAGACTGATATTAGTATCCTGCAGGTAACCAGGCACTTTTAACCTATATAAGTGGGAGCAAATTTTAACAGTTGGCATACACATTTAAAAAAAAACATCTGTTTTAACAGTGGTTCATCTTTAATGAAGTGCTTTTATAAAAACATTCATCATATTTATATTTTATTTTTTTGTGACAAAGATACAATATTCGTTATTGCTGGCTGATGATGAGCTCTGTTCACTGATTCCTAAATACCCTCACTTAATATCATCCATAAACAGTTGCATCACGGTCGAGCTCATCAGTGCTCATTGGCTGCAGGTTCCTGCCTTAAAAAAAAAAACAAATCCCTGCGCAAGTGCAGTTCCTCCCTCCTTCGTCCTCTATATGACGTCAGTCAGTGTGTGGGCAGCGCCCTCAATGGCCTGGCTCAGGACTGATAGGTGATAGTGCACATTGTCCCAGGCGCTGGACTCTCCTGATGACTCAGCATTAGCAAAGGCATCGGCCAGGCCTGGGAAGGTCGGCTTGCCTGCACTACTTGGAGCCCAGATAACATGCCTGTGTAACATAAAGAGTGATGGCACAATGACAGACAGCTGAACAATTAACAGAGATATGCTTAGTCACAATGACGCAGATAATCTGTCATGATCTTAAACATGGCCTAAGGAGAGGAATTTGCAGCATGTGTAATAAATAAAAGGGAATTCATTATTTAGAGCGAATCCTTTACAGGTGTCTTCGTAACAGGACCAAGAAACAGCTATGCTAGCTCGGTTTGTGCATGTTCACAGTGTCGATACACTGTACATGCTAATGTTTAGCAGATCTATCCAATTGTTCATAAGACATGTCAGACAAAACCACAAATGCCAACCACATGGTGGTGCTAGAGGAAAAGAGACTGGATCACTAAACTACTTTCTGTCACTGTGTGTCAATATTTATGTCTCATTGGAATTGAAGATTTCAGGTGGTCATCAAGTGGAGTGCACACAGCAGACTGCACATGGCATCACCTTTATATTTTGCATCAGCCCCAGAATCTAACATGCACTCCCGAGGCTATCAGACTGATGTTTCATACCTGAATGCGTATTTATCTGGGAAGGCCAGAGGGTCCAAGAAAGCTCGGTCCAGCAGCATGAGCTGGTCATTGATCCTTCTGACCTTCAGTGGTCTTCAAGAAGAGAGATGGAGAGACACATGGTATTAATTACTATATGGACAAGCAAAGGAGTTAACAACATATGTATGTTTGTGTTCTTACGTTTCATTTGCCAGGTCCGAACTGTGGATCACCTGGTCCAAATGAGCAGCTGCCTTTCGAAAGCTGTCCACTGCACGTTTTAGTGGTTCTGAAAGAAGACACAGATCAACTGTGCAGCCTCTCTGAACGTTTTTTCAGCACTTCAGGTATGTCTTGCTACATAGAGCAGATGGGTTAATGCAAGTTCCAGTCAGAGACATTGTCAGATAATGCAGGGAATGATTATTCCAGTAGCCTTGGCTGAACCGTGTGAACCAGACACAGCCTTGTCCTGACATACTTAAACATAAAACCTGGATACAATTAATTTACCTGCATACTATTTGTATCAGTGTGTGCTGTGTGCTGCAATATTCCCTTGCACCCCTAAAACATCTGTAACTGTCCTGCGTACCCATGGAGATGTTCTTATCCTGCAGTTGTTGCTGATATTGGTCCAATGATGTGTCGAGGTAGTCAGTCAGAGTCTCAGCATAGTCACTGCAGTTTAATGGTAACACCAGGCTGTCGGCCAGTCGGATCAGGACATTTCCAACTGTCCTGGCAATAGCCTGGTGATGGACAAACCCTGAGAGGACACAGTGGTAGAATGATATTTAGAATTGCGAGGGTTTTTGTTAAAATATAAAACATTTTTTAATGATAAAATGTAAAATAAAGCATAATCTGCAGTACAATGGAATAAAATGTACGAGTTCTACCACTGACTGGCTGCACAAGAAAATCCAATATGTGATGACATGAGAGGCGTCGCTGCTCACCTGGATCAATGAACTTTGAAGCGTAGTCAAAGGTGTCGTATGCTGTGTGGTACACAGGATAAATCCGAGCACTTGTTTTAGTCTGTATGAAGAAAAATATCCATATGATACATCAGGTTGAAGTGATCTGTTGTGCTTGTTGCTGCTGCATTTCTTGGTCTGAATATTTAGGTGCAAAAATCAAACTGTATTACAGGTAAAAAAAAACAAAAACTCCTGAAATTAATATTGCTACCGTACAAATTTCTACAACCTACATACTGCATTCACATTGCATCAGAAAAAAATCTATCACAGTAAATCAAAGGCAGCGAGTCTTTCATACCCGGTCGTACGTGTATGAAATGCCCATGGAGGTGATTCCCAGGTGATGGACGAAGGCAGCGTGATCACTCCATGTTTCTGTCAGATATCCCATCCTGTCAGAGGAGCACAAGGAAACAAAAAGCATGTTTGATTGAAGGTGCGACAGGTCTGAAATTTCTGCGGGAAAACATACATATATGACTCATGATATAGATGATAAACTAGATACTGTATGGAAGGTGTAAGTCAGCTCATTTACTTGTTCTTCTCCACTACAGTTGTGAATGAGAGTTCTTGATCTAAGTCAACAGTGAGCTAAATACCTGCCATACAGACTGTGGTTTTGCAAACTTTCAAGCAGAAATAAGGGGTTTGGAATAAAAACCGTGATAACTCCTCTCCCAGGACTGAATGTACTTGGCGAAATTAGAAAGGTGTAGTTCATTACATGGGAATAAGTCCACGGGTCTGGCTTGTTTTGTTGGCATATCGGATCCAGTTGTCGTACAGAGATGTTGAGTCCAGTCCAGGTGTATTGACCTGGAGAACAAACATACTTTAATGTGACATTAAAGTGGTGTGTGGACAATGGTTTTGCTAAAGAGAGAGCTATAGAGAAACACCTTAACAGCTCACCTGTTTTGCAGCTTTGAAGACGATGTTCTGTAGCGATGGCATCCCAGCAGCTCTGAGAGTGTCGTTGGCTGAGGAGAGGAAGCACATATGAAACTTGGACATATGGGACATGCCCCCTGTGCCGCCCCTGAAATTCACACAGTGACGTGAACCCAAAGACTTTTAGTAGTACACAGCATTAGATCATTTTCATTTAGTGCAGGCGGGGCTTCTTACATAAAACAGCTATGTCCACATTGATGTAAGCAACAGCTCGTTCACTGAGCTTGGCGAAGTATTGCTGAAGAAAAGACAAGATCATGTTTGTCATTGTCGGCATGTATACAAGCAGCAAGAATATGTAACCTGCCACTGTAGTGATTTTTGTAAATAAATATGCTCTATAAATAAAGTTGCCTTATTTGTGATACAGAAATATCCATCTAAAGTTTGCTAACATTTGCTAACATTAGCCATTAGCCACCATGAGCTAATGGCCAAATCAGACCAATAAAGGTTGTGTCAGCAAAACCCCTGAGTGTATTGCTCATGAATTCATTTTTTCATTTACAAAGAAAGACTTATTACTTCTTGCAGATTAATTGCAGATCACCTCTGTGTATTCTGTAGACCCAATAATGCGGAACTCCTCCGCTCCCCAGCTTCCAAAGATAATGGACCTGCGAGGCCTCCAACTGCCTGCCACAGAGACGAACAGAGATTAAGTCTTTATCCAGGACTATGAACAAGACAGTCATTCATTCATTCACTATTGACTCTTCTCACCCTCCTTGACCCTCTTGCCCAGCAATCTGGTCAACTCCAACATGACTGCCGTCCCACTGCTTGGGTCAATGGCACCGTGAACCCAGCTGTCCCTGTGGTTTCCGAAGATCACATACCTGTCTGTGGACATAAACACACACAGAGTACACACACATAGCACAGTCATCCCAAGCTGAAAACAGATGATGTCTGATCAGGAACTGGTCTCTGGTCTCACCTGGCTCAACACTTCCTCTGATAACTCCCATCACATTGGAGGAGTTCTTCACCTCTTCATAGTTGAATATCTCTAGTTTCACATCACTGGAAAAGAGGTTTAAAGGAGATAAATACATGTCCCGCTGCTATACTGTTGCATCATTCAACAGGTGCATTGCTTAATAAAAAGCAATCCTATATCAGCTTCAAATACAGCAGGTGCCTGAATTGGTGTGGCAGTACCTGTTGTTGAAAACAGATGTAGCCTTGAACCCAGGGCCGCCAAAGTTGTAGGTACAGTTGAATGCTCCCCTCCATGTATCTGGAGCTGGTGAACCACCTAGCGCGCTAAAATGAGCAGCGATAAAACAAGTCAGAATGAGCTCATTGCCAACTTCTTTGGGCTTTGTTAATTCGACAAGCAGATTTGCCCCTTTACAAACCAGATGAGCGTGTAGGCATCCTCAAATCCGATTGGTTGAACTGGAATGGGAGGGATCCCTGTGATGTCCTTGATTGGAATTCTGTAAGTGTCCTCTGGAAAATAATTAATAATGTGGAGATTATACGGAAAAGTTAAATATTAAATGACTTGTTGCTTATACTTATGCATGTTGGAAGCTTTATGTAGCTCTTGTAAAAGCCCCTCCTCAGAAAAACAATATTGCATTATGTACCAATTTTACTCAAGTTGTTGGTTACCTTTGGCAGCCAGGTAGGGTGTAAGCATGTCTCCAAAGTCGGTTTTAAAAGAACCTCTCTCCACACCAGAGGGTGGCAAGTACCAGGAGTGAGGATACGTCTCATTGATGTCTGACATGAGACCGTCGTTGTTGTCCAAAGGGTCCGAGTAGACGAGCACACCAATGACTCCATAGGGTGCTGCATTGATGGCCTACATGAGACACACATGATAGTTTATTATAAACTGAATTTTATGTCATAACTGAATGATTTACACTTTTCATTGAAGTTATTGTAACAGGCATTTCCACTTGGAAGCACTGTAGTGCAACCATTTCTACTGATGGCCATTGCACTGTGGCAATACTGTACGCATGCTCGACCAAATCTCTTTTTTAGTCTCGCCATGAATGCATACTTGTCTTTGTGTTCATCATTGAGTCGCAACCCAGCCACGAAGAAATAAAATGAGCAATGTACATTTTTGCAAACCATTTATATGTTACATTTGCATGTTACTATGTAGCTCATATGAGGAAATACGTAACACAACTGGTGGTATACCTTCTCAAGAATAAAAGTTGGACATTAGATTTGCATGATTTCATGATGACATTACAGATTTGGAGTCATTGCTAACTTTGTATACAGAAACTTAATTGAATCTTGCTGACATAACTGATACATTCTTCTGGATTTTCAGGCCGAATGTGCAGCACATTAAAGCATGCAAAGTTTTTATATTTGTTTTCTGCTCTCATTTGAAAAATAATTTGATTAATTTGCTTAAACTGTAACTTTAAGACCTCAATAACCTTTGCTATCTCAATAAAAGGTGTCAGGTTAGAGGCTGATAGAACTTGCAAAAGCACTAAAAGCTGGATATACAGTCTTTGCTTGTCTTTATAAATGGGAACCAAATGCAAAGAGGATAATAAAACACTCACTGTCTCAGCTCTTCCTGCTGTGCTATATCTGGTGATAGCAATGGTTCCTCTCAGGTCCAGTGTTTCGTTCAGCAGCTGGTAGTCACTTGGCTTCCCCTGGTTGGCGTACACCAGTTTCCCCTAAAACCATCCGAAAAATCAACAGTTCAGATCCTCACTGAGGAAAGTTAAGCTACACATGATAGGACTATATTTTTCTGTAAGAAATACTGCATGTACACAACATATACAAGATATTTATTTAATTTTCCACAGTCTTCTAAAGCATTTTGCTGCTCTACGAGAATGATTCCACTAAACTCCTGTGCTGCGATTTCAAATGCCGATGCCGACCAACAAAAGACTGTTTTATAATTCTGATTGCAGATTCATAAAAGACTTTATTTTATTCCTTATCACAGGCTCTTCTTTCATTACCAAGCCTCATTATATGGCCGCCTCCTCCCCTGACATAGATGGTCACAGATAATATCACGGATCAGCTGCTCTTTGTCAGTCTTAACAGACGGTCTCTTGTTGGTTTATTGACTCAGTCTACATCACAACGTGTTCGTGTTATCAGTACTTGATAAGACAAACAAAATGTTTTAGCCTTGAGGATGCTGTACCGGTTAGGAAATGCATATTTGTGGCATCAGTAATCCCTCAGTCCTGTCTGACCTTGACTAAAAAATGAGAAATGATCATTCCAAATTATCATGACATATTTATGTTATGTTTTGCTTGCCCACTTTTTTTTTTTTAACAGCGAGCGTGTTGGATTCGTGGCATCTCTTGGCAGAAATGGTGTATAATATGCACATCTATGTTTTCATTAGTCTATAATCACCTGAAAATAATAATTCTTGTGTTTTTGTTGCCAGATACATCGATTTAAGCTCCAGACCTAATTTTGGTGCACCGCCACTCACGCATTACTTAACAAGGGCTAAATGTCCCTTATCTGTCCTCAGTCAGAAAGTTAAGAAAGGAGCAAAAGTCATGAGTGCTATTGTTAGGTTGCATAAGACAGATGTGGGACAATCATGATTTTATGGTGTCAGTGAGTTACTTCCCTGAAATTATGTATGCTTCATTACAACAGGAAGTCCCATAAACACTGCCCATACTACTGTATACTGTATCTGTGCAATAAAATGCAGTATTTGTGAGCTTCTGTGTGGTGCACAGATGTATCTTTATGGCCTCATGAGTCTGGCTTTGTGCTACAGATTTGGTTTCCAATATAAATGTTGTCTTATTCCTATTTTAAAAAGTCTTCTTTGGCTTTCTCTTAAAAACAAACCCATACAAAAACAAAATTACATGAGCCTACCCAAAGTAGGGAAATGATCATTTACAGAGGAAATTAGATTTACTTTCTTTTTATTGTTATTATTTTTAGTATATTATCTTTTTATTCAAAAACACAAGGAACACAATCATACACTGTACTTACACTGCCCCTAAATGTCACATAGCGCTTTGAAGTATTAATAACTCATGGACTATAGTCAAAATAAAAACTAAAATGCTGGAGGGCATAAAAAAAAGACAGATAAACAAGTAGTGGGCTAAAAATGAGCTCAAGAGGAAGTTATATTTACATTCTTGACATCAAAAAAGGACTTAGAGAGTCATATGCAGTGCTTTGAGGTTAAAATAACTTTGTAGAACAGGACCCGCAGGCATTATGGGGCACATACTGTTCTGTAGGACTGCTCTATCCATACAACTAAATACATTTATTGTAAGAAGTTGGTGTACCACTTTTATAACCTCTCCTTTGGAGTATTTGAACATTAAATTGTATGTTATATAGGCATTTTCCTGATTTTTACATTTCATGCCTCGGTCAGCTTTGCTTTGTGCCAAGCAGGGGGATAAAGCAACTGCTTGTGACTAGATACTGAAGGATCTAAGATCTTTAAAGGATCTTCAAACAAAAGATATGCAGGACATGGCTTTTTACCTTTGGCTTTCCAGCAGGGGAGTATGCAGCATATGGCTGAACCACCTCAGGATCGCTTTGGTCCGAAGTATAACTCTTTTCTTTTTCTCTGGCAGTGTGCAGCACTTTTTCATCCGGGTCAACTGAAATGAAGAACTCATGGTGACTAGTCTGCTTTCAATGCAGTAAATCATACAACACATGTAATAAAGTCAAACTCGCTCTATCTTATAATGTAAAATGTCCTTTGGACAGTTTCCATGAATTCATTGTGTTCGACCTGCTACCGTTTAATTACAGTTTATCATCAAACTTTGTTAAACTGTGATTAAAGGATAACTTTATTAAAGGTCTAGTGTGTAGGATTTAATGGCATCTAGTGGTGACATTGCAGAAGTGAAAGTTCACCAGAGTGCCCGACCTAGGGCAAGTATTTGATTTGTCTGTTCTGGGCTAATGTAGAACAACATGGCTGACTCAGTGGATTAGGACCCGCTCTGTATGTAGATATGAACAGCTCATTCTAATAACAAAAAAAAAAGCATATTTTCAGGTGATTATAAACTTATAATGACATAGTTGAACATTTTTTATTTTACCTTCAACAACAAACGTGCGTGGTTAGATTTAGGAAATAAGAACAAGGTTTGGCTTTATAACCTTACAGGACAAGAACACCCCTCTCACGGGTGAAAGTCGATGTTTGTTGGACACAACCACCAAAACCCTCCCGCCTGTCCAACTCGGACATTCACCACCTTATTCTCATTCTTGTCCTGCTGCGTTTCCCCCTGACACCTCCGAGCGCCGTTAAACTATAGCCCATTTTACACTGCCAGATTTTCCACGAATGTTGGGGCATTTTGCCGGCAAGCTACGAGCGTTTAGACACACAGAGCCGGATTGGCGAGTTGATCCGAGGTGCCCAATTTTCCGCCTTGTAGGGTAGTTTAGTTTAAACAGATCAAGGCGGCCTTCCACAACAGGAGGGTTGTTGAAGACTTGTGGGAGGAGCTGTTGATGATGTTGCATGTGCGAGCGACTGGCAGTGGATAAACAGGAAACAGCTGATTAGCGAGCAGAAATTAGCGAGCAGCTAGTAGCAAACCTAACAGACGCTGTAAAGATGAGCAACTGGGGAGACAAGGAATTGCGCGCCCTCCTTGCCCTCGCAAACAAAGAGGCCAATAGCTGTCAGATGACAGGAACGGTGAAGAACGGGCCGACTTACGAGAGAATCGCCCCCATTGCCCCGAAAAAGGTGCAATCTGTATAAACAAAAGTAGGTAGGCGGCATTTTGCTGCACTCCCCAATTTTGTTTGTATACTGCCAATGTGTCATTTATACTGCCAGTGTCTGACGCTGCAAGGCACTACCCAATCACTGGATTTCGATGGCTTCGGAGTGAGACTGGGTTGAATGACTACATTTTCATTCGTGTATAATCACCTGATAATAAGAATCCTTGTCTTTTCGTTACGTCACAATGAGCCATTTATATCTACACAGGGTCCTCATCAATGGAGTCTGCCATGTTGGACCACCATATTTCTACAGTAGCCCAGAAGAGACAAACCAAACACTGGTTCTAGATAGGGCAACTCACGTCATGCTGAATGAAGCAGGACGGTGTGACTGTCCCCACTTTCATTCTAACACCATAACTGACTCATCTATTGACTCACCCACAGTGACCTTGTTGGGGTTCTTAGGGTCAGGGAAGGACAGGTACACCATGTACTCCTCTCTCCAGGCCTGGTCCAGACCAGTGTCAGGGTCCTGCCATCTCTTCAGCATATACTGCACTGTCTGCTCGTCTCCAGCTGTGGTGGCCATATGAGGCACTTTGGTCAACTCCCTGTGGAGAGAGATGAGGATAAAGAACGGGCTGATCCTGTGATGTTTTGGATAATGTACTCTCTATAACCTAAAAGGGTTGGGAGGAATTTAAAGTAGATCCTTGGGGAAACCACGAAAGGATCAACTGACCCACTGGAGCTTGTTCAAGAAATATTTAGACATATACAATGTACATCAGCCTTCGGGTTTTATACACTGAGACACAAATGCAAAAGTTGCTTGTATAGAAGTTTTTTATTTTTTATGATCCAAACTTTTACTCCTTTTTTGTCTTCCTATTTTAGTTATCACTTGAATAAATAAAAAAACATAACTGATTGACCAACACAGTGGAAACTTGATCAGCTCACCTTAGATTTTCTCGAATCTGGATGTTGTCCACCTCAGACATGAAGTTCTCAATGAAGCTCTCGTCCACATCCTTCGCCAGATCCTTCACCCAGGATGGTGCGGAGCTGCTGCTCTTGGTGATCCCATAGTGGCCAATTAGGATGCCTACAGTCAGCACGACAGCACCACACACGATCCCTATCAGCACCTGCTTTATCATTCTCCTCCCTGGAATTAGGTCTTCAAAAAAAATAATCCTCCTTCTTTTGGACCTAAATCTTGTGCCAGACAGTGAGCTCTCTTCAAAGTTCAGGAATGTTGGGGTTTTGCTTATGAATCCAGGCTTATGTAAGTAAAAAATCCTTGCATCTGACTCTCAAATGATTCCTGCAAGACTAGTGCGGCTGCTGGAGTGACCTCCCATAAGAGAGAGACATGCTCATTGCAAAGTTTACTCATTAATGTTTTCGGATGGAATGGACTTCATCCCTCTGCGTATGTGTGCGAGGGGGGTGTAAATTAATATATATATATAAGTATATATATATATATATATATACATACACATTTTCATTCTTGAGTTATTGATGTTACATTGTTTAACATATTTCATGTGGACTTGAAATATTAAAATCTTGGTAAAACAGAAGAATCCAACATAATTCCTCAAGAGAAATCTCAATAACTTTTATAACAGAACACAGATTCCATCACTTACACTTGTTAACAATAATTGATTTTGTTACCCAATTCTGGTCCGTGTCATGCTCCTCTTCCCCACAGAAGTGACACAGAATTTATTGATCTACTTTAAGATTTCATATTCACAGAGGTTATAGAGTACTATCTTAAGTACACACAAAATAAATCATTTGATGACCAGGCTTCATCTGCCCATTTGTGTGGGGGATACAAATTCTGGCAGACTGGAAAAGCAGTCTGAAAATAGAATAGAGTAGAGTAGAAGAGTTCATTGTCATCCTACATTGCACAACGAAAGTACGTGTAGTACCCTCATCAAGATAACAACACAATAAAAAGGACAGACAGTACATAAATATAAATATAAAAAACAATAAATTGTGTGAGAGATATAGCAGCAGTATAAAAACATCAAATAAAAGAGGCAGCAGGCAGTGTAAAAACAGCAGCAAGGTGAGGTAAAGCAGTTCAAAGTGCAAAGGTCAGTTCCTCAGTTTGGGGCTGGTGTGTATGTGAGTGCAGGGAGGTTGATGGAGGCCACAGCCCTGAGGAAAAAGCTGTTCCTCAGTCTATTTGTCCTTGCTTTGAGGGCCCTGTACCTCCGTCCTGAGGGCAGGGGAGAGAACAGTCTGTGACCCGGGTGGGTGTGATCTGTGGCGATGCTGCTGGCCTTCCTCTGGAGGCGGCCAGCTTACACCGAGTCCAGGTCTGGGAGAGGACTTCCCACAATCCTCTGGGCTGTTCTTACCACTTACAAGACAGAGGATGCTCTCGATGGTGCTTCTGTAAAAGTTTGTCATTAGCCTGGAGGGGAGTCCGGCCTTCCTGAGCTTCCTCAGAAAGAAGAGTCTTTGCTAAGCCTTCTTTACTAAGTGCGTGGTGTTCAGAGCCCAGGTGAAGTCAGCTGTGATGTGGATTCCCAGGACCTTGATGTTGTCCAATGACCTCTTTTGTCTTGGCGGTGTTCAGGACCAGGTTGTTGTCCGAGCACCACCGGGCCAGGTGGTGGATCTCCTCTCTGTAGTGAGTCTCATTATTGTCTGATATGTGGCCCGCTACAGTGGTGTCATCGGCGAATTTGACAAAGGTGTTGGAGGCATGGATGGGGTTGCAGTCGTGTGTGAAGATGGTGAAAAGGGCCGGGCTGAGCACACAGCCCTGCGGCGCACCTGTGTTAAGGACGAGTGTGGATGATGTATGAGCTCCTATTCTCACCGCTTGTGGCCTGTTGGTGAGAAAGTCACTGATCCATGAACACAGTGGGGTGGGCAGGCCCAGATTGTGAAGTTTGAATGATGGCTGTGTGGAGTGCTATGGAGAGTGGATCGGTTCCCCCTGTAGGCAAACTGGTGGCTGTCCAGGTCAGGGGGAAGACTGTCCTTAATGTGTTTCAGGATGAGCCTCTCAAAGCATTTCATCACAACGGGGGTCAACGCGACTGGGCGGTAATCATTGAGGCAGGTGACAGCTGACTTCTTAGGCACAGGTACAATGGTGGATGATTTGAGGCAGGTGGGGACTGTGGCTAGCTGCAGGGAAAGATTGAAAATGTCCAGAAATACACCTGCTAGTTGGTCTGCACATGACTTCAA
Source organism: Epinephelus awoara (assembly GCA_035609425.1). Taxonomy (NCBI): domain Eukaryota; kingdom Metazoa; phylum Chordata; class Actinopteri; order Perciformes; family Serranidae; genus Epinephelus; species Epinephelus awoara. The sequence continues at coordinate 11,895,549 of CM069302.1, read as the reverse complement.
TGTGCGGCCTGACACTCTGTCCGTCATGGTCTTGATGCCTTGCCACATGCTCCGGAGGTTGTTGTTGTCAAAGTGTCCCTCGATGCGCTGCTTGTACCTGTGTTTAGCCTCTCTTATGCCCTTCCTCAGGTCTCTTGCTATAAGCCAGCGTGTCACCTGACCTGTAGGCAGCGTCTCTGGCTTTGAGCAACATACACACTGTACTGTCCAGCCATGGTTTCTGGTTTGGAAACGCTTTGAAGGTTTTGGTTGATAAGACAGTATCTGTGCAGAAGTGTACATAGGCCAGGACAGCTGATGTATATTCCTCTAGATCTGCACCCTCCTTGAAAACTTCCCAGTCAGTGTGCTCGAAGCAGTCCTGAAGCATTGAGGTGGCTTCCTCGCTCCAAACTTGCACAGTTTTGACAGTTGGTTTTGCCCTGCAGATGAGAGGTTTGTAGGCTGGGGTCATTTCCAAAGAGATGTGATCAGACATGCCAAGGTGTGAGGATGCTGCAGCCTTATATGCCCCTGGGATATTAGTGTAGACCTGCTCCAGTATATTATTGCCTCTGGTCGGAAAATGGATGTTCTTGTAAAATTTGGGCAGCACTGCTTTCAGTTCAACATGATTAAAATCTCCTGCCAAGGATCATAACTGTCTCTGGCTGTGCGTTCAACTGGTTGTTTATAGTTGTGTGCAACTCCTCTAATGCTAACTTAGCATTTGCCTGTCTAAATCTGGGGAGCAGTGTGTCCCAATAATGTTCGTAAATAATGTGCTTCCCCCTGTAACATTGGCTGGAAGAGAGGAAACTTGTTCATATTCACAGAGGTTATAGAGTGTTATCTGAAATACACACAAAATAAATCATTTGATGACCAGGTTTCATCTGCCCATTATGTGTGGGGGATACAAATTCTGGCAGACTGGAAAAGCAGTCTGAAATAATGTGTTTCCCCCTGTAACACTGGCTAGAAGAGAGGAAACTTGTTCATATTCACAGAGGTTATAATGAAAACAACGGCAAATGTTGCGTTAAGATTCCCTGCCAATAACATTTAACTCTTGTCTTCGTTTGACACAGTAAATGTAAAAAAAAATTTGTGATGCACCTGAGCTCTGTCATGTGTCTCATGTTGCTTTGAATGCACATTTTAAAGCTCACAGTGCTGCTAAATTTCATTTAACTTTATTTGACCCAACTTTGTTACCTTGATTCTAACTTAAAAATAACCAAAAACCAATCTTTTTTTTTTTGAGGAATCAGGGTTAAAATAAACCCTAAACTCACACCTACCCAAAAAAAACCACACATTATTATTTATAACACATCAGTGTCACCACCAGGTTGTGTTTCTGCAGCGGATCAAATAACTCAGATGGGTGTGACAAACTCTGTAAACTTTAACCAGAGGGGAAGAGGCCTGGATGAAACCAGTAGTCCCTATGTTTACAGGAGAGCCTGAACAGCAAAGAAAGTTAAGAACCCATCTTTCCTCCCTGGAGCTTTTTGTTTGTGCACTGGAGGATGATCTTGATCTAGTAACTTCTGGAACATAAATCCAGTAAATTTACATTGCATCATTCTGCTGTAATGGCTCTGCAGTGTCTGTCTTACGTCCTCATTCACAGACAGTCTGGTACTGTCTACTGCTCCTGTTAGATTAAATGGTAGTGTCTGAATAATCAGGAAGTCATTGTCCCTTATTTATTGTGACTCATTCTTGCTCGCCAATGCCATGGTCACGACCCTAAAGTTTTGATCATTTAAAAAAGAAATCTTTCAATGAGAACAGAAAACTTTTAGTTTGCTGTTAGATACTAACATGCATTGAAAAGCTGGTCTAGACATAATTTGCCAACCACAACTTGCTATGTAAAGATAAAGGGGGTAATGGCATCCTGAGCAGAGAGTGAAGTCACGCTCCCTCTGTAGGTGTGTCGTAATCCACGCGGTCTGAATGCTTTTGAATGTTAGTCACGTGTGTGTATCCCACTGGCTAGCTACTCACCACGGCTCTGCACTGCGCTCATCTGGTGGTTAACACTGATAACGGCGTCCCACCACCTTGGAGTCGGGACGATAGTGGCGTGGAAGCATAGTGTTCACCCTGCATTCCCCTGTTACGTTAACGCTGTTGGCTCTGTCGGCACTGTTGATGCTGTTAGCTGCTGCTGGCTCAGCCACCCTCATGTTGAGAGCCATGTGCAGACAACTTCTGAATCGTAGACATGCTCTGAATATTGTATAGAGCTCCTTTAATATGACCAAGGTCAAAGAGCTTTTCTTTAATAAGGACATGGCCTTACTGAGGTGGATGTTTGTTAATTGTATTGATATTTTCTTCGTTATTGAAATTTTTGTTTTTCACTTAACATAGAAAGACTGATATTAGTATCCTGCAGGTAACCAGGCACTTTTAACCTATATAAGTGGGAGCAAATTTTAACAGTTGGCATACACATTTAAAAAAACATCTGTTTTAACAGTGGTTCATCTTTAATGAAGTGCTTTTATAAAAACATTCATCATATTTATATTTTAATCCTGTGACAAAGATACAATATTCGTTATTGCTGGCTGATGATGAGCTCTGTTCACTGATTCCTAAATACCCTCACTTAATATCATCCATAAACAGTCGCATCATGGTTCAGCTGATCAGTGCTCATTGGCTGCAGGTTCCTGCCTTAGAAAAAAATGTAAAAAAAAAATCCCTGAGCGAGTGCAGTTCCTCCCTCCTTCGTCCTCTATATTACGTCAATCAGTGTGTGGGCAGCGCCCTCAATGGCCTGGCTCAGGACTGATAGGTGATAGTGCACATTGTCCCAGGCGCTGGACTCTCCTGATGACTCAGCATTAGCAAAGGCATCGGCCAGGCCTGGGAAGGTCGGCTTGCCTGCACTACTTGGAGCCCAGATAACATGCCTGTGTAACATAAAGAGTGATGGCACAATGACAGGCAGCTGAACAATTAACAGAGATATGCTTAGTCACAATGACGCAGATAATCTGTCATGATCTTAAACATGGCCTGAGGAGAGGAGTTTGCAGCATGTGTAATAAATAAAAGGGAATTCATTATTTAGAGCGAATCCTTTACAGGTGTCTTCGTAACAGGACCAAGAAACAGCTATGCTAGCTCGGTTTGTGCATGCTCACAGTGTCGATACACTGTACATGCTAATGTTTAGCAGATCTATCCAATTGTTCATAAGACATGTCAGACAAAACCACAAATGCCAACCACATGGTGGTGCTAGAGGAAAAGAGACTGGATCACTAAACTACTTTCTGTCACTGTGTGTCAATATTCATGTCTCATTGGAATTGAAGATTTCAGGTGGTCATCAAGTGGAGTGCACACAGCAGACTGCACATGGCATCACCTTTATATTTTGCATCAGCCCCAGAATCTAACATGCACTCCCGAGGCTATCAGACTGATGTTTCATACCTGAATGCGTATTTATCTGGAAAGGCCAGAGGGTCCAAGAAAGCTCGGTCCAGCAGCATGAGCTGGTCATTGATCCTTCTGACCTTCAGTGGTCTTCAAGAAGAGAGATGGAGAGACACATGGTATTAATTACTATATGGACAAGCAAAGGAGTTAACAATATATGTATGTTTGTGTTCTTACGTTTCATTTGCCAGGTCCGAACTGTGGATCACCTGGTCCAAATGAGCAGCTGCCTTTCGAAAGCTGTCCACTGCACGTTTTAGTGGTTCTGAAAGAAGACACAGATCAACTGTGCAGCCTCTGAACTTTTTTTCAGCACTTCAGGTATGTCTTGCTACATAGAGCAGATGGGTTAATGCAAGTTCCAGTCAGAGACATTGTCGGACATAATGCAGACACTAACCCCTGAATACTATTTGTATCAGTGTGTGCTGTGTGCTGCAATATTCCCTTGCACCCCTAAAACATCTGTAACTGCCCTGCGTACCCATGGAGATGTTCTTATCCTGCAGTTGTTGCTGATATTGGTCCAATGATGTATTGAGGTAGTCAGTCAGAGTCTCAGCGTAGTCACTGCAGTTTAATGGTAACACCAGGCTGTCGGCCAGTCGGATCAGGATATTTCCAACTGTCCTGGCAACAGCCTGGTGACTGACAAACCCTGAGAGGACACAGTGGTAGAACGAGATTTAGAATTGCGAGGGTTTTTGTTAAAATATAAAACATTTTTTAATGATAAAATACAAACTAAAGCATAATCTGCAGTACAATGGCATAAAATGTACGAGTTCTACCACTGACTGGCTGCACAAGAAAATCCAATATGTGATGACATGAGAGGCGTCGCTGCTCACCTGGATCAATGAACTTTGAAGCGTAGTCAAAGGTGTCGTATGCTGTGTGGTACACAGGATAAATCCGAGCACTTGTTTTAGTCTGTATGAAGAAAAATATCCATATGATACCACAGGTTGAAGTGATCTGTTGTGCTTGTTGCTGCTGCATTTCTTGGTCTGAATATTTAGGTGCAAAAATCAAACTGTATTACAGGTAAAAAAAAACTCCTGAAATTAATATTGCTACCGTACAAATTTCTACAATCTACATAATGCATTCACATTGCATCAGACAAAAATCTATCACAGTAAATCAAAGGCAGTGAGTCTTTCTTACCTCGTCGTACGAGCATGAAATATCCATGGAGGTGATTCCCAGGTGATGGACGAAGGCAGCGTGATCACTCCATGTTCCTGTCAGATATTCCATCCTGTCAGAGGAGCACAAGGAAACAAAAAGCATGTTTGATTGAAGGTGCGACAGGTCTGAAATTTCTGCGGGAAAACATACATATATGACTCATGATATAGATGATAAACTAGATACTGTATGGAAGGTGTAAGTCAACTCATTCACTTGTTCTTCTCCACTACAGATTGTGAATGAGAGTTCTTGATCTAAGTCAACAGTGAGCTAAATACCTGCCATACAGACTGTGGTTTTGCAAACTTTCAAGCAGAAATAAGGGGTTTGGAATAAAAACCGTGATAACTCCTCTCCCAAGACTGAATGTACTTGAGGAAATTAGAAAGGTGTAGTTCATTACATGGGAATAAGTCCACGGGTCTGGCTTGTTTTGTTGGTATATCGGATCCAGTTGTCGTACAGAGATGTTGAGTCCAGTCCAGGTGTATTGACCTGGAGAACAAACATACTTTAATGTGACATTAAAGTGGTGTGTGGACAATGGTTTTGCTAAAAAGAGAGCTGTAGAGAAACACCTTAACAGCTCACCTGTTTTGCAGCTTTGAAGACGATGTTCTGTAGCGATGGCATCCCAGCAGCTCTGAGAGTGTCGTTGGCTGAGGAGAGGAAGCACATATGAAACTTGGACATATGGGACATGCCCCCTGTGCCGCCCCTGAAATTCACACAGTGACGTGAACCCAAAGACTTTTAGTAGTACACAGCATTAGATCATTTTCATTTAGTGCACGCGGGGCTTCTTACCTAAAACAGCTATGTCCACATTGATGTAAGCAACAGCTCGTTCACTGAGCTTGGCGAAGTATTGCTGAAGAAAAGACAAGATCATGTTTGTCATTGTCGGCATGTATACAAGCAGCAAGAATATGTAACCTGCCACTCTAGTGATTTTTGTAAATAAATATGCTCTATAAATAAAGTGGCCTTATTTGTGATACAGAAATATCCATCTAAAGTTTGCTAACATTTGCTAACATTAGCCATTAGCCACCATGAGCTAATGGCCAAATCAGACCAATAAAGGTTGTGTCAGCAAAACTCCTGAGTGTATTGCTCATGAATTCATCTTTTCATTTACAAAGAACGACTTATTTCTTCTTGCAGATTAATTGCAGATCACCTCTGTGTATTCTGTAGACCCAATAATGCGGAACTCCTCCGCTCCCCAGCTTCCAAAGATAATGGACCTGCGAGGCCTCCAACTGCCTGCCACAGAGACGAACAGAGATTAACTCTTTATCCAGGACTACGAACAAGACAGTCATTCATTCATTCACTATTGACTCTTCTCACCCTCCTTGACCCTCTTGCCCAGCAATCTGGTCAACTCCAGCATGACTGCCGTCCCACTGCTTGGGTCAATGGCACCGTGAACCCAGCTGTCCCTGTGGTTTCCGAAGATCACATACCTGTCTGTGGACATAAACACACACAGAGTACACACACATAGCACAGCCATCCCAAACTGAAAACAGATGATGGCTGATCAGGAACTGGTCTCTGGTCTCACCTGGCTCAACACTTCCTCTGATAACTCCCATCACATTGGAGGAGTTCTTCACCTCTTCATAGTTGAATATCTCTAGTTTCACATCACTGGAAAAGAGGTTTAAAGGAGATAAATACATGTCCCGCTGCTATACTGTTGCATCATTCAACAGGTGCATTGCTTAATAAAAAGCAATCCTATATCAGCTTCAAATACAGCAGGTGCCTGAATTGGTGTGGCAGTACCTGTTGTTGAAAACAGATGTAGCCTTGAACCCAGGGCCGCCAAAGTTGTAGGTACAGTTGAATGCTCCCCTCCATGTATCTGGAGCTGGTGAACCACCTAGCGCGCTAAAATGAGCAGCGATAAAACAAGTCAGAATGAGCTCATTGCCAACTTCTTTGGGCTTTGTTAATTCGACAAGCAGATTTGCCCCTTAACAAACCAGATGAGCGTGTAGGCATCCTCAAATCCGATTGGTTGAACTGGAATGGGAGGGATCCCTGTGATGTCCTTGATTGGAATTCTGTAAGTGTCCTCTGGAAAATAATTAATAATGTGGAGATTATATGGAAAAGTTAAATATTAAATGACTTGTTGCTTATACTTATGCATGTTGGAAGCTTTATGTAGCTCTTGTAAAAGCCCCTCCTCAGAAAAACAATATTGCATTATGTACCATTTTTACTCAAGTTGTTGGTTACCTTTGGCAGCCAGGTAGGGTGTAAGCATGTCTCCAAAGTCGGTTTTAAAAGAACCTCTCTCCACACCAGAGGGTGGCAAGTACCAGGAGTGAGGATACGTCTCATTGATGTCTGACATGAGACCGTCATTGATGTCCAAAGGGTCCGTGTAGACGAGCACACCAATGACTCCATAGGGTGCTGCATTGATGGCCTACATGAGACACACATGATAGTTTATTATAAACTGAATTTTATGTCATAACTGAATGATTTACACTTTTCATTGAGGTTATTGTAACAGGCATTTCCACTTGGAAGCATTGTAGTGCAACCATTTCTACTGATGGCCATTGCACTGTGGCAATACTGTACGCATGCTCGACCAAATCTCTTTTTTAGTCTCGCCATGAATGCATACTTGTCTTTGTGTTCATCGTTGAGTCGCAACCCAGCCACCAAGAAAAAAAATGAGCAATGTACATTTTTGCAAACCATTTATATGTTACATTTGCATGTTACTATGTAGCTCATATGAGGAAATACGTACACAACTGGTGGTATACCTTAAAAGTTGGACATTGGATTTGCATGATTTCATGATGACATTACAGATCATCTGTGGTTATTTCATGCGCTTCCTCATTTGGAGTCATTGCTAACTTTGTATACAGAAACTTAATTGAATCTTGCTGACATAACTGATACATTCTTCTGGATTTTCAGGCCTAATGTGCAGCACATTAAAGCATGCAAAGTTTTTATATTTGTTTTCTGCTCTCATTTGAAAAATAATTTGGTTAATTTGCTTAAACTGTAACTTTAAGACCTCAATAACCTTTGCTATCTCAATAAAAGGTGTCAGATTAGAGGCTGATAGAACTTGCAAAAGCACTAAAAGCTGGATATACAGTCTTTGCTTGTCTTTATAAATGGGAACCAAATGCAAAGAGGATAATAAAACACTCACTGTCTCAGCTCTTCCTGCTGTGCTATATCTGGTGATAGCAATGGTTCCTCTCAGGTCCAGTGTTTCGTTCAGCAGCTGGTAGTCACTTGGCTTCCCCTGGTTGGCGTACACCAGTTTCCCCTAAAACCATCCGAAAAATCAACAGTTCAGATCCTCACTGAGGAAAGTTAAGCTACACATGATAGGACGATATTTTTCTGTAAGAAATACTGCATGTACACAACATATACAAGATATTTATTTAATTTTCCACAGTCTTCTAAAGCATTTTGCTGCTCTACGAGAATGATTCTACTAAACTCCTGTGCTGCGATTTCAAATGCTGATGCCAACCAACAAATAACTGTTTTATAATACTGACTGCAGATTTATAAAAGACTTTATTTTATTCCTTATCACAGGCTCATCTTTCATTACCAAGCCTCATTATATGGCCGCCTCCTCCCCTGACATAGATGGTCACAGATAATATCACGGATCAGCTGCTCTTTGTCAGTCTTAACAGATGGTCTCTTGTTGGTTTATTGACTCAGTCTGCATCACAACGTGTTCCTGTTATCAGTACTTGATAAGACAAACAAAATGTTTTAGCCTTGAGGATGCTGTACCGGTTAGGAAATGCATATTTGTGGCATCAGTAATCCCTCAGTCCTGTCTGACCTTGACTAAAAAATGAGAAATGATCATTCCAAATTATCATGACATATTTATGTTATCTTTTGCTTGCCCTCTTTTTTTTTTAACAGCGAGCGTGTTGGATTCGGTGGCATCTCTTGGCAGAAATGGTGTATAATATGCACATCTATGTTTTCATTAGTCTATAATCCCCTGAAAATAATAATTGTTGTGTTTTTGTTACCAGATACATCGATTTAAGCTCCAGACCTAATTTTGGTGCACCACCACTCACGCATTACTTAACAAGGGCTAAATGTCCCTTATCTGTCCTCAGTCAGAAAGTTAAGAAAGGAGCAAAAGTCATGAGTGCTATTGTTAGGTTGCATAAGACAGATGTGGGACAATCATGATTTTATGGTGTCAGTGAGTTACTTCCCTGAAATTATGTATGCTTCATTTCAACAGGAAGTCCCATAAACACTGCCCATACTACTGTATACTGTATCTGTGCAATAAAATGCAGTATTTGGGAGCTTCTGTGTGGTGCACAGATGTATCTTTATGGCCTCATGAGTCTGGCTTAGTGCTACAGATTTGGTTTCCAATATAAATGTTGTCTTATTCCTATTTTAAAAAGTCTTCTTTGGCTTTCTCTTAAAAACAAATCTATACAAAAACAAAATTACATGAGCCTACCCAAAGTAGGGAAAATGATCATTTACAGAGGAAATTAGATTTGCTTTCTTTTTATTGTTATTATTTATATTATCTTTTTATTCAAAAACACAAGGAACACAATCATACACTGTACTTACACTGCCCCTAAATGTCACATAGCGCTTTGATGTATTAATAATTCAAGGACTATACTCAAAATAAAAAATAAAATGCTGGAGGGCATAAAAAAAAGACAGATAAACAAGTAGTGGGCTAAAAATGAGCTCAAGAGGAAGTTATATTTACATTCTTAACATCAAAAAAGGACTTAGAGAGTCATATGCAGTGCTTTGAGGTTAAAATAACTTTGTAGAACAGGACCCGCAGGCATTATGGGGCACATATTGTTCTGTACGACTGCTCTATCCATACAACTAAATACATTTATTGTAAGAAGTTGGTGTACCACTTTTATAACCTCTCCTTTGGAGTATTTGAAAGTTAAATTGTATGTTATATAGGCATTTTCCTGATTTTTACATTTCATGCCTCGGTCAGCTTTGCTTTGTGCCAAGCAGGGGGATAAAGCAACTGCTTGTGACTAGATACTGAAGGATCTAATATCTTTAAAGGATCTTCAAACAAAAGATATGCAGGACATGGCTTTTTACCTTTGGCTTTCCAGCAGGGGAGTATGCAGCGTATGGTTGAACCACCTCAGGATCGCTTTGGTCCGAAGTATAACTCTTTTCTTTTTCTCTGGCAGTGTGCAGCACTTTTTCATCCGGGTCAACTGAAATGAACAACTCATGGTGACTAGTCTGCTTTCAATGCAGTAAATCATACAACACATGTAATAAAGTCAAACTCGCTCCATCTTATAATGTAAAATGTCCTTTGGACAGTTTCCATGAATTCATTGTGTTCAACCTGCTACCGTTTAATTACAGTTTATCATCAAACTTTCTTAAACTGTGATTAAAGGATAACTTTATTAAAGGTCTAGTGTGTAGGATTTAATGGCATCTAGCGGTGAAATTGCAAAAGTGAAAGTTCACCAGAGCGCCCGACCTAGAGCAAGTATTTGATTTGTCTGTTCTGGGCTAATGTAGAACAACATGGCTGACTCAGTGGATTAGGACCCGCTCTGTATGTAGATATGAACAGCTCATTCTAATAACAAAAAAACCCAACATATTTTCAGGTGATTATAAACTTATAATGACATAGTTGAACATTTTTTATTTTACCTTCAACAACAAACGTGCGTGGTTAGATTTAGGAAATAAGAACAAGGTTTGGCTTTATAACCTTACAGGACAAGAACACCCCTCTCACGGGTGAAAGTCGATGTTTGTTGAACACAGCCACCAAAACCCTCCCACCTGTCCGACTCGGACATTCACCACCTTATTCTCATTCTTGTCCTGCTGCGTTTCCCCCTGACACCTCCGAGCGCCGTTAAACTATAGCCCATTTTACACTGCCAGATTTTCCACGAATGTTGGGGCATTTTGCCGGCAAGCTACGAGCGTTTAGACACACAGAGCCGGATCGGCGGGTTGATCCGAGGTGCCCAATTTTCTGCCTTGTAGGGTAGTCATATTGGCGGGACCATTTTAGTTTAAACAGATCAAGGCGGCCTTCCGCAACAGGAGGGGCGGTTGAAGACTTGTGGGAGGAGCTGTTGATGACGTCGCATGTGCGAGCCACTGGCAGTGGATAAACAGGAAACAGCTGATTAGCGAGCAGAAATTAGCGAGCAGCTAGTAGCAAACCTCACAGACGCTGTAAAGATGAGCAACTGGGGAGACAAGGAATCACAATAAATCACCCATTTGTTACAAACTTGGCTCACAGTTTGCAACAAAAGAGAGTCTACACAAACAATTTAAGATACAAAGGTGATTTATTTAACTAAACCTACTCCAAAATAAGAAGTAAAGCATGTTGTCGTGTCATGAGTGGCTGCAGTGTGCGTGTGTGTGTATGTGTGTGTGTGTGTGTGTGTGTGTGTGTGTGTGTGTGTGTGTGTGTGTGTAAAACAGAACAAATCAAACAAAGGCAAACCAAACTACACTATATTGGCCATGTGGCAGTCAGCTGCTCAGTCAGGGGGAGAGAGAGAGCAGGCTGACAACTGAGGCCTATTTATAATGTAAGACCACACCCTCAGGTGTGGCCAGGAAGATTGGACGGCCGGCCTCTTCAACCACAAGGAAGAGCTGTGAAGGAACAGACACATTAGTAAGGCCGTCACACCCCCACCCATAAAAATGAGGCCCTAAAGGTGCCTCAAAACTGAACCAAACAATCCCATATACAGGAACATTTCAATAGTTCTCTCATCTCACCAGAACAGCCCAATCCACTTCCAAACCACTCACCCAAACCACACCCACTCAGCAACTCTGGTACCTGGAGAAGCAGATTAAGAGCAGGAGAGAGAGAAGAGCAGTTCAGAACAAAAAGGGACACCTGGTAAAAACCATTACCTCGGCCGGCGATCGTACAGACGCTTCATTTTGCCCTGAGCCTTTTCCAGATTTGTTTTTGCCATCTTACCAGCTTCATACAATCGTCTTTTGAACCCACCTACATACCCAGCTACCATGTCATGAGAAGTTTTCAAAATACCATCCCTCAGCTTAGTGGGAACCACAATCTGAAAAACAGCATCACCAACAAGCCTCTCACCCTGAGGTAACCATTTTCTCACCAACATGCCCTCATCAAGGAAGTATCCACGAGCCACGAGCCTGATCTGAAAAGAGAACTACCTTATGCAACGGTGCAGGGAACACAGATAACCCCATATCCCTGACCAAAACTGAATCACCAGTATCAGTGGCTGATGTAAAAGGCAACACAGATGCCACTATGAAGGAGTCCAAAGCACCAGAGTCTCGCAAAATTTTGACAGGAACTTTTTTATCACTCCCTACCAAGGAGACAAACCCATCACTGACATGCTTGTGATACCCAGGATCAATTTCATCACTGTTAGCCTGACAAGAGTCTTCTGGAGAAGAAGCAGAGGATTTCTCAAGAGGAACCAGAGTCTCAGACAAAGAATGAGCAGCTAATGCTGACGGCTTGGTATGCTGCTGAACAGCAGCGATAGCCTCAATCCTCTCCCTCAACATGTTTTCAGTCAACCGTACTGGAACGGCTAGGGCTGCAGGTTTAACATGGCGATTACCTGGCTGGGACGTTTGCTTAACTTTCAGAACAGGACAGTCTGCTTTCCAGTGACCTTTGCCTAAACAATAGTTACAAGTTCAACCAGAATCCAACTTGCTACCAGCATTTCCTGCCTCGAAAGGAGGAAAATCTCTACCTGTATCACCAACATTATCCCTATGTCCATAGTCCTCACGAACTTTATGAATCAGGGCATATTCATCAGCTATGATGGCAGCGTCAGCCAAAGTCTTAGCATTCCTCTCACTCAGATAAATAGCCAGGCGCTCAGGAAGTGTTTCTTTAAACTGTTCCAGCAAAAGTGGTTCACTCAACTGTTCAAAAGTCTGAGCATCAGAGGCTAGCCGCCATCGACCAAAAAAAGTAGACAACTCACGTGCAAACTCTACATAAGTCTCCCTCTCATGCTTTGTTGCACTCCTAAATTTCTGCCGATAAGCCTCAGGTACCAATTCATATGCCTTCAAGACTGCCATTTTTACCTTGAAATAATTACCACTGTCTAATAAAGACAAAGCAGAATAAGCCTCCTGGGCTTTACCAGTCAATACACACTGTAACAGGAGAGTCTGCTCCGAATCACTCCACTTCCTGTTTTTAGCCAACCTCTCAAAGAGCAAGAAAAATGTATCTGGATCCTTCTCTGAAAATTTGGGCACCAACCGCAAACAACCAGAGACATCAAAAGTCGGAGAGCTACCTGCAACAGGTTCCCCCTCCTTAACTGCTGTAGGACCAAGAATCTTACCCTCCTTGATTACCCTCGCAAACAAAGAGGCCAATAACTGTCAGATGACAGGAACGGTGAAGAACGGGCCGACTTACGAGAGAATCGCCGAAGGACTGACCAACCACGGCCCTCCTCCCACATCACTGTTTACGCCACACGCTGAGCTACATGTTTTGTTACTTGCTCATGCCCCCCATTGCCCCGAAAAAGGCGCAATCTGTATAAACAAAAGTAGGTAGGCGGCATTTTGCTGCACTCCCCAATTTTGTTTGTATACTGCCAATGTGTCATTTATACTGCCAGTGTCTGACGCTGCAAGTCACTACCCAATCACTGGATTTCGATGGCTTCGGAGTGAGACTGGGTTGAATGACTACATTTTCATTAGTGTATAATCACCTGATAATAAGAATCCTTGTCTTTTCGTTACGTCACAATGACCCATTTATATCTACACAGGGCGCGGGTCCTCATCAATGGAGTCTGCCATGTTGGACCACCATATTTCTACAGTAGCCCAGAAGAGACAAACCGTCTGGTTCTAGATAGGGCAACTCAAGTCATGCTGAATGAAGCAGGACGGTGTGACTGTCCCCACTTTCATTCTAACACCATAACTGACTCATCTATTGACTCACCCACAGTGACCTTGTTGGGGTTCTTAGGGTCAGGGAAGGACAGGTAAACCATGTACTCCTCTCTCCAGGCCTGGTCCAGACCAGTGTCAGGGTCCTGCCATCTCTTCAGCATATACTGCACTGTCTGCTCGTCTCCAGCTGTGGTGGCCATATGAGGCACTTTGGTCAACTCCCTGTGGAGAGAGATGAGGATAAAGAACGGGCTGATCCTGTGATGTTTTGGATAATGTACTCTCTATAACCTAAAAGGGTTGGGAGGAATTTAAAGTGGATCCTTGGGGAAACCACGAAAGGATCAACTGACCCACTGGAGCTTGTTCAAGAAATATTTAGACATATACAATGTACATCAGCCTTCGGGTTTTATACACTGAGACACAAATGCAAAAGTTGCTTGTATAGAAGTTTTTTATTTTTTATGATCCAAACTTTTACTCCTTTTTTGTCTTCCTATTTTATTTATCACTTGAATAAATAAAAAAACATAACTGATTGACCAACACAGTGGAAACTTGATCAGCTCACCTTAGATTTTCTCGAATCTGGATGTTGTCCACCTCAGACATGAAGTTCTCAATGAAGCTCTCGTCCACATCCTTCGCCACATCCTTCACCCAGGATGGTGCGGAGCTGCTGCTCTTGGTGATCCCATAGTGGCCAATTAGGATGCCTACAGTCAGCACGACAGCACCACACATGATCCCTATCAGCACCTGCTTTATCATTCTCCTCCCTGGAATTAGGTCTTCAAAAAAAATAATCCTCCTTCTTTTGGACCTAAATCTTGTGCCAGACAGTGAGCTCTCTTCAAAGTTCAGGAATGTTGGGGTTTTGCTTATGAATCCAGGCTTATGTAAGTAAAAAAATCCTTGCATCTGACTCTTAAATGATTCCTGCAAGACTAGTGCGGCTGCTGGAGTGACCTCCCATAAGAGAGAGACATGCTCATTGCAAAGTTTACTCATTAATGTTTTCGGATGGGATGGACTTCATCCCTCTGCGTATGTGTGCGAGGGGGGTGTAAATTAATAAATATATAAGTATATATGCACATTTTCATTCTTGAGTTATTGATGTTACATTGTTTAACATATTTCATGTGGACTTGAAATATTAAAATCTTGGTAAAACAGAAGAATCCAACATAATTCCTCAAGAGAAATCTCAGTAACTTTTATAACAGAACACAGATTCCATCACTTACACTTGTTAACAATAATTGATTTTGTTACCCAATTCTGGTCCGTGTCATGCTCCTCTTCCCCACAGAAGTGACACAGAATTTATTGATCTACTTTAAGATTTCATATTCACAGAGGTTATAGAGTATTATCTTAAGTACACACAAAATAAATCATTTGATGATCAGGCTTCATCTGCCCATTATGTGTGGGGAGGGGGGGGGGGGGAACAAATTCTGGCAGACTGGAAAAGCAGTCTAAAATAATGTGTTTCCCCTTGTAACACTGGCTAGAAGAGAGGAAACTTGTTCATATTCACAGAGGTTACAGAGTATTATCTGAAGTACACACAAAATAAATCATTTGATAACCAGGCTTCATCTGCCCATTATGTGTGGGGGATACAAATTCTGGCAGACTGGAAAAGCAGTCTGAAAATAGAATAGAGTAGAAGAGTTCATTGTCATCCTACATTGCACAACGAAAGTACGTGTAGTACCCTCGTCAAGATAACAACACAATAAAAAGGACAGACAGTACATAAATATAAATATAAAAAAAAATAAATTGTGTGAGAGATATAGCAGCAGTATAAAAACTTCAAATAAAAGAGGCAGCAGGCAGTGTAAAAACAGCAGCAAGGTGAGGTAAAGCAGTTCAAAGTGCAAAGGTCAGTTCCTCAGTTTGGGGCTGGTGTGTATGTGAGTGCAGGGAGGTTGATGGAGGCCACAGCCCTGAGGAAAAAGCTGTTCCTCAGTCTATTTGTCCTTGCTTTGAGGGCCCTGTACCTCCGTCCTGAGGGCAGGGGATAGAACAGTCTGTGACCCGGGTGGGTGTGATCTGTGGCGATGCTGCTGGCCTTCCTCTGGAGGCGGCCAGCTTACACCGAGTCCAGGTCTGGGAGAGGACTTCCCACAATCCTCTGGGCTGTTCTTACCACTTACAAGACAGAGGATGCTCTCGATGGTGCTTCTGTAAAAGTTTGTCATTAGCCTGGAGGGGAGTCCGGCCTTCCTGAGCTTCCTCAGAAAGAAGAGTCTTTGCTAAGCCTTCTTTACTAAGTGCGTGGTGTTCAGAGCCCAGGTGAAGTCAGCTGTGATGTGGATTCCCAGGACCTTGATGTTGTCCAATGACCTCTTTTGTCTTGGCGGTGTTCAGGACCAGGTTGTTGTCCGGGCACCACCGGGCCAGGTGGTGGATCTCCTCTCTGTAGTGAGTCTCATTATTGTCTGATATGTGGCCCGCTACAGTGGTGTCATCGGCGAATTTGACAAAGGTGTTGGAGGCATGGATGGGGTTGCAGTCGTGTGTGAAGATGGTGAAAAGGGCCGGGCTGAGCACACAGCCCTGCGGCGCACCTGTGTTAAGGACGAGTGTGGATGATGTAT
Source organism: Epinephelus awoara (assembly GCA_035609425.1). NCBI lineage: Eukaryota > Metazoa > Chordata > Actinopteri > Perciformes > Serranidae > Epinephelus > Epinephelus awoara. The sequence continues at coordinate 11,879,281 of CM069302.1, read as the reverse complement.
GAGCTCCTATTCTCACCGCTTGTGGCCTGTTGGTGAGAAAGTCACTGATCCATGAACACAGTGGGGTGGGCAGGCCCAGATTGTGAAGTTTGAATACCAGTTTATGGGGGATGAGTGTATTGAAGGTGGAACTGAAATCAATAAATAGCATCCTAACATATGTGTTTGGCTGCTCCAGGTGAGAGATGGCTGTGTGGAGTGCTATGGAGAGTGGATCGGTTCCCCCTGTAGGCAAACTGGTGGCTGTCCAGGTCAGGGGGAAGACTGTCCTTAATGTATAAGGATGAGCCTCTCAAAGCATTTCATCACAATGGGGGTCAACGCGACTGGGCGGTAATCATTGAGGCAGGTGACAGCTGACTTCTTAGGCACAGGTACAATGGTGGATGATTTGAGGCAGGTGGGGACTGTTGCTAGCTGCAGGGAGAGATTGAAAATGTCCAGAAATACACCTGCTAGTTGGTCTGCACATGACTTCAATGTGCGGCCTGACACTCTGTCTGGGCCAGCAGCCTTGGTGATGTTGATCTTGACAGTTGGTTTTGCCCTGCAGATGAGAGGTTTGTAGGCTGGGGTCATTTCCAAAGAGATGTGATCAGACATGCCAAGGTGTGAGGATGCTGCAGCCTTATATGCCCCTGGGATATTAGTGTAGACCTGCTCCAGTATATTATTGTCTTCGTTTGACACAGTAAATGTAAAAAAAAAAATTGTGATACACCTGAGCTCTGTCATGTGTCTCATGTTGCTTTGAATGCACATTTAAGGCTCACAGTGCTGCTAAATTTCAATTAACTTCATTTGACCCAACTTTGTAACCTTGATTCTAACTTAAAAATAACCAAAAACCAATCTTTTTTTTTTTTGAGGAATCAGGGTTAAAATAAATCCTAAACTCACACCTACCCAAACAAACACACTTTATTATTTATAACACATCAGTGTCACCACCAGGTTGTGTTTCTGCAGTGGCTCAAAGGACTCAGATGGGTGTGACAAACTCTGTAAACTTTAACCAGAGGGGAAGAGGCCTGGATGAAACCAGTAGTCCCTATCTTTACAGGAGAGCCTGAACAGCAAAGAAAGTAAAGAACCCATCTTTCCTCCCTGGAGCTTTTTGTCTCTCTGTCTTTACACTTCTTCACTACACGTCATGACTATTATCAAGGCTTAAAGCATTACTGGCAGCATTATCATGAGATGAATCTTTGAAATTAATTGCCTTTTCCAGATGGCTGATTTCACTGGGTGTGTAGCTGTTGTCACTCAGCCTTTGTGACAGCCACACTTGTAATCCCAAATGCTGACTAGGCCCATGAGGTTGTCTCAAAGTGTTTTCTGACCCCTGGTGGCAGGAGCCAGTATTCCAGGTCCACATCCAGACCTGCAACAGGATACAGTTGAGGCCCATAGCAGGTTTTTCATGTGGTCTGTCAGTCTGTCAGTGCAAGATTTGCATTTCTTGCACCTGCATTTCCAGTATAGGGGATTAAGCTTCTTTAGATAATCATCTCATGTCACTGTGAACAGGCCTTCATGACAAAGCTTTGCACCAGTCTTTCTAAATTAAACATCACACCACCCAGTATGTGCACTGGTGGATTATCTTGATCTAGTAACTTCTGGAACATAAATCCAGTAAATTTACATTGCATACACAACTTCTGAATCGTAGACATGCTCTGAATATTGTATAGAGCTCCTTTAATATGACCAAGGTCAAAGAGCTTTTCTTTAATAAGGACATGGCCTTACTGAGGTGGATGTTTGTTAATTGTATTGATATTTTCTTCGTTATTGAAATTTTTGTTTTTCACTTAACATAGAAAGACTGATATTAGTATCCTGCAGGTAACCAGGCACTTTTAACCTATATAAGTGGGAGCAAATTTTAACAGTTGGCATACACATTTAAAAAAACATCTGTTTTAACAGTGGTTCATCTTTAATGAAGTGCTTTTATAAAAACATTCATCATATTTATATTTTAATCCTGTGACAAAGATACAATATTCGTTATTGCTGGCTGATGATGAGCTCTGTTCACTGATTCCTAAATACCCTCACTTAATATCATCCATAAACAGTCGCATCATGGTTCAGCTCATCGATGCTCATTGGCTGCAGGTTCCTGCCTTAGAAAAAAAAATAAAAAATCCCTGAGCGAGTGCAGTTCCTCCCTCCTTCGTCCTCTATATGACGTCAGTCAGTGTGTGGGCAGCGCCCTCAATGGCCTGGCTCAGGACTGATAGGTGATAGTGCACATTGTCCCAGGCGCTGGACTCTCCTGATGACTCAGCATTAGCAAAGGCATCGGCCAGGCCTGGGAAGGTCGGCTTGCCTGCACTACTTGAAGCCCAGATAACATGCCTGTGTAACATATAAAGAGTGATGGCACAATGATAGGCAGATGAACAATTAACAGAGATATGCTTAGTCACAATGACGCAGATAATCTGTCATGATCTTAAACATGGCCTGAGGAGAGGAGTTTGCAGCATGTGTAATAAATAAAAGGGAATTCATTATTTAGAGTGAATCCTTTACAGATGTCTTCGTAACAGGACCAAGAAACAGCTATGCTAGCTTGGTTTGTGCACGCTCACAGTGTCGATACACTGTACATGCTAATGTTTAGCAGATCTATCCAATTGTTCATAAGACATGTCAGACAAAACCACAAATGCCAACCACATGGTGGTGCTAGAGGAAAAGAGACTGGATCACTAAACTACTTTCTGTCACTGTGTGTCAATATTCATGTCTCATTGGAATTGAAGATTTCAGGTATATTTGTTGAATGTGGTCAAAATAAAAGGTGACTGTAGTTCTAGGTTTATGGGGTGTCGTTTGTAAAGTGGCTCGCGCTGAAAATAACATCAACATTTTGCCACATTTATCTTCAAACAATGTTTACAAAAGTGTTGTGAATTTTTTAACGTCACCTTTTACCACATTTACAGCAATATTTGTTAACTTAGAAATATATTAAATAGTTAAATCTAAATATTAAATGTGGCACTTAAATGTTAAATCTAAATATTAAATCTAAATCTAAATATTAAATCTAAATCTAAATGCTAAATCTAAATCTAAATCTAAATGTTAAATCTAAATATTAAATCTAAATCTAAACCTAAATGTTTAATCTAAATGCTAAATCTAAATCTAAACCTAAATGTTTAATCTAAATGCTAAATCTAAATCTAAATGTTAAATCTAAATGTTCTGGGTGAAACTAAATATTTAGCTGATATGCAAATTCACACCGCCAGTCACCAGAAGTACCAAAATAAAAGCTTGAGATGGTCAGACTGTGTTTATAGAATCAAATGACAAATTAAAACCAACTTATCGGGGGAAATGAACACTTGAACATACATTAACGTGATAATAACTACCTAAAATAACAAAAAAAAAAAAAACATGTTTAGAGAAAGTTTATTAGATGTGTACTTTGAGTTCTGAGTGTCCCATCAGAGAGAATCGCCTGGTTTACTTCTAAATACTAATACAAATATTTAGTTTCACCCAGAACATTTAGATTTAACATTTAAAATTTAGATTTAGATTTAACATTTAGATTTAGATTTAGATTTAACATTTAGATTTAGATTTAGATTTAACATTTAGATTTAGATTTAACGTTTAGATTTAGATTTAGATTTAACATTTAGATTTAGATTTAATATTTAGATTTAACGTTTAGATTTAGATTTAATATTTAGATTTAACATTTAAATTCAGATTTAGATTTGACATTTAGATTTAGATTTAATATTTAGATTTAACATTTAACATTTAGGTGCCACGTTTAATATTTAGATTTAACTATTTAATATATTTCTAAGTTAACAAATATTGCTGTAAATGTGGTAAAAGGTGATGTTAAAAAATTCACAACACTTTTTTAGACATTGTTTAAAGCTAAATGTGGCAAAATGTTGATGTATTGTATATTTTCAGCGTGAGCCACTTTACAAACGGCACCCCATATAGGTTTAGCTTAAAACAGTGACTCCTACCAGGGTCATTAGATATTTAGGCCTTTACTGGACCCTCATTCCTCCTATTGTCTCTTTGTCATGGATGAACCCTGTGGTCATAAAGTGGAGTGCACACAGCAGACTGCACATGGCATCACCTTTATATTTTGCATCAGCCCCAGAATCTAACATGCACTCCCGAGGCTATCAGACTGATGTTTCATACCTGAATGCGTATTTATCTGGAAAGGCCAGAGGGTCCAAGAAAGCTCGGTCCAGCAGCATGAGCTGGTCATTGATCCTTCTGACCTTCAGTGGTCTTCAAGAAGAGAGATGGAGAGACACATGGTATTAATTGCTATATGGACAAGCAAAGGAGTTAACAATATATGTATGTTTGTGTTCTTACGTTTCATTTGCCAGGTCCGAACTGTGGATCACCTGGTCCAAATGAGCAGCTGCCTTTCGAAAGCTGTCCACTGCACGTTTTAGTGGTTCTGAAAGAAGACACAGATCAACTGTGCAGCCTCTCTGAACTTTTTTTCAGCACTTTAGGTATGTCTTGCGACATAGAGCAGATGGGTTAATGCAAGTTCCAGTCAGAGACATTGTCGGACATAATTCAGACACTAACCCCTGAATACTATTTGTATCAGTGTGTGCTGTGTGCTGCAATATTCCCTTGCACCCCTAAAACATCTGTAACTGCCCTGCGTACCCATGGAGATGTTCTTATCCTGCAGTTGTTGCTGATATTGGTCCAATGATGTGTCGAGGTAGTCGGTCAGAGTCTCAGCGTAGTCACTGCAGTTTAATGGTAACACCAGGCTGTCGGCCAGTCGGATCAGGACATTTCCAGCTGTCCTGGCAACAGCCTGGTGACTGACAAACCCTGAGAGGACACAGTGGTAGAATGAGATTTAGAATCACGAGGCTTTTTGTTAAAATATAAAACATTTTTGAATGATTAAACAAGAAATAAAGCATAATCTGCAGTACAATGGAATAAAATGTACGAGTTCTACCACTGACTGGCTGCACAAGAAAATCCAATATGTGATGACATGAGAGGCGTCGCTGCTCACCTGGATCAATGAACTTTGAAGCGTAGTCAAAGGTGTCGTATGCTGTGTGGTACGCAGGATAAATCCGAGCACTTGTTTTAGTCTGTATGAAGAAAAATATCCATATGATACATCAGGTTGAAGTGATCTGTTGGGCTTGTTGCTGCTGCATTTCTTGGTCTGAATATTTAGGTGCAAAAATCAAACTGTATTACAGGTGAAAAACTCTATCTATCTATCACAGTAAATCAAAGGCAGCGAGTCTTTCATACCCGGTCGTACGTGTATGAAATGTCCATGGAGGTGATTCCCAGGTAATGGACGAAGGCAGCGTAATCACTCCCTGCTCCTGACAGATATCCCATCCTGTCAGAGGAGCACAAGGAAACAAAAAGCACGTTTGATTGAAGGTGCAACAGGTCTGAAATTTCTGCGGGAAAACATACATATATGCCTCATGATATAGATGATAAACTAGATACTGTATGGAAGGTGTAAGTCAGCTTATTTACTTGTTCTTCTCCACTACAGATTGTGAATGAGAGTTCTTGATCTAAGTCAACAGTGAGCTAAATACCTGCCATACAGACTGTGGTTTTGCAAACTTTCAAGCAGAAATAAGGGGTTTGGAATAAAAACCGTGATAACTCCTCTCCCAGGACTGAATGTACTTGAGGAAATTAGAAAGGTATCACTGTAGTTCATTACTTGGGAATAAGTCCATGGGCCTGGCTTGTTTTGTTGGCATATCGGATCCAGTTGTCGTACAGAGATGTTGAGTCCAGTCCAGGTGTATTGACCTGGAGAACAAACATACTTTAATGTGACATTAAAGTGGTGTGTGGACAATGGTTTTGTGAAAAAGAGAGCTGTAGAGAAATACCTTAACTGACAAAAGCTCACCTGTTTTGCAGCTTCGAAGATGACATTCTGTAGCGATGGCATCCCAGAAGCTCTGAGAGTGGCGTTGGCTGAGGAGAGGAAGATGTTTTGGGTTTTTTTAGCATCAATCAAGGCTTGCAGAGTGAACGTAGCCTACAGTGGCAGCCAGTTTAGGAATTCTTGTTCGTGCACTTAACATTTTGTACCACGAAATAATTAATGATTGTCAACAAGATGGTTTCAAGAACATTCCTACAAACATCCAAGGCCCAAAAAAAAAATGAATCAATCATTAATCAAGCAACAATGTAAATAAACAAATTAGGCAACTGGTGATAATTTGTCAAACTACAATGGCTGCATCTGTCCAGATGAACCAAGGGCCTAGGTTTTGATCCAACACTGGGGGGGGGGGGGGGGGGGGGGCACATATGAAACTTGGACATATGGGACATGCCCCCTGTGCCGCCCCTGAAATCCACACAGTAACGTGAACCCAAAGACTTTTCATAGTACACAGCTTTAGATCATTTTCATTTAGTGCAGGCGGGGCTTCTTACCAAAAACAGCTATGTCCACATTGATGTAAGCAACAGCTCGTTCACTGAGCTTGGCGAAGTATTGCTGAAGAAAAGACAAGGTCTTATTTGTCATTGTCGGCATGTATACAAGCAGCAAGAATTTGTAACCTGCCACTGTAGTGATCTTTGTAAAGATATATAAATTTGCAATAAGATATATAATATAATAAATAAATAATATAATAAAGATATATATTATTTGTGATACAGAAATATCCATCTAAAGTTTGCTAACATTTGCTAACATTAGCCATTAGCCACCATGAGTGTATTGCTCATGAATTCATCTTTTCATTTACAAAGAAAGACTTATTTCTTCTTGCAGATTAATTGCAGATCACCTCTGTGTATTCTGCAGACCCAATAAGGCCGAACTCCTCCGCTCCCCAGCTTCCAAAGATAATGGACCTGCGAGGCCTCCAACTGCCTGCCACAGAGACGAACAGAGATTAAGTCTTTATCCAGGACTACGAACAAGACAGTCATTCATTCATTCACTATTGACTCTCCTCACCCTCCTTGACCCTCTTGCCCAGCACTCTGGTCAACTCCAGCATGACTGCCGTCCCACTGCTTGGGTCAATGGCACCGTGAACCCAGCTGTCCCTGTGGTTCCCGTACATCACATACCTGTCTGTGGACATAAACACACACAGAGTACACACACATAGCACAGTCATCCCAAACTGAAAACAGATGATGTCTGATCAGGAACTGGTCTCTGGTCTCACCTGGCTCAACACTTCCTCTGATAACTCCCATCACATTGGAGGAGTTCTTCACCTCTTCATAGTTGAATATCTCTAGTTTCACATCACTGGAAAAGAGGTTTAAAGGAGATAAATACATGTCCCGCTGCTATACTGTTGCATCATTCAACAGGTGCATTGCTTAATAAAAAGCAATCCTATATCAGCTTCAAATACAGCAGGTGCCTGAATTGGTGTGGCAGTACCTGTCGTTGAAAACAGATGTAGCCTTGAACCCAGGGCCGCCAAAGTTGTAGGTACAGTTGAATGCTCCCCTCCATGTATCTGGAGCTGGTGAACCACCTAGCGCGCTAAAATGAGCAGCGATAAAACAAGTCAGAATGAGCTCATTGCCAACTTCTTTGGGCTTTGTTAATTCGACAAGCAGATTTGCCCCTTAACAAACCAGATGAGCGTGTAGGCATCCTCAAATCCGATTGGTTGAACTGGAATGGGAGGGATCCCTGTGATGTCCTTGATTGGAATTCTGTAAGTGTCCTCTGGAAAATAATTAATAATGTGGAGATTATACGGAAAAGTTAAATATTAAATGACTTGTTGCTTATACTTATGCATGTTGGAAGCTCTATGTAGCTCTTGTAAAAGCCCCTCCTCAGAAAAACAATATTGCATTATGTACCAATTTTACTCAAGTTGTTGGTTACCTTTGGCAGCCAGGTAGGGTGTAAGCATGTCTCCATAGTCAGTTTTGAAAGAACCTCTCTCCACACCAGAGGGTGGCAAGTACCAGGAGTGAGGATACGTCTCATTGATGTCTGACATGAGACCGTCGTTGATGTCCAAAGGGTCCGTGTAGACGAGCACACCAATGACTCCATAGGGTGCTGCATTGATGGCCTACATGAGACACACATGATAGTTTATTATAAACTGAATTTTATGTCATAACTGAATGATTTACACTTTTCATTTAAGTTATTGTAACAGGCATTTCCACTTGGAAGCATTGTAGTGCAACCATTTCTACTGATGGCCATTGCACTGTGGCAACACTCTTTACTCTATTCTTTAATAACAAAATCACAGCTATTAGGCAAAATATTAGTGCCGGAAGAATAAAAAATGAGCCTGTCCGTCCTTTCCCTCCTTTCTCCAGGAACTCCATGTGTGTGTTGTCACACTTTGACTGTCTAAATTTGACAGAACTTGATAATATTGTTGGTCAGATCAGGTCCTCTACTTGTTGCTTGGATCCTCTCCCAACTACATTTTTTAAATCTGTTTTTAATTGCTTAGCAGCTGAGGTTTTAGACATCATAAACTGGTTGCTTCAATCAGGCACATTTCCCACATCACTCAAAACAGCTGTCATCAAACCACTCCTGAAGAAACATAATCTGGATCCAAGTGTCATTGCTAATTACAGGCCCATCTCTAATTTACCATTCCTCAGCAAAATACTTGAAAAAGCAGTTTACATTCAGCTCAAAAATTATCTTACCTCAAATAGCATTCTTGATATTTTCGTTTTCGTCCTCACCACAGCACAGAAACAGCACTTATCAAAGTTTTCAGTGATCTACATATAAACACAGACTCCAGAAAAATATCCATCCTTGTACTACTCGATCTCAGTTCTGCGTTTGACACGGTTGATCTTAACATTCTGCTAGACAGGCTTGAAAGATGGGTCGGCCTATCTGGCTCAGTTTTAAATTGGTTCAGAACCTACCTACAAGACAGGAAGTTTTATGTATCACTTCGTCATTTCTCCTCCAACAAAACAAACATTACATATGGGGTCCCGCAAGGGTCAAGTCTTGGTCCACTACTCTTCAATCTTTACATGCTTCCACTTTCACATGTCACACAGAAACATAACATAAATTATCATAATTATGCTGATGACTCACAACTCTACATTTCACTATATCCTGATGATCTATCTCCCATACAGTCCCTCACTCAATGCATCAATGATATCAATCTCTGGATCACAGAAAACTTTTTAGAACTAAACAAAGGCAAAACAGAAATACTTATTTTTGGCTTCCAAGCTCAGAGACAGACAATTGCAGCACATCTCAATAGTCTGTCTCTGGAGAGCAAATCTACAGCAAGAAATCTGGGAATAATAATGGACAGTAATTTAGATTTCAAATCATCATATCAACCATGTTACAAAAACAGCATGCTATCATCTCAGAAATATTTCCAAACTGAAAAGCTTCCTGTCTCAATCCGATTCTGAAAAAATAATCCACACATTCATAACGAGCAGATTAGATTACTGTAATGGCATTTTCACTGGCCTTCCAAAATCCAGCATTCACAGGTTACAACAAATTCAAAATGCAGCCGCACATATTCTCACTGGAACTAAAAATATCAACACATCACTCCTGTTCTTAAATCTTTGCACTGGTTACCCATTAAAACAAGAATTGATTTCAAAATCCTCCTCCTGGTTTACAAAGCTTTAAATGGCCTCACACCTCAGTACATAACAGACATGCTCACCAGTTACACACCAGCAAGAACCCTCAGATCCATAGGCAGCAACAACCTACTTATACCCCGCACAAAAACTAAGGAAAGGGAGGCAGCTTTTTCTGTTTATGCCCCACGCAGGTGGAACACCCTGCCTGAACCAGTGAGAAGCGCCACATCAGTGGCCACTTTTAAAAGCAGGTTAAAAACTTTTCTTTTTATGACAGCATTTGGTTAGGTGTGTGTGAGTGTGTGTATAGATGTGTGAACATGTGTGTTTGATTGGACTTGTTTATCTCGTTTTATTTTACACTTGCACTTTGTTACTTATGTTTTGATTATTTGTTGTGAAGCACATTAAGTTTACCTTGTGTAAGAAATGCACTTTATAAATAAATTTGACTTGACTTGACTTGATCACTCTGTATGCATGCAATACGTAACACAACTGGTGGTATACCTTCTCAAGAATAAAAGTTGGACATTGGATTTGCATGATTTCATGATGACATTACAGATCATCTGTGGTTATTTCATGCGCTTCCTCATTTGGAGTCATTGCTAACTTTGTATACAGAAACTTAATTGAATCTTGCTGACATAACTGATACATTCTTCTGGATTTTCAGGCCGAATGTGCAGCACATTAAAGCATGCAAAGTTTCTGCTCTCATTTGGAAAATAATTTGGTTAAGTTGGTTAAACTGTAACTTTAAGACCTCAATAACCTTTGCTATCTCAATAAAAGGTGTCAGGTTAGAGGCTGATAGCACTTGCAAAAGCACTAAAAGCTGGATATACAGTATCTGCTTGTCTTTATAAATGGGAACCAAATGCAAAGAGGATAATAAAACACTCACTTTCGCAGCTCTTCCTGCTCCACCATATCTGGTGATAGCAATGGTTCCTCTCAGGTCCAGTGTGTTGTTCAGCAGCTGGTAGTCACTTGGCTTCCCCTGGTTGGCGTACACCAGTTTCCCCTAAAACCATCCGAAAAATCAACAGTTCAGATCCTCACTGAGGAAAGTTAAGCTACACATGATAGGACTATATTTTTCTGTAAGAAATACTGCATGTACACAACATATACAATATATTTATTTAATTTTCCACAGTCTTCTAAAGCATTTTGCTGCTCTACGAGAATGATTCTACTAAACTCCTGTGCTGCGATTTCAAATGCCGATGCCGACCAACAAAAGACTGTTTTATAATACTGATTGCAGATTCATAAAAGACTTTATTTTATTTCTTATCACAGGCTCTTCTTTCATTACCAAGCCTAATTATATGGCCGCCTCCTCCCCTGACATAGATGGTCACAGATAATATCACGGATCAGCTGCTCTTTGTCAGTCTTAACAGATGGTCTCTTGTTGGTTTATTGACTCAGTCTACATCACAACGTGTTCGTGTTATCAGTACTTGATAAGACAAACAAAATGTTTTAGCCTTGAGGATGCTGTACCGGTTAGGAAATGCATATTTGTGGCATCAGTAATCCCTCAGTCCTGTCTGACCTTGACTAAAAAATGAGAAATGATCATTCCAAATTATCATGACATATTTATGTTATGTTTTGCTTACCCTCTTTTTTTTTTAAAGGCGAGCGTGTAGGATTTTGGTGCACCACCACTCACGCATTACTTAACAAGGGCTAAATGTCCATTATCTGTCCTCAGTCAGAAAGTTAAGAAAGGAGCAAAAGTCATGAGTGCTATTGTTAGGTTGCATAAGACAGACGTGGGACAATCATGACTTTTATGGTGTCAGTGAGTTACTTCCCTGAAATGATGCATGCTTCATTTCAACAGGAAGTCCCATAAACACAGGCTATGCATAGGGTTACCTGCCCATACTACTGTATACTGTATCTGTGCAATAAAATGCAGTATTTGTGAGCTTCTGTGTGGTGCACAGATGTATCTTTATGGCCTCATGAGTCTGGCTTAGTGCTACAGATTTGGTTTCCAATATACCCTATTGTCTTATTCCTATTTTAAAAAGTCTTCTTTGGCTTTCTCTTAAAAACAAATCTATACAAAAACAAAATTACACGAGCCTACCCAAATTAGATTTACTTTCTTTTTATTGTTATTATTTTTAGTATCTTTTTATTCAAAAACACAAGGAACACAATCATACACTGTACTTACACTGCCCCTAAATGTCACATAGCGCTTTGAAGTATTAATAACTCATGGAGTATAGTCAAAATAAAAAATAAAATGCTGGAGGGCATAAAGAAAAAAGACAGATAAACAAGTAGTGGGCTAAAAATGAGCTCAAGAGGAAGTTATATTTACATTCTTGACATCAAAAAAGGACTTAGAGAGTCATATGCAGTGCTTTGAGGTTAAAATAACTTTGTAGAACAGGACCCGCAGGCATTATGGGGCACATACTGTTCTGTAGGACTGCTCTATCCATACAACTAAATACATTTATTGTAAGAAGTTGGTGTACCACTTTTATAACCTCTCCTTTGGAGTATTTGAACGTTAAATTGTATGTTATATAGGCATTTTCCTGATTTTTACATTTCATGCCTCGGTCAGCTTTGCTTTGTGCCAAGCAGGGGGATAAAGCAACTGCTTGTGACTAGATACTGAAGGATCTAAGATCTTTAAAGGATCTTCAAACAAAAGATATGCAGGACATGGCTTTTTACCTTTGGCTTTCCAGCAGGGGAGTATGCAGCGTATGGTTGAACCACCTCAGGATCGCTTTGGTCCGAAGTATAACTCTTTTCTTTTTCTCTGGCAGTGTGCAGCACTTTTTCATTCGGGTCCACTGAAATGAACAACTCATGGTGACTAGTCTGCTTTCAATGCAGTAAATCATACAACACATGTAATAAAGTCAAACTCGCTCCATCTTATAATGTAAAATGTCCTTTGGACAGTTTCCATGAATTCATTGTGTTCGACCTGCTACCGTTTAATTACAGTTTATCATCAAACTTTCTTAAACTGTGATTAAAGGATAACTTTATTAAAGGTCTAGTGTGTAGGATTTAATGGCATCTAGTGGTGACATTGCAGAAGTGAAAGTTCACCAGAGTGCCAGGCGTGTCAATAGAGCGCGGGTGCGGAGAACTATGGTGGCCGACCTGAAAATGCAAACGGCCCTACCTAGAGCAAGTGTTTGATTTGTCTGTTTTGGGCTAATGTAGAACAACATGGCTGACTCAGTGGATTAGGACCCGCTCTGTATGTAGATATGATTTTCAGGTGATTATAAACTTATTAAGACATAGTTAAAAAAATTTTATTTTACCTTCAACAACAAACGTGCATGGTTAGATTTAGGAAATAAGAACAAGGTTTGGCTTTATAACCTTACAGGACAAGAACACCCCTCTCACGGGTGAAAGTCGATGTTTGTTGGACACAACCACCAAAACCCTCCCGCCTGTCCAACTCGGACATTCACCACCTTAATCTCATTCTTGTCCTGCTGCGTTTCCCCCTGACACCTCCGAGCGCCGTTAAACTATAGCCCATTTTATACTGCCAGATTTTCCACAAATGTTGGGGCATTTTGCCGGCAAGCTACGAGCGTTTAGACACACAGAGCCGGATTGGCGAGTTGATCCGAGGTGCCCAATTTTCCGCCTTGTAGGGTAGTTTAGTTTAAACAGATCAAGGCGGCCTTCCACAACAGGAGGGGCTGTTGAAGACTTGTGGGAGGAGCTGTTGATGACGCCGCACATGCGAGCCACTGGCAGTGGATAAACAGGAAACAGCTGTAAAGATGAGCAACTGGGGAGACAAGGAATTGCGCGCCCTCCTTGCCCTCGCAAACAAAGAGGCCAATAGCTGTCAGATGACAGGAACGGTGAAGAACGGGCCGACTTATGAGAGAATCGCCGAAGGACTGACAGCCCTCGTCACTCCCTCCCACGTCACTGTTTACGCCACACGCTGAGCTACATGTTTTGTTACTTGCTCATGCCCCCAATAGCCCCGAAAAAGGCGCAATCTGTATAAACAAAAGTAGGTAGGTGGCATTTTGCTGCACTCCCCAATTTTGTTTTTATACTGCCAATGTGTCATTTATACTGCCAGTGTCTGACGCTGCAAGTCACTACCCAATCACTGGATTTCGATGGCTTCGGAGTGAGACTGGGTTGAATGACTACATTTTCATTCGTGTATAATCACCTGATAATAAGAATCCTTGTCTTTTCGTTACGTCACAATGAGCCATTTATATCTACACAGGGCGCGGGTCCTCATCAATGGAGTCTGCCATGTTGGACCACCATATTTCTACAGTAGCCCAGAAGAGACAAACCAAACACTGGTTCTAGATAGGGCAACTCACATCATGCTGAATGAAGCAGGATGGTGTGACTGTCCCCACTTTCATTCTAACACCATAACTGACTCATCTATTGACTCACCCACAGTGACCTTGTTGGGGTTCTTAGGGTCAGGGAAGGACAGGTACACCATGTACTCCTCTCTCCAGGCCTGGTCCAGACCAGTGTCAGGGTCCTGCCATCTCTTCAGCATATACTGCACTGTCTGCTCGTCTCCAGCTGTGGTGGCCATATGAGGCACTTTGGTCAACTCCCTGTGGAGAGAGATGAGGATAAAGAACGGGCTGATCCTGTGATGTTTTGGATAATGTACTGTCTATAACCTAAAAGGGTTGGGAGGAATTTAAAGTGGATCCTTGGGGAAACCACGAAAGGATCAACTGACCCACTGGAGCTTGTTCAAGAAATATTTAGAAATATACAATGTACATCAGCCTTCGGGTTTTATACACTGAGACACAAATGCAAAAGTTGCTTGTATAGAAGTTTTTTATTTTTTATGATCCAAACTTTTACTCCTTTTTTGTCTTCCTATTTTAGTTATCACTTGAATAAATAAAAAACATAATGATTGACCAACACAGTGGAAACTTGATCAGCTCACCTTAGATTTTCTCGAATCTCGATGTTGTCCACCTCAGACATGAATTTCTCAATGAAGCTCTCGTCCACATCCTTCGCCACATCCTTCACCCAGGATGGTGCGGAGCTGCTGCTCTTGGTGATCCCATAGTGGCCAATTAGGATGCCTACAGTCAGCACGACAGCACCACACACGATCCCTATCAGCACCTGCTTTATCATTCTCCTCCCTGGAATTAGGTCTTCAAAAAAAATAATCCTCCTTCTTTTGGACCTAAATCTTGTGCCAGACAGTGAGCTCTCTTCAAAGTTCAGGAATGTTGGGGTTTTGCTTATGAATCCAGGCTTATGTAAGTAAAAAATCCTTGCATCTGACTCTTAAATGATTCCTGCAAGACTAGTGCGGCTGCTGGAGTGACCTCCCATAAGAGAGAGACATGCTCATTGTAAAGTTTACTCATTAATGTTTGCGGATGGGATGGACTTTATCCCTCTGCGTATGTGTGCGAGGGGGGTGTAAATTAATTTAACTTATTTCCAGTGTTCACACAGTATTCAGGGTTAAATTCAGGATAAACAAACTGACATGTTGTAACAAAGCTTAATGTTTAATCTATTAATCAGAGTTCATTGCTATAAAACAATATTGCCTTTTATGATGCCCCAATTTGGCCTCATAACACATTGAACAGCTGTATTATTTATCACATTAATAGTTACTTTATAGACTTAAATATGACAAAATAAACATATAAACTAACTTTCCACAATTAAATAAAAACAGTATGTTCAAACACTACTTAATGTACAACACTCTGTCAGTAAATATATAAAAATACCAAACAACATCATCTTGTTTCACCATTTCAGTCAAGTATGCAACATAACTAAGACAGTCTTGTCTGTGCCTATAAAAAATGACCTAAGATCATTTGAGGGGCTAAAATTGTTCATGGATCTTGTGAGTCGCAATAGTACATGTCTTTCATTCTTTATGCCAACATCACATAAACCCTATCTTTGTTAGGGTGGCATATGACTTTTTCTAGGTCAATAGTCAACCTGTGCAATCATACTGAAAAAATAACTTAAGAATTAATCAGATTTTGGGGGCCTTGTTGTTGTGCAAGGGTCGGGCTGGCTGGAAGGTTGGCTGGGAAACAGAAAATATGTAAAAATGGTGACTTGCAAACCATCAATGTGTTTATTGTTTGCTTATGTTTTTCAGCAATAAAAACTATATATAAACTGAAATTCCCGTCTTGTGATTGTCTGCCTCTGCGAACCAGTCACGTTGCACTCACAGTTCACATTCATGTCTGTCCAGACTCATTTGTGGTGTTTGTGTTTTTGCAGAACATTATGATGTCACAGTAAAGTTGACCTTTGATCTTTTAGATATAAAATGTCACCTCTTAGTTTTATTCTATTAGAAATCTGTGTGACAGTTTGTCAAAATTATTGTATGATTTTTTTCAGTTACGGCCAAAAAAATGTTTTGTGATCAAAACCTTTGACCACCAAAATCTTATCAGTCCATCACTGAGTCCAAGTGGACGTTGGTGCCAAATTCTTGAGATATTGTGCCCACAAGAATGGGACGGGCATATTGACGACATATGAAAACATAACACCTCCAGCCACAGCTGTCACCGGCATGGAAGCATAAAAAAGAATCAGTATGTTCAGTGCATTTATTTCAAGATGTTTTTGACTGATTTAGAAAACTTTTTGTCACTTAGGACCATAATAAAAGTGAATTTTACATGTTTTATTTCATTTTGAGAACATAATAGGTAAAAGAGCTTTATTTGTTATTCAGTTTTTCTTCACTCAAGTAATATATGCATGAAGTAATGGTCAAGAGTCCACAATCTCAAAGACAGCTTATTTAATTTCTTAGTTACTTTAAATGTTACATCACTTTGTAAAATCAGTGACGGTAATCATCAGTCATCTTAAACGTCAATAGTTTGCCATGTTGTCTGTGAAGATTTTCAGCCATCCAGGTCAGTTTTAAAAAGAAACATGACATGAAAAAATACCAGTTTTACTCACGTTCGTAATTTGTTATTTGTTAACCACCCATTCTCAAATGATCCACCTGTAGTACAAGTTCCAAATCACACACAGCTTTCGGGTCCTTTTAAAGGTTGTGTGCACACAAGTGATTGTACAAGATTTAATAACCTTTTTTTTTATCAGTCATACGTAAATACGTATTATATGGTCGGAATACAGCATAGTTAGTAGGCTATAAATCATAAACTGTGTGTTTTGCTGATGCTCATGGGGATGGCAGGGGTGTAAATATGGACAGTGGAGGCAATGCGGTTGCACAGGGGCCCAGTAGAGAGAGTGGTTGGAGGGCCCGCTATCTCCAGAGCGAGAGAGATTAAACCTGCCACCTCAGAAATACTCCTGTGTTCAAAGATGAACACACGTAAAAAGTTATCTGCTACACATGCCCTCAAGAAGGCAAACCTATCTCTGTCACTGTTTCCACTTTTCTACCGTGAAGCAGTCAATAGAAAACTATAAGAAAATTATATGTTTATTTTATGTAAACTATACAAACTATAAATAAAAATCCATTTTTATTTTAATAATTTCTTATTTTATTGGGTATGATTGTCATATACAGATGTATATGTTGATGCTGTCCAATGTCAAGTCTGTATTTAATCATGTGACGACACTATAAAATATAAGGTAGTTGTTTTGACGCAAAACCTGGCACTAGGGCCCGTCATCATAGTGTGCACTGGGGCCCATCCTGACTACCATACACCACTGGACGGAGATGTTTAGGAGGAAGTGTTTTCTAATTTTGCAATAAATCCTGCTGTTGGAAAAAGGACAAATAATTGACAATTCAGTTTAATTAATTTAATTGCAATCAGTTCCATAAAATCTCTGTCAGACATGAAACTACAGGAACCACTATCAAGGCAATGGCACACCCTACTGGTGAGATTTGTTATTGCAGCCCATGACAACACGGAACTTCCTGTTCACTGTAGATGTTTCCTTGTGTTTCCTGCTGTGTGGTGCAGTCGCACTTGTGTTGGCAACCTTTTATAACCACAATGGAGTGACACAGTTATACAATTTTAGAAAATGTGTCACTACTTGGTGAAAAGCGGGACGGATGTTTTTGTAACTCATATTTCCTGGACTGTTAGAAGAAGCTGCAGACATGAAATGACATCCTGATTTTTATTTATTTATTTATTTTAAAAAAAAGCATCCTATCTTTAATTACAGTCTTGTCACCTGAGCTACAGATCGCTAATTAACCAAAACTAATAATCTGACGTAGGGGACGTTTCCTGCAGTTTCTCCCAGCATGCAACACCTCCTCCATCTGTTTCACTTTCACTCTTGGATTATATGTGCGAACACTAAGTGCTGAAGACGACACGGTAAGTTCACTATATTATACAAATACAAAACAAATGCTTAATGTTAAGAGTGTCAGATAATAAACGCTATGAGGCATGAGTTTTGTTGAAATAGGGGTTTTTCTCGACACATATCCGTGAGCATAAATGAATGGACATTTGTGTGAAATCGAAAGTGTTGCACTTCCAGCTCACCTGTCGTGTTTGTGCCTTGTAGTTCACTGCATGTTTGAGTAGAAACAGTAGGGTTAACTATGACTTTTAATCAAGAAAATGGTTGTTTAAAATGTCAAACCCAAGAAATGTGGTGCCAAATCTTTCAGTTTTCAATCTCAATCTTCAAATGAGATGTTGCAGAGTTTCCCTGAACATAATCATGCATTTGTGTATTTGTAGTACAGGTGAGAGGGTTTCCTGCTTTCACCATGTTAGCTGCACCTCTCCTGCTGCTGCTCCTCCTTCCCGTCCCTCCCTCATCAGGGGCCGGGCTACCAAACCAAGGCCAAGCCAAGGATGCCCCCATAGCCACCAACGGCCGGCCCTTCCCCTGGGACCGCATGAGACTCCCCAAAACCGTCTCCCCCGTCCACTATGACCTGACCATCCACCCCAACCTGACCACCCTCGACTTCACCGGAGTCGTTCGCATCCAGCTGGACGTGCACGAAGACACCAGCACCGTCGTTCTCCACTCCAAGAAGCTGCAGATATCCAATGTGCTGCTCCTCGCACCTGAAGGCAGCAGGCCTCTGCAGGTGTTGGAGTATCCTCGTTCCCATCAGCTCGCCCTGCTGTCAGACTCGGTGCTGGCCAAAGGTAGGAGGTATGAGGTTCAGATGGAGTTCGCAGCCAACTTGTCTGACAGCTTCCATGGCTTTTACAAGAGCAGCTACCGCACCAGCACTGGGGAGGTCCGGTAAGAGCGTTAATATCTTATTTTCTAGATTTCTTTTAAATGATCTGTCTAATGTTCTCACAGCATGTAACGTTAAACATGACATCACTTTTATTTGACTATCATTTTTTTTTATTATTAGGGTTCTGGCATCCACGCAGTTTGAAGCCACCTTTGCTCGGGGAGCCTTCCCCTGTTTCGATGAGCCTGCCTTCAAAGCCAACTTCACCATACGGATCACACGAGAGCCACGCCACATTGCCATTTCTAACATGCCCAAGGTACACATGAACGCAGCAGGATCAGTTTAGTTTTATAGGTAGTGTGGTATTTACCTGACCCCTGTTTCCCCATGTTGTTGTGTCCAAGTAACTGAAGGGAACAGCAGTTTCAGGAAGTGATCCAGGCACTGATGAAACAGGGTGCAAAGTAGCCAGCCAGGGCATGCTCGCACCGTCAATGGACATCTACTAAAAGTGCTTGTTTCTGCCACTGACATGTTGTAAGTTTATGGCAAGGATCACTACAGAGATAAATCTTTTTGTTAAAGAGTAAAATCCTTTTTGTTCAACCAGCCTAGAAATTGCCATCGCCAAACCCACCAGACTCCATTTAAATAAACAGTAATTTAATCATCGTAAAACACGCGCCATTTTAAGTTGACAGAAACAAAAAGTGTCTTGGTTTGTCTTTCCACTGTTCCAACTCTAGTTTGGTTGAAATGAACTCTTTATTCACCCAGTTTGTGTGATAATGTGCTGGCTGTATACACACTAAAAGTACTGTTTATTTAAAGGCAGTCTGGTGTGTTAGGCGGTGGTGATTTCGGGGCTTTTTCCAGTGAAACAGAAAGTACCTTACTCTTTAACAAAAAGAAGTAGTGGACGTAATGTGACGGCGCAAAATGCCATGCGTGCTCTCTTGCTCAGTGTAGACTAATATCAAAAAGTTTTGTTCCCATTAGTCACTTAGACACAAAAACATAAGAAATAAACTGATGAGGAATTAGTGCAAGTAAGAACATGTTGACAAAATCGTGGTCTGCCTTCATCTTTGCGTTTCTCAGGTAAAAACTGTGGCGTTGCCGGGGGGTTTGCTTGAGGATCACTTCGACACCACTGTGAAAATGAGCACTTACCTGGTGGCCTACATTGTGTCTGACTTCCTGTCTGTGAGCAAGACCACCCAGCATGGTGTCAATGTGAGGAGGACAACAGACAGTCATTGTCACATAATATCTTTCCACTGATAAAACTAATCATATTGCTGTAACAGTTCTTCTCTGTGATTGCCATCAGATTTCAGTCTACGCTGTGCCTGAGAAAATCGACCAGACGGCATTTGCGCTGGATGCTGCCGTCAAGCTGTTGGACTTCTACGATGACTATTTTGATATCCCATACCCGCTTCCCAAACAGGGTGAGTGGAGACACATGTAAAAATAAAGAAGTGATTGAGCTAGTTGGAGCTTTATGTTGTAATTTACGTATTTTTACTGTACTCAGCTTAAGAGAGAACTTGCCATTGAGCAGAGTCAGCATAAACGACCACCCCTCCAACCACTGAAAACAGTGTGTCAAAGTCAGAGGTCTTATCATCTGTAGTTTGCACAGTAAATGTCTGTCCTTTGTGCAGACATCCAGGATCCGTCTTATCACATGTCTTACTGTGATATGTGAGGTCACTTTGAATGAACATTGCATATATGTAATTTTAAATGAAGGCGTTTGTTGTTCCCTGCAGACCTGGCTGCTATCCCAGACTTCCAGTCGGGTGCGATGGAGAACTGGGGGCTGACCACCTACAGAGAGACGGGCCTCCTCTTCGACCCTGACAGGTCCTCAGCTTCAGACAAATTAGGCATCACCAAGGTCATCGCCCATGAGCTCGCACATCAGGTAGCTGGCCTGCATCTGTTTTGAACTAATTGGTGTCACAGGTCATCACTCTGTGCAAAGTTACCCAGGCTAGGACGGTACAAATAGAAATTGCTCTGCTTTTATAAGGAGATGATTGATGTTGGAAGCCGCTATCTCTAAACTTAAAGATACATCTGTTTGCTAAATACTGCTTTTGCATGTTCTTCCTCCTGTTCAGTGGTTTGGGAACCTGGTGACGATGGAGTGGTGGAATGACCTGTGGCTCAACGAGGGTTTCGCCAAGTTCATGGAGTTTATTTCTCTGGACATCACCTACCCAGAGCTGCAAGTGGTGAGAGCCGAGCACAGAACGAGCAGTCAGAGCACACAAATTAGCCATACGGTATACAGTACAGTATATTCAGATATTTTTCATGACATTTTCTCGCCTCTCTCTTCTCCCAGGATGACTTCTTCTTGGGGAAGTGTTTTGAGGCCATGGAGGTAGACTCCCTCAGCTCCTCCCACCCAGTCTCCACCCCCGTGGAAAACCCCACGCAGATCCAGGAGATGTTTGATGATGTTTCTTATGACAAGGTCAGTCTCATTCTGTCAGAGCATCAACGATTTGCTGTTGTTGCACTTGGATATTGTGTAAAAGTGATTTGGGCATAAATAATCATTCCCAATCTGCAGCCAAAACAAAACATTAAAATTCAGTTAAAACCACTTCTAAAAGCACAAATTCACACAACAAAAAGGATTTAAATTAATAATTAATTAATTTTCAGCATGCCTGTGTTTGTTTTTTAGGGAGCGTGTATTCTGAATATGCTGCGGGACTTCCTGACGCCTGAAGCATTTGAGATTGGCATCATCCGATACCTCAAGCGCTACAGCTACCAGAACACTGTCAACAGTCATTTGTGGGAGAGCCTGACTAATGTGAGTAATGATGTGTGTGAGGGATACACCATAATTACAATGCTGAAATTATAATACCGATCCATTTTAGTGAGGTGGACTCTCAGAGGTTAGAAAATGGTGCTGTAAATTTGGATTTTGTAAACCAAAATCAGTCAGCTGTAAGGAGAAAGGCCAGTCATGTAAGTAATGGATTTGTCCTGGACACCTGCACATGAGTGTTTTTGCCTGTTTCTCAGATGGTCATAAAAATCTTTTTTGAAGAAAAATTTGTCATAGTTCATTTTCCTGCTCGTGCACCCCTGAAGTATCAGTAGTATCAGTGTCAGTGCTGTTTTGATTCACTGCTAAAGTTTTCTGTGTCTCTCCTCCAGGTCTGCAGCTCAGATGGTCTGGACGAAGGCCGAATGAAACACCAAGAATTCTGTTCCAAGCGCGACGTCCAGTCTGGAGCCTCTGTAAGTTTCAACCAGGTCCAACAAGGCACTACTACTATACTACTACTACTACTCACCCATATGCCGATGGAGGCTCAGGTGAAGTTTTAGAGTCCTCACAACACTTGCGGAGATCCAAGGGGAGAGGAGGTAGCAACACAACTCCACCTAATGGAGGCTTACGGCGCCCCAGATTCAAACAACCTAAAATACATAATTGAAACGACAAAATATCTCCATACTGCTCGTCCATAGTGATCCAAGTGTCCGGCATATGGGTGAGTAGAAAATGGGTGAATTTTCATTTTTGGGTGCACTATCCCTTTAAATAATCAGAGTGGAATTTCACACTATGTATTTTTTATGATCACCAGCAGAAATCTTTAACATACATGATTCTTTGCAACGTACTACACAAATTCAGTATTTCTGTATTTCCTAACTGTTTCTATAGTACCTTCATGTAGCTGTGCCACATACTGTATCTGTCCCTGTTTATGATGTTAATTATTGTGTATCTATGTGTGTGTGTATTTGTGTTTGCATATGTAGAAATGGTACTCCGATGATGAGCTGGATGTCAGGGCCATCATGGACACCTGGACGCTGCAGGAGGGCTTCCCACTGGTCACTGTGGAGGTCAGAGGTCGTGAAGTCAGGCTCAGTCAGGAGCGTTACCTGAAGACAGACGACCACTCCCTCACTGAAGGGTAAAATGCCAGATTGAGAGTATTATGGCAGATGACATGCGTGCACAGTCTCAGTCATGGCAGACGTCCCTTTTCCTGCATTTGAAGTAAACTTTAAACTTTAAAGTGTCGTTCTCCATACGACCACCAGATTGTGCCAGAGGGAGGAATTTTCAAATACTGCACATGCTTTAGTAGAAACTTATCTACACCAGCTGAACAGCTCCATTCGGGATATATTAGTGTAGCAGCATCTGAAGTCTAGTTTCAGTGGGTGCTCCATTTTATTCAAAAGTAGTATATTTTTAAATGATCATTTTGTGTTGTTAGATTCCTTTGGCAGATCCCACTGACCTACATGACCAGCGCCTCCAACACTGTCCACCGCTTCCTGCTCAAAACAAAAACTGGTGAGTGTGTTGCTCAGTCAGTGTCATGATGCTCATTTTTATATCGCTGTATTTATATTCTTCATCCTATATTATTCATAAAAAAAAATCAATGCTACAAATCCTTGTCAATCATGGTTCCTCTCTTTCATGCAGATGTCCTTTACCTGCCAGAGGAGGTGGACTGGGTGAAGTTCAATGTGAACATGAGCGGCTACTACATGGTCCACTACGCAGGCGAGGGGTGGAACTCCATTATCAAACTGCTGCAACACAACCACACGGCCCTGAGCGGCAACGACCGTGCCAGCCTCATCCACAACGTCTTCCAGCTGGTCAGGTCTGTTAAAAGATCTGACAATAACAGTTTCATCTGCTGTTTTTTCTGCATCACAAAATAACTGTAGTTTCAGTGAAGGAGCTGAATTAAAATCCAGCGGACAATTCCCATAAGAATAAGCATTTAGCCACATACCAACATTGTCATAGAAAAGGGAGTGTTGGTCATTTAAATATTTAAAATAAACTTAAATTAAATGTTTGGCCTGTCGTGTGTCACAGTACAAAGACGGTGAGGCTGGACACGGCGCTGGAGCTGTCTCTGTACCTGTCCAAAGAGACTGAGATCATGGCCGTGACTCAAGGCTTTGGAGAGCTCGTACCTCTCTACAAACTGATGGAGAAGAGAGACATGGCTGCTCTGGAGAACCAGATGAAGGTAAGTGAAGGCAGCATGGCACAAAACAGACCTTGTATATTAATAAAAGGCACAAAGTCTTGCATACCAGTCTGCCTTAAAGTAACAATCCCGAAGATTTTCTGTGGCTGTGGCGACATTCCTGGAAGAAAATCAGTAGTGGTGCACAGGTAGTGGCGGGTTTTCCATCAACCAACAGTGGTTTTTCTGCCAGAGGGCAGAAGGAGATAGCACAAGAGGCTCGCTCTTTAATACACGTGTGTGTGTGTGTGTGAAGCAGTATATTGTTTTTTCTGGTTTCTGCTAACGTAGCAAGCAAAAGGTTATTATGGCCAAACAAACACAGAAAAGAGTGATGACTACAGATGCTGAAACTTCAGAAACAAGTGGAAACCTAACTGCCCACTGACTGCTTTTACTGGTGCATTGCTGCATTTCTTGCCTCATTACTTCCACCTGTTGATCAGTGGAATATTGTTAAACCACTGGCAGGAAGGTGCATGTGCGTCTGTGTGCACGAGACAAACAAAAAGCTCACTTATTGAAAAACTGCTCCATAGTGCAACTAGAAGTCACTAACTCCACAAGGAACCTTTAAAATTCTAGTGCTGCGTCTGTGTAGCAAGAAAACCATCCACACTTAGTCATGGTTCTCTGCGTAAGCACTAGAAAAGCCTGGAAAACAATGGACTGTGCACATGTTGAATAAACAGAGTGCTCCTTCAACTTCTGGCAGTTCAAACAAAGCAAAATTCCTCTCAGGAACCAGAATACAACACAAGTTCAAGAAAAAAACAAGTTAAAACTTGGACTGAGAATGGACTGATTATAAACAAGTTCATACACTGACTGCATGTGTTTCTCAGGGCTACATTGTGGATCTGTTCCGGGGGCTGATCGCTCGGCAGGAGTGGACTGACTCTGGATCAGTGTCTGAGCGAATGCTGAGGAGCTACCTGCTGCTGTTCGGCTGCGTCAGGAACTACGAACCCTGTGTGGCCAAAGCCACCGAGCTCTTCAACAAGTGGAAGGACTCTGACGGCACCATGAGGTCAGTGGTGATAAAATAGCGCACGATTCTTCCTCACAATTACTGTCTGTATTCTGAGCTTTCAGTATTTTGCGCACTTGTATGTAGGGATGAAATGTTTTCAGATAGTTGTTACTGAGCTGGAAGCCTTCCCTGTGTTTAGCCTCCCTGTTGACATCACCATGGCCGTGTTTGTGATTGGAGCTCGTACACCAGAGGGGTGGGACTTCCTGTTTAAGAAGTACCGCAATTCGCTGCAAATGTCTGTAAAGAGCCGCATGAAGACTGCAATGGCCGTCAGCCCACTGCAGGACAAGCTCCAATGGTGGGTCCATTGTATCACACTTCTGGGAGCATTTAGTTTCCCTTTCTTTCTACACTCTCTAACTCACTCCCCACTTCCCATTACTATTTCTTTATGTTTACCCTTCCTTTACCTTTATCTCCGTCTACAGGATGATGGAGCAGAGCCTCCACGGGGAGATAATGAAGACACAGGACCTCCCAGACGTGATCGTCTCTGTCAGCAAGAACCCCCGTGGCTACAAACTGGCCTGGGACTTCCTCCGAGCTAACTGGCACATGCTGATCAAGAAGTCAGTCAGCCCATCATATGTATCCTATACATTCCTCTTTTTTATACAAGTTTTGCAACTATATGTAAAGCAAGAGCGTTCATTTTAAAGAGACAGTTCAAGTGTCCAAGTGGTGGCGATACCTGCTGTAGAGGTATCGGCCTTCTCTCCAGGATAATAGAACAGGATGGCACAACTTGTGGTGCTCAGAGCGCCAAAAAAATAAATTTTAAAAACTCAGTTACTCAAGATAATCCACAGGACTTGTTGCGATCAGTTTCATGTTGGAACTGTTTTCTCTCTCCCAAATTACACCAGCCAACCGTATCACCATGCAGATGGAAATGTGCATCTACTGCTAGCTCACCTAGCACAACTGAGCTAACAAACATTACAGCTCAGCTGAGGAGGATTCCATTAATGTTTACATCTCGCATTGTCATGAGCGTGAGCCTCTCGTCCGTGAGTAGATGCACGTCTCTCTCTGTGCGGTGATGCGGTTGGCAAGTGTAGTTTGGTTGAGAGAAAATAGTTTCCTACATGAAACTGCTCACAACAAGGGCTGTGGATCATCTTGAGTAACCAGGTCATGATTTCTGGAAAGAGACATTGTTGCTGAGTTTTTCAAATGGCACCACAAGCCAGGTGTCGTCTCGCTCCATTATTTGAAAGAAGGCAGGAATATGGCCGATCTTTATGGCCGATATCTCCAACACTCAGTAATTCACACCAAAACTATCTAGATTGATGAATAGCACTACAGCTAAGAGGAAAATATGTATTTTTGATTTTAGGGTGAACTGTCCCTTTAAAAAAAATAGATGTCATACAATTCCTGTAGATAGTTAAATCACCTGCATCTAAATATCAGTGTTTTCGCAGGCAGTCAGTTGTTGTTGAGAACTCCATAAGTTGGCTTTTGTTCGTATTGAGGTCTTATGATGCTTGTTTTCTATGAAATGTTAACAGTTACTCTGAATTTTGAACTTTGTCTCTGCTTCGTGTCACAGATTTGACTTGGGCTCAAGCACCATCTCATACCTGGTGACTGGGGTGACCAACCAGTATTCTACCAGGGAGATGTTCGATGAGGTAAGGAGGGCTGTGTTCATACTTTTGGACTTCAGTTACTTATGTCTGTTTACAGAAAGTGTTTGCTGTTGCCACAGGAACGTGGCCATGTCCCTCAATTTTTTTTGTCTTCTATCTTTTTTTAAATGTAATTATCTTCCTAATATATATATGAAATATTCAAACACAAAACTCTTATTAAATACTGATTAAAATGGTAAACATAAGTAGTAGCCTAGAAGAGCAGCTTGTACATCAGTGTGGTGTGTGCTGGTGATTACTTTCAACAGCAACATGCCACTCTAAGTAGCTAAATACAGTACATTCCTCTGAATCTGTCACTTAGTAACTGTAGAAAATAAAATTGTGCATTGTCTGACTACACAGAATTAACTTCTTTGCTCTTGACTAGTGTATTTATTAAATCAATTTTGCCGAAGTTATCTCAAATATTGGACATGTTTATAAGTCTACCCTGTATGTGCTCAGGTACGAAGCTTCTTTGGCTCTCTGACTGAAGAGACGGGCTCAGAGATGAGGTGTATCCAGCAGGCTTACGAGACTATTGAAGATAATATCCGCTGGATGGACGCCAACCTCCCTGTGCTGCAGGCCTGGCTGAACAAACACAGCCACAGAATCGTGCATGAAGATTTATAGCTCCAGGAATGTTTGGACAGTTGGCGTTGCTTAAGACAGAAGCTACAAGGGGTACAGCTGTGAGCCACATAGCCTGAAGCATCTCTTGGAGTCAGACTTAAATCACAAATTTGATGACTTTACTTTTGAAGCGAAAATTCAAACAACCTTAAATTTCAATTTTTAACTTTCCCTCTCCAAACGTAAGGATAAAAAGCAAAACAAACAAAAACATGTGCATGCCGTGTCATGCATACTTTTAATTTCCCCTAACCTGACTGACCTGACTTGACACTGATGTGTCAACACTTAGGACTTAATTGTGACTTGCAAAACAATGACGTTCTGCCACCTCTGTAAACTAAAGCCTCAAACTGTTGTTTGATGGAGATGTGTCTCAGGTTCAAGAGATCTAAGGTAATGTAGATTTCTTCAAAGAAGCCGCAAATGGTAAAGGGTTGAGGAGGTGACAGGAGTGAGGAAAAAAGCACTCTTGACACCCGAACATTTGTTTGCTCAGAGCTGTCTGTCTGTCTGTGTTTGTATGTTTGTCGGGGTGTGTGTGTGTGTGTATGCTTGGTTTTTTTGGGGAGGGTTTGTTAGTTTTTTTGTGAAGTGGGTGTGGGCGATGTTAAGATTGAAAAAAAAAACGAATACAGGGTTTCCTGTGTGAAGTTCATTTTCATCAGTGCTGCGTTATGAATGCAGAATGAATATTGTACATTGTTGTACAAATAGTAAATATTATTTAGGCATCAGACCACTCCTTCTCACCTATTGTAAAAAAAGCCAAACATAAATAAATAAATAAAAGGAATGAACCATCCCTTCAGGAGGAAAAGGCTGCCTCCAACTTTCTGTAAAACTGCTGCAGCTGCACCGTGAAACAGTTCTTTGTAACAAAATTTTCCATAATGCACTTCTTAGACTTTTGCACAGTCAAAGGTGTTGAACTGTAATCAACATAAATATTTTCAAAAATCAAGAACACACTGCTGTAACATCAGATCAGTACAATTTCTTTGCACTATTTGCTTAACTTCCCAATATTGGGAACATGAATTCTGACACCACTGGACTGTCTTGGTAGCATTTTTAACTTTGTTGAAATTCACAAATAACTGGCAAAAGAACGTGCATCATAAGGTTTGTTACAAAAAAGTCTTTGTTTTTTGCAACACAACGGTGAATGCCTTATCTTTATGCTACTGTAAAATCAAGTGTTCACCAGGATTCATAGAAATTCAGTTATTTTGTAAGGGTGATGTGTTGGTTTCATTAGATATTGGATTAATAAAGTAAATTTGACAAAATTTCTATTTGTATTTT
Organism: Epinephelus awoara; assembly: GCA_035609425.1. Classification (NCBI taxonomy): domain Eukaryota; kingdom Metazoa; phylum Chordata; class Actinopteri; order Perciformes; family Serranidae; genus Epinephelus; species Epinephelus awoara. The sequence continues at coordinate 11,850,721 of CM069302.1, read as the reverse complement.
TGTTATTTTATTGTATTGTAATATTTTTATCTCAGTAATATTGTTAGCCTTTGCATGTGAAGCCCTGGGAGTTATATGGCTGTAACCTTTGCACCCCTCAATCTGATCAGCCAGTCAAACACTTTGCCAGCAGTAAAAAAATCACGTATCCAGGCTTGTGCGGTGATTTTACAATCTGTCGAATCACATGTGTTTCTATGCAGCCACACAAACACACACTGGCACAGTATAAATCCGACTAGAGCAGGAGGCTGAACAACTCCAGGAGTGCTTGTCTGTAAAGGGGAACAATTTGGCCAATGACAACAGTTGCATGTCACCTCTGATGATGTCACAGTGAGGTGATCAGGCGTTATCTCTGCTTGGGTTTGAAAACTACAAATATTTAACAGAGAGCTTGCTTGGAAAACAGACGTGGCGTTTACAATGCTGCGGCTAATTGCAAGTCAATGTGGAGTCAGTATTCCGGACTTCCAATCTGTATTTGAGGGCTTCTGCTCTGGAAAACATGGACGCCCGCAGCAATCTGATGTTTCTATGACAAGGTGCCAAGCATAATAGTGTGAGCCACCACAGCCAACAGCATAATGCTGTGTGTATTGGTTTAGTTTGGAGATGGAGATGCTCGCAAAGACTTCTACCAAGCAGTGAAAATGGAAAATGGCAGCTACAACATCGTTACGCAACACAAACATCAACATAAAGTAAAACAACTTATGAAAGGTCATTCTGCTCAGTTCACTGTGTGTGCCGCCATGTTTCTGCGATGTCATGTATTCATGTCGGTGAACAGGTGTTTCTTGGGATTCTGACTTGAACGACTGTTCCATTGCACTTTTCTACCTCAGAGATCATTTTTTTTCCCGAGTGCCTAGCACAATGGATTGCAGCATTAGACTTGGGTGCTGAGTTGCATTATGGTAAATGTAGGATGAGGAGGTTCTGGAGGTTCGTTGTCACTGTGTTCATTTTTTGCAAGTGCCCCTCCTTTATGGAAGTGCAGTATTAAACTGCTGGAGTGCCCCTTTAAACCTGATCCAATAATAATAATATTAATAATCAGTTAAATAAAAGACACAACGCTCTAATTTAGTCACAAAAAGATCCCATAAAGTCATGCTTTCACCCTGCTAAAGCTAAATGGGTCAAGTTTTTTTTTTTTTGTTTTTTTTTAATAAATTGGCATGAGCACTCTCACCAATCTTTCGTTTACATGCACACATGGCTCAGTCTCTGTCGACTGTTCCCTCAGGATGTTAGGAGAAAGGACAAAGTGCTTTGGCAGTGTCTCAGGCCAAAGATAAAAGAGCGGTGTCTTCACCTGTTGCTTTGACTCTGGAGTACCAGTATTGACTCTTTCCTCATGTAAACACAGATTAACCTCAAAATATAGGTTCGCTTGACTTGGGAAACAAACGTTTAGCCTCTCAGTAGCAGGTTATGATTGGTTTTTTTTTTTAGGAGTTTTAATCTGCTCTTGTTTCTCAGACATCTTATCTCTCAGCTGAGGCCTTGTGGAGGAAGGTAGCTGTTACTTTAAACCCTCTAATGCTGCCATAAATTCTCCTGATGGACCTTTAGCACAAACTAATAAAACACACCTACCAACTGATAAAACACACACACACACACACACACATTAAAATATGTGAGCGTATATTCATACAAATAACACTTATGTTTAAGAAAAGCACAAGTTTAAACACACTTAATAAAATAAAGACTGCTTTAGTTTCTGAGGGTGTTTCAGGGGCTGATATACATACTGGGCTTTGAACTCACTTCAGTGCCTTTACACACACACACACACACACACACACACACACACACACAAACAGACACACCGCCCCCTCATCAGAGCACCCACAATAGAAACTGCACTCTGCTCCAGTGAGTTTTCCCTCCCAGTCGCACACCTGAAGAGAGACGTCTCTGGACTGAAGGTAAGAGCCTGGAGTTTGTCTTTCTGCTTCCTGTCTGAGACATGTGGAGCTGAACTACTGAAAACTGATCAAATTTAATCTGATGATCTCGAAGAACGTTTACTTGAAGCCATTTGTTTGTTTAGTCAGTATTAACAGACGTGGCACCTGGTCCAATGTGCTCACTGATCATGTGATGTGAATTTTGACCTCTCCTAACTCTCCTGAGATTTCTGTGGCTCTTTTTTTTTTGTTTGCCTTTGTTTAATTCAGCACTCTATTATATTCTAAGAACATAGATAATTAGGTAATGTTTAGACCACTTGAAAATATGGACAGGGTTTTTGTTTCCCTCTCCGTACAGGTTAAACATCATGTTGAGGACATGATCTGCACTAAGAGTTCAGGCGGCAAAGGCTGAACGTTCAGTCAGTTCTGAACAAAATTTGTCTCCTTCCTTGAGAAGTTGATGCTAACACATGTCAAAACATTGATTGAAATCTGTGATAAACGCTGAATATACAGCCACACAGTTCCTTGTAATTTCCACCTCGTATGACAGGAAGTTAAGCAACAGTATAGCAGCAGTTACAGCTTGATAACAGTGAGCTGGTTGCACTGTAGGTTAGGGAAATGTGTCCCATGTGTCTGGAACACTTTTTGGGATGCTGATCTGAAGCTGTTTAACACTCATTTGATATAAATGACATGAGCAGTGTTTTACCTGTGACTAATCTGTTGACTAATAGCATGTGACAGTCTGTATGTCACTGGCTGCTGACCTGATTGGTGTCATTTTGTTGCTGTCCTGTGTCCTTGTTGCTGTCTCAAAACAATGTTGGGTCAGATTACTTAAGTTACTACTAAAGTGTAGGAGATTATTAGAACGTATTGGTTATTATCTTCTACTATTAGTTAGCCCACATGTCTTTAACTATTTTCCCTTTTTTTCTGTCGTTATTTAACTGTGAGTGTATTGGTTGTTTATATCTTTCATATTTTTTTGTAAGGAATTGTAAACTAAAAAGCTAATAAACTGTTGATATGAAAATGGGCTTGAAAAAATAAAATGAAATATTAATACAAAAAAAAAATCACGTAATCAGTTACTAAATACAATACATGGCAATTTTTGTTAGTAGTAATGTAAACCTATGGATTGCAAAAAATTGATGTAATCTAATCTGAATTTTGGATTACTTTAAACTCAAATTTTGAAAATATTGCACCTTAGAATTAAAGAAAAAATGGCCGTAGCCACACATTTGTTTTCTTTTAAATATCTGAAAACATTTTTACTGTTAAGAAAATATGCATTTTGCAGATTCAGCAGCAAAAAGTAGGAAGAGGACCGTCAACGCCCTGGGAAATACTTTTTCAAGAAACTTACATTGAGTTGAAAATTAGAGACAGGGCACACAGACTCGTTACTGAAACAAGGACAGAGACATGGTGTCAAAATACACCAAATATTTTATTGAAATGATCAAAAATAAGCAAATAGGCAGATCTGGGGCTGCATTCACTCGCACTAAGTGCTTACCCTGAAACATTAACGAAACACCCCACCACAATTACGGCCATGAAGTGGAGCATGCATCTGAGAAACCCTCAATGTCAGACATGCTTTTCATGCTTTTTATATAGAGCATTGGTTGTCATGTAAAAAGTATTGTAATTTCAAAATTCCCATATTTTTAAGACGCAATCAAAAATGTTATCAAGTTATCCTTGGTAATGTAACTATAATCTGATAAATGTTTATAGCGATTTATTTTACTTATATTTTGTGCCCTCATTATCTAATCCAGATTATATGTACTTTATAACTAACCAACCCTGTCTAGAATATCAACTTTTCATAAACAAAGAACAGCCCACTTTTTTAGCTTGTAACAATGGATATTTCAGGTAATAGGCCTTACTAACAGAAAACGTTTTCACTTGTCATAGTTGGGGAAAGTAAAGGTGTAACTATTAATGCTAATAATGCTGTATTCAAGTGTCTCAGTGAGAGTGACAGTGAGCATGCAGGATACAAGGATCCTGAACTCAAAGCAGCTAAATGGAATTCAGCCATCATTTATTTCATTATTTACACCTTCTGTGAAAAAGGCCTAACCTAACCCTAACCCTTCTTAGTTTATGACAAATTCAAGAACAAGGCTCAATTCAATTTAGACCACACCTTATGCTGTGCCAGACTTTGACATCAACACCTGACCTCCTTATAAACTATGACCTTAATATTCCTGTTGATGACGTGACAGGTTCCCAAGCCCAATGAAACAAATGCAATCATCAGACCTTTGTATAATAACACCAACCCTAAACCGTATGAGGTTACTGCGGGACAAACTGTCCTCCACCTACAAGTACAGACAGGCAATAAAATACTCTCGGATCATGGTGTCTTGGACAAAACATTTATGAGTCTTAAGTTCAAAGTATATCTTCGTGTTGATGCAGGTGGAGGAAAACAAATGTGGAAACTTTTGCATCATGGCCGCACCTTAAAACAATAATAAAAGGCGAGCATGTTTCCAGTCTATAAAGTTAAGCAGCTATCATAGACGGTATAAAAATGAAAGACATAGTTACCGTGATGTCACCCACTGGTCTGTAGACTCCTGTTCTGAAGCCTTGAATTTGGCCGTCGCCATCTTAGATTTTTGGAGCTAGGCTTAAAAGGCTTTTAAAATGCTGTACACTGTCGTGGCAACTGTGCGTGGAAGGGTTAGCCAACATAGTCACAACTCATCAACCGATGGCAACCACCTGCCACTCAAAGTAATTGGTTATATGTGCCATAAAGACTGGTATTTTGGGATTGCCTGTGTCCTGGAGCCAGCCTCATGTGGCCATTTGAGGAACTGCATTTGCTCTTCAGACCCTGAGATTGCCGCTTGGCAGCTATAGAGAGATAAAATGCTTTTTTAAAACATGAATTAAGGGTATGATTGATGTCTGTATCGGTATTAAATGTTGTGCCTGTTTCCCCTTTAGGTTCATTCCGTGTTTTTCGGAGGAGTTTATCCACAAAGCTCCGAGGATGCCATTTGACTACATTCCCATTCTAGAGTAAGACACATTTCTTGTCATCTACAAGTTTCTTTTAATTCATTTATTTTGTTTTGCTGACCTTACTTCGTCATTAGATGGTCCCACAGAGCCAACAGCTGTATGTGCTGTGTAAGACTAAGAATAACTGAAAACCTGAGTGCTAACCTTGCTCTTTACCACAAACTGAGCTTGCACATTTGATGGAGGTGGCAAAAATAGAAATAATTCTATGACTTATTCAATGTTTTATGTTATCTGGGCTGTGTATTACAAATATAATGTTCATTTTCTGTGCCAAAAAGTCATTCAGAGACAAAGAAATGTACAGTATGTTATCCTACATATGATGTTACACAGGTTTGGGGTTCACTAGAGCCCAGAGAGGTATAAACTCTACTAGAAGACATTTAGATTAATTTATTTGGAATTTGAAAGGCATATAAAAATCCCTTATATTTCATTATGTGTGTTAACTGCACAGGTGTTTTTTTTTTTTAATTTTATTTTTCTGTATTTTTTGGCTCCTGTCTTTCCTCTCACTCATCCATCTCCCCGTTGACACTTCCTTTGTTACCTTTTCTCTTTCCTGTCTTCATCTTCCAATGATTTTCTCCCATCTCCTCCACTTCTGCCGTCTCCTCAAGGATCTTCCTGGGCATGCTGGGCTTCGGCCTCTCCATCATGTTCTGCACGACCTTCTGCAGGGCGTGCAGTCGCTACAGGGAGGAGCAGATAGAGAGGGAGGTGTGGCGACGTAGTGAGCAGGACGGGCGCCCTCCTCCAATATATTTCATCCCCTTCCATGGGAGCATGTCACACCAGGACGGCGATGACCACCCCAGGGCACCTCGATACAGCCAAGAGAACCACACACCACCACAGTATAGCAATGCAGCCTACAGTGGGCCCCCACCTTCCTATAATGAGGTGATAATAGCACAGAACGACACAAATCATCATTGTGATTTTGCCTACGACTCTTTTTGCCTTCAAAATTTAATGCAAAATGAACATTTACCTCAACATGTGTTTTCTGGTATTCAGATTTTAACTTTGCATTTCTGTCTGTGTGTTTTCAGCTGGGATTGAAGCCTGAGGATCTTCCCCCTGCTTACACAGAGTACAGCGTCCCTGTGTATCCCATCACACCTCCACCTCCCTCGGACATGGTTCAACCACAAACACAGTCACAACAATAAACCAGGACCATCACACTGTGGCTGTGTTGAAGTTATGGACAGTGTTGTTTACTGAACTGCCTCATGGACTTGAGTGAGCTGACACTGGAGTTTATAAAGTTTCAAAGATTTTTTTTTTTATTGTGAGCTTGTGTTTTTTATTGTGATAATGAATGTGATGATGGGACAGAGGGGATAAAAGCTGCAGACATGGCACCATGCTCAAAGCTACAAGCCAGCACATTCTACGAGCCGCTAAAGCACTAAAGAACCATTGTAGATTTTTATTTGATTCTGTATGATGATTGTTAAAATGGGATCCTGTGTGCATCACTCCCTCACTTGTTGTTATCTTGAACAAGGAGGTTTTGCGCTTGGTCGTGTTTGTTTGCATTTATGTCTGTCTCTCAAAAAACTGCTTTAAAAGTATTAATGAAATTGGTGTAATTTCAGGTGTGAATGTGAATCCAATGGTGCCACTGTGTGGCCATTTATGAAGCACTTTGTTTTACTCATTTCTCTTGAATCATGAGGAGTGGGTGCCATTTTTCTGTCCCTGGATTCCTTTTACCAGTGTGTATTATTGTCTGCATGGAATTTCATTAAACATTTTCTCACCACTTCTATCAGTTTATCTGATCTACACAAAATCTAGTACTTGATGTGTTTGGATAAGCTGCATACAAGTGGTTGTAGCTTTGGCCACTTTGACAAAAAGTGACATAACTTTTAAATGCATTGTCCATTTTCAACCAAATTTAGACTCCACATAATATTTTTGTGCATATTTACAGAATCTGACAACATTTTGCCGACAGATAGAACAACATGATTTATTTAAATGACCATAACTTAATTTTTTTAAGCATGTTTTTTTGTTCATACAAATCTCATTTGCAAAAGTCATGAACACTATCACTGACTTAGGATCACTGTATATTGCTATGTGTATTTTAATACAAAATCTGGTTATATTGTGCTTGATGTAAAATAAGATAAAATAAAAATAAAATAAAATAAAGTAAAACAAAATACAACAAAATAAAGTAAAATGAAATAAAATAAAATAAAGTAAAACAAAATAAAATAAAATAAAGTAAAACAAAATAAAATAATGTAAAATATGATAAAATAAAATAAATAAAACAGGATGCAGGAAAAACATGTTTTTATGTGTAGTACATATTTTCAGTGACTCATTGATGTATTCATGTTGCAGTCAAATCTAGTAGCAACAACTTCCAGAAAAACCTTATGATCCAAAGCAACAACTTTATCTTAGTTAATCAAACTTAACTGAAGATAGCTGTTGATTTTATGATGGTCATGTTGTGCCACTGAAGTCATGTTAAGAGGATTTGTCTGACAGCTGAAAGCAATAAAGTCAGAGGTGTACTGTCTTTCCCAAATAATGTAAATGCATAAAATATTGATGAGCAAATACTGTTTAAACAGTTTGCTTTAAGTGCTGCTTTCTTGTGAGATTTCTAGAGACTTTAATTGAAGGCTTGAATGAAACAAGAAATGTGCAAATACGTAAAGAATTATTTAAATCTCAGGACAAAATGTGAATTATATTTAAAGTAGATCTATGAATTAAATGACAAAACATTTGTGTCACTTTAATGATACGTTTGTAATATCAAGAAAAAATACATTAGAAATATTATGCCTATATACTGAATAATATAATATAAATTAAATGAAAATATAAGATGTTCATTATATTTTCATATGTGCGTAACATTTTCTTTTCTCTTAATATCTTTTTTGAAGACTTTTTATGCACTCAAAGGATTAATTTGGTCACAGATTTGGTAAAATCTGTTTGAAAGTGCTTCTTCTTTTTCAACAGAATCCATCCACCCGACAGGTGTGGCTAACAAGACACTGATTAAACAGCATGATTACTACACAGGTGTGTCTTGGGATGGTCACAATAAAAGGCCATTCAGAAATGTGACGTTTTTATCACCTGACTCCACAGATGTCACAAGCTTTGAGGGAGTGCGCCACTGGCATGGTGACTGCAGGGACTGTAGATATGCCACACCTGTCAGGTGGATGGATTATCTTGGAGAAGGAGAAATGCTCAAACAAACCTGGGACCAGACTTTGACAGAAATAAGTCTTTTGAGTGCATAAAAGTCTTTGATCTTTGACGTAAACCTGTGAAAAATGGGAGCAAAAACAAAACTAGAACTAGAACTAAAACGCCTTTACTGTAATTGCACAGAAATACAACAAAATTAGTTGTGACACTCAAGTTGTGGATTCCAACAAAGAATATAAAATCACAAGACACAGAGTGATAAAAATGCTGTAAACAGATAAACATGAAAGCATTAAAAGTGCAGTAAAGTGCTTAGAGGATGGCGGAATAACAGCAGTAAACATGATCTGATATCTTTTTTTATTTAGTTTGCTGATGGCTATGGAAACAAACTGCCTTTGAGTCTGGTGGTTCATGTTTTGGCAGCTACGTAGCGCCTGCCAGATGGCAACAGTTCAAAGAGTCGGTCACATAAAGTGTTGCGTGTCAGTTTATGTGCATCTTGTTGTCTAAATCATGCACATACAATCAGTATTTCTTACTTTTTAAATAGTTTCAAAGTGAAGGTTAAACATTGAATAGCATCTTATTCTGGACAGCATTACGTAACCTTTCATATATCTTTTTGTCTGACAGAGCCAAAGTGCAGCGGTGGTTCAGTGAAACCCAGCACACAGTAGGATGTCGACAATGACTTACACTAGTGTGGACAGGCTGACATACAGCCACACATGGCCCAACGTGCATCACTGACATTCACACATGATCTGTAATCCTATATATGTCAAGAGGTCTTGAATGTCGTTTTCTCTCTGTCTTTTAGCAACTGGACATGGTGTCATGTTCCAGCCTCTATAAGGGAAGATCCTCTCCTCTTATACATGTCTTTACTATGCTATGCTATCGGGTACACGGTGCAGGTATCATATATGTGTGCATGTATGTAGCTTTAATCCCAGAATATCTTTCTTCCTGTACTTGTTTTAGATCCAGGGTGTAATTTCAGCTGTTTCTGATCCATGACACGTGAGAAAGTTCAGCAATGTGAGTGTCGAAACCCCAACTCATGTTATTTAGCGTGAGCGTGTTTTCTGCAAGTCACTGAGAATATAACACAAACACAATTAGTGAACAAATGAGCCATAAATGGAAACTTACACTGGTATTTTTTATTTTTTTTATTGCTTTTTCCATCCCTACCTTGCTCTTGGTCTTTATCACACAACATACACATGAACACACATGATGTTTGTGGGAGGAGAGGCTGCGAGTATGGACTGTACAAGTAGTATATTGTTGTATAGTGCAGATTAAACACTAGGGGGCAGTGCAGGTGTGGAGACTCATGCCCCGTGTGTATTTTTATTTGTAGTTCTTGTGATTTTTTTTTTACCTTTTGCACAACCACACAGCAGCTGGAGGGTAAGTTTGCTGCTCAAGAGCAGCTTGATCGAAGATTTTTGCAAAGACAGAACACACATTTCCCAATCTGCAGGAGCTCATCAGACATGCTGTCTCCCAGTAAAAATATTTCTGCTACACATGCACCTGCTCTACAGGGATGATAAAACCTTTCACTGTTTAATTCTTTGCATCTTACTGCTTCTATGAGTTATTTAACATCTTTGTGACTTCAGTAGTTTGGCACATGTGTACAGGCCAACCAGCCCTTGTATGGAGATTTGACTCTGAACCAATAAAAATACTGGCTTGGGAATTATGTAAGAGGTTATCAGGGGGAAAACATGATTCAGAGAGTTGATGGTGCACGCAAGTAATATAAGTGTAAATGAGTGGAGGAGTGGAGTGAATCAGATCTGGTAATCATTCACCTCTTTCTGGCACAAGTGGTGTGTTTGTGCTTCACCATGACGTGTTTGGTTCCTGCTTAACATACTAGAGAAGGAGGGCTGCACATAGACGCCACTTTTATTTGTTAACTCAAACTGTATCATAGTGAATCAAGGCCCAATATTTTGTCTCGTGCCTTCTGAAGGAGCAGACAGGAGTGACATGACGCAGCATGCACAACACTGCATCATTCTGTAATCAAGCTATTATCTGTATCACCTGCTCCTCCACCTGTCTTCATTTTTTTATCCTAAGTACTGTTTTGTTGTTCACTAAATTACAGAGAATCAAAAGAGAGTCTCAAATGTTTTATGTATCTGGGAATGTATCGACATATCACAATCAAACATGCTTACTTCAAGAGATCTGAGCTCTTTGCGGATATGTGGTGATAATATATGTATCAAAAACAAAAATCCAGCTCACTAAAAAACAGACGAGAGAGATTGTTTTAAAAAACGTTTTGCTATTTCCAAACTAGATCTCTTCTTGTAAATTGCACCTTGTGTTCTGAGATCTGAATTTTCGCAGTTTCAAAAAGTATTTAAAGCAGTGCAGCAGTAGCAGTAGCAGGATGAAAGCATGAAGGGTGGCATCTTGAGGTTTCTTTTTACACCAGAAAGTGTGAGAATGTGCCATCAAGAACTTCTGCTCCTCCTCTACTGTTACACCAGATCCTCACCTCTGACCTCTGTTCCTCACTGCCAGCTTTTCTATCTGGCTCAGTCTATACTTAATTCCTCCACTCCTTCTCACACTGTACTGTCTGTCTGTATCTCATTTCTCTCTCTCTTTCATAAAGTCACACACTTGATGACTTTTCCCATTTTTCCATCCTCACTTTACTCCTCTCTCCGTGACACTTGTACATCCATTCTTCTCCTCTCTCCCCCTTCAGTCCCCCTTCAGGCTCCACTGAGACTGAAGCTACACAAAGCAGAACAATTTCCGCTTGGCAAAAGTATTTCATTCAGCTAACGTGACTCTGAACTAACATGCTACAGCTTGGTAACATAATATATCCTGCAGCTTTAAGTGATTCATTGGCTGATTCTTTTATTACCTTTACCTTTAAAACACTGTTTTAAATTACCTTCAAAACACTTAGCATAAGACTTCTAAAAAGAGACGGCAGCTGGGAGGTGACAACGGAAAAAACTGAACAAATCACACAAAGATATATTTTACAGTAATTACCAGTGATAGAAGAAGTACTCAGATCTTTTACTTAAGTAAAAGTGATAATGCCACAGCCTACAAATAGAGCTCAGTTTAAGTGTTTGATATACTGCTGTGTAGTTTGACCAATATTAATAAGTCATCATTGATTCCTTGATTTATATTTGTATCAATAATCCCAATCTACAAAGTAACCTGTGTTGTCAGATACATGTAGTGCAGAAAAAAGTACAGTATTTATGTCTGAGATGTAGTGGAGTAAAAGTATAAAATGGCAAGAAATGGATATCTCAATATAAGTAATAATAATAATAATGATAATAATGCATGTTATTTATTGGTGTCTTGCAAAGCACTCAAGGACACCTTCTAAGACACAGCTAAAAAAAAACAAGCAGCCATGTATCACTAGATCATAAAATCAAACCATTCTGTAATATACAATACACAATGGTAAAATGGCGATATAAAAATTGTACTTATAAATATAAGTTAGATAATCATCATCATAAAGTCATAATCATCTGATCTACATATGTGTGTCTCCATCAGACCGACTACGCCGGCTTGAAAAGGTGAGTTTTCAGACAGGCTTTGAAAGTGGAAAGGGAGTCAATATTGTGAAGTATTGAAAGTAAAGTGCAAGTACGTCAAAAAGGTCCTTAAGTACAGCACTTGGGAATATCATTACATAGCTCTGCTCTTCATGTGCATGTGTGTAGATGCGTGTGTGTGCAGTGTTGTGTTTGTGTCTATTCATGAAGTTAAACACCACCTTTACATGAAAATAGTTTTGTATCACAACATTTCAGAATTTATTTTAATCCCTTTCGGTAACTAAATAGCACATATACTGACCCTTGCATTTCTAGAGGGTACTTCCAAGCACCGCCCCTAGACAGGAATTGCTCAGTCACACTAACGCACAGGTGAAACAATTATGTCTGATTGTTGTTCTGAGTTTGGTTGATTTGTGCTATGTGTGGACAGGTGAGGGAGACAAATCATTTAAGTGTGTCGACACAGTTGAGTTTATTGATTGCTGATGTTTTAATGACCCACATGTGGGTGGTTTAAGAGGTCACGCTGTCTGCTATACCACCAAGAAATCTGGTCATCACTGTTTCATAAATCCTGCTGGCAGACACAGACAGACTGGGAACAGAGAGCTGTTAAATTCAAGAGCAGGATTAAAAGTTAATTTTGGATGTGATGTTGAGAAAATGTAGCACATTGCCTGAGTGAGATCTGGTGAGTTTGAATTCTGCTGCTCTGAAAGAGACATCCTGGACTAGATTTAGACGAAGAAAAGAAAAACCCCCGAGGGCTGCACAGGCAGAGAGGAGCACAGATAATATAAAAAGGAATGGATGGGATGTTTTTGTGTCTGTGCATGCGAGCACGTCGGCCCAAAGAAAAGAGTGTCGTGGCAGGAGAACAGCTAAAGGTACAGCATGTGTTTGTGTATGTAAGGCTGTGTTGAATGATCGCTGAGCACAGTTGCTGTTGTTACCAGAGTGACCTCTCTCTCCCTCTTTCTCTCTCTGCCTTCCTTCCATTCTCTTCATCCCCCTCCCCCAACAGCTCTGCGATATGAATACACACTGGAGAGCCCCTGGCATTACACTGTCTGATGACGTTCTCGCTGAGTCTTTCCCTGCACTGCTATCTTTGTCTGGCCTTTATCACCACTTCATCACTGTGACTCTCTAATAACAAGCTAGTGTGGTCTTCAAGTCTGTTTTTATTCAGCAAAACCATAAATGTATCAGAAAAAATCCTTCAAACTGGAGCTTTTTTTAAATCTATTTTTTGAGTGAGTTGCCACATTCATCCACGGTGCAGTGATTTTAACCACATTTCTATAAAATTCTGAAACAAAAATTGGGCAACCACATTTTTTCTTTTTTAAATCCATTTTCATTCGCTTATCAGGGGCCGGGTCGCGCTGGCAGCAAGCAAAGCACCCCACATGCTTCTTTAGTTCTGGACTGACGAAGCCTCTTGGATGAGAGGTGAGACGTCTTCAAGAAAAGCCCAGTTGCCTACGATACAGCACTTACCATAACCTGGATAGCTGAGAATCTTCCCCAACATCTATCAGAGCCCACCAACAATTGGCCTCCTGATGGTCGCCACAGATGTGCAGATATCTGTGTATCGAGATTTGTGTGTGGGCTCCTGTTGGTGGGATTCAGGAATGTTGGAGGTCACAAGAGAACAGGAGGATTGGTGGCTCCAGGGGGACAGAGGGGGGAGTTGGGGTCAAGATGTATCATATTACAAGAGTATGTGGAGCAGGGTCAGGGCCCTCAGGAGCCTTTATCATTAAGGACCACTATTAAGTTTGCTGGATGAGTGAAAATCTGCTTCACAGTACAGATATTTTGCTTCAAAAATGGCCGCTGATTAAGATATTTTATTGTGTTGGCTACATATCTATGGCATATTAAAATTCTGCAAATAGCAGTGACTTGAAATCGTGAAGCCGATGTCTGTACTTCTTCCCAAAGTGCATTCGAACTCCTGCTGTGAAAAGTTCTATGTAAATTAAGTTTGCTTACTAGCTTGCTGATGCTATTTACCTAACCTCTGAGAGTATGTAGTCCCCTTCCATTTTGAAAAACACATGAAATATACGCTGAAACGATACAAAATATTGGCAGGAAAACTTGCATCTCCGCTGAGTAAAAACACAAAGGATCATCTTTTCCCCTGTGTGAATTAAATACAGTGAGTGTCGTGTGTCTATCAAGTATCGAGTTAGACGTGCAAATGTTTTTCATGTGTAGTTTGACTCACAGTGGCCAAAATGTAACTTTGAGTTTAAGACTTAAAACCTGAAAATAGTCAATATTTGTTTGACTTGTGTGTTGGTGTGTGTGTGTGTTTGCATTGAAGGGACAGGGTTGGTAACCATGGAGCTGACCTGGGGAGGGGTGTTTGTTGACGGACAGCATTCCAGTGTGTGTGTGTGTGTGTGTGTGTGTGTGTGTGTGTGTGTGTGTGTGTGTGTGTGTGTGTGTGTGTGTGTGTGTGTGTGTGTGTGTGTGTGTGTGTGTGTGTGTGTGATGACCCAGTTCAGAACAGGTAAACATCACGCATCTATTTAAAGATGATGATTCTGCTCCGACCAGCTGATGGCCAAAGTTTTTGAGCGCTCGCTGTGTTGCCTGCAGTCTTCGGGGGGGAAACTCTGCCTTGGCACACACAGAAATCCTCAGTGGACACACACATTTTGGAAAAACTACCTTGTGTTTCACAGTGAATTGAAAGCAGGGTTGTCCTCCTCTTTTCCTGTCTGTGAAACACATCTGCACCTTTAAAAAAAAACACATCAGCTGTTGTTTTAAAGTTTTAATGAGTCATGTCTGAGTGCATTTTTCACACTCGCATGTGAGCAACAATGTACATACTGTGCCTCTCTAACGTCTGTCGGGCTGCGTGAAAATCCCATTTGTTTCTCGTGTCCATCCAACAGGACCGTCTGAGTGACTGACCATGCTGTTATTTGCAACTGACCATTGCTAAAGCATCGCAAACAACATCTGGGTGTGCCTTGTTTTTGTGTGAACGTAAAACAACAAGTTAAAGAGGGAAGGTGGGCTTGTCCATAGGGCCGCGCCTCCAGCATTGAAGACAAGAACATAAGATCTGATTGTCTCTACTTTAGGCACCAGTGGAGCCTGTTTGACTTGGTCCAACAGTGACCCAACTGCTGTGTATTCCGAATCCGCTGTGATGTGGTTAACCCTCTTTTTAATAGAGTAAAGTATCATCCCCAAGGGTACATTTGTCTTCCTTTTTATATTTATTTGAATAAGCAGCACTGTTAACCCTTCAGCTATATGTCCTGACAAACCTGCTGAACTGCTCTGCTCTGCAAATTCTTCTGTGAGTACATACATGCTCCGAGGTATGGAAAGACTGGCGAGCAAATAAACAAGGTCTTGAAGATGGACCTGAACGCAACACTGCAGGCATTTTCAACTCTTTCAAATGATGAAACCTGTTGAAAACATTCAGAGTAATCTGGTAAAAACACAGTGGAAGTTTAATAGTTTTTCCTCATTTCTCAACAGTGATAATGTGGTGAAAATGTCCTGAATGTGTTTTGTGGCTCACAATAAATGAAAAATGAGATAAATTACGAACTTCATCTCATTTCAGTACATTGATGTGATCAGTATAAGAAGTATTATGGCATTCAAGAAATCTCACAGTGGTGAGACATATGGACGAAGGGGTGGCGCTGCAGTACAGTGATGTAACAGTTAATTTGAATACCTCTCTGATACACCCATTTTGGTTCACTGAGTTCACTGATAATAACTAAAAGGGGGAAACTGGCATGATGAGCACTTTAAATCTAAATAACAAGACATAGCAAGAGCTCCTCTGAGCCCAAGGGTGAGACTGTCGTCAGTAACTTAAAGCAGGTACAAGGAGTTCCTAACCAGATATATGTATGATCTATGTATATATATGAGCTACAGTACATAAGCAAATGAGGCCATCAGCAAAAAGAATGTCTATTTTTATATAGGTATCCCTAATCCTTGTCACCAGGTCCGATTCCCCGCAGACTGGAAGAGCCTTTGTTTATACTTTTCCAAGCAAAGTTCTGCAATGAGTTATACGCTAGCAAGTTAAAAGACAGCAGAAGGGCATTTTTCTTTGGAGAATTTTATTTTTTACGTCATATTTTGTGGTTATGGCTGATACTACGTCGGGAGCAGCAAAGAGAAAAGCACTGAATTGACCGAAAAACAATTAAAAAGAAGCCAAGAGGGGAAAACACGAGGCAACTTTGGTTGGTTATTTGACAGACGGAGAGAAATGCGGGATTTGAAAGGATTCGAAACGTTACCTGAAATGGCGCTCTTCCTCCTACACAGCTATGTAATGTGTTTATTTGTGAAATACACTGCAAGACATGGTTTTACATCAATATATAACTTTACCCTGGTGACTAAAACAAAGCTGCCTAATGCTTTGGCTAATGTTAGCTGAATGTCACGAACGCAAGCTGCATTTGTCGAGCAATGCTAGCACCACAAAGCTTTTTGTTGTTAGGAACAAGATGACCAATAGGCAATTAACAGTAGTTTTATTTTAATAGAAAAACAGTTTAAAAATACGTCCGTCTTTCACTCGCTTCTGAAACAAATTCACGTGCTAGCGAGATCAATTTTCGGACGTTTGTTTTTGAGTGTCACAACCCCTCATTTCACTATTGTTTGATCCATACGGTTGGAAAACATAATTAACATTTTATTTTGTTCCCTTTCAAGTTATCAGAGAGCTAAACTGGGAGTTAGCCACTCAGCTAATAAAACACATCCCACCAGAACTACATGTGACGAGTTGACGACATTTAAAAAGAACAAAGAGAACAAAGCAAGCCATATCACACAATAGTGAGAGGAACACATGTATAAACATCACACCTGATAGTTTGCACCCAAAGCAATTTAAATATGAGAAAGGTTGACAAGATTAGTGTTTCACATCACAAAGCACTGACCGATCACAGTCAGCCATTCATCAGTCACACCTCAGACAATTGCTCAGCAGCCAGCCAGTGTGTGGTAAACCTGCGAATGGCTGCAGAATTTAGACTATAAATCAAATAGACAGAAATATTTAGACTATGTAGCGTCTGTGTGTAACACAGATACAGACTGACTGTCACTCTGTGACTGAAGCCACCTCAAACACAGACACACACTGGACCAGACATACAAATAAACCCTGAATAGCGAGCACACACAAATCAGCTTCTGTCTTCGGCTCTGCTGGAGATCTCTCCCCCACTCCTGCACAGCTGAATCAAATGATCAGCTCGTTAGGAGCCTCCTGGAGCTGCCTGATAATCTGATCATTGAATTCACCTTTGTTGGAGCAGGGTGAGACCTAAAACATGCAGGACAAGAGCCGCTCCAGAAGAGTCCTAATGAATTAGTTGATCCCTGTGAGTTTTCATCAAGCGACCAGTATTTCCGCTTGTCCGAACCTTTAGTTAATTTTTCTTGCTGTATTTCTTTCAGAGTTTACACAGGAACAAGACACTGAATGGCTGCAGGGTAGGGTTATGAAATGCACTGAAAACAAAACAAAAAGAGATATTAAAAGATATTTTAGTGTGCGTGCTGCATTGTCATGTGACCCAGTCAAAACACAGCATTAGCATTATAACTTCTGGTGCAATGCCATGTTAGCACTGAGCTCAGTGCAGCTGAGGCTGGTGAGTATGAATCGTGCCCTAAAACAGTGGTTCCCAACTGGTCGAGTCACAGGCTCCGGATTTCTCTTTAGCCACTTGTTCAAGGTAATATATTCAGCGTCATGCTTGTGCTTGGCCATGTCGTCGAGCTAGTTTGCCGTGTCTGTCATGTAGCTGTCCATCAGTCACTCACTCTACAGCAGGGAACGGCACGTTGAAATAAAAGCTCTGTAACAGAAATTCGCTGTACTTCAAAATAAAGTGTGCTTTTTTACAGAATGGACTCGGGACCCACTTTTGGACCGGGACCCACCCATCCCATAAACCCCTCTGATTTAGGTGAGAGCACAGTGCATCTCATCCAAGGAAGCAGCTCAGATTAAACCTCCTCCAGTTTACATTTATTTTTCATCTACCCCAAAATACTGTTGTTGCTTCACAGTTCTGCTAAAGTGGCTCCAGACTTTTAGGCCTCGTCCACACAGACATGTCTATTTAAAAAAAAAACAGGGTTTTTCCCAACTTTGTTCTCAAATGTTCCCGTTCACACACACTGTTATAAAAAATATCCATCCAAATGTAAACACACACAACTGAAGCACTGCAAAGAGCATGCTGTAGCAACAGGGAGTGGTATAACCGTAACCATAGAAAACGTTGGCTGATTAGAAGCCAGAAAAAAACATCACCTGCAGCCAGGCTATATTTTGTGTTGACACACTTAATATGTGCGAATAACTGTCCCTGGAGGATCTCAATGCTGATTGGCTGTCGTGGCGCGTATATTGGTCGCTGAAGTTCAGATTTTTCAAATTGTGCTACTTGCTTCGTTCATGCCGCTGAATTGGCGTATTTCGCATAGTGTCCATCATGCCGCCCGGTGGGAATTTGTGTCCAAATGGTCTTTACATTGACTGCACATGTAATTCCCTCGCACAATGATTTTATTCACATTTTATTCACAGCATGACTGTTCCTCAGTTTAGTGTAACAGTATTTATGTGTATGAAAATTCCTGTTAGCAAGGTCAGAGCCAGCACACTTTTGGTCGAGTCAGCCATTGCACAAAATGTCGCCTCACTTGTGACACCCTACAACAGAGAAAACAATGCACACTGACATGACAAGCCAAAAATCTTCCGTGACCTAAAACACATTTGTATTACCTGCGATACCTGCGCACATGCGGCAAAGGCCTTAATCTGTCAACAACCACAAAACAAAAAGATGACTCAAAGTAGCATCATTAACCGTATGACATCTCTAAATTCCCCATCAGCTCTTTCTTTGTGGCTGACTGCGATGCACCACTTAATGATTCACCATTATTTAATTCAAGATTTGCTGTCTGGTGACTTAGTGACTGAGCGGTCACAGCGACGCAGTTCCCGCAGCAGCCGAATGTTCTGCTGATGTTTTCTGGAGGGACTGTAATAGAAAGTTCACCAGTTCATTGTGCACATGCTGGTGACATGCAGAGACACTGCATGTATGTAATCTATCTGCTCACACAAACTGCTGAGGCGTGAATCAAGTTGCAAGCCTTCAGGGGAGACTGCCACGTCGTGTTGCCTCAACTCAATTTGTATGTAACAGCATCGGCAACACACTAAACCCTTCCCTCCCCACATCATGCATAACCCATGTAAAGTACGGAAGCAGGTTTATGGAAGTTCAGAATCAGATTTAATGCAGAGTGGGTTTTTACTTACATGGAACTTGTACACAAGCAGGACAATAAATGACACAATAAAGCATATATTTCTTATTTTCTGTAATTATGCATGAGTACTACTGTGCCCAAAGAGCTGGAGACAATGGGTGCTCACAGCTCATGCAGTGCAGGGGGGCGGTGGGCGTTGACACATGTACAAGCTTTCTTTCTCCTTATTCCCTAGTAGAGGCACATACAATGAAAACTATTCTCTGGCTTCATGATTTTTAATTAATTCAAAAAAGTTGACAGAAGCACACATTGTTTTGTGTGAAGCTGTTTGTGTTTTGTTGTAACTGCATAGTGGCATGCTTTATGGTTTGTATGCTGCAAAACTGATTATGAAAAGCGTTCAAAAAGGGGAGAAAAAAAAGACAGGGAAAAATATTTTAGAGCATGTGCATGGTTGTTGCCATGTGCTCCAGTCAAAAAGTATTTCCAACTGATCCGGGGAAAGGGGGTGTGGCACCCTGCAAGCCACTCTCGTCCCCCCTCTTTGATGGAGTGGTTGCATAACGTCCAGCCAGTAGGTAGCCCAACTCTGATTCTATCATCTCACTGAGTTGTCCTGCACGTGCCTGGGGGTGTGTATGTGTCGCTCTCTCTGCCTCTCCACGCCCCCCATCTTTCATCCCAGTGCTCCCATAGGTTCGATGCAAAGGTAACACAGAGACCGGGGGCTCTATAAAGATCCACTTTGTTCACGCGGCTTCTTTGCTCGTTTCATTTCTTCGGTCTTCCTCGTTTTTCCATCACCACACACACGCCAAAATGCCCAGCAGGAGGAAGAAGAACAAGCGTCGCATGAGGAAGGTGGTAAGTGGTGGCAGGCGCACTTTTGTTTCCACTGGGTTTTTATTCTCATCACAATAATATCGAAAAATAATTGGACTCGATTGGAATATGAACTCCGTTAACTGGGACATTCTTTTCTTGGAAAATGTAGATTAAAGTTTCCTTTTTGTATAGTTTGTGGCTGTAGTTGTTTTTAACTTTGTGCCTCTAATTGTGATTACTAATTGTGACCGTGATTGCTCGTGCGCACGTGTTTTGCATCTGTGGTCAAACTAAGCTTGCACACGAGCACGATCAAAATATGTACAGACAAGTGATAGAAATTGACACAATGTTTTCTCTTCACTTTTTTGCGTTGCTTGTGGCCCTCAACTCCGAGGAGCGCTCCAGGCACCGTGCGTAAATTGGATGCACCCAAAAAACAAACAAAAAAAAAAAATACGCACCAAAATTGATTGCATCCACGATTGCAATCACTTAAATTGTTCAGTCCAAAGTATCCCATCACTTCGGATGCTTCTGGCTCTGCCATTAGATAGGAGGGATAAAGAAATTTGTCTTGGCAAAAGTCCCGTGCGCCACGTGCGTTGTGAGCGCACCATGGATACAACGGTAAAATGTATGGATGGCGATTCCACATTTGTTTTTCTAGTTCATTTTCATTAAAGATAAAATCTGCCTCAATGCAAAGTTGATTTTTAATGTTTTGCTCATATTTTTTTTTTTTTGTTATGCAACAATGTAAAGCAAAGAGTGTTCCCCCATCTGTCATGTACACACTGTCTTCACTTATGAAACACTGCTTCATTGTTCTATTAAAAAAACATAATGAATGAAAAAATTAACAAGCTGAAGTGGGCAAATGGCATGATAATTGCCTAATCTGTCCCCCCCTCCCCCCTCCCCTCCCTCTTAGGTAACTGGGAGGACTTTTACTTCTGGACATTGAGTGCTTAGAGAGGAGTGGGTGTGGCAGAAAGGGGGGAGGGGTGTATAATAACTGATAAAGTAACACAAGTTACTCCCATCACCATTGTTCTCACTATTTTTTTCCAATCCTAATTGTTTCACCCTGTGCTCTATTGTCTGATTAAATTTAAAAAATGACCACTTGCACACCCTGCCCTGCAGCACTGAGAAGACTTAGACTAGGTATGGAGCATGTGGCATGCCTCCTCAGCCCCTCCCCCCCCTTCTTCAGCCTCTCTCTGGCTAGTCCCCCACTCTCAGCACCACACAACTGTATTTGGTATTGTGTTGACTGGAGGAATGTCTTGCCTTAGTTTTTGCCAGATTGGAGTCTGCACAATCTCTCTGGTTCTCTCAGCCTGCCAGTGACAGGCAGATAAAAATGGCCCCTGAAGTCACTTACAGCTCAATGTTATCGCCAATTCCTTCTAGATATCAGAGGACAGGATGTGAAGGAGCTGCTGAATGCTTCTCACACATGCCTTTTGTATATAGAGACCCCCTCAAGTGGCTGGGCCTCCTTAGTACAGCCCGAGGAGCACAATTAACGACTTGATTGATTGAAGTTTATTTATTACTCTGGTGGTGGTGAGGTTTGGCGCAAGCCGTTTGTGGGCATCGATAAGGGCGGGGGTTGTTTTGACGGTGGCTAGCTTCACAGGCATAGACATATACACTAACTGGCTGTCAGCCTAACAAAAGCATTTTCGGGGAGTGATTATAACCTGATTATGATGTGATTAGGCCCACTGTCTGGTCTGTGGGGCACCCATCAGTGCTGCTGACTCGCACGGTTTCTGTTCCCGCTTCACCAGACCTGTCAGGAACGCTCTGATTCAACTAATTAGCTCCCATTATCTAACTAGCTTTGCCGGGCTCACTCCCAGTTACCCAACCCCTCCCTTCAGTGGGTCTGTGCTCCTGAAATCTCTATTAAAGCCTGAGGGGGTTTTGTCCAGAGCTGAAAAAACACGTTGGATGGCATGCCTGGTATTCCTGCAGACAGAAAAGTGCTAGAGTGAACCGCAGACTGACGACAACAACAGTATCTGAACAGGACGAGGGCCTCAGTTCCATTCAGACCCACAATACTCCCCATTTGCCTCCATTTCATCACCTTTATGAAGCTACTGAAGTGTCTGCGTTTTGCACTCAGCTGCCAAACTTCAGAAAATATCATTCAAGTTACCCTACATTTATTTTGAACAGGTAATATACTATTTGAATGCATGAAAGAAACCTTAATCACTGACACGACAGCAATCATTAACCCGTGTTTTTCTGTTTCCCCCCTGCAGCAGGCCCAGAGGAGAGCCCTCGAGGAGCAGCATGCAGCCAACCCCCCAGTCAAGGCGAGTCCCGGGATCGCAGTGTGTGCGCCTCCTGCAGCAGCCCCAAAGAAAGCAGCTCCAGCACCAGTTGCAGCTCCAGCTCCAGCACCAGTTGCAGCTCCAGCTCCAGCACCAGTTGCAGCTCCAGCTCCAGCACCAGTTGCAGCTCCAGCACCAGTTCCAGAAAAGATCCCAGAGGTCGTCCCCGTTGCTGTCCCCGTTGTGCCAACCCCCGTAGTAGAACCAGAACCTGTTGTGCAAGAACCTGTCGTAGAGCCCGTCCCAGTCGAGGTAGCGGTGCCAGAGCCTGAGGCTGTGGTGCTGGAACAGACTCCCGCAGAAGTTGAGGTTGAAGTCCCAGCCCCAATCACTGAAGAAGCACCTGTCGTTGAGACTCCACCTGAGGAGCCCTGCATAGTCGAAGCTGTGATAGAACAAGTGGCTGAACTTATCATTCCTGAAACAGAACCAGTAACAGAGGTAAGGACTGCCTTGTTTCATACATGTGATTGTAGAATAAACTGTTTGTGCTCCCATTGCTAGTAAAACCTCTAAAGTTGACCCCCTATATATATCCCTAATGGGTTTCTTAAAGTCAAGCATATGTCCTGGAGATATTTATGGAGTGATTTATTAAAGGAATATTGAGGTTCCTCTGTAGGTCTGGCGGTGTGATGGCTGCGTTGGTGTAGATTTTAGTAGGAGCTTTGGATCTCCTCTTTTCACAGGCGGTTTCTGTATATGGTTCAAGTTTTGTGGACGACCAGTTTAGATGGTGTTTGCACATACAGTACGTGCGGTGACTGGATCTTATGGGAGAAGGGAGGTGGAGCTGGTGGGGGTGGGAGGCAGAGGGAACAACATGTTCCATTTAGCAAAGAGGTGGAGAGTGGGAAAGAGACTGTAGGCTCCATCACTGGGGAACTGGGCCCAACCATTTCAGCATTAAACATGCACATGTTTTTGGAATGGGCTGATTGGATATGATGATGTGGAGTGTGTTGTTATCTAAAATACAGTCATGTGTCTTTGAATGTTCTTATGGTGCTGCTCTATATGATAATACACTTTTTTTTTTTTGGAATATATACTAATCTCATTATCCTTGTATTTCAATCCATTGCGTTTGGCTATTTTGCGCTGCTTTTGCACCATCCTTGTATCTGTACTGCATTTTTACTTTTCATGGTGCTTCTCACCAAAACGGTGTCACTATCGCATTCTTTCCCAACATTGTCTTTACCTTTTTTCTTTTTTTTTTTTAAAAGAAACCCATTATCTACACATGCATGAACAATGAACGTTACACAGTCTTTGTTCTTCAATTTGGGAACAGAACGTTCTGTTTCAGCCAGAAGACGGCAGGCCAGAGGCACACACAGGCTGCACACTGCACATACATGTGCCTAACCTCAGTGCACACACACACTTGCAAATGAACGCGCGCACACTAGAATCAGGGATTTTGCTCCCCGGAGCTGAGCCACAAGCACACATGGTGCGCGCACACACATGTGCTCAGTATGTTAGTGTACACGAGGCTGTTCATGATGGGTGTAAAAGGAGACAGGAGGTTTTATCAGTGGGTGTTGTGCTGTCCGTCAATATTTCTAGGGTCATCATGTCTGGTTTACATAGGTCTAGTTTGAGGTTTGGATTGTTGCCTCTGACCCTGACATGTTATGCTTTGCTGACCACTGAGCTGTACAGCACCACTAAAGTTCCTACTGGAGATGGACTGCCTATCATTGTAAAGCTGTGTCCACCCCCTCCCTCCCACCACATCATCGTACCTCTTTGCCTCCCCCCTGGCGTCCTCTCTGCTCCTTCACTGCTTGCAGATGTGCCAGATTCAGTTTCAGCGCTCACAAACGCGCAGGCACTCATGCACTTTAGGAAACCTGCACATTAGTCAATGCTGGCTGTAACTGCAAACACATACAGTAGGATATTTGTATGAAAAGTAAAGTTTTGTTTCATGAACTTTTCTCAGTTTTAACTTTTGTGAGGCTTTGTTCAGATACCTTCCACACTTGTGGCCACAGTCCTGCAGACAGTGTCCACTCTGTGACACCTTGTGTCAGGCTAGAGAAGTAGTCGTCAGTAGTTCAGTAGCCACTAGACTCAGAGCAGGCATCAATGGGGCTTGTATTCAGCTGGCTTTGGGACCAACGAGAGGCGGCCCCTCCGCTCCTGAGTGTCGTTACGGAGACCCAGGTGAGTTTTAAACCCACCACCCAATCTCAAACCTGCCGAGTGTGTTGAATTTTCTGCGGCCTGAGGCAACGGGTGCGGTTTCTGCTGAGACTGAACATTTTGTACCGTTTGCTCCCTCTCCTGCAGCCCCCCCCTTCAGTCCCTCACCCCTCTCTCGTAAATTCCCACTCCCTCATCACCCTTCCTACCCTCCCACCACTTGTTCCTCTCTGTCTCTCCTTTCACTCTCCTTCCCCCTCTGCCCTCCCTTTTTTACTTCTCTCTGGGCCCCTCGCCTTCCTCTGTCCCCCCTGCTATGGGACCTATGGGGCCCTTATTAGCTTGTCGTCTTAGCGTATGCACTCGTTCAGCCATGTGTCCCCCCTTTTTAACATTGGGTCTTTGCTGGGAGGGGACAGATTGGGAAAGGTGGGATAAGTTCTATGTTGGGACGCAGGGGGGGGGTGTGTGTGTGCATGTGTGTAGTTTAGCCTTTGGTATTTGGTGTGTTGAAGAGGAGCTTTCAGACAGCTGTCACAACCTTTTTAAAGTCTGTGGCAAATGTCTAGTGACAGGATGACACGAGGTACATTCAGACTGCTCACAATGAAAATGCTAATTGCAGCATGCTTACGTATGGTTAGTAAGCATATTTTCTTTCATCACAGTTTGATATGATGGCCATAGAGATGATATAGTGGGCGACAAAGATGTGCTAAGTGATACTTTAAATGTTTTCAGACTTGGTTGGAAAAATGATCACCTTGTGGCAAAGCACGTGGGAACACCCCCCCCTCCGATGTCCAACCTTCCTCCATGTATAACTGCACACGGGGCCCTCCCCACACTTCCTGGCAACTTTTTTTTATGGGTTTGTTTTTGAGGGCTCTATAGGACTTCATTAGCTGAAGCATACGATTTTGCACAGAAGGTACAGAATGCTCCCTTTTTGGTTTCAATTTTTGCCTTCATCTCTGTGACAAATTGCTTGTTTTTCTTACCTTATTTGTAGTAGTCACTAAATATACAAGGACAGATTATACCATGCAAGATTGCTCTAACATTTCCCTCAACTTTGAGTCCTAAAGAGTGTGTGAGGAGCATTAAATTGGTTGGAATACAGAGATCATTGCATCCCAGGTACACTATGTCCTCTGTGGGTTGAAATGGTCTGTATAAAAGTTGGCTGCTCCCAGACCAGCTGTGATGTGTGCTGGATTTGTCTCCTAGCAGGACTGCTGAAGCAGGATCTGTGCGCAGATCAGTTTGGTACAGAGTGTTCTGATGCTGGGGTGGGGGTGGGGGGTGTAGTCCATATGTACGCATGTTTTCCTGTCAAGCAAAGGAAGGCCTATAGTCGACCTCCCCCTCCCTCTTTCCCTCCTTCCCTCCTCCTTTTTCTCCCCTATACCGTCCCTCCAGAGCTATAGCTGGAGTGTATATTTACCCTTCTCAACTATACGTGTATTTTTGCCCACTTGGCTTTTGTTCAGCAGTTGTTAAAATCCTGGAGAACAGGATTCCTCACCTCCCTGTAGCACAGCGCGGAGAGAGGTGGAGATGGTCAAGCAACTGGAGCGTAACTACAAGCATTTGAAGTGTCTAGAGAGTTTTCACTCCGTTAACTTAAAAGTGCTCTGTGCAACTGTGGAGAAAGATAGTGGATTGGTCTCACGCCGCAGTCATCAAGCACGGACACTTTGGGTACATGGTTTGGCCTGAGCACCAACCCAAAGCAGTAGTATTTAACGACCTGCGAGATTCAGCCATCACCCATCTTCCTCCGGAGTTACACCCAGCACTTAATGATTTTGGCCAATGTATGATTGGCCTCTTAACAAGCAGTAGCAGCCTGTGCGCACCAGACTTGTCCTACATTTAAAACCCGCCGGTACAAGACGGTGTAAATAATTTACTGTCACACTATGAAGATTTAAATTATTTATGTGCTGCTCCCTGTTAGTGCCACTATGGCTCAGCACACTTGGATGCACAGTGGGAGCCGCCAGTGGCCATTTAGGTTACTGCCAACTGAGTAAACCGGTGGCAAGGCTACAAATGTCACCCTGGCATAGAAAAATACGGACAATATGGGTGACTTCATTATCTGGGCATATGTGTGCAGAAAAGAGTATTTCTAGGTACTAATGATTATGAGTAAAGTGGTATAAAACTACATGTCAGAACAAGAGGTAATGTCTGGACCCTTTTTTAGAGTGGTGATGATAAAGGTAGCTTAGAGGGTAAGAAATGGGCGTACCGGCTTTTAATTATGTAATTGGTTGTAACATTCCTTGAGGCTGTATTACGTTCCCCTCTTTCTCTTCTGAATTACAGCTACACTCACACAAAGCATACTCTAATACGCTTGCATTTGTTGTGTGCATTGGTGCAAATTTATGATTTGAAATCTCTTTGGTAAGCATTTCCATTTTTGGAAACAGTCCGCCTTTTTAGAGTCTCGCTGGGTTTTCTGTTAAATGCTTTGAGGCTATCACAGCTACAGTTTGGCGGGGAAAACAGCTGTGTGGATTGTCTTGCTCTTGGCACATTTTTAGGGCAGGTGTATTTCCTCTACTAAAGTTTGACCTTTAACTTTTTAAGGAGGAAAAAGAAGACTTCAATAAGGATAATGGCGACGTAACATGAGGCATTTTTTTTTTTTTATAACCTTTAAATGCTTGTTAATGTTGTGCCTTTTCTTAATGAGATGCACTTTCTGCCATCTCCGCTCTATTCCATTTAATGTACATATATCTTTATGACTGTCCTGCTGACTCATGAATACTCCTTTTCCTTCATAGGTTGAATCTCCAGCTGAGACTCCAGCAGCGGCCCCTGTTGAGCCCGAGGTAAGAGCAAACCTGCATTTTAATTCCAGCACACACTGTCAGCCCCTTGTCTGTCCCCCTAAACCTCAACTTGCTCAGGCAGTATATTTTTATAACAAGCCAGAGGCAGATGACACAAGTGTGAGTGAGTAGAGCATAACTCAACATGATGCATTTCAAGTGAGATTTTTTTTTTTTGTGCTGCTTATTACAGACATTTTTAAATGTCAGACAGGGACTTTGAACATTACGTCTTATTGATCAGTGTCCATTACAGCTGAGCACCCCCCCCCCCTACTTAAAGCATAATACAGTACATTCATTGAATACAAAACACAAGTCCCTTTTTAAGGCAACACATTGCAGTGTGTGGTTGCTTTGCTCATTTGTCGCCCCAAAGCAGCCGTGCAAAGGACGCCATACATCACACCAGAGTAACTCAGAGTTTCCACTCATGTTTCATAAGTTTCTGGCCGCAGTAACTGGACAAGACACAACCAGTTTCTGTGACCTAAGCTTCACACCTCACAAATAACAACCACACTTTGCTTCAGGTCTCATTCTCTTATGTAACCCAGTACTCCGATCACCGTCTAAATGATTTCAGGTTTAATTTCACAAATTTTTTTTAAAGGTTGAAACACTTTGCTTTTCATTGATCTGCAAACAGTGTCCCAAAACTCACCATACTGAACATTACTGACCAAAACAAGCTGGAATTGCAGTTAATAGGGGTTTGATGCGACATAAGTGCTGCAGTTGGTGTAAAAGTTGCAATTAGGGAATTGTTCGTCAGGAAAACGGCGGGGCACGTCAATTAGCTCGGATCGACTTTTAGCTGTAGGTTGTATTCAGTGCAGAAAATGTCAAATGCTTGCTGTTAAGTCCATTTTAATGGGTAAACAGCCATTGACTTGTTGCTCCTCTATTATCTAATCTATTGATCAGTGCCATTTGCTTACTTGTGTTTATTTTTGCCTCCAGATTCAGACAGAAGAGCCTACAATCATAACCACAGAGATTGAACAGGTAAGACTTCTGTGTAATGGCAATGCATGACTTTAGTTTTACCAAAGTCTGTAGTCTTGATCATGCATGGTAGCTCATCATTTTTGTCCACATCATCTGCTTGCCCAAGAAAAAAACTTGGTTTATTCATATTGACAAAGTGCCTCCCATCAGTTCCCCCCTCCCTTGCATGTTGCATGGTTTGTTAATGTGTGCCGTGTTGATTCTTGCATGTGCAGACGCTTGACGTCTGCGAGCCAGAGACTGAAGTGAAGACCGAAGAAGCAGTCGCAGAGGTTGAGGTGGAAGTGTCAGTCACAGACGGTGTCGTCGCACCAGAGCCTGTAACCGAAGCTGCTGAAGAACCAGTGGTAGAAGCACCTACGAGTGACCAAGTTCCTGCTGAAGCAGAGTCTGCGACACAGGAAGTGGTTGTAGAAATAGTTGTGGCACCAGTGAAGGAGGACATTGCAGAGATACCTGAGCCACAGCAGGTGACTGAAGCTGTCGTCAGTCTTGCAGCTCCAGTGGAGAGTGAAGATGACGAAGCTGAAATAGAAGTGTTGGCTGAGGAAGATGCACCTGAAGTCCCGGCTGAGCCTGTTGCAGTCACAGAGGTGCCACAGCAATAAAAACCCCTTCCTCTTCAACTTACCTCTTACAACACAAGTGCATTGACTTCTGTAGTTTACAATTTTATTTTGTGATTTGTGTTGCATGTGGTTTGAAGTGTTGTAGTTATTGTGGAAGTCCCTCATCAGATTTTATGTTGTGCTGATCTAACGTTCCTTGAATTGGAGTTTCAAGCAGGTTGTCAAAATTTGAACTTCCACAATGGCTTCATCTGTTTTCTGGCATCGTTCTTCATGTACATCTTTTTTTAAAATGTGACTTTAAAGCAAAGACTAATGACATTGTTTTGTACTCCTCAGGATGCTCCTGTCGAATGCGTGGAACTCCCAGAGGTGTGTATTCTTTATAAAACAGTAATACTTTTAGATGTGTAGATGTTACGTTGGCCCCATTTACGTGTCATACTGAATATTGACATGGCAGTTTGTGTTGTCCCACCAGGTGCCAGTCATCGTCCCTGCGGCTCCGGTAGAGGCTGAAGAGGTAATTTTTTTTATGTATTTGTGACCATTTTGAATGACTCATTTTTGATATAGATCACCCTGAAATCATAATTTCATGGGTATGCTACTACTAAAACTGTAAACTGTCTTATGTCACTGTTCGGATATTTCTATCCATATTTAATAGGTATAAAACTCAGCATCTATCTTAAATATGTGAAATGCATTGATGCAAATACATTCTGCCTTGAGGCCATTAAAGATGATCTAGTTCAGTTGATTTCTCCCGGGATGCTTGCTAATTAATTCCCCTCGTTCATGTCTTAATTTCTTACGTGTGGTGCGTGGTGGAAAATCTTAACGTTCTCCTGCTGTCCCCTTTTCTCTCTCTGCAGATTCCTGACACCCAGGACATTGCTGACAGCCTGGTTGATGACTTTGTTGTCACAGAATCCGTCTCAGCCGTGGAGGACGCCATTGCCGAGTCTGCTGCTGTCCAGCCGGTGAGAACCGCACAAAGAAGTGTATCATGAGACACTGCAGTTATCATGAAGCGACATATATTTTAAAGCGGTGGTTCCCAACTGGTGGGTCGTGGTCCAAAAGTGGGTTGCAGGTCCATTCTGCATGGGTCGTAAGTGACTCAGGAATGTGTCATGTTTTGCAAAAAACACTATTTTAGAGTCCAGTGAATTTCCAACAGAGCGTTTAATTTTGGAGTGCAGTTTTCTGTTGTAGAGTGACTAACGGATGGCAAAGTAGCTCAACAACATGGCCAAATGCCATGGGGACCACTGTTTTTTAAAGGAATATTTCACTCCACAAATGACCACTCATCCCATGTTATGCTGAATTTGTGAGGAAAACATTTTTGTCTCATGCCTCCTCCAGAGAACAAAAAAATCTAAAAACAGAAAATTCTTGTTAAATTGAGGTCAAAGGGGACCACGTTCACCAGCAGAACTATTGAAACATCACTTTACAAACTGATATTTCATGCAGTGTCATTTATCCAGTTGTATGCCCGGTACTTCCCAAACAGACAAGGAAGTGAAAGGGAAACTTGTCTATCGCTCTCTTCAAAGCCAGACTCCATTAACAAAAATGGTCATTTTACCTTGCTGAGCATGAGAGCTGCTCGTCTACCAGGGCCTTGACCTGAGTTAAAACAAATGTGTTTACAGTTTTGCAGCTAGTAAATGCAGACCCCTTTTTATTTCAATTCATCAAGAATTTTCTCAGTTTTTTGCATGATCCTTTACCAGAGGCATGTTTCAGATGTTTTCATCACAAATTTAATGTAACACATGGTGAGTAAGTCCCAAGAATATTGATGTTTGACACCCCGCCTGTGTGATCTGAATAGAGTGGTAACTTGCGCTCAGTTTCGTGTAATTTGTTATTTAATTTTGAAATGAATGTGACTAAAATGTGGCTGCAACTTTCAGATTAAGAGTGTTTTGCCATTTATGGCACATAATCCATTAGTGTACATTTTCAGCTCAGCTTTTTTAACGGGCATGTTTCTGCTCCTTGTTTGTTGTTCAGGAGATTGAGGAAGTGAGTGACACCCTCAACATCCAGTCAGAAGCTGTTGTGATGCCAGCTGAGCCTGAGCCTGTTGCTGCCCCTGCAGAAGAAATGGTCATTGTAAGTTCCTGCTGTTATTTATATTTTTACAACTATATACAAACAGTATACAGACATTTGTATATGAAGTACAGTACATGCAATTAAACGCATAGTACTAGATGGAGCAAGTCTTTCCGTGCTATTTGTTTTGCTTATCTAAAGGATATATGGGTCTATCTTCTGCATGGTTACAGTGCGTCCTAACCGCCTCTCTCCTCCCTTTCCTTTCTAGGACGCCACTCCTGAGCAGACATGTTTGGATGTGCTGTCAGAAGAGCCTAAGCCAGAAATTTGTGACATGCCATGTCAGATGCAGCTCACTGTGGAGTCTGTGCAGCTCAGCTCAATGGTAAGAGGCACTGCTTTAAAATGAATCGCTCCAGTGTATCAGTTGTGTGGTTATAGTTATTGCAGTGCACTCACCCGATGTAATGTCTTGTTTGCCGCTCAGGAGATGACAGTGGAACCATCGCTGAATGGACACATTGTTCCAGAGGTCTCTATTGAGGGCTAGATGCACATCAAGCAGCTTCGAAGACCTTCTTTTTGTCTGTAAGTTTCTTGTATTATAAGAATACGGAGTTGTTTTTGTGACCTCGCTAGCCTTTGAAATTTCTTGCATGACTCCCAGAAGCCGCTGACCAGATCCCCGTCTTTGTGTTTCTCTCTCAGATTCCCCTTTGGCCATTTGGAGGACTCAAAGTTTTACAGCTGACCGTGTTCATATTTTAGGGCTTACGCCAGGAAATCGAAGGGACATCCACACTTTGAAGTGCCTTTCCGGCCCTGGTTCCTGTCAAAACACCAAACCAGATGCCAACATGCCAAAACCCGCTGCATTCACGGCAGCCGAACAGACTGTTTGTCATAAGTGTGCAGAAATGGAAACATATTGTGGCTCGTTTTTTTTAAAAAAATCCGTTTTTCTTCCTTGAACGCGTGCAGTGAGTTTGTGTTAACAGTGGACGCAGAGGTGCTTGAGAGATGGAGATTTCTTTAATAAATAAATGGCAGTGCCTGATGTTTCTTAGCGTGTTCATCTCTCCAGCACACTGGCTTCCACACCGCAAACACTCACTGCACGTGAAAACTGTAGCGTCGACGACTGTGGCTATAGTTGTACTTGGACCTGTATTCATTATGGTGGGAGGGTCGATTTTGTTTTTTCTTTGTTTGTTTCACATTTCAAATGCGCCTTTTACTCTCAAAGAGACGCATCTACAAACTTCCCCCAGCCTCCATTTCTGTCCTCGTCTCTGTCCTGCAGTTCTCCTCTCTGCCTCAACTAAGTGCCAAAGCTAAGGCTAGTGTGACATTTGAACACAGTTTTAGAGCTTAATGGCCACTTGAAAATGACAGTTTGAGGGGATGAGCTGAGGGGGTCACTTTTTTTTTCTCTCTCTCTCCTTCACTTTTTTATTTCATTTTGTATGGACTGAATCATGTGCTACAGTTTTGTGTTCAAAGTCTGTGATCTGGAGGGGAAATGTAATGTGATCTGGTGATTGGGGGGGTCACTGTTTGGCTGGTGATGAGCTGACTTGGTCCACCTTTGGAAATAAAGCTGTAACTCATTGTAACGCAGGAGTACTGGTTTTACTTTCTACACACACACACAAAATGCAGATGGAAGCAACAGTCTGTGTAGGAGTGGGATTTAAGAGGAAGTTTGTATGACAATCTGTTGCAAAAAATCTTAGTTATGTAACAGTTGCAACAGTTTTTTGACCCAAAGGAAATGCTGAACTCAATTTCTGATCACTAACATCGTGGCATGCAAATGTTTTGGCACCCCTGGTCAGAATTCCTTCCAACTAGTTCAGTAGAATAACTGGTTTCCAAAGGCATGAAGTTAAAGATCAAATATTTCAATATTTTAAGGCAACTATTTTATTTCAATATTGTACAGTTTCAAAATGACAAAAGGGCCTGAGGCAAAGGCTTGGGCACCATGCATGGTCTAACTTGGTGTCCCGGCAAGTATCACAGCTTCTAAATGCTTTTTGTAACCACTTATGAGTATTTAAGTTCCTGTTTGGATTTTCATCCATTCTTCACTGCAAAAGGCTTCTAGCTCTGAGATGCTTGGGCTGTCTTGCATGCACTGCTCTTCTATCCACAGATCTTCAATGAGGTTTAGGTCATGGGACTGTAAGGGGCCATGGCAAAGCCTTAAACTTGTGCCTCTTGAGGTAGCCCATTGTGGATTTCAAAGCGTTTAGGATCATCACCCTGTTGTGTAAGCCGCCATCTCTTCATCTTCACCTTATTTACAGATGGTGTGATTGCTTCCAGAATTTGCTAGAATTAACTGATCCATTCTTCCCTTTTGGCTGAAATTTTCCCTGTGCCACTAGCTGCAACACAAGCCCAAAGCATGATTGACCCACCCCCGTGTTTAACAGTTGGACAGGGCTTTTTTCTCCAAACATACTTTATCTCACTGTATTCAAAAAGTTCTATTTAACTTCATGAGTCCACATAAAGTAGCATCAGGCTTGATTAGATGTCCCTTTGCAAACGTCTGATGCCGACTTTTGTGGTGAGGACAAAGGACAAATTTTCTCCTGCTGACTCTTCCATGAAGGTCATACTTGTACAGGTGTCAGTGCACAGTAGAACAGTGCACCACCACTTGAGTCTGATTAATCCTCCTACAGGTCTTTTGCAGTCAAACTGAGGTTTTGATTTGCCTTTCTAGCAATCCTACAAAAAGCTGTCTCAAAGTTCCCTTGATCTTCCAGACCTCAACTTCACCTCCACAGCTCCTGTTAACTGCCATTTCTTACTTACATTATGAGCTGAGGAAACAGCTACCTGAAAACACTTTGTGATCTTCTTAAAGCCTCCTCCTCTCCCGCTTTGTGGGCATCAGTTATTTTAGTTTTCACAGTGCTAGGCAGCTGTTGGAGGAGCCCATGGCTGCTGATTGACAGAACAAGGCTTCACAAGTATTTATAAAGCTTTCAAAGTTGCATCAGCTGGCCTTTTCTAACGACAGCTGTGAACAAGGGATAGCCTTAACAAGCTAATTACAGTCTGAGACCCTGGTAAAAGTTGTCCGAGAGCTCAAATGTCCAGGGGTGCCCAAACTTTTGCACGCTGCTCCTTTCTTTTAATTCACTCTAAAATTGCACAAAACAAAAATAATACACTTATTTTGCTGCAAATGTTGAAAAGCATGCCTTTTGGAGATCAGTTTATTTGCCTCTCACCTAACTATTCACAGTAAACAAAATTTTGACAAGGGGTGCCCAAACTTTTGCACGCCACTGTAACTGTAGCTGAAGAGACCAAACAATAACCTGGCTAAAATGTTGGAGATTTTATCTAATGTAGTATGTGGATAAGAAGCTATAAAAGTTTGTTTCATGCAGGCTTTGACCATGTGACACTGCTTCATTACATACCAAAATGTTATTTTATCTCAGATGGTTGTCTACAGATACTTCTATTTTGAAATGATCTAGTCATTCTAAGAGACATGGGCGTAGAGTTGGGCTTTTAAATGGATAACTCAAACTACATTAAAATAGTGTCAACTTCATAGTCATTTTTAAACCAGTGGTAATACTTTTGAGTCCTATCTCACACAGGCTCCACCCTCTACTGGACTCTGTGAGGAATACTCCCTCCAATCATGAGCACGCATTTGCCGACTGAATTTACATAAATGAAGTCGGGCAATCAGGGCCTGCCTACCCAAATATGTGAGACACCAAAGTATCAAAGGCAGTACACGATACTGTCTGCCGATTTGTTCACTGGCCGGGTCAATATAATGGTGTCCATTCATCTGGCTCCACCCACTATACCTATAGTGACCAGCAGTGGGTGGAGCCTGTGTGGGATAGAGCAAAGGTTATGATATTGTAACCCTAGTTCTGATGACACAAAGGGCAATCTCTACCTAGGGCCCCTCTCACTCCTACGCCACTTGGTGAAGGATGGTGGGCATGTGTACTGGCATATAGACTGTGGGGTCTGAACAGTTATGTTTACGCATATTTAAGTGGGTAAATGTGTGCTCAGGATTGTAGGAGAGTATGACCCTTAGAGTCCAGTAAATGGCTCCACCTGGGCTACTAGAACTAGGGTTACAATAACATTAGCATCTGCAGTTAATCAATACCATTTCTTTCATTTAAGTCTGAGCTACCTCTCCAATTTGTTTTATAAATTCTCATGATAATCTTTGTCTATAGTTTGTGAATGTGAAGCTGCAGCAAATCTTCAAAATAAAGACAAAAAAAAACAACACCAAAATATTTGCCTCAAATCAAAAGATTTTCTTTTTTTAATTATTTTGCTTTTGCATTGAAATCTACATTCATATTAGTATGATGTAATTTGGTACAGTAAACACTGCCGATGTGCGGTTTTGAAATTCTCCCTCTTTATACTTTGATGATACTGTCACAGAAAATTTCAAGCATCAGTTTGTTTATTTTTTTTCTTTTGTTTTCTTACGTAGGTTTACTGGCCCCTCGTGTTGGAATAGTAACAAAAATGTCAAAATGCAAAACACAAGCAAGAGGGGGAAAAAAGTAACGACAAACAGAAAGACAGACCGAACAGACAAATGATAAACACATACTGCTCAACAACAGAGAGGATATATATTTGTAAAAGCACATTCGTATTAATAACAGATGCTTTGGAATGAAAACAGCAAGAGAGGCTCAATGTCATCAACCAACGACCTTCCCACTCAGCACATTCCACTTATATATTATCTGAATTTTTTTTTCCACTTGTGCCATTAATAGCATGAATACATGTCAGAACAACCCCCAACCCTCCGAAAGAAGGAAAAAAAACCATAATAATAAATAAGAAAACAGGTGATTTGATTGGTCCATGAGGTAAAATGTGAAATAAAAAATAAAGGGAAAGAAAAGCAGAGCAAGCAACAATTGGAAAGATTGATGGAAACACAAACGTCCACAAAATCAAAAGTGTGGGAGAGGCTGGAAAACATTAAATTAAGATTGTGACTGCAGACAAGAAAGCATGATGTCCAACAGGGTTTCATTAATTTCTCCGTGAAAGAAACACACACACACACACACACACACACACGCACGCACGCACGCACGCAATCACACAATCATTCACGCGGTCGAGCATGTCGCTCAGTAACACATTAGTCTGCAGCCTCGACAAAGCCACTTGATGGATGATATTCTGATATTTACACTGAAGTGATGATTAACTGACAAAAAGCTCAGAATGACCCCCCCCCAAAAAAAAATACAAGAAAAAGTAAAAACCAAGATTCAATCAGCATATTCTCTTTTCATTCCTTCACTTTTTGATCTTGTCCACTGAACTCGGCGCCGGAGGTGGGTGGGGCTTGCAGAGACAAAGAGAGGGGTTGGTAATGACAGTGATGATGGAGACGCTCGAAAGCAATGAGCAGCATGAGTGCTGAGTCTGCCACTCAGCGTCATCGGGCTCTGTTTCTGCTACAAGAAAAAGAGCACTTCGATAAAAGAGCCACCGCCCGTTTGGACTACCCTGGTTTGAAATCAAACACACCGACCCCCCCTCCCTGTTGTTCAGAGGCGTGGTGTGGGAGAGCATGCAGTCAGCTACACAGTATAGCCTGAGTGGGTGGAATTGAAAGAGCACTTCAAAAAAACACGACAGACTGCCCGCTTCGGTTTATATGGGGCTCCAAAACAAGTTTCTTTGTCAGAAGTTTAGGATGCAGGTTTTAACATCAATCTGAGGAGTGTGTGTGTGTGTGTGTGTGTGTGTGTGTGTGTGTGTGTAGCCATAACTGTTATGGTAGAAGCAGCACTAGTAGTGTTCAGCAGGCAATAGTCTTGTCTTTCTGGAGAGGAATGGCTCAACAACAAACCCAAACCACCACTGACCTCAAAAGGTGCACTTCAAAGTATTAATGGGCATTATCAACAGATCTATGGTCGTTCAAAATCCTGCTTCTCCATTTGAGGCGGGATAGTTTTTTGTCCGTTGTTTGCTGTGGCTGGTTTGTCGCACAATTCATCAGCAACGTTCGCTAAGCTTAAAAACAACACTCCATGTTGGCCGGCATGCTGGAAAATGTACAGCCGTGTTTATTTTATTTTTTTTAACCAGTCAGTGAAGTGGCTGGTTGTTTGCAAAAGTGCTCAACAAAGTCACCAGCCACAGCCAGAATTTAGCAACATCTCATTAGTGTGGGCTCGTTAAATCTTTTCATCAGAATACCACTGTCATGATAATCTTATAAGTCCTTGTACTTATTATGTAGTACTCATTTCCACTCTGTCTTCCTCGTGTGATTGTCACCCATCCTTCCCTCCAGATGTTTGCAGCACCACTCAGGCAGTCGTACAGGTAGGCAGTGAGTTTCAACAACTATCACAATGTTTGGTTTTTTTTGCCGGCCGTTTATGAACCAGCGAGGAGATTTTCACCACAGCCGGACGTGAGGCAAAAGGTCTTTTTTTCCTTGACTGTAGAAAGAGAAGAAAGAAAAGAAGGAAGAAGGGAGTGAAGGGAATGGTAGAGAGGACACCTCTCAGAGGCTCTGCGCCCCCTAAGGCCCAATGTGGGCTCAGTCCTGTCCAATCTGGCCCAGTCTAACCCTTGTGTGTGGTTAGGCTGAATCCAGTCCAGTCTGGTCTGGTCTGGCTGGGATGCAGACCAGGTGTTCTAAAAGAGTGCTTTGGATCCCTGGTTCTCGAACTCTGACCAGGCGTCGTTCAATTCCATAAAGATCATCTTAGCGTAATCCTCATAAGACTGGCCTGTTGCCTGCACAGAGAGACAGAGAATGAGTATTAAATTTTGTCTTGTCATCTCCTGGGAAACGATGTTTGCTTTTTGTAGTACCGCACCTTATCTGGATGGACAATCAGCACAGCCTTCCTGTAGTATTTCTTCACCTGGTCGGGTGTCACCAGGTCGGCCATGCCCACAGGCCTCCAGCGGGTTTCACCCTCCCACAGCACAGTGTGCAGAGTTGACAGCAGCGCTCGGATGTTTCGCTCCTTCCCCTCAATCCAGTCCAAGATCTGCAGCATGACAATAAATTAATAATTTCAATACCTTTTTTAGACTTTTTTTAAGACCTTCCAAAAAAAATGACCTCTGATTGTTGCGTGAATTGCCTAAAAAAGTTTCACAGTAAATCAGAGAACAGGGATATTATTATTGCCACGGGTTATTTGAAATGGACAAAGGTATTCTTTACTGGTGAGTTAAGGGAGAATAGCTATCATGTAATTAAAATAGAAAACATCTCCGACAAGGAAATAGAAAGCCCGACGTGCAATGAATGGAGACCTATTATCCTGCTTGAACACAAATGACTAAATTCTTTCAACAATGTGACTCAAAATAATGATAAAATAGATTTCATTGATGTAAAATAATATGTTGATGGTGGCATTTTCCACCGGTCCACTGCGCTCTGAGTCTGGTGTCGGTGTCTGCTCTGAGTCACGCATCTGTCTGCTTGCGCTGCAGTGCGTGCCGAGGGTTTTAATTTTTAGTGTTAAAAATCAAAAGTTAAACACTACTTATCAGCAACCAGAAGTGTTTTTTCATTTGTGAATATTTTTATCGTAATTCTAGGGTTGCAAGAAACTACCTTTTCGCCATAATTTGCAAGTTATTAACTTTTTTGGACTTTTTTTTTTCGCTCAAAAATTGCAGATGCAGCTCTGAAAAAAAAAAAAAAAAGCTATTTACAGCGACGCCAAACAGCAAGTCTGGGGAGGAGGAACCAAGTTTGAGTGTTGTTTTTCTAAACAGTGTCCCATAATTCCTGCGTAGTATACCTTTAAGCTTTATTTATTCAGGTAAGTTTCAGCACAAGCCGTTTTTCTTTCTTTTCAGGAACACTCTACGAACACACATCAACATCTGGAAGCTGCCTGGTACAACCACTGGGGGTTGAGGACCTGGCTCAAAAGGTACCTCAGGGGTGGTAATGCCGCCACAGTCACTTCTCCCTACTAGACATATTCTGCAACTCCCAGGATCTGACGGCGACCCTCCAGTCATGGGCAAATGCATTAAATTCACATTTCACCCACTAACATTGTAACATTTCTTTCACATATGTATTTAATCTGTTACCTGTAATTTAAGTGGATCAATGTCTTTTGTGATCTCCTGTCTCCTCATTTCAGCGATGGTCCTTGGTCCCTTCCTATCAGGCCTCGAGGCAAAACCCTGAGTTGACAGCAGGTCCTCAAAATCGTCCTCCTTTACCTTCGGTTTGGGGCCTGCGGTACAAGAGAGCGCAGAGAAATTACAGTCTGACACAATACTGTCCATAAATATAACAAATTCCTTTAATTTTCATTCTCCTTTTTCAGCCACTGGTGAATTCCAGTGCTACTAATCACATTTACTCATTTCTGTAAGCTGAGGAAAACCATATCTTAGTAATATTTGAGTAATAATTGTGTTAAATCAAACATAAAAATGACTCGATAACGAATCCCTTCTCCTCCACTCAAACGTCTCTTACCAAATCCAGGCCCCCGAACTCCTCTCTCCTCTCTCCCACCAATCACACTCGAGAAGTTGAGGTTGTAGTTGGGTTTAGTGGGCTGTGCGCCTGCAGACTGAGATGCAGGGGGTGCTTTGGGTGCAGGTCCTTGTCCTGATCCAGCCATCCAAGGTTTGCTCTGGGCTGAAGCGGGTCTTGCTGACTGCCAGGCCTGGGCTTGAGGCTTAGCAGAGGAGGAGGTGGAGGAGGAGGGAGTCTTTGCACTGAAAGAAGGCCCGGAAAAATTACTGCTGGAGGAACCTGCAAGAAACAAGGAGAAATTAAAGTTAGTTACTTGAGATGAACTCATGAGTGAAGATTTGTCTGATAAGGGCATTTTCCTGTTTGGGATCACTGCTCACAGTCAGCACAGTATCACCTTTACCAGCCACTGGATATGTGACCAGGCCTCTTACCTGGTAAATTTGTGCCCAGGTTTCCGAGGTCGGCGAAGGGATCAAAGGTCTGAGACTTTGCCTTCGACATAGACGAAGCACTAGAAGCTACAGAGAGTAACAATACGCGAGTTAGATTTTTCTTCTCATGAATTTCAAGATAAGCTACAACACAAATTCCTACATCATGTTCCTCCACCCACCTGCGTTGGTATAACTGGGTTTGCTGGCGGTGGCACCCATGCTAGCGTTGGTGCCAGCTGCCCAGCTGTCCCACCCTCCCAGCAGGTCTGGTTGGCTGGCTGATGATGTCATCTTAGGGGTATCATTCACTAGCTTATCTGTTAAGACACAATATAATACAGTTTCACAAATTAAGTTTCTTTTGCATGTTGCCATCCGCCATGGCTTGCAGCAGGCACCAATAGAGGAAGAAATGTGACACCCGCTTTAGCGTCTGCAGAAAAGAAGAAAATGGTTTGTCCAGCAAAACTGAGATAACTGAAAGACCCCCTCTAATAAAAATCAAGTTTTTAACTGTCTGTATGGTGCTTCTTATATGTAAAATGACAGGGTTTCATATGTCACATACCCAAGGAACCAATTTCGTCAACTTGCGTGTAAGGGCTTTCCATATCATGAGCATAATGCTACAGTGAAACAAGGGTTATTGGAGGAGAAGCCTGGCAACGAATCAGTTTCACTTTGATTAAGATACTGTAGGTTTGCTGCTGCTCAGGTGCAATGAAGTGTGTGTAAATAATCAATATATCTCCTAAAGGAGACTGGGATATGATGAGGCGGCAGACTGGCATTGGACAGTTGGGAAATGGTGCTGTAGCTGATGTACTCACTGAGGTTGAAGAGGCTTGTGTTGGAAGCAGGAGCGGGGTTACTGTGAGCTGAACCTTCAGAACCCAACAAGTCTCCAAACAGGTCTGGACCAGAGGCCTGCCGAGATGAACCCACGGTGGAGCTGACACCAGAGCCAGACCCCATCCCAAACGGATCAAACAGGTCGCCCATGGCTGCAGGGAGGGAGAAAAAATGCATTAACTTGAAAGTTTTCTTTTAAAACAAAGCAGACGGCACTTATTAAGCGTCAGCCCTTACATTTTGAGTCTGATGTGGCCCCACTGGCTGGCCCACTGAAGAACAAGTCTTCCTGCACCGCTCCTGTCTGACCACCAGGGGGTGCAAACAGGTCGTTGAGGAGGTCGCTGTTGCTAGATGCAGCTTTCATTCCTCCCTGGGCTCCTTGATGAGGAGCAGAGGAGGACGATGAGGACATGGACGGGTCAGAGTTCAGTCCCAAGAGGTCAGCTGTGTCACCGACAGGAGATTCCTGGGCTTCAGGAGGGGAGGTCTGAGGGGAGGAAGGGACAACAGGAAAAGACAGAAATGATTAGAAGGGTGGAGAAAGAACATATTTTGGCTCTACTGATAAAGAAAGTCATACTGTCTCTGCCCACCTGGAAGTCAGCATCAAACAGCGGCTCGCTGGGGTCACGTGACAGTGGCTCCCCACTGGGGGCAGAATAAGAGTAGGACTCTCCTTCTGATTGATCGCTCACATCCTCCTGGTCATTCATAGATCCTCCTCCTTGACTGTCTGAGGCATCTTGAGGGCTGCCCACATCTACAAATACAGGAAGCTGCTCAGTGGATATTTTAAGACACCTGATGTTGCTGTGGAATCACTCAGTGAGGGGGAGGGTGGTAAATCAAGAGGTCAGGGAACGTTTCATGGTTTGACTCCTCAGAATACTGAGGCTGCGTGGGGGAAAAAACATAGATGATTTTGCCAAGAAATTTTAAAGCTAAAATATCATCACAAGAACAAAAGTGCCGTACCTTCCCAATCTAGTGTCTGGAAGAAGTTGTTGGCGTTGTTATCGGTGCTCACAGGAGATTCTGTTTCTGTTGCAGTGGAGCCTTCGGGGGTCTGAGCTGGCTGGGGCGACTCTGAGTCATAAAATGCTGAGGAGCCTGGCTGACGAGGCAGCTCGGGCTTACCTGTGGTGATTAAAGTTTCATGTTTAGTTCATACGCATGAGTAAATTAGAGAAAACTGTCGAAAAACATGCCTCCAATGAGGAGAGAAAGATGTCGCAGTAAAGCAAACCCTAGAGCCTGGATTTCACAAAGAATTGCCACCTACCAAATTTGCTGAGGATTTCCTGCTGCTCATCGCGAGAGGAGAAAAGGATTTTGGGGTTGAGGCCCTTGGTTTGGAAGCCCTCCCAAGGAGGGGTCTTGGTGGTGGGTCTGTCTCTGGGTTCCACCTCGATGTCCAAGTTAACCTGGAACAAGTCTGGGTACTTCTCCTGGATGTCACAG
The DNA here is from genome assembly GCA_035609425.1 of Epinephelus awoara. Taxonomy (NCBI): domain Eukaryota; kingdom Metazoa; phylum Chordata; class Actinopteri; order Perciformes; family Serranidae; genus Epinephelus; species Epinephelus awoara. Next base: position 11,808,447 of record CM069302.1, on the reverse strand, counting down.
GCGTCTAAGTCATACCTGATGAAAAACAATAATATGCAGCTTATTTAACAGTTAATTAGAAAGCAAGAAATGTGTTGTAGTTGACATTATTGTAAAGGAAATAAAAAATCTGAAGCTTTGAGTGTCAAAGAGATATTGTGTACACACTTGGCAAACTTGACAGTGGTCGCATTTCTGGGGACAAAGCCTGTGTGGAACTGGATCTGAAACATCTTCATGGATGCCATCTGAAACACAACATTAACTTGTTTAAGATAAGCTTTTTTGTCCAAAATGTTTTCACAGTTGATGTGTTGCACTTAAAGTGTAGCCAGGGTACTTTTAAACCTGGCCCCTATTTCACATGTTTTTGTGCCCAAGAGACAACAATTTTTTAAATGTACTGAGCGAGAAGGCTGCAGCCGGCAGCTGCAAAACAGGCTGCAATGTAAACACTTAAATTACTCTTTATTACTACTCCAGTGGGTCTGGCAATAGTAATTTTGGGGCTGTTACCGTTAAAGAAAAGGATCTTACTCTTTAACAAAAAGGTCTATCTCTGTAAGGATCCTTTCCACAACATTGTCACACACTTAGAATAATAATCAGAGCCCGTCAGTGACAAAAACAAGTACTTAAAGTGAATGTAACTTGATGATACAAACATGCCCTGAGTAGTCAGCTGGGTTTGCCGTGCTGTCTGCAGCCCTGTCGCTCAATACTGGATCAGCTTCAAAAACTGTTGCCTCTGTTAGTTACTTAGAACAAAACCCTGGGAACAAAAGGGTCCAGGTTGAAAAATTCCAAAGTTACCCTTTAATTTTGTGAGTGTGTGTACCTTAGCCTGTAGACGTCCTCCCAGTGTGGATCTTGCATGGTAGATCACCACCAGCACATCTCCTTGGACTGTCACATTGAGGGGAATCTCCGCTCTCCCATCCTCCATCTTAAAGTCCCTGTGAGGAACAAAAGCGTGAGAGAGACAGAGAGAGAATGAATAATTGAAACAGCAACATTTGTTTTACTGCTTTTATCCAGGGACAGCTGACAGGCGTTTGTGTGTGTGTGTGTGTGTGTGTGTGTGTGTGTGTGTGTGTGTGTGTGTGTGTATGAACTTACTTCATCTTGTCGTACTCCTGTGATGTGGTGAGGACTCTCTCGTCTCCAACATAAACTTCACAGAACGGCCTGCACCCGTTACGCTGCTTGTTGAACAGCGGCACAGGTGTCATGACGATGGAGCGAATTGTTATGGGCTTGCTGTGGGGGACGATGGGCTCCTCTGCCATCATGTCGCACATATACTCTATATACCTGCAGCAATCAAACGCAAAATCAGGATCAAATAGGAGGCAAAAGCTTGAGTCTATTTCATGATTTCTAAGGTCAAACCAAATATGACAAAATTCTAACCAGTCTGTTTTTGTACCTCTTGTGTGAGGGTGCTATACCAGGCGGGCAGCGTTTCATTGAGAACATGTAGACAGCCGCCTCAGCTGTGGTGAAAAGGCGACAGAAACACAGGAAGGAGCAAACTGCCACTGCTGATGCTGCCCTGCCGTCCTGCAGAGAGAAAAGATGAAGGTGACAATTAAAGATACTGCAGGTGTTACAGTCCTCCTTATTTTCTCATCGTCTACTTCAATCATGACCTCCTTCCGTTGGAACATGCATGAGGGACTAAGGCTACGTTCACATTACAGGGCTTAATGCTCAATTAAGACTTTTCCCCGAGATCATACCTTTCTGCCGAGACTGTTCACATTTATGTTCTAAGCGACCCATATGTGACATCAGTATGAATGGATCTTTGCCCTGACATGCTTCACATGTGAACAATAACATCACACAGAAGTGGATTGGAACAACAAAAAAGTCACAACACCAGACACAAGAAATTGCGGAAAAAAAGAATAACATTTGTGACAGCCTTCTGCAGTTTCAACTGAGCGCTCGGAAACTGTACAGAGTGTGTTCTGCACCTGCACAGTAAAGTCTGACGTGTAAGGGAAAATGTTTTAGGACCACAAATAAAAGTGGCTGGGGAAAAAAAACAAACAGATTTCTGTATCCACCCTAGTCTGAAAAAATAAGATCTGTATCACATGAGAGCAAAAAAAAATTGGATTTGTGCCACATTGGTTGTAATGTGAATGACAGCCCAAGTCATTAGTCATCTAGTAGGTGGTGAGAAATTACTCACCAGACAGTGTACTATACAGATGTTCCTCTGGTCCTGTTTGAGCCATAGATGCATGTTCTTACACACACTGTAGAGGCTGCGGAGGTTGGGGGCACGGCGCACTTGCCAGTTACACTCTGAAACCTACACACACATACAGACACACGTGAATATAACAAGAATCTTGTAAAGCTGTACACAAATGTAGGGATAGTCCTACTTTATATATTATATATTGAACTTAACAAACGATCCACTCAAAGCAATGACATATCCATACTAAGACAGGGGAGTCTGGTGAAGTCACACTCTGACACACATCCACCTGCAAAAACGGTGCACAAACACACGCTTCATACCCTGTTGTGGAATCGAGAAGGCCTGTACGACCGTCTGGAGAGGTTGTAGACAGCATAGTGGCCAGCATGACGTGAGTCCAGGAAGAGACGGACGTCCTCAATGTTGTTTTTTATTGCTGACTCCACCCCCTCTGCTGGGAAGGACATGACTACACACACAAATACAGAGAAAGATGAGTAAATATTCCATCACAGGTTTATTCCTTTCTCCAAATGTTTAACAGTATCGAAGATATAATGTCACATCACTTTTACATAGGTCACGTGTGAATGGAATCATCTCTGACATCATTGTCATCATGTAATCTACAACAATGATTTAATGACAACATCTATGCAGGTAAAGAGGGTTAAAAAGGTGCCTACCTGCTATTCTGGAGGTGATGTATGAAATATCTAGGTCCCCTTTGGCATAGCTGTAAGAGATATTACAAGCGCACTTATGAGAGGAGTAGGTAAACAACACAGTAGGGAGGACAAACACAAATCACTACAAGAAATAAAACAGTTTGACTAATATCTGGGAGACTGCACAGATACAGCCATTAACAAACAGCTGGTTCAGTAACAAGAAAGCTTCAATTACGGTATACTAATATGACTCTGGATCTGAAACCGCAAGGCTGCAGGATGGAAATCTTCCTAATAGATGTCTGAATGGGCATCTCTGCCCGGGCTACCACACAATGCAGATTTTCAAACAGTTTTAATGAGGGCCGTTCCACAATCATGCAAACTGTGGGGCTAAAAAAAAATGTTGTCTTAATGTAACACATGCATCTGGCAGGTGCATGGGAGTATCATTACTGCCAATAACGTCTTGGTATATCACTATTATTGGCAGCTATTACACGGCTTCCGATTCTGATCAGTCAGTTCTGATCTTAGATGCTTATTGAAAGCAATAAAATCTTTTTTTTAAATCATTAGAATAATTTTTTTGTCAATATTTTGTGACAATTATAGTAGCCATGTAATAAGCAGGACAATGTACAGGGAACGAGTCATTATTGCAAAATTATCCCCTGTCAGAATTTATTTCTCAGTGACAACCCACTCCCTGTACGTTATCCCTTACTTAATTGAAGTAGAGTGCATGGAATTTTACAGCAAACAAAATCATATTGGAACACTGACAACAGCAAAACAATGCAATATGATTCCAACCAAATATTAGAATTGAGTACACACAAACTGTAGGCCAAGCAGAGAATTTAATCTATCTATGTTGATGACACTCAAGTGTATTTGTGTGGTGTCAGGACAGACAGGTAATGCCAGTTAAGACACAGATTTAGCTGAAATGGTGATTAAGTAAGCAGTGGAGCCAAATTCACTCATCCATTCAATCAGTCATTCATATAGGCAAGTGATTCCCAACCATGGGTTCACCTGCCCGGGGGAACATGGAAAGATTGTAGCTCAATTACTTTGGAAAAAAAATAAGGAACTTATAATTAGATTAACAAAAAAGAACACCCAGAATGATCCATATATTGTGTTCATCAAGTGCATTAAAAGTTAGAAAGTGAGCAGAGACGTTAAAACAGTTAAAAGTGATGAATAAATGGTTATAACAGATACCTAAAGGTATGGATAAGTTGTTAAAATCTAAATAAATTAGACAGATAAATGCTGAAATGGCTTCAAGTAACGGAATAGCAGTTCAAGTCGCTAAAAGTAAACGAAAGGTTGAAATAAATAGATGTATCAAGGAAGGGGTGCTTGAGTTCACCTGACAGAGCTGGGAGTACATCTGACAGAAAAGGTTGGGAACCAATAAAAGATAACTTTGATGCTTTCAACCTGCTTTTTACACATTTTAGAGTAAGTAATTATAGTTGACAGCAATTTTTGAAATTGGCCCAGTATTGAGAGAGAATGCATTGCAATTTAATGTTATTGGACTACTGCACAATCTATTTACATCTCAATTTAAATAAACAGTAATTTTATCATTGCAAAACATACTTTAAGTCAATGGAAACAAAATAAAAGTCACAAAAATCACCTTGGTTTGTCTTTCCACTGTTCCAACAATCACCAACTCTGGTTTGGTTGAAATAAACCTTTAATTCACCCAGTTATATGTGAAAATATGTTGGCTTATTCATTTTTACAGATAGATATACCTGTTTTTTCCCTTGTTACCTGTTTGTCTATATACGAGTGTCTTTGATGGTTATGGATACAGATATACTGCATGCTGTTCATTTGTTTTGATATTTGATGTCTATTGCTTAATATATACAGTATTCATTTACTATGTATTTTATATTATGTCAGAACCACATTCAACTATCCACAAACTATATGGAGCTTGTGTGTTGATTGTGTGGCAAGAAAAAAAGGATAATCGAAACAGAAAGTGACATTTGGTTTGTTCTAACCAGACACCCTTCAGTGAACCTGGATTTCTATACTAATCAGTTACAGCCATTGGTACTGGGGTAGCACCACTGTGTCTCCTGCTTTTACACTTATTCTTGAACAAGAAGTTCTACCTCTATAGGGGGTCTTTCCATAATGTTTTCAGGCACGTTTAATACCAAAAACAAGCACTTTTAGTAGATGTAATTTAACAGTGCACAAATGCCCCGAGTGGTTACAATGCAGCCCTTTTGCTCCTGCTGCTGGCAACAGCGGCCTTGCTGAATACTGGACCAATTTCAACAATGTTTGTTCCTATTAGTCAATTAGACACAATGTGGGAAGATAGAAAAGTACCAAAGTTACCCTTTAATAAGGCTATGGATAAGGCTGTCTGCTTTGGAAAGCTTAAAGCTGTTAAACCCTTTTGTCATTATCATTATATGACTGTCATTATATGACTAGTTTAACACAGGCGGCTGAATTAAAAATAAATCATTGACTGAAGCAGGTGGTTTAATGCACCTTTCAAACAAAGTGTATCATTGCTACACCACCAGCTCTTTAATTTCTAACCTCTTATTGACCGGCCCATTAATTTCCTGTACCATGCACAGAGAGTATGTTCCGGTTGTTCTGTCTTTTGCAGCTATCGTTTTTCTAATCACCTGACCCTTCCATTCACTCTTCAAATGATACTCATCTGTCCATTCATATGACACTCTGCATTCATGCAACTGAATTACTGAATGTGTGATGTTAGGATCAGCAAGCTGTGATGGTGGACACGGCACAGCAGAAGGCTTAGTAGGGTTTCTCTTCCTCTAAATCAAACACAGACTACAGGAGCACACAGAGCAATGCATGAGCTGACGCACTTCACTGACCCATATTTACCTTGGGTTGCTAGGTGATGGACACATAGTGGGACCATGAGGGGTTGGGACAGAGAAAAGAAACAACAAAAAATAAACAAAACGACTAAACAAATGGAACAAACCGATGAGAGAGTAACCAAATGAAACATCAAACCTGAACGGACATGGGTAGAGTTAAAGGAACACTTTGCTTATATCAGTCATAGGGGCCACCTGTCTGTGACATCAACAGTCAATGTCAATGATTGCTGCAGCCAAGTGGAGCAGACTAGATTATTCCCACCATCCACTGACTTACTCGCCTGCCAGCTGGTGAGCGGACTACAAAGACAGATAACTCAGAGTGTCAGAGCGGGGAAGCACGTCTCAGACAGCCGAGCGGCAAAATGTTCCTTTTAAAAAGGTAAAACTGGGGGGCAGGGTAGGTGTGAGTATAAATGCTTACATGGACAATTTGCAGGTGGACAATTATCAACATTTAGTTTAGGTTGATGCGACTGCGATGAAACATGATGATTGATAACTGACCATGAGTGCACACTTTCAGTACGCTAAATTTAAAGTCTACATTTAGCTGATTTTTCACCATCATCAAATTGCATTTAATGATTACCAAAGCAAACATGGTGGTGGGATTGCCTTATTTAGATAAGTGGGCAAATGGGAGGTTGCAGCGGCTCGTGCAAAATGTGAAAGGTTTAACTTAAAGTTCAGGCAACTTTACAGGCTGGCAACTTAAAAATAATGTGGCTCATGAGATCAGTTCAGCAACACATGCCCTTAATATGCCGAGTGAGCAAAGAACTGACTGTCAGGCTGAATGAATAAAGCATGAGTGCTAACATAACTGTAATGACAATAAAGATTAACTGAAAATGGGATATGAATAAATACAACAATGATAATCATTGCAACAGCGTTGAAGCATCTTACCTGGCTACTGACTGGATGACCTTAGAAGAAGTGTCCTTTATGTTGGTAAGGAATCGCTCAGTTCCTCCCCGTAAGATATCAAAGAGGCCGCTGCCCGCCTGATCAGGATCGTATATGCCTGTAGGTGTTGTCGGGGAAAAAGAGAGAATGCAAAATATGACAGATTTGCAGACGTCATAGCACTGGCATTGGGTTTAGCTAGAGATATCAGCTAACATTGCTTCATGTAAAGAAAAGGCTTTACAAAAGTAGCAGTGGGGCACAGCATAGGTATGGAAACCCTCATGACCCTATATGTTAACTCACACTGTCACAACATTATTTTTCCTCTTTCTTCTCTTATTCAAACATATCAAACTTTATTCAAACTAGTTTCAGCTAGCATGCATACATTGAGGGAGAAGCTGCGGAAGCATGCTCACTCACGATAACTGCTTTTACACACGCACACACTTCGCAACAATAAAAAGTGGTAAATACACTGGATAGAATCAGCTGCTTTCAGCTGTGGTGGAGCTGCCAGATGTTGAAATACAACAACAGGCAGAGGACTCAGGCTGACCCAACACCATCAGGTCAGATAGTGTGAATGGACAGAAGGACTGCAGCCGCTCCTCAACAGAGAGAGAGCAAACATCTTCTGCCTTTCGACAGATGGTTGGCCGTGCATAAATCCTCTTATTGGACGGTACACAACCTGCACGTGTGCGTGTGTATGCGTATGGTTGTTTGTGTGGAGAGAAAAGCCTATTATGCTTATTTGGAAAAAAAAGGGTACAGATAAACGACAGAAATATAATTTTCTCACAAAGTCCGTGCTCTTAATTTTAATCAAATATCCTAAAACAGAATAATGAGCCATATTTCGAGCTTGTGTACTTTGCCTCAGCCTCTTCAGACATACTGAAGGGTATGAAAACACCATAGTGCCAAATGCCAGTATGTGGTCTGTGGCTGTAAAGTTTGTTTCTCTAACACCTATTTTGGCAGGTAATCAATCCTGTGAGTGTTCTTTTCTATTCTGCTACAGATTAATATTAGAAAACTTTATAAACTGAGCAAGCCAGCTGTACTTATGTAAAGCTCATCTCACTGAACATATTGCACAAGCTACACGAGAGCCTTTTGGCCTCGGGTTTACACTCAAGATCAAACAAGGTTAGTGGGTTACAGAGTAACTAGAATACGGTGCTTACACATGGAAGCAGTGACTGGAACCAGACTATACTGCTCTGTTACTGCTTCCTAATGACTGAGAAATGCGAGATGGGAAATTTATGATGATTCTATAAATCATCATCAAGGCTTATATGATAATTTCTCAAACATTTGAGGATCTGGGACTGATCTACTGGCTGCTGGTCATGAGTAAATTAACCTGATTACTTATTAACATGTGTGACTCTCAGTGATATGGGTGGGGTCTTGGGAGCGTGGATATGTGAGGACATGTGTCCCTGGCTGATTAGAAATGAGGGATGGTTTAATCACACTGAAAAGGCATAATTTAGCCAAAAATGTCACTTTTGGAAACAAAACACCGACATGACGCTACTGCTCTGTTTTAAGAGAGATTTCGACTTCACACCTCCCCTATCTTTATGTGTAAACACTTCACGTAAGGGACAACAAACACAAACCTCAAATACTGTCCCAAACCCACATGGAGCATATTATTGTCATGCACACAAACCTTTACCTGCATTGTTGTGGACGTTGTGGATCTGCATGGGCGGCTGGGCTCCGTTGTTGCCAAAACCTCCGTTCTGCTCCAGCAGCTGCAGACATTCATAGCCGTCAAACACTGGACGCCAACAGTAGTACGCACTCAACATTGTTACAGGTAAGTCAACAAAATGCGGACTAAGTTGACAGTAGCCGGGAGCTATGCTTTTGCCTACGACGATCAAAGCAGATTGTCCTTCAAAATGCAAAAAATGGTCATTTTAATGTTTTTTTTTAAAATAATGCCAAAAATTGCAAAAATTCCCAGATTCATCCCAGAAACAAATTGGCCACGACCACAAATACAGGAACAGAAAAACAGCACCAATCAAATCCTGATTGTTAAGCAACAGGTCTCCTCTCTGTCCCTTATGTGCAATCCCCAGCGCAAAAGAATCCCAAAAAGTAGCACAATTGGAACACTTCAACTGAAAAAATAGTCTGTGTCAGACGCGCTCGATAAAACTATTTTCAGATGACTCCTGGAGTGTCTGTGTTAAAGGCAGCCAGACAGCCTCTGCGTCTCGCTTCCCCTCCGAGATGTCTACCGCATTTCCCTCTCAGTATTTCACTTCCATCTCTGCTCCCTTCCTTCACAAGTTTTCTGCTCTCCCTCCTCTCTGCTCCATCGCACAGTCTGCCTCTCCATATGTCTGTGCTGTGAAGCAGCAGAGAGAGGAGGAGGAGGAGGAGAGGAAGAAGAGGAAGAAGGAGGATTATAATCTCCTTATGTCCAGCAGGGAAACCCCTTCTTAACCCTAATCAGATCAGCGATTGCTAAATCTGCCCTCACTCTGCACATATTTACCGGCCTTATCAAGATGCAGTTTGGTGAAAAAATTGGGTGGGATACGGAAAAACTGATTTTCCTACAGTGGTAACCAGTGTATGATTCCCAAAAAAAGGAATATACTTAAATATTCATACTTTTAATTGTGACAGAAACATAATTCAGGATAGGTACACTGGCTCAGCTTTACGTATATCAGTCAAGGGTTCATTGCACACCAGGACGTTGTTTGAAGAAATAAGAATGAGTGTAAATCTGGAGATTTCTGACACTGAAATCAGCTTTTCATAGTCTTAAATCACAACTGCGGCTGTGGATTTGGTGATAAGTACCAGGATTTGTGTTAAGAATCATAAGTGGCTGTGGCTACTTAGTTGGTCACGGCCAGCCACCATGCAGGATAAAATGCTTATCTATCCCAAAACCTTGGCGAAAATCTCAAATCTGATTAGCTCCTGTGGGTGGTAGATGAAAACCCCCCAAAACAAAACAAAGAAAGTTTTTCTGCCACCCTCAAAATACTGCTTTACGACTGAAGTGTTGGTATCACTTCATGTCCCAGTTGCACCCATTTTCCACCTCTACATGTCTCTGTCTCTTTGGACCCACTAGGACCAAGCCAGCTGGGAGCAGAGGAGCCTGGGAAAGGGAATACAGACTCCTTTGAGCCTGCCTGTGTGTGTGTATGCGAGTGCGCGTTGGTTGCTTTTGAGAATGAGTGTGTGTAACCACACCAGCAATGTGAGAGAACGAGTGTGTGTGCATGTTTACACACACAGTGGAGGAGGCCGTGTGGTCGGCCTGTCAATAGCCTCTCAGACACCGAGGATGTGCCCCTGTGTCTCCGCAAATCAACTTGTTTACTCCAAACTGCACCCGGGGAAAGTTGCCACCCTACGTAATACCTCACGCAGAAGCAACTGGACAGTCAGAGATAAGAGAACAATTTCAAATGCATTCTCATTTGTCTCTTGTCGAGAAGAACAGAATAATTTAGCAGCCACAGGCATAATTTCCCTCCATTTCCCTGGTGACACTCTCAGAAAATCTGCTATCTCTTTGTTTTCACCAAGACCCAGTGACTTTCACTTCAAGATAAGGGCTTGAAATATAGCATCAAAAACAGCAACATAACAGCACAGCACGGTGCTTAAGATAACATAACTACTTGATGGTGAAAAGATTTGGAGGAGTTTTACTGTACTGTCACCTCTAAAAGGGTAACTGGTATGTTTTTTTAACCTGGACTCTATTTTCCCTGTTTTGTTTCAAAGTGACAAACAATTCTTGAAATTAGGCCAGTATTGAGCAAGACTGCTGCAGCCGCACAGACATCTCTCCTTGGCTCTGCCTTCCCTATGCTCCTTCTATCTACCTATGCTCTTTTCTACCTTTCTATCCATCTAACCCTTTGGCTCCCACTCAGAAACCCCAAGACTGCACTATCACTCCCACTCATAGTCTCAAACATGTGAATCCAGGGACTGTAACATCTAGTCCTAAACTGAACTGAACAGCGGACGTAAATTGTGCAAAGTGCACACATATCTCTGCTGTTTACCTTGCTGGACCAATTCCCAACCACATAGGTAATTTAAACACAAAAAAAACATGAAAAAATAGGGTCCGGGTTGAAAATACACCAAAGCTACTCTTTGAATCTGGAGACATAGTATTTTCTTTACAGCACTGAACACAATCATGCACACACCCACCTCTGTAATGGGAGACTTGGGGTTGACGTTGCGTGCTGCTGCTATCTCCTGGAGCTGGTTGACCAACTCTGTAATGGACAGACGCTCCTCCGGGTTTACCTTCAGCATGGAACCTGGACACCAGCAAGAGGAGGAGGGAGAGACAAAAACATAGAGATGTATAAAGAAAGCAATTCTTGAACAACACAACAGTTTTATCATTTACCAAATTATGTAAATCAAGGATATATATGAGTAATTAGTTGCCTAAGGTGAATAATCCAGATAATAAACATGCACTACATTATTTATTCTGTTGAAGTTTATCATTATTTATATTTTTGTGGCACTGTTAGCAGGAAATAGACAGATTTACATGATCCACCAGGTGGAGCTGTTTACCCTAATGAGATCAGCCATAACAAGGTACATTCTGTACTGCCAGCATTCCACGTGTCATGGCATTTCTCTGTACCATGTCTGTATGAACACTATGTTTAGGGGTGCAATCCTCAACATACTTGTGTCTGACAAAGTCAGTAAATTCTGAACTGTGGTGACAAATGAGACTGAGGAAAACAGAGTGATGGATGAATAAAAGATCAGACATGCAGAAAGACACAAAGCAAAGGTACATACGTATGAGGTTGTGATACACAGTGTACTTGACGTCGTTCTGAGGAATGGAGTATTTCCCATTGACTATTTGCAGCTTGGCCCCCTCCTCAAATGGGTGCTGCTTAAAACACAGCAGGTAGAGGATGCACCCTAGGGCCTGTGTGAGAGAGCGGAAATGATAAAGACAACAATAAACTCTCAGGCCACTGAGGAAACAAAAGATACTGACACAAAACACTGTCGGGAGGCAACCTGCTGTGTCCAAACATTCAAGACAAAGGAATATCTACAGTCTGTTAATGAACCTACAAAATAAGTTAGCTTTTAGATTATTTTTATTACACTCAGGATTCTTTAATTATCTTGGCTCAGCTGTGACACTGGGGGACAGAAAATAAAAAAGGAAAAAGCTCTGACCCAGATGTCCTGTTTCTCATTGATGGGGAAGTTGGAGTAGAGATCGATCATCTCTGGTGTTCGGTATGCTGGAGTGGTGTTCCTTGTGATCTACACACAAACAGAAAGAACAAAGAAAGTTAACGCACACACACAGCTATTGGAGCACCGGTCGATAAAACCAGAGCATGTATCCAGCTATAGTCACATGTTTGTAAATCTTGGTGAATCTAACTTCATCTGCGTCATTGTTGTTTCTCCGAAAAAAGAAGCAAATGCTTTGACAACCTTGGTTTTTTGAGAGCTAAGCATGCTTCAAAAAACAAATGATTTCAATCTAAAGTAAACACCTGCCCTCCTCAGATTTTCCATCATAAAAATCCTTCCCTCAAGCATCTTCTTTTGTGCTACGAGCGTGAGGACAGGTGCCAGATACACGGCAGATTATTACATTCAGAAACCAGGGTCTCTGGGGTCCTGCATGCTGAGGTCATCTGTGGCAAAGCTCCTGTGTGCGGGTGTGAGTGTGTGTGTCCCTGTAGTTATTATGGCAGAAATATAATTAACCTGATTGATTAGCGCTTCCTGGCCCTCAGCTATTAATTCAATCAAAGGTTTCTGGTTTCTGTCCAACACCATGACGTCAGAATTGTCACAGATCCCCTTTTTTCCCCTTTTAATTGAAATATTAACTTTCATAGACAGATTAGAGACTATAATGTGCATTGCAGGAAAACTAGCTGTGTCTTTCGTTATTTTATTCAACAAATAAAAACCATTAGTTCCTGAAAAAAAAGAAAGGGTTTGTGTAGTGTGAAGTGTTAATGCAACCACTCAGCTTATTGTCTGTGAAGCAGCAGGCCTTAGAGCGTGCATTAAAGACATTTGGTATAACAATCTTGTTAAAATCACGCACATAAAAGAGAAAGTGGATTCAGTTATAAATGCAGACATTTTCTGTAACACACTATTTCTAAACCAGTGGTTCCTAACTGGTGGGTCGCGGGTCCGTTTGGAGTAGACCGCAAAAGACAAAACACACTTTACTTTGGAGTGCAGTGAATTTTTGGCAGAGAGCAGTTTCCTGCTGTAGGATGTTTAACAGACAGCTGCTTAACAGAGACAGCGAACTAGCTGGACGACATGGTCGAATGCAAGTATGATGCTGAACTCATTAAACTGCGTGGACCTTGAAATAATGACTAAGACGAAATCTGGACCCGTGGCGTGACCAGTTGGGAACCACTGTTCTCAACACTTCATATTTTTAAGTCTCTGCATGTAAAAACTGTATTATATAGATTATATCAATATTATTAGGAAAAAGAAAAAGGATTTTGTGTATTATATAGTGTAAACATCTTTAACTCAATAGTTTTCAATCAATTAGTCCGCTTGTGTTCATTTTTGAGTGTGTTCATACATGACCACGTAACTATGGTAATTCTATTTTTTCTTCTTGTTTTTTTACTTTACTTCAGTGATCCTTCACCTCATGCTGACCTGTCTGCTTCCAGCTGGCTACCTGAGGCTGATGCTATGTGCACATTGAAATCATGATGAGATTTTCCCCTCAAAGCTTTTGACAAGCTGCCAAAAATGAGCAAGTAGCTATATTTCCATCCAAAAGTGATGAAATGTGCATTAAAAGAAATAGAAATCCTGTGTGTTTCCATTAAATGTACAGACTTTGGTGAAAACTACGAACTTGCACGAGTTTTCTGCAGAACCGGAAACAAAACAAGTCCCGAGTTCTACTTCTTCTACGTTTTCTGGCAGTTGGCATCCAGCTTGTAAATGCATTACCGCCTTCCCGACCTGGAGTGTAGATATCACCATGGAGAGAGGTGCACTACGTCAGACTTAATTCGAACATAACTGTTTCCATCCCCCGTTCTGCAAATGAACATTTTTTGGAATCAACCAAAACCCGGCTAAAGCAAGCGTATTTTAGTTTGTGCGAATCAGGGGATTTTAATTCGAATTTTGGCGTTTCCATCATAATTTTCCGATGCGATACTTCTAGATGCGCATCTAAACAGGCTGATGGAAACATGGCTAGTGACATGCAGCAGTTAACTTAAACGTGTTCAAGTAAGATTTTAAGAGTTGCAGCAGCGTGAAGCGTAGATAGAAAATTTCAGACCTGTATCAGGAGGTCAGAGTTAGTTAAAGGCTAAAGTGAGCAGATACGTTTTAAGCTTTCTTTAAAAAATATCTAGAGAGCTAGCTTCCCTGATATCTATAGGTAGTGTGTTCCATAGCTTTGGGGCGTAACTGACAAAGGCAGCAGATGATCGCAGTGTTCTTGGAGGCAAATAGTTAACATGGGAGTTGGCAATGTAGCTGGGTCCCAGCCCATTTAGAGCTTTGTATACAGGAGGACCTTAAAAATCAATTTTACATGCAACAGGAAGCCAATGCAGAGCAGCTCAGACTGGCCTGATACGATCTCTTCTCTGGTTCTGGTAAATAGCCGAGCTGCAGAGTTTCAAATGAGTCTCCCAATTTGGTAAATAGTGAAGCTCTCACTTTTATTACTTAATATCCATGTAATAAATATATGCCTACATGGGTCAATTAGACATGAAAAATAATGTAAAATTGATTATAACAATCATCCGCTCATAGTGATCAATTTAACCCGGACAGGTGTGATCCCTATAATGGTTTCCACTGCATAAGAAAGGCCCTGTTGAGATTAACCTTAACTGATGTTTGTGTGTGTGTGTGTGTGTGTGTGTGTGTGTGTGTGTGTGTGTGTGTGTACCTCATCCTCCACCATGGACCTCTTCTGTGCCGACCAGCTGTAGTCGGGGTAATGTGACACTGTGGTGGCGCTGCCAAAGTCACACAGCTTGATGGTGCCCTGGTTACTAATCAAGAGGTTCTCAATCTGCAACGTATCAAGTAGGCAGTGAATTAGCTTGTCAGTCAATACACAATTAATCATCAATTAGCAATCATAACAGTCCCCAACTTGTGCTTTATATGTATTATTCATATGGTACATATGTAGTAAACTTCATACAAAATTCACTCTTCCAACTAACCTTGAGGTCTCTGTGTATGATTGGAGGCTTCTGTTTGTGCATGTGCTGCACGGCACGGCACGACTGGTAGAAGATTTTCAGCACGGTGTCACATGACAGGAGAGCCCTCTGCTCCACCCGCTTTATAAAGTCCACCAGCTGACCTGAGGCACAAGAGATACGATCAATGAAAAGCCACCAGTCAAAGTGAAAGTAGCACCTGACAGATGCCTCTTTTGGCTGTTGATTGTAAGTTGTATGAATAATTTTGGAAAAGCACGAGACACTTTCAAGGGTACGGTTGCTTACAAAGCTGAAAAAACTGCACAATGAAAACAAAGTCAGTTGTAAATGAAGAGTCAGACTGAATAGAAAGGAAGTAGAGCAGGAAGTAGAAAGACCGCAGACAGGAAACCGTTTCATCACAAGTGCCTTTCAGTTACTAGGGAATGGTCCTAACTACTCAGATTTACTGCGGTTTGGTTACATTATTCAATTTCCATAGAATCAGTAGTGATGAGGTACATGAAGACGAGAGCTAAAAGATAAAGAGTAAGAAGCATATAAGTACGTGTGTAGTTACCTTTACACAACTCAGTGAGGATCAGAAACTCGGCCTGCCCGGTGTCGGACTCCTCCTTACTGATGGAAGCAGCAGAGCAGAACTGAACCATGTTGGGATGACCCGACAGCTTTTTCTATACAGCAAACAGGTCAAGGAACATACAGTATAAACGCTACTGTGGTGTCAAGCCTGGCCTCAGATCAGACAGTCAGGAATCTTAAATAGAAATAACTGAAGTCCTGTGATGACACAGCTGGTCGAATCTACTGACCACTTTGGAGGACGTTCTGTATGATAAGGATCAAAAATGACTGATTAAACGATGAGTTCAATGAGTCATTGTGGCTACTGATCTTCAACGATTTGACCTGACCTACTCTGCCGTCCACTTTTGATGTACGGCCAAGCAAAGCCTCAAAGGAGCGATTGTATTCTGAAACTGTAGTTTAGCTTGGTGGTCAGACAGCGAGGGCAGGAGGAGACTGCGGTTGGGTGATCGCAAGAGTTCACTGATGACTTTAGACTTTATTTTTCTGACTCATCTGCATTCAGGGCGTTACACATTATGTAAATTATCAAGGCCTAAAAACACAATGTTGCAATGGTAGCGGGAATACAGGGCTTCGTTTACCGAAAGCCTGTGCTTCCACAATGTGCAACACCGCATGAAACAACTATTGCCCAACAGCACAGGAGATGTCCCAGGTTTGTTAGTTCCCCTCACTGACTCTATCTCATTGATAAAAACTGTGACTCAAAACAAAACGTCTCCAGAAACATTGAAATGCAGTGGAGGCAGTGATTTGACATTTAGATGCACAGATGTATCTTTAGATGATCTCATTCCTCCTGGCGACTACTGAATAACAAATCTGTGAGTGAAACCCCTCCAGAATTATTCATTTTCTATCCTGCTGATCACTTCTTCTCAAACAAGAAAGATATTTTAGTGAAGAGTTAGAGAGGACAAGCTTTTAAAAGGAGATCTATTCTGCTCATTTTCAGGTCCATACATGTATTTTGGTTTTCTACTTAAACTATATGCAAGTGGCTTCTACTTAATCATAAAAAAAACACTATTGTCCTCATACAATCTTTGCTGGAGCTCCTGTATTCCCCCTCTGTCCAAGAAGACTTTGTTTTAAGCGCCTGTCTCTTGACCAAAAAAGCATAATGTGCTCTGATTGGTCGGTGTTTCCAGGTCTTCTGTATTTTGGTGTCTCTTCACTGTCATTGCAGCTGAAAATGATTGTAACTGACAATAGCTGCACTGTTTACCATGAAAAATCGGCAATTAAAACCTTTAAACACAACTGGACATGTTCCAGCAGAAAATAAGGGAGAACGTTAGCATGTTGCTACATGTAGCAGTGAACTTGCAGCCAGGGAATAACTGTGTGTGGTGGCACTTTTTCACATCAAAACTCACCAAAAAAAAAAAGCATTTGAACACAACTGGACACGCTCCAGCAGGAATATGAGCTGAAATCGAGATAAAATTAACAACGTAGCCCTCCATGATTACAGTTTTCCCCAAACGTTAGCATGTAGCTACATGTAGTACTTTAGGCCAGTGATTCCCAAACTGTCCAGCCACTGGGTCCAAATTTCTTCTCAGTCATTAGTTCAAGGTCCACACAGTTTAAGATATTACTATTATATATACATATTATATTTATATACTTGCGTTCAGCCATGTCGTCAAGCTAGTTTGCTGTCTCTGTCAAGTTGCTGCCGGTTAGTCACTCGCTCTACAGCAGGAAATGGCAATTCAAAATAAAAGCTCTGTGCCGGAAATGAGCTTTACTTCAAAATACAGTGTGTTTTTAACAAACTTGACACATTCGAGTCACTTCCGGTCCATTCAGAAGGGACCTGTAACCCACTTTTGGGTTGGCATCTACACACAACTAGACGTGTTCCAGCATGAGCTGAGATTGAGGAAAAATTAAAAACACAGGCAACCACAATTACAGGTTTCCCTAATGTTAGCATGTAGCTACATGTAGCAGTGTAGGCTGCGTAATGGTTGTAGTGTGCCTGAGGCAGTTGACAAAAAAGAAATCCGTCACGATCTGAGTCGTCTCGTAGCCAAAGTGGATAAAAACTCGGAAACAGTATTCAGAACAGGAGGAAGCCTGAGGTGTTTGTATATATATATATATATATATATATATATATGGAGGAAAATAAGTAAAAGCATAATAGGTCCCATTTGAAAAATATTATTCATCCTGGCAACCCCAGAATAACAAATCTGGGCATGAAACCCCTTTACAATTATTAGTTTTCTGTCCCGTTCGTCACTTCTTCTCAATAAAGAAACACACTAGAGTGCTTCAGGAAAAATTCCCAAATGACAAGCTTTTTAAGAATGACATAACAGTTTGTGCTTGTGAAACTACAAAATTATAATAAAGTTAAAACACTGTAAATACATATTAGTTCCTGTAGTGCGCATTCTGTCGTGATGTGGTGTTGCCTGTAAACTAAAAGTGATCTAGTAATGACAGTACTCGATGCGGGAGATGCATTCCACAATCTGGTCAAGTCATGGGTTGGACTTTAACTTGCCTTTGTCACATGTTACCCTCTGCTGTGTGCTCAAACAGAAATGCTCTGTACTGATCATAAAAAAAAAGTGTCTTTTCATCATGGTCTGGAAATGATAAAGGATACCATGAAGCAGACTTCCTGTATGATTTCCTTGTTCTTCTCCTCCTCATTGGAAAGCAGCCTCTGAAAGAAAAGCAAACAGAGACCATTGATTTGCTGTTGTTCTGTGATCCAGTGAGACATCATCTTTTTACAAGAAATACCTAAGAACACAGAATGAACATATTCCATCAATAAAAACTCTATTCAGTATTTACTTTGAAGGTGAGGGAAAACTGATTGTGCCAAGTCAAACAGGATAAGAGATTATCACATTAACTGCTCCTGCTGATTATAGTGACTGGCGAAGTGAAGTTCAATGGCCACTTTTACAAGCGGTGTCTCATTTCACAATTCAGTCTGGATTTAGACCCAGACAGAACTGTACAGGCGATGTATGCAAGCAAGCACAATCCAAACATGGCCAGTATTTAGCACACTCGTGTTTTTTTCCTCAACCATTCCCAGTCAATTAATGCGACTGTTGGGCAGCATGTGTTTACCTTTTTCTCTCATGTGGATTTATCATTTATTTCTCCTGCATTATTAATGTTGGCAGTTGAAATTGCTAAACCTTTAAAGAAAAAAGCAGCTTCTCTGTAGTATCACAAAAAAAGAGACGACTGAATCTATCAGCTCAAAGTCTTCTGAAGAAATTCCAGTATCTGCAGTGTTTAATTTAGTTGAGAAATGCATGAGTACACACATACAACATGGACAGAATTCTAAAGCATGGAGCAGATGGTCGCCACATAATGAAAACTGTGCCATAAATCTTTGAGCCATGTCGTTCTCCACTAAACAACTTGCACAAGGAATGTTTCCTGGGCAAGTACGATTGATAACATAGCAGAAGAAGTAGCTTCAGTAGAAGTATAAAGTACAAACAATTTCATAATATGTGTATTGTGTCTAAATGTATGTGTAGTGTTTTACTGTGCAGGGCCACATCCACTTAAATGTTACGGTCCAGTCTGATGTAGTAACGCAGTGCTGCAATCAACACACTGATTGCTATTTTCTAATAATATGTAGTATTTTCTGCATCTTACAGGACAGAGCTAATGGTCCTGGCTCAGTTTATCATTTATAGACAATGCCATGACCTACTAACAAATGATTGACTGAAGACATGATGTTTTTCAGTTCAAACTACTTCACAAACTTCACTTGTCAAGGAACAGATTTGCCAAGCTGTTTCCTGAATTTGATCCAACCTGTGAACCTGTGTGTAACCGGGACCCAGCAACTCTTTTACGCTCATTTTTGGTATGCCCAAGGATGGGACAATTTTGGCACGAGATTATCTTTTTAAAGATTATTTTTTGGGGCTTTTTTGGCCTTTAATCGATAGGATAGTATCAAGTGTGAAAGGGGGAGAAAGACAGAGGGGACGACATGCAGCAAATAAAAATAAAACCATAGACCCTGAGTCGCAGTTGGCAATATCTGGTGATGGCCCGAAGAGATCTGCGTCTCTCCTGAGCCCAGACCAGTGCTTTGGTCTTTTTATCATTGCTAGCCAGACGTCTTGTTCTGTACAACTGAAAGTCTAAGCTGCCCACCTCTGTTTGGTCGCTGGGTCAGTGAGGTCATGGCTTACTTTAAGTTGGAAAAGCTCAGATATACCACTCAAGGATCAGTCAATGAATTCCATACAGTATGGCAACCATTCCTGGACTATTACGATGATGTCCATACTTGTCTTACTTACTATACTTGTCTTTTCTATAGCTGTTAATTCACTTGCAATACCCAATTATTATCATCAGTCCATCCTGACTCTGTACATTTTGCACATTCATGTGTCTGAAGTGTATTTAGCAGTGTTCATTTGCCTGTGCAGGCCAGCCTTGGGGAGGGGTGGTGCGGGTTTGGATGTTGTGGGTTCAGAGTGTATATTCTCCATGTTTCTTGTTTTTTGGTTGTCCTAAAAAACCAATACAAATAACTGAAAAATGATATTAAATGAGTGGGTGTGTAATATTGAGTGGTACAGCCAAAATGTAAGATTGCCTAAACGTGTTACAGTCTTACCTTGAGGGCATAGTCTTTACCACTACTCATGTCCTGAGCTTCATACACAAAGGCAAATCCACCTGAGAACAAAACAGAGAGCAACCAGGATGTTATTTACATTGTTTACTAGTAATTACATCTACATAATTATAATTATTACATGCACTCTTTCGCTTTTAAAATAACCCCTAATCATCAATCTCCGATGTGCACTGTATTATGGCAATTGTGCAACACAAAGCAGGATGTGTTGTAATTTGTTCTACTGTCTTAAATGTCACACTTTCTATGGCGGGTTTGTTCTGGTAAGATTAGTGTACTTAAATGTGTTAAAGTGGTGTACACTTCTGCAGAGGGTCATAGAAGCAGCTCAAAAAATCATCAGCTGCCCTCTGCTCTCATGGAAGACATCTCCAGCTCACGGTGCCTCTGCAGAGCCAGGAACAACATCAGAGACCATTCTCACCCTGGACAGCACCTGTTCAACCTGTTGCCCTCTGGGGGGAATTTCAGGTGAATAAAAAGGCGGACGAACAGGCTGAGGACCAGTTTCATGGGCCATCGGAAATCTTAACTCCCACACACATCATAGAGAATAACCATCTGCTGACCACTTTACCCTTTAACTCCTAACATTGAAATCCAATGTACTATAATGTCTGTCCTTAATTTGACTTATTACTTGCATTAATTACACTGATCAGGAGTAGCACTCCTAATTTTTAACTGTACTCAAATATTTCGGGGAGAGTCTTCCATTTGAAGGTGGATATAGGCCTACCACCAGCGCACCACACATCCAACTCCCTTCCACAGCATACTGAATTCATTAAGTTCCACTTTACGACCACAGAGAGCACTAAAACCTCCAGCAACGCCCTGCCTCACACACATGCCTAAAAATTAACCTGGAAGCTGCCAAGTATAACCACCGTCTTATCTGTTGGCCACTGGGCAGCCACACTGGAAACGATGGAGCTTAAGTGCCTTGCTCAAGAACAACACAAGCAACATGTCAGTCACAAACTCACTTCTCTAACCTTTGGGCCGCCGCTAAGCCCCTGCTGAATACACACCTTTCCACCGAAGGAGTGGCTGAAACCTCAACTGGTGGTGACAATGTGTGTAATGCTGCAGTGATAATCAGGTATCAGGAAGGT
Organism: Epinephelus awoara; assembly: GCA_035609425.1. Classification (NCBI taxonomy): domain Eukaryota; kingdom Metazoa; phylum Chordata; class Actinopteri; order Perciformes; family Serranidae; genus Epinephelus; species Epinephelus awoara. Next base: position 11,787,092 of record CM069302.1, on the reverse strand, counting down.
AAGGAAATCAGTTTTTCCGCTATGGCGTTGTCGGATCTTTCACGGAAAAATACAGCTGAACAGACTGTTCCCAGTTGGACGTTTTTATAGAGCAGCACCACGTTACTCTAATTACAATGTCATTGATGAAGCAGATCAGAGCTACTGGGAGCCCAGTCATTTAAAATGGGCCACTGGTTGTAGTTTAGTTAAATGAGAGTCTGTAGCATTTTTATGCACCTGTGTGCCACAAATTATTTCTCTTGAGTGCTCTTTTCTTTATTTCCATATTTGGTTTCCTAACTTTTTCGTCAAGCGTGTGTCTGTGTATGTCTATGTATGTAGGAAGCCGCAGTCCAAACAAGGCCAGGGGGTGTAGGTTGCCATAGTGATGAGTAAATGAACTACAAGTCTTGCTTTGCTATGTGAATGAGCACACTCAAGATCCTAATCTTCAAAGCTTTATTTACACAAGAAAGGCGTGTACATTGACTTCTATTTTGCCAGTCCTGATTTTTTAAACCTCGTCTGGGATTCAACCCAACAACCTGATGGTCACACACCCTTATGTCTTGAGCATGACAGGAAAACACAGCAGCATTTGAGTGTAATGCCACTGACTTTGCTGTGGGAACGTGCAGCCGTCACTGTGGGGAATCACATGTCTTCCTCTGTCTTGTGCTGGCGAAGGTGGGGACTGAAAACTGAACGGCTCCATTTCCTTTGCTCCACTTACAAATCCAGTCCAAGAAAAATACAGAAAATGGAGGTAAAACTCCCACTCCATCATACCTCAACTTATAAAATCTTGCTAGGGCACGATCCTTGTGATTGTGTTAAATAATTACGGGAACATATAGGGAATGAAGCACCTTTTATAGACTCTGGCTCTGAATAAAAAGACCTCTCTTGTCTACAGTTTCACCTGCTAAGAGGGGACCACAAACACCAGAAGGCAGGCAAAGCCAGCCAGGTCTGTTTGAAGATATTCATCTCTGCTTTGCTCGCCTGAAGAATACAAAGTATATGTTTGTGAAACTGGGCTCAATACTACCATGATGACAACCAGCACTTGTGTGATGACTTTTTTCATCAGCAACACAGTAAAGTGGTTTCCTAAATTTACCCAACAGCATTATGTGGCTTCCCAAATACATTCCTTGAGGTGGATTAAACCCTGAATGAGCACTGCCGAAATGCCCAAGCAGCTGTTAAAGCAGACAGACAAACTAGTCATTGCGCTAAGAAAATAGGACCATCTGGTTACAACCATCCATTGTATTCTCTCACCAAAGATCTCGGTGAGGAAACAAAACAAAGACACCTTTCAAAGCGCATGATGGGAGTTTGAAAAGGGCAAAGGTTTAGTGTAAAATGATCTGGCGGTTTATCATCTGCTTGGATTTTAAAAGTCTTGCGTGTCTCCTTTAAACTCTAGTCCAACCAACTATCATAGCTGCGGATGTGCAATCACAACACTGTGATTAATCTACTAATCAGAGTGGAATTAACGCTGAAACAATAAGTTGTGATAATCAGCTTAGTAATCATTTATCAAGCAAAAATGAAAACAATTAGTTGATGCCTCTCAGTTGTGAACATTTCTCTTTAAAATGTCCTTGCAAGTTGTGCATTGTGATGTGCATGATGGGCATTTAACACTATTTGTAAGACTTGATGTTAAATAGCAATCAATTTCTGCAGCAATACTAGTGATCACTTTTCAATCTGCTGTTAATGGTTTTATGACAAGTGCATAACTATATCTAAAGGAAGGGCATTACATTCTACAAGTAATCCAGAGTGCATTTGGGACTGAATACATCAGCATGAGTCAGAGAGTTGCGAAAGTGGACGTGGAAGTTGGTACGCTCGATTACAAAGGAAAGACTTTCTATCAAAAACGGTTTCTCTTGCGCTTTAAGGTGATGAAGCAATCTGTCAGAATAAGTCAGCAAGTTCCACGTAAGGTGCACAGAGATGGCTCACACTTTCTCAACGACACAAAAGAGACTTGACAACTTCCTCAATGTCAGTCTGATTTTTGCCAGTTTTTTCCAAGCTCAAAAGTCTCAACAGGTAACTGAGAGGACTTATCTTATATGGGTGCCATGTTGTTGTTTTGCTGGTTTGTGTCATGGGAATTTCATGATAGTAAATTCCACTAAAGGCGGAGCAGGTTTGCTGAACCACTGACACCACCATGGATGAGTTCAACTTTGACCTACTGATCCGACCATGCTGAAAACTGTTGACACTGTGCAATGACTTAACCGGCCTCACTGATCTCACTGCTTATGTTACACAACAGACTCAAGCACTGTTTGTTGTTAAATGTATTTGTGGTTGAATCAATAAGAACTGGTGGTTAAAATTAATGTAAACAGCGCAATAAAAAGAGATCAACATTGGGCATTTGCTGTCTGCTCTACCAGCCGCTACTGCAAAGACATGCATGATCGTATTGTAACATTCTCTTGCCACTTTGCTATGAGGGCAAGAATCCCTGTCCCATGCCACAGAGAAGACACCTGATCTTTGGGTCTACACGTGTCCTATAACCAGACTAGAGTCATGGCATACAAACAAATGCAGGCTGCTATTTCAGAGTCAAACTCAGACACATTATTGCAAGCCAAATTATAATTTTGTGGTCAGAGAGTCCTATAAGATGATATCTATCCAACTTGCTAAAGAAAACTAAATACCAGCAATATTTCCTTATGATCTTATTTGAGATGACAATCAACTAACAGCTGGTTAAACTGCAACACTGTCATGCAGACTGATGCTGACTTTCAAAGAACCAAATTAGAAATGTAAAACCAGGTCTAATCAGCACATTTCATCTTTGGTTGTACATCTTTCCTTTGCAGCCCCAGCCAGAAACACATGAATAAAAGATTCAAAGGAGAGATCAGGGAAGAAGGAGTGCTGGCACTAAACCTGAATCACCCTTGATGTCACAAGAAGGCATCAGCAAGGCTCTGTAGATGCTTAGATTTGGCTGATTTGGGGATTCACATCTAAGAAAAGGGTCCAGCTAAGTGAGAGGTTTGTCATCACTGATAGTTTCACTCCACTGCAGCATACCTGCCCTGTTGCCAAGGAAGATGATAAGGTCTGAGGTATGTAGCAAACAATGGGTTGGGATTTGGTGGACAAGAAAATGCAGCTTTGCGGTGTCTGCAGCTATTACCACGACTACCAGAGAGAGGAGATGGAAACACACACACTGCAAGCTGCAAGTTAAAGTTCACTCTGCATCACCTTCACACATCACAATCTGGAAATGGATTGTTAAACACACACGAAACCAGATGTTCAACTAGTGTTTGCTCGGTGACTCACAGCACTGCAGTTGCAAACGCTATTGTCACTGACTAACGTTACCAGTTGAAGTATGTCACTCATGCTAGCCTGTTAGCCAAATCAGCTAGCTAGCATGCTTAGCCGCGACAAGACGTTATCAGCATTTTTCGTGAGGGTAGATCATCTCACCTTCCGCGATCACCCTCTTGATCCTCAGTTTCATGTCACCGAGCTCCACGACTTGTCCGACGAAGTCATTCTGGTCCCGGCTGGCCGCTCCGGACGAGCCGGGCCCGGCTAGGAAATCCAGTGCCGACTGGAACAGGGACATTTTTTACCCAGCGCCCGGCTTCAGACTCACAGAGGCCGGCTCCAGGTGAAGGAATGAGCGGTCTAATCCCGAGCAGAGAGAAAAATCCACGGTGGTTTACTTTCCTATGAAGTCTTATAATCAGGTGATATTATTCTTTCACTGGAAGCAAACATCCTCTTCCTGCTAATAGGCTGACGAGGCCGCCACCATCGTCAGTGCTGACTTCCGTGAAGGGTGATGACGTCAGGACACGATTAAGTCATGTGATGCGGAGAAAAACTTATGAAACGATAAAAGGATGTTCGTGTTTTTCTCACGAAGAACAGCTGACATGTCGCAACGTGTTCAAATCCACGCTGTAACATCAGTATGTGGCTGAACTGAGGGAAAAAGTTGTAGTTTTTTATTCGCAGTGAAAGTACTTCAAAATACCCAACATGCACCTGGGAGGCAATAAATGTTGACTGGTACATATTGTTCAATGGGCCTAGATGGTTGGTCCACTATGTAGGAAAAATATGCAACTTGCTCTAAAATGCAAAAAGTCAAAAGTCCCGTGACAAGAAATAGGCCAACCTTGAAATCCATGTAGCATACAAAATCCTAAACACAATTATTATAGGATATAATAAAAGTAATACTAAATAAATGTTCATAAATGTATTTTATAGATAGGATTTTTTCAGATTTTTCTCCTGTGTTGGGCACCGAGCACCTTTGCAGATCTGCTTTGTTGTATATATTTTTTTAAACAATGAATGAATTAAAAAAAACATATATTCATTTTGATTTCAACAAATACTATGGTGTCAAACGTGTCTTTCATTACATGAAAGCGGTGTAATCTTACATCCTTTCTTCAGATTCAGACATGGAGGGATAATAGGCTTGAAAAACACATATCATGTATTAGTGCGCCATCTACTGGACACATACAGTAGCCTACGTGTCAAGTTCATGTATTCGGTTCAGGGTATCACATTGACTGAGTTAATAACTGTGTTAGAATAATAGTCATATGAACTTTTATGTACTTTTTTTTTTTGCAAACCTGGTCAACATGATTTATTTTATATACAATAAAAAATCAATTTTATTTGCTTATTTAAAATAAGGTTATTAAGACACTCCTTGGTGATAGTTGTGTCCCATCGGGAGGAAAAAAATCATTAAGCATTTTCTATACACTGAACCCATTTTTGCCATTTACTTTACTTTAAAACACAGACAGACAAAAAATAGTAAAGAAACAAAAAGAAGGTACCACATTTTACAGAGAATGAATTAAAGTGGAGTGTGCAAGCAATCCAGTGGGTATTTAAACACTCCAACGGCCAGTTTTTTTTAAGATTATTTTTTGCATTTCTGCTTCATTAAATAGTGGAGAGAGAGAAACAGGACAGGCAGCGGAGAGAGAGGGGATATATTCACATAGAAAAAAACACATGAAAATAAGTAAACAGAATAAAATAAAGGAGGCAAGACTTAAGTAAGTGTACAGGTCCATGTGCCCCAACCGCTCCACTTTTTTTGAAATGTAATGTTGATTTAAATATTCTTCAAATATGTACATTTATTTTTAAATTATAGTACATGGGTACAGACTTGCCACAAAGTTTCCAAACACTTTTCATTTGTAATTCTCAAGTCAATTATTATTCAACCAGACAAATCAATAACTTGTACCTACCAATGTATCATACATCTCGAGGACAGTTTTCATTAAGATACCGTGGAGTCCAATTATGGAATACAAATTTGCATTTATTAACCGATTCTATGTCTCTATCTAGATATAAAATGAAACTCAAGGAAGCTTTGATGTCAAAGAGATTTGGTATTGTAGAAGCTTGACTGACTTATGTTTTCAACATGTGTGCTGTTTTGTGATTTTATGTTTTTCTCAAGGTTTGAATTTAATATTAATTAGGTAGAAGATATTTTTGTTGATGCTTCACACTGCATTGTTAGTATTATTACTGTTATTATTTTGATTTGATTTTAATTTTCTTAGGTGGGGTTTTTAGATAAGCCCGTAATGGGTGTCTACCTCACCTGCACATGTGATGTATTTGTTGCTTTTATATTTGAATTTTCTTCAAGAATGTGTTAATAAAAGAAAACAAAACAAAACAGTTCACAAAAAGGGAGGGAAACAGGAGATGCTAAGAGCCCAATATCACAATGCAACAGCCAGAGATAATAATACACTGCTGATCTATAACATTCAACTAAATTAGAGAGTTAACAACATACATGCATGTCTTGTAAGCTGAGGAGCAGTGCAAATGTTGCTTTTTTTATTTAAAACTTTCCAAGAATTAAGTTTACAACCCATAACATTACACAACATTACATTACAAGACTGGTCCAGAAAATAGAAATAAAAATAAAAAAAGGCACGATAATGTCAGGTTAAGAAATTATTGTGTGCATTGATCCGATTCACAAATGTTGCATTTTTATAGAAGAAATCATTAACGTCTCAACCTGTTTGCCACCATGAACTCACATGACAACTATAAAAGGCTTGGAGTTGCCATCATGTCGTAAGACACGCTGATGATTACATCATTTGGCCACAACTGGAAAGGGAACAGTTGGTGGACTTATCAACCTGCTGCTGAGGAGTAAAAACTGCAGGTTCACTGTGGGTCGATCTGAGACCCAGAGAAAACTAGTGTTAGTGTTAAAATCAGTAAGAAATCATCCTTCATATGACATACTTGTGTTGCAGTAAACTAAATAATGCTGCAAAATGCAACATATTGCACAATATAATGCAGGGATGACAGATTACATGTGTCGGCTACAGATTTTACATCATAGGATCCAAAGAGCAGGAATTGGGAAAGATCTCCACAACGGAACAAAATGACCGATGAAGCTACTGCATGTTACAAAATGTGAATTTTGGCTGGACTGCAGGAGATATGAGGTTATGTGGAGGCAGAGCCTGGATAGACAGATAAAACAGACACACCGGTACCTGTGCCAGCAGCTGTAGAAAACAGGGCGCCCATGAGCAATTCTAGCTGCTTTCCTTATTTTTTTAAACATGAATTTGAAGCAGATTCAACTCAGTTCTGTGTTGGATAGCAACAACATCATGGAAATAATCGCACCCACACATATTATCATACCCAACATCCTTTCCTGTGTTTTGGCTGATGCTTTTATCAAGGTCTCACCACAGCCTCTTTGATAGGACAGAGTCAAAACATGCGTGGTTAAGAGGTTGATATACCAAATAATAATTCAGAAGACACAGTGTGAGTTCATCTGACACACATATTTGCTTTGATTTCAGAGTGCAGGTGTGAGATATGAGGCCTCCATTTTTGCAATCTGGACTCTGGTTCCTCGACAGCTTTTAAGGACACTGATACCACATTACAAAACATTATCAGACAGGTTACAACATTCAGGTTCGCCCTGTCTGTGTCTTTCTTGATAGTAGGTTAGTTCATCTGACATGTGAGAGATTTTGGCTGGCCTTGCTTAGTTTCTGTGTGTGAGTTTTAAAGCCCATGCACACACGGGCTGCTTTTAGGTTCATTAATGTCAATAAATGATACTTCCATTTGCTCTTGGCTGCTTACTTTGAATAAAACAGGGCATTGGGTTTGCTATGGTGCCCCTGCAAGACAGAGAGACCTTAAATACTCATTTACACAGTGAGAAAGAGCATCAGGTTGTGTGTAAAAAAAAGACGAGTCATAATTGTGAAGTGAATTACTGACATTGATAATGCAAATTAAACTAGACTGAAGGACACAGCTTAACTAGTAAAAGAAAATTTCAATCATTGATTCTTAGTTGAAATGGCACCACCAGACAGTGAGGAGGGTCCTTCTCCCCCTCTCGCTGATTGGGCACACCCCTAAAACACTCCTACCTCCTCGCCCTCTGATTGGCTCATGTGACTCATTTGAAGCGGCAGAAGGCGGCTCGTCATTAGTCAAAGGACGCGCCGGTCCAACAGTTATGATCTGCCTCCTGCATAGACCGATCCGTCGGCTGATGTGGAACCAGCGCGCCGAGGACCAATCAAAACCCTTCATTTTGACGGGCAAGTCTGCCGCGTGCACGAGAGACTCCTCCATACAAATCTATTGCGCGTTCGCGTGTGGGGGATGTTCAAGACTACTACGGGATGCAGCCGCAGTCTTCATGTGCGGGTTAAATTAAATATTTGTCTACATAATTCAGTGCACCCATGTGAAATCAGTTGATTCACTGGACACTGAAATGTAACTATCAAATAATCATAAATTAGGATCAGATGGAAATACCTCAAGTCCAAGTGCCTCCAACTACACTGAAGTTCAGTACCTTTGTAAATGGTGTGCACTTTTGATTTTTAAAAATATCTTTTTTTCTACTAAATATTGATTATCTCATTATCATACAAATGAATCAATGGAAACAAAAAGTCATAGAGTTCAACAAATCATGCTAATTTTTTTGTTGAAATGCAAGGGTCTGGATACATATCTGTGATATTTTACTGTCATTCTAGTAACGTTTTTGTCAGAATAGCAATGATCCATTCAAATCCTCTGGGTATGTGACATTTTAATGGAAAAGGTGAAAATGTTAAAATATGGAACTCATCAAATTATGATAATATTTTGGTAGGAGCAAGATTTTTCACATCAGTGCTCTCATTAAATCAAACTCTTTAGACAACCTAAACTATTCACTTCAGGTCAAGTGTGAAGGATTTAATAGCATCTAGCAGCGAGGCTGCAAAACTGAAGCTTCTGCCAAGTGCCAAGCATGTAGGAAAACCATGTTGGCCAATGTGAAAACCTGAAAACGTAAAGACAGGAATGGCACTATAGAGCCAGTGTTTGATTTGTTTGTTCTGGGCTACTGTAGAAACAACATGGCGGACTCTGTGGAAGACGACCCGCTCCAGGAAGTGCGCCAGGATTTGAAGCCAATTTTCGTGCTAAACAGTGTAATTACACCGTCACGTGATGCCCTGTGATGCAAAAATACTTTTCCCTATAGACTTACATTGTGGAAAAAGACAGTTTTTTTGAGTATCACAGTGACTTGTTTCACATCAGGATTTAATCCATTTGGTACATTTTGAAAGTCAAAAACAGGGAATAATCTTATCCCCATTCAAGTTAGCGGAGTGCTAAATCAGAGGTAGCTGTCTCGGCTGCTCTCGGCAGTGGAAAGTCTCTAGTGTGCTTGGCCTGTGGGCTGCACAGTGCAGAAGCAGTGCCAGTAATCCGGGTAATTATATACACCACAGTTAAACCGTTTTGTCATAGGAATGGACAGGGCCTCGTCTTTGATGCTGTATCCAGGGGTCTCATTTATAAAACACTGCATAGGGTCCATACTAAAAACGTACGTAGGTACAAAATCCAAAAAAACAAAAAATATTAGACAATTTCTACAATCAGGCTTCCACCTCACCATGTGTGCTGCCAATGACCGGTCTCCAAAATGTTCGTATTCATGGGTCAAAGTGTCTCCTGTCAGCTTTTGCGTGGGAAGTGGCATACATGCGTCTTTCAGGCCTTGTTTTGTGCGCAATATTTATAAAAAAGACCCCAGGTTTCTTCATGCATCCATGGCCCGCTCCCCATATAGACATAAGCAATCTTTATTTTCATGTGATTATAAACAAACATAAACAAATGAAAACCATATATAGATGCCCCTAATTCCTACACACTGGACCTTTAATCTTGCATATAAGATTAGGAGTTAAAATTTAGATTTTAAAATGTACATATGATTAATAGTGAGCCTACAGCTATCTAAAATTAAGATTGTGGGACAGGCTTTTATTAACACTCTCTTGGGAGACCCTTAAAGTAGACTTTTGTGCTCAGTTAGCTGAGTGGGTTATATTGTTTAACAGCTTTGAACGCAGCGCGTTCTTGAATCCAGCTCGCCCCGCGACGTCATGACGCCGGGGCGTGGCCTGTCAGTTTTCCTCGGCGGCTCCACGCTTGTCTTTGACAGTGAGCTGCGCCTTGCTAGCTGTCGTGCGCTGTAATTCCCCAGACACTACACTAAGCAGCTAGCCGGGTCGGTGAGCTCATTTGACACGAGCAGTCAACCCCAGGGACGGTTAGCTTCAGCACGGGGCTCGCTTTTGTTTGTCAGCCGACACAAGGGACGCGACCAAGATGTCTAAGGACACGGAAGGGAAGAGCGAGAAGATTATGGATATGGAGAGCAAGGTGTTGTGGTACCCGGACTCCAAGAGGAACACACAGATGGACAAGTTCAGGATACAGGTCAACGGAGACTATGGACTTAATCTGGGTGAGTGGAGAGACAGAGACAAGGAGCCAGACAGGGAAGCTAGTGAGCTTAATAGTGTGTCCCCTCCTGCTATCTGTAGACATGTTGTGTAATTACCTTACGCTACATCACAGATTCACCCCCGTCTAAAGGTGCTCTGCAGTGCAATGCTTCAATCTAGCTTGTGTGCAATTTAAAGACACTGTTAAAGAGACAGTGAATCAGCATTGACGCATCCCTGCAGCTGCAGACTAATACTAACTATAAATCACAGCTCCCTTTGTGATAATAATCAGGTGTTTACAACACTGCAGCTCAGCTTGGCTCTCATGTCTGGATCACTCCCAGCTCCTCACTGAGGACATCCTCTCTGCAGGGCTGCTGCCAGCCGATGGAAGAGAGCGGCCTATTTCAATTGTGTCCCTGACAGCGTGTAAATTTAAGCCATCAGGGTTGTGGGGGAATGCTGGAAAACCTGATCCATCGGGCAGCGAATGGAGAGACAGAGAAAGGGAGTTACGTAATTGAGAAGAGATAGGAAGGTATAGATCCATCAGAGTCAGTATCAGTATCACATGTACTGTATTGATCCCCAGGGGAAATTATGAGAATCACAGGGGATCATAAGAAGTAAGAATATGAAATAAAGTCTGAAAATATAAAGCAATAAATGAAATAAAGTAGAAATGAAATGTGCATTAAAATAAGAATAACGTGTGCAGTGTGCTTCAACACTAGTGCATTCAAAAAATTGTGGAAACATTTTTTGGAAATTTGTGGAATGGGCTGCATGATGGGTTGAAACAAAGCACAAATATAAATCTGTTAAAAACTATACAAAAATATATTTCTGGCAGATACATAGACAAGGAAAGGTTGTGTTAGGGGACTTTGTAACACTGGGTGGTACTTGGACTGTTAATAAACTGGGTTTATTTATTTAATTGGGTGGTAAATAGACTGGAAATATTTGTATATTAGTTGTAAATTAATTTTGGAACTTGTTGACGTAATGTATGTGTTAAAAGAAGAAATGTAAGGAAGGGGTAGGGATGGATAAGTTGTACCTACTCCTTTTCAGGCACTGTTAATTTTGTCTTTTTTAATTATTTTTGGTTCAAAATAAAGTAATTAATTCATACTTAAGATATAGAAATTAAAATGTTACAATGAAATATATATCGTCACTGTGCCGAGGCTGTAAGTGTGAAAATTCAACTACAGTATAGACATCGTGGTCGGGAGAGGTTGCAAGATAAATCCCAGTTTGTTACACTTTAGTGCAGGGGTGGGGGGAAAAATCGATACAGCGTAGTATCGCGATATTTTTGTGTGGCAATATCATATCGTCACACAGACACCAAGTTTTTTTTTTTATTATATCCTCCTGAGACCCTGTGTCCTCATGAGGACATCACATTTTGGGTTACTTGATCTTATACTTCATTCTGCTTAACTAAGACCTATTGTCCTCGTTCGTGGACACTTTTTGTGCCATCTAGTGGTAGTAAGAGCACAGTACACTAAATCATGTAAGAACAAGATGGCCACCATCTCTGCCAAGTGAGTCTGCAGCCGATCCTGTCACAAAAGTTGCCAAGGTCCGAAACTTGATCACATTTTATGGTTGAAACCTTTTTATTTATGATTGATAATGTTTGTAGTTTGATATGGCAACACATTTGACCAATTCTAGCAACAGCGACAACTTAAGACGCTATAAATTAGGAAGTACTCATTTGAAGACACTGGGACTTTATTATCATTGACAGTGTTTAGTTTTTTATACTTATAAGGTCCTACTGATCCCAAATAGCTATACCACACAAAAGTTCAGGTGTCAGGAGGACATAAATTATTGATATTGAAAATACAAATTTAACATTACGTAGTCTGCTAGAATAATATAATTAGTTGCTTTTCCAGGTTACTAGATACATTTTGCTGCAATAAAAATGACTGTAGTGAGATAAACAGGCTAACTATTTTATTTTATTTGATAAAACTGTTGATGCTGGAAAAGTTTTCGTTTAGGGACACAATTTGCATATATTGCAATATATTTTATCACAATACTCAGCATATAGCAACACCACACATCGCAACAATTGTATCGTGATAATATCGTATCGTGGGGCCTCTAGGGATTCCCACCCCTACTTAAGAGGTACTTCTACTGATCACTTGTCATGTTTAATCACCTGTTGCACCTTTTATATGATTTGCTTGAGCTGAAAGTCACACCAGAAAGTTGTTGTACATCTGTAGTAATCATTGCTTCGTCATTCTCTAGTCAACTACAGTGACCTGTACCAGTGGTCGGTGGACAACTACGCAGATTTCTGGGCAGAGGTGTGGCGCTTCTGTGGAGTCGTCAGCTCCAAAGCATATGAAGAGGTGAGTCTGCTGTATCCTGGAGGAGAATGACTCTGATGTCACCCTAAAATCTCACGGCCGGTTTCACTTTCACTGAACATATTATAATACACATAAAAACAAAATAATTTTTGGGAGCAAATTACTTTTTCAGTTCTGAAGTGGTGGTGTGCAGAGTAGAGAAACGTCTCATTGAGATTCACTGAATCGCTAACATTACACTTGTAGCTTTTTTTTATGGTGGTAATTTTCAACTTTTCCCGTCTGGTGCATTCTTATGGTTCCTCCTTTACTGTCATACCTCCAACATATCCCTTTATGTAACACTGATACAAAATACCACATTGATTTGCACACATATTTTCTGCATTGCCACATACCAACCCTTAAGCTATCTGGAATAACTTGTTTGTGGTTACATGATGGAGTGCAACGCCTCGATAGACTTTGTATTCACTGTGTTGCATTACCTGTACATTAGAGTTACGTCCTGTTGTCCTGCTCCTGTGGCTGGTTCCTAATTGTAAATCCAGCTATCTATACCTTCTAATTCATGTGTGCTGTGATATAAGATGAATAATAGTGGATGAGGCCCATTGAAGTGTAAATATTAGGAAATAACTTTATTGTTATGCCATGATTTGATGAGTAGTCTTTCTTGGTCATTATTTTTTATGGGACGGCTGTAATCTGATATGATTCATCCTACCGGAGAAGTTAATTCAAAGCCGCTTTAACCTTTCTCAAGAAGCATTTTTGAATAAGAACATAAGAATTGCACTTATTTTATTAAGGCTACAGTAAAAGGCCATTTCGAAAATGGAGGTTACGCTGATTTTAAATGATCTTATTTTTTGTATTCATTGTTTATTGTACTCATCAGCCTCTTAATGTTGCGTAGCTCCAGGATATTGCCAACTAGGTGGGCGTGTGATGTAATAAATAGCGTCTGAACTTTAAGGCACTGTGCCACACCCTGTTTGTTCACATAGGTAACACCTTCCACGTCACGTATAATTTATTTTAGTGTACACAGGGAGACAGTCAACCACGCAATCAAATATTTGTAACACTGATGCACAGTGAGATAAGTTGTTAAATCCCAGTGTTGCCGTGGATTTTATGACAAATCATATGTCTTAATCTTTCTGTTTTAAGCTACACACAGTCACACAATCAGCTGTTGCAGTTGCACAATGCACATGCTTGATAACTATGTAAACTTGAGCGCTTTTATCTCGCAGTCCCATTTATGTACTTAATTCTGTTCCAACAACAACACTAAAGCATCAAAAGATTTGGTCTCAGTCAGTGACAATGCCGTGTTTCTCCTGTGCGTACTCTCTGTGTGTGTCCTGTGGGTGTGTCCTAGGTGGTGGACGTAACCAAACGGATCTCGGATGTTCCAGAGTGGTTTAAAGGAGCTCGGCTCAACTACGCTGAGAACTTGCTCAAACACGCCGACCAGGACAAAGTAGCTCTCTATGCTGCGAGTAAGTAAATAAAGGATGGCTGATTAAAAACAATGCAGAAATGTATCCGACACAGTGCTGCACCTTGAATGTTGGCTTTAATGATCTCTATGGGATATCAATAAAGCCAACAGTGTTAATTCCATGCATAGAGCAAAAGATCAAGGAACACGGCACTCAATTTTTGTTTTATTCTGCTTCAGAAAACACACTTACACACTCAGATCTGCATCTTCACAATTTGTATTTCAAAATAAACCAAGCAGAACAAACGTTAGAAAGGCATCAAAGAACAGAGGTTGCATTGACGGTGAACGTTAGGCTGCATACGTCACCTTGTGAATAGCTTAACTGCTGCTCCCTCCACTATCACATACTAATAGACAGGCCCTTTATCACGGCCCCATCTGTGTGTGCATGAGGGAGAGTGGGCTTGTGCACATTCGCATGCACAGTGTGCGCACGACCTTCTGCAGGAGCTGTAATGTAATTATGAGAGGGCCCATTGGTCACGATGCCGTGGAGCCTCTTTCAATGTCAGTAACCTATTACTTAGGGAGACAAAGTGGACAGTTCCTGTCTGTGGCTCTGTCTTGCCACACTATCATTCTCTGTTTATGTCTGCCTCCCAGGTTTTCTTCTCCTATGCTTTGGATTTTAATGTCAGTTGTTTGATTGGCATTTAAACCAAGTGGTACACCAACCATTTAAAATGTATGGAAGTGTTTTGTTTAGATGTACGTACATATTAATCTCTGTTTCTGTGTCTTACTTTCTCTTTGTGTCCACTAGCGGAGGCAAATGATGAGATTGTGAAGGTGACGTTTGGAGAGCTGAGGCGTGATGTGGCGCTGTTTGCTGCCGCCATGAGGAAGATGGGCGTCCAGACTGGAGACAGGGTCGTAGGTGAGTCTCACTGGTGGAAAATGAGAGACAGTATAGGAAAAATGGAATCTGCGCTTTATATAACTTTCCTGTCAGCCAAGTGATGGTTGATTACCAACCACATTGGTTGTTAGATTAGTAGCACTCCTCCTGACTTATTTCTTACCCCATCCTTTTCATCTTCCAGTGTTTTTCATTTCCTTCTTCCTTCTTCTTTATTTCAAACATGTTGCATCATGAGTTGAACATGGCCTCGTCTAACTCTGTGGGTGTGTTTGTTCTCACTGCTAAGGAGGCCTTGCTGTCTTGGCACAGGCTGCATCTCTCTCTGAAAGTCACCGTTTATTTTCTCAAAGTTCATATTTGTACAGGCAGGAATGGCTGAGGGTGCATATTTCTCCACACAGCCCCACTGCACACTACATTCATCCAGAAGTACACATTTGTATCTGCCATTGCAGCTTTAAAGTAAGTCATATATATATATATATCAACACCTCAATTTATGATCGGTACTGTTTTTTAAAAAAAAACCCAAAAAAAACAATTCAAGTGTCAAAGGCTTTTAAGAGCTTATCTCTTTCACCTGCTGAGCTTGTTGCCACATCACTGGCTGTGAAAATACACACTGTGCTGTTAGAGCTGCTCAGCTATCTGGAGTTTGGTGACTTTAAGATTATCAAACAAAAGCGTGTCAAACTGCTGAACTGAACCATTTGTTGACCAGACTCTTTGAAGAAAGGAAAAAGGATGTTTGGTGGCATTAAGAGGATTTTTTTTTGTATCTCACAATACACACCCATGCATACATACAGTCGTTAGCTATACAAGAGCAGATTGTTTTATTCAGCTACAATAAGGACTCCGACCCAGGGGCGTAACTGTAGACAGTGCAGGCAGCTAGCTAGTTTAAATACAAAATCTTGCACAAGGGCCCATCATAATAACGTGCACTGGGGCCTATCCTAACTACCATACGCCACTGCTCTTACCCTTGTGTCAGTCAAAATCATGGGTGTCAGAAACCTCCACAGTTTGCTGTTTGGTAAATTTGGTGTGAAATGGTGTGAGCATAAATCCAGTCTGATTACCGTTCATAGTGGGTCATGAATTTATGCTGCATCTGTGTTGCTTGTTAGCCTGAGTGTCTGACTGAAGCTCCCAGAACCTTCAGTCTGATATCGCCTCCATTGAAGGCGATTTACAAGGGGGAGGGAATTTGATTTTTCCCTAACCAATGAGTAGAAATCAACAACTCACCCAGAATCTGACGTCATTAGTATCCATGCCTCGGGGGTGCCGAAAAAACAAGCGAGCATTGCCCGTTTAAAATGTCTCCGTCGTTGTGCACGCCCAGCTGCATCGCTGTTAAATTCAGTTTAGCAGCTTCCTTAATTTGGTCCTCCATTAACGCGAGTAGTGGCGAAATACCTCGATAGCATCGTTAATGTGGTCTGTAGGATCTGCAGCAGTCGCCATTAGCGTGGCGCTGATTGGCTAATCGCTAGACCTGCTCCCACTCCCGGCGTTCATTGGTCCGCCCATCGTTTGGACGAGATAAATCGCAAATTCATTGCAGTATGCCAGACCAGAGATGCAAGCCTCCTCAGTTGAGTGGGCGGGTCTATGGTCTGGAACCAGGCTGGTTGCTTGTGGTACTGCAGACAGTTCTTTCGTCAATAGTAGTCGTTTACAAGAACCAAGAAAGTGTAACGCAATAAGTTGTGTCTTAGAATTTAGATTTTTCATGGATCAGTTTGTTCATACACTGCCTGTACGTTGTGTTTGTGTGGGATACAGCAGTGTGTGTGATTGTCTAACTGCACTGAGTCTCATCCATCACTGTATCTGTTTCATTCTCTGTTCTGTGCCACATTTCCAGCCGTGACGCTGCATTGTTTATTGAGCTGTTTGTGCTGTGTCAGTATCAGGGGCTTCAGTTTCACAGCTGTTGTCAAATAGTAGCATCAGATGTCCAAAGCTTTCACTCTTCGAAACAGCTTGTTTCTGCTCAAGTTGGATTCAACACATCCTATACAAGCCTTTTTATGACCAACTTTTTTTGTGTGTGGATAAAAATGACAAAGAGCAGGCACAATAATTCTAAAATGCTAAATACTAAAATGCTTGTGGATTATTTTTAATTCGAGCTAGAGAAAATTGATGAGGAAAAGGACATCTGGACTTGCAATGCTTGTGTGAAACCACAAGAGCTTTCACCCGGAAATGTGACCCACTGAAGCCAACTGGAGGACTGTATATTGGCGTAATTAGTAAAGAAATCAAGGCAGTTTAATTCCCAAGCCTGTACACATTCAAAAAGTTTCCTGCAAGCAGCAATGTGGCTGAAGTCTGTGGCTGCTGTTCATGAGCTCATATTGAGCTACTTTGTGCAGGAACAACCACTGTGTGTAAAGTTCCTGTGTGTGTGTGTGTGGGCTCAGAGGAAAGATGGATATTGTGGTAGGGAATTCCATTAGCTTAATGACTTAAGCTCTGTGGGAATCTCATTACAAAGACTGGTGGGATGGACAGAAATGGAGAGGAAGCTACAGAAACACAGATAGAGAGACACCAGCTACTTTGTGCCTCCCTTCTCCAGTCTCCCTATTCCTTTGACGTATCGAACACAAATCTGTGTGTGTGTGTTTTGAATGTGTTGGCTCGCCGTTGTGCCCTAGAGACGGAGATGTCCTTGTCCCCAGGTTGTTACTGGAATGTCTTGTCAGTGTCTCTAATCCAGGAGATATATGAGCACTTAGCTGATGAGGCCAACCAAGCTTTATGGCAGGAAAAGAGCCAACCCAGCACACACACACACACACACTCACACATACACATATATGTGCTCTCCCTTTTGTAAGCTTTTAGATCCATTGCTCATCTCCTTGGTCCTCATCATCTTGAACATCACCCTCCACCCTGTTATGAAGCTTGTTTGTAGCCTACACACCCACTGTTCCTCCACTGGGAATGCATGTTTTTTTTATATCATGTGTCATTATAAACACACATTGTGCAACCACAGTTTGTAACTGTTGAGTAATAAGTATGTGGAGTCACCAGTATGAAACAGAAGTGCAGCAGCATTATAAAGTAAAATAATATCTTAACAAACGAAACAAATATGGTTTCCATTTTAGAAAGTGCACCACTGGTGTTTCAACACAAGCTACATCGTTTGCATTTAAACAACAGTTGAAACTAAAGGCGATTGTTCACCAGCAGGACACATTTTGCTGTCGCACACACTTCCGTACATTGAATAGATGTAGAATTAAGCAGTAAGCCATGGGAGGCTGAGGTTGGCAGTGGTTTTTAGAACGACCAAGGGGCACTGTTAGGCACAATGCAGAGTGTTATCAAGTGGCTTATTGTTTTTAGAAAATGGTTACCACATTTACCTGGCAGTATTTCGTAATATAAAGAAACGGCAACAAAAATTCAGTCATTGATTGATAACAAATAATCGTTCATCCATCAAGCGATGTAGCTCTTTGGATGGTTGCCAAGCTTCATATATATGCAGTGAAAATTGCTGGCTGCTTTACAAATTTGTGGCAACATGGAGCCAAAGAAGTTCAAGTTCAAGTTTCCTCGTTTGCGCATGGAAGGGCAGGGAGGTGAGCTTTCTCTCCCCGAAGACTTTCCACATACGCGTGTAGAAGAGACTTTCTGTGTAGGTCTTAGGAAAGGCAGAGGTCCCAGAACAGAGCCATACCAACAAATATAATACTGTTCATGGAAATAAAGTTTTCTTTGACTAAAGTAGTCCTGACTGAACTCAAGGTTAGTTCTCATCATGTTGAACTTACATTATAACCACATATCAATCACAGTCACCAACTTTTATGCTCACTCCCTGAGCTGTTGTCACTTGTGGGGCTACACTGTTAACAAAAATGATACTGTGCGCAATTGACAACACATAGCTAATGATAAGTGAGCAGGTAGGTTACAAATAAAGACCTGCAAGCTAGCTAAAGGTACATTGGTAACTTATTGTATATCGCTAGTGTAGTTTGTCTGCTTTGGAGATGAAAGGCTGGTGGATTGGGCAGCAGAAATGTCAGGTATTTCTCCATCAAAGCAGCAGGACATAGTATATTCCCTGGTTCCTCAAACATGAATCCCTCGTAGGCTCACCTTGGTCCTTTTTTAGTGTATTTGAGTTTTATTTTTAAACACTCATTAAATGAAAAGGTTTTAAAAAGCGTTAAATGTAAGTGTCTGATATCTGGGGACGCCCTGTGGATGTATTTTTAAATGTGGCCATGGTAGCAGGAAACAGTGTCATTTAAATCATTATTGTCGTAAGTATCAATCACAGTTGGTTTTAGGACAGGATGTACTTCACTGACATTTAAAAGACAACCTCAGCCGACTCCACCCAGGGTTTTTTCCAGGTGACTAAGAAATCGGTAGTGACAACAATCTTTTCAGGTTACACCTCATCGCTGAACTTGGACCCAGATCAAGACTGAAATACCAGATAGGCTGCTGGGATTGTCAGTTGTAGCCGTGTTAGCTCAACATTGCTACCATTGGTGGTATAATTCTAGTTAAGACACATATTAAGTCTATTCTCCTCTCCTCAAATTTCCTGACTTCATTCTTGTAGTATTACCAAACCAACTAGAGGGTGGTGATGTGTCAACAAAATGCCCATAAGGGAAGTGAAGTAGAAAACATTGCATGATCTGAAAAAAAAAGGCATTGCATTAGTTTTATGAGGAAGAAAAGGCACACAAAGATAAACATTATATGTTTTGGTGACGAACACTGACGATAAACATAAATGTTTGTAATGAAAGTCCACAGGGCATCTTTAAAAAGTTTTTATGCAACATCTTAATTGATTTTATAATCATTTAAACAGCTTGGTACAATTAAAGTTTACCATAGAGCAGCTTCCCAGTGACTAAGGGCTTTCCCTCGGGGCACTTTCACAGAAATTGTCGAGGAAGGATTCACGTCACACAAGTTTGTTTCTCAGCTGATTTGAAACCAAAGGTCCAAAGGTCAAATTCTTATTTCAGAGAGCAGAAATTTTAATTGGACGAATCCAACAGTGTCATTTTTGTACATCTTCTTGTACTTTTTAAGTCCTTGAATTTAATAACTGTTTCTTAAATTATAGGATAAGAAAACAGTAGCCAAATGTAGGAATCACAGCCCTGTGGTGATGCATTTTTATTATGAAACCATGAGGAAGTGGTGTCACACCAAAGTATCCGTTAGTGTCCTGAAGGCCAAGTTGATTTCATTCAGTGCTTATCAGCAAACCTGAAACCTGAAGTTTTATAGCAGTATGCATGATTAATCAGATAGGAACGGCAGTGTGTTGCTTTGCCGTGTAACTTGTTACACGTCATTCATAACAGCAGCCACGGAGGCAGTCGGACAAGATGTTGTAGTAAGATTATGATCCATGACGCTATTTGTCTTGGTCCACCGTGAGAGGATAATAATTTATGAGGGCGCCTGCAGAGCCGGAGTGGCAGGATGGTGATCTGTCAGCCTGAGATGTCATCCAGCCGGCATCAGCTTCCTGGTTACGACAGGAGTCACCATAGAAACCAATAAAACCCTGATTAGTCATGATTTATACGAGGTGACAGTATGGTTGACGTGTGCCTGTGACCAGTCAGAGTGCTCTGCTGGAGCCAGCGGCTGTATTATTGTTGTATCATCTTAGATTAGATACACGTTATCAACCAAACAGCCCAGGGCTCATTTGTTTTTACTTCATGTCATTTATTTTAGCCATGATAGACTATTTTTCTCTTTTCTCATTTGAATACAATTTATTTAATTTGGTTCAACTTTGACATCAGGCATCTTAGATCAAAGGTTTAGTAAGCAAATTCGCTTAATACCAGAGACAGGACAGTCTTTCCTGGCTGAAATTAACATGCAAACGCATTATCAGATTTCACTGTTGTGCATCTGTATTCTGTATTCTTCATTTTTCCGTGGTGCAGTTGCCAATATCTCTCCCTCTCTTTACCTCTGATTGACTCTGCCCATGTGAGAAGACTTGCAGTGTCCTTGGGCCCCATTTCCTATATTGATCCAGGAATATATCACAGCAAGACAGCGGTTATGATCTCAGCCCTGCTTGTTAAGAATGAAATATTCTCACTGCCCTGGTTGGTATGCATCACCTCTTTCCCTCCTGCTCTCTTTTTACATTCTCATTTTTCCCTCTATCATCCTTTTATCCAAATTGTTTTTGCTCAGTATCTTCTTTCTCTCCCCCTTCCCCTCTCTCTTTGTCTACTTCATATTATTCTCTCAGTGGGGCGACCTGCTGTGTGATATAAGACAGAAACTACATGACTAATCCAGCAGCTACTGGTGCTAGATATCACATAACCTAAATGACTTAAAGGTCCCATATTATATTCATTTTCAGGTTCATACTTAAATACTTGCCTGTATTTTGGGTTTCTACTTAAGCACATGCTTTAATGTTAATATATATATATTTTCCCATACAGTCAGCCTGAATATAGCTGTATTCACTCTCTGTCTGAGATGCTCCATGTTATCGCCTGTCTCTTTAAGCCCCCCTCCCAAAAAAGCCCAGCCTGCTCTGATTGGTCATTGTTTCCACTCTTCCACATCTGTGCTCTCGGCGTCTCTGTGCCGTCATTGTAGCCAGAATATAACTGTAGCAGCACTGTAGCGGCAGTTTCTACGCTTATATAGTTAAGTTGTGACATCACAACTCCATGGAAGTCCTGACAGGTCGCTTGAAGGCACAGTCTCTAAATACAAACTGTGTGCATTTCTCTTTGGATTGAATGTGTTGATTCTTTAACATAATAACATTTCTTCTGCTATAATGTGTTTTATTTCTGTACATTCTGAATAAACCATATTTTTCTATGCTGTATTTTGTCCTACAAATCTAGATTCATGGCACATATGATGCCATCAGATTCATAATAACGGATCACTGCTTAAACTTGATGTCTTCTTCCTCTCTCCCGTTTTAGGCTACCTGCCCAATGGTATCCATGCATTGGAGGCTATGTTAGCAGCAGCCAGCATCGGAGCCATTTGGAGCTCCACGTCTGTCGACTTTGGAGTCAACGTAAGGATTGTGTTACACTGTTTGTGGCCCATAATTCTGTATTTACATATGTTTAATTTATAGTTGTTTCTTCCATATTGGATGATGTGCAAAACTATTTTATTATGGTATTTAAGTGGTGGAAGTGTTTTAAATGTTAAGATTTAGTTCAAATGCATGTGTTTGGGAAGTATTGAGTATACGACTGGACAAATGAGACTTGGATTAAAGTGCACGAGTTGTGTGAGAGTGAGTAAACTGATTTTTTGGTATAGTTTGGCTGTTGTTAAACACGGACCCCTATGACTTTAATTCATCAGACATTTTCTCAGTTTTTGGACTCTTCTTTTACCGTGAAGGCATGCAAGAAAAAAATTGGTTTTCCTTTAACCTCGTTTATTTTCCACATGCAAATAAACTAAACCAAAATGACTGAATCTGCTGGTTTAGAGTCACATTGCATGTCTTTTTGCGGACTCTAAAGCACCTGTCAGTGCTAGAAAAGCATACATTTTGAGTGCTAGTGTCAGAGTGGCTTTATCTCTTAATCCTGGCAGAGCTCATGCCTCCATCTACAGTGCTGAGCTGCACTGGGTCAGTGGGCTTTAACCTACTCTTACAGGTGATACATGATTGTGGCAGAACAGACTCACATATATGCACATAAAAAAATGCATAAAGAGGAGGAGAGTGACATCTGGCAGTCAAAAATGTGTGGAAAAAATGTGAGTGAGTGAGAGTGTAAATAACTTCATCCTACAGCAGCTCTGTCCTCAATGGTGCTCTTGTCTTCCTGGTCTCTGCTCTTGTTTCTGGTGTGCTGCTTCCCCCTCTGGCAGATTAGAGAACTACACTTAGAATAAGAAAGTGTTTTCACCCTTAGTGGGAACTTATTTGACTATATTTTTATTATTCATGCATTAAATTGTTAGACATTTACAATGTAGAGGTTTATTTTGCAGGTCTTCATTAAATTCCTCACACATCTTCTCCATCTGAATCACATTGTTCTCAGTCATTGCTCCTTCAT
Source organism: Epinephelus awoara (assembly GCA_035609425.1). Taxonomy (NCBI): domain Eukaryota; kingdom Metazoa; phylum Chordata; class Actinopteri; order Perciformes; family Serranidae; genus Epinephelus; species Epinephelus awoara. The sequence continues at coordinate 11,764,365 of CM069302.1, read as the reverse complement.
TCTCTGCTTACACTTATATGCTCCTGCTCTCTAATTGTGTCTACTTAAGGAGAAATGTTATGTTGAATGCAAGATTAAGTAGTTGGATTCAAGGCATACATTTACAGCTCTTACCGCAGTAATTGATGGATTCCATTTTGCTGTGCTTACTCCAGTGTTCTCAGTTTCCATTTTAACCCTCTCTGTCTCTTTTTTTTTGTTACAGGGTGTTCTTGACAGGTTTTCTCAAATCCAGCCCAAGCTGATCTTCTCTGTCGCTGCTGTAGTTTACAACGGCAAAACACATGACCACATGGAAAAGCTGACCAGTGTTGTCAAAGGTTGGCTCCCACAAAATCTCTGATCATACATGTTTTTGGTTTAAGTGTCTGCTGTTACTCCAAGATTACCATCAATCCATCACAGACAATGACAAATACATTAGACCTCTTGAACTAATGGGTGCTAAAACCTGCTAAAATTACACGTTTTTGCATTTCTGCTTCAGCCACCATAGTTAGCAGCCCCTCCACGATGAGAGTGTCAGGAAAACACCAATTTTCTTTTAAGTAAAATTGCTTTATTCAGTGTTCTTACCAGTTTAAGTCACCTGGTCCAGTTGTTTTGGAGAGGAAGAGACCTCTGCAGATAATTTGGCTCCTGGTAAAAACCTCCTGAACAATGAACCCTGAAGGAATTACAACTGGACCTTTCAGCTGGTTACGATCTCTCACTGGTTACAACCCCCCCTAAAATCTTACACACTGGACTTTTAAAGGGTTAAAGCAGTAGAGTAGAAGAAAGTAGCTCTACTTGGTTTTACAAGTGTTCAAAATTAAACCGTCTAAAGAACAAATGCATAACTACAGAAGCGTAATGCATTCGCGAGAAAAAAAACTCTTTTACTCTATTATCTTGTTAATTCAGAAAAACAAGAGCAGATTTTATCCCATGAAAACTTTACTCATAATTCTGAGCTATTAATGCCGTTAATTCAGAAAAGTGGATGTGTTACGCTGTTGTACATAACACATGCTGTGTGAGGTAGGATTTCCTCACCTGCCACCACAAGTGTTCAGAGTGTTTCTGAGCACCTTTGAGCCCCTCACTAAAAAAAAAAGTTTTTCCATGAAGAGCCAAAATGTGTTACATGTTAATGGGAATAACACTGTGATTCCTCTGGGACCCCTCTTTGCTTTCATAAGGTTATAGTGTGAAAAACAAACAAAGCCTCACACTCTCCCTGTCTCTCTGTAGGTCTGCCTGACCTGCAGAAAATAGTGGTGATTCCCTACGCTCGCTCCAAACACGAGACTGACCTCTCCAAGATCCCCAACAGGTGTGTGCAACTACACTCAAGTGTTCAAACTGAGAAACTGGAACAGATGGTTTCTTTTGTATGACAGAGAGCAGGTTATAGATACACTCTCTTGCTTGTATATCATTTTTCTGACTGTTATTTTTTTTTTGTATGATATCTGCAGTGTATTTATAGATGATTTTTTGGCATCTGGTCGTGGCGAGGGTGACCAGTTTCCTCAGCTGGAGTTCGAGCAGCTTCCATTCAATCATCCTCTGTTCATCATGTACTCCTCTGGCACCACAGGAGCTCCTAAATGTATGGTCCACTCCGCTGGGGTAAGAATAATATTGGCTTCCACTTAGCCCAAAAATCATAAATATGGATCACTCTCCGTCTGTTTGTTTGCGGAGCGGGCACAAACAAAATTCCTCAAACACACTGCAGATAATTTTGCAAATAACGGGAGGAATGTTGCATCTCTCTGACTGACTCGTGGGTCGTCCTGTATTCTTGTTTGTGCTTGTTTAACATATAATTGATTTTATTATGTAAAAGATGTGGAGTAAGGGGCACGGCTGTCAGTCAAAACAAGACACTTTTGTTGCTGTTTTTGTTGCTAATTTTTTTGCGAGTGCTCCACAAGGCTTAGATGTGCCGCAGCTGTCTCACAAACACACACACACATTAGCACACACTGGTCGCATCTGTTTGCAGAGCTCTCCTGGGTTGCCCCACATGTACAGTTTGCTATTCAGTGCACGCCATTGTTATCAATACACATGTGAACACTTTGAAGAGAAGCTGGTGCTTCCAATAGGAGAAAGGCAAGGAAAAAAAAGAGGATTAAAAAGCAATTGAAGTTGCTGAGTAAAACCTAAATTCTCCGTTTATTAGCTGTACTGGAGCTTTTGATCATATCACATGATCTTGATCAGCAGACAGTTTGCCAAGTTTATAAGGAATAGTAAAGATTCAGGTTTAGATTTAGATTTATAGTTACTCCTGACTTTGGAAATGGTGGTCCATTTAGTAGCTTTTCTGGAGCTTTTGATCATGAATATATGATCTCTCAATTCTAAAGGCCCATTGAAGCTATCACTGTCTCAATATTTGAGCTGTCAAAAAGACACACTGAGAGCAAAACCACTGTTTCATGATGTAATCCCTCACAACATGAAAACTGTGTCTGATGATGTGGTGACAGACACTGTGGGTGTCCCCTTTGTGCCTTTATTCACATTCTGTCAATCCTCTGTATTACACTTCTTTTAAAGAACATTTAATGTCATAGATCAAATAATGCTTAAATTCATAGGTGTCGGGCCCTGTGTACAAATGCCGTGTCCATGCCGCAGTGGGCGCAGGCTGGATTCCAACCCACAGCCCTTTGCTCCATGTCACCCCACACTCTCTCTTCCCCTTTTACACTATACCTGTCAAATAAAAAAGGCAAGAAAAAATACCAAATGGACACTGCAAACATGCCCTCAGCACTTTATATCTGATTATGTCCCTATTTGTGAAAAATGTTCTGAAAGGTAGCTTAAACCAAGAAATGTTAACCATCAAATGAGAAAGGTTTTTGTGCACAACAAGAAAACATACAATACACTTTAAATATAGAAGAAACAAATGTGCATTGTGAAAAAAAAGTAACATAAGCTTACCAAAAATATGCATGTGATGATCAGTAACTTAACTAAATAAACTCTAATTTTTTCTTTCGGCATAATTTTGTTTCCGACACAACTTGCAGGTATACATTAACCAATTAATAACGGCTGTCCGTGACACAGCACGTGTAGGTGTCAGGGCAATGTCAGACAGATAAATGAACAAAACAGACCATGATAACAAATTAAAAAACAAAAAATTACTTATCGTCTTGTAATAACGTCATATCTTGGTTAATACAGCTCTACTGTTATGACAAAGACAGTAACAGACATAAAGTAGTAACACAACATATACACCTGCACCTTTTGATCATTCCTTAACCCTGACCTTCCCCGTCCCCATGAGCCTTTTTCTGAATTCTAGTAAACATGTATAAAGTTCCTCAAACATGCACTCTAGATTAAAAATGATGACAAAATACAAATTGATACCGTTTTTCTAGCCAAGTTGAATGCCTGCTTCCTATCCTCAAGCATGATGTAACCTGCCCCCCTCATCCTAGCAACAGAGAGCTCCACAGATTACTTGACAGATTGTTGACACAGTTTCTGAAATTAAACCCACACCCTTTAAGAGAAGGGAGGCTGGGTTGTGCCCTTGTAATGTACTGTGACTATCCACTCAGGCCTCAAACTGATTCCCCATTACATTGCCAAAAATCACATGTTGAAGACTGTTTGCATTTGTTTTCATCTGAGCCCTTATGTCACCACTTTCCAACACAAAAGGTGCGTTCTGAATCGCATACTTTTCCTTTTTACTTTAAGTAGGTGCTTCAGCTGCCCTTAAAAAAGTATGTGCTGTTGCATGCACACAATCAGGACATTCTACTTTCTCATTACATTACGCCCTGAACTTTGACTCTCTTGCTTTTATATCCGTTACCTTGGAGAAAAACAGAAAAACACCACTTACTGAGTTCGCCAGAGGCTGAGATCAAACCGAGAGCTCTGCTGTTGTTACTTTGCAATGTATGTAGTTTAACTTTAAAGTTATAACTGCACAGATTGTAGATTCTAACGTATCATATTTGCGACGGTAAAATTACATCTTTAGAGCTCTGTCATTGTTGTATTCATAGTGATGAAAATAAATTTGTTGTGTGATATTTATGATTATTTTGTTCACTTAAACAATTAATATTCCTGTTATCACTGTTAGAATGGTCATCAGTTGCTTGAACCGCTGTCATCCGTCATTGCGACTTCTGACAGCTGTCAATCAGCTGTCATCTGTTTGCGGGTCAGTCGATTTGAAATATCGTCCGCTGTGCAGAGAATTCTGAGTCAGAAAAGCAAGTAAAGCATGCTGCAAAATCGGACCAGATGTAGTAGAACATCCTGGTATTTTACTGTATTTGACATACTGTGTATTGGGACATACTAAATCTTTTTTTGGCATGCTACATAGTATGGTAGGTACCGGAATGTACAGAAAGTGACACTCTTGAGTCACTCTTTCCCAGCTTCATAGTAGTATTAACTGAATGTATGTGTCATTTGGATTTGTGTTATATTTTCCACCACAAGATGGCAGCAAACCTCCATCGCCACCTCTTTGAAAGGCTATCTGCTCTCAGGAGAGTGTGTGAATGACATTTTTCTTTCCTGCCACATACCCCATCTGAGTGAGGGAGAGTGTCAGATGAATGTGTGATTTCAAAAGCACCACTGCACTTTGAAGGCTGAAACACTCAACATTCAAAACAGGTTAACACACTCAAACAAATGCATTCACACATTTTCGCAAAGTGTTCTCCCTCTCTGAAACGCATCTATTTTGCTGTCTCCATTTTTCTGTTTCTTGCTTTATTCTCCTCCGTTCTCTCCCGTTTGCTTTTCTATCCCTAACTTGCCTGCATCTTCAATTTTTTTCCACTTATTCCTCCATTTCAGACTCTCTCATTAGGGTTCCCCCCCTTCTTTCCTCTAGCTCCCTTTTCTTCATTTCTATTATTGTCTTCCTCTCCGTCTCTTTCTTTCGTGCCCCCTCCTTCTCCCCATGCTGCCGATAATTGGACAGTAATGCGTTGGTGAAAACATTTCGTATTGCGACGCTGGCAGGCCTCTCTGGCTCTACCAATTAGCCCCGGCACTGTTGCGCTTTCTGCTTTGTTACGGCTCTGTTAACATGCTGTCAGTAGCAAGATGGCATGCACCAAAGGACGGGTATGGCAGCTGAGTCCTGCCAAAGATTATACACACACACACACACACACACACACACACACACACACACACACACACACACACACACACAGCACCTGTTTATACAAACAGGAACGTACACATAGGCTCAAAACTAAACCACACACACTCACACAGTTCATGCTCGCCACCAGCAATAATAACCCATCCAGTTGTGATGGGTTGGTGACTGTGGGAGCACTTAACACAAATTGCCCTTTTTATCAAAATAAGTGCTTGTGTGTGCTGTGTGTATTCGTCTGGGGTTTATGAACTTTTGCCTGAAAATATATTGTGAGAATTTGACGATACAGTATGTTAAAGGGACAGTTCACCCCTAAATCAAAAATGCAGATTTTTCCTCTTAACTATGGAGCTACTTATCTCTCTGGATTGTTTTGGTGTGAGCTTCAGACATATCGGCCTAAGACATGTCTCTCTTCTCTTGAATAAAATGGAACTTGATGGCACTCGGCTTGTGCTGCCAAAAGCACCAAATACATTTGAAAAACTCAACAGCAATGTCTCTTACCAGAGACAGGACGCTTTACGAGCACGAGCCTCTCATCCGTCAGTAGATGCACGCTTCCTTCTGATGATACAGTTGGCAGGTGTAGTTTGGTAGAAAGAAAATAGTTCCTTCATAAACTGCTCACAACAAGGTTTGTGGATTATCTTGAGTAACCAGGTCATGATTTCTGAAAACGGGTATCGCTGTTGGATTTTTCAAATGCATTTTTTTTTTAAAAAACTCACAAGCTGAGTGCCATTTAGTTCCATTATATTAAAGGGAAGGCGGCCGATATTTCCCACACTTGCAACTCACACCAAAACAATCTAGACTGATATATAGCACTACAGGCAGCTAATGGTGCTAACTCCATAAACAGCACTAAACAACAGCAACAGTGCTGACCACTAACCAGGGGTAACTGGGGGATGGGTGCTACACTTCTGCGACAACAGTGTTTCAATATCAGCAGTAACCGCCGTATGAGCGCAGTGCAAAGCGGCAGTGATGATCTCGCCACTGGGATACACATGCATGTTGGCTGGACCGGCTTACCATAACAAACCACAGAGAAGCTCGGACTACAACACACACAAAGGCCGTGTGACTTCATCCTCAGCTCAGCACGCCATTGCTCCTCTACATATATATATGTAATAAATAGTTGTTTGCTGTTACATTAATGCTCTGACTTTCTCTCTGTCTCTGTAGGGCACGCTCATCCAACACTTGAAAGAACACATCCTCCATGGCAATATGACCAGCAGTGATGTCATCATTTACTACACCACGGTATGTCCACAAGCTTTTCACAATAAAACTGACGTGCTTATTTCAACCACAATGCGTTAGATGTGGGGAACTGTCCGCTGCTCTGTTGTTGTCTCCTCTGTTACCAGCAGAAGTAGAATGTTAAGTATTTGTGTTGTGGGCTATCTTTAATTACGAGCCTGGTCACAGACACACACACACACACACACACACACACACACACACACACACACACACACACATGTGCATGCACACACAAACAAACAGATCTTGTCTAATGAGCAGCAGTGAGTGCTGAAGGTCAGAGCTGTGCATAATTTTTAGTTGTTCCTCGAAGAATCTTGCTCCTTGTGATGATAAACACTGAGGAACATCCTTTTGTGTTGATTAAAGCTGCAATTTCTCTGTGTGTTTGTGTGTTTACACATGATTTGTGCAACATTCAAGGATGGTTTGGGTGTTTTGACACATGCATGCTGTTGGGAACAAATAAATGGGAGCATATTTTCTTGATTTAGAAACTGATTCTCCTAAGCATTGGTATCGCACAATGAAGTTTTGAAGTTATTGCAATTAAGTGACCCCAAGCTGAAAAAATATAATTGGCGCACTTTCATCTGTTCAGTTAATCTGTATCTGCCTATTTAGCAGAGATGGGACAAAGTCAGTGTCTAAAGTAAGTTTTAATTCTTTGCACTCAAGTCCCAAGTCAAGACTATTCTATTCTTTAAGTTTCAAGTCCCTTACAAGTCATAATTTGCTCTTTACCAAATGTAACGACATTTTAACAACAGAGTAATGACATAAGCTAAGTGTTGAAGTTGGAAGTTGTTCCATCTCCATCTATAATTTTTGACCTGCATGTTTTGCATACCAGAATTTTTTTTTTTAGACCACTGCTTAGTTTTTGTACCCAAATGAAATTATCTTGTGTATCATTTTTTCCATCTGGTGCCCAGAAATGTTAGGATCATGGTTCTCTTCATGGTCCCGGTCATGGTCATGGTTCGAGGTCCACACAGTTTAATACATTCAATATTGTACTTTCGTTTGGCCATATTGTTGAGCTGCTTGCCGTTACTGTCAAGTAGCTGTCTGTTCTTCACTTTACAGCAGGAAACGGCACTTCAAAATAAAAACTGTGTGCCGGATATTCAACGTACTTATAAATAAAGTGTGTTTTTTCCAAACTTGACATTTGGTGAGTCACAGACCCACTTTTGGACCGTGACCCACCAGTTGGGAACCACTGATCTAATCAAGTATTTCAAAGTCAAAAGGCTCAAGTCTAAGTGAAGGCATTAATCATTGGTGTTAAAGTCCAGGTCCACGTCCAAGTCTTTTTAAATGTATAACTTATGAAAGTATGACTCGACTAAGTGATATGATTTGAGTCCGCACCTCTGCTATTTATAGCTGAGGGAATTTCAGCTGCAGATACTTATTATTTTAATTATAAGTTCATCTGTTGTTTTTATTTGTTAAATTAATTAGTATTTTTTTCTCATTAAAGCCAGAAAATTTGAAATACGCCCACCACAGGTTTTCAGAACTCACGATGATGTTTGTTTTTGTTTTGTTTTTCGTTTGGGCAACCAACAGTCCAACCTAAATGCATTAAACTGACAATGATATAAATTAAAAAAAGCAGATTTTTGGAGCTTTTTTGAAGCAGTGATTAATTGATTCTCAAAACTGAAGCCCAGTTTTCCGTCGCTCGACTAATTGATTAAGTGACTAATAATTTCACTGCTAATTATAACTGTTTAAGAGCCTCATACTGTATATACAAAGTGTATCTTGTATTAGCTCTGTAGTCAGATGTCTGCAGACCTAACATTACCAACAATATGTCTATGCTTTAGGGATGCTGCCAAAGCTGCAGCTCAGCATGCAGTAAAAGGAGAAACACTATTATGTGAACCACAGATACATAACTCACAGTCTGCAGGAGTTTTGTCCGTTTTGCTACCCATTTATCCATGTTGATGAGAGAGGAGTGTTTATACCAGATAAACTGACTACTGTTTGTGTGTGTGTGTGTGTGTGTGTGTGTGTGTGTGTGTGTGTGTGTGTGTGTGTCTGTGTGTCTGTGTGTGTGTCTGTGTGTGTGTGTGTGTGTGTGTGTGTGTGTGTACTGTCCTTAGACTGGCTGGATGATGTGGAACTGGCTGGTGTCTGCTCTGGCAGTGGGAGCCTCAGTGGTTTTATATGACGGTTCACCACTAATGCCCACACCCAATGTACTGTGGAACCTGACAGACCAGCTGGGGTGAGTTAGCCACATACACAAACACACACACACACACACACACACACACACACACACACACACACACACACACACTCAAACAAGCAGGAGAGATGAACTGGAGTGTGCTGTTTTTTGCTTTCTGTTGGGAGATGGTTTGTACTTTAAAGCCTAAAATTAAAACTGCCCTTTGAAAACGTACTTTTGCAATGAAGGTACTGTTCATAATTAATATCTAGGTGATAATTATTGTCTGTGAAGCATCTGAAAAACATGAACTTTCTCAGATTTTTACCAGTACCCATTCTTGCCTCGAATCATCCCAACCCATGTTGCAATTTAAACACAATTGGAAATGACATACGACTGTTCCAGTATAATATTTTGGGGCGAATGAAGAGCAGAGAGACGGACATAGAGATTACAGACAGAAACCAGACTATGAAAGGATATACAGACGGAGTGAGAAAGAGAGCAGGAGCAAAGGGTAAGGTTTTCCTTGGAGACTTTGTTTCCAACCACAGAATTGATAATGTGTTTCCCTAATTGACAACTTGCACCCACATGCACACAAGAGCAGAGCCATGAATAAAGATTTCTGCGGGTTGTAATGTGCATCGAGGACAGAGACCCTCAGCAACTGACCATAGAATAAAAATTAATTATTTACTCACTAATTTATTACTCTTTATATAAATGAGAGGAGCGAGGGGACAAGGATGTGTTGGTCGTAAAGGAGACAAAAAAAATAATGGAAAGAAGGGGAAATGGAGATGATCATTTTGTTTCATTTTTATGCTTTTGAAGGCTATTATTTGGTGTATAGCCGAGAAAAAAATCACTGAAAAATGGGCTCTTTCGAACAAAAGTTGTCACGTCAAGCTGCCAGGCAGAAGTTTTACTGTATGCTGTACGCAGTAAATGTATCGAGATTTGGAGAAAACAGGTCTAGGTGACATTTCATATAACTTTAGAAGAAATCAGTCACAAAGTTCTAACATACAAAAGACAGCCCAAACTCTCTTATTGATTAGCACAAATGAGCTGCCTGGCTGTTATTTTGAAAGTGCACTGATGTGTTGTACTCGGTTTCTTTGAGTCAGGCAGGGTCAGCCATCCCTTGAGCCTGTTGTTATTGAGATTGATGGTGATGTTGTACATTTAGATGAACCCAAAACCCAGGTCAAACTACACAGACAGCCAGGACAGCTGAAATTTAAAGTTAAAGATGGCACAACGTGGACATCACATAAAAGACGAGGGATTATATGTCATCTGATTCCATCTTTGAAAAACGATCTATGTTAGCATTAGAAATGAATTTTGAGGAAACACAATAACGGGAATAACCATAGGTTCGATTAGTGTCAGGAAAGGATTTGGAGGAGTTTTGTCCTGAATAAACCTACACCCACCCACTACACTGTGAATCTCCATTTCTCTTTAATCATTCAGGAAATGTTTTCACATACTGCAATTCCCTTTCTGTCAGTACCCTTGGTTCAATACCAACCTGAAAAACTCAAAATGCCTGTAAAGGCCAATGAGACTGTTGCATGTGAGGGAAGGCCCGGAAAGTCTCATCTCCCCGATCTTTTTGCACCTCACCTCGAAAAAACCTGTTCCCAGCAGAATCCTCGCTAGAGACTTAACTGTACGACAGGCGGTGAGCTAGCTCTCTACCCAGGACGTCCCTATCGAGGCTTGTTTCTGCACTGTGCTTGTTTAGCTTGCTAACTCACCTCACTCTCTGCCGTTAAGCTCAGCTAATGGATATTTGTTTAGGCCCGCTAACAAATTATTTAGGCTATTTCATAACCTCCAGGTTTACATCCAAAGTAGTACAGAGGATATTTACAGTGGGTCCTCTTGGTGAACATGCTGATACCCTCTCCCACCACCACCACCACCACCACCACCACCACTGTAAAACGCAGATGCTAAACCCAGTATTGATCTACTATTGTCTTTTGAAGACAGCAAGAAAAAAGAGGAACTGGTCGAGGGCAATAGTGTGGGATTGTGTGTGTGCAGACAGGCGATTAATTGGTTCAAATTTAATGTGCTCCATTGTTTACTCCTGTGTACATCTGTGTGAGCTTTACCCAGAGAAAGAAAGTTATTCATCTTTTGTTATTCGTTTTAAGTGAAGCCCTTATGTCGTAATATATTGAGCCTTTGTATTTATTCACTCGCACAGTTCGTGTGATTCCAGAACAAAATTCACTGGACATATTCACCTATTTACTGTTCACACATTCCTTTACCAAAAAGTGGCAGGAAGGAGACACATCTGACTGATGAGACATATCATAAGGTGGATTTTAGAGGTGATGCTATTGCATACAAAGTCGGTGGAGAGATGAGAGTGGATGCTATCAGACACAGCTCGCCTGTTACAATATACAACAAGGTGTCACGATGTGTGTCACATATAATACAATGAGTTCTTTGCTTTATTCAAAACTGCAAGGCTTTTGTATGCTTTTGTCATTTTATCACCCAGAGGACACATCCAAAGACATTAATGGTTCATTATTGCAGCTACACATATGGTTTTAAATACTCACATTGGAGACACTGCACACACACTCTGCCTTCTCCAGTCATCTCATTCACATCTTCACCACCTGTACATATGGATTTTGTAAATTAGCAAAGACTGGAAATAAAGCCACTGTCCGCTCTTGTACGGTCATTCCACACCATATTCTCAGTGTGAGTCCTAATCATAATGCAGACCCAGTTTGCCACAACAAAAATGAATTAGATAAATCGTGTCCATGTATTGATATCCTAGGTAAGGGATAGGCCTACCACTGATTGTTGCAAACATTTTGTCAAGGTGTGAAACAACCAGCCTGATGCTGCCATAATATACTGTAAAGTCCCATTGATCAACAGGCTTATTTCTATGCATCAACATTCATGATGTGCTGTGCATTGACCATTTATGGTTGACTGTAGACATGTAGAAGGCAGGAGATGAGGCTGATCCAAGTGTGGATGATAAAGATGATTTGGGATTTACGAAAGGAAATTGCCCACTGTCAGGCATACGCACGGTTCTATAAATCAATCTTTATAGTGCATGCCAATTTTAGCTTCTCTGTGGATAATTCTGCTCTTGGTAAAAACCTCCTGAACTTAAACATGAAAGAAATTCTATCCGGGGGAAACTTTGCAATTTGCAATAATGGCACTGACTATCTGTTGTTATTGTTTTGACTGAGCCCCCTTGTGGCAGAAAATTACATGTTTAATATTCAACCACCTGGCCCTAGGTAAACAGAATGATGGATGCATGGATGGATGGACATTTAAAAACATCATCCTAACAAAAGAAATGGGTGTCATCTGCAAACAAATTTGACATTTCATAAATATAATTAAACAAAGAGATGAGGGAAAGCCCCCCCCCCCCAAAACCCCACTAAAACACCTGAATGTCATGTGGCTTGAGCAACCACTAGAGCCAACTCAGTTAACCTGTGGTTAAATTATGGAAAAAGATGCACTGTGGTTGGCAAAAGTAAGGACCTTTTAGGCATTGATAACACAGACACATTTTGAGTGCAGCAGAGATGGCTTATTGCCTTCAGCAAGGAAAGAAGTAATTTGACACGGACTGGGAGAAGTGGAAATAGGATGTTTTTTTAGATACCAAAGCTAATGAGCTCTTTTCACAACTTTTCTGGTCATTCCAGCTATCAGATTTATTAGAAACTTTAAATGTTGGTGCCTGGGTAAAATAGCTGGTGGAGGGCTGGTGCTCATTTCTAATGCTGTGTGGTTGGTTAACATCAGCAGTGTTGTTTGGTTTGTTGTTGCTTTTTGATGTCCTAAATGTCTTTCAACCTTCAGCTTGTTTGCTCAAGAAGAATTTAAATTAGAAAAATAAAGTGAACAAGGTTAGAATACAGTTAACAAAATCGTCCACATAGAGGCATTTATTGGAGGGCTGTCAGTGTGACAGATGAACAGACAGAACCTTTTAAACTGTGAGAAGATTTTTGAACCAATTAAGTGTTGATGTTGCCACCTCAGACACATTTTCTAGATCGTCGCACTGTGTAAAAACCCTCTGGGAGAAGTTGACGTGTAATTTTTTTTACACCCTCATCTTCTGAGTTGAGGTTGGACATTTTAATTGGGGCTAAATCTGTCAGAGCCTCAGAAAATCTTAAACTTACATCGAGGCTTCCCCCGTAGCTTTGACTTCTGTTGGTAAGCTGTGGAATTGTAATAACTACCTCTGCTGCTGAATTCCTCTGCCACATCATGCTGAAAAATTGACATTTCCAGTTTTAAACAACTCTATAGATATTTTTTGAAAGATTGCATTTTCAATTATGGGAAAGGAGCGGTGCTGTAATTTTACACAACAAACTTTCTGTTGGCTAAAATGGATTATTGCAGATTTGCTGCTGTTGAGAAAAGGAAAAGACGAGGAGAGGCTGAAGCAGGGGGAGAGTCTCAGAAGACTGTAGGTTTATTTTTAGTTGTCCAGTAGTTTTCTGTGCTTCACAACACATTGAAAATCTGCTTGAGAGAGAATATGTAACTAAGGTGAGCCGCTGTAGAAGTTCTGTACAGTTTTATTGCATTTTCAGTTTATTTTTCACATTTGTCAAAGAAGTACTATTAAAACAGAACCCAAGCCCTTATTGGATGAAAATCATTCACAAAATATATTACAGGAAGGTGTCTTACTTAAATGTTTTGTCAGTAATATTGATTTCAGTGTCACTAAGCTATACTATAGACCAGTGATTCCCATCTGGTCCAGCCACGGGGTCCAGATTTGTCCTTAGTCATTTGCTCAAGGTCCACACAGTTTGGTGTATTCAGCGTTCAGCCATGTCATTGAGCTAGTTTGCTGTCTCTGTCATGTAGATGTCCGTTAGTCACTCACTCTATAGCAGGGAATGGCACTTCAAAGTCAAAACTCTGTACCAGAAATTCACTGTACTTCAGAGTGAAGTGTGTTTTTTACAAACCTGATACCTTCACTAGTCACTTTAGGTTCAGGTCCGACCAGGTCCACCAGTTGGGAACCACTGCTGTAGACTAGAGGTGTAACGGTTTGCAGAGGCCAGAGTGGTCTGGTGCAAATTCAGTGCAGTGGAAGAAAAACACAAAACAAAATGCATAAGGGTCTGTTTCTTGTCATTATTTGGAACAGACAGTCGTGCAGGTGTCAAAGACAGACCACATCTCTTTGCTGGGGATTAAAGTAGTATTTTTCCCTCTGGCAACTTTAGTAAACTATTTTCATTATAAAAATAAGGAAAATTTAAAACTCTTCTGTATTACACTGAACAAACATGTCCCACTGTACAAAAATGAAGCCAAAATGTCTGGGATACAGACACTGCCATCTTGCGCTGGTGATGTTATTTGGAGGCAGAGTCTGTGCAGTAGCGATCTCCGTGGTATATAGTTCCCACCCATACATTTGTCTGACTAATTGCGAGCAGCACCGTTAACCAGCTGTTAATCATGATGTCAGACCCCCTTTTAAAAGTACCAAATAACTAATTTTAAAACAAACTTATCACAAAAATTAACACTTGAATGTACAGCAGTGGAATAAAAGCTACCCACAATGACAGAAATCATCTTTGAGAAAATTTATTGGACATGTACTTCGATGTTAAGATTTTTTGGCCCACGTCCATGAACATGAAGATGAAGAGGGTTGGGTTTATGACATGTACTGCAGCCAGCCATGAGGGGGTGATCAAGATGTTTTGGCTTAGGGTTAGCCTTTTTTGGGACTGTCATTTTGTACAATCTATGGTTTCCATTCACGTACCCTACAACTTTGGAGCAATGTCGACACATCCACTTCGTCTTATACACATCTTTCTCTCTTTCTCTCTCGATATTCTTGAAGCCGACCTACAGATGGGTTTTCCAACTCTGGTGTTTCATTTGCACTCGCCTCAGTGTGACTGACTTACAGGCCGCTCAGCTTGTTATGCTAAGCTCAGCACATATTGCTGATGTGGTGTATAGCTAAAGGTTTGTGAACTCTGGTTCCGCATTACTGTGTATTCTGTATGCGCCTGTTTGCGCTGAACCATGACCCCCATCCTGTGACGGTTAGGTCCAAATACACAAACCGTTACAGGACTACTATAGACAGAGGCTGTGGTAAGTTTTCTCACTTTTATGGCATGCTCCCTGACCTCTAAATTTTCTGACAACTTTCCCTGCCTGTGTTATTGAGACTCTTAACCAGGGCCGTAGTGAAAACTAAAGCAGCAGCAGCAGCATTCCTGGATAAAGCAAGCTAAAGGTTACAGCATTCAAACTTGTGACAGGTTCCATGTATCAACCGGACTTCGGAGGCTCCCCTCTCTGAGGATCGTCTTGTCTCTTCCATCTTTTGTCTATTATGTGTTGAGCTGAGATGTCAGAAAAGATCCCTCCTGTTATTTTGCTCCAACTATATAAATGTTGTCTCTTGCCAATGCAAAACTCTCAGCTATCCTCTTTGGAGGAAAGAACTACATACACTGTTTAGCAGATCGCATCTTGCCAGCTCAGTTACAGTTTTAGACTCGTGGGCATTATAATTTTAAATATCCTCTTGTCTTGAAGCTGCGTCTAAATGTAAACTCAAGTCTTCATCAAATCTTCTACCAATCTTCTGCAAAGATTGTTTTTTAGTTTTCCACACCACACAAAACTTTCATGCAGCCTTTCTGTAAAAAACAAACGAACAAAAAAACATGGCTGCAGCCATTTTGGCCTCTGCTCTGCTTTTTTGATTGTCTGCCACCGGGTTAGATTGCAGCACAAAAGGAGAATGCTTTATAGAACAGAATAGAAAGAGCTTCCGATACTAGATGCCAGAAAGAGTGAAGTGCTGATGGAAAAATCCTTTTTAACATGTCTGCCTTTTCAGTAGTGCATTAGAGATAACAATTGCATTCCAGGGAGGGGGGGCGAGTATCTGCATCCTGTTTGTGAGTGGAAGCAACAGGGTTCATAGGACATGAATTTAATTTTATGAACAATAGCACTAAAAATACCGTTGGAATAATATGGAGGCTGTCTGTCGAACTGAATAAATCCTCTTTAGACATGAGCAGCACCAAGGTGCCCGAACATATTTGGAATTTTTGGTATATTTATTAATTTTCAAAAATAAGTTAGTGCCTCACACTTTTAATATTTGTAAAAATACACCGTCTAACAGTCGTAACAAAGTGTTCCCTGTTGCCCCCGACACCCGAGAAGAGAGCAATGGTGCATTTTTATGTTACAGCTTTTCCCTGGGCGAAGGATAAATGTGAGAGTAGTTTAGAAAACATGCACTGACAAGTAGGACTTCAATTGCCACATCATGACACGCATTGAGACACATTAACATTACAGCTGCTCGGAGGCGCTCTCGTGTCTGATTGGCTTCGAGTGTCTCTTATTGGCTCAGTAGCATCCAGCGACATGTCTCCCTCGAAACAGACACACGAGTACATTTACACATGCGGACACACACACACACACACACTCTCATGAGCAGATACTCACAGCTTCCCCTCCACCCTCCATCCTAAGCACCCAATTAGAAGCCACAACTGGCCACCTGCCTCCAATCAGACGAGACTGACCCTTTCCATGGTGGCCAGCATCAAAAAAAAACAGATGCGGATGGGGGGTTAGAGATGATGGATAGTGTGTGTGTGTGTGTGTGTGTGTGTGTGTGTGTGTGTGTGTGTGTGTGTGTGTGTGTGTGTGTGTGCGCGCAGATGACAAATTGAGTCTTTGTGGTTGAGTTTCTGTGTTTCTTCTGCTGTAAGAGACTGTATTGAGCATTACAAACTGTACACATAGTATGTGTGTATCCATACACTTATTACTTAAATAAAGGTGTGTATACTGCACACAATTTGAATATTTTTTTTTATAATTTAATTTATTCGATTTGATCGATACTGAATCTTGATTTCAAAATTTGGAAGCTTACAGTAACACTTTAGAAATCAAAAGAATCACTTTTAGAATTAGGAATCAAGACTCTTACAGTTATTTCCAAATCCTCGCTTGACACTCAGTTTGTAATTTTATAATCCACTTTTTGCAAAACTGTCAACACAACTCACTGCTCTACACTCACTTTGCAGTCTAGTAACACACTTAAAGCAAAACTGTGACCACTGGTCTTTACATTGCTGCACTATTTTGCCAACTGCCTTTCCACATTGACACGTGAAAAAACTTATAGATAATGAGTTCACTTACAAATCAGAGCTTGAGCACTATAAACACGCTACAGGTAAACATCTGGACAACACCAGTATTGAAGAGGTAGATTTTTTTTTTGTTCGAAATACACATCTATACTTAACACATTTGGATACGTTTGTTTACGTGTGTTTACTAATGTAGGACTTATACTTTTGGGTTGAATCAATGCTGTACTTATGGCGTAAGGTCTGCTTCTAAGTAGAGCCTACACCATAGCCTGGTGTGCACCTCCCCTGAAATTTAACTACACGTCACGGCGATGCAGACCTCCTGTCTATTTTTGTAAGCTGAAACCATTTCCCTTAGTGAAATGAATCTCTGCTCATCACAAGGCTAATTTATACAATGCAAAATGCTGTAGGCTTGTGCTAACGATGTTAGCATGTTATTTTTGTTTGGAAAATGTGTTGTACTGCAAACTGCCATGCCCTGCATATAGAAAAAGCAAAAGCCAGAAGTGTTTTCATACTATGTCTGTGTAGTTGGGGCTTTGTGTACTTATTCAAACGATGGTTTGTTTGTAGTGTATTGATGCACATACATTTTTCAAAAAGACTTTGAAGAGTTTTGAAAGAATTGTTTGCTTTTGACGGAGACGTATAATGCTTTGCTGGTTAGATGTAAAGTTTTGTGGTTATTGTGTAGGGTTTTGCAAAATAAGTTTCAAAGATACTGCCTAAGCAATCAAAGAAAAAGTAATATCAGAGAAAAAGTTGTGGATATGAGGCCTAGAAATTGGGCACCGAAGGGTATATAACAAGATTTGGGCAGATTTAGGAACTCCCATGGTGTCCATCCCTTTGATATCTCTTGGTGTATTTGGCCATTATGGGCAATGTTGCAAATCAATGAGTGGGACAACGCACAATATATTTTTACGATTTTTGCATCAGTGTGATAAATTACCTTGATTTCTCCCATTATCTTATTGTTGGATTAGCGAAACACAAGTCTGGTTAATCTGCAGTGTTCATTAATGGTTTCTCAGGCAATCGAGATTTGGATTCACAGTTAATAAGATAATAAGATTTTATCATATTAGAAAGGGGACGAATGATGAGGCACGCTGAGGCAGTGCGGAGAAGAGGTGTGTGTGTGTGTGTGTGTGTGTGTGTGTGTGCGCATGCATTAGGCCCGTGCACGTATAAATAGCTTCATTCCATCTGAGGTATTACTGCTTTGGACCTTTGCCCTTTCACCCTATCTAACCCCCCACGCCTCCCCTCGCCCTATCAACAACCTCTATTACCACCAATTGATCCCAACATCTGAGAGCAAATCACACCTTTTACTGCAAACCAATTCCTGCTTATTGACCAATCCTGCATCAGACACTTGTTTGTGTCTCAGATTCTTTTTTCATCTTCTTCTTTTTTCTTTTTTGACTGACAGACATGGTTACCGAAGTGATAGAAGGCAATTTGATTGATTTGATGTCAACAAAAATAGCTTGAAAAGACAGGAAGACACAGACTGAGACACCAACACACCCTTCCACAGAGGCAGACTTAAAAAGGCCCTTTGTTTTAGAATTAAAACTGCAGGGGAACACAGAAGTGACGTTTTGTCACTTTCTTGCTTTCCACATGTTGTCCAACTGTTGTCAGCTGTCAGGATGCCTTCCATTCACACAGAAGAAAGCCACTTTCCCAAATCATTTCATTTCAGGGTCGTTGTGTGCAAACATCCTGTCAATACATTCTCCTCTGAACTATTTCCTTGTGGAGCATTTACAAAGGAGACATTTTGTCCTGTTATGCTAGACTGACCATTATTTTGTTTGACTCTTTTTTTGTTTGTTTGTTCAATTGAAAGTCAATTCCCAATCAGTTTGTTTCTTATTCTTCCTTATCTATCCACAAAGGGTTGACTGAGCACACAAGCTCTGTTTCAGCATCACCTTGCTTTACATTTACACAGTGACACACACTCCTCTCCTGGGAGCTCCCTAGTACAACGGAGCTACTGAGCAGCTCCACTGGAGCAGATGGGATTAAGGGCAAAGGCTGCTCAGTAACTGTTGCCTTTTTTTATATTTTCACATTCAGCACGCAGACATTGAAATTATGCCTTGTCATGCAGAGATTCAGGGCAACAACTGGAGTGTTGTCAGTTTAGCTGAACACTGAAGTCACGCTTGCATCAGGTCATTCATTCATGTTTCGCCATCACTGCCTCATTCGGCAGCTGGATTGTTAAATCCCAACATATTTATAAGTTGTATAAAGCCTTTGTAATGCTCTAACTATTACTCTGCCAGTACAGGCCAGTTGCTGATGCGGCCAGTTTCTTTTTTTATTAAAGGGTTTGTTCTCCTGGGCCAAATTCTTCCCTTCTACCCCAACGTGAACATTTAAAGGAATACTTCACCCCCCTGAATGACCGTTTAAATATCATGTACTTACCCTGTGTCACGTTGAATCATGAAAAAAATGTTTTCATCCATGTCGCTCATGAAGGAAGAATCCTAAAGCTGAGAATGTTTTTGAATAAATAAAGTGTCATAGGGGGTCCACGTCCACTGACTCGCACACAATTCGTGCAGAATAATCCAAGTCTCATTTATCCAGTCTTATGCCCAGTACTTCCCAAACAGACAGCCCTTTCCGACAGGGAACTAAAGGGCAAACCGAAATGTATCTATGCTTTTTTCAAAGCCAGACACCATTGACAAAAAGAGTAATGTTACCTCATTGAACATGGGAGTTTCTGGTCTCCCACTGCCTTGATAGGTTGGTTTGTTTGTGTTATTCTGTGACTTTGGTGAATCCAAAGTTGCTCTCTATGGGCGCTTTCATACCTGTCTTGTTTGGTTCAGTTCAGTCGAACTCAAGTGCATTTGCCAACCAGTCACAGACGAACTCTGGTGCAGTTCGTTTGTGGTGAGAACTTGTTCCGACCTCGATCTGAACCAACTGCAGTCACATGACACATTGTTTGGGTTAAACATGAGCATGTTACAGTCCTGGAGAATTATTAATGTGCACCTCCTCCTGTACTGCCTTAATATGCACATTCAGCACATTCAGCGCATCCAATGCTAAAATGAACAATGACTAAAATCAACCTGCGTAGTTGTCCCTCCATTGTGACAATAGAGAGTGTCACATTTATCTTGCAAGTGTACTCTTCTTCAACGTTTGGTTTACTTCCTGGATTTTTCCCGCATGGAAATTCTGACCAATCAAGAGCAGCTTTCTCACGCAAGGCATTTGATCTGGTCACCTTGTAAATGCTGCCTTGAGAACACGAACCAACTCTAGGCAATTATGCAGCTTTCTAACAAAATTAGTCCCTGATGATACGCCTTGAGAAATGAGGCTTGAATTATACTGCACGAGTTGTGTGAGAGTTTGTAAATGGATGTTTTGAAATAGTGTTACTGATGCCTAGGACTTAAATTGGTCAAGGATTTTCTCCGTTTTTGGATTCTTTGTTCAAGTTTTTGTCACAATTCAAGATAACTCAGGAAATCACATGAAATCTAAATGTATAACAACCCACCATATATCACCCTTGAATTTAGTGTATACTAAATTAAACTAAATTTCACTCTCTTGCCCACTGACCACCACTAATTATTCCACAAATTTCCCTAGCCAGCTACAGTAGTAGGCTCTGATGTGACATGACATCCCAAGACACACTTAAGAAGTCAGTTTACTTGTGCAGAGCTGTGTGCAAGCTGAGGACAGTGTGGTGCATCTGTTGCAAAGGTGTGGCACAATCATGACAGGGTGGGACACTTTAAAATTCTACAACTGTGTTTTTGTTGGCTGGTGGAAGATGTGTTTTCTCGCGCTCATTTGGCAGACGATGGTTGAAGTTAGAGCCATGATGACACGAGGCCACAACAAGAAGTCACCCAGCCCTCCTCCAGTATGTCATAATATTCATCACCATCCTGATGAAGACGAGATAGTCAGAAACATTTGGGAAATAAAGCGTGGTGTGTTGGAAAAGATCTGTGTGACTTGTTTAATTTTGGTGGGACACAATCTCGAATTCCCAGCGCAAAAACAATGATTAAGGATCATGATGTCACACAGTTTGTCAGCCTGTCTGTCCGTCCAATTATCTGTCCAACACTTTGGTCTTGAGCATGATATCTCAAAAATGATTGGCCAGATTGGCATGAAATTTGGCAATGTTCAAAGCACCCCAGAGGATGATTCATAGTGTTTGCTAATTTGGTTCTGTTGTTAAAAGTTTCTGCTGTCACAATGCAGAACACAATACATGTAGTACGTAGGAGGGCTTTTGCAACAGCTGTCATTGTTGGCAACGCTGACGCAGATTCTGTTTTTCCCGAAATAATGGACTTCATCTTCTAAAGTTGATTAATGTTTTTGTTTTTTTGTAATGTTTGAAAAGAATGCTTCACTGATCCGTCCATATTAGTATGCTTAAAAAATCTAATTTCCGTCTTTTTCTTCTTGCCTCTGTCTATCTTCCCCCCAGCATCACCATCTTTGGTACTGGGGCCAAGTGGCTGTCTGTGCTGCAGGAGAGGAACCTGAAACCCTGTGAGTAGTGGTCCCAGACACAAACGCGTACACACCTACACAAGCATGAACACAGACATCCAGAGACACACATGGACGCACACAGATAACAAGCAGAAACCCAGAGAGGAATGCATTCACCTACACACACACACATAAACACACACACACACACACACACACACACACACACACACACACACACACACACACACACACACACACACACACACACACACACACACACACACACACACACATCTACTCTCTGAGAATAGAACCTGGAACAATAAGAGCAGATGGACACAATAATCATTATAATAGTTGTGCAGTTTGACTCCAAATGCCATTTACTGCATAAATCAACAGTTTGCCCCGTGTTCTGGTGTTTGACACTGAAGTGAATGGATAAAAGTGCTGTTGTAATAATTCATATGAGTCACGGATAGGACCGACTAATTGCTTTTAGTGTCACAGCTCTCCAGAGAGAGAACCAGGTCTCTACACATAATCAGAGTTGTGCCTGTGCCTATTAGCCTTCCTGCTCACCTTTATACGTGACGTTCTCTTTTTGCTATTTCTGAGACAAAAAAAATGCCAGTTTAGAAGTGCATGCGAAAATTATTGCTGCTCTGCTGCACTCTTTTGCAAAGGTACACACCATATTGTAATAGAACAAAGCACTTGGCAATTTTTCCAAATTGTTAGGCTCCAATCATTAATTTGGCGTAAATTCAATCCATCAAGCAGTGCTCATTTTAACGATATTTCTACTTTCATACCGTGTTCACACTAATGGTGGTGCAGCTCTTTTGGTGGGTAAAAGACAAAGTAGAATTGAATTACATAAGCTGGCATTTGGTTTACATAATTATATATCAAAGCTTCTGCTCTTTTGTTTCTCATCTTCTTTGTGTTCTCCTCGTCATCTCCTCATCTAAACTCTTAAATTGTTCTCCTCTTCTTCATGTGATTACCACTTATAAGTAATGCAAAGGGTTCAGCTGTTTCCTACTTGGCCTTATATTTCCTTACTTTCCACGTTCTCTTACCACGTACCTCCCCTCCTCTCCTCTCCTTCCCTCTCTTCTCGTCTCTGCTGCCCTCTTCTCTCCTCATCTCTCCTCTCCTCTCCTCTGCCTTCTTCTCTGCTCACCTCTCCTCTGCCATCTTACCTCATTTCTTCCTTTCCTTTCCTCTCCTTTCATTTCATCTCCTCTCCTCCACTCCCCTCCTTTCTCCTCTCCTCTGCCTTCTTCTCTGCTCACCTCTCCTCTGCCATCTTACCTCATTTCTTCCTTTCCTTTCCTTTCCTTTCCTTTCCTTTCCTCTCCTTTCCTCTCCTCTCCTCTCCTCTCCTCTGCCCTCTTCTCTGCTCACCTCTCCTCTGCCATCTTACCTCATTTCTTCCTTTCCTTTCCTTTCCTTTCCTTTCCTTTCCTTTCCTTTCATCTCCTCTCCTCCACTCCCCTCCTTTCTCCTCTCCTCTGCCTTCTTCTCTCCTCACCTCTCCTCTGCCTTCTTACTTCCTTTCCTGTACTTTCCTTTCTTCTCCTCTCCTCTCCACACCTCTCCATGCATCTCCTCTGCCTTTTCCTCTCCTCTCCTCTCCTCTCCTCCTCTCCCTCCCTTTTCCTCTCTTCTGCCTTCTTCTGTCATCTCTTCTTCTTTCCTTTCCTTTTCTTTCCTTCCCTTCCTTCTCCTCTCCACACCTCTCCACACCCCTCCTTTCATCTCCTCTGCCTTCTCCCCCCCCTTCTCGTCTCCACTGCCTTCT
Organism: Epinephelus awoara; assembly: GCA_035609425.1. Lineage (NCBI taxonomy): Eukaryota > Metazoa > Chordata > Actinopteri > Perciformes > Serranidae > Epinephelus > Epinephelus awoara. The sequence goes on along the minus strand of CM069302.1, from coordinate 11,741,146 downwards.
TCTCTCCTCACCTCTCCTGTGCCTTCTTCTCTCATCTCTTCTTCTGTCCTTTCCTTTCTTTTCCTTTCCTTAACTTTTCTTTCATCTCTTCTCCTCTAATCCCCTCCCTTCTCCTCTCCTCTGCCTTCTCCTCTCCTCTCCTCTCTTCTCAAAATTAAATTAGCACTTATAACTGATGTTTATTGCATAAACAGTTGCTGTGTGTCTCAGTTCCCAGTGCGGCGTTCTAATCACCACAAATCTTTATTCATGGGGCTTTGTGTGTCTTTCTGTCTGCAACTTGTAAATTAGCTGCGCACATACCCAATTTTGTGGCTAAACAGGAAGGCACGAAAAACAAAATGTTTCTCTCTCTGTCTGACTCTCTCTCTGTCTCTCTCTGCTCCACCCCGCTCAGTCAGCCAGCCACTTGATCCATTTGGCTGTGTGTGTGTGTGTGTGTGTGTGTGTGTGTGTGTGTGTATGTTTGGATGCTTATTAGAGAAAGAGGGCATGGCAGAGGGAGAGGTGTGTGTCTGTGTGTGTTTGCATGTGTGTTTGTGTATGCAAGCATGCCTCCAGTGGGCTGGGAAGCGTAGGGGGAGCCTCTTCACTCACTGCCCCAGTGGAGGGGCCCTTTTCCCTGGGCTGACATTTGGACCGGACACCTGGAGGCATGGTGGGGGGTAGCAGGAATTCCCACTGAGTGTGTGTGTGTGTGTGTGTGTGTGTGTGTGTGTGTGTGTGTGTGTGTGTGTGTGTGTGTGTGTGTGTGTGTGTGTGTGTTTTTATGCAGTGAGGGTCGGTTGCTGGAAGCTCATTAGTTTGCAGGGTATTATTGGCTAGTGGATTGGGCATGTGTGTGTGTGACAGAGCGTGTGCACGCATGGGCCTTGGGGACGGAGGCTAAAGGTGTGTGTGTGTTGTAGTACATGCAAGCTCGTATGCTGTGAGTCACATCAGGTTGGCAAACTGCAATAACACAACATGTAGGGGTCCGTGGAGCTACAGCTGTGAACAGGTGCAGGCTCATGTTGAAATTATGTGTGTTTGTGTGTGTGTTTTTTTCATTTAGACAGAAAAAGAGAGTAAAATAATGACCAAACTTTTGACGCCACTTCTTGCTACTTGTCATTTATCTATAATTCTTGCTAAAGGACATTTTGGTCGGTACTCAAAAAGCACATTTGAAAATGTTTTCATGTACAATAATGTACAGTAGGGATGTTCGTAACAACTTATTTCCCTGACGTCTAAAGGCAAGCTTAAACTTAAAAAAAGTTGACTTGTCTTAAAAGTAAAATAACGCTCAGAAAACAGCCAGAATTTAGCACAACTTGATTTATAAAGTTAAATATTATCCAAAAAATATTGCATATATTATAGGAGACATTTAAAGTCATTGATCACATTTTCCAATAACCAAATCCTTTTAAATGCCACTAAAATGTGTGGCACTTTGGAAACTCACTCAAACAAAGTCAACAAATAACATTTAATCCCTGTCTATTTAACACCCCAATCCATCTCAATTCAAAAACAGAACACACACACGTGCGAAATCTCTCATGCACCCAAAAAATGACAACTCAGGCACCTCTTTCGTTCAGCATAGCAAAAAAACATCCAGCAGGCACCGGTATGTGAAGGCTCAGACATACTTTCTTGTACTGGTAACACACATGTGAGTTTGAGAGCTTGCACATGTGTGTGCGAAACACCTGACGATCAGGTCTTGCTTGCCACTCAAGACTCTTGTTTTCCTCTGGGTATCTTCATAATAAGTTTAACCGTTAACTGTTAACTGTTAGTATTTCTGGTGCCAGCTAGAAAGGGCAGCATTGTTACTTTGACTAGTCGACTAATTGCGGACATCCCTAATATACAGTATTTCTAATTATATAAACTGTGTAGTACACATGTAAGCAATTTCTGATTAAATCTTTTGTCTCGTTAAGGCATTATGTTTTTGGGTTGTCCATCAATCCGTCCAGTTCTCGTGTAAGCAATGTATCAACAATGCCTTGAGGGGATCTCTTCAAATTTGGGACAAACATCCACTCCAATTCAACAATGAACAGCTTAGAATTTCGTGGTCAAAGGTCAATGTTACTGTGAACATGCAACCATTTTGTTCCCATCAATGCCATATCTCAAGAAGACCTCAAGGGAATTATCTTCAAATTTGGGACAAATGTCCACTTGGACTTAATGATGAACTAATTAAAATTTGGTGGTCAAATGTCAAAGTAACAGTGACCTTACCAAACATGTTTTTGGCCTAATTCAAGACTTAGTTTGCTGATCGACAGTTTTTCAAAAATGTCCAAAAGGATAAAATGATGAAGTGATGACATTTTATATCCAAAAGGTTAACGGCCAACTTCACTGTGACATCATAGCGCTCTACAAAAACACTTTTCTGGCCATCACTCAGGAACTGAAGGAGAGACATTTGGTTAAATACTGACTCTGGTGACTCTACTTTTGGGTGCCCACCTTGGAATCATGCTGATTGTATACTTCTTCTGTGCTGCTTAGGGAAACGTGTGTGAAGCATCCATGTTTTTACAGACATGGATGTAAACTGTGAGTGCAACTTGACCGGTTCGCAAAGACATTTTTTAAAAATTTTCTTGTGTCTTTTTCTCCCCCAGCGGAAACACACAACCTCCAGTCTCTCCACACCATCCTGTCCACTGGATCTCCTCTCAAACCTCAGAGCTACGACTACGTCTACCGCTGCATCAAGAGCAACGTGCTACTGGGCTCCATCTCAGGTGACTGACGAATACAGACGTGACACATACGGTCATTTTTCTGATACTTTATTCCATCCAAGGGTACGAATAGCAGCAGCTTTTCTAGAAGTTGTTTTGTATCTTACATTAACATTGGCGGCTACACACATAAATGCAAAATAAAGCAACAAAGCATCTGTGACACAAAAGGGCTGACACACACAAAGGAAAAAAAAAAATTGTATAGAACTGTACATTCTCCTCACCACCCACAACGCCACCACACACACACTCTCACACACAAACACAGGCCCTCTCAGCCCATTGTTATGTTGACAGGACAATAGAATGCTATCTGTCTCTCTCTCTGAGCCCTGAAACGTTTAACATTTAGCACAGCCTGGGTGACTGACGTATTACGGACACACACGTTTAGTAGCAGCTTTGAGCGTCACACATGCACAGACTGAATGACAACCTTGATAGGTGTAGCATATAGCCACAGATGCATGCATACACAAACACACACTTGCACACAATGACCTGCAGGCAGACGGATTGGATGCACAAGCGTCGACGGAAATGTCACCCAGAGAGAGAGGAAGAGAGGGACAGAACAAGCTGAGTGACTCATTGATTGACGTCTATATATTTTATTTAAGTTATTTTTGTTGTCATAACATCATCCTTGCCTCCACGTGTCTCTGCATAGACCTTGAACCTGTGTGTCTCTATACTCTCCTCAAAGCCAGACTCCTCCATTGACAGAAGCGGTAGTTTTAGTTTGTTTCATGTTATTGTGCCCATGTTCAGTGAGGTAAAATTACTGCTTTCTGTCAGTGGAGTCTGGCTTTGAAGAGAGCATAAATAAGTTTCACTTTAAGTTCAGTTTTAAACACTAATGTTTCAGGGAAAATGCATGTGGTTTGGAAGTATGGAGCACACAACTGGATAAATTAAACCCTTCAATTCATTAAGAATTTTACCAGTTTTTGGATTCTGCGTTCACTGAATGCACGCGAGAAGTTTTAATAGTGTTAGAGCCATCTTTAGCAAGTCCTAGTTTCCTTTTATTTTTTTAACTAAAGTAACTTTAATGCACCACCTGACCTGGCATCTCAGGAACCTTTAATTAAAGACAGGTGTGCTGAAGTGAGTGTGGAGCATGGGAGATGCCATGGGGTTACAGTCTTAAACCACTACCTGGTTAGTCTTAGTTTTTTATTGTTTGATGAAGTCGTTAAATAACCTATTGATTTGAACTTTGTTTTTGTAAAGGTCTGTCTTTTTTTTGAAGAAATGTTTGTTTGGGGATTTTTGTTTTCATTTTTTTGACAGTCAAGACAGTTCGTTTATAGCATCATCTTGCAACTCTCCAAACATCCTGCAAATCAGTTAACTTTTAAACAAACCGAAGCACCATAGATCATCGATCAGTGAGTAAAACTAAACCAAAGACAAGTGAGTTCATCATATCTCCCATGATGGCGCCTGTTGGCAGCTATTTTTTAACTAATTTGGGAGCCGCAATAAATAGTTTTGGTCATTACCCCTGTTTATCATAATTATGTTTTACTTACCAAGAGAATTAGGAACATGATGACAACATAAACAAGAAGTCCAATAAGGAAAGAAACAAGAACAGTCTGATGATCATATCTTTACTCAGTTTAGCTAAAGTTGTGTAAATCAGAAAACAAAGATAAAACATAAAATCTTTACCCAAAGTGCCTGATAACTTTGGCTATTCTATTTTCCTTCCAAAAAAAGCGATGTAGGTATTATGGCTGAACTGTTGGCTTGTTTTCAGTCTGTCTGGTCATTTCACCACTCATTTTATTTTGTACACCGCAAGGCTGAACAATTAACCAGAATTTATTGAAAATGCAATATGGACTAGTGTAATATCCAAATACAGGAGGCACACTATTTGTGTGTGACAAAATATGGGTCAAAATACCATTCAAAAATAGAGCTACAGAGATGTCCCAGCCTACAAATTGGATTCCGCAGACTTCACAAAAAATATTGTTTGGTACAGATCCTTGCAAAGAAATAACGCGTAATCGCGTTCATATATATTTTTCAATGAAAATGAGAATGTTGATGCAAAAATAAACATTCCCTACAATATACTGAATCATATTGAAATTGCAATACGAGTCAAAATTATCAGATATTTTTTCGAAAATGTTTTTCCCTAGTTCCCAGTCAGATTTTATTGTGGCAACATCTTGTTTTTCTCAGGTCTCAGCAGTTGTATTGACAAATACAGTATCATCATAAATAATAAAGAGGATGTCCAAAATTTTAAAAATGGAGACCCAAGTTGTAAGAAATTGGAATTATCTTTTTGAGATTCATTTTTTTTAGATTTAATGGACTAAATCTGTGTGTGTGTGTGTGTGTGTGATCACGTTTGTGTGTCTGTGTGTGTATTCCTCATAACAGCAGGTCCTGCCCCATCACTTTTCCTCCTTGTCGCCAAGGGCAACAGCAGGCTCCAACCCTGTTGGCTGCCAACCGACCTAACCTTGACCCCCGAGGTCAATACTCACTCTGCGTGTGTGTGTGTGTGTGTTCTCAGGATTTATCACAGCATATGGGGCTGACTGGTGGTCACGGTGACATATGTGACGGGCCCCTTTGCCGATTTCACCCTGTGCAACTGTGTGTGAGTTTGTGCCGTGTGAATGTGTCTGCGAACATGTGTGTGAGTCAACGTGAATATTTTTATACATACATTTCAGGATGTGTGTGCGTGTGCGTGTGTTTTACTCTCAGCAGGGAAGTCAGAACCCCGCTGCGCCTCGTTGGGGGATTTTAACACTTTCACTGCTGGATTTCCTCAATCCTAATATACCTCCATCTGACTGCCCATATGGCACTCCTCTACTTCTCTTTTCGCTCCCTCTCTTCTCTCCTCTCCTTTTCTCCCCTCTTCTTTTCTCAGTAAGTTAAAAAAAAAGTTGAAAACGCCTCATCTTTTGTTTTTATTTCCCTTCTGTTGTGTGTTTGAGTTCGCTGTGTTTGCGTGTGCACGTGTGTCTGCACAAGTATTAAGTTTGTGTTTGCGAAGTCTTCCTGTCGCTTTCGTGATGTTTATTCTTTTTATAATTCATCTTCGAATATATGAATGCTTGTGTAGGTTAGCTGGTTGTTGTTTTTTGTGTCTCAGTTGGTGGCTCTGTCTGACCCCAAACTGTGCCAGAGGATGTTCAAAGCACTCAAACCTACACAAATGAAAGCAGTCTCATGCACACACACACACACACACACACAAATATATACACACGAACTGGGGAGTTCAAAAAATATTTTTCTTCACTCTTCAGAATAGTCAGTGCTGTTAGAAACATCAGATCAGTGTGACAAGGTACCCTCTTGTGTATACGTGCACAATATACACACACACACACACTAAATGGCTGATGATGGAAGGCATCCTAAGAAAGCCGCAGTGGCTTTTGGCTTAAAATATACTCGTGTGTGTGTGTTTTTGTGTGTGTGTGTGTGTGTGTGTGTGTGTGTGTGTGTGTGTGTGTGTGTGTGTGTACATTCGCCCATTAAAACGAGTGTAATAATAAAATAATTGCGTGTCTTCCCACTATAAGTGTGTGTGTTTAATCAGAAGACAAAGTTTCCACTTCCTCCTGGGAGCCAATTAAAGCTCAATAAAGAGCCTGGCAGAGAGAGAGGGAGAGAGAGACAAAGAGAGGGAACAAGTTTGAGGAACAGAAAGAAAAGCAAGAGGGAAGGAAGGAGCGGTGGAAGGGCAGAGAGCAGTTGAGAGGAAGCAAACAAGATGGATGGATGGAGTCTATGATACAGAGAGGGAAACGAAACAGGGAGGTAGAGATGAAACAATGGGAAGGGAGATGAATAGAAGGTGTCAGAAATAGTAGATGATTGGAAGGTAGAAAGAGACAAATGGATGGTGCGGCAGAGGAACAGTGTGTGTATGTGTGTGTGTGCGCGTGTGTGTGTGTTCATGACAGTTTTAAGGATGTACTGCAACAGCGTATAACTCCTATATAGGTCAATGGAGGTGGAGCAGGGGACTAACACTGACAGTTTGTGTTGTCATAATGCGAAATTGATACCATTACTAAGTTTAGTAATGTCTCAGTTTGGTTGTCACTGTGATGCTTCACTTATTTACTTAGTCCCACAGATTAGTAAACAACCATAAACACTTCATCTTTATTAAACTTGAGGCCACATTAATTGATTTTTTTTTGCCACTAGGGGGCAGAATAATCCCACAGCCTGCACAGCATGTTATTACCCTAGGGTGAAAACATGTACTTATTACCAATTTTGATGACATTTATCAACAGTTTGCAAAAACAATTTAGTGGTTACAGCCTTGAAAATGTGTAAAATGTGATTTGCTGATTTTTTTTTTTTTAATTGTGTAGTGTAGTATTTTATTTAAGGTTTACTATTGCTGAAATGAAACGACGAAAGGCTAGTTCACATTATGCGATTTTCACCCTGCAAAATGGTAGTCGTAATCTTTTGAGTGCTCATACCTGGCGACGTGTGTTTCTGTCACCGGGAGTCTCGCCAACTGCACTACGACTTGTGTGTGCACACCACAAGATTTCTCCACCAAGCCCTCGCCGACAGAGCCCCAGATAGCACAGTGATGTCACCAAACTTGGAGACGACACATCGTAAATGCATGGATATTCTTCCTAGTGTCTAAACACAATGCGCTCCCCGTGATCCTCCTCCTAACTGCCGACTCACCTCCGACCCAAGGTGGCTCTCATGATCCTCTGCTATGTCCAAATCGCGGTGAAAATCGTGTAATGTGAACTAGGCTTAATAAGTGATGACTAATAGGCATTCAGTGGACAAACAATAAATTAACAGATTTGCAGCAATATCCATTGTTTGCCTTCCCCTGTAGTGCAGGCTGTCCATTAATTGTTTAAGTTGGTTGGTGCAAGATTCACACAGAGTGCCCGACCTTGCATTTTCCACGGCATGTGTCCACCCCCGTAAACCTGTATTAATTCTATTAGCCAGCACTTTAGTGGCACATGCCACTGGATGCAAAAAGAAGCGATATTGTATAGAAGTCTGTAAGGATGAATTTATTATGTGTGTGTATTATGTGTTATGGCTCCAAATAACCAAGATAGTGACGGCCCAAATGCCAGTTTTTAACTTCTTGTCTGCAGTTTAGTGCCGGGCAGGTCATGTTAAGTCGTTTTTTTGGACTTGACCCGTTTTAAAAACATCTTGTGGTGTTAATGAGAGCAGTTAACAATCCTCCCTGCGACCACTGCCTTAAAATCTTCAAAAAATTAACTAACAGAGACCAAAAAGCTTCACAAAGGTGCAGAGTTCCCTTCAAGATGACATCTTTTATTTCAGACCATCAACCAACTAAATCTCTCCCTCTGTGTCTGTTTTTCTCTCATCTCTCTGCCCAGGCGGCACTGACATAGTGTCATGTTTCATGGGTCAGAACCCAACAGTTCCAGTGTATCGGGGCGAGATCCAAACAAGAAACCTCGGTATGGCTGTGGAAGCCTGGAGTCTTGATGGTAAGAGACTGTGTATGTGTGTGTGTGTGTGAGTGTGTTTGCATGTTCAGAGTGGCTCAGAAATGGAATATCATTGCTTTTTATTTCTTTTTAGTCAAAATTCTGTCAAGGGATTCATTGAGCCATCTATATTGAAAACAGAGTCTAGGGATCACATAGAGGTTGTGAGGAAGTTGCTAGTTTGAATCCTAGGAGAGACTGGGAAAATATTAATGAGGAAAATTAATCAGTTTACAAACCGTTGAGATGCCCTTGAGCAAACTTCCCATCTGCTTCGGGAGCTGCTCGGTAGCCAGCAGAACAAAACTGTAGTTATACTTGGTTGCTCCCATATGCCAGTGTACCTGAATGCATTGGCATGGATTTGAAGGTAGCCATTGCTGAAACATTGAGAGAGTAATTGTTGAACTTTCCCTGGGTAAATACAGGTAAAACAGGCACTATTTTTTCATAAACAATCCCAACAAAAAAGAGAGATTTTTATCTTGCTGGGAGTCTTCAAAGCCCTCTATGTTTTTCTCATTGATTTTAGTCCCTTGTTCCCCAGCTCCCGATCCCTGCTGCAGGCAGTACTGGCATGTCTCCACCACCTCAAAGGAGAGTGGATTGAGGGATAATTTAAAGGCAGTTTTGTAGGAAGAGCTTGGGATTATATTAGTCGGTCTCTAAGCCTATAACACCGTCCTGAGGGAGGAGGTGAGGTCTGTGTGAAACCACACACTAAAGTGTATCAGGTTCTCTGAGTGTGGGATATATAACCAGGTGATTTTTTTTTTTTTTTTTTTTTTGTCTGAAAATGATTTAGACGTGTGTGAGTGTGTTTGTGTTCGTAGGTTTGTGTCCAAGTGTATGTGTGTGTTTTGGCAAAGTATATCCACTAAAGTTTTTGTTCTTCTGAAATGTGTGTGTGTCTGTGGACAGGTAAGCCTGTATGGGGAGAGAGCGGGGAGCTAGTGTGCTTGAAACCAATCCCCTGCCAGCCAACACACTTCTGGAATGACGAGAACGGGGGCAAATACCACAAAGCATACTTTTCTACATATCCTGGTAAGTATAGAAACACCTGAATCGGATGTTATCAGCTCATTAAATGGCTGTTATTTGTAGTTTTACGCCTCGTAGATATGGGTTCGAAAGGGCCTGCCACAACTGCTATTAGGTTCAGAGGCCATTATCAGCCTATTAAAATGTCCATTTGCATATCAAACATTGTGAAACAATCATCATTTTATCATGTTTTACTTTCACTTTAGTTAGGTTTAAGGCACAATAACTGTGTTTACAGGTGTTTAGGAAAAACTTATCGCAATACGCCAATTAAAAAAATATTTCTGATAAAAATATTTAAAAATATTTAACACTTTGGTTTGGAAACCCAGCTCTCCTGGGTCAAAGTTCTGTGTCTATTTGACCAATCCCCCATCTCTCCCTCCCAACTCGCCTGACATGTACTTTCTCGCTATTTTGACTACGTCATCTGACTTCCTCCTTTACTCCTGTCATAATAACTATGGTCATGAGAGGTCGCTGCCTAACAATAAACACAAACAGGCGTGTCGTGGCCTGATGATAGGCTTCTGAACCCATGTTTATGAGGCTAAAAAGAACTGATAATGACTACCTAATGGTCTGATAACACCCGAACTGGCTGACAGACACAAATACAAACTTACATGCAGTATAAATATACACAAAACACTTGTATGATATTATAAGTCCACCGAGGATTTTGAATTCTGTGCAACCTTGCAATTTCAGTCACCACAACTTTACTGTAAATTTGACTAATTAAAATGGTACAATGGTACAATGTCATCTTAGAGCTGTGTGCATCGTATTGATTTGCTCAGCCCCTCTCTCTGTGTTTATTATGGGCTGGGGCTTTGTCACACACACGCACGCACACACACAGTGACAGGGCTAACTGTTAGCAACATAAAGCTAACATTACCCAACGGTTATTAACAGGTTTAACAACAGAGTTGAGCCATTTCAGTGTGTGATTATCGGCTAACCCTGCTGGGAGTCCTCTTCCAAAGTGGCAAAATATGAACAGTAGTGATGAGATGAGATTGTGCTGTTAGCTCCTTTTAATCAGACAGAAAGAGCAGGAGGAGAGCCTCTCATGGGAACAGCCCTTCAGCACTGCTTCAAATGACATTAACAGCTGATCGGCAACCCCCCTAGTCACAAATAGATTCAGATTCTGTGGGCAACACCGAATGCTCATAATAATACGCTCCAAATCAGAGATATCCTCACAAGTATTTTTTGCAATTTTCTCATGCTCCTACAATTTCATTGCAAGAAAACACCTATAAACCTGCAACATGCTTTGCAATTTTTTAGAAAAGCTGCGATGAATCAGGCATTTCAGGCTGCAACAGAAAATGTTTTCAGTTCTCAGCAGTTTTTTCTCGGCATCTGTTTGTGTTTTTTTTTTTCATGTGTTGTTGTTTTATGTTTGTTTACAATGGGTGTTTTTCTATCACCATATTCTTTTCTTTAGGGGTGTGGGCCCACGGAGACTACTGTAAAATCAACGCAAAGACAGGAGGCATTGTCATGCTGGGCAGAAGGTCAGCCATTAACAGTTCTACTCAGGGGAGATGACTGAATGTTGAAATAATAATGGTTTCATCACTGTAGTTTTAACTGATTAATTTATTTAGATTACTGTGCATGTGGACAGGCCTACTGTTTCACTCAGAAAGCTCAGCCTGCACTGGCTCTTAAACTGCTTTATCGCAAGACCAAAAGAGAATTCAGTTCTCTCGGGTACAAGGAGATAAACTGAATATATGGAAATGTACATGCACTGAAACAAATAAATAGACCAACATATAGTTTCCATATGCAAGCATATAAAGAAAGAAACAATCACTCGCTCTCAGGAACTGACATCGTTTCCATATGCTGGTAGACTTTCTGTGACACGACAGCTTTTCAATGACAGACGCTTGAGTTTTGGATCTTGAACTTGTGTTTGTTCTGCAGTGACGGTACACTGAACCCCAACGGAGTCCGATTTGGCAGCTCGGAGATCTACAACATTGGTAAGTCTTCACATTACAGGTGGAGGTGCAGGTGTGGGTGTAAGAAAGGATGAAATGATGAAAGGACACAGCAAAGCGTTTTTTTGTGAGCTCAAATTGAGTCATGGTCCTTTTTATGCTGGTGAGAAAAATATTGTTTGTTCACTTGTTATTATTTGTGAAGCCAACAGAATGTAGCAGAAGCACATTTTCTTCTGAGTGTTGACACCAGCAATGTATTGTTTCTCTGCCGAGTTTGGAAGTTGCAAAGTGGTGAAACATTTTTCTCTGTTCTTGCCAAAACTCTTACAACACTCCATTTCTTCTTGTTCTCTGTTCTTCTAATCTTTGCTCCCTGACTCTCTTCACCTCTCACCTCCTCTTCTCTCCTCGCCTCTCATCTGCTCTCTTCATTTTTTGTTTTGTCTCCTTGTCCTCTACTCTGACCTCTCCTCTCCTCGCTGCAGTGGAGGCGTTCGAGGATGTGACAGACAGTCTCTGCGTTCCTCAGTACAATGCCGATGGAGAGGAGCGAGTTATTTTGTTCTTAAAAATGGCACCTGGTAAGACCTTCAGTCCAGAGCTGGTGGCAAAGATTAAAGGAGCCATTAGAAAAGCCCTGTCTGCCCGACACGTCCCTGCTCTGCTGCTGGAGACCAGAGACATTCCTGTAAGAGAAATATGAATATCAATCAGATATGAGTAAACCCGTCAGATTATCCTGTCACAGTGGTTTCAAGTATAAAAGTCAGTTCTATTTTGAATGACAGCTCTTTTCTTCATCCCTCTGCAGTACACCATCAGTGGGAAGAAGGTGGAGGTGGCTGTGAAGCAGGTGATTGCCGGCCGGGAGGTGGCGCAAAGAGGAGCTTTCTCCAACCCTGATTCGCTGGACCTCTACAAGAACATTCCTGAACTGCAGAACTATTAGAGATGAGCTGGAGGGAGGACCAGTTTAGTTTTTAAATTAACTTTATTCAAATTTACAGGAACAGGGAGATGTGCAAGGTGCATTACAGGGGTAGTTTACAAAAGCCCCATTCACACGGGACTAGTTAAACCTGGGGACCTCGAGCAATTTGTAGAAATTGCGGAGGTGGTTTATGATCTTAATCCCTTGCAAATCTGCCATGTCCGTAGTTTGTCAAGAAAAAATTCGACTTTACATTACTGAATCTCACTAAACACAGAGGTCATGTAGAAATATTAGTCCCGTGTGAATTGGCATCGGGTGACTTGGGATTTATTTGTCTTTTCTGCCTCTTTCCTGGTTGAGAGTTATGACGGCTGTGTTGGCAATTATAAATGAATGTTTTGAAAGCATTTTGGGCGAAGGAGGCTCATCTTGCTACACAGCATGGAGACCCATTGAGAGAAAGTGAAGCTTAAATCCATCAGAAGAGAGAAAACTCAAAAGATGACTCACATTTTAAAGGACGGGGAAAAGAGGTTAACATGGTGCATCTCTGCCAGTGGTGCTGTGGAGGTTTTCTGTGTTGTGTAGAGCAGTGGTTCCCAACTGGTCCAGCCATGGGGTCCAGATTTCTCCATAGTCATCAGTTCAAGGTCCATACAGTTTAAGATATTTAGCGTCATATTTGCGTTTGGCCATGTCTTCAAGCTATTTTGCTGTCTCTGTCAACAGCTATGAACTCTACAGCGGGAAACAGTGCTTTGAAATAAAAGATCTGTGCTGGAAATTCACCATACTTAAAGATAAAGTGTGTTTTTGACACTTTGACACGTTAGTGAGTCACTTGCCGCCCGTTCAGAATGAACCCAAGACCCACTTTTGGACCACGACCCACCAGTTGGGAACCACTGGAGTAGAGTGCAGTCACAAAAGACTGTGTGCATCATATTTGGGGGGATTATGTCAGCAAATGTGAGAGAAATACAGACTTTGCTTATCCTGTGTTAATGTGCGGCACGAAAACACAGACTTTTGGGGAAGGGGTAATTATTTAAATCACAAGGTCCCCTGTTCATACTAGTCCCAAACGAATACGGTTAAAGGCACCTTTGTTCAGAGCATATAAAAGGAAAAGACTGTGTATGTCAAAATAATACAAAAATTGTATAAATAATATGTAAATATAATAATAAGTGTTTGGTATGAGGCAGACAAGAGACTTTAAAAATGTGTTGCTCCATCGACTAGCTTTCAGTCACGTGATCAAGCAGCTGCTCTCAGTGAATGTTGAACTGGATTCAGCTTTGGGTATAATATGATGTGCACAGCAGCGCTTGTGAATAAGCTCACGCTCTGAAGTCACCAATAATGGAGAAGTGTAATTCAGCATCAGGCGCTTCGCTTTGGCTTCACAGTCTGATCGCTATCAGCCAGTGAAGAACCATATCTCTCTGTGTCACCTGCTTTAACATCAGCGTCGCCTCTGAGTGTGTCCCAGAATTGAATATCCGTGGGAGTGTGCAGACAAACACACAACACAAACACCTGGGATTAACACCTCAGTTCCGGCTCGTATCATTGTTACAATATGTGGCGGGTATTGCTTTATCAAATGTGTATATATTTGAATATATATTTTTTGGACTGTGAAATTACGTTAACATTCTAATTATGCATTTAAAGATAGTGACCCAGACCTGTTAACCAAAGTCAGTCTCAGATGAAGAGGGTTGTAGTTTGGATAAATGAAGAAGATAAAACTTACTGAACTTCTACCAACCTAAAAAGTTATTGATCTCTTGTGTATAACATGCTCAAATCCTAACAATCAACTTTGTAACCATCGACTCTTATTGCATTCCACCTAAAATATCAAGGCATGAATTGATGAGGCACTACAAGCGAAAGTTTTTCATTGGCCGTCATTTATCCAGCTAAACGAGTCAGTGAAGGTCAAGTGTGATCTGAAACTGAGCAAAGGTTCATTTCACCACAGAAGCCTGTATTTATTCGTTCCATGTCTGTGTTCCATGTTCATGTGTCATGACTCTAAGACAAATGTGTCTCTTCAAATAGTTACAGCCTGTTTTTGCGTCGTACATGAGAGAGCAGAATTATTCACATTTTCCTTGTGCTGTGTGGCAAAGCCTTAAGGCTAATTAACGCCATTAAAGATGAACTGCAGTGTTTTTTGTCACTAGTAGCAATACTGAGCAACATGGCTGTATGATAGCAAAAATCACCTGGGTTTCAATTCCTGTTGGAGAAAAAACAAAACGGACCTGATAGTGTAACGATAACGGATATAAATGTCAGAGATGCATTTGATCTTTGGAGCTGCAGAAAGTATTTTATACTGATTTTTGTGGTTGTGGCTTGTTGTGGTTTTAAGGATTCTTCTTGTCTGGCATTTGTTTCACTCTTTGTCACTTGTTTCAGATTGTTTAAAGGTTTGAATGTATGCAAGTCAACTGGAAAATTCTGAAGTTCATCTTTAACGTCATTTTGACTGCTTAGATTTAATATGTTTCCTCTTTAAAGGTACCCAGTGAAATTTTTGACCACTTCCTTTCTTGCCAATGGTGTCGCACTATTCCACTGATTGACAGGTGACAGTTATTTGCCAAGAAAAGCAGCAATGCACCAGCAAAATGCAAGGACGTGGAGAAGTGCTAGCTAGCAAACATGGTTGTTAACAGTGCAGGATTCAAATGAAAATAAATCAGACTTTCTAATGCCTCATGAGGGTTTTTAGGCCTTAATGCTTTTTTGGTGAGAAACACTGATGTAAACGTAACTTTACTGTTTTTGGAAGAAAATTCCACAGGGTACCTTTAAAGGGACAGTTCACACCAAAATCAAAAAGTACATATTTGTCTTCTTACCTGTGCTGCTGTGTATTAATTTAGATTGTTCTGGTGTGAGATGCCGAGTATTGGAGATGTCCGCCTTCTGTCGCATATAAGGAAACTAGCTGGCACCCGCTAAAAATGCCAAAAAATACATTTGATTGTATCACCACAGAAGGAAGAGTGCATCTACTCACGGACGAGAGGCTTGTGCTCATGTAAACATTAATGGCATCCTCCTCGGCTGAGCTGTAATGTTAGCTAGCTGAGTTGTGCTACCTCAGTTAGCAGTAGATGCACTCTTCCTTCTGCGCAGTGATACAGTTGGTGGGTGTAGTTCAATAGAAAGAAAATAGTCCCTTCATGAAAATGCTCATAACAAGGTCTGTTGATTATGTTGAGTAACCAGGTCACGATTTCTGCAAAGAGACATTGCTGTTAAGTTTTTAAAATGCATTTTTTATCGCTTTGAGCACCACAAGCCGAGTGCCATCTAGTTTCAATACATTCAAGAGAAAACAGACCGATATCTCAAACACTCTGCAACTCACACCAAAACAATTTAGACTGATAAATGGCACAACAGGTAAGAAGATAAATATGTATTTCTGGTTTTGGGGTGAACTACCCCTTTAAAGTCTCAAAGATGCATAGCTCTCTGTTAAAGAGACAGGGATCATAATTAGGTAACTGTACACTTTGCACTTTAGTACTGTATACTGTGTGTGGCATTGTTCAAAATGAAACCTAGTGAAACATGACACATCTACTGTTTCATTGTGTTGTATGCATGCAGGTCAGGCAGTTATTCTTCTGCACCAAACGTTTCTTATAATAGGCCAAGAGTTTGCAATCATGATTCTGGGTGTGTCACATGTAAACAATAAGTTGGTTGTTTTTGGTTCTACAATGTAATTTTTATGTATTTTGGTGTCGCAAGAAAGTTTATTGAATCAGAAGTGTGTCTTTCTACAGTCGCTTATTTGCTCTTTTACACGACAGCATGCTGATAATGGTCATTGTCAAGTTAATGTTGCAAGTTGACAGGGCCGTGAATGGATGTGAACTAATCTTATTTGCACACGTTGGCTATGTTCAGTCGGAGTTTTTCCAGGGAAATATTTGCATAAGAAACCGCTTAAGTCGTGTATCAAGGGGGATTTTGTTGTGAGCGTGGGTGCATTTCTTAGTTGACAACTGTCAGCTACCCAATAAAGGAAAGCCAGTCTGAGAGCAAAAGCTCAGATAAACAACTCTGTGTTCCAAAAACTTCAGCCTTTAATACTCGTTGCAGATTTACACCATGAGCATCCACATTGTTTCTCCGAGATCAACCGGGAGGCCTTTTATTCCATGCTTCCAGGACACGGCACACACGTAAGGTGTACGCCAGATGTTTGTGAGTTCTGACACAAAAACCACCAGCAACACAAAAGAAGGCACCAAAAGTCCATTAACTTTCTTGAACAAGAACCATTCACTGATATTAACTCCTTGCCTCTTTGTGATGTTAAGCATCACCTTTGGGTCTCAACACCATCAGCAGCCAATGACACAACATCACTAAATCAGCTTTGGTGCTGCACCTCGTAGCTTGTGATGTCTTGACCAACTCAGCATGTGAACTTCTGCTTTAGAATAAACAACTGTCAAGCTGGTGGAATAACAGAAGTGTGTGTGTGTGTATGTGTGTGCATGTGTGTGGCAGCCAGTCATTTTGACAGACGTCTACTTCAGAAATACACTTGGCACTTTTAAAACTCCCCGTAACCTTTATAAGTGTGAACGCTCAGACCTGCCAGTCAGCCGAGCTTCAAACGAAACAGAGAGGAAAAAAATATTAACATAGGAAAAAAAGTGAGACTTGGTTAGAGTCCAGTTCCTCAGTGTAAAAAGTCTCACTAATCTAGTGTTCTCGTATTTTATTCATTCCCACCTTCAGTCATTCAGACATGAGAAAATGTTTTGTTGGCGTCCTGTCAGTTTGTAGAGGAGATCCGAGGGTGAAGAGAGAGAAGCTGCAGGAGTGAGCGGTGTGGGTTGAATGTAGGAATGTTGTCAAATGAAAAGCTGAAGTGTTTACCAAATTCGCAAATAATAACCATCTGATGAACATGAATGGTAAGTGCCATGCAGTCCCTGAGAGAGGCTGTCTGTTGTATGATTCATCCCAGTAGTCTCATTACAGAGCACATCACAAACCAGAAAATGACTTTGTTAACAACTTGATTGTACACTCTGCACTTACAGGGGTTGACGGTTAATTCACTCTCAGCGCAATCAGTTTGAAATATAAATTGAAACCTCGCAGACTAATCATCGAGTGTTTATTCCCTGTCATTATGTTATAAACTGACCTGTGGTGCTTGTGCAAATGTTTTCTTCTATAGTGAGGGAAATTAAACTTGTGAAGTGATTAGATTGGAAAGTGATTGACTCTGTGTCCCCACAGGTTACTTTATGTATCAAGTCAGATTAGAAAGTGCCATTAGCAACTTCATTGTGGAATTAAAAAAAACTGCAAGTACAAGCATGTTAAACAGGATTTATACTTCTGCGTCAAATCGTTGATGTACCCTACGCTGTGGCCTGGCGTGCACCTCCCCAGAAATCTAACTACACATTGCAGCGATGCAGACCTCCTGTCTATTTTGTGAACATTTAATTTCACGGATAAATAATAAATTGTGAAGACAACAAAGCCCCTACGAAAGCAGAGGCAATCTCCACTAGTCGCTGGACTAATTTATACAATGTAAAATGCTGTTGTGCTACTAAAGTTAGCATGTTATATTTGTTTGGAAAATATATTTAGTATAAGACAGTTGTTACAGAAAAGTGATGACATCAAATAATCTGTTTTTGCTGACCGGCAAATCAAATCAAAAGAGAAGCGGACAGGCAACAAACCATACGACTTAAAAGTTGGTACTGGTTAGTGTTTCGCATTTTGCTCGATGAATAATTCACGCTTGACAGGACAGGTCACTGCCACAATAAACATTGTATGTTGCTGCAAACCACGGATATGATTTGTGCATTTGATATATAGTGGATATGTTGAAACTTAACATTTCTTTATGTTTCAATTTCATGTTGTGACAACATTGGGCCTATTGTGCAGTTAGGATTAGGCACAAAAACCACTTAGGGTGCTCTCACACCTGCCCTGTTTGGTTCCATTCAATTGAACTCAAGTTTGTTTGCCTCCTAAGTGCGGTTCATTTGGGCAGGTGTGACCAAAGCAATCGCACTCAGGTGTGCACCAAAACAAGGTCTCAGTCCGGTTACAAACGAACTCTGGTGCGGTTTATTTGCGGTGAGAACGTGTTCCGGCCTCGATCCAAACCAACTGCAGTCACATGACACATTGTTTAAGTTAACAGGTAAAGGTAGCACACACATCCCAAAAACTTAATGCTGGGTGCTGGACCAAAAGGTAAGTATGAAATAAAAGATAAACTCCGCACACCAGAAGCTGCTCCTTGAAAATTTATTTAGATGTAACGTCTCGGGCTCCTGAGTTACATAATATCTGTGGTTCGTGGAAAAGTACAATGCCAACGTTTTAATTTGGCATCCGGGCTGATGATTTCTTGCCATGCAGCCAGCCAGATATACTTCTGCCCTTAAACCCCCATAAATAAGAAATCTCTGTCACATTTTGGGTTTGTAAAGAACAAAGATATGAATTGTTAATAATTTAGCTTTAGGGGTGCTGGTGGGTGGATTTTGTTCCCTTTGGACTGAGCTAGCCTCCCAATTTACTCCGTTTCAATGTTCAACTACACCACTATTTTATTAAATAATTACATGTTATAAAATTTCCCTCACCTGAGGAAAACAAAAGGCCTTATATACAGAAGTTAAGGTTTTCTAAAATGTCTTCAATAACATATCAGGGAGATAACAGATTTTTTGGTTCACAAACATTTCATTTTGTTCCCTAAACAAATGTCTCAGGTTTCTTAACGGTTATTGGATGAAGATCTCCAAATCATCAGATGAATCCTTTACCAGAGTGTAGCAGAGCATATAGAATTATCATGCCTCGCTTCACTCTGATGGATTCAGTTCCTCCTATCTCAGAAGTTGGAGACCTTCCAACTTACCAGATGTGCTTCTTATTGTAACCTATCCTCCGTGTTCCCAATTATCCCTCAGGTTCACGTTCACTGCAGCCCAACCCCTCCCTGTCACCCCCGTAGGAGACTTGTTAAATCTAAATTGGTTCCCAAAGAGACTTTCCCTTGAATGGCTGATCACAACATCAATAAAGAGCTTGTATGTGCGTTACTTCTTCAGTGCAGACATCTTGCTGACAGGAATGTAGCAGATCAGTGTAGCAGAGCAATCTTGAAGTGCGAATGAAGCGCGTCCCCCACTCGCTGTCATATTCAAATCTCGGGAATGAAAAGAAGCCTCCGTTTTAGTCTGGTCAAAGGGAACAGGATCACCTCGGGGAGTTGAGGGAAGGGAGATCTTTATTTATTCTGCATAGTTTAACTGTAATCCGTCAGGATTCGGCTGTGCAGGTGGGGGTCAGCAGTTGGAGGGAAGGTATTTCTCTGAATGTTTTGGTGTGTTGGATCTGAGGTAGCTCCCAGCACTGTGTGGACAGGGTTTCCTTCTTACCCAGTACTGGTGCCAAATCATGAACAAGTCTCTTCCAATCGAAGATGGTGATGAAATAAATGAAACATAGTGGGCTGCATTTTAGTTCTTGCTTTAGGGGGTTTCTTTCAGTGATTTATCTTAACAACTGTTCTGTAGATTTCTTCAAAGAATTCATGTTCTCCTCAGGTATGAATTGTTTTCACTTTCACTCTCTAACTCTCTATTTTAGGTCAGAATTTAATGTGTCCAATAATTTGGATTATGACCATATACCTGCAAAACCAATGATTTACTTTTAATGTCTTTGTAGCGTAGTGTAGGGATGATGTTGTTTTGTACGCCAACCCAGAAGTTAGCATCGCCCTGGTGAGTAAGTAATTTATTTTAACAAAAATTCAAGAATAAACAATATAACCAAGAATTACTCCATTAAACAGAAGAAACTGGCAAGAAAACACTCTGCCTGTCAAGATAATGCAAACTAAACTATACAAAAACTCAAGTAAATGCCTCCAATCACCACGACCAATCAAGCCACCAGCACTCTGAAACAAAAGACCATAAACAACACCAACACCAAACCCTGGTGGAGGCCCTGGGGCCATCAGCAAATGTTAGCATGCTAGCATCTAAACTATGGTGAACATGGCAAACATTATAGCAAACCTGCAAAACATAAACAAGTTAGCATTCTGACATTAGCATTTAGCATGTGTCAAAGCACAGCCTTGCATTGCTGCCATGGCTTTAGATCTTTAAGATTTTGCTTTTTTGTTTCTCGTCCTTTTGAAAGTAGCGTGAAGGGTTTTAAGCTCCTGCGTGTAGGATTTAGTGGCATCTAGTGTTGAGACTGCAGAACTGAAACTCCTCCCATGTGCAAAGTGTGTAGAATTATAGTGGCCATTGGGAAAAAGCAAATGGCGCTATCTAGTGCCAGTGTTTCATTTGTCTGTTCTGGCAACCCGAACTCACTCCGAAGTTGTCGAATATCCGGCGCGGTGGCAGTGTCTTGCGGCGTCAGACACAGACGAAAAGAGCTGTCCTTTAATATCAGCGTGATACACGGCCAGTCACTGTTTAGTTTACTAGCACGTGGTGGCGTCAGGGGGAAACGCAGCGTGGTTGGTGTGTTGGTTCTGGGCTTCTGTGATAACAACATGGTGAACTCCGTAGATGAGGATCAGCACCATATAGGCGACTCATTCTAAGGTAATGAAAAGTATTATTTTTCGAAAGACAAACAGTTATTTCGCCTTAATGTTTTTGTTTCTCTCTAGATTTATTTTATTGTACTTTAAATTTGCCCATCCAAACGGGACATTAAAAAATGCTATTGCTATCTTTAGACATTGTGACAATTAGACCAAACAGTCACTAATGTGAATCTTGTTTGGAAATAAGTGCTGATTAAATATGACTGATCTATATGGCATCATATGTAATTTATTCAAAACAAAAACCAGAGGGAGTAATTATAACCAGAGAGAGAGCTGCATATAGAGCTGTTCAGTAGATATTCACTAATCAAAATAAAATGGCTTTAACAACCAATGTGCTTTGTGTTTCCTTTTCAATTTGATCCTCACAGGAACACACTGACAGTGGCTTTTAATTCATATTCACTGTCAACATTTGTTTGAGATAACTCGCTCTTCCCCCCACTCCTGTATCTCTAATAGTAATTCTTTCATATCCCACTCAGGCAAATGAATTTAAATTGGTTTTATGTGGTCATTCAATTGAGTCTGACACGAAAAGCAGCTAAATGGAATACAATCTCGACTGAGACTCACGTTTGTGTAGAGTGGCCCAAATTGTGTCAAGCAGATGTGCAAATTGCTCCCGTACATTTTCAGATTCCTCTATCGCTGCAGAGGGAAACAGTGTTTATGTGTCCTCTGGAATGGCAATTGTGACTCTATAAAACTTTAAAGTGGCGCCGTATTAATGAGTTTATGCATTAAATTTGACAGATATTATCTGGGGAACCTAATGCAGAGTCCATGTTTTTGAAGACTATGTTTAAAAAAAAATGAGTGTTTATCCGAAACAAACCTGAGAGCTGCCCAGTTCAACTGCAGTTTTCTGCACTGAACAAATGAGCTGCTGTTTTCAAACGTGTGACCCATCAACCACAAGCATCGTATCCAGAGTCCTGGACAAGCTCACCAAAGGCTCATTCCTACACTCATCCACATCATCAGCACTTCTCCATCTTCTCCACATCTAATCTTGTCTTCCCCACCTCTACCACCACCAGCGTCTAGACCCCTTATATCACACCATCTCGAAAGGGTCTAATCACCAAAGGCTTTTCACAATTTGCATTCTTATGTGCACATGCTAATAAATATTCTTTTCACCATAAAAATGAGTCTCTCCTGATTGAAATGGTCTCAGTGCACTTCCGGGAACTGAATTATCAACACAAATGAATTGATAAGATAAAAGTTTTTGCAGCCAAAAGGAAATTTGCCATTGCAAGTTGATTAATTGCACATTTCCAGGACATTTGCAACTTGAGGTTCGTAAGTTGGCATTTTTCTTTTTCTGTCTTTGTCGGTTTGTCTTGACGAGAGAGCTCCCAGACGTGTAACGTGGATGAGATTTACATCAAGCTGCACTGAAGGGGGTCATACAGTATGGTTTAACTCTCGTTACACGTCACTGTTGTCACATCCATTTGTTCAGAATATCAATGTGAAACACAAAGGGTACAGAAAAAGGTTAAAAAGACGAGGGGAGGAAGATGCAGATGAAAAGCGTGACAGACAGAAAATGCCATATATATTGATGGAGTGATACCTGCTGTGTTTGGCTGTCATTATGGATCAGCGTGACGTATAGAACATTCCTGAGACATGCAACAAATCAATAACTCTAACCTCTGTACATGACAGCACAGGGAATGGGAAACAGTTGGTGGCATGGGGCTTAGGTGATATACATTAGGCTGGTGTGTGTTATTTGGAAACTTCTGCGATTTTGCAACTCCGTCTCCAAAAATTACAAAGATCTTAACTCAGTTCTTGTAATGATGTATAGTTAAATCAGCAGACCCTCACTGTTTAAAAAACCAAGACTGGAAAGCGGATCCAGATCGCCTAAGCCTTCATATATCAAAAACAAAATAGTAGTCCACACAAAAGTATGGAGCACTATAATAACACACGAGAATCCTGAGAATTGATAACCTTAAGGGTAATAGATTTTATTCTCCGATGCAGAGCAAAGGATGTCAGGTCGCAGTTCAAACAGCAGAGGGAGAATACTAATTTGCGAATATGTTAGGGAGGTCGGCACGCTGCTATGAGCATGTGAAAACCTCTGCAGTTGATTCTGCTTCCCAAATAGTAATGCTTGTAATGTGCTGACTAAATTCAGTAAGTCTGCTGTCAATGAACTCTGAAACACTGGAGCTCTGCTAAAGTACTTTAATGTGAGAATAAGAAGTTAAAGTGCAACTTCCCACATCCCCGCTGCATTTTGCTCCTTAATTGCAACCAAACACCCTCATTATTTTACTGTGAACGATGAAAGATCATGTCAGGTGAATAATATGAGAATACATTATGTGTTATGATGTGGATCTCTTGTGAGTTTAATCATGTTAGTCTCAAATTCCAGCACAAATTCCCAGTTGCGTTTCAGATAAGACAGAGGATACAGTAACACATGTCCACATTCACTTTTTAATTACTTTGTTTGCAATTCATAGTTTTTAGAAAATGAAGAAAACTAATTGAAAGCTGACTTCCACATCCACTTATGCAGCTGCTGTCAATTCCCTCATCAGCACCTCAGTATACAGCCTGGCTCCTTTCCGTCACTTACCTGCCAGACTGTCTTTTGCCTCAGTGATGTAGCCTTCTTTGCTCTTGCTCTATTGTTTAGGCCACCTGTTCTGACTGCCTGCTGCTAACAGAACTCCACTTTTGATCATCATCATGGTAAACTTTGCTTTAACCCTGCCTGTCTTACCCTGAGTTGAGTGACAAATGCTTATTTAACAGCATATACGAGGACAAATAACTTTTTTTTACCATTCACAAAGTGCGCAGCCATCTTTGTCGTGACGTCAGTTCTACCGACCGAGTTTGATGACGAGACCTCCGGGTAGAACGTTGTACCTTTCCGGACTTGAAACCGTATCAATCCCAGTTCCGGCCACCAATAGAACGCAGCATCACCCATGTATTTAGGGAGGCTGTGATCATGTGGCCAATGTGCTGCTGGGAGGAAAGAAGGAAGAGGTCCTCAGGTTGGGGTGGTAGATGAGACACAAAATACAGGACCTCTCTAGGACTTTCCCCAGGCGACTGGTTCAGGACTTTGAGTAAACTTTGGAGCATTTTAAGGTACATCATCACCATGTTTCTTTTCCTTAATCTAACTACGCTGACTTTACCTCAGTCAGGAACACTCACGTCATAGATTTAACCATGTATTGCAACAAATGGAAATGGAGTTATGTTTGGTGCAGGACTCAGCTCTCGAGGTGCATTGTGCTGTGGAATAAAGAGACTCAAGACACAGAATTGGACATTTGAGGGTTTACTCCCGAGAAAGAATTCGTACATAACGACAATTTATAGTGTCTGACAAACAAGCAGCATCAGCTGACACACCTGCAGCTTTCTAATACACATCAGAAGGTGTTTCCTGTCACTTTAGCAACTGTTTCCCTGTTATTCAGACAGCCAGCTCCGAGAACAATTGCTTAACCTCACGTAACTAAGTTTGGCCAGAATCATGCCAAATCATTTAGCTGAACACACGTCAGAATATGAAGTGCATGTCAAGTCATGTGACACTATACATGCTATGCCAAAACAGGGAGCGCAATGCGGAAAAACCTCTGGGTAAACAAGACCATTTTGACCCTAGAGTCATGTTAGGATTCTGTTAGGAGCAGGGATCACTGAGTAGGAAGCCATATTTAAACCTTAGCTCTAACCCTTGTGTGGGGATGGGCTGTGATTGGTGTGTGACTGATACAAAACAATGATCCAACCTAAACCTAACTACTTGCTTTTGTTGCCTAAATCTAACGACTTAACTTGTTTTGTTGCCAGAACCCAACCACGTGTGTTAGTTGTTGAAGGAAAAACAAGTGTCAATTTGCATTGCTGTACTGACATAGTGCATTTATTTTGAAAGAAACCGTATGTAAACTGTAAATTTATTTTGAAAGAAGACAATGTATGCAACAGGCAGAACTTGACAAGATGCCCAGAATGTCAAAAACCAACGCAACCATAGGGCGTCGGTGGCTTAGTGGTAGAGCAGGCGCCCCATGTACAAGGCTGTTGCCTGTGGCCCTTTCCTGTCCATTAAAGGCAAAGAATGCCCCAAAAATATCTTAAAAAAACAAACAAAAAAAACAACGCAACCAGGGTAACTTTCACGTCGTATCTAGACGTGGAGGGTCCATGACCAAATGTTGATATGTGACAAGTTTGGAGTGAGAATGTGTTGGGCCATTTTAAGGGCAACCAAACTTCCCCACTGTCACCTAACAAGTACCTGCCAGAGAAAAGTATTCGATTTAAGATCAAAATGTAAGCGTATCCCCAGAAGGGCTCTCAAGCGAACACTGTCAGAATCAGAGTTCCTGACACTTCACGACAATTTTCAAGAGTTTCTACTCAGCTCTCAATGAGTGGAGGAAACCCGTCTGAGGTCTTTGCAGCTCTGTCACTTTTAGTACCACCCACATCCACACTTACTGCCTTGTTGTGTGCATATTACCAACTTAATGCTCTGATATAAAAGTCACATTTCAACTTGCTTGCCTGCATAAAAACCTCCCTGAGAACTGAGAACTGAAAATAAAAACAAAAGGCAGGAGTCAGTCTGGCCTACTTCCTGACTTGAAACAACCTTCATAATTTGTTGGAATAGTGTTCCATAGATTTACCCAGATGTACTGTTCATTTAAGTTAATACTGTTTAAGGAAAAATACAATCACCGCTGTCCCCTCTGCAGGTCTTCATCTTTATTTCCTCTTTAGGTGTCATCATGTAGAATTGAAACTCAAATAAATCCCAAATGATTGGATTTAAGGTGTGTTCTTTTTGTCTTTTGAAGGAACACTCTGTTTTAGTCACAATTCTGCGCTGTTCGACAGAAGACGACGCACCTTTTGCTGCTAAAAACAAACGAGCACACGGCAACAGCACCTTCGATGTACCTAAATTCCCCATCTCCATGTTTCCGTCTGCTTTCATCAAACTGCCGCAGAGAGAGAACACAGAGGCAGGAGACATGGAAAGAAAGAGGGAACATCAGGAGAAATGGCAGAAAAGCAGTGTGAGAAAGAAAGAAGGCCTAATAATCAGTTGGAGCCAGGTAAAGCAAGATGGCGCAGCGAGCCAAATGGAGAAAAGGTAAAGGAAAGGGAGAGAAACGAGAGAGAAAGATGATATTTGAAGTCACAAATATAAGCCATACGGGTTGAACGCCATGAACATTTTGATTTTTCTCCAATTCCACCCGTCAATCTTGTCAGTCCTTTTTGTGGGATTGTTCAGCTGTGGGTGGCTCCCTGCTTTGTCGAGACAACTGATGCTCACTCTCTCACTGTCACAGCTTGATTTGTGTTTTTTGAGTGCACTCTGTGTGTGTGTGTGTGTGTGTGTGTGTGTGTGTGTGTGTGTGTGTGTGTGTGTGTGTGTGTGTGTGTGTGGCGAGTCTCCTCCCCGGCTCCTGAAGACATCATTGACTAAGCGCGTCAGTTTAACTCCCTAAAATATCCTGGCTCTCATAAGTGACAGCAGCATCTCAGTGTGAGTGTAAAGTGAGAGACTCATTGGTTCAAATGTGTTGCGGAAGGTAGTCATGCATTTTTTTTCTCACACATCGGGATTAGTTCGATGAAAAATAGTTAATGAGTGGGTGCGACGAGTGCATTTTGGCAGTTTTACCCGGCAAACAATAACACCTTCACTCTCTTCAAATCAGTTTGTGCGTGTGTGTGTGTGCGTGTGTTATGGTCTCACTGGTTATTGGTGGCATTATGCTCCATATTCAGCCTTGTTTTTCACTCACAGTGTATTCTTACATTTATGTGCTATGGAATTCCCAACAAATCCTGTCTTCAACGTTTATGGTGACACCTGGAGCATTTTGAATAATTAATTAAATTCAAATTCATTCAGTCCCCATATTTGCAAACAAATGATATTGTGCAAAATCATGCAACAAGCTGAAAACCACAGGTTTTCTGATTCAGTTAATCACTGTATATGTACTAGTAGGCTATAGTAATGCTATATCTGATGTGTTGACAATGATAACAAGGGTGGAGCAGGGGCTCCAGCCCTGAATGTTACCTCAGAAGCCCTGATTCTTTACTATTCCAAAAAGAAATATAGTATATTTGAGTAAATGTTCTTCTTTTGGCTTTATAGTCAGTATTGACGACAAACATTTATTCTTTCAGCTCTACTCAAGCAACACATTGTCACTCCAACCTCGTCACATATTGACATTTAGTCATGGGCTTTCCACGTCCAGATACAATGTGCAAGGTACCCTGGGTACGTTGGTTGTTGACGTTCTGGGACACTGTGTTAAGTTCTGCCTGTTACATGCATTGTCTTCTTTCAAAATACACTTCTGTTTTCACAACAAACTAGATTTAGGAAAAAAGAACAGAGTTTGACTTTATAATGTTATGGGGCTCTCCTGGGTGAAAGTTGGTGTTTGTTGGACCCATCCACCACCCCTTCCACCCATCCCACTCATAGTTTCGCCACTTTCACTTTCACAATTGTCCTGCCGCGTTTCCCTCTGACACTGCCGGGCACCGCCAGATAAACTATCATGGCAAACAGCTGCATGTCATGCCAACGTTAAAGGACACTTTTTTTCATTGGTGTCTGATGCTGCAAGTCACTGCCCAAGTGCTGGATTTCACAAGGACACATGTGCATTTGTCCTCCCTTTAAAAAACATGAACGTAGAGAGCTTTCACTTCAAATTAAAGAAACTACAAATGAATGCAGAAAAGGCGCACACTGGTACCTAAAAATTCACCAGAATGCAGGAAACAATGTGTTTGATGCTCAAAAATTCCTGGTGGTGTTTGTGTATTGTTTTCAGTATGATCGAGACAGTTGAAGAACAACTAGATACAAAATAGGATGTACTGCAGGCTCCATGTGGTTATTGTTTTTCCTTGGCAACTGTCATGTTTTCCCAAATGATGTACAGATTTTAGAGTTCTAGCAACTCAAACGACTTGAATGGGAAATAAAAACCTCCCCAGAGGAGCAGGCCTGTGTCCCCCAAGTTTGGGCTGAGCCCTAAATGTTTACATTTGGCTCCGCCCCGTTAGTGACAATATGCACAGGCTACCAGTTGCTAGGCCTACTTACTAGCTTAGGGGCATGTTTGCTTATTCATTTTGAAAATTGACAAGCAACTCAACACAGTCATATAGCAACTTTTAAGCTACTGTGGCAAAAAAGCACTGCCTGTGAATATAAAGCATAGGAAATGGGTGGATGTCCTGTCTGCATGCACTGACTGCTGTGTGGGAACGATCAACAAACTATCATTCTTCATGTGGTTATCTTTGAGTGTACCTCTGACAAATATGTTTACACTGTTTGAGTTGTGCAATAAAATGCTGATGTGGTCAGCTGTGTCTCCATCCACCTCACCAGCTGTTTCGAGCACATTTCACACCTGTAATTTTAGCACAAGAATGCGTCTCCCCTCAAATTTTGTCAAAATGGGATCAGTGGCTTCTGAGATTTCACATTTGATTGACAGACGGATACAGCTGGATCCATCCGAGGAATACAGACGGAAACAGACAGACAGGTAGATGGATGTGTGAATGAATGGCATGGGAGAAGACAAATACCGAAGTGGTGAGGAAGGAGAGAAGGAAGCGTTGAGGAAGAAACTTTGAAAGTGTCACTTTCTAAGCTGCCAGTTATTTCACAATGGAAGAACTATAGCAAAGCTCCAGTTCCCCGGAGACAAATATAGTTTTGTTAACAAAAGTTACTCAGCAGAAGTAGTTCACGGTCCTTTTTCGAAATAATCACGGAAATTTGCAGTGTTATGTAACACAAAAATATAAATCACATGACTGCAGAGTACCATGGAATAGGATCTTAACTTTACTCAAACAAGCTAACGTTCATGCATGTCACACTGCAACAGAAGATGTCAATGGTAATACAAAACTGTACACATAAGCAGAACCACCAACTACAATTATAATGCAAGTGTCCTCCTAGATTTATTAGAGGTTATTTGTATGCACATTAATCTGTACCTACAGTAGTTTTTTTTTTTTTTGCATGTTGTGACACTCTCAGATTAAACGTTTCTCAATTAGAGTTTCATCATAAAACAACCTGAGAGGATCCAAGAAACAAACGTGACCAAGACGAATTGAAAATGGTAATGTGACAAACCATTAAAATTCTGAAAACACTCCCAAACAAAAGGCACATAGTTTCTGCAGCAGTGATCTGAATCCACAAAGAGACAACACATTTTGCAAATTTCTAATGGTGCTGAATTAGATATTTCATGTAAATGGTTTACATAGTAAAGCAGATGACTGTGAGAGGAAGCCAAAACTGTCTGTATTTGTTTCTTTAACTACAGGAAGTAACTTAAAAGATTGGCATAATGTAACAATATTAAAGACCAGACATACCAAAGTGACGTCAAAGAACTAGTGGCAATGAAGATCTACTGTTATGTCACCTGTCTTGGACAAAAAGCTGCACCTGAACACACTGCAAAGACTAGAGGCAAGGGCCAACTACCACGTAACATTCTGCACCTGCATTACAGGAAATAACTCTCCATACCAGCAGGTGGCGGAAGTCTGTATTCATCATTCAAAAAGGGAAAACTGTCGAGACAGTTTCAAGATGCTTTTAACCCGATGTTAAAAGAACAAATGATATTTAAAGTGCACTAGTGATCAACAACACAAGTTACAAACTGTTTCTGCTGAAGAGCTCAATGGCTAAAAGAATAAACCCAACAGGTTTGTTTAGATCCCTCGTCATTTAACATCGGCATGATATGCAGCTGGTGGTCGTTATAGTTTAACCTGAACCCAAACACGTACTTTTGTTGCCTAAACCTAACCACGTGCGTTAGTTGTTGGAGGAAAAACATGTCAATTAGTGGTGTTGTACTGATGTAGTGCATTTATTTTGGAAGACACTGTATGTAAACGCTAAATTTTCTGTGAAAACAGAAGTGAATTCCGAAAGAAGACAATGCATGTAACAGGCAGAACTTGACACGGTGTCCAAGAATGTCAACAACCAACGCGCCCAGGTTGCCTTGCACGTTGCATCTTGACATCCATGAGCAAATGTCAATAAGTGAGGAAGTGAGAATGTGTTGATTCAACATGCTGAACCGGCCAAAAAACAGTATACAAGGGCAGAGTATTGCCAGTGGTGTGGAACACTACAAAAACTAGGGTAACAGATGCTCGTCGACGCCTGACACTGACCAACGACCGACCGTTGGCTTGGTATGCCAGGGCTCTTCAAGTGTAACCTTGAATGTTTTATCTGTTCACTTACATAAAAGACTAAACCCAAAGCAAAAGCAGGAAAATTCCAGATCATAGATGTAAAAAAAAAAAAAAAGATCCTGGAGACGTTCAAGATGACCTTCACTTCCTCCAGGGCTTTTTGCTCAGTAGTCTATGATTGTGTTAATTATTAAGAGTGCAGTGCATGGAGAGAATCCTGTTGATTTTTCCCACGCTTCACTCCGTTAGCCGACGTCGGCATTGATCTGTGTCCTTGATTGCGATCACATTCACAAGGAGATGTAATTGGAAAAAAAGACATTAAGCACAGAGAAAAGAATTCATAACGCACAAAAACCTATTTGAGATATCGCTTTCCATTTCTGTTTATCAGGGTCAGTGGATTACACAGGGATAAAGTGTGTGTCCTTAACGCATGTGTGTATACACACTTTCACATGCATACACACACACGCCGGAGAACACCTTTATCAGGGTAGCTGGATTACACAGGGATAAGGCTCGACTCTTGATATTGACCCACTGACTAAACACA
The DNA here is from genome assembly GCA_035609425.1 of Epinephelus awoara. NCBI lineage: Eukaryota > Metazoa > Chordata > Actinopteri > Perciformes > Serranidae > Epinephelus > Epinephelus awoara. Next base: position 11,710,366 of record CM069302.1, on the reverse strand, counting down.
CACACAGAGTACACACTTTTTTGCTCACACTGTGTACATACACAAACACACACCCACATATAGAACTGAGTTTGTATATTGCACTCATCCAGGCCAGTTTGTTCTTTGAGAATGGACATACGGTACGTGCAAGTTCTGTCCAGTTCTGGTGTGGTGTCATCTTCTCTGTCCTTTGCTGTCCGTTAGGATCCTGGTTCTGATTTGTTCTGGCCTAGTCAAGGTCAAAGTCATACAGGCTATTTACTGTAGTTTTTTTTCTTATTTATTTATTTTAAAGGTTTAAGACAGTACTTCCTGATCATATTCCCTTTTTACTGCTTGTTTGATAAAGTAATGTTGCTTTGGTATGAGCTATAGATTGAATCTCTGCAACGTTGAGCTATCAACAACAACCCACATATTTTGGAAGGCTGCACTCACATGACCAATGTGCTGACAGGGAAAGATTAAAGAGGGAAGCTGTTTGTAAGGAGGAATGTTGGGATGGTGTATGAGTCACAAAACATTGGACTTTCCCCAGGAGACAGGTGTTTGCAACCACGTGAACTTCGAGTGAACTGTTAATCATTTAAGTTACGTTGTCGTCATGTTTCTTTTCCTTAACCTAACCACAGTAACTTTACTTGCATAAACCTAATCTCCATAAACTTACGTAAAGTATGTCACGGGCAGCAGTTAGGATATCACACAAACCATTGTATGAGGACACGTTGTCCAGCTATCAATCATTTTGAATTGCAGATATGTGAAAACAGCAGACTAATGTATTTGTGTTTTCATTTTCAGCCACAACTGTGATGTCTGAAGATATATGGCCAGACACGGTGGTCCGATCTGTTCTTATTTTATGTACTGTGCTGCTTTGCTATGATCTTTGCTGAACTAAATCTGCCAGTGCAGAAGCTAAACAATATACTGCTGCTATTACTTGCCTTTTTGAGGACATGTATAGCAAATGGCACCATTTTAAAAATAATAATATTCTCTCTTCTTTCTTTTATCACAGGTATATTTCCATGGTGGCAATCTGAATCACTTGCAAGGGCCCGCTCTCTCTACGGGCCCCTCCTCCCCAGGGCCCCCACGGCAAATGCACGGCCTGCGCTGTCTATATGAGATAACGGCTTCAGTACATAAAAAAGGGCTGTATGATGGGATGGTGGAGCAGTGAAAATATTCTAATTATAGCTTACACTTAAAGTGATAATGCTGTTTCAGGTGGCTAAACACTAAACAATGGAGACAGTGTTTGCACAGCACTGTTCTATTTAATGTACATAGGGGATTTCGACTCAGAAGTTATTGTAAACAACATTGGGATTCGATCGATAGGGAAGTGTTGCCCTGAGCCGAACTAACACAACACTGTTATTATGCCCCAATATCTGCTTGTAAACACACCACTTCTTAATTTTGTCATTCCAGACAGATCCAGCATGTTAAACTGCTGATTACTGCAAACCAAATTTAATTGCTGTAACATCAAGTTGTGTGCATGCATAAATATCCTTGTATTGTATGTTGGTTTGAATGGTACATGGTATACACACACATTTCAGTCACATACTGAGCTGAACAGGATGTGCATATCGGCATGAAATTGAAGGGGAGGGAGCAGCACCAATGAGAAACGTGATTTTTCACATGCTTGCTTCTGCCTGAACCAGCATGCAAAATGCAGATATGGCGAAAAACACATTACCTACTGAGGCATGGAATTAGTGTTAGCATGCAGTTTGTGTTTTTTAATGAAAATTTACATGTGGTGAATTTACTTTAACTTGTTATCTGCCCGTTTCAGTCTGGTTTTCAAGCATGTCTTGACTTATTTTACTGTGTGTGTGACACTGAATCAAATGACTGTGTGCGCACAGACCCACAAGCATACACGGCTGTTATCTATTATTGTTTTTCTGAGGCCGTGTGTCTCTCTTCCACTCTTTTTCTGTCTCCCTTACGACGGCAAACACGTACTTCGCCTTCACCTTCACCCGCAGCAACACAAACAGACATCCCTGACGCAGGGACAGACATACAAACTTTATGCAACTGTAGCAACCAAACACATTTAGTGCAGCTGAGGGGTCTTGTAAATTAGGTTGAGAAATCATTATTGGGAGTCTGAATATGGCAGCGATATTAATCCGCTTTATATAACACATTGTGGTCTCACTGTGGGAAGATCCTCACCTCAGCACTCCGAATGGGATTGTGGATCGATTGCATCTCCATCTAAGATATTAAAGAGGGCTAAAGAATCATCACCTGGGAGTGTTTTAGTCAGTCTCTCCCGCTAAACTGAATAATTTCATGGACCTCTAATATCTTGGCTGATGCTAATAAGTGTGCAGCTGACAGAAACTTATTAAAGGCTCAGCAAATAGTTGGCTAACGACAGCTCTGGTATCGATTCAGGATCTGTGTTTGTGAGATGGCACCGTTGTCACCACTAAATTTTAAACTGTATCGCAAAGAATTCACTTGTGCAGACCAACCTTCGTGATGAGGACACGTCTGAGGAGAGGCCTCGGTAAAACTTACTGTATGTTGAATGAAATGAACTCTTCAGAGCAAGTTCTCAGAGAAGCTTACAAACTCTAAAACCAAGAAGAAAACAGAAACATGATGAAAATGCTGAACAGGACAGCTATTCTGGCTATGCTTCCTCTCAGTGAGATCTACATGAGACAGGTAAAACCCTTGGATGCCCCTCAGGATCTGAGGTTTGAGTTTTAATTTAAGAAGCTAAATTTTACTTAATTTGGTTGGAGGCCACGGAGACATTTACAGACTTGGCACAGATACCTGAGCCCAATCCAAAGTTCATTTCCTTAATCACTTCACACCAGATAAGCTTCCATGTAAAAGGCAGTGCAACTAGTCATGCCTGAGTCTGTCTCAAGTCATGATGTTAACGCGGCAAGTTAAGTCTTATCCATCTTTTGTGGAGAGACTGATGGACTCCATATTTGATCTGACCACAGATTAATCTGACTACAGATCAGCACTGAACTGACACTTCCCTAAGTCCCGCCCTCCGACGCAGATTTACGAAGTATAGCATCGGGCCGGCTTAGACCAGGGTCCGACATCAACACAGCTGTGCTCCATTGACTCTAATGCAGTCGTTTTAGATTTCCTTCATTCCTGTAGCCTATAGTTCGGCTTTAGCTTCTAACTATCTTTGTCTTTTTAACCTGTTGCTGCTGAGTTTGACATCCTGGATGTATCCTTCACACACACACTGTAGACCCCTCTGTCTGTTTCTCTCTGGAATCACTGTTTCATTTCTCCAAAAATATGATAATGTTTCTTCAGGGAGTGCGGTTAGTTACAGTGTGGGCTCCATGCTTACTGCGACAGCTTGTTGGACCATCACAAAGGGGCTTATTGAAGGGTCAATTCCTAGAGAATGCCCTCAAATCTGTTTGGTATTTTTGTATCTGGACCCTAGTGACTGATGGAGATAACATTTTTATTAAAAAAACAAACTGGTCCAGTGAATTCACTGCAGCCAGTAGTGGTGAAAGTAGTGGTGCACTGACAATTTGCATCCACCATTTATTTTTTGTTTTTTTTGTTTTTGTTTTGTTTAACCAGAAACACTACCCAAATCACCAGAGTCAAACCCAGCAGACTCCATTCCAATAAACAGTAATATTAGCGTGTAGAGAGCCAGGATATTTTCACATCTAAGTGGGTGAATGGAAGGTTTATTTCAACCAAACTGTGAATTTTATTTTGCTTCTGTTAACTTTGAATTAAGTGTGTTTTACAATGATAAAATTACTCGGGTCTGGTGGGTTTGGCAGTAGCGATTTTGGGGCTGTTTCTGGTTAAACAAAAAGGATCTTACTTTTTAACAAAAAGGTCTCCCTCTGTAGAGATCTCTTACACAAGTTGTCAGACACTTAGAATAATAATCTGAACATGCCAGCAGCAAAAATAACCAGTGGCTTTAAATTAACAGTGTGAACATGCACTGAATGACTACATTGCAGCCTGCCTTGTTGCTGCCCTCTCCAGTGGCCTTGTACAATGCCCCAATATTTTCAGACTGGATTTAGGAATATTTTAAAACTTGTCTTTCATGATATTAACTATACATAGATGCAGATTCAAGCCTCTGAACTGTTTCTGTTGTTAAAATATCATATTTAGAGGACTACAGCCTCGCTGGAAGAGGTATATGTGGTTTGCTGTTTGTCTGTTGTGTCTTTCTCTACGTGCCTCTCTCAGACAGTCTACCTCACACATCTCCCCCTTTTCCTCGATGACCTGCTGTGAATTTATCCTTACCCTGCTCTCTCTGGGATTATATTGAAGGCCATCCACTCCATTCGGCCATCCGAAAACCGGGCAGAGGAACAGCTTTAATTGGCCCAAAAATAGCCAAGGAGACTAGGCTGGATCTAGAAGGGCAAGGAAAGGAGGAGGAGGGCTAGGAGGAGCATGAAACAGGGTTTAAGGTTTTTCTGGGATTTTAATGTTTAACACTGATGTTCTCATGTGTGGGAGAAGGTGGGCTCTGTCTGTCTCATTTGCCCCTCAGGTATCATGAATTATGTGTATTATTAAGGACGTAGATGTGCGTTACTAATAAACCATATATTATTATCAAGGTCACCAATTACATTAGTGTTGCTGACACAGCTTGGAAACAGTAAAAACTGATTATTAATGTATTTTAAAGCACACTCATAAACTGTATTTTAATTACACTTTAGCAGGCAGGGAGAGTCCAGTCTGTAAACTGGCCTTGTTTTGCAAATTTATTCCTGCAGTATTAATTCTGTAAATAATAAACAGCAGTTAAAACAAAGTATGAGGTCATTTTTATTTCTTGGGTTCAATATACATATATTTTGTATTCAGTTTGGACTTATTAATATTCCAGGTGCCTGCTTGGTACTGTTATGCATGCAAAATGAAATTGAATATGCGGTTGGGCGTGGTTTCCACTCTGTTTCAATTAAGCACACAAAACAGCACAGGCTGCTTATGCTGACTTGAACTGATGGCTCAGTGCAGCAAGTAAACAAAATACTATGTGAACAAACTGCACTGTAAAGTATGCAGACTAATAAATATGTTTCATATTGCAGGTGAGTCAAAATAGAAAAGGTACTGTATTGTTTTTACCAAAGGTGTCAAAAGATTAGATTAAAGTTACTACTTCATCTACTACTGATATCTGCTGCCTCATACTGGAATCAGCCTGCACTCCATTTTAGCAGGTTTTCCTGCCTTTATCCATGCGTAACAAGCGGCCAAGTGGCACACTGTGAATAATACAGGTTCCAGAGTTCAAAACCATACGTGTAGTGACTTGTGGCTACTCAGTCAGAAATGGTAGAAGATGCTCATGTTTAACCCAAACAATGCGTAGTGCGACTGCAGTTGGTTCGGATCAAGGTCGGAACACGCTGTCACCACAAACGAACTGCACCAGAATTTGTTTTTAACTGGAGTGAGACCACCTCTTCAAGAAGGTCTCGGTTCGGTTGTTTTGGTGCACACCTGAGTGTGATTGCTGTGTTCACACCTGCCCTAGATTTGGACATGTTGAAAATCTTAAGGATTCTAACTATAATTTTACTGCTTTTATCGTAATGTATCATTACTCAGTACAGATGTCCACCATTAAAAAGTGCTTACTCCTCAGGCAACCATGTAATTACAGCACCCTGAGTTACGCCTCTATTCAACATACATCTAAACCCCTGATGCCAGTGTGTTTCAGTGAACCTCTGTGGGGGAACAGACGAAATGAAGAGTGACTGGTTGGTTGACTAATCAACTGGCTGTCTCCTTGACGGACTAACCGGATCTCGGACTGAATGACTGACTGGATAACAGACTGGCCGATTAACTAGCTGGCTGATAAAATAATCACATATTATCCTGCTGTCAATTTATCCAATCTTGTCTCACCAGCTCATTAATCAGCTAATTTGTTATCTGCTCCAAACAAGCTCCAAAACTACGCACATCTAATTAGAGGCACAAATGCTACCAGAAGTCTCTTAACAAAGACTGATGAACACCTCGTCTCTGAATGCACGCTTGCATGCATACAGCCAGACGCATGCATACAGCCTCTCCGTATGGCTGTCTGGATTTCTCTGTTGTTTAGATGAGGAAAAATCAAGATCCTAAGGTCTGGGAGAATTTCCTGTGGTGACTGGGTGTTTCTAAATATAATTAAGTGCATCTGGATCAGGAAGAAACAGCAGCAGAGGGATTGAAAAGATGATTTACAGGTCATATCTGATTGGTAAAATAATCAATAAAATATGGATGTTGCTTTTGTTCCCAAATCATAGCATACAATTTGATTCATAAAAACACTAGCTTCAATATGGAGTCACTGAGCTGTTGATCTGTGACTCGCTGTGTGATTTGAGATCCATCCAGTTCATATTCAAGGTTCAAAACACTTAGTTGTTCCCAATATTGTTCCCAATGTGAAAATTGGCTTGTGGCACAGCACACTTCGTAATTACAATAAAAAAGACAAACAACAGCTTAAATAAAACATGGAAGGAGCCAAGAGCTGAGGTTATGTGTTTGTGTGTGTGTGTGTGTGTGTGTGTGTGTTCTGTTAAACCTAACCTTTTGTGTTTTGCTGTGCTGATTTCCTTCTTCGCTCAGAAACACAAGTATCCTCTGTGTCCCTGAGGTACTTCACTGGGAAGAGGGGCACACATAGACACACACACCAACACACAGCAGACAAAATGTCCCGTCCCAGGAGCATGTTTCCTGTTGAGTGGGATTACACAAGGCGGTAACCATCCCTCCATATGAATCTCTCTGTCTCTCTGTCACTCTGTCTCTCTCACACACGCACACACACACACACACACACACACACACACACACACACACACACACACACACACACACACACACACACACACAATATCATTCACTGATTATTCATAGCAAGCTGTTGCACTCCTGGTCTGGGTCCAAGTGTGTGTGTGAGTTTAACACAAATTAATAAATAAACAGGTAAGCCCTTATTCCTCTAATCTCACCCTTCTACCCTTTTATTTGTCTTTTGTTTTCTTTCTTTATGCGTCTCTGCCCAAATACACAGTCATGCATACATGTACATAAATGCTCGGACACACACACACACACGCACGCACACACGCTCACACACAATCAGGACACAGAGTGAGTTCCCTCATGGGTGTTTTTATCATGTAAAACACAACAAAAAACCACAAACCATGAACTCTGTTCTGCTCTGTTTTTCTTTCTTGTTCTCTGTCTCACACACATGCACACACACGTACAAACACACACACGTAAATAGATACCATGAGGCTGATCCTGTGTGTATGCACCGACAGGAGACAGATGCAAACACACACTGAAACACAGAAGAAACGGGATGGCAGACAAATGTACTGTGCGTCTGTTTGTCTTTATATATGATGTATATCTGTGTGTGTGTGTGTTTGTGTGTGTGTGTGTTTTCCATGTGTGCGGCATGAGACAGTCCAGTTGGCTTCAGGTGGCAGCTTGCCTGCCGCAGCTGTGGTGGTTTAACGGCTCTTACTGGAGGATTACAGGCTCAGTCTCAGCCAGGCTAGCGGCCTTGTCAGCGGCGACAGCGGTGACAGAACGGTCTGTCTTACTCCAGTAAACATTCACTAAAAAGCAAAAACAAATAATATAGACAGATAAGTTCCTCAATGCAGTGGTGGAAAAGTTTTACCATGACCAACGTCTTTGACTTGTTGTTAAAAAGAAAAAAAATAAGAAAACAGAAATGGAGCTCTTATAAAACTTGTTGCTTTACTGATATTTCATGACACTCCTAAAGGAATATCCAGTGGTTCAGTGGTAGTTGATGAGGTGGGTGCACGTCTGGGTAGATGGGTAGGTTACTGATGTGGATATAGTGTCCTATATTTTCCAGTGGCTTTAGCCAGGTATACTGTATACAAAAGCTGCCCCCTGACTAACAATTTTCCTAGTCGACCAATAGTCATCATTTAGGGCCGATAGTGAACTAGCCGCCCCCATGTTTACGATATTAATCTAGTTATTAAATTACATATTTTGGTTTGAGTTGAAGGTGTGAGAAAGAATAGTATCAGTAACATTGTTAACACTGTGCTACATTACAGAGAAATACAAAACCGTACTAATGAACCTTCATTAATATAGCCCACAACACAACGTATCCATACCGTACAGTGTGATTCATTTTGAAAAGGAGCCTAAATCTTAATGTCTTTAAGTGGAAATGTTCCAGTTACAGTAGTATTCCCAACAGCAAACCCCCCAAAAACCTTTAATCAAATGTAGGATTCACCAATAACGTTTTTGTTTTCATATAGGAGCGTGATGATGTCACCCTTGATGCCAATATGCATCATAGTCCATAATCAAATTCATTTCCTGTGAGTACTTTATACAGGTCATAGAAAAGAAGAGCAAAGTCCTGAGCTCACCATACCGCGAAGACCAAGTGTCTTTAGCGTAGATGCTAAATAGAGATTTTCTTGGAGACATAGGAAAAAGACAGCAAGACAGGAATATGTGACATGACCCTGTTATGTCACCTAGGACAGGATGGCAGATGGTAGCGAAAGCCAGAGCCTAGACATGACTACACACTCACACACACACATACAAACCCCAAACCAAACAATGTTATTTCAAACCAGGTGGAAAAAAGCACCGATTTTCCAGGCAGTCACAAATCACATTTCTATGCATGCTACCTTGAAAACAAAAGCTTTGTCACTTAACGTGTTCATGAAAAGCTATGAAAGAAATCAACATATAATTCTCACAAAACAGAAGTAATGTGATGACGTTCTGCACTCATGCTTTCCCTGCCTTTCTCACTTCGATCTGTTTGTCCTGTTTGACCTCTATTTCTGTTGCAATACACACTCACAGTGTCTGATGACTTAGACTCAAGTCAGCAAACTCAAAGACGACTTAGAACTTGACTCTGACTGAAACACCAGTGAACTGGAATGAGTTGATATCCTCCCCTGTCCAAAGACGTTTAGTTTACATAAAAGTACAACAAACACATTTTTAAAAAAGCACATAAAGTTTTTCTTAAGACTTAAAAATCTTATAAAGTTAAATACGTTTACGACTTAGGACTTGGACTTGACGTGGCACTTTACTTGACCTTTCAAAACCAAGATTTGAGAGTATTCAATCAAAGCAATGAATTTGTGTCCTCCCAGTACAAGAGAATTTAACAGTTAAATCTGGTTTGAATCCTTGATGCCTATAATTTTGAAGCCCAGACAAATAACATATTTATGTGCTTATCATGTAATAATGACTGTCGAGTCCAAATTAAAATGATTATTTAATCTTGTATGCAAACTTTCTCTCCAATAAAACTAAAGCAGTCACACAGAATCAGTGCGATGGAACTGTTTTGATTCTGCAGATTACAATACATTGAAATAAGATAAATCTGAATCAACTCTTAGAAGATTTACATTTTAATGAACTTTTTCAATTACCAAAGTATAAAAAAAAACTTAATCTAAATTCCAAGTGAAAAAAAAAAAGTAAACAAAAGATAAAAACAAAAAAGCTAACAGAACATCTGGTGTCTGGCACCTTGTGTTCGATGGCTGCCTGACGACGTGTGACCAGACGCCACGGTAACGACAGACACCAACACCTCGTTAGGCCCTCGTTAAGCTCGTTAAGGCCCCGCTCGTTATGTTTCCTGCTAATGAGCCTGCTTGGAAGTGACTGAGCCGTGGAGGGACGTGGGAACGTGTTGTGTGGCTTCCAAATGCAACAAGCGCATACATGGCCTTGGAAGGGATAGGGAGGAGGAATAGGAGAGGAGGAGCTGGGGAGGGGAAGAGGAAATGAGATCAAGATAGAGGAAGAGGGAAGAGTGGGAAGAAAGATAAGTGGATGAAAAAAAAAAGTCTTTAATTTTAAACCTCTTTACCAAACAGAAGAAAAGTCATATCCCTCATTAACCTGTGACTACTTCCACTGAGTATAAGCAGTTGGAGCCCTCCTCTTCAAACCCTCAGCATACTGAAGCTCCGCCCACTTCAACCTGAGCAGAGGATTAATCAGCCATGACTGAACACACCTGTGTGACTGAACCAAGGGTGGACAGATTATTGACAGCTTTTTCAGTGTTCCAGCGAGAGGAGACAGTTCCCAGGTTAAAAATCAATTTTTTTCTGACAGTAAGAGCTGTCAATCATTTTCACAGCCTCTTCAGACTGCTAGGATTCTTCATTTTCATCCTATGGCTCACAAGTTGCGATGGAATATCCATGTTTTTTGACATAAGATGCAAAGGGGTGAGTGAGATCTTGTCTTTTACTTTGCCCTTACTGGTAAGGTTATGCTTCAGAAAAGAATCGTGGTTGTGCATCGTCACGTTATGCACCTAATGTAAAGTTATGCAGGTCAGGTTTAGGAAAGTAAAGTTATGTAGACTAGTTGTAGGAAAATATACACAGTTGGGCATTTCAGTTAAGTATGTAAAGTTACGTACTTCACATACGGTGAATTCATGATGACGTACCTTGCAATAATTCAAAGTAAACATTAATCTCCTGGGGGGAAGTCCCATGTATGATTGACCCACCCACCACCCCAACTTATCTCCTCACGTGGACTTTCAGTCTTTAAACTATTTCTTTCTTTAGCCCCAACAGCGCATTGGTCACTTGAGGGCAGTCTCATGATTAATATATGAATTCTGGTGCATTTCTTTTCATAGTTATACGTGCAAAATAGGGCCGGCCTCCTGGGTGAAAGTCTGTGGTTGTAACCATCTACCACCCCTCCCACCCGCACTGCTCAGACTTCCGCAACCTTAACTTTCGTTGTTGTTCCCCCTGATGCCGCTGGTGACCGGCCACATATCATGCCAAAGTAAAAGAACAGCTTTTTTTTGTCGGTGACCGGAAGTCACTGACCAAGCACTGGATTTTGACGACTTTGGAGTGAGACCAGGTTGGCTGAGCGATTACACCATTGTCTGTATATAACTCAGTTATCTGTATTGGTATTTGGATTGATTGGAGTTGAGGACAAAGGTGGGTGGGGCTTAAACTGGAAATGGGTGGGGCCTACCCAGAAGCTGTTCTTGTAAGCCCAAAATTGGTATGAGTCGATCAGAACCTGCTACATTTGAAAACTGTTAACAGAACAATCTCAGGTTTGAGCTTCAGATAAATTTTTTTTAACACAGCTACCTAAAGGAGCATTTTCCTTCATCATGGGTACAAATATTGACACATGTTACTCGGATGATACTCGTCCTCAAAAATAGAACATTATATGTACAAGATACCTCTTATATATGAGTATTTGGCTCAGCTGTGGTACGAACAGTGCATGAGAACAACCTGAATAGGCAGTTGTTGCAGATGTTTACCTTACCCTGGCACTTGACCTCTTTCTTAACCTTAACCTGTCTAGAGATCAGAATTAAACCTGGCCCTAGACCTCTTTCCTAATCCTTAGTTAAAGGATAACTTCAGTATTTTTCAACCTGGGCCCTATTTCCCCATGTGTATGTGTGCGTATGATTCATAGGTACAACTCGTTTTAAAATTGGTTCAGTATTGAGGGAGGCGGATGCAGCCGGCAGCCGCGAGGTAGATATGGGGGCAAATGCGTCTCGTATAAGTTTGCGCATTAGTGCAAGTGCTTTTTTTCGCCACTGACCCGGTTCAGATCACCAGTGCTATCTCTGTAGATAGCATACTAAGCGTTTCTCTTACCCTTCACTTGCTCTGGGCTGTGTGACGTCATCTTGCGAGAGCTTTGCTTGTTGCCAGAAGAAAACAGAGGAACCATGCTGAGCACCGTTCAGAGTGGCGCTGGTTGTCCCAGAGTACAGCTGAGGGTTTTACTGCATCGATTGAAAACAATGGTTCGTGTTTGTTCTTATTCAAATTGCAAGAACAGGATATCATGCAGCACCCCGTACTGCTTTCATAGGCTGCCTTTTTCGGACGGCGAGATGCTGAAGTTGTGGCTAGTTGTGCTACAAATGGATGCTCACACTCCTGTCCAGACACTGCGCCTTGCAGACCACTGGGTCTGCAGTGCTCACTTCTCCCAAGATGACTACTGCCAGCCGAAGAAGAGAAGACATCCAATCCCGAAACACCTCTTCCTCAAGAAAACGGCTGTCCCACGAGTAGAGAGAGCTACAGACACAGTGGCGGTAATGTTATACAAACAATGTTCGAAACGCTTAGTATACTATTTACAGAGATAGCACTGGTGATCTGAACCGGTCAGTGGCGAAAAAAAGCACTTTTAATGCGCAAACTTATATGGGACGTATTTGCCCCCATATCTACCTCGCGGCTGCCGGCTGCATCCGCCTCCCTCAATACTGAACCAATTTTAAAACGAGTTGTACCTATGAATCATACGCACACATACACATGGGGAAATAGGGTCCAGGTTGAAAAATACAGAAGTTGTCCTTTAACCCTTTTCTCATTCCTTAATTGGTTAATTGTCATTTTTTTTCAATTTATTATAGTTCTTATAATATTATTTTCTTGTGCTGCAGTTAATGCCGGACATGTTCTCCTAACAGAAAGAGCTACTATATTTAGACTAAGACCTGAGCCAGTGCTATTTCATCACTCTCAGATCATTATTTTAGACCCATAACCTAACCCATGTCATAATACAATCCCTCTCAGTTTCCCATTATGCCCTATATATATCTAGGGAACATGCGACCCTGGAAACTGAGGTTGTGCTTGGTGCATCCCCCTTACAGGCAGAGTTGGTCAAGTGTTCTTGGTTCTGTAGGTGTTTGTTTGTTTCTAAGGTTGTTTATCATTGCAGTGCAATGATGGGTTTGTGCTGTGTACCTGGAATACATATCAGTGTTTGAATTATCCATTTTTACGTAATTGGCCAAAGGGGAATATACCTGTAACACAATCAGTGCTGGGCTTTGGAACGGGCTGCTTTTTGTGTGTATGTGTGTTATTTGTGGTTATTTTCAGTGTCTTTCCTGAACTGAACTTATCTGCCGGAACATTTTTATGGAGAGGAGCCATTTGTCACATCCTGCCTCTCTGTTTCTCCCTCCAGCCACTTTCCACTTCTTGAACCCTATTAATTGCCATTCTCTTCCTGTCCACTAGATGTCCTCTGACTTTTTCCTCTTGTCCAGCCACTCTCTCCTGCCCTGCAGTAACCTCTCACCCTCCTGTCCCCGCCCACCTGCTCACCTGTTCCCACTTTCAACCTCAGCCCTGCAGGCCCATTTTCATTAGTTTCCTGTCACATCATCAAAGTTGCCATGTGCTTCTGTAATATGTTATCTTTCAGTTGAAAACTGGATTCTGTTTTTTAATCTCTGCCTGATGTTTTGGAGTTTGGATTTCCTGCCTGCCCTTTTGGATTTGTATGCCTGCTTGCACTGCCTTCCTGGCCTGACCCTTGCCTGCGTCATGACTCCTTCAGCTGCCTGCCTGTAAGCCATATACACCTTTACTTCAGCAACAATATCCCTGAGTTTATCAGATAGCTGTTTGCATTCAGACCAGCTCAGCAGCCGTTTATATGAATGAAAGCTGATGCGTGTTTATGTATTCAGATGTCAACGAGCATTGCCATTTTTGAATATTGTATTTGAGTATTGTATTCTTGAACGATTTCTGCACAATCTACTGACTGTTAAGATTCAACAGGATGAACAGGGGTGTATAAGGCTATGCTGAATTAGACTGACTCAAGCATTGAATATTTTTGTTATCAACACGGGGAGACAGCATAAAACTGGTGACACTTGTGAAGAGGTTTTATCTTTCAACAGCAGTCACCAGAATAAAATGTTGCTATTGTACTTTAAGCAAACCACAGATATGTTACATTAGTACATTTCATATTTATCATATCAACATTTATAAAGTGATATATAAGATTACGTATATGAGCTGAGATTCTCATTGGACGGTGGATGGCATGATACTGCTGCCAAGCTGCAGACAGCAGCTGACCACTATATATTTACTTTATTTGATAGGAACTCTGCAATTTAACGTAGTTCCAATGCCGAGTATGGAAACATACCACTATACGCATACCACAGCACATATACTAAAGCACACATACCACAATACATCAAAACACTCACACTAATACCTCTTAAAAGTTTGAGCGCATTTAGCCAAGAGTTGGTACAACTCTGGTTTGCTTTAAGCATGCACTTGACCTTTGTTGTGAAGGATTTTAAATCTGGCATCAGTTTGATTTCAATTACATGTTGTCACAATGTGAGATTGAAACAAAGTAACATACAGTATCCATGGTTTGCATCAACATACAGTGTCAGCATTTATTCTGCTGATGGGTTGCTTACAAGGAGGTGACATTGCTTAATTAATGTGAACAACTGTGCACAAAACTAACACAGTGTGCTGTCGGTGTGGTGCTGTGTCATTTTTGTGACACGCAATTGTGCTCCAAAAACATTGCTTTATTCAGATTGCATGCGTATGAGTTTTAAATCTTTTTTTATGATGCTTAGTCTGGTGATAAATTTGTGAAGTGTAACTAACACTTATCTCCATTATTGGTATATCTTACTATATCTTACGAAAACTCTGTCTGTGGGTGCGTCTGTGTGTCTGTTCCATGTTTTTCTCCTCACTGACTTGGGGCGCTATAGCAACCGATTGAAATTGAAATTGAAATTTCAAATTTTTGACATGACATGGTATGGTATGCTGTACATAATCATGGAAATAATCATTCTGTCTGTCCCACGTTTTTCTACTCACTGACGTGGTCAAGCTATGTGAGGATTGGAATAGGTAGAAGTTGACAAAGCTACCAGTGGGTATGGACTAGTTGTTAGTAATTTCCTGCTGATGGTCATGGTGTTTAAGGAAATCTCAAAGTGTGTGTTAGTTTAGCTGCTTGACATTTTAGTTGTGTGCTGTTATGACCATTCTGTGTTAGAGGTGCAGCACTCTTCAGAGGGTGACAATTTGTGTCCCTCTCGCTGGATAATTCACAAAATTCAGGTGTCTCATAGTGTACATACCCCCTGCTTTTACACAGCCCTGTGCTGGAGTATATTGGTTAAATAAAAAGCTGATGCTTTCAGTTAGTCAGCTAGTGTTTTTTTTTAGTGAGTTGTTTTTTCCCAGCAAACAGATGAAATGAATATTAGACCCTGCATCAACAGACCTTAAGAGGAGGTAATTATGAGAAGAGTGAGCAGGCATGATTTAATGCAGTTCATTAATGATGCTTCTTTTTAAAAGGATGGAAATTGAGTTTTGCAGGAGAAATTACAGGAGAGCGTCCGTGTGATTTGGTTGTCCTCCAGCATTTGTGCCAAGCATGGCTATTCATTTGCTTTGTGCATTTTTGATAAGAGCGTGCACACATGGAGAGTTGCCTCTGTGCAGGACTCTGTTTGTGCCCTGTCGTGTGTATAAATGTGTGTTTCTGTGTCTGTTTGCTTGTGCCTCTTTGTGGCATTGGCAAACAGTTTTCGTGGTGTTTGGTGTGTGTGTGTGTGTGTGTGTGTGTGTGTGTATGAGTGTCTCTTCTTTGTGTGCGTGCCTATGTGTGGGTGAAGCTGAACAAATAAAGCTAGTTTCCTCTTTGATTGTGTTCACAGTGTCAAGCACTCAGTCTGTAATTAGCACACAGACAGCCATCTGTCCAAACAACCAGCTCAAAACAACTCCTGTCCTGCTCACTTTCACTGCTATCACAGCATCCATCCATCGCTAACGCTCTTATTTGCTCGCTCTTCTCTCCATCTGCCTGTCTGCCTCTGTCTCTATCTATATACCCTACATCTCACTCTGTCTCCTTGTCCCTCTACCTTTTTATTGTTTGCTTACTTTCTAACTCCATCTGTCTGTCTTCTTCTCTTGTCTTATTTTCCATCTTTCTCTGTTTGGATCCAGAAAGTCCAAAACAACTTTATCTTAAGCACTGAAACAATACTTAATAGTTCGGCTCTTCCCAGTCTAGCGATGGCTCAGTGTGCTTCTCTAGCTGCCCAAATGAGAGGACCAAATATAACACAGTGGTATTTCTAACACAGCACTAAACTGGAAAACAGATTCGTACATTAATCTGAAGCATCATTTCTCTTGCCAGCCCTCTACATCAAACAACACAGGCTTGTTTGAACATTTTGCACCACTTTTTCAACAGTTTCACAGTATCAGTTGTGATCTATTGGATTCTAAATAGATAGGAAATCAACACAGGCATTTTGGTTGGTTGTTTAAAGGTATTTGGGGAAATGTCGCCAGCACAGTGAGACTTCTGCTCCTACTGTTGAAGGTAATCACCACAAACCCATCTTCCCACTGTGCTTCCGTCGCATCGCAACCACTGTGTTGACTCTGAAACCAACACGACCTCGAAATAAATGTTGTTTGTCCATGGCAGACACAGAAATGTTTTCTGATCTAATGACCCAGTTGGTAGGACAGCATCATTTGTCAGTGTCTTTCTAAACCATTAGAAATTACTGTTGAAAATTGAATGGGTTTATGGTGTGACAGTGCTGTGGTTGAGGTCTGTTTAGGTTCAGCTACCAAAATGGCTTGGCTAGATGTAAGAAAGCATTATGGCATGATATGATATGATATGATACGATACGATTCGATACGGTGTGATGTGATGTGATACGATGCGATACGATATACTTTATTGTCCCCGTAGAGAACTTTGTCTTGCATTCTGAAGTTGCACAAGTAGTCCTGCCTTACAATAATAGTCCAGAGGAAATGAAGAGTCACCATAAAAAGAGCACCATAAGCAAAACACCAACCAATAAAACCAGACTAAGACGAATACAAAGTGAAGAAGGTAGAAACAGCAGCAACAGAGTGTGGGTCGATACCGGAGCAGCACCACCAGAAGTGCTACAGCAAATTATTGACTTTGAAATGAACAGCGGTCTCTTGTGTTTTAGTCCTATGGTTTGGTGACCCATTCATCCACCTCAAATGCCTCCCTGTGCTGACTTTGCTGCTCTATAATAACATTACCTGACTTTCTCCTTTTCTCTTGCCATAATTACCACAAATGATTTGTCACTTGAACTGCAGCATTTATTTTTTGAGGGTAATGAGAGCAACAACTGACAAGTTCTTTATGCTGGACTTCCTGAGTCATATTTATCTTCTCTTCCTTGCAGTTTTCTAATTCATTGCTATTTTTGGTCTGTGCTCGGCCTCACCAAGAACTAGCTCAGTATTTTCATTCTGGACAATCCTACAGAGTCCATTGCCAATGTTTAGGAAAGCAGTGTTCCTTTTTATGTGCCAACGCTAGATGCAGATTTGCATTTTTCTTTTTGCGCTGTGTCCCTTGGATGCCTCCTGCATACAGTATGGTACCTTTTCATGAAGCTCCGACCTCACCTGAGCACTGTGGGGTACACGCCCATAAACACCCCAAACACAGAAAGTGTGATGATTGAGAGGGATTACTTCTGTATGAGTCTACACATTGTTTTGTGAGAAATCCTGCATAGTATATTTTTAACCAAGTGTTTTCTTTGCCATTTGCACAGTTATTACAAAAGTAATGACTTGTTGTTACGTATAGGTTAATTAACTAAGGCCGGAAATATCCTTGCCTTCAGTCACGTTTAGGTGCCGACCCAGTCTCGCTCGGAAGCCATCAAAACCTGTTGCTTGGTCACTGACTTCTGGCATCAGACATAGACAAAAATGCTGTCCATTTGCTTTGGCATGATACACAGATATTGTTTAACAGCACCCGGTGGTGTCAGGCGGAAACACGGGCGGGTCAACAACGAAGGTCAAAGCAGTGGAATTCCGAGTAGGGTGGGCAGAAGGTTGGCGCATAGGTCCATCAACCACAGACTTTCACCCAAGAGGCTGGTATTCGCTTCCTGTAAGATTGTTAAACCAAACCCTGATGTTTTCCTACATGCCTTTGTTGCCTAACCCCAACCACGTGCAAGTGTTGGCCAAGTGTCGTTGTTGAAGAAAAAAGAAACATCAATTTGCAGTGTTACAGAAACGTAGTGTGTTAATTTTGAAAGAGACTGTATCCAACATAAATGTTTCCTGTGGAAACTAAAATGCATTTTAAAAACAGACAATGCATGTAACAGGCAGAAGTTCATGGGATCTCAGAATTAACAGTTCAATAACCTCCTTGAATGTTGCCATAATAATTATTGACATCATGCAAATCTATAAGTTCTATACAGCCTGAGTTCTCTGGTGTGACGTCTGAATCCTCCAGTGACACACGTAGTACATATACAAGTATATAAACAGCTCCGTTATATTTGGTCTAACACTAAGCCTTGCAGCTACACTGGCATCCAGCAGGCCACAACAAAAAAAGGACGCAGCGACGCCTCACAGCTCTCCTTTGGTTTCCGTTCATTTCAGTTAACATATTAACAGAAATAATGCTGGTCTCTTGCCACTGTGCAGCACACAGACTTTTTGCCTTTTTTCCTCCCTTCGTCTTCTTCTCTTTTTCTACCACTTGGCATCCAGCCTTTTATATTGGATTTGACCGGCTTTCTGCACGTTCAGCAGCCATCAACATGACAAATGACTGGATGTGACATTTGCCCATAGACTTTACCTTACCCTTATGGTGAGGGCAGGGCCATGTGTGGCTTATGTTTTGCCTAATTTCTTTTCCATAAATATTATTTCTCCATAGCTCTATAGCTGCTTTGGAAACTTTGGCACTGGACCTGCATTTTGCAGAATACAATATCAGTGCTTCATCTGGCTAAAGGGTTGCAAGAACTTTATCTCCCATATGAGACTGTCATTTCTTCTTGTTGCTTCAGTGTCCCATTATCTCAACAAGAGGGGGTTTGCGCTTTCAGTTTTCCTCTAAGTCAAAGTCTTTTTGGTCAATACTTGCTTATTTGAGTGAAGTGTGTTTGTTCCCTTTCTTTATCTGAGCCTGTGATTCCCTGTAAGACTGTTGTTGTGATTAAGGGCTATACCAAATTGTGGCTCAAATTAAAATGTAGGAAATGAGGTGGAAGTAGATTAGCACACTTCATCTCAAAGTAACTCAGAGAATACTCCTCAAAGAGTATTTTGTTTTTGAAATGATCGTTTAAAGGGAACTTAAAGGGAATTGAGCTCAAACTAGTAATTAAAGATTTAAATAATTGGAGCTGCAACTTCATACAAGTACAAAGCTATTTCCCTGCAATTTTCCCCACCATCATACTCTAACGACTTCAAATTAAACCTTTCTAAGTTTGCCCAACAAGTCTTTTTCATTTTTCCCCCCGACTTCTCAATTATACGGTGCATTATCATTCTGTGATTGCTGCAGCAATTTAATATCTAATCTATTGTCAGTGTAGCAGCGAGTCAATGCACGTCATTGTGGAGGAAAATATAACTTTGATGTGTGAAATGTGACTTGAATCACAGCAAAACGAAGGCGAGAATATCTGTTAGACAAACACTGTGTTGCTGCAGCTAATTGCGGATTTTGGTTCCTGTCGCACACACACTCAAACACACACGCTCACACACGCACTCACTCACCGGGGAAATGATCCAATATGACAATATCCTTAATTCAGAGTGTTAGGGCCAAATTGTCTTAGCCGAGTGTGTGTGTGTGTGTCTGTGTGTGTGTGTTTTTGTGCTCCTGTGGGGGACAATCACAGCGAAATGAGTGTAATTAAGTTGCCAGTCGCGGCGGGCTTCTGTTGAGAATTAATATTTACCACCAATTGGTGTGTGTGTGTGTGTGTGTGTGTAAAAATTGATATTAGCATCTTCCTGATGAGTCACCTCCCACCCCCTTTCAGGTGGCAAACAGCGAGGCCCCCTGGGTAATCTGCCCAGCAAATTGGATGTTTGTTTGAATTGCTATCCAGCCCAGGACACTGTGTGTGTGTGTGTGTGTGTGTGTGTGTGTGTGTGTGTGTGTGTGTGTGTGTGTGTGTGTGTGTGTGTGTGTGTGTGTGTGTGTGTGTGTGTGTGTGTGTGTGTGTGTGTGTGTGTGTGTGTGTGAAAGCCATCCAGCTGAATGTGTACATCTGTGATACGTTGCAATGTGTGATATGTCTCTCAGAGACTCATTCTCTCAGTTTGTCCCTCAGACCCTTTTCAAATGTGTCATTTGATTTGTTTATAGGTTTTTTTTAAACTGTGTGTTTATGAACAAAGTGTTGATTATTAACACTCAAAGGAAGTTATTATTATTCCAATTATATAACTGGGAAAAACTCTACCTTTCTGTCATTATATTTTACTATACAGAGCTGATTTATCAATGTAGTGATCACAATATGAACTTTGAGAAATATCTGATAACAAATCAAAAGGTCCACGATGGTGCGGTTCGGGTTCGCCCACTTGACATGCTGCTGTGTGGCCTATTCAAGAGCTGGAATTTGTAACTTACGTGACAACGCCTGAACGCAACACAGGCTCCGCTCCATTGAGTGTGTGTACAGGGCCGTGTTACGGGTTTGGGCCGGTCTCGGTTATAATTGTCTCGGACTCGGGTCGGGTTCGATGAGGAAAATGCGGCCTGAGCTGCGCTCAAGTGTGCTCACCTGTGTCCCCCCTAATATAATGGTAGGGGAAACACTGACGTGATGATACATTTTTCATTTTCTTATGTTCCATGCCTGTCCCCCCATTCACGTCCAGCCAGACAGCATCTCTCATGTGGGCTGTCAGTTTGTATTTTTCATGGCCAATATCATACAATATTACCTGGTTAAACACAACAACAATCAGTGTCTCCTCCATCTTGGCTCAGTTGGGAAACTACAACCTCTCTTAGTCAATCGGGGTCAATCACACAAGCTTCTTTGCGCTTCTTCATGCTCTTTACTGGCTGAGGCTGTGACTTCATTGGTATAAGTTAATCAAGGTTTACGTCTACATGATTTGAAGATGAAAATTTGCTTTGCCACCAGAAGTGACTGTTTGTCGCCGCTTCACTCTTTCACTCTCATTAAATGGAAGTACACAGGAGGCAAATATTTGTTATATTAATTTTGCGTGTTGGTGAACGAATGTTTCCGGGTACTCCAGCTTCCTCCCACAGTCCAAAGACATGCAGGTTAATTGTGAGTGTGAATAGTTGTCTGTCTCTATGTGTCAGCCCTGCGATAGTCTGGCGATCTGTCCCTTGTGTATGCAGTCCCGAACAGGATAAGCAGTTATGGACATGAATGAATGAATGTTGTTAAACGCGGTCACCTATGACTTCAGTTCATCAAGAATTTTCTCCATTTTTTGATTCTTCTTTCACTAGAGGCATGCGAGAAAAACAAAGTTGTCATCACGAATTCAGTGTAACACAGGGTGAGTAATTGATATACACATGGTCGTATTGGAATTGAAGTATTCATTTAAGTTGTCAGTAGCCTTGCACAGCCAGACTTAAAACTCAGTTTTCCTTATAAAATTCCAGCCTGGCACTTGAGAATCAATTTGACCCCATTTAGATACATAGTGATCATCCAGTAAACAGTTAGACTATCACATGACTCACTACCTCCAATCTCCCAAAGCTCATTAACAAGGATTAAAATCTGATGCTGTAGATATAAAATGAGGCACGACCCTGCAACTGATGGCCTACTTTTTTCCCAGTTGGAAAATCATCAGCAAACACCTATGACAGTTTAGCAAGAGTGTGACGTCTTCGTCCAGCCACGTGTAGGAAGAGTTCATGTTGATGAGAACTGTCAGTCATCTATTGTATAACCGATTTGGAATGACACACATGACGTGTCCAAAGATAATACATCTACATCCAATACATCTTGACAGACGCCAACTTGTGAAGCAAAATATGACTGTATCAGTCCTGGATACTGTTGTCTTTTGGCTGCACCAAAGGTTATTTCAAACACTGAGAATATACACACTGAGATGCAGACCAGTGTGAGCTTTAAAACAAGTCCGGAGGTCAGAAAGGCAAATTCAACCATTTTTATCCATTGAAAACCGAAGACTAAATGTTGTATTTTGCAGAAAGATTGTCATAATGTCTGTTTTGTGTTTACTGTAGTTTATATTTCTCTAATTAAAACCAAAATAAGGAAGATTTGGGAACTGCAACTCCTTGCTACTGCCTTGAGTTGTGTGTAGTTGAAGACAGACAGCAGGAGCAACAGGCAAAGTAGAAACAAATATTAAATATTTATTGAAGTAAGTCCGACTTGTTGAATCAGACAATTGCAGAATTTGATAGCGGACGCTGGTGATTTGGAAAAAGTCTTTTATCAAGTTTGACAAGTTCTGTATATTTGCCGATGAGGATGGCAACGCTAAAATGACTTACTCTCTATTGGAGAGTGGTGTTAGGGGTTTCTGTTATTCCAACAATAAACAAGATTCAAGAAGGACACACATGGGGAATATCTCCTCATATCCCTCCTTCTGTCGGTGTCAGCATGTCTGTGTGGTCTGTGAGCAAATATAAGGAATGGAGAGGGAGAAGATGTGTGTGTGTGTGTGTTTGTATGTGTGTTCTAGCGTGGGAAGGGGTGGGATGGAGAATGCTTGAGTAACCATCAGGAACCTTATCGACGATCTGTGCTGAATTTCTCAACAATGGCACAACGGTAGCATAACGACAGACAGACACAGATTGGAATCAAACACCCACAAGGTTCATGGTGAACATCAACGTTTGCTGACAGCAGGGCCCATGAGCATTTTCTAAGACTTTAAGCGCAGAAATGTCTGTAAAATGCTATCATGAATCTGGAGGGATTGTTCATTGAAGTGGTGAAAAGCTTCTCATGGTGGTGCACTGCTGTGCCATCAGAATCTGGAGTCAAAATCTGACAACAAAAAATGCAGAGAGAGAGCGCGGTGCATGTGAACTGTGCTGGCATTCAAGCCGGAGGGGCGGCCTGGTGGTTTGAGACCTCCATGTAAAAGGGCAAGGCTTTGGGGTCCAGTCAAGTGGTGTGGTGGGTCGCTCCAGCACAAAACCTCATCAGACATTTAAAATGCTGTACACACTCATGATTGTGATCTGCCTCACTCTTGTGTTATGTTTTTACCGCTTCTTTTAAAAGTTGTGCTGAGGCTGGGTTTTGCCAAATGAAACTTATTTTGTGTCGAGGGTCATATTCCATCTGGGATAGAATACGTCTCATCTTTTTCTTTATTGACTTCAATAGGGAACAAAATCTTCTCTCGGTCTCTGTGGCAGCCCTGAGATAGTCAAGGGACCTGTCCAGGATGTACCCCGCCTCTCGCCCAACGTCAGCTGGGGTAGGCTCCAGCCCCAAACCCCAACCCTCCAAAACAACACAGGTTTATAGTCAGGAGAGAAAGCCCTCTTGTAGCTGCAGCTTGCACCGATGCTAATGATACTTATTACCCAGAGAGGTTGGATCTACTACTACTCTTTTATACTGTATCAAACTCTGCTGTAATGGCACTGTTTTATATCTTCTCTGCTCATTCAGTTGGTTGCTTGTAAAGTTGGAGATCTTAGAAATGTACTTACCCCACTGCACTCATGTTTATTGCTCTTGAAAAAGGCATCTGCTAAATGTTCAGTCTTTTTGTCGTCTTAAAGAACTTGTGCATCACCACGGCCTAACTGCAGTTGCATTTCAATTGGCTGCTCACTCAGTCAATGGTCGCTTTAACTGACAGAAAGCACCCAGCATGCACCTCTGAATTTGCAGCCTCCCAGCTTGACTGGACACTTTAATTCTATGAGGTGGGAAATTAGCAGTTAGCAATTAGCATTAGTGCCGGCTATAGCCATGGCTGGAGGCATTATGTTTTCAGATTGTCTGTCCATCTGTACGTTCCATTCTTGTGAACACAATATCTCAAGAATGCCTCAAGCAAATTTCTTTAAATTTGGCACAAACATCCACTTGGACTCAAGAATGAACTGATAAGATTTTAGTGGTCAGTGGGCAAAGTTTAACATCAATCAGTGCCTCATTCTTGTGAATGCGATATCTAAAGAACATCTTGAGGGATTTTTAAAAAAATTGGCACAAACATCTACTTTGAGACAAGAATGAATGGATTAGATTTTGGTAGCGGAGGGTGAAAGATCAAGATCAGTGTGACCTCGTCTGTTTCATTCTTATGAATGCGATATCTCAAGAATACCTTGAGGGAATGTCTCCAAATATGGCACAAATGTTCACTTGGACCCAATAATGAATCACGTAGATTTTGGTGGCCAAAGGTCAGGGTCATTGTGACCTTGAATCCATCTCATTCTTGTGAATGCAATCGCTCAAGAACACCTTAAGGGAATTTCTTCAAATTCGACACAAACATCCACTTTGACTGAAGAATAAACTGACTGCACAGAGGCATACAAACATGGGAGGTAATTCTCGTTCTATTTTAAAATTACAAATTACTTTTATTTAATTAAATACAATTTCTAACAGCAGTATTTTGTACATTTGATGAACCAGTATTTATTTGTAACAAGATACTCACGCACTACTACTACGCACTGCATTTGTGCCCATCTGATTGAAACAGTGAACAAAGACTGACCCTGATTTAGAGGAATAGCGTTCCTCCTTAATTTCATCGTCATCTGTCTCCATTGTCAGGTGATGTGCTGCTTCACTTCTACACTGGGAACGGCTGCTGAGTCACTTTGACATCCTGGATGTATCCTTCAAACGCATATTATAGGCCCCTCTGTCTGTTCCTCTCTGAAATTGCTTTTTCGTTTTTCCAAAAATTACATATTTCTGCAGGGAGCACAGTTATGGGCAGTGTGGGCTCCACGCTCACTCTGACAATTTGACGGACGTTCGGTGGCTAACAACAAAGGGGCGGGGCTCAGCGAAGGGTCAAATGTGACTTTGATTCTTGTCAACAAAGAGTTTAAATGCAACACAGGATATTGTTTGTTTTTCTTGCAGTCACAAATGACACATTTTGTTGTTTCATTTGGAGGACACTTTGAATTCCCAGCACATGGCTATGCCTATCTTTAACCTGAGCAGGGGTCTAATCAGCATGAGTAAGTGGCCTTTAAAAGACCTTTAAAATAAGGTTTAAGGTTTCATTTAATCTGTTCTGACATGGTTCTGATACTGAATCGATTTCATATCAAACACACGTCTGTGGTTGTACTGAACTGTGTACAGCTCTACGTGTGCTGACACACTTGCAAACTCACATTGTTAACTTTGCCACGGATTATTAATAACCCTTTATGAGTCTGTTAATTGGCATATGTGAGAAATAAAGTCTATCGGCTGCACATTGTAAGGCTAAACCACGCAAACTCAACAGCTCTACACCCCAGCATGACCACTGCACTCCTCTCTCCTCTGGATGATTGGTTGCCCCATCACTCTGAGAGGCCAGAGGTCATCGCTTTCAAAGGTCCAACAGCAGCCCTGGCCCAACAGTGGTGGAATTAACTCCCCACTGAAGTCAGGACAGCAGAGTCAGTGTCTGTCTTCTGCCAGAGACTGAAACCCCCACCTTTGTACTGTAGCACTCGGCAGAGGAAGGAAGGCACCTTTTTCATAGCATGTATGTTTTGCTCCTACAGAGTTTGCAAATGCACTTATTATAACTTACCATGGACAAAAGTGTCTATCTGATACTGCAAATGTAAAGCAAAAAAATACATATGATTGTGTACGAAGACGTTAAGGTAAATACGTCATTTTGACCATCAGCAAACATGGATTGCTTGGATTAAGTTGTTCTCGAAGGCTTGTATTAACAGACCTGACAATCAACTTTGACAGAAATATTCAGTCTCTTGTTTATACTTTTGTTTTTTAGTGGGAAGTGCCACTTGTTTAAATTTTAATAATGGATTGCGCCCTTAAAAAATAAAGACAAAAGTGATAATAGGTTGACTGAGGCTTTAACAAATACTCATCTGCATGCAAATGCTGAGCAACCTGTTAAAGAACAAATATTTTTCTAAAGCACATTATTTGAGCCTTGCCGTCTGTCTCGCTCACATTTGGCAACATCCCCAGCTTGGAGCGCACATCTACTGTATGCACGTGTGTGTGTTTGAGTGTGAATGACTGTTTTGGCAATTCTGATGTGTTGCCGAATAGTTTGCAGACCTTGGTGCACAGCCCTTGGTCAGGGTGGAGATAACTTGGACTCAGTTTTGGCCACTTATGTACAGAAAATAAATCCACCTCTCACTCTGGCGCTGCCTCCTTTCGTCCCTCCACCTCCTCTCTGTCCCACATCTCGATCTCTCTCCTCCTTTTCCATCCTCCTCTCTCAGTTTTTGATCCTTTACACCCTCACTCCATTTCCTCCCCATCCTCCTCCCTCCCTCCCCACTCTCTCACAGTAATTGATAGCACCCAGTGCTGTTATTTCATCCAAAGGGCCCTGTAAACAAAATCGTCTCTGACAGAACCAATATGGAAATCTCAGGCAGTGGGGCTGCGAGTTATGGCTTGCAACATGGTGTGTATGTCTGTATGTGTGTGTGTGCATGAGACTGAAAGCTTTTGTGCATGTATGCTCATGAGTGTGAGCGTGTGTGTGTGTGTATCTGCGTGTGTGCCATTGAGACTGAGCGGTGGTTCTCAGTTCTGCGTAATAAACTCCAGTGCAGCTAGTCATTAAGTGGAATGGGAGTGTGCGTGAGCTTGTGTGTGTGATGGGGAGGGGTCAAGGCCAAATTGACATCAAATGGTCTAAATTAGCCCCACTTGTCTCCATTGATTTACGGCGGGCGAGTAAATTGCATCTGTAGTGGGAGAAGAGAAGTGGGGAGGGGCTCGAGGTTTCTCTGTAATTGATCTCAGGCCGCTGCTGGTGTGTGTTCACAGTGACAGAAGCTGTACAGGAGAGGCTAGAGGGCCACGCTGTCATAATGGCTGCAACACTTAAATATAACCTTCTACTCAAATGGCTACGGGGTACATGTGCTTGGGCAGAGGAGGGTCAGGCGACCTCTGGAGCCATTCAAGTTATTTATCTTTCAAATTTGAATTCGATCAAGCTAAGTCGAGGTTTTTAAGCTTTGAATGTGGATCTGTTCGTATAATTTGAGTTTTCAGTGCACAGTGAGCAAGACGCTCAGATGTACACTGCAGCTCTGTTGAACCATTTTTACAGTATTTCCTTTTACTTATAGATAAAAGACTAGAGCTGGCAGCAGCACTGCACACATGAAGAGGAAAGAAGTAAACCTAGAACCAGCAGATTTTTGGCCGAGCTGAATAAGAAATTGCCTTTTCCCCTCTTAACAATAACTGCTGAGCTCCAACAATTTTTTCAATGTACTCTAATTTTCTCTGTAGCCATCTAGACGGCTATTTTACCGGACATTCACACGGATATGTTTAACTCTATAGAGGGAAAGCAGAGAACTCTTGACAAACACACTTTCTCACTTTATTAAAATGCAAAAAGGAGATTCAGCCTCCACCCAGACCTGTGGCAAAGCCTCCATTCTACAAACAGACACAACACAATTGCAGCAAACAATTTACAAAGACGATTTACAAATATAAATTTGCATTTGTGAATATAATGTCCTGCAGTCAGCTTTGAGTACTTAATGAGAGCTGTGTTGAATCCGTTAAAACTCTTACATTTTCATGAGAAATTGATTGTTTTGAAGATGAACGTACTACAAAGGGAGAGTGTGCACTTTTAAAGCCCACTGTGTTAAATTCCTTCCTATATCCAGACCTCCCCATAAAGCCCAGTATAGAGGCAAGTTAGGGGACTATTACTGGCCAAGAGAAAGATGAGAGGATGGAGAGGAGAAGGGAGGTGAAGGGGAGACGGGATAAAAGGAAGAGAGTTTAAAAGAAGAGAGAAGAGTAGATGAAAAAGGAAAAAGGGGAACAGAGAGACAAAGTGAAGCAACATAGCTGGGTGTGTGAATGTATGTGGGTATATTTGTGCCACACACTATAATAAAGATGAGCGACATTACAGCTCCTCAAAGGGAAGCCAAAACATTTCTATAGCCCCCTGGTTGCTGGCTGCAGTATAGGTCACAAACCCCGCCCCCTCTTTGTTAGCAGACAGGACAGGACTGAAATGATCGAAGTATAAGTGAAATAATTTTTTCTCAAATATGTTTTCTGTCATTTTAGGTAGTTATTATCATGCTGCTGTACGTTCAAGTGTTCATTTTCTTTTAAGTTTGGTTTCAATTAGTTATTTGATGCTATTGATTTGGCTTTTGAGGGCATGATTGACAGCTGTGTGTGCTTGCGATCAGTGCTGCTGCAGTTAGTTGGATGGTGGGAACCAATGACTGTATATAAAGATGGACAATGCCTCTCCACTGTACAAAAATGAAGCCAAAATATTTTGAATATGGCCACTGCCATCTTGCGCTGGTGACGTCATTTGAAGTCTGTGCAGTAGTGATCTTTGTGTTGTTGGGTTCCTGTCATCAGAACAGTTGTGAGCTGTGCCATTGATTGCGAGACCCTCTTTTATCTCATCAAATAACCAATTAAAACCAAACTTAAAAGAACAATGAACACTTGAACACACAGCAGCGTGCTAAGAACTAGCTTAAATGACAGAAACCATCTAAGGGAAAAATGTCTTTGACATGTACTTTAAGTTTTTAATTTTGGTCTTTGTCCCATCAGGTAACTTGGAAGGAGTAGGCTTATGACCTATAACGCGGCCAGCCACCAGGGGGCAACTGAGATGTATTGGCTTCACATTCGAGGAACTGTCATGTCTCCATTTTTATTATACAATCTATGGTGGGAACTCGATACAACAGAGATCGCTACTGCACAGACTCTGGCTGGGTGCAAGATGGCAGCTGAGTAGTCCAGGAAGTGGAGACGCGTCTTTCAGTACAGTCATTGGTTTGTGCTTTTTGCAGTCTGAAGTGACAGTGAGGCTACACATGGTCTATGAGTGTGTGTGTGTGCAGTATGTGCATGTGTTTATGGAGAGTGCATGAATATTTGTGCTCATATGTAGCAAAGTGTGTGTGTTTCGTGAGGCGTTAGCTCTCTAGCTGTGTGTATCCATCTGTGATATCTTCAGTAGTGGTCCATTTCTTTCTCCCTGTGTTTCATGTGTCCGTGTGTGTGTGTGTGTGCGTGTGTGTGTGTGTGTGTGTGTGTGTGTGTGTGTGTGTGTGTGTGTGTGTGTGTGTGTGTGTGTGCGTAGCTCTGTGTCTTTCCCCAGTTTTAAATTGAACAAGGGCAAGACGTAATGCAACACAGAGTTATTGATTCCACAGACACAGAAACACACACCCACACCCACACCCACACACACACACCCACACCCACACCCACACACACACACACACACACACACACACACACACACACACACACACACACACGCATTACTCGTCTGATTTACCGTGCCTGACAGTGGTCTTGCTGTGTGTTAATATGGCAGCAGAAACCAGTCGGAGTGAGACAGAGAGGCGTCCTATGTCACTGACTCAATGCACTATGACAACTCATGTAATAGCAACAGTCTTGGACACACACACACACACACGTACACAAAGATGCACATGTGCGATATGGTCTACATAAAAGCACAAGCTGTCTCCCCCCCAAAAAAAACCCCACACAGACACCCTACTCATACATTGGCTGGGTATAAGATACCATATATGATCAGGGCACATGGACACACACACATGAGATTATAAACACACACAGCTTCACACACACCCTGAGCAGCTCTCGTCACCAGCCTTAATTGGATTCTAATGTATTCAGTTTGCTCCACTGAGCAAAGAGATGGCTACGGTTTCCCAACTGGAGAGAAATAGAGAGAGCGTGAGGGAATTAGACGTAAATAGGGAAGTTTGTCAGTGGCGGTCATCTTCCTCCAGCCTCCGAGTGGAGTGTACCGTCTGAACAAGCTGTCGACAGAATTTCTACAAGAGCCATTTGACCTGAGCGAGAGAGCGGGGCGCTATCTGCACAGCTCTCCTCGCTCTCGTTGTCTTTCTCTCTCAGCACTTAAACATAAGGATGAAAGCTGTCTCTTCCGCAGCAAACAAACCTCTTTGTCTCATGCGCTCACACACAAACACCGTTTTGACCCAGGATCAGTATCTAAAGATCACAGTGTGAGTGTCGCACCACTTCACCTTGCCCCTCTGAGTACTTCAAAGTGAATGTACCGTACAAGCACTCAGGTGGAGTGGTGCATAAATAGCTGAGTACTGCAAACCGCGACCTCCAGTCAGAGATAATGTTAAAGCTCCACATTTGCTTCTCTGAGGGAAGCGGAGTTTGAATTTTTGCTACACATAAACTTCATGATGTTTAGTTGGTCGTAGTCTGCCATATAAAGATTTACATAAATGCTGAAAGGCGATCTTACCATTTATTGCACCCCTTTATGCGATCATATGACACACTTCAGTGGCATAAGGTAGTTACGACGGGGCTCAGTGCACGCTGTCATGATGATTCCATCTCGTCACATGATCGGAGACTTGACTCTGGATAACATCAACATATATATTACCTAGCAATCATCATTGCATATCTGTATGTCACAAAACATATCAAAGAAAAGAAGAAATTTAGAAAGTTTTAATTCAGTTTAACAATTTTAATAATGATTTATAGTTATAGAATAAGCATAATTTTGTTTTAATAAGGTCATGGTCAATTGACCTTCAAATGTGTGATGCACCTATCTTAATTTGGCGTACATTCAAATCGTAGACTTTAAGGAAATGCGCCCTTTCCTCCCCGTTCTGATGCTTTGTTTGAACTTCAGCAGGTCGTCTTGACCGTGTTTACATGACTACATGCATTGAGTTGCTGCCACCTGATTGGCTGATTAGCTATTTGCATTAGCAAGCAACTGAACAGGTGTTCCTAATAAAGTGGGTTTTGTAGGTTTCTACCTTTCTGGCTTTTTTTTCAATAAAAATGTGTATGTGTTTAACATGATGGAGGAGAAACTGCTGATTAAAAAAAAATCCATCAGTACACATTTTCAGCGCCGTGGATCTGCCCACTCTGCAGCTCATAGCAGGAGTCTGCAACATCAGGCATCTTAAAGATCCAGTGCAGTGATTCTAAGGATGGCATTTCAGCTGAAAAAAAAAAGCTTCATATGTAGTTTATTTTTTTTTACCTCTTTTCAGTCTTCAGTGAGTCGAAGGGACACGGTCACGCTGAGGAACCACCTTGTGTTAGTGTTGTTGCTTTTTTCACAGCAACATCCTCCTTAAAAATACAAGAAGCTCTCTGCTGCACACAGCAAAGGTTGCATGCTAAAATTAGGCCAAGTAGGCTTCGACTGAACTCCTTTAGTTTCTGTTTGCTCCACATATACATCTCTGTTATTTACATTAATATGCTTTGGTGATTTCTGTCCAAGAACTGAAAGTCAGATGTTTTCAGTAATTACCAGACGAAGGATTAGAGACAGTTTGTACAAGGACTTGCTCGGTTGACCTCTCTTGAAATAGACTGTGCAGACGTCTTCAAAATATACAGAAACCATAGCTCTTGCACTGCATACCAGTAAAAACAAATACTTTGTTGCTGGAACCTCAAACCCATCCACAAAGAGTGTGATTATTTAGGCTGTGTTAATAAAAAGCCTATAAATCAGCCAAAAATCCCATTAATGCCGTCGACCAGTGACGCCGTTCAAATCTGTGACTGCTAGGATAACATTTTATATTTGAAATTGTTGTAGCTGAACAATTAGAGGGAGGTTAGAGTTCCACCACACTGACAGCTGGGGAGCTTCATCTGGCCATGCCCTTTGTTAAATAATACTGTGAAATTGAAAATGTGATACGCATTGGGCTGGACCTTTCACACTATGCTGTGCAGACCCGCTTCTGGCAGGTCACTATGATGTGAGTAAGATTAAGCTTGACTGGGCTCGTGTCCCTCGCTAGAAGTTCTCCCCTCTTTTAAAAACTTTTCTTGGAGAAGGTTTTGAGTTAGGTTTGGAAAGGTTTGCACCATTGAGCTAGAGAAATGAGTCTTGATATTTCTGGCTCAAGGCCCCCACAGAGTAATCTGGATTTAACCCCTTTGGTTAACAAAGAGGAACATTTTGGCAACAATTTCCTTTGGGGACACTTGAACAATTGTCAAAGGGGCAGTTGAACACCAAATCCAAAATGCAAATGTTTTCTCATACCTGTAGTGCTGTTTATGACTGTTGGAGACATCAGCCAAAGAGATGTCTGCCTTCTCTTGAATGCATAAAGTAGGAGTGAGTGCTTGCGATTTTCCTACTTTGTGATGTTACTTTTTTAAACAGAAAACACACGGTTTATATTGGGATATTTAACAGACATGACATACATCATGGCCAACGGCAACTAGCCTAGCTTATTAGTGATGGTCATTTAGCTCACCAGGAACTTTCAGCTCCCTGGTGATCTCTCCTCAGCCAGCTGCCACCTCGTGTAGGTTTTTTTTTTTGTCGTGCAGTAAGAAGATAATTCCTTGCCTTGACTTCATGAATCAGCCGTTCCATGTTCACTGTGACGCTTTCAAAGCGAGCAACAGGGATGAATAGAAACACACCATTCAGCTCACAAGGGCAGTGCTGCATCACTTGCGGCTATCTAGGACACTTCTTATGTTAGTTTAACATCCGATTTGTTGTCATATTGGTGCAAGTTTTAGTTTTCTTGCCATAGCTCCTCTCGTCACATGAGCTTTGTTCCATCTTCTGAAATGTGAAGCGTCCAGACACTTGCGGCACCATTGGTCTGTATGTAAACATAATATTATGCTGATCACACTGTCATATTATGTATTATTAATGCAGTGCATGTTGGATTTAGTACCATGTCGCCGTTGGCACAGGATGCAGATTTAGACTACTTTTTAATTTGCCAGAAGGTGTTATAATGACATGCCCGTTCAGGCGGTTTGCATAAAATCAAACTGGTTTAAGCTCGTACACCAAAACCTGAAATTGACCCAACTCTAAATAAAGATTATGTATTTTATATTTTTGGTTGAACTGTCCCTTTTACACTTCAGATATTCCTGGCCTCTTGTTTTTTAATTGATGAGTCGAGGATTACCTACAAGGCACTGTCATGATTCTTATTGAAGGTTTAGGAAAAGACAGAATAAGATGATTTTTGAAGGAGTGTTTACTACTTTCAGACGAGTGTTGAGGACAAATCTATACAGCTGCACACACTGACAGAGTGGTGTGTATTTCAGCCGGACAGGAGTGATATAAAGTATTTCCTTCTAAAAGATGAGTTCTCAGCCAGCGACAGAAGATGTGAAGTGACTCGCGGTGCAAAGGTCATCTCACCACTGAGAAGCCATAGGGAGAGAAGCTGAGGCGGGTGCAGTGATGACCACCATCACCTCAGGGTGGGCAGAGCACAGCAGCAGACTGACAGAGACGGGAGGGAGAGGGCTTCTTACACTTGTTGAGATGCAGCTGAAGTGTGCGTTTATACAGCTCTGTATGTTTAAAGGTAAGAGTAAAAAGCTTCCCTTTCCACCCCCGATGCACTTCCTTCCTTGCTGCCCATACGCAGGTCTTTTTGCAACTGTGCAGATTTTGAAGCACACCAAAATTATGAAATATTTTTGCTCGAGTGTGATGATGATTGTGTGAATGAATAAGTGTCTGAAGTCAAAGTGAGGAGGGGAAGTGCAGGCTCATACAACTCTGATAAATTATTGACATTTCATGAATCAGCACAGCCCGAGGAAGACAAGATGTGCCGTTGATTCATGAAACAAAAATGAAAAGATCGCATCAAAGTGAGCCTGCTGCTTTCCCCGCCTTGCTTTGATGTTTACCTGCGAGCACCTCCATAGTTGTACACTCTCCTTCAATTCTTCAACACCTCTGAATACAACAAATATTACTCGTTTGAACTAATGATGGTACCACGACTGTAGCAGCTCCTCGTCCAAAATACAAATAGGCATGTCTGTCTCTCCGATCCACACTTCTCTTTGTGTTGGTAAACTGTAAAATCTGTGGCGTTTACGGCAACCCTCAGAAGCTTCTGTCTGCTTCAGGTGCAGCGTGGCAGTAGCCAGTCACCAATTATCAAAATTCAAAAAGACATCCTTCACTTTCATCTTCTATTTCTTGTTTATATTCTTCCTTTAAAACGCTGTCAAGCTGCTTTTTAAACAGACCTGTAAATGAGAGCAACACTTTTTGAACAGCTCCTCATGGGAGTGGATACAAAGTGCAAGAAAAAGTCCAACAACCATGCAGTAAAAAAGTGGGACTTCTATAATTAAGGATTTCAGCTGCACGGGGCTCATCCTGACTGAAGTGCAAAAGTAGAACAGGTCAGTGTCTGTGGTCAGTCTGGCGGTGAATAAGCACAGCGAGCAGCCACATGACTGAGAAGCCACTTTTAGAGAGCATATTCTTCTTCATTTATCACATAACATCAATGACAGGTTGCATCTGAAGAGTTACTGACAATGCAATCTCTGTGATGAATGCCTTCCTTTTTGTGATATAATGAATATTTGCTGCCTGCAGCCTTCCTCTAATAATGACAAGTGGAATAACCTTAAAGAGGAGAAGAAAAATAGGAGTTTGCCCATTTCATTTTTGTCACGAGAAAGACAGTCGTGTGTTGGCGCCTTTGCCTTTTTTGGTGGTCATAAGCTGAGAATGTTCAGAACAAATATCTAGATGAAGCACTATATTTTCACCAGCAGATTTTTTTTTTTTCACTCTTACTTTGAAAGTGTTTTCCGTCCCTGGATATACAGGGAATTATCTGCAATTCTTTTTTATTCTGTGTCAAATTTCCTCCAAACAGCCAGTGGGGCCTCATTGGTATACAGACACTGTATTTGTACAAATATTACATTTTACCGCGTGCTTGCTGAACTAATGCCTTGCTTCGGTTGCGGGCCCCAAGAGGAATAGTTCGGTTAAAAAAAGATCCTTTAAGCTTAAGTCACAGGGAATGCTGCGGCTGGCTGAGAGAGAAGACACTGTGGGGAAATTAGAGGGATATTTTAAAATTTGGGTTGTGCTCCATAACGTGGAGGGATGGCGGTTGCCTGGGTGTTACAGAGGGGGTCGGCTTGTGGCTTGGAGGCTGGGAAATTTGGGGGAAGTGAGAACAAGGAGACAGGACAAGTGGAAAAAGAGAGAGCAAGGTGAAGATGAATGAATGCACCAAAGCATCTCCAATGACAATCATATATATTGCTCATTAAGGACAGATGAAGGATGGATGTATGGAAGGTCTTCTGCTTGGTGTCTCTTCTTTGGCTGTGCCACTAGGGGGGGCTGTCGCTCCTTCTTAGCCTCTTGCACAGGCCCGTGGAGTCTGACAGACAGACAGACAGACATGCAGACAGACAGGCAGCGATGCTCACGTATCTCCGTCTCCGGAAATCCTCCCATCCCTCCGCCGACGGACTGATTTGCAATTCAATAAGTCACAATGTCATCTCTTTAGCTTTTACACATTTAGCTGACAAAGGGAACCAGGCACGCTGCCTTATGAAATATCGTCTCGGACTCAAAGAAGACCTTAATGTTCTCTCTCTCTCTCTCTCTCTCTCTCTCTCTCTCTCTCTCTCTCTCTCTCTCTCTCTCTCTCTCTCTCTCTCTCTCTTCTGGCTTGACCCCCCCCCCCGTCCTATCAATAGAAAGTGAATGAGTTTTATTACAAGGTGTCTGGTGTATCACATTTTGCACTTGTACAAGCTGTCATACGCCACTGGAAGCGGATGTGTGTGTGTGTGTGTGTGTGTGTGTGTGTCTACATAAGAGCTCGTGCGAAGGTGGCGTCTATCGATTACAGAGAGAACAGGTGTAGCGTGTGTCTTTGAATGAATAATGCAGAGCGAGGCTTTGAAAGGATAAACAACAGGTGAACGCGCGCACACACACACACAGCTGACACCAACACACACACATATAAAGCATAAAGAGAAGCAGACTTTCCACTCGTGGGATATCTTCTTATATTAAACTTCAGTTTTAGTCTGTTCAGCAGCACAAGCTGCAGCGTGCAGCAACATCTCTTTAATCTGTCTCCACACAGGCTAAATGCTAGATATTTTGTTTTTAATTATTGGCTTTTAATTCCTATGTTTGCAGTTGTTTTTGTGGGGTTTTTTTTACTTTCTTTTATTTTGAATAAATAAATAAATATATAAATCAATAATAATAAAAAATAAAATAAAAATTCCCAAATTGTTTTTGGTAGGTCTACGTTGTTGGTTTTGCCCCTCTCCAATATGAAATAAATAAATAAATAATAATAAAAATGAAGAATTAACTACACAAATAATCTTAAATGATAAAAGAAATGGATAAAAAGCCCAAATAAATTCCTCCACCCTCCATTGGCTGCTTCACTGTCACTCACATGGCTGAATCCCGCCCTCACCCCCCCATCCTCTTCAGCCCCACAGCCTCCGCTGGCCCTCCTCCTCTTCCTCCTCCTCCTCCTCCTCCTCTGCCGGCTGGTGAAAGCGTCAGACCTCCTCCTCTTCTGTCCTCTCCTCTCCTCCCTCCATCCCGCGGACGAGTGTATACAGCCTCTCAAGTTGAACCCGGGCGCACACACATGCATCACACGCACAGCAAGAGGAGGATAGTCGGAGGATAGACAGAGGGAGGAAGGAAAAGAAGGAGAGCGGACGGAGCTGCTGCCGGGCGAGCGGAATTTGGATTTTATTTAATACACGAGCCTTAAGTGACAGAGTTTCTCTCGGCTTTTGTTGTTTCCAAACCGCCAAGGAAGTGGACTTTTTAATTCGTCGGGGGAGTTCTTCGTCCACTCCGCCGGTCTGTTTAAACTTTGGAAGAAAGAAAAGTGAGATAAAGGGAGAGACACTGAGGCTTCCTCAGCTTTCAGCTGTCCCGTTTGGATAAATAAAGCAGAGGAGCGCACCGGTGGAGAAAGCTCACCACGGGGGAAATCGGGTTCATTCCACGGCTCTGTCTTGAAGGAGACACACCGCAGACTTTTTTTTTTTTTAAAGGGGGGAGGATTAAAAAAAAGAAGCCAGCCTGCACCGGAATTGCCCATCGGGGGTTTCATTTTTTTTTTATTACTGACTCAAGAAGGATTTATAGTTTACTCCAAACCTCATCTGCGCGGTGTCTTAGGTGAAGCACAGCGGGAGCGCAGTTTGGTCAAATTGAGATTATTGATGGCACTGATGCGGTGGTGATCTGTCTGAGGGGAGAGAGATAAAAATAAATAAGAGATCCCCTTTTGTCCGTTTTGTGAACAGTCCCGGAGGTTTTTAACGGACAGGAGGGATGGAGACGGTGTGGAGAAGGCGAGGCGCGCTGGTGGGATGTCGCCTCTGGAAGACGGTGCTTCTTCTTTCCCTGTGGAAAGGTAAGAGATGCAGATGCGGTGAGAAAACTTGTTGCCAGTGTTGTTTTTTGGGGGGGCTGGAAATCGGGAATGTCACACCCACTCTCGGTGTGTTTTTCTGCTTGTTTTCCTTTTTTCCTCCAACTTTTTGTGGTCCCCAAAGGCACCATGGATCATGCACAATCCTTGCATCATGTGTGTTATAATTGTCGATATTTCCACTTTTATGGTGCGTATGTGTGCGCGCTTTGGAGAGGACTGATGTTAGACAGGTATGTCGATGAAGGGAACCCCAACTCTCTACTCAGCTCACCTCCTCTTCATCCTCACGGTAATCAACATGACAGCAGTCATCACTTAAAGAGATGAACTGGAACAAGTTGCACGAAGTCAAGACGCTTTCCTCACATTCTGAGAGAGAGACTGTGTTTGCCATATGGTGATCACAGACTGGAGGTTATGTCTGCCAACATGTCAGCACAGCTCTGGAAATTTAAATGAAGCAAGTTTCATTTTTTTTTTTTTTTTGAAAGCCAAATGACTATCGATTTGCCCATATTCACCTTGACACCTTCTGTATCCGTGCGTGTGTGCGGAATAATAAGTAATTGACTGAGCCGAAGCGTCAAGTGACAGATGCGTACTAACCGGTGCCATCTGAGACACCCGAACCCCGCTCATTTGACCGGCCCCGGGTGCCCGTTTGAGTCCTCAGAGAAGACTAATGGCAGCGTTTGTCCTACAAAAATAAGATTAAAACTTATTTTGGGGAGTGTAAACCATTGTGACAGGTTGCGCATGACCTCTCCTGCGCTCCTGGAATCCGGTTTAAAGATGAGTGTCCCTGTATGAGGTGCTGTGAGGGGGGTTCTCAGGATATTTTTAAATTGAGGGAAGTCGCCTCACCTCTATTAAAATTTACTCATGACGAGCATCAACATTCTTTCCTCGTCTAGCCTACAAAATTGCACGTTATACAGAGAAAGAGGAAGCAAGAAGAGAGAGGTCAAGATGCCATACATGTAAATATGAAAAGCAGTGACTTCATTAAATAACTCTTTAAATGGATTTTATGTGGATATGACTTGTGGTGCGTGTCTTAGAAACAGAAGACAATTTACGCTCATTTGAAATCAGCAGCTTCTTTTATCCAGAGCGTGTGTGCGCAGATGGCGACTCACTGTCTTGCTCAAGAACACTAAAACAGGGCTGAGATATTCTGAATTCAGGTCGGGCAACACCACCACCCACTTATCCCCGGGAGAAAAACCCAAGAAGAGGAAGAAGCAGCAGCAGCAGCAGCATAAGATGAAGAGGGCTGACAGACATGGTGTGCGCACTTGCACGCCTCCGTTCTCCACGCACATGACAGTCCTTTGGAATTAGTATCACATTCCCCTGAGTGTATTCTGTGTCTGGGCGCGCGCCTGTACGCGTGTGTGTGTGTTTTAATCAGCTCCGGTCACTCACGGCCCACTGAGCAGTTAACAGTCGCTGCGTTGTGCGCTCCGGTGCGCGGTGGTCGCCGTGGCCGCGGCGCACGGCACACCGACAGGAGACCAAACAGCTGTGCCCGACAAAACGGCTGAGTAACCAAAAGATTAAATCAGCCAAACACACTCTCACTCTTGCTCTCCTCCTGACACCTTCTTTCCTCTTCTCTTCTTCACGTGGAATGAAATATAAAAGGCAGTTTTTTTTTAATCCTGTTGCCCATGGACTGTCTGTAGCTTCTGTCTGAATGTGCATATTGCTCTTGTTTAGTAGCTCCCTTGACACTAAGGATGGCCGGTAGTATCTTTCTGTTCTTGCTCTATTTCAGCTGCCTTCCTCACACACACACACACACACACACACACACACACACACACACACACACACACACACACACACACACACACACACACACACACACTTTCTGCATCTCCCTCACACACATGCATAAGGAGAAGTCCATTCCGACTTGGCTGTGGTTTAACAGTTTTTATTGGGCATCGGAGAGCTCAGGCTCTAATGCTGTAATGGCCACCGAAGGCAGTTTTAAAAAGCAAAACACCAACCTTGCCTTCTTCCTCTCTGTCTCTCTCTCCCTGCATGTGCTGCCAGATTCAGTATGTTGTCTCCACTGCTCACTTGCCTTCCTTGTGCCCCTGTGTGCATTTACAGTAGTCACATATAGGCTTTTAGTCACTTGCAGTTGTGTGTGTTGGTGTGTGTGCCGCTGTCTGCAACCACACTGAAGCTGTCACCTGCAATACTTAAGAATTTCCCACCCCCATGTCTGACTCCAGCCACAGACAAAACACCACCTTTTAAAAGCCTCTATTGCTCACTTTCACTGTACTGTATTGTTTTTAGTTACAAGCACCACATGTCACTGACTGCGCTGCCTTTATCTCGCCAGTAGTCCCCGTTTATGTTATTGTCTCATTATTCCCGGAATGGCGTTGCTATTTTCATGTCACTCCATTTCACCGTAATTGCATCACTCTGCCATTGCATCATCCAGGTCGTCTTCAGGTTGTCATTGTTGGTTTTGTTCAAACGTCGAGCATCAGAAAGACGCCTCTTCAGAGGCAAACGGTTAAGTTTGGTCTTGAGGGTTCAGAGGCTGAGTGTAGTCACGGGGGGGGTCATGACTCGGCTCTGTACTCACAGCAGGGCGTCTGATGTGGGCGGACGGCCTGGGAATTCCTTACATATGCTCATGCAAATCAAACAGAGAGTCAGCATTTATAAACTTGAGCTGCAGGCGGTTCTTGCTGTGACTGGTCCACTTTTAAAGATACTATTCCACTTTGTTGTGCTGCATCATCAGTCAGTAATGTTACTGTAAATACTGATGGGTTGTATTTTTATCCTTGTATATGTGTGTGTTTGTTGCATGCATGTGCATATACACAATGCATCTTTTTATATCTCTATAGTCTCTTTGGCTCTTACTGCTACTTTTATATAGCTGGATGTTTCAACTAATATGAGCTTAATGCAGATATATTGGTTTCGGCTTAGAGGGTGGAAATAAGGAAAAGAATTTGCAGTGCAGAAATGCAAACAACATGGAACAGTTCTTTAAAAAAACCCAAATATATAACATCTACTTTTTTGTTAATTGAGCCCTGGGCTATCTACTCTTAAGCATGTCCACACAATATTCTTGTTTCTGATTTCTGATGTTCTAAATTAGAGGGCATGCACAAACATTTTCCTAATTTTAAACAGGTTACCTCTGTGTTCAGCAGCTCACTTTTAACGCCTCCACTTTTGTTGAGGTTGCCTTTTTTTAATGTGTGCAATAGCCATGTGGCAGATTGTACTTTATGTGTCAAATGCTGGAAAAAGGCCTGCACTGTTCAAAGAGTGTGTGTGTGTGTGTGTGTGTGTGTGTTAGTGAGAGAAAGAGAGAGAGTGTGTGTGGCTCCTGCTGTGTGCTTGAGCGCGTTTTGCACTACACTGCTAACCTGTAGCAGAATGTCAGCACTATGCACCATTACTCATGCAATACAGAGCATTAATAATTACTGATGTAAAATCACTGAGACACGCGCACACACACACACAAACACACACACACACACAATGGTAGTCTCTCACCCTGTCCTTTCTATACTCTGCTCTCCCTCTCCTTGCTCTCTGTGGCTGCATCTTTCTTTGTGTCACATTGTTGGTTTCATTCACTGGCTCGCTGACTCACTGAGGCACACACTCGTATGGTCACACGTGCGTGCAAGACACACACACACACACACACACACAATCACACGAGCACATCCAAACACAGACACACACAGAGGGAGCTTATTCTCTGAAAATAAGTCATAGAGAGGATTTTAAATCAGACAAGGGACATTTCAGAGATGGAAAATGTGAACTTTTAACAGTTGCTCATAAATGCAAGAAGGAAGGGGAAGAGTGAACGTGTGCGTGCGTGTGTGGCTGCTAAACACCATGATGTCTGGAAATCACACCTGTTCAGCGTAAGCCTTTTTCCTTCTGCCACTGTATCGCAGACACACAAGCACACACACACATGTCCTTTTTGTCATGGCGACAGAAAGAGGTTAGAGCACAAAGAGAGCAGTAGAGAGGGTCACTGAGAAGCGGATTGGGTGGACTGGCAGAAGTGGACAGGAGGCAGTCTTCACTCCCTGCCTCCTTTTGTACGCGGTCATGAAATTCTCAGCTTTTTCCCATATTGATTTTTGTGTATCTTGTATGTTCTGGGTATTACAGTGTGACTGCAAGGTCATCTGTTTGGGAAAGCAGAAGAGAAACACTCCGCTTTTTCAAAAACTATTGTCAAGGTGCTCCTGAGTCTGAAAGAAATTGCTTCTGCCACAACTGCCTCTGCTCTGTGGCCACAAGTACACTACTGTGGGTGAAATGGGCAGGTGTACAGATATGAATGTCTCTAACATCATGCACTATTTCTTCCCTATATATCACAGTGCACAATCTTTACAGTTAATAGGAATTTAATTTGAATATTTTGCATTAAAGCCACAGTTTGTAACTTTTATAAAAAATAAAAATTGCCTTACATATTCTCAGAAACTTGTTTTAGTGTACTGTTAAGCTGTGAAAGGAGAAAGTTTGTGTCAAGCCAAAACCAAGCACCGCCCACCGGCCACTGCAGACTTCTTTTTTTTTAAATAAAAGTTACCAATTGCAGCTTTAACAGGAAATTAAACACAGATTTGCAGTGGCGAACACATTCTCACTCCGACCTCGTCACATATCGATGTTTGGTCATGGACTTTCCATTTCGAGACATGACGTGCAAGGTGTGCTGGTTGTTGACGTTCTGAGATGCCGTGTCAGTTTCGGCTTGTTAGATGCATTGTCTGTTTTCAAAATACACTTCTGTTTTCCACAGGAAATGTACAGTCTCTTTCAAAATAAATTGCATTCCGTCAGTACAAGACTGCATATCGACTTTTTTCTTTCAACATGTTACGTTTTGCCAACACGCACGTGGTTGGGTTTAGGAAAAACTAACAGGGTTTTGACCCATCCACCTCGCCTCCCACCTTCCCAACTTTCGCTGCCTTAACCGTCGTTGTTGTCTCGCTGTGTTTCCCCCGCTACTGGGCCGACCATGTACCATACCGATGTGAAAGGACGGCTTTTTTGCTGCTGCTGATTTCAGTGTAAAGCTTTTCCCAGTATACCTGGTAAACATGTTTTCCAAGGTTCTATTAATTCATTGTTTTGTTTCTGAGGTATCAGCAGAGTCATCTTACTACCATCCGCAATTTCTTCACCTTTTATTAGCTGCGAGTGTCTCTTCCATTTTGGTGGGCCAATAATGTCCAACACCACGCTCAAAAAAGAGATTGGTTTTTGCCAGCTGGCATTTATAAGCGTACTTCAACTTGTCATTTTTCCAGTGTGAAAAGAAAACACAGCTAGTCTTGGTATATACTGGTATACAGTTGAAACTCAGGTCTGGTAAACTGTGGTTTGTTTTCATGTCCTTTTGAGCTTACATCTATTACCTTATCCTCTGCTGAACCTGATTTTCATACTATTTTTATACATTTAGATAATTTGCCTATTCAGGAAACCCAGGATTATTATGTGTATTTGGTACGTTCTTTTTTTCTCGTCATTGTTTCTGTATCTCACATGAAAACCTCTCAATTCTTCCTCCATAGAACGAATTGGTTTCCTGTGCCACTTGATGGGTAGAAAGACAGTATGCACAGTCAGACACACAAGACCACTCAAACATAGAGGCGCGCACAAACAGACTGAAGGAGCTGGATGATAGGGAAAAGAATTGGCTCTCATCGTCATAAGGAGACCAACTCTTCTTGTCATCACGCAGAGGAGGAGGAAGCGATGGAGATGGAGAGATTGAAGAGAGACAGAGTGGGAGAAAAAGAGACAGAGATTTTCTCTTCCCTTGAGAGTGTATTCATCCTCTGTGTCCCTTCCTTCTATATCAGTAAATCTCATCGAGAAGGATACTGTTTGCTAGAGGGCCTGGACGTATTTACAGTGACACACACTCGCTCACATTCACACACATATACACACAATCTGACACACATTTCCTATCTCTGGCATACTCATGACAGACGCAACAGAGGAAAGTATTATTAGGGAGCCACAATGCGCAATCATCTACTCACAATATTGTTGCCAAAGTAAAATGCCTAGAATCTAACTCAAATTACGAGTTTAAAAATAACCCCTTATTTTCAGGGGAATTTG
The DNA here is from genome assembly GCA_035609425.1 of Epinephelus awoara. Lineage (NCBI taxonomy): Eukaryota > Metazoa > Chordata > Actinopteri > Perciformes > Serranidae > Epinephelus > Epinephelus awoara. Next base: position 11,666,851 of record CM069302.1, on the reverse strand, counting down.
GCAATTTTGTGGCATCTGGAAAGGAAGATGACTCATGACTTCAATATGAACTCAAAATGTTTTTTTTTCATAGATGCAATTATCTGTATGTGCATCACTTGTGTCATACTTTGTCCGCCTGTTGTAAATAGAATAATAATGTACATAATGCACTGACATATATCAGGGTTAAGGTGGATATGCACTGTATTTCATTTAATGGACACTTTTTTTTTCCATTTAAATGTGCAGATTATTAGTTTCTAGACACCCATTGTATTCCAACCCCTCCAGTTTAATCTCTTTGCTGCTGTTTTCAGCCTTGCTCTTTACCTTGCCAAGCATTACAAGTCCCTTGAACCCTGAGTGTAACAAGGAGTCAGAAGCAGAAATTAATATTTTTGATTTGTCAGACATGAGCGTTGAACAATAAATGTTGTTACTCAACGAGAGTGCTGAAGGCCAGGGTTCTGGCTTTCCAAAGACACGCGTTAAACCACAAAGTCTTTGCAAACCTGACAGACAGTGAATCAGGAACAGTGAATTCAAATGTTTTTTTTTTGTGTGTTTGATATCTTTTGTGAGAATAATTTTAGACTGTCAGATAGAGGACGTTGCAGGTCAGTTTGGCATCTCGCCTTAAAAGGATTCATGTGGATTTCGGACCTACAATTAAGGGCTCAGTCTGTTCAACAGGAATTGGGTCATGTTCTGTGTTGTCTGATCACGTCTGCTGTAGACAAAAGAGTTTGTACCTGCTATTAAAGGTGAAACAGAAAGCCTGTCATCACAGCCTCCTCCTGGATGTATCACTGCCTCGCTGATCCCTGTGCGAGAACTCTGTGCCTTCTGCATGTCTTTCAGTGCAATGGATCACACAAATGGTAATAACAACTCACACTTTTGGACAGTCTCTCCTCAAAGGCAGTAGTGATGTTGTACTTGGTTTCGCACATGAAAAGTGACCAAAGTAGTCGTGCGAAGAATGAAAAAAAAAAAGAGCTTTAAGTTTAAGTCTTGTCTAATTTCTCACCGTCACGCACTGGAGCAATCCTTGCGTTGACTTGTCACTTGGTCCCTGAAGCTTTAAGGCTGCCTACAGAGTGACTTCAGCCCTTCATTGAAATGGTGTTAGTCTGTCGGGGCAGTGTGGGTGCCAACGCAGGGGTCTCTTGTAGAACAACACAAGGACATTTGGCAAAAAAGTTGAATGTGGCACAACATTTGCTGCAGTGTCACGTCATCCTGCAAGTTACTACATCGGCCAGTGTCGAGAAATACTTAGGCATTTAAGGTTAAGGTAAGATTTCAGATTGGTGCAGGGGCTGAGGACAGACATGCAGTGACGTTACAGGTTCCTCTTAAGGAAAGTAAGGGTTTAAGATTTAAGTGTGTTTGTGTAATCCAATCTTGCTTCTGCACAGACAGTCACATCTCCAATTTCACTTAATTTTATGGAGATTCTACATTAATTCTTCTCTCACTTTTCACCAGCTTTAGGCATCTGTTCTTTTTGTTTATCTGAGGACTTTTTAATCCTCATTTGTGTATTTTGGTCTGCCGTTTACATTTCTGCTATTTTTAGAATCTACAGACAGTTACTGAAAGTCGACTGATTGGTCCGGAAATTTGTTAATAGTCCAACTTCCTTTGCTCAAGCCTGTGTGTGTGTGTGTGTGTGTGTGTGTGTGTGTGTGTGTGTGTGTGTGTGTGTGTGTGTGTGTGTGTGTGTGTGTGTGTGTGTGTGTGTGTGTGTGTGTGTGTGTCTGAGCCTGCATTTTTCTGTATACTCTCAGTGACCATGAGACGGCTGGGTTTCAAAGGCCTGTCGAGAGGTTTAAGGGTCTTACTAATGAGCAAGTCATTTTCCCTCAGATTAGCATGAATAGCCGGACTAATTTAGTGTGTGCGTGTCTGTTTGTGTGCATGTGTGTGTGACCGCTACTGTAGGTCTAGAAGTCATGTCTGGGGGTTTAAGGTTGGGCTAATCAGCAACACATTTCCCCCAACATTAGCTTCACTTGGCTGATTAGCCATGCTGTGTGTGTGTGTGTGTGTGTGTGTGTATAAGAGAGAAACTGAATTAGCTGATCATTATCATCATGCCACAATGACTCAGATGAGACTAACAATAGATTAACATTAGCTTTCATTTTTCTCATTGAATTTTGATTGAATGTAATTTATCGGGATGATGTGCAGTAATGTGTGTGTGTGTGTGTGTGTGTGTGTGTGCGTGTGTCACTATGCAGTAATATAGAAGGCTAAACTATAGCAACTGCCTGTGAGTTGCTGGATACCTAATCGCTATCAGATATTTTCTTTTTTAACCATACTTTTAATTGTGTGGTGTCTCTCCCATTGATATCTCTGAGAGTATCAGACCATTGTGTGGAATATTACGTGTCAAAAAACAGGACAGCTCTGTGAGAATTTACAGTTTTATGTGAGTTTTTAATCAAATACTGTGAATTTGTGCTGGATTTGCTGAAACAGACTTTTCTAATTTTATCTATTAACAGTTTCTCAGTTAATTTCTCCACAAAATGTACTACATGGTGATATAATTCAGGATCTAAAATGACTTTTATTCTGTGACGGAGAAGATTCTACCCATAATAATCTCTCTCATGTAATGCCAAATGTAAATCTGAAAATGCAGAAATCTGCACTTTTATTTTAGTTTGAGTTTTGACAGTTCAAAAAGCATGTGTCGTGGTTTCTGTTGGCTTCATCACATCGTGACTTCCAACACACATTGCAGCCACGCGTGAAGCGGTCAGAATAAGAGTCAGTACCTCCAAGTCTGAGGTCATGGTTCTCTGCTGAAAAATGTTGGATTGCCCTCTTTGGGTTGTGCGCAAGTCACCGCCCCAAGTGAAGGAGTTCAGGTTTGAGTCTTGTTCACATGTGGGGGTAAAATGAAGCATGAGATGGACCGGCAGTTAGTTGTGGTGTCAGCAGTGAGCCAGAAGGCAAAGCTTTCGATTTACCAGTCCATCTACGTTCTGACCCTCACCTATGGTCATGAGCGGCGGAAAGAATGAGATCATGGATACAAGCGGCCGAAATGAGTTTCCTATGCCAGGGTGGGCTTAGGATAGGGCGATAGAGATGGGGTGAGGAGCTCAGAGTAGACCTGCTGTTGAAAGGGGAGAGTTGATGTGGTTTGGGCATCTGATCTGGATGTATCCTGGACGCCTCCCCTCTGACAGTAGGCCTTGGGGTAGACCCAGAACATACTGTAGGAATTATGTATCTCATCCGGCCTTGAAATGCCTTGTGATCCCCCAGGAGGAGCTGGAGAGCGTTGCTGGGGAGAGGGACGTTTGGAGTACCTTGCTCAGACTGCTGCCCCAGATGAAAATGGATAGACGGATGCGTTAGGAATTCTTACATCTGCAGAAGCGTCTGCTTTCATTATAAGGCTGGGTGTCATTTGTAAATAAGCAGTTTCTTAAACATATGCTGTGCAGGATTTGCCAAAAAACAATGCAGGAATCCCTCTCAGTCATCACTTATGACCCGTTAGAAATGTGAGGCTGTATATTATCTGCAGAGACTCTGCCCTCTGCCTGTATTTGCTTCATATTTTGCTATGATGGGGCATTTCAGGGCACTGTGCGAAGGTGAGGTCGGGACTTATTAAATAGGTAGCGACCAGGTGCCAGACCATAAGCAGCACGTGTCCGAGAGGAAGCAACACAAATCGCGGCTCGAAAAAGCAAAGCTCGTTCCAAAACAAGAGTGAATCTCGTCTTAGCTTTTACTTTAAGCTTTTTCTAAACTTTTCTCAGTATTTCATTTCATAAAATGAAACTGTTAGATCTGAGTAGATATCTGAGCAAGTATTTACTGCCTGGCGGGGCCTGACAGGTTTCAATTCTTGGTGCTAAGGACACATTATGATCCAAGTTTATAAGCCAAGTTTATGAGGTTGGATTTTAACCTGTAACTCTGACGCAGTAGTTGCCCTCAGCTATCCAATAAATGAATCCATCATTCTTTCGTAGAATCTCTGTTTTTCAAATTTCCTCTTCGTCTCGGCATCCCTCTCGTGTATTAATCCACGACTGATTTTCAATTTGTTTTTCCTCATGGAAGTGGTGATATTAAGCTGGCGATCGGCTGCCTTGCTGAGTCTTTTGATGGCTAATTGTTTATTTATGTTCTTTCATCACAACACTATTTTTCTCTGACAAACATCTGAGGAGCAATAACAGGGGTTTAATGGGCCGATGCTTAGCAGGCACACAAGAGGAAGAGACAAATTTCTCCGTCTTCTTTTCTCTTCCCCCCCTTTCTTCTTTGCATCCTGTGTCCGCTCAGCCTTTATTGTGACATTTTTGCTCATTTAATCATTCTCCCGTGGTCATCAGTCATTCTTATATTTAATCTTTCTGTTTCTTTCTGTCCCTTCTCTCCACCCATCTTCCTTTTCTCTCTGCTGTGTCACATTCTTCTTTTTTACTTTCTCTCATAAAGAGCATTTTCTGTCCCTATTACTTTCCTCTACTTCTCGCTGTCCTTACTCCATCACTTTATCCCCTGCCATCGTGTCTTAGACTTCATCTCACAATCTCTTCTCCAAAATGCGATACATCTCTCCTTGTCATCTCTTCGTCTGTTCTGGACCCTTCTCTCTACTCCATCCCTTTTCCCATTTTGTCTCCTCTTTCCTCACTGTCTCCCATCGATATTTTCCCACCTGTCATCCTCCTTCTCTCCCTCCTCCCCCCCTCTCCATCACTCCATCTCCATCTCTCCCTCTCTGAGCAGCTCTTAACCAGTCCTTTGAGAGTGTGTGAGCTGCTCGGCCTAAATGATTTTCTATTACCGCCGCCTGTTAACAGCGCTCCATTTGATCAAGCTAATGAAATTGAAAACTTTCATCTCAGCCAAATTGATTTCAAACCTGAAACCGCACGCGGCCAGGGAAAAAAAAAAAAAGAGTGAGAGAGAGAGAATGCAAGAACGTGTGTTAGTGAAGCACGACATTCACTTTAGACACGCGCAGAAATCAATTAGCCTGTGTGTCGTTTTACTCTTGTCCTTGGGAGATGGAAGGAGCAAAAGGCCTCGTCTTTAAGTGTGTGTGTGTGAGACAGCGAGCGTTTGTGTGTGTGTTGACAGAGATTGAGTATGTTTTGTATTTAAGAGTCGAAGTGAAGTTTGCTCTGACTGAGATAATGAAATCTTAAATACTAGAGTATCGGATTCCTTTTGTTCACATAAACAACAGTTATGAAGCAGCAGTTACAGACACGCCTCACAGGGGCAGCTCACAGTCATGGAAAGAGGTACTCTTCCCACCCAGACATTCAATACAGAAGCTTTTCAATCTAAAACTATAACGGCCAAGCATATCTTAAGCATTTGCGTATATAGTGCCTTTCTAGTCGTCTGACCACATTTAACCATTCACACACACATTAACATACTCACACACCAATTGAACAGCCATCGGGAGCAATTGGGGGTTCAGTATCTTGCTCAAGGATACTTCAACATGCAGACTAGAGGAGCCAGGGATCGAACCGCTGATCTTCAGATTAGTGGACAACCCGCTCTACCTACCCACAACTGCCCCAGGTGGCTTTAGGTAGGTGGCGACTTCTAGTGGCCATGATAATTATGACGGGAAGGAAGTCCCATGAGAAACCAAAGGTCAGCGCTGTTTTGTTTTAACTTGGATACTTAACTTCCTTAAATTACAGAACAAACATACTTATTTTAACCTAAACCATGATGTTCTCCAAAACCTAACCAAACAGCGACTATTTAACAACATTAACTATGTTTAAAACAGCTGAGAATGTGTTCAATATTCACCTTTGGCCTACTGGTAGGTGCAGTCGGCCCCATTTGAAGCACTATAATAGTAGAGATAACGTTTGAATTTTATTCAATGGGCTGATAACATTTGAAACGGGTGTGTTGGCCAAGCCGCTGCCTGCTGGTCTCTTCAAGATGTTTGATTTTTACAAATGATACCACATAATAGAAGAAATGATATTTAAAAGGTAGAGTTGTTTGTTGCCCACATCTCTCAATCCAGCATCAGATCCAAATTAAGCATTTTTGCTCAGTGCCTTTCTTTTTTCCGTACAAATTCCAGCATGAATTAGAAATAGTTTTGTGATGGGCGTCTTTGTTTAGTGATTGTAATAATAGTTACTTGTCATCCAATCTGTTGTTTGAGCTATTTGTGCAACTTTCAATGCTAAAAATCTGTCCAGTTTAAATATGTTTGTTAAGTAACTGATGGTCTGCACTGAGGGTGTATTAGAGGAGTTATTTGCACAACGCACAATCAGAGAACAACCTGCTGTATGAATGGTGGTGTGGGTGAGCCAGTCAAAGCTTTTTTCACTTGAGCGTTATGTTTTCTCGGCATGTCTCCTTAAAATTTGGAAATACAGTAAGCAAATAGAAAATAAATGTTGTATTTATTGAGTTTCCTGGTCACATCTAGTGAATGCATGACTTTATTTTCGTTGGGTTTGATTGTTTTGTAGCCTGGTTTCTTATCTGTATTGTCAGCTCTGGGCCTGTAAAGGAGCATAGAAAGTTAGCTTTCGATTGTGCCAGGGGTCCAGTTTCTTGATTGAATCCACTCAAAAACACAGGCCAGGGTTGGAGGAAACTAATCTTTTGAAGACTAAAAGATCTTAATTTGGCTGTGACACCTTGTAGCCTTAGAAAAAGTGTTGTGCTTATGAAATTATCTCACCTGGAGAAAAAAGAAAACATTTTACATGATGAATTGGACAATTCCTTACAGTTGTAGTTTCATACACAACTGAGAACTATGCCAAAGTTTGTATATAGTTGTTAGACACAGTTGCAGGATGTCAAACTGCAAATAAAACAGGCTAAAAATGAAAAGGGGGCATGTAAAGTGCACTGTGTCCCTAAGTGGAAGAGCAGAAATTTTGCCCCTAGGTCACCATCAGGCACCAAGTGAACTGAATATAAAATTAAACAAAAAATGCCAACTTGAAGCGAGTAAGTTGTTGCTGGTGGATAGGCAGGTGTGTATGTTCCTCCACCTGGATACCTTTTGGCTCACAGAAGCTCACTGTTGCTATCAGAGGTACACCAAGCTGTTCTCTGGATGTTAGTATACTGTTCTGTTGGGGTGTGCCATATTCTCTTGTTCACGATGAAACCAGTGTATTTTTAATATACTATAACAAAGTCATGTTGTGATATTGGCGTCATACTGTTACCCACGGCAACAACAAACTGAAAGTGAAATTATTAGCGACTCCGCAGTGGTTCCAAAAAGAGGAGCAGCTTCAGTAGTGTGGACTAAACTGTGGCGTCCTGAATGTTTTATGAACAGCCCCGGACTTCTCAGACTCTTTTTTTTTAGGGAGTTACCACGAGTTCCTCTCCCTGCAGAGGGAACTCATTCAGCGGCTCCTCCGGCAGCAGCACAGCGTCTCTCCCTCTCCTCTCTCGCAGTGCCGTCAAGTGATGAAACCTTTGGTAATGGAAACCTACATGCTTGCAGCTCGACAAAACACACATATTTGTGGCTATGCGATAGTTGTGGTATCATAACAGCCTGTCACAGGTTACAGCGTGATGATGAGAGGAGAAATGGCAGAGCATAAAGGTCCAGGTGGAAAAAACCAACTCAATCATTTAGGATTTTACTAAAAGAAGGAAATCACCTGTTGATTTATATATATATATATATATATATATATAGATCCCAGGGGACATTTTTTGTATTTGGGAGCTGTTTAAATGTGTAATTTGTGGTAGATTTTATTTACTGAACTATTAATATTGTATACAGAATCTGAATCTCACTCTGAGTTACTGTTGTTGGTCACAAACTAAAGAAATTAGATAATTTTTGTTTAGTTTTTACTGAATATTTGAAGCAAACTGTAAAACTAGATCACTTATTTTGTTACAAGACTGTTCTCTTAAATCAATATTAAGATATATTTATTTTAATGTATTTGTCATATTGTCAAGAATATGGTTATGGCAAAAATACCCTGAAATACCGTCATGCTATTTTAGGGACATATCGCCCACCCCTACTGTACTGGTTCAACATAGTCGTCAGTTATGTTCAGGTGTGTGCATGCACACATTTATGCTTTTTTAATCTCTGATATGTGCTTGTGTGCATCTAGTTCAGCGGCCGTGGGCTTTGCATGTCTGGCTCAGGACGGCTGCAGACACTTGATGGCATTAGCCACAGTCTAGCTGAGAGCGAGCAATCGAGAGAGAATGGAAACAGTTAAGAAGAGAGAGTTGCAGAGGGAGACATTAAAAGGCCAGACCAGGCCACGATCTGGGCGCTGTGAAGAAATGGGATGAAGAGATGGAGGGAGTGAGAGGGAGAGATGAAAAGAGGATGAAAAAGTAGCAGTGTGAAATGAGACTTTGGGCAGCGGAGGGAAGAGGGGAAGATTGGAAAGAGATGAGAGAGGGAGAGAGCGCGCAAAACAGAGGAGGAGAAAAAGAGGTAGTGAAGGAAGGAAGGAGGGAGGGAGGGAGAGGCGAGGAACAAATTACAGGCCAAGAGAAGGGGAAGGACAGAGAGAAAGGAACGAGATGAACAGATTCAGAAAACAAAAGGATGGGAGGGACGGGTATTTGGTGAAGGAAGAAGCTGAGGAGCGAGTGTTAGGGACAGCGAGAGATTTAACATTTCATACTGTGTTGCTTTTAGCCTGTAGGCCAGCATTACAGTGGAGATTTCCACTATTTACAAAGCTCCCAGTGGCTTCAGGACTCCATCTACATAATGTTTAACATGCTCAACTCGGCTGCGCTCTGCCCGTCAAAGGGAGACGGTGTAAGGATTTTGGGCATCAATCCCTGAGGCCAGGGAGGCGGAGACGCTGTAGTAGCAGCCAGACACAACACACAGTAATTGAATTAAAACGCTGGTAATAACACATCCACGTGAACTTTTGAAAAGTTGTGCTTTTTGAAACCGAAATCATTTGATCACATCCTGTCTCACTTAAACAGTCGAATGATTTGAGAGCAGCGGACCGTAATGCGCGCGTTTTCCCAGGTGTGAATGATCTGTGAGCTTGTTACCTCTGATTATCATAGATTATTACACGCTTGATCTCCGCGCGAGAAAAGCTAAACTCTTGTCACTTCTCGTTACAATTCAAGGTTCATGAACCTGAAGATGTGAGAAAGGAAAAAAGAAATGTAGCTGCTTTTAGAGGCTGAGAGATAATCTAAGAAAAGCATCCAAAGTACATCAGATTTCCTGTACAAAAACAGTTTTTTTTAAGAGCATCCATCAGCTTTTTAGATCGGCCCTCACTATGTCTTAGTGAAGTAAAGGACTGTTACATTACCTCTGGTTGATAGAGCAGACTACATGCTTTTGGAGATGCACAAATTGCCCGAGACGTGGCTGAAAGAAGATGCACGGAAATGACTGACGAGAACACTGACATCTCAGAGAGATTTGGCATCAGGCTGTGCTTAAGAAATGAACAACTAAAGCTGCATCTGTTGTAGATCACAGTGGCAGCCTGGTGATTATAGACAGTGACTCACTAAAGGAGACTGTACTCGGTGATTACCACACAGTCTCATAGACTGTCTTGTTCTGCCTGTGTGGAGGCAACTTGAAGCACAAATTTGACCTTTTCCTATTTGTTGTGACTAATGGTCTTATTATTTCTGTCTCTGCAATACCTTACGTGACTATCACTATCCTAACGATGTGAATGTGTGCATGATCCGCACTCGCTTCTCATAAATGTATTTAATAAATTGATCTCTCTTGCTGATGTTCATGTTAGAAAAGCAGACCTCCCTGGTTAAACAAAGGGGGGGGGATTCGAGGAACTCCTCTCAGGCTGCAGGACCGGATATTCAGCTAATCAAACTTGCATTTTCACTCATACTTTGTTTTTTAATCTTGAAAATTGATTCCCTTTTCAGTCATTTGCCTTTGTCCTCCTTTTCTCTCCTAGTGTTTCAGTTTTCTGCCTTCTGCCATTGTTTCCCCTTTTGTTTGTTTGAACAGATGGAAGAACAGACACCAATGATCTGATTTTAACTAAAATGGGGATTGATGTTCTTATAATCAAACAGATTGGCTAAATGGGAAAGCCACATTGCCTGTTTGTACTGTACGACTAGCTGCCACATGTAATGTTGCACAATGGGTTTGACAAACTGCACCGGATGACAAAAAAACAACACTGAATGGCTGAAAGGGAGAACTTCAATATCCATGTGTGATATTATTGCAGATCTTTGGGACCATCCCTGCAAACCATTGTACTCAAAACATGGAAAAAACAACCTTCAACATGGGAAAGTGCAATTGAACCAACATTAAAGTAGAAGAAGAATCCAAACTGGAAACTTGGACAAGATCACCAATGTACAAACAAACAAACACAGCAACATGGCGCTGCACACAGTGAACCATAAGCAGAATTACCTTGTCATCAATTCTGACTTTATGTAGTGTTTTACGTTGTATTTGTATTGCAAAATGTGCTGTGAGGTTGTAACTGCCATTGCTATTTCCATTCAGTTGATTAGTGCTGGGTGAAAGTCTTGGTGAGTTTACGAATCTTGTCTCCTTCCACACAAAACAACTTCACACACAACAGCTTTATGCTGTTGGCTGTGGTGGTTCACACTGTTACGCTCGGCACCCGTTTACACAGCTTTGTTGTATGTTATTTTAATGAGCAACAGCAAGCAAGACAGTCGACTTATTTTATATGCTGCTTCTGTTAGCCAATGGTGCTGTGGTAACTTGTTTGGTTTGGTTGTCTGTCTCTATGTGTCAGCCCTGTGATAGTCTGGTGACCTGTCCATGGTGTACCCCGCCTCTTGCTCAGTGTCAGCTGGGATAGGCTCCAGCCCGACCCCAAAAGAATAGGCGGTTACGGAAAATGATGAATGAATGATGAATTCCAACTTACAATGAATCATAGCATAATATCTCTGCACATTGAGTGTTCTTTTTACGCTTTGTACTGTAAACATCTGCTCATTCCTTGGACAATTTTGCACATTTCTGCAAAAATGACCACTTCTAAAAGAACTGTACACCTCATTCATTGTAAGTAAGATAAATACAAAGAGATTTAGAAAAAAGAAAAATTTATTGTACTCATATTTACTTTCTATACTTCTCTTTGCTTTAGGGCACATGGTCAAGACATCAGCTGACAGTTATTTTCATTGTCAACTAATCTGTCAGTTTCTTGGTAAATCGAATAATCATTTGGTTTATAAAATGTCAGAAAATAGTGTAAAATGTCCCTATCAGTTTCCCAACGTCCAAGGTAATGTCTTTATGTCTTGTTTTCCTTGTCCAAAACCCAAAGATATTTGATACAGAATAGAGGAAAGCACAAAATCTTCTTATCTGAGAGGCTGAAAACAGCATTTTCTGCCATTTTTTGCATGACAAATGTCTTTAATGATTGATTGTCAAAACGGTTGGTGATGATTTCTCTGTCGGACGATTAATTGATTTGTCGACTAATTGTTGCAACTCTATACAAAACCACTGGAACCTTCACTAATTGCTTTGAGTGCCTAAACTTCACTATAAAAAACAGTTAAATCATGCATTAGTCACTAAGGACATACTGCACTGCAAAAAAGGGTATTGTCAGAAAACAAGTGAAAGAAAAACATTTTTATCTATTGTGATATTTGAATTGTTTCATAAATTTAAAGTAATAACTGAGACAAAACAGTAACTCTCAAACAGGCTAAATTTCCTTGCAGTTCTCTTTCAAAATGTCCAAAGAGCATTTCCCTGCCTCTAAAAGCTCCCTTGAAACATTCCTCTGGACTGTCCTCTCCTCCTGGAAAAGTAACTTAAGGTGTCTGCAGGCTGTATGTAAAATAAATTGTTGCCAAGTTTCTAATTAAACTATGCATAACATAACAAATGGGTGGCCGACATGCAGTGATACTGCTGAGATTGTGCCTCTAGTCATGTGTGAACAGCATCGGTTCCATTAAAGGTCAGCTAACGTAATTATAACAGATTCAGTTTAGTTGTCTTGTTTTCTGTTTTAGAGCCATGTCAAATGATGGTGTAAATACAGAAATAATGAACAATAATTGAAAATATCACTTCATATTTAGTTAAGTTATTGAGCGTATTTGATGCAGGTCACTGATTCTGTTTTTACATGTTCGAAATGTGTCCGTATGTTCAAAAGTAAAACACTTTGTTAGTCATTTTTAACTGAAAAATGACAGTGGTTTGCTCTAGTGAGTAATATGTCTGGGCTTTAACTCTGATTCCATTCAGAAGGCGAAGTGAACGTCTGTGCTTAATATCTTGATTGAGCTCTTTGGTAAGCTAATAAAGCCTTTGCATGTTTTGTGGTTAAGAATTTATTCAATACATTGACGGCCATTTACAGCTATCGAGACCTTGTTGACCTTCTGTGTGCATGTGTGTGTGTGTGTGTGTGTGTGTGTGTGTGTGTGTGTGTGTGTGTCTGTTGGTATTGTATTTGCTCTTTTAAATGCATGGACTACTGTCATTGAGTTCCAAGTCCTTATTCACAGTGTGTGTTTTTTTTCCTTGAATAAACTTGTATAGTGTAAAGGAAATGTCTTCAATACATTGACCGGCTCTTTTGTCCCTTGAGTACTGAGCAAGTGTGTGTGTGTAATGTGCTGGGAAAGACGCTGTGTGTTTTTGCGAGTGTGTAATGTGTTTGCTCACCAGATCTGTGTGCCTTTTTTGTGTGTGTGTGTGTGTGTGTGTGTGTTTGTCTTTAAACCAACATCGCTGTGTGCTTAGGGGAAGTCTTTTCAGGACTTTGAGGCTCAACTATTTGTTAAAGAGGGAGGAAGCGATTAGCTGCCCGTTAACAAACCCCCTAACGAACCCCACTAATGAACCCTGAGGGCAGCTCTGGGACGGCCTCGGCATGCCACCGTAATTAGACTGGCAAATAAGAGCTCGTTATGCAAACGAGTTAGAGTTAATCTGCATATCTTTACCTGAGACACTCGCGTTGCACTGACAAATGTTTACCCAAAGGCAATGAGGAGGAAAAGAGGAGGGAGAGGAGAGGGGAAGGAGAAAGGGTGAGAGGAGACAAAGGTAGCAGGGACTGAACAACAACAAAGAGTTGAACAAGTTTAACGTACAATGCAGGATGTGTTGGTCACAGCCGTGTAGAAAAACAGTGGATGAGGGGATGAAAGGTAAAGAGAGGGATGGAAGCTGGAGACAGGACAGAAGTCAGGAGAAGAGAAAGAATGTTAATGCTTTGTACTTCTTGTTTACATTTCAGCCAATTTACCGCTTATCTTGCGTGATGGATCAGTTGGTGCAAAGGTACACACAAGCATCCTCGTACAAAGAAATTGTTTCTGGTTGATAGCTTGCCCAGATTCCCAGAGGAACAGTTCAGCACATCTTTTAAATTGTGATTACATTTTTGTAATCCTGTGCCTTGTGGAAATGCTCATTGATTGAGCAGGCGCCAGCACCCAACAAGAAACTGAAGAAACAGTGAAAGCAATGGTGTAAATATCGACAGGGCAACCCGTGCAGCACACCAGGGCCCAGAAGCTGTCAGGGGCCAATGTAGGAGGGAGATCCCTTGATGCTTGGAGAAATTGTGTTAGTTTGAGTCCTGGGCAGGCTGTTAGATTAGCGCTGATAAATTGTGAGCTTCAGCTGCTGATCAAAGTCTGGTTTTCAGGAAAGAGGGGACTCCTCTCAGTTGAAGAATGAAGAATGAGATGAAGTGGCAGCTTGTGGACTGCCGCTGTACCAGCCTGTGCAAACCCCATGGGGGGGTCTGATCGCAGACTGCCCTGACTCCCTGTCAAATCAGGAAACATTCTGTTGCTGCCATTACGTCGGCAAACGCAATGTTTTGTTTCAAGAAGAAAGAATATTTGCTCCAGGGCCAGTGAAAGCCTTCAATAATTTCCCCCACTTTCTTTTTCTTGATAAATTATTCAAGTTATTTTCTGCATAAAATTAAAGCTGCAAAGATTAATCGATTAGTTGTCAACTATTTAATCGATTGCCTCTCTAGCTTCTTCAGTGTGAATATTTTCTGGTGTCTTTACTCATCAATGATGGTAAACTGAATATCTTTGGATTGTGGACAAAACAAGACCTTTGAAGACATCATCTTAGGCTTTGGGGAACACACTGACATTTTTTTATTTTTTTCATAGATCAAACAACTAATCGATTAATGAAGAAGTAGTCAACAATTAAAATAATCTTTACTTGTACATTCTGTATAAAACTGCCAGACATGATTTGCCCCAGTACTGGTAAGAATCTAATAATAGCAAAGTTGTATTTGTCCTCCTCCTAGAATCAGAGGTGACTCAATGATAACTAACACCAAACGTCATGGTTGGGATCTGTTCAGCGACATGTAGCAGAGCTGCTTGACACCCAATCTACTCTGCAGCACTGTCTTTATGAGGTTGGACTGAAAGTTTCACTTCTTCTGTAGAACTGAACATGAGTCCTGTCCTGTACGGGGATGAGCTATGGTGTGCCGTGAAGCATGAGAGACTTGTTGTGATTGGTTCTTGGCTGAAGTGTGTATCGTCCTGGCAACGGTCTCCGGGGTTGATGGGTTTGACCTCTGTGTGGCAGCGGGGTTCCTGATGGATCACTCGCTACAGCCAACACACACCCAGTGGTCTGCTGCGGATATATAGATAGTGTATATACCGTTCTGTGAGTGGTGTCTTCTGCTCATGTGCAGGAAAGTTTCAGATGTCAGAGTGAGCTGAGTGTGTGTGTGTGTTTGAGTGTGTGTGTCAACTGATACTTATCGCCGTATTTTTGTGTAATCAGTCTTTCCGTTCTAGTAGGTCAAAGACTAAACCACCTTTGAGGAAAATAGTGTGTGAGATAGCGTGGTGTGTGTGTGTGTTTGAGAGAGTGAGTTGCTGACTGTGTGTGTGTTCATGCGTGTGTGTGTGTGTGTGTGTATGCGTATGCGTGTCTTTGGCTCATTAGTGCAGTGGTTCAGAGGCGATTATTTATCGTCATGTTGCCCAGCCTGCTGAGTTGTGGCACAGTCAGCAGCCATCTTTATTACACACACACACACACACACACACACACACACACACACACACACACACACACACACACACACACACACACACACACACACACACGGAGAGCTACAGGAGTTGTAGAAGTTATTACATGTCCCCCTGTGCTTTGTACACGCACACACACAAAGAATCATGTGAACACACACACCTTTATACCTTATCTTAAACCCCTTATGCCTTAACACAAACATACTCCCATGAACACACCTGCTATTGCACACACGCTCTCCTACCGGGACAGACGCACACACGCTTGCACAAACACACACACACACACACACACACACACCCTGGCTTGCTGTCTCTCTCTCCTCTACCCCTGACTTTGTCCCTGTGACCTTGGGCGAGTGTTGCCAGTGGCTGCTGCTGAGATTTCTGCGTAGGGGGTTGGAGGGCGGATGGAGAAAGGCTTGGCCAGGGATCACACAACTTTCATCCCTCTATCCATCCGTTTGTCCGGCTGATGAATGAGAGAAAAGTTTCTCCCCCCTCTGTTGACAGATGGCTGTGGAGTTTTCGGGGACTCATGAGGAGTTCATTTATAATGAAGCTCCTCTTTGGATTCCAGCTCGAAACAACATCATTTATTTTCAAATTGTGCGTAAATGCAGTTTTCAAAAAGTGACTATGACTGATCACAGACAAAGCAATTGTCCGACTTCCAATTTTTTTTCCGCATGCCTGCTGAACTACTGCTGCGTTTATTTTCCGCGAGATATAATTGAAAAACTCCCTCACGTTTTGGCCGTCTGATGTTACAAGGAAGAGTCTGGTAACTAGATAGTAATCATTATCATGCACAAGTCTGAGAAGTGGAGAGTACTGAGGAAGAAACTGAAACCAATAAACAGTTCAACTCTACATTTACGGAAAAGTAATGACAAAGACAGCAGATGCATAACCACTCTACAGTTGTCTGCATCGTCAGTTTATGAAATGAGTCACAGGAAGTAAAAGAGGATCTCATGATTATGCCTTCACACCGGCAGCTGCTTTCGTCAGACATGTATTGTTTTTGGGTTGTCTGTCTAACTGTCCGTGCCGTTCTCATGAACGCGATATCTCAAGAACACCTTAAGGGAATTCCTTCTAATTTGGCACAAACGTCCCACTTCCACTCAATAAGGAACTGATTAGAATCTGGTTAAGGTGAAGGTCACTGCGATGTTGCATCCATGTCATTTTTTAAATGCAAAATCTCAAGAACAACCTGAAGAAATGTCTTCAAATTTGGCACAAATGTCCACTTTTAGTCAAGGACAACCTAATTAGAATTTGATGGTCAAAGGTAAAGGTCACTGTGACCATGCATCCATCTCATTCTTGTGAACCCGATATCTCAAGAACATCTTTAGGGAATTTCTCGAATTTGGCACAAGCATCTACTTGGATTCAAGAATGAACTGATTTTGGTCTAGGGTGAAGGTCACAGCGACGTTGCAGTCGCATCATTATTTGAACATGATATATCAAGAACAGCCTGTGGGAATATCTTCAAATTTGGCACAAATGTCCCCTTTAAGTCAAAGACAACCTGATTAGAATTTGGTGGTCAAAGGTTAAGGTCAATGTGACTGTGTCCATCACATTCCCTTGAACACGTCATCTAAAGGACATCTTTAAGGGATTTCTTCGAGTTTGGTGCAAACACATACTTGGCCTCAAGAACGAATTGATTAGAATTTGGTAGTTGAAGGTCAAAGGTCAAAGGTCAAGGTCACTATGACCTCACTCAACATGTTTTTGGCTGTGATGTCTGGAGAGCATCCACATTTTCACAGACATGGCTGAAACTGTAACTGCGCTGGACGTGTATGCAGAGGTGTATCTGCAAGGCTATTGTCAAATCAAAAGGGATTCATTTTTAGACTGGCTGTAAATACACCATAACAAGATACGGATGGAAGACAAAAATGCTTAACAAAGGGATGAAGAAACCAGACAAATGCAGATGATTACACACAGGGCACATGGGGCTACTAAATGGTTTGAGAATTAAAATAGTGTAAATTATGTGCCATGACCTTTGTCACTGGATCTTTTACCAATTAAACTCCTTTGTGAGATTCTGGACCAATATGTAAGTGGGTGTTCAGACTGTAAATGGCAAGAGGAAAAAAAAAATCAAGGGTCTGCTTTGGTCTCTTCAAGTGGCCACAGATAACAACGAATTAGAATCCAAGGAGACCTGTTTGAGTTATTTAGAGGTTTAAGGTTTAATAGATGTTTAAAGTGGTGGCATTGCTTTTTACTACTGATAAAACGATCATTTTATCCTTCATTGCCCAACTCAAAAAATATGCAGTTCAAGTTACAGAATTGTCTATATGGAATGTGCCCTTGCATGTATTTAATTAGCCACTGTATTGCATGAAAAGTTGAGCCAAGTCAAGTTTAACTTTAAGGCAGAGAGATACTGCTTTTTTTTTTTTTTGCCACAACCCCAATGGCCAAATGGATACAGTATGAATGAGAAGCTGCATTTTTTTCATGCAGTGCTCTTGGCAGTGTGACCTTAAACATTGTTCTCCACAACCATCAGGCCCCAGATGATGAATATCTTTTGGGAGAATGTTGTTCCGTCCTCCCACAGAGTGCCAGAGACAGAGCAACATGATCCAACACATTCTCATTCTCAACTTGTCAAACAGTGATGCTTGTTTAGTGGCCTGTCACGTCAAAAAAAAATGTTGTGCAACGTACCCCTCCTGTGTCACTCGTAGATGTTTAGGGGCGGTGTGTCAGTGTCCCATGCTGTGACCTTTTTCTCTCTTTATACTACAGTTGTCACTGCCCATCTCATACCACCGCTATGGGGTGCCTCTCTGCGTCTGATGCTGACGGGCCACTGACCAAGTGTATTTGACAATTTGGAAGTGAGACTTGGTTGTCTTATACCTGCTTGTCATATTTTGATGCTTGGGCAGAAGCCCCTGCTTTTACCATAATGATGCTAAAGGCAGCCTTTTGCGTCATATCTTGATGCAGAAGGGGTGGATGGTAAGTCACAAGTCCACTCAAGTGACTAAGAAGCGTCCGATGGTCAGGTTTAGCCAAGAAAACTACTTGGTTAAGGTTAGTACAAATTGTGGATGGCAGTAATCATGTGAGTAGACTTCTATGACTAATGACTGATGTGACAAAAAAACTCAACTTTGACTTTTAGTCTCAAACGGGACACAAACACCCGTCTAATGTGTAAAGTCCTGTGCTTATTGGACCCATCCACCTCCCCACTGGCCCCCTTAACTGGACTTTGTCGCTCTTTATATGAGGTCTGTTGCTCTGAATGCCTAATAATGATGTGATTGGAGTTGTTTGAAAGCCTGGTGCATCTCAGGCAGATGTTAAAGGGTGAGAGTAAGTGAGGGACCCTACTGAGACAATTTATGCCATTTCCTTTTAATTGGATAATCATCCCCATAAAATATCACCACTACTACTGCGTTACTGCACAGACTTTTTGGCTTTAATGATAAAGTTTTATACACTGAAGTGATGAAGTGAAATCATGTTAAAGCTTTAGCGGAGCGCATGCAGAATAATTAAAGGCCACTGACTTCATAATGTTTTTGTGCCATATTAAAGTCTTGATGAATTCCTGAGTCAAATATGTGGAGCTACACATACACCAGCTCTAACAGATCTGCTGTCGGTGTGTCTGGCAGTATCTGTCCACAGTCACAGCCTTATAGCCCACACAGCTGCTGGCTGCCATTTTGAGAAACAGCTGACATTTGCCTTCCCTCTCCATCAGATACGTTACTGGGCACGGGCCTCTGACATTTCTGACTATGTGTGTCTGCGTGTGTGTATGCAAGTGTATGTGTGTGATGAGTTACTTGGGCATGCCCCCCTGACATTTTATTGGATGCTAATGGTATTCATTGCCATGGCAGCTGGAGGGGAGGCGGGCACGGCTGTCGGAGTGTAAATGGCGCCTGTCGCTAACCTGTAAGCGTGTGTGCATGTGTGTGTATGTTGTCGGGGAGGGGGAAGGTTGCTTTGACACACAGAATTGGATGGAGTCACCATTATGTGTGTGTGTGTGTGTGTGTGTGTATGTGTTTGTGGATCTTGTGTCTGTTGACAGAAGAATGTGTGTTTGCACTTTGCTAGGCTTCGTACCTTGAGTGTGAGTGTGGGCAGTCAGTGGTCTTCTGTCCTTGTGTGTGTGCGTGCGCGTGTGTCTGGAGGGGAGGGAGATAAAGGTGCCTGCTTTTTTCTGATAAGGACTCCTACCTCCACCTCTCTGTCACTACTGTTCTACCTCTCTCCTCTCCATCCTTCTACCATTTCCTTTCTATCTCTGTCTCTCTCTCAGTCTTTCTTTGTGTACCTCTTCCGACCATTCTTCCTGTCCTGTGTCCCTCTATTCTGCACTTTGGACGCCCCTGTGTTGGATGAAATGGAGATACAGTCGCCCAGGGCCCACTGAATATTTAACCAGACAAAAATAATTATATCATTTATAGGCTAATGGAAAAGAGATATATTTAGCTCTAAATAGGCTAGTTAAGTAAAAACAAAAAGGTCCTATTTAGCCAAGTTATGTAACTAAGCCCTGTTTCCACCAAACACTTTCGGTATGGTACCTTTGGAACGAAAAGTAACCCTTCAAACATGGTACCTAGACCCTGGGTGTGCTTAGCATTTCCACCGCAGACAGTACTCTTTCATGTGGGCGGAGTTGTTGTCACTCACTGCTCTGTCCAGCACTCACTGCATTTCCTCCTTTATCAGTCTGCACCTCATTTATCATCCACAGAACAGGGTTGCATGCCGACATTTTCAGAATAAAAACAGAACAGTGTCTGTCCCGATGGGATATTTAAAAATAGCCGCCTTGTGCATTTAGTCCTTATCAGGCAAGCTCAGGGGTTTAGTGTTGTTGGAGCCCACAGGAACAATGCTCTGCGATGCTTTTTTTCTCCGAGTGAGGATTTGAATATATGCAGCTCACATAATCCACATAATTAAACGCCTGAAGATCCACTCATTACTAAAAGTGTACATCACCCAAGAGAGACAATAAAAACATAAGTAGAATGGTCAAAGTTGTCACAGTGAAATTGAAGGTGTGTTGATTGATTCATGTCGTCAACTCATGCTTTGAGAAACATTCCAAGTTAATGTTCCACCTGAAAAGTTGCCGGCAGTCGGCCTAGTGAATTAAGTTATTTTTTCTCAGACTCCAGCTGCTGCGAGAGGCAGCAAAACATCTTTTCATTTTATAGTTACTGTTTAATAATATATGTAAAAACAGTGGTTACATGAGCCTCCAAACCAGCCACAACTCAGCCCTGAGCAGAGTGACCATCCTCTATTGACCAATCAACAGATTGCTCCACCTTTTGGTACCAGATCTGTGTGCTATAGGTACCCCAACAGAGGGGGGACCAAACATGGGGATGGTATGTCTTTGGAACCATCCACAACTTACTGAAACTACTTTTCACAGTGGAAACAAAAAAAAAAGTGACCCACACTGAACTGTACTGCACCGTACTGCTTGTGGGGCTTTATAGATGACGTAATTTACCCTAAAACAAAAAATCATAGCAGCAAAGAAAAATTCTTACGTGACATGGATAGAATTTGGGCGTTTTATTATAAAGGAGATGAAACACTGTAATTGTTTTTAGCAACAAAATAACTTTTAACAACACTCAGACTGTGAAACGGCATTGTACAAAACATGTTTCTTTCTTTCCTGTTTCTTTGTTTACCTATTCTACTTCTTTTCTAGCTCTTTTTTTTTAAAGTCTTTTGTTTGATACAGAACTTAATTTAACAGAAAAACTATCTGCAACAGCTGTTTATTGTTGGTGAAACAAATCAGCATCTGTTTAATATTTATTTGGACAGCTGTGTTGGAAACAATTAGTTTCATCCAGTGTTCAAAATTAACTTCTTGGCGACCTGTTGAGGACTGGTCACCTGGTAAAAAAAAAAAAAAAAATTGCCAAGAAAGTAATCAGTTTTCTAGCGATATATGTTTTAAATGTGCAGATGTCATTCTACCTGTCAGGGTCTCACACACATCATGTTTGTTGTGGCCTGCCACCATACTAGCATTTGCCGCCATGTATTAATCTTCTATTTTCTTTAGCTGGACCATTTGTTAGGAGCATAAATACCATTTGGCTATTAAGAGCACCGCACTCTCAGAGAGCACTCTGGGCACAGATGGAGCAGCAGGATGCCTGTTGCAGTGAAAGTGAAACTTAACGGTTTGTTAATTCATATTGAAAAGGTATACTCTATTTCTTAGAACAACAGCGCTCTCATTGAAGTGTTGCCCAGTGTTTTTCCAACCTACTTTAGATGAAACCAACTGCATTCCCATGAAAAATTTCACTCACCTCTACAGCAGCCACTCTTCTAATGTAATCCCTTGATCTGATCGGCTCTGCTTGATCCGACCACAAACTGATCAACCTGTTAAAAAACACTCAAAGAGTTCCTCCTGCTCTCCACATAATGATGAACAATACACTCTCGTCATCAGCTACCACCACACAAAGATTCTAATTCGGTGAGGACCACTGCCTGTGACTGATTTTATATCTATCCCTTAACCCCAAATCTGCCACATGGGAACATTACATTTCCACTAATTGTTGACAGTAGGGTATGACAGTGATTTTTAAAAAGGCAGGTTTTCTAAAACTGAGCTATTTAAGTGTTAACTGTCTTAAAAAAGTACCTGCCACGGTGAAGTGCTTCACCATCTGGCTTTCTCTGCTGTTAAAGGACAGAAAATGGCTCTAATTACAATATTGTCACACTTTGCTGATCTCCATAAGGAAAATGTTTCTCTCTTTTCCCTCAGAGGTCAGGATCAGCTGTAGTAACAGCTGATAAGGATTCAGTTAGAGATCTCAGCCAGGCAGGAGGGTTGGAGCCCTCCACTTTAAAGAAGGTCCCTCTGCTCGCCCCTCCATCCTGGTAATAACTGTAAATCTGACACACGTATAGATAGACCGGTGAGGGATTAGCCTGTAAGTGGTGCTCTGCAGGAAACCAGACGGAGCCTGTGGCTCTATGGTCTGATCTCACTTTTTGCACAATCTTCTCTCTTTCCAGCCCGTTCTGATTCCGAGAGCGTCAAATACAGCAGCTTGGTCCAGTGGCCGTCGGCGACTGATTCCAATGCACAAGGCGCCCTTTTTGCATCCAAATGAGATACATGGAGCTGTCGGCTAACTCCAATGTAAATCCATATCTGGCAATGACGTAGTGTAAAGAGGGAGACAGTCCGAGAAGAGCAGGAGGGAGGGGTCATGGATGGGCCACAAAATTTCACCCAGGAAACATTAGTTGTGTCCAATGTGAAAACTAGAGCTGCTCCCTAATAGTCGACCAAATCTCCAAAAAAAATGAAAGTGAAACTCTATTAAGAGAATTTAATTTGAAAGGACAGAAACAGGAAGTGTCCACGCTCAGCAGTCAGACAGGAGTCAGGTTAATTTCCAGGGCTGGTACCTGCGGTTATTCCACAGGCTAGTTAATAACATGTCGGGCAGGAAATCTAAAGTGTGGGATCATTTTGAGAAGGTGAAGGACGAACCCAAGGTGATATGTAAACTCATCTTCATTGGTCGACTACAAACATGACGTATCATCTGAAACATGGAAGTAGCTACATGCCCATTAGCCCATAGCGTCATTAACAGGCGGCTCGCTCAGTGTGTGACGTGCACTTGTAGATAAAATATAGGCCTATATTAATGAAGGTTCATTAGTACGGTTTGTATTTCTCTGTAATGTAGCACAGTGTTAACAATGTTACTGATACTATTCTTTCTCACACCTTCAACTCAAACCATTGTGTTGCCCCGCCCAAAACGTATATAATTTAATAACTAAATTAATATCGTAAACATGTGGCCCGAAATGATGACTATTGGCTGACTAGGAAGATCCTTAGTCGGGGGGCAGCCATAGTGTTCTGCTTACTTATGTAAGTGAAGTTCTGTAACAAGCATACTTAATCAAGATCTTTTTTTCTAAACCTACCCAAGTAGTTTTATAACTTGAATCTAAACTAGTGTTGGTGATGAAATCTACATTTCCTGTGATCATGAAAGTTGAAACATTTCCTCTGATTTAAACAATCTGTCAAATTTCACCTTTCACCTCTCTTTCCCCCTGTTCACCCGCTCTAACTACAGTTCACTGCCTCCCTCTTCTGCGTTGTTGTACCCCCCCCCCCCCCCTTTCCTCTGTTGGACATCTGTTCATTCTCTGCTCATCGCTGGAGGAGAGGAGGATCCCTCCATATGCACCTCCCCTCTTCCCTCCTCTGTCTCCTGCCCTACATACAGTATTCTTCCCTTTCAGTTCGCTCACTGTTTATACTTTTATTCCTCCGCATTTATGTACCATCCCTCACACCCACCTTTGGCTTTGTCTCGCTGTGACTTTCCTCTATCATCCTGTCGATGGGGTTCACATCTGTTTTCCTCTCTGTCTTCAGAGCGTCACTCTTTCTTTATCTCTCTGTATTCCATTCCTTCCTTTCTCTGCCTGTCCCTTTCAACTGTTTATATCCATTCCTCTGTCTCCTTTTCTCTCTCCCAGCTGGCTGTTTAAGAACTGTTTGCCATCTGATGTTCCTATGAGAGGTAATTAAAGCCTGAATCACAGACTGTGTGTGTGTGTGTGTGTGTGTGTGTGTGTGTGTGTGTGTGTGTGTGTGTGTGTGTGTGTGTGTGTGGGTAGAAATGGATTAATTTCATAACAGTTTTCTCCCGGCTAGCTGGAGAACTTTTGGGAGAACCCCAAACCACCACTACCGTCACACAACCGTTCTATCAAGGGCTTTTCAGGTGTCATATCACACCTGAACTACTCATTATCCTTTCAAATGAAGTTGTTTTTAGTCTGCTTGTCAGTGCACTTCTAAGTACATGTACGTATATTAATCAGTAGACAAATTGTTTATATAAGATGCTGTTATGAAAGCAGCTTCGTAACTGGTTAATCAGTCATTAGGGCTTTCAAAGCTGTTTCAGTGAAGATAATTAGATACGGAGTTCAAGGTCCAATGTGTGGGATTTAGGTGCATGTACTGGCAAATATAATATAATAACTTCTTTAAGTATAATCACCTGAAAATAAGAATCGTCATGTTTTCATTAACTCAGAATAAGCCATTTACATCTACATAGGGAGCGGGTTCTCATCCACGGAGTCCACCATGTTGCTGCACCATGTTTCTATGGCAGCCCAGAACAGACAAAACAAACATCGGCTGGCATTTTCATCTTCATATTGGCTACTTTAGTCCACAGCCCAGAAACTGCTTTATTCAGTGTTTCTACCGGTTTAAATCACCAGGTCCAAGAGGCCTCTCCAATTTCCTGAACTTGTGGATCTTTAGTTATAAAAGATAAAAGGTGAAAACATATTAGCAGGTGCTGGGCTAGCGGCCCATCTCTGACATGCCAAACAGCGTTGGAGAGACACTGATTTGTAACGTACACGACTTTATTCAGTATTTTTACCGGTTTAAACCGCTGAGTCTGTTTGTTTTGTTTTCTGCGGATAATTCAGCTCACGGTCAGCACGTCCTGAATGTATGGATCGGTCATAAGGTGAGCACACATTAGCAGGTGCTGGGTGTGATATGCTGAACAATGTCAGGAAAGCACTGTTTTGTTATATGAAACTGCTTTATTCAGAGTTTGTATGATTGAGTTAATCATCTCGGGCCGTATTCACAAACATCCTCAGAGAGCTCTTAACTTAGCCTAAAAACTTAGTAAGGTCTCCTAGCTTAGGATTGATTATTTAGGAAAGTTCTCAGAGCAACTCTAAACAAGGAAGGGATAGAAACTTCTACCTTAGTGCAGAGGTGTGGTTGACCCTGTTGCTAGGTGTGATGCTTGCTTTTATAACCGGTGTGATTGGTTGTCACAGGCACACCCTTTTGTGAGCCTGCAGGGTGTGAACACACCGTGCTGACTGTAGAAGTGCTCTCATTGTTAGTGTGATCACTCTGCTGATGGAAGGTTGAGTCAGACTCAAGTCATCACTGCTGCACTGTGGCATTTTTCCAGTTTTCCAAATATCTTAATGTTGTGATCACTTTATTACTGGCGTTATAGCGTAAGGTGGGAAATGTGTATGTGTATCCCTAATGAAATCAACCACACATATTATCCCTGCACGGTCTAATCTGTAGCCTTTCATTTACTCACTGTCATTCAACGTTTGAAGGGTATTTCTCTAACCTTTTTGTGTTTCTACCATTTTCTTCTCTCCTTAAGAAACTCTTGAGTCTTTTAAAAGTCCTCCTCCCTGCTGCTAAGAGTTTTTCACCTCAGGAGCTCTTTTAAGGTCTAAGATGCTTTGTGAATAACTTCTATTTTAACAAGGACCTCGTCTTTAAGGGGAAATTCTTAGCAATTTCTTAAAATATCGTCACTAGGAGCAACTCTTTGTTCTAGGAAGCTTTGTGAATACGGCCCCTGGTCCATTTGTTTTGGACAGGATGAGACCTTTGTGTATAATTCAGCTCCCAGTGAAAACCTCTTGAACCATGAACACTGAAGGATGTCTAACCGAGATAGGTTTCAGCTGGTTGCAACCTGCAATCCTCACTGCTAGATGCAACTCAATCCCCCTAAATCTTACACACTGTTTCTTTAAGATGTTACCTGAATGAATGATTTTATTTTATGGATCAATGCCATGTTGCCCCCTCGGGCCGAGACACTTATGCCAGAGCTGCCTCTTGTAGTAATACATTAATTTCACTGGATTACAAGCAACAGCTGCATTATTTCTAAACTATAAACACCCCCAAAACTCCGCCAGTGTGTAGCAGCTATACAGCGGAAAGGCTCCAATAACGCAGCTGTAGTTACGAATATTGGCTTCAGGCTGCACTTAAGGAACAAACATCAGAGGCTGCATCCAATTCTTATGTGTGGCTGTCATCTTTTCTTCTCTGTCTGCCTGTTTCTATTCATCTCTGCCTCTCCTTGTCTTTATTTCTCTGTATCTCCCCATCTCTGCTGCTCTCTCTTGTCTCCCACTTGTTTTCTTGTTTTCTCACTCGCTTGTCTTTCTGTCATTAGTTCCATTTCAGCCACACCCACACAGCTCCTCTCCTCATCCATCACTCCCCAGCGCTGGTTTTCTTCCCGTGTGTGTGTGTGTGTGTGTGAGACATTGAGTCAGAGGAAGATAGAGTGAGACAGAGTGTGTCTGTGTTTTGTTGTTGCCTTTTGTGTTTCATCTGTTTTATGGGCGTTTTGTGTTTACTTTGAAATGAGACTGAGGGAGGAAGAAAAACCGAGACAATCGTGTGAAGTGTGGGCTCCCCCCGGAAGGCTGCCCGATGGACTCCAAATGCAAAATTTATTCAACTTCTTCATTATTTACTATGAGTTGACACAAGTTAAACACAAGTTAACAAGCTAATAAATGAGCGTTATGCACCCTTCTTTAACTCTCATTCTTTATTTATCCTGCGATGCTTAAAAGAGCACTTTTGGTAACGCGGCACTTCACATTCATTCAATTACACATGTTCACACCTGGGAGCTGCCCGGTGCTGCGGCAGCCTTTGACTGTTCACCACGGAGCAGCTCCAGTGGAGCCACTGGGGGTTAATTGCTCAGCTGAATGATTCATTTAATTGTTCAGGCAGGTAGAGAGTGTTTCCCACTCCGCTTCCTACATTCAAGCTTTAGAACAACTGCAATTTGATATGTGTTTTTTTTTTTTTTTTGTATACAATTTTCTATTATCAAATCAAGTTATATGGCTTGACCCATTAATTTAAGCTGACCTTCAACTTAAACTGATTTGTTTTTTTGTAGTTGGTACCAGATGTGGAGCACTGTATCAGTTTACCATTTTGATGTTGGCCTTTTAGTGAAAAGTTTGTTGTAGCAGATCAGATGTTTCCCCCTCTGCCTCCTCTGCCTCTGTGATGCACACCCAAGTTAATTTAATATGCTGAAGTATTGATTCCAAGAGGATAGTATATAATTTTATTTTTGTGGAAGTCAATAGTCCATGTAGAGGACTCATGGCACCCTTGTGCAATATCGTTTGAATATGGGGATAATGGCACACATTTCCAGACATTTTCAGTCCGTCCTGGAGCAGCACTTATATGGCATTTTAGGAGCAAATGCTTCTGGGGACTACCTGAAAGGAGCTACTCTCAGGGGAGCTCCCTGCTGGGAACTATATACCTTCAAAGGGCTGTTCTTGGCTTCTGCACCCCAGTAGGAATGCTGAGGTGATGTAAACCAGCTACTCAAGATTCTTATGTATTTTGCTTTCACATTCATGTGGTATTTCTCTGGTCACATACGCTCAGGAAAGCCTGGACGTCACTGTTGGTCCATTTGGCTGTGTTTTCTTTAACTTTGTGTTGTCAGTGTTTGTGTTTCGCATTGTCTGTTGTTGACATGACTAATGGGTTTTTAAAAATGGAGGTTGCTGGTGCTGCACTGGCTCATGAGTTCGACCAGTTGCCATACACTTACACCACTCAAGGTTGAGCAGGGAGAGTACGGACTTCAAGTCCCTCGAAACGGGGCTCTTTAAACTGTGATCGTTAGCCCTTGTGGTGTAGACACAGTAAAAAGGGGGCTTTGTCTTCCCCTCAGTTGTTCACATTAAAAATGAGAGCGATAGTTGAGCCAAGAGTGAACATTTACCTTTTTGCCAGCAGATAAGAGTGTACACAGCTCTGCTTTTTTTGTCTGGTGTGTCAAATTCAATGTCATGGACAGGCTGGAAAACAGGTTAGTAAACAGTCGAGAGCAGCATGGAAGCGTTACGTTGGTTACTTCTTTTTTATATCTCGTAACTATTCAGTCTCTCTTAAGCTTGGTACTGACTATATTTGGAATGATGCTCGAGCGCTGCTTGGGCGGAGATAGATGGTATTTGGATACACAAAATTAGCGCATGGCTTCCAAATTTCCATCACTGCCAACTGAAGCCGATCGTAGCCGGAGCTGATAGACCAAGTCATTTGTCCCGGGGGGTGAAAGCCGATTGTAACCTTTCCCGTTAAATACAAAAGCCAGATGTTTCATTTGCTCTAATCATTCCTTAACGGTAAGCACAGTTGCAGTGTGGTTGCAAAAAGAAAGAATTTATAGAGCTAAATGTTTGAATCCACATGTTCAGTGTGGGTTTGAGTGGTGTATACTTGCTGGATTTGTTGTGACATT
Source organism: Epinephelus awoara (assembly GCA_035609425.1). NCBI lineage: Eukaryota > Metazoa > Chordata > Actinopteri > Perciformes > Serranidae > Epinephelus > Epinephelus awoara. The sequence goes on along the minus strand of CM069302.1, from coordinate 11,638,553 downwards.
TACATTTTACTTTGCATTTTGGTTAGAATGCGGTGCATTGATTATTAAGTATTAATGTATTGATGCTCTCTGATATCATGAGCCTAAGTGAGCAATCAGCTGGCATGCCTAGCTATTCATTAGCTTTCTCCGCACCTCAGGCTGCTCCTGATGGTGGTCTTAAAATAAAAGTGAAAGCTTGAAACGGCAAACCCTTGCACCTTTTTTGGAGTGTAACTGGTCATATGTTGTGAATATTAGCAGCTCCTCTGATATTAAGTATCTGCCCAATTAAAATGTGTTTTCTGTTTTCTTAATCTTTATTTTTGCTCTAAGACAAGAGTGCTGTTGTTTAATTACATGAAGTTTTGTTTCAAAGAAAGATGGTATTATCACTGGTTGTTGTGCACTATCTGAAAAAGCAAGCAACCTCCAATTAAGTGCCCACTGTGGTGCAGAGTAGAGTCCAAGATTTTCTTTGCCAAGATACAAATGTGCTACTAGGTCTCAACCACAATGTGCCCAGTATCTTCTTCTCCACACAAGAAACTACACAAACAAAATCAGAATGCAGAGACTGTATGACAGAGACCCAAGGTGTGTAGGAAAGGTACCTGTGAAAGAGGGGCACACAGGGAGAGTGGGTTACACTTGTATTGCAACATTTTGATTGGGCTTTGAGTATGCATGATGATGACAATGATGCTGCTGGAGGCTTTCTCTCGCTGCAGAGAGTAGAATTCGGGGTTGAATCACTGTGTTCTTGTGGGATTTTGGTATATAAATATTAAAGTTTTAAAGATGCACAAAATTGTGGCAACTGTCAGCCGCAATTTGTCGAGCCCCAGTTGGTAACAGTTTAAAATCGATAACAATTGGCATGCATGGAGGGAGGAAAAGAAGAGAAGCTGCAGGGAAGGAGGCAGGCAGGAAGGGAAAAAAGAAGAGAAGGGAAAAAAGTGGACAGAATATTTGGATTTTAAGTGAAAATACAAAACAGTGCAGGCTTGAATAAATAAAAAAGTCAGGGACAGAGGAAAGCAGGAGATGAGAGGAGAGGAGAGGCGAACAGCAAAGATCGCAGTTTTATCGATTGGAGGTTCCTGTATTTGTTGGCAATGTTTGAGGATTAAAACGCCTTTGTATCTACAAGGAGACAGGGAGATAAAGCTGCCAACTGTACAGACATCATGATATGAGAGTGGGAGAGAGAAGACAGTGAGAAACAGAAAAAGGAGATAGGAATGGACGTGGTAAAAAAAAAAGTGTACAGAGGAGAAAAAGGGGAGGAGGGGGAGGGAGAGGAGAAAATACAGAGGATGAGAAAGAGGTGGAACAGTGGAAATGCAAAGACAAGAATATGAAAAAAGAGGAGGGAAGGAGAGAGGAGGGAAATAGAAGACTTGTTTGCCTGCTAACTTAAAGTTTTAACAGACACAAGCTCACACTCCCTGTCATTTTCTCTATTGTTACTCTGTGTAAGCTCCCAATGTGGACCTGCCCAACCTTTCCCTATCTTTTAGGAATGCACACACTCACAGCCACTTTATAAGGTACATCTTGGTAGTACAAGGTTGGACCCCTTATGCCTTCAGAACTGCCTTGATTCTTGGTGGCATAGATTCAAGAAGGCGCTGGAAACATTCCTCAGAGATTTTGGTCCACATTGACATGATGACATCACACAGTTCATCCATGATGAGAATCTCCCGTTCCACCACATCCCAAAGGTGCTCTGTTGGACTGAGATCTGGTGACTGTGGAGGCCATCAGTTGGTACTAAGAAAATCTCCCCCACACCATTACACCACCACCAGCAGCCTGAACCATTGATACAAGGCAGGATGGATCCATGCTTTCATGTTTTTTAAATTCTGACCCTACCATCTGAATGTGGCAGCAGAAATCCAGACTCATCAGACCAGGCAACGTTTTTCCAATCTTCTATTGTCCAGTTTTGGTGAGCCTGTGTGAACTGTAGCCTCAGTTTCCTGTTGTTAGCTGACAGGAGTGGCACCTGATGTGGTCTTCTGCTGCTGTAGCCCATCTGCTTCAAGGTTGGACGTGTTGTTGGTTCAGAGATGGTCTTCTGCAGACCTTGGTTGTAACCAGTGGTTATTTGAGTTACTGTTGCCTTGAACATGTCTGGCCATTCTCCTCTGACCTCTGACCTCTGGCATCAACAAGGCATTTTCACCCAGAGAACTGCTGCTCACTGGATATTTTCTCTCTTTGGGACCATCCTTTGTAGAGATGGTTGTGTGTAAAAAAAATCCCAGTAGATCAGCAGTTTCTGACAGCCCAGCCTGTCTGGCACCAACAACCATGCCACATTCAAAGTCAGTTAAATCACCTTTCTTCTGCATTCTGCTGCTCGGTATGAACTTCAGCAGGTCGTCTTGACCATGTCTACATGCCTAAATGCATTGAGCTGCTGCCACGTGATTGACTGTTAAGCTGTTTGCATTAATGAGCAGTTTAACAGGTGTACCTAATAAAGTGGACAGTGAGTGCAGTTCAAAATTTGGTGCAAACAGTGTTTAAAAAGCACTACTGTATTCCGTTGTAGCCAGCCAGCTAATAAATTATTTCTCAGTAAAACATGACTGGCAATATGCACTAAAACAAAGGAAGAAGAAAAATCCCTGTTAAGTTCATGATGCAGGAGAAAACCCAGCTCGGTAAAGTCTCTTGACTTACACATTGCAGAATACAGCAGATTTTTGACAGAAAACTTTTGACAGTAGGGCAAAGGTAAACTAACTTAAACTGTCCAGACTACAATCACAGACTCTGACGGTGAAGTAAACAGACAGACAGGCAGACTTGACTGAGGTGATGTTAATTAACAAGGTGGTGTCGAGACTCAGCCACAGGAACAGATGGGAACAATGACAGGAAAATTAACTGGAGTCTTCTGTTGGCCATCAGACTACACCAGCAGGGATCCTGCCCCAGCAGTGTGAGCCAGGGTGAGCACCACGGACAGCTCCCCCATCCCTGGCGGTCCCAGGATCAGCACCCTGGACAGCGGTCGTGACACACTTTAGTGCAGAAAGTTATAAATGATTCACCTGAGCTGTACAGGAGTGCAGGGGAGGTATTTATAGAGACTATAGGCTCATTAGATGACATCAAATAAAATGTTTTATTTCTTAGCATTGTATTTTTAGAGAAGTAATTTTGATTTATGATGCTCAGATGCCTCTGGAAAGATAAAACCATATCAAATTTAGAAAAGAAATGGTTGCATATCAACTTTAAACCAATGCAGAGTAGAAAATTGTATTGATAATAGTTTCTTTCGTTTTCTCTGCAGTCTCTTTAATGCATTTTATTTCACTGTGCTTCAGAAACAATTCATTCTGATATTTCTTTCAGTTGTGGGAGCAGATATAATGCAATGTGTACGGTTCAGAATACAAAAGAGTACTTTTGATTGAAGACCAAGCCGCAGCCTCTGGAGCTGAAAAATGAAGCCAACGTGCAGGGACAATAACTGCAGTTCCTCAAATGGCCACTTGAGGGTGGCTCCAAAAGCAAGCTGATACTCATAGACACCCATGTTGAAATACTTTACAGCAGAAACAAGCATGTTTACAGCCTGGTACAAAAAACTAGTTTGGTCTCTATAGCTTATTTCAACATTCACAACTGAACAGGGTAGAATTTTTTTAATAGAACTCACCCATTTACATTTTATTAAAGTTGAAAGTTAAGCATATTGTGACGTGTTGCTACAGTTTATAGCCCTTTGTACACAGAGATAGCACTGTAGAGCCGATACGAAGTCCTTTTTCATGCTGCCTTTGCATTTTTACACAGAGCCAAACAATGGTGGCATCATGCTGATGTGTGATTTTACACAGCAGGCCCACATCGCGGAAACAAAGAGGCGTGACAGGCGTAACAAGTGACGCAACACAGTCATAACATGGCAATAACAACCATTTACCCTCCTTGTTTTATGGTGGCTGATCTCGTCAAAGACCTCATTGTTTTTCCAATTTACAGACATTTTCGCTTGCTCTTCTTCTTTGAATTAACTGCTAACAGCTATTTTGTGAATCTCCGTTTATACAGACATTGTTTTGGCACTGTTACTTCCTCTGTTCCCAGCTCAGAGGCAAGACAGCTCTGTCCCCCCCATTCCATGATCGTACCTATTTATACAACATGGCAAAGTGGCACAATTACCGCTGTGAACAGGCAGAGTAAAAGGGGCTAATGACTCATTTTCACCCCTTGCTCCCCATAGCTTCACCATCTTGTCCAAATATGTTCACTTCTGGCCACTACAAAAACAAGATTGTGATGGCTGAAATGAATGTAAGTAAATATAAAGTGGATTAGGGTTGAGGTTGGCATGGATTTGTTTGCTCAGTACACAATATTTTCCAAATGTCCATTATAAGTCAGTATATGTGTCTCTTCTACTACTTAATCACATTTTTAAACACATCATCTGCAGCTTAACAGTGTGGAGTCCCCCAAGGTTTAATCCTGGGTCCACTTCTGTTATATATATATATATATATATATATATATATATATATATACTTATTAACTGTTCCAAATGTTTGACAGATTTCCTTTTATTTCAAACACAGTCGATAGCGGAGCTGCACTTCACAGCATGCATCAAGGATGTTTGGTCTATTCACAAGAGAGAGTGAACCGATTTACGCTGCAAAACTATAGCACAGCCTGCTTTTTTCATTAACTTATCTTTTACCTTTGGACAGCAGCTGATGAATCTACAGGCTTTTAACATCAAGCATTCTACCTGAGTTTCTGTTTTAACCATTAAGAAGCACTTTGTGACTTTCTTGAGAGGTACTCCTGCCTTGCTTTCTTGCTGAAGTGAGATCAAAAGCTCGCATTGTCTTCGGCTAGAATTGCTATTGAACTCTTTTTTAGACGATATTATTTAGTTTGTCTTTAGATATTGAAGTGGGCTGTAACAGATGAGGAAAATCCCTTAGTGACATTATCATAGCATTGTATCAATCTTAAAATGTGTGGCATAAAGCTGCAAAACTATAACTGCATGGCAGATTTGGTGCCTTTTGTAGAAACGCAATGATTTGTATACTATTTGCCTAAAGTCTCTGAAACTACAGAGTGACTCAGGCAGGGGGAGATGAAGAAGAGGATAAAGTGAGAAGAGAGCAAAGGGAAGAAGGAATGCGAGGAACGGAAGGAAGGGAGAATGAGATTAAGTGAGAGGGGGAAAAAAAAATTCGAGAGATGCGCTCAAGAATCGTGCGAGTGATATTAGCCAGGGTGAAAGTGAGGACAAGTACTTTTTCTTTCTACCCTTCTGTCGTTTAGTTGGCAGAGCAGCTCCTCTGATTGTTCCAGTTTGGCAGTATCACTTTGTACTCAACCTCTCTTTTTCACTTTCTCTCCAAGTTAATGTGGAAAAATAAAAGAGCACTTAGTGGTTGAAATTTATGACCTGACGAGAAAACACTTTTTTTTTAAGGTTGCATGCTGTTTCTGTGCATAGAAAGAGATTGGTGCCAGTGGGAATAGTATTACATAATCATTTTTAAAATATGAAATTGTATGTGTGAGTTTGTAGAACTTAGCTAAAGATTTTTTTCCCCACACTGTTGGACGCTGTCATATCAGTTCAGATTAACACATGGAATAGAATGTGCGCGTTAGTAGTGCTCAGATTTAATTTTGAAATCTACCCTGACATCGTTTGGGTTGAGCTTGGCAGATTCAGCGTAATATCACTCAAATGATGCCTCTGTTGATTAACTGTCCGTCTGTTTATGAACCTAATTATTCCCTTTTCATGAAGAGCAATCAGAAAAGACGTGACCCAAAACCGCTCATCACAATGGCTGTGACTCTTGACCCTGGCTGCTTTCTGCTCGACCATGTGGTGCCATCATATACTTGCATGTCACACCATTTGCACTGCATTGCATTTGCAAGTCAAATGATCAAAGTCATAGGTAACACAAAGTGAAATGCTGCGGGAGTATTTCACACTGTAGTTGCAGATAAAGATGGCTGCAGGATGGGAGGTTATCGTCTTAATGGCTATCACCTCAGACTTCCTGCCTGTTTTATTTTTTGCTGAACTTCAGACATTTTTTTGTAGATGTATACAGTATGTACTGTGTGTGTGCATGAGTGTGTGTGTGTGTGTGTACTTTTGACCTCTCCAGTGATTAACATGTTGTGCCTGTACTCTCAGAGGGGTGTTGAGATCCTGTGTGTGTATGCGAGTACGTAGTGGAGTACCATCGCAGGGCGCGCTGCTGAGGGAACAGCTGTCAAGGGAGGGGCACGGGTAATGATGCCCATGCATCACTGCGTGTGTGTGTGTGTGTGTGCGCGCGCGCATGCATGCGTGTGTGTGTGTGTGTGTGATGATTTGGAAACGATGTCTGCTCATACGTCATTCTTCCACGTCTGTCTGTAAGCTGCTGGGTGCCTCCAGACGTGTGTGTACTCTGTGTGTGTGTGTGTGTTTGCTAGCCTTGAGTCTGACAGTCTGTCAGAAAAGCTTTCTAATTGTGGTTAAAAGATGGCAGGCCAGAGTCAGCCTAATTTATCATTCACCTAGTACACACAGAGACACTGACACACACACACACACATGCACACGCACTCACACAAAAGTAGGTTATGTGATTTGGCAGGTTTCTTTGAAGTTATCAGACATCACACTGGTGTCTGAGGTGACTGAGTTATATTGAAACACACTATGTGTATGCAAATTAGTATTTATCTATACAATTTCATGAGGTTTCTATTTTTTCTTGACAGGAAAAAGATAATAAAGGATGGAGGCAGGGGAGGAAGGAGAGAGGTAACAAGGAAAGGATGTAGGGGAGAGTAGGGAAAGGGTGGAAAAAGCAACAAAATGGACAGGAGTAGTGAAAAAGGGTGAGAGAAAGCCAAATATGGAATGAATTCCAAGAATATTAAGGAAAGAGGAAGGCAGGAAAGAGTAAGGAAGAGAAGTTAAATAAGAGGTGGAAGAGAGGAAGTAGTGAAAAAAGGAAAAAAAGAGGAAAAATGAGGAGAAAGGTGCAAAGTAGGAACGGACAGATAAGAGCGCGATGAGAAGCATGAACTGAAGTAGAGAAAAAGAATGGAATGAAGGAAGAGGAAAGAAAGGAAAGGCAGCAGAAGGAGAGAAAGTGTGTTCATCTGTGTTGGCAGCCTGGCAGCCCGCAGTATAAAAAGACCTTCTAACCCGTTCTTTCACTCTTTCGTCCTCCCACCCTCCTTCCGTTTCACTGGTTTGTCCCCTTATTTCTCCTCCGCTCTGTTTCGGCCCTGTTGCTTTATTTGTGTCATTATGCAGTCATGTCTGCTCGTGTCTGTGTAGTCGCGGCCTGTTCATATGTATTAGTTCATGCATTTTTTCCATGTTGGTATTTTCATGATGTTTTATGCATGTGTGTCTTTTGCATGTGCCTGAATTGAATATTGATACGCTGGTGGAAAAAAATCTTTAAAGTGATTTTTAGAGAAGCGACACAAATGCGTTTCACTATCTCAGTCTCGCACTTCCCCTGCTGCATCCAAATCAAACTCAGTTTCCTGCCTAAAATGGGTATCACACACACACACACACACACACACACACACACACACACACACACACACACACACACCGGAACACATGCATAAGCTCGCAGATACACAGATAGCCAGTTTGTGTCTATGGGTCATCGCTCCACCATGGGTCAAGATTAAAGGATTTTCTCACAGGAGTGTTGCTCATCCCCTGGCAGGGAGGAGGAGAGAGACAGAGAGGTTTATGGAAGGGTTACTTTAAAGTCCAGACAGTAGAGAGATCCACAGGCCTGTCTGGGTACCTGCTGGGGACAGCTAACTAATGACACTACCTGTCTGTCTTAATCACCGCTAGTAATAAAGTTACAGTGGAGACATGGAAATATGTCCTGAGGTGACATCACTGCACAGTGTAGCCTGATGGCTATTAGTCTGGGTCGCGTCATTATAGGACAGTGGCGCCTCCAAGGGGGGGCCAGGGGGGGGCATACAACTGCTGCCCCCCTCACGAAAAATAGGAGGAGGCTGACATTTTTGGCTTCACGAGACACGCTCATTTTTTAAGCTAAAGTGAAAGTAGCGGTATCGACCTGAGGCCATAAGATACTGGAATGAATATGGGTTCTATACATGGGCAGAAATTGAGACAATGGGCCCCTGGGCACAGATATGCAAAGGGCCTCACCACCTCACCTACACACAAACATATGTATGTATACATCCAGCCACCCCCATTAAAATTTTCTGGGGGTGCTACTGTTACAGGATAGTAAAAAATACAATAAAGTTATTAAAGGGCCAATTTGTCCACGTTACAAAAAACATGGTACTACTGCTAGCTGAAAGCTTATAGTAGTAGCTTATATTGTCCAGCAGATAGTTAAAGTTTCATGTTCCCTGATTTTGAGATATTTGATCTTTTCTGCCCCTGAAAAATTACACTTTCTAGGCACAGTGTGCTTGTTGAAGTTGTTTCACACTAAGCATGGATTTTTCTTAGAAACATCTGCACAGAAATGTATAAAAACCTATTTTGTGGGTTCCCATGAATGTTTGCACACCACTGCAGAGCTCGATTCAGCAGCTTTAGATATTGAAGCCCAAGTAGTTTATGCGTAGTGTAGTTAACGTCAGCCCCTTAGACACTGTACGCCTGGATTGGGTGTTGTTGTGTGGAGTGGACATGGGCACTCTTTAGGAGGAAATCTTTTCACAACACGGCAATATGCATACATCAAACCAGACTCAGTTTTTATAGTTGTTATGTGGAAAGTTTGCATGCAGAATGTGGATTGTCTGTAATCCCAAACTGCACACTGCAACATCTTTTATCCTGATTAATGGTCAATCAAAGTTTTTCATCACAACTGTGAACATCGAAGTGTTTCGATTACACAGTGTGATCAAAGATGTTGTTCATGAAAAGACACTTTGCTGTTGATTATTTTTAGTGCTTGTTACTGTAACATCTACCAAAGAAAGTCCCTTTAAAGCTGCTGTAAAACACATCTTAATGAGGCTGCAACAGATAAGAGTGTTCCCTATTTGCCTGCATCAAATTCTGCATGACATATGGACAGAAAAAACAGTGCAGCAGTTCCTTGTGCTTCCATTTTGGGCAGCCAACATGTAAACCCCTCCGGAGCATCTTTAAGATGATGTAACCAACACTTTGATAGGATAACAGAGACACAAGACAGAAATTTGGAGAATATTCTCATCGCGCACCTTCTTCTAATTCTTACAGCTGTTGAGGGATTTACCTGGCAACCTCTTTATCTCTCTATTACCATGTTGTGGATTAAGAGTAAGTGATTAAATATGTGGACAAAAAAAGGAAATGCGCATTGAAAAACAGTGGGAGCCTGCCCAGGGAAACGGTGCAAGAGAATATGACAAGTGAGAGTGAACAAGAAGGAGAGATCTGGGCGAAGGAGGAGAAGAAGAAGTGAAGAGAGACAGGAGGGAAAGGATGAGGAAAATGTGGCGGTCAGTCATAGAGGGAATGCCCTGAGGTTGAGAAGACAGTAGGTAGACAGGGAGAGAGATATGAGCGTGTGTGTGTGTGTGTGTGTGTGTGTCGAGCACACGGGCTGAAGATATCTGTCAAAAGTATTTTTTTCTCCTCCAAGTGTGTGGTTGTGTGTGTTAGAGGTTAGTATCTGGGCATGCCAATACATTCTGGTGCTGTGTGTGTCTCCAAATCTGTGTATTTGTGAATGTGTGTGTGGGCAGTTTTCTAGAGTCCAGTAGAGCTGCTGGACATGCCAGCGGACTGTTGTACTTTGCCACCGGAGGAGGTTAACTAATCCCCCGAGTGTGTGTGTGTGAGACAGGCAGCACTGCAGGGCATCACCTTGGCAGAGGTATTAAATCTTTTTCATCCTCTTCACAGGCTGTGGGGAGGACCGGGAGACAGATTTACTCACACAGACGCACACACATAAACACACACAAGCACATAACCGCTTTGTAGAATACACACACTCACGCTGAAACAGGCATTTTGCATAGTATGAGACATACACACTTATTCACATGCCCAATCGCATTACTACAGTCACACACAGAGAGACAATGTCTAACAGTCTGCTGGTTTCTAAGTTAACATGCTCCCTAAGCTGTCACTGTGTCAATGAATCACAGCCTCTGACTCAAACAGCCAGGATCCAACACGGCATGTGCTACATGTGCACTATGAGCTGGGACATCGGTATCTGGTGGAAAAATGACTCCCTCAAATTTTTATGTGGTTCTCCTTCAGATTTTTATCAAACTGCCCCCTGGTTATTTGTGCTCGTAAGCATTGTAATAAACTGATCGACAGATGTAGCCTTTGTAGAAGCCCCACATTTTACTGAATGCTGGCTGAGTTTACTACGACAATAATTGTGTTGTTGTTTTCGGTTTTATTCCTTATCAAGCTGTGAAACATTACAAGGGCTGGGCTGGTGCTCTGATTAGGAACAGGGGCTTTGAAATATGTTTTTTTTTGTTAATGAATGCTATACATTGCTCACAGGCAGAGGTGGGATCAAGTCATTGTTATTCAAGCTATAAATAAGTTGAATAAACCGAGTTATTTGCACTCAAGACCCAAGTCAAGTCCCAAGTTTCAAACTTTGAGTTTTGAGTCCTGAACGACGACATCCTCGCTTTGACCTTGTCACATATCGGCGTCTGGTCACGGACTTTCCACGTCCAGATACAATATGAAAGGTACCCTGGGTGTGTTGGTTGTTTATGTTCTGGGACACTGTGTCAAGTTCTGCCTGTTACATACATTGTCTTCTTATACAATACACGGTTTACATACAGTCTGTTTTTAAAAACAAACAAACAATAGACTACATTCATACAACACCGCAAATTGACGTTTTTTTCCTTCAATAACAAAAGCACGTGGTTTGTTTATGAGTTTTCCTTGACAAGCTTATGGGATGTGAACCCTGCTCTCCCACGTGCAAGTCGGTGGTTGTTGGATCCGTCCACAACCCCTCCAACCCACCCTACTCGGACTTTCACCACCTTAACTTTTGTTGTTGTCCCGCTGCATTTCCCCCTGACGCTGGCAGCCACACTATACACGATAACAGCGACCGACAGCGTATCATACCGACGTTAAAGGACGGCTTGAGATGTCAGTGTCTGACGCCAGAAGTCACTCCCCTCTGCAAGTTGATTGGATGCTGTCGGATTGGTTCAAACAAAGTGGATCTGGGGAATCAGGGGATGACTTGTTAGGATTAATGATGTTAGTTGATTCAGGAAATGACAGGAAATTAATTAATTTGTGGCACACTTTCTAAATAATAACCTTTTTAATCTTTGGGCTTGGGGGTAGGTATCAAGTAGTTTAAAGTCAAAAGGTTCAAGTCCAAGTGAAGTCTCAATGAAGCCACGTCTGAAGCCTGTTGTAGACGCAAAAGCGGAGTCATTCAGTTCGAAAGTCATCGGGCCTGACTCACGTCCAAGTCATGTCACTTGGCTCCACACCTGTGCTCACAGGTATAACCATGATGCATTCTGACTCTCAAACAGTTAACACTGCCACAAAATAACAACAAGGACACATTTCATGATCCTCAAGTTTTCTAGTATGAGTTGTGAGGTTTCACCTGCTTGATAATTGGCAAATAGTGTCGTAGGTAAATACGTCCATCTTTAAATATCCATATGTAACAGAGGTGCCAAAAGAAGCCCACATTTGTTGGCTGCATTCGAGGGAGTTTGGATTTTGATCTTTTTGGCCCTTCATGATGAAGCCTGTCTGGAGACTTGCAGCACTCAGCTCCTGACTCTTGACATGACCCATGTGTTAGCTCGATTATAGGTCGGTTGCTCATGCCAGCTGTTTCCTGCCTTTTCATCCTATGCTTGTTGGGAAATGCTCCATCTTTCTATTCACTGAAATAAGTCGCTGCAGCGTGAATGAATGGGTGTCTCTCTCACCGTGGGAGATTGACATTTTGGTTTAGACCGTATCGCACATATTGCAAACTCGTCCATTTTTTTCCCCCATTTACTGCATCACTTCATGCTTTGGCATACACTGTATGACAGCAGGTACAGCAACGAGTACATTATCACAGGGAGGAAAATCAGGATTGGTTGCAGCTCTGTACGCAGATGTTGAGTAATTTTAAATGCATGAGGACAAGTGTGGCAGGTTGTGTAGGTGAAATATACCTAAAATATGTTCCACATTCTCAAAAAAAATGTCTTGGGATTCGTCTTAGATGGGCTGTGTTTTATATCTCTATGAAATATGAATGATGAGGGAGTGTGTACAGTGGCAGGGAGGCTACTGTGGCAGAGGAGTTGGACCAAACTGCACCATAAACATGAGCCCGGTGCTTAAAGCCACTGGAGCTGCTCGGTGGTCAACAAGGACAGGCATGACGGATGTGACTGTGGGTAAGCAGATGGTTGTAACCTGCATTGCTGAAAGGAGTAGCCAACACGCTCACCAAAGCCCTGATGTTGTATCACGTCGTGGATTACTGCCGAAGGTCTGTGTGTGAGTGACTGTAAGATGACATGACACCGCAAAGAAGCTTAGGGGGAGATTATGTCTCATATTCACACATATCAAGATTATTCAGAGATATTCAAAGTCATGTTATCTTTCTGTACTGGCAGATTATGTTCAAGTTTTGCGTGCAGAAAAGAGTCAGAACTTTGAAATAAGTTATCCTTCTGTTGGCACTGCGTTTGTTTCCTGGCCTCTGTTTGTCATCAAGGGGAACTCTGGATCTCTGCTCGCCTATTATCAGCTGTGATAGAATAGGCCATTGAGACAGTGCCTTGTGACCTGTAATATATCCTGTGAAACAAACAAACAAAACAAGCCAGCACTATTTTTAAGCCTTATCAGGGCAGTTGTTCTGTTTACCGAAGTGCATTGAAGGCAATCAAGACTACACTGCTGTGGTTTTTGTTTTACAGATGAATAATAATGTGACGTGATGAGCGTAGATGACTAAAACTTTCAATTTGTTTTCCTGTTTTTCTCCGAGTTTTACCATGCATATTGAATTGTCTTTGAAGAGGCAGACGTTGAAACTGCCAAGTGTACACAGCTGTGCTAATAAATGCCGGATTAAGGCTTCGGATTTAGATGTTTACTGAGGATTCTCCGGGTCTTTAGCAAAATTTCTGTAAAATCGAGATAAAAGTGCTGATTGTTGAACAAAAGTATACGTATTTAATTCTACGTATGTTTGATATTGTAATTTTTAAATTACTTGGATCCTCATCAGCCATCAGCAGAGCAACAGTATAATAATAAAAACACATTCTATTGAAAAACACTGCAAAGAGTGAGTACACACACACATACACACCCGACACGCACTGTGAATCCCTAGATACAAGTTGTGCGTGTTGAGCTCACCAAACTGAAACGGAACAGCACACACACACACACACACACTGATGGATTTTAAGGATTTGCCATCAACCGAGCTTCCTCAGCTTCCTCCTACACCTAGACGCTGCAGTGTTTGTGTGAAGCTTGACAGTGTGTTGGTAATATTTGGAGCAGCACTGGAACTGAGTCGCTGTGTTGGAGGGGTCCCACAGGACTACATGTCCTTACAAGCAGACGCACACAAACACACACAAAACCCTCATCCAACTGCCCCTGCTAACTGATTTGAAACCGTGCTGACAAACTGAAACGTCCATCTTAGAGGGATGTCTTTGCATTTCCGGAAATACATTTATTCGCATTCTTGCAGTGAATAAGACGAGAAGATTGATGTCAGTAGAGCTAAAGCCAGGAGATGGTTAGTTTAGCTTCGTATAAAGACTAGAAACTGGGGGAATCAGCGAGCCTGGCTGTGATAGAAGGTAAAGAAAATCCCCCCATCAGCCACTCTAAAGCCGACTGTTTAATGTGTTATTTCTTGTTTGATTTATCGTACAAAAACGTAACTGTAAAAACAAGAGTTGTGGGATTTATTTATGTGCAGGACTCTTTCTTGACCGTTTAAAATTACATCTTCTGGTTGCCTGGCAACCTCACGGTGATGACAAGGGGTAGGCCTACGTTTGTAATCCAATCAGATAATCTACACTTAAATGAGAGCGCTGTTGTTTGAAAAAGCAGAGCGTTCTCTTTCTAGGTGAATCAACAAACCATTACATGTTTCGAACATTAACTTTAGGGCTGCAACTTACGATTATTTTATTGTCGATTAATCTGTTCATTATTTCTTCGATTAGTCGGCGAATCATTTTATTGAAAAATGTGTTAAACTGTTGAAAACTGTCGGTCTGTCTCTCCCAAACCCCAAAATTATGTCATCTAATGTCTTGTTTCGTCCTCATGCCAAAGGGTTTTTGTTCACTGTCATGAGAGAGTGTGTAAAGCTGCCAATATTTGAACGTAAGAAGCTACAATAAGAGTATTTTGGGGCACTTTTATAGTGCTTTTCTGTGAAAAATGACTCAAACTGATTAGTCGGCTACTAAAATAGTCACCGACTATTTTAATAGTTGATTAGTCATCGATTAGTCAACTAATCATTGCAGCCCTAACTAACTTTGCTCAAAAGTTTTGAATTAGCAATCAGTACAACGAACGGCTCCGACTTTACGCACAATCCAGTTTATGTCAGAGTGCAGTTTTTCTGAATGCACCCGAGAAAATTGCTCCCCCAACCAAAACATTCTCCTGCACATAAACCCCCATGAAACCACAACTTGTCATTGTACAGTTAGACTTTTGTACAGTAGGTAGGTGTTACCTTTGAACAGAGCCGGGCTAACTGCTCCCCCTTCCCCTAAGCTAACTGTCTGCCGTTTGTAGCCTCATACTTTAGCTTGTTTCCAGCCTTTATGCTAAGCTAAGCTAACCGGCTGCTGTAGCTTCATATTCAACTTGTTTCTAGTCTTTCGACACATTCTCACTCTGACCTAGTCACATATCGACTCCCCACGTCCAGATAGGATGTGCAAAGTACACTATGTGTGTTAGTTTTTGACATTCTGGAAAGCCATGTCAAGTCTTCTTTCAAAATACACTTCTGTTTCACAGGAAATGTACCTTTTAGATACAGTTACTTTAAAATCAAGGCACTATGTCGGTATCTATTGATGCCTTCAACACCTAATGCACATGGTTGGGTTTAGGGAGAAAGGACAGGGTTTGGCTTTAGAATCTTACAGGACGCGAACACTGCTCTCCTGGGTGAAAGTCGATGTTTGTTGGACCCATCCACCACCTCTCCCTCCTGCCCCGCTCGGACTTTTGCCTCCTTAACTTTTGTTGTTGTCATGCCGCGTTTCCTCCTGATGCTGCTGGGCGCCGTTAAACTTTAACGGTGACCATCTGTGTATCTTGCCGACTTAAAAGGCCAATTTTATTTTTTATTTTTTTTACATTTTTCCTAACCAGCTGCCGTGCGTAGCTTCATTTAGCCTATAGACACGAGAGTGATATCGATCTTCTCATCTAACTCTATTTCCCAAAATGTCAAACTATTCCTCTAAAACCATTTGTGTATTTCCATGACAATAGGTAAATGTCAAGTTTGTAACTATCACACGAAAATTTCCAGCACTTAGAAATTTTACTTTTTCAGATTGTGACTGTGTCAGACTGAGGAACATGCAACAAGACAAAATGTCTTTTCTCTCTCACATCGAAGTCTGAAGCTACAAGACCATCAACATCTGCATTCATGGCGATGTTCAGGAGACAATCACACATTTACAGTAGAAATGACATGATCACCTACCAGGATGTGAGGTAATTGCTTATCTAGTTGGCAGCTGCTTGTGGAAAACACAGAGGCAGCTTTTTGTTCTCTCCTTCATTCTTCTGTCTCCTCCGGTGTCTGCTTTGTATCTTTGTCTCATTTCCTTCCCCAATTTTGCTAAAATCTCCCTTTTCTGTCTCTCCTGTCTCTCTTCTTATCTTCATGCCCTTTTCTGTCTGTCCAAGTTTCAGCATGCTAACAAGTGGGGGGGGGGGGGGGGAGAGAAAGATTAAGAGGTGATTAAGACAACATTGGAGGTAGTTTCTACCTGCTGGGCCTCCTGCTGCGTTATCAAAGCTGGCCTTCTTGTCTCGTCCTTTCTTCTCTGTTGCTTTTTCCCCTCTCTCATCTCTGTTGCCTTCTGTCTTCCCCTCCTCTTTTCTCATTTCCTTTCATCTCTCCTTCCCTTCAGTGCCTCTTTTCATCTAGTCTCATTTCCTCTTTTCTCGTCGCCTCCTGTCCTCTGCTTTTCCTTTCATCCCTCTTCTTTTCTCGTCTTCTATCCTTTCCTTTCTTCCATAATTTCCTCTTGAAGAAGAATAGTGGTTACAAAATAAAGCGAGGAGGTACGGTGTGCGTGTGCTCCAGCATGTTGGGTGGCCGTTCATGCTCCTAGTTCTTCTATAAATCTTGTGAATGCTTGGAATAATGTGGAGGTTGACATAAGGTGATGGGCACTCAGCAAGGGTCATTTAGCCAGTAGAACCCATTGTGGAGAAGAAGAAAAAAAACAGATGGGACTGTTTGATTTCAGGCCATTAATCACTGTTATCTTGGGCAACGCTGAGCCCTTGACACTGCGATGGCACATGTCCAAAACAGTGTTGAAGGGGAAATGTTGTTGACTTAGCACACATGCTTGAGAAGTGCCCGTCACAGCTATCGGCTGAATGAATTGTACACACTTTGAATGGGGCTCAGTCAAACATTGTTTAGCAGTTCTCAATCTTAAATGTGGCGGTGCTCTGCTGCAGCGAGCTTTGCGGCGATCATAGGGGGATTTTTAGAGAGGTAACAAAGCACAGTGTGGAAGGGGAAGGAGCCAGCCAAAAACAGACAGAGCCAATGGGAGGATAATCCCAGGAAAAGACCAACCTGAATGCAGAGAGTATCTGATATCAAATTGAAATCATCCTCACCTTTACTGTAAGCCCCAGCCTGGCGCACAAATCCTAAGAAATGCCAGTAATGTTGCCAGTAGGATTTGGTCATCCACACTGATGTTTACAATATTAGACTTCCATATTCTCCTGTTTGTGAGTGCATGTTGTTAAATAATATGATTTAATCTGAGCACACCTGTGCTGACATTACAAATGAAATCAAGAGATTTCTTTTAAGACCTTTTTCAAGCAAATTTGGCTTCTTAGTGTCTCTGTGTTGTCAGCCATTGTAAGTTGATGACCTTTGGGTTTTGGACTGCTGGCTGTACAAAACGTGCAGATGAAATTTTGGCATTGTGCATTTCTGCAAACCACAGATATGATACATTAACACAGTTACCGTTACCAAATGGTGCGTTACTCCGTTTTTTTGGCCAGGTTTTAAAACTGCCTGACAGCGAGTGACTCCACTGTAGAAGACGGTTACATGTTTCCTATACCGTTCAATTGTTTTGTCAAGTTGTAGTCTAACAGTCCCTTGCTTAGGAGATGTAGCTACGAGCCAATACAGTTATGGAAAGTAACGCATTATTTTTTGGTTTAAGTAACTGAGTTACTTTTTAATGAAGTAACTAATAACGATAACTAGTTACTATTTTTCAGTAGCTAGCACAACACTGATAGCGGATACGTTAAAACTTTTTTAACTATGTTACAGCAATGCCGTGGTTAATGCCTAGTTATTTTAAGGCACAAAAAACATTGGTAATGGTCAGGAAAAGATCATGTTTTGGTTTAAAATACTTGCTTTTTGTGGCACCATCCCCTGTGGTAAAACAGAGGTAGCTCACCAGATACCACCCACATTTAGTGCCTAAAAAGCTGCTGGAAAAACGACGATGTGCCATCACGGCACAACTGGTTTTGTTGTTTGTTGGTCTCAAACAGTGGTCTGCAGCTTGGCATTCGTGTAACCTACATATCACGCCATCCACCATCCCCTCCACCTCCAGTTGATAGAGTCAGCTCATATGCTATGTCACTAACGGTGATATGGTAGGTATGAAACGTACAAATGTAATGCACTTGTGGTTTGCAGAAACGTACAATGTCAACATGTTCTTCTTGCGACTGGGCTGGAAGATGTCACCTTGGATTCTGGAAAGTTGTGATGGGGATTCCTCACTAATTTCTGACACTTTATATTGATTCAATACATTTAAAAAGTAATGTCGATGTTAATTAGTAGTGAAAATAGTAACTTGTCGGAGCCTTGCTCGTTTTGGAACAGAGTGAAATGGAGATAATTTAGATGAACAGTGAGTAAAGAAAACTGCAGAGAACTCTGACACTGACTGACAAACTCAGCGAGATGTTGGGGAGAGATTGTGGGTGAAAAGGGAATGAGGTCCTGAGAGAGACAGATATGTGAATGCAAACACTGAACAACTTATCTCCAAGCAAAACAGAGATAGAGACAGAGAGACAGACAGTGGGAGAGAGACGAATCAGATAGGTGGAAAGAAGAAAAAAAAAAAAAAGGCGAGACAGACCCAGATGAGAGCAGCCGGAGCGATATAAAACAGTTTTAAAAAGATCGAAATATATGAGGGCGTGAGATAAATGAAGACTGAGAGCTAATCAGTGAGGCATGTTGTTAATGTGTCCTGTGTTTACAGTGGTGTGTGTGTGCGCGTGTGTGTTAGTGCATGTGTGCGCATGTATATTTTTAGCTGTGGTGATGAAGCTCAGTGCATCTGGTACCCCTAGCCCTAGGGAGGCCAGAGCATCCACATACTAACACACACACACAGTCTTACTTTATTTCTCCCACTTTCAATATGGCACTATCATCTGTCACAAACACACATGTACTCACCCACCAATGTGTAGCCTGCACGTACAGTACACAGTCAGACTGCTATAATAGTCACACATGCGCAAGCAATACGATCACTTGCGCAAGGCATGCATGACCACACATGCACACTAGTATTCACACAGTGCACACACACACACACACACACACACACACACGCGCACACACACACACACTGTGTCCTGGCTTCACAGAGACAAAGCTCTCTAAAGGTGAAGAAGCATCTCTTTCTTTTTACCCTTTCAGGTTTGTTTTTGTTGGTGGCCTTTTTAACTTTTCTTCTTTCTTTCTGTCCCCCACTGTTGCTCTCTCTCTTTCTGAGAAAAGATTTAAAGGATGCACTCAAAACGTTTAGAGGTTGGCTTCACGGTCATCCTCACAGTTAAGTGAATCACGCGTCCTTCCTGGGTACGTCACATGCTCAGGTTCTTTAAACTTACTGTACACCATGTTGGTGACTAACATTGTATTTTATGAATGTACTATTTCAACCTTGGAAATGTTGGATTGCCTACGTATGACTGCTCAGATAATTTAACAGACAATAAAAAGATAATAACAATACTAGTAACATCTGTGACATCTCTGGGGGGTTATTTTGTTCCACAGGTCGTGGCATTTCATGTTCAGTCATGGCATTTATGCTTTGATTTGGAGTAATGGTGTGGAGCTCAGTCAGGGCAAACTAGTGGCAACACCAGAGCTAAAATTAATAGGCTGCAACATCTGTCAATCAAACAAGCAAGCCTTCAAATATATCACAGTTTAAAATGCAATTTCTTCTTAAGGCTACAGTAACTTTTATGAGGATTACTTCATTTCACATTTACTGCAACTGCCGGCACGGTGGTGCAGTGGTTAGTATTGTTGCCTCACAGCAAGAGGATTGTTGGTTCGAACCCATGTTGGAGGGTTCGAACCCCAGGGTGTGCAAGGTTGGCATGTTCTCCCCGTGTCCGCGTGGGTTACCTCTGCGTACTCCGGCTTCCTCCCACAGTCCAAAGACATGCATTGGTGACATTGGTGATAGTCTAGTGACTTGTCCAGGGTGTACCCCGCCTCTCACCCAATGTCACCTGGGATAGGATCCCGCCCCCCTGTGACCCCCAACAGGATATGCAGTTATGGAAAATGAATAAATAAATGCAACTGTCACTGTCTGAAAGAATTGCATGAGAAAGACAGTCTGTAGAAAAGATCATGTTCCTCATGATCCTCCAGTGCTTCTAAAGGCATTTGCTAGAATCTATGGCACCTGAACCAAAACAACCAATCAGGAGCCTCCGATGCAGCTGTGAATCATGTCAGTCAGTGCTGATCAAATATAAATCAAGATTCTGTGACTGCATTGCCTGTTTCTCACCTCAGATGTTTCAGAAACATTATTTAGTGGCCCTGGTTTTAGCGACTTGGCCGCCATGTTGGAAACGGTCGATCAACTTCCTAATTTTTCAGCTGAACAGTACATTAAAGTATGTTTCTGAAGATATTCAAGGCAAGAAACAGGCATTGCAGTCACAGAATTTTGATTCATATTTCATCAGAGCTGTGTAGTTTGAGAGTTTGACCGAAGTTCACTTGCAGACATAATTGACAGCTATGTTTGAGACTCCTCCGCTCTGATTGGTTGTTTTTGTTCACGTGCAATAAGTTCATTAGAAGCGCTACAAGGCAATAAAATATGAATCGTTGCATAGATTATCCATCTCATTTAATGCTGTGACTGTTTCAGCAAATATGACATTAGCTATTATTTTTTATAAAAGTTACTAACTACAGTTTTAATGAAAAAAAAAAAAAAAACCCCAGTCAGAATCACCACAGGCTTTAGATAGTAGCCACTGAAACCCAAATTTAAGCTGAAGAAATTGTGTTGAGTCTGTGTTTTAAAGATAAGTTGAGCATTTTCCCATTTATTTCAGTACAGTCAGATTCTTTTTGGCACCGGCATCAACTGCTCATACTTTAAAGAAATGGCAACTTGAAGCGCTTCCACATTGGCTTCAGCATTCAGCCATGGCGGCTGCAGCTTTGGATAATGCTACGCTCAGGATAGTTTATGGGGAAGTGTTGACACAAAGCACCAGAGAAAAGTATATATAAAAAAAAAGAAAACCTACCAGGGATACACAGACGTCTTTGGTATCAATCTTTATGTCATGGAACAGGAAAGCCAAGCATTGGGCAAAAGTTTCCTCCAAAAACAGTCAGTGTATTGATTTTCAATGCGCTCGCCATGCAGGAAAAAAGTTTGTGGCACAACAATATGTGACACCAGACTCTCTCTGTTTCTATGTCTTCTTCCAAGAGAGTTTTTCTTTCTTTCTCTGGCTTTCTTTCACGTAAAGAATCTGTACACAGTGCTGGCTTCGCTCCTACAGTGCGTTGCCAAAAAACAAACCCCACACATATCATACCACGTATATCCATCATGCTTGTGCACTGTATCATGCCAATATGTGAACGGATCATGAACAGCTCATTGTTCAGTAGAATACTTCATATTGTGCAATATGTGGCAACGATACGGAGCATTTGATCAGCTTCCACAGCAGACAAGAAATATTGTACACCATCTCTCGGCGTCTTCTAGAATTTCTCTTCTTCTTCCTCTGTCCCCGTTGTCCCTCCTCCTTCCCAGCGTCTCTCAGTTTTTGCTGTTAGCATCATCCCAAAGGGGGCACTGAGAGAGAGCTGGGAAGAGGTGGTAGTGGTGGTGGTGATGGCGGTGGTGTAGGTGGAGAGGGGGTGTTCGTGTAAAAAGCAAACTGTCCCTGAGTGGCCCACACAGACACACACTCCCACACACACATATACACATTTGCTGATTACACTGTTTTCCCATTGTGCCGTGGGGTCACTTGGTGTTTGAATGGAGCGCTGTTGTGACCTTCACACCACAGCTCTCTATCTAAAAGTTACAATGGCACCTCAAGGTGGTGAACTTTTGTGTAAGGAACCCAAAATAGAATAAAGTAGAAATGTGTTTTGGAGGAAAAAAAAGTCAGAAAGATGTTTGTGACTGTGAGGAATAACCAATGAAATCTGTTGTAAATACCTCAGGTTCTATACATATATTGATTATCTGAAACATATTCGAGAACGCATTCCCTTAACTGCGGTCTCCTGTGTTCACCTATGCATCCATCCATGTTGGAAGTGTTGGCTTACTCAACACACAATCAGAAACCCTTCAAAACAACAGTCTATGGGGCTTCAGTGATCCACTTTTATTTTCAGTGAAGTACAGTTTGCTGCTAAAGCCAACAAACCACCTACAGACTGTGGTTTGGCAATGCAAGCTCATTAAACTGCCACAGTTTTGTGGCACAAAATTAACTCTCTGGGACTGATGGATCTGCTTCTCACAACCAACACAGAATGCCTGTAAACATCCATCAGTCTGCTTGTGCTTTATTTCCAGCTCTCTTTTCTGCTTTTCAATCCATCCTTTTTCAATTCAGCCATCCGTGTATCCATCCATTTGTTTCTGCGTTCAATGTATTAATTCCCTATCCTTTATATAGAATATTTGGCAACGTATCCTCATGCAACAGTTCTTATGATATCTCATGGATTAGCATCCCTGCCGGCTACAGGTTAGGTTTAGGAAAAGAATCAGGGTCGGGAATTGTTATGTTACGTTACACTTGATTATCAAGATACTTTGTTGTGTGATACTGTAAACATTTCTAATGACACTGCACTGAAGCAACATATTGCTTGTGGAAACTTAAAGAACACAAGCCTTTGGAACAGGCAGAGTCGTAAAGGGCACAACGCCAGCACAATTTTCCTAAAATTAGATTTAAAAAATTGCAAAATAGTGCCTTGTTTACAGTATTGCAATATATGGTATCGTAGCTACTGTATCGTGATACATATCGTATCGCCAGATTTTGGCCAATACCCAGCTCTTGTGACGATGAACATGACATTTGTACATACTTTAAAATAACTCGATGCTGTATTTTAGTTTTACAATCTGCTGGGTCTAAAGCCTGGTTTCCACCAAAAACTTTCGGTATGGTACCTTTAGAACCAAAATATTTCATATTTATTTAAAAATAGTGGGTTTGTGCAATTAGTCCTTCTCAGGCAAGCTCAGGGGTTTAGTGTTGCCAGAGCCCACAGGAACTATGCTGTGCACCATTTTTTTCTCCCAAGTAAGGATTGGAAAAAATGCAGCTCACAAGAGGTACAATAAAAACTAAATTAATGGTCAAAGTTGTCATTGAGATTTAAACATCCTCTCATTGTATATTTACAAGTTACTAATAAAACTCTCCATGGTATGAACAGTGGTTACATGAGCCTCCAAACCAGCCACAATTCAGCCCTGAGCAGAGTGACCGCCCTCTACTGACCAGTCAACAGACTGCAGTGTTCACAGCTCCGCCTTTTAGCACCAGATCTGTGTGCTAGGTACCCCAACAGAGGGGGGACCAAATATGGGGACGGTACAGAACGGTTCCATTGGTACCATCTGCAACTTTTCACAGTGGAAACGGCAAAAAGCGTACCACACTGTACCGTATTACACTGATTGGTGGAAATGGGGCTTAAGTCCTGTGTTTGTTTGACCCTTCTACAATAATACCACATCACCTGACTCCCTCCTTTCCTCCCATCTTTCCGCGGGAGGACAGCCTGCAGCGCATATGTCACACAATCACAGCCTCCCTGCTCACAATTATGTAAGTTATACATGAATTATAGCACATTACGTTTTGTACAAAC
Source organism: Epinephelus awoara (assembly GCA_035609425.1). Classification (NCBI taxonomy): domain Eukaryota; kingdom Metazoa; phylum Chordata; class Actinopteri; order Perciformes; family Serranidae; genus Epinephelus; species Epinephelus awoara. Next base: position 11,615,034 of record CM069302.1, on the reverse strand, counting down.
AGTGAATAAGAACAGCCTGTCCTGAGAACACTTACTTAGGAACACAGCTGTGCAGTTTAGACCAATTTGTTCACCAATATGTAACAATTTTGCATTTTTTTACTGCTTAAATGGCTGAACGTGCTCTTTGGAGTGAGCATCGTTAAGAGAAAAGGTGTCTGCATGTAAGGAATGCCGGGCAGCGTAGTAGAAGAGAAGCTTCACAGGCATGAGTCATCACTACATTTGCTTCACATACATTTGTAAAGTAAACATATAGTTTTCCAAATACCCCGCCCGGCCATTTTCACACCTCGTTCTAAGCTCGGAAAAAGTGTTGCCACATTTGTTTAAGCATATCTTAATTACCATAATGCCATTGGCCTCAAGCATCTGTAATGACATCCAACCTGTGATGCAATATGTACTTTTTGTGCATGTACAAGCTCAATCATTCAAATACTCTTCATATAGGATATAATTTCTTGAATCCATGCAGTATATATTCAGTGCTGTAAGTTGTGTGTGTCTGTGTTTATCCAAAAATTGACTTCAACTTTTTCTTTGCCTGTATCTGTATTGCTCCATGTCTGCGTGTGCCCGTGTGTTCATGTTTGTCAGTCTGTCTGTTCGGATGGATGTCTCAGCTGGCATATAGCACAGCAACATCACAGATGAGTCAGACAGGGCTGAGCTCGTTTTGACAGCGGGAGAGGGACGAGGGCGGAGGGGGAGAGAGACATTTCCGAACAGGATGCAGCCCTAAAAAGGCGATCATCTGTGATTTTTTTTTCGTCAATTCGTGTGTTTTTGACAGGCGATAATGAGCTCTGAGGTGTCATATTAACAAAAAATATAGTCCTGAGTGATACTTAAGTTATACTGTCTGCTACAATTCTTCAGGCGGGCCAGACTTTATAGTCATTTTCATCACACGCACATTCCTAGCAGCCATAGAAATCCCACTTTTTGCTGCATGCTTACTCAACTCCTGCTGCACTTTGGCTTCATCCCTCAGAGATTTTGCTTGGGAAAGTAATTTTGCTTCTTCTCAGTTGTCAGAAGTTATAAAAAATATCCGGGCAACTAGTTCACTGAAAGATACAAGGATTTCTTTTTAAAAAACGCCAACTTGCCTCTGCAGCCTAATGTTTAAAAACAGTTTCGTCTGCTGCTCTAATGGAGGACAGACACGGGATAAATGCAAGGGACCTGTGCGGTGACTAGCGCTTGAACTCAAGGACTTTCTTTTTTACACAAAGGTTAAAAGAGTACATTTAAGAAACCGATTATGTAAATAAACGTCGTCAAGAGTATTCGCTCGCTAAGGTCAAAGCCTTGCCTCGCTCCTATATATAGCCGTCTTCTGTTTAAGTGCTGATTATTATGCAACCAAAAATGACAAAACAAAATGTAACAGAAAAAGCACTTAAATGAAAAATGCTCGAGAGTGAAGGGCGAAAAAGCTTTGTCTTGTTCACTGAGCTCACAGGGGAATCTAGACACAAACCCACACACACTGGGTCCAATTTTCCCAAATACACATGTGATTTCTCTCCCTCCTTTTCCCAGTGTGCCTCCTCCCCAACTGTACATTACACCAGCTGTGGGAGGAGTGTTTCCTGACAGGAAGTCGATGAAGGTTGAAATAATGTGTAAGAAACACTGGAATGTGTATGTTTTTTTATAGTAATAAGCCGGATTGGAACCGCGTGTGTTTATGTGTGTAGAGTTGGAGACGTGCTATAATTGGATGGAGTGTTTGATTCGTGGTGGCTGGATGTTTCACAGGAAGTCCCTTTCATCTTTTTATCAGTCATCTAGCACATCTTTCTCCACTTTTATTTCATCTGTCATTCTTTTGTTTCCCCTCACTTTGCATCTCCCCTCCCCCCCTCGTCATCGCCTCCTCTCCCGCTCTCCCCCATCTGCTTCCTCTCTTTCTCTGTCCTTTGTGCCTTCTATCACTCTTTCTTCTTCTTTTTCCTCTCATTCTTTCCTCTCCTCATTCCCCCACCTCCGTCTCTCTCTGTTTGCAGCTTGCCTATCTGCATGTCTGTGTTTTGGCTGTGTGGGCGCGATCCTGTCAAAACCTGCTGTGTGTGTGTGTGTGTGTGTGTGTGTCTATACAAATGTGTCAGCGTGCTTATGCATCTGTGTATTTGTGTGTTTGTTGGTTGCGTGTGTGTCTGAGTTATGGTGAACTGTGTGTGTGTGTGTGTGTGTGTGTGTGTGCGTGCGCAGTCGAGTTTTGGTGATCTTTGTTTGTTTTCCGTAAGTATGTCAGCATACATTTGTGTGTGTGAGTTGCGTGTGTTTTCATTTCTATCTGTTTGTCTGTGTGTTCTCGCGTTTGTGCATTTTCCTGAGCTTGTATGTTTTGCACGCGTGTCTGTGTGTTTTAGCATTGTGTGTGTGTCTGTGTGTGTGTATACTCCCTCCCTTTTCAGTTTCCCCGGTCTGTCAGGCTTGAAGAAAAAAAAAACAAAAGCGCTTCACTTTTCTAAAATAAACTGCTTTTTCTTTCCTTTGGATGAGAGAAAGAAAAAAAGGAGGAGAAAAAAGTCAGCTTGTTTGATGGATCGCTAACCCAAAGCTCAGCTTTGATTTTACCACGCCTAATCAATGCATCCTTACACGGGCGCACGCTCACACGCACGCACACAAACGCAGAGGAAACAGCTTTGAGATTTTCTTAGCTGCAGGTTCAGCTTTTCAAACACCGACGAGTCAAGAGTGTGGCGCCAAGTGCCTCTCACCCTGCTCCCTACTGTTTCCTCCTCCTCCTCTCCGTGGTAGAAAACTTTCTAAGAAGCGCTTTTCACTCTACGTAAGAGTGCTTTGCCCTTGTATGGCTTTGTAAAGAGGTTATTTTATTATTTATATAAATGTATGATTTTTCAGCAGGGTGCCTTTTGTATTTTAAATTGCGCTCACTCAACATTTATGGCCCCGAAAAACGAATAGAGTGACTACTTATGCTGCCTTGTTGCTCGGCTTAATGTGCGGGATGGATGCAGCAGTGCTACATCACACAGTTTATGTTTTTTATATGTCACTTTATCAGCCTTAAAAAACGAACTTGATCATTCATCTTAAGAGGCCTAGATACTCCAGTAACTTGTAGTTGGGTCTATTTACAGTTTTGCCAGTCCAGTGTGGTGGACAAGTTCTGGACAGCAACCTGTGCAGAAAGTGTCACAACCCTAAATTCAACTTATATTGCATATGTACAAAGCAAAATGGCAATGTTATTAATATAATATTATGTTTGTTGATAAACAGATCAATGGAGCCTCCAGTGTCTGACACGCTGTGCACAATTTACTGCCGAGCAACATAAACGGAATCAAATTTAAGCAAAGGTGGGAGTGAGGACAGGTGGCGAACGTTGTGTTTATTTACAAGAAAGTTCATGTGTTTTTTGGGGTGACAAGAGTAGACAAGACAGTTAGAGAGTTAGTCTAAATAAAAACTAAAAATGCGCCAATATGACAACATTTTGTATTTAAAACTGATGAAAGAGATGTGCTGTTTTGAGCTGGACTTTTGACAGACGTTCTGTATGTATTTATTCCTGTTGCCTGCTTCGAAAGCGCCACAGTGGACGAGGAACAGCTGATTCATAAAGTCAAAATGATGAATTATCTATAGCAAACCGTCCATCTTACTGCAAAAACACAGATAAGGGTGCAGCTGGCTGGGGAGGGAGAGTAACATGGTGCTGGAAGTTTCTGTAAAGCCAAATGACATTGCTAATGAGAGGCTAGGCTAATAGCTAGTATCTATATTGTGTGTCATTTCCAGTTAATATCACAACATAAAAAGTGTTTTCAATTCAATTTTCAGTTATTTCTAAAACAGTAGGTTACTTACTGTTTTTTAAGTGGTTATGTCTCCAGTCTGATCTGGAACGCACAGCTGAAAGCTACGTGGTTTGGTGCATATTCAAGGGATTCAGCATGGATAGAGATACAGTGTTACACGATGTGACGCGATAGTCTGGCACTCATTTGCTGTTGGGACCCCGTGTCATTATGTTCCCCTCAGGAGCGGCTGCTGAGCAGGTGTGATATCTTTCTGGTCCAGTGTTTGGCTTCTCAATCAAACAGGTTTGAAAATGTTTACACCAGCCCAACCCTACAACAACAAGTGGTTATGCTGATAATGCGTCACTCCATCGATGCCATTGTAAAAGCCAATCCATAAAGCGCAAGAGCGAAATTAAATTACACAAAATGCATGCTTGTATTTAATGTGTGCATGATGCAGTTTTCATATAATGTATAACTGACAGGGCCGACATCAACCCTGGTAAAACTACTCTATCCTATGTGCGTGGGTGTGTTTTCACATATTGAATAATTGGGTCAGAGGCATTTCCATCCTGCTGATTTGTGCACATTTGTGTGTGTGTGTGTGTGTGACCTTGGTCCTGAGTGTAAATCCTGTATCCTCGTGCTGTGAGTCGGCACAATGTAGTCGACACACTTGACCCTGACGGCCCTCGCTAAGTATGTTCAAACCAAACCCAACTATTTCTGTCTGCTCTCCAAACATCTATGACAGTCATGTTTTGCTCTCTCAGCTGCCATCTTTAACAAGGGCTGCAGTCGTTCGCTCGTATCTGCCTGTCAGTAGCACTCAGGCTAAGTTCATATGCAGTGTGTGTATAACAGATCACACATTTTACTCTGCTCCTTATGCCCCTATATGTCAAGATTTAAGATGGGTACTTGATGAATATTACCATGGCAACTGAGTTTACACATAACCACAAAGTATACAAGTTACAGCACAGTATGATGTCATAGGTAGAGATTCAGCTGTTACAGGGGCCCTTTTGTTTATTTTTTGTCTGTGCTTGCTGAACCGCAGCTGCACTTTAGCCTCACCACAAAGAGCATCTGGAGGAATTGAATCTTGCTCTTTTTTAAGCTGCTGGAACATTCGAGGAATCACGTGGTACAGTAGCTCATCTCCTGAGACGTGCTCAGATTTGGTGTTTCAACATGCTAATGTGGTTCGACACTCAGTGAGGAATGTAGCGCTAATATGGCCCTGAGCTATGTAAATCTCTTCTCTTTTCTAAGAGAGCATGACCTCTCGGCCACTTGGATTTTTAGTGATTTAGACTAAGAGCTTTGCTTCATGGGTAAAGTTGTATCTGCTTTTTTGAGAAAAACAAAGAGTTCCACCACATTTAGTCCTCTTTTCTTTCCTACATCTCCTACAAGTTAGTGGCAACAGATGTTAAAGTCTGACAACACTGAGTGAAGGTTTCCTGCTTCTGGTCAAGTACCAAAGCCTCAAAATCTACATTGAGAGCAGATGATAATGAAAAAATGAAAACTATTGCTGTATATACTGTGAACTGTATACAGTCCAAGTAGAGATTCTTCATCTTCTCCTATACTTCAAGGTGCATGGAAGAGGGATAATGTTGTTCTCCGTACTTCAAGTGTTTTGCTTGAGTTTTGACCTTGTCGCACTTAAAATAAAACCCAACAATCTTGTGATGAATACCCGACGAAAGTCGTGATTTCAGATTCTTGTTGATGCTGTGTCAAGGAGGTGTTGATGCAGCATGGTAATTTTGAAGCCATAGTTTATGATGTTGAATTGATTCTTTGCTAAATTCCACCCTCAAACACTGGACGGGCCAATTACAGCACAGCAACAACAAACTCTGACCATGGACCTGCAGTTGTTTCAGATTTTCTTCGTTTTCAGGCTGGTTTTGTGGATTGTGAGCTCATTCTGGTTAAACGTGTTGCCTTAATGTTATATTTTATGTTACTAAGTTAGCAATGCTAGGCTACTGAAGGTATACAGAATGCATACACGTGCTGCTTTCGCATTTTAGTGATTTTAATAGTGAATACAGACCTACCCTGCTTAAAGGAATTCACTTTTACAAATGATCCGGAGGCTTCAGCAGGTCAATTTATTCCGGAGCTCTTATGTTGAACTGCTTTACATTCTATAAGTGTTTCTATTTTTCTAATCATCATCCATATTATCTTACTCATTTCACACAACATAAAGGTTACATTTGTGAAATTCAAACAAAGTGTTAAACAGGCAAAACCTACCTTTTAAAGGAAAAAAACCCCCATGAATCTTATTTGTTGCAGTCAACCATACAGTACAGTATATTTCTCAATGTTACAGCTTTACACAGTTGGGAAGAAAAGTTGAAGTCAGAGCAGAGGCTGACACAGGAGAGAAGCTCTGGTGGGATGTGATTCTAGTCCAGTGGGGATACCGACACGTGGGATTTTAGTTACTATCTTTAGACACAGAAGTCCCATTTTTTACAGTGTGCCGGTTGAACAGCTGCTACACCCACATCCTGAACAAAGGTGGCTCAGAAAACTCAGGTGGCACTCTCTTTCTAGCAGCTACGTATAAAAGAAAGACCATCATAACAAGTGAAGGACATGTTGTTTAGTGCTACCTTATTTCATTCTGCTCTTTAAAGCCCAAATTGTCTCGAGTGTAGGATAGATGCATTAGCACAACTTGTAGAGGTTAGTGCTGTGCGGTTAGTGGAGCCATGCATACGCATGTCCTGAAATTATAATTACTGAGCTCTCCTCCTCTCCACTCCTGGCTGAACAAGTGGCCGAGCTCTCACATCAAAGCAGGCAGTGAGAGGATGCATTTTGCAAACAACAAACCTCGTGACCTTCTCTCCACCTCTCACTGTGCCTTCCTCTGTCACTCTCCACCGTTCAAGCTCTCATCCCTCCTTTTTCTCTCCTGCTCTTATCTGGCTCTCATCTCCTATATGTATCTCACTCTCTACCTATTTCTCTGTTGTCTCATAATGTTGCTTAACCTCGCCTCCTTTCTTCCTTCTCACTGTCCTTGTGTGAAGCTGTCATCTCTCCTTCACTCAACCTCTCTTGCCCTTGACCTTATCTTATACCATCCATCCATCCGAGACAGAGTTCTCAAATTAACATTCTTTAATAACCCCAAGAAAGCTCAAAAGAAGCCTTGAGGCGGGACATTGTCACTGAGAGGAAAACATATTTTTTGGAACTTACAATACCCAGAAATCATGTTTACACAACCCAGCCAGTCTGTTATCTCCTTCTGTGATAAAGATCTAACATGTTCAACAAAAAGTGAAAAGTTGCTGCCATGTCAGATTTTAGATAACAGCCAGGGAGAATGTAAAAAGAAAAAAAAAGACAACAGGAGGAAGGATGAGGTAAAACGTGACAGGAGTAGATGGAGAAAATCTGATGAAACAGAAAGCCTTGTTCGCTCTTTCTCTGTAAATCCCTGAGATAATTGTTTCCAGACCTATTAGCATACTCGAGTCTGACTTTGCAACACGGGAGCCAAGGTTTAAAGACAGGGGAGGAGACGGTGGCTGGCGACTGCGAGAGATAAGAGAAAAAATTGACAAAGGTGGCAAACAGAGGGGCAGAAAATGATTGTAGGGAAAAATGGACCTGAAGAAGAATTATAATTTTGAGATTAAGAAAAAAGAAAATGCAGAGAGAAAAAGGACAAGAGAAATTTAGACTGAGGAAGAAGAGATGAAAGATGTGACACAAAGAAATGAGATACAGTTAAGTGTGGGTTTGTCAAATCAAGTCCCCAGTTCAGATGGACCAGGAAATGCTGAGCTAGTGGTTTTCACTCAGAGAGGGATGGTGAAGGAGAGAGTGTGAGAGAGAATGAAAAGAGTGAAAGGAGAGGAATGACAGTCACTCACTGGGAGAAGAAACCGAGAGAGGGGGAGCATGGATATGGAAAGAAAGTCAAAGAGAGGAGTAAGTGAAATTGGAGCTGGAAGAGATGGATAGGATGCTGAGAGGGGCAAAAGAGAAGAGGAGGAACAAGAGGAGAAAAGCTGAGGAGGAAGGAAGAGAACCCCCAACACACACACACACACACCTTTTGGATGTTGGAGGATTTTCAAGAAAATCCCTAATCTGGCAAATGATTGGTCAGATTTGCAAAGGTGAGAAAATGGGCTGCTCTCTCTTTCCAGTCTTCACACCAGTACTCAAAACCTCTTAAAGCTGGGGCAGGCAGAAGTCTGAAAAAATAAAATAAAATAAGAATTTGAAAATACACCCTTCTCCTGCAGCTACCACCAGATGACCATGGCATAGAGTTGCACACGGCACATTAGCTTAGCCCCTTCTTGTCTCTCTTTTCCTGTTTATCAGACCACAAATGAGACAAGAATTACTGCTTCCCCGGGAGGAGAGCTGGCGGCAGCTCGAGAAACGGGCCTTCGGTTGGCAGCTGTAGTGGCTTGAATTCGGCCAGCACGGGGTGCCACAGCAGGCTGGTGGCCTTCAGCAGTATCGTGTCTAACCTGTGAAATGGCAGCAACAGAAAGTTTGCTGATCCAGTGGGGAGTCTGAGCTGTCTGGTCCCCTGGAGCTGGGGATTGTACTGGCTGGATTCAGGTGGCTGTGGCCGCTGACTGGGGAACTGTCTCCAGAGCTTCTGCCAGCTCTGCTTCTGGTGAGGTGATCTGTAGCGGTGGGGAGTGAGGTGGAGGACACATTGTGATTCGAGGCTCTAGCACCAAACCCCCCTTTCCTTTCCTCCTCAGCCTGTGGACAGTGTGAAGCCGGTAGTGTCGTGCCGGGGTCCAGTCTTCTCTGAGTCGGGTTGTTTGGGAATGCAGCCCAAAGCGGGTGGTAAACTCCATCTAAGGCTAACTACCGGCACAAGACTGATAGTCGACAAGTACCTTAAGGGAAAGTTGAAAGGAACACACATGGTTTGTCTCATTTATTGTCAGACTCTTTTATAGACTCTCTTATTCAAGTCCGTCTTCCATTGCTGGGTTGCTAAGCAGTGAAGCCAGTTGTTGCCAATGCCAAAATTGCAACTTTCTCTGCAGCACTCTCCACCCTTGAATCAGGCTTTTATTGAAGGAACATGCACGCACATGTACATTTGTAGAGGAGCAAATAGAAACGTCCTCTCTCTGAAATGACCTGTGATTGGCCAAAGTCTCCCATCAACACACTAGATCTTCTAAAGCCTGAAAACAGAGGCAAGAGGAGGTGCAGAAGTCTTTTGCCCAATGGTGCACAAACTAAACTGCCTACCCCAGCTTAAATACCCTCAAAAATAACCTCAGATGAAAACACTGTAATGATATGAAGAGCAAATAAGTATATTTGCTGAATTAATTCATGAAACAAGCATACATGACAGATGGGAAGCAGCAGTGAATACAATGATTTACAACGATGTGTTACTTCAATTTGATTATGTAATCCTGTTACACACTACCCTCATTTTTGTTTAAAGAAAAGAAAAAGTAGTTCATTGAAATGCAGCACTGATTCACACTTTCTTTCGCCACCTGTTTAAAAAACTGGCTTAAATTTCCGCACACTATTGGATGGCAACATGACAAAACCCAGCCGAGAGGTGAGAGACAGAAAGAGAATGAGAGGCAGTAACAGAGAGCTGATGTGGGAGGTAATTCCGTCTAAATCTACTCTTGAAGAAAAAGAGTTTCATCAAGAAAAAAAGAAAGGGAATAGAGAAACTGATTAAACCCATCTGAGAGGGGAAGAAAGACAGCGTGACAAGGAGTCTGTCTGAGAAATACAAGAACCTGACACAAGAATGTGGCGAGAGAGGCCGCTGCCATTGATCTGGGAAGGGAAAAAAAGGGGGGGAAAAAGAGACAGACAAGTTGGGGAAAAAGACCATGTAATGTGTGGAAGGTATGGACAAGGTGATCATTCAAGCATTGCTCCAGACATTATTGGATAACTGGATTCCTTAACAAGTAATAAGGCAGCTGAACCAAGAGAGAAATGGAGCAGAGAGGCCAACAGAGAGATTTTCACGCTTTGCTTCAGGCAGGTCATTAAAAAAGTCCATGCAGAATGATGCAGGCAAGGCAGGGGGTATTTTCTCTTAAGCCTCGGCGAATAGGAAATATAGTTGGCAGAGACAAAACATTACGTTGGTAAAACTGCAGATATATCACAGCAGTTTACATCGTTTGCATTTTTCCCCTCGCTAGTATAAAGCATTCGCGAGGCTGCTTCAGGCTGAGTGTCACACCGAGTGTTGCTGTGTCTTCAAAAGAAGTGCCCTTTTCTTGTCAGATTCTGTCACGCACTGATTGATGTGTGACTGTGAATGCTTCAGATACACCACTTGTAGTTGCACAAGAGGTTGAAGGGCTTCATAGAAAAGGCTGTGATCATTGAACCTGTTCGGATTAATCACGGAAGTCATGCACATTAGCATCAGTTGGACAATTTCTTACTCAAGTGTTTTGAAAGTGAGCTTAACAGCATTTCAGTGGTCAAGATAAATCAACGAGTCATTTACTTCACCAGGCATTTTTGTTATTACGTTAGCCATATTTCTTGATTTAGAGTGCCATTTCACAAATTCTATTATCAACAAGTGCCTTCACTATGCTATTTGTCCGTGCCCTCTGGGGTGGCAGAAGCGATTTCTGATCTGATCTGTGTCTGTGCCTTCCAAAAACTGTTACACATCACTATTAGAATATAAATCTGTTTTACGATGTGAGAGGTAATCGTTAGGATTTGGTAAAGTTTAGCCACAAAAATGACTCGGTTAGGTTTAAGAAACACAGTGGTTCAGGTCAAAATTAGGCTTGGGCGGTATTACGGTACATGACGTTACTCTTTCCATTAAAGTGATACGGAGATGCTGTATTGAGGTGATGTAGTGCACAGCATGTGCCAGCAGAGGTCAGTCTCTACTGGTGGAACAGACAGCTGGGCTGAGAAAGATGGTGACTGCGAGACGTGGGCATAACGTTACAGGACTAGTAAAAGGGGGCACAGCAACATCATTTATTATTTGTTGGAAAGACAAACGAAGATGGTTTTGGAGAGTTTTTGAGTATAGTTTTGTTCTTTTATGATGAGATAACAAGACAAGCTCATCTTAGTGTCATGAAAGAGAAAAACTTGGAGGTGTAGAGTAGGACCCGACCGTTATGGATGCCGATTCCAATATTATGGAATAAAAAAATCTGATAACCGATATATATCGGCCGATTAAATTTTTACGTTTTTCAATTTAAAACCCCCGAAATACCTGCTTTTGATGACTTAAATATACAGTCATGGAAAAAATTATTAGACCACCCTTGTTGTCTTCAATTTCTTGTTCATTCTAATATCTGGTACCACTAAACGTATAATACAATGAACACAACAAAAAATGCAGCTGGTCACATAATACTTTATGGCCCATTTGACATTCTTAAGCTTAATTGATTCCCAGGGTATATAAGAGGCCATTTCATGTCACAAGCAGCACTGCACATGCAAAGGCCTAGAGTGGTTTCCTGCTTACATTCAAGCCGTAGCACAACTCAGAAGTTGTCAGCTCTCACATAATGCCTAAAACAAAAGAATTATGTGAAGCCACAAAGGCAGCCATCTTGGCACTGCTGGAAATTGGCATGAGTGAGAGACAGGTAGCGAAAAAACTGAAGATCTCCAAGACAGCCGTTCATTACAACAAAAAAAAACAAGCTGAACATGGCACTACCAAATTGCTACCTGGCCGTGGCAGGAAACGTCTTTCTACCCCACGAGATGACCGTGCACTCATCCGTTCCTGTGTCAGGAATCGTCGTCAGACCTCCAGGGACCTTAAAAATGAGTGGGCACTGTCGAGAAATGTGACTTGTTCGGCAAGGACAGTTCAAAACCGACTTGTTGAAGCTGGTTTGAAGTCACACAGAGCACGCAAGAAGCCCTTCATCAATGAAAGGCAGAGGAAGGCCCGGTTACTCTTTGCTCGAGACCACAAGGATTGGACTGTTGATGATTGGGCTAAGGTTCTCTTCAGTGATGAATCCAATTTTGAATTGATGCCCACTCCAGCCAACTTACTGGTTAGGAGGAAGCCTGGAGAAGCTTACAACAAGACAAAACTGTCTTGCCCCTACAGTAAAACATGGGGGTGGATCAGTCATGATCTGGGGTTGTTTCAGTCTGAGTGGAACAGGGCAAATGCAATTGTGTGAAGGCCGAATGAACCAGGTCATGTACAGGACTACCCTTGAAAACAGTCTTCTTTCATCAGCTGGAAAACTCTTTCCTGCCTCGAATGACTGGATTTTCCAACAAGACAATGCCCCTTGCCACACGGCAAGGTAAGTTAAAGCCTGGATGGAGAACCACAACATTCGCACCATGCCTTGGCCTGCTCAATCACCAGATCTTAATCCAATTGAAAACCTGTGGAAAATCATCAAACTCAAAATGGAGAACCACAAGCCCAAAAACAAAGACAATTTGTTTGAATTTGTCCAACAGGAATGGGCTGCTGTGACAGCAGAACAATGTCAGAAGCTGGTGGAGAGCATGCCAAGACGCATGGCTGCAGTCATCAAAAACAATGGTTATGCAATCAAGTATTAACTCTTGTGTGTATCATGTGTTTAAAGCGAACAGAAAAGAAAACATGGAATGCTTAAAAGTAGTGTTTTGGCGGTACAATGCCATAGCTATTGATGTAGGAATTTAAGTAATTTTGGTTATTATCAAGAAAACCATGGAAAATGAATAGTTCTTAGTTCTTAAATTAAACTCTCATGAGCTATTTTTGTTGTTATCATTATAATTGTCCAAACAAATGTACCTTTAGTTGAGCCAGGCATTAAAATTAACAAGAAATTGAAGACAACAAGGGTGGTCTAATAATTTTTTCCATGACTGTAGTTCAAACACTCGTTACAAAGATATAAATTGAAGGAAGAACATTTTACTATTTAATAAGAAGAGTTCTTCTTATTATTGCCAATTTAATAGAGGTAGGTTATAGTGCAAAAAGTAACACAAGGACAGGGGGGTGGTCCTGCTTCCTCCCACAGTCCAAAGACATGCAGGTTAATTGCTGACTCTAAATTGTCCGTAGGGGTGATAATAAGTCATAAGTCATTTGTTGTAATTTGTGCCAAAATAGATACGATAAAAGGCAATTTCACTGTTCCCTCTAAGTCACGCATTACATACAAACATTGGGCATTGTTAAAGCGAGAGAGAGTTGTCTGTTATAACAGTTTTTAACAGCATAGTAGGTCCCTGACGTCATGTCACATTGCCATGCCATGGCATTTACTGAAACAATGCCCATGCTGGTGGAGCTGACTGCAGGCTGATGCTGCATTACTTCTGCATGACAGGACTGACTCTAAGCTTGCAGCAAGTGTTACATCTAATTGGTGTAGAACGCTACAGGTTCTTGATTCAGTTTCACTCTGGAGTATTGCGTCCGAGGGGCAAGATACAGTGGAATGATAGGCGAGTGAAAGCAGTGATGATGAGACTGTACTTCAGGAGCAAACAGGCTGCGTGTATATCAGTTAAGCTTCTTTGACCAGAATGTGTGATTCAACCAAATGAGTCACTGTTGATTCGTCTTTGGTCAAATATCTGAAACCTTTCCTCTCCACCTTCTTCTTTCTTCTTCCTCTTCTTACAGTTTGATAGTTGTTGTTCTTACAGTATATGGAACAGTGTTCATTGTGTCCCTGGTTGCGGTACGTTAATCAGCTTATTTGCTACTATCCAATAGGGAGACAGCCGGCCTTTTGTCCAGGAACACAGTGCTGGGTAATCACAACAGTACACGCCAGATCTCACTTCTCTCTCGCTCCTTACTTCTCTCTCTCTCAAGTTCAAGTTCTGTCATCTCTCTTACCATATTTTGCGTTTCCTCTCTTCGCTTCATCATCTTTCTGTTCCACCTCTAAACAAGGAGAGAAGCAGCTGGCGAAATGATGAACAGAGTAGAGAGATGAAGGGCGGCGATGAGGAAGAGAGAGGGAAGGAGAGGATAAAAGTACATGTAGAGCAGGAGGGAACCGCTATATGAAAGTAGATTAAAGAAAGTGTGGAGAAATAGTGTGGATGGACAATAGGAGGGAAGAAAGGATAATAGGGAAAGGGGAGACAATAGAGAGGTAGAGTGGTTAAAAAAAGCAGGATGGAAGGGTAAAGAGAGGGTAAGCCTCCAGTGTTTGTGTGTGCGTGTATGGACGGCTATAAATAGATCCAGCTGAGAAATGTAATGAAGTTTAACATAGCTACAAGACAGAGCGGAGAAAAAGAGTGTGTGTGTGTTTGTGTGAGTGTGAAGATGGTGGGTGACAGTATTCGTGTGAGTCAGTGGGCTTCTTCGTCTGTGTGTGTGTGTGTGTGTGTGTGTGTGTGTGTGTGTGTGTGTGTGTGTGTGTGTGTGTGTGTGTGTGTGTGTGTGTAAATGGTGCAGGCAGAGAGATGAGATGAGAAGCCTTTAAAAGCCATATTAGCGAGTGCCTTGAAAGCCAAGTGGCAGCTTCTACACTCCTTTATAACCACACACACACACACACACACACACACACAAAATCCAGACATACTCACACACATTAAGCACGTTAGTCAGCTTTAATCACACAGCGCAATAGTGTGTGTGTGCTTCCGCAAGGCCGCTTAATGTTGATAATGACGTACTCTTCCACAGTAATAGATCTGTCATTCAGCACAATTAAAGGAACCCGCACACACTTGCGATACACACAGTTTGAAGAACCTTCTTTGTCTGTCTCTCCTCATATTACACACATACACACACACACACACACACACACACACACACACACACACACACACACACACAGTGGAGAGCCACATCAATGTGCCATTATCAAGTCATCACATTTCCAAATTGAGGAGTATGTTTGCCGCGCTGTCATATTCCCTTTAATTGGCATGGGCAAATTACACACCCTGACACACACACACACACACACACACACACACACACACACACACACTCTTGCATGCACATTTCCTTTTGAATAGTGAAAATGTAATGCTTGTATTAAGGATTAGGTCACAAGCTGTCACATTTCCTCCCCAGTTATAATTAAGGGTTATGTAATACAATACTGCCAAACACACTGCTGAGCTCACACACTCACAGACACATATAGGTACACACACACACACACACACACACACACACACTTTCAAACACATCTGTGCACGTAAGCATGCATCCTCCTCATACAAACAGAGGCACGTGCACTTGAAATTAGACGTGCACGTAGAAATGCACACTTGCGCGTGTTGAATAGAGGGAGCGGATGTAACGCACGCTGCCTCAGGGCAAGAGAGGCTTGTGAATTATTGAGATGATGCCCTGAAACAAGTGGTCACACACAGCCCTGCAAACCAAACATGCGTGTATTGTGATAGTACTGGATGTGCATCCTGGCCTTTTAACCTGAGTAAAAGAAGCCATCGGGTAGCAGGAAAAAGCAGACAGCCGGTGATGCTGGAGTTTCACCTGCGCTCATCAACTGTATGAGCAACGCCACCTTTATGACACCACATCTAGATGTGGGAAATGAGCAAGGATAATCCATTAGCAAGGGCAGCTTTCTGTAAAGACAGCAGTGGAGAAATCCTGTTTTCATAAAGGTATAGCTCATCATTTTATACATATAATACACACACACACACACACACAAGCCTGCTTCGGGTGAACACACACCATACCCTCATTACTTTGGAACCAAACAAAGACTGTAAGATCAAATAAGGATTTTTGTCTCTTTGATCACTGTGGAGTCACCTGTTGACAAAATCCATACCTGCCTTAAGCTTTTTTACCTCTCTGTCAGTGTTGCCAGCTTTGCTACTTTGGCAGTACATTTAGCAGGTTTTCTTCTTGGAGACTTTATTTCTAAAAAGCAACAAGCAACAAATTTAGCGACTTATTCAGACCATCAGGGAAAAAGAGAGCAACATATTATATTGTAACTCGTTCCCATGCATCAGAGTAATCGTAGTGCAAATCTCTTCTGCTATCAGCGCTGTATCTCTTCCTTTCTCTCCTCTTGCGCTGTGCAGTAGGTGTGAGACAGACAAGAGGAGAGGAGATGCCATTCGCTGTAGGGGTTCAGTTGTAGTGAGGTTTTGTTGCTATGTTGATGCTTTTGCGCTCTCGATTGAAAGCGCCAAAATATTTCTTTGGAAAATTTTTATACTGAATGTGTTTCGGTGCAGATGACTTCACCAACATGCACCGTTGTGTATGATGTCATCCGGTGACTTTTCCTTTTGAAGCTAGTGCAAGCTACTTACATTGGAAAAATGCTTTCAACTCTTGAGCTGAAAACACTTCGGCACCACAGCAGCGTGTCGTGTGACGCCCATCAAGTGCCGTCCCTGGAACACACTAGATGTGTCGTGCTGCAGTTCGTCAACAGAGGACCACACAAAGTCATTACCGCTTTTACTGAAAGATCTGTACTTCCTCCACCTCTGCGTTAGCTTAAAATCATGTAGGGAGAGCCCCTAATTAAAGCCAATTTCTCACCTGAAGAGCCGATCTCTTTCTTTGTACTACAAGACACAGCAACAGCTACAGAGTTCTCTTTATGCATCCATGATGAGGAGAGGAGTCGAGCTGCCACAGGAGCTGAGAAAAAGAGCTGTTAAGGTAGCTGGTATGTGCAAGCAGAGAGCGAGTAGGGGCAAAATGCATTTCATTCCGAGAGCGGTGAGGCTGGAAAAAGGACGTGGGCAAGGCCTCCAGGAGCTCTTATGTGCGTCTAGCCACCACCGGTGTGGGGTTGTACATTGATAATGATAGGAGCATATTTTTTGATGCGTGGTATTTGCCACTGGTGTGTTTTGGCCTTTATCGCAATTTGTAATTTTCAGCCGGGAGACATTAAGCAAAAACATTTACCTCCATCATATATAGTGTCCAGTAATAAAACAATACCTAGAAGTGCTGCATCAATATCTAGAAGACGTTTGCAAATAATTAGATAATAATGACAGACTTATGCTGAGAGTTCAAACCACTGATATTGATGGTGTCATATATATATATATATATATATATATATATATATATATAGATGGATCAAAAAGAAGTTGCAATTCAACCCTGACATCTGTAATTGCACATTAAAAAGCTTGTGTTGCTGCTTTGAAGTTAATGTAATATATAGAATGGGAAGAGGGTAGTGTGGGTAAAGTGGATACATGTCACCAAACTTTAGCTATACATGTAAAAATTCCTTCAGCTTTTACTAAAATCTGACTCTAAAAATCACCTCACATTTGACGGTGATAGATAGACACCCCCTCACCCCCACGCTTTTCATTGCATCGGGAACTACATGAAGGAGGAGTAAGGGATGGATAGAAAGACGGATGGACATGAAGACAAATAGATAACTTGGCTTTCAGCCATGGAGTGAAGGAGACAGGAATGGGGGCGGTCTGAGAGTGAAATAGCGTGGTAAAAAAAAAAAAGGAAGAAAGAAATAGATGGTTGAATAAATGGGATTTCAGTCAAGTTCCAAGCCATGGGAATATGAAGGGAAAAAAGATGGGCTGAGACAGACATGGAAATAGAATGAGACATGGATAGATAGATGATAATGGTTTTTTTTGCCTGGTTCAAACCCATGGCAAGTGAGAGAGATGGATATGGATAGATAGATGATAATGGGATTTCTGTCTAGTTGTAAGCCATGGGACTAAGCTTCATGTTTGTTGTGTACTGACTGACTGAAAGCTGCTTATAGTGCATACACTGTGCTAAGCCGAATGTCACATTAGTTATTTACAGTAAGCCTGCACATTACTGTGCCACTGCACATTTATGCGTCGTCTGTTATCGAAGGAACAGGAGTGACTCGCTTATATCTGATGCACAAGGAATGAACTTTAACGGCCTCCGTCTCATCAATTCTCCTGCTGTTGCTAATATAAAATACATCTCTGAAACGTATCTATAAATCTACGTAGCCCACAGCCATACATTTACCCATCTGGATATGTCAACAATCCCATTAATACCCTACCTTCGTATTCATTGTTCGCTGTATTTCAAGCTGTCTTGTTTAATTTGTAGGCACTCTGAGAAACAAGCAAGAAGGCGTCAAGGTGGAGCGTGTATCTGCATTGTTAATAATGCAGGTGATTTTGTGGTACAGCCTCTGTATTCTTTCCCTTTGCAGCTTGAGGACCAGTTTGTGTGACAAGAGGCGACTAAAACAGTGACAAGTATGTTGGTCTATTGCTATAGCAACTATCCATTTTCCCCCTCACACTGCTGTCACCCTCCCACTGCCATCAGAACACCAGTTATGAATTGTAGCTCCGATTCTATGATCACGCAGCGACTTACAGCAGGTCCTGTGGACTGGTAGACATTTGGTGCCCCAACACTTTGGCCACAAACTTGTGAGACTGTTTTCTTCACTAACAACAAGCGTTTCCTTCACTTCTTGCACAAAATATCCAACATATCTGGGAAATTAATACTCATAGCTCTCATTTCTATTAAGCAGTAAGGTGAATTTGGGTTATTAAAGTCTCTTTCTATATGCTACGCTCAGGTTTTGGAGGTTAAAACATAACTCTCCAGCTGACCTTTTCTCCTAAGGTGTAGAATGAAACCTTTTCTTGATTGTCAGTGACCTTCCAGCGGCTCTGTATCCAAACTCTTTCCCTCACCACATGTTCAGAAAGAGACAGCAGAGTATGTAATATACTGCAGGAGCTCACAGAATGTCTGTGTGCCCTCTGTTCCTGAGGGTCCATAGATCTCTGAAGTGTGTGTGTGTGTCCTGCCAGCCCGAGTCTGTGAGGTCACTGGCAAGGCAGAGAGGTCTTTAATACACACATGCACACACACAAACACATAGTAAGACAAAGTGCATTTCAGATTTTATGGCTTTTGCTTTTGTGTGGACACGTGTGTGTGTGTGTGTGTGTGCATGTGGTGTGTCGAGGTTAGAAGTTAGAGGACAGCCAATATCAACTCTCCAGGAGGCCAGAACGACCACTGATCCAGAGATGGAGACAAAGGGAGTCGAGACATTTTTTACAAACCTTTGTTGTATGACAGAGCACATTTTGCAGCTTTCATGGGGCTTCCAAGACTGGAATGAAACAGCGATAAAAATTATTCTTCTTAATAATACCATCACAAGAACACCGATATCTTCACAGCCGCAGCCTCTGAAGACCTTCCCTTATACATTTATTCAACTTTTATTAGTCGTTTCAGCATAAGGTCTACTTTAATAAGGAATATGAGTTCATCAGTCACTCCCACACACACATACTTACAGACCACATAGTTCATCTTAGATCAGTGAGTTTTCAGTTCACATGAAGGACATTAAAAGGGACTGAGACAACTGTCCCTGTCTCTGTCTCCCTCGCTCTCTACAAAAGAGAAATAAATTGCTTTTGAATCATTTAGCAGAAACAATGGCTAACCTTCCGTTTCTCTCTCTCCTCTCTCACATCCTTACTGTTAATAATTAAACACAATGTGTGTGTTGGGCGGAGTGTATATCCATCTGTGCGTGTATCTGTCTTGTGAAGAGCTCTCTTACTGTCACTGACCTACTGTAAGTGCAAAACAGATTTGAAGTAGATAAAAATGTGTTGTTGTGCAGTGTGTCTCTTCAGTTTAAAGTAAGTGAAAGTAAAATAACTGAAATTGATGATTATAGATATTCAGAAAACTTATTCAAAAATTCAAAAACTTCTCTGTAAGCCAAAAGATAAGCTTGTTTGTTAGTGTTTATACTTTCACAAGTTCACACCTCCTGGCTGCAGCTTCATAATAACAACAAAAATATGAAAGTAGAAGTGATCTTCTTGCCTAACTCTTAGCGAGAAACCAAAGAGAATACTTCATAAAATTTAATATTGCATGTAATTATGTTTAAATAGTTAGTATTACCAAATTGTACAATTTTGATCTAATATTCGGTCTTATTGTTCCCCTTCTCACATGTTTTAAAGTATGTAAAAATACACCATTATGATTAAAAGTTTAACAAGGTTTACTTGCCGATCCATTTGCCGCAGCGTCTGCAATGATGCTGGTGCTTTCCCAGACCGTCTTGGTGAAAAGAGAGCTGAGCTGGAAGACAAAGCTTTTCATTTACTGGTCAATCCACATCCCAACCCTCAACTATGGTCATAAGCTATGAGTAATGACCGAAAGAATGACGTCGCAGATACAAGCAGCCAAAATGAGTTTCATCAGAAGGGTGGCTGGGCTCAGCCTTAGAGATAGGGTAGGGAGCTCGGACATCCAGAGGGAGTTCGGAGTAGAGCCGCTGCTCCTTTGCGTTGAAAGGAGTCAGCTGAGGTGGTTCGGGCATCTGATCAGGATGCCTCCTGGGCGCCTCCCGTTGGAGATGTTCCGGACACGTCCCACTGGTAGGAGGCCCCGGGGCAGACCCAGAACATGCTGGAGGGATTACATATCTGATCTGGCCTGGGAACACCTCGGAGTCCCCCAGGGGGAGCTGGAAAGCACTGCAGGGAAGAGGGACGTCTAGGGTGCTTTCCTTGACCTGCTGCCCCCGTGATCCAGCCTCGGATAAGAAGTTGAAAATGGATGGATGGTTTACCTGCATAAAAAAGTGTGGAGATAGGTCTGGCTATGCAGGACCAATGATTGAGCAGTGTGCATCAACATGGCTAGCATTAGCAGTAGAGATAGTAGCCTTCATGTCTGAGCCTCAGTCAGACCCAGACTCAGATGAGGAGTCTGGAATGCACCAAAATCAGCGAGTAGCAGAAGGATCAGAATTGTAGGTGTCGTTAGCATCTTTATCTATATTGTTTGTTAGCTTGTGACTGGCAGTGGCTGACACAGTGTTATTGGTTGTAAAAAAAAAAAAACATACAGTAATATCTGGTGTGATGTTGCCAAGCATTCAGGCTGCACACTAACCATGTTTGCTGTCAAAACTTTCACTATGCTAATACTAACTCTGCTCTCCATACTGAAAAATTTACTCTGTGCTGAAGGTGCTGAAGATTTCAGATTTCTTTGCCAGTCTTGTGTCTCAATCGGTTTCCCCATAGATATTTGGATGGCGACTATATATATGGTGTAAGTTGGGTTTGTACACATAGTTTGAACCCTGGCCTAACATCACATGCCTTTGCCTTGGCTAAAGTAAGTGAAAAGTCTGGCAATGTCCAAGTGAAGTCTGCCTTAAGTGTACATGTGTACGAGCTAAATGCTTTGAACACAAAGAAACCTGAATAGTTGTGTGACCTAATAGTTTCAAACAGTGGGAAATGTATCCGAGCTGTGTTGAGCCAGGGTTCTATCACTTCATACGCTTACGCTCTCTCTCTCTCTCTCACTCACACACACACACACACACACACACACACGCTCGCAGGCTTTTATTTGGTTGAGGCAATCTCCAATTACCTTAATTAATGGTAGCTGGTTTCCTGTATCTGAGTCAAAAGGGCTCTTAGCCAATCAGAAATCATGTTGCTTCCGAGTAATATTTGATGACATGACAACACATTCACTGTACATGTGCCTGTGTGCTTGGATCTTTGCGTTGGTGAATGCATACTGAATATACCTGTATGCGCGACTCTGTGCGTAGGTGTGATTTTGAGTGTTGCTGTAACACTATCTGACCATGCATTCATCTTTGTTTGCACCTGCATGCACGAATGTTGTTCCTTGCATGTGTTTGTATGTGTGTGTGTGTGTGCGTGTGTGTGTGTGTGTGTGTGTGTGTGTGTGTCCTTTTGTATACGTGCGTGAAAGGAAAGGTAGGATTACCAGCTTGCTGTTGCGAGATAGGGTAGGATTACCAGGAGAGAGAAACAGGGGGAAGGAGGAGAGCGAAGGCAGGAGGTGTGACAGGAGCTGAGATAGAGAAACAAAGAGGTAGATGGTGTGACAGTGAGTGGGAGGAAGTAAAGTTGAAAAAAGAAGAGGTGAGGCGTCAGTTTGAAATTAGAGACAAGAGGAGATGGTGAGGGAAAGGGAGAAAGGGACAAAGGTCGGCAAGGGGCAGGTACGTGTAGTATGTGGCCGTTGCAGTGATCGAGATGCTTTTGTTGTGCTAATGCAGGATAGAAACATAAAAAGAGGCTTCTGTGGTGACCACTTCAGAAAATATTGACTGAAAGTCAGATAAAGGCCGCGGAAGAGCTCCTCTTGTTTCCTTCAGGCTGATATGATCTAGAGGTAGTATGTAGTTTCCAGCGTAGCCCTTATTTAATGAACTCCATGTAACAAACACTGAGCTGTGACTTCGGATTAGATCATCTGTGATTACAGAGGGTCCATATCACACGTCCAAAGTCACTTTTCGGCCCACTTTAATTAGTTAGAGCGAAAGCAAAATGGTAGAGTGAAACGTTAGCCCTTCTTCCTGCCTCATGAAACAAAACAGAGGGGAGAGGAAGTGGTGCTTGTACACCAACCCTGGGCACCCACAAAACAGCGGGCGCACATTAAACAAGTGAACCATGGTTTGCAAACAGAAAAAACAAAGCAGGAGTCACACAGTGTTCCTTCAAGTGAACTCTAATGTGGTATATTGCTTTTAGGATCACAGTTTGTAAAAGTGTCCCCTGTGCCCCCCCAATATCTCTGCCTATGCAAGTAATAATTCATCAACCCATGTGCACTGATGTAAGTCCAGAGTAATGGCCATATAGAGACCCGACCCTCTTGACTATAATATCCTCTGTTGCCTTGTAGAAATATCTCTGAAGGTGAAGGAAGTGACAGGAGGGAGGGATCCATTGCCAGTTTGTGTTGACAGCTGTCTGTCTGGCCACTGCAAAAGGTTAATCTTGTTGTATAGATATATTAAATGGGTAGGAGCTCTGCTCTAAGGAGAAATATGGATAGCAAAATTACATATGACATATCGACCACTCTGCTTGTCTCCCTTCTATTTTTTGCAGTGCCATGGATTGCCCATGGCTACACCCAGTGTCCTTCTCTTCTCAAATAAGTGGAAATTGTGACACAGTTTCATTATATGGGCACATCTGGAGTTGAATGAGGATGCTCTGCTTTTACTCTCAAGGTTATTAACATGGTTAGTATTGAGATAATTGAGAGCTGGTGCATACAGTAGTAGCAATTGTTGTTGTGTAGTTTGAGTTAGACTTGTTTCTGTGCTTTGCTCCTCTGGCACGGATCGACATGTTGGAGAAATGATGTCAACTGTCCTGCAACATTGTGCAGTGCATCGAAGTGACTATGTGAGATCACTGACTTTAAAGGGACAGTTCACACCCACAATCAAACATACATGTCTTGGGGCCTTGAATAACACAAGCTGAGTGCCATGTAGTCGGTGAAGATTCTCAGTCATCCAGGTCATGGTACTCGTAAGTGCTAATATCGTAAGCAACTGGGCTTGCTTGCGTTTCTTGAAGACGTTTTGCCTCTCATCCAAGAAGCTTCTTCAGTTCTAAATGACTGTAGCAGTCACGTGAGTCTTAGTTTCAGAGTCGTTAAGGTCCCATTCACCCCTGGTCCCACCTGACCCGAACGACTCCGGGAACGCCGGGTGGGTCAACGACTCTGAATCTAAGAGCTCACGACTCTGCAAGGGTTCCCACCCACACAGGGTTTATAGCCTGCAACTTCATACCAGTCATTTAGAACTGAACAAGCTTCTTGGATGAGAGGTGAAAAGTCTTCAAGAAACGCAAGCAAGTCCGGTTGCCTACGATATTAGCACTTACGATGAGTGCCATCTAGTTCCATTATATTGGAGAGAAGGCAGACATCTTTACAGCTGATATCTCCAACACTTGGCAACTCACACCAAAGCAATCTAGCTTGATAAATAGGTCTCTAAGGTAAGAGGAAAATAAGCATCTAGTCTGAAGTGCACAATCCAAGCCAAAACAAGAGGTTTGGTTCCTCTCAATTGTTGACTTTCTTTTTGCAAGGCACCAAAAAGCTGAATTCAGCATCACCCTACTTCACATCAATTTTATATAACACAGCGTTTGCAGGGTTTGAACTGCTGAGTTCTATTATTAGCAGAAAGTTCCAGCTGTTGGAGGTTATTTGCATCGCTCAAGGCCAACTTGATGGTTAAAATTTGTCAGAGTGAATTTGAGCTTTTTTCGGATTTTCCAATTACACATGTTGCCCTTCACCCATCCTAACTCCCAAGTCATGAAATTTGGAAGTTTGCAGTCATACTTCCAGCTCACTCTGCTCAAGTATAAATTTTTATTGGAAAGAATAACAGAGTATGGCATTATTGAAATAAGGTGGAAAAAAGCCTTTGGGTTATTAATGTTTGTTTATATTTTGCTGCGAACTGGCATCTGTCGGAGTGAAATGAATGCAGAGTGAAGCAATAAAGGTGGAGACGGCTGGTTTCCTGAGCATTATGCTAATCAGCCATCACTTATACATTCATCCCACTGCCACTGTCTGCTGAATGTCACCCCCCAACACTCACACACACTCACACACACACACACACACACACACACACAAATATAACATACGTAACATAATATAACCACACGTTAACTCTCTATCAAACTGCACATCAATTTATGTCTCTGTCGCTGTTTGTCCTTCATTCATTTATCTATTTATAGCAATAAAAATGTTTTTGAATTGCAATCCGAAAAGTGCAACAGTTACTAACAGTAGCTATTACTGTACCACAAAAACCTTGTTGTCGCTTATCAGTAAGCCTCCTGTGATATGAAACTTTAAAGAGAAAGCACATTTTCTCCCCAAATGCTTTGTACATGTGCTGGAACATTAGTGCAGCGCTGGCTTAACAACAAAAAAAGTCTTCCATACATGTTGTTATCTGTGTGTACAAATAATGTGTGATCTCAAGTTAGTGTCACTTCTGCGAAGTCTACATCACAGCAGAGGGACATCTGGCAGTCGGAGCTGCCAAGACACACACACCTACACACACATCTATACATGCACGCGCACACACACACTTAAGTTAAACTTAATATCCAAACAGCTGTTACTTGTATGTGACATCATCACACCTGCAGGTGAGACACAGAGGTGACAAGTGAGAGTGATCTCTGTCTCCGTCAAACATTGGAAAAGGTGTGATCCTAGAAAGAGCAATGTGTGACTGAAATGTGCACTTTATGTGCGCATGTGTGATTGAAAATGTGTGTGTGTGTGTTTGTTCATTTATCTGTGATTGTGTGTCTGTCTGAGTGGCAAGTTAAACTTTTTAGGATAGAAAAAAAGTCAGACTGAGGCACAGTATTCTTTAGATACGTGTGATGGTGATGTATTCGGATGTGTGTGTAATTTCGCTCTACATCTATATGTGACTGTGTGATTTCAGAAACAGTCGAACACAGTCAGAACCTTCAGGATTGAATGTTTTTAGGTAGTGCATTCTCACTACACTGTATCAAAGCACTGTATCTCCAGTTTCTTTTTTAACTATTTATATTAAAAAAAAAACCTGAAGAGGTGCACCCTTTGTATAATCCCACATTTTCACTAACGTGTCACCATGACGCCAAGTTCCTAGTTTTCACCCGAAAATGAGCATTAACATATTAATACAACTACATATTTATTCCACACCTACTCTGAAATAGATGTCATCATAAATGTTTTCCTGTAAACAAACACAGCATAACGGTGTGTGCATGCATCGTGCCAGCTGCTCATCAAACTTTAAAAAATACATGATGAACTTAGGTTATACCAGCAGAACGTGCAAACATTAGGGCTACCCATTACTTATTCAGTCTTCCTAAAATGACAAAATGTCATCAGTTAAAAAGTTCAAAGCAACATCTAAACGCCAAATAATTTGTGAAGATGTAACAATACCTTATATAAGCAGCAATACAGTGTGCTTACCTTTGTAGATTCAGCCCAGATCCCAGAAGAAAATG
Organism: Epinephelus awoara; assembly: GCA_035609425.1. NCBI lineage: Eukaryota > Metazoa > Chordata > Actinopteri > Perciformes > Serranidae > Epinephelus > Epinephelus awoara. The sequence goes on along the minus strand of CM069302.1, from coordinate 11,589,307 downwards.
TTCCCAGGCCAGATGAGATATATAATCTCTCCAGTGTGTTCTGGGTCTGCCCCGGGGCCTCCTACCAGTGGGACCTGCCCAAAACATCTCCAACGGGAGGCACCCAGGAGGCATCCTGATCAGATGCCCGAACCACCTCAGCTGACTCCTTTCAATGCAAAGGAGCAGCGGCTCTACTCCAAGCTCCCTCCAGATGTCTTTGCTCCTCACCCTATCTCTAAGGCTGAGCCCAGCCACCCGATGGAGAAAACTCATTCTGGCCACTTGTATCCGTGATCTCATTATTTCAGTCACTACCCAGAGCTCATGACCATACGTAAGAGTTGGGACGTAGATGGACCAGTAAATAGAAAGCTTTGCCTTCCAGCTCAGCTCCCTCCTCACCACAACAGTCCAGGGCAACACCTGCATGACTGCAGGAGCCACACCAAAGCAGGTATTTTAAGCCAATACATGATTCTTTCCGAACCTATAACCAAGTGGCTTTTGTGCCTGAACCTAACCACATGTTAACCACACGTTGTTGAAATGTAAAGTTTCAACCTATCCGCTAGATGATAACATACAAATGAAGGCATCTATGGTATGCAGAAACATACATTATTGGGTTGGTACATTTGATTAGTGGCAGTAATAAACTTGTAACAGTAGTGTGGCACCTTAGTTTAATCCATGTTCATGTTTCTCCTTATCTGTGTCTTTGAGCTTCCAACCATTTGGGCGTTTTCACTTCAGAAATATTACCCATAATCACACTGAACCATGTGTTTGGCTTCATAACTTCTGTGAGAGTTACAAAGCCCTTGCACAATCTTCAAAGCACTACATTAAAAAATTCATGTTAATGTTTCCACTTAAAGAGTAATGGCGCTTCATTGTCGCATTCTCATTAATCACATTGTTTGGACAAAACTCCTTAATGATTTGAACAGTGTTGAGGTCAAAGATGTAGATGTAGCTCGGTAAACACACATTATAACCGAACAGTGAAGCAACTGTGTGTGTGTGTGTGTTGTTTTGTCGTTTTGTTAGTGTATGGGACTGTATGCGCATTAATGCGAATGTGTGTGTGCTGACTACAGTAAAGTGCAAGTGGCACACCATCCTTCACACTGACCCCCATCCACCCCCCCCCCCAGCACTATCACACGCACACACCTCTGTGTAAGCACCGACTGTCCCTATAATGAAGTTTAATGACTGTAATGCTGGGCCAACACAGAAAGGAGGAGGTGGGAAGGGGGGCTTTGGAAAAAGGTACAACAACATTACCTGCCTGAGACTCAGGACTGGTTGTGTACACAGGAAATAATAAGGTTTACAAACTACAGCATCTGATGTAACCATCTCTCTCCGCCTACACTTACACGCTGGTGAATGTCAGCATAAGGAAGTCTCAAATTGAGGTAGAAGTTGATGAGATCAGCTGAAGGAACGGCGACATATACTCTATACTATTGTGTTGTGTATGTCTCAGTTACCCAAAAGTTAATTTCATTATAATTCCATCTCATCCGATAATTTCTAACTACGCTATCAATCTACGCAATGGGCTAAAGAGTCCCCCCTGGCTTGACACTGCACAGTCAGCAGTCCAGACACCGAAGTGCACCAACAACAATATGTTTGTAAGCTAAATTACTGACAGGTGAGCTACAAAATGTGGAGCCTGCTATTTACATGTATCTGCACCGTGGACACTGGAGAGAAGGAGGGAAGAGAGGATAACGACTCCCTTGCAGTCGCACGCAGCCGCGACTCACAATGATGCTAATTAGACGAGCCTCGATTAGCAGGTTAATCACCTAGGTTGTAATTTAAAACATCTGAATCTGTCTCTGTAACATATAGGGTTGGTTATACTCACAGGTTTATGTTCAGTTGTCTGAGGAATAATAAAAGCCTTTATGTAAGGGAGCAAATCCGAGTTATAGCTTGCTTTGCAAAAATGAAAATGTAGGTGAGAGAAAAACCAAAGCAATAAATAACGAGGGGAAATGAATGAACCGCAATAGTACAGATTCATGCGATGATTAGAACAAGCCTCGAACACAGAGATGAACCGACTTGGTTAATACATTGCTTTAGATGAGTCCAAATGCCATCAGTGGGGCAGCAACAGGCTGCAGTTGAGTGGGTAAAAAAAAAAAAAGACAGAGAAAGTAGTGAAATTGGCTCCAGGCTCTTCTTCAGGAAGGGACAGCAAAGGCGGCATCTATTTCTTCTGTATCAGCCGGTGACAGGCAACAGAGGTCATGATTTGTATTCCGCTCCATGATGCCCTGAATTTATGCATAGGTATGACTTCTTTATGAGTGTGTGTGTGTGTGTGTCGGTGTGTATGTGTGGGTGTACGTGAACAAGTCAATCCCTCAAAATGATTGAGGTGCGGCGACAGGTAGCGGCAATGATGATGGATGAATTAGTCGATTGAGAGGCTGTTAACTAATTTCTGTCTAACTGGACGACCTCAAATAGGGGAGATGATAAGAGACGGAGAGCATTTTTCATTTAAAACTATTATGATATATGCAGAATATACTTTAGCAAAAGACCCGTGTGAGAGAATTTCTCCTTGTTGATGAGAGGTTGAAGTGAAAAAAAAGAAAACCTGGCTTTTGGAGATTGGCACCGCTCGCTGATTTGATCAGTATGTGTCAGCGTGCCACAGCCTGAGGGACACTGACAATGACAGAGTGTCCTGAGTTGGTATGAAACACTGTTTTTTTAATCATTTATGATTATGATAATTATTTAACCCGTTTTGTGCCACATTCAATCTCTGTGCTGTTTTTGAGTTTGTAAACGTAAAGTGACATAAACACCGATTTTCTTCTTAATCGATGTGAGGAAGTCACAGATGGAGTTGAGGAGAACAGGGGTCTGTGCTGTGACGAAAGTTCAACATACTCAGGATATCGTTTGGTTATCTGGCTTCACTTAGCCTAATATTGGCCATCGGGATAACTAGAGTCACAAAGCTGGTTATAAACCAGCTCAGCCAACTCTGGGCTGTTCTATCTATCCACTAGTGCATTCATGTGAAAGAGGCGGGGTTGTTAATTACCGACATCATTTGGGGTCTCATTTACAAACATTGCGTACATGCAAAACGAAGCCTGAAAGAGGCATACACCACTTCCTATGCAAAAGTTGCGCTCTCTATAAACAGACTTCATGGGAGAAACTTTGACCCATGCTTATGGACATTTTGGAAACAGGAAATTGGCGACTCAAATGGTGAGGTGGAAGCCTGATTGTAGAAACTGTCGAATATTTTTTGCCGCACGCTTTTTGGGTTTGTTTTTATGTGCATTTTTAGTATGGATCCTATGCACTATTTTATCAATGAGACCCCAGAACCATGAATTAAGTGCTACATATTATATGAGATGAAACAGTGTGCAAGTTAAGCCCAGTTTGGTCCACAGACTACTTCCAATATGCTCTTCTGCAATGTTCTAAAAACTTGCCGGATCACACCAATGCAACTAAATGAGATGGTGTATCATCTCTACGCAACAACTCTCATTACTTCCGTTCTGATTTTAAGCTTTTCAAGCTTATTTTGTGGCCTAATAAAAGTTGTGGTTTCTTAGAATATATATGAGGATAGTGATAGTGAGATACTGGTGTTCCATGAGGACATAAACAGAGGGCTCGAACAGGTCGTCTGCTGTCATTTTGACTTTACCAGCGGACTTCACTACTAGCCAATCGGCTGTTGGAACAGGTGACATGCTTTACGGTCTAAACCAGCCACCTATAATTTGACCAGCTGAGCTGCAGGTGACACCATCAACTAGCTTGAGTCGAGCTCAGACAGCCAGTTCACACCGCTGCAACATTTTTCTGTAGCGTTCTAAAACAGTTTTGTCTCATTGCAAATCCTCGGTCTGAACCAGGCTTTAAATGGAAATGACAGCCTATAATCTTCCAACAACATAAAAAGATGTAGGCTTACAATGCACATAGGTATCATTATATATGACTCAAGTGTAAAGTGTATTTAATGCAAATTAGTTGGATGATTAAGAAACTACTCTGAATATGTTACATAAAACACTTAAAATGAATGCCAGACTGTTTCTGCTGCTGAAGTTAAGAGTGGGAAAGTAGTTAATGACTGATGAGGCCTGTCTGAGGGAAATGTTGCTTTTATGTTAACGGGAGCCAATTACCAGTGTTAGTATTATTCTTCTAATAAAAGTGAATCTTTTGTTTTTATTTCCAGTGATCATCACACAGGTGTCTCATGTTATTAGTTGTTGTGATGGAATCAGCCACACTGTCACTTATCACTGTGGGGATTAAATATAATTTGCACAATAAAAATTCAGCTAAATAATCATTATGTGTTTCGTGTCATAAACAATCTGTCTATTTGTTAGAGGCTCTGATATAAAACCAGAGTGGGAATAGAAAGCCTGGAACAATAAAATTATTCTACTGACCTTGGAAAAAAAACCCTTTTGTCCATGTCTGGATCCTTTTTTCCAGTGATCTGATTGGTCAGTGTTCGGGGTGTTGACAGGCTGTGCTCCAGAGCAGCTTCTCTGCTAAGTCACCGCAGTAATTTATCCCGGTAAGAAGTGAACCCGCTTGGTGGTACTAAAAAGCCCAGGCTTAAACATGAAATTACCTGGCTACCCCTAAATCCTTCTTTGCAGGACAGGCCTCAGGTGTTAAGAGGTGATGGACAAAAAGCAACAAGAGCGGGGGAAAAGAGGCAGATAAAAGGAGTCTGCTTTTTGCTCCCTGCGCCCCTCCCTCCCTCCTGTCGTGGTTGGAGGCTGCTTGTGTTTAACCTTTAGAAAGAGGCCAGGTTGTGCTGTGAGTCCCACTGGAAGCAGTGTGGGTGTGTGCTGCTAAAAGCAGTCTATTCTCTATGCACTCCTCTCCTCTCATCAGTCCTAGCACAACTTTTGTTTTTTCCGTTGCTTTATTATTTTTTTCATGCAGCCAGTGACGCTGTCTTGCAAGGAATCAAGGAGGAAACTGAAAAAGCATTACAGACATGATTAAACACTCAACGCCACTATCTTGTCATTTCCCTATTTTTGCCTTCCCTCTTTCTGTGTCTGCATAATGTCGCTTCTCAAACAGGGAATATTGCCCACATGCAACTGTGGCTGGCTGAGCCTGGTCACGAACACTGTTTCATCTCCACACACACACACAACACACACACACACACACACTACCTGCAAATGATGTTTGGCTGCTTGCCAGTGTCGCTAGTTGAGTAGGCAGACTTATTTACAACCACATCTCACCAGCATCTGGTGGGTGTTAGCTCCCAACCTCGATGGCTGATTAACATCACAAACGTGCTGCACCGGGCTCCAAAACTTGTATAATAAGTGAAATTGCGCTGTATTTGTTTGCTTCACCTAATATTTTATCCAATTACACGCTCACAGGGCTTTTTTTTGCTTTGTATTCACTGAATGAAAACCTCTCATGCTGAGAGAGAAATTAGTTTTTCGGGCTGGATTTAGTACGATTACACAATACAGCACAATAAATGAAAAACAAAGCCATATTATAATCACTTAACAATCACAGGAACATGCATCAGTTCTTAAGACCAGAAACAAAGTCAAGTGCTTGTTACAGAGCAAAGTAATTGCTCATTAGTGAAACTTTACAACAGTTGGAGTGGCATAACAAACTGCATTATTCTATGGACAAATTAAGAAATCTAATTGCAGTGTGCACAAATGAGCACTTACTTCAAATCTATTCTTTAGTGACACATTACATCAGCTAAACCCTCAAAACCTGATCCACATTCAAACTACGATACTGTTATTTTGCATGTGTTGGCCCTCTATGTTGGATTACCATACCATTACCATACCATAAAGTTTTTGATTGATGGATGCATTTTCCTATCGTGCAGACAGCTAGTTTCAGTTCATATTAGCTGAAAAAGCAACACATTCTCATCCCAATTCCTCAAATGCTGACACTTGGTCAGTGGCCCTACACGTCACAGTATGATGCTCTAGGTACTCCTCCACTGTCAGTTTTGGATGCTCAGGGACAGCTTGTCATTTTACACTCATTACATTTATTGTGTCATTACAAAACACACGGTTTAGGCATTAAAAGCATATGGTTCAGTTTAAACAAAAACATCATGGTTTGGCTCATCACATCTTTCTCAAGCCCAGTTCACGCCAAAGATTTGTGACGAGATGAAACCGTGTTAGAACATTGCAGAGAAAGCGCATCACCAGCCAATCATCCCTGCCGAGCCCTCTGTTTCCGTCCTCACAGTGTGCCGGTGTCGCTCAGTTTATGTGCTCATGTCTCCCCCCAACTCAAACATATTCTTATTGACTGTATACTTGGTGTTGGTTATTAATATTATTGTGGTATATTTATTATGAATACAGTCCATCTGATGCTTGTTTAATCACTACTACAAATGCAACTGTAACCAGTATCTCACTATCACTATCCCCATTCATATTTTAAGAAGTTACAAATTATATTTAGCCACAAAATAAACCTGAAAAACTGGAAATCAGAACAGAAGTACAGAGAGTTGTTGCATAGGGATGATACACCATCTCATCTACTTGCATTGGTGTGAACCAGCAGGTTTTTAGAATGTTGCAGAACAGCACATTGGAAGTAATTGCCTGTTTCAGCTCGTCTTATCTTGAATCTTTGGTCTGAACTGGGCTTCACTCTTCACACTACAGCAGTTGCTTAGAGTGTCAAAAAAATGCTACCTTCTGGCACATCTCTTACACTCACTAAAGGGTGCCTTGGTGTGTTAGTATCTGATGCTGAGGGCCGCTGACTAAGCAGTATTTGATGAGTTGAGGGTGGCAACAACTTGCAGAGACTTTAAAGTTGTTTGAGATGAATAATCAATCACATATCAACCACAAAAATGCAGTATTGTTGTGATAAAACTGCTCAGAGCTCCTCAGTGTGTAAAGTTAGACTTAGGAGACTTCTGCTTAACAGTACCATCAGATAAGATACCAGATACACATATGATATCCATGAATGCTTACCATTCATCTTTAAGGCTTTTAATAGCTTTTCCATCCAGAACAGTTGTCAATTTTCAGATTTCAGAATCGCCTTGACGGTATAAAAACCACAAATATTCACAAAAAGTTGAATGGTTTTCACTATCAAAGTACTTAAGTTTAGTTTCCAGTTAAGAGGTTAAAACATACCAATAATAGTCATGGCCCTTTACATCTCTCGCTCCGTCTTTCATAGCCGACCCTGTGATAACTTGTGACCTTAGTCTGAAGTGACCGCCCCACTCTAATTGCTCTCCCTCCACAAATGTTCCATCTCATATTCAAATGTTAGACCTTAGAATTTAAATCTGAGGTCCATTTTATGGTGTTTCTGCTTTATGGGATTATTATGAGAAATACTGAGATCAGAGGGATGGAGAGGCGGAAGATGAGGCGGGGGCGAAGAGAAATGGAGTTGAGATGGCGGCGGGAGAGAGAGAATGGTTGATGACAGAGAAGGTTTAGAGATTAATTGAAAGTCAAATGGTGCCGTTGAGGACACAGTATGCCCCAATTTGACTGTACTCATAAAAATAATTTGTCTGTAATTCTCAAATGGATGACCGTACTTCTTCCTTTTTAATGGTTTTCATCTGAGATTGCTATTAGGAACTAGGAGAGTGACTTGTGGTAGGAGACGGAGAAAAAAAAAACAGAGACAAAAGGAAAGAAAGACATTTATCTCAACTTACATCACTTCACTGTATCTCCTGTAGGGTTGAATAAAAGCACACGTGTTATCACCACCAGACATAACATCGAAAGGGATCATGCATTTGGTTGTGTGTGTATCTATCCATTAGCAGCTAATCTTTAATATTACTGGACCAATCAGCCTAATATACTGTGTGCACATTTGTGACAGTATGCAGTTAATCATAATTGAAAAACCTATTTTACTGACAGTTTTATACAATCATTGACTGCTGACTTCTTACTCCTCTTAACCCGCCGGTAGGGGCCGTAAGTCCTAAACATAATGATATAGCAAAAGCATAGAGTGAAGAGCATTTCTGGAAATCGGCTATGCTAATGCTACATTTCATTTACCACAGAGGTTGGAAGTCTGAACTGGAAATGACGTCACAACCGAGTTGACCACGTTCCAGTACATAAAACCAAGAATACCAGTTAGGGTTGGGCAATATGAAGATATTATGTTGTTATCGAGATATGAGACTATATATCGTCTTAGATTTTGGATGCTGTAGTATTGTAATATGACATAAATGGTGTTTTTCCCTCTTTTTAAAGGCTGCATTACATTAAAGGGATGCAGATGTATTTTTTAATTAATGCTTGCAATAACCCACTTATTCGTTATATCCACATTATTGATGATTATTGGTCGGAAATCTCGTTGTGTTAATATTTTCTGGGGGAAAAAAGTCATTCCTACAACTTTTTTTGCATCAGAGAGGATTTTCGATCAGAAATACCGTTATGTTCATATATGTCTACCAGTCCTAGCATTAATAAAGTGCTTTGGAAGAGATTTAAAAATATCAAGATAAATATTGTGTATTGAGATATTGCCTAAAAATATTGTTATTTAATTTTCAGGACATGTCACCCAGCCTTAATACCAGTTCTAGCCAGGTTAGCCATTGTTAGACATTGTTAGTGATACCAGTTGATAGCATCACATTGATAGCGTCAAATCTGAAGCAAATCTGACTTGAGGAGGCGTTCCAGGTAAAACAATTGATCTGGGAACTTGGAAATTCTGACTTAGCAGTGCAAATGGAGCACACTGTAAAAACAAGAAGCTTCACCGCCTGTATAAGGCCACATTTTGGTCTTCCATAAAAAAAGTTTGATCTCACTTGAACTTTGAACCAAACATCTGCAGATTAATTCAGTACCTGATATTTTACGATACACTTAAGTTAAGCAGGATATGAAATGGAAATCTTGACTGCAAGAGACTCAGGAAGGACAGTTCAACTGGGCACAGCGGCGCCACTTGCATTGTATAGAGTGGTGGCAATCAGCTCGGGCAACTGCCTGGCGGAGCTCTGCAGTCTACTAAGGACACTTTTCAAGTTGTCACAATTTTACAACTAAACTATAAACTGCTATATCAATATAATGTGAATGCAACAGTCAATAAAATAGATCAATCTGACATTGAAAAAGAGGAATGTGGCTCAAAAATAAAAGATCAAATATCACATTACTTAGACTGAAGTTAATCATAAAAAAATTATATTAAAATGTCCTTACTTAAAAAGAGCTATAATGTTTTATATTGTGCTATCAATAATATTAGTTGGAGAGATGCCCTTTTTTCCCAATCTGATGTCACATCTTTGAGTTCAATTTTTCATTTTCCCTTCATAAAACCTAACTGTCTTTTGGATTCATAATTATAAAAGTGACCTTTCTCTTGAGTGCCCATTAATACAAATATGAGCCTCCAAAAGCTGACACTCATAACTTGTTACTCTCACACTTACACACATGCATATAAACACACTTTCATGCTGCCAATCACTCGGCTAATTATAATTTTAAGCTGCCATTTTCACTGTCATTACACACACACACACACACACACACACACACAAGAACCCCACAAGGACATATTTCTGATGGCCGAGACCAACAATTCGAAGAAAGAGAGAATAGAAGAAATAAATTATCTGTAACAAAATGTAACATCCAAACTTAATTATAAACTAAAAAAAAACATTTAGGCATGAACTTTAAACTGTGTCAGACTAGACAGAAAGAGAAAGACATATGATCAACAGGAGTCAGACTAATTTGAAATGTTAGTTCACACCTCTGTATAAAGAACTGGCGCATTGACACAGCTGTGTGTCTGATAGATGACCTTAGGGGAGGTGATGATGAAGTGTGCACATGCGAGATGTGTGTGTTTGCATGATCTCACAAGAATATAGAGGTGAAAACAGAGAGGATATTTATGAGTCATCACCTCTATAAACATTTATTTTCAGTGAAACGTGAATGCCGGTTAAAGGTTGAATGTAATAGCGTTTGAGGACAGCTACAGACATAGGTGTGTGTTTTGTGAGTGTTCGACGCAGGCTTGATATGACCTGACATAGCACTCACACCCTCCCCTTCCACACGCATTTACAAAATGTCAAAGTTAAACAAGGGCACAATTAGCACAAATGATCTTCACCCATAAGTCCAGGGTCTGTCAATAAGAAACAATTTGAGGTTTAAAACGTGCTTGCACGGGCGTGTTTGTTGTTGGCGTGCCTGCATTTGCGGGTGCGTCTCGGCTGCAGTGATAAAAATACCTGCGCTTGTCAGACTTAATTAAGTTTATCCTCATGTGGCTTCTGTAGCGATCGATGGCAATAAGACAGAGAATGACTGATAAACAGGGAGTGAGAGACTGATGACAGCAGGGGGAAGTGAGACAGGGGGACGAGTGCAGATACAGAGCGGAAGACAGATAAAGACTCGCAGATAAACAGAGCTGGAAGATGGCTGCGAAACTGAGAATAAATGAGGTAAAGAGAAGTGTTGCAGACATGGACAGAATGTGGAGAGACAGACAGAGGGAGAGAGGTGTCTGTCAACTGTGTGATAATCCTCCTCTCATTAGTACATCAATCAGATTACTCGCACCATATTCCGGTAATTAACTGCTGAACATTAATCAGATTGGCCTAACCAGATTAGAGTTGTAAACAGATTAGAGAAGGATTACAAGGGCATACTGTACAATGGTAAGAAGATGGTTATTCTGTTGAGCTACAGTGTCTGTTCTTGTCATTAGGATAGTCTAATCTGTCATTGTAAAAACCTTGGAGTCATTTTTAAAAGGCCTGCATCGGGCGCTGTACATATACAGTTTATGGGTTTTAGATGTTTATGCTATGGCCGCTAAAGACTCAATTGTGATTGGATGGCAGATGTGGATTAATTGACCCTTCCTAAGTCCCGCCCCTTTTCATTATGCGGTCCATCTAAAGCTGAGCAAGCTTAGAACCTGTCAGAATCTCACTGAGCTTTCCTCTTTCCTGCTTTACAGCACAAAAAACCCACGAACACTCACTAACATCTGGCTTTTGTATTTAATAGGAAAGGTTACAATCTGCATTCATACCAATGATCAAATGATTTATAGTCACAGGTAGTAGTCACAGCTGTTTATGAGCTCCAGCTCCGATCAGCAGTGGTGGAAATACTACACGCAGATGAACTTGCAAATTTCAACCCCTTTACCAGCGAGATGCAATGACACAGCACCACAATGTAGCGCCCATCTCCACCCAAACAGTGCTCAGATATTGCTCAAAATTAGTCTGCACCGAGTTTGTAATAGAGATATATAAAAATATACAAAAAAATAAATAAAAAGAAGTAACCACAATAACATTTTCACTGGCCACCATGCTGCTTTCTACTGTTTCCTAACCTGTTTTCCAGCCTGTCCGTGACATCGAATGTGACACACCAGGAAAAAAATCCAAAAGCACAAAACCCAAAAGGCATCCATGTCTGTTGCAGACCTCAGAAAACTCTAGTCTATTGTGTGTTTAAAAAACCTGCGCTCATGTGCTAATTTTGGTGGAAAAGACGAGTGTGGTAGATGGTGATGAGGTGAACGTACTTCTAGGTAGGTGAGTAGGTTACTGAGCAGAAAGCTGACATACTCTCCTACATGTATACATACATATTCCGCATATTCTACATATTCCAATGGCTTTTTGGCTTGTAGGTGGGTGTACTGTAAATGGCCAAAGAAAGAGGTGGGTATACCACCTGGCTATGTTCTAGGGTCCTCTATGTTGAAAAGAAAACCAAATTTTGACAATGGTTAAAATACATAGTTTGGTGAATGTCACAATCATGGACACATTACATTGCATATAGTGACATCTTAAGTTAGATAATGTAAGCATAACACTAGCTATCAATGTTATTTAGCTAACATATAGCTGGATCAAGAGGAATTAGCCTATAATGTCAGATCCACAGTGTCAGCCAGGTTTGCGTGGAAGAGACTTGGAAAAGGAAAGACAGGTTGGTTGCTGACATACTTTTAAAATGACATGAACTCTCGATAGTAAGAACTAACGTTAGACTAACACTCCTTTGTTTTTATGATCTCTGTATTGCTACGTGCTGCACCCAATGTAACGTTCTACAGCATAAAGAGACTAAAGGTAGGTCAGCTCTATGGTCTGTTTTTCGTAATAAATACAAGAACGTCTTCACTGATACCCAAAAGAGGAAAAATGAAGGCTTCCTCAAGCAATATCGCCAGACGCCTAGAAAATACCTAATATACAGTGCAGAACCTGGATTAATGGAACCCACATCAACATGTTCCTTTTTGTCAAGCTTGTAAAATTGTCATTAACTTGATAACAACACACTGCTACATTCAAAACTTTAAAATTACGGAAATGTCAAGGCACTTCAATGTACATCGTTTTGCCTCAAGTCTATCTGTTTTTTATCTGCATTTTATAAATAGAGAGAAAGAAATAGAGGTATGCAAATTGTTATATATAATACACAATGAAGAATAACACAATTTACATAAAATCAATTGAGGATACCTAGTTCTTAGTCATAGTCTGTGTCCGTTCTCGCTTGCATCAAGCTGACAGTTTTGACAAAATGTTTGGGACACAGTACGTGCAGATTGTTGCAGGAATATCAGAAGTAAAGAACATCTCTGCTCCTGTTATTGTAAAGCAGCTTCAGCTGTGTCAACACACAATAATTAAGCGTTCCTCAACCTTTGAAAAAAAAGCCTTATAATAACAGCTTTAAGGAGTGGTGGCATTTTGTCTGAGTGGAAATCAATGGGCTGCAATTAGATGGTCGATGCTGAATGCTCTGCACTGTAACAGGATGTAACATTATTGATGTATTCACTTTAAATGTAACCTGTGTAGTTTTCTTTCTTTGCAATCAAAGTTTTGCACTAAATTGCATTTTGTGCGTCGTCAAAGCCAGACGAAAACATGAAATGAATGTGTAGTGTCAAGAATTTATGAAACCGCTGTTACTGACTTTGGCTTGAAGTCCTTTTCTCCTACTCTTTGACTGACACGTGTTACTTTTAACATCCACCAGCTGTATTTATGGATAAGTACTTTCTACAGATACCCATCAAAACATTGCTCTCACCTGATAGAGCATGTGCCACATGTACTAAAGCTGTGTCTCTGGCAGCAGCCCTGGTTCCTTTGCTGCCTCCTCTCTCTCCCCTTTTCTATCTCTCTACAGCATTACTATCATCGCATCTTAAGAGATTTTCTAAAGTGACATAATATATGAGCTGGCTTTGTCATTGAGGGGTGAAGGGGATGGTGAATGGCATGACACCGAAGTGAGATGCCTGCCAAGTGGCCTGCAACCCACTGTTGGAGACCAACAAACAACAAAATTGGTTGTGTTTTGGTGAGTCATCACAGCTTTCTCGGTGGCCTTTCAGCCACCAAATGTAGATGTTTTTGAAAGACCCCTACTAGTGTTTATTGTTGCTTTTTAGCCCCCTAATATGGATATTTTTAGGGCTCATAGCTGTGTTTCCTGTAGCTTTTTAGCCCCAAGTATGGGTGTTTTGTTTGTGACCTGTGGCTGCTTTTCTAGCAACCTTTCACCCCCCCAGACGTGGGTGTTTTTAAGGACCAGTCACTGTGTTTTTTGTTGCTTTTCAGTTCCCAGATGTCAGGGTTTTTTAGTGACTCATGGCTGTGTTTCCTGTAGCTTTTTAGACCCCAAGTGTGGGTGTTTTTAAAGAACCAGTCAAATATGCGGCCCCCAAATATGCGTGTTTTTAAGGGCTTGTAGCTGTGTTTCCTGCAGCTTTTTAGCCTCCAACTTAGGGTATTTTTTAGTGACCTGTGGCTGCTTTTCTAGCAACTTTTCAGCCCCTAAATGTGGGTGTTTTTTAAGGACCTGTCTCTTTGTTCCTTGTTGCTTTTCAGTCCCCAAATGTCAGTGTTTTTGAGCGACTCGTGGCTGTTGTCCTGCAGCTTTTTAGTCCGCAAATGTGGTTGGTTTTTAATGATCCACTGCTGTTTTTCCAGTGGGGTTACTGTAATGAAAAGCAGTTTGTTAGAGACATCATTGTGTTTCCTGTTGGGATAGTGGCACGAAATATTATTTTTTTCTTTTTGCAATTTGCCAGAGGTTATTGTGTCCCCAAAATCGGATATTTTAAGCCAAAACATGGTCTTTTCCCAACTATAATAAAGTAGTTTTGTGCCAAAACCTAACAAGGCATTAACCATCAAAATCTAATCATATAGCGCCTTTCTAGTCTTCTGACCACTCGAAGCACTTGAACAGTACATGTCACATTCACCCATTCACACACACAATCACACACTGGTTGCCGAGGCTACCATACATGGTGCCACCTGCGACACAGTACCCATTCACATGCGTCCACACACCAATGGAACAGCCACCAGGACCTCGGGGCTTAGTATCTTGCCCAAGGATACTTGATGATCCGCTGTACCTCTGAGCCACAGCTGCCCCATGTAATATTGTGCAACTTTAATGTATCTGTGGTCAAAAACTCCACTCGGTACCTTTGAAGGCTGGTCCTCAATGTTTCTGTCAAGTGCACAGAGTCCTTCACAGACACTTATAGTAGAGACATACAAGTGTGATTTTGTGTTTCTGTGTGTGTGTGTGTGTGTGTGTGTGTTTCTGCCCAGTGTGCCTGGAGTGTCTTTACTACTCATTACTATCCTTATGGAATTACTGCTGTCACCCAGACTGCGGTATCCCATAATGAATATTCATTGCTGTGTTTGAAGAGTAGAAGTCCTTGGATATTTTTTACACTGAAGACTTACAAATACAAATAAGTGTTACCCCGAAACGCAGAGCTGCCATACTTGTTTCTCTCCATTTTCTATTCTCCCTCTTCTTCATCAGTCTGTTAGTTTGTGCTGTAGACTTAGGGAGACTGGTGTTTTCACTGATGGGAATCAAACACACACACAAACACATTTGAGTCCAGTTAACAAACTAAGCTGCTCCTTTCTTTTTCTTTCTTTCTTTCTTTCTTTCTTTCTTTCTTTCTACCCGACAACTCTTTCTTATTTGAGTCATTCATTTCTCCATTCTTCTCTTTTCTCTTCCTCTCTGTGAGATGGTCCATCAATAACGCATGTTCACAAACTGTGTCACAGCAAGAGGATATGTGTGTGTGTGTGTGTGTGTGTGTGTGTGTGTGTGTGTGTGTGTGTGTGTGTGTGTGTGTGTGTGTGTGTGTGTGTGTGTGGCGAGCGGATATATAATGGCTTATATTAGTCTTGACAACACATGCCTCCCCACTCCTTTTAACCACAAAGGTCAGACATGCAGTGCCATCATCACTTCCAAATTATGAAAGGATGCGTATAGGTTATGTTTTTCTCTGTCCTCTCCTTCAGTTTTGTTTTCTGGTTCTGTCCTCTCTACTTCTTGCACTCCTCCCCTCCTCTCCTCGCTTCTTTCCTCAGCTCTTCTCTACATTTATCTCCATTAACTCTTGTCTGCTCCTCCTTTATTTGCTCTCCCCACTCATCTTCCCTCACTCTCCTCCTCCTCTACTTCCCCGTCCTCACTCCCCCTGCTCATCTCTTGTCTGTCCTCTTCCTGTCATGCTCGTCCTTCCCTTTTCCCATCCTTCACTCTCCTGCCTGTTCTCTCCCAGAGTTTCCTTTTCTGCTCCTCTTTCTGATGACCTATCGTCCTCTCCTCTCCTCTCCTCTCCTCTCCTCTCCTCTCCTCTCCCTCGCTACGTAGTTCCTATTGGTCCATTAAGTCAGTCGAGGCTGCGAGTCCTTTAGCCCCTTTATAAGCAGCTTTTACAAGTTGGCTGCCTGGCTGTGGACTACTGAAGGATAGAATTGAATGGCACTGAGGCCCAGTGGATTTATCCCTCCCTAGTATTCATAGCCAGAAGATCCTGGCCCGACACACACAGAGGCTTTTCTTCAGAACTCTGTTTTAATTGAAAGAACTTCTGCTTTGTTTGTTTATCACTCTTATTGGCTGCCATGTTCCGGGGCGAGGCGCCGCAGGTGATCATGTTGGCTCAACCTGAGCGTATTACACAGAGCACAGTGTTGATTTATATTGTCTTTACCTGTATCTAGTATCAAATGTGTCTGTAGGGCAAATTAAAAGAACAACCAATATTATCAACATGTCATACTCTCATTTTTCTCACTGTTACTATTGTTTTTCTTTCAGTTTTTTTCCATTTTGTAATCCCAGAATTTGTCTTTTCTGCCAGATAACAAACTGATTACAAACTCAGAGTCACTTCTAAGAGACCCAATACAATAGCTCTCAAACTGTTTTAGAATAGAGATGCTCAAAACACAACATGTCCTTCAATGGTGTGAATATCCCACCACGGTACTACTACTGTTACCAGCACTCAGCTGCTTGTCACTGTGTAGTGGCAAACTACTTTAAAATAAAAGTACTTTTTGTTTCACAGTTGTCACACACACACACACACACACACACACACACACACACACAATTCACTCGAATGTACCAGCGGCCACTTTTGGACCATAACTCTTCAGTTGGAAACCAAAGCATCAGTATGTATGCTGTTGTGATTTTTTGGCATTTTCACCTGAAACAAGAGCTGAAATAAGCTACTTGTAAAAGTACTACATAGTAATACAGAAATACAATTGCAAATGTGAGGCAAAACCACAGAAACTGTGTGTTCGTGTGTGTGTGTGTGTGTGTGTGTGTGTGTGTGTGGGAGTGAGTCATAGACTGTATAAAATAATGGACATAGCTACCATGATGTAACCCATAAGTTTGTGGGCTGCTGTTTTGAAGCCTCAAGTCCAGCATTTTGGCTGTTGCCATTTTTATTTATTTATTTTGGAGCCAGAAGTGAACATATTTGGGCGAGAGGGTTAAGCTATGGAGGAGTGAGGGGTGCGTAACTTAAAGCCTTTATAAAAACTGTTGAGTTACAAAAATTCACCATCTGTACAGTTTCCATAACAGGGAGATTATAGAGACCAAAACTGTTTTTGTACCAGGCTGTAAACCTTTTTATTTCTGCTTTTAACATGCAGCTCTATAGAGTGCCCCTTCCGGTAGAGGTCATGGGACCTTAGATCGGAAAAAATATGAATGGCAGTGAATGGGGAGAGCAATATTTTGGCCTCCCCGCTGACATTCCACTGTTTTATGATTAATCGATTTATGATTGAAGATGTCTGTGTGTTCTGTGCCAGGTTGCAGTCACTCCAAGCTGCAGGAAGTGGGCGAAGCTATGACGTCACATACGCGACCGCCTCCTGTGTAGTTTTTCTAATTACGCTTTTTTTTCAAAAGCTTATCTCAACAGTTTTACCACAAAGTATGACTTTCTTGACCTTAAAATTTATGTTTTAAATTCATTAACGACATATTTGGACTTCATGTCACAACTCAAATGGGACCAAAATATAATATTTCTCTCCTAATTGACTGCCATTCATATTTTTTCCGATCTAAGGTCCCATGAGCTTCACTGAAAGGGGCGTGACTTCGTCACTCTATGAGGATTGACTCGCTTTTGGAGCCAGCCTCAAGTGGCCATTAGAGGAACTGCAGTTTTTGGCACTACCGTGTTGGCTTCATTTTTCAGCTCTGTGTGTGTGGTTGTGTGAGCCAGTATGTGTTTAGCATTTCCTGCACGCTGCTCCTCCATTTCCGACTGTGCTGCTCGACTTCCTTCCTGAGAGGCCTTTTCTTGCTTTCCCTCTGTCTCTCTCAGTGGTATGATGACCATTTAAAATTGCTCTTCACACTTCCCTGCATCTGCTGCCACAAACACACACACATGCTCCAAGAGGCCGAGTGCAATGACCCCCCACATACACACACCCACACACACACTTTGACATGACTAACAGTCACAAAATTCACATCCACAATTCCCAAAGTCCTCCATCCCATCATCTTATCCTGTCAGTAAGTCCACCTCACCCCGTCCTCCTCCTTCTCAAGGAGAGACTGAAAATGCAGTGGAAAAGGAAATTCAAGAGAGGTGGGTTTGGACGATAGAAAAGGGAAAATATTGGTGAAGGAGAGAAAGATGGAACGGGAAATGGTACATTTAATTTCAGCTTTTGGGGGGGACATCTATTGAAGGTGCTGCAGAGGCCACTATAGTCATATTCTTTCCCAAGGAGAACAGTTAATATACTGTGAATAATATAAGTAATCATTGGAAAGGTAAAATCCAGATCTAAACAATGTGTTGAGCGAGGATCATTTTAGCTGTTCGTCTGACTTATAATACAGTAAAGGTGGTCATATGTTGGAAAAACAAGCCATTATGTCTTTGATGATTAATTAAAATGTGTATGTAAAGGAATAAATAAATAGTCAAAATCAAGATGGGTGTAAATCGCCACTAAAGATCTCGTTCTTGGTTGGCCACTAATGCAGAAAAAGTGATTAAAAAGAATAAAATAAAATAAAAATATAATATATATATATATATTTTACATATAATAGGTTTAAATAATGCAATAATGGAATAATATTTTCTGTTTTTAACATAATTTAGATACATTTGTAACGTTAAAGCAAAGATATAGGAATTTAACACATTAAACTTTAAAAAGACCTGCTCACACCGGCTGTACCCACTGTTTGTAAAAAGTGGGCGCAAATGCCAAAGACTACAGAATCTTGCCCCATTGTCTCCGTCTCTCGTGTTCGAAAAGTGTGAGAGCTTCACCGACACAGGAAAAGCTGATAGAGGCAAGTGATTTAGATGAAATTATTAGCTATGACATGTCTCCCTGTCCTCCCATTAAATTACACCTATAGAAAGGTGTAATGGGAAACAGAACAGGGCTAGAGACAAACAGAGGGGAGTGATGGTTATATGAGGCGGTATACAGGAAGAAATTGGGAAAAAGAGGCAGACAGATAGATAGAGAGAGAGAGAGGGGGGGGGGGGTATTGGGTTCAAGGAAGTGGGGGGGGGGGGCTTAGTGGCAGAGGAGAGAGGTGGTAGTCAGACCATATCTGGGGAAATGTGACTCCACTGACCCAGTGACAGGGACATCAATCAACAAGTGGTGTGTGGGTGTGTGTGGGAGTATCAGGGATTGGGGGTACATAGAATTCTGTAAACACTCCGTGGACAAGGACAAAGTCAAAGTTAACTTTATGACAATTGAAAAAAAACAACAACAGTTTTTTAAAGGTTTCTTATGGTAGGATGAATTCCAATTAGCAGCATTAGTCAGCGATTAAAGAGGTCTGGCAGTCAGCGATTTGATATGTGAGGTTTAAAAGTGACATGAAATGACTAAGACATCTGGAAAGAGGACAAAGTCATTGTTCCTAAACTGTTGGGGAATAGGTCCAAAAAAAGTTTTTAAATATGTCAACTGTGGCTGTCTTTAAAGGTACTATGCAGGAATTGTCGGCTACTGTCTTTAAACAGCATCACCAGTGAAAGTGGGAGTGATAGCCAACCCTGATTGGCTGTGTTTGCTGTTTTCAATACTCTGATCGTGATTTTTGCAGCATCCTCTCTGGTGCACGCTGCTTATGGTTTGGCACCTGGTTGTTACGTTTTATAAAGTCCCAACCTCACTTGTCCACCTTGCCCAGCATGCAATTTTGCTTTTTCTTAGGATAACAAAGGCATGACCTGCCCTACTCTCCCTCTAACTGGCTAGTACTCATAGTCTTCGTTGGTTCGGTGTAGGCAAGAGGAGCGGGATTGGTTAGGGTTGAGTAGAAATGCCAAAGTAAGCCAATCAGAAGGAGCGTAAGGGTGAGGAAAGTAGAGTTACTTAAGTCTGGTTTAGGAAAGTAGAGTTAGGTGGGTTAGGTTTAGGTATTAAAGTTTTGTAAGTAAGGTTTAGGAAAGTAGAGTTATGTAGGTTACATTTAGAAAATTAAGGTTATGTAGGTTACATTTAGAAAATTAAGGTTATGTAGTTCAGGTTTAGGACAGTAGAGTAACACAGGTTAGGTTAAGAAAGAAAAGTTATGTACGTTAGGTTTAGGAAAGACCAGTTACGTAGGTTAGGTTAGAAAAGTAAACTTGTGTAGGTCAGGTTTAGGAAAGTAGAGTTACTTAGGTTAGGTTAGGAAAGTAAAGTTATTTACGTTAGATTTAGGAAAGTCCAGTTATGTAGGTTAGGTTAGAAAAGTAGAGTTTTGTAGGTCAGGTGTAGGAAAGTAAAGTTACAAAGGTTAAGTGTAAGAAAATGATCAAACTGACCATGAATAACTTAAAGTTCACTTGGTTTCACACGAGACATGAACACCGGTTTTCTGGGGGAAAGTCCTGTGTTTGTTTGACCCATGCACCACTCTAACCAATCACTTTTGTACGAGTCTAGTATAACTTTTAAAAACATAACAACATACACCAAACGCAAACAAACTGCATCAACAAGGAAGAAAAGAGGTCACATAACAGATATATAGCACGATTTAGGTGGTCAAAATATGAACACCTAATATTTTAATACATCAATTTCACAGTCTCAAAAATTAGCTGAAGCATCAGCACCTCTCTGACACAGTCTCAACAACCTTATCCATTGCAAGTTGTCTTGTTTCCAGTTTGTTGCAGGGCTGTTTCACTGGGTTTCATAATATAACTAGGTGCTTTGCTTACTTTCTTCAGCCCCTGTACCACTAATTGGCATTCATCTATCCTTAAATTGTTGTGTGTTACACCAGAAATACAGCTTTTAGGAGATTGGCTTAATTGTCAGATTACCCAAAATGTCTTGAAACATACCACAGCTAATGGTTGAGTTCAAAACATTACAGTGTGTGGGCTCATTTGGAGCCACTGTAATGAAATCAGGGGATGTACTTGGATATTACTCACCACCAAAGTCACCCACATGTTCTCAGTAAATCATTAGCAATAGGTGCTGCATGATAATACTTTATCATATCCTGACTGACAGCAGGTGACTTGAATGACCCCAAAACTAAAGGACTTTTTATCTGATACATATTTTAAAGTGGTACTCCTGCAATTTTCTGTTTGGTACATAAAGTTGGGGAAAATATTGAAAAAAGTCCCCCTGAGACCCAAACTTTTGTTTGGTATGTAATTTTAATTTCTCCTAGCTATTTGGGTTCAGGAGGAGTGATAATTATAAAAACTAAACATTGTCAATGATAATTATGTCCCAGTGTTCTCAAAAGAGATTAAAATAAAGTCCCAGTGTCCTCAAATGAGACAATAAGATGGTCCCAATGTCTTCAAAATGTCTTCAAAGGAGTACCCAAGATGTCCTTCTCCCCAGCAACGCTCTCCAGCTCCTCCTGGGGACCCCAAGGTGTTTCCAGGCCGGATGAGATATGTAATCCCTCCAGAGGCATCCTGATCAGATGCCCGAACCACCTCAACTGACCCCTTTTGACGCGAATGAGCAGCGGCTCCACTCCGAGCTCCCTCTGGATGTCTGAGCTCCTTATATTATCTCTAAGGCTGAGCCCAGCCACCCCACGGAGGAAACTCATTTCGGCCCCTTGTATCCGCAGTCTCATTCGTTCAGTCACTACCCAGAGCTCATGACCATAGGTGAGGGTTGGGACGTAGATAGACCAGTAAATCGAAAGCGTCGCCTTCCCAGCTCACCTCCCTCTTAAGTAGGATGGTCCCGCACAGCGCCCGCATTACTGCAGAAGCCACACCAAACCACCCATCCACCCCATGCTCCATTCTACCCTGACTCGTGAACAACACCCCGAGTCACTTGAACTCCCTTGCTTGAGGCAGTGACTTGTTTTTACATGCATTAGTGTATTGTGGTCTTACCACCACTAGATGGCACAAAACGTGTCCACAAGCAAGGACAACAGATCTATGTTATGCAGAATAAAGTATAAATTCCAGTAAACCCAAAATGTGATGTCATCATGTGAGGACACGGGGTCTCAGGAGGATATAAGGATATACTCACTTTGGGGGCTGAAGCTTGAACAAAACTGGAAGCTACTTTTCCCACAATGCAACCTAATAGCAGTCTTTCATGAGAGCCTTTGGAAAGAGCCATGTCTTTCAAAAGCTACAACTGAAGTTATACATCTGTCGTCTCTCAGCTCAAACCTTCATCATCATTGGAGTTCCCCTTTAACATTTAAATTTGAGCACCAGTTAGGAGAGACTGTGCAGGATAGGAGATGGAGAGACAGGCAGAGAGGACGAGAGACGGAGAGACCACCAAAATAAATGCATGCTTGTGATGAATGTTCTGCTCAGAAATAGAAACCTCATCTCTCTCTCATCCTCTTCATCCTCCCTCACCCTATTACCTCTCCTCCTCAACACTCTTTCCTTCCTTTCTTCCACATCTCACACCATCGTCTATATATCTCCCCGTATCCATCTGTATCTCTCCCATCTCTTTCTCAGATAGTGTGCCATCTGTGTGATCAATGGAGTTAATTCTTTTCAGGAAATTCTCCCATGATGGATTTTTCTTTGCTGTCCTGTTTCTGTGCTGTCTTTTTCTTTTTTTCTCATGTGGGGGGTGGGGGACAATTTGCTCCTGTGGATAGAAGCTTTGAATGAAGCAAAAGCAAACTGATGTTTTCAAGCTTTTCATCAAACACTCGTCAATTTTGGACATTTTGTTGTATTCTAACGGTTCACAGATGTAGAAACATTTTACTTTTAACCGTGCGCTTGGAATAGCTTTGCTAAATGGTCAGCTCTGACAATTTACAAGGAATAGCTATTTGTTGAAGTGTGCAAGAAAAACCTTAAGCAAGAAAAATAGGAGCACTGGCATAGAGGACCAAACAGATGGAGGGGAGCAGAGAGTGGAGGGAGAAGTGGTTTGTACACTGTTGTCATACATTAAAGGAAAATTGGGAGTAACAGGAAATCAAGAATAACATTCTGGAACATTTTGACACCTTCTGGCTTGGCAGTGCATGGAAACCCTGAACCATGCCAATGCACCACCAGCTGAACATGAAACTGAGAGTATGCACAAAAAAGTTAAAGGTCCAGTGTGTAGGATTCAGAGGGTTATACTGCTAGAAATTGAATATAATATAATAAGTGCATTCCACTTAGTGTATAATCACCTGAAAAGAAGAATTGTTGTGTTTTTGTTACCTTACAATGAGCTGTTTATATCTAGGTAGGAAGTGGGTCCTTGTACATGTTTCTATAGTAGCCCAGAATGGACAAACTCAACACTAGGACCATTTGTGTATTTGCATTTTCACATTGGCCACTGTAGTCAGCAGCCCCTTTGTGGCAAGAAGTGTTGAAAAAGCACTGTTTTTAATGGGAAACTGCTTTATTCAGTGTTTTTACTGGTTTAAATCTTCAGGTTCATTTGTGACAGAGAGGAGTAAACCTCTGCCGATAATTCAGCTCCTGGTAAAAACTCCCTGAATGTCTCGGGCTGTATTCACAAACAGTCTTAAAATGTGATTGGTTGTCAGAGACACGCCCTTTTGTGAGCCTGCAAGGTGTGGACGCCCGGTGGAAATGAAATGAACTGCTGACTGTGAAAGTGTTTTCACTGTTAGTGTGATCACTCTGCTGATGGAGGGTTGAGACAGACTCAAGTCATCACTGCTGCACTGCTGCATTTGTCCAGTTTTCCAAATATCTTAATGTTGTGATCACATTATTTCTGGCGTTATAGCCTTATTGAGTTAAGCCTGATTTATGGTCGTGCGTTGAGTCGACGACGTCGCTATGTGGTTGCCGTGACGCCGTCGTGAACCCTTCGAACTTCTCCGTCACTCCGTTTCGTTGCGGTGCAATTCACCGCCAGAGCGGTAGGAGGCTTCGTTCCTTTCCTGAGTGGTTATCGCCGTCTCTAGTTGATTCTTCGTTTAGCTTCCGGCTTTTTCGGTCACAGAGAAATGAACGCGGAGCACGGACAGACGGCTCCGGCTGTATCCGTATTGAACGTTGTGCATAATGGCATATATATAATGAGCCTTAACAACATCTACATGGCAATAGAAGATGTTTAAAGTTCGTGGGGATGGCGGTGGAAATACGGAACCGGAAATACTTTGCTACCAAGCAAACCAATCACAGCCATGCCGGTCTGCGCTGGGTCTGCGTCGCCTCGACGCGTAGTTACATTTTTGGGGAGGTGCACGTCAGGCTACGCCGGGGGCTACGGCGAGCCCTCTGCGTAGCCCCGTACCCTACAACGTAGCGACGTCGTCGATTCAACGCACGACCATAAATCAGGCTTTAGGTGGGAAATGTGTGTGTATCCCTAATGAGATCAACCACACATATTATCCCTGCATGATCTAATCTGTAGCATTTAATTTACTCACTGCCATTCAGTGTTTGGAGAACATTTCTGCGACCTCTTTGTGTTTCCATTTTCTCCTCTGTTTAAGAAACTCTTTAGCCTCTTGAAAATCCTCCTCCCTGCTCCCAGCAGTTTTTCACCTTAGGAGCTCTTTTAAAGGCTAAGACACTTTGGGAATAACTTATCTTTACAAGGACCTCGTCTTAATTTTAAGGGGAAATTCTAAGAAAACGCCATAATTTTGAGAATTTTCTTAGAATATCGTCACCAGGAGCAACTCTTTGTACTAGGAAGCTTTGTGGAAACGGCCCCTGGTCTGTTAGTTTTGGAGAGGATGAGACCTCTGTTAATAATTCGGCTCCCGATAAAAGTTTCCTGAACAATGAACACTTAAGAAATTCTGACCAGGAGAAGTTTCAGCTGTTTGCAATCTGCAATCTTCACCTCTAGATTTCACTATACCCCCCTAAATGTTACACACTGGGCCTTTAAATGGAGCTATGGATAGTTTATATTCAAGTTCATGTTCTGTGTGCAACAATTTGGCATTGCAGACGATGTTGCAGCACTGAGTTTGTCCTACTTGTCTAAGCACACACAGACACACTTGCAGACAGGCTGATTGAAAGATAGCCGCGATCATGTGTGTATGTGTTTTGTGCCTCTCTAATTAAATATAAAAATCTGAGTCAATATTTAACCAACACAATATCATGCAGCCCTGATGCCATTATCACGTCTCGGTATCTCTCACTCTCGACTTGCTTCTCGCTGTCTTCCCTTCTTTCTTTTTCTTCCTGTCCTACACGCTTCACTGTGTTTTGATTATTGGCTGTGTGTGTGTATGTGTGTGTGTGTGTTTGTGTGTGTGTGTATGTGTACTTGGAAATAAAGCAGGATGGGCATTTTTTTGGGGGGAAGAGGGATCACAGATGGGCCTTGTCAAATCTCTGTACATCTGGCTTTATTCCTGTCCAATTTTCCACACACACATAAGGACACACACATAAGGACAAACACACACACATTTTATATACAGTAGACTTTGTCTCACACATGGCTCACTTATGAAAAAGTCTGCATATATGCACATTTACACTTTTGCACATGTACAAACACATACTTATTTAACCATGCCTGCACATACAGGGACCCAGTGGAGCACTCATAAAGCCACACACAAAGGCACTTAGAAACATTTGTGCGCACACACACTTACACACACACAGACGCACTGTGCAGCAGGACACAGCGGGTATGGACTCCTGTTGTGGTTGTTGGTTGCCAAAGTAATGATGCCAGGGAATCTGGACCATGCCAAGTTTAATGGTAGCCAATGGCACACCAGTGTTTGGATGCCAGATTTCAAAGGGAACAACCCTGACTTGTAGCATAGCGCCACCTATTGAGCTGATCTTGGCCTGCCTCTCGTGTCTGCAATTCATATTTACATAATCATTTTTAGAACTTCATGATGATGTAGTCCAGAAAATTGTGAAGCTTACATTTAAACATCAAGTTGATACAATACAAAACACATTTTTCTACTGATCTGTTTAAAATCTGCGATCATGAATAAATAAAGAAAAGACATATGAACTGAGATGAAGGGAATACATTTCTTTTTCATTCAATTTTTCATACAAGTTTCATGATTCCATCCAAGGGTCAACCTTTGCCTGCATGAGAAAGCTCTGCGTGTGTGTGTGTGTTTGCCTGTCTGTGTGTATGTGTGCGTCAGCTGTTCGAGGTCCCTGTCCGGGATTGGGACATATGCTTCATGAGACTCCTGTGGACACACACAGACACACGTGCAGGCCTTTGCACCTCAAGGACGCCCGTAATAATTAGACAAGAATTAAAATGAAAAATAAATAAATAAATAAAGCTTACTGAAGCTAATGTGCTGATGTGTTTTGACCACGCGACCTATCTGTCAGTCAAAAGTGGATGATTACAAAGTAAACTGAAAATTCAGCCTGGCTACATTTCAACCAGCCTTTTTTGCATGTGACTCTCAACCTCTCAGTATGAATGATAAGGTCCAGAACATGAAGTGTTTGCCTTCTGTGACCCTGCAGGCATAAATGTGCATAATGTCCACCTCTAATCCTACATGAAGTTTTACACTAAATAATGATTTTATATCCCTTTTATTTGATGTTTATTTTATTAGAGGTCCAGTGTGCAGACTTTATGGGAATATATTTGGCAGAAAATAATAAAATAAGTATGTTTTTTTTGGTTTATAATCACCTGAATATAAGAATCGTTGTGCGTCCATTACCATAAAATGAGACAGTTATATTTACATAGGGAGCCGGTTCTCATCTGTGGAGTCCGCCAAGTTGCACCATCATGTTTCTACAGTTGCCCAGATCGGGCAAACCAAACACTGGCTCCAGATAGAGCTGTTTCTGGTTTTTGAACTGGTCAGGGTAGTTAACAGTCCCTCTGCGATGAGCCAAATAGCCTTGGAAAACAGTGATTTTTAACACCAAATTGCTTTATTCATTGTTTTAACCGGTTTAAATCCCTGGCTGGGTTTGTTATGGAGAGGAGGAGACCTAGGCTTACAATTCGGCACCTGGCTAAAAGCTCCTGAGCGTCTGGATCTTAAGTTATCAGAGAAAAAAGCTGAGCACAGATTAGGCCCTTGGCGAGCGGCCCGTTGGAGAAACACTGATTTGTAACGTAAAACTGCTTTCGTCAGTGTTTTTTCTAGTTTTAGTCACCTGGTCCGTTACTTTTGGAGATAAAGAGACCTCTGCGAATAATTCGGCTCCCAGTAAAACCCTCCTGAACATTGAGCATTGAAGGGATTCTTACCAGGAGTGGTACATGGGAAAACCTTCAGCTAAAATCTTACACATGGCCCCTTTAAAGCCTCCTTCAGACTGGGAGATTTTAGCAATCTTGTAAATTTAGTGCAAGCTACAATGTCGGATCTTTAGACTGATGGTCTTTATGCATTTTTGTACATATCTCTATTTATTTATAGGATATGTTCACGGACAATGTCATGGTGTTTGTGGGTTTATTTGTGTATAGACGCTCACGCGTATTTACATTGACTGTGAGGCATGTGTGTGTGTGTGCATGTGCGTTACTTCATGAAACATTTTAGCATTGGAGCCCTGCGGTGTGCGAGCTGTTTGTTCTTCGTTTCAAGACTGTGACAATGGCCATCCTTGAACCTCACTGTGCGACATAGGGTCACTGTTTTAGAGCCACAACCAAAGATGTAGCTACGTTCCTTTCACAACAGTTGTCTGTTGTCTGGGACTGCCCAGAATCGCACAGTGTGTACCAGGCTTTAAGTGTGAATAAAGCCAAAGAAGCTGTTTATTTTACCCTATTTTTATTATTATTATGAAATACATAACCTCTCTTGAACCCAAAAAGTTTGCCTCAGCATTAACTGTCTTCCTTTTTACCAAGCAAATAACATGCAGTAAAATCATGAACTTGAACTTTGAATTTATTATTTTTCTTTCCTGAGTCTGAGTCTTTTGTCCCTTGTCACTATCCATCTCAACTTCCTCTCCAAAGCTTTAATAACACTGTAGCATACACAGTGTTGGTGCAGGAGGGCATATCCATCTATTCCAAAAGTTGTCTTGGATTCTTCAGCAACAGAAATTCAACCATTCAATTTAGTGTCATTTTTAGTAAAGTTTATGCAGTCATCCTGTGTAACATAAAAATGCCAGTATCTCCAATCTGTCACACTGTACTTTGTGTTCACATTTTCTCCCCCTATCTTCTCCCATTCTTTTCCCTCTTTTCGTCTCAGTCCTTTTAGTTTCCCCTTCTCCTCTCTCACTCCTCTTTCCTTTATGTTTCTGTCTCTTTGTGTTTCTCTTTCCACGCCACCACCCCCCGTCTGTCTCTCCCTCTCTCTCTCCTTTTTCCTGTCTTTCTCCCTCCAAACTTATCCTTACGTGCCTACACACCATATCCAAACCAGCCTGCGTATTCATGTTGCACTGAGGTATCACTTTATGTCTCTGCTATTATTTTTTTGTGAAGTCGCCTCAGTATGACTTGCCCCAGACAGCGCTATGCTGTCCCACCCTCATTATATTTTCACACTCGGCTACCCTAGGACACAAGGAAACACACACACTCACACATTTCCACTGAAACCCTCCACTGTATGTGTGTGTTTTGTTTGTGCCAGCGCCGGTTCCTTGGTGTGTTAAAATGGGAATCCATCCGTCTATTTTGGGAAAGTAAAACACACAATTTTATACATGTCCTCTGTAGTATTTTTACAGCAGTAACGATGTAATATCCTCATGTTGGTGTAAATTCTTTTTCTACAGTGTGCTTATTTCTATGGTTCATGGTTGCCATTCCCCACACACATTTCCACACGTTGCACTGCATGTGTCTAATCCCCATAAATGTGTGGTTTGTAAAAAAAAAATTTGGGGCTACCCTTCTCACTGCTCTTGGTGACTCACAGGCTGTAGAAACACAGCCTCCATTAGCTGTACAGATGACGAGCCATAGCTCTGCTTCTCAGAGGTTTTCCTGAAACGGACTGTATTTTCGTGTTGGGTCGTTGGCGAACATTTCGTTGAAAAGAATAAATCTTTTGGGTGAAACCGAACAGAATCACTTCCCTAAATGTTTCCGATTATTTCTCAGTTCAGTTGAGCTCTCAATCAGCTGCTATTGAACATTTCAGGGACTTTCTGAGTGAGTGATTTCATGTTCTGTGAATCAGTCACTGAACGTACCACACAGTGAATGTGAGCCCTGAATAATAGAGGGTCGCTGAGTCATTGAAGCTCAATTCCGTCTTGTGAAAATGTACATACTGTACATAACAGGGTAGAACATCAGCTTTCAGTTTGCAAATGGTATCTTTATATGGCTAAACTCTCCGTTCTCAGTTCACTGGTTGGAAAGCTGAACTGATTGTTCCGCCGTGTTTAGGTTCAGTGACAGACGGTCGGAGCTCTGGTCAAGCACTGAACAATTCTGTGAACAAATGCATTTAATGAGCAGAATCTCATGATGTAGCACACTGAAATACGCTGTCATTCACATCAAACATAACATAATCTGCTCAGCAATGAAAACTACAAACTGTTTCAAATGTCTGCATTATGGTAGCGTTAAAGAAGGCACAGCTCGATGCAGGGTAATACTTGGTTTTTCTTTGCACTGTTAGATATTCATGACTCAATAAGCAACAATCACAGTGAGAGAAAAGAAAAACCCCACCATCATCTGATTCATCTGAAATCTCAAATGTGAAATAACAAAAACAGTTCCATTTTTTGGCAGAAAATAGTGTGCTCATAGTAAGAAGTTGATTAAAAAAAGATTTTCAGGCCCTGAGGTGCAGTCAGTTTAACTATTAGTAGCTTTTATGGTGACTAAACCCAAAACTCTAGCCAAAAAAAGCTCTGAACTTAACTAAACCACAATATAATTAACTGTGGCTCATGTTAGCATTCAGCTAACACTCATATTCAAAGACTTTACAATAAGTGATCAGTGTGGCAGTTCAGTGCCGCGCACAATGTAATGCTGACCAGCCAAACAGAGGCTGAATAACAAATACTGAGTGATGGAGGATAAAGAGTAGGGATAAAAAGCTCCCTCCCGTTGCAGCACAGCCATTGCAACCCCTCGTCCTCTTTGGAAATGAGATACTGCACCAAAACCCTGGTAATCCCAGGCTCCAAACTCCCAAGCTTTACGAGATGTCTGGTAAATACACCAGGAAATGAATCAAAACTGAATGTAAATATATGGAAATAAACTGCCAAAGAGCAATATGTCATCTTTGATATATGCTGGTGTAATGCCTTCTGAATGGAGATTTAAAATAAAAAGTGATGCATTAATGTAGAGCTGTGATGCTGAGTCTATCACTCTTGTACACACTACTAGATGATGTATTTACGCTTATTTCTCAGTGTAAAGAAACTGTTAAGAAACGCTGTGCACTGTGGTATATGTCGTGGCAGCAGGATGTAATGCATGTGTGAATTTATGTGAAAAAGCTGATAGATGGGTGCATGTATTTATATCAGCGTGCGTATCCAGTAAAAATGCATTTCACAGGTCAATGAGTCATGGATTTACTCACTGTTTGTTGACTTGACTTTAATAGATGATTTGGATGCTTTGGATTTCAGTCACAAATGACACTGTAAGCTCGACATGTTTCAGCCAGGCTTTGCATTAGTTATCTGTTCCATGAAAGGCATGTTTTTATAATTAATGAAGCTAATCTTTTTCCTTCTGTTTCCTCTTCCCCTGTCTCTCCTCAGTGTTTGACAGCCAAGCAGGAGCAGCAGGAGCCGGAACAGGAGGAGGGCTGGACTCATCCCAGCCCCGTTTCTCCTCCTCCCTCCCCACCTACCTCCCCGCCCAGTGCCAACTAAGTGGTGCTGACTCCGCCTTCTTTCTGCGGGAAGCCAATCAGGAGGTTATGCGAAATGGCAGCCTGTCATCTCGGACTGAGCCCTTCTTCCTCCAACAGCTGGAACCAGCCATCGCCGCCCCGCAGTCCCTGCCGAGCGTCAATTGCAGCTACGGAAACCTGAGCATTGAGCAGCCGATACCGGTGGAGCTGCTTCAGGGTCCGCCACCACATCTGCTAGTGACGACCAACCAGGTGACGCTGAACTGGAAGGTCAAAGGTCAAGTGGTGGTGCCCAAAGTGGGGTCAACACGGCCCTGGATACAGGTACTGGCAGTTTAATGTGTCACTATCAATCTTCTTAGAGATTTTAAGAGGCTGGTCCAAAAAACTATTTTTTTCCCAGCTGAAAATGCCAAGCGTTCCTATGGAGATGCCCAGCTGGGCGTAATTGAGAGTGCTTTAGCGGTGCTGCATTTTTTTAGCTGGGATGCTTTGGTTGCATCTGGTTGCTATGATATGGAATGTCCATTGAAGTATAAATGTCAGCGCATGGTAGAGTACTTGCTCTGGATAAAGCAAAGGCTGAAGGACATAAGAAGAGGACAGACCCACCATTCTGTGTGGGCTCAAAAGTACACACATATTAATATATCTATGCAGTATATCAACATATTTCTCCTCCACTGTTATTGCTGTTCAGTACTTGTATAGGATGTGGGGTATTCGTAGTATTTGTCCCTCCTTCACTGTGACTAAATGGCTGGGTAAAAAGCGACAGTGACGAGGGCAGTGTTACATTCAAACTGGAACATTTATCGTCTCTCACCACTCAGAAACAAACAAAAAAGACAAACAAAAATGCCAAACATCCAGCTCTCAGTGCAGAATAGACACTCAGCGCCCTGTGACTCTGCTGGCGTTTGTATTGTAGCCTATGTGTGCTTTCAGACCTAGAGTTGTCTTGCTTTGGTCTGAATCAGGGACTCATTTTGTTACAAAGTTGTATAATTGCCTAGAGTTGGTTCGTGTTCTCACGGCAGCATTTACAAGCGGACCAGATCAAACACCTTGTACTGTGTGAGAAAGCTGCTCTTGACTGGTCAGA
Organism: Epinephelus awoara; assembly: GCA_035609425.1. Taxonomy (NCBI): domain Eukaryota; kingdom Metazoa; phylum Chordata; class Actinopteri; order Perciformes; family Serranidae; genus Epinephelus; species Epinephelus awoara. The sequence continues at coordinate 11,557,486 of CM069302.1, read as the reverse complement.
ATTTCCATGCGGGAAAAATCCAGGAAGTAAACAAAGCGTTGAAGAAGAGTACACTTGCGAGATAAATGTGACACTTTCTAATGTCACAATGGAGGGACAACTACGCAGGTTGATTTTAGCGCTGCTCATCGTGGACTATATTGCTGTCATTGTTCATTTTAGTCAAAGCATACAGTTTGAAAACGAGGCGCGGCTCCAACTAGAAAACAATGTTTTGATGCATTGGATGTGCTGAATGTGTATATTAAGGCAGTACAGGAGGAGGTGCACATTAATAATCCTCCAGGACTGTAACATGCTCATGTTTAACCCAAACAATGTGTCATGTGACTGCAGTTAGTTCACATCCAGGTCGGAACATGTTCTCACCACAAACGAACCGCACCAGAGTGCGACTGTAACTGAACCGAAACCACCTCTTCAAGAAGGTCTGGGTCCGGTTGTTTTGGTGCGCATCCAAGTGTGATAGGGGCAAACAAACTTGAGTTTGATTGAACCGAACCAAACAGGGCAGGTTTCAAAGCACCCTAAATATGCAGTGCTTCGATTGCAAAGAGTTGAAAGAGTTGAGCCTCAGGAAAAAAACACAAGACATGATCCCAAGATCCCACTGATTACTTATTTTTGACTACTTGCAGCTTATTCCTTGGCTAGGAATTGAGTGAGAGCTGTGAGGGTGAACCAAAATAATGAAGTTGCAGGCAGGAATATTGCCTACAAAACACTCTATGGAGCAGAGGAGCTGCAGGGTCGGGGGATAAATCTCTTTGGGTTTGACACTATGAACAACACCTTTCACATCACACTGTAATTTGATCCATTGTTAATGTACATATAGTTCAGCTTTAAATAATATACTCTGTGCATATGCAAAAATCTGTCAGCATAAGAATAATATTAGAGCTGATGATTATTTCCCATTTTGTGTGTTTCTGTGTTTTAACATGATTAATAACTGTCTTTTTTGGCTTTGATATCTTGTTGGCTAGCTGTTCATCACCTGATTTACCCATCATTATTATTGTTTGCATTTGTTTTGTCTCCAGGTGCTCTTTTATCTGGTAGGGAGGCGTTGGGATGAGCCTGACCCGCCTCCTCCAGCCCTCCTCCCATGTGTCAGAGCCATGGCCATCCGTGACACCAGTGAAGCAGCACCCTCGGCGGGCTGCCGACTCGTGGGACCATCTGGCATCTGTGTTGTCCGTCTGGAGATTCCCCCAGCTTGGTTTACACCGCCGCAAGTGAGAAAAAGACCTCCTGAAGTGACTCTGCCATCAGTGGATGTGTATTACTCAATCATACCAGTGGAAGGGGCTGGTCAAGAGTGTCCCTCCATTGTTAACGAGCCATGGAGAGGTCAGAGCGCCAACATCGGGCCTCTTGGAGGCCTGGGCTTGGGCCTCGGGCAGTGGAGCTCCCTAGTAGATGGGGGTCTTCAGGACTTGCTGAAAGCTGGCTCTGTGGTAATGACCATGGGCCCAGTTTCTGCCAAAGGAGAAAAATTGAGACTGGATGAAAATGTGGAGGTTCTGGTGCCACCCAGCCCTGTTCGGCTTGGCAAGACGGTAGCATTTGGCATCTACATGAAGACTGGCTCGAACATGGAACAGTTTACATTGAGGTAGGAACACAAATGCTTTCATACAACTTGTTTGGCTTTGGTTTCATTTAGTATTCTGTTCTCTTTTTGTCTCATTTTACTTTTTCTTGGGTTTCTCTCTAATTCTTTTTTCTATCACCTCCACGTATTTCTTTCCTTCTCATCTACTCTGTCTCGTCTTGCCACGCTGCCGCCTCCTGAGGTTGATAGCTGTCACCTTTGTGTACTCAGCCTCTTTCAGGAGCCAGCAATGCAAATAACAACCTCATGAATATTCATGACTGATCCAAGGAGAGACGAAAACAGAGAATGAGAAGCGGGATGGGGAGAGGGTGACTGGGGGGGACTGAAGGTTGTAGAGACAGGGAAATAAAAGAAAGGGCATAAAATTAGAGTAGATCCAGGTTTCTCAAACTGAAGGGTAGTACCAAAATGCCTCTCAGGTGTGCTTCAAGAGGTCACCTACATGGTTTCCCACATAATCGGCAATATGTTTTCATGCACTCCTATCCTGGAAACAAATTTCTTTTTGGTTCGCTGGCTGGAAATTAGCTTACAACCCCTGATCTAGACTAAGCATGCATCTGCATCCCATCGCTGCCTCATCATTTCACTGACTTTGGGGATTTCAGACTGATAAATGACAGATTTATTATTTTTCACAATTTATTATTCTTGCCGGAGAACACCCCAGCACACAACACCGAGGCTGAATATAGCATTACTAAAACAATATACTCCTATGAGGTTAGAGCTATTGAGAACATTTTAGAGAGCTACTCTGAGCAACTTTAAATACAGTTTTCCCTATTTCAGTCTCACATCCACTCAAAGAAAACTTGGAATACACTGAACACGGTAATTGGCACATGTCAACCGACTCCTCTTTTTACATGAAGCTTGAACATTTTTTCAGATCGTTTGCGCAGAATGTCAAAGAAATCAATTTTACATAATGAAAGCTGCACATTGTCTTTGAAATCGCTTCAGTTGCTGCACGCAAGTGGAATAATACCCTTCCAATGTGAACCATGAAGAGGATGCCTGATATGTGAGAATGTCTGATAAATAAAGTGTCTTAGCATCTTTGATGTGTGATTGGACCTCCACTTGGTTTGAGGGTTGGGAGAGCTGTGTCTTCATATACTAAAGGGTAAAGTCTTGTTTCCACTAAGCAGTCCAGTTCAGTTCAGTTCAGTTCAGTTCAGTTCAGTCTGCTACAAATTAGAATGATTATTTCTGTGTTCTCACTGTCAAAAGTTGTGGATGGTACCATCTTGTTTTTTAGACGTACTGCGCACACTGATCTAATACTAAAAAGTGGAGCTAAAAACACTGCAGTCTGTTCATTGGTCAAGAGGGGATTGTCACTGTTGCTTGACTCAATGCACAAACCTGATATTTTTAAATGAACTTCCAATTGTATAGCACCTCTCCAGTCTTCTGACCATGCCGCTTATGGCGCCCCAGATTCAAACGCCTGAAAACACATAATTGAAACCACAAAATATCTCCATGCTGCTCGTCCGTAGTGATCTTGAATTTTTGAATCTGGGGCGCCGTCAGCCTCCATTAGGTGGAGTTGTGCTGCTACCTCCTCTCCCCTTGGATCTCCGCAAGTGTTGTGAGGACTCTAAAAATTCACCTGAGCCTCCATCGGCATATGGGTGAGTAGATAATGGCTGAATTTTCATTTTTGGGTGCACAACCTCTAAAGGTACCAGCATGTTCTTTTTTGCTCTGTAAATGTTGGCATGCAACCCCGTTCCATGGACGATAATTGAGGTTCTGACATTCCTCTGCACTGCTCGTGAAGATGAAATACAGAGCGAGCTGGATGGAGCAGTGATGCGGCATCTGATAACAACCCTGCCTACATCTGAGTGATCTGCAGTGAAAACACAAAACAGATCTAGGGTTTAGGTACATGTCTGTACAGGTTACAGTGTTTGGTGAAAACACGGCTTAATTTGTCCCCCCCGAAACAGTTGCAGTAAAGTCGGGCGTCAACCAAGCACTGCGTCTACACACTGTGTAGTCCACATGGTGTGGTCTGACTGGAAGTCGCCAGGCAAATTTTACCGCAGTTGTGGCAAAAAGTAGGTGTTGGCAGAGTTGTACTTTCTCCCATCTGAATAAGAGGTTAATCCCAACCCGTCTCTTAAAATGGCTGGACATCAGAAAGCCTTTTTGTGATTTTCATGTAGTCACTTGTCTCTTTACCATGGATTTGCAAGGCCTTTAACGTTCATTGCAGACCATCTGAAAAGTAATTACACAGCACTAGCATAGGTTCTTTAATATGAAATGAGTGGATCTCTGTGTGGCAGCAATAAACTAGCAATTCTGTAATTGATAAGTGATTTAATTCTATGTCGCGTTGCAGACAGGTTATTTCAAATGTCAGTAGGACCAGGAAGCAAAGGCAGTACACATCAAACACTGGTGAGGAAGATGATCCTTGGCAATGGGGGTGTGAATACAAAAACGTGAAAAGTGAAAACTGACTTGAAGCATGATTTACTATAACTTGTAACACCTTGATAAGTCTGATTGACCTCTTAACAGGTTGTTGTAAACAAATTTGCTCTTTGTTTACAACATATTTAATTAAAAGATGCAGAAAAAAAGATATATCATCAGTGTGCTGTGTGTGTGCTCAATCATGTCTGAGGTCATCTGAGGACACCGGACGGAAAGAACAAGTGGCTAGACTGCACTGCACCTTGTACTGCTACCTGCTGATGGAATACACACACACACCACTACACACAACTACACACACACGGTCACACAGACGGAGGGAAATAAATACTCCACCGGCACCTTGTCTGCACACTTTCAGCCATGTATACACACAGTTCTTCACAGTCCACACACACATACACACACAGGTGCTGCACACACTTGTTTACTGTGTGTGTATCCAGCACACACACATAAACACACATAGAAGTGATGAGGTGGCCTCTTTGGTTCCCCCTACAGACACTTTGTCTCTGTCTTTGTTGTACAACACCACTGCTGTGGGTGTGTGCTTGAGTGTGGGTGTGTGCACATACGCGTGTGTGGTACCTCTACACAAAGATAGTGGAGGAAAAAAATCAGCCTTTCCTTTTTTATGGCATCATATCTATATCTCAGCAGGTCTTGCTGTATCCTATTCTGTTCTGATATTTTTTTCAGCCTTATGCATCTCATGTTCATTTTGAGGAACATCCAATTTAAAAATCTCTAGGCATGTATTCCACTTATCTCTCTGTTTGCATCTGAGTTGTGTGTGTGTGTGTGTGTCTCTGTGTGTGTGCGCCCATCCCACCTGCAGCTCTTGCCCTCTGCCCTGGCATACAGTCCCATGGATAATCTCCCATGTTAGAGGCACAGTCAGACATGTAATAAGGCTTAAGTGGATCTCATTCCTGCGTGAGTGTGTTCATGTGTGTGTGTGTGTGTGACACATAATAAGCCTTAAGTGTGCTCCATCACACTGAGGTGATGTGATTATGATAAACTGCTGAGGAGATGGGGGGACACGGAGAGAGGACGAGAGAGAGCGAGACAGACAGACAGAGATAGGAAGGAAAGGAGAGAGAATAAAAAAAGGAAAATGGGAGAGACCGCACCGGGTAAGAGCAGAAAAAAGGGGAGAGAAAAGCTTCATTCATTTGCATCTCCTTACTCTAAAGCTCTTTCAAAATGTAGAGATGCGAGGACGGAGGACTCGGGGCAGCACACATTTGCTAAATTGGATTGGGCATCCTCTCTGTATCACCTGTCACCGGGCTTGTAGTCTCACATAACCGTACATGATTCTGTCACTTTGTGATGAGAGTACTCGTCTGAAAGCACCAGCGGAAACTGTGGTTGCGGATGTCTGAGACAACCGGTACTGATTGAGTAACACCGCCAAGTCCTCTTCCCCCAATTCAGTCAAATTTTGTATTTCAGTCATCGACTCACCATTTTTAGATTTTAAATTTTTGTCATTCAGTTCTTTCACAACCACAGCTGTTCCCAGATACGCCTCTGCTAACTCCGACCTTCATTTTGCACAATTGTAACTTTAAATTGAATACCGCATTTCTCTGTAAAGTTATCACCACACTCTTGTTATTCATTCATTTCCTTTCATTCTTTGCAAGACATGAAAAAAGATAATTCATTGAACTTTCATTCAACAGGAGGTTAAAGCCTCACTGGGATTAAAAATCTTTTTTTTTTTTTTTACCAGTGTCACAGGCAGCAGCACAAATAACAAACACACTTAACAATTAAAAATGAAAATGAAGAACAACTAACAGATATTAAAAGACATAAAAAAAACTTTAAATATGTACAATGAGACCAGCTCTTGAAGATTTAGGTAGGTTTGCAACTGATTTAAACTTGGCGCAGCATCTGCGGTGATGCGGGCGCTCTGCAGGACAGTTGTGGTGACGAGAGAGCTGAGCCAGAAGGCAAAGCTTTTGTTTTCCTGGTCCATCTACTTCCTAACCCTTACCTATGGTCATGAGCTCTAGGTAATGACCTAAAGAATGAGAGTCCTTCACGGATATAAGCAGCCAAAATGAGTTTCCTCAAAAGGGTTTCTGGGCTCTGCCATAGAGATAGGGTAAGGAGCTCGGACATCTGGGGGGAGCTCGGAGTATAGCTGCTGCTCCTTCGTGTTGAGGTTGTGCTCAGAGGAAAAACAAGACTTGGTTTTAAAACAAAAAGCCATCTTAACTGCTGTTTATCAACTGTCTCTAAATGTGAGGCTTAAAAGAAATACAATCAACGATTACAATTCCAAAATACTTATGAGATACAAACTCATCCTCAGAGTGCTGAAAAGTGGTGATAGAGTGGTGATGTTATATATAATGAAATTGAGTGGTACCAGGACCAGTCCCTGGGGCATGAAGCAAATGCTATTGACATTTCTCCACCGCAAAAACTCATTCATTTCCCAAGTAAAAGGGTCAATCGTATATGAACGTGGCAAATGTTTCTGTAGTATTAATTCAGAGGATGGTAATAATGTGCCAAAATGTGTCAGAAAAGTGTAGTAAAGGGTAAAAGCAAAGGCAAAACGGGGAAAATTGAATTTGTTAGTTTCAAAACTGAAGTCTCTTCGACTACCACATGCACAGTCACTGCAGTCTGCTGCTCCAAGACCTGTGATAGATATAGTGCCAGTATCACAGACTGTGACTGAATAAAAATGATAACAGTAGACAATTAAACATGTTTATGACTGAAAGAACACAAAAGACGTATGAGACATGTGCTAGATGAGTCTGAAATTGGTTTGTGATACTGTTACTCAAGCTTAGATATTAATAAGGATGCCAAGATAATGGGCCAAACTTAAATGAACTGGCCAAGATTCATTTTAAAAGGACAAGAGGAGATTATAAAATGGAGAGACCTTTTAGTTAATTAACAAGTACTACCAAAAAGAGTGGGTGTGTTTTTGTGCTCATTGTGTTATTCAGCTTTTTCACCTGATATTTGAAAAAGAAAAGGGCTTTTAATCAAAAAGGGATTATTTGTCATGTTTGTTATATCATCCTTTTATGGTTATATCAGATTATCTGCAGCCTTCTGATTATTATACTGATTTCTAATGCAGAACATCCTGCTATGTTTCCACTTTGCCACTTGTGGAGAATGCATATAATTATGTCCCATTTTCCAGTAAAAGCCCTATAGGACACACACTCCTTACTGCAACCTCCTCATTCTCCTCTCTTCCAAGATCCATTTTATTAAGTGGAACAGCCTAAAAGATGAAAGAACAATGAGAATGTTGGCATCAGTGTCAAATAAAAAAACAAAATAAAGAGGCGAGTAGACAGCAGGGAGGCAAGATGGTTGCTTGAATTTGGCCAAGCAGACCTGTGCCATGGTGTTTTTGTTGAGCTACCTAAAGACACTGTCAAACAGTAAGTCGATTGTCTCCATGTGATTTTGTTTCCATTTCCTTTGCTACAGTACTTTTGTTCTGTGTGTGCAGGTAAATTGGCCGTTGCCTCTTGTCCTACTACTCAGTATGTCCAATACTTATTCAGCCTCCTCCATATGGGTCACAAATATATTTTCCTGTGTGCCAGAGAAGGACAGATATAAATACATACCTCCTTTGTGTCTTTTAGTACAACTAAATGCTGATCAAGACTTTTTTGGGCACACAAATTGTTACAATTAACTTTTGTAAACTGAAATCACACTGCAATGGTGACAGCTACGCCTATACTCTCCTAATCTGAGTACGTTATGATTACATTACCAAACCAGCATCGTGCCCAACTTGCCCTACAGACGGCACCCACCTGTCACTCAAAGCTGCCACACTGGTACAACTTCAATCATTGAACAAATCTATACAGTTTAGTTAGGCCTTTATGAGAATTCACTTACTGTACAGTTGTCATAAGTAGTGAAATCAGCTCTAGAGACCGAAACTGTTTTTTATATCAGGCTGTAAACATGTTCAGCTGTAAAGCTGGAGGTTGCTGCTTGATCACAACATATAGAGAGGGAACGTCACTTCACTTTCTGCTCAAGACGCCATCAATCCAGTTTATCTTTAGCAAATAGTTGTTTGCCGTTATATTGATTTTCTAAATATCAACCCGAAAAACCCTAAAATCCCTAATTTTATGGCCAAACATTGATGATGAGTCTGTTGAAGGAGCCCCTGATTAAATCAAAGCGTGACACTTTTTTTAACACAGGATGACAGCATGGTGGGCAATACAATTTCTCAAATCTATGCTTGTTGCCAAAGTGCATACTTGTTGACCCAGAAGGAAAACAGATATAGCTGTAATTCCTACAATTGTTTACATTTGTTTCCCGCTGGAATGTCAACAATATGGCGTTTACTCCAAAAGCTAATCTAGACATCCTTTTTACGGCATAATCCTAAATCAGTGCGTCAGAAAACAAAAGACACAAATTAATTAGCGTCTCACAGCTCGCTTATCTGCATGCCATCGCTTGTAACTTCAAACGGTGGAGAAGAGGGCAAAACTTGATGATGAATTTAGTGTTCAGTGAGCATTCAGCCAGATAGATTTAGTACACTGTTTCAGTCTGTGGAAACCTGTGCCATACAAGTTTAGATGCTTTGAATCTATGTTTAGTTGAGCATTTCAGCAATTTTAGCAGTGGGAATGTTGACAGACTGAGGGTCAAAGTGATTAGCATCTCCCTCATTAAAAAGCTGTCGTCTTGAACTGTGTGCTATCGTTGTTTGGTTAGTTAATTAGCAAGATGATTACTGATGAGGGGATAAATGCTATGTGTGTGTATGTGTGCAAGATATACTGCTGATAGAGACAGATTGAGACAGCGATTATCAAAAGGCAAATACATTTTTTTTCCCTCTCTGCTTGTGTTCTCTCTCGTTTTTCTGTTTTTATGTGACTGGTGTTATGATAGTCATTTGTTTTTGTATGCGGCCTGTATTTATTGTCCCATTATTTCTTTCTCTGTGTGTCCGCCCAGTGTGTGTGTGTGTGTGTGTGTGTGTGTGTGTGTGTGTGTGTGTGTGTGTGCATGCGTGCTTGCGGGTTTGTGTATGAAGGGATTAGTGGATTTTTCCAAGGATCAGAGGGGAGATGTACTTCTAAGGACCAGCTAGTCCTCTCTGGTGGTTATGCCTCGTACACACTCTTTCTCCTCCGTGTCACCACACACACACACACACACACACACACACACACACACACACACACACACACACACACACAATTTGCCCAGGATGCCTTTATTCCACAAAGCTCCACCATTGATTTCACCTCGAACGCCCTTTCACCAGCAAGGAGGGAGAATCAATTGTTTTTGCGACTGTGTGTGCGTTTGTGTGTGTGTGACTGTTCACTATGTGCAGACTTAAAGGGAAATTTCGGTTTATTTCAACCTGTCTCCTATCGTCCTAAATTTGTTTCAAGTGACTAGTGACATAAAAATAATAGTTAGCATGTTAGCCGTTAGCCTAGATACAGCCGGGGCGCATAGTAGCACCAGACCTGTTAAAACGTAAGCGAATGTTCATACTTCAAGTGCAAAGTTAGTCCACTAAACAAGCTTTTTTCCACAAAGGCCGCCTTACATCGTTAGGATAAATGTCAGAGAACATATAGAAAACGACACGTAAACGTGTTGTCTTACCTTACCAGTGTGGTGCCATGTTTGTTTACCATTTAGCTCTGCTTTCTAAAGCGCGGCCGAAAAATCGCGAGAACAAGCAGCGATCTCATACCGTGCCTGAAATCTCAGCAGAGCTAAATGGTAAACAAACATGGCACCACATCAGGTAAGACAACACGTTTACATGTTGTTTTCTATATGTTCTCTGACATTTATCCTAACGACATGAGGCGGTCTTTGTGGGAAAAAAGCTTGTTTAATGGACTAACTTTGCACTTGAAGTATGAACAGGTGACAGGTTGAAATAAACCGAAATTTCTCTTTAAGTAAGTATACTATATTTTATCACCAGCACACATATTTCTATTCATTGGTTTTACAATATGTGTGTGTACGTGTTTTTTGCACGCTTAAATATTATGTGTTCTACGGAAGTATGTCCTATTGAGCCATAGTGTGTGATGATGTGATTCTCATTGTCTTTGTCTCTTTAGTTCAGTGTTCTCTCTTTGTGTATGTGTGTTTGTGTGTCAGTATCTTTGTTCCTCTGCTGCTCTTTGTGTTGAACTCCTTCAAATGACAAATGCATTTGATACAGCCCTTAAAAAGGCACAAAAGACAAAATGAGAATTAGATGTATTTCTTTCAGCTGGGCATAAATAAGCTTCCAGGGTGTTAAAGAAAAGCCCACACACTACCAACGAACTGGAAACTATTCTAGTGACTGATAGTGTTGGGTGAGGTTTCTTTTTGTTGTTGCTCTTTTGTTTTGCTACTCTTTGTCTTCCAGTGTTTGCTTCTTTCATCTTCAAATGGAAAAACAATTTTATAGTACTGTATATATATTTTCTCAAAGTCTTCAATAAGCTTTACATTTTTAGTGTTGCCAAAGCGTATATATTTAAATTGTTTGTCCATTTTAGTCATATTTTTCTCCCAAGAGTACACAGAGGAGTTGGCAGACAATGCAGCTACCGGTAGTGCTGAAGCCAGTTCTTAAGGATATTTGAAGGGCTTTTATGAACAAATCAGCAAGGTAAACATTCTAACGAAAAAATCTCACATTTATGTGCAATTTGTGCCTGCAAGGTCTGAAAAAACAAGTCCGAACATTAGCCACATTAGCAACTAATTTGAAACTATTCTGCCGTTCTATTCTGCTTCTGTCGAGTCTGGTCTTTATCTTAACATTGTCCTTTTGGTTTGGTAATCTGAGCCACAAAAACAAGTTGGAAAAAGAGGTCAAGTTGTGCTGTAAGATCACTGGCGTTGCTTTTAATCTGTATGAAGAGAGGGTCGCCTCTAAAGCTCGGCCTATCGTCTCAGACTCTCATCATCCCCTCCATGTTGAGTATCAGATGCTTCCATCAGGGCAGAGGTTTTGCCTCCCTAAGCATTACAGATCGTCCTTTGTCCTGTCTGCTGTCACTTGTCTTAACCAGCAGTGACCACTAACTGTCCATGAGTTACCCATGACAGTGTGTGATACTGGATTCTATGTGTTATGTATTGTATTGTCTGTTTTGTTGTACTCATGACTACTGTCTGTATCTCAAATGGTCGCTCTGGGACATTTAAGTTTACCTTACCTTACCTTGTAACACATTGAGTTGAAACATCCGACCAGGGAAAGACAATCACAACTACTATAACGATACGATAATCTACTTCTTAATTGAGATCTTGTAGCAACTCTAAAGCTAACTGATGTAGTAATATCAAATTCTACATGGCTAAATGTGACAATTAAGTATTGTCAAAATGAAAAGAACAGTTTTGACCTTTGAGTTCCTACATGTTCCCCTTACAAAAGAGGTGAGACTGCCTGGAGCACTGCATTGTGGATGAATATGAGGTGGTTGACTTGTTTAAGACAAAACAAACCTTGTGAGACACTGAATGGTGTTTTAAAAATATATGAAACATAGAAATTTACAAGCCTCTCTGCTACGATCCATGTAAGCATGAAGTGCTAGAGAAACACTCCAGGGGCATTTGAGGGTGATTTAAGGTATCATATTCTTCACCCACAAAATAACTATTGGTATATCAAATATTCATGTCATGTTACATTTTTCCCATACCTCCAAGGAATACAGCAAACATACTGATTTACTGATTGATTGTGGACCATGTTTAACAACAGCAAAACTGTATTGAAACATCCGTTTTCAAACTTTCTCAGAACTTGTGTGGTATAATCCAAGTCTCATTTATCCAGTGTGTCCCAAACACACGCATTTTCGCTAAAATCTTACCATTTAAAACTGAAGTGAAAGTGAATCTATGCTCCCTTCAAAGCCAGACTCCAATACGATGTTTTTATTTTCAGCAAAAATGCATGTGTCTGGGAAGAACTGAGCATACGACTGGATAAATGAGACTTCGATTATGCTGCACAAGTTTGAGAGTTTTCACAGATGTTTTGATATAATTTTGCTGTTGTTAAATGTGGCCCCCAATCAATCAGTAAATAAAAGCATTTCTCATTTTCCATGGAGACATGCAGGGACATTTTTTTCTTTCTCAAATTCAAGGTAACACAGCATGACTAACTGATAAACAAATGGGCGTTTTGTGGGTGAAGTATCCCTCTAATGTATAAGTAAACTAAAAGGTCCCATTCTGCAAAATAAGTAAAATCCATTTGATGTTTTTGTGCTTCCAAGTCAGTGTCTCCCTGCCTTTGTCTTTTTCTGTGCAGTATCTCTTTGTGCCATTGTCTTTCTTTATGTCTGGGACCTTCTTTCTCTGCTTTTCATATTCTCTAAAGGAAATATGTCACATCTCCTGGATCAGGTCATCATTTCTTTGTCCATCCTCTATTTCAGTCTCTGCCTCCACAGAAGTAGCGCTCTAGATAGTCACCTCAGCCATTAAATTGGACTCGACACAGCATGTACTCGTGCTCAAATATATACGTCTGTCTAGCCCAGCGCACTCTCGCAGCTCTCATGAAATTACCACTTACCTGTTGCTTTAACAGTCATTTAAACTATGAAGAAGGATATGAGTGTTGTATTGCAACCAAATTACAAAGAATACAGCAAAGTAAGGGTTGGCTTGGTAACTGACTTGGACATTTTTCTTCTTGTACTTATTCTACATAAACAGAATGGCTAATAAGAAATTTAACAGGTAAATGTATGATAAGCTTAGTGATTAAGAATGAAGGGACTATAATATAATAACAAAGGGACTGAGTGAAGAGGTAAGATGGACTGAATGGGCATAAGTTATAGTAGCATCAACATGTAATATTCTCAATCATAAATGTTATAGTTTCCAGCTTATGCAGGATACAAGCTGATCATTCATCATATCCTTGCTGCTCTGGCTGCCTCTGCAGATATAAAAGCTGTATCAAATAATATTTACAATATAAGCAACTAGTAAAGGGCTGTATTACTGCCAGTCCCACTGAGAATCAACATCCGTCTTTGTAACTTTATGCAGCCTTCAGCCACTTGAGCTCACTGTGTTGCTTTGCTGCACCTTTAAAACCAAAACAATGCCAGTCTATCTAAAACTTACTTCAGTCAGATGAGCCTACGTGGAAAGCCGAAGGCAGAGAGAGCACACCACTCTGCCATCCAAGCGCAAACGAGGAAAGCCTGAGGCAGAGAGAGAGAGCAAATTTCCCTGCCCTTCCATGCGCCCACATGGAAGCCTAAGGCAGGGAGAGCAGCAGGAATATGGAATTGGAATATGTAAAAGAAAATGTTTGCCAAGAAACACACACATTTAGACCATTTTATACCACTGATAAAGTGATAATATAACAGCATAACAATGCAAGTACACTTTCAAAGAGCAATGGATTTTAATTCTAAAGAATATTCAGACATTGTATTTTGGAATATGAAAAAAAAAAACTTTTTTTTTTTTTTAAATAACACTTGTTAATTAATGCAAGAAAATACTTATAAGATTATGGCACCTTTATTGGAGCAGCCCAAAGTTGCTCAATTTTAAAGTTAGGACAAAATTCGGCCAACAAACACAAAACCAAGTGATGCCTCGTGCAACTAATAGACAAGCTAAGCATAATCTAGTGGTTGGCACTGGGGCCAGGCCGTGTGCTGCTGGATTTATAGAGTGGAAGATGAAGATGTCAGAAGGTCAAACTACAAACAACTGATTTTTTGTCTCATTGTGAGGGGTGGCAAGATAACAACTATCAGGCCTGTGCTTATTCATTCCAAAAGTGCAGCTGTGGGCTACCAGTAAACTACGCTGTGTCATCTTTGAATTGTTGTTCTATTTTTCTTTGCACAAGTAGGCTGGGATAGAGAGGAAAAAAACAGGAATGCTTGGGAAACCCTGCCGTATCATGCTGGCTAAAATAATGTAAAGAAACACACATGTAAACACAATGGACAATATTGAGGTCAACAAAATGATCAAGGTCATGTCCATTTATCGTATTATAACATGGAAACATTGTTATCATGACAGGCCTACCAAAACATTAGTCTTAACTTGATTAAGGTCAAGGTTCACTTGACTTTGTTCTACCCTCCACATTTTTCGTCCCACAGAGGCACTGCATGAGATGCCGGGCTTTCAAAATTAACTGCATTGCATTGCCTGCATTGTAAAGAAGCCACAGTGTGAATTGTCCAGTTTATTTTCATTCATGTTAATAATATGTTGCTGACTTTACTGAACTTAAAAATTCTCCATTCTTATATTGAAGAGAGGCTGATTTGAAGGCCGTTCTCTGCAGTTAATTTGCAGCACTTACTGCTATAAGTGAGAAAAATGAAGACATAAAAGAAAATAGCATGATAAAAATGTTGTCAGAAATTAATTTCGACTTGTTTATACGTTGGGAGAGTTAACACATGCACACTTACATACATTTTATAGCAACCATTCACATTAGCATGTAGATTTATAGAACCATTAATCTGTGTTACATATGTCGACAATATTAGCTGACACACACACTTTATGTGGTGGATGTGTAAAATAGCTTTATTTGATGGCCTAATACCTAATGCCAGGAGCCAGTCTGTAAAATTCCTGCTGAGTCTGTGAGGTCTGAGTGGAGCCTACAGTCAGTGGCACGGTGGTTTAGCCAATATTACTTCCTGCAGAATGTGCTGAGGAACATTTATGACCATAACTGCCAGTGGCGGCCTCCACACCATGATAAGCTATGAGGCAATGATGGTGAAACAAGAGACAGTGGCTAGTTTCTGTGTCATTTGTTGTAACTATTGTGGTTTTGTACTGTTCAGCAATTCTGTTCAAAAAAAATAAAGTGGCTAATTTCATGCTCGACAAATAATTAAGACATGATTTGGTTTTTTCAGTCACTCATGCTGCCTCACATCTACAGGTTCATGTGTGTTAGGCCTGCATTTCATTCTATACCTGTATATCTTTTATGGTTTACGAAGCCCATACTTCACCTACTGGAAATTCAACAAGCATGAATGCAGCTACTCTGACGGAGAGAGGAACTGGTAAAACTGTAGCCCAGGTGCTCAGACCAAATCAGGTTAAGAAGTTAATGTGATGGTGTAAACAATCCGAATGAAAAACTAGAGAACATCTGGTGATGGGATCACTCCAGTCGCAATACAGCAATCTGTGACTGAAAGCAAATGTCTGCCAGGGGTGAGGTGGATGTAGTTGCCTCCTCTCTACTTTCCGCCCTGTACTTCCATCACCTTTGCCTTGGACCACACACACACACACACACACACACACACACACACACACACACACACACACACACACACACACACACACACACACAGACTCATGAGGTAACAATGATCAGCCCATTCTCATTCCAAAGTTGTTAAATACGGCTGCTTTGTCAGTGATTTCTGCATCACACACCTGACGCCCAACGTCACCTTTCACAGTGGTATGATATATCTTTGGGTGGCATCAGTTTGTACCAAAGCCAGGCGTAACCTTTTGTGGTGTCATGATAAGCCGTAAGTTGACCAGACACGTCATGACAGCATGATACACGGACAGGCAGCGCTAGTTCATAATGCAGCCACACAACACCTGACGCAGCAGTATGATATGCCGCTGGATGCCATCAGGTTGAAATGCTGCTGTTCCAAATTATGTGATGTAAGGAGCTTGAAAGTCCCTGTAGGGTAGCAAGGAAGGGTGGTGGGTGGGTCCAACAAACCCCCGATATTCACCTGTGAGCCCGGTGTAAATGTAGAGCCAAACCATGATGTTTTTTGAAAACCCAACCACGTGCTTTAAATGCCCAAACCTAACCACGTGCTTTTGTTGACTCCAGGAATTGGATGGAGTGTCTGTGAACATCAACAGCAGATGCAGGAGGATACCTAGTGTGTAATATGTAGATGTGAAACCTACATTGACCTACTAACTAGTCCATACCCATTGAGTGCACAGTTGCCCACGTACAGTTTCACATGGTGTGTGTTTGGGATACAGGTCATAGGAAATTGCAGATTAAATAGTCAACTGAACCCATTAAGAAGAGCAATGTATTCAGACAGAGTGTTTGTGAATTTGATAGTACGACTGCTTTATTGAAAGTACAGTAGTGCCATTGCCAATAGTGGGATAGTTAGTGGGCTAAAACTGTACATTAGTAGTTGAGGTAGCACGTTGAAAGGCAGATAGTTAAAGTGTTTATGTTGTATTGACTTAAAAGTGGGGCACAGTGGTAGTTCACATGGAAAAGGTGCAGCTAGCCCTTGTTGCAGCAACATACCATACCAGGACTTAGTCATACCAAATATTAGAAAAAAACAACAACATTGGTCCACAGGGGGAGCCACAGCGATCGGTCGCATTTTAGCCATTTTTAAGCATTTTTCTGTTGTTATAGCGCCACCCAGTTGCCTATTAGAGTTAAGTTTCTCCAGTCACCTTGAGGCGTCCTGTTCTACATATCTACCAAGTTTAGTAAAAATCCATATGGAGGTTAGGCCTAGATAAGAAATTAGCTCTCTAGCGCCCCCATTTTGTTTGATGGGGTCAATAATGGAGGGGTCCCCTCAGATTATGTGTGGTCATATGCCTACAAAGTTGCGTGGTGATGGGTGAAACCCTTGAGATGTTATACACCTTTATGTGATGAGCCACGCCCTCCGCAATATTCATTGCCTTATAGAAGCTCAGTTTTAGTAAGTTTTCCAACTTTTGCCAATTGATGTAATATTGCTTCATTCACATCCTCCCATGACCCTCTGCCACTGTGCCAAATTTCACATGGATTGACCAAGTCAGTGAGGAGAAAAACGTGGAACAGACACACACACAGTTTTCGTCATTATATAAGATGTAGGTTTTGTTTAATTATGGTTACTTGTTAATGCAGTTCCACTTGTGCCAAGGTAAATTAACTGGAGCTCTGAAATGGTGCTGGACCTGTAGGGTAGTTCTTCAAATTGTTTTTAGTTTGTCAAAGTCTTCAGTGGAGCTCAACTCAAATATTTAAATTTCAAAGACCTAAGGTATGACTGTCATTAATCTAACTTTTAAATATGACACATCTCCCCTCAACTAAAAACTCTGCTCTAACTGACATCATCTTTTCACTCTCATATTCCCTTGAGAAGTCAGTGAAGCTACACTGTCCATCACCAGCTCAGTATGATGTACTGGTTAACACTCTGTGTCCGACACGTGCACACACTCACCTGCTTTGTTCCTCTGTTTAACCCGCACAGTCACTCCGTCTCTGTTTATTCCCCTAATCCAGTCTGCGCTATCATTCTATCTACAGCATTCTTCCTCTTCTTTCTCCCCTCCCCACCCTTCAGCATCCCCGTCACTGTCTCCCTTTCTTCCCTCTCCCTTCTCCTCTTCTCTATCTCGCTCTCTCTTTCCATCTCAAATCTGTCATGAATATTCATAAGGGTGTTATTTGCATTGCTGGCTCCTGAAAGAGGCTGAGTACACAAAGGTGACAGCCATCAACCTCGGGACAGTGCCAGTGTTTGTGTGTTTCTGGGGGCTCTGCATGTGTGTGAGGGCGAGGGAAATATACAGAGGTGGAAGAGGAGATGAAAATGAGGGAAGGGGGGGGGAGGGGTTGAAGGGGGGAGAGGAGTTGAGTCAGAGAGAATAATGGGGGATTGTGTGTATTTTGGCTGTATCGCTTGCAAAATGATTGACATTATCGCTGAAATTCTAATTAATGTCTGTGAGTATGGGTGTGTTTGAGCAAAATTTGAAACGTTTTTGCTTTTTGAACTCAGTTATTGAAATGACAGTGATCCGCAGCACAGCTGTGTATGTGCACACATGTTCGCTCAGCCGCCTCTTCACACAAATTTCCCCGTCTCTCCCTTTTTTTTTTCCGACTCCCGACACCCTTCTGTGTCTTTTCTTCTTTTCTTTGTGCGCCTCTATCGCTCTTTGAGTCTGGGTCTGCCAACGGTAGTTTGGGGATGCTTCATATGCAAATGCCTGGCCGGTTATTGTGTTGTGTTTATTGTTGGTGCCACTCCTTGTTGCAGGATAGAGGAGCCCCATTTAGAAACGGGGGCTCCTCGATCCTGCTCCTGCATTCCTCTGCGCTGGAGATGCACCAGTTGCTCTGAGTTTTTAACCAAGCGGTGTGTGTGTGTGTGCATGTGTGCGTCTCTGTGTGTTTGAGCATTTACCTCTAAGTTACCCCAGGAGTTATAAAACGGAGTTTGAGGATAAGTTTGTTTTTATTTTAACAAGCTGGGGGAAAACAGCTGATATTTTTACTAACTGAGAGAAATCCCATCCCGCAGCTTTCCACCCTGGAACTCGAATAACGTTTTTATTTTCTTGGCCTGGGACCCAGGCTCATGAAAACATATTGTCTCTTTTATTATTCTGGGACCCACTTGAAATAAGCTACAGATGTTCCTATTGTAGAAGTCCCAATTTTTTACTGCACAATGGCTGAACTGCAGCTGCACTTTGGCTCCGTCTCCAAAAGGGGATTTTTTGGAAGTCACATTGTGTGGTGTGTGGCTGGACTGATTTTTTTCTTTCATCCAATACATTTATTAATTTATTAATAATAGATGTTAAAATCTGAATGAAAGGACACTGCCTTTTTCTCTCTGATAGCAGAGCAGTAGTGTATCTGATCTATAAACCACATCCTGTCTTCTCCTTTGACGAAATATAAGAAAAGGGAGAACTTCATATTTTATATTTTTCAGTCTCATGATGTCTTTGCATTAAATATCTACACAGACAGAGACCTTGTTTTCATACAGCCGCTCAGCCACTTCCTTATAAATCACATTTGGTTAAAACAGTGATGTGTCGCTGTTCTAGTACATCCCCGCTATACAACACATGACAAACAAACTTTGGACAATAATCCCGTCATCTTTCCTGCTAAAGTCTCCTTCTTATTTAACGTACAAACACGGACATGTCCTGTCCTGTGCCTTAGCTTGTTGAAAGAATGAACAAACAAACATTCAGCAGAGAAACGTGAACCGCTACAGGCCAGATAGCTAATTAGCTGATCAGCTGCAGCATGTTAAACAGCAACTTACCTGCAAATATCACAGCAGTCCATTTAGATGCTGATGTGGACGCTCCTTTTTAATACCACTGCAGACAACACACAGTCCTTCCCTGACTCGTTTTTTTTTTTTTTTTTTTGACAAATATAAGAAAGCATTAACCTTTCAAAACAATTGAACCAGTTTAACTAAACCTAACTCCTGTTTCAAGACATTCTCACTCTGACCTTGTCACATATCGACGTTTGGTCATGGACCTTCCACATCCAGATACAACATGAAAGGTACCCTGGTAGCGTTGGCTCGTGGACGTTCTGGGACGCCGTGTCAAGCTTTGCCTGTTACATGCATTGTCTTCTTTCAAAATACACTTACGTTTTCACTGGATATTTACCATTCACATACAGTCTCGTTCAAAATAAAGACACTAGCTGTTAACATAATATTATCACTGACACGCAGCTGTGTATACCCAGATTAACGTGTCCTAACACGTTGTTTATCACATACATCAAATTTTGGAGCCACTTTGCTCCTTTGTGTCAAAAGAGAACCTTTTCAAAGTGCAAAAGCAGCCTCTTTCTTCCATTCCTTTAATCACCTTCATGAAAAGGTTGGCGTTGCGTTATTTGTGAATATCCAAAAACCTGCTGATTTCCAAGTCTTGTTGAAAGGTAGGCGTGTCTCTCCTTCCGACCAGAATTGTAGGCTTTTCTTTCAAACATGCATCTCTACCTTACATCCTTGCGAACTGTTGGCTAGTTGGTTTATGTACAACATATCCATGACAACACATAGAGCTAACCGAAAACAGGCAAGAGGCCATGTGTCGCAAACTACGGTTAAAACCTTAATGGAGACGCACCAAATGTGCTGTGCACAAAAAAATGACCCATTTCAGAGTCAGAATATTGTAATTTTTAGTATAACAGTGGATGATGAGTGTGCATGTAAACATAGTTGTTGACACTCCTGTACAGTGACAGAACAACATGCTACAGGGCCCTGTGCAAACAATGTTAGAAAATCAACAAAGGGACCCTGTGTTGCAGGTTATATTTTCTGGAGGCACAGCCATTCTGCTGTCAAACACATTTAATTTGTTTTACTAAATGTCTTTATTGGGCTTGTTGTGCTGTTTACTCGGCTTTATAGGGTTTAATAGGCTTACTGTAGCCTAAGTATGCACTGTGCCACTGTATTATGTAGGAACTCTTTTAGTGGACTTGTCCCCAACAGGCTCGTTGGGTAATCCATCCATGACCACCCTCTCCTCCTTTACCTTTAGCTCTCTATATGAAGAATACCCCTGCCTCTCCACAAAGTAGGATTCTTTAGGGCTGCATCTCATCTACGTGGCCCTCCATTGTTGCAGAATGACGCCATTCTTTAGAGACTCTCTGCTATAAGTAGCTTGTTTATCTGCTCGACACATTGTACATATTTTTCTTTCTATCCCGTTCGCTCACAGTGATGCACTCTCTGCATTAGTTTATCCAAACTTGCATTCACAATATTGCTGCCTCTTTTAGTTCATCTTCCTATTCACTCTGCACTGCGGGGAGCCTCACACAACAGCCCCCAGGCTGGGAACAATACTGTTTCTGTCTTTGTGTGTGTGAAAATATATATATGTGTGGGTGTGTCTTTGCTGGTTTTGATAATGAGAGAACAGTGTGATACAGTTAATGTGTATAAAAGACTGGGCCCAATTTCCTGGTTTATGGTGACTCATTTATTAGACGACAAAGGGAGACATACTGTGACTGTGATTGCATTCATATTTAAGTCTCATTATCCCATACATTATGACCTGCTGACACACGTGTGGACACATTTCTTAAAAATATTTTTGGAAAATCACTAAGAGGCTGTGTCCACCAAAGGTTTTTTTTTTTCCTGAGGCCAGTGAATTATTTTAATGTTTTGCAATTGGAGTGCTGTGTATTTACAAATGATGGCATAGCTGGTTGGGCGTTTTTACGCAACACTGCTTTGTTTAGTGTTTTTACTGGTTTAAATCAGTGGTTCCCAACTGGTGTGTCATAGTCAAAAAGTGGGTTGCAGGTCCATTCTGAATGGACCAAAAGTGACGCATTTTATTTTTAAGTACAGTGAATTTTCGGCGCAAAGCTTTAACTTTGAAGTGCTGTTTCCTGCTGTAGAGTGAGTGACAAATGGACGGCTACTTGACAGGGACAGCAAACTAGCTCAACGACATGGCCAAACGCAAGTATGACGCTGAATGTTTTAAACTGTGTGGACCTTGAACCAGTGACTAAGGAGAAATCTGGACCCTGTGGCTGGACCAGCTGGGAACCACTGGTTTAAATCACAGGTACATTTGTTTAGGGGAGGGAGAGACATCTGCAGATCCTTTATCTCCAAGTAAAAACCTCCTGAATGTCTAGATTTTAAGTTATCAAAGATAAAAGGTGAGCATGTATTAGCAGGTGCGGGGCTAGCCACCAGTCTCCAACATGCCAAAGAGCATTGGAGAAACACTGATTATTGATATGAAGTATGCTTTATTCAATGTTGTTACTGGTTTAAACCACAGGGTCCTTTTGTTTTGGAAATAAGGACACCTCTGTGGATAATTATTTAAACCTCCTGACTGTCTGAATCAGAAAAAAAGGTGAGCACACATTAAGTTATCAAAAAAAAAAATGTGAGCAGATATCAGCAGGTGCTGGGTGAATGGCCCATCTGTGAAATACCCAACACCATAGGAGAAACACTGATTTGTAACTTGCTTCTTTCAGTGTTTTTACTGTTTTTAATCACCTGGTCTGTTTGTTTTGGAGAGGAAGAGACCTCTGCAGATAATTCGGCTCTCGATAAAAACCTCTTAAACAGTGAACACTGAAGGATATCCAACTGGGAGAAGGTTTAGCTGGTGGCAATCTGCAATTCTCACTACGAGACGCCACTAAATCCCCCCCTAAACCTTCCACACGACTACTTTTAAAGGATTGTTTCTCAGAACTCCAAAGCATGTACTTGGAAAATTTAAAAAGCAAGTTTCGACTATTTTCTCCGCACAGAATAACCCTATTTGTGCTTGATCAAGTGTGACTGCCTCCCTCTCCCCTTTCAGCCACAATCCAGCTATTGAATGGTTGTCGCATTCACCCGCTGAGTCAGTGAACACCATCAAAACTGTATAGAATATATTTCACACATACGATTGCTCACCCACCATAACAGTTATGCGCTGTTACAGAAAGCGCAGGTCTGACACTGTAGACAGAGATCAGCCTGTAGAAATGTCCTTTATGTGTCCTGGCTGTATTGGCACATGTTCTGAAAATCCCTCTCCAGAAAAGAAGCTGCAATATCTGAAATAAAGTGATGGGTGAGTGCTTAAAGTTCAACTAATCTGTACTTGAGATTTCCTATCAAACCTTGTCCAATGATGTGTATGAGTCTGGCTCTGAGCTGTGCCGTCTCAGAAGGTGCCCACCTGAAAATAAGGCTGTTATTGTTCATTCCTGACACGTTGCGTCCCATAGATTAGATACAGTTTGGTGGACCTTTAAAAACAATTCATAAATCTTTCATGGAGTTCCTCAAGGATTCAACTGGGATCGCACAGCAGCAGTCATTGGTTCCTCTCTTTTCTTTCTTTTGACTTCTCCCTGCTACATGACCTTTTCCAAGGCTGCAGGGATATTCTGTCACAGGGCACTGTTGCTCTGAACCTTGTAATCTACTGATCGCTTGTAATGTTGTGATCTTGGAAATTCAAGCTTACTCTACTGTTGCACTCAGTCTCAAGTCACTCTGGATAAGAGCATCACCTGAATGTGTTAAACTTTAATGATCGAGTTACTTATTAATGAAGGAATTGAAGAACCCCCAAAGTCCTTTTAGATTCCAGCGTGTGTAAGTGGTTGTTGATGCTTCAGTCGGTATCTATCTGCGAGTCAAGGGTGTAGATTTTGTTTCAATGTTGGGAGGACTTGTATAAGACAAAGGTTTTTTGGGTCCTCCACCAGGAAATTTTGAGCATTTAACACTTAATTTCCTGGTGGAATGCAACACATTCTCATTCGAACCTCGTCATCTATAGACGTTTGGTGATGGACTTTCCATGTCCAGATAGTGAAAGGTACCCTGGGTGCGTGGGTTGTTGACATTCTGGGACGCTGTGTCAAGTTATGTCCGTTACATGCATTGTCTTCTTTCAAAATACACTTCTGTTCTCACAGGAAATTTACTTTACATGCAGTCTTCTTGAAGATAAACGCACTACGTTTGTACAGCACCGTATATTGACTTTTTTTTTTCCTTCCCCCGATACCCTACTTGAACTTTTGCCGCCTTAACTTTAATTCTTGTCCCGCCACGTTTCCCTCTGATGCCGCCGAGGGGAGCGTGCCTATGTTCCCACAGCCCTGTGTTCCCACAGCTCTATGTTCCCACAGCTCTATGTTCCCACATTTCCTTTTTCATAAATTTGTATCAGATTTAATCCCCCTTTCTCCCAATTTGGTAGCCAGTTACACCCAACCTATTGTCCCCCCTAACCCTAACCCCGTGGGAGGATAAAATGTCCTAGAAATGTGGGAACATAGGGCCTAATTTAAGAAAAATCTTAGAAATGTGGGACCATTGGGCTGTGGGATCATAGGGCTGACCCCCCGCCGAGTACTGTTAAACTAAAACAGTGACTGGCAGCTTATCATGCTCACATTAACGGCTGGCTTTTTTCATCAGCGTCTGATGCAACAGGTCACTGCCCAAGCACCAGATTAGCACAATTTCAGAGTGAGATCAGGTTGTGAATTGTTATGCACCCATTTAAGGCTTTTCTGCATCTTTTTTTGGGTGTCTCTGTCCTTAACTTAAATTAAAGTCCTTTGCTACTGTCATGTTTTTATAACATGGAACAGACATCTATGGATAGAGTTTCTAGTGAATGATATTCCCATGACTTGTGTTATTTATATACTATTATAACCACATCATTTGCGATCAGATTGAAGAGACATTTTAGCCACCTGTTGGCTTTTCAAAGCTCAATCAGCTGCTGGCTAATTCAAATACACAAAAAATAGCTTTTATTTATCTCCCATGCTGTTAACCTGATCATCTGCAAAGCCCTTTCATTCTACTTCATTCCATTAGCGTACAGCTTTCTGTCAGTGCATTTAATGTGATCATTTTAATGTCTGTTCCTGTTTGTATCTCTATTTATTACCACGTTTATTGGGAGGCAGTTTGGCCATGAGGAGCAGTTAATTGTTGAACTTGAACTAAAATCTCATTTAGAACAGATGCTTTCCATTGCCGGGGTATGGTGTGAATACATGGCTGGCTCCATGATTGACCACCGCAGTTCGTGTTTGCTCGTTTATCAGTGCTAATTTGCCCGGCTAATCTCCCCATTAGGCTCAGTGAGAACATTAGCCTAGCAAATTAGCACTGATGAATGGGCTATTATTCATAGCAAAATCTCCACTTCTATTCGCCTGTTTCATTTTTTTTTTAAGTTTCCTTTCTCCCTCTTCCTCCCTCCCTCTTTATTTCCATCTTTATGGTTTCATCTCTCCTACCTTCTTGTTCTATGGTTTCTGGCTTCCTGGCTCAGTTTTTTTTTGACTGTGAGACATTAAGGAATGTTTAATACACAGTACAGCAATGACAAATGTGTTCCAAAAGTGGTAAAGGATGAACACATAAAGACGGAGCTCAACCACTGCCACCAGTTCGGGCCATGGGGACTCAGATATAAAATTATATCTGGATGTTTAACACCTTTGTTGGATGAGCAGCTTGTTGGTAAAACAAAGGCATCACTGATGCCTCTAGTCTCTAGTCTATTTTCTACCGTCTATTCTTCTCCTCGTAAACCCCCCTCTATTCTAATCTTAGCAGGACTTAACAAAAAATGTTCCAGCTTACATGCGTTCAAACACACACACCCTCTCCCTCTCACACACACACTGTGAGTCTTTTAAAGTAGCATGTGGTACGTCGTTTGATCCCCTTCTTGTTCTTTGCCTCTGAAGGTAGTCTCAATTCTGTTTTATATTCCAATCCCTATAGAGGAAAGCCATGCACACACACACACACACACACATACCCGTGCTTGATGTGTCTCAGCGTGTGTAAATGTCTCTCAAGAACATGCAAATGGCACACAGCCATGTGCATTTACAAACAAAAGAATCTGAACATGCACGTATAAATGGCGGCATCGCTGTGAGAACATGCACAAAGCCCCTGGGCCTGCAAAGCTTTTTGTCTGCTAGAATTCAAATCGCCCAGAGAAGGAGAAAATTGCGAGGTGAAATAAAAGGATGAATAAGAGGAAAAGGAGTGGGGGTGGATGAAAATGAAGGGGTGGAAACAGGTACGAGAGGAACAGAGAAGGGAAGTTAGGACGCGAAAGCAGTATCCATCTCTTTTATTTCCCCGTCTTTTCGACATTTGTTACTGACTGATGGCCTGCCCTTCTCTCTTTGTCTTATTATCACTGTTTTCCCCCTCATTTCTCATAATTCTCTATGTCTATTGTCTCTCTCACTCTCTGTCTCTTGCCGCCTCCTTTTCTCCTAATTAGTGTTTATTATGTGTGCTGTACAGTCAGCTAATTAATTAAAGTAGTCATCTTGTGATTAGTTGCTGAACATCCTCGTGGAAGGACTCATCTTTATCTAACCATGGAACACGATCCACAAAGATACCTTTACACACACGCGCACACACATGCACACACTCGTATAGTGTATCTATACAATGGCAACAGACACAAACCGCGTGTCTAGACCGCATATGTCACCACAGTGTTGCACTTTCCAATACCCAACCTCCTCAATAGCTAAGAAGTTTCCGGGTCTTTCTTCCTAGCTGCTGAGTAAAAGTGAAGAGAGAGTCTGTGGGAAACCAGAGAAGAGTTTGCTGGTCAAGGGTTCTATCAGGCGACACAACTGCTCTGCCTAAGTACCAGTTCAGACCAAAGATTTGCAGCGAACACGAGCTAAAACAGGCAACTACTTGCAATGTGCCATTCTGTAACGTTCTAAAAATCTGCCGGTTCACACCAATGCAACTAGATGAGATGGTGTATCATCTCTATGCAACAACTCTTTGTACTTCCGTTCTGATTTCCAGCTTTTCAGGCTGATTTTGTGGCTGCATATAATTTGTAAGTACGTAGAGCGAGCAGCAGCAGCAACCGACAGTCCACCACCAGCACACTGAGCAGGGTGCACTCGCTATGTGTGCAATCCATGAGGTCACAATTTTTGGGCTGTACTCGGATGTCCACACAGGGGTTCATGCAGACGCTCGTGGACATGGGCAGATGATGACATTTATGTTGAGCGAACCAAGGCAGACCCAAAAGGTATGAAGTTCTCTACTCAACAGCAACAAAAAAGGGTGTAATATATGATCAAAAGCTCCAGAACTGCTACTAAATTGACCTTGATTTGAAATGTATGTGTCATCTGCTGTGTCCAAAATGACTTTTTAACCTGAAGTCTTCACCATCTATTATATTGAGTGCTAATGACTTTACAATGTACCAATGAGAAAGAACAAACTGCAGTATACAGTTTAAAGGGCATGGCTTCAAGTTAAATGCCTGAAAAAGATCTTTGACAAACTGGTGCCACTTTGTTGGAAGCAGCAGACCACACTGAGTCTAGTTTACCCTCATGTACATTTCAGAGCAAACAATATTATGGGGAGCCGCAACATTTCCAAATTAGGAAGCAAACAGTAGGTAGTAAAAAGAAAAAAAGTCAGCTTGAGGCCATTGAATTTGCTGCTTGGCTGATGCAAAGTCACTATGCTTGATCTGTGCCAGCATGAAGTAGAGGCCTGAAATAATGCAAGTTAATTGCTTTAGGTCAGAGAGAGCACGGCAAACAGAGCGCTGAAGTAGTGTCTGTGAAGTCACTACGTAGGGGAGGAAGCAGGACTCCTACCATGTGCGGCCTGAGTGCAGTCCCACTAATGCTGTTTCAGAACTTGAGCTGCCTCATTAGGTCAACCCTCAAGCAAGGAGACAGCATTATCCTCTTAGGTGGTAGCAGAGACTGTA
Organism: Epinephelus awoara; assembly: GCA_035609425.1. Classification (NCBI taxonomy): domain Eukaryota; kingdom Metazoa; phylum Chordata; class Actinopteri; order Perciformes; family Serranidae; genus Epinephelus; species Epinephelus awoara. The sequence continues at coordinate 11,530,212 of CM069302.1, read as the reverse complement.
TAAAAATAATGGCTGCAGTCACCATGACATTACCCATTGGTCTGTGGACTCACAATTGAAGCCTTCAATTTGGCATTTTGGCTGTTGCCATCTTGGAACCAGAAGTGATGAGAAGTGTCATTATTTGGACAAGAGGGTGGAGCTTACCTTAACGATAGCTACTAGCTGGATTAACACAATGCATTTGCAGCTATGGTTAACTGTGATATTGCAAATGCTGATTATCACAAGTGAAAAACAGGCTTAAAACCATTAAAACAAAATAAACATAGCTACCACAAAAACTGAATATCAGTCTCTTTTTAAGAGTCCTTTTTTAAGTACAACTTAGTCACGCCCTTTTCTCGTCCGCAAGGAAACAAACACACAGAGAGCTTGAAAATGGATGCCGAGAGATTTAACTCTGTTTTATCAAATGTGTGCTCAGTCCACAAGATTGTGGAAATGAAGCACTTACAGCGACTTTGTTTCAAACTTTTAACGCAGCCGGACTATGTTTACGAGCACGGGAGTTCAGTGAGCCACCGAGGGACCGCCCTGTTGATTTACTATTGGTTCTGCATGTCCCCCCCCCCATACAGTTTTCATGAATGGGTAAATTAGCTACCATTTTGTTTTTTGGTACCAGGGTGTACACATGTATATTTCTGCTGTGATGTTGGGTATTTTAGTGAGAGTGTCTATGGGGATTGACTCGCTCTTGGAGCCGGCCTCAAGTGGCCATTAGAGGAACTGAGTTTTTGGCACTGCACTTGGCCCTGGAAGTTACTGCTTGGGTGATATTAAAGCATCTCTCCCTCCTTAAAAAAGCCCATTTCCATCCTTGTTGGGTGCAGATGTTTGCTACTGACAGTCCCAGTGCAGATGACATCGACCATTGTCCGAAGCACTTCCCCCTCCAGGGCTCTTGGACAGCAAAATGACCAGACTAGAGTTTCATTCTCTCTATATTAAATGTGAAATGGTTTAAGATAATGCTTAGATCCAATAAAGAGCAACTCTGTGTAACGTTTGCTGAGCAGTGTCCGGTGCCGCCATCAGTTGCATTTACAGGGTAATGAACATTTGAACATTTAGAATAAGATCAAATCATAGTGCTTTATGTAGTATCCTGTTGCCATTTTTGTAAAACCAAGTACAGAGATGACTGTGCAGTGAGTGAATGTGTGTGTGAGTATGTGTCTGTGTGTTATCAGACAGAGATTAAGATATAAAAGAAGAGGGAACGAGAGAAACAGAGAAGTGAGGGACAGAGAGACAGTAATGAGTACTCCAGTGGAGAGTGATAAGAGAGACAGAGGGAGAGTTGGTCTGCATAATGAGTCCTCCAGCATGGAGGTGGCATGTGGGAGGGATGGAGACAAAGAGGGAGGGGGGGGGATGAACAAGACTATTCCAGTGGAAAATAAGAGACGGAAACACAGACGGATTGGATCACAGAGAATGGTCTGTATAATGAGTTTTCCAGGGGACATCTAGTAAGGTAGAAGACATGGGGGGGTACAAATACACGCGTTAATCCTTTTAAGGGCATTGTATCAAAAAAAAAATTGAATCCAAATTCTCAGAGACAAAAAAAGAACAATGTAGGATTAGAGAAACATCTGAGCAGCATGTTTTAAAGTAATTATTATGCAAGCCACTTATGTGTTTTAAGCCTTTTTTGGTCCTGCTGTTTTGTTTGTGTGTTCGGATAAAATTAAAGAGAGTATCGTAACTGAACGTGACTCCCCAGTTTTTCTGTTTATATTGAAAAACAATCTACTGTAAACACAATGTGCTTCACATGGGCACCACAGGAACTTCTTTATAAAGATCCTATGGTAGTGGGTGCTCAGGGCGGCAGACATTAAAGGCTAAACAGAATTAATCTTTACTGTGGTTGCTATATTAAATACAGCTGATTACTTAATAAATTTGTTTTACTAGCCAAATTAATCATAGTAACTGATGCAGCAACTATTTGTACTTGAAGGTTTCTGGCGATTATTAAGGCCAAAACACACACAACACCATTTTTTTGGTACAACCCTACAGTGGCGGTGGCTAGACATGCGTTGGTGCTCCTGGACACACCGCCCCACTGTATTTTACGCCACTGTCCTATTTCCAGCCTTGCCTGCCCTGAAATTAAATGCAAATCCCTCCACTCGTTCTCTGCTTGCACATACCAGCTCCCGTAGCAGCTCGACTCCTCTCCTCACCATGGATGCATAAAGAGAACTCTGTTGCTGTTGTCTTGTGTGTGACTAGATGACGAGAGACTCGTTGTTGAGGTTGTGAAATATACGAAACTAAAGGACGCACAATCCCGTCATTATTAGGGCAGTGGCCAAAAGATATTGCCAAGCGTCATAGCTCTGGAGAGTGGCTCTTAAGGTGAGAAAGTTTAAGTTTAATTTGGGGCTTTCCACACATGATTTTAAGCTAATACAGAGGTGGAATATTTTCATTTGTCCTTTATGATGGCTTTATGATGGCAAAGATTCAGCCAAAAAATGGCACTAAAGGGCAGAGTCAAAGTCACACAGCAACAAACGAGGGGGCAGTGGAGAAGGTTGTAATGTTGTACCTTTAAATGGAGCAGCATTGTAGACAGTGGTGGTCTGTGTCATCATATACTGTATACATACCAACATGTGGACAGAGAATTATTTTCACTGTATTACAAATTCGTTCCATTCTGCCATAATTCAAATTTCTTCGTTGTCTCTTACAGTCATATCTCACTTGAAATATGCTACACTGCCTCCCAAAATGTCTGGTGGTACTGCTCCATATCATAATATCCATAAGCTTTCAGAAAAGTACAGACAGCAGGCTTTGTTCATCTCCATCTCTGTCTCTGTGTATGTCTCCGTATCTAATGTTGAGCATCAATGAGCCTTTGGTGGTAGTATTGAAAAAGACACAGTATACACTTATCTAGTGTTCCCCAACTTTTTTGTCTGGCTCTCTCAGATGTCACAGTGGTCCTTGAATTTTTTTCTGTTTTGGATTTGGTCTCGCTTTATTTTCCGTAGATTTGGTTGCATTTGTTCCACTTGGGAGTGGCAGAAGCTGGGCTTTTCAACAATTTATCAGCACTTTTAGCCGTTTTGACTTTCCTGCTCTCTCGCTAAATCATTTTTACAAACTCTCAAATAGCAGCAGGTGGCGTGAAGGTGTTAGAGCTGACTCAGGTGTGTCCTGTGCACTCAGCCCACCGCAGCTGGCAGTTTATCGGTTAATGTGAGAATAAATGTATTAAATTGGCTGAGCTACTCCACAATCTTTCCACGTACCCCCTGGTGACTGCAGAAGTACCTACTGGGTTGAGAAACATTGCATTGATCTTTGCTCCCTGTGAATCACACCAAAGGAAACCGACAATGAATGTGCTCAAAGCAATCAGTGGAAGGCACAAAATATCACCAGGATTGTCTACTTTTCTTTTTTTAAACCAGAAACCTGATGCAATCAGACTAATTTGAAAGATGTTGCATAAACACTTAATAATTCTAAATTTAGAGGCTTTATCTAACCGTCTCGTTCAATATTTGCAGTGTTTGAAAAGGAGCTCTAATGAAAGTTTTTCTTGCAGCACAGTGTTATTGTGTTCTGTAAATGCCTGCTATGTTAATACTTAACAGGAAAATAATCAGGAAACTGTCTGATGTTTATACTGGTTTCTATTCTGTACTCACATCGCGGCTGAAGCAACCTCTGGGGTTATTTTTGAGTGTAAACAGGACCGACTTCCAGAACGCCTGTCAGTACTGTGTATGCATGACTGATGTGTGATTGACAGGAAACATACATACACAAAAACTCACTTCCGCACACAGCCACACACTCTCCTTTTCACACGCAATGTCAGTGTTAAGACATAGATGAGGCTAAGCTGCCAGGATCCCAGTGGCACTTTAAGAATTAAACAACAGGGTACAATGCCATAACCTGGTGTGTGTGTGTGTGTGTCTGTGTGTGTGTGTGTGTGTGTGTGTGTGTGTGTGTGTGTGTGTGTGTGTGTGCGTGTGCGTGTGCGTGTTCCCAGAAGCTGTCAAAGTATGATCAGTAGTGGGTGGCATGAGTGGAGACCCGTCACCAAAATATCTACAGATACTGATGGGCTCCATTGGAGAGGATAGGAGGAAAGAAAACAAAACAATAAAAGCTGAATAATACACTGTATGCATATGCATGCACGCACACACACGCACACACACACACACACTTTGAATCGGTAAACATGCCAAATTACCCAGCCCCCTCCTCTCTCCTCCTCCACTCATAGATGGAAGCAGGGAGAAAGTTTCGTTTAGGAGAAGAGTACGATATGGAGGAACCAGCATTCAGACGGACAGAAAAGCAGCTGATAAAAAGGGATACACACACACACACACACACACACATATGCACATGTGTGCTTAGCCAGCCATCCTACAGATGCACACATGCAGCGAGCCAGACAGATAGACAGCTATCCAGTCATCAGCTTCCCAGCCAACCTGTCAGTCACTTTGTCAGCCATCCAGTCATCCAAACAAACAATCTATCCATCCATCTTTGCAGTTATCTAACAAACCATCCATTCAACCAGTTAGACATGTAGCCAGAGATACGGGCAGCCATGTTGGCAGATATTCCTACAGCCATAATCAGACAGCCATGAGACACAGAAGGCATAGAGCATTACAGAGGATGGGAAGGGATGAGAGTGGGAGACACCTATAGCGTTCAGTGTGGAGTTACATAAGAGCCTCAGACAGTTAGTCTAATGGGAGAGAGGAAGAGATGGAGGTAGGTGCTACAGAGAAAGCACAAAGAGAGGGGGGGTTGATAGAGACATGGGGGAAGGAAGCGTAAGGAGGATGAGAGGAAGGAGTAGGCGTTGTTTATAGGAATTAAATGTTAGAAGTTGAGTCAGGAAAGATGGAAGTCAAGCAAACACAAGAATTTCATACTTAAAAAGACTGACTTTGTAAGATACCCTCTTGATTTGGCTAACTCAGACTCCTGAAGTCTCATGTTAACTTGGACTGAACTTTGGTTTACTTCTTTTGATTTTGTCCTCCCTTTCTTAAACTTGGGCCAGTAAGGGATCTATTTGTAGACATATGGACAGGAGGATGGATTACTGTCACAAATGATCAATAATATTTCAAAATACTATTAACATGATAGACTTGGATCACTAACCCAGTCACCAAAAAACTGTCAGTACTGTACATTTATGCAAACCACTATGTAAGATTTGTTATTTTATTATGTAGTGGATATTCTGGATCTTCATGTTTCTTTACAATTCAACTATGCTGTGGTTAACGTGTGGTTCAGGCACAAAAAAGACTCTGTTATGGTAAGATCCTATTTTGGCTTTGGTTTTGGTGGCATGATCACTGCTGAAAATGTCTCAACACCCAGTTTTTGTGCTACACTCACAGCTGGAAATGCTGCCAATGCATCACTAGAAAACAGCCAGTTTTGGTGCTACAGTCACAGCTGGAAATGTCACCCCTGTGTTGCCAAAAAACAACCACTTTTGGTGCTACAATCACAACTTGAAATGCCAACGATGTCTCACTAAGACAAAAGCACCTTGGTGCTGCGATCACAGCTGGAAATGCCAGCGATGTCTTGCTAAAAAACAAACAGTTTTAGGTGTTACAATCATGGCTGGAAATCTTGCTGATATCTTGGTGATCCACTCACAGCTTGAAATGTCACCAGTGTCTTGCCAAAAAATGACTACTTTTGTTGCTACAATTATGGTTGGAAATGCAGCTGATATCTTGCTACATGACACCCAGTTTTTGTGCCACTATCACAGCTGGAAATGTTGCTGATGTCTAGCTAACAAGTGACCAGTTTTGGTGCAACAATAATGGCTTGAAATGCTGCAGATGACTTGCTATAAAAACAACTATTTTTGCTGTGACAGTTACTGTTGGAAATGTAGCTGATGTCTCCCTAAAAAAGTTGCCTGTTTTGGTGCCACACTCTTAGCTGGGAATGTCGCTCATGTCACGAAAACAAAGACCCAGTTGGTGTTGGTGCCACAACACCAACACCAACAGGTGTCTTGCTAAGAAACAACCAGTTTTGTTGCAACAGTTGTGGTTCGAAATGCGCTCGATGTCTTGCTTGAAAAGAACCAGATTTGGTGCTACAATCACAGCTGAATAATAAGTTTGAACTTGGAGGCAAGTGCTTATAACCATCCACAGTCCCTGACTTTGACACAACCATCATATTTCACAAAACTTTTTACCTGTGCTGCTTTATAGTCAGTGTTTATTTTCAAGTCTCAGCAGCATCCAGTGATGACGGTAATCATTGTCTGCAAAGATTGTTCAACAATTTCCTTAATTTTCTTAAAACACTGTGCTGTACATTTATTAGAATAAACAAAACACTGGCAGAATAATAGGGATGTCTTGGGTTTCTTTGGCAACCAGTAAATATTTGGTAAATAAAAACAAGATTATTTAACCACAGCTTCAACCCACACAAAGTGGAAAATGAGAGGGAGGGAGCCACACTGAGGACCCAGCTCTAAGGGACAGCTCTATAATGACCCTGAGCGCTGACCTAACTGAAACTGGGGGAAAAGTTCCACAGCAGCTTTATTCAACTGCTTCTCTCCTCTCTACGCTCCTCTTTCCTCTTTTCGCTCTGCTCTACTTCCACTGCCTCTCCTCCTCGCTTTTCTAACTTCTCTTCCCGCCTCTCCTCACCAGAAATCTCGACTGTTGACAGGGGACAGGGGAGGAGAAGAGGAGGAGAAGACCAGGGTCTATCCATCATGGCAAAACGGAGGGGTGGGGAGGGGGAGTTAGTGAGTTTGCGCTGCTGATTGAAGACCACTGACTGAAGCAGGGAACAGAGCAGACAGGAGATAGGTTGTGGCAGTTTGACATGCAGTTTGTGAACAATCAGTTAAGGCTCTCTGGTGACTTTCAAAGGTTCAGCCGTGGCTTTTATGAAGTGATTTGTATATTCCTGGTGAGTCATGCAGGCGCCTGCACTTATCCTATAATTTCGACTGAGAACTTTGATTTCCTAAACTTTAGTTTTAACAGTTTAAAAGAATACTTCACCCACAAAATGGCTATTTGTATATAAACTACTTACCCAGCGTTACCTTGAATTCATGAAGAAAACTGTTTTTCTTGAATGCCTCAATGGGGAACAAAAACAATGAATATTACATATAAATTGAAGTAAAGGGTGACTGGGTTTAACAACAGCAAAACTATATCAAAACATCCATTTACAAACTCTCACACAACTTCTGCAGTATAATCCAAGTCTCATTTATCCAGTCATGTGCTCAGTACTCTCAAAATCATGTGTTTTCAATAAAGTCGTATTATTTAAAACATGTCTGCATGGACAGTCTCACGTACGGACGATTAATGTGTCTGGAATGCAGCAGCAAAATTCAAATAGTGCCTGTCCAAACGCACTGCTTGTATGGTGAAGACTTTTAAGTAGAATGGTTTTAAGAAAATTGCACACGTATGGGAAGTCAACCCAGTCTCATTCCAAAGTTGTCGAGTACCGGTGCTTGGGCAGTGACTTCCACGTCAGACACCGACAGAAAGAGCCGTCCTTTCAAGTCGGTGTGAAGTGAAGTCGTCCCAAGACAGCATTGTAGGTGGGGAGTAAGTAGTGTCGTAAAATGAAGTTTTGTTCAGGAATTCAAGGTAACACGGGGGTGAGTAACTGATACACAAATGGTCATTCTGGGGTGAAGTTTCCCTTTAACCAGCTGCTGTTAACGCACCCTGATCACAAGTGGCAGTAGTTGAGGTAGCGCCGGTAGTCCACTAATCACAGGGTCGGTGGTTTAATCACCAGCTCCTCTCGTCCACATGTCCAAGTGTCCTTGAGCAAGACGGTGAACCAGAACCAGAACCCATCAGTGTGAGTGTGTGTGAATAGAAAGCACATTGTAAAGTGCTTTGAATAAAAGCACTACATCAAAACAGTCTATTTCCATAAAGGCCAGTTTACAATATCACTTTTTGCAATCATAATCATTTTCTCCCTTCAGTGCAGTTTTATATCACTGTAGATGTTTTGCAGGGCTTTCATCTCATTGCATGTATGACATTTTAAACCTACATAAATTACTTTTGAAAGCTAATACTTTCCCAAATAAAGATGCTACACGAGGTAAAGATGTGGGTTTCAATTTCAAGAAAATATCAAGCATTAATATTTGTTTTGCTTGACATGATTTGGCTGGTGAAGGATTCTGGTGTTGGCTTTTTTGTGGTTTTGAGTGACAGGCTGGCAGAAGAACACAGAAAGCTGAGTATTATAGTTATTTAGTAACAGAAGCAGGGTTTTTCTGAGTATGATTTTGCTGAGATTTAACATAGACTTTGAGCAAGTGGGCCCAAAAGATGCAGTCATACCTCTATCTGACCCTTTGCTGGAAAAGCTACTGTACAGTAAGTTCTGTCTTTTGTCCAGTCAATCAAACTTTAACTCACAAGTATAAAAGTGTCAGTTATAATTAGCAGTTGGAGCATGTGTCTTGATTAATAGGACATGTAATGTGGCTTTGGTCTAAAAGTTTGTCGAGCTCTTGCCACTTTTAGACCCTGGATCAAACGCTGACAGTGTTTCTTTGCCTCAAATAGAAATCTTTCTTCAACTTTATTCACTCCGAAAAATTGCTGAGCACATACTTCAGCAGCACTCTTTTTTCACACTTATTTACTTCCAAACATTCCCACCTGGGAGCTGCTCAGTACAACATTAGTCCTCTGCTACTTTGCAGCTGGCAGACCTGGTGCCTCAGCATCACTGTTAAGGAGACGAGACTTGTTTCACTCACTTTCCTCTGCCCAGATTTTCCTCCGCAGAGTCATCAAGAGCATGTGACCCTCCGGCCTGCAGCTCAGTTCGCTCACCATTAGGCTCCCACCACCTCTATTTGTCATTTTGATGTTAACTCCATATTGCGGTGTAGATGAGTCAGCCGTGGCAAATAAATTCAGAGAGCCCATTGAATGAGCTCCTTAAAATCTACACTGGATGTTTTTGTTGAATGAGTTCCAAAGAGCTGACTCTCGAAGCGGAAACAAGCTTTCCGTCGGTGGCGCGTTGAATTAGTAGACTTAGTCAGGCCAGGAGGGAGGAGAGGAGAGAGGCGGAGCTGTTATCACACTGCAGCACCTGGACCAAAGACAGACAGGACGGGACAGAGACGTCTGTCAAACACACAAACACACTGAGACAGGGACACGCACACACACACACACACAGAGTGAAACTCAAGCAGTAGAATACACACCGACACTGCGTGAACTGTATTTGTTTATCCATTTCTCCTCAGCTCTTAAAGGTCATTGTGGCTGTCCTGTCATTTCCTCTTCTCTCTTAATATATCTCTCTGTCACTCCTCCTCCTCCTGTTGTCTTACGTCTTCCCATCTCTATAATGTCTTCTGTTTTGTCATACAGCGTGTTGCTCCTCTTAATTTGGTGCTTTGTCTACTTTCTCTCGACATCTTTCTCTTCTATCTGTGTTTATATACTTCATTTTTCCTGTGTTTTGGCAATGAACGATAGAGTTAACGTGGAGGTCCATGTCTGTGTTTATGAGTTGATGAAACAGCATTTGTAAAATAGAAAGTAAATAATCAAAATTAAAATGACTGGAGAAAGGTTTGGAGTTTTGAGGATTTTTTTTTAAGGCACTGCAGGGTTTCTAAGTTGAGAATTAGCAAAATAATGGCTCTCGCTAGTGTTTCTCAAAATTCAGGCCACATTTCTCATCAGCCTTGTTTCCTGCTGCAAAAACAAATCTAGTATTATGCAGGATTACGTGACTAGTGTTTTGGAGGTGTAACTGCAGAGTGACGGACACACCACCGCTGAAGTATAAGGGCTCACAACGGCGTAGGCCATGTGCGTAGGCTCTGCTTAGAGCTGACGCACAAGTATAAATCCTGCTTTAGACTCCGTCAAAAACATGGATGCACAATGTTTTAAATCCTGGAGTAAAGTTGTTGTCACCAGAACTGAATTGTACACAAAAATTGAAGGAGCTCTATATTCAGAGCCTTAATATAGCAGCAAACCACTTTTGTTATATAAAGATAATGTAGAGTAATGGCTTTCTGAGCACAGAAGGAAATCATGCTACTTGTACTTGTATTCTGTTGTAATCTGCTCTTTGTTGTGGTAGACGGTAGATGCATGTGCATGTTAGTGTATGTGACACATTCAAAGCCAACATTTTATCAGACCATTGGGTTGAGAGCCATTAGCTCTGTCAGCATTGCTGCTGTAATTAGCACTGTTAGCACCATTAGCTGCAAGTACTGTTATCTGATGGCTGCAGGTTGAGGGCCGTACACAGACAACCTCTGAATCATAAATATGCTCAGTTTTCTTGACAGTGTTTTTGTTTGCACATGGTAACTAACTGCTGACATTTAAGTAAAGTATTAACACAATAATTATGTTTTAATCGTAGATTTCTACATGCAGCACCAAGTAAGTGTAATTTGTAGCTTACCAGCGACGCCTGATATATTCAGAGAACATTGTCTAGCAACACAGGGTAAAATTACAAATAATTGGAATAAAATGTGAACTGAACATTAAAAAACCTTCAAAACTTCCTTTTTGTCTACACTGTAAATAATGTATGCTCCTCAGATATCAGTTCACACACATACAGTGACTTGAAGGTCTTTTTGCTTTTAGTTTTGATCCTTCATTTCTCTGTGTTGTTTTGCATCTCATTGTCATTCCTCACGTTGATCCCCTACTATCTTTACCTCATGATTCATGCTATTCTTCTCTCAGCCTCCACAGTTTTAGGTCTATATCTTTCTCTCAAACGCCTGAATTACACACAGGCAAATACACACATGCACGTACAATGAATTTGCAGTATGAAAGAAGCCATTATGAAAAGCACAATTGCTGCCACATGCCAGGCAGCGCTGTGTGTGTGTGTGAGTGAGTGTGTGTGTAAGTGTGACTCTACGTGTTACAAGTGTTATTGAAGCACAGAAGAAAGGAGGAGGATTGAAGCGTTTTAAAGTGCACCTCTGCTGAGGTTTTTTAATTGCGATGACAGTAGTGGAACCCTGAGGTGCTGCATCCCTCCCCCAGCAGGTGACTGTTTTAACCTTTTAGCTCTGCTTAAGATTAGCAGCACAACATTAGCATACTCAAATCTGCATACTTAGCTTCCGCTCACGTTTTGTGCACTCACTGTTTTTTTTTTTTTGTGAAGGTTTAAAGTTTTCAGTAACTGATCTCTGATCGAGCTGAAACAGTCTCACTTACCCTGCAATCTGCCCGGGGGCAAACTGGAATTTTGATGAGACACTTTAACCTGTGAGATTGTCCGTTTCACTACCAGTCCTTTATTTTGCTTGGCCAGCGTGGCTTAATCATGGAGCAGTGGCAGTAACAGACAAGGTGTCTACTGCGCTCATCTACCAAAGCAAATGTACATAGTCTTTTTGTTTTGTTTTGTTTTTGATGTAATGATCAAAACATTGTATTACAGAGATCATCAACTGTTCCATTACACTTTCATGTGAGCAGTATGAGGCACAGTGTTTTTGTCAGCTAAGATGCTTCGGTTGCGTCTGGTTGCTATGATACAGAATATCCGTGGAAGTACATGTCGGCACAAAGTAGAGTACTTGCTCTGGATGACAGGAAAACTGTATATGTAGCAAAATGTATCTATATCTATCTATCTATCTATATCTGAAACTCCCCCCCAGCCCTAACATTAAGACAAGGACATTCTGACGTTCAGATTTGAGATCGGTATCGGCCGATATTCGCCTTCTTGACTGCCATCGGCCTATTGGTAAATAAGATGACGTTCACCGATAGTGGCCGATGTTGTTCAGTTGTGTCACATCAATTTTGTACAGGCTAAAAAGCAGGTACAAGAACAATACAGTGACTGTTTGTCAAATGGACTCTGTAATCCCATTGTTGAGTGACGAGATGGTGAGTAGCAGCTGGCGTCCCGTCATCCCCTGGGACAATAGAAAATGTGCGCGGGATGAACGGAGGTCACAGTACACTCACTATCATTGCGTCAGAGGGCACACCCTGTTGTTCCCCTGGTAGTGCCACAATATAAACAACAATACTGTGGTGACATCAGCAAGAGGAGATATAGTTGACGTTAGCTGTTAGCAGGTGGCTGCAGCTAACAGCTCACAGAGGTTGCATTGAGTTTGATTATGATGCGTTCAAGCTCTGTTTAGTAAAAATAAGGAATGGCCGATTGTAAATTATAAAGTTCTTATGATGTGTTCGAAGTAATCTTGTAAAATGTAGTTTTTGAAGACAAACTTTAATAAATGCAGTTTTTTGAAGGAGAAATTTGTTGAAGTTTTCACAGCGATATAAAATAGATATTAGAGTGACAGTTATGAGAATTTTCATATCGTCAAAAAAATGGATGTTTTTCATGTGAAAGAAGATTTTATTTAAGCTTATGAGTGGTTGTTTACTTTCAAACAGTTCAGTTATTGTTTTCATAGTGTAGATTTTTTTGTTTCCTTGGTGCAAAACGGGATAAATAAAAAGAAAAGCAAAATAAACAACATAAAACTTTTGCTTATTGTCGTCCTTCTGGCTTTGATTTTCTGGCGATAAGGTTTCTGACTGCAGTGCTTGTTGCTGGAGAACGTATTGAAAGTTGAAGTGCTCTTAAAGGCATAAACAATAGAAGCGCTCAAGTTGATTTCTAAACTGCTGGAAATCAATCTTATATACTGTATGTTCTGTGTCTGCAGTATGTACAGTATCTCTCCCTCTCTGCAGTCACTTCCTGCCATCTTCAGTTTTTAGGTTTTCCGACATTCAGCTCGCCAACCAGACTCAACACCAACTGTGTTTGTATGTGCAAAAGTGTCTTGACAGCTCACAGACCACCTGAGACCAGTACAACTTCACATATACCCTGAGCTCCTACATGCACTTCACCTGTTAATGTCGATGTGTGTGTGAATGAGTGAGTGTGTGAGCAGTCTGCCTGACAGCACTCTTCTCTACGGACAACAAACTGATATGACATGTATTGTTGTTCCATTCCCTCCCAGAAACGCACCTCAGACTCCGGTGGTTGTCCTCTTATCATCGAGTCTCTGCTCCCAGCTGTGCTCGTTGATCAAACTTGTTGTTTGCTGGTTTTGTTGACATGTTTATCTGTTTGTTCTGCCAACTGGTACCTCGGTTACCATTGTTGGAGCCCACTGACACCTGTGTTTTTCTTTCTGGGCTGAGCAAATGTGCGTGTCTTTCTGTGTGTGTGTGCCTGTGGATGTCAGTGTACTGTATGTGTCCGTTTAAGAGTATGTGTGTGTAACTCCAGTGAGATGCTTTAGTAGATAAATACTAATCGAATTACACAGACACGCACACACACGCACACACACACGCACACGCACGCAAACTCATGATGATTAGCCTCTCATTGCCATCCCCTCACTTAGGAGGGATGAGGTACTTTTGGATCTCTTCCACTCATAATAAACGAGAGGCTGAAGGCTTGGACTCTTAAATTTTTATCTTTTCGTCTAAATGAGCTGCATGGAGCTTTATTGCACTTTTGAGTAAGCAGTTCTCAGCCACATGTGGCCTGTATTGTCCTAAACTTCTCCCTGGTGTTAGCTCTGTTTCCACAAAAATCAGTCTCTTCTTTATTGTCAGTGCTCGTGACTCCCTAAAGTGTGTCTTGATAATAGCAGCACAACCCTGACTGGCAGTTTTTGATTTCGCTGACAGATGTTGTGTCAACTCTGCAATTTCTGCAGTGACGAATTTTCGTATCATCGGAGTACTTCAAGCCCGACATATTGCCTCAACGCAAAGCATTTAGCAGTGAACCTGAAGGTCTGAGCTAGCACAGGCTCTGATGCTGGCGCAAGCAGCCAGCCTCGTCAAGCCACTTGACCAGGCGTTCAGACACAAACTGAGTACCTATTCCTGTGACCGACTAACTCTCTTGCAAAATGGATTGCAATGGACTGAAGACCAATTTTGGTAGTCGAGGACGGGGGACAGTTGTGACCAAAATCCAGCAGCTTTACTGTGACACATTGCCAAAATTCATTTAAAATAACATTTTTGAAAACATTTTAACAGCAAAAATTACAATATACAATTAATTTAGATTAATTAATCATAGAGCATCTAATTAATTAGATTTTTTAAAAACAACTTGACACCTCTAGCACATATTTATAGATATTGAGATTTATGATAACATTTTTTTTTTTTTTTTTACAGTTTTTCTCAGCAATAGGGAACTGAATAGATTTGAGTCAGACTCAAGTTGCGAATTTAAAGACCTGAGAATTGCGTGACTTACAGTGCTGAAAGACTCACCTTGACTTTAACTTGGGACTTGACTAAAGGCCTTTGGACATCAAGTCTATGTTTTTAATCGAAAATTGTTGCAGGGTAAAATATAATGTTAACTCACTTTGTGTCACTCAAATTGACTCAAAAACTGCATCATTTAAGTTGTCTGAACAGATTTGATTTTTGTTGTTCGTACCCGTCTAAAGCCTTTAGGGAGTTGTTTGACCAAGAAGCTGTAAAGAAGATGTGGTGTAAGCTATGGGACACATCTGCAACAAGAGAGAGGAACGGGCTGCACAGTATCGTTTCATAACTCAGTCAGCTTACTTCAGCAGGAGCAGATAGTTTTGTTCAGTTGAATAATGATGATGATATTTAATAGAGGATGAGGACCGCACACACACAGACAGACAGAGAAAGCAACAGTGTTGAGACAGAGAGGGAGGACAGCTCAGCCCCTACAGGTAGCTGTGGTGCCAAATGCAAGACGTGGGCAGAGAGTGACGGCAGTCAGGGAGGTAACTCCAGTGTAGAGAGGCAAGGGAACAAATGTGTCTTTCCATTTTGTCTCGTATTGCCAAGTTTTGCAATTAAAAGGCCAATAAAACGCCCGGGACTCTGTGTACAAGGTTTCTGTGCGTAACAATTTTTATTGGATGATGGATTAAAATAGCGAAAATACAAAAAATATGGACTTGATGTGCACAGGCCTTTTAATCTGAGATGGATGACTCAAAAGGACTTGACTTATTTGGTGAAATATTTGCATTTTTCTAGATACTAAGAAGTTGCATTTTGGGTGATTTCAAGTGCAATATGTGCAAACCTGGCAACCAAAAGGACGTAGCAGACCAGCAGAGGCCAAAGCACAAGGCAGATACCATGCAGGGGGCTCGTCCAACAATACTAATAGTTAGATTTAAGGATCATATCATTGATGACTTTATGGAGGAGAGAACATTGGCATGTGAGGTCTGCAGCTTGAAAAACAGTGACACGACAACCTTAAGATCCAACTTCATCCATCACACTGATAATGAAAAAGTGTTATTTTAGCTAACTTATTAGCTTATTAGCTGCTCAAATGTCACCGTGCCTCAGATCATCAAGATGTCATGACTTGACTTACTTGTGACTTACTCCCACCTTGGCAATTACTTATATTTGAATCCCTTGTTACCAACATTAATTTAAGCTGACCACAGCTGCTGCTCTGTATGTAGAGCTGTGTGATTATGCTTCATTCTGCATTAACACCAGCAAAGGTGTAGAGATCTCACAGCTCATAGGTCTGTGCTCACACTCTCTTCACACGCTTTCTGTTCTGTAACAGATAAGGTGGCTTGGGTTTGTTTGTGGCCAGCAGCATCAGGAGAAGTAAAAATTGCCTGTGCATCATTGGATGTGAAGGAAAATGACCTAAGTATGGACTGATTGGACTCATTTTCCTATTATTAGTAGTATTTCTAGTATTTCTGTGTGTGTATCTGTTTCACCCTCAGCAGTACAGTAGCTGTCTCGCTCCTCCTCTTGTTACAAAACAGAAATCTACAGTGCCCTGTCATACTGGAAAACAAGACAAACAAACCAAAACATATTAATTATGTATCAATCAAGTACCATGTGAATAACGAGGAGTTTCCTTTGATTCTGGTCAGTTTTGATCCGATGGTAAAAGTCCTCCTTTAGCATTCCAGTCTGCTTGCTCAAAGTGATCTCTGGTGGAGTAACTGGTTGCTACACTGCTAATCTGGGACCTCAGCCCAGAGGACTAGCTCGAAGCTACCGCAGCGGCCAACAACCCACCACTATTGTCTGTGTCTTTGTTTACAGAGAAATATGTCGTTCTAATCCCATGTGTGGTGGGAAGTAGAGTGGGCGGTTTGATTCCGTGTGTGAGGGTTTTTATTTGAAAGGGATCCAGTAACCAAACATCAAGCTGTGCAGATTACATTATCGGTGTCCTGCTTAAAAAATGTGTACAGAGGTAGCAGTTGTAAAAGTCCCACGCTTTGCTGCACTTTGGCTTCATCCACCGAGGAAAGATTGAACCTAAAAAGAGAGGGTCAGTAGCAAGTTGGTGTTAGTTTGGTGTTACGGTAAACAATTTGTGTGACAGCTGTAAAACATTCAAGGAAAAAAATGAGTGTACCTGCAATTCTAATGTAGGACTGACAGAGCGTGATGACTCAGACTTTAATTAGGTACATCAAGCACAATCATTTATGAAATACGAACAACAATGCTTATGCAACCCATTCACAGATTTATGCCAATGATTTGCTGATGAGCTCCTGCTGATTTTACCTTTCATGGCAGCACCCGCAGGCCACTTGTAATCTTAGAATCAATCAGCAAAGTTAGTAACGTGCATTTAATACACTCCATATAACGAGGCTGTAACGAACCTCACCTTCATGCTCTTTACTACTGCAGCTCTTCAACCCAATCACCAGAATAAATGTTGACATTGTATGTTTATGCAATCGACAGAGATGTTATGTTTGAACATTTCATACGCAGCAGATATATTGAAACGTTACATTTCAGTTTTTAATTTTGCGTTGTGACAACACTAGCTATGTTTTCCATCCAAAAGTGATTCGAATCAGTGGGAAATGTGCATTAAAAGAAATATCCTGTGTGACCACACACACACACCATCCTGTGTGTTTCCATTAAATGTACGAACTTTGGTGAAAACTACTAACACGAGTTTTCTGCAGAACCGTAAACAAAACAAGTCTCGCATTCTTCTTCTTCTTCTTCTTGGCAACCAGCTTGTAAATGCATTACCACCTTCCCGACCCAGAGTGTGGATATCACCATGGAGAGAGGTGCGCTACGTCAGACTTAATTCAAACATAACTTTTTCCATCCCCCGTTTTGCAAATCAGCGTTTTTTCGAATCAACCAAAACCCGGCCTAAGCGAGCGTATTTTAGTTTGTGCGAATAATTTTCATAATTTTCTGATGCGATACTTCTAGATGCACATCTAAACAGGCTGATGGAAACATGGTTACTGTTGGTAACCTGAAGGTGGGTTGAGGTACAAAAACCTCTCGCTTAGGGTTGGGAAAACATCATGCTTTGACGAGAAGTGCTGGACTTGCTCGAGTTTCTTGAAGACGTTTCACCTCTCATACAACTGGCCTCTTCAGTTCTGCTAAAGAATATACAAAACTGAAGAGGCCTCTTGGATGAGAGGCGAAACATCTTCAAGAAACTCAAGCAAGTCAAGTTGCCTACAATATAGCACTCATGATTACCATGACCTGGATGACTGACAGTCTTCATCAACATCATATTTTGACTTAAAATATCCAGTTTGGTAGCTACAAATGCAACTCTGTATGTCCCAAACTTTCATTAAGAAACACTTTGCTTTTGCTGCTACAAACACCGAAAATGTCCCAAAGTCTAGACAAAGAAACATATTATTAATATTACTGGACATTAATATTGCTGGACATGTCCCAAACTTTGATCAAAAATTAATATCCCATTGCTGCTAAAAATATGGCAGGACATGGACCGAACCTTCATTAAAAAAACACTCGCTTGTTGCTACAAACATGACTTTGCATGTCCTGAACTCGACATAAATAACAACTGCTGTTGCTGCTGCAAACGCTGCTGGACATGTCTCAACCTTTCATTAAAAAACCCTCACTTTTGCTGCTACAGCACGGCTGGAGGTGTCTCGAACTCTTGTTATAGAACACCCACTTTTGTTAGTTTTGAACAGTGGTCTTGTCTGGATCCACACCCTCCTCCTCCTGATGAGAAACCCAGCTTATATACCTGTAACCTGTATGCAGATATGGAATATACAAATGAAACATTTTCGTGGTTTGCAGAAATGTACAATGCCAACATTTTATTGTGGCACCTGGGCTGAGAGCTTCGCCTCCATCCACCTATCCATCCATTCATGCAGTCATTCATTCATTTTCCACACCCCCTTATTCTGCAGAAAGTCATGGGAGGCTGGGACCAATGCCACCGCGCACCGGCTGAATAGGAATCCAGGCTATCACAGAGCTAAAACACCTAGACAATGATTCTGAGTCATCTAACCTGCATGTCTTTGGATTGCGGAAAGAAACCAGAGCACTCGGAAAAAAATCCATGAATATTGTAGGAAAACATGCCAACTCCACACAGAAAAGGCCGCAGGCAACCCAGGAATCTCAACCCACCTCAGCACCATTCACTGTTCATCGACAACCTTTCAACAGCTAACAACAGTTGCTGTAGTGCTTCTTTGACTATATTTGACATGTGACTTTCACTTTACTTTGTCAGCCCTCAACCCCATCTGGCACTTCGTTAATATGACCTGGTCATGTTGTCACAGAATGCATAGAGAAGACATATTTCAACAGCTTCACTGTGTTTCTAATTAAGTCACAACTGGAGGCATGGTCAGTGGTTTTATCTTACAACTCCACAGCTGTGCTTGACAGCTGCCGTAGGACAATTGTCTGAAGTTACTGTACTAAAGCTGCGTTGGCTTCCACACCTTTCACAGTACAGCACATCATCCTCTTACAAGTCATACCCCGTACCATCATCATATCCATGCTGACTCTCTTGGCATAATACTGTGTACTGGAGCAGGCAGCTCACATAGTGCAGAGAACATAGAGCTGATATAATACGTTGTCTTTATTGGTGACCAAGTAATTCCAGCATTTCTATTATCAGCTCTCCTGCAGAAACAAAAGCATAAAGTATGTGTCAGAAAAATTGTTCTAGAAAGTCTGGAGTCCCAGCAGCTGGCTAGATGATTGTGATTTTTACTGATGATCACACTCCTGCAGATTATGGTGTTTAAAGATCCTCTTTACTACCATGCAGGACAGATGTAGGATGGATGCATGAGCAGGGACTTCTATAATGGCTACCCCTGCAGGGCTGGTGGTGCTGAGGCCTGCTCAGCGGTGCAAAACAAAGACCAGGTCTGAAGCAGAAGGCAACTGATGGCATTTTCCTCACTCGTGCATTACTAACACACAAGCGGGGCCGGCATATGTGCACATAGGCATGTTTAAGCGTCCATACATTGAGCAAAGAGGCATGCAGTGTAAGGGCATTCACATGTTTACTGCCTGTACTGTACGCTGAATCGAACACACACACAAACAAAAGCAGACTCTTGCACACACACATACACACATCCCTGTTTTCCAGCAACTTTCATCATTATTACACAATAGTCATTTTGCAGTAAACTTATATAACCGGGGAGCCAGCTGCTCAGGGAGAGAGAGTGTCTGTGGAGGGAGACATCCAAAGAGACAGCAGTGTGTGTGTGTGTGTGTGTGTGTGGTTGGGGGCTGCTGGCTCACTCCTGATTTTTTTTTTTAAAAAAAAAGCTAATTGTGTTTGTTATTCTGGACAAGATCAAATCCGATAATACAATTTGCAAATAAAATTCTAAACCTTCATGTAGGTGTCACATACTGTACAGTAGACCGGAGCTACTCGGTCTGGATCGACTGTGAGGGGACGGACAACGGGACCCTTATGTCTTTGTTGCAGACTGCAGTCCAGCAGCCGCAACAAACAACTGAAATATTGACATTTTATTCATGCATATCATGATTTATTCACTAAGTCTGTTTCTATTCAACTTTTGCTTTAATCGATACACCCACTCTTCCACCTCAGCCTGGTATGAAAACATTTTTGCGATATTTGAACTTATGCTGTATTCAGATGCACATTGACAATGTAAAAAAAAAAAAAACAGGTGGATGGAAATGCACTTATTATCTTGCAAAAGGACACACAGTAAGCAGTGTGACAGTTGTCGGATCTGATGGCCCTATTTGCCTTTGTCAGTGCCTCTCAAAAAACTGGGGCTGTGCCCGATTCATGATTATGTCAACTATTTGATCCTTTTTCCCAGATAGAGTTTGACAGTTTGAACAAGGTTCTGCATTCAGGGTGTCAGTAACATTGAAATAATATGGTAATGCCAATTATGCTAACGGTGAATCGTAAATGTGCCACAACTTTTTTCTTTTTAATCAACACTAGATATCAAACAAAAGCCTGAGACTGTGTTGTACCAAAGTAGCTGTGAGCTGTAAATCCAACATGTCTAAGCAGAAGCCAGAAGATAATGTTATCTTGGAGCCTGACCAGACAATGCCTCTCTTCCTTTGGGCAGCTGCCTCCGTCTCCCTCAGACTCACCCTGGGTCTAGGTCCACAGCTGCCTGTACTGGAGAGCAGCATTAATATGTGAAGTGCTCACTCTACAGCTACATCTGAGGACTAGGATGTCCCCAGAAGTTCACTGCACGCTGACCAACAAGGATAACAATAACAGCAGGGGAAGAAAAAGACTGCTCAACCTGATTCTCCTATGATCCAAGGTTAGGGACAGATTTTTGTCATGCTTTAAAGCAGTGGTTCCCAACTGGTCCAGCACCAGGTTCCAGATTTCTCCTTTTCAGTTCAAGGTCCACACAGTTTAATACATTCAGCATCATACTTGGGTTTGGCCATGTCCTCAAGCTAGTTTGCTGTCTCTTTTAAGTGGCTGTCCGTTATCTACTCACTTTACAGCAGGAAACAGCACTTCAAAATAAAAGCTTTGTGCAGGAAATTCACTGTACTGTTTTTTTTTTTTTAGCAATGACACATTTGCAAGTCATCTGTGGTCCATTCAGAATAGACCCAGGACCCATTTTTGGACCACAACCCACTAGTTGGAAACCACTGCTTCAAAGGCTAGGCAATTTTATTCATAGATCAAACGATAAATTAAAGGAGACAATGTTGACTTAGGAAACTTGGACAAGACAGATGTTTCCTCCTCTAAGCTGACAGAGACCTCAGATGTTGTACCTGGAATCTGCTGGAGCCACTCTCCCAGTTTGTGGGTCACAGCCCTGAGTGCTCTGATTACCACTGGCACCACTGTTGCCTTCACTCCCCACGTCTTTTCTAGCTCCTCTTTCAGCCCTTGGTATTTTTCAAGCTTCTCTTGTTCCTTGTTCCTGATGTTGCTGTCACTCGAGATTGCTACATCTATCACCGCTGCCTACCTATGTTGTTTGTCGATCAGCACAATGTCTGGTTGGTTAGCCATCACCAGTTTGTCAGTCTGGATCTGGAAGTCCCACAGGATCTTAACTCGGTCATTGTTAGCCACCTATTCAAGCTATTCAATTCATAATTTTATATTGATTATTATACAAAGATGATTGATGGTTAATATATATGTTCATGCTGTCCAATGTAAAGTCTCTATTTGATGATGGTGTGAGGAGATGACACAATTTAGCAATGTAGCTAATTCAGATGCAAAATCTGGCACTGGGGCCCATCATAATGATAGCGTGCACTGGGGCCCATTATAACTACCTTACGCCACTGCACACTTTTATGCTCCATGACCTTCTCCTTCATTAGGCATTTGAACACAGAACAAAAGCTGTTTTTTTTTTTGTTAGGACATTCTCAACCAAGGTAATGGAACAAAAAAAGAAAAGAAAAGCAGTGTATTTTCAAGGCCATTCATCAGTTATGGTTAGTGCTAATGCCACTGACAGAGGCTCCTCAGGAAAGGCTTTTTTGTGCGATATTATGTTTGTGTTACAGGAGGAAATGGAAGTGACAGAGAACAGTGTACAGGGAGGAAGAAAGATGAGCGTGCAAGACGGCTTTAAAGAAGATAAAGACCCAAAAAAAAGTCAAAGTAAGAGAAGGCAGGACAAAAAGTAAAAGACAAGATGAAAAGACAACAATGAAAGAAAGAACAAGTGAATAAAAAGCCTTTATTAGTAAAGAGGGAGAGAAATCCAACGTAGAAAAAGCAGAGAAAGACTCTGGGTAGCATGTTACAGCAGATGTTCTCGCAGTGAGACACATTTGACCTGTGACCAACATTTCGCGTCTCTTTTATATTCGTCTTTTAAATGTGTAACAACAGTTTGTGATGACTTTCCAAACTTACAGCTCCCCATCTGTCTCACCATGTCGTAAAAAACAAGCACACCTGTTCATTCTAAAATTTCAAAACCCTTGCCTTCCAAACTGTCCATCACTCCGACTTCAAAAAAATACATACATTCAAGGTCTTAGTGAAGCACTAAAGCGTGAATCTGAAATCACCACCATTGCGAGATGAATGGAATGCAAAAAATCCGCATGCTTTTCTCCTAAAAAGTCTCGTATGGGCTAACTTTCTTTGTATAAATGAGCAATATATGCCTGTTTTGAAGAGCGCATAACGCTAACCTTCTAACACTGTATAACGTGAGAATAAATCAAACCTAATCTACCTTTGATCAGTTATCTGATGAGCCAAGAATTATGCATCACACACGGACAACTTCTTGTTATAACACCGACTTTGCAACTTGTTAAGACCTTGTTACAGAAAAATCTCTTTTTCGACTTTTCAATTTGTTGACAGCTTGTCACTTGCAGAAAAAGTAACCCTGTCTCTTCTCGGTGTTACGATCACAACAACAGATTGTTTTGCCTCAGCCTCTCAAAAAGCAGGAAAAGCAGGCAACAAGATTTTAATGATTTGACAGTTGACTCATTTGAATGCCACTCATATCCAATGACGGCAGCTTCTCCGGAATTTGTTGAGGAATATGCAGGAGGTGTGCTGAATAATGTCGGCGCCTCCAAAGAATGGCTGCCGTTTTCCTTATCATTTCTCATTCTGTTTCTTTAAGTCTTGAATTAAATGAGGGTATTTAGAGATGTTTCCTCCTCTAAGCTGAACGAGGGGCTTTAAAAATCCTCCAAATACACAGATATTGACTCCATACTTTGGCACCTACACCAGCACTAATCATCTAGAAAGGTTTCCTCTCTGTTGTCTCCTCTGTGTCTTGTACCTTCTGTTGACGTATCAGAGTTAAAATGCGCTGTCAGAATTTGACCTAACACTGCTTTATCTACACTTAAGAATTATTGGACATCTGGTTCAATTTAGATTCAGGATGAGCTGAACTTCTACAGTGCCTCTTACAGTATTCTTCAACCCGTCTCCCCCCAAACATCTGTTCCAACAACAACTTCGGACAAACAATATGTCTTCTTTTACTTTTGTCTCTGAGACACATCTGCTGCTGTACATGCAGCAGCGTTTTCTGACACACAGCATATGGCGAGTCTGCTCTTTTGTTTTGAGAAGAATGCCTTTTGGGTTTACATTTACATTTTAGGCATTTGGCTGACACTTTTATCCAGAGCGGCGTGGCGGTGAGTACAACTGTAGAATAAGCTTCAATTCCAACATTACAAGAAACTAACAGTATAAAGTGCAAAGCTCAGAGCCATGGATCACTGTAAACCTCAAAGAACAGTATTAGGAAAGAGGAAAAGGATTTTTTTTAGAAGAACTCCAGTTTTATGTTTGTATTTGCATTGACATTAGGTGTTTTTTGACTGGAGGAACTTTTTTATTGTTCTCAGAACCTAGTTGTAAGAAAGCCCCTTTCTGTTGTGTCTGTAACACAAGAGCGAGATAAAGATCATAGTTCTTATTGCGCCATTTTGAAGGACTTTTTTAGCTCCTACTTCAGAGTAGGTACTCTCCCAGCACAAAAGGAACCACGAGTGATGTAAGTATATGGTAATTAGTCATACACAACCAATGCAGCATCGTCAACTGGCATTTTTAAAAACCTGTTAGAAACTCAAAACACAAACAACTTGTAACAAAATGGGAGAAAACTTGGACAAATGGATGGATAGTAAAGTCCAGACTTTACTGAGATGCGATGGTAGAAATACAACACAGTTTTGACTTGTGACATCACTATACCGACTGTTTGCTGGAAAAAAAGCCCTTGAAGGTATGTAGATCACCGGGGAGCTTCCCATGGGCAGGTCCTCTCAGGAAGTCCCCAGAAAATGCCTTTTCATACCAGAGATCCCTACTTTGTACTGTATTTTGAAGCTGAGAGCTGGAGAGAAGTGAGGTCAAAAAATACCTCTCAAAGATGAATTCAGATAATGGGAGAGTGCTTGAAGAACCAAAGACCTTAAGACGCTAGTTATTTGATGCCTTTGCCTTTGACCTCCTCTAAATATGAAGCTGATTTGCTTCAGAAATAGACCAGGATGTTTTTTTAGGGTGTTTTCACATGCAGTCCTTTCTCAACAAGCCGAACTCAGTCCCCTTAAAGTGCACCAAAAAGTGGACCAACAGGAAAGGGACTCAGTCAATATATTTTGACATAGCTTTGTTTTTCCCTTGACGTGGCACTGCAGTGCAGTTATGGAGCCCCTCGCTTTCCGATTAACTTAAAATTGGAGGGAAACCTTAGTGTTTCTGTGCTGTAGACTGTAGCTGTTTAATGTATTCTACATTCATCAAGAGACGTGCAGTATCTTCCACAGACCAAACTACTCCTCATCCTGCGTCATTACAAGCATTAGTGTACAAGCTGACGTGTTCACATGAACCATAAGACTATTGCTTAGGAATGAGCAAGACTGTCAGTTTCTTCCAACAACAGATGGCGATGCAGGTGAACAGTGAAGTAAAAGAGAAAACAAACATCCAGACTGACTCCAGAGAAAGTGAGGGTAAAGTACAGGCAGCATCATCTCTAAGGGTTATGGGAAGTTTGGTCTTAATTTTACGAAATATGAGCACAAGCATGCTACCTGAAGGAAAAAGAGCCTACAAAATGAGATGCCCCTGGGATAACCCCAGTGACATGCTTGATCTTACACAATCCCACTTTAATCTCACATCGAAGACTTGTAACTACCTGGAGGATCTTTGCACGTTACCTTTGTAGTTCTACATTAGCAGCCATCATAGATTAAAGCACACACACAAAGCTGCTGACAATTGGGAATTGGCTTAAGCTTTGCTGTATTTCTTTTTCCCTGTTTCTTGTTTTTTTTACCTGCGTCTTTGATGAACATCAAACTATTACCTCCAATCTGCTGCAGAATCACTGATGAAAAGAACCTGCAAATAATACATACAAGAGGAGCACATAAACCTTGATGGCTTAAGATCTACTTTCCTATCCTAAAACATTGTTTACCTACTCTACTTGATGCTTGTTGGAATTTCACATCCAAATCACTTTTAAGCCTTGGTGGATATACAAAGCCTTTTGAGCTGTGTTCTCAGTCTATACAGATTTATCAAGCAATAAGGGCTGATGCTGTCATGGGAAGGTTCTGGAGTCTTTAAATTTACCTCACAACAGGCATTTGCAGAGGTTACATTGACATAGAGACAAAGGCTTTCATAGAATAGTGGGTTTATATTTAATGAAGCTCAGAGGACTCTGGGTGGAAGCCATTGTAGGCGCCCAAAACGTGCATTTATAATTCATCTATCCTTCAACGGTTTTTGCAGGCAGGTATTTCTTGCACAATGCACAGGAGAACTTAGCTAGAATTTAAGACCAAAAAACTTGAAGTAACTAATTTGGTGACAACCCATTCCCTGTCATTTCAGATGCATCTGAAGCAAGTGTTTCTGTCTTTTTGTCTTCTCTGTCTCTCTCATCTCTATTTCCTTTTTTCTCCTCCACGGAAAGCACTTAGTTTTTTAAAGTCACTATTAAACCTAAATAAACCTTAAATGAATAAGCAATATAGGTAGATAAAAATAAGGCCAGGACATTGGCTAAATTTGTTTTGTGCATGCAGTGCAGGTCACAATGAAACCACACTGTTTTATAAGCTTTGGGTGTTTCTGCATTTGTGCTAAGTGAAGTCTTTGAGAGCTCTCTTTCAAATAACCCAAACCTACTTTCTATATGTTGTGACCACGTGAACTGTATTTATAGTCATCAATAAACGGCCTAGTTTTGCTGGTTACTTGCTAATTGTTTTGTCCATTTAAAGGGATAGTTCAGATCTTTTTAAGTATGCATCCATTGTCAGTGTACTACATACAGTAGATGTTGGTTGGCATGCCCTCCTTTTGGAGAAGCAGACAGAAGTACTGCCACAGAAGCTAAACAATGCACTGCAGTGGAAAGTGGCAGCAGCATAACATTTTTTATCCAACTAAAAGAATCAATATCAGTTTAAGCCAGGGGCGTAAATATAGACTATGCAGGCAGGGCAGTTGAACTGGGGCCCATGGGGTGAGGGGGCCCATAGATAGAGTGGTCCATCCAACTATATGTTGGGCAGAAAACAGGCCATTGTGAGTAACTGAGATTGCTACCTTAGTTTTAGTGTAACACTAAGTTTGTATAGTTTGTATGTTGGTATTATCCAGTGTCAAGTTTCTATTTGATCACATGACAATAAGACTATATGGTAGCTAGTTTAGGTACATAACTAGTGACTAGCATGCCTTCCGGCCCATTGTAATGATCTTACACCACTGGTTTAAGCATATGCTGTACTGAGAATATTTTCACCCGTTTACCTTTCCCCAGTTAGCTCTTTTTTTTATTTGTAAAGATTTTTTTGGGGGGCTTTTTCGCCTTTGATGGACAGAACAGAGTGAGGAGTGTGAGATGGGGAGAGAGAGAGAGTGGGAGGAAGACATGCAGCAAAGGGTGTGACTTTAGCTTAATCCAAACAAACCATTTAAACTCCAAAGTCACAGAACAAACTAATAGCTCCTGTGTTCAGGGATATTAAATTTATGTTTTTCTCAATGGAGTCTGGCTTTGAAGAGAGAGGCCTGATGGGAAGGTAATGCAGTGAAAATATTCTAGATGTAGTGTATGCTTAAACTGAGAAAGATTTCTGGAGGTGGGCCTTTTTGTGGATGGTTAAAATAAGGTTTTTGCCGCTGCCCCCGTCTGCAGCAGTATATTGTTAAGCTTGTGTGGACTGCCTCTCCAAACCGAGGGAGGCGGTGACTGACATCTACTGTATGTAATACACTGACTATGGATAAGTACCTTGGCCTGCTGTTGTGGCAGCACCTCAGGAGTTGTGCTACGGAAAGGTCACTTGGTTCTGAAGACAGTGCATTGCCATTATGGTCTAAGTAGGTGTGGATTGAACAGTTAGTTTCTGGGTTGTGGTTCCTCTCCATTTCTTTCTTTCTCACCCCGCCTTCCCTGTTTGACTGTCGCTTACGTTCTTACCTGTCTCTCTCTCTCTCTCTCTCCTCATCCATCTTTGTTGAGTGTAAATCTGTTCGTCTATCATCAGTTGCTCCCCAAGAAAACCAGAGTTATCAGTAACACTGCAGTGATTCACTGACACACAGTCATACATGTGACTCACAGGGCTGTCTGACCTTGTGTCAGTGCTGGTGCTCCTGTGGAAAAGAGAGATAGTGTGTGTATTTGTGATCATGATTAGGTGTACTGTGCGTGTGTGTGTGTGTGTGTGTGTGTGTGTGTGTGTGTGTGTGTGTGTGTGTGTGCGTGTGTGCGTGTGTGTGTGTGTGTGTGTGTGTGTGTGTGTGTGTGTGTGTGTGTGTAAACCAGAGGCAGATAAAATTTTACACTTCATCTCCCTACAAGGGTACAATCACCTATAATAAATTACAAGTGTTTTCATGTCTTCCTTGCATTTAGAGAACTGAAGGTTTTAAACCAGGTGAGGGTGTGAAAAGAGTATTTAAAGGATAGGGTTATGTGTAAAGGGAATTAATTGGACTTAAGTGATTCTCCTGTTCAGCAGAACAATTTATCTTTTTCTCACACATATTGCTTTCTTTCCTGGGTCAGTAGTCCGGTGTGGAAAGGCTAAGCTATAAATATGCATGGCTTAATTCACATTCCTCTCATTCCTCTTCTCCATTAGACTGTTTTCTTAGTTTTGTCAGCTTAGTTTTTCTTTTCTTTTGGTGGTAAATAATATAAATAAAATGTGGTTAAACTGTATTTCCGAAACATTTATAATTCGAATGAAAAGAACTACATGTACTCAACAGAGGCACTGACGTGTGCTTATTTTTTCCTTGACCTGATGAGACCTACATCACAGCTGGAATTTTTGGCCTATTTATGTAACGTCTCTCATGATAGTCCAGCAGCTACATACGGAGCAAAACCTGTATTTTCTAAATATGTCTTGGAGAACCAAAATGCAGCAATTAAAAAGATGTCTAAATACGTTTGTCAGCAACTTTTTTTTCCATGACTAAGACAAGACGATTAAGGAACAGAATTAAGGTCATTGAACACTAAGACCGCATCAACAATCTTACTACATAATGACAAAAACTCTGTGTGTGTGTGTGTGTGTGTGTGTGTGTGTGTGTGTGTGTGTGTGTGTGTGTGTGTGTGTGTCTCTGTTCCACGTTTTTCTCCTCACTGACTTGGTCAATCCATGTGAAATTTGGCACAGTGGTAGAGGGTCATGGGAGGATGCGAATGAAGCAGTATTACATCAGTTGGCCAAAGGGGGGCGCTATAGCAACCGATTGAAATTGCAAACTTTGACTAAGTCATGGTATAGTATGCTGTACTCAGTGAGTATGGACTAGTCATTATAATTGATGGAAAAACTTTACTAAAATATGTCTTTATTTTCATTCTAGGACACAAAATATTGCAGAAAGTTTTTTAATTGTTTGTTTTGTTTTGCAATGCAGTGCAATCAGGACTACACTGTCACTAACAGTGAACACAGTCAAGAGCACTTTGCTTAAAGGTTTAGTGTGTAGGATTTAGGGGGATGTATTTGGAGAAATGGTACATTATAATATTAACTGTTATTTTTTAGCTCCTAATAATCCAAATTTAAGAATCACTGTGTTTTTGTTACCTTAACATGAGCTGTTTATATCTACATGCGGAGCAGGTCCTTTCCCACGGAGTCAGCCATGTTGTTTTTACAGTAGCCCAGAACGGACAAATCAGACACTGGCTGCAGATAGGGCCATTCACGTTTTCAGGTCGACCACCTTAGCTTGTTTACAAGATTCACACATGGGGGAAGTTTTCAGTTCTGCAATCTAATCACTAGATGCCAATAAGTAGCACTCAGTTGACCTTTAATGGGATACTTTGCTGATTTTTTTTACCAGGTCTGTGTTACTGCTGAGTGAGGAGTGTGTGCAAATAAACAGCCAGCAACTCCCCGCCCACGCCGTGAGCAAGCTCCACCTGATGATGGGAAATGTATTTTTGTGCCATGGATGATGCGTTTCAGTCGTCCAGTGAATTTTGGCAGGCAGATGGGTTGGGAACTGTGGGAGCAGAGTGCAAGAGTGGCGCCTTAAAACCCTTTATCTGCATGCTGACACAGACCTGGGTGAAAATCTGGAAAGTATGTCTTTAGGTTAAAGTTTACCATAACAACAACAGGACTTGGGAGAAACAAACAGTGACAAAATTATTGGTTTCGGTTCGAATAGATTGACTGAAACATTCAACATAATCTGATGACTAAAACAGACTAAATTGTCAACAGTTTACATTGACTGAAAACAAAATAATATAGCTAAGTTATTTATTTTTTTGACTAAGATGAGATAGAAAATATGGGGCTACTATAAGTTTTGTGGTAGCACACCAAAACCAAAAGCCATAACTGAATTTCAGTAATTTGATTATGCTGTTGGAGTTTATAGTTTGGTTGGAAACTGTGTCAATGAAGAGTTAAAGAATCGTATACTGACATACTTTTGTTTCCCTTTTTATAGTTAATATTACTTATTACCTAAAGTGCTGTCACAGCTATAGTCTGGACCCGACAGCAGCACCAGAGACAGATGGACAGCTTGTACTAGTCTTTAATGAAACTACTTGTCAAACTCAGAATGAGTAGGCAGGTAAAAAAAAATACAGCAAGAGACTGTCGGCTTGGAACCCTCCAAAACACGGGTTCAGTCCAAAGTGCCTGCTGTGGTACACCGAAGCAGAGAACAGGTGAGTCAGTGGCATCAGTGGAGTCTGTGAAGCAGGAGGTAATGATCCACAGGTGATGAGATGGGTGTGGTGGCCTGGCAGGAGTGGGAGGTGTGGGCAGGTGATGAGCGAGTGGCATGTATGGCAGGTTGACAGTGCCCACTGTGACATGTGCATAGACTAATACCGGTAGATTTAACATTTTGAGTTCCACAACAATCCTGTTTTAATGTGTTGTGTTTCTGTTTATATGTGTGATTCTTTGTTCTTCAAATAGACCGGCTGTCCCCTTTTCTTTAAAAGACAAATATACAGCTTTATTCTGAACGAGTACATTCATTGTAAGGACCGAAACATGCACTGGTAACAAGTCTTCTCAAGTTTAGGGCAGAGTCGTAGGTACCCATAGAACCCATTGCATTCAGATGTCTCGAGATGGGAGCTCAAGCACCAAGATTCACTTTTATGTGTTATTAAGATCCCTTTCATCAAGCTGCGGACATGGTTGGTAACAACAGATGCCTTTGATTATCTAGTTTCATAAGATACCTACTTACATGTACCGTCATGCTAGCTTAAAAAATGAGCATGCCACAGCCTCATAAGAAAGTAACACCGGCCTCCAATTATTTTCACCAGGTGGGACCAGTAATTGTTTCAGGGGGGCATGGCCCCTCCTTGAGGGTCCCACTGCCTCTGGGGCATATGAAAATGACTCTTAAAGAGACATAATCACAATGACAGAAGCACATTCAGCATTTAAACTTACATCTGTGATTTAAAAGAGCAAAGGGAGACTATAGTTACAGTGTAGCTGTTTGGCATAATGCCCCATTGCCTCCTCCTTCACTTACTCTTTATTTTTTCAGCTGGAAAACTAGTGTTGAAGTGCCTATAAACAAGGCACTGCTCCAGAAAAAAAGGAAAAGAAAATCAATTGTAATGCTCTGTGAGCTACTCAGTGGCCAACAGGAGCCGGCTGTAGCTGTGAATGTGTGTAATGTATGAGTGTCACCCGGGCAACGAGGGAGGAATGGATGGCCACTTAATGTTTCAGCAGTAAATAAAGTTTTAAGCATATTACACTGAAATTGCTGTTGAAATTTTTGCTTTGACAACATCATGGATTTATTATGTAAATGAGGCACTTTTTTAATATCAGAAGAAAATTCGATATCGAAAAATGATACCTGTAAATACACAGGCTTGTCGGATGGACTATGTTACAGGTCAGTCATCCAGTTTCAAGACGGAGCAGCATCATTGACATGAGGAATCAAACAAAGGTCGATGAATACAGGGGGAGGGGAATGAGGCAAAGTGGAGGAGAGAGATAGTACAGGGAGAAGTTTTGCTTGTCTTCCTGCATTACCTAAAAAAAACAGACAGACAGAGAAAGAAAGACACACAGACACTTGTCAGGCTCTGTTGCTGTACGCGGATGTGACAGAAGCAGCTTAGGGACGAAGCCTTGTCCATCATCCTGCTTTTTGACAGACATGCACACACATATAAAAGTCCTGACAGATGCACCATGGGACAGCAGTGTCGCTGTGTATTCTTGTTATGTGACTGTGTGTGTGTGTGTGTGTTTTGTGGTTATGTGTGTTTGTCATCCAGGCAATCTGCACTTCCCACAAAAATCCCTGAATTTTATGGGTAAACTGACAGCCACTAAAAGCCGTAGACTCAGTTGTGATTGAAAGCCCTGTTCTGTTTAAAATTCATTTCTTTTCCTTTTGACCGAACCAACACTACACTTGTTTTTGTCTTAAGGATTTTAGACCTGCAGTAACCTGTGATGAATACACAGGGATAAAAGATTATTTACAGTCTTTTATCTTGGTGATAAATCTCTGTTTTTGTGAAATAATGGCTATTTCAGACTTGAGACAAGAGCGGACATGATCCTTCATCCTGGTCTCATTACAAAGATGGTGAAATCCAGTGCTTGAGCAGTGACTTGTGGCGTCAGACACTGAGAAAAAAGCCGTCCTTCAGCATTGGCATAATACGTGGTGTTAGGGGCAAAGGGGTTGGGACAACAACAAAAGTTGAGAGGACGAAAGTCCGTGTAGGGTGGGCGCAGTGGTGGATGGGTCCAGCAAACACTGACTTTCACCTGGGAGAGTGGTGTTTGTGTCCTGTTAGATTCTAAAGCCAACCCTGTCCTTTTTCCCTCAACCTAACTATGCGCTTTTGTTGGCTAAATCTAACCACATGCATTAATTGTTGGAAAGAAAAACGTCAATTTCCGCTGTTCTTCTGACAAAGTGCGTTTATTTTAAAAGAGA
Source organism: Epinephelus awoara (assembly GCA_035609425.1). Classification (NCBI taxonomy): domain Eukaryota; kingdom Metazoa; phylum Chordata; class Actinopteri; order Perciformes; family Serranidae; genus Epinephelus; species Epinephelus awoara. The sequence continues at coordinate 11,497,779 of CM069302.1, read as the reverse complement.
CGATATGTTAACGGTTAATTTCCTGTTAAAACGGATGCGTATTTTGAAAGAAGACGCACCCAGGGAGTGAGAATGTGTTGGGTCCATTAGCATTTCCAGTTAATAAGTCATAAAACCAAAAGAATGTTTGAATACGTACTACACATACCATTCTCAAACAGCCCAGTTGCCAGAGGAAAGTGTTGGCATTATACGTTTATGCAAATCACAGACATGTTACATTTGTGCGTTTCTGGAGTGAGGTTTAGCATGTCAATGCTGTGTTTCCATCTGCTTTTAGGCTCCAAACATGAGTAATTGTAATGACCCGTTTGCAGGGAGAGTGCTACGAATTGCAATTGAGACATCGCTGCTTTTCCTGCTGGGATTTGACCCCCCAAACAGGATATTTAAGCCAAAACATGATCTTTTCCAAACCATAATCAAGTGTTTTTTGTGTCTAAACCTAACAACATGTCAACTATAACATTGTTGAAATGGTATTTTCTGCAAAATAACATATAAATGAAATGTGCTGGTGACTGGGTTGTCTCAAAGGTCCTCATAAATTAACAACTAAATAGGTCATTTTTCAATTGTGTTCCTCCAAAGACACTTGACAACTGAATCTCCTTGGAAAAACTAGTAGAGAGCAGAAAGATTGTGGTCGTTAGTTAAAGCAGCATTAACCAGTTTTGGGGCCACCTGGGGGAAGAATCCACAGTTTGATGTACATGTTTGACATACGCCCTGTAAAAAGCAGCATCCACTTGAAATTCTGCAAATTCAATATTCACTCTCCGTCGAGGACTCCTGAGGAAAACATCTGGCTCTTTAGCTTCTAACTGCTCCATAATCACTACACACTCGCTAACTTTGTCTGTCTGCTGTTTGGTGTTGGGTAGGATGCATGCAGTTGGTTTATCCAAGCTGTTTGCTGAAAACAGCTGCCTGCTGTGGGAAGAACCCAGTCTGATGAGAGCAGTGAGAGTTAACTAAAAACACTAAAGTTGCAGGCTGTAACAAACAAAACAGTTAGCTGAAAGACACTAAAATGGTCCATGGAGCTGAGGGAGCCGCAGAGTTGAGCGGTAATTCTCTTGAGATTCATTGTAACAACCAGCATCTTTCACAGTAAGCACAGGTAATTGCTTGGCTGCAAAATGCATGGTGTGTTAAGGGCTTGATGAAGCTACAAATTATGTTCTCTGGTGCCAGTCTCATAGTCTCATAGTGCTGCACGCTATTGTTTCCTCAACCCCAATCTTTTTGGATATTTTTTAGGGGGGGACAGGGGACCTTTATGGGGAGATAGCAGGTCAAAGGTATGTACCACAAAGCAGTGCTGTACATCAGCTGGAGGCTTGGAACCTGAGAGTTAATTTGAGATGTAGCTCAGCATCATTGTGTTTTGGTTAGGTGCATAATAAAACCTGAAGTAGAAAAAAAAGTCCCACTACAATGAAATGGTTACTACCGTAAAACTTCAATTGAGAGCCTAGAACCAATTAAATGCTCAGTTTCCTCCACTGGCCTGGTGTGGCTACACATTTTGACAAATGAAGGCCTGAGACGCCTGGCCTGGTTGCCAAGCATTTCATTTTTTTTATAGAAGTTCTTCAGATGTATGAGAGTGGGTTGTTGGCTACCTCAAATTATGTGTCCATGCCTCTATTAACCCATAAGTTATCCATACTCCTTTAGTCCATAAAGGGTCCTCAGACCGAAAGAATCAAAAGGTTTTTTCATAAAAATTAATCCAAGTTATGAGTATTGTTTTAACAGAATAAACTCTCTCTAAAGATAAGGTATAGGTCTCTCTGATGTGCTGTCTTTTGGAGTTGGATCAAATGAATGATGCATAATTGGTATATATATATATATATATATATATATATATATTCAGATATCTTGAGGTGAGAGGTCAAGGGACCCTGTGAAAATGGCCACACCCGTTTTCCCCTCACTAAAGCCCCTTTTACACTGCCAGATTTTCCATCTTCATATGATACTAGTTTCATCTCTGTAGCTTTACAGCTCAGCCAGCTACACCCTCTTTCAGACAGGAATGTCACCCGGGACCACCAGTGCTGCTGCGGGTCTCAGGACTCTACATTGTGTGTGAAACAGATATTGTCTGCCTGTTTTCACATAAATAATTGTTGCACAGTTTGGTTGTAACCCGTCAGATAATATATCCATTGTAATCACTGGCAGCCAGTCTTGTGTCTGCTGACAGGCCTCAACTTTTTGTTATAGCAGTGGCCTTTGGGTGAATCGGGGTTACACCTGTGTCACAGTTTGGGGTCTGGTTGGCTGTAGTGTAGGAATGTATTTTCTATGAGGGTCATTCATTATCATGAATGAGATTTTTGCTGTTTCAGTAGAGACGTTTGGACAGATGAGTGCTGGAGAGGTTTTATTATTTATTTATTTATTTACAGTATGTTTTATTTATGATTCGTCTTTGCCACAACCTTGTCATCTTTAAAAAAATAAAATAAAATAAAGTTCTTGGGTGCATTTTTCTCAGCCGATGTTCAGGCATACGTTTCTGTTCTCCATCCTGTCAGTCCGTCATTCACAGTATATCTCCTGTTTTTTTATTTTTCTTCTCCTAACTCGCTTTGCTTTACATACTTTTGTTGCCAAAGTCTGGGTGAAGTGAATTTCCTTTGAAGTGGATTATCTTAAATTCTGGGTTGGTTGAGGAGGAGGACAGAGCGACTGGAAAGAGAGGGAGAGGAGGGTGAGGTGGGGAGATAGACGAGACAGAAAGAAAGAGGGATGGGGAGAAAGAAACAGAGGAAACAGAACAATGGCAGTTTTTTTAAAATATAATTTTATGTAACATTCAGCTGTTAAATTATAAAAGAGGGGGACCGCCCGTTATTTTGCGCTGTGTTGCTGCACACATAAACGCACATTATTTTACTTGGGAACACACTAGACTCAATGTGTGCTCTGCCTTACTTGCAAAAAGGGTACTTTTATGCAACTCTGCACTTCCCTTTCCCCCTCATTTTTCCTAAGCATAGCACATAAACAACACACAACAATGGTCAACAAGGGAGCATTTTCTCCTCCTTTAAAATAAACCAAGAAAAAATAGTTGAGAGTGAAACAGAAAAAAAGTGGGTTTCAAGTTTTCACAGGAGGGTAGTTCCCTTTGCGCCAAACACCAAAAGGCATCTTGTTTAGATTGCTATACGGCGCACACGCACAGGTGCAGATATACGGTACACTCACAAACATATGCACGGAGAGCAGCTCAGGGGATGGGCATGGCATATTTGCTGGCAGATTCTGGCAAGACATGAAGCGAGACAAACACAAGAAAGTAATAATGAGAAAAGAGACAAAGAGGATTGGCAGTTTTTTTCCCCTTCTGTGTAGAGGAAAAAGTTTATTAGAGAGTGCGTCTGTGTTGCTATTTGGCGTTTGCCAGAGACCATTGTATGTGTGTTAATAAGAAAAGCAGTAAACAAGCTTGTGTGTATGTGCGCATGAAGTGTGCTAATAAACTGAGGGAGGGTCTCGTCAAGGTGATAAATAGAACAAAACACACCGGGACGGATTAGAGAGAGGGAGAGAGGGGATGAGGGAGCGAAAGAAAATAAAGAGATTAACCATAGTATGCCTTGAGATCGAAGGGTGGAGGAGGGGCAGGGGGAGGGATGGAGTAAGGTATATAGGGAAGGAAGAGAGGGAGGAAGGAACGGGAAGGGAATCACAGAGGGATGGATGAAAGGCAGAAAGGGAGGCTTTCGGAGGAGGTGAGGAAAAGAGATGAAAGAGGAGGAAATAAAGGAGAGAAGGCAACGAGGGAATGGCGAGGAAGGAGAAATAAAAACAAGGTGGACATCTGGAAGGGAAGGATAGGGAAGGTGGGAAGGAAAAGAAGGGGTATGAAATCTAGTAGAAAACCGAAACAAACATGGAAGTCGGGAGAGTTGCAGCCAAGAGAAATGGAGGAGGAAATCATCCAGATTAAAGGAAAACCTGGATGAAAAAAGAAGAGGCGGAGATGAATGGCCTTAATCTAACTGGAAGGAGAGGAAAGGGAAACTGGAGAGGAGCGAGGGTGAGGGGTGGGAAAACGTGAGGGCCAGGTAGGAGGTTGTTTGTGCAAAATATTGTGGAAGGAAAGATTGAGTTAAGGTGAGGAAAATAAATAGCTGAAGAGGGAAAACTCAGCAGAACAAACAAATGATATCACAAAAAAATGGCCGTTCACATCTGCCTCTCATCAGCAAAGACGCATTTTGTGTGTTTGATAGTCCCCAGCATCGCTCACATCCCTTCCATCCTCCATGCAGCACTTACTCTGGTAAAAATGTTAACTTTCCTAAGAGCTTCTCCTGTCACTCCTTTGTCTTCACCCACCAAAACATACTGTGGCAGGCAGCACCACGCTGCGTGAATCAATTTTAAAAGACATTTTATACAAAGAGTACGGCACGTATCAGGGATTAAAGAAAATCAGCGAGAAAATCGGGGCAGGGAATTTCCAAGCGCACCAAATTCAATTTTAAGCAAATTCCCCCCCTAACTGTCAGTGTGACAGCTCAGCTTTCTCTTCTCTTTTGTTTATGATGTGCTTGTGTGAACTTTGGATTAACCTCACTCCTTCTCTTCTCTCTCTCTGTCGCTTCTTCTTTCTTCATCCCTCTCTGCAGGGTGTGGTTCCAGTCAGGCATTAACTTCCTAGCTGTGAAACCCAGCAACCTCGTCGCGTGGGAGATCAAACAGGAAATGGCACCTGGAAGCAGTTCGTTGGCGGTGATGTGTCAGAGAAGGGCCTCCTCCACAGCAGAGAGGTAAGACTGAATCTCACTACTCCTTTTTTCTCTCCAAGAGCTTCCTCTGTCAGCAGCTGATTAGCTTATTCCTTTTGTATTTGCGGGTGCATAAAATGTCTGAGGAGGTCTGTGGTTGTTCTGCGTCACGGCCATAAAACTGTTAATGCCCTACATTTTGGCAAGGAGGAATCTTCGTTGTTTTCACAGTGACAGTTGCTGCCACAAAGAACAAATTAAATATTTATGATTTGTGTATCATCTGCAGATTTGAGTTAAGAAGGCGTAAGCTTGGATGGCTCTTCTAGCTGGATTCAGGTTTTAATTTTAATGTAAGCTTTCTGTGATGTTACTGCATCGACAGTTAATCATAAAAACCTTTTCTTGCTGTCTCTTGACTGATTGGCTTTTGATTTGACCTTTGAACTACAGCCTCTAACCCTGAAACGTGTGTGTTTAGCAGCCCTGTGGCCTAGATAATATGTTGATGTGCTAAAATTTACAGGGAAACGTAATGCCGAGCAAATTTTCTGTCAACATGGTGAGGAAATGTTGCTAATTAGCCTGCCTGGCAAATCACAAAAATGTTGATACTACACAAATCAGCAAAAATATTCACTGGCAACCAGCACTGGGTTTGTTACCTAAAAAAATTTAATAACTTAATCATTACTTGATACTCTTTTAAAAAGTTACTTTACGTATTACTCCCTGTCAAGCATAATGTGTTAAACTTCTCATTATGTTTCTTTCATTGCTTCCTACAAAATAAATAACTGCATCCTTTCTCCTCAAAATTCAGATTTCTCATGTTTGCCTCTGTGTTAATGTCAGGGTAATCCCAAGCGAGCACAGCTACGGCTAGATAGCTTGCAAATGCTTTTTTACCCGGGGGTCGTCTCTTGCTTATGACGGGTAACATTACTTTCCCAAGGATCTGTCTGAAATTTGTAATGTTCAGCGTGGAGATAGGTACCATTCATTCACCACAGAAAGAAAACTTTGTTTCTATTTGCAGTATTAATATTTGGCAGTATGGCTCTGTTCTGGGGCCTCTCTGCCTGTCCTAGGCCTACGCAGAAAGCCTCTTCCACGAGCCTGTGAGGAAAACCTTAAGACAGAGAGAGCACACCTCCCTGCCCTTCCACATGCAGACAAGGATAGCCTGAGGCAGAGAGAGCAAACCTCCCTGCCCGTCCATGCGCCTACATGGAAAGCCCAAGGCAGGGAGAGCAGCAGCAAAGACCCCTCAGGAACAGACCAGAGCAGCATCAGTGACAAACAGAGATGACATTGATAAGTCAGACACAACATGAAAAGGAGGAGCTGGGGTGGAGGCAGGTTGCAAAGTGGCCTGCAGAGGAAGCAGCAACAGTAGGCAGGCCAGAATAGTTTAAATAGGGCGCCCTGAATGAGATTCACCAATTGGTTACATAGAAAGGAATCATGTGATCTATCAGCTGACTCCCTTCCATCAGTCAGCTGATCCATCAGTTCAGTGGGCTGTTTGAGATCAACTGATGTAACTGGAATCTGAGCTGAACTAATGCTATGCTCAATATTTGATTGTCAAGCCAGTGTAGGGCTCCCCTTTGGTGGGGTGTATTTTCTGGAACTTCACATTGTTGTGCTGTCTGTCATAGTGGGTGTTTCAGGAGGTCTGAGGTTGTGTTTTACGCAGTGAAAAGACTCTTAGTACCACTACCTGGAACAATGATCTTCTTGTCATCTTTGCTCTGAACAAAATCAAAGTAACAGGAATATTTCCAGCTGCTGAATTTAAGCATTTCCATCAGCCAAGTTAGGTTGCTGCTTCGTGATGTGCATGTACGACGATTACGAAAATGAATCCAGGGATGTAAATGATTGGGTGAATTCTAATCAGCGGGGGGGTGACAACAAAATAAGTTTGTAGTGAGTTATTTGTTTTAGGGGTAACTGTAATACTATAACTGAAATTGTATAAAGATTTCATTAAACTAGATGTCACTGTGAGAAGCAGTAACATTACTGTAACTAGTAACCCCTTATTGCCCAACACTGCTGACAACATATTTCAGTTATCAGCAAAATGATCACCCATAGGTTATCTAGTAATATGCCATCCACTTGTAAGTACAGCATTATTTATTTATCTTATGTAGTTTCTATGAGACAGGTTGGTGTTTAGCTACATGTCGAGGAGTGTTTAATTCATAAACTGAAGATGTGGGGCTACAAGTATTTCATCGTGTATAAACACCACGAGTATGTAGTACACATACACAAAGTGGGCTGACAAGCAGCAGTGGAAAGCACTGACCCGTGTGTCATGCTAAATTTGCCATTTACTGGGTAATTGCTCTGCCCTTGTGTGGATGGTTATGTTAGTGTGTGTGTGTGTGTCAGAATTTGTGTGAGTTTTAGTTTTTGTGTCAGGAGGGTAAAACCAACAACAGCACAGTATATACACCAAGGTTTTTTTTCTTCTGTTGTTAATGTCAAGGGTGATCAGTGCTTGACCCGAGTGCAAAGGATTAACATGTCGCTTAGCACGGATACAAAAATAACAAAGACAGATTAAATCAGTGTGGGCGAGATGTAAAAAGCCCTAGGTGGCGAGAAAAATGTCTCACTTAAATAAGGTAAAATCAAGATGGCAAACAGAGGCCAAGGTTAACTGGGTAGCAGAGGAAAAAGTGATTCAGCGACTGAGTGCACAAGGCAATGGTACATAAACAACACAATGCATGAGTAACAGGTAGGAAAATAGATTAAATAAATTATCATAGCCTTGATACAGGAAATACTGGTGGTTTGTCTCACATAATGTTACAGCTCAAAGCAAGCTCCAAGGACTACAGTCAAAGATTTTTATTCCAAATTGAGATATCCATGATATGAAAATTCTTATTCTGTGATTGACAGCTTGAAAAAGAGGCACAGTGGGACTGAAGAGTCATTGTTAAATCTCTGTCATACCTTCAAGGGAGAAGCATGTCTTTCTTTTTTTGTCTTGTGCTTACTGGCAATACTGATTTTAAATGTTGTTTTTAAAATGGTTATAGTTACAATGGCGTTGTGGAACAATACTTCAACTCTAACAAAGCTATGCTACATGCAAGTGACTAATTGCTGTCCTGCAGGAGTGCTCATGGATTTCATTCTTAAGTACGTCCAGTATGATCCATGCGTGATCTACTGGTAGAACCTGGAAACCACCTTAAAACAAAGACACTATGAGTTCTCTGAAGAGGTGACACTGATGTACAACACAACTCAGTCTCAATCCAAAGTCACTGAATCCAGCACTTGGGCAGTGACTTGCGGCTTCAGACACAGACGAAAAAAGCCATCCTTTAACGTTGGAATGATACACGGCCGGTCACCATTGTAGTTTAACCGTGCTCGGCGGCGTCAGGGGGAAACGGACAAGAACGAAAGTTAAGATGGCGGAAGTAGTGAGTAGTGTCGGAGGGAAGTGTGGTGGATGGGTCCAACAACCACCGACGTTCAACTGGGACAGCGATGTTCGCATCCCCTAAGATTATAATGTCAAACCCTGTTCTGTTTTCCTAAACTAGTTAGTTATTGCAGGAAAAAAACAACATGGATTGCTGTGTAGTATCGACGTAGTGCGTCTATTTTGAAAGAGACTGCATGTAAACAGTAAATTTCCTGTGTAAACGTTTCAAATAAACACAAGAAATTGGTGCTCTAGATAAAGGATCAGCACTCAGTGAATAACCTCCTAAGCCCTATGATAAGCTGTTATGGCAAAGCTTAACTATAAAGACCAATGTGCAGTGATAACTAACACGTCTTTGGGGTCATTAGGTGGGAACCTCCTTTCACCGGTGTTTCGTCTAGTTGATCCCACGACACCTCCAGGAGGCTAGACAGTGCTCTCTGATGTTGCAGAGACACTCCCCTAATGCCAGCTCTCACTGCTCCCCGCACCAACCCAGCAACCTACTTTACCTTACTTACACATGGCTTTCTCAGCCCAAACAGCACTGCCACCTGTGTAAACATAAGTGTATTTTGAAAGAAGACAATGCATATAACAGACATAACTTGACATGGCATCCCAGAACATCAACACACACAGGGTACCTTTGACGTTGTATCTGGGCATGAAAGGTCCATGCCCTAACGCCGATATGTGACGAGGTCGGAGTGAGAATGTGTTGACTATCACAGCACAGATGCAGGCTGAAGGCAACACCTACAGTATGTATTTGCTGGTTACTAGTATGAATGCTGTGTGTGCACATCTGTTTCCCGTATGCGGTGAATCAACACAACACACATACTGTATGCATTGCTCAGTGTGAAGATGTGAAATGCAAGATCCAGTGTGTTGCCAGATATAGAATACAGTGTATCTGTTTGCGTTTGTTGATGTCAGACAGCCGGAAACTGTGAACCACGGCTAAATGAAACGCTATTTAAGCAGTTAATATGGATGAGATCTGATCTCTGTCACCTCATCTCTCCATCCATCTCTTCCTCTAACCTTCTGTTTGAGTGACTAAGGTTCCTGCATCACTGTCCCTCATCATCCCCTTTTCCCCCTCTGCTGTTTGAGAACAGTGCTGATGAATGACTTCCCATCGCATGAAACTATTATTGCAGGACCCCAGCTCGATGAGCACCACTTAGCTAGCCGTTAGCCACGTCTAGCCTTGACTGATGGACAGCGTCAGCAGCAACAGATGACCTAAATGTGGCACTGAGGGAAACTAAACTGATGACACAACAGCTTTAAGCTTTCTAATTAAGAGCACGGGACAGTAAAAAGTTTTCATCAGATGTTTTCAAGACTTTGAACCTATAGTGTCTTTATACAGTAGGACTACACATGGTACAGGATGTACCATTGTGTTTTTTTATGCCTCCATGCCAGAGATGGCTGTGGCTGGAAGCACTATATGTTTGGGTTGTATGTCCCTCCGTACTTACAAACATCTGTTTGTCCGTCCATCATTAGATTTTGGTGGTCAAAGGTCAAGGTTGTTGTGACATCATCAGTGTAATACTCATGAACACAACATCTCAAGAATGCCTTGAGTTTTTTTTGTTTTTTTTTTAGCAAAATCATCCATTCAGATTCAAGGATGATATGACTAGATTTAGTGGTCAAAGGTCAAGGTCACTGTGATCTTGCAACTGTCTCATTCTCTTGAATACGATACCTTAAGATCACCTTGAGGCAAAGTCCTCAAATTTAGCACGTACACCCACTTTGAGTCAAGGATGAGCTGCTTAGAATTTGGTGGTCAAAGGTCAAAGTCACCTTGACCTCACAAAATGTGTTTTTGGCCATAAATCAGGAATTCATGTGCCAATTATTACAATAATTCAGACAAATGCCTAACAGGATAAAAATAATAAAGTGATGTCATTTCATATCGAAAGAGTCAAAGGTCAGCTTCACTGTGACATCATAATGTTCTGCAAAAATCACTTTTATGGCCATTATTCAACGTCATATCTCAGGAACAGAAAGAGAGACATTTGGTCAGATACTGAAATAATGAAACTAATTTTGGGTTTTCACAAATAGAAAATATGTGTAAATGTGTATTTTATAACTGATACCATTTGGTAAGCCCAACCTCTTTGGGTTACCGTGAGACACCTATCATGCTTTCAAGTCCTCCATGGCACACGTTTTACAGTTTATTTAATGATGGTGGAAGATTTGCTATTCAAATTTATAGTAGTCTGACAGAGGTAGAAAAAACAGGCTTCTCATTTTTTGCCTGTGCCTGCCATTTTTTTCGGCTGTCACTGGCATTAGCTTTAGCTAGATAGCTAAATCATGATAATAGTTCCACCACTTGGTTGAAAACGCAGTCTCTGGCTGACTTTTCTTGATATATATCTTGTTGTGTACCTTGTCCCAGTATAACTCATTGGTTTTTGGTTTGGGAAAGTCTAAAGCCCTGTTCAGACCAAAGATTTGTGACAAGATGAGTCACATTGAAAAACCTTCCAGATTACACCAATGTGACGAGACGTTGTCTTCACGCGATCTGTGGGGATGAAGGGTTGTTGTCAGAATACCACAGCAAGCAAACACAATGTCTGCTGACAGTTTGTAACTGACTTCATCGGCTAACTGTGCTACAAGCTGATTGGCTGTTTAAACAGGTGACATGCCTTATTTTCCGTTGACTCGACAAGCTGAGTTGCAGGTGACATAATGAGCCAGCTTGAGTCGATCTGAGACAGGCCAGCTCACACCTCTGCGATGTTCTGAAATGGTTTTGTCTTGTTGTGAAACATTAGTTGAACTTGGCTTTAAATAAGCCATACTATGAAACTCTTTAAATACAGAGTATTGTTCTTGCCAAAGCTTCATGCACGATGCTCAGGCAGGCTGAAGAATCAACAACTTGACATACTTGCCTTTCCCAGTTATGTTTGCTGAGCTATAACTGGACAATTACCATTTGGAGAAGGGGTAAAGCTAAGGTCCACTCGTGGATACTGGTGAATAGAAGCACATGCATAGTATTGATGCTGTGGTAATATATTTTTAGATATTTCTTCAATGGATTGCTGATGGATTCATACTGCTGCCGTGCACCTCAAGGCTGGTGAAATACTGAAGGCATTTGATGAATTTTGGGATGTGCCAGCCATCGTAGCCTCGAGGCAAGGAAGTTATTTTCCTGGCCCGTTGTCATCCATCAGGATGGTGTTGTTTGAGGTGCAGAGATGGAGGTGATTCTAAACGGCTGCTCATTTCCCTGAGCTTTGGCACGTATCCACGTGTGGTAGAGTTGTCTCTTGGTTTTTTTTTCTTGCCCTGAAGGAAAAACTCATCAAAGTGACGTCAGGGTAAACACAGAAAGTGATGCTTTAGAAACGAGATTATGATATGGCTCTCACCAAGACACATACACAGAGAATCCCAGATGCAAACACACACTCTTTCACATTCACAGCCACTTACACACATGCACACTACTGCTGTCTTCAAAGTGATACTGTAAACAAAGAGGTGCCTAAAAGCTCAGATTATGATGCGGCAGGCACGAATATATACAAGTGTTTTGATGTACACATGCATGATACAGCCACAGGCCTGTATAAACATGGGCAGAACACACACACACACACACACGAGAAGCAGGGCTGATTCAATGCAGTACCTCCGTGTTTCCTCCCTAATGAAACAGCAATGAAGACTGTAGGTGGGAGTGAAGCTGACATTTTTTACTACAGGGAAGACACACACACACACATACACACACACACACACACAGTATACACAGACTGTTGCCAGCATACAACAGGCAAGATCACAGGCTTTTATCAGTGATTGCGTGGGTGGGATGGCTAATTAAAAGAGCTGATCTGTATTAATCTCTAATGAGATATTACTGGTTGAGACATGAAACAGCGAGAGTGCTTTTTTTATGAATGAGAGGGCGGGAGTGATTACTACCTCTGACAATTAATCTTATGAATTGATTCCTGTTACCTATTGTTGTTCTGTGATATAATGCGATCTGACATGATACGGTTTTCACTGTATGCGCATAATTGGGAATGTATAGTGAATGGATGCAGTAATTAGAGGCAGTGTGTGGGCTTTGCTGTGTGTGTAGGTGTGTTTTATCCGTGTGCAGTTGTGCATGTGTTTATTGTTTGTGTCTATGAGGTGGGTGTATGTATGCAGTACTATATACATAGTACCTTTGTATATATGTATGTAGGTTGACAGTTTTCCGGGACCAAAAAAAAACCCAATCATGACTGCCGTTTAATCATCACGTGTCCCAGGAGACCTCAATTATTTTCCATTACAGCACCCTACTTGCGCAGAAGTTTGGACCAAGGCCCTCCTACAGCTCTCATTTGTTTCTTTATTGATTTTGATTACACAGTAATTATTCATTGTTTGTGTATTTTTCACTATTTGACCATTCTGATATCATTTAGCTGTGATTACACTGCACCGTCATACTGCGTTATCGACACTCTGCTTAGTTCTGCCTCCCTGCCCTTCTGCCACTGTGTATCAGTGCGCTGCGAAATAAAATATAATGAGATGTTTGGATGTGCATGTGTGTCTCCTCTCCCTTTAGAAAATGCCATTGAGGCTCCCTGGAGCAAGATATTTTCTTTTGTTTGAATTCATTTTGATTATCATTTTTAACTTATTATTCATTTATCTGTCCCTGCATTATCACTCGCACTATTTTAGTGTCATTTTAATATCATGTTATTATACAGTAAAATCCTGCTATGTGTATAATTTCTCGCAAATTTATTGGATTATTTGCTTCATTTCCCATTTCTAAATTGTGTTGCTTATGTAGTGGGCTTGACCCTGTTGAGTTTTCAGCGTTGTTTCTGATATTATTAGTCATTTTTGCAGCCTTTTGGGAATTTGTCTCACTTCTCTGTTCCTCCCACCCTGTTTACAGTCTTTTTTATTACTTTGCATGTTGGATAAATTAAACCGAACAAGAAGTGGAACAGGCTCAGCATGACCTTAGTTGTGTCTGGTGGGTTATATGAGGAAAATGTGCCATAGTTTATGAGCGTGGCTGATAGTGCCAGAATGGGAGCAGTGCTGTATTTCATGATCATGATTAGATCTATAGATTAACACTGCTAATGGGCCTCATTCAATACCAGAACTGGGGTAATGTACTGTTCACACTCCATACAAGGACATGCTATTCATCTGCTGGCGTGTGTGCTTGTGTGAGCTTGTGTTAAACAGCATTTTTTCCAAGTTTTATTGACTGCATGTACTGTAAAATTAAATTAATCAGATTACAGAAAGTACTTCAGCAAGTGACTGCTGGAATATTCTCTGCAACTTTAAACATTAAAAGAGAATGATACTGGATATTTTTAGACCTCTTGGGTGGAACAAAATAATAGCAGCAATTTTCCAGGAAAGCAATGAAATTGTTACATTTCAGAGGAGATAGTCATTGTTTTTTTAGAGGACCAAGTAGTATTTTGTGGCATCTAGTGGTGAGGATTGCAGATTGCAACCAGCTAAAACCTCTCCCATGTGCCAGCTGTGAACTCCTGGTTAGAATTCCTACAGTGTCCATTGTTTTGGAGGTTTTTACTGGGAGCGATATTATCTGCAAAAGTGTCTTCCTCTCCAAAACAAACAGATCATGTGATTAAAAGCAATAAAAACACAGAAAAAAGCAGTTTCACTTTACAGATCACTGTTTCTCCTAGGCTGTTCAGCTTGTTACAGACGGGCCGCTAGCCCAGCACCTGTTAAAGTCTGCTCACCTTTTCTGATAACTTCAGATCCAGACGTTCAGGAGTTTTTCACTGCAAACCCAGTGATTTAAACCAGTAAAAACATAGAATAATGCTGTTTCACTATATAAAAAAGTTGTTTTTACAACACTGTTCTGCTCCTCTCAGAGGGTTTGCTAACTACGGTGGCCAACACAAAAATGCAAAAGCATGAGTCGCAGTATCGAGAGGACCTGTTTTGGTTTTCCATTCTCGGTTACTGTAGAAATAAGGCGCTGCAACATGGTGGCCTCACTGAATGTGGACCAGCTCTAAATGTAAAAATAAATGGCTTATTAGGTATCTTAGGTAACAAAAACACAGTGATTCTTATTTTAGGTCATTATACATTAAAGAAAATATACTTATTATTTCTTTGTCATTTCTGCCCAAATATCTCCTTAAATCCTACAAACTGCACCTTTAATAGTTGAACAATGAACACCATGTATTAAGGCAATAAACACCGGACTTTAATCTCTAAGCAATGTTTGATTATTTGCTCTGGACACTTTTGTGTTTGTTGAGCATTGCCGCAGCTAAGATTTCCATTTTGTAAGGTTAGACATGTTTTATTATTTTGTCTTCCAGCATATATTAAATTAGTCCTTCACTGACCGGATCATTTAATAATAAACACACCTCTTATTTGTTTGATACTGTTAAGATTTATAGAACATGACATCTTTAGATATCAGGAACGTGGGAATAAATTCACATATGTTTGTTTTATAATCTTTCATATGGTTAAAAGCAATCAAGGACAGCTTTAATAAAATGTCTCTCTTCACCTCGTTAGTGATTAAAGAATAGCTCCCACAAAGTTGACTTAAAGACTCAGAAAACTTCTGACTTCTTCCTTAAAATAGTTTGAACTTAGTTGAACACTTAGATCTTCAAAACACACATTTCATGTACCTACTCAAGTTTAAAATCAAACACAGCAACATTGAACTAAAGTTCCTGGTTTTGCACTTTATTCACATATTAATATGAACACTATTTTTAAATACAAAGCGACAGTTAAGACCTGTGTTGGTGCATTTATAGTCACCAAAAGTGTTGCGTGAGTTTCTATCTTGAGCACTGTGCTGTTAAACCAAATCCCTGAACAGCAAAGTACAGAGTACAGTCTGTACAGTCCGTGCTGTCGCGGCAGAGTGTGCGGCATCTTGCAGTCTTTCAATCAAATAGTTATTAGATTGTGGTTTGTTACAGAGCTAAAATGAGACCAAAACTAACAGCTCCACATGGGCTGCTTTATTTTTACAAATGGGAAAGTCAGTGAACAAGCAAGTCTAAACTTACGTAACTGTCCTGTTGATCGAAACCTTTTCATACATTCTGGGTGCTGATGAAATTCGGATTTGAATCTAAAATTAGGGCAGAAAACAGCAACTTCTGACAAGTATATAAACTACAAAACTCAAAAATACAGTGAGACTTTTACATGATGATGAATGCCAATGTGCACATGTAGCAGTCATACAATCTAACATCCATAGTAATCACGTTAACACACCTACAGAATTCCCAGTATTTACTTATGATAACTACTGTCGACATTTTCGACAGGTAAGTAGTGTATCATCAACGAGATTTCCTACTCAGATCATTTCACTCTCCATGCATACAGACACATGCAAACACACATGCACGACATTTACATACTCAGGAAAAGGTGAAGTGACAACTACTTAAGCAAATACATGACCCCCCCTCAACCACGCTTAGAGCACATGGATACTGGAATACACGCACAAACACACTGACACAGCACAGTATATGGACATGTTGCTGTAGCATGCATCACTGCATCCTGTAACACATAGGTAAGCTAACGCACAACATGAGTTATTCATCAACCCAAGTCACATATTTCATAAATGTTATATAAACTTATTTTTAGTTATTCAACCACTGGTTTGTGTGTGTGTGTGTGTGTGTGTGTGTGTGTGTGTGTGTGTGTGTGTGTGTGTGTGTGTGTGTGTGTGTGTGTGTAGATATTTAAGATCTGACACACACACACACACACACACATTCTTGTATTTCTATCTTTGTCAGGACCCTCATGATGGCATGATATTGTATTGCATTCCAATGCCTTACAATGTATTCCCTGGCCCTTATCTTAACCCTACCCCTAACCTAAACCTAAGTCTAACATAAACCCTAAAACTAAGTCTTAACCCTCAAACAGGCCTTTGAAAAATTGAGGACTGGCTAAAATGTCCTCACTTTGCAAAAATGTCCTCACTCTGTAGCTAAAGTAAATAGCTTGGTCCTCACTATGTAGCATGTACAAGTATATATAAACACACACACACACACACAAGCTGTGTCTCAATTGGCGGGCTGCATTTGAAGACCAATTGAGTCACATCGGCGCGACCAGGGTTGTCCCATTTCGAAGGCTCCTTCAAATGCGTCTGAGAAATGCAGCCCTCTTTCCCAGAATTTGGAGGATCCAAAGGATGAATCCTTCGTGGCTCAAGATCAATCAATCAATCAATCAATTTTATTTATAAAGCCCAATATCACAAATACAATTTGCCTCACAGGGCTTTACAGCATACGACATCCCTCTGTCCTTTATACCCTCACAGCGGATAAGGAAAAACTCCCCAAAAAAGCCCTTTACCGGGGGAAAAAAATGGTAGAAACCTCAGGAAGAGCAACGGAGGAGGGATCCCTCTTCCAGGACGGACAGACGTGCAGTAGATGTCGTACAGAACAGATCAGCATAACAAATTAACAGTAATCTGTATGACACAATACAGTAATCTGTATGACATCAAGATGCATTGCTCGCCAATGACGACTATATATTAAGTGAGGTTAGCTAACAGTTGTTAACTAGCCAATGGTTAACTGTTGTTATCGTTACTATTAGCTAAAAGCACACAGCTTAAACAATCTTAGTTTAGTAAGTTACCTGAAAACAGTCCATCAGCCTGGAACGTATCAAACGACGGTCTCTTTGGTGGTGAATCATCTCCTCAAGTATTACATTTAAAATAACAGTGTCTGGGTCCATGATTTAGGGCTAACTAACTTACTAGCTTACTTCTTCTGTCAATTGCAGCTTGTTGCTAGGTAACAGGAACGCCAATGGGTCAGGGCGAGAACAACTGGTGATGCAACCAGAAAATCCTCCGCATACCAGCCACATTTTCGAGAGTGTTCAGTTTGGTTGATACGGTCCTCAAAGGACCTGGCCAATGTAGACTGCGAAGGCTGCGTCCTTCAAAGGCTGCAGCCCTCGAATTCACACACACACACACACACACACACACACAAACAGGTGTGAGGATTAAGTTTTTAATGTCTTAACTGATTTTAATCCGCACGCGAAGAGGGGAAAGATGCAGGGCGCAGGGTTAAGTGTTTTGGTTTAAGTGCCGTTTTTGTCATTTGTACAGACAAACTAACTTAACAGGGAGCTTTTGTTTTGAGTGCTGGCAGTCTCTCTGGGACACACACACTCATACACATGCGCGCACACACATAGCATAGACATGGGGCCAAAATGTCTGCAGTCCCTGTTGGCACACATGAGGATTAAAAACACAGCAACAGGGAGGAAGGCTAGAAAGAGAGAGGGTTGTCTGCCAAGAAGAGAGAGAAGGAACAGGGAGGGCGAGGAAGAAAGAGAGAGTTAAAGGGAGGGAGTCGGGACGGAGACATAAAACAAGAAAAAAATAAGAGAGAACGAGGCCCTGGGAGCACGACAGTGTTGCTGTTAGTATTCGTCCCCGGAGAGAAAAACATGGAGAATTCCCTTCAGATAGTTACACTCATATCCCATTTTCATTCATCGCAGTGTGTGTGTGTTAAATATTCATATGTTTATGTTATAGGCATGCGGAGTCAAACTGTGTGTGTTCTTCTGTGTGACCCATGTTTCTCTGCCTCATCACTCTAACCAGGGCCAGAGGACTTGCCCTACTTTATCCTACAGAAGAAGTAAATAAGAGTACACTCATTTGCATGGGCGGAGTACATGAGAGATAATAGTCTCCTGTAGAATCTGTTAACAGACTGCACAACAAAAAAGAAAACGTTAATGTTGTAGGTATTGATTATCCCAAATGTAAGCATGTTCGACATGTGTGCGGCCTAATGTATCATCCAATGTGTTGCTGAGTATGTACATGTGTAAATGTTTTTACAAACTCCCAGGATGTCTGCAATGACAACTCCCGGGTGGATAACTTTGGTGAGGAGTGTAGATAATAGGCTTTTACCCCTAAAATGTTGTGATCAGTATGATCAGGTGGGGTATCATAGTCAAAGAAGGGCTGATGATATATTGGTTTTACTTGATGTATTGCAGCTTTTTCCTCAAAATGTCACAAACATCAAGTATAAATGGTCACGTCGCTGTGTTTCACGTCACCACCACTCGCCTCCTTGTGGCTCTCCCCACAAACATGATATGTCACACAAACTCCCCCGACCATCCAGACCGCTTTCTTCTGGGCAATATGGGAGCAGACTTGGCATGTCTTTGTATCTGCAGGGATCCAGACCATGACTATTTTGTCCTATTTTGCAACCTCGGAGCTCCAGTGCGATTTGCAGAATTAATTAATATGTGAACTGGAGAGCTGTTAGTTTGTTTGCCACTCACAGTGAATAAATCCTCATGTTTAACAATGCCACGTTTGCAGTTTAACCTTGTGCTAACTGCTAACATCTTACAGACAAACAGAAGTTCACAACAAAAACCATGAACATGAGCCGTGTGCCTCAAAATGAAAGCACCAGCGGTTCCGCATTGATTTTTTCTTCATTTAACTTTATTATAACAGCACTTTTTAAAACTTTGTTAAAGCAGGACTTAATTTGACTATAACAGTTCATTTAACTTAAAAGTACATTATTTAATTTTAATTATAACAGTACTTTATTTAACTTTATTATTATTATATAACTATAGCTACTTAATTTAACTTTATTGTAACTGTAGTTTATTAAGCATTTTATTATTCTTTTTTTTTTAGTGGACTACAGTAGCTTAAAAGAGATTCCAACGTATCCAGGAATGTATTGGGTATTGTGATATGGTCCAGAAATATTGCAGGGTTATTTAAGGCATTGGTTTCCAACTGGTCCAACCACAGGGTCCAGATTTCTCCTTAGTTATTAGTTCAAGGTCCACACATTTTAATGCATTCAGCGTCACACTTGCGATTGGCCATGTCGTCGAGGTAGTTTGCTGGCACTGTTAAGTAGCTGTCTGTTGGTCACTAACTTTACAGCAGAAAACAGCACTTCAAAATAAAAGCTCTGTGCCAGAAATTCCCTGTACTTGAAATAAAGTGTGTTTGCGAAAAGTCAATAGAGACAACATTTACATTCTCTTTTTGCTGTGCAGTAGGTAAACAGATTCTACAGGAGACTGTTCTTCTTTCATCCTCTGGATTCTGATCATTTGCCAAAATGTCAGAAAGTCTTATTTTGAGATCTTCACAGCACTTGCAGGCGGACTTATACCAACTGACTAAGGTTTTGATACCTGAGAAAGCATCAAATGCCACTCCACTGGACTAAAAACAACGACAACAAAAAAGCAGTGGTAAACCATGTCCTCATTCTATAGATGTGATGGGGTAGAGTTTATCCTTGTTAGGGATGCCCTTCCGCGCCCTTTGAATAACAGTGTTGTCCATGCACTGTCAGGATCAGGATTCAGGATCATAGACCTCAACGTCTTTTTCTACACAATAGGTCTCTCTAGACACTGATCCATCCTATTATGCTGTGTATACATCTTCTTTTTGTAAGGCAACATTTCATTGCCTTCTCTTGTATAAAGGTAGACTGCTCATTGGCCAAACAAGTAGCCTGATTTCCTAAAGCCTTCCACATCACATTCACACTGTGTGGTCCAGGCTTTTTGATCCAGAAAATCAGTCAGATTATCAGGGGAGACTTTTTCTTCCTAGGAGCCACAATCAAACCATCATCAGCAAGATCTTTTTGGAGTCAAGACCCCTGAATGATTACCTGTATCTCCATGGCTGTGGTAATGGTTCAAGTGACAGGGGGAAAAGGAGCATTCTAAATCAGTCACTCAGTCGAGATGTAGGCGACATTTCCTGGACTCCTTCCCTGGACATGCAAGCGTGGGCACCACTTGCACAAATATATATGCACAGGCACATCACACAGTGCATTTTCATACTACTTACAGAATGCCACCTGATACCACAGAAGCACAGACAAGAAGACAAATATACATACATCATTGTCTCATTTTCACTGCCTGCATTATTTCCTCACCTTTTCCTGAACCATATTTCATAACACTTCATGCCAGGTGTTAACCCACAATATGAACTTTGGCCACATTGTCACTTAAGCCGTGCAGATAGATTTGGGTTTATTTGCCCAGTTTTGAGATATCCGTCTCTGAGATTCCTGCCTCTACTCTAATGCAATGGCGGTGAATGGAATTTTATTTGTGGAGTGCAGAGCATTTATAGGCATTTAGCATCCAAAAACAATGTCTTGGTTACTCTGGATAATATAGGAATATTTATAGGAATTATTTCTTTGGTACAGAGAAGTAGAGGAGAAAATCATGAATCACTTGATGATTCGAGATTCATAATTCCTTTTTGTCCAGTTGCCGTCATCACCATTGAAAGGCAATTCAATACACATCAGTAAGTGAACACATCACCCTGTGAAATCACTGTAGTACAACAATAAGTGCATGCATCATCATTTATATGGCCATGGCACTCAAGGCTGATTCTAATTGTCTTCAGCTCAATGGTATGTTCAGTCCATTGCTAGTTCAATCTACAATGGGAAAATAACTTAATGTGTATTATGGCTGAGCTGACAATGACGCTCTCAAGCACCAGTAAGTACATCTCCACTACTAACAGCTTCATTCAGTGACAATGGTGATTCACTGTTGTTGGTTCAGTTCAAAGATTTGTTGTTAAATATTTGTTTGTAAGTGGACTGAACGCCCTACAAGGACGTTCCAGGTTCATTAATCTATGTGGTATGATGACAAGAACCAAAAGCTAAATTCAATTCAACCAGATTGGATTGGGGTTGCAACAGATATCTTGGACTTAATCTTGAAAACCTGCGCAAATAAAACCAGAACTATCTGAATAGCTTGGGAGTGGTGTCAAGATACATTTCTGGTTGTCTTGTTAAATAATTGGTTGAGTCTTACCACTATCAGGACCGTGATATGTTGACCTTTTTCTTTTTGACAGTCCTTCCAAATTTTGACATTTCATATGTTTTAATTATAATGCGACATTTCAGGTGTTAAATCATAATCACACTCCTCAAAAAAGTTTAAATGAAAAAATCAGTATGTCTTTACTTTTGTGGTGTATTGACCCTTTAAGTAACTGTAATTGTTATACCAAACCTAGCCGAGTTCCTGACATGCAATAATAGGACATAAATTTTTCGCAAATGAAGTACCAACTTTTCAGAATCTGAGAGTGAGAGAAGGAGGAGGAGGAGGAGGAGGAGGTCCCCCTGCAGACTAGGCCTTTATCAGCCTAACTAAACGGCTGGTCCAAGGCAAGCCTGAGCCAGCCCTAATTATAAGCTTCATCAAAAAGGAAAGTCTTAAGTCTACTCTTAAATGTGGATGTGATGTCTGCCTCCTGGACCATCCCTGCTTTTCCATAACCCAGACTCCTAGTGCATTATAGAAGGGTTTTATGTACTGTATTTCACCTCAACCTCCAAGTATAGATTTGTTCCTGAAAAATGAAATATAAAAAAAATCACAAGGATAATAGTGCACAAGTACACACACACACACACACACACATTCACACAAATATAAAAGTCTGTGGGGTTCCTTTAACAGAAGAGCAGAGGAAATAGCCACCCTAGTGGTAATAGTCTGTGTTTATCGCTCTTTCCTGCCTTCCTTCCTTCCCTCACTCTTCTCTTTTCTCTTTTATTGCTGAACACAGAATTGAGGCCAAAATAGTCTCCAACGGTTCATACATGTCCACATGTACTTAAACAATATGTGGTTTGGTTGCTTTATAGTGTACTGAAGCATCACCAATGTATTTCTTCCCCCACTTCTTTTATTTTTACCCCACTCTGTTTTTTTTTTCTTATCTTCCCATTTTCTCCTCTTCGCCCTCTCTCCCTAGATTGCTTGCAGATTGACTATTCTGTTTTTTATGGTCTTATTTTCTATTTCGATTCCGCTCAAGCATGTTTGGCTTGCAAAAGGTCAATGACGCCATTCCATCTTTGTGTATTTTGTCCCCTCACATCTTGACCCTGAAGAATAGTTTGGTCCCGAACAAACATTTTGTTCTCCCTCAAGAGTGCTCTTTTTGCAGTTTTTTTGTCATTGGAGTGGAGTTTGTGGGTGAGAGCTGTAAAGATGTCCGGGTTTTAAAGCTGATAAACATCAACAGGGCTTTGACAAGAGAGACGAAGGAAGGAGGAATTGAGAGGGGACAATGTGGGTGAGCAGGTGAAAGGCCGAGGAGGAGGAGGAGGAGGAGGAGGCAAGAGAAGTATGGCAGGAGAGAACAGATTAGGGAGGAATGATGAAAGAGGAAACTTAGAGAAGGAAAAGCAGAAACGTAGAGAGAAAGGGTTTATCGTAGGAGAACGAAAGGCACAGCACTAGAGAAAGCTCATTTCTAAGAATTCTCAGTGTCAGGTTGAAACAAATCAACATTTGCATCGTTGAGATGTTTTTTTTCATCCAAACCACAGTGTAAAAACTTGGTGGCAGCTTTGTTCCCATTGACACTGCAGGCGAACCAGCTACCTGTGAGTGAATAAACCTTTAAATAAACCTGTCATCCCGCAAGAAAAGACTTTTGGGAGCAGGGGTCATCAGAATGAATTTGATTTAAGTCCTTGTAACTTCAGCTCGGATCCATCAGCTTGTCTCCGAGGTGCGCCATAATTTAGCTCCTCTTGAGTTCATACTGTCATCCAATTAAGTAAGTTGACCCATGTGACAGTCCCCCCAAAAACACTATTTGCTGCATTTCTTAGGCTGAAGATTGGATTCAGAAAGCCTGCACTGAAAAGTGACGCCTCTACAAAGGACACTCTGTAATTCTACAGGTTCTGAGACATTTTATATCAGCGGGGAAAAAACAGTAGCTGTCAATTATAGGAGAAAGGACATGAAGACAAAAAGGAAGTCAGTTTCGGTGGGATAAAGGCAGCATTTGTGTTCATTACATGCGGTTTGGTGAGCGTTCATGTGCTCCAGCACTCCATCATAGCCCTGAGCGATGACCTGTGCTGGCTAATTAGGCCTCACAGATATGGATGGGGTGTATGTGTACAGCCTCGCCTAGCATCATTCTGTCACTCACTGAAATGACCCTGGCCACCTGAGCACACTCAATCACCAGGCCGGACTCATATGCATACGCATATACAAGCATGGATGCATGCAGACGCATACACACATGGTGAGTTTGTGGAATATGGTACATGAGATCATGGGGTTCATTCTGACTGTAAAGTAAACACATGCTGTATTGGTCACATTTCATGCAAACACACAAACATTCACGGGAAAACACACACTGTACTTTTCTGAATGTTTTTGTAGGCCATGCTTTAAATAACCTTCCAATCCCATTGGCTCATTCCCTTTGCTCTAACACCCATTCCTCCCTCACTACTGCTCCCACTCCTCACCCTCCCTTCTGTCTCCCCCATCCTTCGTCTCCTCACCCTCCATGCCCCTGTTAAACCCCCCTGGGAGCCTGCGTAGCGGGATGTGTGGCTAATTAAGGCGACCTACGCGGACCCCGCGTGTTCGAGTCCCTCTCCTTAGAGATGTACAGTGTCATAGAGCGAGCGGCGGTGCCGATGCTAACACTAACTCCCTGTCCCTCGTGTGGGTGAGTGTGTGTTTGTGTGTGTGTGTCGGCGAAGAGGTGTCAAGCTTTGGAGATATCCCAGTCCCTCTTCACATTTCTTTTTCTCTCTTTTTTTCCTCTCTATTTGCTCTCTTATTCCCATTCCTTCCCTCCCTGCGTCCCGCATGTCCTCCCTCTCTTTCAGAGTACACAACTTGTCCTCCTTTCGCTCTTTCTCCCAAACCCTCTTCTCTTTTCTCCTTTCCCTCCCTTTTCCAGCCCAGCTCCATTCTTTCATTCTGTCCTCCCTCTGTCGCCCTCCTACCCTCCTTAGGCAACAGGAACCCTAGGGTCCCATCGTTGCTGTTTAATTAATTCTTTTCATCGAGTAAATCAAAAAACTGAGCTTGTGTCCTTGACTTGAGAGCTCTTGAGCATGCACGAGTGAACGAACGAAGCAAACAAACTGAGGGGACCTAGCGCCTCCATGTCCCAGGAGGAGGCTAAAAGGATCTGCAGAAAGAAGAAAAGGAAAAGAAAAGGAGTTAAAAAGTTGCCTTACTTTGTTATAATGTGGGAGGGAAGATTGTCTTTTAACGGGCAGGGAGGGGCCAGAGGAGTGACGGGGAGGGTAGAAGAAGTGTACTCTTGGTAATAAGGTGGCTGTTGAATCCTGGTGATGTGAACGACCATCTCTGGTAGGATCGGAAGGGAGCAAGTCAAGGTTTTGGTCGTATACACTGCTTATATAAGAATACAACTCAGTCGCTGCACAAGAAAGTCAAATGCCATCGGTTTTTGAATTCTCACTTTCTAAGAAAACAGCATCAGTCAATATACTGAGACTGAAATACAGTTATAATCTCAGCGGAAGGAACAACAACAGGGTGGCAGGGACCCCACGGACCTTATTGGCACCCCATTCATGATCGTGTTAAATACATAAAGACAGAATACAGGAGGAAAAACTATGTTGAAAGAAGTACTGATGTGCAGAAAACTGAGGCCAAGAGGAGCTCTTTGACACGCTGTTTAAACCACAACTTAGTAAAAGCATGCTGAGAGGAAGAGAGCAGTGGAAGGAGGGAAGGATCGACATCTTTGCTTTGACTTAATGTTTTTCACTTTAATGGCCAGCTTATAGAGAAGGGAAGAGGAGGAGGAGGAGGAGGAGGAGGATAGTGGGAAGGAGGGGGAGGGAGAAGCCGAATGTGGAGAAACCGATTTTACGTCCTTTTCTTTCATGGCTCTGGTGAATGCCTGTATTTTTAGCACTGAGCAGGAGGAGGGGAGGATGGCGACACAGAGAGGGAAGGATAGAGAGAAAATGACATGGGCAGCTGTTTGCTTTGCCTGGTTGTCTTTCTATGCTTAGACAGCAAGGAAAAAGAGGGATGATGGGGATCAGAGGAGTGAGAGGAGTTGGGAGATTAGACGCTGTTCTTTGCTTTGAGGCTCCTGTGAACACGTGTCTTCTAAACATCAAGCTAACAGTCAGGGAATGATGGAGACAGAAAAGGAGACGCGGGAACTTAATGACAAAGGTTAAGAGTCAGTGCATTGTGGTTTGCCTTAAGGTGGGTGAATTTGTTTGAGAGCTGGAGAAAGATATGGGATGATACAAGGTCGCATCTTAAAATTCATTCAGATTTTTTTTTTTTTCCATTTCAAAAATGTTTCCAGAAGACAACTTGCCAATCAAACCCCATCACAGCTTGACGGCACCATGTCCCCTGGGTTTTCTGTTGACAAAGTTTCCATGTTTCTGGTGGCGGACTTGTTCATTCAAGGCACTAATGACCCAGTTCTTCTTTGATTTATTCCAAAAGAACTTCTCTTGCTACTGCCAAAAAAACACAACGCTTCCTGTGTGCCAGTTTATTTCTCCCTAAAAGAAGTTATCCAAGGAGCCACTTCCACCATGGCTTTGTTACTTCCAGCGTGGCGACCAATATTTACACCCATTGCACCATCTAAAAATACCAGTAAGGACAGCTGAGTTCAGTCTTGGCAATGCACCTTCATTTTAATACATTCTGCTGCAGTCACGGCTCCCCGGCAGTGTGCAAGCAGCCAACTTTGTCCGAGTTTTACAAAGTTTTGATTCCAGCAGTTCTCACAGGTTAGATAAATGACATTGATATTGAAATGGACACAGAATTTAAAACTTGTTCAGTCAAGCGCTCACGCATCCGGTGCTCGTGTCACTTAGTCTTGTGACATGTTCTTCTGACATTCATAATGTCTTCAATTGTATTTTGAACAAGTGCTATTTCCATATAATCTAAATGCTGTTTAGTAGCTGTATGGATGGAGCCAGCACGTTGTTCCATCAGAGGCGTGCTCAGACTGAAGCAAGAGCCTGTCAGTGAATTCAGACAGCTGAAATTAAATATTTTACCTCTACCCTCTTTCAGTGGTCCTCCAGCTATTTAATTTGTTTCTCGACAGTATCTGTTCTTGCAACACAGTTTCCGCTCACAGCGACTAAAGCATGATATTAATTTTTTATGGTTATCTTTAAGCCTTCAAAGCAATTGGTTTAAGTCAAGGAAAGAAGTAAGGGAAGTTTTCTTTTTTCTTTTTAGCCGCAATCATAGACTGTAGACTGTCACCCATTGGTTTGTGGACTCTTGATTTGAAACATTGTGTTCAGCATTTCAGCTGTTATCATGGTGGTTGTTTTTGATGCCAGCAGTGACCATACCTACATAAGAGGGTGGAGCTGTAGAGGAGGGGTGGATCTGACTGAGAACCTTAGGACACTATCCGCAGACAGCCTGTTACTCAAAGTGGCCCCGCCCTTAATTATGCATAACTTTAAGCCTTAATAACATGTAAATTGTGAGTTATTTAAAAATTCACCACCCATTCAGTTGTCATGTGAAATTAGCTATCATGTCCAAAACTGTGTTTTGTACTGGGCTGCTAACATGTTTATTTTTCACACACTGCCTCAAGTGACCATTCAAAGAACTGCAGTTTT
Organism: Epinephelus awoara; assembly: GCA_035609425.1. NCBI lineage: Eukaryota > Metazoa > Chordata > Actinopteri > Perciformes > Serranidae > Epinephelus > Epinephelus awoara. Next base: position 11,470,891 of record CM069302.1, on the reverse strand, counting down.
TGGTACTTCTGCATTGGCTTCATTCCTCAACACCGCATATTGCTGCTTGGCAGTGACTAGCAACTGTACAACTTGCTCTGTCCGTTGGAGGGGCAGCAAAAATCTTTCCACCCTTTGCTGGCCTCAGTTTTTACCCTATGAGGCTCAAATTTGGCATGGAGGTTAACTCTGTGTTTGTGTGTTCATGCCAGTTGTCTAAAAAGGGGTGTTGCAATGGGCAGAGGCATGGATGCATGTACCTGGTTGCAGCTATTGCAAATTCGTTTTTGTTTGATTTTAATTTAACAAATAACTAAAACCTGGATTTCAATATTTAAACCTAACCACACGAGGTAGTCTGGGGATGTGAACCCTTGCTTCTTGTATCAAAACTTGCCACGTGCTTTGAGCCCCTTCCAACGACTTTCTCGCACTACAAAAATCTACCACCTCCTACTGTGAACATAATCCAGACAGCCGCTACTCATTCCTTCAAAAACTATTTATGAGAAAGCAGCAACCGGCTCCAAAACTGAGCCAATCCCCATAGACACCCATGTTACAATGTACAACTTTACAGCAGAAATACACATGTTTACAGCCTGGCACAAAAATAGTTTTGGTCTCAATGGCTAATTTCAACATTCATGACAACTGTGTGAGGGGCAAATTTTAAATAGCTCACCCATTTAAATTTTATTATTGCTTGGCAATAGAAAGGTGATATTATTGCGTCTCCAAGTTATACACACATCCATAGATTTTTCACTGGAGCTTGGCCATAGTTGTGGACACGAGTTGGTCTTCGTCCGAGTCAATGTGTTTTCTAAACTGTTTATTTTTTCTTAGAATATTTTCTTGACCTCATGAAGTTGTGCATCAAGGTCAAGTAAAAGTAAAAAGGAAATCAATAGGACATTTTTTTAAACTCGGATCTGGTTTATTTCTCCTTCACATTCGTCCGTGTAGGTTTGAACCATTTTGGGATTCAAGCCAGTGCCCTCTGTGCCCTGAGACCTGCAGCTTCAACCTCCAGTCTCCTGCTGCTCCGTCTTTATCCACACACAAGTTGACACATTATCCCACCCACAGAGAGAGAGACATCAGGTGTTTGACGATGAAAAAACAATAATACTTTTCCACGCAGGTTTGTTTGTGCTTCCTGGTGTGACAGTGAAAAACTTCCACCCGTTCTTGCTGTCAGTAATTGGTTCCTCCTGTCAATAAAAGGTTAAAATGTGTTTCATAGCTGACAACAGCACCTGTCCTCACATCTGATGCTTCCCCGTCTCTCTTTTCTCTCTTACTACCCCCTTCATCTTTCCATCACTCTGACGCTCTCAGTGCCTGTACCCGTTTCTGTTTTTTCCTGCTCTGTTCCTGTGTTTCAACCTTTTTTATATATATTTATTTCTTTTCTGTTTATATGTGGCTCATTCTACCTCTCCTTCTCTCTCATTAGCTATTTCCATCTCCGTTTCAGTTTCTTAACAAGCTGCTTCCTGTCTGTCTGGCACAGCTGTTGATTACCTAATTACCTTGCCTTTCTCTCACAAACACACACACACACACACACACACTCAAACATAGACACACAAACACCCATACACACAAATACACGAGCTCTTCCTCTCTCTTTCACAAACACACAAACACACACACACAAACACACACACATACACAAAGAGGAAGATTGCCAGGGCTAAAGCTATTGTTTACAATCAATCATAAAGGCTGTGTGCCTGACACATAGTTTTTATTTTGTGAAAAAGAAGCTTGATTGGTGTGTGTGTGTGTGTGTGTGTGTGTGTGTGTGTGTGTGTGTGTGTGTGTGTGTGTGTGTGTGTGTGTGTGTGTGAGTGTGTGTGTGTGTGTGTGTGTGTGTCCCAATACTGTATCCATTTTCAGCTCATTCCAGCTCAGTAATACCACATAGAAGGTACAACAGCAGATCAGGCTCCTAAAGAAACGTCATTATGAAAAACCCAATCACCAGAATAAATGTTGGTATTGCACATTTCTGCAAACCATGAATATGTGACATTTGTACATTATTGTGTAGGAGATATGTTGAAACTTAAAGTTTCAACCCAGTGGTTAACATGTGGTTATGTTTCAACATAAAAAACACAGCTGTTTATGGAACGTATCATGTTTTGGCTAAATATACCTGCAGAATTGCAGAAAAAGACCAATGTTTGGAGGCACAAACGGCACTAAAAATGCCGCGATATCTCGCCAATGAATAATCGATTTTGTTGTTTGTTGCTCTCAAATAGTTGTCTGCAGCTTGGCAGTAGATGGTCATCTACCATCCCTTGCTCACATGTCACTGTCAGCTCATAAACATGTAATCAGAGCTACGTCACTTTAGAAAAACGTAGATATGACTTTTAGAAATGTAACAAATCTGTAGTTTGCAAAAATGTACGATGTCTGGCAACTTGGCTGTAATGAATTGTAACTTTCTGGAGCACCACTGATTTGTGTGTGACATTACCAAAGACTTTCTTGTGACAAAATGATCATTTCTCGCCATAGACCCTTTTCACAGCAGACATTTTGACTTGTCATAGTAGGAAAAGCACAAGTGTATTTAAAAACATCAGTGATGGCTGCATTCTTCTTATGGGAGGTGTTGACATTATGCATGCTTGATCACTGGAATAGCTTACTGGGACACTAATTGGAACTGAGCCATTGTTAATGTTATCTGTTTGACTCGTGCTTTTCCTACTAGGACGAGTCAAAATGTCTGCTGTTAAAAAGGTCTATTGTTCTGCTAATTCACAGAGGCGACATTGACAGATGCAATAGACAAAGGCAGAGCATGCAGGTTGACAATATAAATTCTGATTTGGTTTGGGCAGAAAAAAAGAATATGTATGTTTTCCCATCTGGGCTGACACCTGAAAGTGGAAGATCCAAATCAGCGACTGACATCCTTCAAGTCGAGTAGGTGTTGTTTTGGTTTTTTTACCTTTTCTTTCCTTTTTTTGGTCGTCAGTGTACTTCTGGGGACATTTAAGTCCCCAGATTTAGTTGCAGAGTGAGCACTGAAGGTGAGTCTCAGGGTGCTCTCAGACCTAGAATTGTTTTGCTTTCGTCCGAATCAGGGACTGATGTTGTTACAAAGTTGTATAATTGCTTAGAGTTGGTTTGTGTTCTCACAGCAGCATTTACAAGCGGACCAGATCAAATGCCTTGTGCGAGAAAGCTGCTCTTGATTGGTCAGAATTTCCATATGAGAAAAATCCAGGAAGTAAACAAAACGTTGAAGAAGAGCACACTTGCAAGATAAATGTGACACTTTCTAATGTCACAATGGAGGGACAACTACGCAGGTTGATTTTATTCATTGTTCATTTTAGTCAAACCATACAGTTTGAAAACGAGGCGCGGCTCCAACTAGAAAACAATGTTTTGATGCATTGGATGTGCTGAATGTGCATATTAAGGCAGTACAGGAGGAGGTGCACATTAATAATCCTCCAGGACTGTAACATGCTCATGTTTAACCCAAACAATGTGACTGCAGTTGGTTCAGATCCAGGTCGGACCACAGATGAACCGCACCAGAGTTCATTTGTAACCAGACTGAGACCACCTCTGCAAGAAGGTCTGGGTCTGGCAGGTGCACACCTCAGTGTGATTGCTGTGTTCACACACAAACCACACTTAGTGGGCAAACGAACTTGAGTCTGATTGAACCGAACCAGACAGGGCAGATGTGAAAGCACCCTGAGTGAGACGACGGCAGCTGCTGGAGGAAGAGAGGCTTTGCTGGGGCAGGCTCCAACATAACTATATATTCCATCCCCCATTTAGAATTGGTGAGTTTACAGCTCACAGCTACTTAACTTTTGTTTGATATCTAGCATCAGCTCGCTGTTGTTGCACATTTCCGATTTGTGGTTACCATAATAAGGGCTAACTTGGCTTGTTTATTATACCACATGAACGTCACTGTCAGCCAGAACATCCCACCACACCTCGTTCAAACTCTCAAACTCTACATGAAAAAATAGGAAAGAATAATTGAATACTCGTATTGAACAGCCAAATGTGATTCCACTGACAAAATTCTGAGTCTGGCACAGACCTATTTTCCAGTTCCCTAGCCCTGTGTTTATCTCCAATTGCTCATAACTGCATGATGAAGGAAAGGAAAGTTTTTCAACCTCTCGCACAGTGTTTTCTGACACATTTCTTGTCAACTAAGAAAGAAGTGATAATGTTCTGTTGTGTCTTCAAGACCAAGAGCAGCCTCTGGGTCCATCTCCTGATTTGTTTTGCTTGGAGACTATTGTTTTATGGTTTAATTTATTTGCATGAGCAAATGGCAAAGCTTGAAAAAAAAAAAAAGAGGATGTGCAATCTGTGCAGGTGAGACATAAAAACTCCAATTGGTGCTGCAAAAAATATCTCAGCCCTAGAGGAAAAATAGAAGACAACAGCCGAGTACATAACATCAAACTGAACACGAGGGAGAATGGACAAACAACAGAATCCATAAATAGCACGCAGGGACAATAAAGTGTAGCCCTAAAGCTGAGGAAGTGATAGTGTTGTAAGGACAGGGAAGGAGTGTGTTTTTGTACAAATGTACATTAAAAGAGGCAGAAAGGAAGACAGTGTGTGTCGCACTGCTTTCCTGGTGTGTGTGGTTTTATATGCTGTGGTATTTTAACTGGCATATTTTCCCATGTTTACGAATGTTGGTTTGAACTGGAACACTATGTAAGACTTAAGAGAATTGTTTTTCAGATTAGATATTGACTTAAGCCCGGCCAAAGTTAGTCAACTAAAAGTAAAATCCATTTCCATCTCTCTGTCTCTCTGTCTTCCCCTCACTTTTTTCCTGCTTCCTTTTCGATCTCCTTCCTCCTGTATAATTAAATTCAAAGGTGCTTTTTTGGCATGAGATAAAGTACAGAGGTGCTTATTGCCAACGGAAAAAACAACAAATAACAGATGAAATAGGTCACCTATTATGTGAAATGACAGCTCTGTCCCATTTCGCCCTTTCACACCCTCCCTTACAACCACTATTGACTTTTCAACCTCTTTCTCTCGCTCCACGCCGCCTCATTTTAGCGACGGTGGAAACCTCTTTTCCTCTTTCTCAGCCTCTCTTTCCCTCTCTCTGTGATTAACGGTTCTGATTATGTGTGCCAGGATACCCATTAGCTTGGACACATGCAAAGGCCTCTGCCCTCCTTTCCATTACACACAAACACGCCCACGCACACACACACACAGTTCGAGTTCAACCATAACCCACAAACATACTCACAGACCCACATTTACACATGCTTCCACACGCTTCCTCTCTTTCACACAGAGGCACTAATGCTCTTGAGACTAATTATCAGTCAGGTGTGTCATCTTATATTTATTTGGGCCAGTGAGGTGCTAACAAGCATTTCTCTTTTGCTTTTTCTCTATTTTGCCATCTGTCTACCTTTTTCATTCTCTGCTCACTTCTGTCACACCATTTTCCTCTCCCTCTCTCGGTCTTCCCCCTCCTCTACCCGACACTGCTGAGGCAGGGGTTTTACAGGTTGTGTTCGGTGTCAGATCCAATGAAAAACTGCCAAAGACAAGGGGGTGAGGAAGAAGCGCTATGCTGCATTAAAAATCAGACCCAAGCGAAAGTGTGGTTTGTGTCAGACGGCTGCTGCAAGTTTTATTCGAGGAAAATGCTCTCAGCAGTCGTGTAGTAGTCTTAGTGATGTAGTGGCAAACAAAGCGGTGCACGGACTATGACCTCCCGCTGGTGACAAATAACCACCAAAATTCCAATATAAACAAAACTCAAAGTGAATTCCTTAAAAGCAAAGCACATTGCAAGGCTCTGATCCCTGATAACACCGATGGGCAGTTTAAACAGCATGAGGCGTATTGCTGTTGCTAGGCAGCCGCATGCTTGTCTTTCGATCTCTTGTGTTACAGTGTCAGTGATAACTGTCTGACACCCATCAACAGAAGCCACTTACTTATCTTACTTAAATCTCAAAAGGATCTTTCTGGCCACCAAACTGGTGACTGTAAGGCCTGGCTCGAAATTTGGAGCTGTCACCCAAAACAATATACTATCTTGGGAACCAAAAGAAACCTCACAGGAAATGCCTGAAAAGTGCTGTGAGAGATTACAAGTGGCTTTATAGTAAATAGAAGTTGACCCGAGGAGGAAGACTTCCTTATGTTCTTCAATAATGTCCTTAAAATGATAATATCATTGAAATGTTTAACATTTTTATCAACTTGATTTCTGAAAGGAGCTGTACATGCAGCTCAGTAAGCAGGAGAAAATGGTAGCATTGTATTTTACTGCAAACTACAGTTACAATACATCTGTACATTTCATGCATAGCATATTGTTTCTAAAGTGGTGGAGTTCTGATTGTATGTATTTAAGCTGACCTTGTCATGGGGATGTGAAGGGGATGGTGGATGATGTGAGACCTAGGTGGCACAGCTGTCAAGATGCAGACCATTGTTTGAGACCAACAAACAGCAAATTTCCAGCAACAATTGAGCCACCAAAACTTAACCTTAAATCATAATTATGATGTTTCCCTATAACCAAATGTTTTTTTGTGCCTAGACATAATTACACCATAACCACTGTGTTATTAAAAAGTAAAGGAACATAAAGCTTCAAATTAACCACGACATAATGATGTGCACTTGTTACATTCCCATGTTTTTCAGAAACATACAATACCAACATTTATTTGGCATCTTGGCTGGTATATGACATTCTGAGCATATCTATGATTAAGAGTCTGTGCTGAGATTGTCTGCATAGCTCTCGCTGAGCTGGTGGTAGCAGCGTTAACAGTGTTTACATCAGAGGAACCAAAGGTTGGACATTTTCATGAAGGCGCCATTGCCATGATCAGTGATAATGGTCATTTGAGTGCAGTGCAGAGTGGCAGTGATAAGCTAGCCATTGTGATACACACACAGAGACTCACATGTACTAACATGCATGCATGGCTGGGCCTGCCACCACAACAAATAACAGAGAAGCTCGGTTAGTAACAAACACACAGAGGGACGGTGACATCAGTGCCAGTGGGATACACACACAGGGAGTCACAGAGACTCGAATGTTCTAACATGCACGCACAGCTGGATCAGCTACCACACAAAACAAACAAACAAGCAAACAAAAAACAGAGAAGCTCAGATAGCAACATGCACTGAAGGAGTGTGACATTAGTGCTAAATGTCAGCAATTAGTTAGCCAGTGGGAAACAAACATAGGGACTCACAGAGACGCACATGTCCAAACACACATGCATGGCCGGACCCTCCACCAAAACAAAAAAACAGATAAGCTCAGTTAGCGCTACACACACAGAGGGACCGTGACATCAGTGTTAAACAGCGGTAATTAGCTAGCCAGTGGGATACACACACAGGGACTCACAGAGGCTCACATGTACTAACACGTGTGCTGAACCAACTACCACAACAAAAAACAGAGAGGCTTGCATAGCAACACAAACGGAGGGAGCGTGATGTCATTTGCTGCTCAGGATGCCATTATGCCACTATATCTTTACAAAGCAAATTGTTGTTTGCTGCTACGTTAATGTTTTGAATCTCTTACATAAATTGCCCATAAGTTAGGCATGTAAACAATGAAAAAAGCGCTTTATTGTGCCATCTTTTCAATCGTAGAGGCATGTCTATCTTATAGAATCACACAGGCATGTTGAAATTAAAAATGAAACTAAAAAGTCTTGGAACTTTTTTTTTTTTTTGCTTTGTGTATACATTTCTGAGTATCCGTGCACTTACTTTCTTCTTTCATTTCCACGATGTATTAACTCTGCCTTCATGTTGCTGTGCAAATGAACTGTACAGTATATGTGTGTGAAGCCAGCCAGATGTGAAGCCTTCTGAGTGGTGAAGTCATTTGAAGCGAATGCCGAGCAGTCTTTACGCTTGTCTTCTGTCTCGTAACACACGTGGATACATACAGTCCACGACACATGCAGTTCAACTGCACTCACATGCAGTCAGCTGCTAAGACGTAGACTAAACAGATGTGTAAGCAGACATTACAATGGCTCCTCACATGCGTGCATGATGAATAAGCATGCCTCGTGAGCAGAGACAGTTCTGCAGCACCAGAGCAACTGTCTGTCACTGCTTATCTCTCTCGTTATTTATTTCTATATATGCTTTAAAGCAAATGCGAAGGCCTCATGCGGACTATCATATGTAATGTTTTCTCATTGTTACACTGACGGTGAGGTACAGTTTCTGTAATTTTGCTGGTTTTGTAGCTGCAACTGCTGGAAATCACTGTCATATTGTACATGTTGATGTTGTGAGTGGAATTCAGGTAACTCACCAGGGAATTTGTACGTCTGTGTGTGTGTAGTTGTGCATCTGTGTGACCTGAGCTGGCTGGCAGACAGCCAGAGTGTAGCCAAAACTTCACCCCCTAAGGCTAAACATTTCTTCCGCTCTGATTAGCACATTAGCATGTCCCAACAAATGGCCAGGGACATTAGCATGGGCGCTAACAAAAAGGGCATCGACCAGGGCGCTTGGTGACATTTTATGCTGGTTCGTTGTTAATCGATGCCATGCTAAACAGAGGTAAGTGGCTGAATGTGCTTTTAGAGAGAGCAGGGTGGGAGGCTGAGAGGAAATGAAAGTAAAACAGGGTTTCAATTAGAATATGACTTCAGGGGAGGGAAGAGAGTCCGAGAAGAGGAGGGGGAGAGATTTGTCATTTAGCTAATTTACTTACCATATACATCGTTAAATACAACTCAGCCATATTGTATGCACACACACACGAGCGCACACCCCTTATGTAGCCTTTTTTTTTTTTCAATTCATTTTCATTTCAGCTTATTTTCTCATAATCAGTGTGCTTTGATTCTAATCTCCTAATTTGCTATGCCTTTTCCTGAAAGTTTCCACGTCTTTGCCGGTAACACCGATAAAGTTTTTCTTCTTGGAGTTTTTTTACGAGTAAAAAAAAATCTTGTACAAGTTGAGAGAGCATGGAGAGAAAGAGACAATGGTGTCGCTGCTCTTTTTCTGACACAGTTTAAGGCCCTGGTGATGGAAAGGGGATTTACGTTGATACTTTTAATCCGTCATGCTGATGTGTTGGGTTGCTGTGCCCTCGAGCAAGGCACATGCTCCGGATTAATCACATGTGATCCTCACTGACAGTCACTGATTTTCTCTCTCTTTCCTTTTTTTTCTGTGCATACAGTAAGTGTGTGCGCTGGGAGAAATGCATGTAGTGGTAGTTATGCGCGCGCACACACACACACAGTCAGACTTTATGCACAAGCACGCTCTTGTTCCACCTTTGTACTTTGATTTAAAGGTTCATGGAAGATTTATCCTCCTACATTTTCTCTGTCTCTGTCTCACACACACAGACGCACACTTGTTCAACCTTTGTAACCTGTACTTAGAAGTTCATGGGAGATTAATTCTCCTGCTTTTTTCTGTCACACACACCAGTGTTTCTTTTCAACTTCCCTCTCTCTGTCTCTCTACATCCCTTAACACACGAGTAGATCATTAGACATCCAGTGAACAGGCGCACAAGGTTTCACACATACTTAGCAAGGACATAAAAAACAGGAAAGTGTTGTTGTGTCTGGTTTTATCAATTCTACCAAAAGTACTTAGATTTTTTCAATTGATGACAAATCAATGGAATCACTCTTTTCTGTCTCAGTGATCCAAAAAGTTGTTATTTTGGTTGTTGCTAGGAAATAGCAGGTGTGCCTTTGTTCTTTCTGGAGTTTTGCCTGAGTTTAAATCCTGTCAGCACTGTTTGGGATGAAAGTGTATGTTTAAATCACCAGAATGAGAAACCTCTGATATACCATTACATTCTCTCTAGATGTCCTCTGTAAAATGTTTTCACATAACTGAACTTTAGCCCAGAAATCCTTTAATTGGCTCCAGGGCTCCGAAAGGTTTAAAGGACTCACAGTGTTTGCCGTTGTGGGTTTTTAAGAATGAAGGTTGTCAAAGAATGTGGAAAAGGCCAGTGTGGACCAATCAGTGGCATTCAGTGCTGTGCCAAAGAGGACTTAGGGAGTTTTGGGGGTGCAGGAACTATACTGCAAGAATAACTTAAAGACCCTTGTTCCTACTGTTGAAATCTTAGAGAGATTATTGAAGGGGCCTCCTGGGCACAGGCCCTTTGGCCTTTAATGCAAAATATCACTCAAATTAACATGTACTTACCAGGAAGTGAATTAAAATGACAATGAAGAGATGCAACTGCACAGAGACAAAAAAAATGCATCGTTACTTCAAAGAGATGCTAAACATTGGGTGCGGTTACATGATGGCTTCTGAAATAAATCTGAATGAAATCATTCGGAATTAAAGTCTTTCCAGGTAGTTTACATGAGAAATATTCATTCTGAATGAGGGTTTACACGGGAGACCAGTTCAATCGCCTTCATTTGGGTCTGCGAAAGGTTTGGGGCAGGGAAGGTTTCTGATTGGATAGGGGGTGGGGCGGATGTTACGTGTTTACGTTTACCGGAAGAAAACACTGTAGTCCTCGCTCAGGATAACAAGATGCTTGACGACGCCGCTCTTAGTGCCTTTTTCTTGCATGTTTTGCTTATATTCTTGAAGCAGCAGTGCAACAACAACCTTGTTCTGCTAATGCTTCGTCTGTTGAGGAGGAGAAGGGAGGTAGAAGGTTGAAGAAAGGAGATAGAAGGCCGTGTTGTGGCGAATGGAAACCGGTGAGTGCAACGAGTCCGACTGCTCTATCTCAGCCCGTTGCTATGCGCGCTATACATCATCGCACCAGAAGGGCAAGGAAACGAGCATGCGCAGAAAGACCAGAATGATCTTAAAGAGGAATGAGTGTATACAAGTGCGAGAAATTCTTTCATTCGGAATTAGAAACGGAATATTTCAGCCCCTTACATCGGACTGAATTTTCAATCTCATTGGCCATTTTCATTCCAAATTAGGTGTTTACAAGATCATTTTTCAAGTTTGTTTGCCCCCTAAGTGCAATTACACTCAGGTGTGCATCTTCTTGAAGACCTTCTTGAAGAGGTGGTCTCGGTCCAGTTACAAACAAACTCAGGTGCAGTTCATTTGTGGTGAGAACGTGTTCCAACCTCGATCTGAACCAACTGCAGTCACATGACACATTGTTTGGGTTAAACATGAGCATGTCACAGTCCTGGAGGATTATTAATGTGCACCTCCTCCTGTACTGCCTTAATATGCACATTCAGCACATCCAATGCATCAAAACATTGTTTTCTAGTTGGAGCCGCGCCTCGTTTTCAAACTGTATGGTTTGACTAAAATGAACAATGACAGCAATATAGTCCACGATGAGCAGCGCTAAAATCAACCTGCGTAGTTGTCCCTCCATTGTGACATTAGAAAGTGTCACATTTATCTTGCAAGTGTACTCTTCTTCAATGTTTTGTTTACTTCCTGGATTTTTCCCACATGGAAATTTTGACCAATCAAGAGCAGCTTTCTCATGCAAGGCATTTGATCTGGTCAGCTTGTAAATGCTGCCGTGAGAACACGAACCAGCTCTAGGCAGTTACGCAACTTTGAAACAAATTTAGTCTCTGATTCAGACCAAAGCAAGACAACTCTAGGTCTGAGAGCATGTTTTTGCCCTAATAATCCACTCCTGGTTGAAAAGTAGTTAAAGTTCTTCCTGTGTCTAAGTAAAACCTAGACACACACACAGATTAGGTACACAGGATGCCAGTTTGTGTCTGACACTAACTCTTATTCTTGTCTGTCTCTTCCTCTCTGTCGGCCTTACTCACATTTTGTATCCGACACCCTTCTGTCTGACTCCCCCCTCTCCTTCTCCTTCTCTTTTATTATTGCCTCTCACTCTCTCACTACAACCAAGTCCCTGTTTCTCTCCTTCACCATCTCTTCTTGGCTCCCTCTCGTGTCTCTCTCCTCCCGTTTCTTACACACACACACACACACACACACACACACACACACACACACACACATATACAGATTTGCAAAGAGCTCTCTGTTCCTTCTCCTAATTTTCTCTTCTTCCCCCTCGCTCCCGCTGCCCCCGCACTGCACGCTCTCCTCACTCACGCTTCTCTCTCGCTGTCTTCCTGCCTGCCCTCATTTTTCATCAGCAACTAATGGTGCTGGACTCACCACTTAGGCTCAGCAGAAGTGTGTGCGTGTGTGTCACATTTGTTTCTTGATTTTTTTATTTTATTTTTTTTCCTAACGAATAATGCTTTTACGGTCGCTAAGCTTCATACTGGCGAGTCAGTTAAAATGCCACTTTTAAGTACTCTACACACGCTCAGAATAAAGGGGTTGGGAGTGGGTGTGTGGTGGTTTTCAGACTGCAGCCATAGGGAAACCCAAGAAGGCTCAGTGTGGAATCTCTTAGGTGTGAGGTGTCTTAAAGTGGCGCTGCACAGATTTTACACATCAAGGTCATTTACACCATCGTCAGCTCAGGTGTGATACAGCTCGGACTACTGAACTGAAGACAGTCAGAGTCAGCTGTATGAACCGCGATACCTTTGTTGTGCTTTGCAAAGTGCATTTAAATTTTGTTTGGACCTCAATAATCTGAACCATTTTGAATTTTACTTGAATGCAAATCTCTTTTCATTCCAGGTGTTCTGGGGTTTTTTTCTGATAGCTTTTTTTTTTCAAATATATCATTTGAAAAAATTTGTTACACACAGAAACCTTGCACACTGATTTCTGATGCATTTCATTGTTCTATTCGTTGTGAAAATTTGCAATACGTGACAAAATTAAAAGACACATCTCCTCCTTTGCCTCTCTCCACTTGAGTTACCCCTCTGACTGTCATCACTCCCTCCTGCAGCCGCATGAAGGGGCGGAGCTGTCCTCATTCTGTGGGCAGTCTACATCCTCCTCCTCCTCCTTTTCATCATCTATCTGACCTGTTGAAAGTAGCTATCTGAGTTATACAATTATTTGGTTCCCCCTGCTCCTCTGTCTTGTCGCAGCTGTGTCCCACCGCCACATTTTCTTCACTGATTCTTGGTCGAACGTCTCTGAAGGCTCTGACGGATCTGAAAAATGCAGAAAATCAAACCTGTTAGGAAAATGTTAATGATGGACAAAAGTTTCAGACTCAGTGTGCAAACGTGATTGACACAGTGTGAGGTTGTTTTTATTTTTAGATCTCCAACAGAGTTTTTCACAGGTTTAAAGGATGATTTATGAGCACACAGTTATTGATCATCATTTAAAAAGCTCAAAATCTCTATTTATGGTCTCAAAACTACTGATACTTAATTTGTACCTAGGTTTACCATAATCTCTGATGTACCAATTTCACTGTCACGAAGCAGAAAAATAACTTTATGTCAGCCTAAATTCTTTCTTAATCTGCAACATGCTCTGACTTTAGGCTGTTGACATACAACACAGCTATACTCATAGATAATGGTGCCTCCGACCTGTCTATCAAACAGCATCAATCATAAACCTTCTCCAGACAGTCCAGATGTGAGTACAGTCAAGCCAGAATCAAAAGACGTGAAGTCCCTCGGCTACTGGCTGCTTACTCTGCAGCGGTTTAGCAGCTAACAAGTGCAGCTAGCTGCTAACAGCACTGCCGCAGCTAACAAACTCCACCATCCACAGTCACACACACAGCTGCTTATTCACTGTCGAATTACAGCTTACAACTCAGATGAATGGCTGATGCTGCTCAGGTGTGAGTGTTTTGCAGGCTAGAAAAACATCCTGGTGCTGACTACTTACTGGAGTAAGCCAGTGCACTGATCACATACTTTTCTTACAGCATTAGAAAAAGCAAGCACAGCCGTTGTTAGCTTCCTATTTAAAAAAAAAAAAAAAATCTGATAATTCTCATTAAATAAATTATAATTTAGTTCTCCTCTTGTCTAATTTTGAACCACCACTAATATTTTCATCCTGTCGTGTCCCATCAACCAAAATGAATCATTCATTTTGTCATAGTTTTTGTTATCAGAGATCTATTTTTAGCTCGTCGACTCGTCAGATTAACACTGCCTTCATCAACAGATCAGGTAAATGTGCAGGTGCAGGTAAAATGCTGTCACCCCCCTTTAAAAACTGTCACCAAGCCAGACACCTAGCTGCTCCAGACTGCGGTTGTTCTGGGAACACGTGCTACATACATGTGCATGGGAAGGTTGGTGTAAAAGTTGATGCTTGCTCAGTCAACAATCCCTGAATAAACAAAGTTTAAAAAGAAAAGACTGTGCTGCTGCTTTTCACTCCTACTAATTCTTCAGAAGTCAGGAGGAAGTGAGGTATTGATGGACAACAAATCTGCTTCCAACATGCACTTTCTCTCAGTGCGTGTGTGTGTGTGTGTGTGTGTGTGTGTGTGTGTGTGTGTGTGTGTGTGTGTGTGTGTGTGTGTGTGTGTGTGGCATTGATCTAAGAAAGCAGCTCCTATAAATTCAATCAGTCCTATCCATTCTCCGGCTGTTGACTTTTAGCTGCCTGGCTCCCACCTTGAGAAGCACGGCTACTTTTATGGAGATAGGCCATTCATTTTCCTCTCTCTTTCGCTCTCTCTGTATTCCTCTCCATCCCTCTTTTTCACTCGCACATTGACTTTTCATTTTCTGTCTGCCTCTGTGTGTCTGTGATTTGTTATTTCTCTTTTTGTTTTTCTCTGTCTGGAGGCGCTCTTATTGGAGCACACACCACCATGTGGTAACTTGAAATTCCAAGACTACAGCAGTGCCTCTCCCTCTCCTTGTAAAGCCTGTGACAACAAGAGACAACAATGGCATTTTCTATACTGCATTTAATACAAAGTTTTTTGAATTAAAAGTCAATAAGAGGTTAAGAAGACAGAAACATGGCTGGGAAAAAAATGCACATTTCACAATAATGAGAAAAGCACACAAAAAGCTTGACAACAACAGCCATCTGCAGTATGTCAAACACTAAGAGCACATTTTTGGGTCAGGGTGACCCAGGTCAACCAATGAAACGTCAGAGTGCACATGACTTTCAATCACTTATCACTTGGAGCATTTAAAACAATTGATAACAAAACCTAGACAGGAAACAGGAAGGGAAAGGGATCAGGTGAGCCATGTTTAGGAGCTCTTTGTTCTGATTATTCTAACAAGACTGAGGATGTAACTGGGACATCTGCTTCTTGTCCCTCTGTTGTGTCCCTAGCCTAGGGGAACGTGCACATAGCATGCTTTGACTCTCCACACAGTGTTTCAAACAACAAAGTAAGCAATTTATTTGTCTTCAGAGTTGAGCAGTGCCCAAAACAACAAACAGTATACTCAAGGACCCTAAACTTACCTAGCAAAAACAAATCTGAAACATAACACAATTTTCAACCTAAACTCCTGCAAAAGGACTCCTGCACATTATCTAACTTGCAATATATAATTTATTTCCGACGTTTCGGTACTAGGCCTTCATCAGGCAGGTCTAGTACCGAAACGTCGCAAAAACTTTTCACTCACAACTGATTAAAATACTTTCCTCAACAACAAGATTATCAAGAACACACTATAGTAAACAACGTTGAAAGTTTTTGCCTGTACTTAGTTGGAAGTGGTAGAAACAAAAGGAGGGAAGAGCTTCTATCGGCTGGTGGTTTGAAAATCTTCTGTCATACACTGGACCAATCTGGTGACAGCAATCTCTTTGAATAGTCAACACCACCTGCCTTGCAATATCCACTCACACTCAACCACATGCACCCACTCTGAGGGAAAGAGAAAGGACATCTGACAGATCACTGCAGAAAAATACATACACATCAATACAACCTCCTAAAGAGCAACAGTTCGTTCGTCAATGACATTTCTGTAACATCTTATTGAGTTACAAGTAGGATGCTGAAAAAGTAATGTATCGTAATCAATGTAAACGTATACATGATGCCTGGTGATGCACTGAGAAGAAGTTAAGCAGGATGATCACAGGATCCGTCAAACATGCATGTGTAAGGTTCGATATATTGACATGCATCAACTCACAGGAGCCCATTCTGTGATACGAATCTGTGCGCCCATCACTGCTATAACGACAAAATGACACAAAAAATCTGTTTGCAATCTTCAGCATTTCTCTATTTGAAAACATTTTGTTTGGATGAATTGAAGTACTGAGTAGTTAGGATGAGAAATCAATGCTGTTTGGAGATATGCTGATTGAAGAAACTTTCCAACAGCATTGGCGGGTCAAGTGCATCGTAGTGTCGATGTCATTCTTTTGACTGATGATATTGTTTGACAAGTTCATCTGTATTCATCTACTGCCCTGGCTTTAACCTTTAGCCATTGCCCAGGGAAACATGGCTGAGCACACATGCTCTTCAGAGCAACACCCTGCATAATATTTACACTCTTAGACAGATACACACATGTGAACTGCTTGTGCAACCAGTTAACAACTGTTGGATATTCAGTCTTGTTTGGGCCAGTTTGGGCTTTGTGGAAGGGCCCTGCAATAGCACGGATGGGTTATAGTGGATTACAGGAGATTAAAATACATCATTTATGCAGTGTCATGAACTGGCTCAGAGTTTGTAACAAGAAGGAAGTCCGAGCCTTCTGAGTTTAATCAGGACAGGGCACTGGAAGCTGGTTTTCTCTGCTCTCAGGCCGTCTATCTAAACAGCATCCAAAGGAGCATATGAGGTCCTTGCAGGGGCTGAGGGAGAGCTGTGCCTCCCTTGTGGCAGACCTTATGGCAGTGCTTGAGCCTAGGTATCTGAAGGCTGGAGGATGAATATGTCAAACTCATGAATGTTTTGGGACTGAGGGACATACAGTGGGAGAAGCTGATCTGGCTGTTTGTGTTTAAATGCCATTTGTGCCAGTCTGCCTGGAAGCATTAAGGAGTTTTGGTATTCACAGCTGCTGCTTTCGCCATCTGTTATGCTTGCGCGAGCTGCTGAAATTGCAAGTCTGACTTCGACTTCTTCTGTGAGATGTCTCAACAAAGGAAATCAAAAGTCCAAACCTCCTCTATGTCAGTCCCTCCTCTCTCTGTGTCTCTCACTGTCTCCTCCATAAAGTGACCTGTCTGGCCGCCACTCTAATCGACAGTAAGTGTTCTAATGCCAGAGGTGTCAACACACACAAAGTGTCCTAGCATTTACTTGTCAGTTGACTCCACAGACACTGTGTGGGAGTGTGTGTGCCTGTGCATTTGTGTGCGTACAGAGACCTTTCTGAAAGCCGAACTCTGCCCCGTACAGGACGAACGATGTTGGCAGGAGCTGTCATTTGAGATGCATTAATGCAAACACACGGACATGCACAAGCGATGGAGCATTCAGACTTTTTACGTCACACTTTTTCCTCTTGCATTCTTTGTGTATTTTTGTCACCACCTTCCCTCTTTCCCCTTTCACCCTCTTCTCCTTTTTCTGTTTTATTCCTCTCGGTTTCCACTTGTTCCTCCCTCCCCTCATTCTCTTTCTCCCTGACCCTGTGAGTGTGATTGACAGGGTCACTGGTGTGAGCAGGGGAGTTTAACCCGCAGGCTCGTTTCACACTGCGGCCAGACCACTTACCATCTGACATAGAGGGCTTCTGGCATGATGGGAGCTCTCAAAGACACACACAAACATGCACATGAACTGAAACATGCTTGCACATGTACATGTACACGCACATGCATGTGCGGTATAACCCCACAACTGCACACACACACACATACACACCTATAGCTCCTGAAAGTCTATTCCATAGCTGCTTTTGTGGGGTAGTGACAAACTGAAAATGAACCCAGTGCCCTTGATGTGAAGCAGAGGTACAATAGCGCTCCATCTTTTCCCCTCCTTCTTTCCATCCATCTTCATGGCTCCAACTGCTCTCCCAACTCCTATTCAACCTTTCTTTCCCTCTATCACTCTTCTTTTTTCCATGTCCCCCCCCCACCCTGAACCCGTCCTTCCCACACATACGTGCACACACACACATCACCACCCCGCTTCCCTCCGAGCTGTCAGGGAGAGGAGGCGAAGAGGCAAAGAGCTCGGCCTTCTGGGAGTTGGTGTTTTTTTTTTTTTTTTTTGAAAGGCCTGAGTGGGCCCTTGGTCTGCACGGCTGACAGGCTGGATTTGATCCTTGGCCTGATTCAGTCACTCTCTCAGCTCCGCCCAGCCCAGCCCAGCCCAGCACATCATGGCACGGCACAGATGCCCCTGTGTATATTATTAGTGGCTAAATATACGCGAGGCACGATCCCAAATGTGGTGGTTCATTGGAGGGAGGAGGGGATGTGTGTAGGTTGGAAGGGGAAGGCATCAGACTTTTCCAGCTGGTGAGATAGATTTCCACTAAAGGTCTCTGTGAGGTTTATCACTATGTCATAAAGAACAGGACTGCAACAATCCTTATGGGGCTCCTCTGTCACTGCCGACTGGAAACCACTTAAAGAGAGACTAAACACACATGACCTCAGCCATTTCTAATGAGCGTCTGAAAACTGGCACAACAGTATGTACATCACACCACTGAAGGCACACAACTGAAAAGTAGCTACTGTGGTTGCAGTACTAATGGAAACAAGTAGTATGTAGTCATTTTTAGGCAAAGTTAGGAGCTCTCTGAGAGACTCTGAGAATCTTTGTGAATACGGGCCCTGGTCTTTACCTACACAGTGAGAAAATGTCTTCTGTGAAAAAGGACTGTGATAAAAGGTTAACCCTTACCTGCATCTAACATGTTGATCCAGTCAAACCTTTGAGGCCTCCAAACACTGACATGCGTTTTTTCAAGTACTCTGGCCGATTAGACGTCTTCTCAGTTGAGGTTCTGCTTAAGATTACAAGAGTTATCCGAGCTCCACTGACACAAGCTGCTGTTAGACTGGTTATTATTTCAGAGCTCAGGTCTGTGGTGTCTTGACCCGAGCTAGAGATGATTATCCATGCTTTTGTGTCCTCCCGACTGGACAGCTGTAACTCTCTGATTACTTGCCTGAGCAAATCTTCTCTGAACCGTCTTCAAATAATCCAGAACACTGCTGCGAGGCTGTTAAGCAGGTCCAACAGGTCAGCCCACATCACTCCCATTTTAGTTTCTTTACACTGGCTTTCCATCAGGTTCAGGATTCATTTCAAGATACTCTCAATATCAGATCAGTGATCTCCTCCATCCATGTATCATCAGTAGGTCCCTTAGGTCTTGTGACCGGGACCACAGTTACATTAGAAGTTATGTAACACACAACTACTGTAACTGTAATACTGCCTTGTTTTTGCTTTAGCATGTGAGCAAATTTTGCCAGGCTGTTTCTAACGCTGGCCTTAACTCAAATGACTTCTAAAGCAATTTTACTGTTGCAGACAAATTCCCAGGTCATTCATTCATTTTACAAACCACTTGTCCTGTTAGGGGTCACAAGGGGGTCTGGAGCCTACCCCAGCAGGGTACATGCTCAACAGGTCACCACACTATCACAGGGCTGACACATAGAGACAGACAACCATTCACACTCACATTCACACCTACGGACAATTTAGAGTCACCAGTTAACCTGCATGTCTTTGGACTGTGGGAGGAAGCCGGAGTAAAGCCACGCTGACACAGGGAGAACATGCCAACTCTGCATAGGAGTGCTTCCCCACCCTGGGGTTTGAACCAGAAACCCCGAGGCGAAAATGCTGAGCTTAACCTCTGTTGGCGGCGCCCTCCCGTGATCTTGATCATTTGGAGTAATTTGGTCGTAAAATTCATTCCAGGCTGTCTTTTCTTATCTTGACGTTCAGACAAAATCAAACATGTTCAGAATTACTGTAAGATTTTTATTCATTTATTTATTTATGTTGGTCATGCAAATTCTTAAGTTCAACGACATGAACATTGTCAGTAACTTATAGCTGCGCTCTCTTCAGCACCAAACAGGAAGCAGCAAACCCGGTAGACGGGAAACATGAAGTGGACTCTGGGGAGGCACAAGAACAAGTTGACGCTAAAAAATCCAAAACGTAATGTTTGTACACTAGTACAGTTAAACTTTATGAATTATATTGATGCCACATTGACAAGAATACTGTTGACATATGCTGCCTTCATAAGTTTCGAGGTATGTGATTTTTGGACATGTCAGGAATTGTTAATGTTTCTTTTTTCTTAAAGGGAATTTGACGTGATATTTTCCACCAGGAGCAAGATGAGATTATCTCGAAAGAAATCTAATTGTTGCCTTGCAAATAGTGACTCTGCAAGATCCCCAGTCTTTGCAAAATATTTATGGTGTGTGACTAAAACCCTCTAGTGTGTGGTAGGTACCACTCTAACATGTACCACTAAATCAAATTGAAGTTCAGGGAGATGTCAGCTGATCAGTGTGTGCACGCCCACACAGTCCTCAAAAGAGGTGTAATCAGCCGAAAGTTAAAAGTGTCCACATTTTGCTCGGGTGCTCCATGAACCAATTCGTGATGACACCAAACCTTGACCCTTAGTGAGGAGTTAATAATCACATGCTGGTGAAGGATATTTTAGAGCACACACAGCTCTTATGTGTGTTGAGGTTCCACGAGATAAGTCACATTTAGTTGTTTGTTTTTTTTTCTTCCCATTTTTAATCCTTGTTTTTTGAGGTACCATGTGTGCCCTGTAAACCCAGCTTCAGGGGACATTAAGAAGCTCTTATGAGGCTCCAGTTTCCCCCTGAGTGTCTCTTAATTCTCTCCTTTAGTCTCTCCCTTTACCCTTCTTCTTGACTCCCTATCCCTGCATCTCCTTAGCATATTTTAATAGTAGAGTCTGATAGCAGAGGGTTGGCCTTTTATCTCAGCTCTTCTCTTGCCCTCTCTTCGTCTCTCTTGGTCCCCTCTCCTCACTTTTCTCCTCTAACCAGTGTTTTTCACTCTATTTGTTGTGATAAATGACTGTTAGATGTGATTTCCCCGGGATCATATCTCTCTCAGGGCCACACACCATAATTAGACGGAATGATTAATAATTCATTCTTTCTCTTTTTTCTCTTTGGGAGTCTCTGTCAGAGTGTGTGTGTGTGTGTGTGTGTGTGTGTGTGTGTGTGTGTTTGTGTGTGTGTGTGTGTGTGTGTGTGTGTGTGTGTGTGTGTGTGTGTGTGTGTGTGTGTTGCAGAAATCCATCCTACAGCATAAAGCCAGCAATTGAGTCATTTTCCATTCTGAAGCCAAAACAATAAAAAACATAATATAAAGAATGAAATGTGTTCATAGAGACAAGGAGTTTACACAAGACACATTTAAAGCAATGAATACACAAAGGAGTTACCACATAGACACACACGCACAAATGTGTGTGTGAGTGTGTCTGTTAATCACTTACAGCTAATTGATTTAACCTTCCACAACAAAGAGATATTAAAAACACAACATGATGCACAAATTTACACATTCATTTATATAATTTCTCTAGACACACACACTTCAGAGGAGAACACACAGTTTGTGTGCATGTGTGATTTTACATCCTCAAAACTGTCAGTGCCTCTTGGCAACATCCATAACCAGGATCAACATTTCATTCATAGAAAGGAGGAGAAAGTCTTCCTGCTGCGTCTCCTGCAGGCCGAGGAGTCTGGTGTTTAATGGAGGCTGACCGTGTGTGATTGGAGGGTTTTATTTCTTATATTCCGTTTCGATAAAAGCCGAGGGAATATTCTATATTTTCTCCCTTTCCTTTTTTATTTGTGTTGAGCTTGTAGATACGTGTGCGGGTTGGGAAGTGTCAAAGGTTTTATTTTGTGGCTTTTAGGTCAGTTTTTTCTCCGTTTTCAAGCAAGGTGTTTCATTAACCAACATCAGAAAGCTATCAAAAAATAAAATAACACAGGCTGAGGGGGGGAAAGGTCTTCCCAGAGAACCTGGTGTTGTTTTGCAAAAGAAAATGTGATATATAATGATTAAAGGGAAAAAAGAATGAAATGGGACAAAAGGATGTGCCTTCAGCCAAAGTTGCATTCCCGAGCTAAAAATGAAGCTTTGTATATCATTGTTTCTAAGATAAGGTAGTTGCTTGGGACAGTGAATCAGCAACATGTTAGTTTTCTTCAATCTCTGCATGTTGAATAAGTGCTGAAATTCTAACTAAATGGACTTAGATATTTCCGTCAAATTAATTGCTTTATATCAGAAAAATATTATTGTAATTTCCTTTTTTACTGCCATTTAACATTAAACCTAAACTGTATGTGTGCATCAGATGTCTATGTTTGTCACAGATCCTATAGTGGGCTTTTCAGAGGCATGTACACAGAGCAAAGGAAAAAATAAATAAAATACAAGAATGCAAGAAGGGATCTTTTCCTTGCAATATACTCAGTGATTCATGAAAATAAATACTGTTAAGAATATAAGAATTTCCACAACAGATTGTAACATACTGCGTTCTAATTAATTCTAAAATTATTACATTTTATTTTTTAATGAATTTTACTTAAATTGTTGTAAAACTTGTTCTACACAACATTATAAATTCTGTAATTTCATCTTGTGATTTTTTTTAATCCTCACCAATCATAAGCCAGGAAGGCTCATGCATTTAGTTATGTGAGTGTGTATACCCTCTGTCCACAATTGATCTTGCAAACTACTGGACCAATCAGCCTAATACTTTGTGTGCACATTTAGGACTGCATTCCTAAGGACCTGTCGTTGTTGTCGTGATTAATGATTGATGAAAACCAGTTTTATTGACTGTTTTGAAGCATCATATACTATTCACCCCTCAGTGCTCTTAACCGGCAGGTAAGGGGTGCATGTTGTGCAGAATTTGGCTCAGCTCAAAACGACAGGTCTTGTTACAGGACAGGTTTTGGCTCCAAAAATTGACATGTATTGACATTGTCATACGTCTACAATTAGCCGAATCTTAATAGCAATGGCCAGTCTTGAGTCTCCTTAGGGAGGCTATCTATTGGTCCAAATCCAAATGAGACAATGTGTCAGAGGAAAATAGAGCATTTCATAGTGAGTTGACAGATTTGTTTGCTTTCACCACCAACGTTGCAAAGTTAAAGTACCAAATAATCATAAATAGCCCACTGCACAGTAGCTACTTTGTTTTAAGACATATTAATGAATGTTCATTTAGACCTATTAGGAATGTTTATTGGCTAGTTAAGATTAAATATGCTGTGTTGAGATAACTATGAGGCACAAAAATGTATATTACGGCTCCAGACAGATTTTTAGTTTTAGTTTTTTTTCAGAGTAAAGTTTGCTGACCCCTAGTCTAACTGGGGCGTCTGCAGATTAAATTGATATTAGATTAGGTACAACCCACTGAAGCTAAGCATGATACAAGATGAACAAATTGTTATTTTTGTAAAATGTTCAGAGTCTAGTAACAATATAAATCGAGGATTGGTTGCTATATTTTAGTTATTAAGAATACATCCATTCATTATATCTGACATACAGTGCGTGTTAGCAGGGAATCTCACTCAGTTCACTGCATCACGCTGTGACTGTCAAAAATAGTATAATATAAGAGTATTTTTATTACTGTAGCTTCTTGGACGCGTCTTAAACGTGCTGTGCTGCGTCTGCTGGGATGTGGCGGCAGTCAGCACGGATGGCAGCTTGGCCGTCTGGCAGAGAATTGCATTTGACTGAGTGCCCTTTTCTAGTTGTATATATAATATCTCATTAAGCTCACACATCATGTCTCTTCGATTTGTTTTAGAGGCCTGTAGCACTTGGCTTACACTTTTCTGTTACGTGTTATTTGTTATAGTATTCCAGCAGAGCGCTGCGGGCCAGGCAGTGGTGCACTACAACAAGCAAAGTACATCCTACTTTAGCTTTTCACTCATCTGTTCTGTTGTGATATGTTTCATTAAAGAACATCAAAAGTCTTTACTACTCTTTTCATTTCTCCAAGTTCCACACAGTATGCGTCTATTTGGTAATCGCAGCAATGCCAAAATATGTCTTTCTTCATCCACTCTTTTGTTTTTGTCTTTATTGTGCTGTTTGTGTTGACTGGTTTTAGAAGTTTCTTCCCATTCCCATTCTACTTTCTTTCATCTTACTTCCCTCTCAGCCTTTCCCCATTTATTTCCTCTCTTCTTTGTGTACTTTTTCAACACTGTAACATCAGCTAGACTAACCGATCTCTTTACATTTCCCCCCACTACGTTTAAAATAAATTGGATTCTTTATTTCCCCACGCAGATTGGTATAGTTTCCTTTTTCAGAGTGCAGGGAATATAAGTAAACATAACTGGTCATTAAACAGCAGGAAGGCCACTGGAGGGAAGTTTGTACTGTAGTCATGACCATGTTTCATTTGGTATCATTACAAACAAAATTAAAATAACAGACTTTATGCAGGCTATTTTGCATATGCCACGGTTAATGTTCACTGTGGGAGTTGAGCCCTATTCAAGCAAAAAGCCACAAGACGCAGATTACTTAAAACCCTCTTGGCTCTTCTACCTCATTGTAAATCACAGTGTGGAGTGGATTATGGCTCTTTATGAAACACAACACTATGCTAAAATGTCTACATTTCCATTTTCTTTCCACAGTGTGAAGCAGGTACATGGCGTGCAACTTCGCCGGATGTGCTAGCAGGAATCCCCCCGTAACAGTTTCAGTTTAAAGCGACAGTAATTAAATGTTAACATAAAGACGGTAATAGTCATGTTTCCCCAGCACACACACACACACACACACGCACACACATCGAGCAAAGTGGCAACATCCAGACACTGCTCTGAGGATCTGTTTCTCAGCTGAGCGTGACCTCTGACCTTTCCACATGGATTGAATGAAAAAAAAAAGGTATCAAATCAAAACACGATACACTCGATAATAGTCTGGAGGTGCAATGG
The DNA here is from genome assembly GCA_035609425.1 of Epinephelus awoara. Taxonomy (NCBI): domain Eukaryota; kingdom Metazoa; phylum Chordata; class Actinopteri; order Perciformes; family Serranidae; genus Epinephelus; species Epinephelus awoara. Next base: position 11,446,054 of record CM069302.1, on the reverse strand, counting down.
TCTGGATCCTTGCTCACCTTGCTACAAATAGCCCTGGCATTATTTTTTCCCCCACTCCAAGAGAAATGGTCATTGCTCAAATAAATTAAAGAAAGAAATCTCATTTTGGTCACGGCAGGGCCAAGTAGCCCATATCTCAAAAGGCGTGTCTTCGCCTTCCCGGACAGATATCATAAAAGTAGCGAAATATTAGAGCAGATGGAGAAAAGCAGAGATGGATGTGATACCAAGTGCCGCATTAAATCAATATCTGATTACAGACACTGAGGAAAGGTTAGAGTGTGTGACTGTCTGTGTGAGAAGGCAAGACGGAGCGAGACAGGTTATCAAGTCGGGATGGAGGTTGGGGTGACGGCGTCAAGTGTTACATGTGTGATTGCGCCCGTACGGGTTTTTGATTTCAGAATGTGTGTGGTGTTGTTGTTGGGAGCTGTCACTCTGCTTTTGCACCAGATTTTTCACATCGCCCCCGCGAATCGATACTGTGTGAGTGTGTGTTCGTAGGGGAGATTGGCGAAAGGGGATTTGAGTGCAATAGGAACCAATAAAGTGTAAATCAGGGCAGACATGGTGTACAGCCAGGTGATTTCTGTCTGCTCAGGTTTTGGTGTGTGTCTTTTGAGGCAGCTTTGTATTTACGCCCAGAAATAGAAAACATTAACACCAAAACTTTCTGTGAGAAGTTTGTTTTGTAATCATAACAGAAAGAGTTGTGCGCTGGGCTCCAAAATTACCTCTTTAGAGAGACCAGGTCTTATTTTCTTTGTTGTTTTTTTTAACAGCAATCCAACCCTAGTATGTTTATGTTTTTCTTGTCTGAGCAGTTACAGTTGTAGCTCCAGCATGGCAGGCTGATGATTACATGTAATGATGGAAGAGCACTGGAATTATTAACTCAAAAAGAAAAGACAATCATAGTAGATGGAGTGAAAAGTTTAAGTAGAATACATTATATGTTTTAGTAGGGTACATTACGGTGCGTGGAGGGAAAAGCAAAGTGTTTTTGTGGTTCCGTAATTCTCCAATGTTTCATTCTCTATCACGTCTCCCTCTCCCGTTTTAATTTCTGTTTGCCTGCAGAGTCATTTCAGGTTACGTTGTCTAATGTTTCCCACTGCTTTAGTCTCTATTGTGCAAGTAAACTTTATGTATAACTTAACAGTGCCTTATCGTATTACAGTAAGTTCAATGTGGGCCGATGTTTTGGGAAACTTTGTTGTAAAATGCCATATGAAAATCCTTTTAAAGATCCGGAGCGACAATCTGTCAGACAATCAGAGTTAAAGTCGCTTGCTTTTAGGAAAAAGGGTTATGTGAGGTAAGTGAGTGGGAGGAGATTTGTCAGACTTAATGAGATCTTCAGAGATATGTGGAAATGAACGCCGGGAATTCACTTGTTAACGGCACATCATCTGTATCTCATCAAGATGATAATTCATATCTTGTTATTTTGCAGCAATTAGACAAACCAGAGCAGCCCTAATGGAGTCTAATGCTCAGAACCTTGCTGAGATGTAAATACTCTCTCTGCCTATCGTTCTTTCGTTCGCTCATACGTCTCTCAGCTCTCTCCTGTATGTTTCTGTCAGTATTTCTCCATCTCACGTACTCTGTCTTTTCCCTTCCTCTCTCCATCTTATCTCTTCCCCTCGCTCTTATCGTCTTCTCGTTTGTCTCCTGATATCTCTCTTTCATTCTTTTCTCCGCCCGTCTCCTCTCTCCGATTCGCCAGCTCTCTGTGTGTTTTTTGCCGTCTCTCAGAGGCTTTCAAGTGTTTGAAAGTTTAAAATAAGACAAAGAGCAAAGTAGGGGTTCAAATTGTGAATTATTCATTATTGCCATCTTAGAATCACAGAAACAGACACAGTGTGTTTTATATTGAGACGTGGGCTTCAGTTAGATATTTACAGTAGAGGCAAATTAACTTAAACTTTGATTTAAATTAAGTTTTGTTTTTCCTGCATGCCTCCAGTGAACAAAGACTCCAAAAATGGAGACAATTCTGAATTCATTTAAGTCATAGGGGTCCATGTTTAGCAATGGCGAAAGCATATAAAAACATCTGTTTACAAACTCTCACAATTTGTGCAGCGTAAGCAGCCAAAAAAAAAAGTTGTTGATCTGTTCTGTACATCATCTAGTGCACGTCTGTCCGTGCTGGAAGAGGGATCCCTCCTCAGTTGCTCTTCCTGAGATTCTACCATTTTTCCCCCGTTAAAGGGTTTTTTGTGGGAGTTTTTCCTTATCTGATGTGAGGGGACACAGAGGGATGTCATCATATATCATATATCATGTCATATATGAGCTTATTTTGTCATCAGGAGGTGGAGGGGATGGTGGATGGCCTGTCACCTATGGGCCTGCCATGCTGTATCAATCAGTCAATTTTATTTATAAAGCCCAATATCACAAATACAATTTGCCTCACAGGGCTTTACAGCATACGACATCCCTCTGTCCTTTGGACCTGCACAGTGGATAAGGAAAAACTCCCCAAAAAAACATTTAACAGGGGAAAAAAACTCTAGAAACCTCAGGAAGAGCAACTGAGGAGGGATCCCTCTTCCAGAACGGACAGACGTGCAATAGATGTCGTACAGAACAGATCAGCATCATAAATTAACAGTAATCCGTATGACACAATGAGACAGAAAGAGAGACAGAGAGATGCAGGACAGACGGTAATGACAGTAGCTTACAACAACATTAATGAAAGTAATAATATTATAGTTAACCACTGTTTGAGATCAACAAGTACAAAAAACCCAAAACAAAACCAAAAATAAATTGTGATTTAGTGAGTCCTTGCCGTGCTCCATTTTTAGAAACCAAACGTGGGTCTTTTATCGTGATCCATCGCTGTTTTCCAGCTGCTTTTTAGGCAGGAAAAGCAGTTGTTTTTTACAGAGGCTTTGCTGTTTTTCATCCTAGGATTGTTGCCCCAAAAGTTTTTGTTTTACTGAGACATTGCTGCTTTTCTCAAATGCCCCCAAGCGGGATATTTTAAGCCAAAACATGGCCTTTGCCTAACCATAACCAAGTCTTTTTGTGCCTAAACCTGATCATAGGTTAACCACAGTGTTGAAACGTAAAGTTTCAACGTAAAGTTTTTAATGTATCCACTTCGCAGTGCAGATGTAATGTATCCATGGTGTGGACAAACGTTCAATACCAACATTTTTTCCTGGTGATTGGGTTGGTATAATCCAAGTCTCATTTTTCCAGTCAAATGCTCAGTACTTCCCAAACAGACAGGGGAACTAAACTCAAAATTAAACCTATTAATGCTCTCTTCAAAGCCAACCTGGTCTCACTCCAAAGTCATCGTACCGACATAAATTTAAGCTGTAAAAAAAGTGTATTTTGAAAGAAAACAATGCATGTAACAGGCCAAAGTTGGCATGGCATCCCAGAACGTTATCAAGCAAAGCACCCAGGTTACCTTGCACGTTGTATCTGGAAGTGGGAAGTGAGGTTGGAGTGAGAATGTGTTGTCAAAGCCAGACTCCATTGTCATTTTACCTCACTGAACACAGGAGCTGCTGGTCTACTGCTGTCTTGATCAGTTTGTTTATTATTTTGTTACTGTGTTGTTTTAAAGGGTTAGTTCAGATTTTATTTTGGCAATTAAAAAGCACCACAATGATGAGTATGATTAACACCTAACTATGTTTTCAGAGAAGCAGTAATTACCCCAAACCGAATGATGTATTTTAATAAATATATTTAATTAAAATGGTGGGTAAACCAAGTCAAAGACAGTCTATGTGTGTTTTTTAAAACGTAATTAACATTTTCATTTAATTGTTATTATTATTATTGATTGTTGTTGTCTGCCAACAACTGATATGACCATAATAATTTATTGTTGACAGACAGATTGTCAGATGCACAGACCAAATATGGACAAATGCTCACAACCCATTTACATCTACAGTGATGAGTCCGTGTAGCTTGTGTCATGCCTTCAGTGTTGAATGGTTGAAGGGTAAATTAGGTTCAACAGCTTTCTGCTTTACTCATCAGGAGGCCCAAACTCTGAAGCCTCCCTCCCATGATAAGTAGGTTTGTTGTCACCTTCTTATCTAAGGTTTTGTGTGAGTCACATTCAAGATCAAGATGCAGGTGATTACAAATGAATGCCAGCGCTGTGAGGGAGCTGCTCAGGCTTGGCTAAATGTTCCCCTCTGCTGTCTTCCCTAACTCTTTCTGCTGTGTGCCCCCAAAAAAAACAAAGCATGAAATCTAAAACAAAAAAATACTCTGAAAAACTCAGAAAGACAAAACATGACGCCTGGGAGAGCACCTAAGTATGCATACACACACAGACAGGTGCAGACACACACTCATGTCCCTTTGCTGAGCCCCTCTTAAAAGCATTTGCATGTTGCATATTGGTGTAGATACGGGTGGGGGGGTCTGTGTTTGTCCCCTCATGTGTATGTGATGGAAAGAGAAAATGTGTGTCCCTGTTGTTAAAATGAGGAAAGAAGCAGTGTGTGTGTGTGTGTGTGTGTGTGTGTGTGTTAGAAAAAGGTAAATGATAAAAGGATCTGTGTGTGTTAGACACAGAGAGAGGAGACTATTTGGCTGTCGAGGCAGGGGGTAGGTATGAACAAGAAAGAGTGAACAAGAATAAGAGATGGCGTAGGTCTGTGTGCGTGTGTGTTTATAGGCGCTCCATAGGGGGTCTGTGCATGTTGGAAAATGGCCTATGTGCAATCAGACAACCACTATGCCAGGAAATAGTCCATTACTTACCACCCCATCATCTGTTTCTGTGTGAGAGAAAGAGACGGAGAGAGTGGAAGATTGTGCGCACGTGTAACCCCTGTTGCCTGCTTTATGGTCACAGGGTGGTGAAATGAATCCTGCACCAGTGTCTAGGCTTGAAGGGGCGGGTTGAGGATGAGGAAAGGACAAAAATAGATGATTGGAGCCAGAGGTTCAAGGTCAATAACCAAAAGAATACCTTATTAAGTGCACTGCCATGGTTTTTCAGTAGGCTTAACCATAAACCGTCATGCACAATGGGCCTCATTCACTGATACATGGATAGCATTGCAAATTGTGTTCATACCTCTGTTCGTATGTTAGTGAATTAGAATCGTGATAAATTGACAGGCACGTGCCCATTATTTGCCATCTTCATACTGACATGTGTGTCTAAGATGTGCTCTCTCCTGAAGGCACACGCTGCAGTATCTCAAAATCTTCCAGCAAAGCTAGATCTTAACAGCTGCTTGGAGATAAATCAGAGTCTTTCATTTACCCTTTACACTTGCCACTTTATTAGGTTCACCTTGCTCGTACTTGGTTGGTTGACCCCTTTTGCTGTCAGAACTGCCTTAATTCTGCGTGGCATAGATTTATCAAGGTGCTGGAAACGTTCCTCAGAGATTTTGGTCCATATTGACATTATGACATCACACAGTTGCTGCAGATTTGTCGGATGCACATCCATGGTGCAAATCTCCCGTTCCACCACATCCCAAAGGTGCTCTATTGGACTGAGATCTGGTGACTGTGGAGGCCATTGGAGTACAGTGAACTCATTGTCATGTTCAAGAAAGAGATGATTTGAGCTTTGTGACATGGTGCGTTATCCTGCAGGAAGTAGCTATCAGAAGATGGGTACACTGTGGTCATAAAGGGATGGACACGGTCAGCAACAATACTCAGGTAGGCTGTGGTGTTTAAACCATGCTCAGTTGGTACTAAGAAAATCTCCCCCACACCATTACACCACCAGCCTGAACCGTTGATACAAGGCAGGATGGATCCATGCTTTCATGTTGTTTAAATTCTGAATGTGGCAGCAGAAATCCAGACCAGGCAATGTTTTCCAATCTTCTATTGTCCAGTTTTGGTGAGCCTGTGTGAACTGTAGCCTCAGTTTCCTGTTGTTAGCTGACAGCAGTGGCACCTGGTGTGGTCTTCTGCTGCTGTAGCCCATCTGCTTCAAGGTTGGACAAGGTGTTGTTGGTTCAGAGATGGTCTTCTGCAGACCTTGGTTGTAACCAGTGGTTATTTGACTTCCTGTTGCCTCTCATCTTGAATCACTCTGGCCATTCTCCTCTGACCTCTGGTATCAACAAGGCATTTTCATGCTCAGTTTGAACTTAAGCAGGTCATCTTAACCATGTCTACATGCCTCAGTGCATTGAGTTGCTGCCACATGCCAGGACGAACTTGAGTTCGATTGAACGGAACCAAAGAGGGCAGGTGTGAAAGCCCCCTAAGACAGCCAGGCCCTCATCATTAGTGCCTGCACATATTCTGATGCAGTTGTAAATTCCTGCTTGAGTACGAACAAATTCAGGTAAGGCATTTTGATAAACCCCAGATTCATGCATACAATGTTTGTATGCACCATTTAAACACAGATTTGTGTGTACATGCCCTATACTTAGAACATGTTGTATTCACCATATGACATATACAAAGCTTAGGTCTCTTTAAGTTATAAATAAACAATTCTTTTGGAAGGACGTTTTCTTGAAGTGTGACAAGGTTCAGTTCCTCCTTTGATCTGTTCAGGTTTCCCTTCATCTTCTCTTGGTGTAAGATTTAGATCAAGTTTCAGATCATCAGTGTGAGGGAGTGAAGGAAGAGATGTTTTCCTCCTCGGGGATGAGGGATGATGAGGTTCAAGGGCGGTTCGCCATCTCTAGAATCCAAGGTCCAGCGCACTTCAGGGGATGTCAGAAACCCAGCCTGTGTAACAACATGGCAGGGATGACGGGAGAGTGAAGGGATGATGGGGGCAGGGGGGGGTGTAACTATCAAGACCACTGTGTCAGTGTCAGTTTGTCTCTCTTTAGCTGCTCAGCACTATTGATCTGTCCTCTTACATCCTCTTAACTCTCACCTTGAGAGCATACGTTGGTGTGTCACGTGTTTTAATGAATAGTGCAGGACAGGAGCGGTGTGTATGCAAATGTGTTTGTGTTTACACACTTTGTATTAGAGCTTGATGTAAAGCAGTTTGTGTGTCGTCGCCTGAATGTGCATACAGAACATTATGGGGTAAGTGTGTGAGAGTCTGTGCATGTCTCCTTTGTTTCTGCAAACTCATTCCCCCAGAGTCCCCTCTGTCCTCTCAGTGACAACCTGACTGTATTCTCGACAGCTCGGACACACACCCTCACACAAGCGCACACACACACACACACACACACACACACACACTCAGATACATTCTGTTGTCTTCTGTGTGCTTTACAGTAAGTGTCGGCAAAACAACATAAAAAAGAAAACACAAAATTTGACATTTTCTGTTATAAAAACATTTTGTTTAGCAGTTTACATTCATATCAGTTTGGCTCCAGCAGTGCCAATAACGCTGAAGGGAAGCCTGCAACAATATTGTCTTTTTAAAATTAAATTAAATTAAGTTTCCATCAGGTGTTGTGTTGCGCTGAGCCCCCGTGCGTACAATGTGTGTGAGTTTATGTGTATGTGTAAATGTGTAAATTAAAGCTGCAGCCAATATAGTCTCTAAGCAAGCTGTAACTGTCTGTGTGTTATCACATTGTGTGTTTGTCTCAGTGTGGCATGAGTGTGTATGTCTCCGACAGCTTGCATTATATGTTGTGAGAGAAATAAAGGAAAGTGAGTCCATTCTTTGTGTGTGCGTATGTGCTGGTGAGTTTTGGCTATTATCTCAGAGCTTGTTAAAGGAATACTTCACCTTACAAATGATCGTTTCTTTGCCAAATACTCAGCTCGTTTTATGACGAATACGGCAAGAAAACAGTGTTTTTTTTGCATGCTTTCATAGTGAACGAAGAATCCAAAAAACGTCAACATCTTTATATTCAAAATGCTTATATGGAAATGCATCCGTTTTAATTAGAGTGCTGAAGGTTGTGTGTAAAAGCATCTGCATGTTTGTGTTTGTGGATTCAGTTTAGTCAGAAGATGGACCAAAATCAGCAGTAACTCCAAGTTCACTCATCTTTTAATTATAATTGCTGGATAAAATGAAAGTTAAATGACAAATGTTTAAATAGAATTTTGTTAAATCTTTCATAAACACAGTTATGCAATCAACTATAATCAGTTCATAACATTTTTATCACAAGAATCATGCAGTCCCACACATTCTTGGGAAACTTTGCAGCTTCAAAACTTGATTGATAAGAGCTTACACACTTGCTTTTTTAAATAATTTAAAGCAAATGCCGTTTCATCTGTTCCTTCATCAAATCATTTTATTGTGCAAAGTTTGTATGGTATATAGTGGCAGATTTGAAGGAGTCCTATGTGTATGTGTATTTACTTACACCTCCAATATTTATCAAAAGAAAAACAAATGTCAGTTTAATGTAAGTTAATTTTGCTTTCAATAACATGGCACCCAGTAACTGCGGACAAACGGTTAGGTACTAACTTATTAATTTTGAAGAAAATAAGAAATGCGAAATGATGTAAAAATAAAAGAGGTGCTCTCCTTTTAGTCTGGCGCTCCATTAAGACACTGAGCTGTAGCACTGCTATCCATTTAGAGGTGGTGAAATTCTAATGTTTAGTGATGTAAATTTCTTACCTTTTATTTTCTGCTGGCTTTGCAGAAACATGCAGAAACACAGTGCCCACTGAACATCCTCCAGTCCCCACAAGTTAGCTAGCATTAAGCTTGGCCGCTCTGCTGTGCCCCGCCCGTCAGGTGGGAGCTAGCTAGCGGTGCCACTCTTTCAACTTGAGCAATAGCAACAGTAACAGTATTGTTGTACAGTAGTAGTAACCAGCGTTCCTGTGACCTTTAGCCCCAGTCCATTTTGAGTGGCAAAACTCCTTTAGCATTGCTAACTATGTTCATGCTACTAGCTGTGCTGACACTGCTAACTGATTCATTCATTCATTTTCTGGAACGGCTGTTGGGGGTCTGTGTGGTTTGCATTTCCACCGCACCTCAAAGTATTGGCTTCTTACTCGTTAAAGTAATGAGTGTAGCTGCCATCAACTTGAGTCATTTTCAAGTTATCTTCACTTTGTTTCCACCGCGGCCACTCGGCTGTTCAACGGTTACCATGTCGCGTAGGTGTATGTGTGTGTGTGGAGGAGTTCAGTGCTGGCACAGGGAGCAGAGGAGAACCGATACAGTCAGCGCTTATCAATACTATGGTCTTTGATAATTTAGCCCTGGGGCAAATTTAGTACCAGGTTACGGTACCCATCACAAACGAAAGGAAGCTTGTAGAAATGAAATAAAGTTTGCAGCGGCTGCCCGTGCCAGGAAGTGCGGAACGCTGCTTACAGGAACGTGGGCGCAATGTTTGCAGTGATGCTGTTGGGTCAGGACAGCATCGCAAACAGTAGTCACTAACGAGTGGCGCCACTAGCTCCTGTTCGACCCAGTTGGTGACCCAGTGCAGTTAACTGAAGAGTAGAAAAATGAATTTATACACAGACATGAGCGACCAATCAAAAATATTCTCAGCAGTTCAGCAGTATTGGAATCCCTAAAAAATCTATCAAAACATTTTGCAGAGATGGAAAAGAAACATGACAAACTATTTCTTAAACTAGATGAACAGAACAAAGTGAAATATCGGGACTGAAAAAACAACGGTCTTCTAATCCTCACTGCTTGATGTTTCCTGGCATTAAGAACACACAACGATTCTTTCGCATGCTGCATCAACAGGATCAGTCGCTACATATTTAGCACTTAACTGTCTCATAATGTGTCTTATCCTTCCAGAGAGTCTAAAATAGCACCCGACATCCGTCTCACCCTCTCTATCACGGTGTTTCCATTTCCCTCAACATTATAGGGTTTGGTAACTGATGGCAACCCAGATCTGACAGCTGGTCAGTGGAGGCTAAACCAGGTTAAAAAGACACAGTGGGTGTGTGTGTGTTGGATGGATGGATGGTTGCTTGTGTGGAACCAAGTGCGCATTGAGGTGTTGAAATTAAGTGTGAATGGCTGATGGACTGCCAGGTCGGGGCGAAATACACACACGAAAATGCACACAATGATACGCGCTCTTACACACACGCTCACACGCACAGTTCGGGATTGTCTTAAGCCAAACTGACAGGGGTTGTCTGCGACGGTGCGTTGCATCTCTGCGTCCAGCTGTCACACACACACACACACGCTGTCTCTCTCTCTCTCACACACACACACACACACACACACACACACACACAAGGTGAAGGTGAAGGTGGGTGATGGCTGTGACAGTGTTGTCGGCCTGTGGTTCCGCCTGGCGTCGTCTTACCTTTACTTCTGTCTTTCTCTGTCTCCCTGTTGCAGCTAACGCATCTCTGACAGCTGTGTGTATGTAGATATGTGTGTGTGTATGTGTGTGTGTGGGGTAGAGAGAGTGGAAGTGTGTGTTATTACCTCTGTTTCCATGTGGTGCTTTTTATTTCTCTGTGTCTCTTTCTATCTGTCTTTTACTTCTATTTTGTGGTTGTCTCATATCAGGTATTTCTCTGTAGAGCCCCCTGTGTCCCTCTCTGAGCAGTGAACACACACACACACACACACGCAGACACACACCTGCCGTCAGCCACTGGCTGTGCGGGTGCTGAGGGGAAATGCTGTAAGTGACAACTTCCTCTGAGCAAAAAGAGAAAAAAATCCCATTGCCTTTTTTCTTGTCCTCCTCCCTTTTCCATCCTTTCTTTCCTCCCTTGTATTCTCCCAGGGGATGTTTCCTCTCGTCTTGCCAGCGGTGCATGTCTGTTGGTGTGTGTGTGTGTGTTTGTTCTCTATTGTCCTTTGAATTTCCCCCGGGACCACCACTTTCCTACAGTACACTTTGATAAGACAACCTGTCCTCCCTGCACTTGCTACATGGTGTGTGCGTATGTGTGTGCGTGCATGCGTGCGTACCTGTGTGTGTGTGTGTGTTTATGGATCGTACATGTGTTTTTTGCAACTTTGAGGGTGACTTAAAGGGAGAGATTTTCCTTTAGCTACCACCTGCTTCCCCTCAGGAGGAAAAACCAGTGAGGGGTCAACAACAGGGTGTGAATTACAGAGGAGCCACACTGAGCTGAATTCTGAAACAATAAAAGTTTTGTGGGAAAAGTAGAATTTTGAATAAATATCACGAATAACCACCATGCTCATATTTATTTCAGATGTAATTTATACTCACTGATGAATATTGCAACACTTAAAATCAAACTCTAAAGAGAAAACACATGAACCAAATCTCTCTCTTGAGAAAGTAAACCTAATCAGTTTCAGATCAGACGCTCTGGTAATAATCTGGTGTATGTGGCATATACAGTAGTGGGTGCAGGAATGAGCCTAGTTAACTGTGAGACTTCATCACTCAAGCAAAGATGTGAGCATGTGTGTGTAAGAAACAGTTCAAATACTACGTGTGTCTCTTATTAAAGCTGTAACAGAGAGATGAACAGGTCCTTGACTAAGTATCCACTTCTACGGCAAGGCCATTGGAGGTGTCTCAGGGAGTGTGTTCGGCAGTCATTTGTTACATGGGCAGAGAGAAAAGCATACTTGGCGCATTGACCCAGGGGGCAGCACAAGGACACACACACACACTGTGAGACATTCCTAGAGAGACAGCATGACTGAAAGATAGCAAACCTATTGAATTCACAAGTTTCTCTCTCCAAGCGCAGCAAAGCTTTGAGCTAAATGCTAACGTTAATATTAAAGGAGCTTTATACCAGTAGCTCCCAACTGGTGCAGCCACAGGGTCCAGATTTCTCTGTAGTCATTAGTTCAAGGTCCACACAGTTTAATATTTTCAGCGTCATACTTGGCCATGTTGTCGAGCTAGTCTGCTGTCTCTGTCAGGTAGTCACTCGCTCTACAGCAGGAAACAGCACTTCAAAATAAAAGCTCTGTGCTGGAAATTCACTGTACTTAAAAATAAAGTGTGTTTTTACAAACTTGACACATTTGCAAGTCACCTGCTGTCCATTCAGAATGGACCCGTGATCCACTTTTGGACCGTGACCCACCAGTTGGGAGCCACTGCTGCATACAACATTCAAAGCACAAATATAGCCGCAAACCACTATTTTTGCTTTGAAAATATAGTAGAGTAATGGCATCCTGGGTACAGAGTGAAGTCACACTATAGGTGTTTCTCAATACCAAGTACGCCAAGTTCGGACTTGCGCGCTTGGGAGCTCGGACTTGGCAAGTTCGACTCGAAAGTACAAACTCCCAAGGACGGCTGCCATCGCGTCTGGTCTGTGAGAAATGCATTCTGGGATACCTGGCTGTCAAAAGTCCACACAAGTCACCTCTCGATGCATCCCCGATAGAACGGGCAGAGCAAGTTCACATTTGGGCATTTGGACTGTACTTGCCTGGATGTGGACTTTGAATTGGAACAGTACATGGGTTGCGACTGATGACATCCAAGTATTGCATAATGTTTGAAAGTCGCTGTGGTGTGTTTCTTCTTCTGATCTAGCCCACAGTTGGCATCTCTACCCCACAGCTTTCTGTTGCCAAGTTCGTCTGTACAACGTATCTATTACAACACAACCTGGTCTCACTCAGAAGTCATCAAAATCTGGCACTTGAGCAGTGACTTGCAGCGTCAGTGACTGACGATAAAAGCCGTCCTTTAACATCAGTGTGATACATGGCCGGTTGCCGTTATAGTTTAACAGCGCTTGGCAGCATCAGAGGGACTCGCAGCGGGACAAGAATGAAAGTTAAGGGATGGATGGGTCCAACAAACACTGACTTTCCAAAACTCAGCGATGTGTTTTTGTTGCCTAAACCCAACTGTGTGTGTTTGCTGTTGAAGGGAAAAAAACAAAGTCAATTTGCGGTGTTGTACCAATGCAGTACGTTTATTTTGAAAGAGACTGTATGCAAACTTCGCATTGCCTGTGAAAAGTGCCATTTGAAAGACAACAATGCATGTAACAGGTTAACCTTGACACGGTGTCCCAGAACGTCAACAACCAACGCACCCAGCGTACCTTTCACATCGTAGTTGGACCTCGAAAGTCCATGACCAAATGTGGATACTTGATGAGTAGTGTAGTGAGAATGTGTTGGCAAAAAGCCTAATAGAGACGCCTACTCTGAATGTGCCATATACATGTCCAAAGAATGCTCCAGCATACCAGCATATCCCACGTCTTAATTGGAAAATATCGAAATGGAATATGCTGTTGACATGACCCCTATCAAATTTAAAATATTATTATGTTTGGAATAGTAGTGACATGTTGGTGTTGGTATTAACGTAGTCACTGTTAGCTTTGTCAGCACTGTTGCCGCATAGAGTGATTTTTTAAGAGTTATCATCCTTCGCTGCTAGCCACCAGCTCCATGTTGAGATGCTAACAGGTTAATCGCACTAAACAGAGTAGGCCTAACAAATTTACATTTTGACTGAGTGATGGTGTTAGATATTAAAATAAGACTATCACAATAATTATCTATACAACTTTAATCCCTATCCATCCACTCAAAATGCCCAAATATCATCCTGAGGGTGGTGTTAGAGAAAAAGAGGGGAAGTTAGTGGGGTTCATCCTCCGTGAGCATTGGATGTCTGTATAAACTTTCATGGCAGTCCATCCAATAATTCTTTGAGATATTTCAGTCTATATTAACGAGTGGCCATAAAATCGAGATACACTGCCAGATAAATGTAAAGTCAGACAGGCAGGTGAAGAGAGTTTAAAGAGAGAGGTGACAAAGAATGAAGGAAGAACAGCATCGGTGAAGTTGCAAACAAGATTTTATCTGTGTTGACCCAGCGTGGAACCTAAATCGTTTAATTGATGGCTAAATAGATAAACAGAGGAAAAATTGTCAATCATCTCTCCTAATCAGCTCTGAGACTCCACAAGGGCCAAGCCAGTTACACACAAGCGTAAGAAGTGAGTCCAGCCTGCGCGTCTCGCAAGACTCTCTCTGCTGCCAGAAGTGTATCTTTTTATCTGGGTTTATAGGCTAAGCCAGGGCAGTCTCCATAGGCAGGGAAACATTCACTATCAAAAGATGCCTATCTGGCTGTCTGTCTCACTGTTTATCAAACTATCTGTATCAATTATCTAGTAGTAACACGGGGAGTCAGGAATAAATGTTCACCTTCAGATGTTCTTACTCTTAGAAGGGTTCAAAGAGTTGTTTTGTGGATTGTAGTGGCTTAATTTCTGTTCCTCTTCATCGTGTACAGGGTTTTCTAAACAATCCCAGAATGCCTTTCTACAACCCCTCAAAACATGTGCAGCTTGCCATTCAACTCGATTAAGAGCTTAGAAGAAAACATTTGGTCTTTGGTCTCCCATTCTCTCCAAAAATAGACATCTTAGCTTTTTTAAGGAGATTTCAAAAAATATTAACGGGAGGAGTGATTTTGCCCACCTTCTCAACCTTAATAAAAACTATTAGGACTGGTTATTATCCAAATACAATGAACGGATGATTGAATTAATGACTTCTGCAACTTGAAAATTGAGGTTTTTCTTGTTTGAAATTGAAGGCAAAGACCTATCCAGTCAACCATCTAATTAAGTCGAGGAATGTTTCTCGTAGATATCAGAGGGAAGGAGAGAACTGTCAATCAGGTCTTTCTCATGCAAATTAACCCATGGCCTTGCCGGACCACAATGACAGAAGCGAAATTACATAATGACTTACTTTATCCAGGGTGTTACTCCAAGGCATTGACACCAAAGTCTTATTTTAGGCTTAGACATGTAGGTCAGCATATAGACAGACATGCAGCTAGATAGATAGATAGATAGAAGGCAAATACAGATTGTAGACATTGGAGAATCTCGCACTGAATGATGTGATGTTGGGAGAAGATAGTGGTTATGGCAAATAAACAATTATTTAAGTATAGTTTGGGGGTTAGACAACTAAAACACTTGGTTATATATAGAGAAAGTTTATGATTACATGTTATAAAAACCTTAAGAACTATGTCGTAGGCAACTGGACTTGCTTGAGTGTCTTGAAGACGTTTCACCTCTCATCCAAGAGGCTTCTTCAGTTCTAATGGACTGGTGCAGAGAAACAAACAAAAACAAAAACATTTATACAAGGCTAAGTAAACTAAAATCTTATCAGTGTGGTAACAGACATTTGTGTAACATTTCTTCACATTAAGGAAAGTTGGGAGTCAGGATGGGTTGATGGCAACGCAGCCCATACATTATTCATGACATTACACAGATGATAAGATCTGCATTCATTTAAAAAAAGGGGGAAATTGGGGCAAACCTGACCCAATTCAAGCCCGTAGAAATTTTGAGAAATTATAGCCCAGCTAGTCTAAACCTGCTGGGTGGTCAGGTTGGGCTCAGTCTGGTCCGGGCAGAGAATCAAAGCTTTAATGTACATGGTACAGTGCTTGGCATTGGTTTTGATGTGTGGAATGACAAATTCAGATGTAATTCCCAGGTTACCATGCTGGGATATATAAACAGGTGGAGAGGCTTTCATTTTTTTTCTTCCTTCTGATTGTTGGATGAGCCAATCAGCTTCCTCAACACTTAGGTTATGAGAATTATAATTCACTGTTCACAAATACTCAAGTCTGCATCAATAGTTCTGTACAAACAATTGCTAAACTGTCCAATTACACATTGTTAATCACAAACAGTAGGTACAAAACAGAGTTGTTTGAGTTTCCCTTATTTTGTCTCTTTTGCATTTTTAACCTCTCTCTCACTCACCCACTCATTTACATGATCTCTTTCTTGCTCTCTCCTCCTGTAATTCCTCTGATTCTTGAGCACCTGAATTGCCAATTTAACACTTAAAAGATTAAACTGAATTCATAGAAAATGCCCGTTCACCAAGGCCATTCACTGTCCACACTGCTGTCATCCTGGTTGGGAGAAGGGTTGCGAGCCACTTCAGATGACACATGTTAACCCACTCATGCCAACACTGTAAACCTGCATCACTGTGTCAGTAGCAGGGATAATAGGTGAAGGTCAGCATTGCTTGAAGGAAGAGTCTCAGAGACGGTGACAAAAGTGTCAACTTCTGCAGTGGTTTTGTTTGGTTGGTTTTGAGTGTTGCCGAACAATGTGCTAGCGTGTGCATGTGTGTGTGTGAGTGTGTGTGTGTACGTGTATGCACTAGAGGACAGTGTAATATTGTTTTGGAGCCTTGTGGTTGGGACGGAGCTAACACCTGAATGAACCTGTCACTGCAGACACATTGCTTTTTCAGCTCCAGCGATTACACTGCACCCAAACACACTCAACATTTTCAGGGTGGTTCTTTGTGCGAATGTGTGTGTGAGTGTGTGTGTGTGTGTGTGGGAGACAGAGAGAGCGGTGTGTTGCTTGTGCATTGCCTGTGTGCATGTGTCTGTGAGTGTGAGAGAGACAGGAACAGAGAGCGAGAGTGACAGAGCATTGTGTCTCGCTGTGTATGTGTCTAAACCTCTGCTGTATTTTAGGTTTTTCCCTGAAAAATATGAAATAGGGCTACTGCTACTGTGTCCTTTGAGGTTAAACAACAAGTCGTATTGATGGATATACACACATACAGGGCACGGAGGACCTCACCAAAAAATGACAAATTTTCATTCATTCAAGTGAAGAAAATGTGGCAAAAGTTTTCCCTTTCTTCTCTTTGTAGCATCACATAGAAACTATTGTATTCTATAGTGTGTCCTTCAGCACAGCACTTATTACACTTTGTCTTACAGAGGACTGTAATTGCACAGGGTAGCTCCAGAGGTGAGAGGGCGGTCAGACTGAAAGACAGGGCAGCTTGCTGTAGAAATAGAGCCTATACAGTAGACATCAACTATCATCAGCTCATGATGCGTTCATGTCATATCACAACTGCAGTAATTACCAGTTTTCAACATCTATTTGGAAGCTTTGACATATCCAACTTAGATGGGCCAGCTGATTTGGCCCAATTCTGCAGCGTCATTCATGCTGAATCTCAGCCAAGTCAGGTAATCAGATGTGGCCTGACTTATTTCTTTCGGCATGCCAAGTTTGGGCCAAAGTTGGGCCAGGTCATTTCTGATAATGGTGCAGTGATGGCAGTGTTGGCAGCCAGAATCGGGCCAGCCAATTTGACCCGATTCTGAGATGTCATTTATGCCGAGTGTCAGCCAAGTCAGGCAACCGGATGTGGCCCGGCTAATTTTATCCGGCATGCCGAGTTTAGGACAAAGCTAGGGCAGGTCAGTGGCCTAGTGATGACAGTGTCGGCAGCCAGAATAGCTTCAAATGATTAGGCTCGACTCCGGGGTGTCATTTATGCTTAGTCTCAGATGAGTTGTGCATGGACCGGGTAATTTCATTCGGCATACTGAGTTTAGGCCGACACTGGGCCAGGTCATTTTGGCTACCTGGGTGGAAGAGCCGTTCCAACCCAACAGTGCTGCTGTAGAAACATTGTGCCTACCCTCCGGTGCCCCCCAAGGTCGTCCCAGTAAACAAGCTGCTTGATTTTTAGCCCGACACCCCCTTAAGCAGTGTCAGCACAGGTAGAAGTGCGAACACATTTAGCAATGTGAACAGGGTTTGCAGCTCAAACTGAAGCCGCTTACTCACCTAGGCTGCCTGGGGAGAAACCGGAGGGTAGCTACCATGTTTCCATAACAACACCGTCCTGCCACCGGCCCCACTACAGGGACACGTTACCAGCAATAACATACTCTCCAAATTAATTGCACTGCCAGCTAAGTCTCACCCAGTGCAGAGTGGTCAAGGCTAACATGAGCTACTCACTGGAGACAGGAGGGTTGGCAATAATAAGTAAAGTATATAAAGTAAAACCCACTATATTTACATCACAAAACATCACAGTTTCACTATCAATAAATGGATAGCGCTTTAAAATGTGGCACTGAAGCTCAGTTAATGGGCATGTGGGTTATCAAAAGCAAAATGAATTGAAGCTGACATCCCTATTTGCAGCGATGAAATTGTGTGCAGTTGTTACATGACGTGAATGTTCACATATCTTAAACATGGGTATGTTTCCCATCCATCCCATATGATGTAAATGCAGCATACATAATTACCAGACTTCAAGCTGAGTACCTACATTATGATTTTAAGTCCTGTTTCATGAAAGCCAATTTTTTCTTTGTTGTACCCGCCAGACTTGAATCAAGTTCAAGCCATTTCGGTGTGTGTACCTTGAGGCTTTAGATGCATTTGGATTGCTTATTTTTGACTTAACTAATTTAGGAATCTCCCTCTCTGTCACTCACAACTCTGTCACTTGTGCACAAAAGAAAAGAGCAGCTTGACACTGGTCATTACCTGCCAGTAATGGATGAAATACAGCAAAGACTTGCTAAAGGGTAGGCCTGTGCATTTATGATCTTGTATGATTGGGCCTGTGTGTAGCTCTGCTCTAAATTGACCATTATGTACACCTGGGTAATGATTGTGGGTTGACCAGCCATTTTCCTTTGGCAATTATTGGAAAAAGCTTGACATGGACTCACAGAAAGGGTAGGCTTTACTGTTCCATGCTTAAGTGCAGTGGTTCCCAACTGGTGCAGCCAAGGGGTCCAGATTTGTCCTTAGTCACTAGTTCAAGGTCCACACAGTTTTAAATGTTCAGCATCATACTTGCATTGAGCCATGTTGTCGAGCTAGTTTGCTGTCTTTGTGAAGTAGCTGTCTGTTATTCACTCACTCTACAGCAGGAAACCATACTTCAAAATAAAAGCTCTGTGCTGGATATTCACTGTACTTCAAAATGAGGTGTGTTTTTTTACAGACTTGACACAATCATGAGTCACTTGTGGTCCATTCAGAATGGACGCTAGACCCACTTTTGGGCCACGACCCACCAACTGGGAACCACTGCTTTAGTGTCATTTTCTTGCAGATTTTATCGGCACCACACATGACACACATTGCATGTTAGAGGAATGACCTAAGGTAATAGTTTGCTAAGGTAAAGGAGCCCGATCTCACTCCAAAGTCTTCGCAATCTGGCGCTTGGACAATGACGTACCAGCCAAAATAACCCAAGTAGTATAACAACTTCTCCCATCAATCAATACCTGTAGTTGATCCTTTTTGTACCCAGATAGAGAAATACAAAAATGACTATTTGTATGATTTAACTTGCAGCCAATCACTGCAAACTTTCTTTGATTTAATGCGAGGTGTGATTGGACCATTATCGCAGCAGCTACAACCCATACGGTCTTTGACTACATTGGCATCTTAGCAGAGATGCCACCAAAACTTTCACATGATGGGTGTCAAATGAAGTAGAAAAAATATTGTTATCTATATTGCTTAAAGTGTACTGGTGTTGGAACTGGTTTTGTAATATTTTAAATGGTACCCAGCCCTAATGATGTCAGATTGGATTTAGTGGAGACAGAGAGAGGCAGACAGATGAAAGAGAGCAAGCATGATGGAGGGATCTGGGAGAGGTCAAGGGGAGCTGACACCCATCAGTTTTCCCTCCTTAATCTATCTGTGCAACACATTGCTCACCCCATCTCCCTAGACACACACACACACACACACACACATATCACGGACCCTCAGCAATTGGCTTTGTCATGACCTGTGACCCCTATATATCTGTGCGTGTGTGTGTGTGTGTGTGTGTGTGTGTGTCAGTAAGACATAGCTATAAAACGTTGGCTCAGAAATCAATTTATAGCTGCTTCTTTCTTTCTAATTCATGATACACAAGCTGCTGGATGCTCGTGTGTGTGTGTTTGTGTGTGTGTGTGTGTCACTGACAGGGGAGTAAAAAAATTGAGTTAGACATACAGAGAGAATTCCTGTTGCTAAACAGTATCTAAATTATTTTCAAAGCCCCCTCTTTGACGCTGTGAAACAGTCGACTGCAGTGTGTGTTGAATGTTTATCTCCAAAATCCCACCCAGGAGACCTTTTGTGTTGCACTTACTGGGAACTGTAAGTGGGTATATTTCACCGCTATCTTGACCGTGGAAAATGTACTGTCACATTTCAGATAGTGTTTTTATTTAAGACCTGCTGTGTTTCTTGTGCTTGTGTTACCGCGTGCAACAGCTTAGAGCACCTCAAGCACAACATTTTATTGCAGCGCGTGGGCATTTTATTTTATTTTGACCCTCTAGTCATTCATTCGTTCATTCATTCTGAACCTGACCACAAACCCTGACTTCCAAATATAGCTGCGACCCTGACTCTGACATCTCTGGCTCAGGTCTAGAGGAAGGAGATGCAAAGAGTTTCTGTGGGGATAAATGATACGACTGGATGTGATTCACACAAGCAGCAGACAGAATCAGGATGTCTGACAGGCAGAGAGGCAAAGCGGGTAATGACAGTCTACAAAGTTGTGAGGGCATGATGTGCAGCACGAATCCGAGTTGTCAAAATGACAGACAAATTTCCGTGTGTAGGAATCAGAATACAGAGGTAGAAGTGAAGAAAAGATTTTTTTTTTTTTTTTTAAAGTTGCAGGCGTTTTCCAAGTAAAAAGTTTGAACTGAATCTGAAAGTGATTATCTGGAGATTATATCACCAGATTCTTTTTTTCAATTTTAAGATCGATAATGTCTCGTAGAATCACTTTCACACAGTGGCTTTAAAGGTGCTGGTAGGCTTTTTATCTTTGGCTGTTTCCCCATATTTTCAGTCTTCATGCTAAGCTAACTAAAGTAGATATGCATCCATCTTGAGCAATGTACATCATGGTCAATATCATGAAAACTGGTATCAGGGATCCAGTTCTTGGACCTGATGTGATGACATATATGCCTACAAGAGTTTTGGTCTGCTGTTAAATGCTAAAGGAAGAAGAAGAATGTTACCAACACATGGGAGAAGGCAACAAGTGAAGCTGCAGCAACAGCTCCCCCTTTTCAAGTCTCTCCAATGGGAGCAGCGCTATGCTAACTATGCTACAAACACCAGCAGTGTCTGTATCAAGAATCGTGGAATTTGACAGACATTGGTACCGACATGAAGCGAGAGGCACAGCGACACACTTGCACAGGCTTTTTGGAGAAGCCATAAAGCAGAATGGCTTCCATCCATTAGCTCTAAAATGAATTGTCATTTTTGGGATGGCATTATTTGCCTCCCCATTCCTCTTTCACACAAACAATAAACACACGCACTCACATGCACATATGCACACATTGATAGCTTGGACCTCAAGGCAGAAATACTCAATATCACTTCCATCACAAGGATCCTCGCCATTGTCCCCCTTCATTATCCTGGTCATTATTGTCATTATAATCACATTTTCACAAGTGCTTAATATGTCAACACATTCTCATTCCAACCTCGACACATATTGACATTTGATAATGGACTTCCTTTGTCCAGATACGACATGCAAGGTACCCTGGGTATGTTGGTTGTTGACGTTCTGGGATGCCGTGTGAAGTTCTACCTGTTATGTGCATTGTCTTATTTCAAAGTACACTTCTGTTTTCACAGGAAATTTAACGTTTACAGACAGTCTCTTTCAACATAATGGCACTACATTGGTACAACACTGATTGTTTTTCTTTCAAGAACAACATCTTTGCTGCATGTCACTCCCCCTCTCTCTCTCCCCCTTTCACACTCATCATCTAGGGGGAAAGTCAGTGTTTGTTGGACCATCCACCACCACTCCCACCTGTCTCACTCGGACTTCCGCTGCTTCAACTTTCCATTAAACCTATAACCACGTATCATGCCGCCATTAAAGAACAGCTTTTTTTGTCTCGGTCTTTCGCTGCAAGTCACTGGCCAAGCGCCAGATTTTGACAACTTTAGAGTGAGACTGTGTTGCATGTGGATGTAAACTACTTTTCTTTATTAGATCCATAACTTGTGATTAGGTTAAGATCACAAAGGCTCTTTGTAACAATATTTTGAAAGTGGTTTACATTAATATTACAGGCCACATGCCAAGAACCTTTATCTCTCTATCACCTTCATTGTGTCATGCTTGTTAAATACATTTTAATGTAGAAATGATTCTATTGATTTACTGATTACTCAAAAAAATTACCTGACCATTGGTTTTCTTTGTCTTGTGTTGTATCGTCTAACATTATCTGAGACAGAGCATTGTTCTGTCATGAGTCAGTGGACATAAGTTAATTTAATTGTGATCCAAAAGTGGAATTCTTTGTCATTATTGCGAATTATGCCATTGTTTTTTTTCGCACTCTACTTCACAAACATTATTTATCAATCTTAAAATGTAGCCAGTATTACTGTCTTCCTCAGATTTTTTGGTGTAATTCAAATATATGGTACTTTTTTAAAGCTGAAAAAATGTCCTTATCCAGAGAGAAATACATTTTTTTCTCTTCTTTCCCTGTAGGTTGGAAAGTCCGTCATATGAGGTGATGCAGCTGGAGTTTGAGGTGGATAACGTGATCAACTTGGTGCCAACCCAGACTCTACACTGGAACGTCGAGTACTCAGCTGGCATGCAGACAACTTCCAGGCAAACAGAGAAAGTCTCGCACCTCTACATCAGCAACGCCGACATACAAGGAATCGTACCTCTGGCTGAGGTAAGGGATGATCTGATAGAGCACAGATACAGATACCTGTGAGCGTACGTATCGACATACCCAGCAGCACAACATTTCTTATGCTAGAATAGATTTTTCCCTCCTCTTCCTAACCTTCTTGCTGACACCCCCAGCTCATCCCCTTCCTCCAGGTTGATCAAAGCTGTAAAGGTCAGCTTGTTTACCCCCTCCTGTCGCTACAAGCCTCCTGGCTACACACACACGCAGCAGGTTTCACCCTCACAGGTTTGGAAATGACAAGCAGCCTCACAAATATGGGCACACAACCAGGCAGGTACAGCCCTACACACCTACCTTCATGCACTAATGCATCCCTCCGTGCATGCGTCGTGCTGGCAGGTGTCATTCCTGGTGAGACTCAAGCACCGTTTGCCTCTTTAGGCCTCATAAAGCTGCTTTCCATATAGACCCGAAACTCTCACTGTTTGTGTTTCTGAGTTCTAGGCTTCAGTGTCACTTTGAGAGAACTGGCGCATTACCAAACATTGTTTAGTGCACAACAAAATGAATCAAAACTGAAATTTTCAATATTACAATATTACAATATTTTCCAAAATAAAAATAGTAAAATACTTCTATATTTCAGGACAGGAGGAAGTTAAATGGTGTAATCAAATTACTAACACAATTACATCCTATGTACAATATTTACCTATGTAGCCTACTTATTTACTTTGGGTAAAAGCACAAATATCAAGGAAAAATGATCAAATCAACAGAATTGGGGAGGCAGAATGCTTCGCCCCTGAAAAGCTCCTGCTCTGGTATGGTTGTGTGCTGCAGACAGAACATAACCAGGTTGCAGCCAAAATGCAGCACAGCTTTGTTCAGTGGAATTGTCCCTCCTGGCTCCCTTACAATCAAGATGGCAGCAAATATAACAACAAAATGGGGACTAATTTATCTAGTGACAGGCCTAACTTTAGTGGATCATAACATATTGGATATGGAATTAATCTGCAGAGGCTTTGGTTCAAAATGAAAACTAAAAGTATCTATAGATGTCAGTTTTTTTAACCTTGACGAAGGCTAAAAATGAGGCCTGCAACAGATGGTAAGGCTTGTTGTTTTTAGCTGAGCCAATATCCGGAATACTTGCGGTCCCAACTGGCAGGTTAAGAGGAGTGAGGATTCAGCAGTCAATGACGATGTAAGGAGCTGTACACATGCCACGTTTCTTCTGCCCTCTAATTAATTATTTGTAATGTAGACGCATGGCAGGCGCACTTACACACCAGAGCGATGCCAGAGTGACACATGCCTTCCTCAGCACCTATTTTTCAGGGCTCTTGAAAGCTGGCACAGAAAAGGCACAAGAGTAGCAACCAGCACCCGACCTCATGTCTTCCAGGCAGTTAAAGATGCGGCTTGTGTACGGCCCCTAAAGCAGTCAGTAACACAGGATTTTTAATGATTGTAAATCACTGCAACACGAGAGGTCCTTGAGCATACTGCAGGGCTCTCAAGTGGCAGGCCTTGGATATCATATCAAATTTCAAAGAAGTCATCAACCATCTATATGTGTTTAAAATAGCTGCTGAAATTAGCAAAGGGAGGGCATTTTAGCCTTTAATTGACAAAACAGTTAAGCATGAAAAGGGGACTGACATGCAGCAAGGTGCCACAGGACGGAGTTGAACCTGGACCGCTGCAGGAAAAGCTTTATATATGAGACGCTTGCTCTAACCACTAAGCCACCAATAACGTCTTAACATCAATTTTGTCGGCTAAAGTTCGCATGGGGTCTTGTCAAACTGTTAGGTAAACGTTGATATTCCCTGAGATAAGCTCTCATTGTTTTCCTTTTGTGCAACAAGTAACGATGTAACTTGGTGGGCATTATCATCATATTTTTTTTTATCAGTGAGAAATACCAGGTGTAGCAGGTGAGAGTGTGAAAAGGTTAAAATATGCACACATGTAACCGAATGCATGATCCTCTCCAGGCCTACACCTGGCAGAGATAATTATAACTCAATAACGCAACTCATCTGAGAAAGTGAATGACTAACAAGTGCTTTGCAAAGCTTACTCTGGTCATATTAGACCCACAACATTAAGCCATTATACTGATTATGTCCGACAAAGAAATCCTAAATCGAAACATCTAATATTGTAATATGATGCAGTACACTTTTTGGTCCTTTCCAATTCTTTCATTTTCCATTCTTTTTCTTTTTCATCAGGTCTTTAGCAGTTTTAATTGTAGAGATTTAAGTCCAAAATAATCTCTTAAAGGTATAAATAAAACAGCTATTTAACGCCTCAAATGTTTTTGCAATTTGCACTGGATATTTTGCTGTGCGGATTGTTGCCATCAAAAAGTCTGGACTAAAGTTATATTCAAAGCTTTATGCCTGGAAAAGAGAGCAAAACTTTTACATACGTGATGACTTTAGGACTTGTACTTACTTTTTATCAGACAGGGTCAGGTGAAGGAAAAGGTTGCTTTAAAAGTCTGCTTTCATCTGTAACATTTCTAATCATCACCACCATTACTTCATACATTCACAGATCAAAACAGACACATCCCATAACAGACATTGCTGCTCTGGCTACAGCAACCAAGAACCTCAGGCTAAAATGTGAGGAGGAGGATGCTTTTCAAAATACTCCCAGTTCCATTACCACTGAGGTAGAGCTAATCTGGCCTGATAGCCCTCCTTCAAACAGCAAAGCCCTAGTGAGGGAACCCAATTTTGTTCAGGGGCTTTTGCAACCCCTGTCTCTTTCACACACTGGAAAAAGCAAGCTTGAAACCATCATTTCAAATAGCAGGGCTGTTGGGATTCTGCTCGCCGTGTGAATGGAGCTCTGGGCTGAGTGATGTTACATCTCATCCCCCTGTATTCTTTAAAACAGAACCATTTCAATGGATATTTGCTGGTAATATTAAGTTTGTATTTACATGCGACCTTTGAGCTTCAGATTTATTAATTCAAAACGTGTCTGTTTGTGTCATAAATGACCACAAACTTGATAGAAATGCTCTTGAAATACCCTCGATGATATTTTGTAAAACAAGTTTGTTTTTGTTCCATCTACAAAGAGAATCAATTTGATATTCTTCTGTGGATTTGTAACACAGAGGGGTGCAAAGTGAAGGAAAAAAACAACATGAAGTGGCTTATTAAATGTTGGCTAACCACAGGCCTCCATATTAGTGTTTGGAACGCGACTGGAGGGATGAACGGCAGTCTTTCCACAGATAATGGTGTTCTTTGATGATAGTGGCGGAGAGCGCTGTCTGACATGTGAAAAATCTCACATAGATGTTAAGCTGGGTTGAGATCCTGTGATTCTGAAGGTCTTAGCATGATTCACTGTTCTCCGAGCCGTCAAACCATTCAGTGAACACCACTGCTCTGTATGCAAGCAACTGCATGTCTGGTGTTGTCGCCACTTAATTGCTGTAATAAGACTTTTCATTTACTTTGTCAGATTTGGATTTTATCTCCATGTTTTGCCCCAAATATTCATTGTGCTGGCGTGGCAGCAGTTCTTTACGCTAGTCAAAACCAGACCAGCTATTATTATTATGAGTCGTCACCTGCATGTTTGTACGCTTTCCTATGGTACAGCACCAAAATCCATACATATCCCATGTAATGATGAGCCAGTAATTTGTGTGTGAACCATGTAGTTTGGAAGGCGGCGATCATGTCACCAATGCGCTGACGCAGTGACGCAGTAAAGAAGGAAGTAGGGACAAAACACAGAACTTTCCCCATGAGTCTCATGTATAACACAATGCATAGGATCCATACTAAAAATGTATGTATGAACAAAAGCCAAAAATGGTGTGCGGCAAAAGGTTTCTACAATCAGGTTTCCACCTCACCGTCTGCATCACCAATTTCTCTAAAATGTCCATAAGCACTGGTCAAAGTTTCTCCCATCAAGTCTGTTTTTTTTAGATCACAACTTTTGCGTCAGAAGTGGCGTACGCCTCTTTCAGGCCGTGCAAACGCAATGTTTATAAATGAGACGCCAGGAGACCAGTGTTGGGAACCTTGTTCATTTGGAATCATTTTAAGGTATTCACCGTTCCTAAACCTGCATCACCACATGATTCCTGAGCGCGGCACTGCTGCTGCTCACCGCTCCCTCAGGGGATGGGTCAAATGCGGAGATCAAATTTCACACGCTCAGGTCAATCAGTGGGACTTTAACTTTAACTTTAACCATAGTCATTTTACTTGCCTAAACCCAAGTCATTCATTTATTCATTCTCCATAACCACTTATCCCTATAAAATTTGAAGGGAGCTGGAGCCTATCCCAGCTGACATTGGGCAAGAGGTGGCGTACAGGACATCAGACTGTCACAGGGCTAACACACAGAGACAAACAGCCATTCACACTCGCATTCACACTCACGACCAATTTAACCTTCTAGTCTTTGAACTGTGGGAGGAAGCCGGAGTACCCAGAGAAACCCCACGCTGACAGGGGGAGAACATGAAAACTCTGCACAGAAGGGCTCCCCCACCCTGGGTTCAGACCAGGAACCCTCTTGCAGTGAGACAACAGTGCTCGCCACTGCACCATTGGGCTGCCCTAACCTCTGTAAATTGACGTTAATTACGTAATTTTACATTAGCAGGTAACGTCATTTGTGGGGGGCGCTTATTTCTATAATGTTATACAAATTGTTGTGTGTGTTCATCCATGTTCATAGGGTATCATATGAGTGATTGTACAATGATATGTTGCCATCAGTGGCTCCTTTATCAGGATCAGTAGACACTCTGACGTCCTTGGAGTATTAAATGGGGAAAAGTAAAAAACATCCTGTCTTGTGTTATCACTCATTTTTTCAAAGCTGGCTCTCCCCAGTGGGACGGAAAATCCAATACAATAACATTGAAAATCTGCATGCGTACTTTCCGTATGAAAACTATGCACACTGGGTGCAGTACAAATTATCGACGTTCCTGGTTCCATTTTAATCAAGAAAAAAAAGAGTTCCCTCCTAAATAGCACCCGTGTCCACTCCACACACCAAAAACCGATGTAAAAACAAACACCCATTGGTCCAAAGTCCCATTTCTTCAAAAAATACATGCCTCTTGCAGTTACTAAGATTCATAGGCTGCAGCTACACCACTATGCTCAAAACATCAGACCTCCGATCTGACCATCACCTGTCCAATCACCTGAAGGATTGTTTGATTAAGGTTCAATAGACTAGCACCTGGTGGTCCCTCAATGTTTCTCTGCACAGTAATTAGCCATGCTCTCCTTGTTTGAGACTGTGACCAAGAGATAATGTTAGTTAGTTAAGTGCATATCAACTAAATCAAATCAAATCAAATCAATCAAATCCATTTTGGCAGCAAATTAGCTATGACCCGGAGGTATCTGTTGGAACAGAGGATGTCACTGGTCAGTTTTCCACAGGATGAAATCCACTGAAGCCGTGGACTGTCTAAACAATTTCCCCCCACATGCAGGAGTGTGCAAGCGTTCATAAGAACCCACAAAGTCAGTTTTTAAGAGTTGCTGTGTGAATTTTTCAGATTCAAATCCGTGCTTGGTTTGAAATGGCTTTGTAGGAAGACAACAATCTTTCCCTTAATTTAACTGAGTGCTTTCAGGTTCCTAGGTATATTGTTAATCATGCTTAAGTGCCACAAGTGGATATTGTAGGGAAAATAAGTGCTGAACACAAAAGTTTGTATGCGTCATATTTCTTTCTTCGAAATGTATTTGCTCTTGTACACAAATGTCATTTCTTGGAGAAACTTGTTTTATCTCAGTTACTTTATGACAACATGTTCTTCCTAAAGGCTATGCACACAACCAAATACATCTTTGTGTACACACACCTATACACCCAGTTTCACTTTCACCCTCCATCTCTTCATTGCTGCTCTCCTTTGGGTAAAAACATCAAAATGGCTGCTATTACAAGCCATTTTGGCCTCCTGATTTGTTTACCAAAACTGCTGACCAGGTGTTGATTGTTGGTTGGTTGCTTGAGGTGTCTGTCACTGAGATGCGATGGGTCACTGAGATGAAAGCTCCAACATTTCTGGGTCTTTGGAGGAGGGAAGGAGAAGGAATCAAATTACAAGCTAGAATCTTCAAAGGCAGCGGGATGTAAAAGCTTTCACAAAGTCTCGCATCCTCCCTCCCAAACAATTCCACATCTGAGGATCGGAACAAAAGTACAATACAGCTAGTATAACCATGTGACAAAATGTGGGATCTTTACAGCTGTTACATATTTAAACGGCCGAAAAAACAAGGCCTCACACATAATTGCATCAGGAGCACTCAGCGCCGGCTTTTAAACATTATTTCTCTGTCTGATCTGTTTGGGTGATTCAGCTCCACCTCAGCCATCATCTACCATCTCCCAAATCAAAAGTTAGCTTGTCAACAGTACTGATGTGGTAATGCAGTGAGTTCTCT
This sequence comes from Epinephelus awoara, assembly GCA_035609425.1. Classification (NCBI taxonomy): domain Eukaryota; kingdom Metazoa; phylum Chordata; class Actinopteri; order Perciformes; family Serranidae; genus Epinephelus; species Epinephelus awoara. The sequence continues at coordinate 11,417,154 of CM069302.1, read as the reverse complement.
CTTTACAAGGCAACAATGAAAACCAGAACAGTGCCTGTCATTACCAAGCCCTCTCTGACATTTTCCTCCTAATTCCGCATATCCATTAAGGTGCTGGTCTCTTGGCTGAGCGGGAAAGAAAGAGGCCCTCTTCAGGAAACGAGGGATTATTAGGAGTAATTTGTCTCCTGCGGGGGCTGAAAAATTGGTTTCATCTTTTAGAGAGGAGCGAGGAGGTGAGGAGAGGGGAAAGAGTTGGGGAGAGAGGGTGAGGGCAGGGGGAGGGGCAAAGAGACAGTCAGAGAGAGATACAAACAGAGATGGACTGACAGGAAGAGACAGGAATGAGATTTCAGAAAGGGGACATTTCATTAAAACAATTTATTTATTGGCTGCTGCATGTGGATTATTTTTGCTGCCATTTAATACCAGTATTAAGCAGTTAGCATTAGTCCGCTCAGTGACACCTTTTGCTAATAATGTTCCTGGTGCATTATTTCAAATAGTGAAAAAAATAGTTATCGCATTGCGCCAGATTTCCTTTTCTATCATCCCTGTCAATCCCTCCTCAGATGAAGCACAAATCACATAATTCACAGAGCCTTTTCTGGACTGCAGCAAAGAGGGGGATGTTAATTTACTGCCCAAGGAGAACAGTAATGTGGAGCAGCTGAAGTGCAAACTGATCGGAGGAGTGAAAATGGGACTTTCCCACCCTGAAAAGTGGACTTGCAGTCAGTCTTTTGATTGGCAACCAACTTCGGCAAACCATCATTGGAGAGAAAGAATGCTTTTCAGCCATGGCGGCTCGGTGGAAAATGTTCCCTTTCTTTAACCCAGTCCTCTAAAATTTGATTCTGGATATTTTTCAGGACGGAGGGAGGCCATAAACTCAGCTTGAATAATTTTTAAGAAGCAGCTAACAGTGGCTGAGGTACCTGAATGCACCTCCATTTATTTCACACAATATACAGTTCAGGCACTTCCACTGTAAATGTAATTGTTTTTTCCCACCCTAACTGTATTCCTATTGGGCAGTCTGTCAGTTGAAATTGCAGATGAGAGGTAGAAACAGAATAAGATACGTCTAAAATAAATTGTAATTTTTTGGTTACAGGCGACTTGCCAGGATGAAATGTGTGCATTGTGGGTTTCTAGAAACCACCAATATGTTACAGTTGTATGTTTCATACATACCATACAAACGTTTACAAAGTGACATAGTTCAGATGCATGGATATGAGCTGGGTTTTGAAAGCTACCTGTCTTCTTTTTTACTTTTTCATTGTCTAATGTTGTGGTAAGATTGATAACACACGCTATAGAAGCTATTGTGCACAGATATAAATACAAGTGTTGTCAAAAGTTTGAAAACCACTTTTCAAGACCATCAGGCAACAAAAGCATAATTTTGTATCAACGCATAGGACATTTCCAGCCATTTTTGTGGCAGCAAAACTGTGTTTTAAGCCAAAATGTGACGTTTTTCTAGCTCTAACCAAGTGTTTTGTTGTTTTTGTTGTTGTTGTTTGTTTTGTTTGCTTGAATTGAATACATGTTAACTCCCAACATTGTCACGGCAAAAAACTGAAAATCAAAATGTAAAGTTCTGGCATTTCCCCCACATATGAAATGTAGAAAAAATAACATATCTCTGCTTTGCAGAAACATACTATTTTATTTTGTAAGTAATATTTATATACATTATTTTAATTGTGTATCTACAGGCAGTGTAGCACCTGCAGATGCCCTGTAGTGCAGGTTTAAAGTAAAACCTTAGTTTGTTCTGTAGGATGGCCTTCTGCATAAAACCAGGCTCCACCCTCAGCCCCATCTTTTGCTCAACTCCAACCAGGAAGTGACTTCAGGTAACTCAAAGACAATGGCTGAATCCAAATGTCTGCACCTCACCACACTTGCAGTCTTGCAGAATTTGTGGACCCATTCCTCAGAAGTCCGAGCACTGAGGCCTGTCCAAATCCACAATTCAACCAGTCCACAAGGGGCCTCAAGCGGACGTTCTGCAGACTTCCAGAGAGTCCGCTTGGCACGTAGACTTCAGCAGACTTCACTGATCTCATAACCCACAACTCATTGTAATACTAATTTGACGTTGTGGGTTTTTCAACTGCTGAATTTTTTTTGAATGAATTTCTAAAATACTTATTGATAGTTAGGTCTATTAAAAAGCTACTTGATTTGTGTAGGCCAGAAATAATATTCAACCTCATCATAATACAGAGATATGTAGAATTATACAACAGTTAGTTCCGACTGAGTAATGTGATTGGAGTGCTGATATAGAGTATAACATCACTGGGACATGTAACAGTAAAATCACTCCGCTCACAGGTGTTAAAAATATAAATATAGCCGATAATTAACCAGCTGTCACACTCGCTACATTGATGCAAACTGACACTATAGTGTTACACCAAGAAAATGGATATTTCCCCCAAAATTACATTTGAATTAAATTATGAGTGGTCGCCAGGAGAGGACGAGGAAAAGGAAAGCCAGGACTCTTCTGTGCAGACCTCCAGGTGTGTTTGTGTAGTAACAGCCGACCTCGACAAACTGGAGAGGAGCAAAAATGAAGCAAATGCGGTCAGGAATTATCAATGATCATCTGATGAGGCACTGATGAGGATGAGGGAGAGTGTGAGGGACTGATAATGCATTTTATTATTGCAGCCTATCATGCTTTGCAGTGTAATTGGCTAAAAAAAAATGGCCGAAAAACAACAAAAGAAGGTTTCTTATGTCAGTAATATCTTATTAATTGAGTCATCGTCCTGTCCTCACTCACAAACATGTCTGCTTTTGAACACTGTAGCTTGTTAATACATTTTTGTTCAGTCACAAAAAGGCTATACATGGGGTTTGTATCTTGTTATCTGCAGGACCAGATGCGTAGGCACTATTCATCAACACATATGATATATATATGAATATGACAGCAGCGATAGTTGAACGTTTCCACAGCAACCAGTAAAATGGTCTAATGTGATGACAGTAAATGCATCACACTACGTACGACTAAAGTCTGTGAGGGCTCAGTCTGCAGGCCCAGAGGGTGGACATTTGGATTCAACCAAAGAGCAATGAATTAGTAACTTACAGAAGCAATGGCAAAATGACAAAACAATGTAATGTGTGCGCTTCATCTGGAAAAAAGCGTGTTGTCAAAGTGCTGATAAATTTTAAACTAAACAAACTGGTGTATGTATTTTAAGTGGCTGTAAATTAAAGGTGAGTGAACATGTGGTAATGGTGTGGGTGAGCCATTCATCCTTTTGTGTGGCTGTTATCATTATTATCATTAGAAGTAGTAGTAGTAATAATTATAATGGTGGTTATAGAAATAAAGTATTCACTGAGTAAATTCCCAGCAAGAGTGTTGTGTAATTTAATAATGTGGACAGTATGTACTGAACATAGAAAGCACAGGGGTTGCTATCAATAGTGAGTCACAGTCAAAGAGTCTGTGCTGCATCCTTGCATAACACAGAATGCACTAAATGAGTGTTGAGACTCTGAAGTTTCAGCACCAAGGACAGCGCCTCAGCGCGCACCGTCAGGATCTTAATGGGACACAGTCGTGTGTCTATGCTAATGTGATTATTATTAGTGCAAAGTAAAGTCCTGCCCTATTTGATCCCTCCATCTATAAATCTTTGAGTTTACCTGGTTTACATAAGGCCCCTCTCTGTGATATAACTAATGAGAAAGTGTGAGGGAAAATAATGGAGACAAATGGACAGAAAAAGAAGGACAAAACAACCCGTTATGTTCGCCAGGGTGAAAACAGAATGAAAAGGGAGGTCAGAAATGGACCTGCTGTACTTCCCCGGCTCTTAGAGATATTTTAGCAGCTTATAAATTGGATCTGTAATAATGTTGTTTTATTTTCCCTACAAGCGCCATTACACCTCGGCCTGGAATGAGGCTGTTTCACAACCTCTCAGTGAAGGAGGGAGAGACAGAGGCTGGAATATACTTCTCTTTTCTATAAAGCAAACATTAAATAAAAGTGTGTGTTTCATGTGTTAGCAGCAATGTTTCCTACTACACTATCATCTTAAGTTTTGATTGGCAAAGGAGGGATAAAACTGTAGCGCCAGTTTTATTTGTGTGTGTGTGTGTGTGTGTGTGTGCGCATAGAAGAGGGAAGGAATGAGTGTCTTTCTTCTCTCAATCTTCCTCCTGTTGGTCCTGTCTTAGACTTTAATAGTTTTCAGAACTCTCCTCTAATTTTCTCCCTTTTTCTTTTTCCTTTCTGATCAACTCTTTCACTAGTTTCATCGACCTCTTTTCAATCCCCTCTCCAAAACTTCTTTTCAAATGACGTCACACATCGGTGCGCAGGCAACTGGCAATGACTACCAACTCTGGACAAATACCTATGATTTGCACAGTTAAGGACTGTTGCAACCAGTCAACTTGGGAGCCACTTTAGATCCCAAAAATAGTAGGACAAAAAGAAAAAGTCATCGAGACACAGCAGCAGATGTGTCTCAATGATCAACGTTCTCCGTCAGTCATCAGTAAAGGCCTTTGCACAACCACCACTTTTTTCGTCTAAAATTGTCGCACATCTAAAACTAAGTACGACCTCACGTTGTGTCAATTATGTTGGCACAATGAGTCCGAAACTTTCGTCTGCCATTAAAATGGTCAGAACTGGCTCAATTTTCTGTGGTTTTCACGTCCGTCAGAGCCATTAGAGATGTTTGACTAGGAACAACAGGAAACAGGAAAAAGTAAATGTGGCAGCAGGACACAGCTGTGACAAGACAGAGGAACGCGGTGCACAGAATCATTTCATAACTCAGATAGCTCACGTTCAACAGGTCAGATAGTAAAATTCAAGTTGATGATGATGAAGAGGAGGAGGATGCTCAGCCCCTTAACGTTGCCAAATGAAAGACAGGAAGGTAGTGGTGACAGGCTGATAGGTAGCTGCGGCAGAGAGAGACAAAGGAGGAAACATGTCTCGAATGATAGAACGCATCGGAATCAGTGTGCAGAGTTTCTGTGCTTAATGATTTTTTGCGGATGATGGATAAACAAAAACGCATCCGAAAAAAAAAACAGACTCAATGTGCAAAGACCTGGAGAGAGGAGTCAACTACAAATAGAATAGGTAGAGCTTTATTCATCCCCGAATGGAAAGAATCAACTGTCTAGCAGCTCATAAAAGACAAAACAACCACACGGTATGAGATTGCTTCTTATTCTCGCGAGATTTCAGTCGCACTTTGGAAAGCAGAGCTAAATGGTAAACAAACATGGCACCACACCGGTAAGGTAAGACAACACGTTTACATGTCGTTTTCTATATGTTCTCTGACATTTATCCTAACAATATGAGGCGGTCTTTGAGGAAAAAAAGCTTGTTTAGTGGACTAACTTTGCACTTGAAGTATGCCCGTTCACTTACGGTTTAACAGGTCTGACGCTACTATGCGCCCCGGCTGTATCTAGGCTAACGGCTAACATGCTAACTATTATTTTTAAGTCACTAGTCACTTGAAACAAATTTAGGACGATAGGAGACAGGTTGAAATAAACCAAAATTTCTCTTTAAGTTAGGGGTCATGGGTGTGCTGGAGCCTGACGAGAGGCAGGGTACACTCTGGACAGGTCTCCAGACTATCACAGGGCTGACACATAGAGACAGACAACCACTCACACTCACATTCACACCTACGGCCAATTTAGAGTCACCAGTTAACCTTAGTCTTTGGACTGTGGGAGGAAGCTGGAGTACCTGGAGGAAACCCATGCTGACATGGGGAGAACATGCAAATTCCACACAGAAGGGCTCCCCCACCCTGGGGTTTGAACCCCCCCACTAACCACTGCACCACTGCGTCGCCCTCTGTGTCGTTTGACAGTATCAGCTGCCTGTAGGTTCATCCAATTCTTTTATGTAGTCGCATTCCTCTATTTCCAGTTCACACAGTATACTGATTTATCACTTCCTGCTCTCATCTGAATTCTGCAGGTCATAATATCATGTGATTGCAAACAAGCTGTTCTCCTCCACCTCCTTCCTCTCCTCCCCTCTTCCTCTGTCCGTCTCCCTGTTTCTCCTCTTCATCCCCACAGTTTCACCTCTCTCTGATGTGTTTCTATGCAGTTAATTATTAAATCGAACACTTGTTCATCTTTGCTGCTCGAAGATGCCTGTGAGTTCTACTTCTCAGCGGGCCGTACGTGCATGTGCATGTGCAGACCTCTTAGTGGAGCAGTTAAGCTAAGTGGCTCCTTAATTTCCCTCTTCTGATTGGTTCTTTCTAAAAGGAAGTCAGTAAGTAGGAAGAGGAAACTGAGTAGTCAATAATCTGTTGATGAAAGCAGACACACACACACACACGCACACAGAGTTTTCAAACTCAATTATAGATTTACCATTTTCACGGTCTGTGTGTTTATTAGACACAGCCCTTTTCGCACTTTCTCCCCCACCAGTTTTTTTTATTTTTTTTATCTTTATGTCTCGAGCTATTGTTTTCTCAATTCCCTTATTTACTGTGTGTGTGTGTGTGTGTCTGTGTGTGTGTGTGTCAGCAGAGGTCTAAATACCTGTGCTTGCTAATTTACATCGACACTAGGCGAGACACTGTGGAATCGATATTACAAACACGCTCCCCGGGTTCTCGCTGTTTGTTTTAGCTCACACATTCGTCTGCATTTTTTCTTTTTTCTCTTTAAATCAACAAATTATAATTAGAAGATGCGAGCAGGAAAGCATGATGGTCCTCTGACAAGCACTTACATGCATCCTTTAGCTTGAGACGTTATTTCTTCTCAAGGCTGTGATCAAATCATGATAAATTCTCCTATGAAGTTATATTCCTTCAAAGCACGCGCTCAGAGAAAAAAGTTAACCCCCACACTTTATTTTTTCTTGACATTCCTGACATTTTTTGGGGTGCTTCTGTCACATATTTCCACTAATTCAACCCTGTTATTCTGGCTATTAACCTCCTGTTTCATTTGCAACTGTATGTCTCTCCTCTTTCCACTTTCTAAAGAAACTAGCAAGTCTTAATCCTTGTTTTTTTCACCCATGCCCCTCTGCTTCTCTTCACTTCCAGTATTTGCTTGTTACCAGCCTTCAACCACCCAATTAATCACCACATATGACATATCCTAACGTATGGGTGTGTGAGCGTGTATGCATTTGGGTCACTGAGAACTTGCGTGTCCTGGGCTCCAGGTTCATTTCCATACCAAGCGGCTCGAGCTCGCTCCAATCAGTCAACAAGAATAGGAGAAGAAGAGAGGATGGGGGGGGGGGGCTGTGGGAGGAAGAGAGAAGGGGAGAGATGTTTAAAGCCAGAAATACAAGTTTGAGGGTGAAGTTGGAAAATGACAAAGCCTATAAGGCTAGAGGAAGGAACTGCTCTTACTTTCTAAGCAAATGTAAAGAAGGGGCGGTGGATGCACGCAAAGTCAATGAAACAAGCAAGATAAAGCCACACTTGCTCTGGGCGGTGTGTATTAAGAGGACGGAGTGTTTGCTCCTCTTTAAATTTTCAAGTTGCACAAGACATTTGCCTGATAATGCCAGTCAGCCTCGAGCAAACCTCTGTCACTTATTGTACAGTCAGCATTGCTTGGTAGCCGTGGCAATAATGTCTGTTTATGAAAACTACATTTCCGACTTCCCAAAGAACTTTGTGAAGAAGACACTGGTGATGTAGGTACGGGCAGAAACACAATTTCAGTTCAGTCAGGAACACTTTAGTCAAAGAAAACTTTACTTCCATTTACAGTATTATATTTGGCAGTAAGGCTCTGTTCTGGGGCCTCTCTGCCTTTCCTAGGCCTCCACAGAAAGCCTCCTCCCCACACCTATGTGGAAAGTCTAAGGCAGAGAGAGCACTCCTCTCTGCCCTTCCATGTGCAAACGAGGAAAGCCTGAGGCAGAGAGAGAGCAGCAGCAAAGACCCTCCAGGAACAGAACATAGCAAGCATAAGCGACAAAAAGGAATTACATGTATACGTCAGACACAGCATGAAAAGGAGGAGCCGGGGTGGAGGCGGGTTGCAGAGGAAGCAGCAACAGTAGGCAGGTCAGAGCAGTTAAATAGGGCGCCGTGAATGAGATTCACCAGTTGGTTGCATAAAAAGGAATCATGTGATCTATCAGCTGACAACCTTCCATCAATCAGCTGCTCTATCAGTGATGTAGCTGGGATGTGAGCTGAGCTTGACATCGTGTCCTGCCTGAACTAACGCTATGCTCAGTTATTGTTGCTGTTGTGATCAGTGCCTGCATCAAACAGACTTTTACCTGGTAAATGAACTACTACTGCTTATTTTCCAACCCAATCACCAGAAAAAAAGTTGGCATTGTACATCTCTGCAACCTTGAATACAATGTATTTGTACTTTGTTATGTAGCGGATATGTGGGAACTTCACGTCTCTTAACGTCTCAACAATGCTGCTGTTAACGTGAGGGTAGGTTTAGGTCAGAGATAGACAACCTACGCAAGACACTCAGCTCTTTAGACCCTCTCCATTGGCTCCCTGTGGCTTTGACATAAAATTATATGGAAATGAATAATGGTTATTTTTAACATTCAGATTTTCATTTGTCATTGTTTTAGGCTAAGAGTGATTATTGCGTTCTACAACCGTAAAAATGTGTAGAATATGCATGGAATTAAAAAATGTTTTCATCAACTAAATATGCATCATACGTCTATAACAGGGTGCCTTTTCCTCTAAGTTTTCCTGAACCTCAGTAGTGATGGCAGCTAGCCTGGAGTCCCGCTAGTGAGCAAGCTATGGATTCACAATCCTAAAAAGGGGAAAAGTCTTGGAGGAAGTAGACGTGTTATTAGTGTGTGGACAGATTCATTTGCTTTTAACTGCAAAGTTAAAGTACTAAATGATCATAGATACAGTAGCCCACTGCAGAGTAGCCACCTTGTGGTAAATCACATTAATGAATGCTCATAATGTTGATGGGCTAATTTAGACTTAATAGGCTGTTATCTGTATTCAAATATGCTTTGTGGCTCCAGACACATTATTTTATTTTATTTTATTTATTTTTCAACATTTTTATTTTTATTTATTTTTTATTCTTTATTTGATTTTATTTTGTTTTATTTTATTATCATTTTTTAAATTTTTATTTTATTATCATCTTTATTTGATTTGATTTGATTTGATTTTTTGATTTTCAATTTTTTATTTTATTATTCATTTTTTATTTTATTTTATTATCATTTATATTTTATTATCATTTATGTTATTTTATTTTATTTTATGTTATTTTATTTTTGACAATAATGACTCCTTTAATAGTATTTTTTGGTTTGGTTTTGAGTTTTTGGTTAAAATAACTTTAATTTGGTCCAGACGGGGACTTGTTCAGGCGACCCTCCGGTTCTCAACTGAAGTCCCTATGGACTGAGCTACTGCCGCCCCATTATCTTCTCAGTCAGACTCATGACTTCACTATAATTTCATCAATGATAAGTACTCTCTTTTAAAGAAAGCGCTATTGTAATAATTTATCCTCATATTATGCCACTGAATGCAGCGTAGGTGAGGGATGAGTAGTCGTGCACCAGTGAGCAATGTCTGCTGCTTTTTAATCCAACCTAACAATACAGCTGATTCCATTCTACACAAGAGGGGAGAAACTAAAAAGTGGAAAAGTGGAGTTTTTGGTTGGATCGAAAACTCACCTGAAACCAGCTGTAATTTCGGAGGTGTGCAACATGACCTCCTGCTGGAGTGAGAAGAAATAAACTGAGACAAAATGAGTAATGGAGGAGGACAAAAGGCTTTTATTTCCTGACAAGATTCGCTGATTTGACTTTTCATGAACCAAATCAGAAACTGAGGACAGCCTCCTTCATGCTCAGTTACATTTAATCCCAGCCGGGAGCTGCTTAGTCAAACCACAATGCCCTGATGGGCCACTAAAGCAGCTGTACTGGGGCGGTCGGGACTGAGCGCTGTGCTCGCGTTTACATCAGCAACTATCTGAAAGGGAGAGGAGAGTCTTACCTCCAGGGTGACAGCTTGGAGTTAAAACTGGCAACGTTCTTATCACAAACATTTCAAGATTTAGGTCAACCACTGCGGCACAAATGACTCAAGGTGTGTTCCAGAGACAAATATCTGTCAGGAGGAGAGAGACGGGGAGATGGCTGCGGATTGCGCGATAGAGGATATTAAGGATAGAAAATATTGTATAAAGTTAGCACACTGAAAGTCTCTTTCACATGAAGTTAGATTAGTTTGATAAGTACAAGTAAGAGAAGTGGGCAGAAACCAACAGACAGACTGATGAGATGACACAGAAATGGATGAGGAGAAAGACAAATATGACCAGTTGGAAATAGGCAGGGTGAGGGGGTGGGAGAAGAGAGTGAGGAGAGAGGGATTCAGAGGGGGAGAGGTTGAATTGATAGGCTCTGGCAGGAAAGAGAACAGACAGAAAATAGGGAGGGGTCTGACTAATTGATAGAAGTGAAAAAAGGGAGACAAAGGGAGAGAAGGATGGAGAAATAAAGAGAGGGTAAAGAAAGGGATGGCACGAGAGGGAGGAAATTGGACAAGTGGTAGAAGTGGGCACAGAGGGAAGAGGGAGTGAGTGTGCTGTAGAGAAAGAGGGAGATGGAGAGAAAGAGAAGGGCCCAGCGGAGGTGCAGAGCACCATGTAATAGTCCCTTGAAAGTCCTGGGCAGCACAGAGGAAGAGAGAAAAGAGTGAGCGACACAGAGAAAGAGCAATCGAGAGAGAGGAGACGAGAGCAGGGCAGTTCTAATGCAATTAGGGGTCTGGAAATTGAAAGTACAATTCTCCCTGGGATCTTTGCAAGAGTGGTTTGTGTGTGTGTGTGTGTGTGTGTGTGTGTGTGTGTGTGTGTGTGTGTGTGTGTGTGTGTGTGTGTGTGTGTGTGTGTGTGTGTGTGTGTGGGGAGGGGGTTGGATGGGCTGTTAGCTTTCATATCTACCAAATGTCTTCATCCCTCCTCCCCTCTGCTCTATCTCTCCGTCTCTCCCTCTCTCAATCTGACTTCTCAAAATTACTCTCTCCTTTTTTCAGTCCCCTCCCTCTATTTATTCCCCCACCCCCACTCACTCGCCTTGCTCTCCTCCCCTCCCTGACTCCATCCATCCATTTCGGTCCCTCTCTCCCATCCCCTCCGTCTCCCTCTGCGTTTTTGCGTTTCATAAATTCGTGAAGAGGGGAGCAAAATGTCAGCTGCTTTTTACATTTCCATTTTGTATTTCAGACATTTAGCCGATGCTCTTATCCATTTCGACTTGGCCTAAGTGCCACAGTGGTACAAATTGGATTTTTTAGATGACCAAAAACCGAGGAACCCAAGTAATACATGCAGGGATTAGAGTGAAAGAGCCCCAATAACAGGAAATAATAGGATACAATACTCTTTAATTCATTCATTTTGAAGTCTCTGTGGAACAACTCATTAGCAGCAGTGCTTTTAGGAATATGGATCCAATTCCATCAATGATGTAATCCAACACTTCCTCACTCCCAACATTAAAACGAGGCAGCTTGGTCAATGGCCCTTTACTTCAAACTGCGATGTGTTAGGTACCTCTCTAGTGTCAGTTTTAGATATGTCACTTGCCATATTACTTTCCATTCACTACATGCTACAGTGTCTTTCAATATGAACCTCTGTCTTCACAGGACACAGAGGTTTCACTACCAAAACTACCACAAGATTACACAACAAAACTACTTGGTGTACGTTACTTGGTAGAAAAACTCAAGTTGACTGTTTGTTTCCTAAAAGACACAAACACCGGTGTCTTGGGTGAAAGTCCTGTGTGTATTTGACCCATCCACCACCACTCTCTCCATCTCCCTAGGTGGTGATGGGGAGGTGGAGGGCGTGCACAAGGTCAATTTGGCTCCCGGTAAAATCCTCCTGAACAATGGACACTGAAGGAATTCTAACCAGGAGACGTTTCAGCTGGTTGCAATTTGCACAGTGAACCTTAAACAAAACATAAATGTAAACATATCTGTGATAGCATTCAATCAAATTATTAAATTACGATTAAAAATATATGCTTACAATTATGGCATTATGGCATTAAAATTGGAAACAATTATTTATTTTTTCCCAGACACCATAAATTTGTTTCTCATTACTCGACTTTGACGTAGATTAGATGTAAATCTGTTTACAAGGTGACAGTTACAGTAAGTAATTGCATTTATGTTCTAGAAAACACAATTACTCATTTGAAATTATTACTATGTGCTATGTTTAGGTCATTATTTAAAGGTAATTAATGTCAAATCACCACAAATATACATTATTTTACTCACTAATAAAGCAAACTGTCTCTCACATACACACAGACGTATGAGTATAGATTATGTATACGTTAAAGTACTGTACATACATAGACACACTGTGGGCATTCACAAACGTAATGTTTTTCCACTTATATTGTCCGTGTTAATTGGTGTTCCAGGAAAAGCTTAAACCAGCATCAGTCCGTCTAGTTAATTACCTGATCTAATTATCTGTGTGCATAATTACCACTAGCAAATCTAAACGCTGCCCCCAAGAAGACTTATCCTGTTGGCCCTATTAGCACCGGTGTATGTGTGTGTGTGTGTGTGTGTGTGTGTGTGTGTGTGTGTGTGTGTGTGTGTGTGTGTGTGTGTATAGGTGTGTTTGTGATATGAACAAAAGTGATGTATGTCCATGTGAGGCAGTGTCAGTCCATAAATTTAACCCCAGCATTCCATGCTGGCAGCGGAACAGGAAGGAAGTAGGTTAGGCGTGTGATAATTGCCCCAGCAACAGGGTGATTGACTCCCACATACCCCCATAGACTCGTTAGCATCTCGTTAGCAGCTGCAATTACTGTCATGACAGAAAGGCAGGTGGGACAGTGAGGGACAGCAAGACACTGGCTGCAGAGGTGAAGAGGTTTAGGATGAGGAGAGTGTGAGAGAGTGATAATCTTGCCACCTGACTAACAACATACATGATTTTATCCACAGTGTATTTAACATAGTAGATTTCCGGTTGATGTTCGTCCCCAGGTTGGTCTAAAATTAGCATAGGAGTTGGCCTTGTTAACTGCTTTGACATAATGAGATTATCACGTAAAGATAGATGTTTTCTGAAACAAAAAAGGAAGACAGAGAGATGAAGAAAAGAAGTGGTTTTATTCATCAGCACAATAAAATGTTAGCAAAATAAACAGAAAAGAAATGCATGGGGGAAAGATCAGCATCAGAAAGAAAAAGTGTAACGGCAGAAGCATTTTAAGATTAAAGGAATAATATATAAATTACTCACCCCATGTTACGTTGACTTTGTGAGGAAAACGGTGAACGTAGAAAAGTCTTGATGAACTGAAGCAAAAGGGGTCCCCGCTTTACAAAAGCAAAATTATATCATAACAACCCTTTACAAACCCTCACACAGTATAAAGTACCCTTTATTAAGCCGGACTACACTGCTAAAAACGGACATTTGACCTCACTGAACACAAGAGTTTTGGGTCTGCTGCGACTTCAAATAGTACTTTCTTTGTGTTACTGTGTGACGGTGCTGAATCCGAACTAACCCTTTAAAGCACCAAAGTCACATAATAACACAAACAAACAAACTGATTGATGCAGTTGTAGACAGGCAGCTCCAGTGTTCAGAGAGGTAAAATTACTGTTTTTGTCAGAGAGCATAGGAAATGTTCACTTTTACTTCGGTCCCTGTCAGTAAGGTCTGCCTGTTTAGGAAGCACTGAGCACATGACTGGATAAATTAATCCATCCATCTATTTTCAACTGTTGATCTTAAGCGAGGTCCCGGGGGCAGCAGGCTGAGCAAAGTATTCCAGACGTCCCTCTCCCCAGCAATGCTTGACAGCTTTCCAGCTCCTCCTGGGGGACCCTGAGACATCCTCAGGTCAGACGAGATATGTAATACCTTCACTGTGTTCTGAGTCTGCCCGGGGGCCTTGTTCCAGATGGACGTGCCCAGAACACTTATTATGGATGGTGCCCAGGAGGCATCCTGATCAGATGCCTGAACCACCTCAACTGACCCGTTTCAATGCAGAAGAGCAGCGGCTCTACTCCGAGCTCCCCGCAGATGTCCGAGCTCCTAACCCTATCTCTAAGGCTGAGCCCAGACACCCTTCTGAGGAAACTCATTTCAGCCATGCGAATATTTTTTCAGTTGCTACCCAGAGCTCATAACCATAGGTGAGGGTTAGGACGTAAATGGACCAGTAAATTGAAAGCTTTGCTTTCCGTCCCATCTCTCTCCTCACCACGACGGTCCTGCACAGCACATGCATCACTGCAGACACTGCTCCAAAATGTCAATCCGTCTCACGCTCCATTTTATCCTCACTCATGAAAAAGGCCGTGAGATACTTGAACTCCCTCACTTGGGGCAGTAACTCCCCGAACCCAATGGGGGCAATACACTGTTTTTCCAGCAGAGAACCATGGCCTCAGATATGGAGGTGCTCACTCTAACCCCGACCACTTAACACTAGGCCTCAAACCGCCCCAGTGCATGCTGGAGGTCACAGTGAGATAAAGTCAACAGAACCACATCATCTGCAAAAAGCAGAGATGCAATTCTGAGGCCACCAAACCTGATCCCTACCTCCTCGCGGCTGCGCCTCCAGAATCAGAGACATGGGACAACCCTGGCAGAGGTCAACACCCACTGAGAACGCATTTGACTTTGTGCTAAGTATGCGGACACAGCTCTTACTTTGGTTATACAAGGACCAAATGACTGGATATGTGAGACCTGGATTATAAACTGCACGACTGAATAAAAAAAATACATGTTGAAAGTTTTAATTATGTAACCATAAGTTCCTTGAATCATTATTTCTTAACATATTCTAAATATATGTCAAAAATCTTTTCATTCAAAATACCTCTCTCCTCTCACCCTGTGAGGAGTCGGCCATTGTATCAGCACTTTCCCCATCATTTCTACAGTGATGAAGTTTTCCTAAGCATCAGCGCTCGTTTTGAGCAATATCCTGCCTCAAATTCACACAGCTGTACACATACACATTTCACACACCTGATACAATCAAAGTCTCACACTGTTGTCCACCCACCAGCTGGGAGCTTATTGCCTTGACGTTATCAATTGGACATGTTTCATCTCACAGTGTGTGGTTGAATTAGTCACACAAGGATCAACAGTACCTTCAAAAACGCCCTCCCATCCACGCCTGATCTCAGCTCTCATCAGTCCTATACGCCTACACATATTATGCTGTGCCTAGTTCATGCAATTATGCCGAATAAACACTGAGAAGTGATGGCAGTTGCAGTGAAATGTTGTATTGGAGTGGAATATGTGTTCACACACGGCATAATGATGATAATACTTTGAAGAATAAAGCTGTTGCTACATCAAATTTGCAGTGGCGGCTGGTAACACGTTACATGTACTCTGTTTTGAAGAATACTTTTAATTTGTACTTTTACAAAAACAAATGTACTTTTTCTTCATTAAAGCTGATGACATTGACAACAAGATTTCATGACACTGTACCTAGTGGCAGCAAGTAACTGAACTACAGATTGTTGTTTTTACATTTCTGTTTTTGCCCGGATTAAAACAAACAACATGTAAATTTGTTGACAGAGCCAGAGGCTGCATCCCCCTATTTCCACTCTGTATAGTCAGCAACGCAAATCAACTTCATATTAAGCCCCTAGATATACGATTAGATTAGTATGATGGAGTATTAGGGCCAAAAATAGAAGATTTTGACAATAAAATCATAATATTGTGAGATTTAAGTCGTAATTTCAAGGAAAAAAAAACATTATTAAAGGGATCAAGGATGAAGTTGTAATTTAATGAGAATAAAGTCAAACTCAGCAAAGCTGTCAAGACCAAATCCATGAATTTCATTTTTTCCATAACATACCGATTTTATCAGATAATTTTCAAGGTCCCAGCTTTTAATATGTATGTAAGTATTTACAAAACTACTTTCTTTCTTCGAGGACTTTTTGTGTAACCTCAAGGTTGATCATCATTCATCCACAAATTACATTAACATATTCTCAAAATGCTTCCACAAGCAGTGAAATAAACTTTTTGACTCACCGGCCAATGGAACTGGAAGATGAAAAAATCTATCTACAAATCATATTTTTAGCTGGCAAAAAAAATTGATTATATATAGTTTGTATAGTTTGAGAATATTTTATTAAGATAATAAGGTATTAAGTTAAACGAAAGCTTACACACTAGGCAAAATCGAAGCAAAATTATTTTAATATATTGATAAATGGTTGATCAGTTCAAGCCTGAATACAGCTCAAGAATTCTTGATCTCAAAATTCCATGTAGTGTATGATATGCCGACCACGTCCATTCAGTTTAGCTTTGGAAGAAACGCTAAGGCAACTACACTTCTCTTTTTCCTTGAGAGAGGAACAGAAGACTGCTCTAGAAGCCTTCGCTTCCAGGAAGGACGTTTTTGCCGTGTTACCGACGGGATACGGCAAAAGCATAATATATCAGTTAGCCCCACTGGTTGGCAAACAAATGGGGCTAACTGCAATGAATACGTCACCTTGTTTTTTGCTCTGATTGGCTATCGTGCTATCCAATTGTGTGTAGTGACATTTAATATGCCTCAGTTAAGGGTGTATCGGTGAGGGCCAGACTCAAAATCTTTCTAGATTTGAGTCTGGATTTCCAGGCTATGCAAACTGTACATTTTCTGTGAAAACTGAAGTGCATTTTGAAAACAGACAGTGCATGTAACAGGTAGAAATTAGCACAATGTCCCGTACAATAAACAACCAACGCACCCAGGGTACAGTATGTTGCATGTCATATGTCAACTTGGGAAAGTCCATGACCAAACGTTAATATGTGACGTGGTCGGAGTGAGAATGTGTTGACTTAAACATCCTAATCAGACTCTTTACTTTCGACCGCTATCACCGTGCTCTTTCAATTTCGCAGTGTTTAAATGTGTGTAAAAACACCTCTGCTAGTGTGTGTCTGTGATGACCCCACTGCTCCGACAGACAGACAGACAGCAGAAGAGCAGCAGAGCAGTGCCCCTCTAAATGACACCAAAACACAAAAGAGACTCTCAACATAGTTTATTTTTCCTACATAACTGATTTCATACAAACGTTCTCAGGGATTTACTCAAACAAAAAGAAATCTACCCACATTTGGCACTTAGTGAGTGTTAGATTCAGACCCGAGCTACAAGTACTTTTTTCTTGACTTAGGGAATTTTTTTTAAACATTTCCAAACATGCACACTATAAAAAAGTTCAACATTGTTTTGGCCATTTTTTCATCATACACATATTATTTATGCCTCTTTACACTGCATACTAAGCAGCTCTAAGGCGCGAACATGTGAAGCACAAAAGCTCAATCAATATTTTTCCCAAGGAATATGTGAGGAAAAAATCATGCCCACCATTGCACCAATAACCTTTTGATTCCATAGGGAGAAAACATGGGTTATGAATGTCTTAAAATAACTCTAAATGAAAGAGTGGAAATTTGGCTCACGCTCAGTTAGTAATGATTGGTCTGAAGTCTTATAGATCACAAGAAACATTTCAGCGTTTGGCCAAAGCCTGAAGTAATTACTCTGTCTAACAAATAGATTTGATGCTATCTCACACACACAGACACACACACACACAAACAGTTACTTACACACACAAGTATACAGAAACAGCATAGGCACACACTCAAACATACACACACACACACACACACACACACACACACAACTGTGTTGCAGCCAAATAAATGAGCCGGCACTCCTCAGGCCTAATAGTCTGGCTGTAATTAACATTGTCATAGTGATAATAGCCATTTATCCCTGACATATCACACACACTCATACACACACACACACAGTCCAAAACCTCTATCTTGTCTAGGCAGCTCGCCCAGCTGTCACCTCCCTCATCTGTCTCTCTCTCCCCCCACCTTCCCTCCCTCTTTTTCTCCTCCTCCTCCTCCTCTCCAGTATTTAGACCTCATGATCCTTCTTCTCCTCCTTTCACATTTGCCCCTCCTTGTCCCATCTCCTCTTCAATATTTGTAGTGTTCCTTTTTTCTCCCTTCACTCCATCATCGCTCTCCCTTTGTCTCACTTCCTTTTCAAATATTCGCACCAAATTCTTCTTCCTTTCACCATACATTTTGTCTTTCTTCAGCCTGTCCCTCAGTCCATTTGTTTCTGTCTCACGTCTCGACTGTCTTTCTTTTTTAACATGCTGTGCTCACACTGCAGTACAATATAGTCCAAAGGCCATATTCTGTAGCTAAAGGAATCAGTTTGCGATCGGCAATGCATGTTTGAGTCAAGTAAACAAACAGACAGCAAAGGGGTTTACCATATAGCGGGAGTAAGGGATTTGCGAGGCATGTTGAGCCTAAAGCTAGAGTTTCAGTGTCACAAAGGAGTTTCGTATTGAGATTGGAGATTCATATTGAAAGTGCCTTTCACTAATCAACTCCTTTTGAAATAAGGGTAATTCTAGAGTTGACACGCAATCACGTTTCTGTAGCCATTTGCCAATGCTGCCTCTAAAATAAGCCTTTTATAAAGTCACAGATTGCATACATAGTTCAATAGTTCAGTGTATTGTGTGTGTGACATTACCTGCATATAAAATGCAGTATAATTCCTTCAAACCACCATAACTAACCACTTTGGATCATGTTTTAATGCCTGGTTTTGATTTGCTCAAGGTCATTTTACATCGCAGCTAACGGGACACCGATTTAAAAAGAGAGTCTATTGGTTTTTATTACAGACAAAATTCAATCAATAAAATTCACTCACATATACTTCATTATGGGGCAGTGTCAGACCCAAAGAGATGTAGAATGTACAGCTGTCAGGTTTGAAATAAATAGCATTTGTTCATTTATACATTTATTTTCCGTAACCGCTAATCCTGTTAGGGGTCGCTAGGGTGCAGGAGCCTGTCCCAGCTGACATTGGGCGAAAGGTGGGATACACCCTGGACAGGTCACCAGGTCGACTGGGGTCTAATATTGCAGGGCTGACACATAGAGACAGACACCCATTCACGCTCACATTCACTCCTGCAGGCAAATAAGAGTCACCAATTAACCTGCATGTCTTTGGATTGTGGGAGGAAGCCGGAGTACCCAGAGAAAACCGTTATCTCTGACTGGGGCTTTAGGCTTTGTTGAAGCAGCTAAGGCAACAAAAGCCTGACTCTGTCGAACTTGCTTCGTGGTGCACCCCTCAGGGCACCATAAAAACAGGTAGGCAGGTAAAAGGCGAACAAAGGCACACATTCAGGGAGATATAGCTCTACTGAGGTCAGTTGATTAGAAGAGGGTAGAGGGTATACTTTATTAATCCCTCTTGGGGAATTAATTTCTTTTCAATCCGTTGTTTAACACACACACACACACACACACACACACACACACACACACACACACACACACACACACACGCACACAAATGCCTGGAATACACACATGCACACACATGTCCAGGCGTGCTGAGCAGTTGGGGGTTTGGTGCCTTGCTAAATAGCAACAGGACCTTTCCAGATTCCACACAACACTCCAATTCTGGTACCGACCACCATCTGGGCCCACACGCCAAGTCCCTATACACTGAGCTACTGCCCCAAAATTATTAACACTTAACAGAAGGTTGACCCTCACTTAGGGTGGTTAGCAGATGATCGATGGCAGAATCTAGAACAGCTACAGAAAAGTCAGTGAGAGTCAACAGAGAAAGCCCTGAGCGGTATATGTGTGTGTTTTTGTCTGGGATTGAAAAGCGAGGAGAGGGAGACACCACGATGAAAAACAAACCAGATGTGTAAAAGTCTTTCAGTTTTGTCTGAGTATAGTAGTAAGCAAGACCTACTGAGTGTTATCATGGCATAGGTAGATTGGATTTAAGGTTAAGGGGATTTAATTACCACTGAGCCTTATGACTCTGTCAGCCACTGATGGGTCACAACATACCTGAATGCCCTCTGCCGCCAATCAATACGCCCTCATCTCATGTCAACCACTACCCTGCATTTGTTTCAGTTCATTACGATTAACAAATAAACACAGCCTCACGGCAAGAGGGTTCCTGGTTCGAAGCCCAGGGTGGGGGAACCCTCAGGTGCAGAGTTTGCATGTATTCCCTGTGGTTTTCTCCGGGTACTCCGGCTTCCTCCCACAGTCCAAAGACATGCAGGTTAATTGGTGACTCTAAATTGCCTGTAAGTGTGAATGTGAGCATGGATGGTTGTCTGTCTCTATGTGTCAGCCTTGTGATAGTCTGGCGACCTGTCCAGGGTGTACCCTGCCTCGTCTTGTCGCAACCAGGAAACAGGACAAGAGCTTACAGAAAATGAATGAATGCACGCATCTCTACTCTCCTCCCTTGGTGTTTGCTTATATTTTGTTGAGGTCGCCAACCTATGAAGACATAAAAAGGACAACCTGTGACCCCCGACATTTTTCAGGTTTGCGGTCTAAAGGATAAAAAAGATCCCATATGCCTCAATTAGCCTCAGTTCAGCTATTCCAAGTCCCTGCCTGCTCCCATTGGGAATCCTTTTGATGATAACAGTGCTTCTGTTTGGCTAACTTCATTAAACAATGAAAATGTGTTCGTCAAACAGTTGAATGTCTGTCTGAAATCAAACCAGAAAATGAGACCTCATTTTAATTGTGTCATTGCAATACCAAAAAACAATGAATCTCTTGTTCATCACAGTGGCAACAATTTGTGTTGCGGTTGACTGAAATCCAAAGACACCAACTGCTGTCACAGTGCGATGACATGGACATGAATAACCCATTTATGAGTCTTATCCTTGTTATAATTATTCTGGACTTTTACATGCTTCTACATGCACTCGTTGTTTTCCATCTTTATGTGGACATTCAACGAACACATACTGATACACACACGTGCAGACTGTCTGTGTTCATAGACGCGAGGCACTGATGTGATATTGATGATACAACAGTTTGCACATTAGAAAGACAGTCTCTAGTAAACAGTATTGACTTATGTGGCACCAGGCAGCTGCTCTGCTGAATCACAATATCAGCTTAAGTCGAGGTTCATTTACTTCAACAAGACCAAGTGCAAAACCAAGCTTTTCCCAGAACTTCTCTCTGAAAATGTTTCTGAGAAGGTAGAAGGATGCATATTAGGACAGAAACAGAGCCAACATGGGTAAAGTTAAACAATTTGTTGTTGGTAATACGGCATACAACAGTCAGCAATGTGAAATACATTTTTATTCTAGAAATAAATGGAAAAATCTGAATCAGTGATGTTAAGGCCAAAGGTTGGATGGTTAGATGTGACTGTTGGATATAAAAAATAACACTTATATAATCAGTCGTGGCCAAATAGCTACATCTCTCTCTTTAGACTCAAACTCCTCTGAATGCTTTCTACTCTCTAAACCACTCCCCTCTGGCTGGTGGTCAAGCTTAATTTCCTGCTGTCTTTTTGTATCAAGAACACTGGATTCAGGGACGATGATGATAATGAAGATCACAAAGTAGTGTTCAAATTGTGGCACTGCACAGCGACTTTGACGGCGAAGACCAAACATCACTTCCTGCCGTTTCCAACAACCAAAATTGTTTCATGATCACACAGATGATCTTTCCCAAACCTTAAAGGGATTGTTCGGATCTTTAGACGTGGGATTTTATGAGGTACTTATCCATTGTCACTTAAACTGATATTGAGTTTTTTGGGGATTGTTTAGGTGGCGAAGATATGTTTTGCTGTACAATGCTCAGCTTTTGTTCTAGTACTCCTGTCTGCTTCTCCAAACTCGAGGTGTGTTGACTGACATCTACATTATTTAATACGCTGACTATGGATAAGAATCTCCATTTGTAGTCTCATTTACGTTTCATTTTTGTGTTTTGAGACTGCCCATTATAATAACAACACTAATTTAATTTTAACAATTAAATCAAAATATCATTAGTCAAGGCAACAAAAAAACAAAAGCAAAACAAAACTCTATCTGGACGACTCTAGCCGTAATAACTTGTGGAAATGAAATAATCTGTGAATGATTCAATATTCTTCTGTGGAACCAGAGTAGACTTTAGCTGACGTCACTGCATCTGTTTCCCAGCTTTTATTTTGGTCACTTTTCAAGTAAAATGTGTTTATTTAAAACATCTAATGGAAACTATCACTATCCAAGTTTATGTGTGAATACTTTGACTCCTTACAGTCAGCATGAGCAGTATATTAAGGCAGTTAAATATAAAATACTGTCCAGGGCCACACCACACATGCAGGCACACACACACACACACACACACACACACACAGGAAGAAAGTGCGATACACTTGATGTGTTTAATGGGTCTGTAGTAAATTGCAGCTAAGTGCCTTCAACCAATTTTCCTTTCACAGCTGAGCCCTCACACACACAGATGCACGTGTGCGCTAACACACACACACACACACACACACACACACACACACACACACACACACTGGAAAAACACTTTGTAGACGTACAGGTTGGGCAGATGTGACAACTGAGTGAGACAGTGGGGGAAAAAAAGCTTTAAAGAAAAATAAAATATAACACATTTTAGATTAACTCAAGGTCCTGACAGTTACCTGTGTTAATATGTGCTGAACTCTTACGTCTTCTTTCTATACTAAGTTAGCTTCATATGCGCTTTTATGTGCTGAGTATGCTCTTGGTTTGATGGGTTTTATCATCTATATATAGGTTTAAATCTATACTTGACCTTTGCCTTCATATTTAGCTGCGTTTGTTGGAACTTTATGAATACTTAAGTCTTCTAAGATTCTAATTTCAGCACCAGCAATGATCTGAATTTTCTTTCTTTTCTTTTTTATCATTGCATATCTTTAAATATATGCAACATGCATGTTGCTTGATTGAAATAACACCTTTATAAAGTACATAAACCAAGTTTATGTCAATGCAGCAAGATAACTGGACTCATAACAACCTCAATTAATGTGTTAACCCAGCCGTGAAAATGGAATTGGAGCAGTAACATGCTGAACATCTGATTTGCACACATGCACACCTTCAGTGACTTTATTGCTTTATTAATGCCACATATAATGCAATAAACAGCACACGTGCATGTGGACCTGTGAGTTATGTCTCTGGCCTTCTGCTGTGGCCTCTCAGTGCAGAATTCACACTCGCTCTCGAGCACACAAGCTTTCTTTGTGTTTAATTCTGTTGTGTTTCCTCTCTTTTACAATCAGATATATAACAAACAAGAATTTCAGGTCGAAGGTAAGAAAGGGGTGAGGAGGAGCAGGGACAAAAAGCGCGGAAAAGATAACATTGTGAGAGCAGTGTAGTGAGATAAAGATCCAATAGAAAGCATTCAAAGAAAACTAATCTAATGAGAAGAACAGTATTTTAGCCACAGAGACCACAGCTAATTCTTAATTTCACTCTACTCTGCTCTGTCAAATTCTGTAAACACATTCAAATGAATACACTTTTTAGTATTTCACTGCTCTGCCCCTGTTCAAACACTCAATAAACCATCAGATTTTGCTGCCTTCACTCAAACTGTTACTTAGCTTGGAGCCCATCCATATAGCCATTCTTGTGTCAAGACATAAATGAGGGATCTCAGGAATCATAACACTTCTCTCTTCCTGTCCTCTCCCTCATCCTTGAACTCTACTATGCTTTTATTTCCTCTCACAAAGCCTGTCTTGAAGTCTTCATCTCGTCTTTTCTCGTAGCAACAATAGCAACAATGGTTGTAGCTGGTTAAAAGATGTACAGTGTCACACATCTAACACAGGAAATGGAAAGCAGCAACGCTCACGACTGACTTCAGTGCAATTGATTCTTGAACTAATGCAATGCGTCCTGCCCTACATGTACGTATGCACTATACATGTGCCCACAGGTAAATGCCAACAGTGATTACACAACAACACAAAGGCAAGGTTTGGATGGAATTTCCTGTCTGTAACTGGAGGGCATCTGTCGCTTCCTGCTGTAAAAGCCAGTTACTTCATTAAGAATTTTCTCAATTAGCTAATTGGTTTAATCTGTCGATAAATGAAGCAACTTTAATGTACCTTTATGTCAGTATGTGGCTTTGTTTCAGCAGAGTGTTGGCATGTTTGTGTTGGTGTGTGTGTGTGTGTGTGTGTGTGTGTGTGTGTGTGTGTGTGTGTGTGTGTGTGTGTGTGTGTGTGTGTGTGTGTGTGTGTGTGTGTGTGTGTGTGTGTGTGTGTGTGTCAGCATGCCAATGACAGGCGTGGAATATAGCCAAAGGGACAGGACTGATTTATTGATTTCTTTTAATTCAACACAATGTGCCCTGTGGATATACAACACACACATATACAGCACGTAACTGTGTAGAAAAAATAGTATGTCTTAACAAACTGTTAAAAGCCCATTTTTAGTAAAGAGGGGCTTGCCACACCTACTGCTCGGTTCAAATCCATCAGCTCATTAAATTGTGGCATATCCAACGTTGTTAAACAGCCACAGGCTCATTAGGTTTCGTTGCAGAAACCAAGTGGTTAGGTTTAGAAAATTATATCATGGTGCACGAAAATGCCAGCGGCGACAGAAGAGTTTAATGTCGCGCAAGCCATGGAGATGTTG
Source organism: Epinephelus awoara (assembly GCA_035609425.1). Classification (NCBI taxonomy): domain Eukaryota; kingdom Metazoa; phylum Chordata; class Actinopteri; order Perciformes; family Serranidae; genus Epinephelus; species Epinephelus awoara. Next base: position 11,392,480 of record CM069302.1, on the reverse strand, counting down.
ACGGACTGAGTCTCTGACAGTTCCTGTTTTGAAGGAAACGAGTTTGGTGGGACGAAACGTGATCAACAGTATTGACACTGAATGTGACAACGTCTTCTGCCAAACCTCAAACAGACTTTTTTTTTTTTTCATATATGTATTTTTATTTATACAATTCAAATTGACATCAGGAAATGAGAAAAATTTAAAATGTTGAATTGATTTTATACTTGAAAATTACTGCAATTTCTCAGCTTTTTGTCCAAAACATTGTTTTTTTAATGATAATAAAAAATAAATAAATAATAAAATAATATACTAAAAATAATTATCAAAAAATATTAGTATTACTATAAAAAGCACAAATTCAAATGTTGATAAAAAGGGAAGGAATAAGATGGAATAAAATGTTTTTTTTTGTGTGTGTTTTAAAACAGAGGGTCTGTTCTTTAGTTTCATTATATACTGTTTACATATTCATAGAACAAATGATTCTGTGGGTCTTGGAAGATTATTAAATATGAGCAAAAATGCTGGCAGTGGCTGGCAACAATAATAATAATAATAATAATACTCTGGTGGGTAAAGTGTTTAATGACCAAACCAGCTGCCTTTTGACTCCCTTTAATTTAAACTGTTTAATAACTTTATAATGTACCTTATAGTATAATTTATAATAACTAAATATAAATAGAAATCATTCAGGTGTACAGTGCATTCACCTCTTTGTAAGAAGGGCTATAGGGCATGATTGTCTCTGTTGTCTATTCTTCTCAAATCACACAATTTAGAGATTTTACTTCATTAGAGCAGCAGAAGACGCTGCCCAAGGCCACAGTGTTTGTGTTATCAGACTGTGGTGAAAAGGTCACAATGAGAGCAAAGGGAGACTGAGCGTCGTGTATGTTCCGAGCAATTTCCCCCAAATGAGAAACTTGACAATTTAAGGGATGAACAGGAAGGCAGATTGGGCAGATATGTTTTTCTGTGTGTATGTCTGTGTGCATTTACCGGAAACACAGTCATAGATAAGATGGCACTTTGATTCCTCTGTGTGTGTAGGTGTGTGTGAGTGCACAAGAAAGAGAGAGGGAGAGACAGACAGAGGAGGAGAGAAGAAGAGAGTGATAGACTGACAGGGAAGGAGGGAGAGACAGAAAGAGAACTGCTTACATACTCTTATTGTAAGTCACAGTTGGAATTGAATTTGTACAGAAGAGCAAAAAGCTCCAGTTTTTTCACTGTGTCAACTGTTTTACAACACTGTGTGTGCACGTGTGCATGACATTGTGTGTCTGTGTGTGTGTGTGTGTGCGCCTGTGATGGGTGGTCTCGCTCTAGTTGCTTCACTTTAAATCGCACACACTTTACGGCGCGCACACAGACACACACGTGCATACATGCATGGATAAGCTTCACTGAGGACAGAGGCTGTTTCCTAGACTTCACTTCTCTCTGCAGCATGCACACACAAACGTATTTGTCGGTGCATACCGGATGCATATGTGCACACACACACACACACACATCTATTCTCTTTATTTCTCCCTCTTTCATCCCACGTCTCTGACTCACTCGTCCACACATGCTAGCACACATGCACACACGTACACAAATGCACAGGTGCAGGAACCTACATGAACTCAGATTCATTCATACATTGAAATACTTAACACACAAGACCTCACCACCCCTACACACACACACACACACACACACACACACACACACACACCTCCTCTGAGCTTATCTCAGTGCAGTGTGGAGCAGCTTTTGAAGGCAGTAGGGAGCCAGTTGTTGACGAGCCACTTAATAATTCCCTTGGACAGGCATGAAATTCTTTCCTTTTCTCTCTCTGTCTCTCTTTCTGTCTCCTTTGCTCTCGCTCTAATATTCTTCCTCCCGCTGTGTTTTTATCTGTTTTTTCCCCCCACTTTTTCTATTTTTCTAATTTTCTGCTTTTTTCACTCCACTCCTCTCTCTGTCTCATCTCTGTTCCTCTCTTTTTCTCTCCTGCTCTCTGTGATTCATCTTTGCATGTGCTAGTAAACCTAAATTGTTATTAACATCAAGGTTAATAAGGGACTTGCAGTGACAGTCTGCTTGTTGAGTAGAGTACAAGCTCAGTAGGACCCAGGCAGAACTTCTGAACTTGTGTTAAGAACCTGTTCGTATTAGATGATCGTGACAGCTAACAGTTAGGAGAGAATTCAGTCTAACGTAGTTCCATGATGTGGCTGAAGTCCTCTCCTCTCTGTGTGCTCACACTGACACTGTGACGCCCTCTGCATCACCTACCTTCTCTCTCCTCAGGGAGTCACTTCAATTATGGTTAAACATGAAGATAATTCAATTACATTTCCACCCCTATTAGAGATGCCAAGAGATGCAAAACCAGTTAGTGTTCAACTCAGATTAGCTGACGCCTGCTGACCCGTGCAAATACACTACCAATGTCTTTTTAACCTGTATCTCTCTGGATGAGGTGTTAAAGCCCAGTCACACCAAAGTTACACAGCAAAATACATCCGTGATGTAGGGACTACTCACAGGGCTCGTTGGTTAACTACCGTAGCTCATGGACTGCTAACATGCAAGCAACATGGGTGTGTAAAGAGGACAGGATACAGCATTGTGGCAGAGCTAGGGATGAGCAAGGACACCATTTACTAGGTCCATATCTGTTTAACCATCGAAATGAAGTATCTGTATCTGAATTCAGAAACCAGATATTGAAATTGGGTGACACAGTGGTTCAGTGGTTAGCATTGTTGCCCCATGGCAAGAGGGTTTTTGGTTTCCTTGTGGAGTTTGCATGTTTTCCCCGTGTCAGCGTGGGTTTTCTCAGGGTACTCCGGCTTCCTCCCACACCCCAAAGACATGCAGGTTAACTGGTGACTCTAAATTAAAGAGTGTTCCTGGGGGCTTGGCTAGCACTAGTCAGTCACAATATATCTCTGAGCTTTTTCTCTTTGTTCGTGTCTGCTAGTGTTATGAATTACCAGCATGCTCACCAGTTGTCTCCTTTAAACGCCAACACAAACAAGGTGGTTCTTACTTTTATTATATTCTGTGCTTTTGTGTTTCAGCCGCAGTAACAGATACCTTACAACACACAACACCTCTGCCTGTAGATCCTTGAATCAGATAAAGAAAAGCTCCACACAACAACACACAACATAAAAAATCTAATGGCCACTTCGCTGCCAATTTAAATTCACTTAAACCTTCAGGGTTTTTTCGCAGGAGACAGCTGTAATATATATATAAGAATATCCAATAACTCTCTTTTTTTATTTCTTAAAATATAAGTTTTCTTGTTGTCATTGACCTACAGTGTAGATAACACAGATCTAAAGATGATGTTATCTGTGGCACTACTATAGGCTGCTGCCCCGGGGAAACACACACACATAAACATATACTTAAACATGCACATATAGGCGACATACTAACACAAACACATCCACTCTTCCTCTTTGATTTTTATCCCTCCATCTGCTCTCCTCTCCTCGAGGCAGAAGAAGAAGAAGCTTCCCGTTAATTCGTCATTTTGTTTTCTCTGCACGTCTACTTTCTTTGTGCCCTTCATCTTCCTCTCCTGCGCTCCCTCTTTCATCTTTTCCATGCTTTTAATCCTGTTTGTCCCCACTTCTCCTCCTCCTCCTCCTCCTCCTCCTCTTCCTCCTTCTCCTCACCTGTTTCTCACCTTCAACCTGCAGAACTCTGTCCTGCTATGGTATATATCTACAGTATCTATTTCTGATTTCAGGCAAGGCTGAGCACAGTGTAAGAAGGAGAGTGAAAAAATAAGACAATTACAGATTAAGAAAGTGTCTTTTGTGTGTGTGTGTGTGTGTGTGTGTGTGTGTGTGTGTGTGTGTGTGTGTGTGTGTGTGTGTGTGTGTGTGTGAGAGAGAGAGAGAGAGAGAGAGAGAGAGAGAGCTCTTATTAAGTAAAGGTCAGTGAGTGGTGTGTGGCAGAGAGGGATAGGGCATTCGGCAACTTGTCACTGATCACATGCGCTTAAAGCTTTGAGTGTGTGTGTGTTCAGTGTGCGGTCCTATCCTTTTAGGTTATTTTTTGTTATTTGTGTTCATATGTATGAAATGTGTATCTCACCCTGATATGCTATTAATACATGCATTTTATTTGCACATCCTTTGTGCGTATGTGTCTCAGTCCTTCTGTTTCTGAGTCTTTGTGTAGGCTTTTACATACAGCATGTGTAACTGTATCTGTGACATCACATTATGTCATATCATGGTTATGAGTTTTCACGTCTGCCCCACATTATTGCTCTTATAACACTAGTCCATACCCATTGGTAGCTTTGTCACCTTCTACCTATGCCAATCCTCAATGCCAATGTGCAGTTTCACATGGATTGACCAAGTCAGTGAGGAGAAAAACGTGCAACAGACACACAGACAGAGTTTTCGTCATTATATAGTAAGATATGCATCAAACTGTATCAACACCCTCCAAATAAAGCACTGGAATGCTGCATGTCTGAAACACAGGAACACATTTATACAGAAAATACTGCGGCACCAAAAGTTGGGATGTTTTAGAGCTTAGACATAAGCTATATTTCACACATCTATTTCTAAACAGGTGCGTAGGAGAGGAAAACTTGTAGAAAAGACATTGAAATCATTATGTTTTCTAGCTTCCCCTAAATTTCTCCAGATGAGGCTTTCAGGGTCGAACTTTGCAGGAAAAGTAAAAATAACTTGATTAGGTTCATTTTGTGTACTCAATTAAATAGTGAAGAGTTTTTTTTTCTTTTTTCAGACAACGAGATTAGGAGATGTTGCTTTACCTTGACATGTTTCGACTGTCAACTTCTTCAAAAGCGCCATCTGACGTGCATCGTGACGTGTCTTTATCAGCTGATCAGAAAGCAACAAATCTGACAGATCTGGACACCTTCAAGGAAACACCAGCTGATAAAGACACGTCATGACACATGTCAGATGACGCTTCTGGAGAAGACTGAAGTTAACAGTTGAAAAGGAAAGGATTGGGAATGCACAACTTTTACTTGTAATGAAGTATTTTGGACTTTTGCTTCAGTAAAGGATCCAAATACTGCCGGTAAAAAAGTGCAGCCTATTTGCAAGATCTACAAATTTTCCCCACAAATACACATACAGGAACACACACATTCCCGTACACCCAAGGTGCAGAACATTTTGGATTGAAACCATTTCAATGCAATCTGTGTCTGGAGACACACAGTGAACGATGGACAATGCAGTGCATTTATTTTGCATTTCTTCTTCATCTTCTCTGCTGGCATCCTGTATGCTCCGCTGAATCCCACTAGAGTCAAATAGCAGAGACACGCAAACACACTTCCCATCCAGAAACAGTGGGCCCAGCGAAACACCCCGTAATCAGGCTTGTGTGTGTGTTGGTGGTGATAAATGCCCCCTTGGAAACTCAATGCCAAATAATCAAGATTGACGCTGGCACACTGCGCTCTGAGGTGTGTGTATGTGCCGCTTTGTTTGTGCTATTTTTGTTCGAAGGATCTAATCAAATATAATCATGCTGATTACATTAATCGTGAGGTTTATAATCACCTCCCCCCCCCCACCCTCTCTCTCTCCTTCCTTTAAAACTCTCCCCTGGTCTCTGTTACTTGTTTATTCCTGTCTCTCCTCCTGCGTCTTTCACCATCTTCAGTCACGTCTTCCCTCTCATGCACATCGGGTGGAGACATGCTGGAGCTCACAAACCAGCACGAGGGCTAAATTTCATGTTTATGACATGTTAACTGCATGTTGTCTAAAAAGGAACAACGAAAAGTGAACTTTGTCTCGAACATAAAGTGGGAATAGGCAAAAAGTGTTAGAAACAGAGTGAGGAAACACAAAATAATTTCACCAGAATGTAAGACATTAAATGAAAAATGCCTTTTTGACCCTTTTAGATCACATCTTGTTCACCTATTCAACAATATATGCCAAAAAATAAAAAAAAGTAAATTTCTTTGTCCCCATATATCAAAATCCAATCAAGTTAGCACCAACCAGTTTCAACCAATAATACCACGACACCCACCCATCAATCAATCTGCAATTTATAGCCATCCAGAGCTCAGATTAAGTTAACTAGCTGGCAACAGCATGCTTCTTCAGGGTGTCTTCTTTTCCCTTAAATACTGTGGTTACGGCCTGCTGGCTAGGATGTATTCACTTTCAGGAAAGTGGTATCTGTGACAGCTCCAGAGTATGTGCCATTATGTGCATCTTAAGGTATTTTTGGCAGATATAGTTGAGGAAAGGTTGTGTTCGGGGAGTACATGTTTATTTTGTAACACTGGGTGGTACTCAGCCTGTAAATAAATTGGGTTTATTCCTTATTTATTTAATAGCGTGGTAAATAGACTGCAGATAATTGTATAGTTGTAAATAAATTCCAAATAATTTTAGATAATATATGCGTAAAAGAAGAAATATAAGAAAGGGGTAGGGACAAATAAGTTTTACTTTTACCTACTCCTTTTCGGATACTGTTATCTTTGTCTTGTTTATTTCTCATTATGTTTTTGTTTTTTGTTTTTTTTTAATTCTTATTTTGGTTCGAAATAAAGTCATTCATTCAAGGCACATTACAGTAGACTGCTTCAGCAAATAACGATGAGCTTCATTTGTCTTCCTCTGACAGCTACTACTATCCCATCTTGACCTCACTGTTACGACACGCCCACTTTTCAATGACAAAATCAAATTCCTGCCAAGGTTATGTCTCACCTGCCTATCTTGTTTCACCCAGAAATACCTCAAGGTACTGACGCTAGATACTCTTGAAATGCCTTTTCATCTGGACTTGAAATAATTCTGGACATTTAACCATTATGGATATTATATGTGTAGAAATTAGGCTTCAGATAACATATTAGCTATGAATAATTTATTGATTTAGCTCCAACAGACAGGGCATCAGAGAGAGAGAGTTACCCAGCATGCCGACACAACACCCCTTTATCCTGTTAAATCAATACTCACAACTTGGATTCATTCTTCATGAAAAACCCTTTTGATTCTTTAAGTCTGTGGACCCTTACAGACTAAAGATATATGAATAAATGAGGTAGGTATACATCAGAACTTCTATTAAAAAGAAAAATTAACTGCCTGGCTATTAGACCAGGCGTCTAATTGAGACTGGCATTTATTTGTTAATGTGTGGCCACACCAGGCTTGTAAAAGGGACTGGGCGATTAACTGGGACGAGGCTTTTAATTGAAGTTTTACAGTAATAGCAGTGTAGTGTAATAACTGCGTACTACGAAATGTAGTGCCACCAGGAAGAAACTCAGGGTTCAAGGATGTTCTCTGTCTTTTAACTCTTTCTTTCTGTTTCCTTCTCTCTGTAGGACACAGAGGTGGTGAACACAGCCATCCTCACAGGGCGGCGAGTCGCAGTGCCCATCAAGCTGGTCACCGTGGAAACAGACGGGCAGGTGAGGGAGGTGGACGACTCGGTCACCTGCAGCTCGACAGATGTGGACGTGGTCAAGGTAGGTGTCCAAAATGCACACGGAGAGATACGTATGTTTGGATTATGAATAAATTTGGCTCATATTTTTACCAACACACAGACACAGACACACACTCACACACAGCTGCTGTTAATGATGTCACACTACTGACTTGTATGATATAAAACTGGACGTGCCACACATGCACAATGTAAGATGATCCAAGATCTGATGCCCGCTATTAATAACTTCACAAGTGTTTTTTAACTTGATAAATTATGTACTTCAATCTGAAATGATTCCTGTTGGTCTGCGTTGCTGCCTGCAGTGCATTCTGGGGGAAGTCGGTAAAGTAAACCAGTTGATATTTTGCTTTGAACATGTGCCAAAGTGAAAAATGGGCTCAGGCAATCCACAAAATGTCTTAAGTCATGGTCTGCCAGGTAAGTGAAATATGGATTAAGAAATCATTTTCTCAAGAGTTTGAAAAATACAAATACCGTTTAAAGAACAGGCAGGAAATCACAATAATGTGAGGAGGTAAACTTGGGGGTATTTTACACAGCAAGGGACCCATCTTGAATCATCACAGTAATCTAAAATCTTGGAGGATTTGCGTTGTTCTCTAATTCACTTTGTGCAACAGAGCATAATGAGACACTTATCACAGTGTGCAGGCATTTTTTAATCTCACTTTCTGTTTACTGAATGTCACATGAAAGTCTCAGAACTGCCACTACAGTATGTGGAGAACTCTGCATTTATTTGCCATAAAAACAACACATTTGTTTGTTTTATGGAGGTTATTTACATTTGGTTCAGTTTTTTTCGTAAATTAAAGCAGAGTAATAAAATGCCATGAAAACGTGCAAAACTGTCAAACAGATGGGGCTGACAGAGAAATGCCATAGTTTACTGTGTGATGAGTGAACTACACCAAAGTTTAGTAGAAGTTGTCTTTTCATCTTCCAGACATTATGAAAAATGGTCTGGTAGCAGGTTGTATACAAAAATATGTATGAAGGCCTTCTTGTTCAGCTGATTAAAATTGCCCTGTGGAGTTTTCTTGTAAACAAAGTTTCTGTTTACATTCAGTGTTATTCACCCAAACACATTCTGTATACCCCTGAGGCCTAACAAATACATTGAATATGTTTCCTTCGATTTATTTATTTATTTAAATTTCAAACCTGCACAGTTTACATCCATATTTATTAGTCAACGGTCTTCTTCTTTCCGGACTTTACAGTGATGTGTAGAACAGTGGAATATTGCAGAGCTATTGGCAGGAATATACAACCTAATATTCATGCTTTTGTGCATGCGCCTGCGCACTCACCCACATTCATGAGAACAAATGCTCTCATACAGCCCGTTCTCAGCTGGGTCAGTGGCTGTCAGCATCTGATAGCGACCCACAAAGCATGCTGTTACCGTATACCTACCAGGCTTTTAAATAACTCGCAATGTGCTGCAGTGATGTAGTATAAAGAGTGAGAAAGTGTGAGTGAGGCAGGAAGGAGGGGTGCCAGATAGGTCCAACACATGACAGAGTCGCTGTTTGTGCCCCGCGTGAAACGCTAAGTATGTTTTTAACAATGTTGTTTAGGGTGCTGTCAGAACTAGAGTTGTCTTGCTTTGGTCCAAATCAGGGACTGATTTTCTTACAAAGTTTCATTGTTGCCTGGATTTGGTTCGTGTTCTCACGGCAGCATTTACAAGCGGACCAGATCAAATGCCTTGCACAAGAAAGCTGCTCTCGATTGGTCAGAATTTCCACGTGGGAAAAATCCAGGAAGTAAACAAAACATTTAAGAAGAGCACACTTGCAAGATAAATGTGACACTTTCTAATGTCACAATGGAGGAACAACTACACAGGTTGATTTTAGCGCTGCTCATCGTGGACTATATTGCTGTCATTGTTCATTTTAGTCAAACCATACAGTTTGAAAACGAGGCAGGCTCCAACTAGAAAACAAAGTTTTGTCTGTAACACGCTCATGTTTAACCCAAACAATGCCTAATGCGACTGCAGTTGGTTCAGATCACGTTCTCACCACAAATGAACTGCACCAGTTTGTGACCGGACCGAGACCACCTCTTCACAGAGGTCTTGTTTCGGCCGTGCACCTTAGTGTGATTGCTGCCTTCACACCTGCCCAAATGAACCGCATTAGGGGGCAAACACAGTTGAGTTTGATTGAACCGAACCAAACAGGGCAGGTGTGAAAGCACCCTTAGTTAAAGTCCTGTGAAATGTCACATATGTCACATCATAACATAACTCAAACCGCAATCTTTTCTCCAAATCTTGCCCAGTTCTCTTGTTACATAAACCTAGAGTAGATTTAGTGATGAAACCCATGTTTCCCATGAATATAGAAGTTTATTTTAAAAAGACACCACACATGCAATGTGCAGAAATTGCCACTCCATCTCTGCGCATCCAAAACTGATGCTAGAGGGAGCATCATAGTTTGAAGCTTGGAGCCACTGACCAAGCTGCCATTTCTGATGAGATGGAAGTGAGAACAGCTCCTAACAATAGTCCTCCAGAGTGTTATTAGATGTCATTAACTCATCAGAGCACCATTAACTCCCTATACAGCTCTCTAAAGGTGGAAGGTATGTGTTCCATCCCTAATTTCAGGAGCATGTGCAGTCACATTGTTAACATGAAGATGGTTGCAATAGCTGTGTTTAGTTAATGTGATAAAAATTGTCACAATTTACTGAAACACTGGATAATGGATATGGTTTTTATCCAAGCAAGGTTGAAGGTGCATAAAAGCCCAATTCCTAAAATTCAATGCATGTCATTACTATTGTACTTTTCTTTTTGACTCTGTAATCATTCCTTACTGTTAGCTTAATCCCTTCTACAAGGAGGTCAGAGGTCAGGGTTAGCTAGAGCAGCTACAATTGAACTGGCATGGATCCATTGTCTCTGAAGGACAGAACAGCTTTGAGTTTAAACCTGAAAGAAGGACGATCTCAAATGCTCCGACACCAAAACTAACACAACTGCTGTACTAATTAATAAAACAGAAATACCTTTAAAAAAAATACTTTTACAGAAACAAGCCGATGCCAGGGACTGAAGATTGATTCCTCTTGTGCTACGTCTCCCCTGTGCCCTCAGGACCGGAGTGAAACACACCCTTGCTGTGACAGTTTCAATATGAAGCCAATTTCCTGGTACAAGCCGACAGGAGTGGTGCTGTTTAAGTACGATCAATAACAACACTGTGAAAATGGAAGGAACTCATTCAGATAGATGTAATGTTAGTGCTCCATGTGTGTGTGTGTGTGTGTGTGTGTGTGTGTGTGTGTGTGTGTGTGTAGGAAGGGGTTGCTTGCTTGTGTGTGCATTTTTGTGTTTAGCTGGGTGTTATTATATCCTTGTGAGCATACAGTATATGTAAGTGGCACAAGAACACGGGAATTATAAAGTGTTCAAAGGGGGAAATTCACCTCAAAATTAGAAGTACATGTTTTTCCACTTTCCTGTGGTGCTGTTTATCAGTCTAGATTTTTGGTGTGAGTTGCAGAATGTAGGAGAAATCAGCAGTAGAGATGTCTGCCTTCCTTTAAATATGATGGAACTAGATGACACTCAGTTTGTGGTGCTCATTTAAAAACTACATTTAAAGAACTCAGCAGCAATGTGCCTTTCCAGAAATCATGACCATGTTACTCAAGATAATCCACAGACCTTGTTGTGGACATTTTAAAGTAGGAGCTATTGTCTTTCTACGCAATTAATACACCAACCACATCACCGTGCATCTAGCACCACTGAGATAGCTAACGTAACAGCTCAGCCGAATATTTAAGAATATTTACATCTAGCACTCTCACGAATATTAGCTTCTCGTCCATGAGTAGATGCACGCTTCCTTCTGCACGGGGATGAGGTTGGCATGTAGCTCTGTAGAAAAGAAAACAGTTCCTACATGAAACTGCTCACAGCAAGGTCTGTGGATTATCTTGAGGATAGAGACATTGCTGATGAGATGTTTTGCACTACAAACCGAGTGCCATCTAGTTCCATTCTATTGGAGAGAAGGCGGACGTCTAGTGCGCGTGCGTCAAGGTCATGGCATGATGGCGAGCCAAGACGAGAGTCCTAAGTCGAGTGTTTTTTTCAGGGGGGAAGGAACTAAAAAGTTACTTTTCTCAGTAACGCATTACTTTTTGGTTTAAGTAACTGAGTTACTTTTTAATGAAGTAACTAGTAACGGTAACTAGTTACTATTTTTCAGTCACTAGCACAACACTGCCAACAGGATGGAACAATGTCTATGTTACAGCTCAGAGTCAGACTGATTCCAATACTTAATAGGATAACCAGTCATTTCTATGACTGTACTTCAGACTCTCTCCTTCGCAAAGTGAAGTCATACATCTTTGGGATAAGTGCTTCAATTTCAGTCAAGCTGAAACACGTTTAGGTCATGCATCTTTGCCCCATTTCTTACCTCCTTGATCAAACTCTTGCCTTGCTGTCCTACCTTACTTAAGTCTCAGCATCCACCTCCATTTTCTTGGCACACTTTGGGCCCCTTAGTACCAACTTGCTGACCATCTTCTGATGGCTACTTCCAGCAGGATAACGCACCATGTCACAAAGCTCACATCATCTCAACTGTGACATTTTAATTATGATGTACAGAAAGCAGAATCAGGCAGTTTAGATAGGTTTCAGGACAGCATGCTGATACTGTGACGAGCACTGCAGCACAGACGAGACACTAAAAACTCACCAGTGGATAAACTGTTGAGCAACAGTCCTCCTTTGTGCTGATTGTGTTTGTTTTTGTGGCAAAGAGAGAGAGTGTGTGTGTGTGTGTGATTGCAGAGTGTTAGCTAACCGTTGTTTGTTGACAACTGATCTGACACTTGTCCTCATGCACACACACACACACACACACACACACACTTGGAGGAAGCTTTAACACAGACAGCTGTTTGACAATGGCACCCATGGGGTACAGCTCCAGGTAGCTGTAGCTGTCAGTGAGTCACTATGACAGCTGTAAAGTGCAATCCAGAGAGCCTATGCAGCACACACGGAGGACTATCTTGCCCTGAGCTGAGGGTCCATGGCAGCACTATCTCACAGGCGTCATACAGAATTTGTCTCTGTTGCCAGGATTGGCAGACTGAAACTGCAACAGGTCTCTAACTTGTACAGCCAAATACTAAGCTGTCCATTCCAATATACAGTGCGTGATATAAAACATACTCAGAACTAAAGGTGGAGGAAATGCCTGGCTCCCATTATTTATATCGTATCGTGGCTTTTTCATTAGTCCATGACTTTTTCCATGCAATCATTTTCTGACTTTACAATTTGAGTGAGATTGCTCAGGTACAGTGAAAAAGAGAACTATAAAAGGACAAGTCATGACATCAGTAACAGCATTTAAATTTTGTGTAACAGTTTCTATCAAGACCACGTCTATAATGTGTTATGAGGGTATTTATAGTGAATGATAATGCAGTTATAATGCTGTATGACTGCACTCATAAACAAACACAGTGCTTCCTGATGCACTTTATCAGCAGTCATAAAACATTTTAGAGGTGACTTACAATAAATTATCGGTGTCCTTGACTAGTTAATAACAAAGGTTGACTGACGGGCTTATGATGAATAATGAATACCCATACTCACCCCAATAATCAACTGTAGTAAGGGCTGGTGTAAATGCCTTATAATTCACTATGAATGGCCTTATAGTGCATTAGATGTGGCTACCACAGAAAGTGTTACCAAATTTTGTATTGGAGCCAGTCTTTGTTGCCACTATTAAAGTTAATGGCTCAGTAAGTCAAACTATAACCCATCATATCTTTGCTGATTCACCATTGACTGAAAAATGCTTCCACTAGATAAAAAACACACATGAGGTGATGTTGACACTTTTTATTAAATATGCGCATTGGTTTTCCTCATTATTGGTCTCCAAACAGATCATGACTCTGTCTTAAGCCCCTGTTTGCTCCAAGCTACGTTATGATACATGAGCAGGTCCAACTTGTTATTGCTGACGACACTTCAGTTATAACCAGATGAGTTTATTAATGCCTCTGATTATTATGTATCATCTATTGTGTTATTATATTCCGGCTGGATTTAAGAGTAAATATCCACCAGACTAGGACTTGAACTTGAACTTATAGTACAATGCTTTGTATTTTACCTCAGTGATTTACATTTGTACTTATGTTAGTTGTCTAACGTTAGCCTGTATTATTAGCACACACACATACATAACAGTGATAAAGCTAGACAACACTTGCTATCACTCACTAACACTGCAGCTCCCTGTCTGTTTCTCCATCAGGATTATTTCTTGTAATGTTATGGTTTTATCTCCGAATTAATTAAAGTATCTGCTTGCTAATGTTGGATAAACTAAGTTCAAATGCTAACTTAGTTTACTGATGAATAAAGCAACAACCAGTACTTATACAGGTCCAGATTTTTAATAATGTGGTCATTAAAGCCACCTCCTTATTATATTAGGAAACATAATAGAGCTGGCTAAAGTTAGCCCTCCTGAATATTATTAAATACCCTTGACAGTTTGAAGGTCGGTTAGTTTTTGATAATCAAATATATGTAGCCTACAATACCACCTGCTCACTACAGGTAGTGTTAGCTATCTTGTACCCAATAGGGGTTTGAGATTTGAGATCGAACGCTGTTACTGACGTCATGACCTTCCTTCTTTTATAGTTTCCTTTACAGAGACTCTAAAATATGTTATTTGTACATGCCCTCCAAAAAGACACAGAAGAGTTGTCTGAAGTGATGGCTTTATTGGCCAGCTCAGACACCAGAGGAAGATGCTATGTATATGAGCTAACTTTGTCATCAGGAGGTAGAGGAGATAATGGATGACACCTGCCAAGCTGCAGACCACTGTTTGAGACCAACAAACAGCAATACAGGTTGGGATAGAGCAAGTCATTTTCTGTGCTTTTTAGGCACCAAACATGGGTGTTTCGTGGCAACACATCACTGTGTTTGTAGATGTTTTAAGGCATGAAAAGCAGTTGTTTTTACTAAGACATCACTGTATTATCTGCCAAGACAATGTTCCTAAAAGAGGCATTGCTGCTTTTTCAGCTAGCATTGTGCTCCCCAAATTAGGTATTGATCTTTTCCTAACCACAGTATTGTTAAAATCTAAAAGTTCCATAATGTCTGCTTCATAATAACATGCAAATGTAATGTATCTGGGTTTGCAGAAATGTACATTGCCAACATTAGTTCTGGCGATTGAGCTGTATTGGCAGCCCGCTGTCTGGTTCCAATATTAGTCAGACAACTTTATTTATATCACACTTTATGCACAACACAGTTAATAAAAAGTGCTTTACACATTTGTCCATGCCCTCCAGAAAGACACATGGAATCATTTTGCTAAAGGGCTTTTTCACATGAACATAAACATATCTATTTTCGGTGCACTTGCTGAAACTGACGATGTTGTTCTTCCTCGACAGTCTTCATTTTTGGCAGCTGAAGACACGATATTTTTAAATTTGTGGAAATGAAGGCTGCATTTCTCGGCTGCTTTTAGTGAAACTTATCAAGCATTTGTGATGTACTTAATCTTGAGCTGCAGTCACTGAACATGGCAGCTGCTGAAATGTGACTTGTCTTTGAAGTTTTGTCTCTGCAGAGCAACATAATACTGAATTTATACCATACTCACCTCTGCAGCAGCTTTTACAATTCTTTTATAGATTCCAGGGCCCTGCAATAATGAAAAGCATTAAGCCAGCAGAGAAAATTAATGGATGAGAAAAGGAATGGCAGCAGTTTCCTTCACGTGTGTTTTAACTTTCACGTTCCACGTTTTTATTGCGAGTTTGTTGAGCTCCACTTTGGCTTCATTCTTCAACTCGCGGAAGTGAAGAATAAAGTCTTGACGGATAAAATGTTTCTCTGTTGCAAGTTACAAGCAGTAGTCTGAGGAAGATTAGAGTCCTCATTTGGTTTCACCTCACATTCCATTAAGCAACCTTTTGTTTAATTACTCATGGTGGATAAATGTTTGCAGGGGGAATTGCACACTGCTTTTTCCTTCCCCGCTAATGAACGTATGGATGAAATGACGGGCCAAGCCTGTCAGTGGCTGTAGTGCAGTGCTGTAGATTTCACTGATGCAGCTTTGTGTTGTTCAGTTTAGCCCATTTATCCCTGACAACAACATAAGCAGCAGCGATGTACTACCTCCATGGATGATAACTTTCCCCATTTCCTCGGCCCTCCCCGCCTCAGTCTCTGTCAGTGTAAACTATCTTGTTAAGGTCCTCCGCTGCTGTCGTTTGTGATGTGTGTAAGTGTATGTGCTGCTATTGTTGACACAGCAGTATGTGTAGGTCAGCGGTGTCAAAGCTAGTAGGGGACGAATAGGGGACAAGCACACGCATACACACAAATTAGTACCATTATCCTGACCTCACGCAAGCCATTTCTCTGACAAAGCAAGGAGGTGAGATGGGAGGAGGAGCGGTGAGAAGACGACGGACGGATCGATGATGAGCGGAGAGGAGATAAAATGAGAGTACTGGGAAGTAGGGGAAGTCAAAAGGATACAAGACTTTAGATGAACTGGAGCAAAGTAAAGGATAAGTGAGGAGGAAAAGGAAGTAAAGGGAAGGTGGAAAGAGAGAGAAGAGGAAAAGATAGAGATCCTTGAGGAGATGTTGAGAGGAGAGTTGCTGATGAATGAAAAAGCAAACACACGTGTCGCAAGACAGTATCCCACCAGCTTAACACCTAGATCCCTGACCAGAAACAATTGACCGCTTGCTAAGACAGCGTTAGCGGGTAGCTAAACCAGTTAAGGGTAATATCAGAGGAGCTACAGGGAGCTTGAGTGAAAGAGACAAGAGCTCCCCAGAAAGCCTCATTCTGGAAATCAACATTTCATATGTGAATTCATATAATTTCCGTATGTTAAGGTTCCTGAAATAAATTCAAGGCCAATAGTAAAGCACTTGTCAACATGTGTGTTCCAGGCTAAATGTTCTAAGTATTTAGCAGGTACTTGTTTGTCATGCTGTCACTATTAGTGTCGGACATCATGACGGAAAGGATCGTTAAGAGAAATAAAACATTTTTCTTTACCTTGCACTCCATCTGGTCTATTTGTTACTGTGTGTAACCCAGTCTCGCTCAAGGAGAAGCTTTGTGGATCTGAAATCCCACAGACTATTTCACATTGTTGCAAACAACTTCAGTATTCAGCCATGACATTGAAAATCTTTTAGATAACACTAAGCTACACGCTCTGTACTCCAACACAAGAACAACTCTTTCCAGCATCTTTTATTTTATTTATTTAACTTTCATTCATCCAGAAAAACCTCTTGACATTGAAAACAACTTTTTCAAGAGTGTCCTGGCCAAGACAGACAACATCGAACAAAAATGCAGAATATAAATGCAAAGCTCAAAAAACAAGCCATATTAAACACAAAATAAGATTATGACAAAGAAAAGCCAAAAAGTATGTTAATGTATACTTGAAGTGAACTATAAAAAGGCAAAAAGGGCAACTTTACATGAGTACAAACACCATGACACTGATTTATAGAAGATTGTTTACAAAAATCCTGAAAAAGTGCTTTGAAACGGCTGAGAGGAACCAAAGAGTGCAACTTGAAGCCCCTCTGCAGAAGAATCAACACATAAGGAGCTGCATCCATAAATGCTTGCATGCCATAATCTGTACATACCCTCGGTAAAGACAATAAAAACGTGTTTTGTGAATGGAGAGCATAGCCATATTCAATTTCTTTGGCCAAGAATAGCTTTGAGAATGCCAATGAAAAGGTCTGTGCAGTTGTAAAGAGAGCCAGCCAACCCGAGCAAGCAGGATCTTCTCTCTTTTCTTCCTGCAACAAATTGCCTCTACCAAGATCTCAAAGAGATGTCTTCTTCTGAAAATCTCATGAGAGGCAACGTGCAGAAAGAAAACGGTGGTAATGTAAGAGCTGGAGAGTGCCAGGAGGAGTTTTTCTGTGTTGGAGTACAGAAAGTGTATCTTAGTATCCAAAAGCTTCCAAAGAGGCAAAGTCTCTTGCAGACGCTCAAGCAGCACGACTGTCAAAAATATTTGTGGCAGCTTTGGTCGCTCCAGTCACTCATCACGTGAATCATTGAACGTTTGATTGTGCTTGTCAATCTAAAGGAGCCTCAAAGCAAACTACTGGTTTGAAAGCAGCTTAGTTGCTGCTTGCTGTTGTCCAGTCAAAAAGCTCATAGTTGGCCCACACAAAGTTATGTTTGGTCAATGAAAACAGAAAGTCATCCCATTCAAACCGAGCAAGGAAGACTTGCCTGCTACGTCGCAACATTAGCCTGCAATTGTCTCCTCTATTACTAACATTACACACTTTAAAACTCACCAGACCAACCAACCACCTCCGTGACACGGTCCCAAGCGTCAGTCTCTTTATTTTTGTCTCTGTAACCGCACAGCGCCACATTATAAAGGACTGAGTGGGCACGAACACAAGTAATCAACTTCTCGATATCCATTGTCGGAACAAGTGTGCTGTAGGAACCTTTGTTCTCTGGGACCTGCTTCAACGAAACACGTCAGCATTCCAACTGGTTGCCGCCGAACTGCGTCAGAGCTCATTACCATAAAGTTAAACGAGTGTTAACTCCCCTCCGGAGCCGCTCCGGTCACTTTGGTCACCCAAGCTGCCCAAGTCGCCGGGCTCTCATTGAAAATGAATGACTTCCGCCCCTTTGGAAGCTCTGGTTGCTTTTGATGTGGACGTACAGCTACAGTACCAATCAGCCTGTCAGTGCCAAAAGCAAGCACTTTTAGGGGACACACATTTACAGTGCACAAATGCCCTGACTGGTTACATTGCAGTCTGTTTCACAGCTGCTGGCTGCAGTGCTCTTTCCTAATACTGGACCAGTTCTATAAATAGTTGTCTCCATTATTCACTTACACACAAAAACTTGGGACAAAAGGGTCCAGGTTGAAAAACACCAAAGTTTCCGTTTAAAAGACTTAGCGAGCTAGCTACAGCTGATTCAAATCTGAAATCGTTTTTTTCTACAGCATTCATGCTATAAGAGACCAGAAAGCTTGACAGGCATAACAACAGTAGCTAAGAGGGGCCGGCAAGGCTTAAGGAATGGTCAATTCACACACACTTGAACACACATGGGACACACACACACACACACACACACACACACATACACCCCAACACACATTTGTGGATTAATGGCCTGTGCTGTACTGCAACTATATAATTCAAATCGAATACATACTCTTGTCCTGTTTCTCCTCCATACTAGACATACACACACTTTCTGTCATACTTGTTTCATATCATTGTTCTCTCTCTCTCTCACACACACACACACACACACACACACACACAGATCATCTCACAGACACACCCAGGGGACTTGGGCGGTAATTGTGGAGATTCCTTTAGTGATGTCGTCAGTAATTGAATTTGACAAAGAGGAAGACAAAAACGCTCTGAAGTGATGGAGGAGGGTGTGTGTGTGTGTGTGTGTGTGTGTGTGTGTGTGTGTGTGTGTGTGTGTGTGTGTGTGTGTATCTGAACGCATGTTTGAGGGTGTGTGTTTCTGCATGTGTTAGGACAGATACAAAGCAGATTAAGAATTGATCTGTGTGCCGTTTAATGAACCAGACGCAGAGTTTGACACGCGCCTACGTGACCCCACATGCATGCACACATACATGCACACACACACACACACACACACACACAACCACACACATCTCTGTCCTTGAAAGGGCGTGCTGTGTTTGTACTTACACTGTGTCTTAGTCAGGACATTTAATGGTAAATTCAGAGAAGTGGTTGCCATTTCACATTCACATTCTCTGTCCTGGTTAACACTCCTGCTAAGATTAAATTACAGTGTAATTAGCAGGTCGTCCTCCTCAGGGATGCCTCAGTGCTTCAATGTAAAATTGATTAACACACACTAACTGTTCAAATTAACGATTTACCTGCAACCTCTCTCCTCCTTCTGTCACACTGTGGGTTAGGGTTTGTTATTTTGTGGCTGCAGTTGGTTTAAAGTTTCGGACTGAATGAAGTGTTACAGTTTTTGTGAATATGTGGGACTGTGGTTAAGGGAAGTGCTTTATCATAGTTTGAGGTAAGCGGACATCAATCAATTGGATGCAGGTTTCTGAAGGTCATGGAGCTATTCTTGTCGGTGGAGGTGGTAGAGCACATCACATTTAAAAGACAGAGGACAATTTTTAAAGGAGAGCCTACTTGCTGTCACTGCACTTGAATATAAAAGAGGAGGAAAACAGGAGGTGTGGAGGAGGTGAGGGAGGGAGGCAGGTGAGACCAGACAGAGAAGCCTGAGTCCTGATGGCCACCAGGGGGCAGAGAGGCCGAATCGATCCATTGATCAGTGAGCTTGTGTCTGCATGTTCTTCTACATCTGTGTTTGTGTACTTGGATTTATTACACTATGAGGACAGGTTGCATTGTGTGGACTCCTCATCTTACAGAGCTGACCTTTATTTATTTTTTTAAACAGTAATACATCAATGCATATTGCATATCACAAAAGTAAAAGGTATAAAAGTACTCTGAATTCCTATTTTAAATGTTTCTATTACACACCTAATATTCCTCATTATCCACAAACACTGGAGTCTCCTGAATAATTCAACAATTCTATATGGTTATATTATGGCCACCTGTATGAGAAATCATGTTTGTCTCCCTTTAGTTTGACATGATAGACAGCTCTAAATATCACAATACCCATGAGGCTTGACAGCCATTGTTGTAGAGCGGAATCCAGTCAGAGGTGTGAATCAAAGAGGTAGCCAATTCAAGTGCTTTGCCGTTGCACTTGTGAACAAAGGGAAGTGCCACAAGTGCCAAATACATCCAAAATAATCTAAAGATAAAGTATAATCTTTCACTCAGGCCACACTGTCTGTGTGAGCAGTGTTTGTTGCCCTTGTTTTCCTTTTTGTTTTGTTTTTATTGTTAGCTTTGTTTGTTAGTTTGCTTGTTGTTGTTTTTTGTCACGTTAGTCATTTAGAGCAGCCACACTGCCTACATAAGCAGTGCAGCCTAATTTTAAAGGCTTACAAAAGCAAAAGAAATATTTCTTTTTAACTCTTCACTCTTTTCAAATTTGAAGCCTCTTTATGTTTCTGCACACAGAATTCCTTTATTTGTTAACACAAGATTTTAATTGATGGCCATTATCAAAGGCAAATTAAATGTAGAAAGATAAGCAGCAACACTGTCTATGTGGACACCACACAATTGTGAGCCACAGAAGTTAAACAAGGTAGCCGCTACACTTTGCTCATGCAGGCAATTTGATCCAGAAGTTTATTAACTTCCACTGACAGAATTTTAAGCTCTGTGAATGTTTTTTTTTTTTTTTGTTTGTTTGTTTTTTTTTTTTTAACTGAATGCACCTGGGGACTTTACTTTACTTGTCAACATGGGTTTTTATGTACATAGTCTTGTAATTTCAACTTTTTTTTTTAAGACATTTTAAAACCCATTTGGTAATATTTTGTACCAATTTAAAAATAATTTCATGCCCATACAAGCTTTAAAATGCTCCAGCTGTGAGTCTAGTAAGAAAATGTATGAAACTTCTATTTTTCGTAATTCTTCCCACTTCACAGCTACTTCCCACAAGGTCAGACTTTCATTTAATGCTTTTTGGTCAAGGTTAATATAATTTTTAGGTTTGAAATGTTGCAATTATAAGGTTAGTGTAAGCCTCCTGTGAATCAATGTATGTCTCTACAATGTCCCCATAAGTGACAAAATGTGTGTTTGTGCAGGTGTACAGTGTAAAAGACTGATAACAGTGCCACACAGTGTTGTGACATAAGGAAAGAAAAAGGACATTACAAGCTGAGATAGTAAGTACCTTGTGTTCCTTTAATTTGACATGCCGCATTAAAGAAAGTGCAAAGCAATTGCAAACCATTTCAGAAAATGTATCAGGTTGTCATCAATGCTGATAAGGCTCCTATTTTCTTTTCTTTTTTAATTAGATGCACTTAAACGAATCATTAGTGTCTTAGTCAGCACAGGTGAACTTTCTCTTAAGTTCATTTCCTGGTACTGCCAAGTGTTGCTTGCACTATGACACGCTATTCATAACATCAAGATGAGTCTTAAGGCCACTTAAAGCCTCAGGAGTAAGTGCAACTGATGGTTAATGGACATGCACTTGTACAGTATAGTGCCTTTCTAGTCTTCCGGCCACTCAAAGCACTTTTACACCACAAGTCACATTAACCCTTTCACACACTGGGGGCCAAGGCTACCATACGAGGTGTCACCTGCTACTCCACGTTCACATGCAGTCACACATTGATGGAACAGCCATCGGGAGCAATTTGGGGTTGGATATCTTGCCCATGGGTACTTCGACATGCGGACAGGAGGAGCCGGGGATTGAATCACAAATCTTCCGATTAGTAGACGACCCGCTGTACCTCCTGAGCTACATCGCCCCTGATCAAATTCCGTCTCTGTCATGTTGCTCAAATACATTGCTCATGTTTTTCAGTCTCTTTCTCTTACTTCAGCATTTTGTGTGTCACAGTGACAGACCTGACTATAAAAGTTATATTGTGCCTGTTGGATGGTATGGACAATGTTCTGTCCTCTCGCAGTGAATCTGAATTCTGGCTATTATGTATCCCATTGTGTACTAACTCTTGGTCGCTGTGGGAGCTGTAACTATGTACATGCATCAAAGTCACAAGGACAATTTCCTGTACATTTACTGCACTTGGCAAATAAACTGGTTCTTAGTGCTTTGCGTTAAAGGTTTGGCTGCTTCCCGGTTGTTGATTAAAGCAGATAACATAAATTTGAAAATTAATCATATCTTAAGTGTTTAGTTTGCTTAGTGTACATACATTTAGTTTGGAGGTACACACTTGCCCAATCAGTAGGCATCCTCTTTTGGCAAAAACAAAATATTTATTTTTTAAGAAGCCATCTATTTACCATCTATTAATCTTATAAATGGGTATAAATAAATGATAATTGCAGTTGCCCGGGGTTATTTATTTTCTTGAACTTTTATTGATTTCCCCAACAAATAGGAAAAGAAAACAGCATGTTTGACTTGCAAACCAACACAAATATCTACACAAGGTGAGGAAAGAATCCAAGCCATGCTTGTGTGCTGTCTTTGTTGATGTCCTGCTATATGTCTGTATAGTTGTGCTTTGTGCTGTGCTACCGTCTTTTTAACCAATCCTTTTTTCTTTCACAGCCCTCTCTCCCCTCCCCCTCAAGAAGCTTGTGCCTCTTGTCAGGCCATCATTGTAAATAAGAACTCATTCTTAATGATTCTGCCTGGTTAAATAAAAATAAATAAATAAATAATAAAATAAAACTAAAAAAAGTAAGTCATAATAGAGTGATTATGTGTAGCTTAATGAGATGAGGGTTTAGAGGATAAACTGAACAAAACAGGTCAAGCCATCTCCAAAACAGTAATAAAAAAGGAAACATGGACCATTCATGTTGTTGTCCTTAACTGGACACCATTCTCTAGCATGGTGTCCATTTTAGGACATCCGCAGGTGTCAGAGTTTGGTGTCTGACCTTAGATGAAAATGTATCAGGTCTCAGGAAATCCTCTGTTAGACTTCAGATGAAATGAAAAAAAAGGTCTCAGACAGAACGGCCTCAGAAAAAACAGCCTCAGAAGAAACGGCCTCAGAAAAAAAAGGCCTCAGATGAAACGGCCTCAGACAAAAGACCTTAGGAAAAAAAAGGTCTCAGATGAACAGCCTCAAACAAAAAAAGGTCTCAGAAAAACAGCCTCAGAAAAAAAGGTCTCAGATGGAACTTCCTAAAAAAAAAAAACAGTCTCATAAAAACCGGCTTATTTATTTATTGATCTGTTAGCAGGGAATAGTTGCGACCTCAACAATTCTGGCAGGCGCCAGACAGTGAATTTTAGGCATCCTTTATCTTTTCTCTTTGTTACTTCTGCCACAGTCAAGATATATTAATTCATGATTAGATTTGTAAATGCAGATTATGATAAATTTTACGAAGAGAGCTAGCTTTATTTTATGTTTTTAAAAAGTCTGTAGCAGACATTTCCAGCATCATAATGTTACCAATATTTTCTCGTCCTTAATTGATTACCATTAAGTTCAAACTATGAATCCGTCAAAGCATCAAGCAAAGACTTTTGCCACCTTAACTTAAGTTCACGTTCCGCTGTGTTTCCCCCTGATGCTGCAGAGCGCTATTAAACTATAACGACAACTGGCCGCGTATCATGCCAACGTTAAAAGACAGCTTTTTTCATCAGTGTCTGACACCACAAGTCACTGCTCAAGAGCCAGATTTCAACAACTTCGGAGTGAGACCAGGCTGTTGATGCAGCTCCCTCAATGGAGATCATCTCCAACAATGTTTAACGCCACAGTCCTTCCAATTTGTTGCTATCAGTCTTTAAGGTGTCATGCATCCGGTTGTTAAAATGTGTTTGTTGTGTTTGGACCAGTTTCTTTAAACGGTGTAGTTTAAAAATCACAATGCTGGATCACCTTTTTTCCTCTAATTCAGTAGTCCTGTGTAATTCTGCCGGTAGTGCAAAGCACCAGGGTGAGCAAAACAAAACAATATGCAATCACGGCATTGTGAGTTAATTTGGATAAAAGTGTCAGCTAAGTGATGCGTTTAATTGGTTTTTATAAATCAACTAATCAAGTGAATCAACTTTTCCTTTATTAACCTATAAACCTTCTCAGCAGTCTGTCGCACCCAAACAGCCGCTGATTGCTGCAGCACTCACAGCACAATCATGGAATTTAAACAATACAATGTAAATATAATGAATCTTGTGGGGTTGTATTGATTTAAAATCTAAGTTGTCACCAGCTTTCTTTTTTCAGTAAGGCACTAGAAACGGTCGAAATACTGATCTGGAACAAGACACAGAATCACTATCAGCTTTTTGGGTGCTGCCCTTCATTTGAATGTGGCCTCTGACCTCCCTCTGCATGAGGAACATAAAAAGAGAATTTCCTGACAGCATTTTTTTGCTCGAAGGGTTTCAGTCCTGAATGCTATACATCTATTTTCCCTGATGGGCAGTAAAATGCATGGTGGCGAGGAGATGAAACACAGTATGTCGTCATTTGAAAACGTCTTTAAAAGGTAGCATAATACAAGCCATAAATTAAGTTGAGGGTTTGAGTTTCACTTTAATGAATGGATTGATGAGGAGGAAATTTTGGGGGGGATTTAGAAGAGAAAATTGACAAAAAGAGGACAGGTTGGAAGAGGGGAGAAACTGGGAGAGGATTCTGTCCAGGTGCCTTGGGTCATTTGAGAGCCTAGAAAGGAAATGAAAGGTAAAGTGGATTAAAGGCAGAGGTCACACACACACACACACACACACACACACACACACACACACACACACACACACACACACACACATCTAAACTCACACATTTTCCATTTACCAGTAACAGGCTTAGGAAATAGCCAGCGATTTAAAGTGCACGACATCAGACCAGACCATTAGCAACACCCAAAGACATATATATGTGGGAGCTGTGACCTTGAGGAGGTCTAAAACTGTTTTTTGAGGGTCCAGTGGTTTGGTTCTTATGGGAAAGAAAGAGATTTTGTTGTTAAATCAGCAGAGCCCTGAATGTTCCCCGGCGCATCCCCATAAAATGTTCAACAGATTGCTCATGACAAGGACTTCCAGGAAGTGAAATGGAAAAAAAAAACCTTCACTCAGAGCTTCATAAAAAATGAAATGCTTCAGTGTCACTACAGTGTACAGTAATAGTGCGGATATCTCTTGCATCCATCTTGCATCAGAACTGATTTTACATTAGAATTCCACCAAATTATTTAGAGCTCAGTGATATATCTGCAGACATTGTTAAAAGTACAGTGTGTATTTATAGGGATATATTTATTTAAAGTATGTTTTCTGTAGGGAATAATAACCTGAATATGACTATTGTTGTGTTTCTGTTACCTTAGAATGAGCCATTTATATCTACATAGAGAGCAGGTCCTTGTCCACAGAGATTGCCACGTTGCACCACCTTTATACAATAGCCCAGAACTGACAAACCAATCACCGGCTCTAGACGGGGTAATTCATGTTTTCATGTTTTCATGTTGGTCATGAGCCCTGGGTAGTGACCAAAAGATTATGATTATGGACACAAGCAGCCGAGATGAGCTCAGAGTAGAGCCGCTGCTCCTTTGCGTCGAAAGGGGTCAGTTGAGGCCCAGGGGCAGACCCAGAACACACTTGAGGGTTTACATACCTCATCTAGCCTGGGAAAACCTTGGGGGAGGAGTGGGAGGAGCTGGAGGGCGTTGCTGGGGAGAGGGGCATCTGGAGTGCTTTGCTTGGCCTGCTGCCCCTGCGACCTGGCCCCGTATAAGGGGATGAAAATGGATGGGCGGATGGACATTGGCTACTGTAGTTAGTAGCCCCTCCACGATGAGCAGTGTCCGAAACAAAAATAGATTTTTTTTTTAAGTTGCTTTATTCAGTGTTTTTACTAGTTAAAATCACAGAGTCCACTTGTTTTAGAGAGGAAGAGACCTTTGTGTATAATTCAGCTCCCAGTTAAAATCCCCAGAGCATCTGGATCTCAAGTTATCAGAGAAAACAAGGTTAGCACATGTCAGCTGGTGCTAGGCAAGGCACCTGTCCCTGACAAGCCGAACAGTGTTGGAGAAACACTGATCCGTGACATAAAACAGCTTTATTTGGTGTTTTTACAAGCAGAAATCATGAGATTCTGTTTGTGAGAGGAGACCTCTTCAGATAATTCGATAATTTTGTGTGCATTTTGGTTTTACCTGCCACCAAAAAGGCTGTAGAGCCAACTGGCAGGCCACTTTTGAGTTCAGTTGTTTGACATTTCATTAAATGTTACCAATTTCACCCCCCACTGTCTGTGCTGCCAACTCTGTAACCTTAAATAGTCCACTACATCTGAACCAGTGCTGCCAATGTATTTTCCTGCTCGTCTGATAGAGTGCTTATATGCCCAAAACAAAGGTTATCATCCAATTGGCAGTATGCTCTTGTGCAATACAGGAAATGAGCAAATCAGCAGGGGAAAACTGCACAGAGCCACCATATAGATATGTAATATAGTCACATCTAGCTCAGTGAATTAAGGGTTAATTTTGACCAGACAGTGGAAAGACTAACTAAGACTGTCTCCGTCAGTTTTATTTTGTTTTTGCCGGTTTAAATGAAGCGTGTTTTAAGAGTTAACAAGGCAATTAAGTGCGTTTTACTTCTGTGAAAGAGAGAACCTTGAATTCAGAAGGTGTGCGGTTGTATATCTCTGTTTAATAGGGAAAAGAGGTGTCAGAATATTTCCTGTCTTGACCTAGTGTGAGTTCATTTTGTTTATTTATTAGCGTTAAAAGGATGAGAGAGCTTGCACCAGTTGGCTTGGAGGTGAAATGCTGCCCCTCATTAGTTTGGAGCACTGCACCATTAACTAACTGAAAACAGTTAAAGAAGTTACTCCATGTGTGATAATGACCAAGACGGAGCCAAAGTGAACGTGAGACGAGTGAACCGGAGACAGGAAGTGAGGGAGGAAAGGTGAAAAACGGTGAAATTTTAACGGGGAAGGGAAGAAATAAGGGTGTGTGTGTGTGTGTGTGTGTGTGTGTGTGTGTGTGTGTGTGTGTGTGTGTGTGTGTGTGTGTGTGTGTGTGTGTGTGTGTGTGTGTGTGTGTGTGTGTGCGCGCAGCAGAGGGTGAATTATGGCTGAGGTGTTACGCTCTGCCCTGTGTCACACTCGCCTCACCTCCATAAAATACACTGACCTCAATCAATAACTAATTAGCTGCTAATTACCATGCTAAAATACACAGCTGCAAATTGCATAAACACACAAACATCCGCCTATTGATAACTTAAGTAGGGTGGCGCCATGTGTTACGCCTTCAGACACAAGCACACATACTAGCAAAACTGTAATTCAAGGCTATTAACTGATGAAGGTCAAAAGGTCAAGAACACAGATTGGCCGCTGTTAAGCAAGGAAGGACATTCAGAAAAGATCTTAACCTGATCCTATACTGATCTTCAGCTACTCCCCGAATTCTCACCTCATATCGTTCAACCGTCTCCTCTGACTTTTCCTTTTTTCCAGGTGGAAAAAACAGGGTACATTTTATGATTTTAACTTATTTTTTTGCAAATGTATTTTCTTAAATTGATAATATAGATATATGTTTATTATGACTGGATAAATGAGAATTTTACTGCATGAGTTGTGTGAGAGTTTTGATATAGTTTTGCCGTTGTTCAATGCATCAGTTTTTGGATTTTCCATTAATTGGTTGCATGCCAGAGACACAACATTTTCTTCATGAAATGCATATAAGACAGGGTGGGTAATTGTTAAATGGTCATTTGGGCGGTGAAGTATTTCTTCAACATGATTGGGCTGATGACCACTTACCATGGTGTTTTATTCCACGTTAATGATGATATAGAAATCCACCCGTCTGTCCTCAGAATCAGCATCTGTCAGTGCTATTATGTCTTTACCTCCACAGGTAAATAGTGAGTTAGTTGCTACTCTTTGTACACTGGTAAACACTGACAGTCCATTTCAACGAAAGGAAAAAAAAATCACTGAATGGACTGTTTTCTGTTCTTTCTTCTTCTTTTATTTACAGGATAAAAGCTGCCAGGCAGCATAAAAGCCATTGTAAATTCTGCACATATACGCTCAGGGATGTACAGATAACATGCAGCCTCACTCTCACTCTTGGACTCAGTGTCCTCCTTTTTTTCCACAGAGGCTGGTTTTTAGTTGGTTTTGGATTATTTAAAGTGAAGAAATATGCCACTTCCCTCAAAACTTTTAGCTGAGGTGGAGGTCACCTCAGGATATTGGTGGAAAAACAGATCTGTGTTTATTCTTCAGATTTACCATATTTTTATACTTGAAGAGAATAATGCATCCACAAGCACCCAAACAACTGTTTATTTATTTATCTATATTTTAAAAAGGTGAAATTAAGTGTCCATTGTGTTTCACTCTGGCCAGTAGGGGGGGCTGCAGCTCCCACAGCTTCCCGATCTCCTGCTCCCCACTGGCCTCCCTTCATCTTTCCCTCTCTGTCTCACCCTGACATTTTGGCAGCTGTTGCCATGCCTCCATTTTGCGTTCCTCAGGGAGCCATGTTGCTTCCTGGCAGTGCATTAGCGCCCCGTCACTGGCGCACATGGACAGTTCAGACACCACAGACACGACTGCTGCTAGATGTCCTTCGTGTGTGTGTGTGTGTGTGTGTGTGTGTTCTGCCCTGTGCTTGACCTGTCTCTATAATGCAGTTATTTGTAAAGGTTAGCTCAGTGTTGTCTCTCCAAGATCTTAGTGGCAACTTGGTGACCGTGAACAGTGTGTGTCTGTGTTTTGTTGATATTCACGCACTCTTTTTTTTCCATGTAAGTTTTTAAGTTTGATCGTAGCTCAGCAGGACGTTGAGTGTGACAGCTGCATTCTTGTAGTATAGAAAAAGTTAACTGCACTTATGACAAATACAAAGTGTGCAACAATACATTTGCTGACACTATATATATATATAAAAAAAAAAGCCAGATACTGTGTCATAACTTGCTGTGACCTGTAAATTCACCACTTCTATGCAGAGGAGAGAAGAAAATGTTATCTCGGAGTCTAACGACGCAAATTGTGCCTGCATACTCTTATCATAATGGCACACCAGCAGATGGAGACTTAAAATACAATACTTTTCAATGTACTGTATGTAATCTTCATTCATAGTTTAAATTTAGAAAAAGCGTGTCTGTTAATTCTAATACTTCATTTTAAAGCCAACATCGGCCGATACCACTGATATTATTGTGCATCCCGAGTTAAAAGCGCAAACTCCGCAGTGAAATCTTGGGACCAAAACATCCCCAGAAGTACACTGCACAACACGCTGACTAGCAAAAAAATGGCAGCTGACTTGAAGCAGTGTCAACTGAGGGGTCTGAGAGTAGTAATACCTGGATTATTCATAAATTCTACTGACTTTCGTATAGTTTGTATTACGAAAGTGGCCAAAAATGAATCATCCCATCATTATGTTTTGTTTTAAATTATCCACAGAAGTGTTTTACTCTCCACAGCAAACGGACCAGGTGATTAAAACCGGTAAAACACTGAATGAAGCAGTTTCATGAAGGAGAATTGTGTCGTTCCGACGCTCTCTTCATGGAGGGACTACTAACTTTGGTGCCAACACAAAAATGCAAAAATGCAGATGGCCCTATCTAGAGTGAGTGTTTGGTTTGTCCTTTGTGGGCTACTGTAGAAATATGGCAGTGCAGACAAGGACCCACTCACGGCTCATTCCAAGGTAGTGAAAACACAATGATTCTTATTCTTAGGTGATTGTATGTAAAGAAAACTTACTTTATCATATTCCATTTCTGCCAATATGTATATGCTATACACTGGACCTTTAACAGTCCTTCGCTCTCAGGAAAGTTTAATGTCACTGAAAACAAGAATAAGATTTATGAATTCAAAATCTACAGGGGCCTGACATTTTGACCCTTACCTGTCCTGGCTGAAGTCACTCCAGCAGAAGACAGCCTGTACCAAACTCCTAACAACATTGTGTTAGCCCAGATCTGGCCCAAAGCCCAAAGCCAATATTTTAACATCAAGACACACTCTCTACTGTATGTACACACTTAGCTACACAGACATGGTGATACACTGTTCTCAGAGCAGTCTGCTGTTATAAGTGACCTGCCTATCTATCAGGATGAAGTGAGCCGACTGTGTGCTCTTATCAGTCATTAGTAAGCCAGCAGTGAACAATAACAAGTAACCTCTCCCCGTGTTAAAGCTTAAATGATCAAAACTGGTGCCCCACTAAGTTTCGATGTGGGTAAAACAAACACAACAGAACAAAAAGTGTCTGTGACAGAACAGAAGCTCGACAGCCTGAGAAACTGGCAACTATTCAAAGTTCAGCCCCAACTGGAGCCCACAGACTGCCCATGAACAGGCACCCAAACACAGCCGGAGCCGGTGGAACGCCACGCCTTATTCAGGGCCCATCGGAAAAATCCAAAGTTGTATATTTCTACATGTGTGTAATGTTATTTTACTTCACTTGGGGTAAAACTGGGAAAAAGCCTCAGGGTGCAGCTGCTTTTAGAGCGCTGTGACACTTTACATTTCCTGGAACATCACTTGATATATTTTCCAGCTGAATACACACGAAAAGAGAAAAAAACTTTTATAGATGTGCTCATATTTTATATCTCAAAGACACTGTGCATCTTCTGTTTCCCACCAACCCAGTGAAACCCCTGCACCTTTCTCCCATTGGCTCACACATGGGCAGATATTAGACAGTGGGCCCCTGGGCACAGATATACAAGGGGCCCCACCACCTCTCTTTGTGCTGGCTTTGCCTCTTTTTGTTGTTGTTGTTTTGCGTCTCTTTAGTTGTCAGCTTCTGCTTGTGGTTTTTGTGGTAGTTTGGTGTGTCCTTGTGATTATGTTGTGTTTCTCTGTGATTATTTTGTGTCTCTTGAAGGTCATTTGGGACATTTTGTGTCTTTTTTTGGTCATTTTGTTTATCTTTGTAGTTGTTTTGTGTCTCTTCGTCTTTGGTTTCTGTCTCTCTGTGGTATGTTTGTGTCCTTTAAAAGTCATTTTGTGTCTCTTTTAGGTCCATTTGTGTCTTTTTTGGTCATTTTGTGTCTCTTCAAAGTCATTTTTGTCTTTTTTTTTGGTATATTTGTGTCTTTTTTGGTCATTACATGTCTTTGTTGTTTTATGTTTCTTTATAGCCATTGTCTCTTAGTGGTACATTTGTGTCTTTTCTTTTGGTAATTTTTTGTCTGTTTAAGGTATATTTTTTTCTTTTTAGATGTTTTGTGTCTCTTTGTAGTTATTTGTGTCACTTTTAGGTATAACTGTGTCTTTTTTTGGTCATTTTGTGTCTCTCTGTAGTTCTCGACCATGTCTTTGTTGTTATTTTGTGTTTCTTTAAAGCTATTTTGCGTGTCTTTGAGTTACATTTGTGTCCTTTTTTTGGTCATTTTTTGTCTGTTTGAGGTCATTTTGTGCGTCTTAGGAGTATATTTCTGTCTTTTTTTCAGTCGTCTTGTGTCTCATTTAGGTATATTTGTGTCCTTTTGGTCATTGCGTGTCTCTTTGTTACTGTTTTATGTCTCGTCAAAGTCATTTTGTGTCTCTTTGTGGTTCCTTTGCATGTCTTTGTTGTTATTTTGTCTTATTTTAAAGCCATTGTGTCTCTTTAATGTATATTTGTGGAGGGTCTTTGTCAGTTGGCGTCTTTTCTAGCTCTTGGCTAGCTTTGTAGTTTCTTTGCATTTCTTTATAGTCTCTTCCTGGTTCATAAAAATTCATTTGAATGACACTGAAGGCCAGGGGGGCCCTGATACTTTAGGTTCATGGGCCCGTGCCCAGTAGGCCTGCTCAGTAATCCAGCCATGGGCCTACATGTTTGTTCTCATACATGCATTTATTCAAGAGCACACAAGAGTACAGTAAAGTGACAAAGGAGATGTACAAAGTAAACTTGACAGGTGAGAGAGAGGGAGATGATGAAAAACAGTGAAAGAGCCAAAAATAATGTGGCTTTTTGAAATAGATATAGAGCTGGAAAAAGGGAGAGACATGCTGAGAGAAAAAGACAGATTGTTTATATGCTGACGGAAAATGAGACCTGAGGCCACACATCATGAAACCCAAATTTGATATTTATTTCAAGATGCTACGCGTATGGTTCTTCATCAATAAAACATCAACTGCTCTTTCCAGAGAAGACGTATGCTTGTGCTCCTTCTTCCTCCTCTCCTCTCCTCGTTCAGTAAAGTCCATTGATACGTTGCTGGCCACTTACCCAGTTCAGTTTGAGGTTACAGGGAAAGCAGAGCAGCCCAGATGTCCTTTTTCCCCAGCCATGTCCTCCAGCTCCTCCTGGGGGATCCTGAGGCCACCTCATGCTGGTTGGGATGTATAATCTCTCCAGTGTGTTGTGGGTCTGCCCCGGGGTCTCCTCCCAGTCGGACGTGCCCAGAATAGCTCCACGGGGAGGCATCCAGGAGGCATCCTGATCAGACGCCTGAACAGTTTGATGCTCTTTCTAGTTCCTAAATTGCCTCCGTCTCCAGTCATTTCTTTCGCTGCCCTTATTTGTCATGTTTACCACGTCTCCTCGCACTCAGCCTATTTAAAAGTTGAGAAGTGAAAACACAAAGGAGAAAAGAAGGGGCGAGGGAGAGAGACTGTCTAAATCAACTGCAGTATTGCTGCATTTCCCTCTGCACTGTTCTCTTGTTAGCAGCCAGCGGTCGGCCTCCACTGCAGGGCTATTAACATTAGAAAGGCCAGGCTGTTGAACTGCTTTTACAGAGGTCGAGCGTCTGGCCTGCCCCGCATTACACCTCTGATGTTTACATCCATTTAAGCCTTACTCACTAAATGTTATGAAACAATGTAGTGTAAAATTAAGAGGGCAAAAATCAGGCATAGTACAAGCAGGTAATCACCAGTATGATTAGCACCGGAACAAGCTGCACAGACTCAGTCCACTACGTCCGTCCTGGATGAACTAAATGTCTGGAGTACAGCACACAACTGTGTGACCTTTCTGTCTCACATAATCAGGTTACCTTTCAAGCAACTGTGCATTCATGTTTTTTAATGGACATTTCATAAGTAAAATATAGTGGAGTGATTCAAGGAAAGTTTTATTATCTCCGCCAGGCATAACCAGGGAGGGGATCATGCGTTTGCTTGTGTGTGTGCGTGCATGAGTGTATCAGTCTCACGTTTATGACCGCATGTTTAAGGACCTCTTGTGGTTGCATTGATTCAGAATTGTTGCAAAGCCTGTCTTATTCACTGTTTTACACAGTCATTGGCTGTTGACTTGTCACTCTTCTTAGCTGGAAGGAGCTAAAAGTTTTCCAGAAATCAGCTGGTTTAAAAATCGCAAGCCTTCCCGTCTGCTACAGGCCACATCCTGGTCTTCGTCTTGGCTCAAACACTCACTCAATAAAAAAGTTTGGTCTCATTTTGAACCAGAGCATCTGCATGTAAAATCCATTCCTGATATGTTATGATCCGAGTTCTGCCTGTCACATGCAACTGATGTTCTTCGTTGGGTTTAGGCAACAAATACACATGGTTAGGTTTAATAACAGGGGTAGACGTGAACATCACTCTTCTAGGTGAAGGTCGGTGTTTGTTGGACCCATCCACCACCCCTCCCACCTGTCCTACTCAGACTTTTGGGTGCCGTTAAACTAGAGTGGCGATTGGCCGTGTATCTTGCCAACGTTAAAGTAAAGGACAGCTTTTTTGGTCTGTGTCTGATGCCACAAGTCATCAAGTGCCGGATTTTGGCGAGTTCAGAGTGGGACCCGGTTGACTGCGTTCCACTTGCTAGAGCTGCGACCTGGATTTGTTCTGTCTGCCGCACAGGGAGCGCTCCAGAAGTGAAGCGTAATGCCTGCCCAATTTTGTAGATTTTGTTGATTTGGTCATTTTTCCTCTACGATGCAGTTAAATGGTTTCTTTTTGTCTGTTTTTTGTTGTTATTTAATATTTTGTTGTGTTGTAGCATACAGACAAAGTTAATACCGCATGAATGACATTCTTCAAAGATTTGTGTCTGCTTTTTAGTCCCAAAAATACAATCATCCTCATTATTGTCTCTATATTTCCCATACGGTGCCTGTTAGCAGGAGGACTCGATCTCTTCTGTGAAACGCATCACGGCTCCATCACAATTAAATGAGGCGCATCTTTTTATTAGCTTCTATTCAGTCTACTGAGTGCACGTTTCTAGTCTTTACATAAAATGACAGAGGTTTTGGACAGAACTCATGTGAACTATCTCTGTTCCTTGGACATCTTTGGCTTCTTCCCTGCAATAATAACTGCTCACTCTCAACATTTCCACTGCTCCCAATCAGACATTGTAACGGAAATCGAGTTGTATTTTATAAACTTACCTAGTTCAATTCTTCTGCATAACTTTTAAGATAGAAGATTTGTCGGTACTAATGCGGACAGAAGAATAAAGAACACTGCAGCGACTGTTCTTTCAGTTAAATATGGTTTTAATAGCAGGTCAGAAATAAGCAAAAAGAAGACCAACTCTAACAGCAAATACGAAGTCTTTAGAGAGCACCCTGTTCACACACACACACACACACACCTAGGCCACAATAGGGCCATACAAACAGACATATTGGGGCCAGTGTTGACTTATATCCCTATGCTAATAAGCATACTAATTCGCACCCCCGTCCAACACACACATACAGAGACACATAGCACACAAGTACAAACCCACACCGAGAAACCCCTCCTGCCTTTTCCTAAAACCCTGTAGACCTCCCCGACAAAGACAGTCAAAGAGAGAAAGTCTTTGAAGTCGAGATTCTATAAACT
Organism: Epinephelus awoara; assembly: GCA_035609425.1. Taxonomy (NCBI): domain Eukaryota; kingdom Metazoa; phylum Chordata; class Actinopteri; order Perciformes; family Serranidae; genus Epinephelus; species Epinephelus awoara. Next base: position 11,357,447 of record CM069302.1, on the reverse strand, counting down.
ACTTTCTCAGTGTCTTACTGAGGAGAGACAATGAAGGAAGATAGAAAGAAGAGAGTTTACTGTGACAAAGAATAAGTCCAGGTATTTGGTCTGAATGTGCATCACCTGAGCTCACAGTCATATTTGGCCTTGTGCAGACTGTCAGTAAGTTTATTTCTAGTAATTGTACAACAATGCAAAACAAACACCACTGATACGTTTCTTCTGATTGCTGTTGTGTCACGTCGCTATTGATTTGGCAGATACGGTTACAGGAACATGGAAATTATATTCACCAAATGCCAGCAAAGCACCAGCCCCAGCAGAATATCACCATGGTGTAATAAAAACTGGCTGCAGACCATAGATATATTTAGAGCACAAATTTCTTGTGTTTATTTGAACTGTAGGTATGTTAACATTCAATAATCCAATGGATGTCAACAAACTTTATAATTGGCAGATAAATGTGTTGCTGTCATGCCTTCATGATATATAATGATATGGCTGCAGTGTAATCCACGTCTCATTTGTCAAGTCATATGCTCAGTGCTTTACAAACCAACCCGGTCTCACTCCGAAGTTGATGAAATCCAGTGCTTGGGGAATGACTTGCAGCATCAGACACTGACAAAAAAGCTGTCCCTTAATATTGACATGATGTCCAGCCAGACGCTGCTATAGTTCAGTGGCACTAGTGTTGTCACGATGCCAAAATTTTTGTTTCGGTACCCATACCAATATGAATTTCGATACTTTTCCGTACTTTTCCGTACTTTTCCTAAGGAAAAGTCCTTTTGGCTACAAACCTTTAGAACAATAAATAATAGGGGTGTAACGGTACCAAAAAATCGTGGTTCGAAAGTACCTCGGTATGGACGTCAGGGTTTGGTTGCTCAAATGTTTCACCAAGTTGGTGTTGTCTCGTGTTGTCGCCCTTTGCGAGGCAGACTCTCGTCTTTTTTCACGTGCGCCAGCTGCGAATGTTGATACAGGTGTTGTCATACACACCACTTGTGCAATCTGTGCTCCAACAGGAACAAGAAAGGCGTTTGTGTGCATAAATGAGTAAAATAAATTAACTAAATTAATGAATTGAATCAATTTCAAAGAACCGGTATTTTCCAAATGCAGTATAGTACCGTTTGGAATACTTTAGTACCGTGGTACTATTTTAGTACCGGTATACCGTGCAACACTAGTTTGGACATGAACGGAAGTTAAGGCAGCAAAAGTTCAATCGGGGCAGGCAGGAGGGGTGGTGGATGGTTCCAATAAACACTGACTTTCACCTGGGAGAAGAGTGTTTGTGTTTCTAAAGCCAAACCCTGTTCTTTTGTTGCTTTACCAACATAGTGCATTCATTTTGAAAGAGACTGTTTGTAAACGGTAAATTTGTGTATTTTGAAAGATGACAATGTATGTAACAGGCAGAACTTGACATGGCCCAGAATGTCAATACCCAACGCAGCCAGGGTACCTTTCACGTCGTATCTGGACGTGGAAAGTCCATGAACAAATGCTGATGTGTGACGAGGTCGGAGTGAGAGTGCACAAACACATGCATTTTTCGCTAACACCTTAAACACCTTGTGCGTACAAGTAGCACACCTGTGCAAGTGCCCACGCCTCTCTTTGTGCATGTGTGAGACTGTTTATGTGGAAGTGTGGTTTTAGCAAATATGTATGTGTTTGGGAATTTCTCAGCAAACAGCTCGGTAAATGAGACTTGAATTATCTGCATGAGTTGTAAGAGAGTTTGTACACAGATGTTTTGGTAGTGTTAAACGCATTAAGAGTGTTCATCCTTTTTGGATTCTTCGTTGACCATGGAGGCATGCGAGAAATAGAAAGTTTTCTTCATAAAATTCAAGGTTACACAGGGTGAGCAACTGATTCATAAATGGTTGTTTTGTGGGTGAGGTTTTTCTTTAATAATGGCAAAGTAACTTTAAAACCACTGTGCTGTGAAATGCACGTGTTAAAGATAAAATGCTCTTTGTTTAAGAAATGTGTTTGCCTTGCTGTCATGCTGAACTTCAGTTAGAAAAGATTGTGGCATTCAAGACTTTACCAAATTTTGCCAGTTCATCCACCTTTTCTGATGCAAAAAAATAAATAAATAAAGTAGAGAGCCATCATTTATCTTACATCAGCTCATATTTTTTGTATACTTTTTTTTCCACTGTGCTTGTTTTTTTATTTTTGTATATCTCTTTATCCTCCTCTCTCTTCCTGTATCTTTTATGTTTTTGCTGTGTCACCTCCTGGCTGTTTTCTCTTGTTAACCTTTTATAACTCTCTCCATTTTTTCCCATTGCATTACTGGATTTTTTTCTTTATTTCTCTATTCATTCCTCTTTCTTTATCTCCCTCTCCCTCTGTGTGTGTGTGTCTCTCTCTCTCTCTCTTGATTAGACAGTTTTATTGTGGAGAAAAGCAGAGTGCAAATGGCCATTAGAGAACATTTTACTCCCCCCTTTTCCAAATCCAAAATGACAGGCCCAGTGATATGCTGCTAACTTGTGTGTGTGTGTGTGTGTGTGTGTGTGTGTGTGTGTGTGTGTGTGTGTGTGTGTGTGTGTGTGTGTGTGTGTGTGTGTGTGTGTGTGTGTGATCTTCCAACTGCTCTCTCCATCAGCTGTCTATTATCTGAGCCAAATCACAATAATATATGGGGCTACAGGCTGCCAATGGGTGCACTCATGTGTGTGTGTGCGTCTGTGTGTGCGCGCACTCACACAGAAAACAAAACCTGGAAGCTAAACGACAGCCATATGAAACTATGTGCAGAGGCGATTGGCCTAGTGTGGGTTTTCTTAAATGACGGACAGGTGGGAGGTCTAATCCCATCAGAGAGTTGATTAGTCTGTCCCTCAGGGCCCGCCCCTGTCTACTGAGTGGGCCCTGATTGGATGATATGATTCTTAAAGTCAGATGGATTGGATTGCCCGAGGCAGAGAACAAGTGAAATGGGCAGGGAGGGAAGGAGAGGGAGTGTGAAACACACAGAGAAAAAAGATCACAAGATGAAACCTGAGAGAGTGAGGGAGATGGATGGATTGCGTTGCACGGAGAAAATATACATCTGAGAGAGACTAATAGGGAAATTCTGGGACTATAAGAGATAGACGGGAGACAGGGAGAGAAGTAACTGTAAATTCAGACAAATCACTTAGCTTGAAGGGAGATGAATATGGATTTAAATAAATGACACAGCTTGGGGAGATCACCGGTAAATGGGGGTGAGTGGGTGGTTGACTTTTGGGACTCCTGAGTAGGTTTTTGAGGAAGGGAAGGGGAGTTGAGTGCAAGAGGAGTGTAATAAGATAAAAGCTCATTCCATAGTGAGAGGATGAGTTTATGCAGCACCACAAACCAGGAAAAACTGAGCAGAGTTTGTTTTTCTTTGCTGTTTTGTTTTCTCTGGGCCGGTTTTAGATTCTGTGAGAGTTCGACACAATCTGGAGACATTAGGTCTGGAGCTTATTGTTTTAGTCTTTAATAAGATGTGGCAAAGGTGCACCATGCTGCAGCCTAATGATGGGTCAAAACACAGGAATGCTCACCCAACTTTTGTACTGATAACATATGAAAAGGACACACAAGCATGCAGAGGGAAGCACAATGTGGCTGGTGTTTTCCCAGTACAGATGCAGTCAAGTCACAATTCAGTAGCTGACTTGTGGGAGCTGTTTGAAGCCAGAAGTGACAACTCTAAAGCTGCAAACACACTGCGGCCACCATGCATCATATGGCGCACATCAAGTGCCGCCCCTAGCACCAATAGGAATTGTTGCACTGTAGTGTGTGAAGAGAAGACCACACACAGTTATTATTTACTAACTTAAAATCATGTGTGAAACTGAACTTGATTTCTTACCTGAAGAGCCGACCTCCAGAGCCATTACACTTTTATTCTCATGGTCTTTATAATGACAAGATTGTGGGCTGTTTAGCTCGGGATATTTCTCAACCTCAACATCTAGTCTCTCCTCATTTACTCTTAAACAGACAGAGAGATAGCGACAGCAAGAGGTAAGGAGAGGAGTCGAGCTGCTGCGTTTTTTCAGTGGGAGCGAGGCTGGAAATAGGACAGTGGCGTCGAGTGTCGCACACATCCAGCCGCCACCGGTGTGGGGTTGTGCTTACAAAATAATAGAGGTGGTTGCTTTGACTGCACCGTTTGACAGTAGTGTGTTTTGGCCCTAAAGGCCCAGACACACCAAACTGACATCAAAGAGCTAATGGCAATGAAGGCTGACTATTGTGTCGCCTCATGTAGCTTGTGTCTTGGCAAAAAAGTTGCACTTGAACACACCACATAGACTACAGCCAGCGACCAACACCTGCATGGACCTTGAATGCTCATTTTTACTAAAAATACAATAAACAATATTTGAATATTGTTATGATCAAGCAAAGCAGATTATTTAAAAAAATAAAATTATCATCATAGTCTGAAATGGTTTATAAAGTGATAACAAATGCCTGGTGGTAACAGTGGTAGAAACAAATTAGTGCAATGCAACACGAGCCGCAGGTGCCTCTCAACCAACAAGACCGTAGCCTTTAGGGTCTGACGTTCAAAGAACCAGCAGAGATTCCTTTGGGGGATGGCGCCAAGACAGCAGCAGGTGATTCGGCAAGCTCACATCAAGCAGCAGGATTGTTACAAGGGCTGCATGTTCTCACACATCATATTTAGACATGACCATCAATTAACCTCTGCACAGAAAAAGTCAAGAATAAAACATGTTCTCCGAAACAAGCCTGAGGTCTGTGGGTCAGAGGTTCCTGCATGCATAATGTCCCATTTTAACTGTAGGGGGGGGATCATTATGAGTCAAAGTGTGTACTTATAGTTTAAAAGAAAAGCCAAAAAGTGTTTGAGAATTAAAATGTGGGCTGTCAAACTGCTGCGCTAATAAAGGAGTCTGAGCATGTGTTGCAACAGCAGCACATTTTATAGCTTATCAGGTGTTTGTGTACAGTGATAAGGAAAGGTAATAGCTTCTGGCACTTTATAAATAAAAATAAAACACATTCACCATCTTATTTTGCATTCAAAGTACCATGTTTTCCTTGCATTGCTTCTCTGCACTTGTTTGTGTGTGACTGTGTGTGTCCATCTTTCCTTTTAAAGTCAAAAAAGTGAATAGGACTCAGCCGCTACCTTCTACCAAAAAACACTTTAAACAGCTCAGCCTTCTGTCTGCTTTTGCTTGAATTGCTGCTGAGAAGTTAGGAAAGTTTTCAGCAATTGTCTTTGGAGGTTTGTACAATTGTTGTGGTGTTGTTTGCGGTATTTTGATAAAGGTGAAGACAGTTTTTCTGGCCTCTGTGTTTTCAACAAGTCCTAACTGCTGAGATCCACACTTTTACTTTCCCCCTGCTACTTCTTCCTCGCCGCCTTTCCTTTGCTCTTCTTTTACCTCTCCCCCTCTCTCTCTCTCTCTCTCTCTCTCTCTGTCTCTTCAATTTTTTTTTGCTTTGCTTTCCCTCTTGTTCCCGCTCGTGTTTGTCCTGCTCTCTCTCTTCCTCTGTGTCTTTCTCAGAAACAGAGAGATTAAATCCATTCTTCAGTGTCCTCAAACCTCCAACTCAGCTGTTTACTTGCAAAAACACCAATACACTTGTTCTCCGTGTGTGTGTGTGTGTGTGTGTGTGTGTGTGTGTGTGTGTGTGTGTGTGTGTGTGTGTGTGTGTGTGTGTGTGTTTCTTCCTGAGTGTCTGCGTGTGCATGTCTGATAGCGGCCATCTAAAACCATTCATTAATTATAATAATAACAGATAATTCTAAATAATATTAATGAATCCTTCACAGTTTATGCATTTTGTTTTTCCAATGCATGTAACTTTTCTTGTGTTGAAATTTCAAAGGTAAAATCATGTTTATTATTTTTGTGAAATGCATGAGCCTTGCTTTAACCACAATGATATAACACTTTTTGAAGTTAAAACCTTTGTGTCCCGCTCTCTCCAAACTGGATGTGACTGGTCGCTCATGTTTAGAAGTTGTTTCAGACTCCGTGGGGACAAACTAATGTCTCATGTTAAAGTTTCTATTTTATTCTGCCCTGTTTTTCTTTGGAAGCCATTAAAATTTCATCTAATACTGTCTGTGACGGAAACAGGGCAAACACTTGATGTATGAAGCCATTTCTGCTGTAAAGTTATTTCACCAAAATCAAGGTATTAGTGGTCTTCTTTGTATGTTGGAGCCAGACTAACTATCGGAAAGGGATAAATTAACACTTATTAAAACCGAAGACTTTAAAGGAATAGTTTAACATTTTGGAAAATACGTTTTTAAGAGTTAGATAGATAGCAGCCACTAGTCTCTGGATTAATTGTGATACTAGGCCCAGTAGTTGATCAAGGTAAATAATGCAGGGATGGTCAGTTATTGTTTGTAAAAAGTATCACCACACTGTGCACACTGTGCCCAGGAACATCCCAAGCCCACTTATTCTCATTCCGAAGTCGTCAAATGCCTCCACTTGGTCAGTGATTTCTGCAGTGTGATGCACCAACACATTCTCACTCCAGCCTTGTCACATATCGACATTTGGTCATGGACTTTAAATGTCCAGATACAATGTGAAAGGTACCCTGGGTGCGTTTATTGTTGATGTTCTGGGACATTGTGTCAAGTTCTGTCTATTACATGCAGTGTCTTTCAAAATAAATGCACTACGTCAGTACAACACCTTAACTTGATGTTTTTTTCCTTCAACAACTAATGCATGTGGTTAGGGTTAGGAAGAAAGAACAGGGTTTGGCTTTATGATCTCACAGGACATGAACACCGCTCTCCTGGGTGGAAGCTGGTGTTTGTTGGACCCATCCACCACTGCCCCACTGAGACTTTCGCCGCCGCCTATATTTTTCTTCTTGTCCCGCCACATTTCCCCTGATGCTGCCAGGCGCCCTTAAACTAAAGTGGCAACCAGCCACGTAGCATGCCGACATGAAAAGACAGGGTTTTTTTGCAGTGTCTGACGCCACAAGTCACTGCTCAAGTGCCAGATTTCGATGACTTCAGAGTGAGACCGGGTTGGATACGCCATCAGGTGGTGTCAGTTTATAACACCGCTGGAAAAAAAACGTATCTTAAGGAGCTGGACACTCCCTATAGGGTGGTGGATGGGTCCAACAAACACTGGACTTTCACCCAGGAGCCTGGTGTTTGTTTTTTGCATGAATGTTGAGCAAAACCATGGTGATTTTTCTCTAAACCTAACCACGTGTTTGTCGCACAAGGAAATAAAAAAGCAGACACTGTGCATTTTCCTGTGAAAACGAAAAGTGCATGTGACAGACATAAATTGACAGGTTTGGAGTGAGAATATGTTGCTCGAGCACAGCAAAATAAGAACAAAATAAGAAAATACAAGCAGATTATCTACAGATAGACTCACTGCTAGTGGGTCATAAATGATGAATAAGAGGGATTACTCTTGTATGAGTCTACATTGTTTTTATGAAAATCCTGCATAGTATACCTTTAGACATAGCTTAGTAAAACAGCAAATTGTTGTTATATAAGCAATATGCAACATGTTAATTGTAAGCTGTAGAGGTGCTGGCAGATGTGTTTTTGCACCTCTGAAGCCAGGCCTCTGTTTCCAATCTGCCTGCTGACTCTGGCTTCAGATTAAAGTGGTAAAGTTTATCTAATCTTACTCCCTGTATGAAGCTTATTTCCCAAAATGTTGAACTGTTCCTTTAACCGTTTATGATTTACTCAGGCATGGCATGGGCAGAAATCACACCCACTCACATTTCAGCTGATACGATAGGAAAACAAATGTGTTTCTTTCCAGGAAAAGGGAAAAATCAAACTTTGTTATATCATTGCACTGTTTTCAATCTGATTTAATGATTTGCTGATTACTGTGAATCTGGACTGATTCATAAATGAAATGACAAACACAGAAACATAAAAACAGGTTGTTCAGTCAGAAAAACAGTTGCGTGTATTAATAACAAGAACAGACAGCATCACTTAACAAGCTCACTCTCCTCTCCTTTGGCACTTACACTGCCAGGTCCCCAGCTGTGTGTATGTTTGTGTTGTTTGTCTGTGTGTGTGTGTGTGTGTGTGTGTGTGTGTGTGTGTGTGTGTGTGTGTGTGTGTGTGTGTGTGTGTGTGTGTGTGTGTATCTGTCTGTCTGCTTGTATTCATGCATTAATTCTTTCTGTGTGTGTCGCCATCTCCACATCATGTCTCTGGCAGTTCTTGCAAGTCTGTTTTGGCACTTTGCTCCACAGCTCTGTGCCATGTGGACACACACACACACACACACACACACACACACACAGACACACATAGAATACAGCTTAAACAATCTACAAAAAGTTTAAAGTGATTTTAATTAGAACATAAAAAAGGATGAGGAAAGAAATTGAGAATTTAAAATAAAGTCAAAGCTTAAAAATAAAGAAAAAGCTGCAAGAAACAAAACTCGCAGATATTTCTCAACGCAAGACTTCCAGATGCAGCACAAATCATAATGCTGGAAGGTAAAAGCATGAAAGGATTACTAAATGGGCCTAAAGTGGGCCCAAAGTGTCAGGTGGCCCTGCTGGCCTTCACCTGCAAAATGTTACTCTAATTAACAGGTACTGACCAGGGAGAGACAAAAAAGACCAAAAAGAGATTCAAAGGAGCTGCAAGGTGACACAAATCTAAAAAAAAAGGGGGCAAAACAAGCACAAAAAGATTAAAAATGACTACAAATAAACACAAAACAACAAAAGTGGAAAAAAAAACACCACAAGGTCTCCATGTCTCATGTAGGAAAAGTGGAGGGGCCTTTTGCATATCTGTGCCAGGGGCCCACTGTCGTAAAATCTTCCCATGGGTAAAAGCAACATATAACTTTAACCAGTTTACCTTTTATCAAGACACTTAAACTGCTAACTGCTCAGCTGTAAAGAGGCGAAGCAGCTCTAAAACTAAGTATATGTTGACCCAATTTTACATATGAATAACACCTTTTATCCCAGCCAGCACTGGATGCCTGTATGACGTCAGACAGATGTTGGACTCTTTTGTTGGACAAATGTTAAATTTTATTTATAAATTACTTTCTGGCTGGAATTGAGCCGGCAGCTGCTGCAGCAAAGACATTGCCTTTGTATATGGGACATATGCTCTACCCACTAAGCCACCGGATGCGCTTTTACTTTAAATGTCTAACAATGTTAGAATTTTAAATTGTGTGGACATTATGACATTTTGCTGATTTTGGATTTTGTTTTCCATATCTCACAACTAAATGTTCTCATTCTACATCAAGATGACGTTGGCTTGAGATGTTTGGGAGATGGTGGACTTTGCTTGCTTAACAACTTAACTTAAAACCAAGAATATATCATCGTCACCTGTCATCAGTATTCTTGAGTCAACTTGCTGTTGCAATTTGGACACCGTCATGTCGTTGCATTTTGATTATACAACTTAACAACCTATATTTAACCAAATATCAACGTCTAACAACACTGGCTGCCAACTGGGATGTTACACATAATCATAAGAATTCATCAAAATATTGATTTTTGGCTGCTCTAAATAGAAACTTTTGCATAATTTGTCACAAAAAAACACAGACAATGAAATATACCATAAAATTATACAGTCTATACCATTAAAATGTAAGCAACTTTCATACATTTTGACATGCTTTTAGAGTTAAGATCATAAGTTGTATTTCATGTAATCACCCTGCATCCATTTTATATTCATCGTTCGTCCCTCTGCGGTGGAATGAAATTAGTATTTTGAAAAACCCCAAACTTCTGTGTTCCTGACCTGAAAAGTTCCAAGCCCGTTTCTTCAAACTTTTCAAATGCTGACAAAACGAACTAAAACTTGATTTCTCTAAAACGATCCTTTGGGGCATTCAGCCATAGAGCAGAAGTAATTGAGCAAACCTGTGGTAGAAATGACGAACCTGGACAATGACTACAGTGGTAGTTCAAGCAGAACCATTGTGCACTCCCTTGACTTCTGCTGTCTTATACCTTCATTGGAGACTGAACCCTGCCACAGTAACCGAGTGCAGTTTTCACACTGATTTACACCTGGAATATAAAAATGATTTGGAGAAATAGTTTGAGGGCACCAACAGTCTAACATCCCTTTGATGTTAACAAGCGGTAAATCAGGTTTCAGAGAGAGAGGAAGATGAAGAGGGAGACGGTGCGATGGGGGAGGGAGGGCGAGGCGGAGACAAAAGAAAAGGAGAGGGTCAAGAGAGGGAAATAGTGGATGTTGGGGGAGATATAAAGAAAGTTAAAGGGAGACAAGAAAGAGAAAAATTGAAAGCAGAGAGGAGAAGGGTTGGGCACCTTTCCTTTTATGTTGGGAGCGGAAGCACAGAGAAGAAAGTAAAATTGAAAGAAATTAAAAGGTGAGAGGAGATAGAGGGGAAACGCTTTAGCTCTTATGTACAAAATGTTAACCTCTTTTGAGATCAAAGAGTTTCATGAGGAAGCCGGGAAAAAAATGTCACGCCACACAAAGTGTGTGTCGGTGCTGTGTGTGCGTGTGCTTGTTTGTGTTTATCAGGGAAATGGGGAATTCTGAGGCTGATCCGGCCTGAGCCTGACAATAATCAGCACAAACCTGAAGTCAGTATTTTAATGGCAAAAACTTTTTTTAGTCTTTACATCCTTCTTAAATAGTGGTAGCTGCAAGATGACATCACTCATTTTAAAAGCAAGCAATTGTTTTGTGTTTACCTGTATTCAGTTTGTGGTTCTTTGTGGAAATTTTGTGTCTCTTTGAGGTTGTATTTGTCTCTTTATAGTTATTATACTGTATCTCTCTCTCTGTAGTTCCTTTGAATCTCTACCTGCTTGGTATGTATTCATTTCAGTGACATTTTGCAGGTGAAGGCCTGGGTGGCTCTGACACTTAGGGTCCCTGACCCTGTGCCCAGTAGGCCCGTTCAGTAATCCATCTAAAACTGAGTTGGGAAAGAAAGCTTTTGCTCTCCTCACTTGAAATAACCTTGAAGAAAATACTTGAAACTAAAAGAACTGGTGTCTCTGCCTGGTTTTAAAGCTCACCAAAGTACAATGCAACCCGGTCTCACTCCAAAGTCATTGAAATCCAGTGCTTGGGCAGTGACTTGCGGCGTCAAACACCAACAATAAAAGCCATACTTTATGTCAGCATGATAGGTTGCCAGTCGGCGTCATTGGGACAAGGGGAAATGCAGTGGGACAACAACGCAAGTTAAGGCAGTGAAAGTCCGTGTAGGGTGGGTGGGAGTTGTGGTGAATGGGCACAACAACCACTGACTTTCACCTGTGAGATCGATGTTCGCCTCCCATAAGATTGTAAAGCCAAACCCTGCTCTAGTTTCCTAATCCTAACCACATGCTTTTGTTGCCTAAACCCAACCACATGCGAGTGTTGGCTAAACGTAACCATGGGCGTTTGTTGTTGAAGGAAAAAAAGATGTAAATTCGCAGTGTTGCAACAGCGTAGTGCATTAAATAAACTTAATAAACTTAATAAACTTCCTGTGAAAACAGATGTGAATTTTAAAAAAAGACAATGCATGTAACAGGCAGAACTTGACGCGGTGTCCCAGAAAGTCAACAACCAACACACCCAGTCGGAGTGAGAATGTGTTGTACAATAATGAATGAATCGGTTGGGATTATTCACTGTGTGTAGGTATTTCAATATTTGGACACATATATGTAAATCTTCTGTGTTTTTCATGTGGTGTTTGTTTGTGTGCTGTTGTCTTGGCCAGGTCTCTGCAGAAACAGAGCAACATGAGAATCCCATTGGACTCATAGTTTGACCTGATGAATGAGCCCCATATTTACCCTCCTGTAGGTTTTTCCATTTGGTCCTGAGAAAAACATCTTGATGTAGAAATGGTTCTGCAGGGGATGTGAGAGCAGTAAGACAGTATTTAAAGAACCTGGAAAACAATCACATAGAAGAAGCTGAGTAGAAGTGCCAGGGTACATTTTGCACATTTTAAAAATGCTGTGAAAAAATCTACAAATACTGAAACCTGCACAGAAATTACCTAACATATTTTAGTTTTCCACAGTGTACCACGCTCCTAAAAGGCTCATAAAAACTGCGGGGAAAATCATTGATAAATACGCAGGATCTTAAGAGTTCCAAAATTTAGCAGAAAAATGCAGCAAAATACTGTCAATAATTGTTAATAAATGAGGTTGAGACAAAAATTTGCCAGATTAAATTCTTTTTGGCAAAGTTGAGGCTTCGAGAAGTCAACAAGAAATGCACAACTTTCATGGTTTTCCAGAAAATTCAAGACAAATGGAGTGTCTTGTCTGGTCAGCAGCCTGGCATGAATGTGTATGACTGGATGAATATGAAAGAGGGTGCTGCTGAAAGAGAGCATGCACACCAGGGACTTCTACCCCAGGTAAATTAATGCTGAAAATACATATATACATTTAAAAACAGAGAAATAGAATGAATGCGTAGCGAGACCAAGGTGAAGGAGAGGCTAAACCTGTGAGTGTATGGAAATTAGCAGTTTTGCAAATTACGGTGGAAAAACTTAGAGTCAGACAGACAGTCAGACAGAAGGTGTAAAAACTAATGCTGAGAGTGAAATAGGAAGGGGTGGGGAGGAAGAATGAGGTGCGCAGGATAAGAGTAGCGTGGAGAGATGAAAGAGATTAAAAGGGGAATGAAGGTGTGGGGTAAAGAAAGAGGGGAGGGAAAGTTATATACAATCCAGGAATATGAATTATTAAAAAATATCAGAAATAATGAGGAGGAGGGACAGAGAGGAAAACAAAAAGACAGTTAACAGATTCAACACAGTTTTGCAGTAAAAAATAAATATATATATATGCATGCATGCAGAAGGATCCAATCAGTAAAAGTATAATTTTCTTGACAAAATATAAACTTTTCCTCTAAAACATTTGGAAATACATAAAAGCTCTGTCATATGCTGACAACTAGCTGATTGGATCATTGCTTCGAAACAGCCATACACCAATCACAGCCCATTCTCACGACAAGGTGGTCCATTTAAATATGGCCACCTACTCACTGATACCTGCTACACTAATGCTATCACACACCACTGCTACTGCTGGCAAAACCTTTGTCATTCAGAGTCCTAACATGGCTTAAAGGTTAAAAGGTTATTTTACGTTTAGCTCTGGGCCCACTCTTGTACTCTTGTGTTTTCGGCATTGCACTCCCTGTATTGGTTTAGCATGCTGCTTGTATGATCCAGGGAGCAGCTTAAGAGTGGCGTCATCAGCACTAAGTATAACTGTATTTCCATTTTAATCAGGAGAGACAGGAGAGTGAAGTAAAGATAATATTTAATACAGAATATGAGTGCACAAATGCACAGATGATTTGTGCTGATTTAACAGAAATCTTTGGCGCTTGGACACCAGAGGGAGATATTTTGTGATCTAGGCGCATCTGAGCAGCAGCAGGATAAATCCTCCCATGGAGTCCTGACACTGGTGGTGGTGGTGGCTGCTGACTCTGAGGCTGCTGGCTGCTGAGGATATGAGGCTGATGACTCCGAACAGCCTAGGTGGTGACGGCTAGGTGGAGGGCACACACAACTTACAATAGGTGATGTGATCCAACAATGTTACACTAGCTACAGACAGTTGTTAGCTCGCTATGCTAACCTGTTGGGCAGGCCTCAGACAGGCCCGGCTCGTATTAAACGTTAACTTGCTGGCAACGTTAACGTTTGTAGAGGACAACATTGTTATTTATATAACGCCAGCTAACTATTACTGTGGTGTTAAACTTGTAAACACTCTCAATATAAAGTTAATGTCGGCCGAGAGAGCTGGGAACCACGGGGGGGCCGCTCACATTACTGGTCATGGCTACCATCAGACACTGGGACAAAACAACGATGTTCACCAGTTTTCGGATGTGTTTTGGACAGAATAATCAATTAAATTCGAATTACGAGAAAGTTAAATCTCTCGGTATTTTCCATTGTTTCCTATGGGAATGAACCCCCGCGAGACTAGTTTTGTCAAACCCAAATTGTAAATAACCTTGTATTTGTTGTATGCTTGCTGATCTTTGGCTCCATCTCAAAGAGGAACTTAGAAAAACAATCTTACTTGCTGTAAATAGAAAATTTAGTTTTCATTGACACTTTCATTTACTATTTCTTACAATGTGGTTTCACTGTAGGATGCAGCTATTAGTAGTCCTAGATGGGCCCTAACTATTATATACATTTTGCCTTAAATAATATGTACAATGCAGAATCAGATAAAGTACAGCGACCACAACAACTTCCCAAAAATCACATTATGCCTACATTTGAATATAATCAGCTTCCCTCCTGCGTGAATCCATTGTTGGTAAAACACATGGGATGATTTGTCCAAACACTGTCATCTCAATCAGTCACACATTCAGACAAGCCAGGAGGGTGAAAATGAAACTGACTAAAATCCTGGCTTTTCCATTGTTCTGCCTGTCACAGTGTCTTTAAGGGTGCTGTCCACTTTCTGAAATACAACCATAATAATCCAGTGTCTACATAAATGCTTTGCACCTCAGTATCAATTGGATTTGAATAAAACTGTTCTAAAACTAGATATGTGCATTTCCATAATTATGGAGAAACACATAATGGTGCTTTTAAGAACAGTGCGTTACTTCGGTAAGGTTGATGAACAAGACGTTTTCCACAGACTTGACTTCCTGTGATTATTACAAACTTAAACAGATACAGTCTACAGTGTTTTGATGATAATAAGTCTGTAATTTATTATTGTTTTAACAACAGGATTGGCCAGTTATGATGAAACATTTGAGACAATGAACTATTATTCAGTCATAATTATAATGGTATATTGTATTGTCTTTGTTGTGTCTGAAAAACTGTATGTGAGCAGACACCATATGAACAAATCCATATTGTCTAGTCTGGATGAATCATTTCTTGTGCACTGTTTACCATCACTGTCAGCATTTTGTTTTTTAAAGTCCAAAAAAAACAGTTGTTTTTTTTGCCAGAATCTTAATGAGCAGCACTGGTTATGACCAGAGTGACGGTTTCAGACATGTGATATATGAGGCTAAAAGTAACTGTTAATCAGAGGAGTGAGGGTAGAATGGAGCAAGAGATGGATCGCCGGGTTTGCGCAGCATCTGCAGTGATGCGGGCGCTGCACCGGACCGTTGTGGTGAAGAGAAAGCTGAGCCAGAAGACAAAGCTTTCGATTTACTGGTCCATCTATGCCCCAACCCTCACCTATGGTCATGGACTCTGGGTAGTGACAGAAAGAATGAGGATGCAGATACAAGCGGTCAAAATGAGTTTCCTCCGTGGCGTGGCTGGGCTCAGCCTTAGAGATAAGAATATCTCTCTATCTTGGATACGACATGAAACTACTCCAGTTAGCTCAATCACGTTGTAACTAAGACATCCGCTGGAAAACAAAATTTCACGTTGATGAGACGGCGCTTTGGGTGGAGTGGTCGCTATGGACGCAGAGCTTGCTGTTTCTGTAGTTATACATTTCCTGGGGACACCTGCACATCTCGGCCACGCCTCCTCCATTGTGATTGCAGCATCGTTCAAACTCAAAGCCCCGCCCTCCCCCCCTCACACAGGGCTACCGACAGATTCTGCTGTGTAAATTGCAGACTCTGTTTTGAGAGATTAGAGAGGTCCTGATTAATGAGGTAGCAAAGAGGATACAATTGATTTGTGCTACACAAAACTGCTTTTAATACAGCTACCATAGTTCTTGAGAAAATGTTCTTTGTTACTTTTTACCAGTGCAGTTAGCTGGGCTGTGACTTACTCATGTTAAACATGTCATACAGTGTGTTAGCTATTGTTTTTATATTTGTCTGCTGTTGCTTTATGTTTGCCTTTTAAATGCATCTTCTGCACTGTTTTTAACTATTTATTGTCTTGCTTTTAGCTTTTGTTTTTAATGATCTCAAACACAGTTTTCTTTTTCCTTTAGTGTTTTATTTTAATGTATTTCTCTTGTAAAGCACATTGAGTTGCCTTGTGTATGAATGGTGCTATATAAATAAAATTGCCTTGCCTTGCCTAAACATCTGCTATAACTGTTAAAAACAAAACAATGTTTGTCTCTACATTAATTACTGCAAAACAGTGAGGTGGTTTCGAGATATGATAGTCTCTAACTGCTGTCAGTGTTGTCAAATGTAAGACTATAATTTTGTAGAAAGTGAATGTTTCTTTTTGCCCCCTGGCCCTCATCATGTTTAAGAGCAGATCTCCTCCTGAGCCACTGGCACACAGTTTAAAATGCAGTGCAAAGGTTGGGAGTATTCTCATGGGTGGGCTTATGTGTTCAAAGCAATTATACTAATGTCTCAAAATGAATGTAATTCACTGTTTTTAGAAAGTTACATCTCGCACATTTAATACATTGCTTCAGAATGGTGGAGCTGACTTGAGCTCCCAGGGTATTCACTAACCTG
The DNA here is from genome assembly GCA_035609425.1 of Epinephelus awoara. Taxonomy (NCBI): domain Eukaryota; kingdom Metazoa; phylum Chordata; class Actinopteri; order Perciformes; family Serranidae; genus Epinephelus; species Epinephelus awoara. The sequence continues at coordinate 11,340,979 of CM069302.1, read as the reverse complement.
AAATGTCACCGATGTGGCAGGAAGAAGCTACAGAGGCATATTATTAACCTTTCTTTCTAGGGCACTTTGCAAAACAGTGTTCCAAAGTGTGTTACAGGATGAATAAAGATGTAAGTAATCAGAGACAAAATATCTTATTGGCTGCAAGAGCACGAATGTTGTGATGAAAACTTGCTCCAAGCTGTGCTTAAGGAATGCACAACAGGGGCTGCATCTGTTTCCACGGAAATCACCGAGTTAAGTCTGTTTGAGGTCAGTCAGAAATGTCAGACTCTGCATGCACGTTGTCCAAAACTCAATCCCAACTTTCCTCTTTTGCTCTTTTCAGGTCTCCCCAAACTGTGACCAGGTTTTGGTGAATGGTAAAGAAATGCGTGGCCGGCAGTCTTTGGCGGTCAACTTCACCTACCTGCACCTCTCTGCTCAGCTGCAGCTCACCGTCTGGGTGCCCAAGCTCCCCCTGCAGATAGACGTGTCAGATACTGAGCTGAGCCAGGTTAAAGGCTGGAGGGTACCGATCGTCACTAACAAGAGGTAAATCACCTGTATGACTTTATAGCTGGGGTACGCAGTTTTCTGGAAAAGGCAAAAAAGAAAAACAGCAGAATTGGAAAATATACCTTCCTCCTGCAGCTCTCCTCTCTCTGTCCTAAGCCCCAGATGAGCACACACATATGCGCATACTTCAGTAACTACAGTAACACAATATGTTGATTCATTTTTTAATCTTACTTTATTGTAGAACTGCACGCAGCGCTTTTGCTCAGCCCCTTCTTACCTCACTCTGTCTCTCTTTATGTTCATCAATTCCTTCATCTCACTCCCTTTAGTTGTGGACCGCTTCAGCGGGGGGGCATGTGGGTAGCAGCTCAATAGACGGACCTTCAGTCAGCGGCTGTTGTAGCTCACATTCGGCCAGCGCAAACCCCAGCGCTGGTGGTTACAGTGGGCTGGTGGCCAGAGGCAGCGCCAGGTCTGACCTGTGTAACAGCAGCAACAGAAAGTTCACAGATCTGGCTCAAGCAGTCCAGTCCTCCTCACACCGGTTGAATGTGGATTTCTGTAGCCTCTGTCTGGGGGTCCATCTCCAGAGCTGCTGCCAGGGGAGTGAGGAGGAGGACACACTGTGATTCGAGGCTCTAGCTAATGTAAGCTATATGAACATAAAATTGGATTAGCCGCAGGCAGTTGTTGCTAACGTTGGAACAGCAACTTTTTTCTGCAGAATTCATTGGCTCCAGCTCTCAGATCAGCCAACAGGAATAGTCTCTCTCTGAGATGACCTGTGACTGGCCAAAATCTCCTGCCATGGCCTAGACTTTCTTAACTCTGAGAACAGAGCCAAGAGGAGGTGGAGAAGTCTATTTTTCTCTCAGAACACTTGCATTACAATATGTTCAAAGGTTATTGTGGAATTTTTGACACCAAATAAAACTGCCTCAGCTTTAAGAGAACAAATGAAGGAAACATAGAGAGTATAAGCAAGTGGGTGTCAGTTTGCATTTTCATATTCTTGTATTATCTCTCACTATTTGGTCCACCTGAATTCACCAATAACGTCTTTTACATTTTTGAGGCAAATGTCTCTATTTAGTGCTGCAAAAAACATGTTTTAGTTGGTTAAGAATCCCTTAAACTTCTCTTATTAATGGGGCATTTTACAGTTGAGAAATAAACATGTCAGTGCTCTCCAGTGGGCAAACTAGAGCAGGGACAATGTTTAAAAATAATCTCAAACATATATTTGGCATTTCTGTTGTTAATTAACAGCCAGCATATACAGCAGTACTAACAAATCTGCAATAAGATGTTATCTGTCAATATATCATCCCATCTGATTTATTGGTCTTGCTCTAGTTGATAATCCAGCAAGGCCAAGATAGGAGACCTGAAAACACATTAAATAAATGAATGAATAAATAAAAAAAAACAGGTAACACAAGGTAGAATAATTTGAAATAAAATGAACTGTCGTCAGCATAAAATGTTTATTCAAGTCTCAAAGTTGATCAAATTCAGTGTAGTCTTAGTTTTGTCTTGAAATTAATTAAACAATTATGCATTTTTTTTGTCTTTTTCTTTATTATGTATGAATATTGTTATTTAGCAGCATGATGGTGCAGTGGTTAGCATTGTTGCCTGATTCAAACCCAGGGTGGGGGGTTCGAACCCAGGGTGGGGAAGCCCTTCTGTGCAGAAATTGCATGTTCTCCTTCTGTCAGCGTGGGTTTCTAAGTAGTTACAGAAAATGAATGAATATTGTTATTTAATAGGAGAGGTTTCTTTGGTCTCTAACCTTGCCTGCACAATGTTAAAAGTTTTTACATTCTTACTGTCTTTTTTGAACACGTTTGTGCAAATAAACTAAACCAAATCATTGATGTTGAAGTGTATATATAGTTTATACATATAGCTATTTTGTGTGCTCCAAACCCACACATAAGCATACACTAACAGCAGCATAACTGAATATGCTAAATGTCTAGTTTTAAGTAATGTGTGAGAGCAGAAAATACAGCACAGGAAGATAAACTCTGAACTCAGTTTTTGGTCCTTGCACTTGTTCTACTTGAAAACAGTCAATACAAATTGTTTCTTCAACAAAAAAAGCACTGAGTTTCAGCATGTGAGAGAAGACAGAGGCTGTATGAGTCATTGTTGCATGTAATTTTCTTTTATGATGAATCTGAGGATTTGTGCGTGTTTCTTTGAGACTGAAAGAGAAAAGAAAGAACAAGCCGAGGCAATGTGCGAATGTGCGAATGTGAATGGGTGTGCGTCTTTTGTCTCGTGTGTGTGTGTGTGTGTGTGTGTGTGTGTGTGTGTGTGTGTGTGTGTGTGTGTGCGTGCGCATGCGTGCGTGTGTGATATAGTGCTTATTGAATGGAGCAGTTGAGAGCACATATCGTTCCAGCCAGTCTATAATTTTCGATGAGGTCAAGGCCTGCCTGGCTATACTGATGACAACTATTATGGCTTTAGCATCATTGCCACTGAATGAGGCATTCAGTCACTTAAACACACACACACACACACACACATGCACACCCTCTCAAAAGGGTGACAGTGCAAGTGGGTGGATCAGTTACTGGATGTTGGGGTATGAGTGTCAGTTTGTGTCTATACTTTTGTGTGTGTGTACATGCACATGCTTGTTTATGGTTCTACGCAGCGTTTGTGTTTGTGTGCAGGAAATAGGGTGAAGACATTACAACATATAGAGAGAAGAAATTTAGGACAAACAGTAAAGTGGCACTGTAGCGTAGAAACTGTAGAAGTATCTTCAGGGCATTTATCTTTCATCTACCCTGCAGTATGACAGAAAAATCTCGGCTGAATATTACACAGTAGAAACTAATTAGAAATATACTTATTCTAAACCATCTTTTATTTCTCTTCCCACAGTTCTATAAATTTCTTCCTCTGTCTAATTTGTCAGTAGCTGCAGTTACACGGATAATATTTATCCAGTCCAATTAAAATCATTCTGATTAGATTCCAGCTGAACTGTTTACATGAACGCGATATAAAATGTTCCGATAAGATGTGTGTTTACAGGCTGGGAAGCATTTAATCAGAATATAACTTCTTCGATTTACGGAAAGTGATTCTGCCTGCCGTGAAGCACCTAATCTGCTGGGAATATAGCAGAAGAGGGAGATATGTTTCCTTTCCAACCTTAGTGAGGAAATTTAATTCATTCAATACACAAAGTACAGAGTGAGAAGTGGTGCTGCCTGTCGATACAATTCAGTCGGAGGTAACGTATATGTAACCCAGGTTGTTCTCTGTAGCTACAAATTACTGCAGAACTTAAATTAAAAGCCTGGTCCCAGTTAAATGGCCAGTCTCTTATTAGCCTGATGTGGCTACACATTCTGACAAACCTCAATTAGACGCCTGATCTCGTTGCCAAGAAGTTTTTTTTTTTTTTTTTTTTTATAGAAGTTCTTCGGATGTATAAAAGCAGGTTGAGGTTACCTTAAATGAGGTGTCCATTCCTCCATTACCCAGTTAGGTATTAATATTCCTTTAGTCCGTAGGTTTCCTCAGATCAAAAGAATCAAATGTGTTTTCCAAAAAAGTTTTGTGTGAAAGGAAATTAAGCCCTGTCCCGAACAAAAGCCTTTTTGAGCCCGGGCTATTAGTTGACGTTTTAAGGTACATATGTCCCCTAGATACTATACATGCAGACTATCTGTAGAAGTTATGATTTACTCATGTTCCTTAAATGTTTCATACGCAGGCTACTGCTACGTATAACCATAGACGATTGTTATGTCCAGCAACTCCACATTGCAGCCTGTTAGTGTTACATAAGGCTGATGTTTCAAAATCAAAGAGCACTCACATGAGAACATATCACTCGGAGATTGCTAAATGTTTTTATTTTTGAATTTCTGAATGATTCTCTGTCAAAGTCAGAAAAGGGAGATGCGTAGAAATGTTGGTGCACACACCCTGTATATCACCTAATATTACGACCACTTGGGTCAAACATAAGCAGAGAGAATGCATTTATTTTTACCAGTGAGAAATGATCAGATTACGCATTTATATGGTTATGAGGCACTAATATTTTCCTACTGAGCAGAGTGTCAAAGGTTTACACCACCCCTCTCAGCCCGATTGAAAACACCTTTTCATCAGGCCAGAGTGGGACAGTCTTTCCAATTGAGGTGGTAACATGAGGCATTAGAGTCCTTGTGGTGGAAATTCAGCCCACGAATCAAGGAAAAAATCAGTAGTTGTAAAGATTCAGATGCTGCATGTCCAGGCCGATAATATAGACGTGGTTGTTTAAAATTTGTGAACTAAGATTATTTACTCACGAGACTCTGCACTTACTTGAATGTACAAAGAAATGAACATGTAACCTGTGACTTTCACTATGGATTTAGATTTGTATTATTAAAATTCAAATTATTATGGAGCCGTGGCAGAAGTATATTCTCTGCTTTCTATTTTTCTTTCTTCTATTGTGCTTATTTTTCTTTTCTTTCCCTTTGTGTATTTAACAACTCCTATTCCCCCTCTTTCTCACAGCCTACAATATAAAAATCAAATCTTTTGACTGACTGAAAACCAAAATGTTTTGAATTTCCACTGAGGATGGAACTATGATGCCAAGCATGCTACAAAATTTCCACACTGGCTACATTTGTGTTCAGCTATGCACATGTATCAAAATGCTTTATATAATCTAAGAAACTCCGGCTCTAGTATAGAGAGGGGATGTGTAAGTAAGAAGTTGCCACATTTAGATACACAGCCTCCAACTTAGTTTGTTGAACTCAAATTCAGAGTCACAGCGGGGAAACTTAAGGCTCAGATTTTAATATCAGCATACACTCACTAACTTGTAGCAGACACACTCAGTTAAATATCAGCTAAAATATGCATGTGTGCACTTTCATTTTCGGGTTTTAAAAACCCCATTCCTGTTGGTCTGTGTGTCCTTTCTCTCTGCGTGCATGCCTGCCTGCTTCTGTGCCTCCATGTTTGACTGTGCATTTGTGTGTGTGCGTGGGGATGTGGGCATGTAAGAGTGTGTGTTTGTGGCTATTTGTGCGTATGTGTTGCTTCTATTCCCCATCTTGCCGCCCTTCCATTTTGTTCTGCAGGACCTATTTTTCAATTTTGCCAATTTCTGCTCAGATAGCCTCTACCCCTGTGTGCGCACACAGACACAAACAGACACACACACACACACACACACACCTCTATCTCCCCTAACTACTATCTCACAGAGTGAAACACAAGCACTATTAAGCACACACTCTCACACAAACACATGTGCAACTGGGACACTGGGAAATGGAAAGAGAATGCCTGTAATATTACCGGGGTTTCACACTCCGGGACAGTTATAGGACACAAAGGTAGCTGTGTGTGTGTGTGTGTGTGTGTGTGTGTGTGTGTGTGTGTGTGTGTGTGTGTGTGTGTGTGTGTGTGTGTGTGTGTGTGTGTGTTCTTGTGTGATTGTAAGATCCGGTGTGGGCCTGCCTGCGTGTGGTATTGTGTAGATATTACACAGAGGGAGGCGAAGAGGAAAGAATGTGTGTTTCTTTGTGTGTCTGTGTATGAGAGAGAAAGAGAGATCCTCCATTCAGGAGCAAGACAGAGAGGGTTTCTGTTTTAACATTGATAGTGTATTCAAAGTATTCTCAGGTTCATTTTATTTCTTTATTCCGCACTTATTATTCAGCCTCCACAGCTGGGGAATTACACCAAGTATATAATTTTCATATTATTGTGTCAATTATTTTCAAATTTTTGTGTGTAATTAGAAAATAATGTAATTATATTATTGCTTGTTTTTTTTTACACGGTGTACTTTATCAGGAAATGCATAATGGCAACACATGGAAAAGATAGCAAAATGACACAGCAGAGATGACGTGGACAGATGATGGCAGATTCAGATTTTTACAGCAAATTGTTCAATCACTATTGTGTTTTTTGTACTTGAATAAGATAAAGCCATTTTAAAAAATCATAAAGAGGTATGATATGCAGCTGGTTGAGAAGTACTGAAAGTGTCCATAGTTTAATGGGCAAAAAGGGTAGATGGGAGTGGGGGTGGATGGGTTAAACAAACTCAGGACTTTCACCTTGGAGCCACTGGTCATGTCCTGTCTGACATCAAAAGTCAATCAAGTTGGTTTAATAACAGTGTAGTGTGCTTGTTTATGTAGCACACTGTACTACCTAGCCAACATTTGTATGTGGGGCCCATGTGGGTAGTAAGTGGACTAAAAAATTATTCTGAACAAGCAGAAACTGTAGATTTCCTGTGAATGCTAAAATTTATTTTGAAAAGTTACAATACATGTCACTAACAAAAATCAACAAGAGCAAGAATGTGTTGTTGTGGTAGACATGCAGTTCAGAGGTTGTATAAACTCATGACAGTCACTTCCATAACAGGCTGAGCATATGAAGCTAGCAGTGCATGTAGCGGCTCTCACAGTGGTGACTGTGGGTGCGTAACTGGGTGCAAAACATGTTCAATACTAAATTAGTTATTGATAATATAACTCACATGTATCATGCAGATCGAACTGAATAAAACCACACGGTGAAGTTCATGATGCCGCTGTTCATATTGTCATCCCTCATAGGAGAGCTGCGGGCAGGAGCTGTGGTAGTGTGGGCTGAATATTAGCTGGCGGGTCCTCCCCCACTGCGATATTTGCTTTGTCATATTTTCAAAACAAAACATAACTTTCAATATCTACAAAAATACATATATTAAATTAAAACATTCAAGTCCTTTCAAAACATCTGTCTCAAGTCAAAGTCAAATCTTTCATAAGTGTTAGTCAAGCAAATCTCAAGTCCGCAAATTTGCAACTCACGTCGGACTCGAGTCAAGTCATGTGACTCAAGTCCCCCACTTCTGGTTTTCAGGGAAGTGCACAGCTTATATCATCCGGACAAAATTAAATATAAAATAGAGTGTCATCTGCATAGCGATGACAATTTGTTTGACAATGATAGAGCTAAACAAACGCAAATACAGATTAAATGAGATGGTCCAATGATTTATCTCGGTGGGACCTCATGCAGTATGTCAAATTTACAGGAGCTAAAAGCACTAAAGGAAGTTTTTTGTCAATGGACAATAGTGACCAAACATATAACTCACTTCACAACCCTGTCAACCACCCAGTACAAAAAGCTTTTCCAGTGTCACTTGTCATCCTTAGGACATTAAAGGCCTTTATATAAGCTGTTTCAATGCAGCAGTAGGACCAGAAACCACTTACTGTCGCAAAGATTTCTGCTTTTTAAACCCAACATCTTTCAAGTACAGGATTCATTTTATTGTTGAATTAATATTGTGCATTTAAACTGAGGTTCTATTCACAAGTGAAATTTATTAAGGCTTTCTCAGCTAAGAAAAGGAGCAATAGTTTAGATATACTGTTTACAAAAACTCACCTGCAGACAGTATTACCAAAGAATAAAGCACAAGGCCAGTTACATTTAAAAGAATTGTTCACCAAGGCATTCCAGTAAATGCACATTGTACAACTAAAGTGTTTAAAAGTGTTACAGCTGGATTAAAAAAGTATTTTCTTTGACTGAGAGTGTAACCTGGAGCGGAGATTATACAGTAGATTACCTGAAGCTGAGTGTCGCGTATAAAAATGGCATTTAATTACCAGATAATCTCACCCTCTCCTCTCTTTCTCTCCGTCTCACTTATCTCTCTTCCTCCCAGACCTACCAGAGACAGTGAAGATGATGAAGATGATGAGAGGAAGGGCAAAGGCTGCACCCTGCAGGTATTATTTGATTGGTTTTCATAACACACGTTTAAAGAGAGTTCTTTAATCCTTTTCTTCAATGTCAATATCCCTGAAAAAACTAGTAAGAGCTGTCCCTCCTCATACTGAGAATGAAATGTGAGGTGATGTATGTGATGCTTTGCCTCAGTTGGTTTAAGGTAGCATTCAGTATTATTAGGGTCCGGGCAGCTAAACTGCCAGGACACTACTGTAATCCTAGGTACTCTTCTTCTTCTTTCTTCTTTCTTCTTCCAAGGAAATCATACTTCCCATGGGTGAAAACTCACCAAACTTTGCACAAAAGTCCAGTTTCATGCCAGATATCCTCAGCTGTAAACTCAAGCCAATAGTCCTGATGGTGGCGCTACAGCAAGCAACTAAAGTTCAAAACTTTGAAAATTCATAACAAATCAACCATACGTGCTACAACTTCAGAACTTTCCTCAAACTGTAGCCCCAATACTGAAGAAACAGTACATTTAAACCTATTAAACATTATGAAGTTCATCACTGTTTTTTTTCAAAAACTGTAAAATTTCTTAAACTTATCTCCTCCCACAATTTTTGCTCAATTGACACCAAACTTGCGACAGAGCATCTTCAGACTGTCCTACAAAAACAACGTTTCTCAGATTTTTGATTTACCAAAAACTGAGCCTACAGTGCATCAAAATGTGTGACTGTAAACGGTACTGTAAACATATACATGCAAATTCTCACTAAATAAATCTTCAATGTTCACTAAAAAAATGACAAAATTCTAGAGTCATGGTAAATGATGTGTGGCAAATTTCAGAATTTTATCTCAAAAACTGAATTTTTGACAGCATTTTGAATTTTGCTCTAATGTGAACAATTGGAGTCAATGTAAAAATGGCAATTTTAAACATCAGTTTTTCACTCATTTTTCAAATGAATCATTGTTACAAACAAATTACCAACATCTCCATGCTGTCTAGATGCAATATGTGTATTTTCAGATTTTTGTTTCGATAACTGAATTTTTTACAGTGGTTTGAAATCTACTTTTCCATGCATGGACGGCTGCTAAACCTGCACGCCTGGCTTAGTCAAATTGTGAAGCTACACATGAATTGTCACTGACTAATTAGCTCAGTGAACTAGAAATTGATCCTTAGTCTCAGAGGTTGTGAGTTCAAGCCTCAGCCGATGCAAAAGGCAGATTGTGTTGCTAAATTCCTAAATCTCTTCCAATTCTTCTGCTTGTTGCTCAGAATTACCTTAAAAATGCCCGGACCCAAGCCATCGCTGCGCAGCAGCTATAATTGTGTACTGTTTCTCTATTAGTTAAAACTCAAGATAACTTTGTGAAATGAAGAGCGCCATTTTGGAGTTAAGCAATGCAGTCTAATTTGAACTCTTTTGACCTTTCAGTACCAGTATGCCCTGGTGCGAGTCCTCACCCATTATGTCGCAGAACCCTCTGACCCGGGAGGAGAGATGGTCCACATGTTGGGCGCGGACTGGCAAGCTGATATCACTCATTTGGTCTTGGACCAGCTGAAGGTATACACAAATACTCTCACATGCCAATTCTTTCTTGAAGGATAGTCAGCATTTTGGAAAATGTCCTCACTTGCTTTGTAAGAGACGAGAAAATCAAGACCAGATCTAGTGTGTAGCATTTACTGTCATCCAGCCATGACGTTCCAGAACTTAAACTTCTCCCATGTTCCAAGCATGTAGGAGAACTACAGTGGCCGACACACAAACAAAAATGTCCCTATCTAGAGCCAGTTTTGGTTTGTCTTTTCTGTGCTTCTGTAGAAACTCTGTGGAAGAGCACACACTTTGTATGTAGATATAACCAGCTCAGTCCAAGGTAATGACAAACGGGATTCTTATTTTCAGGTGATCATACACTAATGAAAACATAGCTATGAATATTCTGCCATTTCTGCCAATATATGTAAATCCTACACACTAAACCTTTAAGTATTAAGGTTGACAGAGGGTGACAAGCTTATTTTAGCATAAAGACTGGAAACTCATTGTTTCCCTGTGTTTCCAGTGTCTATGCTAAGCTAATCTCCCAACTGTAGTTCTAAGTGTAGCGCACACATGAAAAAGATTGGTATCAATCCCTTTATCTCACTTTTGGGGAAAAAAACTACATATTTCACAAAATATTGATCTTTTCCTTTCACTCTTTTCTTGTGAGAACTGATGTTTGACTCTGAAATAAAAGCCTTAACAGGCAAAGTTATGTCATACTAATCCGAGATGAATGCATAAAATATTAAAGTTAGTCATGAACAAACTGATGAAACTTTTAGTAGTGTCTGACAGCTGTTTCTGTACTTCACAGGTAGAAGATCCTCGCATTGCCAGACTGATAGACGGGAGAATCTTGATCGGACGGGACCTGGGGATCACTACAATACAGGTATGTACCCTCTGTTCTTTTGCCATCACTGAACTAGTGATCTCCCTGCTTTCTTTCTCATTGTTTATTGTCTATTTTTGTTGATATAATTATTCAGAACCGTAAAACAACCCATTGTCCTACCTGAGGCAGTATATATTACCGTCTTATCCCAGTCTGATAATGACAAGTGAATGAATGTCTTTATTGTCATTGCATGTTCACATACAAAAAATGTGCTGATTCAATTCATTTGCAGACCTCGTGTCTGTAGGCTGTCTCATTACCGTTTGAGATGAGCCCCACTGCTATTGTGTCGTCTACTACTTTTCTGATTATATTTGTCGGGTGTGAAGGTGTGCAGTCGTAGGTATAGCGGGAGTAGAGGGCCGGGCTAAGCACACAACCTTGTGGTGCTCCTGTGCTGGGGGTCAGACTTGTGGAGGTGTAAGGGCCAAGTCTCACAGTCTGTGGGCGAAAGTCCTTGATCCATAGGCACAGTTAGCTAGTGAGACCAAGGTCCTGTAGTTTTCTGACCAGCCTGCTTGGGAAAATAGTTTTAAAAGCAGAGCTGTAATCCATAAACAGTATCCTAACATGTGTCCCCTTTGAGGGCTGTGTTCATGGTGTCCTCGATGGATCTGTATGCGTACTGGGGCTGGTCTAAGGCCAGGGAGAGGGTTGATTTGACATGCAAGGACTAGTCTCTAAAAGCACTATACAATGTAAAATGGAATTGCCCAAAACTTTTAAATCTTAGCATGTGGTTTCAAAGTTTGTCACTTTGATTCTGATTTTAGTGTAAAGTCTAGAACTAGACAAACGGTGATGTACCATTTGTGCAGTATGCCTTTACTGCATGGTACGGCATGGCTCTACTTAAATCTACTCTGCCTTTTTTGGTTTTCTATCAGCAAAGGTTGTGGATAGTACCAGGTATCTAGTACTTTTCTGATCCCACCTCAGTCTAGGGTCCAAGTAAGCTGAGCAGACAGAATGGTCATCGGTGCGACACAGGACATCCTGCACAAACCCCACAACTGGTTGGTCTCAGTCCAAAAGTAGATCGCAGGTCCACAGTGAGAGGACTGCAAGTGACCTGCGAACTCACAAACAGTTCATAAAAAACACACTTCATTTTATGTACGGTGAATTTCCGACACAGAGCTTTTATTTTGAAGTGCCGTTTCCTCCTGTATAATGAGTTAGAGAATGGACAGCTACAACTAGCTCAACGACATGGTCAAACACAAGTAAGATGCTGAATACATTAAACTCTGTGCGGACCTTGAACTCATGACTAAGGAAGAATCTGGACCCTGTGGCTGGACCAGTTGGAAACCTCTGCTATACACTACACCATACAGTTGACAACGCTCGGATGTTTCCGAGCTTGCCGATGAAGCATTTAGCAAGTGCTGCGTTAAAAATGATGTAATGGTAGTTTCACACAGTGTTGCTATGGCCATCAGTTGAGAATCTTGCCTACACTGATGGTGTATTATCTGCAGTGGGGAAAAAAAATACAGAAAAGAACCTAGTGAATTGAGTTAAGTCGAGCTAAACCATGCAGTTGAAATTAGGCATTATTGAGTTCAGAGCATCTTAGAATCAGTGTTTGAAGTCCATTTTAAGGATGCAGAAAACACCCTCGACATCGACAATGTATTCATCACTCGTTGGACAACAAGTCCGAAGAAAGACGGTTGAAAATGTGTGATTACGTGAAGCGCGGTGCAATTTGGCAACTCACACTGCGGCTATAAGCACTCCAGCGATGTAAACATTATCCTCTCTTTCTTCCTCTCCTCCTCCTCTCTTGCAGTTATAAGCCTCGCCTGCTAGCTCCTTAGACAATTAGCCACAATTAACTGTCAGATTTGGCCCCGAAATCTCAGCGTGAGGTTCAGCAATTACACACAGACACACACTTACTCTGGCACACTGTGAACACACTCGCACACTTGCTGAATTCCAATAAGCCGGTCTATTGTGACTGAATGTGACAGTGGAGGACAGTCCTGTGGCTTACTGTCTTATATTACTGCTATGCTGTTATATAGCAGCGCTGAGGCAAAACCACCGAATATGTCACAATCACAGTCCGTACTGTTTTAGTTATATTCTCGTCTTCATCTTTCATGTAACAATAAATAAAGTTTGTATTTCTGTGATTCAGGATTTCATTCGAAGCGCTTACATTTGCGTGATTGCTCTGAAGAGTTTGTTGTGCCCGTGTTGAAGTGGTTTGGCATTGAGTTGGGAGCAGCAGTGGGGATTTTGGGGAACAGCTGACTGTATGCTCGCATCCATTTGACTGGGGACTGCTGCATGCATGCACGCATACACAGGAAACACACACACAGATGCACGAATCCAGACAGCTGTGCTCTGTTTGGGAGCCAGGAGAGAGAATTTACCCAGCATTCCCATTGAGATGCCACAGTCGACAGCCGTCATTTGATAGTTTGACATTTCAATTTTACCCCCCAGCTCCGTCTCCCCGAGTCTTGCCTCTTCCTCTCCTCCCTCTCTCTCTCTCACTCCTTCCTCCCCTCCGAAGTCTCTCTTTCTCGCCCTCTTATTCTCTGCCTGTCTTGAAGAGCAATCCCAGAGCTGTCAATCATTGCATTTTGTTAGCTCGCTGAGGGTGGGATTGAGTTTGACGCCCCGACACGTTCGCTGAGAGATTTTCTTTGTACACCAATCAGATCTGCCTGTCCTCCTGTCGCCGGGCGGAGTAGCACACTACAGCACGGGGCTCCTAATCTCTATCACTGTCTGTCTGCTGCTCCCTCTCTCCATCTGCACTCCAATCTCTTCTGCGCTCCTTCTTTCTGCCCCCCTCTCACTTTCTGTCCTCCTCTATTTGTCATTGTCTCTCTCCCTCTCTCTCTGACACCAACTCCATTTAATTCTCTCCACTTCGGTCGCTGTCTCTCACTTACGGCGACTCACTCTTCTCTTCTCATTCACTCTCTGTGTAGTTCTTTAGTTTTGGCCTTGTGCTTTGTTTATGCTAAGTTGTCTTAGTTAAATGCTGACACATTGGTGCACAGCTGGGAGGCAGACGGGGACACTGTGAGTGTGTGTGTCTGTGTGTGTGTGTGTATACAAGTGTGTGTGTTTCCACTACTCAGCGTGGGTTACATTGTGCCATAGATGTGAAATAATAACAGCAGTGAGCGTCGTCAGCTTTTACAGGTTTGTTTGTCTGTATTTTGTGTGTGTGTTTGTATCCTAATTTAACAGATACCGCCAGTCTATGTGGCCCACAGCACTGTGGTGTTAACCAGCTCTCGCTGCTCCTCCGTCAGTGTTAAACACTTCACTGTCACCTTAAGGCAATAATCACTGAGACAACAACAAAAGCTCTTTGGTGCAACTCTCTCCTGTACTGTGTTTCAGAGTTTTTGCAAATGTGTACTCCCTTATTTCCTGTACTTGATGCAGCATGGTTAACATTATTTTGCCTTTCCTGTTATTTATTAAGCTGTCATTGCATCACCTGTCAAACAACATAAAAGGTGCTTTACAATAAGGAGTAAGCAGTTTTTTACATGAAAATAGACACAATGGACATAAAGCTAACAAGGCAATTCAATATAAGAGGACATTTAAAAGAGTTTAAAACATAAAATCATAGAGTTGTAAAACTATAAATCGTAAAATCAAGTAAGATTTTGAAAGAGTCGCAGCAGTGTGAAACGTTAATAGAAAGTGAAAGCCCCAAAAAAGAAAGAGTTTCAGACCTGCATCTGGAAAGTCGGAGTGAGTTAAAGGCTAAAGTGAACACACACATTTTTAGCTTTTTTCTGAAAATATTTATCAAGCTAGCTTCCCTGATATCTATACGTAGTGTGTTCCATAGTTTCGGAGCGTAATTAACAAAGGCTGCATCTGCGATCTTCTTCCGGCTGTGGCTGGAAACCTCCAATAAACTAGCAGCTTTTCAATAACACAACGTACAGTAATTTCACTTGTAATTTTCACTTGTTGTTTAGGGTTTTTCCCTGGATGGATGTAGCAAACACTAGGGATGCATCCACATGTCCCTCTCCTGTCCTTTCCCTTGCATCTTAGTCCCTCCCACCGAGGATGCATGGCGAGACACAAGGAAACCATGTGAGAAGAGAGGAAAATATAGGCACAAGAGGTGATCCTGGGGTCCAAGCCAGCATAAGTTGAAAGCTGTGAAGAATCAAGATCTTTGACAGTTTACATTAAAGAAAACCAACAAATTTTATAACAATCAGACTGACAATCATCCATTGACGTCCAAATCTCTGCTGGGCCACGTTCTACTTTTGCAGCACTTTCCCCCCCTTATGGGTCTGTTGCAAAAACATTTTAGGGACATGCTTCAATAGCTTCATTAAACATATCCTCTAAGTTAAATGGTGTTTGGACAAACTGTCATTGGTGACATTGGTACCCTAATATTGTGCAGGACCAATGCACTTGCTTTGAATCTGATCTGTCAGATCTGTTGCAGCATCCAATCAATGACTGATGTCCATTTGTCGGTCTGTAAAACACTTCTGTGAAGGCTCCTCAGAGATCTTCACTCACTACTCGTTCCTCAGAGCAGAAATAAGAGCTTTGAGACGGCCATGAAGATGTTGCACCAGATCAACTCCCAGTCCAAGTGAGGATAGAGGAGCAAGGAAAAATCAAATGAGGCACTTGGCATTCACCCTGCGTGTTGGAGCAGGAAAAGTAAACCTGCAAATTCATGATGAAAACTTTAAGGGACTCACATTTGAATGAAATTGCTCTTGCGCATACAGAGACTCCACCCTCAAGAGGATCAAGCGGCTAGAAGATGAATGAATGAACTGTAAATGCATTATGTGATCTTTCGTTGCAGGTTCTGTCTCCGCTGTCTGACTCTATCCTGGCAGAGAAGACTGTGACTGTGTTGGATGACAAGGTAAAATAACATCTTGAATTATTCTATCTTTTTTAGGACATAGGTGCTTGTTATTGGTATGCATTGTGATATTTTCTTGTTCGTCTAGGTCACTATCACTGACCTGGGAGTCCAGCTGGTTGCATCTCTGACCCTCAGTATGACAGCGAGTCCTGCAAATAACCAGGCTATACAGCTAACGACTACAGCTACAGACCTGCTGCACACACCTAAACAGGTAGGAGATACTATGCACACACACACACACACACACACACACACACACACAACGTCACAATATATCGCAATATCTCCATCTTTGCTAGATATCATATCCTTCTTGGGTTTTATTTATCAGATTTTCAGATTCTAACTTGCACATGCAGACAGGTGATAAACAAACATATACACCCTGCTGCCTTTAGGTTTGTATCACACACACACACACACACACACACACACACACACACACACACACACACACACACACACAGATGAACTACATCTTAAGCTGTTCCGGTCTCCACAGTAATACCCCCAAGGTTGTAATCATAGAAGTTAAACAGTAATTCTGTGCTGCGAACATCAAATGGCTGCTATCTCACCCATAATCAGTTTCTAATTAGGAGTGTGTAACTTCCAGGCTGTAGCACTGCTCAGCTACAGTTACAACCACCTAAAGGTCCTCAGTAAAACAAACACTATATTGTTAGCTAGAACCACAGAGAGGCAGTTCGTCTTTTGACAATGCTCAATTGAAATCACAATTGAAACTACATTAGTGATATATGTGCCCAAAATTTTTTAATTATGGATCAAAACTTTGATACTTTTGTTTATACTTATTCTCCACTTTTGCTCCCCTATTTGGTGCATAACTCACATAATATAATAATAACTTTATTTATAGAGCACTTTTTGAACTGAGAGCACAAAGTACTTTCCAAGGTGAAGAAAATACCAAACACAAGTGATACTATTAAAACATTAGCATATACATACATCTACACCAACATATACACTTAGACACATATATACCTGTCTGCATATATACATAAACACATGGCTGCAAAAACACACACTCAGACGAGATTTAAAGATGTGAACAGAGTCAGCTGATCTGATGTTCAGTGGGAGGCTGTCCCAAAGCCAAGGAGCAAGAACTGAAAAGGCTCAATCACCCTTTGTCTTTAACCTGGACTCTGGAACAGTTAGAGGACCCAGACTAGGAGACTCGAGGAGCCTGTTTGGACGGTACAGTTTGAGAAGATCAGTTATATCCTCCTGAGACCCTGCGTCCTCATGTAAGGACATCACATTTTGGGTTTACTTGATCTTATACTTCATTCTACTTAACTTAGACCTGTTGTCCTCGTTCGTGGACACTTTTTTGTGCTACCTGGTCTTAGTAAGAGCACAATACACTAATCCACTTAAAAACAAGATGGCAGCCATCTCTGCCAAGTCAGTCTGCAGCTGATCCTGACACAAAAGTGGACAAGGTCCAAAACCTGATCACATTTAAAGGTTGAAACTTGTTAGTTATGGTTAGTAATGTTTGCAGATTGATATGGCAACAAATTTGACCAATTTTAACAATGGTAACAAGCTATTTCATTAGCTAGTACTCGTTTGAAGACATTGGGACTTTATTATTATCTCATTTGAGGTTATTGGGACTTAATTGTTGTTGATAATGTTGGGATTTTTATACTCATTGGGTTCTACTGACCCCAAATAGCTAGGAGAAATTATAAATGCATACCAAACTAAAGTTCAGGTCTCAGGAGGATAAACTCCGGTGTCAGATCACTGAGAGCCTTCTATGTGATTAAAAGACATTTAAAATGGATTCTAAAAGAGACTGGAAGCCGATGTAGGAAAGCCAAAATAGGTGTGATATGTGAGGATCATTTATTTTGGTCAAAAGTCTAGCTGCTGGGTTTTGAAAGATTTGGAGCTGATGTATAGCTTGGTTGTTTAGGCAGGGGAAAGAGACATTACAGTAATCAAGATGGGAGGATTTAAGAGCATGTATGATTTTCTCTGTGTTATTAAAGGACAGAAGTGACCTTCATTTGGAGATATTCTTCAGCTGGTAAAAACAAGACTGAACTATGTTCCTTACATGTTGCTCCAGGGTCAAATTACTGTCCAGGATAACACCCAGATTTTTTTTAAACCTGACTTTATGCTCAGAGTGAGAGTGCTGATGAGTGGCTGAATTTGTTTTGGGACATTAAGCTCTTTATATCATATCTATAGAAAAACAAACACACACACCTAAAACACACATGCTCATCTACACCCATGTGCATATTCTATTGCAAGGCTACCAGGTTTACAAGCTATTCTTGATGCTCTAATCACATTGCCAAGGGTTATTTTATCACACTATCTGAAGCTATTATCCCTCACACCCTCTTCCCTCTCACCACTTCTCTCCCTCCTTCTCTGGCTTTTCTCCCTATCAAACAATACTCCACATTATAATTTGTATCCAAGGGCTAATTGGATGAGAAACAGCTCATTACAGAGAAAATACACATCTGATATTGCATTTTATTCAAACATTCATTTCTTTTTTGTATTCTGTCCTTTTTTATCATTTACCATGACCTGTAGTAAAATGAAGTGACTATTGAGAAGGAGGAGAAAATAAAAACAGATGGCCGGAAGGAAAGTGGGGAGAAAATAAGGGGCTCGAGGAGGCAAGGAAAAGTACAATTTAATGTGAAAATGGAGGAAGGGAAAGAGATAAGGTGTTGTTCTTCACGTTGGAGCTTAATTACTTTTGTAGGGAGGTTTTTGCTGTGTTATACCTACACAGTCTTTTCTGTTTTCTGAATAAAGAAAGCAAAGCAAGGGTTTTATCAAGGGAAATTAGCGAGGCAGGATCACTTAAAGACGAGCTGAGAAAAAATACATTCTCTGCTGAATTCTGTTTTTATTTACAGAATAGCTGCAGCTGGAATAGACTGTTGACAAAAAACACACTTTTCTTCCAAGTATTTGTCCTCATTGTAATAGAAAAGATGGAGACTGCAGATAGATACAACAAAGTCGAAAAAGACTGTGTCCTTGCACAAAAAGAAGTGGCTAAGTTTCTATTACCATTGTTTGCATGTTGAATTGTTTGTGTGGGTGAATTGTTGGGAGTGGAGATGTCTTTCTTTGTGTCGTGCTCCGAAAGTAACAACATGCTATTCATCGCCATTGTGCTGGAGACACAAAAAGTTGAATCATGAAAAAAAAAAAAAACATATCATATTGTCAAGTAGGGGTAGGCAATACCCAAAAACTTGGTTTCAATCCCATTAAAAGCTACCTATGACTTTAATGTAGGATAAAGCAGCATGTCATGATTAATGAGGTGAATAATCCATCCATCCATTCATCCATCCATCCATCCATTTTCATCCACTTATCTGGGGCTGGGTCACAGGGGTAGTAGGCCAATCACCCCAGACGTCCCTCTCCCCAGCGACGCTTTCCAGCTCCTCCTGGGGGACCCCAAGGCGTTCCCAGACCAGACGAGATATGTAATCCCTCCAGCGTGTTCTGGGTTTACCCCGGGGCCTCCTACCAGTGGGACGTGAATAGTTTGAAAATGTAACATTAACCAATGCTGAAGCTCCGATTTGACTGAAATATTATTCTAACCATGATATACCTTGATATTTTTTGCCTGAGTCTCTCTGAACAGACTCTACCAGTGAGCTATTTCTATTTCTTGTCAGAGGTCTGCATGATGAGGCATTTCCTTCTACCTCCCTTCCCTTTCTGTGACAGCTCCATGTTCTCTTTGTCATATCATTTATTTTTTTTTTCCTCTTTTGTTCAGTCATCATGCAGTTACGTGTCGGGTTAACCTATTCAAGGTGTGCACTGCAGTGCATCAAGCATGCGCACTGCATTTGTTGTTTGAGTGCACACACCACAACAGCAGAGTACATGCATTAGATGTGTTCATGACAATGGGACGTAGTTTACACAGGCAGTTTTACTCTTGAAATAAAGATGGATACAACAAAAAGGAGAGAAACTGATCCTGATTTTAGTATCGGTCCTTTTGATGTTAGAATCTAGCTTAAAAACCAAATGTAGTATCTGTAGTATCGATATTTTGGTATAAATCTGCTCACCCCTGTTCTTAAGCTATCAGTTCCAACATCAATGAGTATCTTAGTTTGATTAGCATATCAAAGGAGGACTATGCTAAGGTTCTGATGTTTGCCATTATTCCTACATATATAAAGTGCTAGAATACAGACAGGTTGTGATCAACAGCTCACAGTGGTGTAATGCAGTTTTTCGTGTACATGGCCAAAAAAGGTCTGGACAGCATTATAAAGAAATTGCAGATAGTTATGCGTAGGCTGGAATCGCAGCCCAGTCTGCCGAAGAAAATGTTGGCATTGTATGTTTCTGCAGACCAGAGATACCTTACATCATCTCAACATTTCTAAAGTGATGTGGTTGTGGTTAGGTGTGTATGAGCTTGTTATGTACCCGGTCTAGTGGAAGCTTTGTCTTTGTCATCGGAAGGTGGGCGGGACAGAGGATGGCGTGACACCCAGAAATGACAGCTGCCAAGCTACAGACTACTGTTTGAGACCAATAAACAACAGCACCTGTTGTTTTTTTAGCTAGACATTGATGCATTTCCAGCAGGGACTGCGGCACCAGGACTGGGTATTTTAAGCCAGAACATGATCCTTTCCTAAACATAACCAAGTGGGTTTTGGTGCCGAAACCTAACCACATGTTGACCAAATTGTTGAAATGTAAAGAAACAGAGAGTTTCAACATAGTTGCTACATAGTAATGTACAAATCTGTAGTTTGCAGAAATGTACAGTGCCAACAATTTCTCTGGCAATCGGGTTGAGCACAGCCTGGTTTGATGTAGGTGTTTGACCTTGTGATTCTGTGTGATCAGAGCAGACTATAATTTATTGTCTGTACCTGACCAGGCATGATATGAATCGGATGAGAATCACCTGCCTTGATGTTTAAACAAACCCTCATTCAATTTTCCCACCGCCTGTGAATACACTGGGTCCTCAAGAAAAAACTGAACTTCAGTAAGGACCACTTTAGTCAAAGAAAACTTAATTTCCATTGCAGTATTATATTTGGTGGTATGGCTCTGTTCTGGGGCCTCTCTGCCTGTCCTTGGGCCTACGCAGAAAGCCTCTTCCACGCCCCTACCTGGAAAGCCTAAGGCGAAGAGAGCACACTTTCCTGCCCTTCCATGAAGAATGGAAGTCAAATTTTCACTCTCGTTTTAGCTCTGTTTTGGTATCCACCAACTACAGAGAGAAATGTTTGGTTCTTTAGCTGCTAAATGCTTCACCAGCTGATTGCTAACTTTGCATCTTTATGTTTTGATGCAGGTACCACTCATAGCCCCATTAGCAAAACTGTCCATCTGTAAACTTTAGCAAATATTTTACCAAAGTTAGAAGCACTCAAAGACATGAATATGACTTTTCATCATAGCTCCTCATAGCTTGACAAAGGAGCACTGACAGTTCTGTGCTGAAGTCCAAAACACTGTTAACACACTTTGCATCTTATGAGAATTTCTTTTGTCGTGTTCTTTCAGGAAGCAGCAATCAGTGCCTGGATTCAGTACAGTGATGGTTCAGTGACACCACTTGATGTCTATGACCCCAAGGACTTCCTTCTCTCGGCTGTGTCATTGGATGAGAGTGTCATCTCTATAACCAATCAGGTATAAGCCACTAGGAGTTTTATTTGTCAAGCCAGTGGTTTACACCAAAAAATGTTTCTCAGTAAAATGTGTTTTACTGAGAAATATTTTCAGGAAAAACTTTTCAGATTTTGCAAAAGTGACAGACAGCATCCAAAGTACAGTGTTTGCTAACCTTTACATTGTTGCTATGTTCTATTAGGAGCAACACTGGCCTATTGTAGTGGCAGAGGGTGACGGACAGGGACCACTGGTCCGTGTAGAGATGGTCATCTCTGAGACCTGCCAGAAATCCAAAAGGAAGAGCGTGCTGGCGTCTGGAGTTGGCAATGTGGTAGTGAAGTTTGGAGCAAAGAGTGATGAAAGAGGTGTGATGGGAAGAGGTGGACAGGACGACGGGATGGACAACAGCACCAGTGAGCACCAAACAAAGGATGGAGGAGACTGGAAGTCCAACAGTGCAGCAGTGGATCGAGAAGAAGGAGCCATGAGGAAGGTGGGAGGAACAATGATGGATACAGATTTCTTCCAATTTGTTTTCAGTGCAATCTGTAAAATGAGTAATTTGCTGCTTTTTGTCATGTAAAATTTAAAATTCAGATTTAAAGGTTCTGAATGTAACTTTGAGACAGTCCTTGTTATTAATGACACCAGTGGCTGTTAAGTGAATTGCAGTCCATAGCTTGTTGCTTGCGCTCACACTCCATAGGCACGAGTAAGCACCTGGGCATTGGCCAAAGCAGTGAAGTAACAAACACAAGACTACCATGCCGTCGCTCTGCCTTACTTCCTGTCACTAGAAAGGGTGGGAAAGCAGACATAAGCTCTGGAGACAGACCTTCATTCAAGGCTGTGGCAACTCAAATTCAGCCAGTGCAAACCCCAGCACCTAGGCCCAGTGCGAGCTGGTGGCCAACGGAAGCACTGGGTCTGACCTGTGTAATGGCAGCAACAGAAAGTTTGCTGATTTGGCAGGGAGTCTGGGCAGTTTAGAATCAGATCTCCAGTGATGCATCTTGCACTGGCTGAATTTGTGTTGTTACAGGGTTAACTGAAGGCCTGCTTCTGGGCCACCACTGCAAAATTTATGTAAGGGTATGTACGTTGTGAAGAAATAGTCGCAAATTCTTTATAGGCAACCAAGATGTTGTGTTACAACCTGCTCACCCATTGACATTAAACCTGATTCAAAGTTACAGTATATAAAGGTCCTTTAACTAGTAACAGTACGGTTGGAAATATTTAGTTGTTTTTTTTAATCTACTATCTTTTAATATGAAGGACAGTATTTTTGGTCAGTGCATATTATAACTACCCACTTTAAATTAAGAGTGGAGTTAACATCTTTTCAATTATTCATGTATTGTTTTCAGGTTAGCACAACGACCAAGAGCACAGTAACCCATCGTGCTTCAGGTGGCAAAGCTGCCAGTGGAGGCAGCAGCAGCAGCCGGGGCGGAGGCCCCAGCCAAGCAGGGGACTACAGTAGCTACCCAGCACAAGTGGAGGTTCCAGGCACTGGAGACAGTGAGCTGACTCAGACCACAAGAGGACTATCGGATCTGGAGATCGGAATGTATGCCCTCTTGGGTGTATTCTGTCTGGCAATACTGGTTTTCCTCATCAACTGTGTCAGCTTTGCTTTCAGGTAAAAAATTGTGATAATTGAGGACTCAGTTGTTTTGATTATTGGAAGGAAACTCCACAATAAAATTGTGGGTAGGTCAGATTGTGAATCCGTCCATTAACGTTACAGCTGAGAAATCTCTGTGTCAACCACCAAGTAAAGGTGAAAGGCCTGAACACCAAACACCTGTCATTGATGGGAAATACATCTATGAAATTTAGGCTTATCGTCAATATAACAAAAATCAGCACAGCCTGAAATTGCACTGCTTCAAAATTGTAATTCTGTTGTAGACTAATTATCATCCTTCATCTGCAGATACCGTCACAAACAGGTCCCCGTGCTGGAAGCAGGAGGCAACATGAACCACGCCCATGACTGGGTGTGGCTTGGCAATGAGGCAGACCTTTTAGCTGACCATACTGACCAATGCCAGGGCGGGCTGCCTGACGAGTGCACCACCATCATCGACCGAAATGAAGGGGGATACGAGGAGAACAAGTATCTGCTGAACGGGGCTGGTAACACCTTGGTGATGGGCGTGGGCACGGGCATGGGCACAATTAGTGGGAGTGGTGGCACAAGTGGACATCGGGGCGTCACCCACGGACAAACCTTGCCCAGATCTGTCCCAGAACCACATCAGTGCCTTTCAGCAATCACTACTGGTGGTAAAAACGCCACTGGCCAAGCGGAGCATCTGAATAATTCCCCCCGAGCCACGGCTGCAGCTGCAGTTGCAGCTGCCAAACGCAAACGCGTCCAGTTCACATCTTTTGCCACCGTCCTGCCCAATGATAATTCGGGCGGGGGTGGCCAATACGCCAACTCTTCAGTCGTGGTGACCAATGGGAGCGAGGATGACATCAAGTGGGTGTGCCAGGATATGGACCTGGGTCAATCTGAAATCAGAACCTACATGGAGAGGCTACAAGACAATCTGTGACTGACAGGAAAGAGACTGAGAAATGGAGGGGCAGAGGACGAGCGCAGGAGGGGGAGGATGGACAATGAGTACAATTCACCTGTAATGCCTTTGCAATGGATGAAGGGAGGGAGAACAGGAGGGATATGAAAACAGTGAAGAGAACACAAAGTGTGGCCAAGAGCTGAGAAGATTATTGAACAGACAGTTTCGGGGATGTTAGATTCAGCTCCCCTTAGGCTATGAAAAGCATACTGTCATCACTAGCTCACACTGAAATCAATGGTAGCAAACAAAAAATAACATTATGAGTTTCTTTTATATTATTTATTGTGAAAATATTAGTGTACAAGTCAATAATAAAGTCACTATTGGTTATGAATGTTTATTTTCAGAATACCAGTGAACCATTGTGCTATACAGTAAATTCAGGGTATGTTATTGGACAAACATTATCAAGCCACTATACATTTAAACGAGGATGGCAAGAACATCAATTCTGAGGTATTTTTTACTCACAAGGTGTTTTGCCAGCATTGGCTGTAGCTGTTGATTGATTATTGATAGATCTAGTTTTAATATTTACCTGCCAAGTCTGCTGAGTGGTTATTTAATGATTCTGATTACCGAAGAAAAGGTAGACATCAAAGATACAATCTGTTTGTTTTTGTTCTATCATGTGACGGATTTGCTTTCGGCATTGCTCATAAGTGAAATGTAACATGTAAAAAATATATATATTCCAAGTACTCAACTATAAATTCAGGCACCAGTGGGAGCTGCCATTCAGCACTGAATACGGGCGATCTTTCCTCAAACAACAGAATGTGTCAGGAGTTGGAAAAATGACATACAAAAGACTGTTTCTCCCTTGGATCCAAGACAGAGGCATTTAAACTTGCACAATTCCAAACAGGAAAGGGACATTAGCCATATTTGAGGCTTATTTCCTGTTTCGTGAAACCTTCAAGCCAATGACGGCTTTCTCCCTGTAACCAATCCCATCATCCCCTGGCCCCTCTCCTTGTCTGTGATTGGACAGCAGTAGAGACTTTCTGAACTTAAAGTACACAGTGAAATACTGTGAAATACTGTCTGTACACTAAAAGGGGACTGACTAAGGTGTCTCGTATAAAAAGGAGGCTGCTTGGGCTTTGCAAAGCCCGACCGAACACTTAATAATGAGGATTATTTAAAACAGAAACCACGTAGGCAACAAGACAGAGCAGAGTACCTGCAGTGTTATACATGGAGCTAACAGGATATACTGAATGACATTACAATACAAATGAAAATGAAGCGAAACTCTTGAATATCTCACGAATATGGGTTCATGAAACATGTTTGTTTTGCTGAACATAATTATGTATATTTTTCTCCCCTTTTGTTTGTCCTTTTTGATAAATAGAATGTTTTTATTATGTTTTTTCCTTGTTACACTTTTCCCCTGATTTGGGAAGATATTAATTGTAGCTTTTTATTTCAAAGATTTATTAAGATTTTAAGGAATATATGATTCTTTTTTCTCCTAGAGATTTATTTATTTAAATTAACATTTGAGAGGGTGAGGACGGAAAGAAAGGCCAAGGGCAAATATAGAAAAGAGAGGACCTGCTGGTGAATGATAGCACATATGAGAACAAGCGAAAGGAAGGAGACAGGACAGGCAGAGGTTGCCTCACCTTCGTTAAGCTCAGGTGACGAGTCATGAAGAACTGACAATAAAAAAAGGAGAACTGTAAGATTGTTAAGATTGCAATATTTATTTATAAATGTGTTACTGTTTCAGAGTACACTGTATGTTGTAGATAAATAAACATGCTTCAAAGTGCTTGTGAATAAGATTGCAGGTCACTAGCCAACAACATGGTGATATTTTGTACATTTTACAGTGCAAATATGGTACACAACTACTATCTACCACCACAATGTGAAAGTGATCTTATTGGTTCTTTTTCTAAAGATGTTCCTGTCTTTGTTTAAAGTATTGAATGAGTTCTTGTCTTTGTACAGGGTAGGAATCAGTTTACCTCCAGAATGAGATGTAAAAACTGGAGGTAATCCATCATGAATCACTCAAAAAAATTCTTGAGGATGGTGAGTCCAAGAGATCCATGTCAGAGGGAGAACCAAACCAAATGTTAGGATGTTTGGCTAGTCCAAAAGAAAACATCTACTGGATTACTACGGATATAAACAATTCAGTTTTCAATCACTTGTTTGGCAAGACACATACTAAAAATGCACATGACGGAATCATCAGGTCTGAAACAGAGTGGACACAGGACTGAAGGGGCAGGTAGCTTATATGGACACAGATAAGAGACCTGGGCTGACTCCACATGGGGGAACTACATGGGCTGCACAGCCTCCACCAAAGCAATAGATATTTTGACTGATGATGGCGACTATACTGTATGCTCTGGACTCATACACATTGCTGTATCTCGCCTGCTCTAACGTAGCTACAAGAGTGCTGTGATTGAACGGATCAGTCGAAGAGGTACAAGTTCTTAAGGTAGAAGTGTAGCAATGCTCTCAGATGAAAAACCTTTTAACTTTTAACTAGAACTGTGAGTTTAATCAACAGCCTGTGACACCCAATCTACCTGTTGTATAATTTTAAAACTGTATGGATGTCAACTGAAAAAAACACAAGGCTCTTTTTGATTATTTTGAGGGCATTTGAGGTTTTTTTGATAGCCGAGAGAGACAAGTCTTCTGTATGTAGCCACTGTGGAAGGGCAACAGTTCACTGCATGCTTACTAAACTACTGCTGAACTTCAGCACAGTTCTCCAGAGGAATTGTTTTCACAGCGTAAAGGTTTGGATCTTTGCAGCTGTCAGAAGTTACACAGAAAGGCCACACTAGTTGGCCGCAAGTGGAGTACAATTCAGTGTTAACTCATGCTGATTTGGTTTTCCCAATAACGTTCAACTGAGAACATTTGACACAGACAATTGTGCATAAACAAGAACACTTTTTTCCACATTGCTCTGGTTCACATGCTGTTTTGCTGGTATACAAGGAAATGGATCCAGCTCCTACAGAATTATGTGGCAGTTTTTAACCATTGCAGGTGGTAAAGTGATGTTTATGCAGACTGTTTCAGTATTCAACATAATGCCACACCAACCCATTCACCAGAAAAATACTGGCATTGTACATCTCTGCAAACCATGGATACGTTACATTTCGTCGCTGTCCGATCAAAAATATGTAGCTCCACTTTTGACGATTTTGACTTTCTAGCTATACGCTTTGATGGACACTTCTGACACCCAATGGAGATACTTGTTGAATAGATTATGTCTTTCCATTGGTCATTTGGATACCCAACGCTAACGGTTGCTAGGGAATATTATGGGCACTTCATGCACTGAAGAAACTACAAATTTTGTCCCATTTCATGTTATGTTGTGCTGCTTTGCAACAGTTTGTAGCATTAATTTCTCCTTAAGAAATTGACATTGCACTATATTTTTAAGTAAGCTTAAATTCAATTTTGTCTTGATTGAGCTTTAATTAAAAATATTTTACCCAACAGAATAATTATATTATCTGGGGACAGTTTTCATCCAGGACCCCCAACAAAATATGTAAAGGTGTTTGTTCAAAAGAAATGTTGAGAGGCCTCAGCCAGCCTTGGATATCAGTCCAGAAACCTGCAATGCAACTGGTCTTCCTCTTCCTCGTTGCAGAATCTACATAGACTTTAGACAAACAATATTATTTGCTGGTCTCAAACAGTCTGCAGTGTTTTGCAGCTTTGCAGCCATCTCGTCTAGGTGTCACACCATCTCCTCCACCTGCCATGACAAAGTCAGCTCATATGCACGCAATCAAAACTATGTCACTTAACAAACGTTGATATGTTACGTATAAAACATACACATATAAAGTATCTGTGGTTTGCAGTCCAATGACAACATTTTCTTCTGGTACCTGGGCTGCCCACACAGGAATATTGCATTTCATCAAAAGCTTATTTTACTAATACAAAACAATCTCACAGTCTAACAAGGTTGTTGAACAGATCTGGATGCCTTTGAACTAGAGGATCCAGTTGTTCTATATGTTGTCACTCAGCATTGTGATATGCACTTGTTAGGCTTTGTGTCTACACAGGATCTGCATATATGATGCTGCCTTACTTTTCTGAGAGAAAACAAGGACGCCTTGTTTTCAGAGGACAATTTTACATTATTAGCCACTGTAGACGTCCCCTCTTGAACCCCATCTTGCAATAACACTCAAGTGAAGTGAAAATGCTACCTTAGAAACCATGCATCCCTCAACCCACTTGTTTTCAGACCAATGCAAGTAACTTCTAAATGTGGAAATAAAGAACACATTGTCTTAACAGTTCCTCTTGAATGAAGTCCGTGCACAGCAGTAGTTCAGCAAGCAAGCAAGCAGTACTGGGACCTCTACAGTGGCTGTCTGTGCTGAAAAAATCAAACCACTAAAAAATACATATTCTCAAAAGAGCTGAGTTCAGTTGTTGCATAGTTACAGTGGGAGGTAGACATGGGCATCAGTTGAGGGTGCTACAGATAGATGAGGTGACAGTGGACATGAGCCCTAAAGGTCTTCTGTTTGATTTGTTTTCTTTTTGCTGTTGTCATTGTTTAAACATGGTTCATGGAGGCCAATAAAGACCCATAACCAAAAACTGACAACCTGCTCTTTTGTCTTACTCTTTTATTGTTTACTCCAGCTGGGTCACAATAACAATAACCTTAAGTTTCCTGTTGTAAGAATTTGCTATTTTGTTCTGGTGTTTCAACCTCGTAATGGTGATGGCAGTAGAGAACACGATGAGGAGGTAGGTACAGTTGCCGGACCTCGAGACATCGGCTGCATCTTAAAATGATTTAGTGTCTCACAGGTTCACTTAAAAGAGCTGTCATTTTCCAAAATATGTGTGTTTTTCAATCAGACTTTTGTGTTGAAATGTCAATTCCAAACAAATGAGACGGATTAGTTCACTTGCGTCTGTGAAATTGTGTACAATGTTAGCCATTTAAGTAATGCTATATAAGTATAGCATAACTTAAGCATAGAGTTAGTTTACCAGCTACAACAGCTGATCTCAAACAGCCCAATCAACTGATGGAGCAGCTGATTGATGGAAGGGAGTCAGCTGATAGATCACATGATTCCTTTCTATGCAACCAATTGGCAAATCTCATTCAGGGCATGCTGCACTGTTCCCGGGGGTCTTTGCTGCTGCTCTCCCTGCCTTAGGCATTCCATGTAGACGCATGGAAGGGCAGGGAGGTTTGCTCTCTCTGCCTCTGGCTTTCCTTGTTTGCACATGGAAGGCCAGACAAGTGTGCTCTCTCCGCCTTAAGCTTTCCACATAGGTGCATGGAAGAGACTTTTTGTGTAGGCCTAGGAAAAGCATAGAGGCCCCAGAACAGAGCCAAACCACCAAATATAAAACTATAAAAAATAAAGTAAATAAAGTTTTCTTTGACTAAAGGGTTGACTGAAGTAAAGGTATAAGCTTTAAAGTTAGAAAGTTCGAGACAGAATTGGCACAAGTTTTCTCCACAAGAATAACACTTATAGCTTAATTTCTCCTTAACTTAGAGACTTACACAATTGCACAGAATCCTTTAAAATCGATTCCCATGGAGATTGTTTGCTTGGATTCACGCCTGTGATGCCTGTTTTTGTCTCACAAAGTTGGCTTATAGTTAGATGGTGAAAAAATGGCAGAAGAAAAGAAGACACAAAAACCAAATTGGTCAGAGGAGAAAAATATTATATATCTGGAGGATATACAGTCATACAACGCACAAACAACAAAGTAAATTTGATCCCCAAATACAACAAAACAGAAAACAATTGTAGGAAGAAGTTGCAATGTAAATTAATTCAGTCAAATCTATGGTGTAAAATCAAAGTGTATCCATTGGGTTCTCTTGGTCACAGAGCGCTCTCCTCAGGGTGTGTTCGTTTTTTTCATTTGTTACCATAAACTTTGTCATGTTGCAGTTAGGATAGAGTCAGAGATACCTTGAGTTGTTTTGTTTTTTTTGGTTGTTTTCTTTTTACCTTGCTTTGGTTGCTAGGGTCTTTTGTGCAACGATCTAGGGATCTCTTAAGTATAAGACCAAGACAAGGATAAAATCATAAATACTAAGGTGAATATTTTAAGGAAACCTTAAGGAGTGGAGGTTTGGGTGTTTTGTGCAACCAGTTTTACTTTGAGGAAACCTTAACTCGGACTTTAAGGAAAAATGATATCTTAAGGTATTTTGTGCAACCAGCCCCTGAACCTTAGCTGGGTTTCCACTTAAAGTTCCAGGGACTTTTCAATGGCCTTTAAGGTTCATTCAGTCCACTGTTGTCTGTGTTTTCCCAGCGGTCTCAAGGCCAATGAAGATTAACCAATTTAACCAGCTGATGTATAAAAAAGTAACGTTGGTTTTTACATACAACTATACAACAATAACAACGGCATTTAAAGGGACAAATTGACATTATTACATGTGCGACAACGCAATAACAGTATATGTGGAGGAGATTCAAGTCGTGCCGCTTTGCTCATCGGGTCATTGAGTCGATGCAGGAAAAGAAAGGAACAGCAGGATTAAAGCAGATTCAAAACACCCAAAATGACCTCAAGCTCAGAAAGAGATTTTACAAACTTTTGCTGAAAGTGAAGGTGAGATGACTGAGACACACCCATCTTGATGTGCCAAAGCACAATATATAAAAAAACAAACTGGTTCGCAGCTGTAGATTTTTAAAAATGGTGGTTGATGCTGTCCTGTTGCTGTAAGTACTAGGCAACTCAGAAATGTTACAAGTTGCACCCCTAAAATTTCTGTACTGACCCCTGATCAAGGACTTTTTGGAGGGTAAAATTATGTCCCCAGAGCTTAATTTAGACCCTGGTCCCTGCAGTCAAAACACAATGATTTCCTCTAAAGGCTCCTAGTTCCTGGGAAAAGTTCCTGTGGTTGGAAAAGGCTTTTTGTTTGAGATAAGCTTGGCCTGAGCAGAGCCAATCAGCTCCAGGCACTGTCTGGCTAACAATGCCTGCAGGTTATGAATTGTGTCCAGCTTAAACAGATGTCAAGGCATCAACACAACCAGGCATTGCAATTACACCTCACCTGCAACAGCTACATGCATGATGGGAAATGATATGCTCCTGATTTGAGTTTAGAGCTATTTGACTTAACATTTCACAGAGAGCTACGATATTCTCTCAGTCTGTCTTTTTTCTTTTTGGCTCACAAGGCTGACATGATTGGATGGTCACATTTTTAGAAATGAACTGATTACCTCTGGAGACCACTGATCCTTTGAGATCCCTTGCTAATTTTGTCTTGGCTATAATCGCTGGGTTTCTGTGAGCAGGCGCTTCGAGGCCCAGTGGGAGTCTTGATGATGGAGAGGCATTTACACCAAAAGTTAATTAAGATAATGCTTTGTAGCCCACCGGATTACCACGAATAAGTATGAAATTAGATATCCTCGATAAAGTTTACATTTGATCTTAAGTGCCTCCATCACCCTGTGGCATATTGCCCACCATCTCACAAAGTGGGTAAAAAAAAAACCTGTATGTGTGTGCATGTATAGGAGCAGTCGGGAGGATATGTTTTTCTTAGATATGGGCATAAATCATCCCAGTTGTTGAGTTGCGGTCAGTAAATGTCCTCTTAAAACGCTGTCATCTATAGAACTGGTGTCTACAAAGACATGATACCGTCATGACAGTCATGTCTAAATATTTAGACATGATATAGTCAAATCTAGCTTGACTGAAGGGATGTAGATTTTATCCACAGCACAGACTGAAACCCAGAGGCAGCATAAGAAAGGCCTGCCCTGTTGGTGAGGAAATATGGAACAAGTGGGCTCTGACAGGGAAACATACTGTAGTCCATCCAGATGTGCAAAACAATATATCTGGTGATGCTGAATCTCTCAGTCTCCACCCTGTATAACTCTTGGTCACAAAAAAATAGTTCAAATTGTCAAATAATACCAAACTGCATGGAAGGGATTATTACAAAATATAAAAATGTCAGTGATTTAAGTGTTTTAATTGAGCTTTAATCTGGTTATGCAGTTTAAGTGTGGTATATCTAAATGTAGAAATAAAAATTTGACCATGATCAGTATATCACCCACTCGATTGCTGTCAACTAAAACTTCAATTAAAGATCCAGTATGATAGATTTAGGGGGATTTAGTGGCATCTAGTGGTGAGAATTGGAGATTGCACCCAGCTGAAACTTCTCCCGGGCTAAAATTTCTGCGCCATTTATTGTTCAGGAGGTTTTGACAGGGAGCTAAATTATCCGTAGAGGTCTCTTCCTCTCAAAAACAAACAGATTAAGGGATTTAAACCAGTAAAAACACTGAATAAAGCAGTTTCACGTTACAAATCAGTGTCTCTCCTACTCTGTTTGGCGCTTTCAGACTGGCTACAAGCCCAGCACCTGTTCATGTGTGCGAAACTTTTTTCTCTGATAACTTGAAAAAGGCAGTGATAAAGGAAAAAAGAAATGAACCAAAAAATGAAAGTATCGAGTAAAAAGAGAAAATTAAAATCAAGAAACAAGAAAATATTTTTGGAAAAAGTCGTTAAAAATATTTTAAAAATCTGTCACATATTTCTAAAATAATAATTACAAATGATAGAATTATTTAAAAAATAATAATTACATGGTTTTTTCCTTTGCTTTTTTTCTTTCAAAATGATACTTTTCTGAATCTATTATATATATTTATTTATTTTTTTCAATGTTGTGACATTTCTTTCCAAGTTACTTATTGCCTTGTTTTTTGAAAGAAGCTGCACCAATTTGCTCCGGGTTCAAGGGTTTAGATACTTGTGAAAGGTGTGTGAAAGCAGGACAAGCAAAGTGATGTCGCTCCAGGTGTCAAAGGGTTAAAAGTACCACGTGAACACGCCCTTTGTTTCCATCAAGCTCTCTCTAATTAGTGAAACAGCGCCTCCCTAATAACCCTTAGTTAGTGAATGTGGTCAAACATGGAATTGCACTCTCAAAGTCAAACTGAGGGAGGTGAGCCAGGTGAAGTTAATTAGCAGCCAAGATGGAGGTGTCAGACAACGTGTTACGTGTCGCTGGAAAAGAAGATGAACCAGGGAGGAACTGTGAAGAAAACTAAACTTTGGCGTCACAACAAGCGAGCTAAGAGAGGAAACTAACCAAATGGCAGTCACAACAAGTTCAGCAGGACTTTATATGACATGAATATGGACCACTTCATCTCCACTGACAGAGGGAAGCAGTCTCCAGCGTCTAAACGTGAGTCAAATACACAAACTGACTCTTTTTGTTTTCCCCTCATCGCTACATGTGTCGGTTGTGTGTGGTTTGGGACTGAGCATGTATAAGGTCTGCGTGTTGCTTGAAAGATTTAATCCTTGTTGTGTTTTTAAGTTGTATTATTAACTGAATCATGAGCTATAATAGTTTTGAACCGGTCAGCATCAAAGCATAGCTTGTAGTAGGTGTATGTGTTTGTAGGTGCATGAGAAAGTTGTGTAAGTCATATCTGTGATATTACGCACTGTTCTTTTTGATGTGAACACTTTTTTGGGAACACCTTGCTAGTACCAGTTGGACCCCTTGTCTTAATTTTGGTGGCATAGATTCAACAAGGCGCTGGAAACGTTCCTCAGGGATTTTGGTCCATATTGACACAATGACATCACACAGTTGCTGCAGATTTGTCAGCTGCACATCCATGATGGTTCCTGACATTCATGTGGATACCACTTGGACACGCCACCCACCCAAATACTGTTGCAGACCAGGTGCATCTCCTCAAGGCAACAGCCCCTCCAGAAAGCAGCGATGATCTGTAGAGTTTATCACTTGAATCCAGTGTGGTTTGTTGTTGTATCACACCACCATGAAACAGTACAACAGGTCCAAATTTGTTGGTAACCCGCATGTTGTTCTAATTTATACCTTGGTTCTTTGGATAACCTGTCTGACTTGGCTTTTGAACTACGCTGCTGCTTAAATGAGCCCTTTGCTTCAGAGTTGATTCATCTAACCCTGGGGGCACCGGGTCAGGTTTTTTGGTCTTTTGTGTAATGCTGGGTATTTTCACATTTTCAGGCCGCTAGAAAACTCTCTCCAAGGAAATAGCACTCTCTTGTTCACACTAAGGCCATAATCACAAGCCAAAGAGGTTGGGCACTACTGATTTAACTGGCTCTGACAGCTGGCTACCAATCTGGCCCCTGTGGTTTAAAAGGCCAGAACCACCAATGTGAAATTGACCTGTGCATGAAGAAAGTCGGATATGTATTTGGAAATGAAAACCTAAAAAGGAAGGATCACTGACTAGGTACATGTTTGACTGAACTATTGAATTTATGTCTTTATATCAGTGGTAAATCAACAGCCTTCCCTTTTCTCTAGTGCTCTGTGGGGGCAGACAATAAATGCAACAATTTCCTGAAAATGGTTTCAAATAGGACTCAGCGAGACAGGACAGAATAAGTGACTCCAGATGATAACAGCAACTCCCACACAGGCTTGCAGCATTAATACCCCTGCTCACTTTATCTTGAGAAATGCACTCTATCTTTATGTATACACACACGTTTTCTCCGGCTATAATCGTTCAGGTTTTCTGTCTTTTCAAATAGATATCCCCCTTTTATCTTTATGAATGAATTTTCTCTTCGTAAATACATTCTCCATTTACACACAGAAATGAAAAGCTTGTATCATTCCTGTCTAAATTGGGAACGTCATGTGGTTTTATCTTGTTTGGATGCTGCAAAGCACAAATGCTGTTTAGCCTCTGTGCGTTAGGTTAACAGTTAAAACCTCCAGAGAAAGCCTCAGTGCTTTGGATCAAGTCAAAAATATATTTAAGTGCATTATTTTAATGGTTGTTTTCTCGAGGGAATGTTAAGTGTCTGTGTTTGTGCATGTAGCACACTGTCAGGGACTGCTGAGGAGGAACTGGATCACTGTAATTAGTCCAGTTGTTTTTGATGTGTTCCTCCGGCATTTTTGGCTACATCTCAAACTCTGCTCTCGATGACATCAAGTAGATTTTAAAAGGATTCTGCAACTTCAGTATGTTCCTGCTCTTGACACTTTGTCTCTTTAGAAGTGAGATAATCTTTACTGCTCGAGGGCTGAATTTTGTTTTGCTACTTAATTAAAATCAGACTCAGTCAAACTATAGATTTCTGTGCATGACTTTATTTTGGATGATAGCTTGAAAACAGCGTATATAAACATTGCTTTTGCAAACTCAGAAAAACTATTTAGTTCAATTTTTAAGAAAAAGGAAAAAACAGTTTACATTTTACTGGTGGCAGGTTTTGTTTATTCACATTTTGTTCTATTAAATTTCATAGCATTGTTACTTCAATATTTTTCTTTTTTTTCCTTTTGGTTAAAATATATTTAATAGATCTCATGTGGCATCTGGTAACTTTTAACAGGAAGATTCCCTTTTTTTTTTTACCATTAAAGATTCAACAACCACTTTTATTGAAATGTTAAGATTTGTTGTATTCTTCTTCCTTCTTCCAAATCCCCGAGCCTCAGTTTTTAGGCCTGTGAGCCAGCTTGTGTGACCCTTAAACACACGGAGCCGTGGGGATGCTGCACTGAAAATTTATTTTCCGCCCCAGTGAGAATGCAGCTATTGAGAGAAGCCAGACTCATAAGGGAAAACAAGAGCAGTAGTCCAAATCTAGACCCTTATTACTCTTTATGAGTAATAAGGGTCACATAGAGCCTCTCAGGCCATTTCTCCAAATATCCCCCATTTTCCTCTATCACATAACCACCCTGATGATGTTAAAATGCGCCTGAGTGCGTGTGTTGTGTTTGTTGGTGTATTTGTATGTGGACTTTTCTATCCTTATGGGGACAACATTTTTCTAACTGCAGCAAGTTCAATCAAAACTTCCAAAGTGAGAACATTTTGTTGTGCAGAAACTTTAGGGTTACGTTAGTTAAAATCACACAGGATTACAGTCGGATTTACAGTTACTTGTTTGGTTAAAGGGATACTCTGGCAAATTTCAATCAGCTTTGTATAACAAAAATGTGGGCAGTATGAGTAAATGAGCTGGGGTAAAGTTGTCTCCATGAGAATTTGTGAGAATGAAGCGGGTGCCATTCTGTTCCCCTGTATTGTTTAACTGTAATTTGAGATTATTTGTTCCCAGCCTGCTGCCATGTTGTTTCCCAACCCGGTCTCACTCAGTCGTCAAAATCCAGCGCCTGGGCAGTGACTTGCAGCGTCAGCCTGCAATGAAAAAAGGCATCCCACGTGGCCGCTTGCCGTTGTAGTTTAGCAGAGCCCAGTGGCGTTATGGAAACGCTGTGGGACAAGCACAGAAGTTTAGGCAAGTTTAGGCGGGTTGGGGAGCTGGTGGAGGATCCAACAAACACTGACTTTTACCTGGGAGAGTGGTGCTTGCGTCCCGTAAGATTGTAAAGCCAAACCTTGTTTGTTTTTCCAAAAGCCAACCGTGTGTTCTTGTGGATGAAGGAAAGAAATGACAATGCGCGGTGTTGCACTGACATATAGCGTTTATTTTGAAAGGGGCTGTATGTAATCGGATAACTTCCTGTAAAAACAGAAGTGTATTTTGAAAGAAGATAATGCATGTAACAGGCAGAACCTGATGAGGCATCCTGGAACGTCAACAACTAATGAACCCAGGGTCCCTTGCACGTCGAATCTGAACATGGAATTCCACAATCAAACGTCCATATGTGACGAAGTCAGTGTGAGATTGTGTTGTGTTACCTGGGACAAAAAACACAACAAGCCCGCATGACGTCACCCACTAGCAGGAGCATGTTTTAGTCCGATGCGGCGCAGTGCATTCTGATAGTTGCAGGTTTTCTACCTCTTGAGCATGAGCAAAAACCACAGCCTCTTTCTCCTGTTTTCATCTGTCATTAGGCTTGGGCGATTGGACGAATATATCACCCATCGGCCAAGTCCATCACGGTTGGTTTTATTTTTGGCGATTTTTTTTTTTTTTTTTTGGGGGGCGATTTTTGTCATTTTATTTTGCTAAATTAATGGTCTGTCTCCACAGAATTCAACTCGGTACACATAGTCCATAATTACTATGTAGAGCACAATTCAAAGTGTGCGTGTATTGGAACCTGCAGCTTCACACTGATTTCCGACGAGTCTTTCACAAAACACGTCGGTGATGGCAGAGCTGAAAGTTACGGCCGGGCGCGACACGTCTGCAGTGCGAGTCCTGTAGCATCTCGCCCCCCTGTTATCAATTACAGCTGCTGCACCGGCAACGGGAGCGGCGCGAGAACTCTCTATTTTAGGATGCTCTTCTATTTTTGTCGCGCTACGCTCCCCTACGCGACCCTCCAGCAGATAAAAACTACATGAGCACACTGTGTTTTTAAATGAATAAACCATTATCAGAGGAGATATGTGATGATTTTTTTTCATACATTTACCCATGTTTATCCGTGACATTGTGTAAATGTCCGTGGTGCATTCATGTGGTGTCGGGAGATCCGAGTTGCCGAGTTGTTTTTCTGACATGAGGTGGCGTTCATGTGAATTATCCCATTCTGAAAGTCATTTTTCGATTCTTTCCGACCTCACATGAATGCAACATCCCCCCTCTTTTTTTTTTTCTCCGCCACACACACAACTGCCGAATATATCGGCAACCGCCGGTTGATGGGCTGACGGTGGCCGGTTGGAAATTTTTAACATATCGCCCAACCCTATCTGTCATGTAGCACCAATGTCAAAAGTATTTGCGTCTTTCTAGTGCATAGAGAGCCTAGTTTTATGTCAAGACCATCTTTCCAGCACTTTATATACTTCTATAAAGGAAGGCACATGATGCAAAAATACATACAGTACAGTAATGCATTACATATTTGTAACAGTGAAATTGCATGTTACTATCAGAGCATTGGAGGTCTAATGCACAGGCATATATACTGTATATTTTTTGTCCTTTGTGCATCTGTCTATCAGTGTGTATGTGTATGTGTGTGTGAGTGTGCATGTATGCTATGATAAGACTATCTGTTGTTGTTACAATAATATAGAGTTATTTTAGAGGCAGCCCAGTAATGACAGTATTACCTTCACCTTGGCAAAATAACCCATGGTGTTTTTGTCCATTAAGGTAAATACACCTTCTAGATTTTCTTTCATGCTTGCAGGGCACATAAACACAGATATACACGCACGTGCACGTGCACGCACACGCAATGAGCCACCAGGTCTATAATACACACCTTTTATTGCGCTGGCAAAACACACATCATCAGCACACTTCAGAGCCTGGTATAACCCCATGAAATGACAATAACACTTTTTTTCTTTCTCATACACAACTTATTATTAACACACTTGTACTGTGCATGCAAGTGTGTCTTAGTGTGTGTACAGCTAAAACACATCTGCAAGCACACGTTTATTTTCACATTACAGTGAAATAGAAAATGAGGGTTTTCTCTAGAGATCATTGGACTGTAGTCTTTGTTAAAAGAAGAATGAGGTCTCTGTTACTGGAAGAAAATTAGCTGCGTATGGCCAGTGCAGGTTGCAAGATTTTTGCCATGATCTGCCTGTCCCAGATAAATTTCTTTGGTCTGACACAAAACCCAATATCCTCTGTCATGCCCGTCACAACAGGTCGTCTAGTTTGAACGCTTGCGAGACTTCAGCTGTCCCAAATGCTACGCCAGTTCCCAGATGCACTTGTAATTGTGGTAGTGAGGAGTGCTCCCTCTGCAGCTGGTGCACGGCACACTGAATTACCAAATATAAAAACAATACATCTTCTGCTTGACTTGAATGAATCTCATTGACTGAGTGATCTCTGACTGATGATTTGAGTCTCCGACTTTCAGAGGGCAACCCTAGATAATAGACACATTTAATGACAGGTGTAAATGAAGCCTAAACTGACACTGATTTAAGTTTGGTTTTCCTCTAGCCCAGCCTCAGCGGCTTAGCTTCTTAATCGCCAACTTTCCTGTTCTTTCTCTCTGCAATTTCTTACAC
Source organism: Epinephelus awoara (assembly GCA_035609425.1). Classification (NCBI taxonomy): domain Eukaryota; kingdom Metazoa; phylum Chordata; class Actinopteri; order Perciformes; family Serranidae; genus Epinephelus; species Epinephelus awoara. Next base: position 11,302,055 of record CM069302.1, on the reverse strand, counting down.
TTGCAGCTGTCACATACAGCGGTCCCTCTCCCTCACATCTGTTCTCCCCCTTTGCACTCACAAGTTTCTTCTGACCATCCACACAGGTAAAGCTCACTTGTAACTACTGCGTCCGTCTTCTTTTCCACACACAGTCCTTCTCTCACTTTGACCCTCCACGTCTTTGACCGTCTGTCTTGCTCTCTCACATAGTGTCTCCCTCCCTGTCTTACTTGCTCATGCACATACAGTATTCCACTCCAATTTAGAGCTGCTTTCCATTAACATGTGTTTTGTCCGTCCCTGCAGGCTCTGCTCTGCTACACTAGTTGATTTACAGCTCTTATCAAATACATATTGCCAAGCGAGTGAGACGTGCAACCTTTCATTTGCACGCCGCCGCCCTGCAAATTCGACACGCTACATTAACAAGAAAAATGACTACTGCTATGCATGCCAAGAGCCTGCGTGTGTGTGTGTCTGTGTGTGTGTGTTTGTGTGTATGTGTGTGTGTGTGTGTGAGTGTGAGAGAAAGAGAGCGAGGGAGAAAGATGAATAAAAAGTGCCACAGAAGGAAATACTGTACAGTAAGCGTGTGAGTTTAAGCTTTACCGTCAGTGTGGGTGAGAGAGCAGGAGAGACTGTGTACATTTAAAGGTGTGCAATTTATGACTCCAAGTGTGTGTGGGTTTAGAAGGGATGTAGTGTGTGTTTGTGAATGAGAGAGTGAGGTCAAAATGGCAGAATCTGCCATCAGAGTCCGAGGTGCCCTCCAAGGGACACAGCGTGCCAGTGGGGCCTTGAATGTGCAAAGAGAAAATTAGTCCTATTTTTAACTGATCTGGGTAAAGTCCAAAAGCATACAGCACTCTCCTTGTGTATATTTTTGCTTGTACATTTATCAAAGTTTAAAAAAAGATAAGTTAAAATATCTTTAATTATATTGGCCACACAAAAAGGTGGCGTATAATCGGGCTGTTTCACATTTAAGGTCAGATTTTTTTCTGATGTTCTTCTACGGCCTTGTCCAGCTCTCCTCGTGTAACAGCTGGTTTCCTGGTATCCCCTCCATGCTCTTGAGACTGTGCTGGGAAACACAGCAAACCTTCTTGCAACTGCACATATGGATGTGCCATTCTGGAGGAGCTGGACTACCTGCAAAACCTGACTGGGCTGCAGGTACCGCCTCATGCTACCAGTAGTGACAAGGACACTAGCAGAACACAGAACTAGAGAAGAGTCAGTCAGGAAGGATAAGGAGAGCGCAACTGTCTGTGGCCACCACATGTAAAATCATTCCCATTTTGGGGGTTGTCTTCATTGCACCTGTTGTCACTTTAATTTGCATCAAAGCAGCTGAAACTGACTCACAATCACTTGTGCTTCCTAAATGGACAGATTGACATCCCTGAAGTTTAACTGAGTATTGACTATGGCAATTAAGTGTTCCCTTAATTTTTTTGAGCAGTGTATTACCACTGTTTTTTTTTTTTCTAGACAGAAGCAGGTCAAAGTGAAACCTGTTTTTAAATTACAGACTGTTGATCAGGCCTGTTCAGTAGCTACAGGCCAACCTGTATTTACTCTGGAATTTTCTGGAATAATCAATTGCAATTTAATTTGCATTTTAACTAATCTACAGAGATACTGTTGTTCCATAGAGTAAATTAAATCCTTTGTTATTCTTTGATATTTTCCAATGGATTCTGAACAGTTTCTATAAGAAATGAAAGCATTGTCTCAATCCATTTTGCTTTATTGTCACCTGTGACCACTGTTTGTACATAAACACAAACAGAAGGTGATTTGAAAGGGAAATGCTATGCCCTGTGTCAGCAAAGTGACCAAAATGTGTCCTCCTCGTTAACCTGCTATCCCTCTCCATCCCCCAGACCAGGGGTCGGCAGCCTGCGGCTGTGGAGCCACATGCGGCTCTTTAGCCGCCACTGGTGAGGGGCTCTTTAGCCCTCACCAGTGGCTTGCTGTGGCTTTGGCAAAAAAATATACAGAAATGAGTAGCAGTGCTTTTGTCAACATTTTAATGCTCATATACTATTATTGTAGGTCTAAAGTGATTCTAACAGTCCTTAAGTTGTACGAAAGTGTAGCATATACACCAAACTAAACAAATAGGAGCCTATCCCAGGTGACATTGGGTAAGAGGTGGGGTACACCCTGGACAGGTCACCAGACTATCACAGGGCTGACACATAGAGAAGCTCACGCTCACACTTACATTCACACCTACGGCCAATTTAAAGTCACCAATTAACCTGCATGTCTTTGGACTGTGGGAGGAAGCTGGAGTACCTGGAGAAAACCCACACTGACACTCCGCACAGAAGGGCTCCCCCAGCCTGAGTTCAAACCCTCCACCCTGGGTTTGAACCAGGAACCCTCTTGCTGTGAGGTGACAGTGCTAACCACTGCACCACCGTGCTGCCTCTCAGACTAACTGCATGTGTAAGTAGCTTCATATGATACTGCTCTGCTAATTAAATCTGTGCATTCCCATAAGCATTGTTACTTGAGTAAGTGAGATGAACACACACATGAGAGGGACAAGATGAGAGACAACAGTCTGAGAAATAAGTGAGTTGGAAAAAAGTATTTTTACATGATGTGTTCGAAAGAGAGAAAAGAAGTCAGACAGAGACAGAGCTCTTAAGAATGGACAGACTCTTTCATTCTTGGCACGGGCAGCTAAAAACCAGTATGTCTCATCATATGTTGTGAGACTGTGACAAATTATTAACAGTGGCAGTGCAAAGCGTCACTACGAGACAAAGCACAGGTCATTCTTGCACTGAATCACCGATTTGTAATGCAAGCAGGACATTAGACAGGGGTTTCACCCCCCCCCCCCCCCCAAAAAATGAACAAATCACCCACTGAGTACAAACAATATGCAGTGACTAAAGCAGCATTTAGGTTAAACACATTGTACAGGAGCACACCCACAGTGGTTTTAGTGTCAGAGAAAAGTGTTGCTCATACATTTTTCCTCTGCTGGTTTGTTTAGGAGTCATTACTGGATCTGAAGTGAAACTTTCCCTTTGCAAGCTTTGCTGCTCTGCAAAAATGAAAGTACTGACTGTAAATGACACAAGACACTGTGAGGCACTTGTGAGTCCATTAGGGAGCTGTCTTATCCCGGTCTGCCTATCTGTTCTGTTTAAATTGATGAATGAGCAGTCAGAGAGTTTATTGCAATGCAGTAGCTTTGTATACAAGCTTTCACGCACACAACTACTGTATTACTACTGTTGTGAGGACCTTAAGTGTCCATATAAATTTGCCATAATCTAAACTCCGCCCAAATCAATAATATTCAAGCTAAACTAATATCCACCTCCACATGTGCAACCTAAATCTAATTCTATTTTTTAGTATAATTTTATATTTTCTTGTTTTGTCTTTGGCTTTTTGCCTTTTTTTTTTTTATAGTGACAGTGTAGATGTGACAGGAAATAAGGGGGACAGAGAGGAGAAATGACATGCAGCAGAGGTTTCCAGCTGGACCAGCACCAGGGATTTTCAACACCAGCATGTCCCTCCTTATGCTGAATCTTAGTCGACCAATAGTCCTCATTTAGGGCCATTAGTCGACTAGTCGGTAGCATGTTTACAATATTAATTCAATTATTAAATGATATATTTTGGGTGGGGCAACACAGTTTAAGGTGAGAGAAAGAATAGTATCAGTAACATTGTTAACACTGTGCTACATTATAGAGAAATACAAAACCGTGCTAATGAACCTTCATTAATATAGGCCTATATTTTATCTACAAGTGCACGTCACACACTGAGCGAGCCGCCTGTTAATGACGCTGTGGGCTAATGGGCATGTAGCTACTTCCATGTTTCAGATGATACATCATGTTTGTAGTCGACCAATGAAGATGAGTTTACATATCACCTTGGGTTCGTCCTTCACCTTCTCAAAATGATCCCACACTTTGGATTTCCTGCCCGACATGTTATTAACTAGCCTGTGGAATAACCGAGGGTCCCTGGAAATTAGGGGCCGTACACATGCTGCGTCTTTAACTGCTTGGAAAACGTGAAATCAGGCACTGGGTGCTCTTGTGCCTTTTTTGTGCCAGCTATCGAGAGCGTGTTGGCACGTTACTTCGGAGGCTGGTAAGCAACCTGCAGAGCTGACCTTCTTCCAGGTGCTGTTTATAAGTGTGTAGGCCTATCATCCGTGGGACAGATGTAAAGCTCTGGGTAGCCCTGCAATAACATCAATTTTTCCATATTTATCAGATTGAATATTTACAGAAGAAGGGAAAGATATCTGTGTAACTGTTTAGGCCTAAATATCTTCATGGTTTAATAATTGACTTAGAAAATACACCCACATGTCTGCAGCAATGCACTGTAAATGTAAGATGGACATTGACTTGGTGTATAACAATGACTTACATCCAAACACACACACACAAACACCCTGACCGCTGTAATTCATGGCTCATTAATCGCTGTGTGACCTTCCTGAGGTGTTTCTTCCTGAGGCTTGAAGGCTAACAGATATCCTACACACACACACACAAAAACACACACACACACACACACACACACACACACACACACACACACACACACACACACACACACACACACACACACACTAAAAGCCTCCTCCCATGTTCACAGATCTTGATGTTAATAGATGGTTGCATTACCCACTGTTTTTAACAAACATACAAACAGTACATAGAGTTACATGCACATACCTCACACTCTAAACTAAATTGGATTCTGTGTCAATGGTGTAGCAACTAATGGCCTCATTACTTCTGCCATGCACACATGTCTTAAAGGACACACATTGTAAGGAATATATGGCACCAGACTCACAAATATAAAATAAAATGGACCATATACCGACACACAAAATGCCAAATTCCAAGTAAACACACACGGTTCAGTCTCCCTGCAATTAAATGCACTGGCTCACCCCGAGGATACACAAATACATGTACACACACAAAATCAGGAGAGAGGTCAGAGCGCAAGGTGAGTGGCACAACCTTATTATTTCAACGCTATACACACACTCACACACACACAACACAATACAGCCAAGGTGTCTCACTGTTTATCATTGACTTTTCTCAAACCAGCAGACTGGCAGAAGTGAGCCACAAGCTTAGTCCTGCAACTATTAGACTGATTCTCTCTCTAACACACACACACAAACACACAAACATCAGCCTCAGGTACATGTTCTGCCTGTTCTGCCCACCTCACCGCACTGTCTGTCCCAACCCTGCTATTAAGAGTCCAGCCAAGTCTGCCTTGATTTATGGTTGTGTATGTGTGTGTTTACATTAGGCTATACTAATAAGCTATGTGTGTGTGCATGTGTGCAAAAGCAAGTGGATATGACTGTGTTTATTTGTGCCTGAGTGGGTGATGTCAGACATAGAGCCCTAAATGGCTCCCCCGTCCATTTAGCTCTTTATTTTTTGACGACTGGAAATTTAAAAAGACATAAAAGAAAAACAAAGACATCAAATGAGGTATAGAAGGACAAAAGAGAGAACAAATAATAATGACATACATAGAAGAAATTAAATTTAAGTAATTACAAGGAGACTAATGATGTCATCAGACTTAAAGTCTCACCAGAACCTTTATTTAAACTAAAAAGACCTCAATGCTGTGAAACATGTAGTGACACTTCTCTGTTAAAAACATATTTGAGATCATGTCGATCAGAATATGACTATTAATGACTGAAATGTTGTTGCTTTTTAGCATTTTTTTTTTTAAATATTCAAATCAGCCATCATGTTAAACAGCAATTTTGAAACTTTATATGCCCATGGCACACCAGAGGTCAAGCAAAAATCTCAAGGCACACCTGTATGTCTGTGAACAATAATGTGTCCTCTATAATGTGTGTTATCACTCTTAAAGCAAAAATATTTTATTTACTTATTTCAAGTTACAATTGACAGCCAACTATTACTCATGAAATATTGACAAAATGATTTGAGAATTCATTTAAAACTTTTTTGAAATTACAGCACCAGTAACACATCCATTTTAATGGAAAATAATGTAAGATAATTAATGTTATGTGTCACATTTATAAATCCTCAAGTGAAAGATGACAAATATACTCCCTCTTGAAGTTTTTTTTTTTTTTTTTTACATTACATTTTTTTTTTAGGTAGAGTTTGCCCCTGTTTTTAGGAGAAAATCCCACATCACACCTGGATTTGCATCATGGCACATCAGTGTGCCGCAGCACACCATTTGAGAACTGATGTATAATATTATTAAACATTTTTAAGCAGGTGTCTTAAAGGGCAGTGTCAGGATCTGACATTAAAACAATCGCGAAGCGTCAAATGTGGGTAGATTTTTGTTTGTTGAGTTAAACTCAGAAGTAAGGCTGTGCAATAAATCATCTGGTGATCGTGATTATGATTTTGAGGTTAAACGATTTCAAAATTAATAAAATCGCCGATAAACAATTTTTGGTCACGGATGCCTGGAGGTGTTATTTTGTCTTCTGCGGAAGCCACATGCGACCATGTAAACAGATATGACATGCTGTCATGTAAACAATATAAGTCATCACGTGCGCCGCATAATCATTTGCATAATCATGATTTCAGTTTTGACCCAAATAAAAGTGATTTATGATTTTTTCCATAATCAGCTCAGAAGGTTGTTCACTGTTTACCTTACAGGACATGAGCTGGTGTGCTCAAGTATCACTTGCTGCTGCTCTGCTGCTAGCTAGCATTGTGCTCATATTTATGAAGATGGTGAACTCCTCCTTTCCTCCCACATTGTGCGTGGCAGTGCATTAGCTTCACGCTTTCCTTCTTACCTTTCACAATAAAAGCCCTGGACATATACATTGCACCACTGCTTGCCAGGGGGAACTTATTGACATGCTGAGGCTGTGATGATGAGTTGTTCAGTATATTGAAATCATTTTGCTTTAGATTTTGCTCTGGCCTCTTTCCGTTTGTTTTCAACATAATGCCTTATTATCTCAATGAAATGTAGTGAACAAATGATGTGACACAAAAGTGCAATTCAACATTTTGCTGGGAAAAATAAAAAATGCTTGGCCGGTAGATTTTGTAATTGACAGTTATGTGACAGTTTTATTGTGTATATTTCATTAAAAAAAACGGTTTCATTTGAGCATACCTTATTGATGTCATGGTCATTTGGTTTGTATACCTAGTAGCCACACAACTATTAATAAAAATCACCGAGGATAAAACACATGAGAATTTGTTATGAGAAAGTTTTGCCTAAAAGTGTACCATGAGTACCTTCAGTAAACTGAAGCTAATGAAGAACAAACTGTGCTCTACATGTGCCAGGACAAATTGGGTTTGGAGTTTGGCAATGCCGTTTATGCTGCCTGTTTCTCGAGGAACTAGATTTTTAAGACTGGGCAATGGCTTTGCACCAGCACGATGCTATGTGGTTGGAATACATACCACACATTTGAAGATGATAATTTCCATAAAGTTTTCTTTCTTGGCAAAAAACTGCTTGTAAGATTTCATCCAGCTGTCGGGTGATTGAGCATGGTGGGCTTATTTCTGCTTTTTTGCCGGCATGCTGGATGTTTTGATCTGGTAATAGGGTATGGAAAGTTTGTAGAGGAAAATTAATTACAATTTTAATGCAAGGTTTGTAAGTGGATGTTTTCGTGTGTGAGTGCATTGTGTCCCCAAACAGTGATGTGTCCAGTTGAGACAGTGAATGCAATGGGATGAGGGGGAAAGATTTAAGTGTGTGAAACATAGTTGTGGTGATATGTATTCAGGTGCAATCTCATGGTGTTGGCTGCACCCTTTTTTCTTATTTACAATAATGAAAACAAGAGTGAAACATCAAAATGTCAAGGTTGTGTAACTCTGGGCAGATTTGTCTAAAACAAAATCTGATTGTATTCCAATAAATTGTTGCTGCCGGTTGAGAAGGGGTCGGGATGAGCGTCAGTACCTCCAAGTCTGAGGCCATGGTACTCTGCCAAAAAACGGTGGATTGCTCCCTCTGGGACTGGGGAGAATTACTGCCCCAAGTGAAGGAGTTCAAGTATCTTGGGGTCTTGTTCATGAGTGAGGATAAAATGGACTGTGAGATGGACAGGCAGTTTAACAAGGTGTCAGCAGTGATAGGAGCTTTCAGCTAGACCATGATAGTGAGGAGGGAAGAAAGAGTTCTCGATTTACCAGTCCATCTATGTTCTGACCCTCAGTTGTGGTCATGAGTTTTAGGTTAGTGATTGAGGATACAAGTGGCCTCTGTAGGGTGGCTGGGCTCAGCCGTAGAGATAGGATGAGGAGCTCAGACATCCGGAGGGAGTTCGGGGTAGAGGCGCTTCTTGTTTGTGTGTAAAGGGGCCAGTTGAGATGGTTTAGGCACCTGATCAGGATGCCTGCTGGGCTCCTCCCTGTAGAGGTTTCAGGGCATGTCCAACTGGCAGGAGGCCCTGAGGCAAACCGAGGACATTATGGAGGGATTACATATCTCATCTGGCTTGGGAATGCCTCAGGATCTCTCAGGAGGAGCTGGAAAGCCTTACTGGGGAGACAGACATCTGGAGTACTTTACTCAGCCTGTTGCCCCAATGACTTTGCCCTGGGTAAGCAGATGGAAATGTATGGATGGGTGGACTTTGGTTTTAGAAAATGAAAAGGTACTTCAGACGACATTCCAGAACGGGACAATGATCAAGATAGCTGAATCAAGAAAATGCAGGACTGGTGAGGAAATTTGCATATGTTACTTCAACTGCCTTGACCTGACTTCTTTAGGTCAAAGGTCAAGGTGTATGTGACCTCATCTGTCTTATTTTTTTTCTGGATGTGATATCTCAAGAAAATCTTGAGGGAAGTTGGCACAAGCGTCCACTTGGACTGAAGAATACAATGATCAGAATTTTGTGCTTGACAGTTAAAGGTAGGGCTGCACGATTATGGCCAAAATGATAATCACGATTATTTTTGATCAATATTGTAATCACGATTATTAATCATGATTATTCATTATGTTTGGTAAAACATGTCTTTTTATTGCACTTTCTTTTTTAAAGAAACATTATGTGGACAAGTCTTCAAATTGAAACTTAAAATAATCATAAATCATAAATAATAAAATAAAAATTTACCCAAGATAAAGGGCAAAAATTAAATATGCCAGTGCAAAGTGCAAACACATGAAAAAAATGAAGCCTATGCAGAAAAGGCACATACTACAAGGAACAGGAACATACTAGTACAGGCCTACAGATTTTTGGTGAGAAACACCAGCCTGTCAACACCTTCTGGTTTTAGAGATGACCGAAGGCAGGTCACTGTGTTTCCCCCAGTGCTGAAGACCCTCTCGGAAGGGGCACTTGTTGCAGGTATGCTCAAATATTTTTTGGCCAGCTTTGACAGTCACGGGTAGACTCGCTGATGTTCCCTCCACCAGTCCAGTGGGTTCTCCTCGCTATCAAGGTCAGCACACTGCAGGTAGGACTGAAGCTCAGAGGCTACAGCTTGGTGAGGAGGATGGGTTGGGCTGGCTCTCTCAGTGATCTTGAAGAAGCTCCCCAAGGTCTTCTTTCTCTTGGATGTGCTGGGTGTATCCTTGCTCTGTCTGCAGTCCCACCATCACTTGGGCCCTGCTCCTTGAAAAATACATGGTAAATAAAATATGAATAACAAATTCAGTCAAATGAAATATATTTGACATCCACATTCAGAATGTAGATTACAGCACATTTATTACTTTTCAGCACATTTCAATCCACTTAGTTTCTTGAATTTATGATAAATGGTGTATCTACAATTATGACTTACCATGCTCACAGATGCAGCCATCTCAGACACAAGTCTGGCTTTGATTGGTTCTACCCTGTCCTCACTTGCGTATCGCAGCTTGAAACGGGGATCCAGAGCAGAAGCCATGTCGAGCAGCTCTTGTGTCTCAGGATCCTTGTATTTTTCCTCCAGGTAAGTTAGGATTTTTGTCTTGATGGTGTTTGTGAGCTCTGAATCATCATCGTCCACTTTGAGGATGGAGGAACTGAAGAGATGGAGGACTGGCTTCACAAAGGAAACACTGACATACTTCTCACTGGACAGTGCATCAGTAAACTCAGTCAAAGGGTGGGGGGATTTGTGGATGGCTTCGAGGATCTCAGTGTCCTGCCATGATGGGATGAGATGTCTGGACTTGAGAGATGGCCCTCTGCTGCTCCAGGAGTCTTTCAATCATTGCCTGTCTTGACCCCCTGTCTTCAGCCCATGTTCTGGAAGCTTCAGCTCCTTTTGAGTCCGTGCTAGCTCCTTTTTACGCCTCCAGCTGTAGGAAAAACTGCTCACAAGTTTTTTGCAGGTCCCTACTGCACGGTCAGTCCGAGGATCTTTCGTTGCATTCTCTGTAAAAGAAAATGAGATTCATAATTAAAACAAAACAAAACCTTGCATACACTTCCTTTTAAATCTTTTATTTTCATGTGTTGTTTGAAGATTGGATTGAACTGAATTGAACTTTATTGATCCCCGAGGAGGAAAATTAGTTTGTCCCAGCATCACATGAAATAAAAGGCCAAAAACTGTACATAAATAGATACAAATCACCTAAACACACACACAGTAAAATTTTAGTCAGTTAAGATACAGATGTTTTATTTCTTATTTACTTGTTTATTTTATTTTTTTTCACTTATTTGTCTGTTATTTTATCTGGTCATTTCTAAAGCATTTTAAATATAAATAAAATGCCTACACATTTGATGACCAATCTCCATCATATTAGCACAGAATACATAGGTACCATTCAATTATGTGTACTTTTTTAAATTGTCGTTTTTATTCATCCTACTCACCAATTGCTAAATGGAGCCTATGGCCAAAGCACTGGAGCCTCATCCATTTATTTAGAGAAGCTGCCTTGACGACGTTAGATCCATTGTCTGTGGTGATGCAGACTTGTCTCTCCTCTTGCAGGCTCCATGAGGCCAGTGCTTCCTGCAGTCCCTGAGCTATAGCTTCTCCTGTGTGATCTTGTGGGAAAAATGACGTCTGCAAGCACCGACTCTTCATTGTAAAATCATCGTCAATATGGTGAATTGTCAGGGACAGGTACGGCTCCATTGTTCTGCTGGACCATAGGTCAGTCGTAGTTGCGAAATACTCGACTGCTGTTATTTCCCTCTCTATTTCCCCCCGACATTTTTCATCCAGTGCAGGTAATGCCACTTTGGAGAAATAATTGCGCGAGGGGATCACATATTTCTTGTCCAGTATTTTGACCATGCTTTTGAAGCCTTCGTTGCTCACAGTATTTATTGGGCACATGTCTTTGGCCAAATAAAACGTTATTGCATCCGTTATTTCAGCGTGTCTTTGAGAGGTGGATGGATACGGTGTCGCCCGGTGCAGGGTTGCTGTTATGGTTGCCTGGGTTGGCGCTGAACACAGACGGGGATTTGGTGGACCAGCGTTAGCTTTGGCCTTCATGCATTCATCATATTTGGGTTTGTGGTGTTTTTTCAGGTGGTTGAATAAGTTTGTTGTGTTGCCCTGTGGCGCAGACACAACGCTGCGGCACTCTTTGCATAGGACCGCCTTCTGGTCAGCATCACTTTCTGGGAAACCCAAAAAACATCCACACAACGGATGTTGAGCCCTTACGAGGCACAAGCAGCTCCTCACCTCCAGACGCTGCTCCCGACATTGCGTCTCACACCCGCTCTCACACTGTTGAATCATTTGAGGCTGCCGCTGCTGCAGGGTACGCAGCTTAATGAAGCCCTAACCTTTAGATCGCCACCTGTTGGTCGGCTGACTATTGGGTTGAGAAAGTGCTTGATTTGATATGCAACAGAGCCTGCTTTTTAAATGTTAAAATCGCCGACGATCATCTTAATTTAATCGTGGCAGCCAAAATCGTGATTGTGATTTAAATTCGATTAATTGTGCAGCCCTAGTTAAAGGTCAAGGTCATTAATGCCCTGGATGCTAAATGCAAAATAAGAATAAGACGACGTGTTGACGAAGTATGTAGCTGACCTATGTTACAATATTTAGTTAGGCCACCCTGCAGCCCAGCACTCCTGCCTTTGCTCTTTTTTCCCCCTCTCCCCATTCATCTCCTCCACCCTCCTTGTCTCTTCCCACCTCCTGCCTCACCCTTTCCACCCCTTCTCCCAACCAGCCCTGGTGATGTATGGCTACTTTGATACACACTCTACTTAGGTGGTGTTTCTCTTCTCTGAAGTCACAGTGCCTCGTTGCTCAGCATGTGCATACACATGCGTCACACCTACATGTCTCCGTCTGTTTGATTCCCCTGTGTGTCAGTGTGTGCATGTATATGTTTCACTGTTTGAATTTTGAAGCATGCAAATTTCCCCACAGGAGTTTCTGATATCTTAAGGAGTGTGTGTATGTGTGTTGCAGGTGTATAGGTTCGTGGATATGTGCTGCAGGTGCATTATACTTATGTGTGTGCTAACTGCAGTGTGTGTGTGTCTGTTTGCTTCCACATTTGTGTGTGTGTGTGTGTGTTTAGGCGTGTTTGTACCTGTATATCTCTGGTGGTCTGACAAATAGCTGATACAAATTACATCCCAGCATCAGCCATCTATCTGTGTGTGTGTGTTTATATGTGTGTATGTGTGTGCCATCCCTACATGACCATTTTCGGTGAAAATTACTTTTCTTCGCCACGCTTGACGTTTCTCTACACTTGCTTTTTTTCTCTCATCCTCCCTTCAGGTTTGCTCTGTGCCTCGATACTGTAAGCCTTATTTACATTCACAGCCAGGTTGAATCCCCTGGGAGACCCGCAGTCGTCCAGCGTGTTGCCTTGACAGAGACAAGCGATGCTTTGTGCGCTGGGCCTATCCTGGCTCCCTCAAGTTTTGGCTCAGTTTGTCTTCCCTTTCTGGATCTCTCTCTCATTCTCTCTTTCACTCTCCGTCTCTTTCTCTCTCTTTGTTTGCTGAGTAACTCAGACATCAGCCATACGCTTGCTAATGTCTCAGTTGGCTTAAAAGAAAATAAAAAAACCTCTGTTGCTTTATATTATTGTTATCAACAAATTCCCTAAAGAGACAAAAAGTTAACAAAGACTTTGTCCTCCTTACAAGTATTTTGTGTGTAGCCACAGCCTGATAAAGCTTAGGCCTCCTTGTATTATAAATCCACTGTTGCCAAAGAACTGAACAAAAAAAAGGCTCCACTGTTGCATTTGGTTGATGTTTTTCTTCACTACTGAAAAACAAAACAAAACAAAGTAAGCATATGTGCAAGCCAGGGGTGGGCGATATGGCCCTAAAATAATATCACAATATTTCAGGGTATTTTTTACAATATCGATCGTCTTGACGATATAGCAATTTAGTGTGTATTTGATCATTAACTTAGAACATAGAATTGCAACAAAATAACTGATCTAGTTTCACAGTTTGCCTCATTTCTTTAGAGAATCAGATTCTGTATACAATATTAATAGTTCAACAAAATCAAATCTAACACAAATTACACATAAAACTAGGGATGTCCCGACCCGTATCGGCTCTGATCATGTTATTTTTACAAAATTGGAATCTGTAATAAAAAATCGGAATCAAAACAACAAAATGCCCAGGTTTTTCATTTATGTTGTTCATTGTTGCCTCCGCTTTCCAATGTATAAAGATATAGGCCTATTTTGTTTGTTGAAGACAAGAAGAAAACATGGCGACTGCATCCGTGATGGCTTTCCACCGAACCCCTTTCTTATCATACGGCAGTGTTTCCCCTACCATTATATTGGATCACAACAGAAGTCATTTAAGGTTACCTTTCCTATAGAACATGTATACCTTGTCCTTTTATTAAACAAACTAAATAGCCTTATGTTACAGGCTGAGGCTGATGTGTGTGGCTTGTGTGTGTGTGTGGAGCTGTGTATGTGTGTAGTTGATGTAGGAGGTATGAGACGTTAGTGCGCCAGGTGTGGTGTGTGATGTCAGACGGATGCGCCGCAGGAAGAAAGTGAGGCATGTGCTATGTTGTTTACCTCGAGCAGCCACAGTGAAGAAGCCTACGCAGTTCTGCATGCTTTTTTTGAGTTATTTCCCTTTATGTGAAAGTCAGACACATTTTGGTTGCATGGCCTTGGACCATTCTCTGCTAATGTACTGAGTGTATTGCATTCCCTTCGGTTAGAGCTGTGCTGCTTGCCAGCAATTCAGAAATGTTAAAGGATGTTGTTAAGCTCCTGTGTGATGCAACCCTGTCTTTTACTTTAATTTTTGCCTCATTCTTTCTACATGTTTTGCTCTTCCTCAGTTACTCTGTCATTTAGCTGATTCATTCATTTCTGTTTGTGTGTTTGTTGTCATGTATTTGAATCTCTCTGGGTGTGCTCGAGCAGGCGCACGCTTTTTGAAGGTTATTTGTTTAGTTTTTGGTGATATTTCATTAAATGAGCATTCTGCGTCTGTCTCTCTTTCAGGCCAATTGACTTTATGCAGACATTAGCACTATGAAGACTTAAAAAACAATAATACCAGCAAGCTTTCAATGCTGAACGAAACAGGAGTTAACAGCTTTTGGAATGGAATTTTCATTTCCCACATCTTAACAGCATGGGTTTAATAAAATTGGATTATTTTGTCCCCCTTTCTACTGCTTCTAGGGTTTTGTTTACAATCAGGAGTGGGATCTAGTTTGAGCACTCATATTTTTCTCAGTGTCTCACTTGCATAAAAAAATACAACAGGTTTAAAGAGTTTGTCTTCTGGTTTGTTTAATTTTAAAGTCTGACATTGCATTTTATTTGCCGTATTTTTCATTGACCGGTCTAATGAGTGGTAGAGCGGGCACAAGTATCGATATACAAACTTATGTAGGGGTGTTTCTACAAACATTAATGGCTGACTGTAGGAGTGGAAAAGGTGCTTGTGCACCCAGTTCCACGATGATTTAAATTTGTGAAACAGGATCAGGCCTGCATCTGACCTAAAGAATGCATATGCATATTTCTGTCTTCATGCATTTACAGTTTAAATTATGCATCCACATAGAATTTTATGTATGTGGCTGTCTATTTTTTTAAAGATTATTTTTTGGGCATTTTGCCTTCAACTGATATGTGAGGGGGAACGACCTGCAGCGAGGGGCAGCAGGCTGGAATCAAACCTGGGCCCCTGCTGCAAGGATGAAGCCTTTTGTATATGGGGCGCCTGCTCTATCCACTAAGCCACCAACACCCTCCTGGTTGTCTGAGTCTTTGCTCCCGCTAGGGGTGAGCGATATAACGACTATGTACGATATATAGAAATGTTTTCAAGCAAGAAATAAATTTAGACAATACTGTTTACATGGATACAGGGTCAAGTTGCGTTAAATGACGCATACCAGTGTGCATCTCTCCTCTCTCACACCCTCTGCACAGCTCCACCCCACTCATTCACTCACAAGTTCTGCAGCAACACTTTTTAGAGTGGTTACCTGACGTGCACCTCCCCAGAAATGTACCTAAGCTGTAAGCTGAAACCATTTCCCTCAGTGGAAGCGAAGCTTTTATTTACTTCAGTTTCACATATAAGAAACAATACATTGTTAAGACAATGAAGCCTCCACAAAAACAGCAATTTAAGTCTTGTGTGTGTGATTTTATTTCTGGCTTCATATGGGTAGAGGAAATCTCCGTTAAGCTAATTTATACAGTGAAAAATGCCATAGGCTTTTGTTGATGACATAAGCATGTTATATTTGTTTGGAAAACGTGTTTAGTATAAGACAGTTGTTTTGTCAGTGAACCTTGTTAATTTTTACGTAACCGATTGTAAGTGCTATATTGTAGGCAACTGGGCTCGTATGAAGTTGCTGGCTTTAAACCCTGTGTGGGTAGGAACCCTTGCAGAGTCGTTAAAGTCACAATGTGTGTTGTTGACCCACCTGGCCACCATGTGAGTCGTTAGGGTCAGGTGGGACCAGGGGTGAATGGGTGTGAAGTCGTCTGGGCAGGGATCCCAGGACTGCATTGTAAGTGGATAAGTGGTGTTGTAAGCCACCCCCTCTCTGAATGTAACCAAATTTTATAACGTTACCTTTGTTAAATGTTGCTATTGTTCCTGGCTTCATATGACTAGAGGAAAAGTTGCTAGCTGCTAGGCTAATTTATACATTGTAAAATGCCATAAGCATGTGCTAAATCATTAGCATGTTGTATTTGTGGGGAAGATGTGTCTGGCAAAAGACAAATGCTTTGTCTGTGAATGCTGCGAGTTGTAGTGAAGCTGATTTGTGTACTTGTGTTTGAAATTGTCTCTATTTTGGGTGTGTTTTGAATCAACTAAACTTTTTATCAGTCTGTTTTTTATAAAAGTGCTTGTGACATCTCAAATGTGGCTTTGACTTGCAACTGAAAACATGTAGCCTGTTTCGTAGAAAATACTGATATATATCGTGTATGGCCAGTCAGCCTGTAAATACAGAGATGTGAATTTTTGTCGCCCAACCCTACTTCCACCAAATGAAATTACAGGAAACATACAGGATGCCTTCACTCTTCTACATGCCTAAGCAGTCAGCATACAATTTAAGGATATTTGAAATCACTGTAACCTGCATCCTTGTATTTTCTTACTATCCA
Organism: Epinephelus awoara; assembly: GCA_035609425.1. Taxonomy (NCBI): domain Eukaryota; kingdom Metazoa; phylum Chordata; class Actinopteri; order Perciformes; family Serranidae; genus Epinephelus; species Epinephelus awoara. The sequence goes on along the minus strand of CM069302.1, from coordinate 11,285,441 downwards.
TTTGTGTCCATCCAGATTATTTCTGTGTCTGTCCATCTGCCTTTACTCTCCTTGTCCAAAACTGCAAGACCCAGAAACACCAATGACAGTAAAATTATGGCCCAGTAATTGCGGTGGTGCTGGGTTTGGTCCTGGGATACCATCCGTCTCCAGGCAGCCAAACTACTTTTCAGGAAGCAACCACTGGAACTGATTTACCTCTGAATTTATTCGAGGCACCGCTCTCTGCTTCCTTCTTCTCTTCAGTTTGTGCACTTGGTCTTTCTTTCATTTCATCACCTGTTTTCTCATCTATTCCAGTGTGGATTTAGTATTACCCTCTGTTTCTGCTTATCCTCCATCACTCTCTCCCTCTGTTTTAAATTTGATTTTCAGACTGGAGTTTTCCTATTGAATAAGTGGTGAAGTTGTTTTACAGCTCTATTATAGCTGCTGAGACTGACCTGCTCTTTACTTTACTTTTACTATACTTTGCTAATTAAGTTGTAGATAGGCCACATCAATTCTAGGAATAAATTAATTCCGACATAAAAAGTGTTGGTGTGTTTAAAATGGGGTTAAACAATGTCTTGTGTGTATGTGGCGACAAAAGTGAAACTTTAGTCAAGTAGAATAACATTTTATAAAGGATAAACATTTGTAGGCATGCGTTTTGGTGTGGGATACGTGTGCACTGGATAAAATCGGTGGATGTATTCAGCCCCTAATATACAACAGTTGGATGGTGTTTGAGATTTTATGTGTGTGTTGGTGTTAAAGTTTGAGGCTCCTCCTTTGGAGAGGCTGATGGGATGTTAGGTTCCATTTTAGAAGGCAGCCATGCTTACAAATCGCTTGATGTTGTTTTGCTGCAGCACAGGGGAAACATGCACAAGAGATGAAAAGCGTTTGAAAATGAAGAAAAAAAATGATTGACAAAAGGTGAAAGTGGGCTGATTTGGGAGGAAAGAAAGGAGTGTCTCTTTTGTTGCCTTCTCCCCCCTCTCTCACTCTCCTTTTCCACCTGAGTGACTGTGGCTTCTTGCCGGTGTTTTCGATTGTGCAGAGAAGCACATCTCTTTCTTTCCTTGTCGGGTTCCCTCTCAGAATGCTTTCTTGAACTGCCAGATCAAAGCAGGTACATCTAAAAGTTTTGTGGCACAGATGAGTGAACAATGAAATAATTTCTGGACCAAATAATTTCCCCCCAAGTGAAAAGTTTGTCTCTGTTTTGAGTTCTCTATCAAAGAAAGGGAAATTCTTTTATTTCACAGGCTTAGAGTACTGACACTATCAAATGGTTTAGAGGGGGAAAAACATTGTTCCCTCTTTGGAAGTGTCACTTTGCTGGCACTGAATTAACATGTTAAGTGTTGCTTTTTTTGTAGAGTAGTTCAGTTTTTCCTTTCTGACTGTAGCTTGTCTGGTATCAGAATGTGATCCTTATCTACTGCCAAGACTAAGAATTTCCCTTGTCCGCCAATAGTCATCATTTAGCGCCATTAGTCGACTTGTCGCACACATGTTTAAAATATTAATTTAGTTATTAAATTATATATATTTTGGGCGGGGCAACACAATGGTTTGAGTTGAAGGTGTGAGAAAGAATAGTATCAGTAACATTGTTAACACTGTGCTACATTACAGAGAAATACAAACCGTACTAATGAACCTTCATTAATATAGGCCGATATTTTATCTACAAGTGCACGTCACACACTGAGCGAGCCGCCTGTTAATGACGCTGTGGGCTAATGGGCATGTAGCTACTTCCATGTTTCACATGATACGTCATGTTTGTAGTCGACCAATGAAGATGAGTTCACATATCACCTTGGGTTCGTCCTTCACCTTCTCAAAATGATCCCACACTTTGGATTTCCTGCCCGACATGTTATTAACTAGCCTGTGGAATAACCGCAGGTACCAGCCCTGGAAATTAGGGGCCGTACACATGTCACATCTTTAACCACCTGGAAAACAAGAGCTCTGGCACTGGGTGCTACTCTTGTGCCTTTTTTGTGCCAGCTTTCAAGAGCGCGGTGGCAGGTTGCATCTGAGGTTGCTAAGCAACCTTATCAAGCATCGTATAGCCTAAATCCTGATTGCAGAGCTGATCCTCTTCCAGATGTTGTTTATAGGTGTAGGCCTATCGTCCGTGGGACAGATGTAAAGCTCTGGGTAGCCCTGCACTAACATGATCAACATTTCCGTATTTATCAGACTGAATATTTACAGAAGAAGGGAAAGATATCTGTCGGATGTGATTGGTTTGTAACGTGACTCCTGTCTGACTGTTTAGCGTGGCCTCTTCCTGTGTCTGTCCTTTCAAATTAAATTCCCACATGGTCCAGTTATATGGGTTTTGATTTATTTTGTCAAGGCACAGCTCCTAACAGAGTTTCTCGTTTGTTTGTTGTTGTTTTTTTCTGCGACTTAGCGATAGGGCTGTCAAAATTGCTCAAAAATGACGTTCGAGTATTCCTTCTAAAAATCACTCATAGGTTCCAACCATTAAAATTTATTTATTTTTTTCGCATAATGTCCACAAGAGGGCAAACTAATACAAGGAAACACACTTCTATATGTATTAATATAAGGAAACGTAACTACTTGTAGGTATTTTTATTTTAACATAAATGTCTTTGAAAACATTTCCATACCTACACATTAAAACACATAAAACAGTGAGGACAGCTGTGGTGGTGTTTTTCTTCTTCTTCCTAATAGAATATCAATGTTCACATTTGAAGCTCCATTTTTTTTCCTTCAAATTTAAATTCAAATTTAGAATATTCGTTGACAGCCCTACTTAGCGACCAATGAAATCTTGCCGACTAATGACCTTTCTGGTCGACTTGCGTTTTGGTCGACTATAAGCGGGCAGCTGTACTGCCAAGTAAAGAATAATTCAGTCTATGCCTTGTGTGTACAGCTGGTATTTATATCTTATCTGCATCTGGTTTATACTTGTTTTGACTTCTGTTGTTGCCAGTACAGTTCAAAATTCATTTTCTCTAGTCCAGATCCTGTTTCAGTCTCTTCCCACATAGTCTAATGGAGCTTCAGCCTGGACAACCTGAATAGGTCTAAGCATGACACACTACCTGAATGGCAAGTTGCAGTAGCTGCAGGAGCTGTAGAACGTCTTCCAAAGGTTAAAGCAACATGTGTTATACGCCATATTTCAGCATGAACTTTGTGCATAATTACCATGGCCAAAGCTCCCAAAATAAGACCATTGTCGTTACATTGGAACGTCTATTGAACATTCGAAACGTAGCCATCAGTGCAAGCAACAGGCTAATGGCACATCAGTCACATGGTACTGTGGTGCCAGTCAGCCATTTCCCTTTTTATTCTCCCTCCTGTACAACCAATCACTATTACACAGCCAATATAACATGGACATGTAGGTTTTCAGCAAGTTCACCAAGTTTGTTTGTTAACACTTTCCACCCACAAGGATGCCATGTCTGCATGAAGAAAAGATGTTTACGTCCCCTGACAAGATAATTTTTAACTTGACACACTGTGTGATTTACATTCACACCTTGGTGTTTCTGGTTGAGAGCCGATAATACTTCATGCGTAGGCAACTGGGTGTTTCTTCTTATTTCTTATTGAGAAAGACTTTCAGGAATGGACACCATTTTATAATCAGATGTAAATGAGTTGAGAGACTATTGACAAGTGTGATTTGCCTGGGAAAAGTTTTCTGTGTAATTGTTCATCAAACCTGTACTAACAAGGTGCCTGGGTTACAGTGGATGCTTTGTCATATCTGTGGGCTGCGGGCTCTATAATTGTGCATTCTGCACCACATTTGTTCAAGTCTATGGAATAATTATGTGACCTCTGCCCACCTGTCTTGGTGTAGGACAGTGTCTACCTCAAGAATATTGTTTGACAGATATGTCCAGGTCTGGCAATAACATATGCAGTCTTCCTGTATTGAGATGGCTAATTGACACTGACAAACAAGTGAGAATGCTCAGAGGTACACTCAAACTGATTTTTGAGTCAATGCTTATTCAGTGGGATAAATTAAATTAAAATTCTTTAACGATTAAATTTCCTTCTATCTTTACTAAGATTAACTGATTTATGGTGTATCCTACAGAGTCAGGATTTACAATGTCTGGGAAACTGGGAAGCTCCGAAAGTGTGGTCTTTTTCTTAGTCTTTTGTTTTGATGAATGGCTGCTTGGATTGCACCAGTTTCTAGCAAATCAAATCTGTTTGGACATTGAATTTCAAAAGAAGAATGATCTGTCAGGTATATATCAACCAGATTTGCCTTTTAGTGGACCGCTCTTTGCAGAGAAAAGCTACTCCATGCCTGCCTTCTTCTTTTTGGAATAATTTTGGCGTTAGACCTCACAGAGGAAGGTGTGACAGATTTTTCATTTACAAACCTATCAAAAACAAAACTACCACCACCGTCAGTATGAAACGACGTCAAAAACTTTTGTTTCGAACTGGCATATCAAGGCTTCACCAAAAATGTTTCCCCTCATTCACCCTCTGTCAGTGATGTCTTGTCCGTCAGAAATACCCTTGAGTAAACAAAAAATAGTTTGATTATAGTTTGACAAAGTTGATGTGATGCTAAAAGTAAGAAAAGTTCAGCAGTACAGCTTTGCCAGTTATCGCTGAGGAAGTGAGTGTGTGTGAGCGAAAACTGTACACACTGTACTGTTCTTTTTATTGTGATATTTGCTGTGACAAAATGTGCATGTACAAGGCTTTAAGGCTTCTGTGTGTGTGTGTGTGTGTGTGTCTTCATATGTGGGAGAGGGAAAAAGAGAGAGCATTGGCTTTGCTGTTGACAAGGATGCAAATATAATAAACCTCCTATTCATAATGACAAATACAGTGTAATTTTCCTGACATTTGGTTGCTCGCTACATTTAACATCACGACAGAGAAAAGTGGGAGTTGTGACAAGCGTGATTCGCTCTCCTCCATACATGCAGCCTTTAACAGTAAACCTGATCATATTTCTGGAGCCCACCAGAGATTTAGTAAAAGAAATGACATGAATTTTACCAGGTTGTGACATCATATATCATTCATTCTTTTAATACGTTTATAATAGGTTTTTAAATTGCAGCCATTTCACTGTTAATTTTTAACTCTTGGCCAGCCAGACTAAAGCTAGATGGGTAAATGAGGTGACCCTGTTTCCTCCAAAGACCTGTTCATACACAATTAATTTGCGTTAACAAATACATTATGTCGGAAACATAATGCCACCAGGATTAGAACTGAATGTTAAAGGTAAAAAGTGACAGTGGAGAGACAGACGGACAGCAGCAGATGATGGAGAGCTGAACCACGAACGCACTTCACTGCATTAATAGCAAGACAAAAACATTCTTATCAATACTAATAAGACAGAGGAAATTAATTTTGGCCTTCCCCCTGAGTGTCAGCTGTCTCTACTGACGACTCACAATATAGAAATTAAACACACAATTGATGCCAACCTATCATGGACTCCTTTGATTGTCTTTATTTGCCATAAAACACATTTACTCTCTGCATGGACTCAGACCTTTTGGAGCCAGTAGCCAAATTATTTTTACAGGTTTTTTTTTTTAAATCAGTGATTCAGAGTGTGATGCTGTACTGCAGTACGGCCGGGCTCAGCAGCCTATCTGTGAAACTTAAAACTAAACTACATGATCAAAACCAATTTGTGCAAAGATTGGCCAAACTGTAGCCACACTCCTTGAAGGCAACTCACAACAAGAGCATGCTCAGACTTGCTAACAGATCTCCTCTGACTCCTCGCATGTTTTAAATGAATATCAGCTTCTGCCTTCCAGTGGTCGATTTAGAGTCCCTCCATTTAAAGGCAACAGGATGAGGGATTCTTTTACACATCAGCATCTTATGGATGGACGTGGAAACTTCACACGTCATTATCAGGAACTAAATAATTGTTTTTGAGGTACACATTTCAACATACTCAAAGTAATTAAGCCCTTCACTACACTTCCTTTGAATGAGCATAAATTCAATTATACAGATATATGAAACAGCTTGAAATAAAAGCTTGAAAAAAACAATTATGTCAACCTGGAAATCCAGATGCCCCGCCCCTAGCAAATTCGAATTTGCTCTGCACAGGAATCTGGACCTGACAAGCAGAGCCCGCTGAATCGCCAATCAGACCAATCAGATCAGTCTATCTGACAGAGGAGGGCTCTGGCGGGCGGGATTGTAACATGGTGACGACAGCGCTGCACCATACGAGTCTAAAAGTAAACAGCCAAGATGGCAGCTGCTGAAGGACCGTGTCCATTTAGTTTAGCTTTTGAAGAAACGCTAAGCCAACTACACTTCTCTTTTTCCTTGAGAGAGGAACAGAAGACTGCCCTAGAAGCTTTTGTTTCCAGGAAGGATGTTTTTGCCGTTTTGCCGACAGGATACGGCAAAAGCATAATATATCAGTTAGCCCCACCGTCTGGCAAACAAATGAGGGCTAGTGCAATGAATACGTCACCTTGTTTTTTGCTCTGATTTGCTATCGTGCTATCCAGTTGTGTGCGGCGGCATTTGAAATGCCTCAGTTAGTGCCACCCCCTGGGTAGGAAGGGTGTATCGGTGAGGGCCAGACACAAAATCTTTCTAGATTTGAGTCTGGATTTCCAGGCTAAATATTTGTTATATTGCTGTGAAAACATCAACACATTTCAGTTTCAAAAAACTCTCTCGCCCAAAACTACATTTTACAAGATGACATTGAACACGTCATTGAGAATGTTACAATTTACAGTCAGTAACTCAGTCACTGTATTCTTCTCGTACCTGGTCATTTATTTACATTGGTGGTCGGTAGTCTGGAGCCCTGCTTCTTAGCCTGTATAAAATTGATGTGACACAACAGAAAAACATTGATACCCAATGACAGTCAACAAGGTGAATATCTGCTAATATCAATGTCAGGTGGGATGGCGGGCATTTAACTTCCCAGTGGAAGTAAGTTGCCGAGGGTTCCCTGGACAGTCACTGTGGAGCGCCCTGTCTAGCTGGGAATCAGAGGTTCCATCAGAAGACGGCTTGTGGCTAAAATCACTAGACAAGCAGAGGCAGCATCCAGATGGCTGAGGCTGAAGTGCAACAAGCAATTGAGGCATGTATTTTGAATGTTAACAAGATTCGGATTGAATTAAAAAAAACTCAAATTATTGAAAAGAAAATTCTGGTGTATCCCCTGGACCCCCTTACAAGAGTCTGGGTTAATACCATGGTGTCTTAGAAGTTCTAGAAACACATGATACTGTAGTGCAACAATACATCACAGCTGCACAGATTGGGGAAACAGCATATTGCTGACACCAGTCAGGGCAAGGCATTCTTTTGCCCTAGGTGAAATTGCTCAATAATGTAGTGTTTAGTGGCCTAAAACTACCACATCCTAACCATAATTTATTTGCCATACTCATGATCTTTCCCCAAACTAAACTATAAGGCAGTCTATGAGCAGATAACGTGGAAAGCAAAACTTGATATCTAAAATAACAGGGTTTTGCAGAATTGTCCTTTGTCAACGCTCTTGTCTGGTGACGAGGCAGAAAGGACACTGGTCTTGGTTGAATATTGCAACAATCAACTTGGCACAGGACTTAAACTTTGATGTGATGGAAGCTTTATCGAACCACATAGTGTCACCAATGCTTTACATGTCTTGACTCCTCCTCGTGCCTCTTTGACCAAGAAAATTACTAGAATGGTTAATGTTAGGATTTAGCAACCATCAGAGCGAGTAAACAAAAAGCAAAGAGTTTTCTGTCCTGGTGTTGGCGATGTTGCTGTGGCAGATGGCCGTCTCCTTCCCTCCAACACTCTTCTCTGGTTCTCTTCGCCCTCTGCGCCGCCTTTGTCTTCTCTTTCCATCTTTCTCTCTCATCCTCTGTCTTCTCTTTCTCTTTTACCCCCAAACTCCCTTTTCTCTCTATTCTCTGCCCAGGTGAGTAATGTCATGTCAGAACAATGGCCTATTGTGTTTTATTGAGCTGCCCATGTCCTGCTCTCCATCTCTCTCCTCTTCCCTCCCCTTATTCAGTATGCCTTCGTCTCCTCCTCTCACTCTTTGCCTTTTATTTGCTCCCCCTTTTGGAGCTTTTGGCTGTGTCTCTCTGGGGGATTGTAAGGAAGGATGGGTAGATGAATGAAGTCAGAGATGGTTGGGTGGATCGAGTAAATAAATTGAGAAAATAATAGAGAGAAAAGGGGGGTTTAGGAGGAGTGTGCAGGTAGAAAGAGATAGAATAAAAGCAGGATCAGTTGGATGGACGGACAGATGGTAAAAGAATAATGAATGTAATAAAAGAAAAGAAGAGGAGCAAGGAATCAAGGAAGGAAGATGGTGGAAGGATGCATGCCTTTATATTAAACGGTCAATGAAAAGAAAGATTCAAGAAATGGTGAGTTTCTGTAAAATGAAGGAAGGGACAGAGAGTTTGGATAATAAGACAGACCAAAGGAATGATGGGAAGTGCAGGACGACAATCTGGGTATTCTCAGAGATAAAAAGGGGAGGAGGAAAAGGGTGGATGGAAAGATTACAGGAAGGAGGAATAGACAGAAAGGGATGAATGGAAGACAGGATGGTGTTAAGAATAATGGCTGGTCAGTGTTAAGGCCTTAATCAATGCTTGATTAATATTAATTCGTGTAGCCCTGGCAGAGGGGCGGGGCTAACCCAACACTTCCTCCTTAGATTGATTGGGGAGAGGGCACCAAGGGCGTGCTAACATTGCAGCTCACACACATTCACTCTTTTTCCTCTCTCTCTCTCCCTCACACACACACACACACACACACACACTTGCAGAATCGCTCATGCATCCTTTGTGCTGACATTGTGTATGAACTTTCAAGACCTCAGCTTGTGAAGCATCCTGAATTTTAACCTGACACACACACACACACACACACACACACACACACACAGAATCAAATTTGACAGCGTTCAAGTGTTCAAGCAGCAGTTAACCATTGATTGCTTAGAATTAAATCGCATACACGTGAGACAATATTTGATTTAGTTTTTATTTTTTACTACCCAGCTATCGAAACACAACTGAGAGTTTCTAGTGAAACTCAATAAAGTCAAACCCAGTCATGAATAATGTTTTATGTGGTGTCCCTTTATCTAAACATATACGCTCACCGGACACTTTATTAGGTACACCGTGTTCGTACAGGGTTGGACCCCTTATGCCTTCAGAACTGCTTTAATTCTTGGTGGCATAGATTCAACAAGGTTCTGGAAACATTCCTCAGAGATTTTGGTCCACATTGACATGATGACATCACACAGTTCATCCATGGTGAGAATCTCCCGTTCCACCACATCCCAAAGGTGCTCTGTTGGACTGAGATCTGGTGACTGTGGAGGCCACTGGAGTACAGTGAACTCATTGGCATGTTCAAGAAACCAGTTTGAGATGATTTAATCTTTGTGCGTTATCCTGCTGGAAGTAGCCATCAGAAGATGGGTACACTCTGGTCATAAAGGGATGGACACGGCCAGCAGCAATACTCAGGTAGGCTGTGGTGTTTAAACCATGCTCAGTTGGTACTAAGGGGCCCAAAGTGTGCCAAGAAAATCTCCCCCACACCATTACACCACCAGCAGCAGCCTGAACCATTGATACAAGGCAGGATGGATCCATGCTTTCATGTTGTTTAAATTCTGACACTACCATCTGAATGTGGCAGCAGAAATCCAGACTCATCAGACCAGGCAACATTTTTCCAATCTTCTTCACGTCCTCACCATGTCTCCATGACTAAATGCATTGAGCTGCTTTCGCATTATTAGCTGATTAGTTATTTGCTTTAACGAGCAGTTGAACAAGTGTACCTAATAAAGTGGCAGGAGAGTGTACTAAGTCTAAACAGACAATAAAAAATATTAAATATCAAATTAAATTATGAAAAATAAATTGGAAAAAAAAAATCTTTATCACACACATACAAAGTCCCTAACCCCCTCAAATCTTGTGGGAATAAGTTATTTACCTTGTGTACACAAAATAATAACTTGTTACCACAAGATAAATACATTCTGCACACAAGACATGAAGACTTAGCGGCTCCATACCTACATTTTAAACTTGAAAATGATCATTTTCTACTGCAAAATTATCTCATCTGAAGAGATGCAGGTATGGTTATGTGAGGGTTTTGTTGCTGTAGTTTTCAAAGTGTTGTTATGCTCATTTACTCCACAGTCAAAGAAATTTCTATCCCTCAGAAATGATACTTTGCTGACAACATTGTCACTGTCATTCAAGTAGGGTACACTTTGGTTTCTGCAAATGACTATGCTTTTAAAGGTAGAACAGAGATATTCCAAAGTTGATAAAGTGGCTTGAATCTTAAACCACTGAGTATTTGGAAGAGTTGATAGTATGCTTTTTCTTTATACCTGAAGCTGTTTTGTTCCCTTGTTTTCTCTTACTTTACTCTTTGCTACATCTGTCTCTTCCAGTCTGCCTGATTAAGGGCCAGTTGTGACCTTGAAGAAATGTTACAGACAAGCTTACACATGCATGTGCACACGCACTCCGGTGACCTTGGTTGGCAGTGACAAACATCATTTGAAGATTTAGGGATGGTCTTGGCTTTTTACTCCCTGGAGGCTGTATTTAATAGAGCCCCTTTATTGGGCGGACTGCACCTTTTTATAGCTTATAGGCCTAATACTGATACAGAGAGAGGGTGAGAGAGATTGGCTGACAGAACAAACATACTGTAATAAGGTTGGCAGTGAGGCAAAGACTGGCAGGACAAGCTGACAAACATACCAATATACAGTAATTTGTCAGATTACAGGGGAATGTACAGAGGGCTCAAGTCATAGACAGGCAGGCAGATGGAAGGTCAAACTATTTAAGAGCCTTCAGGCCTTATATGAAGTCATGTGGAGCTGAATGGGAGCAAGATTTTATTAACGCTGCAAGGTTTAGGGGTAAAATTCCCTTTGTAAGAAAGCCTTTGACAGAATTTTGATTTGGGCAGTGGAAAGAGGTCTTGGGGCTAGAGGAAATAAATCATCAATGGAAATCACCAGACTGCTGAACAACAAAAACTGCTTAGTCGAAGAAATGGTATTTTTAGCTGCACTAGGCAAGATTCTCATTTAAAAATATATCACCTCTTCAGCCCTAAATCACAAAGTGGAGAGGTGACAGCGACCATCCATTTCCCTTAACTGACATATTACAGAGTTTGCCTAAATTGTCTAATATATTTCTAGTGTTACGGATGGTCGAAATCTTCTCTGTGCATAGGAGGAAGAATTACTAATTATTTATATGATAAATACTTCAATAAATCAATCACTCTGTTGTCATATACACACAAACAGGACCTATACATGCAACTTGTTTGGAGACCCTTAGGTTCCCAAGTCAAGTTCTCATACTGACTTGACCAGTGGACTTCACTACAAGCCGACTGGCTGTAGAAACAGGTGATCTGCTTTACGTTCTAAAACCAGCCCCCAGTTGCAGGTGACACCATCAGCCCGCTTTGGTCGAGCTCAGACACGCCATTTCACACCGTTGCAACTTTTCTCTGCAGAACTGTAAAACTGTTTCGTCTTGTCACAAATCTTTGGTCTGAACTTGGCTAAAGGGTTGCTCTACTGCATCTTCAAGCAGCGTTTTGCCCCGCCCATAAAATCCAGGACAAAGCAATGGTGAAAAACACTTCCAGTCCAACTCCATACCAATCTATCATACCAATCAATTGAACTCAACCATGCTAAATTGGTTTTGTGGCTCAAAATTGAAAGGCTTACTTATTGGGGCAACCTGGGTGGAGACTGGAGGGAGGGCACAATGTTTCCACAGCAACACTGTTGGGGCAGGACAGCATTACAAGCGGTAGCTAATGTTAGCTCCCACCAGATCCAGGTGGTGCACAGTGCAGTAAACTGAAGAGTAGCAGAACTAACCTGTAGACTGACATGCATAACCGGTCAGATATATTCTCAGCAGTTAACCTATTATCGGTTAACCGTTGACATCCCTAATGAAAAACCACTGCTTGTAGCTGTAAACTGATCTGCACTTAGTTCATGAGGTGAGACTGTTTGGGCCTCTGACACCAAGTCTTTGTGTCTCTGTCTGTTTCTGTTTGTTGGAGGTGTAGGTCTCTGATTCTGTCACTGTCTGTTTTATAGCACATGTCAGCTTAAAACGGATTGGTTTAGCACCTTTTTGTATTCTGATATGTGTGTGTATCTTTCTGCCTGTCTATTTTTTATTGTCACTCTCAGTCATTCCCCTCTGTTCCCCTCTGTGTTTGTTACCTGGCTTTTTCTCCCTTTTGCCCTCTTTCAATCATTTGGCATCTCCTTTCAGTGTTATCTCATTCCATTTTATCCTCTCTATTCACTCTCTCTTCCTTTTTACTCTCGCTCCATCTCTCTCTTTTAGTATCTCTTTATACTGTACAGCTCATCTTTTCTTTCCCTTATTACCTCCTCCTCTCTCATATTTGATTTATTTTTCATTTTCGCAGCTCAGTTTCTTTCCTTCTCTCTCTTTACATCTCAATCACCTCCATCTCTCTCTCTCTCATTCATCATTACCTATATATTTCAGTCCCTCCTTTTTTTCTCTTCACATTATTCAGCTTGTTACCTCTGTTAAAGAGGTTATGTTTTCGGTTCAGTTTGTTTTTTGGTTCATTTATCTGATGTTCAGTAGGATTACAGAAAAACTACCTGCATGAATTTTATGAAGCTTGGTAGAAGGGTGCACCATGGGCCGAGGAAAGAACCTATTACATTTTGGAGCAGATCTGAATCATGGGATGGATACATAAATAATTGTTCACTTTTGTTTACATTGCAAGATACAGTGTTGGCCTTGGCGGAGGTCTTCACTCTCCAGATGCCCCTCTAGTTATGGATTTCATGGAGTACATCGTAGCCATTGTGGAAGTATCCTTATTTAGTGGGCAAGGATGACATTTTAACCAATCACAGTAAAGCGATGGAGAACGAAACAAAACATTTCTTTTATTTCAACTGGCAAGCAGCCAATTATTGATAAATTTGCTAACCTTTTTTCCATCCAATAAATGGATTAACGGACTGATTGTTGCAGCTCTACATGGTTGGATTTATACTTGTGCATCAGCTCTATACAGAGCCTACGACACACACTACGCATGCGGTCTGCGCTGTTGTGAGCATTTATACTTGTGCAGTAGTGTGACTGTGTCACTCTGCAGTTACACCTCCATTTAACAAAGGTAACGTTACAAAATTCCACTCACAAGGTTCACAGACAAAACGGCTGTCTTATACTTAACACGTTTTCCAAACAAATTTAAAATGTTTAAGTTACTAGCACAAGCCCATGGCATTTTACATTGTATTAATTAGCCTAGTGAATAGCGTAGATTTCCTCCCAAGCAGAAAAAGCTGTGGTAAAAAATTGTGGGTGTGCTTGAATTATTATTGAGAGGAAGGACAAGGGTCAAAGAGAAAAAAAACTTAGTTTGGGGAGTGTCTGCGTGTGCATACTGTATGTAAGTTTAGTTTTCTAGGCTGCAGGAAGTGAGAAGGTGGAGGAACATGTCTGGTCCAATAAAGGGCGGTATTTCTCAGCGCACAGCCATTTTTTAAGCTAACTAATAGCAGCCTGTTCGCCCTATAAATCACCAGAACAGAGATAAAAATGAAACCATCACCAAGATAGAGAGGAGAGCACGCTGCCAGGACATCATTTTAATACAGTTGTATGTGTGTGTTTGTGCATGTGGATCTGTGCGGTTGAGAAAGAAGCTATGGAGGGGAAAGACAAATGTGGCAGAATTTCTCTTTCTTGTATTCAGGCATACATGCTTTTCAGATTCATGTCTTTTGAATGTGTGTGAATATGGGTTATACTCGTGTGTGTGTGTGTGTGTGTGTGTGTGTGTGTGTGTGTGTGTGTGTGTGTGTGTGGCTGCTGGTGTGTGTCTGTGGGTGTGTTGTCTAAAGATGCAGGGCTAAACCCTGCTGTGAGAGACTGTCTCTTTTTTTGGCTTATCTGTCTTGGTGCCAGAAACACATGATACGACTTGATGCTTCTTTTATTTGAACAACACATGTGAGCTGTTGAGTTCTACTCTCCCAGAGACTAATATTCTCACGAGAGTTCCCAAAATCTATTTTTCTCAGTGGGGCACATTTGCTTCAAAAACAGCAAGAAGGGAATGTGACAAAATGCTACCAATTGAACTACACGAAGGGTTATGAATTTCACCAGATTTGTATTCTGCCCAAACCTCAAGTATTGTGACACCTGATGGGCCTTTTTTTATTCCACAGCCCTAAAAGAAATTCTCAAACTACCAGCAAGTTTAGGGCTTCAAAAAGTACGACTGAAAATCTGTCAAGTTCAACTAAACATGTTCATAGGTTGCACTAGTGCACCGGACATGTATTATATTGATGCACCCCGGAACTTTAAGCCATTGACACATGAGATTATGACAGTTAGGCCATGTGTGTGGGTTATCTCATGGCCTGAAAGGAGGGTGACTGATCGATCATGCAGCACTTGGCGTCCAGAGCCAGTCCAGTGACTTTCACTTCTCTATAGGATGTTTAGGTGGTATCTTTTCAACTGTCTGAGGACTTGTGCTGTCTTGGTGGTCTCGTACATGGTTCGGACATTCCATGTTCCAAGGCGGATCTTTGATTTTGGACTTTCTTTTGCACCCCTGATTTCCTTTTGGCTTTCATCAGGAGTGGTCATCCTGCCACCATTTTGGTGGCTGGGGTCTACTAAGTGTCTGATGTCAGTAGCTTAGCTCATTGTAGTTTACGTAACAGTGTGTTTTAGGATCTTAAAAGCGCACAAGCCTCTCCACCACGACAGGGTAACAGCACCAGGAGAAGAGCCATACACTTATGCTGTTAGCAACAGGTGCTGAGGCAAAGATGTCAGCACAACAAGCAGTTTGGTGCACAAGCCAGTCACACTATGGTGAGGGCAATGAAATGCTGGAGTCGAAAACCCGCCTATCAATTCCCGGTCAGTTACATGCTAATTCCCAATTTCACGGCATTACCCAGATGTGCTGATCACCAAGATCAAACTAATCTCTGTAAACGGAATGATTAGGTTTTCTTTCTTATTGTTCTGTTTATTTAGTATTTTCAGTTTCATAGCACAAGAGATGCGTTACGGTCTTTAACCTGTTGTGACCTGTGTGTTTTGGTTAAGTGTTTGTACAATGCAATACTGAGATGGCTGAAAGATTACTTATTTTGACAATGAAAATGTTGTACTAAGGTTGGCAGTTGGCAAAATGCTTTCATTCCCTAGTGAAAGGATTCTGTCTGCCTTTGACACGTGCACCACTGTCAAAATAAATGAAAACAAACAAATTACTATGCATTTAGTTTTGTTTTTTTGCCGTTGTAGTGAACCTGCCCAAAACCTTGACTCCAGAACCAGGGTATGAACTGAAAGGTGACTTCTGTAGACCCTTGATGTTGAGAAATTACCAAAACAGATGGGGACTGACAAAAACGGAAAATACCTAAAATGTATAGTTGTGGCACCAGAGCCCACAGTAAAACATTTAGGTGCATTTAAATTATGTGCTGGTGCAATTAAAATGAAGAAGTTAGGCACAGTAGTGTTATTAATGGAACGAGTTAGTCTGGAGCCCTGCTGCTGGAAATTTTGCTTGTAAATTTGGTCCATATGTACTTTTTTGTATTTTAGAGTTTGGAAGTAATGTCAAGCTGGAGGTGAAATAAATGCACAATGACAAGATGAAGCAGAGCATTATATCGGCTGTTACGTTCTTGAAAGAACTAGTGATAAAATCTACATCTACACAGTGCAGGTCAGCAAACACTCTGCAGACAGCAGCTGGAGACAACAAGCCAACAACAAACAAAGATTGAATTTCTAAATCTTGACGTTGAGAGTGTAATTACAGTCCAATAATATGGTCAGGTTAAAATCAGATACATTTCTCCAAGCTTTGTTCAAACTGAGGTTTGGCTTTTAAATGTGTGACTTAAATACCCCAAATCTATTGCTGATTTCAAGAGAATAACAGTGGACAATTAACAGTCTCACTGTTTGTCTTTCTTTTGTGACAGAGGTCAGACTCACAGGTCACACAGATGTTCTGAAGAGTAAAACGTTAATTCATGACACCATTTTAAGTTTTCCAGTGAAAGCCTTTTGTGTGTTCATGAGCATATGTAAATCATTGTACACAAATTCAAATAGTCAGTAGTTTACTAATCACAATTGTGGTTATGACCCGGTGACCCATTCAGAGTTTCCCCGAAACATTGTCTTTAAGATGGTATTTTTATCCACTAGGTTGCTTTTACTTATTTATTTAGGTCTCTTATCTTCCAGGTTTTACTATCAGTCAAGTCAACATAGTGCTGTTATGAATAGTATTGCAAATGTTTTGAGACCAACACGGCTGGCTCCCAAATACAGGTTGCTTTCCCAGAGTGCAAGATTTAATTCAGGTGAAGTTTTGCAGACAGTTTAATGCTGTGAGGCAGATAAGAAACTTTGATATGTGAGATGAGATGGTTTGTCCCTCAAGCCTTCCATCCTCAACATAAATAATCTTCCATCTTTGAGATTAAATTCAAATCCCCAGGTATTCAGTGAGGAAGTTTTCACTGATACTTTGGTTCAGTTCAAGTGTGTAGGCATCCACATTTTGTTGAATTACTGAGAGAAATTCTTTCATTCAGCCGGTTAGATAAACATTTAATGAGTTGCTCCATTTTGTCATTAGGCAGGACGGTTTCACACTGGAATTTATAATTAGAGTTGAACCACAGCAAACTGTAGATATACACCAATCAGCCAAAACATTAAAATCACTGACAGGTGAAGTGAATAATATTGATCATCTTGTTACAATGCAGCGTACCCTTGTCCACTAGTCCACTTGACATGTACCACCCACCCAAAAGCTGTTGCAGACCAAATAACCCTCCCTCATGGCACCAGAACAATGCATCATGTTACACCCCAAAAACTGCTCAGGAATGGCCTTAGGAATGTGACAAAGAGCACAAGGCGTCAACCTGACCTCCATATTCCCCTCAACCCAATCTGAGCGAGCATCCGTGGGACGTGCTGGTACCCCACCTCACAACCCACAGGTCTCAAAAGGATCTCTCGCCAGCACCCTGGTGCCGGACACTACAGGACACATCTACAGGTCCTGTGTCCATGCTTCGACAGGTCAGAGCAAGTCCGATCCAAAGAGGCCCCACTGTGGAACAGGGTGCCTCTGGGGTACCAGCATGTCCCACAGATGCTCATTTAGAGTGGGATCTAGGATTAGGACCACCCAACCCTAATATGTACCAAGTGGGATCTTTTACAGATGAAAAGTACAATTGTTTCATGTTCTCTGGTGGGTAAACCTCGTATACATGATACTGTAACTTACCCCAAACATATCTTTGGTGTTTCTGAACTGCGGTTTCTTGTTAATTCTGGGTCCACCTTTACACTGGTGCTCATATCTGCAATAAGATGACGTCGGCCTGGGGGAATTACTGGTGTTTCTCTTGAATTAGGACAGCTGTTCATGTGACTAGACCAGTTCTTGCGTTCGGAAAGCCTAAATCCAACTGGTCTCTTTGCTGTGTTAGTTCCAGTTAAAACAAGGGTATCCTGCCAGCCGTTGACCAGGACTGCCTACTGTTGCAGTAGTCTTGTGTGCAGTCTTCTTTCTCTCACGAAAGTAAGGATAGTTTTATCTCTTGAGACATGCAAAAATGTTCAAATAAGGAGAGGGGAATCTCACATAGCTGGAACTGCTCACAGCTAACAGTCAAATACAACCTCCTATAAGAGGTTGTAAGTCGACATTGCTGAGGTTTAAGAGGCTGGGAACCACTGCTGTAATGAGTTTTGCTTTAAACTTTCATCCCTTCAGAAATGATTGATGAGCACTGAATGCTTGAAATGGATGAGTTACTTGAATAGCACTGCAGTGTGACGCTCCTCAATCACATCATCGCATTTGTACAGTAGGTGTAATTCTCTACGGGCATGCAGTGGGGTTGTTAGGGGAAAAATAAAAGGTTGTAAAGATTAGAATAAGATCAGTGATGTGATTTAAGTGTGGCGTTATTGAAACCATGGGGATTGGGAGTGTGGTTAAAGGTGCTTTCATGGCCAACTAGGGACAGTCGAGGCATTAGCAATAAATATGTTTATGAACTGGATACCTCTAAAGGTTATTGCTATAATATAGCACCGCCCAAGGAGTCATCCACACACACACACACACACACACACTTGTGACAGTAATGTAACAGCACTATAAGCTCAAGATCATCACAGAAATTCATACACTGACCAGACTTCTCACCACAAAGGACACCTAACACCTTAGTCTTACCATAACCAGAAAACAGCTCTTTTGAGGAAGACAGCCTGGAAAAACCGTCTTACCTCAAAGGCTTTTCTTCATCTCCGTGTCCTAGTGGAACTCTCCAAAAGCTGTTACACATGGCAGGTGGTCTCAGATTTCATATCTGTAGCGCCTGTTGTTATTTCATCGAGGCTGTCAAAGGAAATGACTTTATGACTGCCAACCGTACCAGACACCCAGAACAGCAACATGTAGTGACAATCATCACAATCTCAAATTAACAAAGGATTGTGTCATATGGCACGTAATTATGAACCACAAAGTTGTTGACTGTTATGCCAATACAGACAGAGAGAAAGAGGCACAGCATAGCAACTTGTAATCGTGTGTCTGTATGAGTTTGTATACCACAAACTGTACGCATATGTGATGCATGTCTGTTTGTGTCTGTGTTTTGTGGTCGATATTCAAGTTTTGTTTTATGTCATAGAGTTTAATAATGAATCTCTCTCCTCCTTGACTCCTACTTCCTGCCTCCCTGTCAAAAAAAAATATTATCTGACATACACACATACACACACAAAAGTTTTCTAATATTTCTTCAAGTGTAACAGTCAGTTATCTGAAGTTCTCCAGACAGATTATCAGACATCTCTCCATCTGAAGGCTATTTTACGAGTGAAGCCCCTTTCAAAGGGCCAGCCACTGACATTTCCCGGCAATAACTTTGTCAAATGGCACACACACACACACACACACACACACACACACACACACACACACACAGAAAATCCAGCAAAAATTCAAACAGTAGATACCAACAAAAATAATAGAGATTAATTACAAAAGTGTTCAGTTATTCACACACATAATAGTGCAATAATCTGGCGTAGATCCTCACAGTGGCTTAAACATTAAATGTGAAATCATTTTCAATTGGGTGGCATGGTGGGTGCAGTGCACTGTTGCCTCACAGCAAGAGGGCTACAGTTTTAACCCAGCAGGCCAGCTGCGGCTCTTCAATGTTGAGTTTGCATGCTCTCCCCATGTCAGCGCTGTTTTTTTTTCCAGGTTCTCCACAGCCCAAAGACGTGCAGGTTAATTGGTGACTCTAAATTGCCTGTAGTGGGAATGTGAGCATGAATGACTGTCTGTCTCTATTGTCCCATTTTCACTGCAGTGTATTTAATGGAAAATGCTACAGTTGGCTTCACTCCTGGGTCAGATGACTCTGCCATAGTCATGGGTCTTTATTGGCTCCAATGAGCTTCAATGAGCAGTGATGGAATTACACAGTCCGGGTCGCTAATGTTTGCCCCTTTGCTGGTGCAATGCAATGACATACCACCACAAAATATCTGTCCACATCTCCATCTCTGTCCAAACAGAGCTCGAACATCTTTCTATTTAGCACAGAATTTGAAACTAAAAAAGGTAACAGATGATAAATGGAAGTAAACAGCGTAATATTATCACTGCTTTTCTGGCTTGGTGCACGTGGCTCTAGTCTCCTGGAAATGTGAGCGCAGTCTACCGTCTATCTATTTATTTTATTTTATTTCAATTTTTTTTAAGATTATTTTTTGGGCTTTTTGCCTTTAATCAACTATGCTACCGACGCCCCTTCTACTGTCTTTTTATAACGGGCATACACATGCTAATTGTGGTAGGAAAAGGGTATATGTGTCAGCCCTGTGATTGTGTGGTGCTGTCCAGGGTGTACCTCGCCTCCTGCCCAATGTCAGCTGATGTAGGCTTCGGCCTTCTGAACTTGCAGGAAATCAGTCTTTAGCTAGCTACCTGTTAACTAGAGGAGATTAAACGTGCAATATGTAATTTTCTGCCGCTAGGGGTCTCAAACCAAAACAATAACAGAAGACAGATTTGGATGACGTCACGAAGTAGCGTGGGATCATGGGAGTTGTAGTTATATAACAGATACAGATCTAACGTTCCTCACTCCGTGTAACTGAAACCGACTGTGGCAGTTTTTTTATGGCAGAGCGAGCTTCAGCAGCAGAGAAATGCTCATGGACGAGATATATTACTGAAGTTATATTCACTTTATGTGTCACTTTATGCAAACGGGGTCCGTCGGCCGGTGTAGCAGCCCGAGCCGATCTGGTACCTAACGTTACACTGGATCATCAAACTGTGATCTAACTATCAGTAGTAACGTTACTTAGGCTGACCAAACGTCCTCTGTTCCCCGGACATGTCCACTTTTCACGTCCCGTCCGGACTGTACGGGTTTTTTAATAAACTGATTATAATGTCCGTTTTTCCGTGTGTTAAAGTCATGGCTCTCTTTTTTAGCAACTGTCTCGCTAACCTCAGTTATTTACACTCTATTCAGAAATGCTACTTACTTTAGCTGAGCGGTTAGCAATCTGCTAGTTATTTGAGCAAACTGCTAGTTACTTAGTTTTACAGTAAGCGATGGCTTCTCCCTCTCTGCTGCTCTCTCTTGCTCAGTGCGTCTTATGTTTAGCTATTCCTCTGCCTCTTTTATAAATGCAGTTCATTTACTGGCATCAGCTCAGCATTATAGAAACCTATCGTTAACGTTAGATGTTGTGGTTAGCCAGCCTCCGCTCCACAGCGCTCCACAGCGCTCCGCAGCGCTGGTGGCCTGTGGGCAGCAGTGCTTCAATACAGTGGTGGAAATTATTAATATTTTGATAACATCAGCCAGATGTTTGCTTACCTGTCTAGTAGAACACACGCGAGGTCGGCTTGGTTGACCCGTACGTTTCCGTTTTACCGGGTTGTTTACCGGGGCAGCTTCGGTGTCAGAAGGTGCAGCAACCGTCAACGCATAACCATGATCCATGACGAGTTAGCTTAGCCTAGCAACAGTAACGTTCATTCTCTGACGTCTCAGCCGGTCTGCTTCTTCTTCTTCTCATTCATTTAATGTCCATGGTAACTGGAGTTACGCCGCCATTGCGACCTACTGACACGGTCCGTAACTGTTATTAATATTTCATATTTATCTGGTTTGAAAAATTGTTGGTAACATTTCTGATAATCAACGTACTCAACTAAACAAAATATATAATATTGGTTTAGTAGTTTTTAGAAATTTTTATGTGGAAAAACTACATATTATACCTTTAAAAGGCAGCAAAGAATTCTTTTGTTTTGTAGGTATAGTTATATAACATGGTGGGGGAGCCCTTTTGTGCAGAGTTTGCATGTTCTCCCTTTGTCAGTATGGGTTTTCTGTGGGTAGTCCAGCTTCCTCCCACAGAACAGCTAACCATGCCATGCCCTAAATCCATCTCATCATCCAACAGCTGAATTGCAGATCATTGAGGAAGTTGTCAGGCATGGTGACAGCCTCAGACTGTATGTCAAACAGCAGCCAATGTGGCCCAGTTGTACATTTGTCAAGGGAGACAAATTTGGGGTTAAAGCCAATACAGTACCTGCCCAGCTTAATACTGTACAAAGAATATTGCATTATGGCTTCTTTCCAAAAGGACTGCGTTTCTTTGGACTGGTGATGCAAATTTTAACGGCCTGAGTTGAGCTGATTTGAATCCTGAGCTGTGAATCTGCCGAAGCCACCTGGAAAAATTCACCAGAACAAGAAAGGCATGCTTGAATTTGTTAGTCATGCAGGCTTCAACTGAAGAGTTGAGGATGGAACAAATATTTGCAATTTGATGATTAGATGAAAAACTGAGAAAATGAAGAATGCTCTGATGACTGGACGAAAATGTCAGGAGTAAGCAGGAGAAATGTATTGACTAGTACTGAGAATGAAGAATGTGGATTAAACTGATGTTTTTAGAGAAATAACACAGGCAGAGTAAAGTGTCCATCCTGGCTTGACTGTCACAATACCTTCCAAAATATTTTATTTTATATTATATTTTATATCCAAAATTTTTGTCCTGGTCTGTCTTTAATCATTGGTAGATACAGAGAATTAGAGACACAAAGTTATCAGAGATTAGCTGTAAGAGGTTGTATTGGCATCACTGAGAATTAGACTCAGATTGTGAAGTTGAACTCATCATTTCTCCGATGCCGGCACACGCATCATGCAAATTATAGCTGTAATTCTGCAAAATAAAGAGTTTGATTTCACCTTTTACAGAAATGCTACCTACTGTGACAAAATTACTGCTCCAGTAAAAGTAAAGCACATTAAAAGTTTGAGTCATCTGGGCTTTTAACATGCTGGATGAATGTGGAAGACAAAATTATGTGTTTCTGATGTCGAAAGTTTTTCCCCAGGAAGCTGAAAGTTTTTCAGAATACAAGTTGGGGTTTTTATCAAGAAACTAATATGTTAACTTTGCTGCACTTATGATAATCTTTGGGAGGAAATCAGCTGTGCAACTTTTACCTTCTTGTCTCTTCACTGTTGACTTTAACACAACCCTGTTTTTCTTTTCATTTCCTCTGATTGTTGCTTTAGTTTCATTTTATCTCTTCTGATTTTTCATAAACAAGGTGGAAATAAGAAGAGGAAATTATTTGCAGACGACAATATGCCCACCTCAACATATACACCCATACAGACATGCAGTAGCCATTACAAAATGCTCACCTTATTGGTGTCTTTTTGTTAATTTTAAAGTACAATCTTTCAGTCCAACTTGCAGCTGAAATTAGTGTTATTACAGGCAGGACACAATGTCAAGCTCAGCTCACATCCCAGGTACATCAGCTGATCTCAGACAGCCCAATCAACTGATGAGGCAGCTGACTGGCCTGCCTACTGTTGCTGCTTCCTCTGCAGGCTGCTTTGCAACCTGCCTCCACCCCAGCTCCTCCTTTTCATGCTGTGTCTGACTTATCAGTGTCGTTTCTGTTTGTCATTGATGCTGCTCTGATCTGTTCCCGGGTCTTTGCTGCTACTGTAGGGGCATGGAAGGGCAGGGATGTGTGTTCTGTCTGCCTTACTGTACATTCAAACCAGAAGCTTCCAAAGAGGCAAAGTCTCTTGTGGCAGCTTCGGTCGCTCTGTAATTATCTCTATTACTAACATTACACACTTTAAAACTCACCAGACCAACCAACTACCTCCGCAACGCAGTCCCAAGCCTCATTCTCTTTATTTTGGTCTCTGTAACCGAACAGTGACACATTACAAAGGACTGAGCGGGCGCAAACGCAAGTAATAAACTTCTCGATATCCATTGTTGGAACAAGTGTGCTGTAGGAACCAAAGGTACATGGCTTGTTCTCTGGGACCCGCTTCATCAAAGCACGTCAACATTCGGATTGGTTGCCGCCAAAACACGTCAAATCTCATTACCATTAAGTTAAACGAGTTTTAACTCCCCTCTGGACGCTGTGGTCGCCCAAGACACATGGCTGATGACCAGGTCACCCAGGTCGCCCAAGTCGTCGGGCAGTCATTGAAAATGAATGACCTCCACCGTTTTGGAAGCTCTGGTTGCTTTTGGTGTGAACGTACAGTTAGGCTTTCCATGTAGGCATGTAGGCCCAAGGAAAGGCAGAGGGGCCCCAGAACAGAGCCATACCATCAAATATAATACTGTGAATGGAAATATAACTTTCTTTGACTAAAGTGTTCCTGACTGAAATAACTTTCTAGCTATCACCTGTCAAAAGTTAGAGAACTTTAGGTTGGCAAGTCTTTGTACGGATATTTGTTTGATTTGTCTTTTCACACGCTCTGAGATGAATTTCACTTTTTGTGATTTCTAACAAAAAAAGGAGGGGGGGGACCAACACAAGGCTATGATTTCTCTTGGGGACCTGTTCCAATAGCAAACACTCAGGTTGGCCATCATCTCCATGGCAACAATCCTCTTCATCGCCACAGCAATGGATAAACCTTTCATCTTTGATACGTGGTTCTAAAGAGGAGAGATGGCATACCGTAAGAAGAAATTGAAATGAAAATAATGACAGACTAGAGCTGTCCTGATAGAGGAAATTGGGGTTAATGAGAGTGCAAATTATTTCCCTCTACTCAGAACGGCACTGGTAAATGGTCTATTTACTCCAGAGAGCTCGGACATACACGCACACACACACACACACACACACACACACACACACACACACACACAGACAGGCAAACTGCAGGGCCAGTAGATAATGAGGCCGTGTGCCAAAAATGGCTCTGAAAATTCATACCACGGCTTTGACATGAAATGAGCGGGTAAAAAAATGTGCCTGACAATTAGAAGAACCCTCTTGTACATCACCCTTTTGACATTTGTGTTGTGTAGCCACATGTGAAATGTATCAACTGTCTCCTGTGAAATACTGTAGGAAATTCTTGGGACACTAGGACTGGAGATGTCTTTATGGTGTGTTCAGAAAATGACTGAACACAACGTGGAGCAGTAGATGTTGGCAGCACCCAACTAGCTGTAGACGCTGGCTCCAAGACAACTTTAACATTTTTGAAGTAACTTAGAGAAACAAAGTCCCAAATCTGGCAAGAAAAACAAATGAAAATATTTCAATCAGGAGGTACTTGTTCTGAGAATATTTATTTGCATGTGCACATAAGTATGAGAATGTGAAAAGTCTTTGGCAATTAGACCCCATCGTGATGTCATGTATTCCAGGAGGGTGGTAAAGATGTAGTGAATTAGGGATCCCTTCCTGTGGAGTCTAGACGCTGGTGGTGGTAATGGTGGTGGTGGTGAGATGAGATGAGATGAAGAGGGAGCTGAGGATCTGGATGTGAAGAGGAGTTTGCTTTTGATGGGTTTGTCCCAGGCTCTGGATCAGGTGACTGGAGGTAAATGGGGTGGAGGAGGGTGCTACGAGTCCTCCTAAAATGGCAGCTGACAGGAGCAGAGAGGAGAACAGATTTAAAGTTTGTCACCATCTCCTTGAGCCATTCATGTTGCTGCTGCCAAAGTTTGATTGGCTAACCAGGAGAGGGAATGCTAATAGAAAGCTGGTGGAAGTGGTGGGAATGGGAGAGAGAGAGAAAATTGTGAATGGATAAAGCATAAAGAGGGTCTTCCTGACTGAACTGATGCTGAGCTTCATTAACATACTGAAACTGCTGTTAGTTTAGATCAGGCCTATTCAAATGGTAGATCACAGGCCACATCCAGCCCAGAAGCTACCTCCCAGTGGCCCAGCACTTATTCCACTGAATACCTAAAGTGTGTTTTTTTGCAATATTCTGCCGTGCATCCCTACTGTAAATGCAATGAAACCTTTTAAAATGAAAAGCCCCCACCCATACCCATGAAACTCAGTGCCAGAACCCACCCGTTACCCATCATTATGTCAAAGTTAAAGCTGCATCTGCCTGCACCAGTTAATCAAAGTCCCACTACCTGACCCGCACTTGTGATGAAACACACACAGGCTACAGTCACTCGCGTGAAGTCCAGTCCAGCGGAGTGAAAGCTCTTTCACTGGCTGCACTCGATGCTGGGATGGTGAAAACATTCTGCGCAATCACTGTCAGGTTAGGAAACAATTTAGCAGGCTCTTTCCACCACTTCCGTCACTAATCTTGTTGCAATTCTATGTCCTTAAATTAATATATTTTTAAATATTTTATTACTAATTTGTCATAATATCAAAAATATTGTTAGCGCAAAAAAACCAAAACACAGAAATATTGTGATATTATTTTAGGCTCGATGACATTTGGTATGGTTCTGATCATCTAATAGTTCCCACCTTGTTTGAGCAAAAATCTTTTACCAACTGGAATGTGAACCTTTAAAAAACAACATTAGCATCACACAAAAATGTTTTAACCCTGGTAATCTGGATGGCAGCGTGTAATTAGCATTTGTGTCTCTGCCTGAACCTTTTCCTATTTGCCACCTTTCTCCCAGTCTTAAACTTATTTTGAAGTGTTATGGGGTGTTAAAAATCTTACATAAAATGAGGCCAGAGACCGTCAGGGGTGTGCTCTCTGACTGGCAGGTGTCACTGAACAGTCTGCTATTAACATTCGTCTGTTATGCAGACACTGTGACAGGGTGCCATCGCAGCAGACTCTAGGAAGCACACACATGCACACGTGTGACTGTCACCTGGAATGAGCGTGCGTAATGAAAGGCTTCACTTCAGAGACCAGAGAACCCTCAGATCATTATAATGAAACACACACACACAATCCGATAGCAGCTCGACTAAATGTATTAAAGTCATCATGCACATATAGATGTAAACACTATAAGTACCCCCCCCCACACACACACACACACACACACACACACACACACACAACCAGAGAAGCTATATGATTACACGCTAATACAGGATGTTAGATTAGACACACCTTTTGAGAAATTGTTTGGGCATATTATACATGCGTATTGATGTTAACATAAGTCACGATTTAAATTAGATTCCAAGCAGGCCTTTCAAATGGCAACCCAAAAGGAAGCTATTGATTTGCCAATCTATATGCATGGCCTCTCTATAAGCGAAGACTCTCTGATGCAGACACACGCTACAAAATTATACGATTGTCTAAGGAAATGCCACTGTGGGCCACACACTTCATCACAGACAGGATTTAATCTCACCGCCATTTGTTCATTTACAGCTCATTATTTTTGACTTTGTATTGTTTTCACTGAGCACTTTAAAAGAGCTGTGCTGCTTCTGTTGCATCTGTAAAGGCTTGTTAACTATTTTTAATCTTACATTTCTTTTTGTGAAATGAAAAAACTCACTAGAAGAGCAACAAACAGATGGTTGGCAAATATTCTTTTTAAATGTGCTTTAAAATAAAAAAGAAAGAATAAAACAGGACTGTGACAACATGTAAAGGGGATCAAGCAATAACTTTATCATTTTGAAAATAATTAACTTGCTCCTCTTCATGATCACGACATCCAAAATTATGTTTTCCATCTGACCTCTGGCTTTCAGCTCTCAGAATGAGATTCAAACCATTTGTTAATTTGCATTTTAAAATGTCATCAGTAATGTCAGTGTGTCCCCATGATGTGGCATATATTCTGAGGGTTCAACTCCACAGTGTTGGCTCTACCTTATTAAAGAGTACATCATGAGCCAATAGATCTGATGAACTTATAAGGACTCTTTTTACTCGAGTGCTATATTCATAAATACATAATTTAAAATGGCAGACTGCTATTGGAATCTGAACTGTTAAAGAAATAATCTGGTTGCCATAACAGTGGTTTTTGTTTCACCACTGCATTTTACAAGAAGGTGTGGCAAACGTGATTTGGGTATTTATGGGTCAGCCTCGACGGGCGCTGTTTGATGTTGTTGGAATTTGTGGGCAAGATTGAAGTTTGATATAAAACAGGAATATAACTCCTCAGGTATTAAAATGTTATGGCAGAGTACATCTAGTGTGGCGGTCGGTGGTGAATTTGATTCTGCGAGATTCTGCAGAGACGACATAAAGAGAGAATTAAAGCAGAGGGAAAGGTGGAGAACGAGAGAAGAAGAAGAGAGACTGCCAGTAAATGTCGGGCTATATACACACTATATGTTTATATTTCTGTACTTCACCCTTTTTCTTGAATGGTTGGATGAATACAATACACACTCAGCGCTACAAGTGAGCATGATTGAGTTGTGTGTAAGTATTGAGACAGAAGCAGTACTTCAGCAAGCGTATTATTGTTGAAAACATCCTTAGTATTGTAATGGGCAGTGGAAAGTAGATAATGCTGCAGGAGCAGTTTGAGAAGTTTCTGTAGATGTTATAAAACTTCCTCTCACGGTGAAAAACTAGTCACTGTTAGAGCTGGGTACAAAAGGAAAACTCAACATTGGGGAAATAGAGTTATTTGCTGTCTTCCTTGGAGTCGGATGAGAAGATCAATAACATTCACTTCTTTTTGTGAAGCATGAAGTTTAGGCCAGCAGGTAGTTAGCTTAGCTCAGCACAAACAGGAAGCAGACGGACACGGCTAGCCTGACAAGTGGTCATGAACCATTGTCAAGTATAGAAAGTTTGTTCAAATTCTTAGTTTCTCTCACATGTTCTTCGCTCATTTAGCTCTTTTTTTCCAGAGTGGAAACACTCGTCTGAAAATGCCCAGCTAGGAGCACCTGAGAGTGCTTTGGGGATGCATTGTGTTTTTCAGCTGAGGCCCTTTCTGTCTTGTTGCCATGAGATGGAATATCAGTGACAGTAAACATGTTGGCACAAGGTTTAAACGAAGGCTAAAGCATGTAGGGAAAAAAGATGGACCCACTGATTATGTGTGTCCATAAGAGAAAACATGATAATATATGTAGAGTACATTGACATCTATCTTCTCTGTTGTTGTTGTTCAGCATTTGTACATGTACAGTAAGATGAGATGGTTGGTCTTTGTGGTATTTGTCCCGCCTTCATTGTGATTGAACAGTTGGTTAAAAAATGACAGTGATTTTTGCAGCGGTTTACCTTGAGTTGAACATTTTTCAACCCGCGTTGCTCAGAAGAAAAAAAAAGGCCAAACATGCAACATTTGGTGCCTCGTCATACTGCTGCTCTTTGTAGTGTATCATAAATATACAGCAGCTATGTTAGCGGTAGCTCCCGGGAGCGTTAGCAGTTAGCACGCTATCGTTCCTACTCTTCTGCGTGCTCACGGGCTCGTAGCGTTACAGCTATGGATCGCTTCTTCCAGCTCTTGTAGTCACTGAGCCTTGCCTCTATCTCAGCAAATGTATTACATTTATTACAGGTACCATCATGCCATCTGCCATTGCTCACTGGCTGTAGCCTTTTATAGGGAGGGAGGGCCAAGGGCTCTGAGAGGAGGGAGGAGGCGGCGATTCACATGAACGTACATGAACACGCAGCCGGACCGGCTTGTAAACAAGTGTCCCACAAATTGCAAAAAATAATAGCCAAGATTTAGAAAATGATTAAAACAAAGAGAAGTAGGGAACAAAGAAAAAAGCTAGGGAAAAACTATATTTGTAAAGATTATTTTTACATATTCAAAATTATGATACAGAATTATTATAATTTTTGAGCACCATTTCCACACTATTTCATTGCTTGTTTTTAATTATTATTATTATTATATTTTATTTAATTTATTTATTTTTATTTTTTTTACCAATTGTCTTTTTTTGAAATTCTTCTTTTTACTAATTTCTTGCAACTTTTGGGTCATTTCTTCTTTCATTGCTCCTTGCCGTCTTCCCATATTTAAAAGAAATCAAGCCCATTTGCTGTCAGGTTTCAAAGGGTTAAACTAAGCAGATAACACCCTCTTTTCTTTATTAAAGGTCCAGTGCGTAGGACTTAGGGGCATCTGTTGGCAGAAGTGGTATAATTATTCATAACTGTGTTTAATTAGTTTTTAAATAACTGAAAATAGCAATCATTGTGTTTTCTTACCTTTGAATGAGCCTTTTATATCCATACACAGTCCTCTTCCACAGAGTTCACCATGTTGTTCTACTGTAGCCCAGAACAGAGACATCAAACACTCGCTCTTTTGAGGGAGATACACATTTCTTGTTTTTGCTTTTCTTGTCATCATAGTTCTACCACATGCTTGGCACATGGGAGAAATTTCAATCCTGCAACCTCCACTGCCACTAAATCCTGCACATCGGACCTTTTACTGATGTTTTTATGGTAAACGTTAATGCTTATGCAGTAAGCATAAAGCTGGATAGTTAGATAAAAGATTTATTTTACAAAGGTATATTAAAGCATATTTCTGGACAGGGCATGGACATCAATAGCATATCTCAATTCACCACGTGAGTCATTATCTATAATACACTGTATGTAAATGTGCTTAGCGGCTAAGTCAGATGGGAAGAGAAATGAAGAGTGACAGGATGCATTTCTTATGTGCTCCCGGAAAAGGTCACAGACAATGATGCAGTCATACACTGGCGAGGTTTTGAGATACAACTAAATTCATATTCACACAGTGTCCAAGTAATAATGGTAATGACAACAATAATAACATCAGCGACAATAACAATCCAGCATTGTTTGTGTGTTGCTCTATGTTGGTGTGAGAGCAGGTGGTTTAATTAAAAAGTTTTGGATGTCACGCTGTTTTTCAGAGTTGTCTGATTGCAGGTGAAAGCTTGCTTGATTAACAGTCCACCTGAGCCATCAATTGTAAGTTATTACTGAGGCTAACATTCAGCCCCTCCACTCTTCTGACTTCCTGTCATGTGGTTTCCCCATTCATGTATTCCTGTTTTTGTTAACCTTGGTGTCCCTGCCATTGGGGACAAGTGTCAGGTGATCAGCTGTTTTATAACTCATTCATGGTGTGGCTAGGACTGTTTTTTAACTTTAACTTTAAAAATGTAAATTCTCAACATAGTGATTCGTATTTAATGTCTCTCACCATGACTCACTTTTGGCACCAATCAAAATTATAAATTCAAAATAACCCAAGGAAATAACAGTGATCACCCCATGTTTAGACCTGGGGTCTCATTTTTAAACATTGCGTATGGACAAAATGAGGCCTAAAAGAGGCGTATGCCACTTCCTATGCAAAAGCTGTGGTCTATAAAAACACACTTGGTGGGAGACAGGAAATTGGCAACGCAGATGGTAGGGTGGAAGCCTGATTGTAGGAATTGTCGACTATTTTTTGGCTTTTGTCTGTACTTGCATTTTTAGTATGCATTGTTTTAAATAATGACACACCAGAACTGGTGATGGTGGCAAACTGTTCACTTGAAACAGATTTAAAAAACTATGACAAAGCACCACTTTCCCACAGTGACAGTAAACATAGACTGTAATAGTTTTTAAATTGAATTTTTATATTTATATATGTATATATAAATATATAAATCGTTATTCAACTGGAAAAATGTTGATAATTATAGCTAAAAGGAGAGTGTATTTTTAACTATGTCAAATGGTTTACTTTAAGAGAAGCACAGAAAAGGTAAGTAAAAAAAATGACGTTTCAACATATTTAATTCTAGTCCAAAAAGTCAACTATTTGAGTTCCCTGCCTCGGCTCATTACCTGACCTTTTTCACTTTTCTGCCGTGCTGCTCTTCCTTTAGTTTTAAGCCACAGTAGTGTTTATAGATGTGACAGCTTTCAGTCATTCTACAACAGATCTCCAGTGTTTCAAAGCTGCCAGTGTGTTCCAGCTGTTCTTGACTGATACCTGTCTGCTTGTTGCTAAACCTGATGGGAGTTTTACTCCACTAGATATATTGATAGGGGGCTGTGTCCACAAAGCGTTTATTTTTCTTTCTTTTGTTGGAGCGTCTGCTTCTTTTCGCAGGTGTTGCCAATGAGTGTCTTTTTTGTATGACTTCGTGCGCTTCGTGTTGAAAATCTCTGAAGTTTTCAGAAAGGCACTGGTATCATCACGGTCAGCCACGATTAAAACATCTGCTGCCACATTTTGTTTTTTTTATATTTGGAGGTGGACGGGTCATTAGACATGCTGCTGGAATACATGTACCCTTCGGTTATTCATTGCACCACATTCACGGTGCACAGAGCATACTCTGGGCACAGCCAGAGCAGCAGAACTAAAAGTCTAAAGTTTTGCTTTCATACGCAACCAGCTGCTTCTCTCATCCGTCAATTGGATCTGATCAGCTCCATCAGTTATCCAGCCTCTGCGACTTAGAACTCCACAAACTGCTGCTGTGAAAAATAGAGCTCTGCCTGCGCTGCGTTCATGGACCTGCAAAAACCTGAGAATTTACAGAGGACAGACTGATACAGATGGACACACAGGCAACAAAAAAAAGGAAAGTTTGACACTCCAGTCAATAAATGTGTAGAAAGAAGAAAGAAGCCGCAGACACACGTCTAATCTGTCCACACAGACGACACCTTGACCAGTTCGCCTGACAGTGTATCAGACACAATGTTCGTAGACTCGTGTATCTGTGTAGAAAATGGCGTCGATAAAACTGTGCTGATTGGTTGCTGATCCATTATTTGTCATTTGTCTTTAGGCGGCTAACCTTTTAAAAGTCAGTGTTATTGATATTAGCAGTCGATAGCACAACAGCTGCATCTGTTTCCATTCACACACATGCTAGTTAACATTCTAGGGAATCGATATTGTTGGGGAAATATATGACAGGAAATATCAGTGCAATTATGATAAAATTGTTCTGTACCCATTTTTATATTTGAACTCATGCCAGCGGTTTACTGTGAATATGTAAAATATGTAGCCTACGTCTCCATTTGTCGTCTTTAATTATCTATCTCCTTCATATTGAATGGGACTTACCAGACTATGAGACATAAATCATGAATTAAGCCTCAACAACAGCACTTCTCTGGTTTCCTGTTATTCAGCCTGGCTTTTATGTTTCAAAAAAAAGAAAGAGAGAATAACATTGCATTCATAAGTAATACTACAGGCTGACATAATTGCAATTACAGAAGATCTTGAGTGAACTTGTGCCTGCAGAAGTGGATGATTTACCTCGCTGGTTAGATTTTAGCGCCTAGGTGATAATTTGTTTTTCTTCTGCTTGCTACTCGTTGAAGCAGGTTGTTGTTTTGAAACGACTGACCTTTCTCTTAATAAGCTCGGCATGTGTGTGTATGTGTGTTTGTATGAGAGTGAGGAACAGTGCATGACCCATGTGTGTTATGTTCACATTGTAAACTTTTCTTGCTGATTTTGTTAGACAACTAAAATGTCAAGTAAAACAATTTTATTTAGACGGACTAAATGAATTGCTTTCTAATTGTGAGTGAACGCACTTAGTTTGTCTACAAAATGTGACTAAATGTGTGAACTAGATTTTCCTGTGAATTTATTTGCAGCAGTTTGATTTCACTGTCTCTCCACCATAACAGAAACAGAAACAGTGTTTCACCAAAAACACTACAACATAGGAGATCTTTGCAAGCAGCTTATGACAATCCATATTCAGTTAAGTGTTAGACAGAGGCTTCTCGTAGTCATACTGATTATGAAGGGAGCAAAGAAGGAGGTCAGGTAATGCAGAATGAAGAGCGATGTCTGCATAAGGAGATCGTTAATAGACCTTTCACAATAATTACCTTATCAATAAGCTAATGGATATGTATGAACATGACCTCGATCACTTGGCTGACCTTGATATTGCCCCTTGTGTTTACAGGTGTGACACAGTGGGCACTTTTTACCTGCCATACATGCCATCTTCTCAGCTCACTCAGTAGTTTTCCACTCTCTCCACTTGGCCACAACACCTAGCTGCCAGCCAATCACCTGTCCACACATTTCCCACTCCTGGCGGTCCACTACACCCACCTCATCAAGCTTACACTAAGACTCCTGCTTCGCAGATTCTTCTTCGCTGTACTATGCAAGGCTTTGCAGTGTTTATTATACATACTTAACATACTTAATACAAGGTAATTTGTGTACATCACTAGGGGTGGGAGAAAAGAATCGATTTTTAGATGCATCGAGATTCTGTCTTGAATGATGCGAGCATCGATGTGGAAAACTCATAATCGATTTTAATTTTATATTTATATTTATTTTTCAAATTACCCTAACTCCTTGAGCATTCACGCTATTGACGTAATTCCAACGGATTGTAAAAGCTGAGAAGTGGAGCTTTCCAGTGATATATGGTACATTACGGTAGTGACGTCATTACCTGTGAAGGAGGGGAGGGAAGTGAGCATAACAGGAGGAGAGTGACAGCTGACAAGGAGAGTGCAAGTTGGAGTGATTTAGCGTGTTTTAGCAGAGTTTTGGTGAGTTTTAGTAGAGTTTGGGTAGCGTTTTCTTTGTAAATAATATTTAGTGTTGTAAATAATAGTATTTGTGGTTTTTTGAGAGCTTTAGGTTTTTTTTTATGCCGTGTTTTTGAGTGTTTTTTGCCGTGTTTTCATCATGTTTCACCATAGTTCGTAGTTTTGCCAAAGTTCGTCTTTTTTGCAATAGTTCGTATTTTTATAGTTCATAGATAGTTATAATCAGTTATAGTTTTGTAAATACTGGAGGAGAAATGTCGAGGAGGTCGACGAGGGACAGGAGAGTCCCGTTGAGATTTGTGGATGAGGAGGATGGACAGGAGGAGACTGGTGGAGTCTAGTCATCTCAACCACAGTAAGTAATACAGTTTGTATGCATTGGATATGTATTCCCAGTTTTATTACAACAATGATCTTCAATATCTAGTGTAAATTTTCTTATTGGCTCGTTTTAGAATGGAGAATCGTTTTATAATCGAAATCGCTGCCCTTAGAATCGGCATTGAATCGAATTGTGAGGTTACTAGAGATTCCCACCCCTATACATCACTTATATTACGTTACAAACATACTTATTTAAACCAAAACTATATATTTTTTTTCTAAGCCTAACCAAGACATTTTGGAGCGTTTAAACTGTTGTTTAAAGTACTTGTGCAGCTGTCTGGCTCTTTCCACAGTCATATACGCTGCTTCGGGAGTCATTAGCAAACTACCTACTCTGTTGCTTAGATATGAGGATGTGTTGGAGCGGAAGGTGTAAGAGGGAAAGTCATTCTCCAGTGTTTAGACTAAAGGATGAGCAAGCAGCAGAAGTGCTGAGAACAAATGAGAAAAGCAGCAAGTAGGAAAAATCAGCAATAAGGAAATAGCTTGCGCAGAAAGAGGTTAAGAACATCTTGTCAATGAGAAACAGCACAATCGAATACAAACAGCAGACGAGAGCACAGCAGTGTTGAAAGTGTATCAGCGAACAGAGGAGAAGCAGAAGGAGCAGACTTGTGCAGTATTTTTTCTCCATGGTCTGAAAAAGGCATGAAGCAGCGTTTTTAAATTTGGCAGGATCAAGTGACAGTGAGAGAACATTTTGGTGCTCTGATGGAATTGTTTGGCCAGAAATAGTGTGATGTGACAACAGAGATTTATACTTTTAGGCACTAAAGCATCTTGTACAGTTCAGTCAAAGGTGCAATGACCCTCCTGAACCTCCTGAACCTTTTAAATAATTCCTTTGAATGTCCCCCATTACTGACGTTATGTTGTTCTGCCTTTCAGTTTGAGTTATTTGTGAGTGTGTGTACATGTATTTATGTGAGTTTCATTTTTGGGCCTGCATAACATCTTGAATAATATATGAATATGAGGAGCATGAATATGCAATGTATGCATTTTGTTTTTGTGAGTTTTAGGTGAGTGTCACTGTGAGAATTTATTAGTGTCTGAACATGTGCAACCCAACAGTGTTGAAGCTTTTGTGGCTGTTTTAGTTATATTGTTAGTTATATCAGTGTGTGTTTTTCTCTATGTGTGTTCATGTGTGGCTTAATGGGGATAACGGCTCTCCACAGTGATGGAATATTGATGGGACATAAACATGACGTCCTCAGACTACAGTGCCCTGGAGGGCCATAAAACATGAGAAGGCTCTCACATTACAACTCACCAACAACAGCAGCAGTCATTTACCACATGCCTGCAGCAGCTGACACACAGCATTAGAAACACATACATGTATGGATGGGTTTTTTTTTAGACTGTATATTTAACCAGCTTCTATCTTCTATCACAGAATGGGGGGTTCGAACCTTCTGTCCTTTTAAATTAAATTCCCACATGGTCCAATCCTATAGGTCTTGATCGTGGAGGTTGCTTTTTTAGTCTTGCCAACTAATGACCTTTCTGTTCAACTAACATTTGGTCAACTGTTAGGGGGCAGCCCGACATCAGACCCGAGTGACCTAAAGTAAAATGAAGGGTAGCAAAATGAACCTATTGACTGACGGGTCAAAAATATTTGTGACGCTTAAGCGATCAATGGTCAGCCTTTGACAACCCTATTCATGTATATATATATATATATTTATATTTTCTCTATATTGAAAATTCTTTCTTTCTCACTTCTCCTTTTGAGGACTGTTGCTAAGTCTCAGTATGCATACATGCATCTGCATACAAAAATATAATGCATGCATCCCACACTCTCTGGTCCTTGATGACAGACATTAATTATCATGATAAGAGGGTCAAGTACATGTATGTAGGCAGCTAATATATATGTCTAAATCTGGAGTGGTGTGCCAGTGAGAGAGTGCTGCTCTGTGTGTTTGCATCAGAAAGTCCAAAGCATCCCGTATAAATGGTCAAAAGCAGGCTCCCTATAGAAACAAAAATTGAACCATTCGAGGTAATGAGCATGTATGTTTTGTTTTTTTTATAATTTACCTCCACACTGTCCAATCGGACCAATTTCCTGTTTTGAGTACATACATACTGTATGTTTCAATATCAAGTGGTATATAATTACAGTATCTATACGGATATGGACAACCTGTAATCTTAGGCAATTTCTCATAATTGGTAGGTAGTGTATGCAAAAACATACGTACAGTAAAGCAGAATTCTTGAACCTGCTTAGTTTTATCTCTGTTTTTCATACATGATGTTTCATGTTTTTTGGAGACAGCTGCACATCAAAGTTTGACCCTTTGCTTGATACTGGACTGTTTTATACTACTACAAATCATAACAAGAACAACCGCAATAAATCTTGATATCTGTCAGCTCCCCTTTATAATTATTCCACTCCTTTGCAGCGTCACAACTCCATATCTTCATGAGTTTTTTCCCTGGCTGGAAATATAGTGATTGTGGAATGAATATATGAGAGCAACGGAGGCAGTGTGTGATGTTCTTCTTTTTCTTGACACCTTTGTGTATTGGCAAATTCTCACAGCCTAAGGGCCCATGAGACCCCGGGGACCCATTTGAAATCCTCCGTTACGTTTCAACAATACAAGGCAGTCAATTATTTCCATTTTACATTTTGCTGACACTCTTAATCAAGAGTGATTTGTAACAGCAACGACATCCTATATTCACATTGAAGGGACCTGAGCCCTAATCTACTCGTATACAACTCTTAAGGTGTGACTGTTTTCAGATTTGGAAAGCCTTTATATTATGCCTGGCACAAAGTGACCAGGCATAATATAAGTGGCTTAATGTGAACCTGCCCAAAGACAGGGTAATGTGCCCTTTTGTGCAGGCATTTCTCATTTTATGTTGCATTCTTAATGTACTGGATTGCATGCATTAATTCCATCATTGCTTCCATTTTCCAAAGCATACTATAGGTTTTATATCAAACTTTCAGCTCCTGTGCAGCATGTGGAGGAAAGTGCAAGACGGTTTTACATCAGCCACTGAAGGTCCATAGCATCGGGCTGACTCAGACCAGGGTCTGACATCAACACAGCTGTGCTCTATTGACTCTAATGCAGTCGTTTCAGATTTTCTTCAATTTCAGGCTGGTTTTGTGGATTTGGAGCTAAATGTTGTGCCTGGGGCACGTTGTGTGTTAATGGTACTCGTTACCTGGAGAGGTTGGAAAAAGATACACGTTTCTCCCCTGTTCCAAAACCAAAACCAAACCCTGAAAATTGCTGGGTTAGCTAGCTAGCTACTGAAGATATAGCCTATATTCATTGTCTTCTGCGGCGATCAGCAGTGATGTGGTGGTTCACTTTTACACTGTGATCTGTGTACATGTGCACATAAAAAAGTCATCCGAAGCAGCCTATATTTTTGTCAATAAAAAAATATGATAACCTAACTGCAAATGTTGGAGGAACTCCAGCCACCTTCCCTCTTCCCCGTATGACGGTTGTCCAAGCCACTGTCGGCACAGTGTGGAGGAAGCGGTGGACCTCCGGGGAAGCCTGCTCCATTCTCCTCACAGTTAGGACCACTCGCCATGGTACCGCTGCTGGGCAGGGTGGAAATAAGTCCTGCAGAGTTTCAGAGGACCTGGATAATGTTTTAGGATAGTAATAACATTATATAAGATAATCATATTGCAAAGATAATATATATATAAGATAATCACATTAAAGACAAAATTAAATTGCAGTGCTTTTTTAAAACTTGATGATTTTACCTTTCTGTACATTTTGTATACAAACTCATTAAATAACGTTGCTTGTAAATGTGTATTTGCATCACGTTTATTACGGAAAACACATTATTTGATCAATTTACATTGTTCCCCAAAAGTTCATTGTGAGCTCCTTACTTTTTCAACTTAGGAGCACATGTGCTCCTTGGGAAAAAAGTCAAGCCCAGACCCCGATCAAACGCTTTATGTTATAGAGTTAAGAGTAAGGGCCTGCGAACACGCTATCAGAGTGAATTCCTCGCCCCCTTTCTTCTTGCTTGTCACGTTAGTTCCCTTGGCATTTGGAAACAATATTAATTTACCACTTGAAGTCCTTCAGGAGGCTGTTCTGTTTCCCTGCTAATTTGTTGCTCTCTGCGTCCCCCCACCACCTTGTCTCTCTCCATTCTCCATCTCTGTTCCTTTGTGTCTCTCTATCAGCCTGTAAATTGTCTTTGTTGTTTTATGTTTTTTTTCTCACCCTATGCTTCTCCCTCTCGATCTTCCTCCATGCTCTCACGAGGTTCTGTCTCTGCCGACTTCTCACCTCCATCCTTCCTCTCCGTTCCTTTCGGCTCAAGTCGATGCCTTCCTTCTCTTTACACTTTCTCTCATTGAAAATTCTTCTACCATTGTACTTTTTTTTTCTCTAACACTTGTTTTCAAACTGTGCATCCGTCCACATACTCTTGGGGAGAAGGACACAATCACAACTTTTTGTGTCTGTCCTGTGATCTCTGTAATAAAAACCACACTTGGTCACCAGCAAGGTTTAACCCACTGATGCAGTGAATATTCTGATGTTCTCTTTTCCGCATTTGCACATAAAAACTGATTTTATTTTTCCTTTTCCACCTCTATTCTCCCCACTGCTTTCTTGTTGTTCTCTCTGTTGATGTGAACTTTTCATATTACGCAAAGAAAGAATACAACAGCCACATTAGAAGCCTGATTGAACCACCACTCTGTTGCCGGATGCTGTGGTTTTTCCCTCATTAGAGAACTTACTGTTGTTAGCATGCTAATTTAAATTAAGCACATGTGTGTGGATTTATCCTGTGGGTGCCAGTCTATTAGTGTGTGTGTGTGTGTGTGCATGTGTAAGCCCCAGTTAATAGTGGTTCAGGGTTATTAATTCTGTGTGTCGTTATCAAAGTGGAAACATGTTCTGCTTAATCAGCTGATACACATGGTTAGCGCGGCCTCCTAGGTGCATGACTGTTGGTTTATGAAATGATTAATATCCTGCTGCTCTTAAAAGGTCTTTGAAAGTACAACATGCAACACTAGAAAACTATTGATTATAAAGCCTGGTGCTGTAGGTGTCAGGATTTTTATTATTAATTTCTTTTTTAAATGTGTTTTCAATCAAGTAATGGCAAGTAAAAACACAATTCCTGAAATGAGTGAATGAACTTTGGAAAGAGCAAGCCAGTAAAAGAACTACACAGAATACTACAAAGTTTACTACTACTACTACTAATAACGATAATAATGATAAAAGGTGGCTCGGTGGTGCATTGCTTAGCATTGAGCACTGAGTTAATGTAGTGCCAAATAAAATGCAAAGCACCTCTAGTACTTAATGTCACGATTTTCTTTTCCCTTAAATATTAACCAGTTAGTTAGTGGTCATTGAGTGTCAATGACAAAAGCAAATTCTCGAAGGCTCTCGAAAGCAAACGTAACTGAAACAGACATCTGAGAAACTACAAAGTGCTTGTTCACTTGTTCCCTAAAATAAATAACAGATGTCAACCCATTTACTGTTCGTAAACAGTGTGTCCTTTTTTGGTGGTTTCTCCACAGACATTAGTTAGTGCTAGCTAACAAGTTCTGTTGGCTTGTTTTAGACAATGGAGGAAGATGATGCAATTGGTGCATTCAGAAATACTCATTCCGAGTGCCGGAGAGCACTCTGGCACAAACTGGCCTGTGCGGAAATTTGGAGCGCTGTCAGAATGTATTGTTCAGTTATCCAGAGTACCGCACTTTGGGCACTCTGTCTGGGGAGACTCTATCTTTTTCTTTGACCAACAGGGCTGTCAGATAACTCACTCTTCGGGATTGTGAGTGTTGTTTAAATAAGTAAACACCAACCGACGGGACCAGACTGGCCGACCCGTGTGCTCTCACTCAGTGAATGGATGATGAAGATGGGATGGCCGGCTTTGCAGTTGATTACTGTGCCAATCTTACAAAGGAGGACGACGCTTGAACTGTTTCCAGTTTATTTTGCTATCGAAGTTAAGGTTAGCTAATGTGCTAAAAAGTTAGCATTATGGATAAATCCAATATTCCTTTAAAAACCTGTCCAGTTTTCTGATTAGGTGGACGTTATTCATCCCTACAACAGGAAATACTTTCCCTAACCTGAGATGACATGCAAGCATTTCTGATGATCGCCTCCGTCCAGTTCTTTGGTCTTATCGCATTTAACCATGGTTGTCTTTGTTTTTGTTGACGGGCAGTGGCGGCCAATATGCGATAAAATTTAAGTTTTTAATCATGACTCCATCTATTCTGGCTCCCAATAACACAATAAGACGACATTTTAAGACCTTTATGTAGCCTACAGCCCTTTGGTGGAGAGGCGTGTTTTTTCCTCCAGCGGACAAACTGACGTCATTGTGACGTCTGCTCTAAAAGGGTCTATAAAGAATTAATAGATCAGAAAAGTATGACTTTCAGGCTCAAAGAAGCGGTGGCATGTAAGGAATAAATCTGAATGCTTGACTAAACTGAGCATCATATTTGCAGAAGATGTGTATTTTGTGACAATCTGTCTGTTTCATGAGTTAACACGTTATCCCCTGTAGTCCTTTCATACTCAAAGCCTCTCTAAAAGGTTTTCCTTTTCTCTTTCTCTCACACACACACACACACACACACACACACACACACACACACACACACACACACACACACACTTTATCACTCTCAGGATTAATCCACAAGACTAATGTTTTTGTTTTATTGACGTTTTTGGTGCTAAGCTCTCGTTGCTGTGTTTGTGCTGTGATATCGCTTCGAGAGCAAACACATTCAGACATACACACACGCACACCAAAAAATCCCTCTCCTTCCATCCCTCCTCAGTATCAGTGTGTGCATTAGGTAAATGTCCTGAGGGTGTTGAGAGTCTGTGATCTTCTCTGCCTGCCATAATAATTCACTCGCTCTATGATAGACTCCTCTCCCTCTTTTCATATCTTTTGAACTCTTATCGGCCCTTTTCTCTCTCTGGATCACGTTCTAAGTTCTCTCTACATTTACCAACAACTTAATACTGAATTTTAACTGTACTTCTGTA
Organism: Epinephelus awoara; assembly: GCA_035609425.1. NCBI lineage: Eukaryota > Metazoa > Chordata > Actinopteri > Perciformes > Serranidae > Epinephelus > Epinephelus awoara. The sequence continues at coordinate 11,243,951 of CM069302.1, read as the reverse complement.
ATTATATACACAAAGTTTGAATCACCTGTAGCAGCTTTTGCAACAGTGGCCCTTGCTTGGGCCCGTGTTTGACAGACCTCTGAAGATGGCTCTGTCTGCCAGAAAGCACTGAAGTTGCCACCCAGATTCTTGAAAGAGAGTTGAAGATGACATGCGAGAGTTGAAGATGACATGCAAGAGTTGCATGACAGCTGATCCAAAAGTTCACAAATCTGGAATAAAGATGAGGAGGGCAAGAAATTAGAAAGTGGAAAGGTGATACTGGGTAAGCAGGGTCCTACACTAATACCAGTAAAGGAAAGGAGAAACACTGCTGATACCAGAGCAGCAATGGAAGAGGTATAGAAGAGTAGCATTGAGTACCTTTGTGTTCGAACATGCCAAAGGTGACTTGGGTTAGGCTGTGGAAAACTGAATCGGACCACATAAAGTTCCTCACTCAGGCGGTGTATGATGTGTTTCCCAGGGTAGAGTAGCTGCCTCTGGGCAGTAGGAGAGATTTGCTGCAGATGGTGGCATGATCGACTCCTTGCCTCAATTTTGTCTGAGGGGGACCCATGTTGTCGGACTTTGAAGCCCCCTAGTTTGTATATGAGCAGCCTAGACCAACTGCAAAATACATCTGCCAGAAGCCTGGCCTCTACGAGGGGCTGCAGCTGCTGGTAGACTTGAATATGCCACATCAAGACACCATCATCATTGTCTTATCTAAATTCACCAAGCAGGAGTTCACGGTTGAGCTGAAAGTGCCTTGGGGAGGTTGCTATCGACTTTGAAAAGCGTTTTGCAGGAAATGTGCAATTGCTTCTCAATAAATATAAAAGTCTAGAAACAACTTGGAGAGCTAAGTTGCCAGTAGAAGTTTCGGGGCGTAGGGATTACAGTTTGGTCTCTGCCCACAGCCCTCAGCTTTTTGGGCATTGAGGGAAAAAGAAAGGGAACAGCCATCCGCAGAATCACTGAAACAGCAGAGTGAGTCTGGAGATGGCTGAGGCTCAGGAGAGGAGCACCATGGGGGACTGAGCAGTGGGCCATCTGGACACAAGCTGGGGTCTGATCAGCCTTAGCTGGGTTGCCTGGAGGAGGGTGTATGACGTTAAAAAGACTCCAAACACCAAAAGATTCCATGAAGATCTGATGACATGCCCTCCATGCCCAGGAGACTCAGGAAATTTCAGTATGCCTTGTAACTTACAGTAGAAGATTGCGCTAATACGTAGAGCGAGTCTGTTTGCTGTACAGTCTTATTTGATTAGCATCTTGTCTCTTTCAAACATATATCTTGAACATGACAAAAAAACACCCCTCCAAATCACTTGTAGCCCACGTTGCAGTGAGAGCAGCAACTTTAATATATTCAAGTTCAGAATACAATTGAAATCATAAAAAAAGCTATATACAGGTTGTTAAGTGGCCTTTTTTGGTTATGCTTTCCTTATATCACCCTGCCGTTCTCATCCTTCCCCTGCATCCCTTTTGGGTACCTCTTATTGAAAGAGATAATAAAAGACAAAGAAAAATGGGAATATTTCTTCCTCTTCCTCCAGGATGATCTGATTTCAAGGTGACTGCATGGTGATATCAAGACCGATGTTTGGATTGCTGAACTTTCTCTCCTCCCCGTGTGCTGGACTAAAAATAGGTGCCACTACAGTATAATCCAATAGACAAGACAGGCATGCAGGCGCAACCACTCACACCTCTGACTCTGTGACTTAAAATTTATATGGAAAAACATAAAGCCTCACTATAAGGGATGAGGCAGAAGGAGAGAATCACAAAGCTTTACTGTGAGTTGTCAAGGATAGGAGGAAGAGAGAGTGAGGAGGAAAGGGAAGAAGTGGAATATATAGAGAAGGGATGTCACTTTTCCAAGAAGTCAGGTTGGAGTGAATTTGAATACACGTTACTCATTCATATAAATTTTAACACCTTTGAGGTCAGAGAGAGTATCTTACCCTTCAGTATGTACATATATATATATATATATATATATTTACATACACACTTCTTTTTACCAGCTTGATGTCATACGGCTGCTGTATATGTCTTGATTTTGTGGTGCCTTGGATGGCTACCTACTATAGGGATGTACCACAACGCGAGATTAAACAACCCAGTCTCACTCTAAAGTCGTTGAAATCCAGTGCTTGGGTAGTGACTTCTGGCGTCAGACACTGACGACAAAAGCCATCATTTAATGTCACCATGATACTAGGCCAGTCGCTGTTATAGTTTTATGGTGGCCGGCAGCGTCAGGGGAAACGTGGGGGGGAAAGAATGAAATAAAAGTGGTGGAAGTCTGAGTAGGATGAGCAGGAGGGTTGGCGGATGGGTCCAAGAAACACAGACTGCTGGGAGAGCAGTGTTCCCGTCTAGATTACAAAAGCCAAACCCGAGTCTTTTTCCCTAAACGTAACTACATGCTTTTGTTGCCTAAACTCATCCATGTGCATTAGTTGTTGAAGGGGAAAAAAAGCAGTGTTGTACCAGAGTAGTGCGTTTATTTTGAAAGAGACTGTTTGTAATCCTTAAATTTCCTGTGAAAACAGAAGTGTATGTTTAAAGAGCATGTCAACAACCAACGCACCTGATCCACGGTACCTTTAACGTCTTGTTTGGACATGACCAGTCCGTGAAAAAACATTGATGTAATGAAGGAGTGAGAATGTGCGGGTGTTGAGCTTTCAGTGTTTCAGAGTTTTCAGTGTCACGAAGGTGGCTCTCTTTTAACCTTGCTAGATCACCATGGTGGCTTGTGTTCAGGGGAAAGCCTGGCTCTGTCAAACTTGCTTTGAGGTGCAGCCCTCAGGTGACTTTTCAGATTGGTTGTTGTTGGTGTAGTAATGCAGCTGCTCCTGCCACAATCAGCAAACAGCCTAATCTTTGTTGGTATCACCATCCATGGTGTAAACCAAAAATACTTCCACACACTGCCTCTCAGATAACTCACAGATGGTGTTATGATTTTCTGATCACCATGGTTTTGCCCGCTCATGTCATCTTCCTTTCATTCATTTGTATTCTGTAACTGCTTACCCTGTCAGGGGTCGCAGGGGAGCAGGAGCCTATCCCAGCTGCCACTGGGCGAGAGGAGATCATCCTGGACAGGTCACCAGACTAGCAAAGACGATAAACAAAACTGGAGAGACAGTTTGAATTGACTTGAAATTAACGGATGGAAGACAAACAATGAAAGACAGAGAGAAAGTGATGCAGAGGGTGGTACAGAGTAGAAAAGAGAAAGAGACTACTGCACGGCAGCACAGTGACTGTAATGTCTCCATTAGTTGCAAAGTAGTTCTTTATGGTTTTATGGGTTGATAAATGAGCTGTAATTGACAGAGAGATCATTTCTCTGGCTACCATTACCCTCTGTAGGATATGAGCAGTTCACCTGACTCCCACAGACACACATATACCTACACAGTGTGTAATAAAATGTGACCAGGTTTTGTGACCAGAGTTTGACTTCATCAGGCCACAGCTGGGTAAAGATATCATTGAAAATAGGTACTTTTATGTGCTTTGGTTTGGTGTGATGGGTTTCCCTTTAATCGTAATGTACTGTAGATAGATCCAACACTCCTCAGATTGTTTTCCAAATATCCAAAATGTATTAATCAACCGCTTTGCTCGGCAGTGGCTGTCAATACTCTGTGCTTTCAAGGTATTGATGTTGTCTGAATTTGAGTGCTTTATAAGTTGTTAATGATTTTGATTATTTGTTGTTACCTCTATGACTGACTACCGTGTAGTTTGCAACAAAGAATATTTACCACATTTTATTTACACATACACACACACACGCACGCATGCACGCACACACACAGGGACACACACACACATTCACTTAAAGTCCCTGCCATTTTCATTAACAATATTCGATAGGTCACTGTAGTCGTTAAAAGACGTGACATAGCATGGACAATTCCAGTTACCTCTCTGTCAGCTCCACTCAGTTTGTGCTAAATTTTGCTTTTATGTCTTTTTGGAAATTTTGGTGGTGCTTTTTGTCGTTGGCTTTGGACGACCGTGGCGTGTGGCTGTGAGTCACTCCGAGGGATTAAGAAATCAACTCACCAGTCTGTGTATCTATAGGGGGACAGAGCTGTCCCACCTTCAAGTCAGCAGTGGAGGTAGTAACAGCGCAGAATCAACGTCTCTGTAAAAGGAACAGTGAGCAGTATGGGACGGGTGTTACATTTTGATAACAAGTTATGTGTGCGACCCACCGCCAGGAGATTTAAAAAGCAGTTAGCAGCTAACTCAAAGAAGAACAACGGCAACTAAAAAAATGTCCGCAAACTGGGGAGACAGTAAGGTCCAGAAGCTCCTTACCCTTTGAGCAGAGGACACGATCAACGGACGGTAGAGTGGAAGCTCAAAACTGGGGCAGCTGCGCTCTCTTGCGGAGACAGTCTGCACTGCACTCTTTTGTTTTCTCTCTTTTAAAATAATCGCTTATCAATTAATCAGTAATTGATTGTTAATTTTTTTTGATGATCCAATAATGAATTTTGATCGTTTGCCCATCCCTAGTATGCATTTTTAATTTGTCGTAGCTATTTGGGATCAGTAGGATCCAATAAGTAGGAAAAAAAAAACTCAGCTGAACAATAATTAAGTCCCAATGTCTTTAAACAAGTACTATAAAAGTCTTTAGCTTGCTACTATTGCTAAAATTGGTCAAATTTGTTGTCATATCAAACTATAAACATTGTTAATCATAAATAAACAAGTTTCATAATATGTGTTTTTAGATGGATCAGTGTATAGTGGTTTTATTACCACTAGATGGTACAAAAAAGTGTCCACGGATGAGGACAACAGGCCTATGTTCAGTAGAATGGAGTGTAAGGGTCAAATAACCCAAAATGTGATGTCCTTATATGAGGACACAGGATCTCAGGAGGATATGGTCTCTCTGAAATCCACCATAAAAAGGTCAATTTTGACTCATCTGTGTACACATATGTAAGTGGAAAGCAGGTGTTAGTCACACTAGGGGCTGGCGCTATTGTGTTACGTCATGCCGTCACGCTGCTTTTGCTTCCATAAAGCTGGGATACTATCTAAAATCGCACACTGGGGTGGCATTATGCCTGCGTAGTTGGTTCTCTGTAAAAACAGGTGGCATAAGGAAAGGGTGTTCATGCGGCTCTATCGTGGGATCTCTGTGTAAAAGGGCTTGTTTGTGTGTGAAGGTGTTAAGGTCCCTTCTTTCAATCACTCTTTCTCTCATGTTTTCTGTCAATCGCCCGAACCAAATTCATTGTCACATGTTTCTTCCTCACCTGATTTATACCTCGCTCTCTTTCCTGTCACCTCTGTTTGTTGTCCCCCAATCTTCCCATCCACCCCCATCCATTTCCCAGGCTTTATCCCTGTCTATTGTTATTCACCACTGAGTGTGCTCTTTGTGTGTGTGTGTGTGTACATGTGTCTGTTTCATACTGGTGTCTACACATCATTCCAGTGTGTGTGCCACTTGTCCCTGTGTGTTTGTGTGTATTATGCCTGCAGTGATGCATGACTAATTTAAAAGCTGGTAGTACATCCCCCCTTTAACAGCGAGGCCAGAAAGCGGGGCAGAAAACATAAACATGCAAACACAGACATGCACGCACACACACACAAGGGGGCATGTTAGACATATACTGGGATCACAAAAAGGTCGACACACACACACACTCAGTGTGTCAGCACTGTAATGAAATGCTGCTGAGGCAGATTAGTTGGATTTACTGGCAGAAATGCACATTGATGGGTATCCAGTGTGTGTGTACGTGTGTTTGTGTGTTTGTGTGTGTTTAAGCAGAGGAGGGGAGGCATAGCAGAGATGGGGGAGAGAGGGAAGGAGAACAACTTAATGGTAGCAGTTGCTGTCATCACCGGGACATTCATGGTAATATAGGGAGCAGTTTGTCAAATTATTTCGCACACAAACAAGAAGTCATTTGGACGCGCTCTCACACACACATGCCCGTGCAAGCAGTGTCAAACAATTGGTAAACACTTTTAATGCTGCATTTGTCAGGGTAATAATGAGTTGCTGGCTGGGACAGGAAGAGAAAAGTCCTGTAACTGTGTCACAATGTTTACCATAGCACTGACTGTGCATTTTAGTGGGCGAGTGTGTTCAGCTGTGTCACTGGAATAACACAGCCTGGGATGCAAATTGAAATCACCACTGAGATGTATGAAAATAATGCAGCTTCCATATTTGTCTGCTAAAATTTGAAGATACACTCCAAGTTTTTAAAACCACCGTGCCGTTTTAGTTTTATAGCTGCAGTCCTCAAGTCAGTTATCTGGTATCACAGTCGGTATGGCTCATGTGCAACTTCTGCTTTCCATTTGCTTGAAGAAAAAAAAGTGTCTTTGCTACAATCGTAACAATGTCATCATTGATATTCTAATAGAGCTTAGCAATAATTAAATCAGGAATATATTACCCCACTCTACGAAGCCACACCTCTTCGCTCCCATCTATTTATATGTTTCCCTGCTAACCTCTGTTATCTTTCTAACTGTTTAAAATCTAAGAGGCAGCTCCTTTATTGTTCACTTGATCCAATCATGTAAGTCTAAACGGCCCACTCCTCTCACTTAGCCTTTATCACCTCAATTAAGAGCCGCTTCCACCTCCTGATGACGATGGCCTTATCTAGACACCAGCTTCCTTACAACAACACCAACACTCCATGTGTAATCAGTGTTGACAGTTGAAGGGTTATGTTGGTGACCAATTATGGAGTTCACACCATAATTGGAAAACAGGGGTTTGCCCCAAAGTCTAATTGACATTTTATGAACAATATTTTATGCCTGTGAAGTTGTTAATTATTCCCATTTGTAGGGATTTTTTTTTAAAATACATTTTTTAACTAATATATTAGCAAAGTATTTCAGACGTCCGTCTCCCCAGCAACGCTTTCTCAGCTCCACGCTCAGCGAGCGTGATCCGGGTCTGCCCTGGAGCCTCCCACCAGTTGGACCTGCCCAGAACAACCATAATGGGAGGCGCCCAGGAGGCATCCTGATTAGATGCTCAAACAACCTCAACTGACCCTTTTTAACATGAAAGAGCAGTGACTTAAACCAGACCCCTTCCTACCCCCAGCTATGCCTTGAGGTCCTGTCCATGAATATCACAAACAGAATTGCAGATAAGGGACAGCCCTGGCGGAGGCCAACACCCACTGGAAATGTGTTTGACTTTGTGCCAAGTATGCAGACACACTTCTCGCTTTGGTTATACAAGGACCAGATGGCTCGCAGCAGCAACCCCGGTACCCCGTATTCCAGCAGTACCCCCCCACGATACTCCCCATTTGACATGATTGTAAGCCCTCTGAAAGTCCACAAAGCACTCCCATGACCCCTCCAGCAGCCCTGCAGGGGTAAAGAGCTGGTCCACTGTTCCACGGACAGGAAGGATCTACATTGCTCCTCCTGAATCAAGGTTCAACAATCAGTTGGAGCCTCCTTTCCAGCACCCTGGAGTAAACTTTTTTCAGGAAGGCTGAGCAGTGTGATGCCGCTATAATTGGAGCATATCTTTCGGTACCCTTTTTAAAAAAAAAAAAATAAAATAAAATAAAAAGGGAACCACCAACTAGGCCAGCCACTCCGCAGGCACCGTACCCCACCTCCACGTGTCACTGAAAAGGCGTGTCAGTCAAGACAGCCCAACAGTGTCCAGAGCCTTCAACATCTACAGGCGCATCTCATCCTCACCTAGCGCCTTGCCACTGGGGAGCTTTTTGACCACCTCAGCGGCCTCTGCCAGGGATATGTACAAGAGTTCCCCCAAGTCTTCAGACTCTGCCTCCTCCGCAGAGGACATTATGGCCGGATTCAGGAGTTCCTCAAAGTGCTCCTTCTGCTGCTTGACAACATCCCCAGTTCAGGTCAGCAATTCTCCCCTGCTGAACACAGCCTGAGACAAGCCCTGCTTTCGCTTTCTGAGGCGTCTTGCCAGAACTTCTTTGAGGCCAACCAAAAGTTTTTCTCCTTAGCCTCCCCGAACTCCTCCCACCTTGGGCACTTTTTAAAAAAATATGACTGTGTAAATATGTCAAACATGCAAACCTAAAGAATTGTAGCACCAGTGTCCGTTGTGGAGCGGCTGCGCTGGTTATCCGCTGCGTGCTCTGCCGTCCGTCAACACCCACCGGCTGCGTTTGCTGTGCGGAGCGGTGCAGCTCCGCTGGACAGTGGGAGTCACAAGGACCCACGAGATCTCGCAAATTCACACATAATCACACGATATAACAAGACGTAATTTCTATAAAGAGAACCAAAACTAGAGGAGTAGTAGGAAGACATCTCTGTGCACCTCCATGATTAACATCTCCTCGTCCATGGTGTCAACGGGGTAAAATGACGTCTGAAAACCTCTGACCTGTTGACTTCAGGCCTGCCTCCGCCCATTATGACATATTTTATTTTGAAAAGTTGTGCACAACTTCCTGCCCCGCACCATCTGCTCTGTGCTGAATTGCTGCGTTGTGCTCCGGCGTCTGGCAAGAATAGAAGTCCTGTGTATCTGTTGCGGAGGGCTCCGGAGCGCCGCAGCTGTGACGGAGCCGAAACGCAGCACAGCCGGAGCCGGTGGAAACACACACATTGACTAGAATTGAAACGTATCGGCTCCGCTGCCACACATCTGGTGGAATTTGGCGGTTACACTTCCTAACAATCCAACAGCTACTGTTAAAGTTTCCTTGTCTGTGGCGTGTGGCCATCAGTAAGACAGCAATTGTAGTGTCTATCTTACAGGATAGAAACTGTGGCACTTACTGCGATGAGTGCTTTGCAGAGCACTTTTTTTTTTGAGTATGACTTTCTTAAAAATCTGAGTTAAAGTCTAACCTGACAGGGATTAACTCTGTTGAGTTGGCAAGGCAGAATGCAAAGGTGGTTTTTAACAATAATCTACTGAAGCTATTTTAATCACGTCTGCACGTATTGTTAGAGACAAAACACCTTGTAATAAATGATACTCAGAAAATAAATGCTGCTGCTGCTGTTTGTTCCTGAGGCACAGGCTGAAGTTAATATTCGCCACACCTTGTTGATTATTTCAACTACACATTCTTCACCAAGCTTTGGGAGAAAAAAATCCCCTGAGTTCTAAATTGCATTATATTTCCTGACCATTACGTTTGGGTTTTTTAGTGCTGGAGATGTGACTACTGTAAAGCCATTGCAACATATGATGTCCATTTGGCAGCTGGAGTGGTCAGTAGGAGACCTTTATCTGTGTGTGAACGTTGAACAGGACAAGCTCAGTCTACTCAAACTGACAGATGATGTAAAAGAAAAAATATTCAAAGACTGCTATTTAGCATAATTATGATGAAATATGCAAACAGAGGTTGTCAACCTCATACTGTCAAAACGTTCCGTGCTGAGCTCAAAAACCTCCGACCGTCAATCACGAAGAGAGCACCAATCAACTGCTCACATCACTTTTTCTCGGACAGGTTACACCAAAGCCTCGTAGCTTTAAATACTTTGAATTGGAGGAGATGTGCAAATGACTTATTGGGAAGAAAGCTGCAGGCAAATAAAATGTATCCATGTGCTGAAAAACAAAACAATTGTGTTTTTGTTACCAGATGGGCTGGCAACTGCAGGATCTACAGTGTGCAGTGGAGGAGAGCACCTGTTATATTTCAATTTGTGGATAAATAGTGTATTAAAGTAAATCTCCTCGACGGTAGGATAAATAAGAACTCTGAAGAACCTGCAGACTGGATGTCAAGTTTCACTGTCGTCAAGTGGTAGCCAATAAAGCTTAATAAATCTATATGTAATTTTAAATGTTTAACAATGGATTCAATCACAGTGTGTGATTATGAAAAGAGGTTCTCTCTTGGTTACAAACCCAGGGGACATTGGACATCTGTCAAGTGGCCAAAAACCAGATTCTGAATTAACTGTAATTTTGCTACCTTTCTGCAGGATGTGTAAATTAGCGGCTGTTTCCTAACACACTGCTCATAACAACTGCTGTGTTTTCAGCTTGTTTCACTGCTCCCAACTGACCAAAAAACGTCAAATAATTTGGCTACAATGGAGTTAACAAGCATGCATTTCACCCATTTGCTTATGTTTATAATGTTGTTTTGCCTCTTGAAGCTAAAAAAAAAAACCAACAACGTAATTTTAACACATTCAAACTAGAGCAACTACAACAGAGAATAGTTGTTTCACCCTGTTGGGGGTATGCTGTGTAATTAAACAGCTTTCAAACACACAAATGCAAGATTGGATAAAATTGGAAGGCACTGGCATTGTTAACTGGCAGGTGCAACCCAACCAACACAGTCACTCAACACCAGAGTATGGACAGAGACTCCAGCCAGGTTTGAGTGCCCACTAAAAATCAGCTCGCAGCAGATAGCATGAGCAGCATCAGTCAGTTCTATGCAAACGGACACTTTTGTGATCTGATTTAACAGAGTTCCTGTGGATCCTTGAAACATTTTAAAGGGCATCAAATTCATTAATCTAAAAATAAGGACTAAATTAGTAGTTCATCCATGCATCCATTTTTATCTGCTTATCTGCAGCTGGGTCACTGGGGCAGTAGGCCCAGCAAAGTACTCCAGACGTCCCTATCTTCAGCAGTGATTTCCAGCTCCTCCTGGGGGACCCAAGGTGTTCCCAGGCCAAACGATATATGTAATCCCTCCAGCATGTTCTGGGTCTGGGCCTCTTACCAGTTGGACGTGCCACGAACACCTCCAACAGAAGGCGCATCCAGTTCAGATGTCCACAACACCTCAACTGACCCCTTTCGAGGTGAAGGAGCAGCAGCTCTACTCCGAGCTCCCTCCGATGTCTTATTCCTTGCCCTATCTCTAAAGCTGAGCCCAGCTACCCCACGGAGGAAACTCCTTTTGGCTGCTTTCAGTCACTACCCAGAGCTCATGACCATAGGTGAGGGTTGGGATGTAGATGGACCAGTAAATCCAAAGCTTTGCCTTCTGGCTCAGCTCTCTTCACCATGATTGTCAGGCACAACGCCAGCATCACTGCAGACTCTTCGGCAAATCGCCCGTTCCATCTCACGCTCCATTCTACCTTAACTCGAATAAGACCCCGACTAAATTAAGATTGATTTATTAAGACATTTTACCACTGAATTAGTAGTAAAATCCATACATATTGTATGCAGCATTTTATTTTCTATGTTTATTTTCTTGACTAAACTGAGCCAACTTAGTAACATAACCACATATAATAACACGCTGCAGTCAATTTGTGGAAGCCTGAGCTTTATTCATGTTATTGTTATGGTAGTCAAACACACACACACACGCACAAGAACACACACACCTACAGCACTCCCCTGACACCTATACATAGAATTACCAAAAAATCAAAATATGGTGTAAGTAGCAACTGGAGCCTATTTACTGTGTGCAATTAAAGCAATAAAATGTTGATTCTTCTGAAAATGAAACCAGTTAGATATTCATTTAGGAGACCTGTCTTATTTTCTCTTTTATTTATTTGCTGTTGCTGTTCAATGAGGCAAAGTTATTTCTTGACTGATTAATGGATGGATTAATCGGTAGAGTAGTCAGTTACTAAAATAATCGATGGCTGCAACCCACGGTAACATCTGAAAATAATTTGTAACATCACATTTTTAATATTTGCCGAATACCTTTTCTATCAACGCCACACTGATCAGGAAAGCGGAACCAACAACACTTATTTGTGTTTCTAGCCGGGCCTTCAGCTGTAGGAACCCTGTTTTAGGAAAGCTGTGTCAGTATAAAGCACACACCACCATATGCAGAAAAAAAGTGTGCTTTTAACCAGAACACTGGGATCTGTATTTTTATTTTGCACAGTCCCTCTAACATCCAAAATCATAGCACTACTTTTTGTTAAATCTGAGCAAAGGAAGCAACATTTGCCTCTCTCAGTATGAAATAAAATAAATGTGCTTGCAGGATTCTTTTGGTAAACGAATTAAGGAAGTACAAGATTTGTAAACAATTGTGTTTTTTAGTGTTGGTACAGTATCACAAAACAAATCACCAAACCCAAGTGCATTGATACTTACTTACACCTCTAATATTTCAGATACAGATTTTCAGATTCCTTTTAATTGTCATTTTTATGATGAAACATAATAAAAAAAGCGGCAAAATTAAAAGTTCTCAATGCAGTAAAATTATCCAGTTAATAAATAGATAAATGCATATATCTAAAATAGAAGGTGCTAAAAAGGCAAAGAATGTACACCCATATAGTTCGTGCTCGGAGACGTAAGCTAATCATCACTTGAATCGGGTGGTGCTGTTGACTGTATGTTGTTTGGGGATCTCTTCTACCAGTTTCATTTCACCTTCGGTCATTGTTAGCGCACATGCTAAGTATACAGTGTTTGTGATTATTATAAATAGATAACTGTGACAGATATTGGCTGAATAAGTGTTAGTAAATGAGCATATATGTGTGAAAGGGTCACAGATTGTTACGTGCTTAATTGATTTGTGGTGAGATTGCTTGCAGTGAATGTTATATGATACAGTGACATGAAGTCCCAGTGTTTACAACTTCAACCCGTTGTATTCTCTATTCCCCCAGCTCTCATTCCTCACTACTAATCTGGCAAAGCATCACTTTGATGATGAGCAGTGTCTGTGTATGTATGTGTGTGTGTGTGCACTTGACACTGTTTGTGCTTTTGCAGTGGTGGCTGTATATGAGTGCTTCTTCGTGTGTGTGTGTGTGTGTGTGTGTGTGTGTGTGTGTGTGTGTGTGTGTGTGTGTGTGTGTGTGTGTGTGTGTGTGTGTGTGTGTGTGTGTGTGTGTGTGTGCGAGGAAGTCGGTAGAATAGCCCCTGTGGAATAGCAATCAGCAGAACAAAACGAGTGTTGAAAAAAGAAAAGAAAAGATGAATAGCTGTTGAAATAACACAGAGAGAGGGAGAGGGGGGGAGGGGAGAGGGGCGGGGGGCGATGTTGACAGCTCTAATTAAAATCCCGCCCATTAGCTTAGTGTAAATTGGATGATTTATTCTCCCAGGGGACTGACTGACAATCAAATGATGCTGCTGGTGTTAAAATGAATGTGAAAACGGGTATTATTGTGCTTGTGATGTGAGGATGGCTAAATGGAAATTGTTGTACTTTTGATACCGCTAATTCCCACAACTCATCAGCCAATCAGAATCACTTGATCACCGAACACAAGAGCTTGTGCAAATAAAAAATGCATTTGGTGGAACTAGTACACAGATTTGACATAAATATGTACAAACATGGATATGTGGCTTGGCTTAAATCAACGGATATGTATTCATAAATCAGTAAATATCAGAATACATGAGACAATGATTAAATAGCTTGTCATGTGCAGTATTGTAAGGGGGGACATTTAGAAGAGCTACAGGGACGACAACATACATACCAGGGAAAGAGGAGGAAGTTTAACATGTGTGTCCTCCTTCCAACAGAGCAGAAAATTTCATAACATTTCTGGCATGCAGGGGGTGATTCTGGTCAGCAGGTCGATCTGATAGAGCTCGGGCAGTATTCCTAGCACGCAGGGTGATTCTGACTGGTCGACAAGCCATTTAGCCAGAAACAGGACCACGTTTCTGGAAGGCTATTCTTACTTTTTGGCAGGGTGTTTTGAAAGTGGCAGGGTGATATTTGCAATTTTGTTTTGTTTTAGACTTGTTTGGCAGCTCATTGTTACTGTTAGACAGGGCACTATTGCAACCTCATATTGCAGCATTAGTATGGATAAGATACAAGAAATACTGCTGGCAAATGTTGACATGAGCAGACGCTTTCATTGAGGAGAAGTTTGGGTCATTGTCTAGTGAGGACATGATTCGAAAATCATTAATTGCACAAACAATACTACAACATTAGTTCATGAACTGTCATTCATGAGAAAGTGCCTGAGCTGAGATATTTGGTCACATAATTCTTCTAAATGTCTCATAGCATCGTCAAACCCCACTGTTTGCACACAGTGTTTCAGAAAAAGTACACCTTTATATCTACATAGGTAATCACCTACTTGAAGACAGAAAGAATAAGCTCTTATTCATTAATTGTTTGTTTGTTTGTTTTTAACGCTTGGTCAGTGGCCCTCAGCGTCAGACGCTGACGTACAGAGGCACCCCAATGGTGGGCTTGGGCGACTTGGGCAACCTGGTCGTCAGCCGTGCGTCTTGGGCGACGTAAGTGACCAGAGCGGTCCGGAGGGGGGTTAAAACTTGTTTAACTTTATGGTAATGAGCGGTTCACCGACAACCAATTGGAATGCTGATGTGCTTCGATGAAGCGGGTCCCAGAGAACAAGCCATGTACCTTTGGTTCCTACAGCACACTTGTTCCAACAATGGATATCGAGAAGTTTATTACTTGCCTTCGCGCCCACTCAGTCCGTTATAATGTGTCGCTGTTCAGTTACAGAGACCAAAACAAAGAGAATGAGGCTTGGGACTGCGTCGCGGAGGTAGTTGGTTGGTCCGGTGAGTTTTAAAGTGTGTAATGTTAGTAATAGAGGAGAGAATTGCAGGTTAATGTTGCAACGTAGCATGCAAGTCTTCTTTGCTTGGTTTGAATGGGATGACATACGTTTTCTGTTTTCATTGACCAAACATAACTTTGTGTGGGCCAACTATGAGCTTTTTGACTGGACAACAACAAGCAGCAACTACGCTGCATTCAAACCAGTAGTTCGCTTTGAGGCTCCTTTAAATTGACAAGCACAATCAAATGTTCAATGATTCACGTGATGAGCGACTAGAGCGACCGAAGCTGCCACAAATATTTTTGACCGTCGTGCTTCTTGGGCGTCCGCGAGAGACTTTGCCTCTTCTGAAGCTTCTGGTTTGAACGTACAGTAAGATGCCCTAGGGCTGCACAATTAATCCAATATTAATCCCGATCACAATTTTGGCTTCCCACACTTAAATGAACATGATCGACAGCAATATTGACGTTATAGAAAACAAGTTACTCTCAAACTGTTTTATTACTTACTTTGATTTGTGCATGAGCTGGAATGTCGCACAACATGGAAGTGAAAGCAGTTATTTTAAATGTGAAAGTGCAATAAAATACTCTCTGAAAACTCTGACTAATAGTGATAAATAATCGTAATCTCAATATTGATCAGAATAATTGTGATTAGTTATTTGGCCATTATCATGCAGCCCTGCTCTACTACTACTAGAGCAGAAAGTTCACATAAGGGGGATGGAAGGGAAGATGCTTCGGTCAGAGAAATAATGGACTTTAAACCCAGAGCCCACTGTTTGTTTCCTGTGGTGAACCAAAAGTCAGTGGTTTTTAATAACACAGTGTGCTTGTATGTGCAGCATACCGTGCTAAGGATCAATGTCACGTAACATTACGCAACGTTAGTTACAAACATACTTATTTTAAAAGTTAAAAAGTTTTTTACTGACATTGTAAGTTTATTTTGAAAGGACACAATGCATGTAAGAAGGGTAAATTAACAAATCAAAGAACAGGACAGTCAAAACTAGGAAAACCAAAATGACAAGCATCACCTTGGCTCAGCTGGTGTGGTCTAGAGTCGCTTTGTAGGGGGAAAAATAATTACATAACGGCCAATTCTGAAACAATTAAAACATTTAATTAAGACAACTGAGAATAAAGCCCAACTTTGATTAAATGGAGGTCATTAACTCACCAATTTGCATTATTACCAGCATTAAATTTGCATTAGTGTTAGTCAGGTGCAGCGTTCTCCTGCCTCGGCAACACATGGCCTTACAGAGACGACCTCTTTTGTGGCTCTCTGGTGTTTGTATGTGTGTGTGCGCACATGTTTGTGTATATGCACGGGTGTGTGGGTGTGTGTGGGTGTGTGTGTGCATGCTTGTGCTCCTTTGAAAAGGACACGTGTGCTTTTGCATGCACTTACAAATTTAGAGACTAGTGTGCTTACATGCGTATGCGGAGGAGGGTCTGTGTGTTCATGCTTACATATGGTGTGTGTGTGTGTGTGTGTGTGGACCTCTAAGATTGGCTGAGTTATTTAGATATCCCCTAGTCCTTCAATAGAGGACTTCAAATTGATTTAGCTGAATTGCCTTTCAAAGCTACTTCAATTTCACCCCTATGCAAATTTACACTCCTCTCCCTGTGTCTCTCTTTCCATCACTCATTCTCTCTTCCCCCTCACTCACCGTGTCCCTCATCTATCTGTCTCACTCACTCACCCCACCACCTAACTTTCCTCTTTGCCTTTCCCACCCTCTTCACTCCTCCAATCTCCCCTTGTCCTGTGTCCTCTCCCCTTCTATCCTTAACACTCATCCACCTCCCTCTAGTTTACTTTCTTTGTCTCATGCACGTCCCCCTACGCCTGCTCTCTCCTTGCCTACATACTCCCTCCCAATAATAGTGTGCAGCAGCTAAGAGGCCATGTGTTAGCGTACCAGTCTCACAGCCAGTTAGTCAGCTTGTCAGCACTGCGTGTGTGTGTGTGTGCGTGTGTGTGTGAGTGTGTTAGGGTGTGACAGCAAAGCAGTGAATCATTTAGTTAGCTCCCCTTGTCTGCGCTGCAGTCCAACTCTGGTTGTGTGTGTGTGGGTGTGTGGGTATGTGGGTGTGTGTGTCTGTGTGTGTGTGTGTGTGTGTGGGTGTGGGTGTGTGTGTCAGGCAGACTAAGAGACCTTGACAACATCAACACAATTGCAAGTCCATAAAATGGCGGCAACGTTTTAGCTTATGTACCTGGAAATGACTTCTGGCATAAACGGCTTGTCAGCTTACTCACACTCACGCCACACACACACACACACTTACACTGTCCTGGATACACACAGACAGATGCACAGACAGATACATAGACCTGTCATGTTGCGGCTAACAAACGGACAAACGGATTCACTCACGCGCACAAACTTCCCCTCATGCAAACATATATTGACTGTAAAACACACACTTGTGCATGCACACAAAACACACACAGCGTCTCCGTGTAAATCTGCACACACACACACACACACACACACACACACACTCAGGTTCTCTGGTGCTGCCTTGCTGCATCTTTTACTGAGGAATCGTTAAATTTTTTTGATGGATTCAGCAGTAGGGGGTCGGACTGAGATAGTGTCTATTGATTTTATATTTGGCAGACTGCGCTCTGGCCACTTAGTCCTGCAATATACCTTACTCTCCCTGTCTCTCTTTCTCTCCCTCCTTCTCTCACACCATCACTCTGTGTTTCTCTCCTCCTGTATGCTCGTCTTACTCTTTTTTTACTCGCCGTCCTTCTCTCATACGCTGACCCTTTCTCTTTTTTCCCTGCCTTCCTCTCACTCAGTGTGCTTCCCTCTTTTTATATCCGAAAGGCTTCTTCATACTCGTCGTCCAGCTCATCTCTCATCCTCTCATCTGCTTTCTTTCTCTCACACCTCCTCTCCTGTCCATCCTCATTTGCCTCATTTGCCGTCTTCATCGGATTTTCCCAAATATTTTCTTGTCTTTTATTTTTTTCCTTATCCCTTTCTCCGTTTATTGCATTCTCTCCTCCAGCCGCTTTCACTCCATTTCCCTTTAATCCGTTCTCTCCTCTTTTCTGCTTCTTCACCTGTTTTACACCCCATCCATCCAGCTCCCCCCTCCCTCGCCGCCTGCCATTTTCTGCTGCCTCATCTTTTTATTACTTTTTCCCTCTATCCTTCCTCTCCTCTTCCTTCTCCATTCCTTCACACTATTTCTCTCCCCACACTTCCTTTTGTCCCTTCCCTGCCACAAGATTTTGCACCGTGATTTTTTGCTCTCACCTCCCTTTGAGCCCATTCATCTATTACTCCTCTGTGCCTCCTTCATTTCTCTTCCTCCATTCCTTTAAATCATATCCTTTCTCTTTTTCTTTTCTTTCATGCTTTCTTGTTCTTGTTTTTGTCACTCTCTTCCTGTGTCAGCCTTTATTAATACTTTACAAATATGACAACTCTGCTGTCTGTGACATTTGAATCGCTGAAAGTCGTCCTCAGTCCTCCTACAACATTTATGTTGCTTTGCTTTTTCTTTCTTTGTGGTTTCAATAGTTCTTCGAAAAGCTCCTAGCATTTTTGGACATTATATATCATTGTCAGATTATTCATGAGAGCTTGGTGTAATTACCATAAACTAATGAGACCATGGTCAGGAGGATTTGTTGCCTCTATCGCATGCCAGTGGTAATGTTGAAAAATTGGATGCCCCGTGCCTCTGCTTTCCTTCCTCTGCTTTGTAAAAGCAAATGTAATCAGTGTAATGGAATCATTTTGGTGTTGTACAGGTATGCTACAGATTTTGAGTGACATCTGACCTAAAGGCATGACAGATGAAGCTTGGAGCCAGTTGTTGTTTAGTGCTAAAGATCCCATTTTGGCACAAAGGTGGAGCCTTTTAGGAACCAAGGAGGAGTCAAGTGCAACAACTAAGTGTGATCGTAGCAAAAAAAGAAGAAGAAGAAGGAAAAAGTCAAGATATATTCTTCCCCTAGCTTTATTCTATGCTTCATAGAACAATAATTGTTCATCAAGACACATTAGAAAAAGAAAAAGATTGTGAGGAGATGGATGTTGTAAATGTATGAAATTAGATCAGGAGAGATTATAGATTTAGACAACAGAACTGCAACTTAAAGCACTTTCACCATGTGATCAATTTTGCCGTTCATTCCTTCGTTAATTTTTCGGCTGCTTATCAGGGTCATGGTGGAAACAGGCTAAGAAGGTAGCTCATACATCGTTTCTCTTCCTCACATCCTTCAGCTGTTTCTGCCATGACATTCCCAGGCCAGATGGAGTATATTATCCCTCCACCTTGTTTTGGGTCGGCCTTGTGGTCTCCTCCCGGGTGGACATGTCAGGGATACCTCTGCCGTGCAATCTCTAAAAGTGAGTTCAGGCTTAGAGTGACTCCCAAACCCTCATGAAACGGAAACTGGAAGGAGAGCCCACCACTTGCAAGGCTCTGCAGTTGGTCGGGTGCATTTCCAGTTAAGGTGCATGCAAAGACGAGGCCCTTGACATTTTGATCCCCTGACATTTAACCTAATTAGCATTTGTGTGGCACTGGGAAATGCAGGACAGAGGCTCCAAGTCTGGTCAGTGACGAAACTAGTTCTGTCTCACAAAATTATGTTTCACTTTTAAAGACTTTTCTATAATCATATTTTTTTATTGAAATTATTAAAATTAAAATTGATAAACACAAATAACTATTTGAATAAACTGCTCACAACTCAGAGATGTGCATTGTGTTGATACGTCTTTTGCAAGTATTTAAGCTTTTCAACCTTGAGCAAACTGGTGTGATTTTTTTTTCTTCTCAGAAACATGGGGAAAAGGCAATGAGCAACTTGGTAAGAAATGTCCCACAAATTGCAAAAATAATTCATAGGTTAGGTTATAATTATTTTAAAAAAAATGAACAAAAAAAAAAAGCTTCTAAAAAACTGTATTCATAATTATTATTATTATCATTACATTTTAAAATTATGTTACAGAATTATTATACATTTTAAGCACTTATTCCAGGACATTTCCTTGTTTATCAATTTTTTAAAACTTTTTTTTTTTTAACTAATTTTGTTTATTTTTTGTTAAATTTTATCTTTTACTCCTTGCTCACTTTTTTTTTTTTAAAGAAATCAAGCCAATTTGCTCAGGTTTCAAAGGGTTAAAAGAAGTTGTAAAGTGTCAAACCAATTGTATTTGGGATTATTGATGTTAAAATTAACTTGCATTGCTCCAGGTCAAGAAAATGTTGGTCTCTACAGCCTCTATATTTTGCTTCCCCTTCTTTTCCTCATCACATTTGAGTGTGCGTGTGTGCGTGCACATGCGCACTCATGGTGGGAATCTCCAAGCACCTCATGATCCGATTTCGATTCACAGGGCTATGGTGCGATTACACAGCAACTATCAGTGTGCCTTGACGCATAACATTTTTTGAATCCTATACGATTTACTTTTTCTTTAATGGCTTACTGTGCAGGATCGTTGTTTGTAAACACACTCGCCAGCAAAAGTGAAAGTACAACTTTAGATTCACTCTTGTTTGGCGTTTCACCTCGCTATGATTGCGTATTTTGTTCAGCGCTTTGTCTCTTGGATGCCTGCTGCTTACAGTCTGACAGAATCGCTACCTTTTCATAAAGTCGCGACCTCACCTTGATTTTTTTTTCTTCCCTCACCCTCAGTGTGCACATGCATAAGTGAATAAATCATTGTATGAACAGAGAGCAGATTATATTCTCAATGGGATGGTGTCAGTGTTTAAGTTTGCATATGTGTGACGGGAACGTGTGTGTGTGTGTGGTCAGTGTTAATATTTGTCTTGTGTCTGTCTTTACTGTAGTCAGTGTACCATGACACCTGTTTGAACTAATTAACTGAGTTGACTGAGGTGATTAAATTTGTATTCTAATACCAGCTAATCCCGAGGAGTAATGGAGTGTCACTCTGAGCCTCTAACCGTTTCAATATGTTCTCTTTCTTTTGCTCCTTCCTCGCACTGTCCTGTCATATTTCAACTTTTTTTCTTCTCTCAGCTTGTTTAGTTTAATGAAGCAATAATTCTGGTATTCTAATAAATAGATTACCAGTTTCACTAACGCTAACAGGGAAATTGGAGTGCTGTTTTCAGAGCAATATTACAGGGAAGACGAACCTTATCTGAAGTTCTTTTTTTTTTTTAATTAGCCTACCTGTTGAACTCATTGGCTTTGGCTGCACACACACTTTTAAAAAGGCACCATTATTTGCATGTGTTCTCACTTTTTGAGAGTTTTGGTGTGGTGGATACAAGCTGAAAATAAATCACACTTTGATGCTTCTCAGAGTGACTTTTTTTTTTTTTAGATTTATAGAATATCAGCCGCGTGAACAGGCAGGCTGTGGAGGGTGATGAGAGGGATAGATAGTGTTCACACGGCAAAACTGCTCTTCACAGCCTCCCAGCAGGCTAAAGCTCAGACTGAGACCAATAATCCGAAAGTCAAACGGCAAGTCAGTCTCTGCCATCTGTCCCTGCATTCGCTTTTCCCCCTCAACAATCTTTGAGCTGAAGAATGCAGCTAAAGTCAGTAGGATATAGGCTTTTCATTCATTTGATTTGGGCATTTGTTATCCCTGTCTGGTTCTCATCTACGTGCCATCGGTCCCCAAGAGGCCGTGTGTTCTCTTGGGTCCTGGTGCATGGGTACAGTATAATAACTATCCTATGATGAAATGTTCCTGTGCATCAGAGCAACAAGTGCAAAAGTACATTTCTTGAAGACAGTGTACAGGGGTTTGGGCCCAAAGGGACCTATTGGTGCCGGTTACAGACAATGCAAGCATAGGAAGAATATGTTTTTACAACTCTTGCAATAAGGGAGAGCAACCTGAATTTGCCCGATTGCGTGCTGGTCAGGAATGGTTCAAAAAGCCCTGTTCTAACCAGTTCCTATGTGCAACTTTATTGACCACAAAGAGCCTGAGATTAAAAGTCTTTTTCTATGTCATTTTCTCATCACACTGCCTTTTCCTTCTCCTTTGCCCCCTCACACTCCCTACCTCCTTCACTCCCATGCTCTCCCAGTCATTTTAAACGTGAGCAAAGGCATCTTGTTCCAGTCCGCTGGTTGTTCCTTATCATGCCTCAGACCAAAATAAAGAAACACAGAGTCTGACAGAGCAATCAGGCAGCGACAACAAAACACAGGGAGAGTTTTTAGCCTTCTGTTTGTCTGCCTGAAACAAATGAAGCCGGCAGGGGCACTGGCTTATATCAGGGGACAGCTTGTCGCAGATAATGCTCTCATTTGGAGGGAAATTGACCCTGGGCGCTGAATTCGCAACAAGATAAGTTAGTCGAGCTAGAATGCATGTAGGACTTTATTGGAACAAGAGAGAGAGAGAGAGAGAGGGAGGAGTGTAAGATGGTAAAATGGAGAGAAAATGGCGTTATTGCAGAGGTAGAACAGGAGGATGGGTGGTCATGTAAAAAGAGAGAAAGAAACTTTATGGCTGCTGCTTAAACAGAAGATGGTTAAGCAGGGCTTTTCTTTCTCAGCAGTGAGTTGTAACTTGTACTAGGGCCGCCCCCAACAAAGAATTTTCCTAGTCGACCAATAGTCGTTATTTAGGGCCATTAGTTGACAAGTTGTCCGCATGTTTACGATGTTAATTGAATTATTAAATTATACAACACAATGGTTTGAGTTGAAGGTGTGAGAAAGAGTAGTCTCAGTAACATTGTTAACACTGTGCTACATTACAGAGAAATACAAAACCGTACTAATGAACCTTCATTAATATAGGCCTATATTTTATCTACAAGTGCACGTCACACACTGAGCGAGCCGCCTGTTAATGACGCTGTGGGCTAATGGGCATGTAGCTACTTCCATGTTTCAGATGATACGTCATGTTTGTAGTCGACCAATGAAGATGAGTTTACATATCACCTTGGGTTCGTCCTTCACCTTCTCAAAATGATCCCACACTTTGGATTTCCTGCCCGACATGTTATTAACTAGCCTGTGGAATAACCGCAGGTACCAGTCCTGGAAATTAACCTGACTCGGGTCATATAGGTTTTGATTAACTTCGACAAGGCACAGCTCTGAATAGTTTCAAATTTTTTATTTATTTATTTTTTTTCTGCAACTAAGCGACCAATGAAAACTTACCAACTAATGACCTTTCTGGTTGACTAACGTTTGGTTGACTATTAGGCTGCAGCCCCAAACATCACAATGATAATTGCCATTATTTCACTTGTAATATTATTAGAGGTGGGCACCACACTTTCTACACTAAAGGATTCCAACTGGATAATGACGGTATGACAGAGTACCAATTCCCATAAAATCAATTGGTGCCAAATATCTGTACCCGAGAGCACACCTGGATGGGACTGCTGGGTTCAGATAGAAGGCAGAAGCACTGGGAGGTGCCCCAAAGCTGGGATGCCAACTCTGGAACTTTGTAGCAAGCTTCAGGTCTCTTTGCCATGGACACAGTGGGGGGGGGGGGGAGAGAGAGAGAGAGACAGAGAGAGAGAGAGAGAGAGAGAGAGAGAGAATACTCTCACATACAAGCAGACAGAACCTGAGCTCTGTGTGTGGTTAGAGAAGGGCAGAGAAGCAGAACCACTTGTAGTATGCAGCTTATTTAAAACATTAGAGCTAAGTACAGAGAGTACTGGTACCAAATTTTAGGTCCCAGTAGCAGTATCTGTTTTAATGTAAATGATAGGCAACCCTAAATATTATCATCAGTGTTGGCATCAGGGATGGGACAATATACAATTTCATTGCCCGTTGTGATTTAAAAAAAAACAACAAAAAAAACAAAACGTTGATTGTGGCGAATTGCCACAATCAGGATAATCATGAGTATCATGTCCAGCAGCAACCAAAGAGACTGCTGGACAACCTCAAAAAATGCACAACATCTCAATCAAGCATTGACATATTTCACATTGAATGATATGATTAAGGAGTTAAAGTATCTCGGGGTCTTGTTCACGAGTGAGGGTAGAATGGAGCGTGAGATAAATCGGCGGTTTGGTTCGGCGTCTGAAGTGATGCTGGCGCTGTGTCGCCTGTCATGGTAAAGAGAGAGCTGAGCCAGAAGACAAGGCTTTTGGGACATCGGTGGCTTAGTGGATAGAGCAGGCGCCCCATGCACAAGGCTGTTGCCGCAGTGGCCCGGGTTCGACTCCAGCCTGTGGCCCTTTGCTGTATGTCACTCCCTCTCTCTCTCCCCCTTTCACACTTGTCTGTCCTATCAATTAAAGGCTAAAATGCCCCAAAACATATCTTTCAGAAGACAAAGCTTTTGATATACTGGTCCATCTATGTCCCAACCCTCATCTATGGTCATGAGCTCTGGGTAGTGACTGAAAGAATGAGGTTGCGGATAGAAGCGGCAGATAAGAGTTTCCTCAGAAGGGTGGCTGGGCTCAGCCGTAGAGATAGGGTGAGGAGCACAGACATCCGGAGGGAGCTCAGAGTAGAGCCGCTGCTCCTTTGTGTCCAAAGGGGTTAGTCGAGGTGGTGCGGGCACATCCCACTGGTAGGAGGCCCCTGGGGCAGACCAAGAACACACTGGAGGGATTACATATATCGTCTGGCCTGGGAACGTCTTGGGGTCCCCCAGGAGGAGCAGGAAAGCGTTGCTGGGGAGAGGAACGTCTGGAATGCTTTGCTCGGCCTGCTGCCCCCCGACCTGACTTCGGATAAGCGGTTGAAAATGGATGGATGGATGATATGATTCCATTTAAATAATTAAAAAGCCTGTCATTTTGAAATTGCTTTTGTTTTTTACTAAAACGTGTCCTATCTGTGATGCACATATTAGTTGCTTTTTTACAAAATACAAGGTAAAGTGATTCCATTATGTTTCAGTGCCAGCCCAACAGTAATTCCTGCAATCAAGAGTCATGTATTCAATCATCAGAGTAGTTGCTCTTCTATTTTTCTGCTCTCATGTGACCCTCTGCTCTTAAGTATCATCCATTTCATTTACATGCACACCATTGGCCGACTACTGGAAGTAATCAGCTTTAGGTGACTTTTTTTCAATTACATTTGCATAGTCGCAAGTAACACAGTCTCTCTCATTACTCAAGTATCTGCGCTCATACATTTGTTAAACCCATAACAACAGGATTGTTATTATTATGACAAAAACAGCTCTCTGAAGATCATGACTTACTGTAAAAAGTACATTTCTTACATTAATTAAATCAATGCATGGCTTATGTGGGACCTTTCATTGTGATATGGCTAACGCTGCATCACCACACAATGGCAACAGTTACCCTCACCGGGGTCAGCAAAAGCATTATTTGTTAAATTAAGAAAATAAATGGTGTTTTAAGTGACTCTTACACTAAACCCCAAGTTCTGTGAATGTGCTCTGAATATTCTTTATGTAAATTATTATCTAGTGTTGCATTTTAATTTATCATGGGCTCATTATTTACTAAAGATTTAAACATTATTCATTAATTTACACGCACTCCACTATAAAGAATAAACAACAATACTTTCTGAAAAACAATGAGTGTTAAACTGTGCTTAAAGGCACCAAAGCATGTTAAGCATGTTCTTGTGTACTTTACTGAAATAAACTACAGTAAGTCTTGAAGTGCACTTAAATTAAACTCGCAAAGACTGACTTAACACCAAGCTGAAAAGCAGTTTTTTCACTGACCTCTTCTGGAAACGTTAACATCTTTGTTACCTGAAACATCCAATGCTGATGTCACAGTGTAGTGACCACTCCCTCAGTCTACTATTACATGACTACAGAAAGGTAAGAACTTTAACCACTGGAGGTCAGGAAAGGCAACATTTTCAACTGATGTGAAGCTTAAAAAGTCACTTAAATTTACAAAGCAGTAAAAGTATTAAACGCACTACAGGCATCAACACACAAAAGAAAGCATAAAATGATCAATGAAGCTCATCAAGATAAGGCATACAGCATATTTAAGACAATCTAAATGATCTAATCCTGTACTCCTACAAAGTTCATGACAGGACCAAAAACATCTCGCAAGTATACTGTGATATGAGTAGGAGTATACTATAAAACAGTGGTTCCCAACTGGTCCATCCACAGGGTCAAGACTTCTCGTAAGTTATTAGTTCAAGGTCCACACCTTTCTACACCTACTGTGCAGGAAATTCACTGTACTTAAAAATAAAGTGTGTTTTTTTACGAACTTGACATGTTTGTGAGTCACCTGTGGTCCCTTCAGAATGGATCCGCAACCCACTTTTGGACCATGACCCACCAGTTGGGAACCGCTGCTATAAGAAATACAATGTTAAAACACTTTTAAAACATAACATTTTATATATTTAATTTTATTGTTATAATTCAGCTTGGGGTAGAGTTGCTGCGCCTTTGTGTCGAAAGGGGTCAGTTGAAGTGGTTCAGGTTCAGGGTTCAGGTTACTTTATTGATACCCAAGGGTAAACTAGGTTCACAGTCGAGAGTCAAAACATCCATCACAGTTTGAACAATCAAAACAAAACATAAAACATAGAATACAAGAAAGAAATTTTAAATTGACAGAAAGTGCTGCAATCCATGAAATAAATGCAATTTAAAACACCAAGAGCAAAATTCACTACAAGACATAGGAGAGAATAAATAATAAAAACAGTTCAATAGAATAAGAATAAGAATAAAACAATGAGATAAAAATCAATCAATAAATAAAAAATAAGAAAAAAAAAGTGGTTCGGGCATCTGACCAGGATGCCTCCTTTGCGCCTCCTGTTAGAGGTGTTATGGGTCATCCCACTGGTAGGAGGCCCCGGGGCAGACCCAGAACACGCTGAAGAGATTACATATCTCATCTGGCCTGGAAAGTGTTGCTGGGCAGAGGGACGTCTGGGGTGCTTTGCTGGGCCTGCTGCCCCCGTGACCCTGTCTTGGATAAGTATTTTACCGTATTTTTATTTTGCGGCCTCACTGTGTGGAGTTTGCATGCTCTCCCCGTGTCAGCGTGGGTTCTCTGCAGGGGCTCCGTCCCCCCCCCACAGTCCAAAGACATGCAGGTTAATTGCCTGTAGGTATGAATGTTAGCATGCATAATTGCTCGTCAGCCCTGTGATAGTCTGGCAGCCTGTCCACGATGAATGTGCCTCTTGCCTAATATCAGCTGTCCTCAGTCCCCTGAGATGGATAAGTGGTTACAGATAATAAATGAATCAATGTTTTTTCTTCACTTGGGACTGATCACTCCAATACGTCTGTTTTAAAGCAGCCCAGTTTCCTCCTTCCTGATCCTGCACTACTTCTTCTATGTATAATCCTGTTAGTTTTTCATCCAGAATTCAATGCTCATTTTCTCCTTCACGTAGTGGAACATTGTTTTGGTATTTCTTTTTTTTCTTGAGTGTAATGGCAGTCCTGTTTTCGCGGTTTCATCTAGAGGGCAGTGGTGTGCTTGAATGAGAATGACTTTGTGTCATGTAAATACGCTTGCAGGTGACTAGATGATATTTAACTAGTCAGCCTGAGTGTGTGCATATGTTTGTTGTTTAAATGTGTTCACATGTAGATAAGTCACCCAGCCAGTATGTCATATTTAACTAGCGGACGGGATATATTCAGAGGCTGTTTGCTTAAGCAGACAGAGCGTGCCTGCAGGGTCCTCCGGAGCCCAGACCTCTGTGATCCCATTACACCAGTGCCACCACGACACTCCAGAATGTAAAACCTCCAGTGTACTGGTAAAACCTCATACATCCAGCACGCTGAAATGCAATCATTGCCTTGTACTTTTTGATTTTTGTTCTTGAAATGTCAAAACATGGATCAATTTACATTCTAGCCATCATAGATTTTTTTTTAGGAGAATGCAGATTTGATTATTAAGTTCAAAATAAAGTGACAACTGGAGATATGAGGTCTGTGTTGGACACTAGTGAAAAACAGCTCAGTTAATTTGTATTCAGACAAAGTGAAACCAGGCCGGACTGACACAAAATACTAAACACTCATGTCCCTTTAGTCTGGGTATATGGAGAGGGGAAATGTCACTTGGAACACCAAAACCAGAACCTGTTAAAAAAGTATTGATTTCTGTGTTCTTCACTGATATTTTATTTGCAAACATTTTTAAGCTATGTATGAAAAGTCTGAATGATACACAGTAATTTACATTGAGAAACTCTTTTCCTTCAGTATATTTGTTTTGTCATAACAACGGTAATAGTATGCATAAATGTTGGTTCCTCAGCCGTTCTTACGCTGTGTTCACACTACGGGCAACCAGCAACAGAGTGACAAGCTGTTACATTATCTCCCAGTTGCAGTTGAAGTTACGCTAAGTGTTTGTTGACATAGTTCGTCATCATGGGCTTGTGTGTGTCTGCAACAAACCATCTCTACTGAACACCATCTTAAGTTTGTATTTCGTTATACTGTCGACAGGTGCTGCACGTCAGTTTGTAGCTTTATGTCACCATCTTTTATTGACAATAACTTGACACACCACATTAGGGGCCGTACACATGCCGCGTGTTTTGTGCCCTGTAATTAATTGTTTTCAGCGGAGACATGCGGCAGGCGCACTCAAATGCCAGAGCACAGCTTTTGTGGCATGTGTGCGTTCCCGAGCACCTTTTTTCCCCCCCTGAGATAAGCAGAGTTCAACTTTTGGAATGCAGCAGCACGCACTGCATGTCAAATGCAGAGGAACAATCAATCACAGCAGATATCTTCCCTTTCTTCCGTAAATATCAGTCGGTGGTAAATATGGAGAATCACTGTAGTGCAGGGCTACTCAGAGCTTTGCATCTGTCTCACTGACAATATTTTAGGCCTAATACACACTTACAGAACAACACCTGGAAGAAGATCAGCTCTGCACTCAGGATATCTGTACTGGTTATGGTCGCT
Organism: Epinephelus awoara; assembly: GCA_035609425.1. Lineage (NCBI taxonomy): Eukaryota > Metazoa > Chordata > Actinopteri > Perciformes > Serranidae > Epinephelus > Epinephelus awoara. Next base: position 11,215,504 of record CM069302.1, on the reverse strand, counting down.
AAGCAACCACTGACGCAACCTGCCTCTGCGCCTGTCAGTTGTCAGAGTAGCGCCCAGCACCGGACCTCATGTTTCCCAGGCGGTTAAAGATGCGGCATGTGTACGGCTCCTTAGGCATGGGTTAAGGTGCTACAAATGTTAATGCCCCTGTATGGTTCTTCTGAGGTTCTCTACTGGTTCTCTCGCCAGGAAGCTAAACCACACTAAACTAAAGAACCAGTAGAAAACCTTTTACGTCCCTGTGTTGCTCTTTGAAGGTCCTCTACTGGTTCTTCAGCTTGGTTTAGTTTAGGGGAAATAACAAAAACACTGCATTCAAATGGCCTACAAACTGTGTATGTCCATAGGATAAAACATTAAAGTAGAGGATCTCAACCTTTTGGCCCCATGTGCACAAAAATATTCCAGGTTTGAAGAGGTTATGTAATATGTTTTACAGCAGGTATTTGGTACAGCATTCTGGATCTTTTAAGCCAACATTTTATAAGAAATGATCCGCAGTCATTCAAAATAGAAGTGTAACGTAGAAGCATATTAACTCCTCTATCGTATTATCTGGTATCATTCAAGGGCTCAAATTTTAAAACAATATAGTGCTATATGACACCTCTTTTCGTTCTGTACAGCACTATTTCACTGCTTAGCACAAGGGCTGCAACGATTAGTCGATTAATCAATGACTAATCGACTATTAAAATAATCGGTGACAATTTTAATATTGGTTTCATTTTTCGTAGAAAAGTACCTCAAAATTCTCTTATTGCAGCTTCTTATGTTCAAATACTGGCAGCTTCACACACTGTCCCATGACGGTGTACTTAAACCCTTTGGCGTGAGTACGAAACAAGATATTAGATGACATAATTTTGGGGTTTGGGAGAGACAGACCGACATTTTTCACACATTTTTCGATAAAATGATTCGTCGACTAATCGAAGAAATCGACAGATTAGTTGACAATCAGTCCAAAGACATGCAGGTTAATTGGGGTGAATGTGAGCGTGAATGGTTGTCTGTCTGTCATTCTGTAGATGTTCCTTTTGCAAACAGATGAATAGCCAGAGATGAAGAAAAATAATAAAATAAGTCACTGTCATTACATGTTCAGTGTTTCCGCTACATTCATTCAGCAGCAGCGGCACGCCGCTGCTAAATTATTGCCGCCGCTGCTGCTCCTTCAAAACATTTGTTTTATATTCGGCTGAATATTGCAAAAAAACCACACATTCGGTATTCGGTGGAATAAGTGAAAAGCAAGGCCAAATAATGGCGGTGTGTTTTGATAATGCAATCAAACAGCATGCGGTGACGGATGGAGTTAAATGTCGGTAGTTTTTTTTACTTTATTTTACTCTGTCCGTCACTGCACTCGCATTTGCAACTAAGAATAGTTTTGTGCGGGCAAAATAAATCATTCAGCATGCTGTGTGAGTACAGATTTCAACCAGCAGCAGAAATGAAATGGTGAATCCCGCTGGTTGTGGGATGAATGGGGGTCACAGACACGGACAGGAATACGTATCCCTGTCGAATACAGCGGTGCATGATAACGGCTTACCGGCGACGGAGAAGTCCGGCTCCAGGTGAATAACTTGTTGCCATGACTGCCCGAAAGTACCCAAGAGTACCTGAACACCCCCCCACCCACCCCCCTGCCATCCTCGCTGCTGAAAAAAATCCTAGAGGAAACATCGCATGTTGTTATTCATATGTACCTGTTGTGATCCTCTCTTGGCTGCTGAGCTGCCCTACTGAAGAGGTACACCTTGTGTTTAACAAAGTACAGAGAGCCTCAGTCATTTTATTACCACACCAGATGTTTGCACCTTGTGCAGGAATCACACAGGCAACTTTAAAGTTACCAGGCAGCCTCTTGAAGCTCTGAGTACCAGCCAGATTAAGAACTAGCTGAATGCGTTTGCTTTTACAATCTGTGCTTGGCATGATATGAAGATTTTTTTGCAGAGTGGAAGTTGTCGGTGAGCTCTTTATGCTCACTTTGAACAAATGGTTATTGAGGAAAGTACACATGGATGCTATTAGGCCTCCTGACGGAAATATGTAACAGCGATGGTGAGAAAGACGACGACAGAGAGAAAATGAAATGGACAGTAGAAAAAAAGATGAAATGCAATGGAAGAAAAGAGCTGTGGTGATTGAGATACATTTCCATTTAGATGGGAGGGCAGAGTATTTTTGTGAGGAGAGGGACAGCGTTTTGATGTGAATCACTTTGCAAAGTCATCACGGTAAAATAGAGCATGTATTTTGCATCTGCATGAGTTTGAATCAAAACTCTCAAGGAGTACATCATAAAAACTTTCCCAAACCCTTGGACTCAACCTCCCGGGCAGACATCAAAAAGAAACTGTAATGTAATCTTGTTCTGAGAGAGAGAGATGTGAAATTGAAGCGATTATTTCATCTTTGTGTCTTGAACGAGTGTGTGTGTGATTGTATTGAGCTGCCTTTAGGCTTTGTGGTTAACCAGCAATTTCAACATTTTTGGGAGTGTGATCATTAGCTTTCTCCGTGTTCTCAAACCAGAGTGAAACTGGAAGAGAGATTTCTGTTTGTAAGTAGTTTAAAGTTTTTTCGCTTATTCGCACATAAAGACGACACAATGGAAAAACACTTCGGTCACCATTGCAAATATTTGCAAAGCACAAATAACCTCAAGGGAGAAGTTAGGCTAATGTGTAGCTGAGGGTTATGAGTTGCACCCATACTCATGACGCAAGCTTTACGCTAGACTGTTTCTTGTTTTTGATGGACAATACAGCCATTTATATTCCAGAATTACGGCCATGTAGAACCACCACCAGACCAATGTTTTGAATGGCCATATAACATTCGGTCATTCATTCATTCGTTTCCGTAGGGTTCGCGGGGATGATGAAGCCTATCCCAGCTGACATTGGGTGAGAGGCGGGGTACACCCTGGACAGATCATTCACATTCACACCTACGAGGAAGCAAACTGTACGGCTTTAGAGGATAAATAGATCCATTTATAATTTATTTTCTATAATCTGGTCTGCATAATATAAGTTAATATTTAAATTGTCTTGGCAATTTGTGTTATGGGTCACACAACATCAGGCTACTTCATATGCTATTCATGAATTGTTATATTTTTTGGCAAATTTCCCATCTGCTGAACATCTACATGTAATACCGGCCAAAAGCCGACTAACGTTAACTGAACTGTTATGACCGGTATGAACATGTCGGCTCTGTAGTTGCCTCCCACATTGTAAGCTACATTGCATTACAGCTTTACTCCTTCCTATTCTTACCTTTCATGATAAAAGCCTTAGACATATCCACTGATGATATTTTCAATATATTAAAATCAGTTTGCTTCAGATTTTGGTTGCTTCAGATTAAACTTTCGGTTGCTGCCGTTACATAAGTTAACACTGTTGCTGGCCACTGTCACTGAGGGGGTTATGCTGGCAGAATTCGAGGTGATACTTGTGCCAACTGAAAGTCTGTCTTCACGGTTGTCAATGTGTGGGAAACACTGAGTTATTGTGAGAAGCTCACACACGTGTCTGTGGTTGTCTGGTGAAAGGGGCTTTGGACAGAGAGGAGAGCAGGGAGAGCTGCAGGAGGAGGGTGTATTGTCAAATTGTGCCCTTCTTTTTTTTTGCCTTTTCCAGATTTCTACCTTCCCTAACTTTAAACAAAGCTTGAAAGTGAAATAAACACTTTAAGTGCAAGTGTTTGCCAACTAAAGTGCAAGTTAATCTGAATAAAGAGACTAATTCAAAGCAGTATTTAATGTATTAAAAAGTGTGGATGTGTGGATGTGGTTGTGCTTCCAACATGCAGATTCATTCCTCCATCAGCAGTTTGGGGGACCTTGGGGTGACTAAGAGTCATCTCAGTGGCAACGTCATCACCTTATTGACGCACCAATCAATGTTCTGTATCATCCATCACCGTGGAGTAGCAGAGAAATATCATTTCAACTTTGTTACGAGTCACTCAGCTCACAGGTTTGAAGTGTTTATAGTATAGTGTGTTTTTAAGTCAAGTAAAAAGCTGAATAATGCTGCATGCTCAGTGCAGCATATTTGGATTTAAAAAACGAGGAAAGGATCTGTAATTATGCAAGTAGGCAGGTTGGATAATCAATATGGAATATATTATACCACAGAATGAAAAACAAATCTGAAACAAGTCCTGCTTGAAATTGTTTATGTGAAGTGATTTGCTGTGTGACTACAAATGCACAAGCTTAAGTTTTCCACTGTTTATTTACTCCGCTGTAGTGCACTGCCTCTTATCTTCAAGGAGTGTTTAGAAATCAAGGTTTGCCCCTGAACATTTCTGGTGAGCTGGCTGAGGCGGGTTGTGTGTGAGTGTGCAGTTCCTCTGTGTGACATTAAGATATTGTCCCAAAGTAAATGTGGATTTGTAGGAAATGTTTTTTAAAAGCAAAAATCATTATCTTTTGATGAGATTTGTGAAATGTGCACCTTGAGAAAAACAATGCTAACAGAAATAAAACTAGGTCCCAGTGTGCATTTTTCTGACACTGTTAGCTGTATGTAATTAACAACCCATAATTTACCATCATATTGCAATTTGTTTTAGTCTAATTATACCATAATTACAGAAGTGATGAGGCAGTAATTTACAGAGTTTCCATGGAGTTTGAAGTTTCAAGGTGGTTCTGTCATTAGCTGCCCACTGCCTTTGAGCCTTTTAAAACTTAAAATCTGTTCTGTTCAATCGTCCACACCTACTAGCAGAGATAAAACCACAAAGCCATGTCTTTGATAGCGGCTGACTGTTCCCATGTCTTCTGATTGTACTTGCATTTAAAGGTGGGTGGCTTTGAATGCATCTTTTCGAACTTCTATCTATTCTTGTAGAAAATACAGGCGGTCTTTGTCTTCCCTATTCCATTCCTCAACCATAGATAGTCAGAAAAGTGATTCCTTTTCCCAAAGATTTGAAGGAGGGAGACAGAGCAACGTAGAGAGAGATTAATGCATCAAATGATAACAATCTCCATACAGCAAAAGGCTCTTTTGTTGCCGTTAATCATTGTGTGTGTGTGTGTGTGTGTGTGTGTCCCTCTGAATAATGATGACGCCATCATTTCCTCTTTATTCGTGTTGGAAAGTGGAAAGAGTAGGAGGAGGAGGGGGGAGTTGGGAGGAAACACCAAAGAGAGTAAAATAAAGTGGAGTGGTAGAAGATGAAGTGTACTGATGGAGGAAGAAAAGATGAGGTCCAGCATTTTTTCTTATTAAATTATTCTCTCATTTACTATGACAGATTTGTTAGCACAGTGATTCTGTGAAAAGTCAGTTCATTACAGTTTGAATATTCATTGATTTGAACTCCTGAACATCATAATGACCACATTACCACCATGAGGCAGGTGTCCACCATGTGCTTATCCACCATGTGTGTCATTTTGCTCACTGTGCTCTGTTCACTACAGATACACATGAATTAGTATGTATAGTAAGGGTAGGCTATATGGCCGAAACCTCCCATCATGGTATACGTAATTTTATATCACAATAAAGGTATATGTCATGATACAGTAGTTGTTCTATGAGTGTAAGTAAGGGTTTAAAATAACCATACCATACTTAATGTATTATGCCTTCATGCCGACAATAGCTGTAGCTGGAAGCATTATGTTTTCGGGTTGTCCGTTCATCCGTGCGTTCGTACATCTCATTCTCATTAACACGATATCTCAAGAACACATTGAGGGAATTTCTTCAAATTTGGCAAAAACGTTTCAACTCAACAGTGATCTGATTAAATTGTGGTAGTCAGAAGTCAAGGTCAGTGTCACCTTACATCCGTCTCATTCTTGTGAACACGATATCTCAAGAACACCTTGAGGGAATTTCTTAAAATCTGACACAAACGTCCACTTGGACGGAAGAATAAACTGATCAGACTTCGGTGGTCAACGGTCAGGGTCAGTGTGACCTCACAAAATGTGTTTATAGCAACAACTCTAGAATTACTTACTCTTAATATGACAATGAGAAACTTGACACAAATGTCGAATATGTTGAAGTGATGGCATTTGAAATCCAAAAAGTGAAAGGTCAACTTCACTGTTACATGATAATATTCTACAAAACCATTTTCTGGCCATTACTCAACGCTATGTCTCAGGAACAGGAGGGGAGACATTTAGTCAGATACTGAATTGGTGACACTTATTTTGGATGCCCACCTTGAAACTGGGGGAAGATGTATGTGAAGCATCCGTGTATTAGGTTTAAACTGTGAGTGAAACTTGACTGGTGTGTGGGGGCATACAATTGCGGGGTGGTAATTCTAGTTTTCTTTTTTTATTTGGAACTACCATAAAAACAAAAAAAACAAACAACCGCCTCGCATGAGACAACACTTGAGTTAAAATCAAAAAACCAAAAACAGTTAAACTAATATTCTTTCAAACTGTAAGTTTTAAGGTTCTGAAGAACAATAATTTCAAGTGTTACAGGTTTCTGTATTTACGACATCACTTTCCACTTCCAGGTCTGCTGAAATGGCATTACCTGAGAGGCCGTTGGATTCACAAGATCAAGAGATCCGGTGAGAATCCAGTCCTGATTTGCAGCAACGCCTGCCCAGAATAGCTTATGCAGTAGAAAAGATATTTCCAAATGCCACTGGTGGACACATTTCGAGCATTGCATGGCACACAGTCACATCGCCCAACCCTAATGTACAGTATTACTATATGGTAAAAGACATAACATTTCAAAATATACCAACCCATTGGGACACCATGAGGATTTTAAGGGAATTTGCATGAGTAAGATCAGAACATCAACCAGTTTGAGTGAAGATGCTTTAAGCTCACCCAAGCATCAAGGAAATTAAAACAAGCAAAGCAAAGTTCACACTATTAACACTCATTACACTCACATTATCAAAATGACAATTTGTAACTATGTGAGGAATTATTTTGTTTCATCCTCCCACTACTTCTGTGCTGTCCTTGTCTGTGACAGAAGATGCAAGGTCACTTAGTACAGATGTTGGTATAGCTCTCTGTACGGGCATGATGGTACCAAACAGCTGACCCTGATGACCTAAAGACTTAGTTAAGCTTCACAATAGTCTTCCTCAGTGACAGATCTCGTGTCTTTTTTAAGGTGTAATTTTCATTTATTTTAAAATGCATTCTGGAGTTTTCCTCTAAACAAATGAATTTTCTGTTGACACTGAGGTCAAATAATTGTATTTCGTGAAAGTTTTATTTCTGCATTGTTTGCGCTGCTCTTTACTCATCAGTCTTGCTCTCTCCTGCATTTTCTGGAGTATTTAAAACCACTTGTTAAACACTGGATAGTGTAAAAATCCTTGGCTGGACTGTCAGTTGTGTCCTGCGTGTGCATATGCATGTGAATGAGGACAACAAAACTCCATAGGGTACTTTCTTTAGTCACATCTAAGATAAATGGAACTGATTTTTCAAAGTCAAAAAATATGAATTGATATTACTGAGCTGAAGTCCATCTTGAACAATTTTAGTTGCACATTATATTATTTTATAGTCCTGTCTAACATGTTTTTCTTTGCTCTTCAAGTTTAGTTTGACACTGCAAAGTTAGGAGAAGGTGAAAAATGGAGAAGACTTTTTTGAACTGTGTAGTTTTGAAACGTTCTAGGAAAGTCAGTCATGATCAGATAAACTGTAGAAGATATTTTAAAGTGGCGATGAGATGATTGAAAATCAGGGAGGAGGAGGAAGAGACAGTGGAAGTAGGCAAGTTGGGGAAACAGGAACCGGTATGACATGGGCCTCAGAGACACCTGCTGCTGCAGTGGCGATAACTTTTTTTTACTGCTGAGATAACTTTACACAAGCCACCTTTGTCAACCTTCAGGGGAACACATCTACTGATTGGGGGAGCGACAAGGGCAAAAAGAGGAGGAGGGAGAGAGATAGCATAAGAGGGACTCACTCGATGCCTCCTCCCCTCTCTCTGTAGGACCCTGAGGCGTTCTTATCACACCTCTTAGTGTAGAAGTATAGCAGCTCTCAATGCCACCTTTCTCTCTACTTCTCTGCCTGTCTCACCCATTCAGTCTTCATCCTCTTCATGTCTCTTTCTCATTAACAAGTTCTATAGCTCGCGCGCTTCAGTGTGGTGCTACAGGGTAATATAAATCAATCGTGTTCATTCATGCCAATCAAGCACCAAAACCCAACTCCACTTTGGTTGGATTTAGCGTCCCTGTGTGTGTGTGACAGGGAGAGATTGTGATAGAGATGGGGAAGAGACTACTGCAGGCAGTGTTTCTGTAAGTTATTAATAACCGGAACGCCAAGGGTCAGGCAGCATCACTAGATCAATTCAATTCAATCAGTTTTATTTATAAAGCCCAATATCACTAATCACAATTTGCCTCATATGGCTTTACAGCATACGACATCCCTCTGTCCTTAGGACCCTCACAGAGGATAAGGAAAAACTCCCCAAACCCCCCCTTAACGGGGAAACCAAGCGCTCTACTACAGTTGCCACCTGCAGAGAACTGTTGGCAATCATCTTAGCTGTTCCTTTTCCTCATCAGTCAGCCAACTGAATTGCTTGAAGCTGGGGTCAATGACTGCACTGAGGACACTGGTATCATTTGTGTCTGACACTGGCCAGTAATAGACTGTAAAAATAATGGAAGTAGCTACGGTGACGTCTTCAGTTGGTTTGTGTACTCCCATTTCGAGGCCTCAAGTTTGGCAGATTGGCCATCATTATCTTGTTTTCTTGGAGCCAGTAGTGACTATATTTGAATGAGAGGCTGGAGCTGTAGAGGAGCGAGGGGTGGATGTGACTGAGAAGTTCGAGACACTATCGGCAGGTGGCTCGTCACTCAAAGCGCCCCACCCTTAATTATGCGTAACTTTAAACCTTAATAAACTGGTGAACAGGTGAGTTATTATAAATCCCTTTTTTCATGACTAATATGATTAAGAATCACAGTTCAGACAGGAACACCTTAGTCAAAGAAAATTTTATTTCCATATGCAGTATTATATTTGGTGGTATGGCTCTGTTCTCGGGCCTCTCTGCCTTTCCTTGCGCCTACGCAGAAAACCTCTTCCACGTGCCTGCATGGAAAGCTTTAAGGCAGAGAAAACACACCTCTCTGCCCTTCCACTTGCAACTAAGGAAAGCCTGAGACAGAGAGAGCAAACATCCCTGCCCTCCCATGTGCCTACATGGAAAGGCTAAGGCAGGGAGAGCATCAGCAAAGACTCCATGGAAACTGAACAGAGAAAGCATAAATGATATTGATAAGTCAGACACATCATAAAAAGGAGGAAAGAAGTAGATTATTTACCACTTTTCTGTGGAATATTTTTTTACGCTTATAATCAGAATTAACATTAGAGGTTAAATTTAATGGCACTTTGTCAGGTACAGTGAGAATAACGTTAATGCATAAAGACAAACGGTTTCAGACAAACATGGAGACCTTCAGACAGACAACTAAGACAGGCAAGGCATCTCCAAAGCCCGATACAGACAAGGTTAGGTGATGAATGGAAGCCAGATTGATTTTGGCATGGCCACACAATGTCCTCTGTGTATTGCGGCATTGAAAAGATCAGCCACGTCGTGACATCTTTGATTCCTTTAGATCCGCCTTTGGCTCTGAAGCCGGCTCACAATCAGAGCTGGGGTAAGAAGTTGGCAAGCAAGTTGGAGGAAAGAGTGGAGGAGGACAGAAAGGAGAGACAGGCAACAGAGAAGAGGACAGAGCTGGAAGAAGTTGTTGGGGTGATGAGAATAGAAAAGTAGGAAACAGGAGATGGAAAAAGGAAAAAATAAACTGTGAAAGATAAGTTGAGGCCAGAGTGGGTGGAGGAGTGCAGGATTGTTTTCACACATAAGTAGAAAATCTCCGTTGAGGCAGTTTGACTGTGCAAGACATATTAACACCACAACTCAAGTTCCATGCTGACTTACTGTGCTAACAAAAGCAGATCATTACAGCTACAGTATGGGCATACCCTAAGCCATGGCACTCTATGAGAAGGATTTTCTGATGAAGACTTCAGGAGTAACAGTAGTGGTGATTGAATGGCACATTAAAGGATAAAGCTGTTTTCCTTATTGTCAACAAATTCCCTCAAAATAACAAAACCATTCTTTTATAGTTAGTATTGTCTGTGTAGCCAAAGCCTTATAGAGTTTATTCCTTTGTGCCATGTATAATTTTCCAAAAACTACTAAAGACACATCAGTAAGAAACACTTTTGCATCGGAAGACATGTTATTCCTGTTTTGACAAGCCTAAGTACTGGAGTTTATTTCGAGCCACTGCCTTGCCATAGCGTCAGGCTGTATGATATGCAAAAAAAAAAAAAAAAGAATAAAAATCATGCATGTTATTTTGAGTCGTGATTTTAGTGTAAATACTATTTTTTTTGCAATGTCTTTTCATTGGATTCATTATTTTGTTTTTGCCTAGAAGACAATACAAAACAAAGACAGTGAATACAAAAGTGAATACATGCCAGTAAATTATTTGTTGTTAGGGGACAAGGTTATGTTGGCTCTGTGTGTGTGTGTGTGTGTGTGTGTGTGTGTGTGTGTGTGTGTGTACACTCTACAGGTTGACAGGTGAAAGGGTAAGGGGGGAGGAGAAAAAAATAAGAATGAAAATAATGAAATAATAATAATAATTAAAAAGACAAAACAATAACAATAAAAACAAAAAAACAACACTAAAAAAAACTAATGAAGTAATAATGAAAAAAATAAAGGTGAAGCAAGTATATTAGAACTAATTCTAACTTCACTGTTACCACTAATACCAATAATTAAATTGGAAAAACTCAAGAACAGGTCAGACGGCAGAGTCCGGCAGGATCAACCAGGTTATTGTTGCATCTTATAGTTATTGATTTGAAGTTTGGGTAAAAATCTGATGATAAGATTTTTGCTGGGGGCTGTACTAAACAAGCATGTCTGGAATATGATTTGTAGGTATTACTGTAGCATCATAATGATTTATTTATAACAGTATGTTGTGACAAATTTTACCCTCATCAAAAAGTTGGAGCTCTGGTATTACACTTGGCCATGCTGAGATTTTGATAATATTTCAATTAATTGCACAGCCGTACCATGGCGCCATAGTGCGCTATGTTGATTAATCTGGGACTGAAAATAGTCCCCTACAGTAATACAGTAGTACAGTCCCCTTAAGTAATGTGCTAAAGAACAACATGTCATCACTGTGCCCCTTTGTCTTTGTCAGGAAATTATTCAACATTAAGAAATAAAATAAAGATAGGCCTATCTATAATAGCAATCAGTTTTCAAGATCAACATTTTTAAGTGGTAATAATTTGGTGTGGTGCTGAAAGCCACAGACATGTTGACTTTAAGAAAAATACAGACTAACATCAGGTTTAGCATTTTAAGGCTTTGCATTGGGGGATCCCAGAAACTACAACCTGTAGCGCAACAGTTTTGGAAATGTGAGGAATTGGTTTAAAAGAAGAACTGAAAGAAAGGAAGAAATGAGAGTGCAGTGCAGATCGAAGGCACAGGGGAGGAGAGAATCCAACTAAGTGCGATCATCAAGTGTAGAGAAGCGATAAAAAGGTGTAAAGGTGGAAGAACAGAGGGTGAAACTGTACTGTGGTCATCTTGTCTGTGAACAGGAACAGACTTGATGCTTAAGTATTTTGCTACCTTCTACAACAATCGAGACACTGCGGCTTTTCTCAAACTACTGCAGGGAAATCAGAGTTGTTGATTTTCATAAACTATACAAATAACCAAATAAATTTGTTCCAGGTCTGAAGGAGGAAACACTTCAGTCACAGGCTGTGGTTTAGAAAGTCATTTTCATAAAATGTAGTCTCCTTTACAACTCCGTACTGCCAAGTGATGTACAGTAATGTGATTGAACCTACACTTACAAATAATTATGGCAAGCTTTTCGATTTGCTGTCCTAAACACTTAGCGTGGGGTGAGTCTCTCTCTGGAAAATTCTAGTAAGCAGCTCTCCCGTAAGTGCCCTATCAAAGATCATGACAATTAACAGCTTCTGTCATTTCACTGGCCAGCATTACTCTCTATTATTCTCTTGCGTCTGATACTGAAGTCTTTGGCCCCCTGCCTTGACAGCTCTTAGAGCCTTTTATCCCGCAGCAAAATTAGGTGACTTAAGTTTTTGGCCACCGCATTTGACTCCATGGCTGCAAGACGTGTGATGAACACTGTCATGCTGTGTTTCATGCGACCAGCTGAATTACTGTATGTAACCTCTAGGTACTTCCTGTTTTCGGCACAGTTTTCTTTACTTCCCAGAGTATTCATCAGACAAAGTAGAACTTGGCTTTTATGCCTATGCGCCAGTGATAGCCGTGGTCGGAGGATGTTTTTTCAGGTCGTTCGGCCATGTGTCCCATTCTCATGAGTGCGATATCTCAAGAATACCCCAAGGAAATTTTGTTACATTTCTTTAAATTTGGACTCAGTGGTGAACTGACAAGAATTTGTTGGTCAAAGGCAAGGGCGCTAGTCTGTCGTGTTCTTGTAAGCAGGATATCTCAAAAACACCTCGAGGGCTCCAGGATAAGCTGATTAGATTTTGTTGGTCAAAGGTCAAGGTTGCTGTGATTTTGTGTGCCTCTCATTCTTGTTAATGTCCTATCTTAAGAACACTCCAAGGGGATTTCTTCAAATTTGGCACAAACATCCACTTGGACTTGTGAGGGAATTTGTTTGTGTTACAGCCTTTAATCTTGGGTCAGTAAAGGAAATGGATGAGAGCTATGCTTGAAAAACATCCAGATCAGCTAGAGGCCTAAAAGAGGCCTTGAGCTCAGGCTACTTGACCTTTGTTATGAACTCACTTGATCTTTGTTTTCCCAGTTGTGGCGGAGGGAGTACAGCTGCCCAGACAAGGATGCCTAGCCAGCTCCGTTGTCATAGCTCCCAAGGTTAAGGGGAAGGGAGATTGCCCTGTGCACCAGGCTCAACAGACAAAGAGTCTCTTTTTAGATACGTGCCTTTTTGTAAGAAATAATTGAGGTGATTTAGAGCAAGGTAGACAAGCATACTTGTTGTTTAAAGTTAGTAACCAATAGAAACTTCACAAAGCCATAGAATGGGACAGAAATGCCTTCTTTGGGAACATGGCGTAACTTGCAAGGGAATCGTGTTTGGGTTAAATGCAAGAACATTTTTCACATCACTATGTCACCGTTTAGACTAATCTGATGTTTGTAAAGTCTATAAACACGATGATTGAACAAACGTTACTATTTCTGTGTGCACATTTTGTAATTAATAACATGGTTATCATAGATTAGCTGGGCTAACCGTTAGCTGTTAGCCCCGTTAGCGGTGTCTATAGTCACTCAGAAACTCAATAAACGGTCCGTGAAAAATTTTTTGTTTCCAGCGGATGTCTTAATTACGACATGATTGAGCTAGTTTGTGTTGCTGCGTGTGGTATTTATTCAGTTTTGGGAAATCACAATATCTAGAGAGCATCAGTGGCGGCAGCTGGCAGGGACAGCTAACAGCCTAACAGCAGCAGCAAAGCTAACACCAGGAACGCCATCTGTTACAAGCGACATGAAATTACTCCAGATAGTTAAATCATGTTGTAACTATGACATCTGCTGGAAAAAAAGAAAAAAAATTTCACGTTGACGAGACGGCGTTTTGGATGGAGCGTTTGCCATGGACACGGAGCTTGCTGTTTCTTTAGGTACACATTTCCTCGGGACACCTGCACGTCTTCGTCCCGCCCCCTCCATTGTGATTGGCTAAAGCGCAGCATCGTTCAAACTCAAAGCCCTTAAATGTGTGTTTGCTGTATGATCTGTTAAAAAAAAAGTGTATGATCGTTATGAAACTATTTTCTCTGCCCATTTAACACAATTAATTATAGAAGAAGCTGCCTTCCCAATCTTTTTTGCTTTTAGCCATTAAAGGTAAAAACAACACATATGTACATAATGTAAATAACTGTATCTGATTAAGTGCAGTAAAGTTTGCTTTACACTGACTCACCTAACACACATTACACAGCACATGGGATAAGTTAGCCTTCAGGGCTTTCTTCCAGGAACACGTATCTGGAAGACATGTTTTAGTTTTAACTTAAACCCTTTTTCATAAAAACATGAGGTCTATCTGGTTTAAAATCCCAAAGGCAAACTTCTCCCAATAACCATGAAAGATGTATTTACAACAACATTGTTTAACTTAAGTATTAATTTAAGCTCAGTAACAACTGTCAAGGTTCAGAGACAAAACAATTGTTTTTGCTCAACACCCGTTATTAGCTCAAGCATGTTCACATTGCATAAATTAGCCTAGCAGCTAGCGGACTTTTCTCCATTTATAATTTAACAAGTTACATGTATTATTTATACCTTGTCTTTCTGACTGAACAGTGGTTCAGGGAGTTAATAACGTTGCTGTAGTGAGAAGTTAGCGGAGTGAAATTCCAGCTCAGGCAGGTAACGTTATGTTGTTTTATTGCAGAACAGCATTGTTTACGTATGACATGAGCTTTGTGAATTAACCCCCTTTTTCTCTGATCTTGAAAATATTTCCACACTGCCGATTTATTTCCGAGTGATTAACATTATCCTCAGTGTCTTTCTCTCAGCTGCTTGCCATCTGCCTGCTGCTGTTTGATGGTGACACAGACTTTCAAAATAAAAGTGCATCCTAAAGAAGATGACATAGAACCCCTTTTGTGACTCTGTTTGTGAGAACTCGGAGCACACTTACCCACAGACTGTGACTACGTCATAGCATCTGACCACTGAGCCTTTGTAAGTACTCCGAGTCTCAGAGGCTTTAAGCATAAAGGACCCCGATTTTCAACGGGGCCACCCTTTCTAAAAATAAAAGCACTCAATGAGGTACTTCAAGTCATTTTGGATAAAAGTGTCTGCTAAATACCATTTAGTATATTGTATTGCTCCCATTAATGCAATATGGACCTTACTATCTCACTGCCCATTGACTTCATCCATTCCCAGTGGGCCATCTGTCTGTCCATTGACTGCCATTTAGTGTCAACGGGGCCATAACTCGTTAGCCGAATGACGTTTAGACACTCAGCAGCTCGTTACAAAGGCCAGGGGTTAGATGGCTGTTGAGGGGACACTTCACTCTCCCTCTTTCCACTCCCTGTCAGTTTATCCACCTTGCTCTTCCACATACTCTCAGTTCTCACTTGCTTACTCCTCACACAGCCACTTTCTCTATCTGTTGCCTCACTTACCCTCTGCCCCCTTTCCTTTTGCTCTGCAACTCTGTCCTTATCTCTTCTCTCTGAGTATCTACATTAATCCACAGACATTTACCGTATAGATGTCAGTGTGGTTATTAACAGGCGTGAAGAGTGCGTAATGTCCACTTGAGGAGGAGAAGTAGTGCCCAATATCCTTTTGCTTTAGTGATTTGCCACAAGATTTACCAACACGTTTAACTGTTTTGTGACTTAAAAAATGTGTCTCATAAAAATGCTTGAAGGTATTCACAGCGGCTCAGCATTTTGACGAAGGTGACTTCAGATCGCTATCTTGGCTGCCTGATCAACAATGTGACCAATTATAACTGATCACTATTGTTCTATCCTAGTGTCTTCTATTTTATTTCCACAAACTGTGTTCGGATGAAATTGATTATCAATAAGAGTGATAAGCTTATTGTTAAAATTCACTTTGAAACACACAAGTAACCAGAGAGAAGACGTTAGAGGGGTTTTGCTAGATCTCCATATGTTCTGGTAACTTATTTTTCCTCCACAGTGTTTTGCCTCATGCTGGTGTCACTTTGACCTCAGGTGAGACAACAACTTGAGTTTTAAATAAAGTTAATGGTTTAGGATTAATGAAGTAACACAAAGCAAATTAACCCAGTGAAGAATTTCGACTATATACACATCCCCAGGGCAACCCATACAAAGACACAGGGTGTGCATATTTATTTATTTATTTTTTTGGCTTGCTTCACTTAACAATGTGCCTATTTATTTCTTAGGTGTTTTAGTGTGGGGTTTTTTTTCAGTTGCTTTTTAATTTGCTATTTTGTGCACTTACACTGTTGTTAAAAAGACATCTAATTCTGCCAGACAATTTTAGGATGCGTTCTGAATCGCATACTTTTTCCTTTTACTTTTAGTAGGTACTGCAGCTGCCCTTGAAAACACGTACTGTTGCATGCAGTACACAAACAATCCGGACATACTACTTTTTCATAATATTATCCCCTGAACATTGACCGATATCTGTTACCTTGGACATAAAAGAAAAACGGCACTTACTTATGTACCATCATGAAAACAAAGGGGGATAGTATGTAAAAAAAAAAAAGTGTGTTCATGTTTAAAAATAAGACAGATATATGGGCGAGAAAGTGTGATTGTGAAGATTTGTTTTAGACAGATGGAAGGAATGAATGAGAGGGAGAGAGGGGATGAGTTTTTGCCATGACTAGCCAAGCGAGACCATTGATTCCACTTCTCACTTGCTGAAACACAGAGCAGACAGAATGTCAGTCAATCGGCTCTCTTTTCCCTCTTCAAGCCTCTTTCCTTTTTCTTTCCCCGTACATCACTCACCACATCCCCCATCTCCCCAGGATGGTATTTAGTCCAACCTGCAGTGTGGCAATTATCACATGTCATTTTTAGCCTGCAGTTTTTCGAAGGGTTACGGTACATGGGAGGACGATGCCTTGAGTTACATTGTATAGTATTAGATGTGAACATTGTATGACATTAACATTTCTGCACAAGATAGATATGGACACAAGTAGTATAAGAAAGAAAATGTAACTACAGTGCAATTTGTTGTGTTTGCTGTGAATTTGGCCACAGGTAAAGCAAAGACCAATTTGAATTTTTCAAACAGCAGACCCAAACATCATTATGCACACAAACAGGCGTAGAGGAGCAAACTATGTACAGTTGTACACTGTACACACATCTGCAGGGCAACAGGACTTTATCTTTCTCTGCCTGACACATCAGATTGAAATCCCTAATATTAAAATACCTCAAGCTCCCAGACTAAAATTCAAATCACTTTTCATCCTTTTTCTGACTGAAAACACAACAACTGAATTATTTTTACAGGAAACATATTACCTTTTTTACACACCTGCTGAAAAACAGAAAAACAGGGAGCAGAAATAACTCTCATAACTAAAAATACCTGAGTAAAGTCTTGGTGATTCTATTTCGTTTTGTGTTGTATATTTTATTTTTAAAAGGTTAGCCTCATTTAACATACTAAATCATTAATGAGCCTCTGCACTACATTAACACAAATCATATCAATCCTGCAATATGAACAAATAATTTTAGTATGTTTCCATTGCAGTACATGTAATGTGAAGATGGTGAGCACCACTGGTAACAAAAATATAAAATTATATGTATGTAAATATAGAAAACCATTCAAATAATGTCCTAGGAGTTACAGAGAAGTAACTTTAGTTTGACTTGAATATGGAATAAAGAACCATTTGGGTTTGTCCCATCCAGGCTCCTGTACAGAAATCAGGTGCTGACTTCGACCTCATCATTAAATATTTTGTGTCCACAGTACAAATCTAGCTGCGCTGTGAAGCCGTACTTAAGCACAAAGGTGCTCTGAGCTAAATGCTAACATCAGTAGATGAATAACTAAATCTGTGTTGCACTACTTCAGACAGAATCAATATAATATTTCAAAGAAAATATCAGGATATCCCAGCAGTAATGTTTCAGTGGGTGAAGAGATTTGTCTGTTTTTTGTTTGTTTGTGTTGTTGTTTTTCTTTGTTTTCACGTGGAGCCTCTGGTGACTTCTAACCCTAAAAAAACCCCTCCTGTGGCAACATTACTATTAAATTTAGGGTTGGGAACCATTCACATTTAAATAGATACTTGTATCTGGAATTCAGTGCAGATACTCAGTGGTTCCTCTTTCTGGTACTTTACTGCCTCTGTAATAACAGAAATGTAATTTCAGTTGTGAAGTACAGTATGCTGCTTATTTTTGGGAAAAATAAACACTTTAGGTCATGGTTACGCCTGTTAGTTACAGCTGAGAGCCTGCGCACAGCGATTGACAGCAAAATGAGGGCATTTTTGTTGGCAAGCAAAAAATCAATCAATCAATCAATCAATTTTATTTATAAAGCCCAATATCACAAATCACAGTTTGCCTCACAGGGCTTTACAGCATACGACATCCCTCTGTCCTTTGGACCCTCACAGCGGATAAGGAAAAACTCCCCCAAAAAAACCTTTAACGGGGAAAATAAACGGTAGAAACCTCAGGAAGAGCAACTGAGAAAGGAATCCCTCGGACGGACAGACGAGAGAGAGAGAAAGAGAGAAGGTGCCTGGTGTATTATAGGGGGTCCCCTGGCAGACTAGCCCAAAGTCGGCCTAACTAGGGGCTGGTACAAGCCAAGCCTGAGCCAGCCCTAACTATAAGCTTTATCAAAGAGGAAAGTCTTAAGTCTAGTCTTAAATGTGGAGACGGTGCCTCCCGGACCGCAACAGGAAGATGATTGTCTTAAGGCTGCGGTATGTGGACATGGGGTTTCCCTCCTGGTGGTGCTGCATTGCCTGCAACCCGGTTTTGTTCCATCCTCTATTATATAGAGTGGCCGTGATCAGCTCCACCAGCAGCATCACAGCCGGAGCCGTAGATTTGCTCTCAGGTATTGAAATTTGGTAGTGCCATTAAACATAATGAGTTTGGTACACAGTCCGTCTGTTTGTGCCTTTAATTGTTTAGCCCCCACAGTGTGAGGAACTCTGCTGAACATTAAATGAGCCACACAATGTTTTTTCTTCCATTTTTTTATCCATTTAAGAATAAAAATACTTGCTTGGATTTTAGTAAAATTTAATTACTAGGACAGGGTTATGAATGCATTCATCTCATTTTAGCTTTGTTATTGTCCTCTCTTTTTATCTCCATAACAAGAGGAGACAGTGACACTATATTTATAGACAGCATTGCCCAGGGGGCACTAGTCACCATTGTTTACCTTTTCCTGTTTTCACCTGCCTGTTTTGCTCTATCAACGGTTAATCTAAATAACGTTACATAATTATGTTGGCCTGCTGCCAGAAGAGCACCACAAAGAGTCAGAAGATGACACAGCAGAGCTTTGAAGACAAATCCCATGTTACTAAATGTGGGTTGGGTTGAACTGTCCAATCACAGAAAGACCCCGTCAAGTGTTTCTTGTTTTTTATTGCCGTTAATGTTGACACATGTAGGTGGCAATCGCATATATACTGTACACATATACACAAGCACACAAACACAAACAAACACAGATGGGTGTGACAGTTACCTGTGTGATGCCCCTCCCTCTGTCTCTGTAGTGCTCTATAAAACCACCAAGCCTGTTGGACATTTCAACAGAAACTGCCTTCAGTCTTTCTCCATTTCTTTCTCACTGTGGAGACAAAAATGAAGATGATGCTCGCTGTGGTTGCCTCCCTGTTGCTGATTCTGCCGTTCCAGGCCGAAGCTGACACATGTATTGGCAAAGATGTGGAAGTCTGGGTGGCAAGTGGCCACGGTCTTACAGGAGATGGACTTCTGAACCCAGATCCTTATGTTGTGGTGAGTTCCTATCCTTAAAATACTTAAAACCGAAAATGGGGAATGCTGTTTTTTGATGCAGTGTGCTGCTTCTTCTTTATACTGTGACCACAAAACATAGGATACAGGCCAAAGTCAAAAAATTCACTTGCATAAAACATGATTCAACAGTATCTTAATATTTGCACAACTACTGTATCCCATTTTGTTCACAGCACAGGTCTCTTTATCGATTTGTGGACATTTTCCCTGAATTGTTTGTAAGTGGATAATTATCCTCCATCTGATTATTTTTAATGAGATCACTTCTGTTTCCCAATTTGATCTAACAGGTGAAAATTGGCCCCGTCCAGAAACAAACCAAGGTCATTTACTCCAATGACAACCCAACTTGGTGGGAGAAGCTGATGTTCCCTGAAGTCAACAGCGAGATTATGACAGTAGAGGTCTGGGACAAAGACTCGATCACCGCTGATGACAAAGTGGGAACCTGCACGGAGCCACTGGTCACAAGTCAATCTTATCAATCAGTTGAGTGCAAAATGAACAGCGGCAGAAGTTTTGTCAAGCTCTTCTACAAGTGCAAGTAATGTCACCTGCTCTTGAAAATGAAAGAAAATACCTTTGCTCATTGAGATTGGTGATAGAAAAATGCAACTTCTTATGGATTACTGATGGTTCCATAATATTCTCTATAATATTGTTATGAAACTATATTATCAAATGCCAGAGTGTGTAAAACAGCTACTGTTATTGTACCTGTGTGCAACAGAAAATTGTGTTACAAGAGATGTGTTTTCTCTGTACTGTTGGCTATTTAGAAACGGCAGCTTGTCCGTTCCGTCTCTGCACAACTGTAACTTCTCATGGAAAGATAGAAGATAGTTTGAAAAAGAGTGAAAGAATAAAATCAAGTGAAGAAAAACTATTTGTTTTGAATTCATGTTTGTTTGAGGGCTCATAACTGCAATGAAATACTTTACAGAAAATAAACAGAAGAAAGGCAGGATGGGTTCATGCCAGTGAAAGGTCACACATAAACAATATACAAATATTACACATGCTGAACGAGGAGAAGTTATGCTCAAGTGCCATATTATTTCAGTGAATACTGCAAACACCTTAAGCCATACAGCAAGTCCTGTTGCAATATTACATGACCTCCTGATGGCAGTCATCTAGCTGTGTGTGATTATTTTGTGCATTTGTTAGAATAGTTTCTATTCACCTGTTTGAATGCAGATTTTCAGTTTTCACATATTTTGCCTCCTTCTTTTTAAATTTTTTCGGAGAATTAGCATCACCAGCTCTTAATAACAACGTTCTCATGCTGGAGAGATTGATGATCTGTTATATAATAGATGCTAGATCTGCAAAAAAAATGCTTCAATCAGGAAAGACCGATAAAAGAGGTAAAGATAAAGTTTAATAGAAAAAGTAACAAGTAAATAAGATATTGCAACGATAAAAATTTTCAAGGACAAGTAAACACATGCCAAAGTCTATTAGAGGTGATTAAAATTTAACAGAAGACTTTGGCGCTTGGACTCCAGAGAGA
Source organism: Epinephelus awoara (assembly GCA_035609425.1). Lineage (NCBI taxonomy): Eukaryota > Metazoa > Chordata > Actinopteri > Perciformes > Serranidae > Epinephelus > Epinephelus awoara. The sequence goes on along the minus strand of CM069302.1, from coordinate 11,194,331 downwards.
GATGGACATCTGAAAAGCAGCAAGATAAATCCCCACATGGAGTCCAGACACTGGTGGTGATGGCTGATGACTCTGAGGCTGATGACTCTGAGGCTGATGAATCAGTAAAGGTTAAGGGGTGATAGGATGGCGGGGGGTTTGCATAACTGCAGCAGAAAAAGGATCATAAAAACGAGAAGCAATACGATGATAAGCCAAGATGAGCCAAACCAGCTCAGTGGCTTAGCGGTATAGTGTCTGCCCTGAGACTGGGAGGTCGTGGGCTCGATCCCTGGCTGGGTCATACCAAAAGCTATAAAAATGAGACCCACTGCTTCCCTGCTTGGCACTCAGCATCAGAGGTTGGAACTGGGGGATGAGATCACCACATGATTCTGGATGAGCACTAATTTCCTGTACCAGCCTTGTACCAGCCCCTAGTTAGGCTGACTTAGGCCTAGTCTGCCAGAGGACATCTTGCTAACTCGGCCATTCTGGATGTCACTAACTCGGCTTCTTCTCCAGTGCCTTTGTGCTCCACTGTCTCTCAGGTTAACTTGTATTGCAGCAGTGCCTGGATGGTGTGACATGTGTGGTTGTGCTGCTGCTGTGGTCCTGCCAGATGCCTCCTGCTGCTGCTGTTATCATTAGTCATACTTCTACTGCTATTATTACACATATGATTATTGTCACACTGTATACTATCAGATATTAATATGTTATTATTAATTATAATATTATTACTTTCATTAATGTTGTTGTAAGCTGCTGTTATTACCGTCTGTTCTGCATCTCTCTCTGTCTCCGTCTCATTGTGTCATACAGATTACTGTTAATTTATTATATTGATCATCTTTTTAATGGAGAAGTTGCTGTGCTGTTGGTTAACTGAGAATCAGCTGCAGAGCAGCTGATCACTTAACTGACAGCCCCAGACAATGATAGCTAGAAATAGCGAGTGAGTATGAGTGCAAGGAGTGACTTTACAGTATGTAAAGTTCACTGAACTTTTGCTAGAGTTTTTCACTTAAACGGTGGTTCCCCCAAAATCTTTCATCAGGGTTGGCCAAATGGGGCCACTGAAAATCTTGGGGTGGCACACCACAACCAAAAGCCGTAACTGAATTGAAGGAATATTATTATGCTGTTGAAGTGTACAGTCTAGTTAGCTTTATTTCTTTGATTTTTAATGATACATAGGGCAGTATGGAGGTGTCAGATTTCTCCCAAAATATCCAATAAATTCATTATTGTATGTCATTTGAGATGAGCATGGAGGTATGCGTGACTGTTTACTGGCAGTGAGGGTTTATATGTTCTTAAGCCATTTAGTTTCTGTAAAGCATTTCATTCCGTCATTGAGTGCACCGAAAAACACACATTGAAAACAAATATTGTTTACTTATTTTGGTTTTATTCATTGCCGTTTTCATTTCAAACTGAATCCTCTTTCAGTGAGAAATTATAGTTGTTCAGAAAAGATACAGAGCTGCTGCAGTGTCTAAAAAGACAACTGTACAAAGAAAATACAGCTTTTTTTAACACAAGATTCAATTTCACAAATGATGGTGATGAATTTTCTTCATTTTTCAACTGCTGAGCGACCAAAAAGTCACAGGTAGACAATATAAGATATTTTGCACACTGTGGCCTTTGAAAATAAAGTTTCTTTACAGCAGACATCCATTTTTGAAATAAACAAAAGGACAATATTGTGGGAAAAGAATCATCAGTATTTAGTAAGAAGTTTTGGTTTTCTACCACCAATACTTTGACGAGAAAGAGAATTTGCTTCACCTCAAATCCGTCTTTTACATTTTCAAGAGCAGGTTACATTTAGAAACACCTGTAGAATGCATTGACAACACCTGTATTGTCGTCCATTTTGCACTCAATGGTGCGGAAATCCTGACCATTTGAGGACATTGGCACCATGCAGGTTCCCAGTTTGTCATCAGCAGTGAAATCATCTTTGTCCCAGACCTCCATTTGAAGCATGTCGCTGGTGGCCTCGGGAAATTCCATCTTCTCCATCCAACTTGGGTTGGTGCTTGAATTAATGACTTTGGTCTTTTTGGATTCACCGCCGATTTTCACCTGTTAGATCAGATCGCGAAATGTAAAAAAAAATAAAAAATTAAATAATCACATGGAGGATAATTTTCACAGTCAGAGACAATTTACACACACACACACCAATAAAAGAAGACCTGGCTGTCCTGTGAAAAAGGGGAAATATTAACATATTGTTTGAACATGTTTTACCTAATTAATTTTATTATGCATAATTCTGTACTATGTCCCATTTGTTCTCTTTGACTTTTTACAGGAGAGGTAATGTTTTTAAGTTTAACTTTTGTTAGATGTACAAGGATGGATTTCTAAAAATCCAAATCTATGTGAGTGCAGGTACATTTTTATAAAATAATCGAATCAAATAATTCATTTAATGTGAGGGGCTGCAGAACCTGTTGGAATATTCTTATGCAAGATTGGGGAAACATTTTTCATTGAAGTTTTTGTAGACTAGTCATACTTCTATTATTATAGACATAAAATTATTATTGTCACTTACGTATACTACCATTGATTAATATATAAAACATATACCATCAAACTACCTTTATTATAATTAATATAGCTATTATTATTGTTGCTATTTTTTGTTTTATTGTTGCAGTGCATCTCTTCCACTTTTTAGTTTTTGCTTATCCGCTGTGAAGGTCAAAGGATAAAAGGATGTCATGTGCTGTAAAGCCCTCTGAGGCGAATTGTGATTTGTGATATTGGGCATGATAAATAAAATTGAAAACTGAATTAAAATTGAAGTCATAGCATAAATAAAAGAAGCGCACTGCATCAAAAATCAGCATTTGCCATTTTATGTCTGGTTATATTTTGAGAAAGATAGCCAACAACTCACCACAACATAGGGATCTGGTCTTCCAAGTCCTTCATGTAGGTTTCTGCCATTTGACACCCAGATTTGAACGGTTTTACCATAGCATGAGCCAGCTTCGGCCTGGAATGGCACAATCAGCAACAGGCAAGCAAACACAGCAAGCTTCATCTTCAGTTGTGTCTTCACCCTGACAGAGAAAGAAAGAAAAGCAGCTCCTGGCTGAAATGTCCGAGCTGGACAATTTTATAGAGCTCTACAGTAATGGAGGGCGGGGCTTCAAACAGGTAACTGACCTGCCCATCTGTGCGCGTGTGTGTGTTTGTGGGAACATATTTGTATATTTGCATAGCTCCACCTATCTGTGTGGTCTGAGGAATGTAACTAATGCTTAAGCAGGTAAACTGAAAGAAATCAAACTTCAATAACATAACAAACCCAGCAAAGAGATAATAAAACAGATGCTTTGCTCTGACTGTAACTTTTCTGAACGTACTGGCCCCATTCTTTGTCTTTATGGAGATAAAACACTGTCAGCTCTAACCCCTGGAAGGCACTAACAGTCATGTTTGCAAAGGGTGGCCAATAATTTACATGTGTCTATACATTATATGTTTTCTCAAAAAACAAACAAACAAAAACAGCTAACAAAAACAGTCACCTTTATTTAGCTTCTAGACGTACGTCATATATTAGTATTGCTGTAAATGGTGCTGCTGCCCTGGGGGGTGAACACAGTTTACATTCGCAGTTTACTTTGTTACGTGGAGTTTGTACTGAAGCATCCATCCATCTGTACTCATTATCCTTTGAAGGGTCACAAGGGTCTGAAGCTTATCCTGGCTACAGACTGGAATCCTGTCTAGACAAGTCCTGTCTCACACCAACTACCAGCAGTGATAGCCTTGGTCGGAGCCATTATTTTTTTGTGTTGTCCACTCTGTCTGGTGAGGACAATATCTCAAGAATGCCTCAAGATAATTTTGTCATATGTGGCACAAACTCAACGATGAAGTGACTTGCTTTTAGTGTACATAGGCCAAAGGTCACTGTGACCTTGTCTATCTCATTCTTGTGAACACAAAATCTCAAGGAAGCCGTGAGGGAATTTCTTCAAATTTGAGTATGAACTGATAACATTTTGGTGGTCAAGGCTCAAAGGTCAAGGTTGCAATGAACTTGCACCCCTGTTATTCTTGTGAATGCGATATCCCAAGAACAGTCTAAATTCGGCACAAATGTCCCATTGGACTCAACGATGAATTCGGTTTTGGTGGTCAAGGGTCACAGGTCAAGGTCAGTGTGACCTTGTCTGTGTCTCTTGTGAATGCGATATCTCAAGAAGCTTTGAGGGAATTTCTATAAATTTGCCACAAATGTTCACTTAGACTCAGCAACGAACTGATTGGACTTCGGAGGTCAAAGGTCAAGGTCACTGTGACCTTGAATCTGTGTCATACTCATGAACCCGATATCTCAAGAACACCTATAGAGAATTTCTTTAAATTTGACACAGATGTCCACTTGGACTGAAGAGTAAACTAATTAGAAGTTTGTGGTCAAGGTCAGTGTGACAAGACTTCAGCTTCTTATGATAGAACTTCACACAAATGTCTAATAGGACAGAATAATGGAGTGATGACATTTTATATCCAAAAGGTCAAAGGTCAGCTTCACTGTGACATCATGATCAGCATTAAACACTTTTCTTGCCATTACTCACTGTCATATCTCAGGAACAGAATAGAAAATATTTGATGAAATACTTGATTGGTGACACTCATCTTAGGTGCCCACCTTTTAAACATGCTAGTTTACGGATCCTCTGTGCCACTTGGGGGGAAAATGTGTGTGAAGCATCAGTGTTTTCACAGACATGGATGTAACCATGTCTGGTGACCGGTGCGTGGAGGCATACAGTCGCGCGGTGGTAATTCTAGTTTGTTAATAACAATCTTTCTTGGTATTGATAAATAAACATGACAAGTCTGCAGCACCACACTTGCTGCACTCTGAAGCTGGGTAACACTTTATTTGAAAAGTCCACCTCAGATATTTTATGTAGTGTTTCTAACATTTCGACAGCTTTTTAGTTGCAGTTCAACACATCTACTGTTTTGCTTTATTCTGTATCTGTGGAGTATATCTGACAATTCATAAGCATAACTATACATATTCTTAAATTCCTAAATTAATTTAAATGAACTTGCAGCATAGGTTCAATTAATTATTCAAGTTTAACTAAATTAATTTGAGAATATGTAGTGAATTTCACATATTTTCTATTGCACAGACAAGGCGAAACAGCTGATTTTCTGATTGTCAATTAATAACCTGTTAAAATTTAACAAATATCCTATCTGAGGTGGATTATCCAAATAAAGTGACACCTGAAGCCATACTTAAGCACAAAAGTGCTTTGAGCTACACGCTCAAGAGAGAAAGAAGGTAGAAAATCAAAATGATGTCAAAGAAAACAGTACGATACTGCAGTAATGTTCCAGGGGGTGAAGAGAACACATAAGTGTATGAAAATGTAAATTAATTTATAGTTGGGTACCATTCACATTTGAACCAATACCTGTACCTGGAATTCAGTACCAGCACCCAGTGGTATCTTTATTCCATTACTTTACTCTCTCCGTAAAAACAAAAATGTAATGTCAGTTGTAAAAATGAGTCAAAACTTTCAGCTGCTGTGCTGAGAGTCTGTGGGATTTCAAACTGGAGCAGAGTGTGCTCCATTTTGTTGAAAAAAACCCAAACAAACAAAAAAAGGACTTGAAGTGTAAATAAATGCTTCAGATCGATGTTACGCCTGTGAGATGCAGCTGAGATGTGAGCCTACACAGAGCCGCTGCAGACAGCTGCATAGATTAAAATGAGAGCATATCTGTTGGCAAGTGAAAAATGTGCCTGATACCTCTGTGGTCGAGACATGGGGTTTCCCACCTGGCGGTGCAGCATCGCCTTGTGGCTGCTACCCAATTTTGTCCCATCCTCCACTGTTCAGAGTGGCCACAATCAGCTCCTCCGGCCTCATCGTCAGAGCGCAGCCCAGTCTTTCACCCTGATGTTTATGCCTTCAGTTGTTTAATACTCACAGTGTAAGGTACTTTACTGAATGTTGAATGAGCCACACTTGTCCAACCATGTTTTGTCTTACAGTTTTCTTCCATTTTAAAAAGAAAAACATACATGGTTTTAAACGTGGTTGTATTGGATAACACAGAGAGGATTATTATTGATTATTGTCATCTCTTTTTATCTGCAAAATGAGAAACAATGGGGCCAGTTAGCTCAGAAAGTTACAGTCACTAAAAGCATCAGTTTTTCTCAACTCCTTGTTGGGTTGGTTAAATTATTGAAGGTTCATTTCTATCATCTTACCTGCATAATACAAACCTAAAGACTTTAGAGATTTATTTAACATGAAACCAAAATTGTCTTGTATAACAGTAATCCAAGAGGTTCAGCAGCCCCTCACATGACATGAATGAATTGATGTGTCAGTTTTATCCAACACTTTAATTGAATCAAAAAGGAAATATCACCTTCAATCAATGAAAAATGCCTTTTCATAAAATGTACCTGCACTCATAGAGATTTGGATTTTTGAAACCCATTCATGTACATGTAATGTAAGTTACACTCAGTAACAGGACATAGAAAAGATTCATGCTAAAATCCTTTACTTTAAAAAAAACTTACAGAAAACATGACTCGATAGTATGTTAATGTTTTTATCAACAAGAAAAAATGCAAAGTCATTTATTCAAAATAACAACCACATTTGGTGTCAGAGGGTACACGTGGCGGTGCCGGCAGCGATACAATGATTACAGAGGTCCAAAGATGAGTTCCAAATCTGAACTCCATTTTTAATATGTCATAACAAAATGTCTGCGTCAATTTTCATAGTATTTCATTGAAGATTTGTGGAGATAAAGATGTTAATTGATTTTTCATATTCTTTAAAATATAAAGTGATTGATGCAGTTAGGGAATTCAGGCATTTCAGCTTTGTAGGACGTACTGGTGATTCATTATGATTTTTTTTAAGTTTGGAGTGTGAAATACAGATATATTGAAATGTGTCACACCCTCATTAAACAATCAATATGAAATATGAAAAGGAGATATTACCTTTTTGCATTTGTGATCGACTCTAGTAGCAGATTATCCCAAGATTGCTTAGTGACGCTTGGACAAAGCATCTGAACATGTGCACCAACTTTGGTTACAATTGCTTCAGCCATTTTAGATATATGAGTATTTATTTGAAATTGAACTTAAAGACAAACGTTTAAAAATTTACAACTTTAAAACAGATTAATGTATCAGAATTTCCTTGATCATTTATTTTACAATCAAAATTACTAGTCGTCCCAAACATGTTTTCTTTTTTCTTATTTTTTTGCCCTTGATCCAGATCTGAGTCATTGAGTATCTGCCAATACCCTGTCCCTATGTGATACCTCTATTGTCCTGTAACACACCTGCACAGTGCGCACTTTAGGAGTGCTTCTTTAAAGTTTAAAAACCATTCTTAAAACATGGTCACTCAAGGTAAAAGCAGGCGAGTTTCCTCCTATTTTACAAGTGAGACAAACCATTTTAATTAATAATTATCAGAAAACATATTGGAGATGGGGGCACAATGATAAAACAAGCTGATACAATAGTAATTCCTGGCTAAACATATTGACCACTAACATCTCCAGGACGCCACGCAAACATTAATTAAGTGGAATCAGGAGAAGGTTTTCTAGAGCAGCTGGGTAATGCTCCTCTGAACGCTTAAACTAAGCACCATCACAACCATGTGCTCCAGAGAAGGGATGTGTTCAGTGCTGACATAGATCTATAAACAGAGAGAAGAACCAGCAGGAGCCCTCTTCTGATTCAGGTCTTGGGCTGCCTGTGGTTTATTTCTTTGATTTTATATGACACATTTGGCAGCGTTGAAGTGTCATATGTCTCCCAAAACATCCAATAGATTCAGTATTGTATGTTATTTAAGATGAGCACAGAAGTATGTGTGACTGCTTACTGGCACTGACATCTGTGACACATTTTAATCCTGTTATGAGTATGCTAACAAACATACATTGCAAACAAATATTGTTATCTTCTGATTTTATTCATTCACTTTTTCATTTCAAACAGAATTATATCTTGAAGTGAAAAGTTATTATAGTTGTGCAGAAAAGAAACAGAGCAGGTGCAGTTTCTTAAAGCCAACAGAGCAGAGAATAAAACAGCAATTTTTTTAAACACAAGTTTCAGTTTCACAAATAATGGTGATAAATCGTGTTTATTTATCAACTGTCTAATGACCAAAAAGTCACAGGTAGACAATATTAGCTATTTGCACACTGTGGCCTTTACAAATATATTTTCATAACAGCAAACATCAATTTTGAAACAAGCAAAGGACAATATAGTGGGAAAAGAACCATCAGTATTTAACACAAAGTTTTGTTTTTCCACCACCAAACACGTCAAAGAGAGATAATTTTCTTCACCTCAAATCCTCTCATTTTCAAGAGCATGCAGGTTACTTTTAGTTACAGTTGTAAAGGATGTTGACAACACCTGTATTGTTGTTCATTCTGCACCTAATGGTGACATGACTTTGACCTTCATGTAACAGTTGCTCTGTGCATGCCCCTAACTTGTCATCAGGAGTGAGCTTGTTTTTGTCCCAGACCTCGATTTCAATGATTTTGTTGGTGGCCTCTGGAAATTGTAACTCCTCCCACCACTCTGGGTTGGAACTTGAATCAATGACTCTGGATTTTTGTGTGTAACTGTTGATTTTCACCTGGAAGATCAAATTGGGAAATGGAAATAACTTTATTTAAATAATCACATGGAGGATGATTATTCACTTAAAATGTTGTAGAATAAAGACACTCAAAACACAGATTTGGACATTTGAGGGTTTACTTGCAAGAAAGCCAAAAAATGTGTACATCATGACAATTTATAGTGTCTAACAAACAGGAAGCATCAGTTGACACACCCACGACTTTCCAGGACACATTAAAAGGTGTTTCCTGTCACTTAAGCTACTGTTTCCCTGTCATTCAGACGACCAGCCCCAAGAACACAATTTGGCCAGAATCATGTCAGATCATTTAGTTGAAGTCACAACAGTCTATACCCAGTCACGCACACCATATTATACAATAAGAGTCAATGCCAGGTCATTTACACTCTAACAAGTCAGAAAAAATGTACACACACTCGTATAAATAACCTGACTGTGCTGTGTAAAAAGGACAAACAGTGGATGTACATATATTGACATATTGTTCAGTCATGTTTTTGTAAGTTCATATTATACAGTGGAGAACATGCAATTTACATTTGAGGGAATATCTTTGAGTTGAACTTTTATAAGATGTTCATGGATGGGTTTCTAAAGTCCAAGTCCATATGGGTGCAGGTACATTTTACAAAATTATTCATTGATTAAAGGTTACATTTCTTTTTGAATTCAGTGACATTGTTGGATTTAATTAGGCATCAGTTAATTTAACGTGAGGGACTGCTGCAACAGTTGGATTGTAATGAAAGATTATCCTTACATTTTCAATATGTTTTTTTTTTTGTTACACCAATTTCTGAGGTCCATGTCGACATATAACATTGGCAATATGACAATTACACGTACAAGTAGCATATAAAAAAGTAGCAAACTGCATTAAAACCCAGAATTCTCAATTTTATGTTTGGTTATATTATGAGAACTCACCACAACATAGGGATCTGGGCTTTGAAGTCCATCCCCAAGATTTCTGCCATGTGTTACCCAGACTAGAACTTTTTTATTGACACATGTGTTAGCTTCGGCCTGGAACGGTACAATCATCAGCAGGGAAGCAAACACAGCGAGCTTCATCTTCAGTTGTGTCTTCACCTTGAGAGAAAGAGATGGGGATGGAAAGAAAAGCAGTGTCTGGTTGAAACGGTCAACAAGCTGAACAACTTCACAGCGCTTCAGAGATGGGGGGAGGGGCTTCAAACAGGTGACTGAGCCGCCCAACTGTGTATGTGTTTGTGTGTGTGTGGGCAGGTCCAAATGTGTTTGTGTAGCTCTACCTTTCTTAGTGTTACTAATGCCTATGCAGGTAAAGTGATAAGAGTTGAGTTGATAAAACAAAACTTAAGCTCTGCTTTTAGTGACTGTAACTTTTCTGACCATACTGGCCTCATTCTTTTTCTTAATTGAATAAAACTTAACAACAATAATCAAGCTAAAATGAGACAAATGCATTAATTATCCTTACTTTGTTGTTGAATATTACTGCCGCATGCTGTTGGTATTTTTCTTATGAAATGGAAGAAAAGGAAGTGTCATTCTCAGTCTCATTCATTGTTCAGCAGACACTGTCAGCTCCAAACCCTTGCAGGCACTAACAGTCGTGTTTGCAAAGGGTGGCCGCTTGGACAAGAGGTGAGGTTATATCCTGAAAAGGTCACTGGTCAATCAAAGGGTTGAAACAGAGACAGACAACCAACCCAGTAGTTGGGTGATTCTGTAGTGATAATTTATCATTTGTAAACATTATATATATTCAAAATAACATGGAGTTAAAGCTAAGTATATGAATGTCTTTTGGTTTGATGATGGTTTAACATAACAGACTTTGAAGCTGGTGATCTGTGGATGAGTTGTGTCTTTCATGGCGTTGATTATTAAGCAAGACCAGTCCATAGCACAACGCTAGCTGCACTCTGAAGCTGGGTAACATTTTATTTGGAGTTATCAGTGAGTGTAACTTTAATTTGATGTACATGGATGGATTTCTGAAATCTAAGGGTGCATTCAGACCTAGAGTTTGATTTCTTTGGTCAAAATCAGGGACTAATTTGGTCAAAAAGCATAACTGCCTAGAGTTGGTTCGTGTTCTCAGGTCGGCATTTACAAGCAGACCAGATCAAATACCTTGTGCGAGAACGCTGCTCTTGATGTTGTTGTCATGTAATTAGGAACACAAATTGATAACATCTTTTATTCATTTTATTCTATTTCTTTTATTTACTTATGTTTAAATGTTACTTTCTTTACGCATTTTGTGTTAGCTTCAAGTTGATGGTTAGTCTGCAAGAGGCATAGTCTGCCAGAGGCATACCAAGTTTACTGCAGACTCTCTGTGAACTCACAACAGGATCAAACCTGAGTTCAGCAAGTAATTCCAATGTCCCGTGTCTGATTATGCACCACGACACAATGCAGTGTGATTGGGATCTGCAGACCATCCCAGCTACATTTGGTTTTCCTCGCCAAAAACGACACCTCTCATGACTAATTTCATGTCTTGAACAGAGGAAAACCTGGTCAGATTGTTTTGATAAGGCCTGTACACACATGCATGTGTTTAAAAGTGGGGCATATGGCGGGTTTGTCTTGCTTCTCCATTTATTTATTTGTTTATTTTATCTGAACCATGTAGATTCCACAGTGGAAGAAGACCTCAGTCCCTTGACCACAAATTTGGTTATAAGCCCCGTGTAATTCCACCACCTTAACTTTTATCAAATTAGCCATCTTTGCCAAGGTGTATGGGTCGCTGTTGTTGCTGCAGAAATCCACATAAAATGATGCTGATGTATAATCATTTCTTAGGACTTTATGAACGTAAGATTTGCTATCAACGTTACATTACTAACCTAAAAAAAAGGCTGCTTTCATCATCATCATCAGTCTCCCCATCATCGATGCCATCTTATGTGCTTGGCATGGGGTCATAGAAGCAGTGGAACATGGTGCATCCCTCTGCTTTCAAGTCTTTCCCGTGTGTCACTAGACACTTCATTTAATTTGACATGTTCCCCTACATGCAATTCTTTTAAAATATTTGTTGCATGTCCTGGTGTTGAAATGAAAATGAAATGGAGCCAAACTTTAGCTTTTGGCATTTTAACCACGTAGTTGAAGCTACTAGCTAAAGGTAGGCTAACCTGCTGCTGAGCTAATATGAGCTAACACATGCAGTGATGCCTCTGTTGCCTGTAATGTCTTTTGACATGTTTCGTAGGGCTGCCTGCACCAGCAGGAGGCTCAGGCATTCTGGTGGCGCAGAAATAAGGCACCGAAATCTGTGTTGTGCGACACAGTGACACTGAGTTTCAGTACCCATCTCTGAATATGAGTGCTTTAACAAACATACATTGAAAACAAATGTTGTTCATTTGATTTAATTCATCCCCTTTTTTCTTTTTATTTCAAACTGAATTGTATCTTTCAGTGAGAAGTTATTATTGATGCACAGAAAAGATACAGAGCTTATGCAGTTTCTAAAAAGCCAACGGTACAGAAACAAACAACTTTCTCAACACAATTTTCAATTTCATAAATGATGGTGATGAATTGTGTTCATTTTTCACCATTTTTAAATATTAACTATTTTTCACACTGTGGCGTTTCAGATTATATGATTCATAACAGCAAACATCAACTTTTTAAACAATCAGAAAGACAGTAATGTGGAAAAAGAATTATCTGTGTTGAATAAGAAGTTTTGCTCATCTGTCACCAAACATTTCAAAGAGAAAGAGAATTTTATTCACCTCAAATCGGTCTCTTTCATTTTCAGAAGGAGGTTACATTTAGATACACCTGTACAAGATGGTGACAACACCGTTATTGTTGTTCATGACACACTTTATGGTTTCATAACGCTGATTATGATGGACCATTGGCTCCATGCAGGCTCCTAATTTCTCATCAGAAGTCAACGCGTTTCTGTCCCAGACCTCCATTGTGATCATGTCGCTGGTGGCATCTGGAAATTGTAACTCCTGCATCCAGCCTGGGTTGGAAGTTGAGTAAACGACTTTGGTTTTTCGTGATTCATTGCCGATTTTCACCTAATTGGGAGATGTAAATAATTCTGTTTAAAATAATCATACAGTAGATAAGTATTCATTTACAAACAGGTCAGGTAAAATGTACACACATCAGTAAAAAAGACCTAGCTGTGCTGTGTAGAAAAATAAATACACACATTTTAACGTATTCTTCTCTTGTATTTTTTGTAACTACAAGAAAAGGATTTTAGCATGAATCTTTACTGTATCCTGTTTCTTCCATTCAAATATTTGGAATACACACAATTTACATAAGAGGGAATATCAGTGAGTGCACCTTCAGTTGAGTATTGGTGCAGGTACATTTTATAAAAGAGCATTATTCATTGACTAAAACTGATATTTCCATTTTATTTCAGTGACATTATTGGATAAAAATTAGGCATTAATTAATTAATTTAATCTGAGGGGCTGCTGCAACAGTTAGATCATTGCTACAGCAGATTAACCTTACATTTTCAATGTGGGTTTCTCGCTCAAATAAATTTCTGATATATCATACTGACTATGAAAATGTCAAGATGACAATTGCGTTTTTTGGAAACAGCACCGTCTCCAGCGTCATGTAAACTTGCAATATGCAGTTCCTCTGAAAACTGAGACTTTTTGCACATGCGCATAACAGTTCCAGTCACTAGGCATACGCGAGTAAGTCGACCATCACAACAAAGATTGGCGGACTCCCAAGCTCCGTTTGTGCTGCTCACCCTATTGAATTTATCAACGCTTCTCCAGCAAAGTTGATTTACTGTAGCAACTCCACCTCGTCTTCCGTTCAGCAGAACATTTGTGCGGTTGCCATTTTGTTTGTTTATCCATCACCGCACAGTGCATGAGAGTAGGCACATGTTGTTTCATTACAAAGTCACACCGCCAACTACTGGCCTGGCATATACTACAGTGTTTTTGGTCATTTTTGCCAATCCGTGTGCATGGCGATGTTGACGTCTGAACGAGGAACCTTTTTCAAAATGAAAATGAGAAATGTTTCCATTTTTTAGCAGATTGTTTTCGTGTTAACATAGCCTAAGTCATAGCATAAAAAAGTAGCACCTTCATTAAAAACAGAATTCCCCATTTCATGTTTGTTATATTTTGAGAAGCCAACAACTCACCACAACATAGGGATCTGGGCTTAGAAGTCCATCCCCAATATTTTTGCCATTTGTCACCCAGACAACCACTCTCCTACCGAAACATGAGTCAGCTTCGGCCTGGAATGGTAGAATAATCAGCAAGGAGGCAAACACAGCAAGCTTCATCTTCAGTTGTGTCTTCACCCTGAGAGAGAGGAAGACAAAGAAGAAGGCAGCTCCTGGCTGAACTGTCCGATGAGCTTGACAATTTTATAGAGTGTTACAGTGATGGAGGGAGGGGCTTCAAGCAGGTGACCAACCCACCCATCTGTGTGTGTGCGCTAGTGTGTATTTGTGTATTTAAGTAGCTCCACAAATCTGTGCTCATATTTATACAGAACAATAAAAACTTCCTTGGGTCTTTCTGTGAATGGACAGTTTGAAAGTAATAAACCAGTGGTGTGAGGAATGTTATTATTGCTTATGCAGGTACAATCATAGGATTCAGACTTTGATAATGTAACAAACTCCTGACCCCAGCTTTTATAAACATACTGGCCCCTTTGTTTCTCCTCATGGAGACAAAACATGACGACAGTAATTGAGCTAAAATGATAGGAATGCATTGATAATCCTATCCGTGTAATGTAGTTTTACCTTTCCATATTATGTTTGTATTTTTCTTTTTAAATGGAAGAAAAGGGAATGCATATAATAGTTGGACAAATGTGGCCCAGTCAGAGTTCAGCAGAGTACCTCACACCATCAGAAATGAACCCTGTAAAGTTGAGATGTTTGCATCCCACTGCCGCTTTATTGGATTGGGATTTGGCTAGTTTCATGGCCAGGTTAATGCCTTGAGGGTTTTGTCACATTTCTGGGTCCATTCCTGAACAGGTTTTGTGGTGTTGTCCTGCTGGGAAGGCCACTGCCATGGGGGAGTGCTGTTGGCATGAGGTGGTGTACTTGCTCCGCAGCGGTGTTTGGATGGGAGGTGCGCGTCAAGTGGCATCCACATGAATGTCAGGACCCAAGGTTTCCCAGCAGAACATTGCATTGTAACAAGATGATCAATGTCACTAACTTCACCTGTCAGTGTTTTTAATTTTTTTGCTGATTGGTGTATGTGATGTACATTTGGGCATAGTTTTTTGTGTGATGTATCTTTTGCATTTCAGCATCCATCCATCTGTTACATATAATCATTTGTCCTTTAAAGGGTTACAGGGGCTGGATCTAAACCCAACTACGATTGGACAAAATGCCAGGGTACACCCTGGACAGGTCACTGATCAATCAAAGAGCTGACACATAGTGATAATATATAATGCATAAAAATTATACGACTAACAATTAGAACAAATGCCAGGAGGACGGTGTGAAAGCCAAGCATGTGGATGTTTCGGGGCTTGATGATGGTTTCACATGTTTGACTTTGAAGCTGGTGACTTGTAAACAAGTCCTTTCTCACACCAACTTTTTTATTGATGCAAATCTGTTTTGGTGTTGGTGATTAAACAAGACAAGCAGCACAATGTTAGCTGCACTTTGAAGCTGCATTACACTTCATTTGGATTGTTTGCCTACAGATAATTTGAGTATAATGAACATTTCGACAGCTGACCACAACAAATATTTGCTTATTTTTCTACTGGTGTTAGCAATTGGCTCAAAGCACCTTTGTGCTTAAGTTTTGCTTTAGGTATTCCTGTATTTAGATTCCTGGTCAGATAGCTTTTAGAGTATTTGTAACATTTAAGCAGCTTATTAGGTGAGATTCAGCAATTCAGCTGTTTGGCTTCATTCTGTAGATGTTACAGATTATTTATGTATTATTTGTGACAGTTCATGGACATAGCTCTGTATATTCCTAGAATAATTTAGTTGACCTTGAACTTTTCATTCAACCTATGTAGCATAGGTTGAATGAAAAGTTCAAGTAGTGAATTGTCATATAAACTCTAGAGATAAATATCAACACACAAAGCAAAACAGTTGAATTGCTGAATCTCACCTAACAAGCTGTTGAATGTAACAGATGCTGCATGAACCATTTCTAGGTGGACTGTCCAAATAAAGAGATACCTGAAGCTATGCTTAAGCACAAAGGCACTGATAAGTAAGTAAATATTTGTTGTGGTCCGCTTAAAGAAGCAAGAAGAGGAAACAAAATGTCACATTAGTCAGTGATGCTGTGACAGTTCATTTAAAGCTCAGTACCTGAGAGTGTGTGCTTCCACCACATTTTCACACTGAAGCTCAGAGACAGAGTGCTTTTGCTGTTTAATCAGTGTTAGGCTAATGGATAAACACTGGATAACTTCAATTGTTGGCAACACTAAGTGTGTGGCTTCACAGAGTATTATGTGGCACAATTGGTAAAAAACAATGGTAGGTGCATGGTTTTAGTTTTGGAATATCCAAGACAATGAAAACAAATGAAATGGTTGTGTAAATATATAGATATATCTAGGTCATAGCTTGTGTTTGAACAGTATATTATGCTCTGTGTGTATGTGTGTGTTCTTGTACATGCTACACAGTGAGGACCAAAAAACGTATTTTAGCAACACAGTGAGGACATTTTTGCAAAGTGAGGACATTTTGGTCAGGGCTCACTTTTTCATAGACCTGCTTGAGGATTAGTTAGTTTTAGGGTTCAGGTTTGAATTATGTTTAGGTTAGGGTTAGGCATTTAGTGGTGATGGTTAAGGTTACGGTCAGGGGCTAGGAAAAGCATTATGTCAGTGAGGGTCCTCACAAAGCTATAAGTACAAGAATGTGTGCGTTTATTGCCTTTCAATGAATAATGCCCTTTTAGAAAATACACCTGCACCCATTTATGTTCATGTAATGTGTAAATTGTGTGTACTCCAACTGTTTGAATAAAATATAAAAGGACACACTTAGTTATTCATGCTAAAATCCTTTACTGTATAGAACTTATTGACAAAAAGCATTTTTCAACAACTTGTTAATATGTTTAAGTTAATATCCACTGTTTATTCCTTTGTAAACAAAACTGTCAGGTCTTTTTGTATTAATTTGTGGACATTTCCCCTGACTTGTTATGAGTGGACAGTAATTATCCATGTGATCATATTAAATGAAAAACCTAACATTTCCCTATTTGATCCAACAGGTGAAAATCAGCAGTGACAGGGAAAATGCATCATCAGTCATCATGAGTCATTCATTCAAATGCCAACCCAGCTTGGTGGGACAAGTTACAATTTGAGGATGTCAACAGCAATTTCATAAATAACAGAGGTCTGGGATGATGATGAAACCGGTGCTGATGACCTTTTGCGAGACTGCATCAAGCCAATGGTCCCATGAGGTCAACATCACAAAATAAGGTACAAATACACAAGAATAAGGGTTTTGGCAAGCTCTTCCACACTTGTCACTAAATGTAACCTGTTAATCAAAATGGGAGATACTAAGTTAAGGTGAAGAAAATACAATTTCTCTTTTCAAATATTTGGTAGTAAAACACTTATTATTCAATACTAACAATCCTTTTTCCACAACATTGTCCTTTTCTGTTTTAAAATGGATGTTTGCTGTTATGAAACTTTATTTTATAAATATACCTGTGACTTGATGGTTGTTAAGCAGTTGAAAATGAAATAACACAATTCATCACCATCATCATCACAGCTATAATAACTTATTACTGAGAGAAAGAATTCCATTTTAAATGATAAAAGTGAATGGAGAGAATCCAATGACGACATTTATTTTGAATTCATGTTTTTAGAGCACTTATAACAGGAATCAAATGCTTAACAGAAAATAAAGGAAATAAAAACATTATGGCATCATGTTGTACCATCAGAATGCTGATGAGAGCAAAACCATTGGTTTTCAAGCAGCATCTACAGGAATGAGACAAAGTGCTACAGTACTTCAGTAACCTCAGTGTAAGAGAAAAACTCTTTCACCATTCAGTATCTGTAAATGTATGAAAGAGGTGTAGCTGAAGAATTCTCAACGCTAACATATTGATCCAGAGATCTGTACCCCAAAGCAAAGAAAGGCCATATGTGAAATAAAAACCTTTTTTTCATATTTATGCCTCTGCGCCAGCGACATCTGCAGAGGGAGGCATTGTGTTTTTGGGTTGCCCATCCCATTCTTGTGAACGAGATAACTCAAGAAGACCTTGAGGGAATTTCTTCACATATGGCACAAACATCCACTTTGCGTCAAGGAGGAACTCAAAGCTCAAGGTTACTGTAATCTCACAAAACATAGTTTGTGCTGTAGTTTTTCTTTGGGAGAACAGTGTTAAAATTGCACATTTAGGTGATGAAGTGCATGTCAGAAAGGGACATGACTGTACTACCTAGACCACACCTTCATTCATTCATTCATTCATTCATTCTTTCATTCTTTCATTCATTCATTCATCATTGCGGGGATGCTGGAGCCTATCCAAGTTGGCTTTGGGCGAGGGGCTGGGTACACCCTGGACAGGCCACCAGTCTATCACCAGCAGGGTTGACACATAAAGACAGATAACCACCTACAGCCAATTTAGAGTCACCAATTAACTTGCATGTCTTTGGTTACAAGACGTGGTCTTAGTTACAACATGATTGAGCTAACTGGAGTAGTTTCATGTCGTATCCGACAGCGGGAGGCTTTTAACAGATGACGTCCTGATGTTAGCTGCTGCTGCTGTTAGCTGTCCCTGTCAGCTGATGCTTTCTAGACATCGTGATTTCCCAAAACTGAATAAATACCACACATAGCAACACAAAACTGCTTTGCTAGCTCAATCATGTTGTAACTAAGATATCCGCTGGAAAAAAATATTTTATTCACGGACTGTTTATTGAGTTATTACAGACACCACTAACAGTATCGGTTAGTCCAGCTAATCTACGATAACCATGTTATTAATTACAA
The DNA here is from genome assembly GCA_035609425.1 of Epinephelus awoara. Lineage (NCBI taxonomy): Eukaryota > Metazoa > Chordata > Actinopteri > Perciformes > Serranidae > Epinephelus > Epinephelus awoara. The sequence continues at coordinate 11,175,578 of CM069302.1, read as the reverse complement.
AACGTCACATCCCGCCTTGAGTATATCCAATCAGCACCAAGTAATCCCCAAGCCCCAGCCAGGAGTTTCTCGAGGCCGTTCTGAGTACCTACTCCGAGGCAGGGACTTGTTTAGCCCCTGTAAAACTTCCAGAACTCTGTCCATCGGGGCTGGTTCCTGCGGTGGAGACACGCACCAATGGCCCCGGCCCCGTAAAATTACCCCGAAGTTCCTGCAGTGGAAATGGGCCTTATGCGTTCTGGCCTTGTCCACACATACATGCACATTTGAGGTTGCTTTAAATGGACCTTTAGTAAAACTGTCAAGGGTGAAGATTTTCAGACACTCCATTTTCAGTGTTGACGTGTACACAGGGAAAACAGGTTTTAGCTATGCAATTCAATTGTATAAATGACCAAAACAGTGCTGGCTTTTGCCTCGCTAACAGTTACTCTTCTAAGGATCAGAGGCGTCAGAATGCTCTACAAAGGTTGCTGCTACAGGTAGACTTACAGTAATAGCTTTTTTTCAGGCCTCTGATTGTCCGGTGTCTTCTTCTCAGGGTTAGGGCTGTATCAGTGCCTTGTGGTTTGGCATGCTCTTAACAGTGCTTTGACTATGTTTTTGCATATTAATTTGGACAGATTTTTATTTTTTTTTGAAAACCAAGTAGAGAGGCCCGATTCTTATTATTTCTCTCTTCTCTCTTTGCCTTTACCCTGCATTTAACCTGCTTCCTCTCTCTCTCCCCCCTCTGAGCTCCACGCTAATCATGCACTAGACAGTTCCACGGGCCCCCAATTCCACTTCAAAGGGCAACCATTTCCTCCTTGTCTGTAAGAGGACCTGTCAGCCCTGCCTGCCTGCCTACCTACCGCAAAGAGAGAGCGCGAAAGACAGAAAGAAGGAGCAAGACTGTACTGGAGACAGAAGGAAAGGATGTCAAAAAAAGCAGTAGAGCAAGAGAAGCAGAAAAGTTGAGAGCTGGGTCCTCGAGGAGAAGCAAAGAGGTAGTGTTGGTGCTGTGGGTGGCACTTCATCAGATGAATCGCGTCAGCACAGAGGTGCGTTTTTTGTTAAGTTTGTGTGTTAAAAGTATCTGTGTGCTCGTGCTTGTTAGGAACAGCACACGTCAGCGCTTCGCCAATCTCGGAGTTGGTGGAGAAAAGTAGGGGGGAAAAAAACAGAAAAGGTACTCAGGACCATTTTCACGCTTAAGAAAAAAAAAGCTTTACCTTGCGATTTCTATTTGAACTTTTCTCCTGCTTTGCCTACCTCTCTTTCTCTCTCCCTTCTTCTTCTCCACCCTCCACCCTCCTCCTCCTCGTCCTCGCTCGCTTTTCCACCCCGCAGGAGGAACAAGCGAGAGGAGAGAGCGAGCGGCGCGGTGTCCTGTTCCTCCCCGTCTCGTTTTCGGAGCGTGAATTAAAGTTGCATTCCGTGCCGCCATTGTTAGGGTAATAAGAAAAAGTTATCTTCAAAGGGTTCGGGTGGCGGGAGAGGAAAGAGCCAGGGGGATGGGAGACGAAGCGTGTGCATGTGTGTGTGTGTCTGTGTGTGTGTGTGTAGAGGGGCGTTGGGTGTGGGGAGAGCGGAGATTTTTTCTTGAGTCCTTCTAATGCGTGAAATTACACCTGCCACCTTCCTGTCTGTGTACTCCGACTTTATGCAAGTGTGTGTTTGTGTGCACATAATTGCACGTGCCCATATTTGTGTATGTGCTCATCCACATACAAGCACTGATTTGTATAGAACATACCGAACAATACCCTAGCACACACACACACTCAGCTACACACATGCCCTATCCTAGTGTGTGCTGTCTGAAGCTATAATTCTGCTAACACGCTGCACAACACTATATTCTTATTAACAGTTCCAATTCCTATTAACAGTCAGTCCCAGATAGCAAGTTAATTAACTCTCTGCCCTCCTTCTCCCCTGGCTATCAGCGCACAGGTAGCCTTTCATGTTGCCACAGAGAGATAGAGGCAGGTACGGCAGGGAGGAGGAAAGAGGTGAGGAGTGAGATGGAGGAAAGACGGAAGCGAGGGGTGGAACGGGGGAGAAGAAGTGAGGGAGACAGTAATGTGGGAAGAAAAGGAGGAGGAACGAGGAGAAAGAGAGCAAGATGAGGGGTGAGGAAGAGAGGTAAAGGGGGGGGGGGGGGGGGTTGGCGGGTGAGGACGGAAACATGAGCTAAATTGGATTTGGATGAGAAACCGCTGAGAGGGTTGTAAAGTGGCAGGGACGGTGGATAGAATGTAAGAAAGGTTTTTTTTCTTTTTTAAATTTCTTCATCGTTCCTTTTTTTCATGTTCAGCGTTTCAACACCTGCTCAGAGCACAGCAGGAGATGAAACAAATGGAGAGGGAGGACTGGAGGGGGGGGGGGGGGTGCGGCTGAGCTGAGGAGACGAGTGCTTGGAATGAAAGTGGTTAGGTTTTGATCTCTCATGTACTTTGAGCAGGCTGACATCCGGATCATTGTGTTTTACAGTAGGGGCTAAGGGCCCCACTGGAGAGCTGGGCACTGTGTCAGTTTACCCAAGGGCTAATAACAGACATTGCTAATTATAAAGATGTTAAAGCTGCTGTAAGACATCCAGAGTACATCCAGGATGCATCCCATTGGCAATGGTCTTCTAGCTCTTGCAGCGAGAATAGTGGTTGTGAAGAGACACATGCATAGTAAGATTTGTGTGTGAGTAATGTGCTTGAAGCCACATAACTGATTCATTCTGCTTCAGTCAAAACATCCACGGCTTCGGCACTGGAGATTGACTGCTTTCACAAGGTAGAACAGCAAGTGAGGACATGTTGTATTTATTTTCTTTTAAATAAATCAAGGTAGTTTTCAATATTTTTTTCTCATTTTCTTATTCTTCATCAGACTTTAACACTGGGACCACAATTTGTTTCCACTTTGAGCTTTGGTATTTTTAAACTTGGCCTCAATTATTCCATAACCTCACCCAAGTGTTTAATATTGTCAACATGAAGACAAAAGACCCAATTACCTTAATGTCATTTAACCCACACCATTGTCTTAATTTTTTAAATCATACCATCTTTCCATGTTTTGGGTTTTTTTTGTGCCTAAACTGAACCAAACTTCAGAGGTTCTGCATGTGACATTCACACATTAATATAGCAGCAAACCAGTGTATGTAAAAATATGGTGTATGGAGTAATGGCATCCTGAGCAGAGCGTTAAGTCACGCTACCTCTGTGTGTGTTCTTATCATGGATGTATAAAGAGAACTGGATACAGTGTTGGAGGCAGGACACTGTTTATTCTTATGAGAGTTTGTCATTGGCTTATGAAGCCAAAATGGTACAACTGCCACAGATAAATTACCTGAATGATCCAGAGATTATTGGCACTGCTTCCACACTGTGTGGCCCATAGAGCTGGCACACTGAAGACTTCTGCCGGCCCAGCTGGCTACTTGGCACTTTAGCACTTTAATGTTGATGAAATGATTCAATCTTGCGGCTCTTCCAAAATGTTAGCAGACCAAATGGATTAAATCCTGATGGTGAGACAAGTCATTTCGAAGGGGTTGTGATGCTAAAAAAAATGTATCCACAGATTTACAGATGTCTATTTTGCCATGTGAAAAATTTTTGGGCCACAGGGCATCTCATGACAGTGTAATTAAGCTGTTTGTATGAATATGAAAATTGGCTTAAGAGCCCGGCGCACTTTCTTGGGGTCCTCTTGTTATCCGTGCTTCTCTGTGGTTTGTTGTGGTAAGCTGGTGCTGCAACACGTGCATGTTAGTGTCACAGTTGCCGCCTCTTTGCACTGCACTCATACAGCAGTTACAGCTGATTTTGACACGGAGGCATCACAAAAGCTTAGCGCCCACCCTCTGGTTCCCTCCAGGTTAGCACCATTAGTTCTGTCAGCACTGTTGCCATTGTGAAGAGCTGTTTGTGAAGTTAGTTGCTAGCCGCTCTAACCATACCACATAGAACTGATGTTTTACATTTACTACAGGTTTGAATGAAAACACTTCTATTCTTCATCCTAGATGTTATAAAAACTATAGGTAAAATATATTCTTTATTAATTGTTTTAAATTCTTTAACTTTATATTATATTAAAATATATTCATTTATTTTGGAGGACTTTTTTCTCTTTTAACAGTTCTCACCATTAAATCTGCCTTGTAGAGACTTAGAGTCATCATAGTACAACCATTGCTCCTCTTACTTTCTGTTGCTTCAGTGATCTTTATGCTTTGTTTACTGAGAAACTTACTTTGCACTGTATGTCAGTTAGGTGAGCGTGTGTTCCACTTTTATGGCCATGGTGCAGGTAAAGTTTGTCAGTCACTCATCAAAGCTGTGATCCAGTTTAGTTCCTGGATTAGAGGCTGTGTTTTTAAGTGTATACTCATTGTTATTATTTTTTGTCTTTTTGTTTTTTACGGCTACTTCATGTTCGCAGTTTTTACTCTGTGAAAATCATTTTGAGACTTGCAGAGCAAACAGTGCAGATTTAATTCTGTCCTGCGAACTGTGAGACTCATTAGAGATACAACATGGTGATTCTTTAAGGGTACAGTACAGCTCCGTTTGTTAAATTCTAATTTGGATGTTAAAATTCTATATTCATAATTATCTCCTCTTTGCTGTATTTACTCCATTTTTAGTGAGGACCACTCTCATCTACAGCTGTACATTTTATTGTTTGTTAAGCAGTCCTTCAGGCTACAGTTAGTCTGTGTTTGCTTTTACACTGCACACAGTCCACCAGCCACTCAGGTGACAATACTCAAGCATTACGTTAAGGCAGGCCGGAATGGTTTCCTGTTTAAGTTTTTATCCCACCATTTGTCACCCATCTTGTTGACCTTTCTGTTTGACAATTACACACAGCCTGACGCCAAAGGCACAACCACATGTTACACAAGAAGAGGTCTAAGAAGACATGTTAAATGCAAAAATCTTTCATGATGATGATGATGATGGTCATGATGATAATTTACTTGGCCTATCATCATGACTTGTTTTTCTTTTGTGTTGTCTTACTGCTCTCAACCATTGTTGACTTTGACTTTACTTGATAGCCAAAACTGTACTAACCAGCAGGAGTGGAAATAACAAACTACATTTACTGTCATTACTGTGACAAAATGCACAACAGTGCAATAAAATGAACATGATGCCATTATGGGTTATGATTAAGATTAACATCACCTTAGGATACGTAAAAAATTGGTTAGCTTCACCAAAAGATTCATGCTGTGTCTGGCTAAAATGCTCATGGTGGCTCCTTCAGCAGTGACTTTAACATTGACTTAGGAACTTATGCCTTCATTTAGGAGTGTGCGGCCTTGTTGCCGTTTTTGACAATTCCTATGATAGTTGTGACCGCAAAGCTCTCATTCAGCTCAAAGGTTTTTGTGAACTTTGAGAAGCACAGTGGGACCAGTGAGCTTGAGTGGACCAGTTGTCTTATGCGATAATAATGAATGAGAAGAGAAGCTGATCAAATCAAAGCTAATGATTTTATCAAAACTAGCTCTGCAGTCATAGGTTAACCTTTTTTTTCTTTTTGGCTCTTGTACAGAATTAAAATGTCAAGTTGTGGCCACTAGTGATTTGCACAGATCAATGGTTGGCAACCTTCACTATCAAAAGAGTCATTTTTGACCAAAAATAATTTTCAAATTCTATCTGGAGCCGCAGAACATATTAAGCCTTATAATGAAACTTACACAGGCTAGTAAATCTAAATTGGCCTGTCAACATTATACAAAGGTCTATAGTAGCATTCATTAATATGTGTTACCACCAGGTGGCACTGCAGTGAGTTATTTATAATTATTTGGAACTTTTACTTTTCAGAGTTGGCAGGAAAGGCATTTGAATCTCTTAACACACAATTAAGTTGTGTTTCCTTCCAAAACTTTTGCTTTTGGGATTTGGAATCCTCAGCTAGCTGAGCGAGGGAGACTCAAGACTACTGAAGCCACCACTATTGACATCTGGCAAAATGTAGAGGAAAAGGTGCTGGGCTAAAGACGATTGATGCATATTTTAAAGTTAAACTTTTTTTTTTTTTCTTTAGAAAATTTAGTATAATGGCTGCTGGATTGTACATCAATGGCACTGCCATATTGGAGAGCGCAAGACTTGCCTATAAACAAATACAAGTAAACAGGGGAGCTGCGTTTTATTCCTCATAGTGTTGCACGGTATACCGGTACTAAAATAGTACTGCGAACTAGAGTATTCCAAACGGTACTATACTGCATTTGGAAAATACCGGTACTTTGAAATTGATTCAATTCATTAATTTAGTTCATTTATTTTACTCATTTATGCACACAAACGCCTTTCTTGTTCCTATTGGAGCACAGATTGCACAAGTGGTGTGTATGACAACACCTGTATCAACATTCGCAGCTGGCGCACGTGAAAAAAGACAAGAGAAGATCTGCCTCGCAAAGGGCGACAACACGAGACAGCACCAACTTGGTGAAACATTAAAGCAACCAACCCCTGACGTACGTACCGAGGTACTTTTGAACCACGATTTTTTGGTACCATTACACCCCTACTATTTATTGTTCTAAAGGTTTGTAGCCAAAAGGACTTTTCCTTAGGAAAAGTACCGAAAAGTATCAAAATTCATATTGGTATGGGTACCGAAACAAAGATTTTGGTATCTTGACATTACTAATTCCTAAATAAAAAGCACTGTAAAGTTTGTATTTCTCAACAGATTGCAATGAGTCTTCTTTTATATCCACAGCTCTATGGTCTACAAGTAGTAGTAAAAAAAAAAAAACATTGCTCATTTTAGAAAGGCCACCGCAATAAAAACTGTTCTTTGTTTATGTTATATTATGTGTATTTAGATTGCTTCCCTGATGCACCTAGGCACGGGAAAATGAAAGGCTCAAAATCTCGCGAGAACAAGCAGCAACAGCTGGGCTTTATCTAGAGCTGCTTGTTCTCGCGAGATTTCAGGCACGGTATGAGATCGCTGCTTCTCCTCGCGAGGTTTCGGCCACGCTTTGGAAAGCAGAGCTAAATGGTAAACAAACACGGCGGCACACCGGTAAGGGAAGACAACACATTTACATGTCGTTTTCTATATGTTCTCTGACATTTATCCTAACGATATGAGGCGGTCTTTGTGGAAAAAAGCTTGTTTAGTGGACCAACTTTGCACTTGAAGTATGCCCTTTCACTTAGTTTTAACAGGTCTGACGCTACTATGCGCCCCGGCTTTATCTAGGCTAACGGCTAACATGCTAACTGTTATTTCTATGTCACTAGTCACTTGAAACAAATTTAGGACGATAGGAGACAGGTTGAAATAAACCGAAATTTCCCTTTAATAAGGGAGTTGATGAGCATACAGCATTAGCTAGCTTGTTAAAAACTTGTCTAACGTTACTTCCACTTTAAATAATGTTAAATAGGGACGTCTCCACAAGTATTTAACCAAGGAAAATAAGATGAATTCATGCTTGACAAATCAGTTCATGTAAGCCTTACACATGGTCCTCTACTGAGCACCCAGTAGTGATTATAGCCTAAATACTGAGATTAAAATTACCTTGGAAACAAAGCTTTCTTTTTCTACCACATGTAGATAATAATCTCATGATTACAAAAATGATTCATTGCAACTGGCTGAAAAACACAAACCTTACAGTAGGGCATTAACAGAAAAGTCGATTTGTCGACGCGTTGATGTCAGTGGCACAAGTCGACGCCCCCCGGGAGGAGTCGACAAGTTGTGTGTTTTTTCCCTTTCTCTCTCTGTGTGTGCTTACGCTGATACTTTATCCTTGACTAAGTGAACATACTCAGGCGTAGGCCTACTATAAGCAGAGCAGACTCCGCAAGGAATGTCCGCAGTCATTCAGGCTTTCATAGTCGAGCGCACTTCCGCGTTGTAGTTTCCTGTAAAAATGTCTGTGAAAAATCCCCCGATGTGAAAAATACATGCCGAGCAGTCACTGGTGCGCGGAGCGGAGTCCGCGCGGTCGTAAAATCTGAAGGCCCGAACATACTTGGGCGGAACGTACACAGTGCGGACTCCACAGAGGTCCGCGTGGACTCAAGGCAGAGTCCGTTCCGCATACGTTCCGCCCGAGTATGTTTGGGCCTTCACAGACACACATCACATGTGTGGAGATACTTCACTTTCCTCCTATGTGATGACATCATCAAATGACTTGTCGACTCGACTTCGACTTTATTGACAGATAAGTCGACGTGAAAAAAATCAAAGTCGTTAATGCCCTACGTTACAGTGCTTAATATCAAGAAGAACCGCAGCTCCCTTTTGCGCTTGCAATGTTTACAGGCTTGCAGTCTTGCACTCTCCAATATGGTGGCACTGTTGACATTTCAGTGCAACTGGCTGACACAGTCATGCAGTCTACACACATAGGTGTTTGGTAAATTGAGTAAAAAAGGAAGTGTATGCACATATCCCTGAGGCAGCTGCAGAAAACTGAACACTAAATGGCTCAAAGGCTCAGTTCCCAATGAATTCATACATATTCATCTTTTCAGAAAATATATTTACTTGCATCCCTGCGAGAGGTATTGAATTCATGCCAGATAGTATGTAGTGCTGTCAAGTTTTCCTCATACATCATTATTGCGCCAAACTGCACCTCGAGCTACAGATGACAGAGCAGATGCTACAAAAATACACATTAAAATCAGCTCTGATATTCCACATTGTAGATTCCTGTGTTTACATTTGATCTTATTAAAATGCTTGTTCTGCTCTCATTGTGCGTGTGAGAGCAGACGGGTGTGCATGTGTGTGTGTCAGTGTGTTGGCCTGCTTGTATATCTGAGTGTATCCCTCAGGCCTTTTTTCCAGATCGAGGCCTTCATAGTCTCAGCTCGATGAGGAGGTCGTGACAGCCAATTAGCTCACACAAAATTGATCCAACCATCTGTGTGTATGTGTGTGTCTCTCTGTGTGTGTTTCCCAATCAATGCTCATGTTTTATCGGCAAAGCCATTACTCATTTCATTGAGTCATTGGTGCATTCAGAAAGACTCAAAAAGAGGGAAACGTGTAATTTGTTATGAAGTGAAATCTATCAGATTTATGGATGTGTATAACCACTTTTAATTGACCCTCACAAACTGAAGTAAAACAAAATTGGGAATTGGGAATTATCTTTTCACATATTTATGTATTTATGAAGGTTAAAAAGTGAATTTCAGTGAAAGCTCTATTCAGTTTTTGTTGCATTTTTCTCCAGGCATAGCTTGCAGATTATTTCATACATTATTTTGTGATCTATTCAATAACAAAAGACTAAAATGATCTTCCCTGTTAAGAAAATGACCCAATTCTTGGTCAACTTTATTACAGTGCCCTTTTTTAATGTTTTGTGCTCTTTACTTGGTAGGAGATATTCAAATTAGTTTTAGCTGGGTGGATAACAGTGCAGCACCATTGGGAACAATGAAAAGAAGATGCTGGCGCTCATAAAAACTACGCTATATGGACACTCACTCTTATGTTGTCTCTGCTACGTACTGTGTCTGCCCTCATTTCGATACACTGTCTGGTTTCCTAACATGTCTCATCTATGCCTGGAGTGAAAGACTGTGAGACTTGAGCTGTAGAACGACTGGTGTATTTAATCACCAGTTAGTGCAATTTATTTGATTAATACAATTTTAGGGTAGCCTTAAGACACTTCATAGAGCCTGTACATGGAGTGGGTCAAGCAATTTAACAGGAAAGAAAGTTTTCTGAGGGAAAGTGTGTGAGTCTGATAGGGCCCAGGGCAGTTTCCAGGAATCTTCTTTTTTTTTTCAGTGAGCAGAGGGACACGTGTTAATCTGCCAAGCTCAGGCCTGAATGCCAGATTAAAGGAGTTTCTGTTGATATGAGAAATATACTTGTAGACCTCAAGATGCAGCTGTGCAGCTGGGATTTAATCCAGAAGGGTAGGAAGGGAAGCTTTGACGAGAGCTAAGTCTCAGTGGAGCAGAGCAAAGTTGTGATAGTGGCCTGGGCTTACATGAATTAATGAAAACATACTGTAAAGTTTGCAGAATTAGTCCAAAGACCAATAAATAATCATCTTGGTGGTAAAATGGAATTATTTTAAAATATATTGGTGGAACTGCTGTTTCCATAATGCGTTGGGAGATGTAAATAGGAAGTATAATGTCGCCATAGATTCAGTGAGTTAAACTCTAAGCTATCATTTCAGCCCTGTGTCATTTTGTTGTTCTTGTTGTTTTGTTTATACCTTGGCAAACTGAACATATGCTGAATTAGCTATGAGCCGTTTCTGTTTGCAATGAACTCAGATTTAGAAACAAATGCCACTGGATTGTGTAAATATTGTAGAAAACCTAAAAAAAACATTTCAAAACATCTAGGTTCTTTCTAAGCTGATTTATTGACATTCATTTGTGATGGACGGAGATATTGATATTTGTAGTGGCGAAAAGGCCCAGAAATACCTGACCTTTAACGTCAAGTATGAGGCAAAACATGTTTATCAGAAATTGGGCAACCTTCAGTGGTCTCACTCTGGGGAGAGGTCTTGGTACAGAGTTACCTGTCAAACATTGTGATGGAAAACATGCCGACTGGCAAAAGGATGTCTTGGGCCAAACAACAGGATGGCAGAACGCCAAGTGAGGCAAAGATATGAGCGAGTTCTGGAAACAACAGGAAATCACGCCCACACACACTTACACACACATGGAAAGTTCGGTATGATGCTTACCGAACACAGGTATAAGAGTGTTTGGTAAACTGCTTTCGGAGCTGTCTTGTTGTGCGGTGTGTAAAGTTGTACGCTGTGTCTACAATAGAATCCCTCAAGGCTGCAAGATCGATCCTTTGTCGTCAAGTCTTTTTTTTCAATTTCACATAGTTTAAGTCACATTAAAGTCACATTAAATCTTAAATATCTGTGTCATGTCTGTGTGTCCAGATTTGAGTGAGTTATGACTCAGCGAAGGAGTCGCAGTTTTAGACATTAAATTGCAGCAATCAGCCGATAAGGGTTTTAGAGTACCTGAGCTGCCTCCATGAGCTGTGTGCTACAGGCACTGCTACTGGAGTTTGAAAACCTCTGTCTTCATCAATTTCACCTTATTTCCTTATCAATTTAAAACTGTTTATTATTATATGTTTTAGTGGTTAAAATGAACCAAAGACGCAGAAAAGGATCAAGTTACAGTAAGCTACAGTCAAATCACAGTGTTGAGATGGTTGGATAGTTTGAAGAAAGGTCCCATCCAACTGTCGCAGATGCAGGTGCACTGGAAAAGATCACTTGAGTCTTTGAATAGAAAATCCCACAAACTGCTCTTACACAATAAAGGCTATTTATAAGATTATTTTCAAAAAATATTGATCTTATGAATGAGCACATCGGCCTTGCAGCTTTCAGAAATTATTCAAAATGTTCAACATTGTATACTCTTATGCCATGTATCATAAATTGGTCTTTTGAGATCCCCAAATACATTATACCATTACATGCCAATGGTATTTCATCATTAAATCTTTTGTTAGATAGTGTTTGCAGATTTCCCAGGATGCATTGCAAAACTATCCAGCCAGGCAAGTTTTCCAGGAAGATGGCAGCCTCCATGAGAAAGTCATTGCACAATTGTAAGTACTATTTTCGCAAGTAAGCATGTGGAAATTCCAAAATATGTCGGAATGTGTTATGTGTCTGTATATGCATTGTTATCTGTAAGCGTTGAGTTAGAATATGAATGCTTGAAAATCGCTAATTGATGTAGCTGACATGAATATCTACAGAGTATTTGGAAATAATGGCGTTGAACACTCTTGACGAAAGTCCAGAAGGACGGAAGTTATTAGCTGGGTTGTACAGATGAAAACTAGATGCTGCATATGTATAGACTTTTTTATATTTTTTATCTTTAGTTGACAGTTTAATCATCGACATACAACATATTTTGAATTGCATGCTAGTCAGTTGTAATCCTATCTTTATGAATAGCTGTTTTTGTGTCCTTTCCCATTTACTTCAGTGATGCTTTTTAATGCAATTAATGTGATCATCAGATAAAACCTCAACTTCGTCCTGAATGTGTGTCGGCTGAAGAAATATAGCGTTTCCCTGGAGGGCAAATTGGTTTTCGGTCCCCTGTAATTTGGATTTCCTTCAGAAAATCATGATTTATGGTTTATCTATAACTACTTTCAGCACCCAGGGGTAAAGTGACTCAGAGGTCAGTTTATCATATTGGTAAAACAGTTCGGGGAATGAATGACAAATCCGTCCTCCTTCCTTCATCTTGTATTAAATCCCTTGATTAAGATACTTAACCTGAGCAGAGATGCCCAGCAGCAACACTCGAAAAAGTCATTGATAGTGGGACTTGTAAAGATAGGCCTTCCTGGCTCGCACTGAGGAATATTCAGCTGCTACTTTTAAATAAACTTTTAAAAAAAGAGAGACCTTATTTACTTTTGATTGACATGTAGAGTGTGGAAAAGACTCATCAGCTGCTCCTTTGAAGATGGTAAGAAATAAGGTGACAAGCAGCATATGCACATAGGTGGGTGAAGTTATATGGTCCACACATTTCCCCAGAAGGTTGCTCGAGCTAATCTCCAGGGTGCATTAAGTTGGATCAGACACCTGGCCAATGTTTGCTCAGAATCTGAGACCATGGCACACTTTTTTGTTCCCTGCCCCAGTTTTTGGTTGTTTTGTTGGGAGTGGCAACACAGTCTGATGGAGTGCTCAGCCCTTAATTTGTTTATCTTTAAAATGCACTTCCTTTATGTGTCTTTAGGGAATTAAAATGATGAGATGTTGTGCACAGTACACAATGATGGAAGGTTGGCACTTGGCTCTTGTGCGAAGTGTGTGTGTGGGTTATTTTGAAAATGCAAAGTATGAAATGTGTGTGCTTGATTTGTTTGTATCTTAAAGGTGAGATGCTGCTTTTCAAACTTGTATATGTAAATTAAGTGGAAATTTTAATTAATTTTTTATAACTCTATTCCTACCTACTGTCTTTGTCTCTACATGTCCATATCGCTCGCACTACCCCATCCCTTTTTTATTTTTACTTTTTGCTCTCTTTTTCCATCTCCCTTTACCCACACACATACACACACACACACACACACACAGGTTCCTGTCACAGTTTGATCAAGCTCCACCATTCAGTTGACGATGCTTTCAGCTGAAAGTGCTGCAGTAAATAAAAATAAAATGAAACAAGGGATGAATAAAATATGAGCATAATAATGAATAAATAAAAGTGTGACTGTATTAATAAGAACGAGTCAGAGGTATCAGACGAATAGAAACCAACACACGCCATCATCGCCTACGCGTTCAGCACTGATGAAAGGCTAAGGTGTGTGGGTTAGCAGACAGCCCTTCTACCTTTACCTCTCTTCTTTCTGTCTCTGATTTTCTCCCCTTTCATTTAGTTAATTCACTCCAGAACTTTATCACCTTTACAGAAAGAACATACTCAAGCAGGTTTATTTTGCAAAATTCAAACAATTGATAATACAACTTTAAGCATAACATATAATGATACACTGTAAATATTTGTTTTTTAGGTGCAGATCATGGTGGGGCAACAGCTACTTTAGACAGATGCAACCCAAAAACTTACAATGTGACATTATGTGCTTCTCCCCAGTTTGCTGTCTGTATTGCACAATTCCTGTTTGTATGTGCTGTCAATTTGGGAAGCAGAGAGATTTAGCTTTAGCTTTCTGAGCTTTCAGCTGTGTTCATGGTCTTTTTCCAGTGACTAAAGATGGCTCAGGTGACAGACATTTTACTTACTTATACTTATTTTACATATTTTACTTATCCCCAGGGGGTTCATTCTCATGTCACAGCAACAGTACATGAATGAAAGCATACTGAACAGAGAATAGTGTAAAGAAACATATAAAAAATACAACTAGCATGAGAGTTAACAGTTGGAAAATATGCCCTTTAAATGTGCATGCATACAGTGTTCATATTTCTGTAAGACCTGGATCTTCAACAAGGGGTTTGTGACATGCCCCTCAGAAACTTCCGGTGAAAGTGCAGAGGTTAATGCACAAAGCCATGCTACAACTTCTACTGGCTTTACAGCTACAGCCAAGTGCAAACGAGATATGTTACAGGACGCCCCTGCTCCATCTCTCTCTCTCTCTCTCAGCAAAAGGGGGTCCTTAACCTTGTAAGTTTTTCATCCCAAGGAAGATGAAAACTATGGTTCTCCAGGAAGAAACAGACAGGTGAAGTAAAAATAAAATCATATACTTAGGTGATAAAGACTCGCTAACGGCAAATCAGCAGCTCAGAGGTTACACTTGGGTCATTACATATTTTAGCCCTGCTGTAACAATAAAGGAAGTCTTCCCCTTTTCAAACGGACTCCTTCTTCACACAGCCATCTGAATGCAACGCCTCTCCTCATACACCACCGTGGGCATTCCAAAACAGGCTGATCACCGTGGCAACGGGACAGAGCGGTGGTGATTGGCCACGGTCGTTATCATTCCTGTCAGGACAGGTGCGAGCGCTCTCAGTTAAACTAGCTCTTGATTGGTTCAAACCGCCGGGAGGCCAACAAATCCCTAATCAGACTGTTAGCATATGAAAGAGAGCGGCGAGATAGAGGGAGCAGGAGGGAAGGAGACAGAGAGGGAGAGAGGAAAGAAAGAGAGGGAGAAAATTGTAAATGAGAATGATATCAAGATATTTGCAGTCAGAGTGATTGGAGCACAGCTCCCATGCCACAGCGGCAAGCATGACTGTGCACACACAAACAAACACACACACATGCAACAGCAATCCAAACCCATGCACATGTTTTCACATACACACCTATACACACATTTAAGTGCTGGTTCGCTACACAAATGGGCCGGCACATGTGTGTGTGTGTGTGTGTGTGTGTGTTTGTATGTGTCTATGAGTTGGTACAGAGGCAGATGGTGCTGTTAACACCCTATGGCACCTTTCCATCCAGCACACACACACAAAAACATGCACATGTTGACGTAGCAGAAAAAGGACCATCTCCAAGACACGTCGCTTTTCCTTTCGGCTCTAAAAAGCAGAGGAATGTAAAAGAGAAGGGGAAAGAAAAGATAAAGACAGATAACTTAAAAACGATCTTTAATAATAGCAATTGTTACCTAAGGATTATTAGCCATATGCTGTAGCCTACCTATTCCAAACTACCTCACAACATGCTTTAATGTGTGCATATATTAGGTGCTAAAATTCAGTATTTTCAACCCTATTTTCCTGTGTTTTTGTCTCTAAGTTATTAATGGGAACACCAACCTCTGAAATTAGTCTGGTGTTGAGTGACAGGGCTGCAGCTGGCATCGGTGAAAAAGGCCGCCATGTAACTCTTGTTTGCACCAATGTTTTACATCCATTAAAAGTGCTTGTTTTTGCCACCGACAGGCTCAGATTGTTATTCTTAGTGTCTGACAACATTATGGAAATGATCCCTATGAGACAGACCTTCTAGTTAGAGAGTGAGATAATTTTTGTTTCAATAGAAACCGCTTCGAAATTGCCATCGCCAAACCCACCAGACTCTATTTAAATAAACAGTAGCATGCACATTTTCATATCTCACTGGGTGATTTAAGGGTTTGTTTTAACCAGACCAGAGTTGGTGATTACTGGGACAGTGGAAAGATAAATCAAGATGGCTTTTGTGAGTTTTATTTGGCTTGAGTGTGTTTTATGATGTTAAATTGCTGTTCATTTAAATGGAGTCTGGTGGGTTTGGCGATAGTGATTTTGATGTTCTTGCTGTCTCTGCTCTCCATAAGTTGTCAGACATTCACAGGAAACTACTCTAAACACCTTATTCTTATGGTCTAAGACAGTCCAAAAACATGAGTAAACATTAACACATCTCTTCCAAATCCAAAAGCTAGAGTGCTGAAACTCAAATTTGTGATGCCATGGGATATAAAGTCTGGAGCTTTTCCATAGTCTATGGCTTGGGAAAGATGTTGTAGACCAAATCAAACAGTCACTTCTGTGTCGACAACTGGCAATTGATTACAATTGCGGCAATGTAAAATCAACTTGTTGATTTCTGTTGTAATTTACAGCCGTATACTGTATCATTAAAAGATACACAGTGAAACACTGTGGTCCAGCCTAGCTGATTTTTCTGCTGTGCTCATTTGTATGTCCTCTGTTGATTTGCTTTCATCTTT
The DNA here is from genome assembly GCA_035609425.1 of Epinephelus awoara. Taxonomy (NCBI): domain Eukaryota; kingdom Metazoa; phylum Chordata; class Actinopteri; order Perciformes; family Serranidae; genus Epinephelus; species Epinephelus awoara. Next base: position 11,159,372 of record CM069302.1, on the reverse strand, counting down.
GATAAACCAAATCTACCTGCACAGAAGCCAAGCAGTGTACTGCTGAACAGGGCTGCAGCAAAGCGTATTTTAGTCACCTAAAAAAATCAGTTTAAGTTTACGTTATAATTGAATTTTTGCTCCACTTTATGTTAAACACTGACCAATCGAGGCATCAGTAGACCAGCGACTCAGTGTTCTGTGAAGTAAATTACTGTTCCTGTCAGTGGAGTGTGGTGGCTTTGATGCAATGGCTTTAGCTCTCCTTGGAAAAAGGCTAATGGCAAGGTAAGGCAATGAACTGTTCTAAATAAAGCATACAGCTAAACTTATATTTATTTTTTTTAGGTGGCTAAAAACTCACTATCTGAGGAAACATTTGCTCAGCGCCATTAGATTTTATGTATGTGAGGCAAGGATTTTCTGCTCTGACCTCATTGTAAATAAACTTTGTGATTGGGTCTGTAGATGACACTGACAGCGCCCAGGGGAATGTTCTGAGTATATGGGTATTGTTTATGTTTCAGAACTTTGAGTACCACAACAGAATAAAAGAGAGAAGTGTATTCTGGTCCAGGTGGGAAAGCCTCTGAAGCAGTACTCTAGATGGTGTTCCCCTTAAAAATGAGTGGCAAAAACGAGCACTTTCATTGGACATGAATTGGCAGTGCAAACATGCCCAGAGTGATGACATTGCACCTGCTTTCACCACTGCCCTCTGCAGCGATATCTCTCAGTACTCGATCAGTTTTAGAAATTGACCTATGGCTAAGCCACGCCCCCTCCACTCACTCAGACACAATATCAACATTCAGTGAGCGGCGCTATGGCAGGTGTCACAGTACACGGCAATTGATGATTTTTGGAGACATAACGATCAGCTGTCATTGAGAAGAAACCAAAAGGGCCTAAACTACGCATTGGAGGGATATATTCATCATCATCATATTGTTGAGAAGCTCGATGAAAAGCTTAAATTACAAGCCAAAACTTACAGGTCCCAGTGTACGCTTGTGAACCGCATCTCATGCCGTCGCCATCAAAGACAAGAAGTTAAAGTGCCACTGAAGTTAAGGTTTTTGGCTCAGAATATGAGCAAAGGATAACGGCCTTTTTACCATCTTTGGTGAGTGTTTGGTGCTACAGTATTTACACTGAATCATTCAGCATAACGTTTGCCAACCTTTGTTATCTCTGCCATTACAGATAAGTTAATGAAGCTAAGCCCCAGAAGTTAACGTTAGCTTAACTAGAGCCCTTTGGACAACAGCTAACAATGATGTACCATCACCAAAGTACAAAACTAGAACAAAACAGGCTAATGAACTCCCAGCAAACAAGCTGACATGATGAACAACGCAGCTAGGAGCTAACGTTAGGCTAACTTTAGCTAACGTTAGCTAGAGATGTTAAAGATAACTTTATATTTCTTTCCAGCAAAGTGACAATATGTTGCCTCAAACACAATGTTGACTTACCTTAGAACAGATGTAGAAATCATTGTTGATCTTATTCACGTTGAGTTGATGTTGTGGTCTAACGTTACCACACAACTTTATCCAAAGGAGACACTTTTCTCAGTTGAGATGTGTTTTATTAAAGTGTAAGAAATACACCTGGTCGCCCAGCCTCTCAGGATACCTTGTGTCAGAGCTGAAATTACCCCATGCACACCGTTTGACCATTTGTAAACTTCAAATCTCAGAAAAAGCTCATAAAACCGAACAAAACTGACTTTCTGTGATGCATTTCAATGGACGTCCAGGCAGAGAATGTCCCTTTTTTTAAATACCTATTTTTTTTCCCCGCACATTTTCATATTTATAGCTTCCATGCTTTTTAGTTTACAATGCATTACAATGACATTTTTTGGAAAAAAGAAATGTGGGCCAACAAATAGTAGACGACAATAACTAATACATTTTAATATTTCATACACTGTGCACATTTTTATACATTAAATACAATGGCAGTATAGTTACAGTCCTATCTTCTGTAAGCCACCTTCTACCAAACACATCTTCCCTATTCCTTATTGTTTGAGCCCCTTTCTCTATGAACTTTACTTCTTGAATCATACTAAACTTACACTTTAAGTATCCTTAGTGAAAACCAAACCCCAAATTTGTCGTTTTTCATACCTTTTCACAACCCAGACTACACAGGCAGCTGCAAGCCATACAGCTGGTTTAATAACACTGCAAAATTTAGGAATTTAATTGCCACTGGTATCACCAATGCTCAAAACAAGCCTTTTTTTAAAAAAAGAGTCGGCTCATCTTAACACACTGATCAGTTACATGAATGTGTGTCGATAAATTGAGTATCAAAATTACCAACACACCTGCACAAACTTGTGCATAGATAAACTGCAGACAGCTTTGCACACCGCTGGCACCACAAATATACACACATACAGTACATGCAGGAAGTAGCATTCAAATACACATATATGCACATAACACAAAGGCACCTTTTTTTAGGGGACAAAGTGAAAATGAAATAGTTCTTGTCATCAGATACCTTCTCGCATGAATGTCACCAGTTAATGCTTTTCTCTCTTTTCCCTCTCTTTTTCTTTCCCCTCTTTCTCCCTCTGTGTCTCTATCTCGGGCTTTCAGGCTGCCAGCGCTGACACCCAGGGTAATATCAAGAAAAACTATTTTCACTTTGATGTGTGTGTGTGTACGCTACCTGTTGTGTGTGGAGCGTTCCTGCGTGGGTGCATGAAAGGTGTGAGGTGTAAGTATGCATATGTGTGTGTTTCAGTGCTTGCATGTGGGGCTGTTATGCGAGTACATCAATATGCAATATGTGTGTTGCATTTGTCCATGCACATATGCGTTGTATATTTGTTCATATGTATGTATGTGCGTATGAATTTATAATATGCCTGAGACAGGAGGCGGGAACCCTCATGGGAACCTGTTATCTGTTTCCCGCAGACCTGGAAAACACTATTTCTGGAGCAAAAGCTACAAGAACAACACGTATAAACTGTGTCTCATTCAGGGGTCGGATCATCAGAAGGATGCGGCCCACGAAGTCAGGTCCTTCTGAGAAAGTGAAGGCCATACCGAGCCTACACCTCCTCCCCAAAAGAGGAAAAACTAAATGTAGTGCAAGACAGAAATAAGGGACATAAAGAGGGAAGAAAGGGACTCAAAATACACGGGATAAGGAAAGAAGTACAGCCTGAAACAAAGGGAAAGATGGGCAACATTTCCACCTGATTGGCAGACAGATGTACGCAGACACACACACAGAGTATGGTTGGTGTCGTTTCTCAGTACAGAGCCTGCATAAATGGCAGACAGATGACAAGCCGAAGTGTACTTGACAACGTGTATGTGTGCGTGCGCATGGAAGAATACGCCCCTGGTGTCTAAGAAGGCCTGTAGGCTAAAATTGTCCACATGTGTATCGTCAAATGTGTGTGTGGGTGACAAACAGTGTGTGTCACAGTGAGCACAGTGTGTGTGAGCAACAACATCCATCCATCACACTTACCAGCTGGCCGTCTGCATGTCAGGGTCTTTTTCTTTCAAAAAAGCACAAACACAGTTTTGGAGACATTGCACTGACTCCCATCTATTCCCCGGGTGCATGTCCAAATGCCTAAATGTCTGACTTCAATTTGGTGTTATTCAAGAAGGGTGTTAAAGAATGTGACCGTTGCTCCTGTTATTTCGTCTAGGGATGTCCAAGCATGTGACATAGACAGCCAACAGTCTGCAGGTTGTAGTCCACTGAGATTAATCTGTGTGGCTTTGATCTGAAAGCTTGGTGACACAGGTGCTAATTCATGAACTGATGTAGCTGACAAGCTATCGACTAGCATGCTAGTAAGCCAAAGGGTCACTCATGACAAAGTAACTACCCAAGGTTCTTTTTTTTTAAATCCTCTGCACTGGTAATAGCTGTGGCCGGAGGCTTCGTATTTCCAAGTTGTCTATCTGTCCATACATAGGTCCATTCGTCCTATTCTGGTGAATATGATATCTCAAGAACGCTTTGAAGGAATGTTTCTAAAGGTAGCAAAAACGTTCACTTAGACTCGTAAATGAACTGCTTAGATTTTGGTGGTCAAAGGTCAAGGTCACTGTGACTTTGCATCCATCTCATTCCTGTGAACATAGTATGGCAAGAACACTTTAAGGGGGTGCTGAGCCCCATTTACAAAGGCTACGTCATTACCGCAGTGGGCAGGTTCGATTCTGACCCACAGCCCTTTGCTGGGTGCCATTACGTCTCTCTCACCCTTTCTCACTACCACTGTCTTAAAGGCTAAAAAGCCCCAAAAATGTTCTTTAAAAAAAGAACACATTGGAGGAATTTCTTCAAATATGGCACAAATATCCACTTTGAGTCAAGGACGAATTAGAATTTGGCAGTTAAAGGTTAAAGGTCGTGGTCACTGTGACCTTGTCTGTTGCATTCTAGTAAACGCAGTATCTCAAGAACACCTGGACTCAAGGATGAGGTGATTACAGTTTGGTGGTCAAAGGTCAAGGTCACTGTGACCTTGCGTATTTCTTTTTTTTAAGATATTTTATTAGGGCATTTTGCCTTTAATGGATGGGACAGGTAAGTGTGAGGGGGGAGAGAGAGGGGGGACGACATGCAGCGAAGGGCCACAGGCTGGATTCGAACCCAGGCCGCTGCGGCAACAGCCCTGTACATAGGGCGCCTGCTCTACCACTAAGCCACCGACGCCCCACCTTGTGTATTTCTAATTTTCCTAAACAAGATATCTCAAGAAGCCCTTGAGGGAATTTCAAATTCAAATGTGGCACTTAGTCCTCTTGGACTCAACAATTAACTGACTAGAATTTGATAGTTGATGGTCATGTTTTTGACCATAACTCAAATAGGGCTGCCACTAACGATCATTTTCATTGTTGACTAATCTGTCGATTATATCTTCGATTAGCTGCCAATATCTGAACGTAAGAAGCTGCAGTAACAGTATTTTGGGGTACTTTTATAGTACTTTTCTATGAAAAATGACTCAAACCGATTAGTTGACTACTAAAATAGTCACCGATTATTTTAATAGTCAATTAGTCATCGATTAGTCGACTAATCGTGGCAGCCCTAAACTCAAATTCATACACAATTATGAAATTTCACACAGATGACATTTGAGAGTTTACATTTGCTGCAAGAAATCGGTTACACGCAGGATATTATCAGCAAGCTAGAGACTGTGTGTGTTACACCAAACACCTTTTCAAGTGACTTCAAATTTCCAATGTTGGAATAAAATCGTGAGATGTTTGTGATCTCAGTCATTTGGTGTAAAACTCTGTCCAAGCTGTCCAAGTCTATTTCTTGTCTTGATGTTTTGATGAAATGAAACAAATTATTATTGTTAGTTTTTAGTCTTGGCTCATGCTAATACTAAAGTTCAGTTCCGAGAATGTTGTCAACAACCAGCAGGTGCAGCGCTCTCTCCAGCCCCTGATGAGAAGCAGCAACCTGCTGCTAACCAACAGAGGCTGGTTGTGACTTGAGGGGACAAAATCCAAAATGTAAAGTTTATCTTCATAGATTATATTGATGCCAGATTGACAAGAATGCTATGAACACATGAGACCTTATATCTTGAGTTTCTATAGTTACGTGTTTTTGCAGACATGGAAGGAATTGCTAACATGTCATTGTTCTTAAAGGGAGTTTGGCGTAATACTTTCCCCTGGGAGCAGGATGAGAAATAATCTCAAATGCAATCTAGTTGTGGCCTTGCAAATAGTGACCCTGCGAGAGCCCTCATCTTTGCAAAATCGTACAGTCCTTGACTAAAAACTCACGTTGTCTTCAGATGTGAGAGGGTGTCAGACTGTAGTCTTTAAAAAGTATATGGAGGCATAACAAGTTTCTCTGCTGAAGACTCATTTAGAAAAAAACCCAAACAGTTACATTGCGTAGACTCTTGCAGGAGTGCACAGACACACACCTCAGTAATTTATGAAACGTGGCCGGCTATAACAAACATGTCTGGACTCTATTTACTGCAAGTTAACCTTCTCTGCCTTCTGTCCCCGACCCTTGCAGAGTTATTAGTGAGACACCAGTAACTCTGGAGCTGGTGTAAAAGAGACAGAGAGCGCTCCACACAGAGGCAAAGTCAGAGATTAAGAAAGAAAGAGAGAGATGGATGAATGGATAACTCTTTAGTAGCTGTGTCACAGCCAATCAAACCTGTAATTGATGGGATCAATTTAACTGAGCTAATCAAGCTCTTTTAATCTGGAGATGATTCTCCTAATTAATCTCAGCTGTTTCAGACTAAGATATTAAGTGTGATCTGACTATAAACGAAGACTTTAATTCCCACATGGCCGATGCTTATTTGATGCCCACTGTTTACAGTAACATAGTTTTACTTGAGGAGAGGACCCATGTGTTTAATGCTGAAATAATTCTTGACTTTGACTTGGCTCATACATTAAATAACAAGGAATTCCAAATAAATAATTCATTACAAACACAGTCACTATCACAACAACAATTTGACAATGGTCATCACCATTTTTCTTTAAACCTTGAAATAATTTACTACTAATCTGTTGTTGCACTTTGACTATTTAAGAGAAGATGCTTTGAATAATTAGCAGTTATGACAGATTAACAAATCATACAAAGGTCAAAAGGGGATTGGTGTTATTAATTTTTAACTCTTTTTTTTGTAATTTCCTGTGGGGTTGACATTTACTGTTGGAAAATGTTGAGATTATTATAAATCAGCCCATCAGATAAGCATGGTGGTTTAATAATTTTGATGGTGTAATCATAGATATGTTAATAATGTAAATTTGGGGCAAGACAAGTTGGCAAGTGCATTATGACATACAGTTCAGCTGAAGTCACCTTGTGCCTTGTGTTTAAAAAAAAAACGTATTATTTGAGGCATTACATGCTGTAATTATTTCTCAACAAGAGGCAGTTTATCCACTTATCAAGCACTGCTGTGTGGTGTCTGGTTTCCTGGCGATCGCACAGTGATAACAAAACTCTGGGAAGTCACTGCACCCAGCCAAGAAATTGAGCCTGTTTGGACCTGGTATTAATATGCATTTCGGTGATCCGAACACCAGTGGACAGCTGAAACCCATAGGTTTTCACACCTGTGCCCATCATGCATCTCCAGCTGACCACTTTTGTTCAGGTATTGTTACTGCCCCTGTGCTAGTCATGAGGGGTTGTGTCAATATGATGAGTGGTCAAGCAATACTTTGTCCAATTTGACATAAAATGGTTAAATTTTAGAGCGTTTGCGCACTGTCACCAAAACAACCACGATGTCCTGCTCCATGTCCTTTAAACAGACCATAAAGGAGCTGATCACTCGGTACATCTCCAGAGAAAACAGGTCCGTGTTGCTGTGTGACTGTAAGTGTACTGCTCTTCATTTGAAGATGCATTTGCAAGAATCTTTCAGCTGACACAACAACAGGTCTAGCACTATAGTGCTATTTCAATCAGGAGAGACTCGTTTTGAGAGAAAAGAAAATGTATTTACATGTGAAAGAAATGTCTTTGGTGATCAGACCCCATTGTGATGTCATATATTCCAGGAGGGTGGTAAAGATGTAGTAGATCAGGGATCGCCCCCAGACGCTGGTGGTGGTAATGGTGGTGATGAGATGAGATGAAGAGGGAGCTGAGGATCTGGGTGTGAAGAGGAGTGAGCTTATACTGAGCTTGTCCTGGGCTCTGGATCAGGTGACTGCAGGTGAACATGAATGGCTGAAACAGATTGTGGCAAAGTTTGTTTGGCTAACCAGGAGAGGGAACACCCATAGTCAGCTGATTGGTGGAAGTGGAGGGAGTGGGATAGAGAGAGAATTGTGAATGGATATGGCATAAAGTCTTCCTGATTAAACTTACACTGAGATTCATTAGTGCTTTTTTGAATGATGGGTTGATTTTGGACCATCAATCAATTGTCAGCTTTTTCCTGTCATATCATTATCATATTGGCCTTTAAAAATTAATATTATAAATAAATAGAAACTAGTCCATACCCATTGAGTGCACAGTTGCCCACGTACAGTTTCACATGGTGTGTGTTTGGGATACAGGTCACAGGAAATTGCAGATTAAATAGTCAACTGAACCCATTAAGAAGAGCAATGTATTCAGACAGAGTTTTTGTGAATTTGATATTTGATAGAATGATTGCAGCCACAGCGATCTCTCGCATTTTAGCCATTTTTCTGTTTCTATAGCGCCACCCAGTTGCCAATTAGAGTTAAATTTCTCCAGTCACCTTGAGGCGTCCTGTTCTACATATCTACCAAGTTTAGAAAAAATCGATATGGCGGTTAGGCCTAGATAAGAAATTAGCTCTCTAGCGCCCCCATTTTGTTTGCTGGGGTCAATAATGGAGGGGTCCCCTCAGATTATGTGTGGTCATATGCCTACAAAGTTGCGTGGTGATGGGTGAAACCCTTGAGATGTTATACACCTTTATGTGATGAGCCACGCCCTCCGCAATATTCATTGCCTTATAGAAGCTCAGTTTTAGTAAGTTTTCCAACTTTGCCAAGAGGGAACTTTAGATATTGGTCCCTAGATTATGTTCACCCAGTTTCATGCAGATCGGTCAAACTTCCTAGGAAGAGATCGATTTTAAGTGTTTTTTAAACAATTCAAAATGGTGGAAAATCTATATAACCGGAAGTTATGGGTTCTTGAGGCAAATGTGTTCCTCATGAGGAGAGGCATCTCTGTGCAAAGTTTCATGTCTCTACGACATACGGGGCATGAGATATGCCCATTCAAAGTTTGCAATTTCAGTCGGTTGCTATAGCGCCCCCTTTGGCCAACTGATGTAATATTGCTTCATTCACATCCTCCCATGACCCTCTACCACTGTGCCAAATTTCACATGGATTGACCAAGTCAGTGAGGAGAAAAACGTGGAACAGACACACACACCCACAGAGTTTTCGTCCTTGTAGTAAGAGATTAATACTATCAGTGGACCTCTGATAGAGTTATAAGATAGTTATCCTGAATATCAAATTGTTCCTTTTAAAGATTTCTGGTCATTTTTTTTTTCCCAGCCCGACTGATGAAAAGTCCCTTCACATTTTTTTCATTTGAAAAATCTCTGTACAAGTTGCTTGTCTCACTGTCCTGACAAGGATTTCTTCTCTTGTCTATTGTTTTTCTTCTGTATTCCCCTGACACACTAACACATAGGCACCCTATCTGTGCTTTTTATTTACAAGTCTTTACGTGTAAATGTATGGTATGTGCATATGTGGAAATGTGTCCACAAGTGTTACCTCCATACTGTGTATGTGCATATATTTGTGTTTGTGTGTGAGAGGGGGGGTGAAAGAGAATGCATTTAAAGTAACAGTGTGCAGGTGCGGCCCTGGGATGTGTATGCTAATGTTTGTGCATGTACTTTTACACTCATGCATGTGTGTGCGTATGTGTGAGACGCTCGTTGGGCAGCAGTACAGGGTTCAAGCTGTGAGTCTGTAGCTTGCTCTGCCACACTGAAGGTGTTTCATTATCATTGGTTAGCACACGCAGCAGGTGAGTTGGAGATCGAGAGAGAGAAAGAAGTGAATGAGATGACAAAGCGAAAACATCTTGAAGGATGATACCAGATTTATGTTATTCTCATCGTCTTGGCCCACCACTTCACTTTTTTCCTGGTGGCGTCTGTACACAGTCAGCAGAGTTGGAGATCATCAGTTGATCTGATGACCATTGGTTTGTCATCAGATGTTTGTTGTTTTTCCCCAGTCACACAAAGTAATTCTTGTGCAGGATAAACATGAAGCCTGATTTATTATTATAACCAGTTGTTTTGATAGCAGTGTGTGTGTGTGTGTAATGATCTGCTTAGTCATCTGACAGCTAGAGGAAAAAATCTCCCGGACGAAGTGATCATTTCCTCACATTTTCCCTTTTATTTTATTTGGATGGTGTCTGCAGGAGCAGTCTTTCATGTCATGATTCAATATGTTTTCCACTGTTAGATTTGTTTAGAAAAACTGTAGTTAATGTAAAAATATCTGAAAACATTTGCAGTGAAGAATGGCCGTGCCTACAGCATAGACCCTGCTTAGACATAGAGCCTACACCGTACCCTACACCATAGCCTGACGTGCACCTTGTCAGAAATGTAACTAAACGTCACGGCGACACAGACCTCCTGTCTATTTCTGTAAGCTGAAACAATTCCCCTCAGTGGAAACAAATCTTTTATTTACTTACATTTCACAGATAAAAAACAATAAATGTTGAAGACAACAAAGCCTCCTTAAAAATAGCATTTTAAGTCTTGTGTGTGATTTATCCTGGCTTCACATGAGAAGAGGAAATCTCCACTAGTCGCTAGGCTCTAGTAATAAGGACCCTTTAAATCAAATTGTGAAATGGTCAAGTAAGCTGATTGGCGAGTCCCAGCTGAACCCCCCTTCCCTGTATACCACACAGTTACAGCAGATAGCCATGACCATTTTAAATGACAGTTTGCATCCTTTGCACAGCGAGTTCCAGCTTCTTCCCTCTGGACAGAGGTTTTTAGTCCCAAGCTGTAGAACTAAACAATACAAAAACAGCTTTGTTCCAGCTGCAATCACACTGGTAAACAAGCTGTAGAATCTTTGCACAACACAGTTTGGAGCATGTATCTTATTTTTTATTTATTGATTGATTTTTATCTCATTGTTTTATTCTTATTCTATTGAACTGTTTTTATTCCTTTAACCTATGTCTTGTAAGGAATTTTTGCTCTTGGCGTTTTTAATTATTTGCTTTTATTTCATGCTTTTATTTCATGGATTGCAGCACTTTCTGTCGTTATACATTTCTTGTATTCTATGCTCTATGTTTTTGTTTTGATTGTTGAAACTGTCATGGATGTTTTGACTCTCGACTGCAAAACTAGTTTACCCTTGGGTATCAATAAAGTTACCTGAACCTGGGCTAATTTATACAATGTAAAATGCCATAGGCTTGTGCTAATAACATTAGCATGTTGTATTTGTGTTGAGACCATGTTTAGTATACGACAGTTGTTTTGTCAGTGAACCTTGTGAGTTGTAATGGAGCCGAACTTTGTAAAGTTAGCTTTGTTCAATGTTGCTGTTGTCCCTGGCTTCATATGACAAGAAGAAATATCCGCTAGCTGCCAGGCTAATTGATACAATGTAAAATGCCATACGCTTGAGCTATAAACATTAGCATGATGCATTTGTGGGGAAAATGTGTCCAGCAAAAGTCAAATGCTTTGTCTGTGAAAGCTGCAAGTTACAGTGAATCAGATAAATTTTACAGCACTTCACAGGAACCCCACCACCGACTAGTCTAGTGTTCTGGAGGTGCAACTGTAAAGTGACACAGACACATCACCACACAAGTATAAATGTTCACAACGGCGTAGGCCACGTGTGTAGGCTATGGCTCACCCTCTGCATAGAGCTGATGCACTAGTGTAAATCCCGCTTAAGATAGTCACGGGCCATACATTGAAAGACAGTGGTTTTCCCTTTTTAATTAACAACTAAAAAAAAAGAAAAAGATTTTTTAGATATTACACTGGTGTTCAAAATTGCCTGTGGACTGCTTATGGCACCTAATTTTAAAAACTGAAAATACAATCCAAAAGTTAAGAAAGCAGACCAGTGGTTGGACACTACCTTTTAACAGGCACTTTTTTCCTCTCTTATATTGCAAGCCACATTTACAAAGTATTGAATCCAACTAATGGTTTAGTGGGAAATTGTACAAGCTGGCCAAGAAATGTCGATTAGGATGGACCTTCTGGATTTTACATCTCAGGCAATTAGCGGTCCCTGATGTTATTCAGAGAGAGAGGCACTGAGAGAGAAACTAAGAGAAATAAGAGCTGATGAGAGCTGCAGAGGAGTTCTTTGCAGTTGCTCTTAATTGTTTGTGATATCACTGCTCTGGTAAGTAATTTGTATGGTTGCACTGACCGTAAACCACTTCAGATGAGAGCTTTAGTGAAAAGCCATATATGTTAATTTTAATTGGGTCTGACCAAAGTAAAATAGTGAGTTTCTTAAGACCTAAACCAGCTGTACTCCTTCATCCAAATATAAATGTTGTTGTGGTCATGTAGTGACTTGAGGCCACCTGGCAATCTTGGAACCTATCAGCTATTGGTTTGGCAGTGGTAAGCTTTTGTGGGCATTCAATTTAACTGAGATAAAAAGAAGTTAACAAGATTCACTTCTATTTCCTCACTGTCATGTCATGATAGATTTACCTTTTTGTCTTGTTTTTGATATTCTTGGTTGTGTTTTTCTCATGTGCCCTGCAGTTTGCTGTTTGTTTGATATTTGGGTCCTAATGGTTTAAGTTGTGAAGCACTTTGTCACTTTTCTTTTGAAAAATGCTAAATAAATAATTCTTTACTTACTTACTGATTCCCATACAACTCCACCCTCCGGGGGAAACAATCCATCACTACACATGTTCCTTAAATACCTTGCTGTAAGACAAATAGTGATTACCAGACTGTCACATTAACAGCCGTCATTATGAAATGTTTTGAGAGAATTATGGTGTCCTTTCTTAAGGCAGAGATTAAATCAGGTCTTGATTCTTTTGGCTTTGCATATATTGCAGACTTTGCCAGAGTACACAAGTGAACATGTCGTGTCACACTTCGGCCTCTGGACGGTCCTGCAAAATGAAGATGCATGTCAGCTTCATCGATGCCATAAATAGTTGCTGAGTATTTGACATATGGTGAAGTGCCAAGTTGTTAAATATCAGGGTTTGATTTGATTAAACTAGCTGTGTTCCCATGGAAACCATACACCCTGTAGTCCAGAGCTTGGTAACTCCTTTAATGTGTGTTGCTTCACAGAAGAAAAGTGTTGCATGAAACTTTCCTTTCATGTTGCACGCCTGGAGAATTTTGTAGGTCACAGACATTGTCATATTTTGTTACAGAATGTGATTGGTAGCATTACTGTTGTTGTTGCCATGGAAAAAGTAGTATAAATCCACACTAACTCCAACCTGTACTTAGCGTCTCTGTCCACAGAAGCAGCCCTGTGTCAGCAGGAGCTCTTGCAGAGCTGACTATACATCAGGGGCAGCCAAACTGACTTCACCAGGCTGACTGACAGCAGACATTTACTGAACCAAAATATTTTTTTACGCCAGCTCCACGGGAGGAAATCTGCTGTGTTTGCATTTATTGATTCACTGAATTTATTTACCATTATCTTATTATAGCATATTATTATGGTGTTATTATAATTTATTTACCATATATTAACTTTTATTGTATATTATGAAATTGTTTGATTTTATGATTTATGGATACATTGCTGCTTGTTTTTTTATCTGTGTCCTTGAGCGCTTAAATAAGTAAATAAAATGCATTTTTATTAATTATTACCAGCCAGCCGTAGCAAGGGAGGGAATCTGCTGTTGAAGGACACACAGGGGGCTGATTAATCAGTGAATTTAAGGTTAACAAGATAAACACACATATACCCCAAGATATTTTTGTGATTTTAAACAGCTGTGCAGAGTACCCTTTACTCAACAGCAGTAGAAATAGACTCGGACCAGAAAAAGAGGGTCTCTAGTTACAGTACCATGGAGACGACTAAAACCTTTCACAAAAGCATAAATTGAAAATGTAGCATGACCGTGTAATTGCTGTCGAGCACCCAAGCAGAAATCAGCCTTTAAAGTTTGCTTTTAATGCCTCTGCAGCAGCTGCTCCTCTAATCCATAGATCTGATTCGATCAGCTATAATCGACCACAAACTGATCAACTTATCAATTTTGCACCCCAGCACTCAAACTCACTGAACTCACAAAGGGACACACAAACACAAATAAAGAGTTTGCAGATCCCATAGTCTCTCACACATAGATTCTAATGGAGAGCACCTCAATAGGTGTTCTACAGGCGTGTTTTAGCTCGGGTCGATTGCCTTCCTTGGATCAATGTTTCTGTATCACCTTCTTAGACAACACTACCATTTGTCACAATGTCTCTCTCAGTTGTTTTTATTTCACTCAGTCTGCCAATCAATCCCTGTCTGCCACTTTTCTCTCCCCCTGCATTGCCACACTCCATCCGTTTCCACTCCAACCAGATGCCCACAGACTCTCCTACATGTCCTGTTCACCGGTTGCTTACATTTACCTGCTCACCTGTTTCCACTTTCACCCTGCTGTATATATGTATGCCACCTCCACTAATTTCCTGCCAGATTGTCGGCGCTGCTTTGTGCCTTGCTTTCTTGCCACCTGTACCCTGCAACCTGACTCTTGAATCTTGAATTTTGAAACCTGTGCCTGTACCCTTATTTCTTCAACAAATCACTGAGCTGTTCCCGTCTACCTCGAGTGAATGTATTTGGGTTTTCCTGACTTCATTTTTGGTCTATTGTATAAGCCTGTGCAGTCCAGATATTATTCAATAATCCATAATTCATTGGTAAATTAAAAATGAAGATACCACTTTTATTTTTTTCCTTTTTATTTGATGAATGAAGAAAGGCAGACAGGTGATGAGGAAGTAAACGTAAAAATATTAAATGGAATTGAATAGCCATCCTATCCACCTTTTTCCTGACTTGATTCCTGACTTCCTGTTTCAATCCGGAAACCGGCCAAACACTTCCGGTTGAACGGTGTTTACGGTTTAGTTAGCGGTGAAAGCCACCGTAAACGCCGGCTTTTCGCCATGGATCGGGGTGCAGGTCCGTGGGCTTTTTAGCAACGAAATTAAAAGAGCAAGGGCATGGTGTGTAAGGCGTAGGGCGCAGGGCTCGAACATGTCTTGCGACGTTTCTGGTGTTCAACACAGACAGTTTCTGACAAAATCTTGAGCTTTTTTGAGTTGTTGTGGCAGCCGACAACGGCACAAGTTGAACCTGAACCCATGTTTTCAATAAAATACAAATTATGGTGCTAGTTTATTGATAGCTCAACCGTTGCTTTCGTGCTCGCGCGGCAGGCTGAGTGAGCAGTGGCGTTGAACCGGAAACAGTATGCCGGATAGCGGAAGTAGTTGTCTGTCATGGAAGCGCCCATAGACTTCTAAAGAAACTCGTGAATAAAAATGTAGCGTTGTGCAGTCACAGGATCTAAACCAGGGTAACATTAGATGAACAGAAGAAGCTAATAAAGCCCACTACCTCAATGTTTACTATTACTGTGGCAACAAAGTGCCAGCTTACATTAGCCTATAGACCGTTTCAAACCAGACAACATAAACATTCTAAATGGGTACCTTTGTATTTCCTGTTTGAATTTATGTTAATGCAGAAGCTGACAGGAAGTAAACAGGGCCCAAAGTTGTTGCCCTAGCAACAGAATAGTAACTACAATACTAATAACATGTTAATCTGTCTATATTGTGTTCAACTTATTGTGCTTTGAGATACCCGCCCGGACCCTGTACCATAGCTTACCTGTCTCAGATAAAGAGATTTTTGCACTAGTTTGAGGTTTGCTCTTGTGGGCTGAATGTAAAGAAGATGGAGGAGAAGGTTTTAAGCTGTGACAATGTGGGTGATCACTTAAGAGAGGGTCATCTGCCATTAATCTGTTCTTGATGTTGAATGCCATTCCTCCAGAACACATGTACTCAGGCTCTGTGGTTTCTTTTTTATTATGCAGTGCTAGAAAGTGCTGTTAGTTATGGGATTACTGGATGCCATAGTAACCTGTCTATAAAGCTGAAAGCATAGATTGGTCACCTGGTACAGACCACTATGAAAGTCATAGGTTTTTTTTTTTTTGTAAAAAAAAACATCCATCGCTATAACTCATCCTTTAGCAGCCTCTCACCAGAAAGGCACTGAAAATAGTGTCTGACTCATCTTATGTTCTTCACACAGAGTCTCAGCTTTAACCCTCTGGCACAGGCTAAGTTGCCATAAGTATACATTTCTGCCTACATATGTGAAAAGTCCAACTGCTATTAAGTCATTGGTTAGGTAACTAAATTGTTTGATAATTGTAGGGGGTAATACAGAGATGATTGATGTGTTGCGTGTTGATAAAGGTCATGTATGTCTTATGTGAAAGTAAAGTGGAGACCCAAAGACAGATTTCCTTGAGGGGGCAAATGAACATCTAATGTCATCTATCTGGTAATGACCATTACTGATAACAACCCACTTGCTGTTGACTTAATTGTATTGTCATGTAATTGTCAATTCTATAAATGACAATACAATAAGTATTTCCTGTTTAAAAAGTGCAAAAGTAGGAAGACAGTAAGGACTCACCCATTAAGTATGATCCCGAGCACATAGCTTCTATCCTAAGCGCGCTACTAATATGAATAGCTTCGAGACATGTTTGCTTGCTTGCTTGTTGTTATGACATAGTGTTAAGCCGACATATTTTCATGGAGGAATATTTCTACTGGACATTATAAGCAGAGAGATTTGAATATATCAAACCTCAGCAGATTATACTGGTTAGAAACCAGATAACATAATCCCTGAGTGCAGCAGCGCTGATGGCAAAGCTGCTTACTGTGTGTGAGACACAAAGAGGGGCCAAGAGAAAGACAGAGAAAGACAAGGTGGTAGGTGGACTGTTGCATAATGTTTCTTTAAGCTGTTAGTAACTTACTGAGAACACTGCTTTGTCACTTAATGACCTGCCTGCCCTAAACCCTCAATGGATTCTAAGGGTGCTTTCAGACCTAGAGTTGTCTTCAGGGACTAACTTCGTTACAAAATTACATAATTGCCTAGAGTTGGTTCATGTTCTCACGGCAGCATTTACAAGCAGACCACATGAAATATCTTGCGCAAGAAAGCTGCTCTTGATTGGTCAGAATTTCCATGTTGGAAAAATCCAGGAAGTAAACAAAGCGTTGAAGAAGAGTACACTTGCAAGATAAATGTGACACTTTCTAATGTCACAATGGAGGAACAGCTACACAGGTTGATCTTAGCGCTGCTCATCGTGGACTATATTGCTGTCATTGTTCATTTTAGTCAAACCATACAGTTTGAAAACGAGGCGTGGCTCCAACTAGAAAACAATGTTTTGATGCATTGGATGCATCAAATGTGTATATTTGGGCAGTACAGGAGGAGGTGCACATTAATAATCCTCCAGGACTGTAACATGCTGATGGTTAAACCAAAGAATGCACAATGTGACTGCAGTTGGTTCAGATCGAGGTCTGAACACGGTCTCACCACAAATGAACTGCACCAGAAGTTGGTTGTAACCGGACCGAGACCACCTCTTCAAGAAGGTCTTGGTCCAGTTGTTTTGGTGCGCAATTGCTGTGTTTACACCTGTCCACACAAACTGAACTAAGGGGACAAACAAACTTGAGCTCGATTGAACCGAACCAAACAGGGCAGGTGTGAAAGCACCCTAAGGTGCTTACCTAAACCGCGGGTCAGCTTGTGAGCTGTGGGTAACTCCTGCATCACAACTGAACATTGTTCCTGGAGGAAAGTTTAGGGAAGAACAGATAACAGAATTAAAGATTTGTTTATTACAGAATATCAAATTACCTTTTCAAACATCATAAAAACACCTCTCTGTAAAATCAGTTATCAAGGAGGGCAAAAGTGTCTTCAAACATGTCTCAGGATGAAACATTGGCTCAACAGTCGAGTCCAAATGTGTGTGTCCACATATTTTTGTGTCTAGTGCATTCATGTGTGTTCAAGGGTACAGACTTTGCCCTTCGTATGAAAATGGCCTGGCAGTATGGCAGACAGCGCAGTGCATAATGGCAGTAAATTGAGAAACACAATGCGGTAGAATGAACAAAACAGCATTAATTAAAACCATAAAGAGCAGCAGATTGAATTTCCTGGACAGTGAAGTGTCAGTAAGTTACGATGTGTGTGTGTGTGGGTGTGTTTGTATATGATTACATGTATGTACATGCACCCATCTGGTATGCCACTATCAGTATCCATGGAGACCCAAGACACACTGAGAAACTCTGTACAATGTCCTGTTTGCTGCACACAGCTCACACCCGTTTGTGAGCATTTTTGTGTGTTTGTGTCTGCATCTGAATCTTGGCATCCACCTGTGACTGGAAGTATGTATGCCTTTGTGGCTTTGGGTGAGCATCCGCGTGTGTGTGTGTGTGTGTGTGAGTGTGTGTGTGTGTGTGTGTGTGTGTGTGTGTGTGTGTGTGTGTGTGTGTGTGTGTGTGTGTGTGTGTGTATGCGTGTGCGCGTACACTCCGTATTTGTGTATGTTTGTGCATGTACACACACCATTCGGCTTCACTGCCAAATTCATTAAATTTGCATTACTCAGCCCGATTAGAAAAATGCGCCCTGCCTCCTGTGGAGAGATGAAAAGATGAGCAGAGCACCACAAAATACCAGTGAGACAGAAAGAGATGAGGAAGGAGGATGAAGAGATCGGGACAACAGTAACCTGAAGGTTAGACAAGCAGGCTTGTAACCAGAAGGCTGATGATTCAACTTCCACACATTATCTTTATTCGCTGTGTGAAGTATGGAAGTTTATTTATAATTACTTTACATTCTACTCAGCTTTGTGTCAGTCCCACGACAGCCATGGAAAGAAGTGAGATCTTCACTGGGAAATATAGGTGTATTGCTTTGCAAACATTGTTGGCTGGACCGGAATTTTAAACTTAATTTGCAATTGTGGTGAGAAAAAACATCTTTAACGGTGCGAGCAGCTTATTACAACCTATAATAGTTTACTGTGAGTCAGCGCCCCATTGTAGACAGTAATTAATGAAGGAGCAGAGGAGGAAGTGACATGATGTAACAGAAAAAGTGAGAAACTATGTGTAATGTTGCACATATATCAAACAGGGTGAGCAGAAGGGGTGATGGGTGGCACAACAAACACAGGACTTTCACCCATGAGACTCGTGTTCGAGTCCCAAAGTCAGCATCAACTTTTTAAAGTACAGCATAGCCTAGTATGCTTATATGTGTAGCATAATACACTAGTGACGTATGTGACATTACGTACCTTCAATGTCCAGATACAATGTGCAAGGTACGCCGGGTTCGTTGGTTGTTGACGTTCTTGGACGCTGTGTCAAGTAATTGCCTGTTGCGTGCTTCGTCTTCTTTCAAAATACACTTCCGTTTTAAAAGGAAATTTACAGTTTATATACAGGTTCTTTCAAAATAAAAGCACTACATCAGTACAACAATGCAAATTGTTTTGTTTTTTTCCCTCTAACAACTAACGAACATGATTTGGTTTAGAAAAAAAAGAACAGAGTTTGGCTCTATAATCTTACCGTATGGCCGGTGATTGTTGGATCCATCTGCCACGCCTCCCTCCCACCATACTCAGACTTTCGGCACCTTAACTTTCATTCTTGTCTCGCCGCGTGTCTTCCTGATGCTGCCGAGCGCTGTTAAACTATAATGGCGACCGACCCCGTATCATGCTGACAATAAAGGACGGCTTTTTTCGCCACAAGTCACTGCCCAAACGCCGGATTTCCAAGACTTCCGAGAGAGACTGGGTTGAAAGTACATATTTATTGCTTAACCATGATGTTTTTCTCAAACCTAACAACAATAGATAAATAATTATAACGGAGAGCACACTGGACAATGGAACAAGTGAGTTTTGAACAACTAATATAAAAGCTGTGTGCTCTTAAAAGAGTTCTAGTAACAGTATACGTGAATAAGTATCTTAAAAGCCATCCAGAGAAGACAAAGAGCACCTGCTGTGGCCACCATAACTCATGACTGTACACCATTATTTATTCAATGGAATGTGCTTGTTGTGAATAAAAACATAAAATACAAAGTCCCTGTTAAAAAGTTTGTCCAATTTAGAATGGGTGCTTATCCAGGTCATTAGGTGGGAGAAGTAAATGAGGGATAAAACAAGAGCAACAAAAATCAAAGCAAAGGGGTAAAAGCAAGGCAGATAAAGAAAGGAGTACATGGACAGAATCTAAACAGGAAAATATACGACAGCAAAGATGAAAAGAGAAAGAAAAGCAAGCAAATCAAAGAAGAATACAGAGGAAAATGACAGAAAATCAAAGTGAGAAATATGGAGGAGATGGGTAAGGAGAAAGAGGAGAAGAGGGAGAGGGAGAGAGGGAAACAGGAGGCTCCAGATGGAGGGTTTGCGTTGCCGGGGCGGGTTGCCGAGGAAGTCATTAAGCAGCCATTTCATCTGCGTCTGCTTGGCTAGCGAGGAATCTAATTGCATCTGAGGAGAGGAGAGGAGAAATGCCAAAGTACATTTAGATCAAAGATAGAAGACACCAGAGAGCCTGTAGTCACCAGACCCCCCCTCCTCATCTCATCCTCTCACACTTTGGCTTACTTTCTTGCTTTCCTCCCCTCTATCCCTCTCTCCTTCTCCCCCTTTTTCCTCCCACTCTCTGCCCAATCTTTCTCACTTTGTCCCTCATTTTCTAATTTTCCTCCACTTTCTTCATGCTTTCACTTTACTTTATTTTCGCTACTTCTCCGATTCCCTCTTTCGCTCTCATCTCTATCCCCCCTCCTCATCTCCATTCCCTCGCCCTCCTTGGCTCTCGCACTAGTGGAGAGTGTGTGGGTGGTGCATTGTGGGAATTTTTTTCTGGCTCATATTCCCCCTAATGGCTCTAAATACTGTCACACATCACAGTCATTAAGAATACAAGTGATTCTTTATTTTACACACTCCAAAGAGCTAAGAAGCCGTAACACGACCTCGCCCTTCCTCTCCTCTCTTCTCATCTATCTCTCTTTTCTGCTCTCTTTTTTCCTCTCACATCCCTTCTTTTCTGTCTCTCCCAGCCTCTCTTTTATTCCCCTTTCAATTGCCCGTGTTAGCTATCTTTATTTGGGTGCTGCTGATTATGTGCCACGGGAGAAAAAAGGCTCTGACTGTATTTTGTGCTCATGTGATAGTTTGCTGGCAATGTTTGTTGTTTCAATTGTGTGTGTGTGTGGTGTCAGAGTGTGTGGGTTGATGTGAGATATGGTGTGTTGTTAGGGTTCCTCTGCTTATCTTTCCCTCCTTGTTACATGGTGTCTCTCTCAAAATGTTTATTAGTTGAGAAGTTTCTGAGCAGGAAAGGCAATTAGAGGCAGCTTGTTGTTAATTTAAGAAGGCTCGAATGCAGTGAGTGTGTGTTAGTCTGTGAGTACTTTTTGCCTTTCTTGTGTGTGTGTGTGTGTGTGTGTGTGTGTGTGTGTGTGTGTGTGTGTGTGTGTGTGTGTGTGTGTGTGTGTGTGTGAACAAGAACTTGCAGTAATTGCTTTGTGCGGGATTGGCCTTCCACTTTCACCCTAAAAAGAGAAATTGCTTCTTGCTGTTAACCACTAGAGAGGGGAGGTGGTGGATGGGGATGTTAGCAGAGGGCTGGGGGAAGGAAGAGGGGGGGTTATTGTGTCCAAAATGGTTTCAGCCTCTCCTTAGGAACCATTAGAACCATTTATTCATTGGAGTGGCAAAGCCAGAGTGCAGTAGTATTTTAGCGGAAAAGCAACAAGTGGAACTTCTGCAGTGACATCGAGCTCAGCACAAACAAAGCTGTGCAGAGGAGTTTGGATCTAAACACAAGTGCTACTTTGTAATGCTCAACTGCTGCTGCAACTACAGTACATGTACACTGAAAGCAACCCAATCGACAGATCACACTAAATCTGTTCCTTTCCTGTTAAGCTGAATCGAGAAACTCAGCCAGTCTATCTTCAAGGCTCGTCATATGAGAAAAATTGGTCACAGCTGCACTCTCCATGGTCATCATCCTAAAACGGCTTGATTTCATCTGCTTCCTTATTTTCCAGCCACTGTCAGTATGTTTCTCAAGCGACACTTCCATGTGACAAAGACAAAACCAAATAAGAAAAAGCATTTAAAGTTATTTAAATTCAACAGACAAAACAAAAGGGGGAAAAAACTCACCAGGAAAGTGCAACTAATTCTGCCTGCTGATAAAAAGATACTTACTCAAAAGCCCCGTTTCCACCAAACACTTTCGGTGTGACCCTTCAGACCTGGTACCTAGACCCAAGGTTCATTTAGTGTTTCCACTGCATACAGTACTCTTTCATGTGGGCGGGGTTGTTGTCACTCACTGCTCTATCCAGCGCTCACTGTATTTCCTCCTTTGTAAGTCTGCACCTTGTTAATCGTCCACAGAACGAAGCTGCACGGTGACATTTTCAGAGCAAAAAGAATATTTATATCCAACTCTAACTGCCAGATAGTGACTTCAGTGTTACTTTTTATGCCAAAATTATCAGGCAGTCTGGCTTAGAGACCACAAACTCACATCGGATGGGTTTGCCATCCAAATGTAGATCAAATTTTAACCAAGATTTCAGAAAATTGGCAAAAGAAAACACCAATTTATGTGCTTTTCCATCTAATACTGCTGTGCAAAGATTGGGAGTTAGATAATCACTGGGTTATTGCAGGTTATTGAAGGCAATTAAAGGGGCTCCAATCACACCACAAATTAAGGAAAACAATATATTTATAATAATAAATAAGCACACTGGACAATGGAACAAGTGAGTTTTGAACAACTAAGATAAAAGCTATGTGCTCTTCCAGTAACAGCCCCCATGAGATGACAAAGAGAGCCTGCAGTGGCCTCTGTGATGATGGTACGTCATGACTGTACATCATCATTTATTCGACGTATGTTTTTGCACTTAGTCCCATTTACCTTTTATTGATACACCAACTTTTCCAGTTACCCCAGCATAAAAACCGTTTTGCGGTATTGAAAGATTTCTGAACATTTTACTCAGGTTTAATATGTGCACATTGAAAACGTGCATCAAAAGAGATGGATGGAAATGCAACCATTAACTGTGACCATTCATTTTGTCATTGATCTCATATATCAGTTAGTGGTATGATGTCTTTGATCACCAACAGGATTTTGTTCAGCTAAGACACGTGGACACAGAATTTTCATAATTATTAAAATAAAAAAAAGTACTAAATGCACTAAAAAAAACACCTCCATACACGGTTGTACACACAGTATAGTGTTCCTATGGTTCGGACAGGAATGCAGGCAAATAAAACTGCTAGTGATTAGAATTACCACAGTATGATAATTCCTGAAAAGTCGATTCTTTGCTGATGATACACATATATTTGCACATGAACTGACTGATGTATGCAGTAAATGTCTGATGCTAAAATGCTGGATGACTGAGTATCTCTAACATAATCTGCAAAGATGTGCTACTTTCAATATTATTTCAACATGTAGGAACTAACAGTAGGGTATGCCACATCTGGGGGAAAGCTGAGTCATCGCAGGCGATGAAACAAAAGTTAAATAGACCTTTTTCACAGCAGACATACTGAGTTTCCAAACACAGGTGTAACTAATAGCATTATTAATTGCTGCATTGCACTGCAGTAGTTTCTGGAATGGAGCCAATCTCATTAATGTCATTACTTCCACCTGCGTTTTTAGTCAAATTGCCTTGAAAAAGGTTTATGTATGTGATTCATTTGGGAACGATAATGAAATAAAAGGACTCTAAAGCTGGCAAGGCTATCACAATTCAGGTGAGTATGTGGAGAACAAGATGAATAGATTTTTTTTTAAAAGAAAAGAGTACGAATTGTTGATGCTAATCAAGCAAATGTATCCTGTTTTCAGCTTCAGTAGGAGGGGGTGACTGAAAGTTTCTCTCTATTAGTTTTTTTATGAATATATTTTGCACTACATTAACTTAGAATGTTTTATATTTGCATCATTAGCTAAATTTGTGTTTTATAACTCATCAAAATTAATCTCAACTGTAGCATTATTATGAGAACAGTCTTTTTTTTAAGGTGCTCTTTGAAGATTGATTTTTCATTTGGGAACATCACTGCACTCATGACACAATGCAGGAAGGACAAAAATATACAGTCATACGTTATATAAGAATTAAAGGACTCCTCCCACATGATCAATGCAAGTATTAATAGGCTACTGTCTTGATCAAGAGGGTAAATATTTTACAAAAAATCCCAAGGACACAGAATCCTTTTATGACAAACTGGATTAAACAAATAATGTGTTTTGCAATGTGAAGACAAAGAACAGAGCTGATGGTTTCTCTGTTTTGGCGCTGGCTGACTGTGACTGAACTGAGGTAAATAGTGGGGAACTAATGTGCCAAAGGAAAGAACAAAGAAGTGTGCGTTTATTAGAGAGAGAAAGACCGTCTTGTATGTGTGCGTGCACATGTGTGAACAACTGTGCAAGCGAGAGAGCCTGAAAATGGCTAACAAGCCCGAGAGAGGTGTTATCTTCCTCTGTAAAATCAGGTTAGCACATTATGCTGCAGGGAGACAGAGATCAACCTCCCAGCGTTGCAGAATTCAAACAACTACTCGTTAACAAACTCAACACAACTCATTGTTCTCTGTGTTACAGGCACGATACAGGACAGGAGGAGCATCACTGGAGGATGGCGGGGCTCAACGAAGCAGAGAGGGAGAATGCAGAAAGAGGGAGAAAGTGTGCATGTGTGGATAAAAGAGAGATGGCTGGAGAGGGAAAATGGGGTGAGTGAAATCCAGAAAGCATGTACAAGTGTATATACGAGAGGGAAATGACAGAACAGGAGTGGAGGAGGCAAACACATGTGATAACCAAACTCTTCCACCTGTGCAATAATAAAAGATATGCTGGCTTATCATTTTTCTCTCTCCTTTTTCCCTCCTCTTCATCTCTTTTGTTCCGTTCTTCCTACGGAGTGTTGCCGGGAGGCAGAGGAGCGGTGCTTTTAATGTGGCTCCTATCAGTTAGTGCTATGATGTCTTTGTCCTTTTTACCTTCTATTCTATCTCCCTGTCCCACTTTGTCACAACGAATATTAACTTCTGAAAAAAGTTCATCCAACTTATTGAGAAAGTTAAGGGGAAAAACAAGGACTAAAACTCCAGTTTTGTATGAGAAGTATTTTTTGCAGGTGATTCTTAAGATAAATGTTTTTAATCCTGGAAAACAAGTGTCTCATGCTGATGTTGTGGGGGAAGAAATCAGGGAGTATAAAAACATTTAGTGGCTGCTCTACTGTGACTTTTAAAAAAATGTCATTTATGCTTCAAAGTCATTACATTTAATATGTATGATGTTGTGTATTTTACACATATTTCCAATAAGTGAGTTGAAAATTCAAGAAAAACATACATTACATTTATGTGTTGTAGCGGATATGCAAAACTTTACTTTTAAACAATTCTGTGGTTAACGTGGTTAAGTTTAGGCCCCCAAAAACGTGGTTATGGTTAGGAAGAGATGAGTTTTGGCGTAAAAGACCCAGTTTAAGGGTCACAATCCCCACTGAAAACACAGCAAGTCTCTGTAAAAAACAACCCCTTTTCACGGCACCATCTCCATTGGAAAAACAGCGACAATTTGCTCAAAAATACCCCTGATTGGTACCTGAAAAGCCACAGGAAACAAATCAACACCTTGCTAAAATACAACTGGTTTTGTTGGGTTTTTTCTCTTGAACATAGACTGGAAAATAAAGATTTTAATCATCTTAATTGTCCCCTGATGGCAAGCTGCCACCAGTTAGCTGATGGGTCATGGGCCAAACTAAAAAAGATAAAGTACACATCAAATACATTTTTCCTGAAGATGGTTTCTGTCATTTTAGGTTGTTCTTATCGCCCTGCTGTATGTTCAAGGGTTGGTTTTTCTGATGTTTGATTTTAATTTATTTGGTGCTAAAAAAAGAGGGTTTGACATTCTTGATTGACAGCTGTGTGTGCTCACAAGGGGCTCACAATCATTGGTGCTGGTTGGGATTGGTCAGAGGGCAAGAACTCCATACTACAGAGATTGCTACTGCACAGACTCTGGCTCCAAATGAAGTCACCAGTGCAAGATGGCAGCAGCCACATGGATACTTTGGCTTCATTTTTGTACAATGGGAAGGAATGGAGATGTATTGTTCATCTTTAAATACAGTCATTGGTCTTGAACAGTGGTCTTGGCCAGCATCTTGCCTAGGTGGCTCGCCATCCAGCGTTCCTACCACCTGTCAGTGAGTCAGCTTATATATTAAAAACACTTTAGAAACATGGTTTACAGAAAAGTACAATGTCCAGTATTCTAGCAGCTGGGCTGGGCTGACTCTTTGCAAGTGGTAAGACATTTACTTGATTTTTCTTTCACTGTACTGCATATTCATTCAGTTACAACTCACTAACATTGTTGTGCCATATGCGAATGTAAGAATAACGTCCTCTCAGCTAGAAAGATACCACAGTATGTAATTTCATGCATATTTAAATTGGCCCGTGATCCAAACATTTGAATGAGACTTCATGACGGGAACAGAGATGCGGCCTGTAAGTTCAATTGCAGGCTTCATGTTGTTCTCGCTTCTCTCAGCCAGCAGAGTGCTGGTAGCAAATATGTAATAAAATATCACACAGAGCATCACCAAAGTGAGATTTTCAGCATGACTCAAATGGTTGCTGATTACAGCCATAAGGAACAAATAGGGAATAGGACTGCCATGGAAAATAGCTGCCATGGAACATGGCAAGGACTAAATACCATCTGTTAACAAAACTGTCCTGGAGAACAGAGGACCAAGAGAATTATTACATTGACATTTCTCTTGGAAATATTATTTGTTCACTCCACAGTTAAAGCACAGAACAATACCAGCTGCCGTCTTCTCCTTACAGACCCCAGCTCCGTCCATAGGGAATGCTGTCAACTGTATCGCTGTGTTAATGTAACTTGATTTCATTGTATTTAATTCAGTTAAATGTAATTGATATCTGTCATTATTATGCATGTTGCATGACCCTCTTAGATACTGTTTCTAACATGCTTTTTTATGTTACCTATAAAGGTTGTGTGATGGAAGTTATTTTTAGCTCCATGACAGACAGCTTTACTTTTTTCCATTCTCTAGATTGTGTTTCAAAAATGTTATCTTCTCTTCTAAGCTTTAAAAAATAGCTTGCAAAATAGCCGAATTACACTTTTAAACTAATTTCCTTTCTGTAATTTCTATGAAAGAAAATCATTGTACCTGCAGTACAAAATGAGGATAGATGCCGGATTTATCCATACAGTTCCACTTCTGCAATTACAACCACGTGTCAGACTTTTTTTTTTTTTTCACATGCATTATGACCCAAGCATTACTTTCTGGTGTAACGCTTCTTTTAATTCATATATGACATGCTTTTCTTTAGTGAGTACAACTTCCTCGGCGTAGCAGTCCTTTTTCCTCCCCTCTCTTGACAGCACTGCCATCGTGTGACACACACTGTATATTTTAATACTAATCCCCGTATACCATCAAAGAGAGAAGGAGGTGTGATTGTTACAGTAATCCCCCGGGATCCTTAATGGGCAAAAGTGAATGAGAGCGGAGGATTAGGGGGCTGTGACGGCCAATATATTCCGTAATTAGCCAGTTAACAGCCTCAGCGATGGCAGGATTACCCGGGTCTTAGCTGAAAACTTGACAGAGGCTACACATGACTGACAGATTGCACAGAGCTGGTGGAGAGGGAGCCGGTGGAATGCAAGGGGGAAAAGAAAAAAGGAGTGGAGAGAAAGAGGCGGGCAATGGAGTGAGAAATTGGAGAAAGAATGAACATTTTTCTATAGTTAAACTTGTCATTTAGCCGGGACGTTTGAGATTTGAGTGTCTCAATTCGGACTGAGTCAGATGCTCGCGAGGCTCCAACTGTATCTGTGAAGGTTTTTGCAATTAGAAATTTAATATTAAAGGATAATCAGATATTTTCTTTCTATTCTGGTATAATAATATCAGCGATGTATACTCACTTGGACTCAACAATGAACTGATCAGAATTTGATGGTCAAGATCACTGTGACCTCACAAAGCACATTTTTGGCCATAGCTCTTAAAGTGAAAACATTATACATGCACATGGGCAAAGGTCAACTTCACTGTGACATCATAATGTTCTTGGAAAGAAAAAAATCAGTAATATAGTATGGGATATAAGCCATAATAGTGCACGGTGAAATATACTGATAGTATTTTTTAACATAGGATATGATATAGTTTAATCACATGGCATGCAGTAGATTATCGATATAATGGTGTGTCATGATGTCAGTCCTGGTGTGCTGTGGGATTTTGTGATAACCACACATTATTATTGCAACGTTCAACTGGGCCTATACAAAAAGTTATGAATGAATTTCTAATTGACTGTATCAGTATGTTGTGCGCACCCATTTCCTAATAACGAGGCAAACTCTGGCTAAAAAATGTAATTTAATTTAATTTTAAAAAAACCTTCACAGGGAATCTGTTTGTCGTGTGTGCGTGGGAATTATTAGTGTGTGACACATCAAAAGTCCTGATCGGCAGTCAGTGTGAGGGATGATAACATTTGAAAGGAGAATGCAGTGAGTGGAACTATGGATCGCTTTACTGTACAATAAAGAGCAAATTACAACAAAGCACCAGTGAAGACGACCTACCACAGACAGAAAAGAGGAAAGAGTGTACATTTAAACTGATGGTAGTTTGTTTTTTTCTTTTAGGTGAGTCATTTCAGGAGGCTAAATTACATTTTGCCGTGGTTCCCGTCACAACAGCACATTGCTCAGCTTCTGTGCCGGTAGCTTTGGTTTAACAAAGACACCAACCAGTCAAAACAGTACATAAAATTAGCACAGCGGAAAAGTCAGGGCAAGGCAACTTTATTTATGGAGCACATTTCATTACAAAGAAACTTAATGTGCCTAACATTTTTAAAAAAGAAGGGAAGATAAAAAGAGCAAGCAAATGCCATGCAATGAAAATAACATATTTATATACTGTATATATAAAGATACATGCCCATAATACCCAAACACACTGCTATTTATAGGTCAGAGAAAACAGACACATACACACAAGGTTTGCATATACACATACACACGACACTCATGCATTGATCATAGTCTAAGAAAACAGAAAGGTTTTGAGCTCAGCTTTAAATGTAGATACAGTACTTACAGATCGCAGCTCATCAGGCCAACCATTCCAGAAGGCAGGTCTGCAGTAATAAATAGCACCTTTACCAGCTCCTGATCTTATTCTGGGAGCAACCAATAGCCAGAGTCTGGAGACCTGAGAGGCCTGATGGGGGCGGAGTCAGTGAGCAGGTCAGAAATATACTGGGGAGCCGAACCATGTAGTACCGTAAAAGTTGGTATATTTCTTAGGTAGTAGAGTGATGATCTTGTAATGTTTGATAGTGATTTTCAAAATGAAGGTCAGCATCCAGAGGACACCAAGGTTTCGGACCTGCTCACTGGCCTCTGGGTCGCATCATAAAAGGTATTTAGTTATTTTCTGGTGCTGTTTTTTGAGGCCAACCAGTTCATGGTTGAGTGTAAAAAGTTATGTCAGATAGGTCGGACCACTGCGCTTGATCTTTAAACGTTACAGTTGCTACTGAAAATGAAAACAGAAATAAATTAGGTTGCAGAGTTCATATATCTTTGCAATTGAAGATGAAGCGATGAAAAATAGTCTCTAAGGAAAGACATGACGTGTTTTTCACCAGAAGTTTTGTACATATCAGTGTAGTGATAACTTAAATTTCACCAAAAAATACACTTAAACCGTGTATTAAATTCCCTTAGAGTCTGCACTACATATATGAGTCTGGACAGACACGGATGTAAACGGCAGCCTGACTGGTTGGCGGAGGCATCTAACCAGAGGTGGCAGCTCTAGTGTTTATTCTAAGTAAAGTCAATGTCAGGTCTGTTTCAGAGTTTGCAGTCCGTACAACACACCTCAGCCTCTGTTCGTAAACCCTCAGGTTGATGTGACTGATGTTTATTTGAGCAGCATACATATTTTACAGGGGAACATATTGTCGCTGCCGCACTGTTGGCTTAGCTTCACTTGACCGCCACGCCGTTTACAGGCGTGCCAATTCAGACTTCAGACAAAAACATGTCGGTAGAAAACAAATCTTTCATCATATACACAGAACAATCAGTTTTTGGGTGAAGTCACATGCAAAAAAAATGTTTAACTTTTGTAGAGAACTTGTTTTCCTCTTAGCTGACACAAACAAATAATCTGACAGATACAGATAATCTGTCTGTATTTAGATGTTCTGTCTTTTAGCAGATTTATGGCTCTTTTTTGATTTATGCTTTTGTGTATCTTGAGATGATTCACAGAGGCATCTATTTAAAGTGAAGGAAGTCCCATATTGCTACTTTAATGTCAACTATTGGTACACATCTTTAGTGCTGTAATATTTTCCTTCAAATATATGTAGACAGTAAAACTTTCTTTCAATCTGCTTCTTTCGTGAAGCTGAATGGGTACAGTTCCTGTTTTCTTCTGTATGTGTATTTGTGACAAGCTTCTGCAGCAGTTTGAAAATAATTTACAGTATATAGTGCAATATGTCTGTTACAAAGAGGTGTCGACCCTCAACTACACATTGCCTCTGCAATCGCCATTATTGATGCCGCTACTCTGTAGTAGCCTTGGACATTTGGTCCATTCATCACACAAAGTCAGTGGTATTTATCAATACTTTCTTAGAGCATTGCACTAAAAGCCAAACTAGTGTATTGTACACTGATATAGTATATTGCTGCATGCCAATGCACACAAGGTTTGCTTTGTACCGTCTGATAGAGCACGACCTTCAGTAGTGAGGCAGAAATGCAGAAATACTTAAAGCTGTGTCTTCGTGATGTGTGAGAATCAAGCTGCAACACAGTTAATCCCAAGTCATCTGACAGATGGGAACAAACAAAAGCAGCTGATTAAATGATTGAAAAAAATGACAATTACTAAATGATTTTGTTACATGGATAGTCAGTTGTATCTATAATGTGAATTTCCGGATATCAAATCTTAATCTGCAATTCTCTGAGCTGGTCCCTTTATTATTAGCCCTGAAACCCTGTTTGCACTTAACACTTTGGGGTATGGTACCTTTGAAACCAAAGGGAACCCTTCAGACATGGTACCTAGACCCTCGTTCCATTTAGTGTTTTCTCTGCAAACAGTCCTCTTAAATGTGGGCGGGGTTGTTGTCACTCACTGCTCCATCCAGCATTCACTGCATTTCCTCATCACTGGTGACACGGATTAAAGTTTGCATCTCATTTATCGTCTCTCTCCATGGGATATTTAAAAATAGCAGGTTTGTGCCTTTTAAGGCAAGCTCAGGGGTTTCAACTGCGCTCCACAACACTTTTTTTTCCTCCTAGTGTGGATTAGATATATTATGCAGTTCACATAATCTGGTCGAAATGTGTATGTATCTTTAAACGCTTGAAGATCCACTCATTACTAAAAGTCTGTCATCCGAGAGAGACAATAAAAGCTAAAGTAATGGTCCAAGTTGAAATTTAAGGTGTGCTGATGGATCTATGTAGTCAATTCATTCATTGAGTAACATTACAAGTAAATGTTCCACCTGAAAAGTTGCCGGCAGTCAGCCCAGTGAATTATTTTTTCTCAGACTCCAGCTTCTGCGAGAGGCAGCAAAACATCCATTATTTTATAGTTATAGTTTGCTAATGTAAAATTTCCACAATATGAACAGTGGTTACATGAGCCTCCAAACCAGCCACAACTCAGCCCTGAGCACAGTAACCGTCCTCGACTGGCCAATCAACAGACTGCAGTGTTCACAGCTCCACCTTTTAGTACCAGATCTGTGTGCTAGGTACCCTAACAGAGGGGGGACCAAATATGGGGAAGGTACGGAACGGTTCCATTGGTACCATCCACAACTTGTTTACTGCACTGACCCGCTTTACAGTCACAGAAGTAGCAGATCACTTTTCCTACTTTAGCAATGTTTAAGACTGAGAACGACCACAAATACTGACATACTAAATAACTTGCAAATCAATTTGTTGCTACTGGCAAAATATTATTGAATTATTTAAAAAAAAAATTTTTACAAATACTTGTTTTAAGTAATCCCCTCTCACACACTTTTACAAGATACTTTATTAGGATAGCGTGTCGTTTTTTATATAATTTATATAAACTAGTCCATACCCATTGGTAGCTTTGTCACCTTCTACCTGTGCCAATCCTCAATGCCTGTGTTCAGTTTCACATAGATTAACCACGTCAGTGAGTAGAAAAACGTGGGACAGACAGAATGACTGACTGACTTTCCGTGATTATGTACAGCATACCATACCATGACTTAGTCATACCAAAAATTAGAAAAAAACCAAAACATTGGTCCACAGGGGGAGCCACAGCGATCAGTCGCATTTTAGCCATTTTTAAGCATTTTTCTGTTGTTATAGCGCCACCCAGTTGCCAATTAGAGTTAAATTTCTCCAGTCACCTTGAGGCGTCCTGTTCTACATATCTACCAAGTTTAGTAAAAATCCATATGGCGGTTCGGCCTAGATAAGAAATTAGCTCTCTCGCGCCCCCATTTTGTTTAATGGGGTCAATAATGCAGGGGTCCCCTCAGATTATGTGTGGTCATATGCCTACAAAGTTGTGTGGTGATGGGTGAAACCCTTGAGATGTTATACAGCTTTATGTGATGAGCCACGCCCTCCGCAATATTCATTGCCTTATAGAAGCTCAGTTTTCGTAAGTTTTCCAACTTTTGCCAAGAGGGAACTTTAGATATTGGTCCCTAGATTATGTTCACCCAGTTTCATGCAGATCGGTCAAACTTCCTAGGAAGAGATTGATTTGAAGTGTTTTCAAAAAATTAAAAATGGCGGAAAATCTATATAACCGGAAGTTATGAGTTCTTGATGCTTTGTTCCTCATGAGGAGAGGCATCTCTGCAAAGTTTCATGTCTCTGCGACATACGGGGCATGAGATATGCCCATTCAAAGTTTGCAATTTCAGTCAGTTGCTATAGCGCCCCCCTTTGGCCAATTGATGTAATATTGCTTCATTGGCATCCTCCCATGACCCTCTACCACTGTGCCAAATTTCACATGGATTGACCAAGTCAGTGAGGAGAAAAACGTGGAACAGACAGAGTTTTCGTCATTATATAGTAAAACATTTTATTTCCTAATTTAAATTATGTGATTTTATCAGGAGCCTATGTAACAAACTAATATTATATTTCACAGATGTCCATTTGAACTTTTGTACTGGATAAAATCGATGTACAAGACAGTGTTTATCCACTTATGTAGAGATGTATGAAGCAGTGTTCACAAAATCCAACTGTTGTTTGCAATGGCATTTATAAATGGCAGCTGGCAATATAAAAAACTATATTAAATCATCGAACAGGAGGGGAAATGATTTTTTCCTTTTTTTTTTTTTTTTTTTTTGGTTTAAGT
This sequence comes from Epinephelus awoara, assembly GCA_035609425.1. NCBI lineage: Eukaryota > Metazoa > Chordata > Actinopteri > Perciformes > Serranidae > Epinephelus > Epinephelus awoara. The sequence goes on along the minus strand of CM069302.1, from coordinate 11,126,112 downwards.
GATTTTCTTTTCTGTGCTGGCAAAGTTGTAACCACAAACGCTGACGCTTTGCTGCGGTCTGGCCAAAAACAGACAGCTCTTTTCTTCCTCTTTGGCACTTTTGGCAGTGCCTTTCCCAGTGCACTGTGCTGATTACAATGCAGCGCCACCAAAGCAATGCAATTAAACAACTGCAGCTTCAAATGACAGAAATCCACAAAGTGAAATGCTTATTGGGAAATAATGTTTTCTATTAAGACATCCAGAGTTGGATGCAGCCGTCTCGTAATCCTCTATGCAGGATGGGAGAAAGTTATAGCAGGAGGAAATGGATCTGTAGGACAGGCAGGAGTTGTTGCTCAGAGGATTTTAGGCCTCTGGAAATGTAGTGTGTTTTTTAGTGTAGCTGTGTCGCCCATTTTTTTAACATGATTTAGCAAAATTGTCAAACAGTGACATTAATTTTCAGATGCAAAAATATACAAAATGAGTCAACACCAAGTAAAGGAAGGACTGTGATGACTGCATCATTTGTTAAGCTTGGAAACTTTCCCAAACCAGCCTGAACACACTCTGATGAAGGAAAATATGACAAAATTAAACAACATCATTTGGCATATATTTTCTCTGGAGCCTCTGGAGACCTCTCAGGGACCCCTGGGAGGCCTTGACCTCCGTTTGAGAGCTGTTGCCCCGCCATCTCCAGCACCTGCTGTTTTCTAATCAGCGCTACACCAAAGACTGTTCCCTTGAACAGGCCCTTATTCTCTGTGGACCAATTAGATGTCTCCCCTTGTCTGTTGTTTCCTGGGTCCTCTAAAGCTCTGACCAATGACAGATGGCCAAAAGATAGAAACAACAGCAGACAACAAGAGTATACTGGATAAAAATGAAAAACAAAAACTTGATTTAAACTAAGGCATGTGATGATTTACAGAAAGCATGTGGACTGAAATGTAGAAAAAGAGAAGCAAAAACATAGTGTCAACCGAGGTTTGATATCAAATACTGACAGATAAAAAAAATGAAAAGAAAGGAGAGGCCCCGAATTATCTTATTTATTAGTCTAGACATTACTATAAAGTATGACTCATAATAATCTTTATGCGTCATGCCAAATATCGTCATGCTTATGACGCATGCTGTCTGTGATTAAGACCCATTTGTTGTGTTTTTCATGCGGAGTAAAGCTGTAATCATTATCCACCAGAGTGAAGGCTCGAAATCAAAGCAAAAATCCTGCAAGAACTATCTTCAAAAAACATCTTTGACTCCAAAAAAAAAGTCCAATTTTCAGAAGCAAAAACAAAACAGCGGGTTGTTGTTTTAAAAATTCACTGTATTAATGCATCACTCAATCATTGGAGAGCCAACACTTGTTCGAGCCATTACAGAACAACAAACAATGTTAAAATTAGAGTAACAAGACGTACCACTAAAACCTCACCATCTGTCTTATTTCCCCCTCATGAGTGATATCAGATACAGGAGGACTTGTAGGGAATCTTTTCAGGTATTTGCCTGCTGCTCAGTTTTTATCCTAACTGGCTCCCAGATGGGTGAGGTCATGCTGTTTAGGTTTTAATTAATTAAAAAATAAAGAAATACAACATTTAAATTGTTTCCATTAAGCCCAGGTGAATTTGAGTGAAAAACAAGCTAAAAACAGAGAGGGGATTATTTCCAATTAGCCCCACTAAGGAAGGCAGTATAAATCAAGCACAGATAGTATCTCAGAGGGTATTTGAAGGGATATCAGATTCATGTTTGACCCAGATAAACTATAGTCTCCTGCAAGACATAAAAACACAATCTGCAATGTATCATGTTTTGACTGCCTGGATGACGACTGACTGTCGTCTGAGCAGAGACCAAAAATATATGTGTTATGTGATATATATTGTATGAAAGCAAACTTCACTTCCAAGTCATCCAAACAGCATGTTCGAAAGTGACTTGAAGCTACAGTAGGTGACGTAAAAAAAACTGGACTCAAAAAAACAACAAAAACAAAAACATGGCCGACCAGTCTGCTGATGTTTTGTTAGCACTGCTTTGTCCATTGACTACTTTACAATTAATCTCTGTATTGCTGCACAGACAAACAGAGACGTCTGCTGCACGCAATGCTTTTACTCAGCCTCAGTGTCCACAGTTCAAAGTCCACCAGAAACTATGGTTCTGGATCAGAAAACCAAGAACGGGATTATTGTCAGTGAGGAAAGGAAGGACAAGTTTAGCATATACAGAGTGTCTCTCGTATGTTTGAGTGAGCTTCTTCATCCTTACATTGAACAGAAATCAAGATCTGCATGAAGTGATTAGAACAAGGCAACACTAGCTTGTATGTTTTACGCCCTTTGTGACGAGGGTAGACGGCTGAAGACAGCACCAGCGCTGTTCACTGGCGTCCTTGTGTGATGGACAATTTTTTTAAACAACGGTCGAGTGTAGATAGTTATTTTTCTCACAGCGAAGGAAAAGATATTCAAAAATAGAGTTGGGCAAGTTACTGCCAAAATGTTGTGCATTATAAATTACTAGTTACTTTAATTTGAAAGTAATAGGTTACTTTACAATATTAGTCTTTGTGTAGAGTATTAAGTTACTTACTACACTATGTTAGCGTTACATGTACCAAAGTGACCTCATAAGAACTGATAGGCATTGTAAATGAATGAGGGTCATGTTGTTTCACAGCTCGTAATCAAAGCACAGAAGCTCCAGTTTATTACAGCTCATTTCAAATTCAGTGCTGCAGGTCTGACCCATTCATGCATTTACATACAGTGGTTACCAATTTGTATTCAAATTGCCTGCTTATATTGATAATAGTGTGGTGATACAGAACAATTAAATGGCCTTGGACACAGGGAGGGTCAGGCAGAGGATCAAAGTCCATTAAAGGCTCTCTAAGTCTTTCTAAGCTTGAAATTTTTTGTCACATACAGCAAACATCTCCTCACGATCCGCTAGCTACATGTCCTCTGAGTATGCTGTGAAAAAGTCCGGTCTCTGTAGGCAGGCCAGGTGCTGAGGTTACAAAAGTAACGCGTTACCCTCAACACCAGATATCGACAGGGCCTCATTCACGTGTGCAGCTTCAGGTTAATCTTTGCAAACACAATGGCTGTAAAATAACCACCAGCAATGACAAAGGTGCCCATCCCTCCTGTGCCCACAGCAGCATCCACGCCAAAGACAAATTAAAGTTAATACAAGCTTCTTATCAACAGTCTTCTTCTGTTTATTTGCCCTGCCGTATGCACTGATGTGGACTGAGTGAGAGCATGCACAAGGAGGAGGGACGCTGCATTAGAGGCTTCTCCTGGTTCTGATTGGTTATTTTCATCCAGGTGCGGTAGATTCTCGCAAAGGCCGGTAAGAGCACTAAAAGAAGCCAGAGGAGCCTGATTTATGTACCGTCAGGATACAGTGACAGTTACCATTGTAGCTTTAAGTGTAATACCTGAGTGCAGTTTATAGGCTCTTGAACTTGACTTCATTATTTTCATTTTATGCTAATTTTTACTTTTACCACACTAATTTCATTCACATTTTACATTATACTCATCTACTTTAAGCTGACAGTTACTTTTCAGATTAAACTTTTAATGCAGATAATAGTATGAGCTATGAAATGTGAAGATCATAATCATTATATCAGTATAAAAACTACTTAAAATAGCTCCATTTTGCTCACATATTAATGTGCTACTAAAAATATTTCAATGTTACATATTAAATAATAGTATAACATCTTGAAATAATAATAATAATAACTAATACTATTTTTTAGTTATATTGTTTAAATGGTACTTTGACTCGCACCACTGCTCTGTAGGTAGTGCTCTCTTCTTTGTTTTATAACCTGTGTTGGCTTCTGCTTCTCATAATAATCCTTGAGTACTTCTTCCGCACCTCAAAAGCATAAATGTATTACATCCACTGTATCAGGTAGAATTACCCAGGAAAGGCAGACCAGAGATTTCAAACGAAAGCACAAGAGCTTTTATGTAACCGAGTGTCTTATTTGGTTTTATCACACTCGACAAAAGAGAATTGCTACCCAGACATTTTAGCTGAAATGAAAATATCAGAGATTGCTTCTTTAATATTTACTCTGGTGTTTAGTCTCAGTGTGTATTCTGCGCTCCAGAGGTGAGGTCGTATCATGTTCCTGACTCTTCAAACAGTAGCTACCGCTGTGCCTTAGAGGAGCTGCAATCATGTAATCTGTTGCTTGACAAATATTTCAGTTGAGTGTATTCCACTCTCAGCCAGGTGTGCCGCCGCCTCTTTTCTCTCTGTATGCAACAGAGGGACCGCTCTCCAGAAGTCACCTTGGATAAGAGCGGAAACCAGATGAGCAGAATTGAGATGAAGAGAGAAAAAAGAAAAAAAGGAAAGAGAGAGATGGGAGTGCAGAGGAAAGAAGTCTGAGAGAGTGGGAAAATTGAAGGAAAAGAGGAAAGGAATTGCTAGAAATGAAGGCTAGGAAAGGAAAGATGTAGATGGGAAAAGTGTCTGGAGGGGGAGAGACAGAATATATATGTGCGAGAGGCATAAAGGAGAACAAGAGGGCAAAATGTCAGAAAGGGCAGGATTAGTACGAGCAGTAAGTGTCAGGGCAGGTCTCTCACAGCTAAAATCAATGTCACTCATGACAACACTGTCATGTCACACATGTTAAACAGAGCTGACTGACTGAAAGAGAGACAGAGGGAAGTCATGGAAAGTGAGTTAAAACCCAGGATGTCAGGATTCACATTTCTGTCACATAGGAATAGGAAAGAAAGGATGCGCACAGCCCTTTGTTGACCAAATGGATGATTATGGCTGATCAGTTTTTTCAACCTGGACCTAATTTTCTCACGTTTTTGTGTCTAAGTTGACGCCCAATTTCGAAAAGGAGTCAACCTTCTTTTAAATTGGTGAAGTATCAAGTGAGATCACTGCAGCCATCAGCTGTGAAACAGGCTGAAGTGTAACCACTCGGGGCAATTTAGCACCATTAATTTACACTGACAGGCTCAGATTGTTATTATAAGCATCTGAAAAAATTCAGGTAAGGATCCCTACAGAGATAAACCATTTTGTTAGAGTAAGATCCTTCTTGTTTAACCAGAAACAACCCCGAAATCACTATCGCCAAACACGTTTTTATGGTAAAAGAATATTTATCGACATGTGAAAGAAAGAATAAGAATGTGGAAAGTCTTTGGCGATTAGACCTTGTAGAGATGGTTTGATTTAAGGAGGGTGACGAATCCATAGTCGAATAGGGAACCCCCCGGGGTCTAGACGCTGGTGATGGTAGAGGTGGTGAAGATGAGATGAGATGAGAGGAAGATGGAGAAGAGTCTTTGATGCTTGTCCTGGACTCTGGATACGATGGCTGGAGGTGACCAGGGTGGAGGAGGGTGAAGATTCTGCCTTAAATGATGGCTGACAGCAGCAGAAGAGAGCAGATTTAAAATTTTGCAGTGGCATCCTGATTGGCTGAGAGATTGTGGCAAAGTGTGATTGGATAACTAGAGGAGTGAACACCCATAGTCAGCTGACTAGAGGAAGCAGTGGGAGTGGGTTGGAGAAAAATGTGAAAGGGTGAGAACGAGAAAGGTCTTCCTGATTGAACTTACACTGAGCTTCATTGAAACAAACAGGCATTTTAGTGTGTATAGAGCCAGCATATTTTCACATCTGACTGGCTGATTAAGTGTTTTAATCAAATCAGATCTGATGTTTTTTGGAACAGTGACAAAACAAACCAAGAAGGTTTGGGCAGGTTTTTTCCCCGTTTCTGTCAACTTTGAGTGAAGTGTTTTTAAGATGATAAAAAAAACTGTTTATTTAAATGGAGTCTGGTGGGTTTCGGGATGGTAATTTTGAGGCTTTTTCTGGTAAAAGAAGAAGGATCTTACTCTTTAACAAAAGGGTCTATCTCTTTATGGTCCTCTCTGTAATCTTGTCAGACACTTAGGATAATAATCTGAGCATGCCAGCGGCGAAAACAGGCACTTTCAGCACATGGACAGTGCATAATCGCCCAATGTTACATTGTAGTTAACATTAACATTGCAGCTTGTTTCAATGCTGCCAACTGCAGCACTCTCGCTTAGTACTGGACCAATTCCAAAATTGTTCCCGTTAGTCACTTAAACACAAAATCATGGGAAAGGTTGAAAAATGTCAAAATAACCAACCAGGTCTCACTCTGAAGTCGTCGAAATCTGGCGCTTGGGCAGTGATTTCTGATGTGGGACACCAACAAGAGAGGCCGTCATTTAACATTGGTGTGATACTTGGTAGCTTCCCCTGGGGAAGCACAAGCCCCTCAGGCTTGTTTAAGGCCAACTTATTTCTGCCATTAGGCTTGTTGAGCAGGGTGAATGCTTCATGTAATGTGAAAGCAGATTGTTTTCATAGTTTGTAATTACGTCTTTGAATCACTGATCACTTTAGGTGTTGTAGGGTAATGTGAAGTCAGTCTCACTCTGACCTCATCACATATTGACGTTAGGTGATGGTATTTCCACATCCAGATACAACATCCAAGGTACCGTGGGTGTGTTGGTTGTTGGTTATAGTTTAACGGCGACCGGCAGCATCAGGGGAAAGGCAGCGGGACAAGGAGGAAAGTCAAGGTTGCAAACAAACACCTACGTTCACCTGGGAGAGCAGTGTTTGCGTCCCGTAAGATTATAAAGCCAAACCCTGTTCTTTTTTCGTAAACCGAACCAGATGTGATTATTGTTGAAGGGAAAAATAACGCCAATGTGCGATGATGTACTGACGTAGTGCCTTTATTTTGAAGGAGACTGTATGTAAACGGTAAATTCCCCTTGAAAACTATTTTGAAAGAGGACAATGCGTGTAACAGGCCGAGCTTGACACGAGTGGAAAGTCCATTACCAAGCATTGATATGTGACAAGGTTGGAGTGAGAATGAAATGACCTTTTCATACATAAAGTGATTTAAAGACATAATTAAAAACTAAGAAAACAATCTCCTGTCATGTTACATGCAGCACTCTCCCTGCTCAACAAGCTTCATGTCAGAAAGAAGTTGGCCTTGAATAAGCCCGAGGAGCTTGAGCGTCCCTAGGGGGAGCTACCAAGTACGGTGAAAAACAAAGTGGCTGGCAATGTCAAGTTTAATCAGAGGAAACACAAAGCAGCTAGTAATGAATTACAGGAAGAATTTGTCCAAAAGTGGAAGAAAGGGAGAAAAATGAAACACAATCTCCAAACCGGTCCAAAGTTTGACAGAAGTGTGTCCTTACTGTTCCTTCCTGTTGTATTACAATCTTTCCATCCTTCCCCCTTTGTCCTTCCACCACTACATTCCTAAATAGTCGTCCCTGAGTCTGTTTCCTTATTTTTTGTGTCCATGCTCATCGACCTCCATCTCTTCCCTCACTTTTATAAATAACCACCAAAATGGCAGCTCTCCCAGCTTCTGCTCTTCACATCAACACTGTAAGTCAGATACACTGAAGGACAACACGCAGAGTACACAACAGACACACACGTACACAACGGGGAAATAAACAAATATGCACAGTGCCAGATGGCAGGAACACACACACACACACACACACACACACACACACACACACACACACACACACACACACACACACACAAGTTATGTGTGTGTTTATAGGGAACACACACAAATTTGCTTATGCACATATATGGCGCATATGCATAAAAGTTTACAGTTTTATATGCACACACACACGGCGCAATTGACGTCAGTATATAACAGCAGACATTCAGTTTAAAATAGGGCTGCCGTATACTTCCCAATCACATTGCACATCTCAGCAAATCACATGTCATATTCTTTTCAAAAACCTATTTCAGTGTCATTTCTGATGATCTAGATAGAAGACAGATGAGAGATAGATGAGAAATTTAGGCGAGAGAGAGCGAAGTTGACATAGAGGATATTTTCCAACCAATTGAATGATATCCTATTACAGTGGTAGCCATTACACAAGTCCCTGTTTTTGCATTTATCCAGCTTCTGTTCATCACTTACTGAAAATAATTTATAAATGTCACTCAATGGATGTAAATTGGTTCGGTGCAAGGTCAGGTGTAATCAGCCCAGCAGTTACTTGTTCCTTGGAACTTCTGACGGTTGAAAGGAGAGCATATCTAGATTTTTTTGTACAGAAGAAAATCGAGCCCACAGCCCAAAGGAAGCATGCTATACAGTGTATTATTATCCACTTGCCACTATTAACTGCTATACGTCTATTCACTGATCCTTTGAATTATCCTTCTTTCTTCATTTTATCCTTTATGCTTTCTGCTCAACATACACTGAGTGGAAGACAAATTAGCAGTCGTCACAAGGCCTCATTGTCATTTAGAGGCTTTAAGCAGTGAGCTGCACTTACTGGTAACTGAGAGTGCCATAGTGAGTCTAACTGTAATATACAGTACTTTGCTTCCTTGTTAAAATCTTGTTAAAAGACAGTGAAAACTACAGAAACAATCATAATGTGGTTACGAATTTAGAAATTAAGAGGCTGTTGAGCTATAACCAGATAAACAGTGCTTAGAGGTCTGTAATCTAGTTTTGTACTGGGCTGAACTGAACAGCTTTAACCATCAAGAGACTTACTGTACTGGATGTGGAACAGAATCAGTTGTCTGGACACATTTCTAAACATGAAGGAGGCTGAGCCAGTTAGCAGCTCGCTGTACTAACTCCACGAACAGTGCTAAACAACAGCAACAGTGCTGACAGGGCATGCATTGTTAACCCAGGGTTAACCAGCAAGTGGGCGCTACACTTAAGCCCAGTTTCCACCAAACATTTTCGGTATGGTACCTTTGGACAGACATTAACCCCGGGTCTGCTTAGCACTTCCACTGCAAACAGTACTCTTTCATGTGGGCGGGGTTGTTGTCACTCACTGATCCATCCCATCACTGTATTACCTCCTTTATAAGTCTGCAGTCCACAGAACGAGGCTGCACACCGACATTTTCAGAACCGAATAGAACAGGCTGCAGTGAGAGTCTCTCTCCATGGGATATTTAAAAATAGGGTCGTGCATTTAGTCCTTCTCAGGCAAGCTCAGGGGTTTAGTGTTGTCGTAGCCTACAGGAACTTTCTCCGAGTGAGGATTAGAATATGTGCAGTTTTCATAGTCCAGTCGAAATGAATCTACATATTTAAAAGCTTGAAGATCCACTCATTACTAAAGGTGTATGTCATTGAAGAGAGACAATAAAAACTAAATGATGATCAAAGTTGTCCTGTTGAAATTTAAGGTGTGAAAATGGCACCTCAACATAAAAGCTCTGTGCTGGAAATATACTGTACTTCAAATTGAAGTGTGTTTTTGTACAAACTTGACACGTTTGCAAGTCACTTGTGCTCCATTCAGAATGGATCCGCGACCCACCAGTTGGGAACCACTGGTCTAGCAAACATGATGGTGACCTCCTGACAGCAGAGAAGAGCTCCTTTATTTGTTGTATTTGGCTAAAAAAATGTGTAACACTGACCTTTACTGCATGATATCATCATGATGTGTTATTTTTTTTATATTGTCCAACCCTAGTGGACGTGGAAACCATTGGTCTTAAAGCTGTGCTGATACCAGAGCAGGTTACAACGTTATAAATTATAACACACAGCTTTTATGCATAAAGTAAAATGGCACATTATCACAGGGCAGGCGTTGAGCTAAGCAGTCCCTCAGGAAACATAGGCTGGCTGTATAGGAGCTGCAGCTGTCTCTCGTGTGTGTGTGTGTGTGTGTGTGTGTGTGTGTGTGTGTGTGTGTGTGTGTGTGTGTGTGTGTGTGTGTGTGTGTGTGTGTGTGTGTGTGTGTGTGTGTGTGTGTGTGTGTGTGTGTGCGAGTGCCATAGAAAGTCCATTCGTTGCCTTGATATAACTGCCTCAGCAGATTCCCATTCCATTAAACACTACATCCTGTCAAATACAATGATCAATAATACTGTGTAAAACAGGAGTGAATAAAAGCGTGTGTGTGTGTATATGTATGCACAGTGTGTGTGTGTGTGTGTGTGTGTGTTCAGGTATTTGTGTTCCTTGTCTGTGAGGCTGTATATCTGTGTATTGGTGGAGGTCTGTGGTTAAAGGTGTGCATGTGTGGGTTGCTGTGGATGATTAATACACACTGAGCAACTGGACATTTTGTACGTCGTACATTTTGCATACAAACGGTCAAAAAATTGTTTATAAATTTTGGCAATAAATGACCTTGGTCCTGGCTAAAGCATTGCTGCGACACAACACAACGCAACACTGCATTGGAATACCATGTATCATGTGGCAATGTGCAAACTCCACAGTTTACTTTGCAAGTGTTGAAATGGAGGAAAAATAATTGCTGTCAGGGAAACTTACCAGTTGTAAAATCCTGCCTCAAAGGGATTTAAACAGCTTCTCAGTGTCTTTAGTGAGAGGGTTAGAGAAAGGTGTGGTTTTGATTATAAATCGATTGTTAAAGTCAACATATTTTGCCCATCGCTTTAAGTAAGATTGGACTCAAAAACACGTTTGCAGAATGACAGAATTATTTCATATCCTGAATGTTTTTATGACAGTTTGTCCCGAGGGGGAGATGAAACAGATCTTACTGTAAATGCAGTCAAACATAGCGCCATGCTAACGAGGGATGTTCCTAACGCCTAATTTCCATGATGCTTAAACAGAAGTTTAAACATAGACTTGTCAACTAGGCTTTTGTCAGAAAACAGCCAGACTCGTTTGCACATATTGTAAGAGCCATTTGAAATCATTAATCCCATTTAGGATAACCAAATATTACATGCAGCAGAAATATGAGGTACTTAGCATTGTGCATTTTTAACACTTCACATTATCAAAAATAAAAAAACAATAACATGTATTTACAGTGTATTTCCACATGGTTTGCCCCCAAATTGACATCATAGGAGCTCCTGTGCACCCAAAAAGACTTCTCTTGTTCAGCCTTGTGGGAAGACGTTAAACCAGTGCAAGTGTGTGTGAGATTTGGACATACTTTCCATGTTGAACATCCACAGCGGCTGTGAACTTGTACTGATCCTGAGAATGAGGTTTGATCCATTGTGTCTGAGAGCACCTGGTGTGAAAAAGAGAGAGGGAGGGAGAGCCGTTGATGATCAGGCGCACTGGTTAGTCTCGCAAGCCAGTCCAAACTCTTCCGGTTTCCCTCTGGGTATCTTAATAATATGTTTAACCAACTATCAATTCTGGTATCGACTAGCAAGGGTAGCAAGGTTTAATTAACTAGCTGACTAATAGTGCACATCCCTGATGGTAACATACAGTTAAGTTGAATCAGCACCTCTCTGACACTGTGAGTGAAAACTAAACATTATAAGTTTCACAATGAGACTTGATTATTGCAGTTTATTATATTAAATTATACAGCTGTATCCAATAAATCCTGTGAACAGTGACTGTCATATTTATGGCAGTGTAATGGCATATTTCTGCTCAATGTTAGATACGTATGCAGACACCAGTGGAGTCTTCTGTCCATACTCTGCATTCATTTCATCTATTATAGGCGTTTTTTTGGATACGGACAAAATGGAGAAGTACCACAGGAAATCAGTGGGGTAGTGAAGTGTAGTGTAGCTCAAGCAAGACAAAGCCGTAGGACACCAAGACACCAAGAATGACGGGAAAAAATTGTCAGTAATATAGTGAGAAAAAAAAATCACTTTTCACATGTCATGATGTATTTAATGGCCTCACAGACTGCTGCCATCCACAACACTGCCTCTGTTTAAAGGTACAATGTCACAACCTCCTCCATCTTCATCATGTTTGTTCTTGTCAAAAACTTTGAGTCTGGTGCTGGTGCCATCTAGCGGATGTGTCTATGCCAACATTAGGGACGCATGGAAGTATGTGGGCAGACATGCTCAATATGAACTTATATATTTTTGTACATAAAGAGAGTATAAATGAGCCTTAAAAGTAAGATTTGCAGTTGTTGCCAATATTTATTTATTTTTTTCCTTGACTGTAAAAACTAAGCAGCCAAATGAGTTAATATCTCTCATGCATTCAACCACACCAGCAATTCCAGTGACCTCTGAAGGCGGAAAACAAGGTAAATTGCTAATACATTCAGTAGGCTATATCTTCAGTAGCAATATCATATCCACTTTTAAGACTGATGTGACCTTGTCAGTTAAAGGTGTAGTGTGTGGAATTTAGGAGCATCTAGCAGTAAGGTTGCAGAGCAAAAACTTGCCCCGTGTGTCTAGGAGAACTAGATGACGCTATCTAAAGCTAGCGTTTGGTTTGTCCATTCTGGGCTACTTCAGAAACAACATGGCCGAGTCCATGGGAGAGGACCTGCTCTATATGTAGATATAATTGCCCGTTCTAACGTAACAAAAGCACAATGATTCTTATTTTAAATATGAATATTGCATATAATTCCTGCCAATAGATGCCCCCAAACCCTACACACTGAACCTTGAACGACAAAACTCTTGGTCAGTCACAGTCATAGATAAAAATATGTATATTATGTGGAGTAGAAGAGATGTAGCAGCAGTTATAACCGGGTCTTTTACTGAAGTTCAGATGGTGGGTAAAATAGAGAGTTAATGATATTAGCATGGTGCCATTACTGCTCCAGAGACTGTAGCTCATTTTGCCTAACGTGCAACTTTTGACATAAAATCTATCTCACAGTGCGGAAGAGTCAATACCGAAAAAAGACTTAACTTAAACTCACCGTCCCAGTTCTTGTGTTATTGACCCTCTCTCTAAGGCCTTTGTGAAAATGGATAGCCGGTTTTTACCCAAAGCCTTTGGATTCTGGTCTGTAATGATGACATAGCTCTTCCCTAATGGAGCTTCAGCCTTGACTTACTGTATGGTGCCTGATTTACTAATCAATTCATTGATCAGTGGGTTGATTGATGCCTATACGGCCCTCCGGCTTTCTATTCTAAGCTCTCTGAAAGCTGCACAATGCTCACTCATGCTCTGTTCATCCCTCCCTGTTTCTCTCTCCCTCTCCCCTTTTTTCCACTTTCTCTTCATTCTTCCCTGTCCAAAACTCTGGTGTCAGGCTTTTTCTTTTTTCCTTGAAGGGAATGGAGCACCCTATCTCGTTGTATCCCTGACACAATAAAATATTGCGCTACAGGGATCGAAAGCTCTCGCTCCTTCAAGCACCAACACGTAAATCTCTCTGCCTTGCTGCTGGCAGCAGCCTAAACATACACAGCCATCACTTTGTGTGTCTGTGTGTAAATGCCACCCCCGCCCCTCTTTTTTTTTTTTTTTTTGCCTAACCAGAAGGATGCACTCGTACTAAACAGGCTCCAAATGGAATTGAACCTTGAACCCTTCAGAGGTTGGATGAGAGGGGGGAGTTAGTCAGGGGGAAACTTGTAAATCTAGTCGGTGATGGCTCATCTCAAACCCCCAACCGCTTCCCTCAGTCCACGTCTCCCGCCTCGGCATGAATAGGGGTGTAAATTGCTGTGGCTTTGTGAAAAGGGAATAGAGTCAGACGGTACTTTAACAGATATGGCTGTAAAAATAATAAAAATACATAGATGGATGAGGGAGTTACAGGCCTGACAGCCAGAGGGAGAAACTTTGGAGGTAAGAGGGTGAGACAAGAGACAAAAAAGGGCAGGGGTGAGGTATAAAAGGAGGTAAAGAGAGGCCAAAAGAGAAGTAAAAAGAAAAGAGGAGAAACTGGGAGTCAGAGAGATAAGAAGCAGAAAGAAAAAGTTGAGATCAGGGAGGGTGAAAGAGTGAGGGGAAGATAAATTAGTCTGGAGGAAACCTGTACATTTGCGTCTGTAAACCATAAATCCTGAAAGGACTCCTGAGGCTTCGTCAACATGCAAACTTAAGATGACTGACAGCTTAATGATTGGCACTTAGAGGGGAGGAGGGGAGGAGAGGGGGGCAGAGACGGATGGATTGATGGGGAAGAAGAGGAGCTAATGAGAGAGGGAACAAAATGGAGATGCTTCAGGATGGAGACGCTTCAGGATGGGTGATGAATGAATCCATGGATACATGGGTGCACATATGGATCTGTGGATGGATGAATGGAGTGGATGAGTCAATAGAGGAACGGAGTCAAAGTTGCTTCATATACTAGATTTAAATTACTAAGTAACTCTAATATATTAGTATAATTGTACTTAAACAAGTGAGATGATGTCTACGCTGACTGACAGCCTGTATGATTATAATACATCCCATTTTTCCCTTTCTTTATTTTTTGTTCTCTGCTCTGCAGTTTGATCATCTCTCACTGGTTTCCGAGTCTGTCTGACTTTTTGCACTTTGGTGAGATTATTTGTAAAATTGTGGCTAGGCCTGTCAGGATAATTAGGTTAGTTACTTGTCAAGGTCAGCAAGAACAATTGAGGTCATGTCCATATATTGTCCACATGTTTAAGCCAACATGATGCCAGAGTAAACAGCAGGGTTTTCCCGACATTATCAGACCAAAGGACAAAGCACCAAGGCATTTCTCACAGCACCTAAGTCGAATGAACAGAATCAAAAAGATGAAACATGCTTTGCTGTAATTTTTGGTCGAATTCAAAGGTCATTGCCCTTTTAAAGGGTGCATTTGCATTATTATGCTTGTAACAAGTGAGTGTTGGACCCAAAAGCAGCATCGTAGACAGGCTGAACAGTTTATAATGAACCTTAATGCAGCTCTTTGACAAGTACAAAGAGAGCAAATTGGTGATGCAACTGAGAGAGTCAATGTTCAGGTCAAGAGCTTGCTAGGAAGTTGCTTCAGCCCAAAGCTCTTGGCGTGGAACACTGAAACCAAAAACAGGTGGGTAAGTGGCATCTGTGGGATGCACACACACAGCAAACGTGTGCATCGTGTGCAATCTTACTGCGAGGGAGCAGGCAGAAAGTGATGTCACACGAGTAGGGATTTCAAAACCAGGAGCATTCACAGGAGAAGCTGCCACACGGGTGTGAAGTCGACCATATGCAAAGAGGGGCTTGTCAGCGGCGATGATGAGCGGATTCCACAGCGCGCACACACACAAAGGCAGAATGTGCAGCGACATGGCGAAGCCTTGCGTTGGAGTGGTAAAGAACAATCTGGCAAGGAAAGCAAGAGTCTTATAGTGGCAGGAGGGGAGAGGAAGAGTCAGGTGAAGTTGGTGTCCCTTGATTAGTTTGCCGCAGGAAGCAGCCACCGTGGCTTTGTCACACCGGTGAAATCAAGTTAGCAACAGCATTTAAATGAAAGCAGGAGAGAAGGCGAGTTTATTTTAATGTTGTTTATGATATCAGCTAACATGTTTGGGGTTTTTTGTAAGATGTTAGCAGCAGTGAAGGATAAACAAGGAACAGCTGCTCAAAATTAGGCACACACTTGAACATGAATGGAGTTCTGTGGAGAGAATCCTAAAAGACATTTAAACAAAGTGGTTAAACTTTGCCATAATGAGGGCCTGTGCTGGACTATTGACTATTGAGAAGATGCATTGTGACCAACACATTCTTCTTTTCGTCAACACATTTTTGTTTGCGCACAGTAACAGCCATGACTGCAAAGTGACCAGTTTTAAAATTGATTTTTTTTTTTTTTTTTTTTACCCCGGATATCAACAATTGTAGAGTCACCGCTCCATCTATTTGATGACATTTCCCTTGGACAACCAACGTCTAGAAAGTGAAAGAAATTACTCACAAGACAGGTGTGCAGAGGAAGCAAGACACAAGAAAATAGAGCAGAATGACAGTGGGAAAAACAACAGAAAATACAAAAAAAATAATATGTTAAATATCGTATTTAAAAATCTAAATTCATTTTTGTAAATAGAGCAGAAAATCCCGAGGAGGTAGGCCCTGCTGGCTTCGCTGATTAGTGTGTGCTGGATGATTAATTATTCTAATGATCCAATTTCACTCTAATTAGTTATTCCTCTGTGATTTGATACGTCAGTTTAAGGTGAAGATATCAGATCTTTGTTTCTGTTTCAGTTGTTGACAGTACATCTTGTAAACTTTCTTAGCAGTGTAGTATGTTGTGGATGAGGCCATAGGTTTTGTTTCACCATGCGACAGGAGGACGGTTGGGATCCTCCCCACAAAATTTTAAATATCAAGCACTTCATTTCCTGCATTCTGTTGAATTTTTATGCATCAATTTATGGTGGAAAAGTCTTTATGTCTTCAAATTAAAAGTCCACTGCTACTTTCATGTTTTTATTCAGTTGGACCCATGCAAAGTGTCCCCTTGCGTGTCTTGCCCACAGGAATGTGTACGCCTGTGGGTGTTGAAATGAAAAAGAAACATTCTCCTTTAAGTTCTCCGGCTCTCTGACATGCATGCACACAGTGACACACATCCTCCTGCTCCCTTTGACAAACACACACCATTTCACATATAATGTCTATTCTCTTGGCAGAAAATGCACTTTAGAAAGTTACACTTTTATCATTTGCAACTTCCTGCATCCAGGTCAGCCATTAATGCAAAGCTCTACACCAACACACAATCTCTCCCCCCCTCTCCATCTCTGTCTGACACACAATAACACCTCACCTGAGTGCACGTGCATACTAACAAGCACTAAATCCTTCTCTTTCTCTGCCATGCACGTGCACACACCATGCGTGTGGACTCACAAAACTTCTCTCTCCCTTTCTATCAGCACAGATGCATTCGCACGCACACACACACACACACACACACACACAGGTGGGATGGAATGAGGAAGCTTGATATCACAGAGGGACCACCAGGGAGAACTCAACTAAATCAATTCATATAATGAATGGCCCAACAGACTGTTGCTTCCCCTCTCTCTTTCTTTGTGTGTGTGTATGTGTGTGTGTGTGTATGTGTGGCCTGAGACCGGCGCACTTTCATAAATATTGAACAGTTATCTTAATGCTTTCATTATAGCCCTGACTCACAATGGCCGAGCTTTGTCCTTTTGACTCTTTGTTAGAGGAAGCTGGCCCTCTCTCAATCTCATCTGCTTATATTATAGCTTGGTAGCCAGCTATACCTACTGCCCTGAATTAATGATAGGGACGGAGAGGAGCGGGGGGGTGGCTGTGTTGCTCAGTGTGTGTGTGTGTGTGTGTGTGTGTGTGTGTGTGTGTGTGTGTGTGAGTATGTGAGGGGGGGCAGAGAGAGCAGGGAATGTGAAGAGTAAGGAAGAAGGAGGAAGACAGGGAGAGGTGTTGTGGTTGGCTGGATGAGACATACACACCACAAACTATCTATGAATATATGTAAATATGATGGATGTGTTTGGGTCTAATTTCTCCAGCTGCCTCAGCTAACCCCATGTGAGGCGTATCGTGATGAAAACTGTGAAAACCTCCCCGTGATATCCGTCTTCCATCACAGGACCGGTCCCTGCTGCTCTGTTATTGCAGCAACTTTAAAGATGAAGCCATGCAAGTTTCACTTATTTTTTTTTTAAGTGCACGCTGGCTGAACCGCTGCTCCAGCCCTAAGAGGAATAACTGGGTGAAAAACAGGAAGTTGAGCATGGCATGATTCAATAACCACTTAAATTAAAGTCATAATCTACAACATTTTAGGATTTAAGATCTGATTTGCTACTTTCAGTGGCATTGAAAGTGATTCACCCTGAAGCAGTGGTCTGGTAGGAGCACCAGTATGCTCGCTGCATTTATTACAACTCCTAATTAAATTATTTCTACATTATTGTGTGTCTCACAAATGCAAACTCTGCAACAAAATTTTAACCCTCCATTATTTCTCATCATTCCAACAGCAACTTGAGATGACAACTTATGTTAATATTTTGTATGTTAATGGAAAATCTCTATAAATGTAAAAAAAAACAACAAAAAAAACACTCTCTTAGCCACAAACCCTGCAAGAAAAGTAGCTATGTCTCTGTAAAAAACATCTGCTTTTCAGGCCTAAAAAGCAGCTGGAAAAATGGCTTGTAGCAAAACGCCGCTGTTTTGTGTCTAAAATTACTTTGGGAGCACAGCACTGACTCATAAATCACGATCAGTTTTGTTGTTTGTTGACCTTAATATTGGTCTGGAGTCTCACCAAGGTGTCACACCATCCACCCTCCCCTCTACATCCTGATGACAAAATCAGCTTATATATTACATCATTTTAGAAACATGGATATGATGCATATAAAATATACAAATGTAACACATTCATGGTTTGCAGAAATGTATAATGACACATTTTCTTCTGGCTTCTGGGCTAAAAAAAATAGTCTGCCCATAAAACAAAAACTAACCGTTGTATGAATGCAGGATGAATGCAGAATTATTGTCTAAGAGAGCACTTGTGGTTCTGTATTGGATCATCTCCTCTCTGAAAATGTGCCCTCCTCCATTCCTCCCTCCATTATTTCTCATCATTCCAACAAGTCAGCAAGCTTCCTGTTCAGTTTGCACCGCTGCATCACTGGGCTGCCTGTTTACAAATTCTGCCATTTATTTTTACTGCTACACTTTTGTAAGTCCAATGTCGGTCGTGACACTGTTGGCGCTCGAGGCGAGCTCATGCAAACATGCGCCGCAAAATATTTTGTGCGTATCGGAATCAATTTCAGAAGATGTGAGTCAAGCATGATAACATATTTGCTTCTGTCTGCGTCCTGTGTCACTCCTAGCCAGTTGTCCTCGAGGCAAGCGCCTGCATTACATTTTTGCCAATCATCGTGTTTGTGTATGTCAGACTGGATAAGAGTGTCAGCTAAGTGCCAACACTTGTCATGTGTTTGTTTATATGTACATGCTTAGTGAGGAAGAGGACGGAGCTGTTGTGTGGTAGATAAAAGTCAAACCTCAGAAGCTGCATTTAATTTCTCATTATGCCTCTCTCACACACACACACACACACACACACACACGCACACACACACATATCCACTCACTCATACACACTGCAATCAGTCAAACACTGTCAACTCTAACATTTCTCTCCACTTTGTGAGTTCAGTTGCTTTTGTCTAATATGTTCCCAATAAACTGAGCACAGTACCAGAGCAGAGAGGGAGAGGTGGAGAAATAGCTGCAGATACAAGAACAGAAAAAAAAAGGCAGAGTTAGTTTCTGTGTTTTCTGCAGTTCTGTAAAAGTAGCAATCAGCCTGCATTGATTTCCCAGCATCCCCTTGTGGTTTAGCGCAAGCCAAATTAATGGCAGATTACAACCCTTTAGCTCTTTTTCGCAACCTTCTCTTAAGTTTTTGAACATTTCCCCGCTTTTTTTTTCTTTTGGCTTTCTCTTTTTATCTTTCTCTTCTAAACCACTTTCTTTCCTTGCCTTTGCACTTCTCTTGTGTCAAATCCTGCAGTTATAGTGATTCAAGTTTTACAGCATTAACTTGAGTCGATAATTACAAGGGGAAAAATTCAGAAATCAAGCAAACAATCTGATACATTTTAAATATGATTTATTCTGTTTTTAATCTCTGTCTTTGTCTTTCCTTTCCCCCAAAACACAGTATTATTAGTGCCTTATGTGTCAGGAAGTACAGTGTCTGTCCTTTTTTCCTCATAAACATCTTTTTGAGCGCGTAAACATTTTTCGGAGTATTTTGTGGCAGGGCAGAGAGTGATTTTTCAGTGAAACCTTTCTACAAAGTTCTTGTGTGGGATTGGGTTATGAATCCACATGACAGGCCTGAGACAGAGCAAGGCCACTGCACACACACACACACACACACACATGCACAAAGTTCTCTTTCTTTCCCTCCCTGCCTGTGTCTTATACACACAGCATGTAGAAACCAGTAGCATTTTCTGCTGACAGTGCAACCTCCAACAAGAACAACAACAATAACAATAGCTCTGGCTTTTCTGCAGCAGTAGTGGAGCACTGAGCCGGGTACACCTCTGTGTGTGCGTGTGTGAGTGTGTGTGTCTTCTCGAGGACAGAAGAAAAATGGGCAAACAGAGACAATGGCAGGGAATACAATTTACATTGTGCTATCCTGCATGGGTCCCCAGAGGGGTGCAACTGTAGGAACCGAGACATCTCCTCTGTGTGTGTAGCTGTGTGTGCATAGAGGGTATGATAGCAATGACTGTGTGTTTATTGAAAGGCATGTGTGTGCACGCATATGCACAAAAGGTGCATGTTCACATTTATGACATGGGGAGGTGTGAGCATGACATTACCACAAATAACTTCTGCCCATTGCTTGAAACTTTCCAACTTTGTGCGTGTGTGTCAGTGTGAGTGTGTGTAAGTGAGTCAGTGTGTGACTTTGTTGTTCAGACTCTTGACTTCCCCTAACAGGGTGTCTAACCTGTGCCATACACATGTCACCACTCCTTTGCTTTTACTGCAGAGCTGCTTAACTGCTGCTGCACTTTGGCTCATTCCCGAGGGGAGTTATCTGATATATATCTATATATATATATATATATATATATATGTATGTATATATATATATATATATATAGATATATAGATATATATATATAGATATAGCTATATACAGATATAAATAACAAAAAATATAAAATATAATGACGCCACGACCACAGAGAGAGATGGTGCTTTATGATCAAGATTAAGGTCAGATTTAGGCAAAGGATAGGGAAACATCATGTTTTATGTTACAGTGTAGTAAGTTGACTTTGTATGAAATGTGCAATATAAAGAAAATTAGATGTGATTTAATTACTTGTTAATGTTAGGGGAGCATTACCATCATGGTTCCAGTCATAAATGAAGAGCAGTCTTGCGTGATTTACTGTGCTTTCATACAAAAAGCTGCCAGATCTGCAAAGGCATCAAGTCTAATTCATTTCCAATGGATAGTGGCGACCAGAGGCGTTTTGAGCTGCAAAAGCGATGAGCGGCGGCATTTGGTGAATTGAGCTGCAAATGAAAGTTGAAGACTGGTTAACTTTATGCAAATTAGCTATGACACGTTTGAGCTGCAGATGACCAGGCACCGATCAAAAAGTAGATGTCCATCGCTTGTGTGGAACCCAGAGAACATCCTCGTTCCTAACACACATTTGTTCCTACTTCAAAGCAAGCAGCAAGCTGTCAAACTGATATGTTCAGCCTGAAGTAGCGCTGGAACTTCTCTCCATCCAGCCGCACCAGCCGATGATATTCCCCATGCTGTTCACGGCCCTAGAGAATATCATGAACCCAGACCCGACGGCGGCTGCATCCACACAGGTACCACACGGCAGCACAAATTACAAGAGTGTCTTTTTCCATGTTGAATCGATACACAAGTGTGGACAAGGGCACATACTTATACAATTCATTTGTTCTCCTTACCACCAGTATAACTAATCGCACTGTAGGCACTCGAACCCAAACCACTGACAGTGTTTCCTCTAGGTCTACAGCTATTTTGCAGCTCTGGCAGCTTTTGGTGTGAACGTACAGTTAGTATAGTATTTTGTTGGCTCATCCATCCACCATTTACTTCTCTGTAGTGCCATCACCTGACTTCATCCTTTGCTCTAAACTAAAGGTAAAGTGTTCCTTGAAGTTTGGCTCCTAAACTTAAAAGTCTCCCTTTGGATTCAAGATCTGTAGACACTGTGGACAAAGTAGCACAAGACCAATTTGTTTAAATTGCCTTCTTGTGATTCATATTTATGCTATTTCTACTTTACATAGGTCTTTATTTTATCATTGAAGCTGTAGTTTTTATTGTGAAGCACATTTACCCCTCTGTTCCGGTTCTCCATGACGATATGAGTGGGCATGTCATATTCTACTGATTGGAAAGAGAGGATAGAGAAGGCAACAGTGGAGAACTCAAGTGAGACACTGTCAGACAAAAAAGAGCGTGCAGTGATCTCATTAATAGTTGGTCCATGCTTGTTTGTAGGTAAAACAAATATCTGTACTAACAGAAAAAAAGCTTGCAGGTAAACAATGTAATCTGATGTAATATTGTTGACTTTCATTGCGCATTGCGCAACACCCGCTGTTGATGACACATCCTTGATTACAGTGGTTCTGCTTAAAACAAGTGGAAACATGGGCTGGCTCACTGGACAGCACCAATGTTCCAGGAATCATGAACGTAACCAGTTCAAGAACCAGAGCTGATTATGTGAAAGAGAGGTTTGAGTAATGTCAGCTCTAAAATGCTATAAAAACTAGAAGGGCTCTTGGACAGTGCAATGTGCAATATGTGCAATATGAAACATTCATGTAGCACCTAACTACTATAATTCATGTCACCACCACTGTACACTAGACACTAGAGATTGGCATGAGTACTAGAGTTTCTGATCTGACAGCGCTAACTTTTATCATCACGTGACTCATGTTACTATGTGGTTTTTAATGGGTTTAATTGATCAGGTTGTTTTGGTGTTTGTGCAAGTTTGTTGGAACGTGTTAAACAGCTTAGTGTCAGATGTTAGCCTCTGCTAACCGGGCACATGTTGAACTGACCAGGAAGACAGTGGCCCCAGACTCCAGAGCCGGTCTCTCAGCACTGTGTCTAACCTATGTAATGGCAGCAACAGAAGGTTTTTCTAATGTTAACTTTGAATTTATGGTTTTATAGGCTAATCGAAGGCTGTTTGCTCCATAAATTAATTTTAAATTACTTGTTTGCAAATGTTGGCTTATTTAGACTTCTAGTCTTCGTTAGATTTTTATTAGAGTACTGTTTAATAATTAAATGCGAGTACTCGAATATGAAAGTTACTAAAGATCCCTATACTCTACCCAGGTTGGGCATGCACAGGAGAGTGGTGCTCATATTTGATGGTATGACTACCACTGTATAATCGCACTGTTAGCCTTGTCAGCACTGTTCCCATTGTTAGCATTGTTAGGCTGTTTGCGCTGCTGATAACACGGCCTCGTCACAGCAGTATAACAACCTTCCACCAGGTACCCTCCAGGTTACCCTGGTGACTGTGAGCACCCATTAGCTCTGTAAGCACCCAGCCACCTCCGTGTTTGCTTGTGAAATCCAAAAATTTGTATATTAGTCCCCTGATTCAGATCCACTCTAGATTTTAATTACTTTCTTCCTCGGCCCACGCTACACCCTTTGGCAAAGTTGTATGAAAATGGAGCCTGTAGTAGTTTCTGTAACACTGCTGATAAACAAACAGACAAATAGAGCTGAATACATGACCTCCTTAACTGAACCACTTCGTGACAATGATTGCTTTTAATTTGAGCTTTATAATTAACTGTACACAGTCAGGTTATGCATGCAAGAAACATCATGTTGCGTGTGGTCCAGTTGTTGGCTCCACTTATATGATCCGTCATAAATATCACTTTCTACGGTTGCTGATACGCAGACATAAAAGTGCTGATTGGCCAGTTGTCAGTGCTGTCATCTGTAGCATTTCAGCTCTCTCCATTTCAAACTGATGGTCTGCACCGTCCCTTCCATATTAATACAGACTGTCTGAGGACCTGCTCATTCAATCTTGGTCAATCTGGATTCCTGGGACGGGAATAAAAAGGTAAAATGTCCTCAGAACTGTTTTGAATTGCAAGTCAGACTCATTGTGAATGAAAAGTCAGATTCATTCGTCATTTTGGAGAACTGTCATCGCATCTCGTCTGACAGGCCTTAGAGTGCAACTCTGAGGATTGTGTGTGTGTGTGTGTGTGTGTGTGTGTGTGTGTGTGTGTGTGTGTGTGTGTGTGTGTGCGTGTGCGTGTGTGTGTGTGTGCTCATGAGTAAGATAGCTTCAAATTTGACAATGGTAGTTGATTGCCTGTCACTCTCTGCGTGCACACATGCAGTACCATCAAGACATGCACACAGAAAATGAATTTACTGTATGTGTGCTGGCATCTGCAAACACTGTCTGTGCTGCGTCAGTGTGTGAGTGAGTGTGTGTCTATTTATATGTGTGTGTGTGTGTGTGTGTTTGTAGAAGCCTAATGAAGGGGGAGAAAAGTCTCAGAAGGATTTAGAAATCCACTTGGGAGCCTTAAAGACGGCTTGTTAGCTCAGTAACAATGCTTCTACACACACACACACCCACACACACACACACACACACGAGCCAGCTTTTTGTGAAAAGTAAGACTCAGTCGTTCTCTCTCTGTTTCACACACTCACACAAATTATAGAAAATACATCCTATCCTAGCAAGATTTGCTCTTCTCATTCTGTGAATTGAGCTCATATTATCACTTTGTCTCACACTTTCTCACACACACACACAATACTGATATTCACACCCGTTATAACATTGCTTAATTCAAACCTGTCAGCACTCTCACTAGCCTATTTATATACACACTTCAGTTTCTTTTTACTAATATCTGACAGCACTCGCCATACAACTGAACTAAATTCTACACTCTCATATAGAGTTGTCGTGACACCAGAAAAAATATCAGTTTTTCCTTTCTTTTTATTAACAACTTGCACAAAGTGCTGGTGCAGAAAAGGCCACTAAATACACATCCAGTCACCTGGTGGGTCCATTACTGGAGAGAATGCCATAACAGAAACAGGTTGAACAAGTGGTAACCTCCAAGGCTGAAAAATGAAGCCAACACAGAAGTGACAAAAACTGCAGCTCCTTAAATGTTCACTTGAGGCTGGCTCCCTGAGTGAGTTGGTCTCTATTCTCAAAAGCACTCACCTGTTAAAATGTTATTGAGGCTGCTTAAAGGAATAGTGCACCCATAAACAAAAATTCAGCCATTATCTACTCACCCATATGCCGATGGAGGCCCTGATGAAGTTTTAGAGTCCTCACATCCCTTGCGGAGATCGGCGGGGGGAGCGGCTAGCACACCTAATGGCAGAGAAGCAGTCAGAGCTTCAGGCTACAGTAAGGCTAAAAACAGAGGTCATATGACGTTTTTCGAAACAACTTTTTATGTCAGGGCTGCAGCACACGTGGATCACTACGAATGAGCAGTATGGAGATACTTTGTGGATTCAATTTTGTGTTCTTGGATGTGAGGACTCTAAAACTTCACCAGGGCCTCCATCGGCATATGGGTGAGTAGATAATGGCTGAATTTTCATTTTTGGATGCACTTTCCCTTTAAAGTTATGCATGATTAGGAGCTTGTGTCTTCAGTTAATTGTAAAGTTTTGGTTGCCTAAATTGTCTTGTTCAACATTTGATTATACTAAGAGACCCTTCTGTTTCATTGTGTATATGGAGGGAAGCAGCGCTCTCAGGGTGTCATGGTGAAGACGGCAGGCAGCAAAGAGTGGTGAAAGCAGTAGAATTAAGTGTTAAGATAAGCTCAGGGCTACTGTTAGACCTGACATGGAGACCATGTTCATTATTGTGAGCAGTTGAACGCCTCGCCTTCCTTCCTTCAGCAGAGTGGTCCGGACTGCTAGAAGCTAGTTACCAGCTAATAACTAGCCAAGCTAATTTAATGGTAATAAGCCAGCATGTTCCCAACTACAGTTTGAAGCCAGTAAGCTGTCACTGAGAGAGGTAACAGCTACCCAAGCTAGCGGCTCGCATTAGGGTGAGCTCCACCCTCTCATCTAAATATGTTCACTTCTGGCTCCAGCAATGCAAAAGCCAAAATGTTGAACTCTACCCTTCAGAATGGGAGTCCACAAACCAATGGGTGACATCACAGTGGCTACATCTATTTTACATAGTCTATGTTTGAGAATCAATTGATTTTCTTTCCTGGTGTTTTATCTGTACAGCCTTGGGTTAAAAATCTGAATGTAGATCTGTGTTTCATTTATAGCTTTGGTACTTTTGATACTACTAGTCTATACCCATTGAGTACAGCATACCATACCATGACTTAGTCGTACCAGAAATTTGAAAAAACAACAGCATTCGGCCACAGGGGGAGCCACAACAATTGCTCACATTTTAGTCATTTTTAAGCATTTTTCTGTTGTTATAGCACCACAAAAAATGAGCTCTCTAGCGCCCCCATTTTGTTTGATGGGGTCAATAATGGAGGGGTCCCCTCAGATTATGTGTGGTCATATGCCTACAAAGTTGTGTGGTGATGGGTGAAACCCTTGAGATGTTATACACCTTTATGTGATGAGCCACGCCCTCTGCAATATTCATTGCCTTATAGAAGCTCAGTTTTAGTAAGTTTTCCAACTTTTGCCAAGAGGGAACTTTAGATATTGGTCCCTAGATTATGTTCACCCAGTTTCATGCAGATCGCTCAAACTTCCTAGGAAGAGATCGATTTGAAGTGTTTTTCAAAAAATTCAAAATGGCGGAAAATCTATATAACCAGAAGTTATGGGTTCTTGAGGCAAATGTGTTCCTCGTGAGGAGAGGCATCTCTGTGCAAAGTTTCATGTCTCTACGACATACGGGGCATGAGATATGCCCATTCAAAGTTTGCAATTTCAATCGGTTGCTATAGCGCCCCCCTTTGGCCAATTGATGTAATATTGCTTCATTGGCATCCTCCCATGACCCTCTACCACTGTGCCAAATTTCACATGGATTGACCAAGTCAGACACACAGTTTTCGTCACTATATAATAAGATAGAATATACAGTTAATGGAGATCGTATAGTTTTTAAACAATTAGTGTCAAACAAGTGTCGAAGAATTGACACTATCACAACCTTACCGTTGTGTGTTAGGGAAACCAGAGAAGCAAAGAAGAGTGAAGTAACGTAGTCTCCAAGTACACGTCCTTGTGCTGAAAAGCGTGTTAGCAAATGGGCTCAACTTTTTAATTTTTTCTTTTTGCCGGACTACCCTCTGGCGGTACACCTGGTCCATCACACCCAACACAGTACTCTCACTGAAATGAACTGGGAGCCCAGTGGTACTGTCAGTGTGAACAGCAACTAAGAGGGTTAAATCAGCGACAAATTGAAAGCAGTGTGTGAGTGACAGGGAAAAGCAGAGAGCAGAATGGGGAAAAAATTAAGATAATAGAGCGGATTTCCATGCTGCCATTCATTATTTTGTGAGAGCCCTTTATAATAACTGTCAATAAAAGACAGGCTCAGTGAGGTGTAATTAAGAGGGTTGGAGTGATAGGTCTGAGTGTGGGGTTAGGTGCAGTAGAGAAACAGAAGAGGCTGTAGTTTCTGTCTCGAGGCAGTACTTGAAGGAAACTATCAGGGTGGAGTTGGCATCAGGGGAAGTTGCTGATTGGTATAACACACGTTAAAGACTACGAAATAGCCATATCATCACCTGCGTTGACATGTTATGAAAGCAAATAAACTGAAGGAACTTTTGCATGATGTTAGTTTCTGACCTTTACTTCCTGTCACGGATACTTTCTGGGACTGTTTGGTAAAAAAAAAGCCTGCTGTCTGTGTGAAATTGATCTGCATGTAAATCAGGAGAATGAATTAAAGGAGATACTTCAAAAGCACAGAAGCAGGGGAGTGAAACAGAAAACAGAGAGACGTCAGTAAAGTGAAAGGAGCAGATGGGAAAACACGTTGAGAGGAGGATGTGGGGACAAACAAGGAAATGAGGTGTTAAGCTGGGGAATGATTGACATCTCTGATAGGCATCATGATCTAACTCACAAATAGGTATTTGATATATTTATTGTAGATGCTAAATTAATGAGTCTGGGGGTGAGTGTGGTCAAATTAGCACCTGTTCATTGTTTTGTGATCACACTGCCATATGTAAGGTTAAGTTTAGGCATTAGGGAAAACTGTCTTTACCAGTAAGGTAAACTGATACCGTTCAGATTTTGTCTCACAGTTTGCTGATAACCACCAGTATGTTATGTCAATGGTTTCCAGGCTTTTTGCTTTGTGACCCTTGACAGTGAAGCAATATCCACTCGTGACCCTTTGTCATGGATTACATATGTCTATAGGCTTAGTGTTGTCCATTGTACGTTTTTTTTTAATATTTTCATTTATCATTGTTGTAGGCCTAAAGAAATTCTTACAGTCTCCAATTGTAAAAATGTGTAGCCTTTGCACTGAATACATTTTTAAAAAATATTTATTTCGACAACCAAAATGTGCATCACACCTCCATGGCCTTGCACCTTTTCCTCTAACTTTTGCAAACCTTAGTCCACGTCTTGACCTTCCCTAGCAAGGCCAGCAATGGATTCTGAATTCTCAGAGGAAATAGAGAATTTAAAAGTGTATGGACAAATTTGCTTTCACCGCAAACTCTGTAAAGTTAAAGTACAAAATCATCATAAATAGCCCACTGCAGATCAGCCACCTTGCGGTACAACATATTTTTGAATGCTAATTTACACTTGTTTTTCATGTTGATAGGCTAAGTAAGACTTAATAGGCTGTGTTACCATAAGGCTCAAATATGTTTTGCTGTTCCTTGCAGATTTGTTAAAATATTTTTTGGTCAAAAATGTCAGTATTGATAGTTAAGGTTGCTAACTACTGGTGTAGTCCAACCCAAGAGTCATATTTTACCTTAGGTTGTTATAACTGAGTAGATTCTGAGGCAAACTTATCCAGTAGTTCACAAAAAGAGCTGTGTTTAAGGAAAAGTCATAAAAACAGGGTTTCCATCCGTCTCTCCCAGTCTTGATAATTACCTCATGACCTGTAGTGGAAGTAAGAGCACAGTACAGTAATCCATGTAAAAATAAGATGGCAGCAATCTCTGCCAAGTTGGTCTGCAGCCAATTCCAACCCAAAAGTGGACAAGGTCAAAAACCAGATCACGTTTAAAGGTTGAAACTTGTTTATTTATGATTGATAATGTTTGTAGTTTGATATAGCAACAGATTTGACCAACGTAATGTTAACAAGCTAAGACGCTGTTAATTAGGAAGTCCTCCTTTGAAGACATTGGGACTTTAGTCTCGTTTGAGAACACTAGGACTTTATGATGGTCTCTTTTGAGGACATTGGGACTTAAGTGTTGTCCTGTTTGAGGATATAGGTTTTGTGTTCTGTTGAATCACTTTAATACAGTTGTATGGTGTCCACTGAAGTGGACAGATAACATAACGATTTAATATTTCATGCATGAAAGTGTTTCAGCAAGTATCAGCATTAGGGCAGAAACTGATCCAGTGCATTCCCAACAACTGACATGAAGTTGTTTAGCCAGTATCAGGTTAAAATGTGAGACTCCAGCAATATTTATCTATATGCCCTGCTTGACTCTTACATCCACTGACTGGGATGTAACAGAGAAACTGCTGATATTACCATATTTCCCATCTCCCTGTGAAGGAAACAAGAACAGCAGTAATCCTACTGGGTGTTGCGACTGCTCGCTAAAATGACAGAGGAATAGTAAACACACCAACACACTCACATAAACAGCAGGTTTTCTACTCCAAACTCAATTCTCCTTTGTGCAGTCATGCAAGACCCCTCATCAAAATAATTACAGCTTTTACTTTCTTTTCTCTGGATATTATTAACGTCACTGCTCTGATTGTAGCCTATATCCTCATGTTTTTGTCACTTGTTCTTTCTCTGTCTTTTAACTCGCATTCCACTTTCTAGCTCCTCTGTTTCTCATACATTTGCATCCCCTGTTCCCTCTTTTTATTGATTCTGTTCTCTTATTTTTCCTCCCTTCGTGTTATTTCTCATCTCGTCAGCCCTCTGAGCACTTTTTTCCCAGAAAGCTACAACAATAAAAGAAACAGAAAAATCACACCTTGGCTGTAAGTTTTTTCTTTTTTCTTTCCCTCATAGTCGTCTGTCTTCCCAAACAATATTACAAAAGCAATTCCACACCAGTCAATAGGCTCCAGGATTGGCTCTCATCCGCCTTGTCCCATAGGGGCTGCCATATCATCAATACAGATTTATACTGTAGCCTGGTAGCTAATATACACAAATGCCAATACGCCGGCTTTCTCTAGCCGGTAAAAATACATGGAGCAATCTGGGCCAATTTTATGAACAGTACTAAAAGATCGGCAGTGGAAAGAAAACAAGCGAGAGAGAGAGAGAGAGAGAGAGAGAGAGAGAGAAGCAAGGAAAAAAAGAGAGAAAGCAGGGTAAATTAAGCCAGTAAAGTTGCAGAAGGCAGAAAGGAAGCACAGATAGTATCATCTGCTCTAGAGCAGTGGTTCTCAACCAGGGGACTTAGGACCCACAGGGGTCTGCGGTAGTTCTAGGAGTTCCCCAGAAAAGTCATAGGAGTTACAATTCTGATCATAGGTTTCACTTCCTCCATCATTATCTCCTCAGCTCTGAAGTGAAATGTGTATCAGTTTAGGAGTCCTAGGAGAACCACTGATCCAAAGCTCTGTTTCCACCAAACACGTTCAGTATGGTACCTCTGGACCCAAAGGTAACCCTTCAGACATGATAGACCCTAGCATTTCCACTGCAAACAGTACTCTTTCATGTGGGTGGGGTTGTTGTCACTCACTGCTCCGTCCAGCACTCACTGTATTTCCTCATTATTGGTGACACAAAGATGGAACTCTGCATCTCACTTATCGTCCACAGAACGAGGCTGCACGCCGACATTTTCAGAACAAAATAAAACTGGCTGCAGTGAGAGTCTGCATTTAGTCCCTCTCAGGCAAGCTCGGGGACTGAGTGTTGCTGTAGCCCACAGGGACGACGCTCTGTGGCGCTCTCTCCGAGTGAGAATTGTGATATATGCAGTTCACATAACCCGGTCCAAAATAATGTATATAAATGCTTAACAATCCACTCATTACTTAAAGTGTATGTCATATAAAAACTAAAATAATAGTCAAAGTTGTCACCGAAAATCTAAGGTGTGTTGATTGATTCACATCGTCAACTCATGTATTGAGTAACAAGACAATTTAACATCCCACCTTAAAAGTTGCCAGCAGTCGGCCCAGTGAATTAAGTTATTTTATCTCAGTTTACAGCTGCTGCAAGAGGCAGTAAAACATTATTCCATTTTATAGTTACAGTCTACTCATAAAACTCTCCCCGGTAACAGCCTCAAAACCAGCCACAACTCAGCCCTGAGCAGAGTAACCGTCCTCTATTGACCAATCAACAGACTGCAGTGTTCACAGCTCCACCTTTTGGTACCAGATCTGTTAACAGAAGACGGGACCAAAAATGGGGACGGTATAGAACAGTTCCATTCATACCATCCACATCTTTTCACAGTGAGACAGGAAAAAAGCATACCACATTGAAGTGTAGCGTACTGCTTGGTGGAAATGGGGCTTACAGGAACTGTTGGTGAGTGTGGTCATAAACATTACAAGGGACATACCACCATGTTGAAGAAGCCTCAACAATCTTCAAGTTGCACTTCATACAATTCCAAGTTGCAGCAACACTTGTGACATCAGCGATCTCTTCAGACTCAGTTGTTCTCTTCTTTAAGTGAATCAGGTAGTCCTTTAAGTATAGTCAGGCTTCCTTCATAATATAGCGCAAATTAAAATAAAATGCAAATTAATGTTTTTTCCATCCACCACTGTTATGCAAATATTCGCAGTTGGGCAGATCAAGATTAAAAGCTGGTGGTACGGATTCTCTCGGGTGCAATTAAATCATTGGAGGAGAACCTGTTTCACACCAAGTGTGGATTTTCATCCGAAAAATTCACACTGAAATTTAGAAGAAACTGATTTTGTGGATTCTTATGAAGTCTTACACAACACTGCGAGCGTGCAAGAGCCGGATTTGAGAGTTGATTCGCAGTGCCCAATTATCCGCCTTGTAGGGTAGTCATATTGGCTGAACCCTTTTAGTTTAAACAGACTGAGGCGGCCTTCCGCAATGAGAGGGGCTGTTAATGACTTGTGGGAGGAGCTGTTGATGACATCGCACGTGCGACCCACAGGGAAACGCAAACCTGACAGACACTGGAAAGATGAGCAACTGGGGAGACAGAGAATTGCGCGCCCTCCTTGTCCTCGCAAACCAAGAGGCCATTAACCGTCAGATGACAGGAACGGTGAAGAACGGGCCGACTTACGAGAAAATCGCCGAAGGACTGACCAGCCACGGCTTCTCTCCCAAGTCACTGTTTACGTCACACTCTAAGCTACATGTTTTGTTTCTTGCTCACGCCCCACATTGCCCCGAAAAAGGCGCATTCTGTATAAACAAAAGTAGGCAGGCGGCTTTTTGCTGCACTCCCCAATTTTGTTTGTATACTGCCAATGCTGAAGAAAGACTGATTGGGCTTTCCTGCAAATTTGCACAACTCCTGTCTAAAAAGGGCTTACGATGGTGACAGACCTGATAGTGAAAATGTTACATCCCCAGTCTTCGGTTCGCTTCCATTTTAATGTTTCATTGAATGACCACTCACTTTGAGCAGTGACTTCACAGAGTGTTCAGGTTAGGGTCACAGCTTTCAGAACACTGTACCGTTACATTGCTTAAGACAATTTTCTGCTCTAGACTTAAATACACATCTCATTGACCTTGGCAGTTGAAGCTCCCTTTGACCTTCACTGTATGTTACCCATGTTCTGTTTTTATGTACACCTTCCTATCTTCAAATCCATTCTGAGAGGAGGAAGCGTTTTTTTTGTTTGATGATTATGCCGGCGTACAGACTGTTTTCCTGCAACTGTCCATTACTTGGTAGGAAAAAAACCCACTAAGGATGTATCCAGCTGTGATGATAGCCTCGGATTGTGCTTTAAGACACACACAAACACACCACCACGTGACAGGAAATTATTGACTTTGCAGACTGGGACCAGATGCTAGTAACATGTGCTGGGGTGTGTGTGTTTGTCATACTGAGAGTGTGTGTGTTGAGGGGGGGCGGCTTAATGAGGCTTTGTAAACCTGGGGAGCCAGGAAGGGATAAGGTGTGTTTGTGTGGAGGTGTGTAGGAGGTCTCTTTGCAGCGATATCACCTTGTCCAAATGGACCATTTTCAGGGCTCTCTCTCTAACACACACACATACACACGGGGAGCCTATCTCCTCAGATGCGCAGCTAACAACAGCAGGATCACAGTAGGAAAACATAACTGGGATCTGAAGCAGGAAGGGAGAACAGATGGAGGGAAACATTACACAAACGCATCACACACATACACACACAAAATGGCATTGACAGACACCGACAGACACACACACACACACACACTTTACACTATACATGCGCTCTCACACAGAGGCCCTCGTTTACCCCCAGAACAAATTCTTCCTCATACACATCAACACACACACACTGACCCCCATCTGACCACCTCACTGTTCAGAAACTCGCTGCCTTGTCACTGGCTGTAGCTGATAGCATCTTGTTTCTTGTGAGTGTGTGTGTACAGGTGTGTGTTTGTGTGTGTGTGTTTACAACCTGCATACAGCTGTCATTGTGCAGGTTACAAAGGCACCTTCTACAAGACGAGATACATCCCATAGCCTCGCCATATGTGAGCTCATTCCAGCTCTCTGTGTCTCGTAGCGTGTGGCGACGTGTGTAATGTGTCATGTTAAAATCTTGTACAGATGTAGTTGTTATAGCCTCATTTTTTTCTGGGTCTTTGCTGGATAGCTGCTTCTCTGAGGGGAAGCATTTAGATTTATTTTTTATTTTTGCTGTGTATTGTGTTCTAATAATGTGACTAAGGAACACTTTTAGTGAAAGACATCTGAGTCTTTTAATATATAAATCTAATTGGACTGAATTCAAAAGTGTCTCTTGTCTGCTGCAGAATAGCAGCTGAGGCGTCCTTGTGAAACAGACCTGAAAGGATCTTGAGAAAAATATATAATGCATTGTCGCCATTTCTTTTGTGGATGCAGAACAATACTGCTCTCAGTGAATAACTCGGGGAGTCAGCAGTACTCTTGACCACTCGAACCTGTTTGAGAATACTCACTCCAACCTTAAATGCAGCATATTGTCATTTATCAAGTGAGGTCATTTGGCCTTGAAAAGTAGAGGTATGATTAATTCAAAAGGGATTCAGCACTCCTTGACACAAGCCAGAATAACACATTTTAAATCATGTTGATCATTGCAACCTATGAACTTTTTCTAATGATTAATCAAAACAAATAAAATCTCACTCGTCTCGTCTCACGTTATGAGTCTGACATCCTTGTGCATGTTTGTTGGAGTCATACAGCATTTTGCTGCACAAGCAGTTGGTCAAAATACAGTTTGCATGATATGTTAGATGCAGCAAATACAAAGACTTGGCATCAACGTTTGTAAAAGGTTTAACGTGATTTTAGAAAAGCTGGATTCGAACATGTCCGAATCCAGCTAAAGGTAAGCACAGACGTTCATTTCTCCTTTCTGTTATGTTGTTGGATAATTATACTAACAACATAAAGGGCCCAGGTTGAAAAAAACATTAGTTAGCCTTTAAGGAAAGCGTTTTATTTTATTTTATTTTATTTATTTGGTAAAAAATGCTGAAAACCCCGAGAACTGGCAGAGTGCGGCCTGCAGTGAGTTGCCAGTGTCTATGGAAAGCTGTGTGATTCAGCGGCGAGGTGCAGCAAAAACTACAAGTTGGGGAATAGTTGGTGGCAAATTGCTGCAAGAAAATACCAGCAGCAGCCAATCAGTAAACATATTCCCATGACTCCTTTGACATGTTGACTTATGTTACAAAGAATTTCCCATGGATGACTGTAAACTGCAGCAAATTGCTGAATATTTTGAAAAGATAAGTGAGGGTTTGTTTAATTATAAGCTGTCATTAGCTAGATACCCAGTGTCAGTGTCAATGGACAAAAGATCATGGCACCAATAGGGTTTGTTTGACTGAGGAGAAATGAACCCTGATATCTAAATATGTTGGCTGTGTGCAAACACCAGCAGGAATCATGGCACAGCGACACAGACAGTTAGCACAAACTGGTTTATACCTCTTGCTGTACCTGCGTCCTTTGCTTTAACGTCTCGTCTATATTCCTTTCATTTGTCGTCCTTTTAGTCTTCTCACTTATTTCTCCCCCTCCCTCTCTGTCTCCCACCTCTCCCCATATCACGCTCAACGCCATATTCATCCGCATTTGCCAACAGGGAATAGCCGAGCCTTCATGACAGTCCAGCCCGTGTGTGTGTGTGTAAGTGTGTCTGTGGTAATGTGCACACACGATAATTACATGTTTCTAGTGTGTGATGCATGTCTGCATCAGTGAATCAGAGAGAGAGCTGAAAAGAGTATTTGAAATTGTGTGCGTTCGATTGTCTGCCAAAGCTACAGCACAGTGTGTACAAGTGTGTGTTTATGTGTATGTGTGTTTGTGTCAGATCCAGGCTGGCCGGTGTTTAGGGTCCCAACCATGCCGGTACCAGCCCCGCTTCACACACTTTCTCATAATTCCCCACTCTCTGTCTCTCCAAATACACTGCCGCCTTTATCACCAGCTAAAACAAATAGCCTCACGCTCCCCAGACAGACACAACACACACACACATACACTCGACAAATCAGTCTTGTGAGGACCGATCGGTGACTGGCATTAATCCACTAACCCTTCAACCCCAAAGCGCTTTAATTTACTTTACCCCAGCTTTACCGTTACCTTAATTCTAACACCCATAGCCCTCGTATTAGTCATGTGTGTGAGAGTAAAGGCCAATCAAATCTCACTTTAGAAAACTTTGCCTTTAAAATCTGTCCTCACAGGGATATAAAGTACGAAAGCGCGCACACACACACAGACCGGTGCGAATCATTTCTGTGTGTAATTTTTCCCCATTCGCTGCCGGTGGAGCGGGCTGTTTGATTGGTTGCTGCAGTGATAGATGCCTGGCCAGTTTTCTGATTACTACAATCTTCGATCTCCAGGGCCCAACATAATCAGAATAAATGTTCCCTACTGTAGAGGGAATAAAGGTGTGTGTGTGACGTGTGTGTGAACGGGAGAAAGAAGGATAGAAGAGAAAATAGGTATGAGTGTGTATTGTGACAGAGTGGTGTGAGTGTTTGTACAAGAGTGAGTGACAGATGGTGTTTTGTGTGTGTGTGTGTGTGTGTGTGTGTGTGTGTGTGTGTGTGTGTGTGTGTGTGTGTGTGTGTGTGTGTGTAGCATTGAAGTAGCGGGACAAATTGATTTTGTTTTTGTTTTTTGTTTTTTTTTGGGGGGGGGGGTACTCCCCCTCCCCCTCCCTTGCTGTTGGTTTTTTTGTTTTTGTTTTTTACACAGTCAGTGTTTCTTTAGGAATTTCTTGTTGCTTTTAATCTTCCTGCCACTTTTACATCACAGCGGGTGACTGTGTTCATGTTTGAGCCCATGAAGAAGAAATATGTGAATTGAAAGATCGATCTGCTTTTGGGTACTTCAAAATATAAAAACATGCTCAATCATTTTTCATCACTTCATATAATCCATCAGTCCATGTGTCTTTTGCTACAGTGAAGAAGGGCAGTCTGTGTTTACAGCAACAGGAGGGACGGAAAAAAAAGTGATATATTTTAAAGTCACTTGACAAATCTGAGGACAGTTTGATTCAGCAAATGGTTGGCCATTTTGTCTGTCTTCTTGTCGTCCCTTTGCAATACAGACTCACTATTTATTGTTTCTGTGCAGCTTCAAACTCATTTATCATCAGCCACAAGTCAATTTTAGTATCCAGTCAAAAACGATGCATGTTGATGTTCAGGATATTGCTGGGCTGTCAGCGTTTTGTCTGCAGGCATTGAATCAGGCTGGTTACCAGGCCAGACGTCATCCATCATCAGGAAAACTGATTTGCAAGTTGAAAATGCTAAACTTGAGCATTTGTCACTGACCCCTGGTGTCCACCAGAAGTGGTTTTAATACATTCTGTGAAGTAGGGGTGTGCCATATCATCTCCTTTACCATAATACTGCTGTATTTTTTAGTATCATATGAAAAATTCATATTGTAATACTTGCAATGTTTTGACATGTTGGCATATTGACGTCATTGATGACATCCCTACTTTGAATCTTCACTGTTACATTTTTACAGTAACCCTTAACACGTGCACAGGAATGTTTTTGATAATGGGTGCAGCACAGTTTAGCGTGCATGCCTATGTAGGCTTATATGCACGTGTTTACAGGAGCGATACAGGAAGGCTGCTCAGATGTGCTCACATTGGTGATTCCATCAGCTGTTAGTCCAAAGAATGTGTGTTCACTCGCCTCATACACAATTTCTCTGTGGACTGCATGTGCTAAAATGTCTAATATTTCATTTTGCAATGATGTCAGACATCCAGTTGTCTCTGCTGAAGCAACTCATGTCCCCTGAGCAACTCATATGTCCGCTTGTCGTCCGCTCCATTATTAGCTGCCATAAAACTCCATTCTGATGGCTGAGCCCCCACAGAGGAAGTCCCTCGTGTCCAGGGAATTTTATGAATCTAAAAAACGGTATCAAAACTGTCCTTGTAATCTTCTGGTCGTTTGCAGCCTGTTTAGAGTTTAGCTGACCCATAGATGACCATAACCCTTGCACTTTGACCTGGCATGGTGAAGTTGAAAAGTCAGATTGGAGGAATTTATTCGATTAGCACATTTTCAACATCTTTTTATCACGAATTTAAAAAAAAAAAAAAAATCAAAAATCAAAAAAGACAAGACATGTAAGCAACAATTTTTAAAAGAACTGAAAAAAACACTTAGGTATGAACTGAGGATATAAACGACAGTCGAAATGAACTTAAAACTCAAGGCCCTCCGATTAAAGTATGTTTGAAGAGCGGACTTAAAAGAGATCACTGACTTGGCCGACCTGATTTTCTCTGGCAGATTGTCCCAGAGCCTCGGGGCCGTGACAGCAAACGATTTGTCCCATTTAGTTTTCAGCCGAGCCTCTGGAACAGACAAAAGACCTCTGCCCGAGTACCTCCTGGCATGTGCAGCACTAAGAGGTCGGAGATATAGTAATCAGTAAAATCTTAAAATGTATTCTAAAACATTCTGGCAGCCAGTGTTAAGAGGCTGAAACTGGAGTGATGTGATCACATCTCTTAGTTCTGGTAAAAAGCCTGGCAGCTGAAATCTGTAGCTGAGTTCTGGAGTCGATTAAAAGATGTAATTTGTGTTCATTCTTTTACAGCAAGCACTCTTTTTGCGCGATATGTTCCCTTGTGGTGAAACAATTTAAGAAAGACAGCTAAATAAAAAGCTAAAATTCCAGCAGACCAAATGTGACCATACGTTTGTAGGTTGGATGTACAGCATGTCACACATCATTCTTTACCCCTCCACTAACTATAGTAGAGTAGTGCTTTTCTGAACAGACACACATGTGAAACAGTGTACATAAGACCACTGTGGCCTAAGCTTTAACTTTTCCATAGATATTCCATCCATGTGTTATTTAATGCCCTTAGACTCCCTCTGACAGTGATCTCTTATTTTCTAAGCAGCAATGTAACCGTGTAAAACATGCTACATACACACATGTCCCACCTTTTTATATTTCAGTCAGGCTCTTGGCGTCACATAGATCAATACTTATTTAATCAATATTTATTAGCCTTGAATTGACTGAGGTGTCAACCTGAGCATGTTGAATTGGTCAACATATCGGAGTGTCACCCTTAACACCTCAGTATACCTCAGTATTTATGGTGTATGTATGAATAATGGGTAGCAGGAGTCAGTGGTTAAAATAAGCAAGGTTGCAGGTTTTACATCTGTACCATTTTAATGAGGGAACGACAGATTCTCAGAAAAAATATGGGGTGTTGAAAGCTCCAAGTTGTTGCCAGCAGATACAGAAATAGCAGCCTGCCATACCTGTCGATTTGCTAAGCTGACTGGCACTGTGCTTTGTGCAGGTTTACACATTTGTGTGCATATGCATTAATGCTTTGCCTCTGTGTGTACCTGCATTTGTGTATGGGTTAATTAAAGCAATACTTTGAATCAATATTGGAATCATCTTTATGAAAGTGTCTCTCGCCAAGACCTTTGGAAGCAAGATAAGAAGGAGGAGCGTTGTGATGAATAGAGTCATGAGGAGTAGGAAAACCATTA
Source organism: Epinephelus awoara (assembly GCA_035609425.1). Classification (NCBI taxonomy): domain Eukaryota; kingdom Metazoa; phylum Chordata; class Actinopteri; order Perciformes; family Serranidae; genus Epinephelus; species Epinephelus awoara. Next base: position 11,087,330 of record CM069302.1, on the reverse strand, counting down.
TGTAATATTGATAAAAGTATTGATTCGTTTGGAGAAAAATTCCCTCTTTTAACAACCCAGCCAACCTTTTAAAATAGAAAGAGAGAAAATCCTCCTTTTTTTTCAAATTGGACTTTAATTGTTGGCCAGAAACAGCAAAATAAACAGCAACTTTTTCAACAAGCTCAAACTTAACCTTTGCCAGCTTCCACATTTTGAGGTGGCAAAACACACGAGTCCTTAGTCTCTAAATGTTATAAAGAGACAGACAACTAAAATGCTAGCACTGATTTCCACTGGATGTTACATTTAATTCACATTTTTAACACCTGGTTAGTGTCATATTGAAACCCCTGGACAATCAATGTTGTGTTCGTTGTACATGTATACAAAGTAGGGGGTCAAAAGCAACAGCTAACAGTGTCAGCCTCCGAGTAGTCCTGGTAGTTAACTATCTGCTTGGATGTTGGGATTGAAGTAATACAGACGAAACAGTGATCAGCAGCTCATATGAATTGAAAAGCTTGGGACAGAACCAGTCCTATATAAATGCTGTTTAAAAATTTGCTTACAGTTATCAAAAAACCTGTTAACATTTTGGGTCTATTCAACAAATGAAGAAAAATAAATGCACTATTTAAAGTACAACTTGGCTCACAGATAGAGCGGGTCATCCACTAGTTGGAAGATCGGTAATTCAATCCCTGGCTCCTCTAGTTCGCATATCTAAGTATCCTTGGGCAAGATATTGAACCCCAAATTGCTCCCAATGGCTGTTCCATCAGTGTGTATGTGTGTGTGAATAGTAAAAGAGTAGCACGTGGCGCCATGTGTGGTAGCCTCAGCCACCAGTGTGTGAATGTGACGTGGTGTTAAAGCACTTTGAGTGGTCAGAAGACTAGAAAAGGGCTATACATGTGCAGACCATCTACTATTTTACCTGAGGCTGGTGCTGCATGCATACTGAAATCCCAACGTGCTGCGCCGCCTTGTATCTAATTACTATATAATGACGAAAACTCTGTCTGTGTGTCTGTTGCACGTTTTTCTCCTCACTGACTTGGTCAATCCATGTGAAATTTGGCACAGTGGTAGAGGGTCATGGGAGGGTGCGAATGAAGCAATATTACATCAGTTGGCCAGAGGTGGTCGCTATAGCAACCGATTGAAATTGCAAACTTTGAATGGGCATATCTCATGCCCCGTATGTCGTAGACACATGAAACTTTGCACAGAGGTGCCTCTCCTCATGAGGAACAAATTTGCCTCAAGAACCCATAACTTGCTTTTCCGCCATTTTGAATTTTCTGAAAAACATTTAAAATCAATCTCTTCCTATGAAGTTTGACCAATCTGCATGAAACTGGGTGAATAATATAGGGACCAATATCTAAAGTTCCCTCTTGGCAAAAGTTGGAAAACTTACTAAAACTCAGCTTCTATAAGGCAATGACTAACCATCTGCCTTTCAGTGTGCTACCTCAACTACTAATGTACAGTTTTAGCCCACTAATTATCCCACGATTGGCAATGGTACTACTGTACTTTCAATAAAGCAATTGCATCAAATTCACAACAACTCTGTCTGAATACATTGCTCTTCTTAATGAGTTCAGTTAACTATTTAATCTGCAGTTTCGTATGACCTGTATCCCAAACACACACCATGTGAAACTGTACGTGGGGAACTGTGCACTCAAAGGGTATGGACTAGTTGATATTAAAATCCATTTGGGGTCAATCAGGGATCCGCACCATAGTTGACGATGTAAGTAGCCAATTAAAGACTGCGTTGTAGTTGATGATGTAAAATGCAGGCTGCGGTTTGCAGAACAATAATGGCGGCTCCTGAAGCACCAACTCTAACTTTAGTAGAGTAAACCCAGCAGTAAGTGAAGTTATTGCTGAAATAGAGTCAATTAAACAAGAACAAGAGTGTGCACTCGTGAAGTTTCTTGGAAAAGATGTTTACCCCATTTCTCTGACTGGATTTGGCAAAAGCTCTTGCTCTGTTGAGTTTGGAGTTTGTCTGTCAAGGCAAGTACTCCCACCCACTGAAAGTGTTTAGGCCAGCAGCGAGTCCAGACTGATACGAAGAGCAAAACAGAATGTTGAGCTCGCATCATCAGGATGGTCTTACTGGGCTAAATTATAGTCTCTCCAAGGCCAAACACAAGCCAAGAAAAAGTGGCAAAACTTGGTGTTCCTCAGGGTACACTGTGTAGTCTACTCAAACAACAGCAAACAGTCATGGCTGCTAGGGATGGAAATTAATTTATAATCACTTAATAAACCCACACATGTCAGTTAGATGGTAATCTGTATAAGAAATATAGAATGAAATTACATGAAGTCATCATCCACTTATCATGATCACTTCACTGTAACAGGTTTCCTTTATTACAATTTTCTTTTCTCTTTTTTTTTGCACAAATATATTGCAGGTTTTATGTGCCTCACAGGCTCAAGAGTGTATCTGTATTTACAGGGTGGTTTGATTCATTTTGTGCACTATACATGTGGAAAAACATGAAAACAATCATGTAGGTAACTTTTATGTACCGCAGTGATGGCTGAGAGAAACAAGGAGGGAGGGAGTGTGTATGATCATGTGTGATGTTAGTGTGTGTTTGGTTCTAGCATGTTCACAATCAGGAGCTTGAAACAGAGAGGAGCGTGTTATGCGGATGTGTTAGGGGTGTGTGTGAGCAGAGTGAACCAAAGAGGGGTAAAGTGTGTGTGTGTGTGTGTGTGTGTGTGTGTGTGTGTGTGTGTGTGTGTGTGTGTGTGTGTGTGTGTGTGTGTGTGTGTGTGTGTGTGTGTGTGTGTGTGACAGTGACTCTAATTGCTCTTCACCTCTACTTCAAAAGCTTTTAGCCTGGTCAGCACTCAGCCAATCAGAATGCCCGCACAAAAGAGCCAGTCGGTGAGCAGAGGAGAGAGCCGAGGCACGACTGTCTTTCAACTAACTGGATTACCTTCACACTCCCTCTCTGTCATACTGTGCTGAATGCTGTGATACACAACCCAAATTAGCTAAATGAAGTGACAAAACTGGTCACTTTCTATGATTTCTCTTCCCCCGTCTCTCTCCCAACAGCCACAACACTGATTGGTTTCATTGTGGATTTTCTCTTTCCCTCTGTTTTTTTTAGCATTCCTCTCACCGCTCCCCCACCTCCTCCTCCTCCCCCTTCTTTCAGAGCACTCATTTCATTTGCATTGATAAGTATGTTTCTCAATTTGGGGAATAAAGAATAAGTGTCTGAAACTGCCTCCTGCTATCTAGACGCAGCTGTGAATAAGCCAGCTACAAAGCTGGAATAAATGCGTTTGCAATTACAGAGGAGAAAGAGAGAAAAAGAAGACAGAAAGCTTCAGCTGTCAACGAGATATGTGTGCGCCTCATTTCTTCCTCTCTCGCTCGCACAAATTCAAAGATGCTTCACTCTGTATCACTGTCAGAAAATAAACAAAATTGCCAAAGCAGTTTACATTACAATGCTTTGGCGATAAAGAATACACACAAATCAAAATAATGAGATTTTTTCCAATGACCTTGCAGTCACATCACCATCTGTCACTGATGAAATTCTAAAGGTGTGTTACGTACTTTCTTTGTAGAAATTTTGACCGCTGGAGTATTTTATTTATTTTTTTATTTTTTTGTCTATGTGTTGTTTGCTGCAAACAGTCAGTGAAAGTGACAGCACAGACAGGCAGCTGCAGGCTCACTACACATAAGCTGTGCTCAACTTGTGGTTATGGCAGACGAGAGATACTTCATGAACGTAAAGCCTCAATTTAAAGATTACACAGCCCTCTTTCACAGGAGACATTTTGACATGTCACGGTAGGAAAGGTGTAAATAATAAAATTCATGACGGCTGGATTCTATTTATCTGCTGGCTCACTGTCACTCTGTCATGGCTTTATTGAATACAATGGTGCCATTCTTAACGGGACCTACGCTTGTTGACACGCTTTAATGGTCAAACACTTTGTTTTCCTCACATAGTCTGTGCTGGAACAACTGTATTCAGACTCTTTCTGAGATGCTCTGTTAGCGCCAGTCTCTATAATTCCCCTCCAAAAATCACCCCTCATGTGCCGACTGGTCAGCATTTCCAGGTCTTCCGCATCTCAGTGTCTGTGCACCTTCATTGCAGCCGGCGGATGACTATAACCAAGAATAGCAGCACTTTCCAGCATCTAAAATCACCAAGGAAAGCTTCTATACGAAGTCAGATATGTTACAGCTTGGATATGATCTGAAACTGGAGAGAAATTTACAACATTAGCAACCAAGATTACAGCTTTCCCTGACAGTAACATGGACATGAGGCAGTGTACACTAAATATAGCAGCACTTTCTACATTGGCTGCAGCGTGAAAGTCAAAGATTCAGATCATCAGTCGGAGACCCAGCCGTCAACTGAGATTTTTTTTTAGTCGAGCAGTCAGGTTTTTGTTGGTCAGTCAGTGTGCAGTGAGCTTCTCGGAACATTTCCGTCCCCAGATTTAGCTGCAGAGTGAGTGCTCCTCATTTCTCGCTGTTCTTCATTACAGGCAGCTGCAGACATGGAGGCAGCCGTCTGGGGAAAGAGAGGCTATGTGAGATAATGTTATCGTCTGCATAGAAGTTGAGTTTACCGCTCACTCAATTTAAAATGAAGGTCTAGCTTGTGTTTAATATCTAGTGAAATATTACACTTTTCTGATCTGTTGTTAGCATAAATAGCTTGTTTACAATATTCCGTGAACGTTGCCAACACTCAACAGCATGCTGAACAACATTCAAACTCTCAAAGTATATAGAAAACAGGAAGACATCTTCGAATATTCGTATTTAGACTGCCATAATTCTAAGTCTGGGACAGCCCTACTTTCTACTGTGCTACTTCTATTAACTCACCGATAAATACTTCTCAACTAAGATCTTTGCAAATAGACCTGTTTCAGCAGGAATATAATCAGCAGCCAAGATTACATGTTTCCCTGATAATAGCATGCAGCTTCTTGCAGTAGTGTGCCTTGAGCAGGTTACCATAAATAGAAATTCATCATAATCTGACGCCACCTTGTATCCGATGTAGAAAACTATCAGAAGCCTGAGGTTTTTGCTCACACTGATTACTTCTACAGATGTTTATCTCATTATTTGAAACTTTTGCCAAATTTACAATACACAGCACTGGAACCTTATGTCTGGTTTCCACCAAACACTTTCAGTATGGTACCTTTGGAACCAACAATAACCCTTCAGACATGGTACCTAGACCCTAGCGTTTCGACCGCAGTGGCACAGAGGGAAATCGCACATGGTTTATCGTCCACAGAACGAGACTGCATGCCGACATTTTCAGAACAAAATATAACAGGCTGAAGTTAGAGTCTCTCTCCATGTGATATTTAAAGTAGCGGGTTTGTGCATTTAGTCCTTCTAAGGTAAGCTCGGGGGTGTAGTGTTCCCGGAGCCCACACAACGTTCCACAACTCTTTAAAAGTTGCCGGCAGTCGGCCCAGTGAATTAAGTTATTTCTTCTCAGACTCCAGCTGCTGCTAGAGGCAGCAAAACATCCTCTCATTGTATAGTTTGGTTTACTAATAAAACTCTCCACAGTATGAACAGTGATTAAATGAGCTTCAAAACCAGCCACAACTCAGCCCTGAGCAGAGTGACCGTCCTCTACTGACCAGTCAGACTGCAGTGTTCACAGCTCCACCTTTTAGTACCAGATCTGTGTGCTAGGTACCCCAACAGAGGGGGGACCATAAATGGGGACAGTTCCCATGCTTTATTTTTTTAACCATGCTACTGACATCCCTTAAAAAATGGCAGTGCCGCTTTGGTCAACACTGAAATATCTCAACAACTATTAAATGAATGGTCATGGAATTTTGTGCTAACATACATGGTCCCCAGAGCATGCATCCATGATTTTGATGATCCCCTGACTTGTCTTTTACCCACAGGATGGTAATCATGGTTTCAGCTGAAATGACGATACAACTATTTGATAGATTGCCATAAAATCTGGTGCATCACTCACGCCCCCTCAGGATGAATTTAGTTTTTTATCTAGTGTCATCATCAAGCCAGTTTTTTGAGCAGCCATCAATTACGTAGCTGCATTTACCAGATTGCAGTTACAGTGGATGAAGTCACTGCAGCAGCTCTTTTTCCTACTGTAGAACAAACCTTAAAACAAACTTTTATTTCTCTGAAATGTGTGAATACTTATTCCCCCAAAAGTTATGATTAGTTTCCATGAATGACATTTTGCAACTCCAACTTTAAATAAAACCCGAGCAACACCGACACGTACCCATAAACAGGACACACGCACACACATACTCTAAAATTAAAGCTTTTATAAACCCGATGACAACCACTTCAGTATCTCATAATCAGTTTCTAAATTCCTCCACAGCTGTGGGCGTTTACTCGATAACTATGAAGTATACCTTTTTCCACTTTTCCAATTTATTCTTTGATAAAGTTGCCTTTGTAAAAGCTCATTTCCCCCTCAGTGTCACTGTTTCCTCCACAGGATTACATTACCCATCTAACACCTCTACACCTCCATCCATCTTTCTCTTTTCTCTCTGCCTCTCCCCTCTTCTCTTCCTCTCTATTTTTCTCTCTCTGCCTCCTTTTTGGTTTCTCTATTTCTCTTTTCGCCACCTCCAACTCTCTACTGATTAACAAAGAGAGGAGAAAAAAGAGAAGGAAAAACAGTCGGTAGATCGGTGGGAAAGTTCAATTAAACTGCGGGCCTCTGGGCTTTTGTATTGGTGTGTGCATGTATATGTGTGTGCATGCCTGTGTGTTTATGGCCGTGCATGCTTCTGTGGGACATAATGTGTGTGTATGTGTGGGTAAGTGTGTGCACGCTCTGCATCTTTGCTGGTGTGTGTTTCAGTCTCAGCTCTCCAGGATTAGTTTTTCCTTCTTAATCAAGTGAGAGAGAAGCCCACAGGTAATTACAGCTTCTCTCCAAAAACAACAACTGGGCTTCTGCTTTCCTGTTGGACTCCATCACAGTCAAATAAAGCCACAGCTAGTTACAATTCTAAAGGACACACAAAGTCATGAAGTTGTTTCTGTCGTCCTGCAGCATGAAGCTTAAAGAAGAGCTGTTTATAGGTGGTAAATTGGACTGAATTTAGTGTTTCACATGCATCGTGATTGTGATGTTTCTCCTCAGTTTAACACTGAAAACCTGTTGGTTGTTTAACTTTATGCACTTTTTTGTGAGTTTTTACGTCATGTTGTTTATGCAGTTGTCAGTTTATAGAGCTGTTATCTTCATATGTCGCTACAGATGTTCCTAAATAAATCAGGCAAACAACATAGACAAGATCTGAATCAAAATGTTAATCGATACCGCAGCTGTGTTTTGAATCTAAATGACAGCTGAGGGGTTGCTGCTCATGTTGGCAGGTTGCTGTCAATCAAATGCGATCGAACCATACCTATATGGTCCTAATGAGGCAAAGCAGCTGAGTTTTTCAGCATTAAAGTCATGGATAATAATGTTATGGAGAAATACTAAAATGTTAAAGCCACAGTGTGTAGGAATTTCTCCCATCTAACGTTGAAATCATATATTGCATTCAAACAGATGGCGCACTCTAGCGCCTCACTGTTTCAAACACGTATTGCAACAACTGTAGCTGCTGTGGACCAAAAAGCTATGATAACACTGATGAAACCATGTCATCCGATACTACATGGAGTATTCATTCAGGCTGCTACACAGACACACGCGACTCGAGTTGACAAACCCCCTCCTCACCATGCTGGCTGTGTTTACAACGTAGGACTGTTGGGGCGGATGTAAATTGAAACAAACCAATCACGTATTGTCCTTTGACAACTGACAAGTGGCTCAACCTCAAACACCTCATCCCTCTCCTCGCATCACTGCGCCGCTAACAGCTGTTAGTGGCCAGCGGCACTACTGCCGCATAACAAAGTCCCACTCTTTGAGCATAATGCAGGATCATGTATTATGCAGCATCACGGGAGATGGAATCCTCGTCGGCAACAAAGTGCAAAAGAGAATCAAAAAGGCAGCGTGACCGGCGAATTAAAAAAACAAGGGTCAGCATTGGGGTAGCCTTTCCCAGGTGGAGAGAGCTGCTGAAGGAGAAAGGTAATACAATCACAGGCCAGCGCTAACAGCGGCTAACAGCTAACAGCGGCGCAGTGATGCGAGGAGAGGGATAAGCTGTTAGCGACTGGCCGCTAACAGCGGCTCACAGCCAACAGTGGCGCTGGCCTGTGATTGCATTACCATCCTCCCTCAGCAGCTCTCTCCACCTGGAAAAAGCTACCCCGATGTGGGCCTTTGTTTTTTTAATTCGATGGTCATGCTGCCTTTTCTATTCCCTTTTGCGCTTTCTTGGCGACAAGGATTCCGTCTCCCATGATGCTGCATATGCATGATCCTGCATTATGCTCAAAGAGTGGGACTTTGTTTCAGATTTGCCAGGGTAGTAGCGAAGCGCCTCTTGCTCCTCTCCTTCGGCTCCTCAGTCACGCAGTGCTGGCCTGGCTCTCAATGAAAACGCTGAAGGCGGTGCTGTATGTCCCTTGCTGGCGGGTGTATTCTCAAGATGGCAAAACGTAATGGAACCCCACAGACGACTTACCCGCACAATGTAAAAACAAATCCGAAATTCTCCTTTTACGAGAATAAGTCAGATTATTGGTGGAGGTAATAGTACACCAGTGATGACATATTTATATAGCAGACATCAATTTTTGCCAATAAACAACTGAAAATGTTACACAATGTCCCTTTAAACCTAATATTTGGTAGTTTTACTCCCATTGTTTTCATCTTTTCTAATTTTCCTCGGAAAAATATCATTTTTAAACAGAAAAGACTTGTTTAAACCAGTGTTTATGTCCCCCACATCTAAGCATTATGTTTTCTGCTGCAACATGACACTAATCGCCGCAGTTTACAATAATTTAAGTGCTCTTGTAGTGAGCACAGCTCAGAAAATGCCTCTGGTAATAGAATTTAAAGTGAAAAATTGGCACAACTGTAAAACTCAAATGAGGAGCTGATAATGCACCAGATTCACTGGAGTAAAATAAGTTTGGGGATCATTGTTGTTTGTTTGTTTTTTAGTTTTAAACTACACTGTTTGCATTGAAAAACATTTAAAAAATCGGATTTTCTGGCAAATTTATGTGTGAGTGATATTAGATTTTGACCATTTGTAAAAATCACATTCGTGGATGCTTTACAGTGACTGACAGGCCTGTAACATTTTGAGGAGGAATGACCAGGAGGAAGCATAAATAGGACACTGGTTGAAATTGAAGCAGCTATTACATGTAGCAATGTTAGAAAAGGTGCCACCTCAAGGACAAAATTCTCTTTTTGTTGAGTTTAGAGTTCAACTAATAAATCAGAGTCAATGCAATAACAAGTTGTGCTATAAGATCACTGATGGTACTTTAAATAACCTCCGGCATCTGTATGAAGAGAGGGTCACCTCTATTGTCTGTTGTCTCAGACTCAACGTCCCCTCCATGTTGTTTCAGATGCTTCCATCAGGGCAGAGGTTTGGCCTCCCTAAATGGAGCACTAAGCGTTACAGATCGTCCTTTGTCCCGTCTGCTGATGCTTATCTTAACCAGCAGTGACCACCAATTGTCCACAATTTTTCCCTGACAGTGGGTGATACTGGATTTTGTGTGTTATGTATTGTACTGTCTGTTTTGTTGCACTCATGACTACTGTCTGCATCTCAATTTGCCCCTTTGAGACATTAAAGGGATAGTGCACCCAAAAATGAAAATTCACCCATTATCTACTCACCCATATGCCGAGGGAGGCTCTGGTGATCACTACGGACGAGCAGTATGGAGATATTTTGTGGTTTCAATTATGTGTTTTTGGACGTTAGAATTTGGGGCGCCATAAGCCTCCATTAGGTGGAGTTGTGTTGCTACCTCCTTTCCCCTTGGATCTCTGGAAGTGTTGTGAGGACTCTAAAACTTCACCGGAGCCTCCATCGGCATATTGGTGAGTAGATAGTGGGTATTTTCATTTTTGTGTGCACTATCCCTTTAAAGTTCTGCCTTACCTTACCTTACCTCATGGGGCATTTTACAAACTATCATTATTGGTGGAACAAGGCTCCAATAGTGGCCAATAGTGGCGCAGTCCATCTATCACATGGGGATGTATCACCAGCGGGAGTTGAAGAGAATGGGGTTGTGATCCAAAGAAAGCAGGTCCCTCCTGCATTGTGACTGTATTGTTCTTCATTTTAAGATGTACACAATTCACATACATTTTCAACCAGCACTGTAAGAGCAGAAGTCTGTGACTGAGTAAATGCTGCCACTTGGAGTTTCAAATTAAAAGTCTGCGTTTCAAATTAAAAGCCCTGTAATGGTTCATACACCATCTGGCCATGAGCAAGGTTTTTATCTATTCTTATTTTAAAAGGAACAAAAGCGTACAAAGTCTTTAGTTCACATTTTTGAGCTAAAGTTCGCATTTGTTTGAATCCACCTGCTGCCAAAATCTGTGTAAGACACATTGTCATAGCTAGAATAAACAAGCATCTTATGACGCCAAAAGTCCAATGAGTAAACCCTCACAGTATTGTTAAGACTCAGTGAACTGATGGTATGGCTGCATGTTCAGAAGCCTGAAACACAAAGATTATCCTCCATGTCAGAGCTTCTGTGTGTCTGTGTTTGTTTTGGCGTGCACTTGCAAAAAAGTCTTCTTATATAAAACTGTGTGTGTGTATTTAATAACAGCTCTATCCTTACATCATCAAGCAGCCCGTGCTTTATCTGTCTTGTAGTCCTCCAAAGACTTTAATAAGCTTATGTGTTGTCAGTAATTAGCAGCTAATATATGATGAAAGAAGAGCTGCTAATACCTCATTTTCCAAATGCACCGGCTTTACCATGCAGCATCAACAAAGCAATCAATGGTGCGGGCAGGAGGGGTTGGGGATGCATGGGCTGGTGTTTTCTCAAAGATAGCCCTTCTCAGAGAGGATAATTAATGCAGACACACCATTAGTCCTGCATTTAGCCCTTCTGATTATGATCCCAAAGCTGCCAAACCAGTAAATTTATACCTTCTTTAGAGGGGAAGAATCAGAGAACCAATTATGTTGTATCCTGCAATTGATTGGAATTGCCTTTCTCAATGCAGCATTTCTGATTTTGGTAAATCCTTTTCTTTTTTTAACCCAAGGGAAGGTTGACTAAGCTTATACTCTTTTTTTTGCTCAGCAGTACTAGACAAGCAGTAAAGTTGCATGGTTATTACACTCACACCCAAGGCTGCCTTGTAATGTACGACCATAGTTGTTTCCAATTAAACATTTGGCCATTTAACAGCTTCATAATAAAAAATAAAAAAAACAGTAATTGCCTTGCTCGTCCTCAAGTGGAGTTTTTGATAAACACAGCAATGCCTTTCATCCACCCTCACCAGCCAGACTCCTCCAGCTGTCCACAGCTTCCCTCACAAGGCTGCATCTGTAATCGTTGAACCACAGCTGCCCACCAAAGATGATTTATCATTTAATCATCAGTGTCTTCACAACAAATGTATCTAAATATTCTACTAGTAAAATTTTAGAAGTCTACTGATCCCCTGACCCCTTTGTCTTTTTTGCTTTTCCCTCCACAGCGACGTCAGAGACCAGAGAAGTGTGCCCGGAGCTGCAGAGGATTCACTGTCTTGCTCAAGGATACTTTAAAAAAGGACATACGTTTGCTGTCATGGTGGCATGAACCCAGGTCCTCCAGTTGAAGGTCAGCCCACTTAATCATTGCCTCCACTGTAAATCCCTATCAGGACAGGATTAGGATTGGAGAGCCAAGATGAGATATGTAACCAGACCGCTGACAGTTGAGAAAGGGCCCAGCAGAGAAGTATGTGAAAGAGCAAGGCTCTCTGTTGAATAATGGTGAGAATATATTAGTAAAGGGAAATTATTAAGTTAGGGTGAATATGCAGATTACTGAGTGCTCAAGTGTGTATCCTCTATACATGTGAAATGTTGGTTTTAGGGGAGATTTCTCTTGTTAAAAGAGTACTTCACCTGCGGTCCTCTAAAATCGTTGGACTCTCAATTGACAATTAAAAAGAAAAGAACAGTATCAGATTGCGCACTGGTAGCTCACCCCGTAGAGCACGGAAAGTCAATGTTTTGTCGTTAATTCACATATTGCACATTTGTTGCTGTTGTAACAGTTAGTTGCTGTCCATGTAGAGTGATCTAAACTAGTTAGAAAAGCTATTTTTTAGCCTTAACCCTAAAACAAGTCAGGTAAAGTGATATTTTAGTAGTTTTAGAGGATGTACTGGTGCAGCAACAGGTTTGGGACAGTGTCATTTTGAAATACAAACCTTCCAACTGTTCCAATCATAAGCAACATAAATCGTCACTGAGACATTGAATGCCCTGAGAAATACCCCACATCTTCTTTGTAGCGTCCATGTTGTTTCCACATTATGACTTAAAAGTTCATGAACACAGTGCACGTCCTGTCCTCTCTCTGTCCTTTCATGCCCCCAAAAATATTTGGTACCAAAACTGATGCAGCAGAAAAAAGAAATCCTCTTTTCTATTCCAGGTCTGGTGAGGTCACGTCTTTCCAAACCAAACCCATAGATTTTTTTTTGTGTACAATCATGTGGTCTTCAGGCAAGTGACAGGACTTTATCAGACTCTGTGCAGATCTCTCTGTATGAAAATCACATGCTTATCACACAGTATGCAGTAGTAGTCCCCGAGTGTATGTGAACAGACTTTAATGTTTAGAATTGGTGGGATTCCCCTTTAAAGCACATGGTCTGCACAGGGGCAAGCAATATTTCACTCCTATATATATATGACCACATTCAGCCCCATATCCTGCAAGAAGCTCAATTGCATTATAAAACCAAAGGCATAAAAGAAACAACACAGTATACATTGTCATGTCTTTCCTGTCTGTACAGCTTCCTGTAGCACAATCCATCACTTTAATCTGCTGACAGTAAATCACAAGGTGCATTTCCATTTACAAATGTTCAATTTGCACATTAACAAACCTGAGTGGAAATCTGTTGATCTGTTGATAAAAGGTGAATGCGACTAAATGCAATCAGATTTATTTATGATTTAAATGATGAAGTACAGAAATGATGTGCTGTCACTGCAGAGGCCACTGCAAGCTGTCTTTGTCGTCTCAGGATGGCTTTTAACACACGCATGCACACAGAGCTGTAATATTAGTTGTTCAAAACTCTCTATTTTCATTGTCCAATGTGCTCTCTGTTATTACACAAGTCCATCCATTGATTTCCTTCATTTGAGATTTGACTGGCGCTCTTTGAAATACATCAGCTCGCTGCGCACTCTTCTGCAGTGCTTGAACAATAAGCACCATCTGCTGTTTATCTCAATGAATCAGCTCCCAATATTGACATAACAGCAGTTCAATCAGCAACATTTAAGTCAAAGAAAAATTATTTCCTTTTGGCAGTATTATATTTGGCGGTATGGCACTGTTCTGGGGCCCCTCTATCTTTTCTTAGGCCTATGCAGAAAGTGTCTTCCACGCGTCTACAAGGAGAGTCTAGGGCAGGGAGAGAGAGCACTTCTCTGCCCTTCCATGCGCCTACATGGAAATCCTAAGGCAGGGAGGCCAGCAGCAAAGACCCCCTGGGAACAGAACAGAGCAGCATCGATGACAAACAGAAATGACATTGATAAGTCAGATACATGAAAAGGAAGGTTGCAAAGCGGCTTGCAGAGGAAGCAGCAATAGTAGGCAGGCCAGAGCAGGTTAAATAGGGCACCCTGAATGAGATTTGCCAACTGGTTGCATAGAAAATTGAACTACAAATATAACTAAGTTCAGTAAAGAGTAGAGTCCCACCTACTGTACCTACCTGCCTATTGGTCCGCAAGAAGCTGTTTTATCATGAAAGGCTGTCTGCCATGGCTGCCATTAGCTTGTGACAGCTCTGATAAGCTCCACACATTGCTCTGCCTCTGAGCTGTGATTGGACAGTGATGTTTTTCACTTACTTTCATCTCCTTCTCCAAAATAAAAGTTAACTTTCATTTCCTCATTAAAAACTAACGATGAAGCTTTTGCATTTGATGCTGGCGTGTCCCTGCTGCTCTCTGCTGGACGGCACTTTCTGTTTTTCTAGTTTCATGTGTTGTGACTTGATTTCAGTGTGCCACATGGACACAGGTATTGTTTTGAGATACAGCACTCTCTAGACAATATTTTCCATCTGGAAATCGTTCAAGCATATGGCGAGGTTTGTCTGACAATATTGACTTTCCAGTATATTTTAAAAAAATATACAGCCGCTTGCATTTCAGTGTCTGTGTGGACAGCAGTTTCTCACAATGTAGGCTCTGTCTGACTTTCTGTTTTAAAAAGGTTGCCCTGGTTTCTCTATTCTCTCCCCGTCTTTGTCCCTGTGAGACCAAGTGTGACTGATTTTCATCCCTATTCAATGAAAGGCTCTGTCTCTTTGTATCGGCACATCTGATTACAGACTCACCACACCTGCAACAGATTTCCCTGTATTTGAAAGAAGCGTGTGGCGTCTGTGGCCATGAGCCTTGGGTGAAATTTGTATTGACTGATTATTTTGTGTGTAATGGTTTGCAAAACATGTTTTTTTTTCTTTTCTCTAAGTGAGCAAAGACAAACAGAAATCATTTGGGGGGAATAGTAATTTTCTGTAGCTGAAATGCTAAATCGATTTAGACCCTAGCTGCATGTCTTGGCCCACTGAGCCCTGCTCTGGATGTATTTATTTATTCCATTTAGGTCAGAAGTTTAATAATCTCTTTTGGGCTTGCACCTGCAGACATTGGATTTCTTTGTGGGTTTTCTCAGATTGTCGTTGGAACATGCAGATAACTTTAAACTTTTCTAATTCATCAGTCGCTGAAGTCGTGATTTTCATCAACCTTGGTCCCATTTATGTGAAGTCAATTTCACCCTTTTCAATTACCCTTCTTTCTCCCACGCAGTAACATCAGAAGTTACGTCTTGAAAATAAACTTTACTTTAAAGTTTGTCACTCCCGTAAGGCAGAGCTTGGACAAGGTAATCAGCCTCAGCTAAGGGGAAAGGATAATTATTAGCAGGCTAGACGAGGCAGTTACTTCTCAGTGTGTGTGTGTGAGAGAGAGAGAGAGAGAGAGAGCTTCTGGCTTGCCTCCATTGACAGGAAACACAGTGGGCTTTTTCAAGTTAGTTGCAATTTTTATTGATATCAACTAATGAGGTGAAATACAGAAAGTAACTCAGCAAGACTCCGTGCAAATTGGGAAGTCAGGTTGTGCAAAAAAATGTGCTACCGGTTCCTCTGACCATTATTTGTCAGAACTTTATAAAAACAGTGGGATGCAAAAATTAGAGAAACGGCAATACAGTCTGTTCAACAAATTGCTTTTCATACATAAATTTGTTGTGGAAAATAAACATTTTGACTCATTTATTTCAGTTTCAGTTGGACTTATAGGAGTATTTGGGCTATATCTTCATGAGGCACTGCTCTCAGAGTGATATTTTTCTTTCCATGCCCATGTACACATTAAAACCCTTGTTAGCATCCCAGTTAATGGCCAAGAAATTCCATTTCTCCAGCAAAAATCTAGATATGAAAACAGGAACAGGAATCAGGTGACTGATAAAACCACTTTAGTGCCTGTACACACTGTCTACAAAGGGTATGGACCAATAATTGATGCCTCATCACACAGCTGTTCCACTTTACATAACCACAGAGGAACTAGTAACAACGTAGTGGTCACTTCAGCAGCAGCAGAGCGTATGCTCCCATTTAAGCCTCTACACTAATCAGCACCTCGAATTCTTCATCAGAGCTGGTAGTGTGTGTGTGTGTGTGTGTGTGTGTGTGTGTGTGTGTGTGTGTGTGTGTGTGTGTGTGTGTGTGTGTGTGTGTGTGTGCTGTGCCTGCTCATAACCTTGTTAGCCTGTACAGTCAAACCACTGGACCACTTTGATTTATGAGTAGTGTGGTGTAAAATAATGGCATGGTTCTAAAATTAGGGTTAGGGTTAGGAAGTGCTGCATGCTGTATCTTTTTCTTTCTGTATTGCACAATGAAAAGGGAGCAGGCCGCTGCCCTCAAGCTTTTCTTCCAACACCTTTTAAGAGGAAGACACAAACTGATTTTCTTTCCTCCAGCACCCAACTTGCAGGATTTTTTTCTCTTCACTAATGCTTGCTTGTAGCCTTAGTTCTTGAGGGATTGTAGCTCATTCTACAGTAACTCGTTGCATTGCGCATCATTTACAGTAAATCTCTCTAAATCAGTTTGTTCCAACTTTCCCAAACTCTCAAACAACCACAGTTGTCTTTGGACTAACAACCCATGACTGCCAAGTTGCTCCACTCAGCCAGCTTGCAGTCCAGGCTGAAGGATGCCGGGGTCACTGCAGCCTGTGACCTAGCTGGAGCACGGGGCTGGAAAACTGCAGAACTGGAAGCAGAGATCAGCACAAGGTCGTGTCTTTTGGCTCTGCAGGCTGTGTTTGGCGTTCACGCCACGCGTCCTGGCTCAGCCGGTGCACGAGCTGCTACTGCAGGACTGTCTAGCTATTGGAATTATGAATTGGGAGAGTTCAGGCAAAGTTAGGAAGAAACTGCCTCACGCAGCGTCAGTGAAGGTTAACCACCAGGCTGCTCTGAGGGGGGTCAAGCCATCTGGGTGTTCAGGGAATTGGAGCCTCACATTTCTCTAATGATGCTGTGTAAAGCTTCCAAATGAAAGCATGTTGCTGATGTTCATTTGAGGGTGAGCCACGAGGTTATCACATTGACCAGACATGAAACACACCTTGATCCCACCACAGGGGAGGGTTGTCTGCTCTGCAGGGAGGCAGGAATGGTGCAACATCTGCCCTCAGACTGCAGGAGGTGGGAAGGCTTGCAGGAGGCATGAGCATTACTTTCTGCTGTATGTTGCACATACAATATGTACAGGTGGAGAGTCACGAAGTTGGTAACATGGAAAACCTTTCTCTAACCCTAGAACACATCTTGAATCTAAAATATATTTATGGTGTTTTATAGAAAGGGGCACAAAATAGCGAAATATATTGGAAAAAATGTAGTAGATGGAAAACATGCAAAAGAAAAGTGGTTGTAAATGAATAAAGATTAGACTGAATATATCAAAATGTAGAAAAATGTAGAAATAAATGTGGTAAACTCAAAAACATGCCATGAAAGATTAAGTTGTGAATTTTTTAAATATGATGTCCACATGCCAGTAAGCTATCAGGCTCGGCTGTTTGGACGCGAAACTCTTACTGACCAACATGCTCAAGGTTACTGTGTAGGTGTGTGTTTTGTTTCTCTGTGTGTAAAGTGTGTTTGCAAGTTTTTAAGATGTGTTTACACTCTGCACTGTATGTCCGAATGTAAGTGTTCACATGTCTGGATGCATTATGTACGGTATGAGTGTCAATGAAAGCAGTATGTGTCACCTTTAAGTAAATACAAATGCATTCAATCTGCATGGGGGTGTAACATTATCCCAGACCTCTATATCACCATTCATGTGAACATAATTCTCCTACATACCATGCTAGCAACCTAGCTACATTCATGGAAAAAAAAACTATTGAAAAATGTCAACAATAAAGAGGCTAGAAGGCTAGCGTAATTGACGCTAATTGAATGGTTCACTTGTTTAGACAAAAAAAATACATATCCTGAATATAAATCATCAAACATGAACAAAATGTGAGGTTAAATGAATGCAGTCAAACAAAATGAAAGCTCTTTTTCAGCATGAGTTCAGTGGTTGTGTATATATTCTGTGAGGACCAGTTTGAGGTATACACTTTGACATTGATGGCATTTTGGAAAGTGAGAACACGTCATGTCCTCATTTTTTCAAAGTCTGTCTCTAGCCTTTTTTAAACAGGAATTGTGCAAATGTGCAGGAAAGCCCAATCAGCCCTCTTTCAGCATTGGCAGTATAAAAACAAAATCGGGGAGTGCAGCAAAATGCCGCCTGCCTACTTTTATTTATACCAAATGCTCCTTTTTCGGGGCAATGGGGGGCGTGAGCAAGTAAACGTGTAGCTCAGCGCGTGACGTAAACAGTGACGTGTTATTTCATGTGAAAACAGAAGTATATTTTGAAAGAAGGAAATGTATGTAACAGGCAGAATTTGACACTGTAGGCATTTCTCAATACGTTTGACTCAGGAGTACAAACTCCCAAGGATGGCTGCTATTGCCAAAGGTATGTATGAAATGCATTCTGGGATACCTGGCTGTCAGAAGTCCACACAATTCACCTCCCGATGCATCCCCGATGGAACGGTCAGAGCAAGTTCACACCTGGGCATTTGGTCTGTACTTGGCTGGATGCAGACTTTGAATTGGAACAGTACTTGGGCTGCGACTGATGACGTTTCACAAGTTCGCAAGAACACAAGTACAGGCAAGAACGCAGATTGAGAAACGCTCTGTGTCCCAGAACGTCAAAAATCAATGCACTTCTGGTACCTTGCATGTCGTATCTGGACGTGAAAAGTTCATGACCAAATGTCGATGTGTGATGAGGTCGGAGTGAGAATGTGTTAGTTATGGAGAGGAACTGATCACGGACCTCGCTAAAAACACCCGGCTTTGAGTGGCACAGCTTATCTTGTTGTTGTTGGTGTGGAACATCGGTCTCCTGGGTCACAGTCTGGTGTTTATTGGAACCATCCACCTCCACTTCCACCCACCCACCTATCAGCCGACTTTTACACTCAATTAAACAACGTCCTTTGCTCTGAGCATTGAATCATGGCGTGGATGAGTTCACGTTGGTGTTGGTGGAAAGCTTGGTGTGCCTCACACAGATGCTTAATAGTGACTCACAATGATGACGCTGGGAAAACTGCCCAAGTGACATATTTTGACACTCTGGCAGTGAGACCAGGCTGGACATGCTATCAACTTTAACACTTATATGGTGAACTTGTCAGCAAACAGTAGCTTATTTACACATCCAGGAACAACCTTATCATTTAAATTGAGTAATGTCTCTGGCCATTATTCACTCTGTTTAAACTCTGCTGTGGTCCCCACTGACTCCTGGAGGAAGTATATGTCTCGCTGGCTGCTAAATGCTCCAATGTGTTCACCAGCTAGTTTCTATCTTCTCATGCAGACGAAAGCAGTGAGAATCAAATGAAAGAGTGTCGTCAGCTTTAAAACCAAAACAGTGAGCTGAAAGATGCTGAGACCTGCAGAGTTGGCTGATAATTATCTGTGGGTTCATCTCTACAAGCGACACCTTTTACCTGCACAGCCGTTTGATCAAGTGTTGAAATATTGATCATAGCAGCTTTAACATTAAAGTAACGGAAGAGGAAAGAAATCAAATCAGTTACAGCACTTACAAGTAAAGACTTACAATCAAGTGTACTATATTTGTGTGCACATACACTTTGTTGTGCCGGTGCACCAAAAAAAAAAAAACAATTAATGAAGATATCTCTGGGTGTAATTATCTAACGATGCTGGCAGATTGGTTTGTTTTAAAAAAAAAAAAAAAAAAAAAGAGAGTGCTTCATTGTAGCACAATAATAAACTTCATACAAAGAAAGCTGTTGTCATGTTTTCTAATTCAAGATAAATTAACCTGGGGAAAGAGTGTTTTCATTTCGAGGTGCATGTTGCACACAAATTGAAATATTTTCAAAGTAAAGCAGTCGTTTTTTCTTTTTGCAGCTATCTTGTGTCTCTCATTTAGCAGTACTACAGATAACCTTTTGACGGTATAATGAGAGAAGTTAATTATTTAATTATTAACACTCGAGCCTCTCTCAGCGCTCTTACTGCCAAACTATATCTTGTTGTAAAGAAAGAAAAACATGATTCCTCAACAGAGTTTCCTCCCTGGGTTGACACCGAAGTTCAGCAGCAGTTCAGTAGAAAAAAAAAAGAAACTGGGACGTCTGCTCCTCACTGCTTTGCGAGCCAGATAAAGTCTGAACTGAAACTAAAATCACTTTCTAATGGTGTAATTTTTCTAGAGACTTCATCTTCGATTAAGCTGTCTCACTTGGATTGACACGCTGAAATTTAAATCATCACAAGTTGATAGGAATGTATAATAAGCTCCACCTCAGCGATGTGACCTCGCCGATGACTCCCGCGGATACAAGAACAGTTGAAATCAGTTCTCTTGCTCTCACACAAAGACAATATTTCACATTATTTCACTTGCTTTCAATATAACCCCATGTTACTCCAACCAAAGCACTGTCTGGCATCTGTGTCTGCTAATAGGGTCATTAATATTCATATCTTCACACAGATGAGATGAGAAACACACTGGCGAGCGCTCATTCACACACGCAAGAGAAAGTACACACACACCACAAAGAGAAATCAGTTGGCTGCTCAAATATAATTACTTGACTGCTGGCTGCCATTTAGGACGATGCCTGGATAGATTATTTTTGTCTATCTTTCTCTTTTGTCTATCTCTGTATTTCTCTTGATTTTAGTTTTCCCTGTCATTGAGTGTGTTCTCCCTCTCTTGTCTTTCCTCCACCATCTGTCTTCTCTGAAACATTGCTCGTCACAACCAACGATGCTGATTTGATACAAGTGTTTTATTGATATGATTTTTGCTTTTTAAAGCCGGACTGAATTGTAAAGTACTGTACGGCTGTGATCCTGCCATCACACGGCCACTTTCACCTCAATGAAGGCCACGAGAGGCAAAACAGGCAGGCTTTATTTTCACTTAAGCTTTGTCTGCTTCCAAGTACATAAATTCCATCTGCTGGAATTTCACAGCTTTGACAGTTTTATATTGTTAGAGTGTGACTTTGGCAACCTCTTGAGTCCTTCAGTGGCAGTGTTTTACATGAGATGTCACAAAGGCAACTGGCGTTTATAGTTGAGACTGTAAGGCCATTCTTGACCTTGCAGACAGCGGCTGACAAAACAATCACAGGACAAGGTCTTTTATGTTGCTGCTCTGGAGCTTTAGATTGTTTCCTGCATTGTTTTCTGGCAGAGAAAGTGGAACCTATCTTAAGTAGTGTTTTACTTTGTAACATGGACAGTGTATGTTTGGGTTCAGGGTTTAAACTGAACTGTGAAATGTTTCCAGAGTTGTTAAATTCGGTCTCATAATATTAATGTTTTGTCTTATAATGTTTGAAATCATGCATCTGTTATTTAGATCGTCCTTCATGGATCACCGTTACATGAAACAACATGTTGCCACCAAGCAGGGCCATTGGCTGCGTGCACATCCCTTCAGTGAAAGCCTGATCCAATCCTGCAAAAATGTTGCTATTTCACGGGAGCAACTGCCTCAACCTGGTCTCAATCTGAAGTCGTCAAAATCCAGTGCTTGGGCAGTGACTCACGGTGTCAGACACCAACTATCAATGCATCCTTTCACCTCACCATGATTCTCGCCTGTTCACCTTATAGTTTTACGGTGCTCAGCAACATCAGGGGGGAAAGCGACGGTACAAGAATGAAAGTTAAGGTGTCGAACGCCGAATTTCACCCAAAAGAACTGTGTTCGCATCCCGTAAGATCACAACCAAACCATGTTCTTTTTTCTAAACCCAGCTACATGCTATTGTTGTCTAAACCGAACCACGTGCGTTAGTTGTTGAAGGAAAACAAACATCAGTTTGCGGTGTTGTACCAAGAACATTTATTTTGAAAGAGACTGTATGTAAACCATAAATTTCCTGAGTAAACAGAAGTATATTTTGAAAGAAGACAACACAGGGTCAGGCAGCACAAACACCAGCTCTGGGGGACTGAACAACCCTGACTTTCTGCTGGATCAGTGAACTTTTTATTGATGCTGTTACACAGGTTAGACCGGGGCTGCCGCTGTCCTCCAGCCAGGGTGGGGGAGTTTACACGGGCTGAATAGGAGCTACTGCAGCCACCAACCACAGGTCCGTCTCCTAAGCTGCTGCCCGCTCTCCTCCCAGGGAAGCTGTCCACAGCGGCAGGGAGCGAGGCAGAGGGACTGAGTGGCTAGCTAGCTAATTCTTGTCTCATCAGAAAGAGCACAGGGCAGGAAGGGGCTGATTGAATGTGCTGTGCATAAGTCTATAATGAAATAAGACTAAATAAATCAATGTGTGGGAAACACTGGGTAAGAAACACGCACATATGCCCGTGGTCGTCCGCTAGGAGGAGCTTAGGTGAGAGAGAGGATAGAAGAAAGCCGCAGGAGGAGGGTATATTTCTAAATTCTACCTTTTTTTACTTGCCTTTTCCAGATATCTGCCTACCCCAGCTTCAGACAACAAAATTTGTAATTTATAATCGCCCCACAGAATGACAGCTGTAAGCATTTTCCGATCTAACATCACTTTTAGCAGGACATCATCATTTGTCTGTGAGTTCAGAAACTGTCACAAATAGGTGTGCAAAATGAAAACAGTATTATTTTGGCTTTGGATAATGTTGAATTTGGTTTATGCACAAACATATTTGGTTAGAGGTTAGGTAATGATTAAGTAGGAAAAGGGAAGCAAACAACCAGAGTTTATCATTTTGTTGACTTATATCACCTTCCTTCTGACTTCATCACTCTGAGTCATACTGTTTACGCCAGTCTTCCTTACAGATGAATCATAATCCCTTAGTCCAACAACAAAGACTTATACTTTCGTCCTTTTTTTAGAAATAATCAAAAAAAAAAAAAAAAACTAATTAGAAAAGTTTTCAAATTAACACAAGAATCAAGAATAAATTGTAACATTTAATTCTATTAAATACATCATGCTTTCTTTGACGGTCTTAACTTAATTAAAGTAAATGTTTGTCACACATTGTGTCAGATTTCTTTCATCTTCTGAGCTTGTGTCTCTTTTTTTGGATAAATTAAGGCTCAGAGAGAAACGAGAGATGTTTAGCATTGTTATTTTACAGACATAATTTCTTGTCATAATTAGTATAATTAATATCTGATGGTTAGAGCCTTCTTCTGTTTATTTACAAGAATTCTGCACAGTACAAAGGTTGACATTTTAAAATTAATGCCACCCACTAAGTTCATGCTGTGACCTCCTTTATCGTGGGAAATCTAATTCTCGTTAATTCAGGCATGACATGAGCTCCACAGTTTACACGAGTGAATGAGATAAAGGCATTAAACAGTAAGCTTGGATTGTAATTTGGATGGTTAAACATCAAGCTGTGTGTTTGACATATTGTTAAGTATATCTTCAGTATATTTTAGTGATGTGGGTACATTAAATTTTGCACTTTGAGAATAACAGGTGGCCCTTTTGCTTTGGCAGACAGGAGGCTACACTAAATTATAAGAAGCCATGCTCATTTTGGCTGCCTTCATAAGAGCGCTATATCTCCCAGTCCTTATAACACCCTGAGAGCTGTTGTCAAGCATGCGTGTGTTGATGCTGCCTTCCCCTTCTGTCTTCAAACAGAGCAGCACTGTCTCAGGCATTTGATGTGTTGCAACCCAATGGCCACAAAAAATGTTGGCATTGCACATTATAGCAAACTACAGATATGTTACATTTTCACAATATTATGTAGCAGATATGTTGAAACTTTACATTTCATCAATGCTGTGATTTACATGTTGTTGGGTTTAGGCAGAAAAGCCACTTGGTTATACACATTTAATAATGAACACTTAGGTGCAATGCAAACATTCTTGATAGCCATATTTGAAAGAGATCTCATCTCCATGCTGATTTGTTGATGAAATCTACAAAACTTCTCACTCTCCTTGTGTGTGTGTGTGTGTGTGTGTGTGTGTGTGTGTGTGTGTGTGTGTGTGTGTGTGTGTGCGTGCGTGCGTGCGTGCGTGCGTGCGTGCGTGCGTGCGTGCGTGCGTGTGTGTGTGTGTGTGAGAGAGAGAGAGAGAGAGAGAGAGTCCAAAGGGATCACACACTGATTTCCCCTTGTCTAAACATGGTGACTGTTTGCTTTAGAAGATTGGAAACCCCTGTCAGTCCTGGTAATCATTACAGAGTTGTGTGTTTGCGCGCGCGTGTGTGTGTGTTTGTGTGTGTGTGTGTGTGTCAGGGGAGTTGTTGAACATGGTTAGAGGGAGATTAAGCGAAAGAGTGGAAAAGAGAGAGCTGCCTACTCAAACTGTTTCATGCCAACATTGCTGTCAGAATGACTGTTTGCATGGAAACAATTGATGGAATTAATTAGTATTAAAATTGGGAGACATCTTGAGCCTTGTCCTCGGTAAATAGTTGTGTGTTGGCAGACAGCTGGCCAGTGTTTTTTGAAATTATAACTGGTTGAATTGTTTTCATCCCCAAATGGATTTACAGTGTTTGGAATTAAATGCTTCATGTATTCCATTACAGGCTAACACAATCCACCAAGACAATAAGGGATTACTTGTTTGGACTAATATTTCATGCAGTGCCTCACAGTTTTGATGGTTGTTCAAATACCTGGAGGGTTGAATCAGGAACTCGCAGTGTGGTTCAAATATTTGACATTTTCAGATGGATATCTGCCCACAGCTGACTCACACTGAAATAATCTCTCTTTTTTCCACTCAGTCCAATGAATGTTTTAGATCAGCACGATATTATTTCCATTAGTCATTTAGTCATTTCGGATTTGTGTATGATGAATAAACAATGACACACTGTTTTTTTAGCTTGAAAACAGAGTGTACTGAGGTGAAGCAGCACCACTCCCCAGCTCTGAACTGTCAGTATTCACTTATTGTGATACACTAAACCTGTTAACATGTCCATCTTGATTTTGGAGTCCACACAAAAAACCTTCTTGATTTTTCCATTGAATTGAATCCAACACAACTGCCAGAAAAATATGTTGCCATTGTGCATTCCTGCAAATCATGGATATATTACATTTGTATGATATAATGTGGCGGATGCATCAACAATTGTGTTCCTTTATGTTTAAACAACATTGTGGTAAACATGTGATTTGTCACAGTGGGCACTGTTGACCTGCCATACATGCCACTCTCTCCGTTAACCCAGTAAATTCCCACTAACCCAGCCTCTCCATCACACCTACCTGCCAGCCTATCACTGGTACACACATCTCCCACTCCTGCCAGTCCACCACACCCATCTCGTCACCTGTGGATCATTACCTCCTGAGAGTATAAAGACTCGTGCTTCACAGACTCTCGTTGCCAGATTGTGCTTTGTCATTCAGTGCAAGACTTTCTAGCGTGTGTTCCCAGACTGCTTTCTCGTTGCCGACCTCGCCTCTCTCCTCTGGATTCAATTCACTTCAATTCAATTCAATTCAATTCAATTCAATTTTATTTATAAAGCCCAATATCACAATTCACAATTAGCCTCACAGGGCTTTACAGTATATGACATCCCTCTGTCCTTTGGACCCTCACAGCGGATAAGGAAAAACTCCCCCAAAAAACCTTTAATGGGGGGAAAAACTGGTAGAAACCTCAGGAAGAGCAACTGAGGAGGGATCCTTCTTCCAGGACGGACAGACGTGCAATAGATGTCGTACAGAACAGATCAGCATAATAAATTAACAGTAATCCGTATGACACAATGAGACAGAAAGAGAGAGAGACAGAGATCATTCAGCAAACACCACTGACTCATCTGCTCTCTGCTTCGGCGTGTCACACCTTGTGCTTGGGACTGAGCACGTCTTGGAAGGCTCCAAGTCATGACATTGATTTTCACTGTTGTTTCTCAAGCCTGCTCATTCTTTATTTGAAAGCAAAATATTAAAGGACATTACAAACTTTCCTGTCAGCCTGTGGTGCTGCAATTTGGCCCTTGCCATACATATAACATGGATAGGTTTAGACACAAAAACCACTTAGGAAAATATCACGTTTTGGCTTAAAATACCTGGTTTTGAAAGGCACAGTCCCCGCTGGAAATTCAGTGATGTCTTGGTCAAAAACAATAACGTTTCATGGCATTATCCCCGGTGGAAAAATGGTGATGGGTCACTAAAACACAACCAGTTTGGTTGTCTGTTAGTCTTGAGCATTGGTCCGCAGTGATACGCAGCTTGGTAGGTATCTTGCCAAGATGATACGTCATGCACCATCCCCTGCACAATCGGATGACAAAGTCGGCTCATATACTACGCCACATTTAAAAGACTAAAATGATACATATGAAACACACAAATGTAATGGATTCATGGTTTTCAAAATTGTACACAACCTGTTCTCATCCCGACTCATCAAAATCCACCGCTTTGTCAGTGGACCTCCACATCAGAATGTAACATGCTAGGCACCCACCACCGTTGTTGTGTCTTTTCAGAATACACTTCGGTTTTCAAAGGGAAAGTACAGTTTTTGCTCCTTACATGCATCAAGAACTTTTCAAAACATACTTAGTACATAGGCCTAAACATGTTTCGTAAGAAGTCCTAGCCTAGGAGTGATTCAGGAAAGTTGGAACAAGGAAGGGACAGAAACTTTTACCTTCGTGTGGAGGTGTGATTGACCCCATTGCTAGGTATGACACATTCTTTTAACATATGTGATTGGTTGTCAGAGACACGCCCTTTTGTGAGGCTGCGAGGTGTGGACACCCAGTGGAAATGAAATGAACTGCTGACTGTAAAAGTGTTGTCATTGTTAATGTGATCACTCTGCTGATGGAGGGTTGAGACGGACTCAAGTCATCACTGCTGCACTGTTGCATTTTTCCAGTTTTCCAAATATCTTAGTGCTATGATCATTTTATTTCTGCCGTTATATTGTCGGGTTGGGGAATGTGTGCATGATGATAATGAAATTAACTACAAACATTCCTGCATGATCCAATCTTACAGCATTTCAGTTACACAGTCATCCAACATTTGGAGAGTATTTATCCGACATCTATAAGTTTCCACCATTTTCTCCTCTGTTTAAGAAACTCTTTGAAAGTCCTCCTCCCTGCTCCCAACTCTAAGAAACCATCATAATTCTAAGAATTTTCTTAGAATTTTGTCACTAGGAGCAACTTTTTGTACAAGGAAGCTTCGTAAATAGGGCCCCTGGTGTTTGTTTGATCCATCCACCTCCCCTCCCACCCATCCTATAAGGACTTTCTTGCTCTTTATAGTAGGGTAATTGCCAGCTGCATCAGAAATGGTTGCTGCCTGGTGCATATCATACCACCGCTAAGAGTGCCTCTGTGCATTGGTGTCTGATGTCAACATTCTGGCAGCTGGGCTGTTGTATCTGTATCAAATCAGCCCGCTGAATGTTATTTGGCTTGATGGCTCTTGAGGATATTGAGTCCATGTAAATATGTTAACCGGAAACCTGTAGCTGTGCGCAGACCTGACCATACTCCTCAAAGTCACATCCCTAGAAACAGGTTTTTTTCTTACAGAGGCAAGGTTGAGCATTTATTTCACTGGCTTAACTCAGGGGATCCATGATAGTCTGGATGTCAGGACCTCCAAATTGGCTTTTAGGACCAAGAGTGAGGAAGAGAGACGATGAGAGAGCACTGAAGTGTGTCCTGTGGGTGGTGAATGTAAGAAATGTGTGTAGACAGAGACGGAGGGAAAAAGGAGTTTTAAAAGGTTTTTTAAAGAGAGGGAATAAGATACAAAGAAAGAAAAAAGTGAGAGAGAAATAGAGTTGAAGTATTTCCTCGGGGGTGAGAGCTGTCTTTTAGACGGGTGTTTGAAGATTGTGAATCCATTCTCTATGGATATTTATCATTTCCCCGTGGATGTGCATTCCCAGCCATCTGCAATTTATCAAGGTAGACAGACAGGGAGGAAGAGGGCGTGGCTGCAGGGCAGATAGAGAAGGAAAACAGCGGTAGAGATAAGCGCTACTTGGATGGAAACACTTTTGAGGACAGCGTATAAGTAATTGTTAACACAGGACATCTGCAATATTAATGGATGATTTGCAAAAGATAAGAGCTTTCTGTAATTACTGTCACAAATTACAGAGACGGCAGCTCGGACCGCTCCACTTCCATCACAGCAAAAAATTCAAGAAACATCATACAGCACATGAATTCAATGAATAAAAATGACATGCTTGAACATTAATAATACATCATGGCTGCAAAGGAGAGGGAAATTCACATCAATAGACAACTCCAGGTGCTGTGTGTGTTCAGAGTTGGTTTGGTGATGTAAACAAGACTTATGTTGCATTCACATGGATTCAGGTGGTAGACAGCTCAGATGGTAGATGGCAAACTGGATATAATTTTAGTGGATAAGGGCATGATGGTAAAATCAGATGAGGCTGAGAGAGAATGCAGGCAGGATGTTACATAGCTCCCTCACACAAGGAGAAAACATGAGTGATCTGGACAATGACAATTTATTATATTTTTTCCATTCCTTGTCAATATTATGACATCACCACAGCAGCATGTCGACATGCTTGTTTTCTTTTACATTCCTGTGTTTTCCCGTGCCGTCCAGAGGTGTGTGTCCATTTGCTGGCAGCTGTATGAGGCCATACATTGGCATCGTGATGCTTTGAGCCAAATGCCAAAGATAACATACTAGCATGCTTACAATGACAATATTTACATGCTAGTTGGTATAAGCAGGTTTTATCTTTTACCATGTTCACAGGAATATTCTTAGTTCAGTCAGAAACACTTTAGTCAAAGAAAACTTTATTTCCATTTGCAGTATTAATATTTGGCGGTGTGGCTCTGTTCTGGGCCCCCTGCCTTTCCTAGGCCTATGCAGAAAGCCTCTTCCACGCGCCTACGTGGAAAGCCTAAGGCGGAGAGAGCAAACCACCTTGCCCTTTTATGTGCCTACATGGAGAGCCTAAGGCAAGGAGAGCAGCATCAATGACAAACAGAAATGACATTGATAAGTCAGACACAGCATGAAAAGAAGGAGCTGGGGTGGAGGTCGGTGGCAAAGCGGCTTGCAGAGGAAGCAGCAACAGTAGGCAGGTCAGAGCAGTAAATAGGGCACCCTGAATGAGATTTGCCAATTGGTTGCATCGAAGGGAATCTCCCTTTCATCAATCAGCCGATGTAGCTGGGATGTGAGCTGAGCGTGACATCATGTCCCTGATCTAACAGTATGCTCAGTTTTTGAAGGTGGGAATTGATTGAAGAATTGGAAAAACTGAAATTTGATCTATTAAGGCTCAACATGGAGTGATGGAAGTGATAGTTGTTATAGCTTATCTTGAGGGGAGCATGAATGTATGCACCAAGTTTCATGGCAGTCCATCCAGAGGTTTCAGTCAAAACCAAAATGTGGTGTCACCAAATTTATTCGGATCATCTGCAACCCAATAACCAGAATAATTTTTGGCATTGTGTGCTTCTGCAAACCATAGACACATTACATTTGTATGTAGGCTGCCAGCTAAGAACTACAAATGCCTGTACAAACGTATGTGTTAGTCCGTCTAGTAAACATGGAGATATTTTGGCCTGCTGGTATCCCAGGAGGAAAAATCCGTGGATCACTAAGGTCTGTCGGATTCATCCTCTGGAGACATGCATGCCTGTATAAAACTTTATGGGAAGCCATCCAAACGCTGTTGAGATACAGCATGTCATTACTTTAAACATAGACCTTGGCTGACATTAGACACCTGAGTTTGTTTTTTAAGCCCTTGTTTCTTAGTTAGCATCAAATTATCTTATGTAGCACCAGTCATGATATTGACTTGAATGTTATTATTGATAGTATTTACAGTATATGCAGTACTTTCCTCTTGAGCTTGTAGTGGTCCAAAGATGGGAGTTCTGGAAAGGGAAAAGAAAAATCTCAGAAAAGGCAGATGCAATACACTTGAAGTATATGAGGAAAGAAAAACGGTTACATGAGGACACGCGAGATGATTATCAGGCCATTTTTCCATAGGAGAAGAGACTCGGTTGGAATTGATCGTCAGCAAATATTATCTGGCAGTGGGAAGGGTTTAGAGATTAAATCTTACTCAACTTAATTGAATCGCGACCACAATCATATCAAACATGCTTTAGATTTATTACCTACCACCTGCAGCTTCCTGAACAAGTCCTGAAGTGTGCGTAGGGATGAGGATGTGGGTGAACTCAGGTGCGGTATCTCAGCAGTGGAAATCAGCAGCCTGTGAGAATGAAAGGGTAAAAACAGGTCCTCGTATCAGTAGTGTTTCAGGAGTGAAGAGGTTATTGTCGGTGTGTTTACAGCTGAGAGACAAACAAATCTGTCAGATCAGTGCTTGTGTGTGTGTGAGATGCAGTGCGTTTTTGAAATCTGATTCTTTGGAGGGATCCGTGTAGTTTCTGAGCAGCTTTTGGCAGAAGAAGAAGGAAACAAGAAAGGGCTACATGATGGAAACACGCAGGTCATTTGGGGAAGAGTGTAAAGCTCCCTGGGAACAATGTGCATGTGATGTTTGAAGCTTCAATTTCCAGCTGTTTTGAGGCAAATTTAAACCTCTGTGGCCTCTACAAATGAATAGGAAGTAGTTTTATATCAAAATAAGACACCCACTGTGCAACCTCTACACTGACCAACTGGTTCTGACATGAATAGAAAACACATTAAAGGATACTGCTGTGAATCATTCGTAGACCTTTAGTAACAAGTTCCGCCATGCAAACAGCATTGATTCACTGAAGGAAACTGATATAAACATTTAAGCAAGCCACAAATTATAGTCAGTGTTATAAGCAGAAATGCTGAGGCTTCCCACAGCTTGCTTAACAGAGCTGGAAATCTGAGTACATGTTGAACACTTATGGAACCCCCGTGGCTGCTGCAATCGACGACGAAACATTTTCAACCTACGTTTCCATTGTCTCATCTTCCTCTCGAGATGCTTTTCTGTCTTTTGGTGACGTTGTTGTCAGGCAGTTTTATTCTGTTTGAAAAAGTTTTGTAATATTTGGTAATGTGCTGTGATGTGTTAGTTTAGTTGTTTAAGTGTGGGGCGGTTGTGTCTTAACTAGTCAAATCCATCTGATACCAATTCACAAAGCCTGCAGAACAGCTGACAGAGAATTCTTCCCCAAGATTTTTCTTAAAGGGACAGTTCACTCCAAAACCAAAAATACATATTGGGTTTTTACTAGGTGCTGATTGGATATACTTGAGGCGGGATGTGACGTCAACAGAAAGCGACAAAATAGCCGCCATTTTTAAAACTCAGCAGAGGAGGAGTCACAATTTTAAAAGGTGTCGTAAGAAGAAAAGCAAGAGATGGAAGACAAATGCAGCGCCGCCCCAGTCAAAATGGTCGCACAACGACCATCCAGACGTCACATCCAGAGCCCGGTAACTTTACAGGAACCTTCCTCCTACTCCGCCCTTTCAGTGGAGACACGTGGTTGAGAGGGCCGAGCGAGAGGACGTTCCTGTAAAGTTCCTGCCCCCCAAATAGTACCAGGAACTTCTTAAGTGGAAACGGGCCTATTGTTGCCCTGACATAACTCCGGAGTTGAAAAATAACATCTCATAGCCGTGGATGAATTCATGAACAGGCCTACCAGGCACAGGCACAGGGGCCCAAACTGTCAGGGGCCCTCCTGGCCTTTTCCTGCAAAATGTCACTCAAATTAACAAGTACTGACCAGGAAGACTCTAAATGATCACAAAAACACACAAAACAACTACAAAGAGATGCAAAACAGCTGCAAAGACATACACAATAAGACAACAACTATGAAAATGGCCAACACAATCACAAAGAGACAACAATAACTACAAAGGGACACAAAGCACCTGCAAAGAGGTTCAGAAGGACTACACAAAGAAAATCACCACAAAGATACAAGACATGACTTCATAGGGAAACATAGCAACTAAGAACACATTTAAAATGTTCACAAAGAAACAAAGTAAACACAAAGGGACACAAAGTGACTTCAAAGAGATGGAAAGCAGCTACGAAGACATTCAAAATGTATTGAAAGAGGTAAACAACCACAGACAAAATGAAAAACTATAAGGAAACAGAACCAGAGAGAGATGCATAACGACTACAAAGAGATGCAAAAAGACCACAAAACACCTATGAAGAGATATAAAACAGACGCAGAGAGACACAATAAGACAACAACTATGAAAATATGCAAGAAAATGACTACAAAGAGACAAAAAGCACCTGCAAAGTAGTTTAAAAGGACTAGACGAAGAGATGTAGACATAAAATGACCACAAGTAGTCACAAAGCTACTACAGAGAGATCCAAAAGGACTATACAGAGAGATATAAAGCATCAGAAAGACATTTAAAATGACTACAAAGAGACAAAAGTGTCCACAAAGGGACAAAAATGTCCACAAAGGGACACAAAACAACTACAAAGAGACTCAAAATAAACACAAAGAGACACAAAATGTCCTCAAAGCAACAACAAAGACACTTAAAGTGACTAAAAAGAGACTCAAACTGACCACAAAACACAAGTGAACTTCAAAGAGATGGAAAGCAGCTACAATGACGGCAGAGAGACATTAAATGACTACAATGAGTCACAAAGCAACTACAAAGACACTTAAAATGACTACAAAGAGACATAAAACAACTATAAAAGACACAAGCAACCACAGACCAAAAACTACACAAAAACACAAGACCAGAGCGCGATACATAATGACTACGAAGAGATTCAAAAAACAACAAAAGAGGATAAATCACTATAAACTGTGTGTCTTGCTTCGTTGGCGGTGGGGCCTTTTGCAAGTCTGTGCATTGTCTCGTAATCCACCCGTGCTCGTAGCATTATAAGCCTATAAACTTGTGCAATGTCTGATAAGCCTTTGATCTGTTGCTCAAACAGGCCCTCTTGTCATATTCCAGTGTCTCACTCTCTGCAGCCTGGCTCTGCAGGCCTATTTTTAGGGAGGGATATGGTAAAGCCAGGTGCCCAGAGGGTGGGTATATGCCATACAGCTGTGCATACACACCAGCTCTACTCAGAGTGCAGTGGCTTATACATGTTGACTCTGGCATTTGTTGCTGCTCTGTCTGTTGGCAAAAGTTGTCAAACCTTCAACTGGCTATCATCTCATCTGTCAGCGTGTCTCCTCCTCTCCGTGTTTTCTTTCTTTCCCTATCAGTTTCCATAATTTTGTCTCCCTTTCAATCTCCCCTCTCTCCATCTGTTGCTTTCTCCCCGTCTCTCCTTCCCTCCTCTCCCTCCATCTGTCTCAGAGGAGGTTTCACTAACAGGGTACTTGACAGGAGAGAAGAGTGCAGGGAGAGTGGCCTTTTTCTAGCAAGTCAGCTAGTCATCCAAGGCTAATTAAATATCGCTTCTGAGTGCTCAAGTCTCTCTCTCTCTCCTGTCTCTTGCTGTCTCTCTCGCTCTCTTCCTTAAAGTGGGTGCTTTTCCTGAACTGAATTAGCACTCCTTCCTCCTCCTCCTCTCTCTCTCCGTTACTTGCTTTCTCTCTCTCTATCTATCCCCTTTTTCCCAGTCATCGCCTTGGGCTCCTTACACTCAAATTAACCTTTCACTATAAAAATCACACAGGGGAGCAGTAGCCAGGAAGGTGTGTGTGTGTGAAATTTAGAAAGATAGGGAGAGAAAGAGAGTAGAAATGTGCATACCTGCCTGTGTGTGTGTGTGTGTGTGAGACTGAGTCTACAGGGTCAACCTCAGCCCCTGTCCATGTAATTGTGAATTACAGTCTTAAATGAGCTCCACTTCCCCGAGCTGATCAAGGGACCGTGAGGAGGAGCGGTGGAAAAGGTAAATGAAAAAGAAAAGCAGCAGAAAAGAAGGATGG
The DNA here is from genome assembly GCA_035609425.1 of Epinephelus awoara. NCBI lineage: Eukaryota > Metazoa > Chordata > Actinopteri > Perciformes > Serranidae > Epinephelus > Epinephelus awoara. Next base: position 11,053,607 of record CM069302.1, on the reverse strand, counting down.
TTTATAGGGAGAAAGTATGAGCGATGGAGAGCAGTAATAGGAAAGAAAGAGTAAGACATCAAGAGCGGAAACTTCCAGCTGCCTCTCTGTCAGCTCTGCTAAAGTTGTGCTAAATTTAGGCTCTTGTGTCCATTTTGCAGCTGTTGGTGGTGTTTTTTGGGGTTGGTGTTGAACGGTGGTGGCGTGTGGCTGCAGGTCCTTATCAAAGTTAATGGAATCAACTCACCAGTCTGTACGCTGGCCTTTTGTCGACCTAGCTTGCTGCTAGCTAGCCAGGTTGTCAGTAATTTCAAATGTAAACTTTATTCGACATTGAGGAAAGATGGAGAAGATGGGCACCAGCTGAACAAGCGTCCTGCTAGCCATTGTACAGGATTGGAAATAAATTGGACGACGTCCGTGCAGCATCAGTTTCCAACAGACTGTCTCTGACTCTGATGAAAGAAGGAAAGGTGTATGTTTTATGCGGAAAACAGACCGATGTATTGGTTGGAATATGCGGCGCTCCTGGTCCTGCTGTGAATAACTGCTATAACATTACACTGCACAGAGGTGGTTGTAGTGGGGCGCTGCCGTTCAGGAAGAGCGACCAGGCGGCCATATTGTGGAGTTCTGGATGTGTGGACAATTAAATCATTCAACAACCAAAGACCATGGATTTCCAGAACCATGCAGAAACATGGACAATTACAAAGCAGTGGCCAACGATGAAGACGCAAGAAAAGGGACAAAAATACAGCAAAGTTAAAGAAGCTGATACGATCACATTTCAGTGGAGTTATACCCTGTTTCATTTTCATGTGATGATTGGTTGATTGGTTGGTTGATTCATTCATTGTTTGACTGATTCATTGGTTGGTTGATTGTCAATTGATCGGTCGGTCGTGTTAGTTGGTTGGTTGATTGAACAGAGGACTCACGGGTGAATGTCCCGGGTTTGTGTGACCCATCCAGTTCCCCTACCGCCCACCCTATGAAGACTTTCTCCTTCTGCAGTTCTTGCCCAATGTGTCCGAAAAAGCTGCCACCCCATGCATGTCAAACTGTAGCAAGGGTCTGTGCATCCATATCTGACACCAAGGTCCACTGACAAAGTTGCATTTGGGAGTTGGGAGTGAGAACCAGCTGGAAGTATATATGCAGAGTAAATGCGGATCTCAGTTTGGGGGCAAGAAATAAGTAATTTTGATAAAGCTAAAGAGAATTCATGTTCATGTATCAGATTGCTTCCTTCATTATGTGCCTCATTGGTGCCAGTATCCTCAGCATTAAGGGCCTGCTGTGTTACTGGCTCGTGCTCGCTATTGTGCCTTCAAACAAAAATGAATGTGGATGTGGAAGTGTCAAGAACATTTAGTGTGAGGATTCAGAGGATTTCTTTAAACAACTGCAGTGCATTTGTTCTGAAATAGTTACTTCTTTTGCCTGTGCATGTACCATTTCCAGCTCAGCTGTCAGTCCAGACACCGGCACATTCCTTCAGATCCCTCGAAGGAATCCAAACCGCGACCCACTCACCAGCCCCAGACAATTAATAAAATCCTGTACATCCGTCTGACTCTTGAAATTTTCAACATGGGGTGACTCTGTGGTTGCATTTGGTAGGCAGAGCCAAGCGAGCTCGCCTCCAGGACTGGAAATTAAGCTTTCCCACTTATAAATGTTACATGCTACTGACAGGCTGTGTCCAACAGGCTGAACACCACACTGTCAGCCTGTTGGACACAGCGGCCAAGAGTGGGCGGCTGGAAATTAGACCATCCAATTTCCAAGTGTTGGAGATGAGGACAGGCAAGGGGAGCAGAAGGGAGGTACAAGAGGACAGAAGGGGCAGGAGCCACAAGTAGAGTACAAGAAGTGCAGTGAATTTTTAAAATGTGGACTTCTCTTTGGCGTCTTGGCTTCCCAATACTTCTTGTCAAATAGAACATGACTTGCATGCAAGGAAAGCTCAAAGCTAAATATACTCTAAAGGAAAAGAGGACATGCCAGTCACACTATCCAATCTTTGTCTTTAAAGAAGCCACTTAGGCTAGGAACAGATTTCCCAAGCTAGATGTCTTTACATTTCTCTAGTAGGCTTTTAATACCCATGTTTCTTTCAGTGCTTGCATAAAACTGGACTAAACTAAAGAAGCAGTGTACCCTCATGATGTCATGAGAGGTTCGTAAAAAATTGACTGAGGGAGATTTTTAAAACAGGGAAAAGATGAAACACCGCAGATGTCTTGAATATCATGTCACTGCACTCTCTGAAAACAGACAAAAGTTAATATTTTAATGTCAAACCTGCCATCAGACCAACCAGTCAATCAACTGGTCAGTCTCAGATTGTGCTCAGTGCAACAGGGCAATAAAAACTTGGTCCATTCTGCAGCCTGTTCATCATGATACAACTGTAAATATGTAAACAAACAGCAGCAGTGTATCCCTTACCAAACATTACAAGTGTTTCCCAACCAGTAAGCACAACCTGAGACAATCCTGAACATAAACCAGTGAGCAATTGACTATGTGAAAGAAAATGCACTCAGAATTTTGCCTTGATGTGTGAACAACACGGTGGAAAAAAGGCAAATTCAGAAATGTTCTCCGAATCTTCAGCGACCCACTTAATCCAAAAATCCATTTATATTCTCCATGAATTACCATCCAAAATGCAGCCAGCAAGTCTGTTGGATTGTTATTCCTGCGGTCTGCATCTGTGTGTGTGTGTGTGTGTGTGTGTGTGTGTGTGTGTGTGTGTGTGTGTGTGTGTGTGTGTGTGTGTGTGTGTGTGTGTGTGTAGCTGTGTTGTTAGGAACCTCTGCTGCTTCCATTTCTTCCTCTGACACAGGTGGAGCAATTATTGACAGACATGAAAGAGAACATTTTAGCTCTCGTGGAAAGAAACGTTTTTCCCAACTGTGTTCATTCTCACAATTTGTGGGCAAAATAAAAAATAACCACCCAGTGTTTTAAGATCTCTTACTCAGTCTCAGTTTTCACAGTAAGGACAACACGAAAAGTATTCATTTGTATATGTCAGAAGGCCTAGCACACCGCCACAGAACAGCACGCATCAGAACAGCATGTAAGTTGCCATGTAAAACCTCCAAACCAGCAGCAGCAAGGCGCGCACCACTGTGCCGCAACACTTAAAGCCATTGTGCTGTTTCCAGCCTCGCCGCTGCTGACACGCATTTTTTCCCCTCTCGCTACCTGCTTGTACATCCCAGCTACTGTAACAGCTACTCTCTTGCACCTCAGTGAAGCTCAACTTGACTAAAAGTATAACAGAAGATCACACACAGCAGGGGACAAAGAAATACCATGGGTTTTTCCCAACTTTAACATTACTTGGTAAAAAGTGAAAAGACAATGAAATGCCATTGTCTCATTGCCTAGTGTAGTTGGCTTTTTTCAATTATCAATTTGAAAGGGTTGTAATCTGAGCAGTGAGATTATGTGTGTGGTCCTCTGTTGATGCTCTGCAACACAACACCAGAGTTAACACTGGATTTTTTGGCACTAGAAACCGAATATGGCTGGTAATATTCCAAAATTACAGCCATATAGAACAACTACCAGACATGTGTTTTAAATAGTTATGTAATTGCCTACATTTAAGAGCAATAAAACACAAAAAAGGAGGAGAAGGGGTTGAGTAGTAGAGGTGAAGGAGAAAAAGAACTCCATGATAACACCAAGCCATCTGTCCTGCAGTGGTGAAGCATATCTCGACGGCGTGCTAAGAGTTCCTGGAGAAAATGACCTGTGATGAAGAGCGTGCTAACTTCGATGAATGTAGTGTACACTCTGAGGCAGAGATGCGAACCACACAGCATTGGTCAATGAATCAATCCGGTTTCGCTCCAAAGTCATAGAAATCCAGCGCTTGGGCAGTGACTTCCGACATCAGACGCTGATGAAAAAAGCTGTCCTTTCATGTCGGCATGATGCGTGGCCAGTCGCCGTTCTCGTTTAAAGACGACAGGTGGAATCAGGGGGAACTGTGACAAGAGCGAAAGTTAAGGAGGCGAAAGTCTGAGTAGGGTGGGCAGAACGGATGGTGGATGGGTCCAACAAACACGGATTTTCACCAGAGAGGCCAGTGTTTGCTACCCGTAAGATTGTAAAGCCAATCCCTGTTCTTTTTTCCTAAACCCAACCACGTGCTTTTGTTGCCTTAACCCAACCACAGGCGAGTGTCAGCAAAATGTAACTGCGTGCATTTGTTGTGAAGGGAAAAAGATGTCAGTTTGCAGTGTTGTAGCATAGTGTATTTTGAAAGAAGACTATGCATGTAATTGGCAGACACGCTGTCCCAGAACCTCAACAACCAACGCACCCTGGGTACCTTGCCTTGTCCTTATCTGGACATGGAAAGTCCATGACCAAACGTCGATATGTGACGAAGTCTGAGTGAGAATGTGTTGAATAAATAGATCCTGCATTACAAAAATCCTAAAAACTTGTCTTCACGATGTAAGTTTATTTACTTTATTGAGGTTTTCTTGGCAACATATGTTATAGGTCACACAAAATGATACGCAGCAAGATGCTCGGCGGCGTCAGGGGGAAACGCAGCGGGACAAGAAGGAAATTTAAGGTGGCCAGAGTCCGAGTGGGGCGACTTTCACCTGGGAGAGCGGTGTTTGCGTCTCGTAAGATTATAAAGCCAAACCCTGTTCTTTTTTCCTAAACCTAACCACGTGTATTTTGAAAGAAGACAATGCATGTAACAGGCAGAACTTGACACGCCGTCCCAGAACGTCAACAACCAACGCACCCAGGGTACATTGGACGTTGTATCTGGACGTGAAAAGTCCATGACTGAACGTCAATATGCGACGAGGTCGGAGTGAGAATGTGCTGTCACACATGTCATGTGATATACTGAGGTGGAAGTGCGTTTTCAGCTTTAGTCTCCCTCTGATTGGCTGTCTGTTTCTTCAGCCTGGCTACTTCTTTCCCTCTAAATGATTGGCTCTCTGTTTCTCTTTGTCCAACTGTGTCTGTCTTTCTCAGTGTACAAAAGATATGACTGTTGGTGTGTGTGTGTGTGTGTGTGTGTGTGTGTGTGTGTGTGTGTGTGTGTGTGTGTGTGTGTGTGTGTGTGTGTGTGTGTGTGTGTGTGTGTCTGTCTGTCTGTCTGTCTGTCTTAGAGAGAGAGTCATGTTGGGCACACAGATGGGCGAGCAGAGGATGATTAGAGTGGTATTACATTGTCGCTGGGTTGGCACACACTGCTTTAATTACCAAGTGCAGCAAACACACACAGACATTTCTGAATACACACACATTTACACAAACAAACACTCTGAAACACAACTTCATGCCAACACAACACAGACAAAGGATGCAATGAAATACATCTATGTAAAAATACACACAGCACAAACAGAAGCACAGATAACACATCGACACAAAGACTTAACCTCAGACCAAGTGTTTTTCACTTCCGTCACAGCCACTCTCAATATAGCACACAACGCCACAGTGCCTTTGAATTCAGATGTTTTTGTAATAATAATAAAACCAAGTGGATTCCTAATGACACCCATTTTGAAAATGTCTTGCTGCTGAGGTTCAAAATGCCAACCAATCAGCTTTAAAAGTGAGTTTAGTTGATCTGCAGTATTTTTAAAGCTGCTTTTCTTTTTGTTAGATGTGAAACACCCCATGGTTCCAGAGAGTGATTCGTGTAACTTGGGTGGTTGAGAGGAGCACCCATTAATTGCAGGGTTGGTGATTTGATCCCCAGGTCCTCCTGTCTCGTGTTGAGCAAGATACTGAGCATTCAGATTATAGGGATGTGAGATCTCTCCCTATGTGGGTAAAAAAAAAAAATGCAATTCAATTTAGGCGAAAGGGGTCTGTGATCGATCAATCTGTCTGCTCTCTACTGAAAAATATAATTGTCAACAATAAGTCAGAATCATTCTCATGTTTGTCACTCATAAAACAAACCTTTGTTTCGGGAGAATGATTGAGTAAATCGTAATAACATGAACTTTGCTGTAGATTTTCATCGTAAAGCGAATTCATCATAATGTCTCATGAATCATAATGCAATCTCAAAAATGTTCACAACATTTGTAATGCAGTCAGATCCATCATACATCTACAATAAGTTACTGAAATACGACTCACAGTGCAAACAGCTTCATTGAAACTAATGCCTGCTGTTTATACTGTGTCACTCTTTTGTTCCCTCACTCAGAACACTTTATATTAAATATTTAGATTGTAAGACTGTGTTAGAGCTGTATTTGCTCTGTAGACACATAAATTGATATTTGACATACAGAATGAAACTGAATAAAAACTGGTGGTATCAAACCTCATTACTGTTTTGGTACCAAATGAATGTGTAACAGAAGTTAGCTTGTTCGCCTATTCTTTGATCAGACAAGTACGAATTTAAGACTTTTCTTTTGTTCCTGCTCGTGTTTAGACACCATGTAACATTTGAGGAGTTTGCCTTCTCTTGTTAAATGAGAAAACTCTATAACTATTGTTTTAGTTACAACAATAACAATAATGATTAGTTGTTCAATTTAGTGCGCTGCATTTTTCCGTACTTTTTACATACAGTGTGAACGCACTTATGCACTCAAAATATTAAGTGTAAGTACAGAAGTACGCGATGTGAGACACAGCTATAGCATGCTGTTTCTGTGTGTTTCACTTCATGAAAAATGAAACATTTTAGTTACAAACTAAAGTCTTGTTAAGCGTTTGGTTATACTAAAAGACCCTCCACGATGTCGTATTGAGTTTCTCCGGTAATACAATGTGTACAATGTGTGTACAATGTGTGGATTACTTCTAAACAGTCTGTGCTGTTTACTTAGCTATTGTTTGATCAGACAGTTTAAACCGTAATTTTCCTGACTTTAGACTGTTATTCTTGTATGTTCTTGTATGACCGTTAATGTATGACAGCATCTAGTATTTGAGAAGTTTGCTTTCTTTTGTTAGAATAATGTGTTCATATTTTGTAAAATGATGCATCCAAACTTTATCATTTCGGTGTATAATACAGGAACCCTGGTATTTTATTGTTTGTTTTAATCATAATAATCACATTATTATTTGTTCATCTTAAAAACAACTGTCTTCCCTATCGAGACTCAACACCTGTAACCAGTGTTAGGCTGCCACAGTTGTCTGGACAGCATGTAGAACACAAACACTTACCATGAAACAAGGAAAAGGTTCAGAGAGGAAATGTAAAAAAGTCTGAGATGAGGAAGCATGATAGAAAACACACTTTTCTCTCTGTGTAAAATTCATTTGCAGACGTAGGGGACAAATAAAGGTGGAAAGAAGATGTTGAGAAAGGAAAAAAAGAGAGGAGGAAGAGTGTGTGTGTGTGTCTGTGTGTGTGTGTGTGGGGGGGGGGGGGGGGGGGGGGGGGTCAAGAGCTCAATCTATCCCTTAGATGAAAAGCAAACGGCAATCGCTGAGGCACAAACATGCGTGTCATCCCTGGGAATTGGCTGGCGGTTGGTGGCTCATCAGGGTCCTTCTTTCTCTCTTTTTGTGCAAATGAGAGAGCGAGATGGACGAAGAGAATGAGCAAGAAAGAGACAGACATTTATATTTCATTGGACCAGATCCAGTGATGCCAGTTAAACTGATGTCGCAGCTCCCCAGAGGAGGGAGTGTAGAGATGAAGCGCAGAGGAACAAAACAAAAAAGGAGAGAGAAGAGGAAAAAAATGGTGAGAAATGAGTGAAAAAGCAAGAGAGAGGGGAGCGGAGGGAGAGAGCATGAGAGGTTAATCTAGAACAAATATCCATAGTGACAGAACAAGAGGGCCGGATGCGGCGAGTTGTTACTGGGAGTGGATAAGAGGGGATTTACACAGCGAGTGGAGAGGGAGCGAGTGAAATTGGAAAACGGAGAGGGACAGACAGAAAGAGAGAGAGAGAGAGGGACGGCGAAGACAAAGGGCAAGGTGAGACACAGGGAGAGGGAGAGAACAGAGAGGAGTGGGAACTGAGAGCTACAGTACAAGTATTACAGAGGGAGAAAGACCAATGCTGACAGGATGAAAGAAGGACACGAGAGCGATCAAAGAGACGGGGACAAACGCACAGAGACACAACTTGAGAAAACCGGAGGAAGGCAGAGAGACACAAGAAAATAGAGCCAATGTGAAATCTGTCACACACTAAAAAGTAAAGCCGAGCGCAGAGCAGATGAAGACAGACTGAGATGGTGAAGTTTCTTGATCCTCTGGTGCCACTCGAAGGTATTAAAGGCTGAGCTGAGAGTCGATAAGAAAGCTGTGGTCAAGGGAGTGGGGTTTTTACTGGAGGGGGCGAAGACCACAAATCACTGCATTCTCTATCCCCTCGTCATCAGGAGTGCAGGTTTACCAGGCCCAAAAACATAAATGATAAGAGATATGAGGCCATACAGGAGGAAGATAAGAGTGGAAAAAGTTATCTACAAACATTAGAAATTCTACATCGCAGGGAGTTATCTTCATCACTATCAATAGGTGTGTGTGTATATATATATATGCATTCAAGGGCAGCTTTCTACAGCAACCCAATTTCAGTCATGTGAACATTGTCAACAACCAATAGGTTACGCTTTCTCCATCACCAAACAAGAAGCAGCAAACACAGAAGAGAGTAAACACAGAGGGGACTCCAAGGAGGCACAAGAACAAGCATACTGTCGACATAACACCTTTTTTCTTGTTAACATGTAAGGAATTGTTAATATGTCCTAGTTCTTAAAAGGAGTTTGGTGTAATATTCTCCACCAGGAGCAGGAGGAGTAATCTAGTTACTGTCTTGCAATAGTCACCCTGCAAGATCCCCAGTCTTTGCAAAATCTTATCGTATGTGACTCAAAACTCACACTGTCTTTAGATGTGAGACTGTGTCAAACTTGAGTCTTTTGAAAGTCTTTTTTAAAGTCCTCTAGTGTTCAGTAGGTATTACTGGAACCTGTCCTCTCACTGCACTGCAGTGTCTTACATCAGTAATACTTTAAAATATTACGATTGATTACTGACCTGCATGTAAACATGGACTTCATCGTAAAGAGGTCACTACAATACATGCAAATGCATCACTGCATAATTTTCTAATGTGTGTGTGAGTGTGCTCAATTGTGAACATGAAATTGAAAATGAATTCCTACACGTTTCCCAAAACCACCCCTCTCCCTTCCTACTTAGACTCCATTTCTGTGTTCACATGTTGGGTCTGCCATGTTATGTACAATCCCAAACTAATAAGCACGGAGTGGAAGTGGGCTATAAAGCCTCTGACAGCGAGCCTGCATCAATGCCAACTCTCTGATCCATGCAACATCATATTTTGTTCATTATGGAAAACATACAGATCTAGCATCAATAAGTTGAATGTTGCATTGTATTTAGGATCCCATACACCCCTCTCTAGTCTGAAAACAGTACATGTGTTCATTTATTTGTAAAGTGTTGTATATTTACAGGAAGTGTTGCAAAATCCAAGCAGCTCATTGGAGTGAAAACCTTAATGAAAGGTGCATGAGTCAGCTGTGACTGGTTTGGTGAAATGCCCTACAGTATGTCTCTCTAGGCTCACTTTGCCAAGCTTGCCTTACCTCTCAGTGAGTCACCCTCTTGGAGTTTCTTATCAACTGAAGGGGGATTTATACCTGTGCTTCAGCTCTATGCAACTTTCTTTTTTTCCTGTTAAAGGGTTTTTTGGGGGGAGTTTTTCCTTTTCTGCTGTCAGGGTCCAAGGACAGAGGGATGTTGTATGCTGTAAAGCCCTCTGAGGCAAATTGTGATTTGTAATATTGGGCTTTATAAATAAAATTGAATTGGACTGAACATTTAACAAACGGTACATAATTCGGCTCCATTACAACTCACAAGGCTCACCGATAAAACAACTGTCGTATACTAAACATGTTTTTCAAACGAATCTAATATGCTAATGTTATTAGCACAAGCCTATGGCATTTTACATTGTGTAAATTAGCCTAGTGGCTAGTTGAGATTTCCTCTACTCATATGAAGCCAGGGTAATCACACACAGGACTTAAAATGTTTTTTGTTTTTTTTTGTGGGGGCTTTATTGTCTTCACAATTTATTGTTTCTTATCTGCAAAATTAAATTAGATAAGACTTCGTTTCTACTGAGGGAAATGGTGTCAGCTTACGAAAATAGACAGAAAGTCTGCGTTGCCGTGACGCATAGATACATTTCTGAGGAGATGCACATCAGGCTATGGTGTAGGGTAAAGCGTCAATTCGCAGAAGTATAAATTTTGATTTTTATGACCAACTCTTGCTAGTCACCATCACCATCTAGTCATCAACTAAATGCTTGTGTACCCTGTTCCCCTTTGTCAATCATCCTTCCTGTTTTGGGGTACAGAACCCCAAACAAGGACCAGTCTAGCACTTTAACACTACCCTCCTGCCTGTGTCTCAGCCCCTGCAGCAGCTCCCTGTTGCCCTAAAATCCTAGAGTCTCACATTTCCAAGCCCCACATTTGCTCAATCCCACAGCCTGTTGCTCAGCCTGCCAAGCCTTCAGCGAATGAGTCACAGAGACACGTGAGTCATCTGCGAGTTCTTGGCTTTCTATTGCCTCAGAGTTTTAGGTACAAGCGTCGCCATTACTGTGGCCACAATGTCTCCAAGGTCCTCAGCAAGTCTAATCTCCACTGCTCACTGGATTTAAGTTAAATTCTAAACTGCAATGCTACGTTTTGATCATGATCTCTTGCTGCATAGCTTAGGGATGTTTGGCAGCCTTTAGTTGCAACTAACAAACATTCCTGCAGGCCAAATTCCATATCATACATATAAGCAACATAATTACACTCAAGTGAGACTTGAAATGAGGCAAATGTCTTTCACATTGCTTCGAGCTTTCAAAGTGTTACTTCTTGATGGAATTCCTTCTTTGGAGACACATCAGAATAATTGCAAACAACTGGAGAAAACTTAAAAAAAAACCACTCAGCATCTCAAGTACCACTTGTGCATTATTCACTTCTGTCGTGCCCACTGCTCCAAATTTCTGCCTCTTGAATGGCGCTTGACATTGAAGGACTGTCCACACTGAAAACACTGATAACAGCTGTTGCTGAGAGACCTTGTATTTCTCAGCCCTTTTTCTGGCTTGGACGTGTATTTGTCTTGTTACTGTCAGTTCGTGTCCAAATATAGATCACATATAGATAATGTAGCATCTTGGTGGGAGGCTTGCAGAGCAGATATTGACAGTTAATGATTGCAGCATCAAGAGCAAATGACTTTGTTTTATCTTCGAATAAAAATAAAATGACTCTTACAAATTTCCACTGATAATCATACAGGGGGAGAAATGCATCATCATCATCTAGTGTTTCTGAGTTTTTATTGCCCTCATGCTGCTACTTGTCAATGTCACTGCCGCTTTCTTAATTGCCTTTGCAAACCACAGATGAATGCAAAAATAATTTACCTTTTCTCTGAGAGTTGCATCTGCAGGTGGAGTTTGTTTTTCCATCGCCCACCAGCCCTCTTTGTAGAAACAAAATATTCTCTATGTTGGATTTTCTCAATAATTTCACCGTGGAATTAGTTTTGGCAGGACAGAGAGACACCCGGACAGACAGTCAGATGACCAGATGCACATATAGCCAGACAGACGGAAAAAGAGACAGATGCAGACAGATAGAGATGATGAGAGAAAGAGAGAGACAGATGGAGATAGATGGAGACAGCAACTCAGGGAGGATATTGGAGCATTTGGCCTTGAGCCTGAATCAACACAGCAAGCTGACAGCTATATCTGTAGGCATTATTAACATGGAAAGGCGCAAATCCATGTGTGCACACACACATGGACATGTACAAACACACACAAATGCAAATCACACTCACACACAAACACACACACACACTCGAGAAACTGAGTAAACTTCTAGGAATATGTAAGCAGAGGGTTGCATGCCACGTGAAATGAACTCTGAGATTTAGCCAAGATTCTGGCAATGTGTGTGTGTGTGTGTGTGTGTGTGTGTGTGTGTGTGTTTGCAGGCGGGAATTGGCACTCATGTAAATGTGCGAGATCAGGTATCCAGGTGCATCATTTATCCCCTCAGCAGATGTTTTGAAAGACAACCCACAACATACGCAAACACACACACACCTTCTTCGCTCTTCTGCACACACACACACACACACACACACACACACACACACACACACACACTCACCAAGCCAATTCTGATGGCTTTCCAAGATAGACAGAAGATACCAATGAAAGTACAACGGATAAGTAAACAGGTAAACAAGGAGGGAGAAAGGAAAGACAGCAACATGCCTTCACACAGTCAGTTTGAGTGTGTATTATTGTATTTAAGCCACAGTGTGAGTAGATTTTACATCTAAAGACTTCATGCAAAACAGATAGTTGTAAACCTCGAGGATTTTATATTCAAACAGTGATGGGGAAAAGACAAAAGTATTAAACAGCTTTTATTCCCAGTAGCGACTGTGTGTGAGGACGGCAGGCAGTGGTGCTGTCCATGGTGCTGATCCTGTTGCTGTCAGCAGTGCGTGAGCTGTCCTTGGTACCTACCTCTGTCTGAATTGGCTGCATTGGTCCAGACAATGATTACCAGGTCTGATTTAATCGGACATTTATGTAAGCTGGAGTTAAAGACCCCCTGACATTGTTATTACGTAGTTAACCTATCTTTGTTCTTGAGTACTTGCATTTAAAGTTTCTGCTCGGTATGTTGTTTACTATTTTGTTTTTGTTGTTATTGATACCCCCCTTTGTGCCAGGGAAACAAAGAAGTTTAAGGGGGATTTATACTTGTGTGTGAGCTCTATGCAGAGCCTACGCATGTGGCCTACGTCGTTGTGAGCATTTATACCTGTGCGGTGGTGTGTCTGTGTCTCTCTGCAGTTACAGTGAAGTGCTCTAAAGTTCTACTGATTTAAAAATCACCCAAACATAGCAACAATTTCAAACACAAGTACACAAACTGGCTTCACTTTAACAGACAGTATTCACAGACAAACACTTGGCTTTATCTGTACACATTTTCCCCACAAATAAAACATGCTAATGTTATTAGCACAAGGCTATGACATTTTACATTTTATAAATTAGCCTAGCAGCTAGCTGACTTTTCCTCTACTCATATGAAGCCAGGGACAACAGCAACATTTAACAAAGGTAACGTTACAAAATTTGGCTCCATTACAACTCACAAGGTTCACTGACAAAACAACTGTCTTATACGAAACACGTTTTTCCAAACAAATACAACATGCTAACATTATTAGCACAAGCCTATGGCATTTTACATTGTATAAATTAGCCTAGCCATGAGCGGAGGTTTCCTCTGCTCATATGAAACCAGGATAAATCACACTCGAGACTGAAAATGCTATTTTTGTGGAGGCTTTATTGTCTTCATAATTTATTGTTTCTTTTCTGTGAATTTGAAGTAAATAAAAGCTTTGTTTCCACTGAGGGAAATGGTTTCACCTTACAAAAATAAACAGGAGGATTTTGTTGCTGGAACGTGTAATTACATTTCTGTCGAGGTGCACGTCAGGCTGTGGCATAGGATACAACATCAATTTGACGCAGATGTATAAATCCCACATTACACTGTAAAGAATAACCAAACTGTTTTTTAGTAATTAAGCTTCTCATTATACTACCATTTAATGAACATGAATTCAGTCTTTCTACTAGCCACCTCATCACAATCACACAACAGTGAAATCACAAAGTCTGTTTGCCAATTAGTCATTGTTTTCTTCTTGTACCTGCTTATTAGGTTAAGTTTGTGTCAGGTAGTCTGGAGCTCTGCTTTTTAACCTGCACAAAATTGATGTGAAACAACAGAAAATCATCAACCACTGCGATCGGTGAAAGTCATGTTATTTGCCGCCGAGCCAGTGGCAGTCAACAAGGCGAGTACTGGTCGATACCAATGTTCAGACGATGAATCTCTACTTCCTTACTTTGTGCTTCATCAGGTTTCTATTTACAATCATGAATGCTGATTGTTTTTCTTAGTTTGAGTTTATTATATTGTGGTAACTGAAAGCTGTTTGATTCATAAAAACCTTCAGGCTGTTTTCCGTCAATAGTTATACCTATGAAAAATAATGCTTTAATTCTTATGTAACCCACGTAATCAAAAGCCGGGAGCTTTAATTAAGTGCCCCCTACACCGCAGGCTTTTCTCACTCTTACATATGAGGGGAGCAAAGGAAAAAGTCATAAAAAGGTTGTGTAAAGAGCGACAAACTTGGTGAGGAGAGGCCGTTTGGGTCGATGGGTCACACTAACACAGAACTTAAATCCAGGAGACCAGGGTTCATGTCTGATGTGAAGCCAAAAGTTATTGTTGAGTTATTTCAAGTTTTGTATGTAACATCATGTCATCACGTCATGTAACGTCGTCTTGACTGCACCCAACCGAGATTGTTTTCCGGTAAGGGCACTAATTCTCAGTATATCATATGTACCCTTGTACGACGATAGCCGAACCGACCTTTACCATTTAACCACACTCGAGGCATGACTCTAAGAATGGCAGCAGCATCAGTCAGCCACTGTGGCGCAGAGTGAAATATCTCAACACCACTTTACAGCATGAAATGTTGAACAGACTTTCACCTTTACCGGAGACTTAATCCCACTTTGGTCATTTTTCCTCTTGGTCCACTTAGAGACCCAGTGTCCACCAATTTTTTATTTATTTTTTTTGTCGTTTGTAGTTGTTGGTTTTAGTAAAATGTCTCAACAACTGTTGGATGGATTGAAATGAAACGTGTCCCACTCCAGCCTACTTGCAATAACTTTGGTGACCCTTCTCTGAACTTACCATTCCCCTCAGGTCAAAATTTTAATTTGTCCAGTACTTGGGTTTATGATGAAATATAGACGTTTACACATCTTCCTTCACACATTATTATTTGGAGTAATGGAAATATTCTCTTATTAATTACAGCACTACTTTTTAAATCCCTTTTGGTGAAAGGGTTGTCTGATAAATAAACATTTAATACACCCATCTTGAAGATATTTCAACAAACATAGAAATATTCACTAAAGACTAATGCATGACTAGCATTAAGACGTATCAAATTTTTATTTAAAAAATTATAGTTTTTAATTGCTTTTACTTTTTGAGAGAGGATTCAGGGAGGAATTTATCTGTCTGCTTGTAAGAGTGTGAGAGACATGGCAGCTGGTTTACACAGTGGGCAATAGATGGGCATTCTGTCAGATTTGGCACAACGAAGTGATATCACCTGTCACAATGTTTAATTAACACCTTGGAGTGTGCGTGTCTGTGTGTGTGCTCTCCATCCCATGTCCATGCCGTGCAGCTTATTCACATGTGTGTGCATAGATTAATTAGTACAGTGGTGTGTGCATGTGAAGTTATGTGTGTTTGGAGTTTAATTAACATCACAGTGTGTGTGATTGTGAGAGGAGGTTTTATGTGCGCGTGTGTCATGTTAGTGGGTGGGTGTGTGTGTCTGTGTGTCTGTGTGTGTGTGTGTCAATGACAGCTGAGGTCACTCCTGGGGGTTTTAATCTGGACTCGCATCAGGAAGTGGGATGGCTTCAGCCGGTCTGATTGGAGTTTCCGCCGGCAACCCAGAGGTTCACCAGCTGTACCGATGATACGCTTCCTGTAACTGTGGAATCCTCTCTTTCTATTTTGAAGTCTCTCTCTCTCTCTCTCTCTCTCTCTCTCTCTCTCTCTCTCAAACACACACACACACACACACCTTCTCGCTCATTATCCAGCAGTGAATTGGACCTTACGACAGCCTCGGTCACACCACAGAGTGGTGATTAGATTCTCTGCTACTTCTTTGCTCACCTTCTCTCACAACTAAATACTTCTCACATCACGTACTGTTATTAGCAGATTACTGAAAGTTGGGTTAAGTTCAACAATTATGGAGATAGTAATGTACATTTATGGGAAACAAGAAAGCGCGTCTCAAGGTCAAAGGTATTTTAAAGGACGGTTCACCCAAAATTTAAAATCTTCCTCTTACGTGTAGTGCTGTTTATCAGTCTAGATTGTTTTGGTATGAGTTGCCACTTGTTGGAGATAATCAGAAATGTCTGCCTTCTCTCCAAAGAGAGTACACTTGCAAGATAAATGTGACACTTTCTAATGTCACAATGGAGGGACAACTACGCAGGTTGATTTTAGCGCTGCTCATCGTGGACTATATTGCTGTCATTGTTCATTTTAGTCAAACCATACAGTTTGAAAACGAGGCGCGGCTCCAACTAGAAAACAATGTTTTGTTTTGAAGGCAGTACAGGAGGAGGTGCACATTAATAATCCTCCAGGACTGTAACATGCTCATGTTTAACCCAAACAATGTGTCATGTGACTGCAGTTGGTTCAGATCCAGGTCGGAACACATTCTCACCACAAACGAACCGCACCTGAGTGTGATTGCTGTGTTCACACCTGCCCAAATGAATCGCGCTTAGGGGGCAAACGAACTTGAGTTTGATTGAACTGAACCAAACCAAACAGGGCAGGTGGGAAAGCACCTTTAATGTCATTCCTTTCTTGTGATGAGTTAAAATCTGGTTTTAATCACTCTATATAACGGAGTTGTCAGATTGGTTTTTAATATACCAGAATATACTCTATAAATTATGGTAAATTACTCATTGCCAACAATCAGACTATATAAACCATCTCTATCCTAATCCAAATTGGCATTTGGCCCTCTGCAGCTTTGCCTCCATTGTTATTCTTTCCTCTCTCCTTAGTGTTTGTTTATCTGATCTCTAATTAGCTTGTGATTTATTTGTCAAGGTACTTCCATGAGTACTTTGCCAGTCTCTGAAACTGACTCTCATCCTGGAATTTTTATTTTTTGGTCTATTGCCTTGTTGGTAATTTAGAAACACAGCTTGTTTTTACTGCAAACACTTTTTGTTTTGTTATTTATGAAATGCCTCTTGTTTTGAAACAAAGCATTTATCATCCACCTGGTCAAAAAGGTGAGATGGCTTTGGGATATTGTGCATTATTAACAGATGTTTTTCTGTGAAAGAAAGATATATCTTCTCCCTGATCATTTGCCTCTTTTTCATCTGTCCACGTTTCTCTCTCTCTCATACTCTGACTTCTTTTTCTTCTTTCCATCTTCCTGTGGTTTGACTACTTCATCATCTGGGGCCCTTTGACAGCAACGCATTAATCCTGGCCCCTCTCACACACATACATGCATGCTACACCCAAATCCACGCATGTGCACCAACTGAACCAGCCCACACACAATATTACCACACATGTACACACATAAACACACAGACACCCCTGCACAAATTCAGGCGCATATTTATTTGAACACATAAACATAAATGCACACCTAACATGTCCCGTTCTCCTGAATACAAATGCACACACGATTGCATGAATAAGCACACAACCTGGGTACGGATGACAGATTTAGAAAGAGATTCAATCCCTCTTCGGGCATAGTTCATGTTCATTTTATTGCCACGCAGTCCAGCCGGTGGAGTGAAAGATGTAAAATGAAAACCGGCTCTGACATTTACAACATTACACAAACTTCAGTGCAGCAATGAAAGGTAACACAATCAATAGATAGTGCAAAGTGCTGCAGACAATCTCATATATTATCATATACAGCACATTCAGTTCCACAGATTCACACAGCCACTGCAAGCAAGTGGCAGCTACAATAGTAAAAAGCTGAAGCCAATTAGGAAGTACCTCACGTTTCAATACCTTAAAGAGACAGTAGATGATGACTGCAGGGTTGACGTTGTGCTTCCACAACTACGCCATTCCACTCATTGGTTGGGACGCCATTGACACTCAGATGTTACTGGACGTCAGTACGTTGTCAGAGAGATGTTGGACTCTTACACTCGACAGATGTTAAATTTTGGTTGAAATGATATTTTGGTTGAAGTTATTTCAAATGTCTAATGACATTAGAATTTCATGTTGTGTGGATGTTAACATTATGATGTTTTGCAGACACTGAGTTTTTTTACGACTAAATGTCATTATTTCAAGTCAAGATGACTTTGGTGTGAGACATTTGGTGGACTGCACAACTTGAAACCAACAAAATATCAATGTCAGGGGGGCCCCCGTGACCCCTAACAGGTTAAGCGGTTACGGAACATGAATGAATGAATGTTATACTAATGCTCTGAATGTCAATTTCAGCACCTTTAGACCTGCTCCAATACAAACCACCATCTACTGTCATCACTTTTTAACACTCAGTGTTAAACGCAGTCAGTAGCACATATATCTGTAATAACCCAGGGGACCTCTGGGGTCTCAAATGTATAGGGGTAAAAAAAAAAGAAAAAAGCTGTATTTGTGTTTCAAGTTTTTCTCTGCACTTCATCACAATCAGCAGCAGGAAGAGCTGTTAGGAAACAATTGCTAATATATGCCAGGTGTGCAGCTGATTGCTCAGTAGCAGCAATTAGCATGATGATGTCACAGGCCTACACTATTTATGATACAAAACATCAACACAGAACAACATCCAATTCTCACAGTGTCAGTTCCATAGGAGCTGTCGGACTGCAGTTCCCGGAGTAATATGATGTAGGATGTCTCTTTGATGACTTTTAGTATTTGGCACACTTTTTTTTCTGTTGCATATTGTACTCTAAATTAATTGTTTAAGATCATTAATTAATGACAGATGAATTATTGGTCACAAAACTGAGACAGTAAAAAAATACTTGATTAAGCTCATTCCCAATCGGAGTTACATGGAGCCAATCCCAGCATGCATTTGGTATAAAGTCATAAAACAGACACACACATCGACACTTGTTTCGCTCTGAGCTGAATTTTGGGAGGAAACAGGATTGTGGGACTTTGGCAGGGAACCAGAAACAAGGGGACCAGAGTGTCGATGGAGCTGCTTGGTGGCCAAGTTTATCAGACTTCAGAGCACTAAGCAGCCGCACCAGGGCAACTATCACTGTGCCTTTGAGCATTGACTTAATTAGCAGCTGAGCTCCCAGAGTTATTATCAAGGTGCAAGAGAGCTTTCTCAATCACTGTCCCTACAGATTTGACTCAGTCAGTCCAGGATTTGTGTCGGCTGCCCTCTGGTAACAATCACGCCTCTCCAACCCTGCCGCCTCCCAAATAACGTATTTCAGAACACTGCTGCATCTCAGCCCAGTCCTCACAAGGGCGTAATAGATTAAAAACCCAGTCAGTCAGCAATTGAATGGCAACATTATAATGAGAATACATGTAAATATAGATTTTATTTTGGCATGAAGGCTCTGTTTCATATCACTCTCTGTGAAGGCTAATTTAAAGACAGCAAAAAAGCGAGAGCAGGGAGAGATCAATGCAACCCCCGAGGGGCAACCAGGAAGAAACGGCAGCATTTTAAATAGACCGCTCAGCTGGTGATAGTAATGTGGAAACTGAGCTGACACATCAGCTGATCCATAGTACTCCAGTTGAGTAGCATAGATTCATGATATTTATGCACACTTTGCAGCTGTTAGAGGAGTAAAGCCACACAACACCACCAAAGTTGTTTATATGACGGCAGATTAAATTCATGTACAGTAGTTGGACTTCATGTAGGTTGTTAGAGGGTCTAACATGGGTTTGTACATCTGTTTTGGCAGACCTGTCTCCCAGAAATTACATTTATATGCAACTAATTTGAAACGGCAAATATATTTTGAGGGAGACTTAATGCCAAGTAAATAAAATGTTCTATTAAAGTGAGATTTTTTGAGGTGGGCTTGTATTGTAAGCAATACACTGCTGTGAACAGGGGTCACAAGCAAAATGTATTCTTAAAAGAGGCCCACTTAAAATAAACATATGCTATATTCAGACTTATTTTACCACTTAACCTTTCTGTTATTGTGTGACTTTGTTGAGTTCAAACTAAATATTTTATCGTTTATCAAATGTTGCTGAGAAAGGTTGCAGCGGTGTAAACTGGCCAGTCAGAGCTTGGCTGAAGCCAGCTGATGGTGTCACCTGCAGCTGGTCAAATTGCCGGGGGCTGGTTTTAGAACGTCACCTGTTTCTACAGCCAGTGGGCTCGTCGTGAAGTCTGGATGTTGAGTCAAAATGACCGCAGATGGCGTGTTCGCTGCTGCAGGTGCTCCATCCCCGCCGAGACCTCTGTTTATGTCCTCACAGTGTGCCAGTGTCAGTGTGCCCCTATCCTTACTATCCTCATTCATGAGAATAGTGAGAAGCTGTAAAGCTGGAAATCAGAATGGAAGTACAGAGAGTTGTTGCATAGAGATGATACACCATCTCATCTAGTTGCATTGGTGTGAACCTGCATATTTTTAGAATGTTGCAGAACGTTGCGGTGCAAGTAGTTGCCTTTTTCAACTTGTCTTGTGAGGAATCTTTGATCTGACCTGGGTTCAAAACGCCAAAGTCACACTGTAGTGACTTGATTTCTACCAAACAAAAAACCTAAGCCACTGAGGGGCTGCTACCGTGTCATCTGTCGCGGCTCCATTGAATGAATCAGAGTCCATGCAGTTGCTCAAGTGTAGATCCTTTATTTGCAACAATTGGTCCGTTTAGCAATAAAGCCTTTGTTGACCTGCACACACTTACACCATTATAACTTGTATGTAAAACAAACAAAAGGCTCAAAGTTAGGCCTCTAAACGGCGGTCAAAAAACTGTGTGCTTCTCCCGGTAAGCAGAACACCTGTAGAGTAATTAACTCTTCCTCTACTTTTACCTTCACAGACACCATTGTTTACACATCACATACTGTGGAAACCAGTGACCCACACATCATTGGGCACAGATACAAAAATGGCTCTAAATCACACAATAACATCAACAAAGTAACTGATGAGGCAGCAGTAGACCAGCAGCTCCTGTGTTCAGTGACGTTAAATCACTGTTTTTTTCACTGGAGTTTCTCAATAGCGTACACTTAAACTGATATTGATTTTTATTAGGTGTGACTTTTTTAGGTGGCTAAAATGTGTTTTATTGCCGCCCTGTCCATAGCAGTACATTAATTAGTGTCATGTTGGACTGCTGTCTGTTTTTCCAAACTGGTGGCATGTTGACTGACATCTACTGTAGGTAATACACTGTCTTTAAATAAGAACCCCATACAAGCCCACTTCAAAAAATCTGAACTATCCCTTTCACATAGTGATAAAACAGTTGCTAATTAAGGCGTCTGGCAAGTCTAAAAAATGTTGATACTGAATATAACAGTGAAATGTTCATTAACAATGTATTTCAGTTGTTTTTTGCCCAAATAGACTAGGCAGTGTTGCAATACAGTATCCACTCATTGTGACTACAACATATATTTAATAACTTTTTATTCATATTTAACCAAAAACACCGTCTTTACCTAACCTTAACCAACATGCATTTGTTGCCTAAACCTAAAAGAACCTGAAGCTCTTGTGTCAAGGTCCTGCATTTTGTATGCCTGCCGCCCTCCCCAACCAGCTTTTGGTCCAAAAACCTTATCAACAACGCATGGAAACATAATTTCTAGGAGACGTGGTTGGTTTTGGACGCATATTTCAAAAATGCTCTTTAGCAAATGTAACAACCATAATCAGACGGCTATAAATTATGAGGTGTGCTGTTAAAAATCACATAACACATGGTTTTCAGAAGCCGTCGAGAAGCTGTGATTAAGACTAAAATGTTGCTGTTAATCACACCACAGTCACAAAGCCTAATTAACCCATTGTAAAAGTATGTGTTGAGACTGTAGTCACTGTAATAGACTTCACAAGGATGTGTGTGCGTGTGTGCAACTTACAGTGAGAACTGCGCCTCCTTAGAAACATTATTAAGCAGCATACAAGAGGACACAAAGACGAGGTAGCGTCTGTTGCTATGTGTGGGTGCTATTTTTTGCAATGTGTAAAAGCAACTGTAACCTTACGTTTAGACAAAGCGTCTGTGTAGGAATGCGTGGTGTAAAGACGGCGGTCAGATAGATGTTTTCTATACTTCCTTACTGACATCTGCAGCAACAAAACACGTAGTGTTAGACTGAATATGACAACCAGTACAATAGACACATAGAAAGTAATCAGTAAGTGTAAAGCGTGTCTGTTTGTAAGTGACTGCACAGTTATGCATGTGTGTGTGCGTCTCCGGACAGGAATAGAATAAATTGGGAAAAAAGGCAGGCAAGCAGTGAGTGAATTAGTCAGCATGTGTTGTTTGTTTCATCAGTTTTAAAAGATATTTAAAGTATATGTTATTAAAATGTGATAAAACACTGTAAACAACTACATGTTTGAAACATAACAAAAATGACCCCCCAAAAAACTCAACAAAGGCAGGTCTGAGCAGGTGGGTGTTGAGCTGCTTTGTGTCTACAAAGATCAATTCCTGTTGGAGTGATTTGCAAAGTCTGGAAGCTCCAACTTCAAAAGCATAAAGCCCAGCTCCTTTGATTTTAAGTCTGGAGCGAGGTACAACTAACAAGCCCTGGGCTGTATAACTCTGCGATGTAAGAGGGAGCTTGACCATGCAAAGCTTTCAAAGTGATAACAAGGATTTTGAATTGAATTCTGAAGTGAGTGATAAAAGAGGGAAAAGGAATTAGACAGATAAAAGGAGGACCAAGGAGACAGAAAGAGAGAAAGAGACACAATGAAACGAGGAGGAGAGAGAAAGACGTGGCAGTAAGCAGACAAATGGCTCTGAGAGCTGCTAGCTAGCTCGATAAAAGACAGGTCTTAAACTATGACCAAGGTCAACTCCCCTGCTTCCCAGCTCGGCCACACTGACATATTTACACCGCTATTACCACCATCTCTGTGTCTTTGCCGCGCCATCTGTACCTGTCTCCCGCTCTCTCAATCTCTCACTCACTGCAACACAACAACACTGCAGCTGCAGGGCAGAAATGCCTCACCTCCACAAACACAATTCATTTAAAGTTGCTTCATATTTCACTTGCTAGCAAGTAAATACACAAAATAGAAACTCCACATGCATTTTGCATGCGTCTATATCCTGCAGTGATGCTGTAGATCAGCGGGGGCCAAGCTTTTTGTTTGATGACTCCTTACACCAGACATTATTTGCAACCCCTCAACATCAAATGTCTACCAGTTGTGACCTGGTCAGCATCGCCATGTTTTGTTTTTTTCTGTGGTCCGATGGTTTCATTTGCTGTTGTAGGTCACGCACAGACATCAGCAGCAACGAGAGACTTTTGCATATCCAGTTAAAAGTTCCTTGTAGCGGCTTTAATTCAGCAAAACTTGTAATATTTTTTAGATTTGAATTCATGGAATCAAACTACTTTTTGGACAAAATTCATAAATAAAAGATTCACTGTTTATCCACCAGGGATTTTTTCCCAGCAGTGGAGAAGGCTTTGAAACATGTTGACCTTCATGTCGGGAATAAATGTTACAGAAAGTCTAACTGGAACAGGTGAATAAATAAAACAATAAATATTAAACTATAAAAAGTTAGGGATGTGTCTGACCAGGTAGAGGAGATCCTGGACTGATTCATCCAATATGCAATATTCCCATAGCTTTATTTGAATTAAGTTAAAGGAAAGCCTGGAAAACATGAGCTTAATTTTGTATAGTAGAAATTAGGGGTGTAAATCACCAGTTTCATCATGATACAATTTGTATCAATTCTTTGGATACGATAAGTGCCAATATTACAAAGTCTGACATGATACAATTTTGATTTGATGGATTCAGGAACCTGCAATCAATATGAAATGATATCATCTGCCCATTTAACACAGTCATCTACAAAAGACTACTTTACTTTTGGCCATAAAAGATAAAAACAACACATAAATAATGTAAGTAACTGTAACTGCTTAGGTGCAGTAAAGTTGACTTTAAACTGACTCCACTTACACAAATAAAACAGCACGTGGGATGAGTTAACCTTCAGGGCTTTCTAACAACAAGTCCCTTCTTTCAGAAATCTTTTCATTTGAACCCAAACCATCATCTTTTTTTTAATAAAACTTCAGGTCTATCTGGTTTAAAATCCCAAAGGCAAACTCCTCCCAACAACCATAAAACATGGATTAACAACAACATTGTTTAACTTAAGAATTAAACTCAGCTCAGTAACATCTGTCAAGGTTCACAGACAAAACAAATACATTTTTCTCGTCACACATTGTTAGCTTAAGCATGTTTACTGTACACTGCATAAATTAGCCTAGCTACTAGCAGACTTTTTCCCTCTTCTCATAGCTTAACAAATTACATAACTTTATTATTTACTTACTCATCACTGGTTTAGGTCACAGGATCTCCTGACAGAACAGCACGTTTGAATTTCAGTTTCAGCAGTTTTTTCAGCCAGACTCTGTGCTGACCTGTATTTTCTCTGAAATCCATATATTTCAAGGCTGCTGATTTATTCCCGAGTAAATAAGCGTTACCCTCATCGCCTTTCTCTTGGCTGATTGCCATCTTCCTGTTGCTGTTTGATGGTGACACAGACTTTCAATATAAAAGTGTATCCTGAAGCTGATGATATGGATCAATGTTTTCACTTTGCATCAGTGACATTGGATTGTTGATCATTTTAAGGATATATCAATCCAAATCGAAGGATTGTTACACCCACAGTCCAAATGTGTTTGAGCTTTCTTAATCATCGTGCAACCTCATTATAATGCCTGACCATTGGAAAAAAAGTCATACAATTTTGCACAGAGGGATTTGAAGCATACTTATTGTAACAATTGCATTGTGTGTTCGTGTTTATGTGGCTACACAGTTTTAAATGTGCCTCCTTAACTTTTTAATGTCACAACTTCTTATTTCTTTCTGTTTCCAATGTTAAAGTAAAACACACTGAATTTCTTTTTATAAATAAAGTCAGCTTTTTCTTGCTTTTTAAAAGTACATAATCTTCAGCTGGTATAGCCTTAACATACTTCCTAAAGTCACACACACACACACACACTTAACACTGTCTCAAAGGAGCTCAACAACAGACACTTTGCAGTCATATCTCTTCATTATGTCTTCATAATTACAGGTGTTAAATGTTGCACTAATTAAAAACATCAGCTCTCGTGGTGATGTATGGTGCCCTATTGTTTGTCAGCTTTCTATTAATAGCTCGTTTATCAATGGGCTAAATTGATTTCCTAGTACGCTAATTGATTGCGAGGCTAGAGGGAGATTTGTTTTGGAAGGTGAGTTGATTGTCTGAGAGTTTAGAAACGGAGACGGCGAGAGCGAGAGAGAAAATGACATCTTAGTCACACAGGCAATTAAGACTGAGAGCCTGACCTCTGCTAACAATGACTGATTACAAGTTAAGAGCGGAACATAGCTGCAAAATGTTTACCAAATGCATTTAACCAATCTTTAAACAGTGCTTTGTTATTTGATCTACTGAGTAGATCTGCATATTGGTCCATCCATTAATCTGGCGTCATGTGAAGTCATATAAGTTAGACTGAGTCTTTCACATGTTCACTTGGGTGGACAGCATACGTTTAAGTTAGTTAAACTGATTTTAAACTAAGGCTGGGCGATAAAACAACTATATACGATATATCAATATATTTTTAAGCAAGATATAAATTTAGATGATACTATTTATATCAATAAAGGGTCAAGTTGGGTTACAAAATGCGTACCAGGGTGCATTTCTCCTCTCTTACACTCTCCGCCCCACTCATTTACTCACAAGTTCTCCAGCGACACGCTTTAGAGCCGTAGCCTGACGGGCACCCCCCCCCCCACAAATGTAACTACACGTCCCAGTGACACAGACCTCCTGTCTATTTTTGTAAGCTGAAACCATTTCCTCTTTTATTTACTTTAATTTCACAGATGAGAAACAAAAAATTGTGAAGACAATAAAGCCTCCTCAAAATAGCATTTTAAGTCTCCTGTGTGATTTATCCTGGCTTCATATGAGCAGAGGAAATCTCCGCCCGTCGCTAGGCTAATTTATATAATGTAAAAAGCCATAGGCTTGTGCTAATAACGTTAGCATGTTGTATTTGTTTGGAAAACAAGACAGTTGCTTTGTCAGTGAACCTTGTGAGTTGTAATGGAGCCAAAATTTGTAATTTGTTTGAAATTGTCTCTATTAAGCCATGTTTAATGTGTGTTAAAAGTGTGTTTTGGGGGGCGTCGGTGGCTTAGTGGTAGAGCAGGCGCCCCATGTACAAGGCTGGTGCCGCAGCGGCCCAGGTTCAACTCCAGCCTGTGGCCCTTTGCTGCATGTCACTTCCTCTTTCTCCCCCCTTCATGCTCATCTCTCCTATCGATTAAAGGCTTAAAAATGCCCAAAAAATATCTTAAAAAAAAAAAAGTGTGTTTTGAATTAACACAACTTTACAGCACTTCACAGACATAACCTGATGTTAACAAATTTCATTTACCTGCAAGAGTCTCCCATTATAGTAGGATTGATTATAAATTCCTGAGCTGCACAACATTTTTTGCGTCCTGTCGGCCATCTTGGTTTTCAGAGGCGTGTGTTGCATTACAACACTTGTCCAGTGGGTGGCAGTGTATGGCAAGATGCACTAGGGTCCATAGTGGTGGCTTTTATGCAACTGTAGCATAAAAACACATGCAGACACAAGAAAATGGCTTTTAAATAACTGCCCCCTGTGGTGACTACTGTGGGTGAAAGGGTTACTGGACACTTGTTTGATGAGGAGGAGAAACAGCCTGGTTTGGTTTGGTCTGCATTTAGAAAACTGCACGAATGTGAACGAGAGGAAATATATGAAAAAATGCTTAATAAAACACATGAGGTTCTGGTTGATCATATGCAGTGCTGCCAAACTTCCCATCCTGGTTGTAACGTTAAGTATTTAAGTGTAGAAACTGCTTTTGAGAAGTGCTGCTTAGTGAAATCCACACTGGGAAAAACTGCTTAATTTCAAACGCTGCCTGTGGGAATATCATCTGTTTGTTTGTTTGTTTGTCTCCATCATGTATAGTTCTAATAGGCCGAGCGAAATGTCATGCAAATGATATGTAAATACTGCAGATCACATTTACTCATTATGGCTCACCAGCATCTACAGTGGCATAATAAATGCCACATTATTGTGATTATTGATTGAATCTTCGTAAACCAGCTTGTTATCATGTAAATGATGCAAACGCTGCCGTTGGGATATTGCTTTGATATGATTACACCAGACTATCAGGGTATTGTGTTCCCTGAGGGTGACCCATCGATAGATAACAGAGTGGTCATTGCTTTAGAACTATCTCACTGTCGTATCTTTCAGTGTGGTGACAGTGACATTCAGCTGCTCCACAGTGCTCTGTGCAGCCCTAAATCCACCGATACACCTGACTGTCTTGTGATCCACACAAATTATGATATCTTACAAACTGTTGGTGTATTTTGATATGAAAATTACTGCACCGAAATTCATGCAAATTTCATGTGTTTCGAAAAGCTGCAATCACGTGACCGATGCACTGACGGGAGTAAACCAAGAAGCAGTTCTGAGTGGTCTTGAGAGGAGGCAGGTTGGGGGGGTGAATGGGTCACAAAAAAATGGACTTTCCCTGACATCATGTGTTCATGTTTACTTGCCTCAGCTTATCCTCTGTTCCTTACATTAATTATGTAACTTGAGGGGAAGGACGCAACGTTATTCATGGGATTCTAATTCATAGGATATCATACGAACTGTTCAATAAGAATATCTTGTTGAATATGATCCTGTCTTCAGCCTTAATTGTTAACTCACTTTGTAGCTGTGCACCCAGGTGTGGTGTTGTGGGTGGGCCTGCCCACTTGGTCAACTGGCCCATCTTAAATGGTTGGGAGAACTTATATTTCTGGGGAGCCACAGTAACATTCTTTGCATTTGTTTTGATTCACGTTTAAATAATGGTGACTACATGTTAATAGATGCAGTTTTGTTGTTTGTACACAGGGTGGCGCACTAGAACAGGAAAATGCAGGTAACAAAGGTAAAGTGCAGGTGATGAGTGTGACGGGGGAAGCGAACAGTTTTATGACTGTGTTAAATGTGGCAGCATGAGGAGTTTATAGTGTGTTGGATGGATGTAGGCTGTTGGTCTGCATCCATTCATTTATTAAAAAATAAACATGATAGATAGATACTATGTTTCATTTTGCACTATGAAAGCAATTTACCTGCATGTGCCACTTGTAATACATACAAACTGTCTCGGCCAAATAAACAATTTTGGCACTAAAAATAATTTAGCTATAAAAAGTGTCATAATCAACAAGATGTGCTCGTTGCTTTCCACAGCATGTAACAGAGTAATTCCTTTCTTTAGCGTGACTACCACTTGGAAACTGTCAAATGAAGGCAAACAGTATTAACTTCTGTAATTAAAAGGCGAGCCAAAATTACTTTGGCCCATTCAAAACTGAAATCTTGGCACCGTGCCTGCGTGCACCGACATGAATAGTGAGGGCAGAAAACTCTGTCCAAGCTTAGGTCCATTCTTCCATTGTGGAGCCTCCTGTAGTGATCTGTTTTTCTTCCTTCTTTCCTCTCTTCCTCCTTAGTCTGCTTTCTCTCCGACTGTCCGTCTCTCCTCCCTAAGTGGATCTCTCCAAGGTCTTCTCAATATTCCCTTTGTGCTGTTTCGGACACTTCACTAAAAAACAATTTACTTAAAGCAACTGTCAAACATCTCACTTTGGGAAGATGTTAAGTGTAGCAGAGGAAAGGGGGGAGGAAGATGTAAAGAAAAAGAGAGAGAAAGGAAGTACAAAAAAGAGGGTGAACATATCAAGAAATGAAAAGAGAAGAAAATGAGTAGGTTGCAGGTTGAATGTGAGCACATATCAGTGTGTGTGTGTGTGTGTGTGTGTGTGTGTGTGTGTGTGTGTGTGTGTGTGTGTGTGTGTGTGTGTGTGTGCATCATTTAGCGTCGGTGCGTTGTTCACCAGGTCCGCATTTCCCACAAGGCCATGCATGAGCGGGCAAGCGGCTGGTCCCCGGGGACGATGACAACGGCAGTTCCATTGTTGCCGCGGTGATATATTGCTAGGGAACCCCTGGGGGCAGGAACCACTTATTTAGACATCAAATTAAGGCTGAAGACGCACACACACACACACACACACACACACACACAAGCACACCACATAATAGGTGCACACATGCAAGATGCTTCCTCAAGCACACATACACACAAACGGATGCTGGTTTACTGGCGTGCACACGCACACACAGGGTCTCTGCAGGAATCTGAATGAGGACGCAGACACATTGCAGTGACGAACCTGAGGATATGTGGTTAATGCTTGTTTTTCCCTGTGGTGAAGAAAAACACAAATATACACACTTACACAAGTACAAACACACACAGGCCATCATAACATCAGATAATGGCCATTTTTTACTTCAGTAAGACGCATGGTAGAACAGGGCTGGGACAAGCTTACCTCTCAATTCAGTACTGTCACGCTACTTGGTTACTGAGTCGATATGAATCGTGGTTTTTAAGCATTGCGATTAAATATCACTGTTTATTGCAATCTCTGTTTACTCTTACAACACTAGACTGTGGGAAAAAGGTCAATCATACACTTCTAGAGCCTGCGTATCACATGACATGTCTCCAAAAACAATGCACATCATGTGTCAGTCAGTCTTTCACAGGCGGCACAGTTTTTGGCACATGGGAGAAGTTTCAGTTGGTTGCAATCTGCAAAGTCACTGCTAGATGTCACTAAATCCTTCACACTGGACCTTTAAATAATGATGTGTTTGTTCCCTTTGCCTCTTTTCCATGTTGGCCTCTGGTTTGACTTGTGCCCTGCATCATTATGCGGCATAATCTTTCAGTCGTTCCACATTTTTATGTACATCACAGCCAAACTTTTTTCTACAGCTGAAAACTGTTACATACTCTCCTGTAGCTTTTAATGGTATAGGTTGCCAGTTTATCATGACAGATAAACACTCTACCAGTTTTTATCACACAGGAATCCTCCAAAACACACGCAGTGCCTTGTAATGTCAGCATCTACTCCTCCAAGTCAACATCCAGCGCTTCACATGAGCCCCTGCTGCTCCTTTTAACACCATGGACAACTCTGCTTTTACTTCCTTCACCTCCACCTCTTCACTCAGGACCCAAGAATTTTCAAATTCCATACTCATACTCGTGTCTTCAGAATTTAATTAAAAGTCACTTGTACAATGTTTTACTTCTTTACTCAGCCTCTGCTCTTATCAACACAACTCCTCTGCTTCTCTCTTAATGCAATGTTTTTAATTTTTTTTCTAGTCACTAGGACAAATATTATTTCCAGATCCATGCATTCCTTGTCTGTAATTACACCAAAACTTTTGTTTAGAACAACAGACCACTACCAGTTACCTTGTAAAAGAGACCCATATGTCTCATCAAACCATAATCATGTCGCCACAATCACTGTCATTGTACATTTCTGCTACCACGGATATAATACATTTAAACGTTAATATGTTGCAGATATTAAAACTTGACATTTCTTTATACTGTGGTTAATGTGTGGTTATGTTTAAGTATTAACACCACTTGATTAGGATTTCAAATAGAAAATGTTTTGGCTTAAAAGAATCAGTTTTGGTGCCACAATCACAGCTGGAGATGCCACAAAGTCTTGCTAAAAGCCACCTGGTATTAGAGTCACAATCGCGGCTTGAAATGCTGTGATTTCTTTCCAATGAAACACCCACTTTTGGTGCCGCAGTTACAAGAGATGCCATGATATCTCGCTAACAAATTACCTGGTTTTAGTGTCACAATCCCAGCTTGAAATGCTGCCAATGTCTCACTAAAAAATGCCATATTTGTTTGTTGGTCTTGAACAGTGCTCTGCAGTGGGCTGCTGTTTGGCAACTCTTACCTAGGTTTCACGCTATCCACCATCCCCTCCATGTTCCGATGAAGTCAGCTCATATACATGTAATGTGAACTTCATCACTGTATAGATATTGATATGATAAATGTACAAATGTTACATACCTGTGGTTTACAGCAGCATACATCAGTGTTTTCCTCAAGGAACCTGGCAGGATATACACAGCTCCAACTAATGTTGCCACAAAGTTTAAAGATATATTATGCAGAGTTTTTCCAAAAAACAATGTATCAACTCATACAGAAGTAATCCCTCTCCGCATTCACTAATGACTCACCCTCAGTGTGTGTGTGGCGGTGCATTTTTCTGCAGAGACTCTGCCCTCTGCCTGTATTTTGCTCTTTTTTTCTGTGTTCATGATGTCAGTGGTGTGTCCCCCCGCAGCACTCAGGTGAGGTCGGGGCTTTATAAAAAAGGTAGCGACCAGGTGCCAGACCATAAGCAGCAGGCATCCAAGAGACATAGCACTGAAAAACTTGATTGTAATGAGCCAAAATACCAAATAAGAGTGAATCTAGGGTTGGATTTACGTCCACTTTTGCTGGCAAGCATGTTTAAAAACAGTAACAAATGATTCTGCATAGTTTACCTTTAATGGTGACTCCACTTTCCTGTACGCTACTTAGCTTTCAGTAGCTTTTTGTTTTGTGCTCATTTCTCCTCATCTGAGTTTTCCATCTTCCTTTCCTCCATCAATCAATCTCTTTTTTCCATTCCTGATGTTTGTGTACTGTATGACCCCTCTATCTTTACTTACCTATCAATCAACCACTTCTTCTTTATATTGCCCTCAATCCATATACGTCCGTCCTCACATTCAGTCCCTCTGGTAGTTTACTCCACCTGCCATTCCTTTAGACATGTGTAAAAAACATATTTCCGTGTGTCCCTCCTTTTTTCCATTAATCTGTCCATCCATCTTTCCAACATTTCTCTCTTGTCATGTCCAATCAAACAATATTATCCCTCAGCATCAGATGCAGGAGTGACATACAGCAGCAATTGAGAGCGATGGTGAAATGGACTGAGCTGTAATCAGATGTAAGGTGGTTGTACTCATCATTTAACATGCATTAACAGGGCTGTCGATGAAGATTTGGGCGCAGTGGTTAACGACCGTGAGGTTATTATTATTACTGGTTCTTGAAATTTTAGCACTTGTGCAAATGTGGCCATTTAGCTCACATCAAAAATATAGTTTCTGCCAGGGTAACAGTGACTGATTTTCAGTGTCAAATGTGACCCTAATGGAAATGACACCAAGAGGCAAAATGTGCTAATTACAGGCAGACTATAGGCAGCAATGACAAACCAGACGTGTGAGTCAACTTTAAGGTCAAGATGCATATTAGAAAGAAAATAAGAATCGTGAGAGGTAAAAGTTTTTCCAGAGAATGATGACACATGACAAGGAGAACAGACATTAGAGTTTCTGCAAATTTCTCCCAAAGTCTGCTCTTGTTCTTCGCTCCTTTTGATCGTGTTCATCAGTAAAATACACTCACCCGTAGTGGCTTGAGCAATTCCCAGTAGATGTCTTTCCTGAAATTGAAAATGAAAATTATGCCCCCAGGCCACTGCAGTCCCAGTGAGTTTCATGTTACAATTTAATAACAGGTTTCTACAGTTTAATAATCAGGAATGAATTTGCTGCAGAAAAGGTGGCCATTTATGACAATTATCTCTGCAATTACAGCAACTCTGTGATACAACTACTTCGACTATGCTCTCCTTTAGACTGTTTGTGCTCATCTTGCATTGTGCTATAAAGTTGTGAGATAAGATGGAGCCACTTGAGAGGAAGAGGTAGGATGCGATAAAAAATGTGACCACCGGACTCCTGCTGTGAAGCTACATGTGGAACATGTGGAAAGGTGATGTGAAATTGAAATAATGGTGCACTACAGGCCCAGTATGGTACTTGACACTACAGAGAGAAATAAAGTGGCAATGTCAAAACCCATCAGCCACTGGTCTGATGACAATAAGACACTGGGGACGATGGCAAATATTTGAAGAGTTCTATTGTAGCCAGCGGATATCCAGGCCTAGACTTCCTCTTTAATGTGCTAGTCATTTTAGCAAAAAGGGTTTCTATAAATAAATATCTGCCAGCCCGTTCTCAAAATGTTCGTGTCCCATGTGAAACATTGAGTTGTTGTTTTTTATTATGTTACATAGCCTGGTTAACTTCAAGTGACATACATCACGTGGCATACTAATTAACCTACGTAACACTTTACCCGCCAGATTGTTTTTAAGTTGCCAGATACCACCAGCATTTTTGATCATATTCACTAATCTTTCAAGACCCACAGAATACTTTGTTCTATGAATATGTAAAGAGTATGTACATCAAACTAAAGATCAGACTTTCTGTTTTTACACACAAGAAAACATTTTCTTCTATCTTATTACATTCATTTTTATCAACACTTGAATCTGTGCATTTTCATAAACAAAAATAAATAAATAAAAACACTTCTGACAGAAAGCTAAGAAAAGTAATTTTCAAGTATAAAATTAACCATAAACCTTAATGTTGGTGGTTTGTGCGGTTTACACGCTGCTACATCTCCTCTGTTAACATCTTCTTCCAGTTCCCAGTGGATCATCTTCTTCATTTGTTTTTGGACACTCCAGTGCTGTTCTATTTTACAAGATGTGTAACAGCGCCCTCTGTCTTATAACAGTGAAAACTGCCGAAATATCTTGTCGATGGCGGGGAGGCGTTCTGTCTTTTTAGGCTTTTGCCTTTATTTGACAGGAGAGGGTCAAGCATGACGGGGGGGAGAGAGAGCAGAGATGATATGCAGCAAAGGGCCATGCGCTGGAATCGAATCCACAGCTGCTGCAGCCAGGAAACATGCATTTGTACATGGCACACCCACCCTAACCACCGATCCACTGGGTGCCCCATGCAAGTTAAAGCCCCCAAACTGACACTAGAGGGGGACCTAAAATATTACAGTTTAAAGCATAAGGCCACTGACCAAGCTGCTATATTTGACTACCTGGGAGTAAGAACATGATCGGTCAATACTACTCAGACTACAAACGGACACCAGGTTGCTTCCAGTACCAAAATCTTGTCCCTTTGCTCACAGATTCTGCTTTCATATGCAGATATCTGTGTCTGGAGATTAATGAAGAGGAAGGTCTGATTTGACTTGGGAGGAGAGTGGGAAGGCGACAGGATATGAAAGGCTTGTGTCCCAAATTGACTGTGAAGGTGAGTAAGAGAGGTGAAGAGGTGCAGTGTGGATGATAAACCCCACACTGAGCGCAGTGATTGGATAATAGGATGACTGGACCTCATCGGCGTTACTCCCGTGGTGAGGAAAATATAAATGGAGAGCCAAGTGGAGAAATGTGCAGCGCTGTGAGGTCAGAAGGATAGTGTAGTATGAGATTCTTTCCCACAGAAATTTCATCCTGAACTGCGATTATGAGGTACGTCTATCGTACGTCTGTCCATCCTAGAAGAGGAATCCCTCTTGTATTGCTCTTCCTGCAGTTTTTTTCCTGTTAAAGAGTTTATTCTTAAATTCTTGTCTTTAGTACATCTACAATGGTTGTCAATGCACAACTTCACCTATGATTAAATCTCCTCTGGCAGTGAGAGTGACTGCATAAATAATGTTGACACATGCTCATAATGTTTGCCTGCAGGTGAGCTTGCCGCATCTACCCCACCCTCAGGAGTGCCTTTTTTATAAGTCTCTTTGTTTTTTTAATAATCTGGATTGTCCATTCCAGAAACATTTATTGAACACAACAAAGGACTTTCTGCCATATTGTCTGCCACAGGCTGCTCCTAGCTGCTGCTCCATTTTTATGGTCCCCTTCCTTTTTTTTTCTTTAACCTTTATTTTAAAATGCCAAAATACATGGTGTCAGAGCAAAACAGAATCACACACAAACAGATGAAGCCTTGAGAAAGTGAAAAGAAAAGCAGCGTCAAACAGAAAAAGACTACAAAATCGAAACAAATCAACAAAGACTACATATAGTACTTCTCTGTAGGACTGCCCCCTAATAGTCGACAAATGTCAGTTGACCAGAAAGGTCATTAATCGGCAAGATTTCATTGGTCGCTTAGTAGCAGAAAAAGTGAAACTCTATAAGGAGTTGTGCCTTGTCAAAAATAAATCACAACCTATATGACTGGACCATGTAGGAATTTAATTTGAAAGGACAGACACAGGAAGTTAACACGCTCAGCAGTCAGACAGGAGTCAGGTTAATTTCCAGGGCTGGTACCTGCGGTTATTCCACAGGCTGGTTAATAACATGTCGGGCAGGAAATCCAAAGTGTGGGATCATTTTGAGAAGGTGAAGGATGAACCCAAGGTGATATGTAAACTCATCTTCATTGGTCGACTACAAACATGATGTATCATGTGAAACATGGAAGTAGCTACATGCCCATTAGCCCACAGCGTCATTAACAGGCGGCTCGCTCAGTGTGTGACGTGCACTTGTAGATAAAATATAGGCCTATATTAATGACGGTTCATTAGCACGGTTTTGTATTTCTCTCTAATGTAGCACAGTGTTAACAATGTTACTGATACTATTCTTTCTCACACCTTCAACTCAAACCACCAAAATATATCATTTAATAATTTAGTTAATATCGTAAACATGTGGGCAACTAGTCGACTAATGGCCCTAAATGACGACTACTGGTTGACTAGGAAAATTCTTAGTCAGGGGCAGCCCTACTTCTATGAAAACTGTAAAGATATTTAAAGTATCAAACATCAGAGGGACAAAGCTGACAATTAATGGCTGACTTTTAGAATTGAAATAAATCAGCTTTCACAAATCTGTAGCACTTTCTCTCTTTGATTATTTCCAGACCCATTTTCCACAGCCATATTTCATATTAGGTCAGGTTGTTCGTTGTTATTAGGCCAGGTTGTACATTCGTGCTGTTGTACTTCCATTTTTCAATTGAAACTGCTGATAAGCATCAACATTTTTAATCAATAAACTTTGACAAGTTGCAGGTGAGTATACACACTCATTAAAAGTCTGCTCAACTAGGCAGCATTACAATGATGAAAATAATAATAAAATAAATAATCATAAAACATTTTGCTGTGGACCTTCTGTCAGACCCCACTAAATGGACTTCATCTAAGATTTTATATTTCGTATGGAACTTATCAAATTAAACCAGTCCATGCAGCTAATGATTCTGTTTGTGTCTCCCACAGCAGTACTTTTGACACTGCAGGAGCTTAACTTTGAAGTCACTTCTGTCATTCCCAATGCTCATGCTGTTAGGGGTCTTTGGTTTGCAAAGCAGTGGTAGGATGAGCATTTTAAATAACCGCAGGTCTACAAAAGCGCCTCGTTTCCTCGACAATATAAGCATTTTCAGTCTGAGTACCCTCGACCTGTCATTGCCTAAGCCACACTATAAAGAATTACTATAAGAATGTCGCAGGGAATTTAAATTGCAAATTTAAGATGCAAAATTCTAATCTTGACTCTTATTAGCAGAGTACGTATATAGGGACTAGATGTGAGACTTGACTCAGGACCAGATCCATCCATTAAAGAGTTCTGCAGAGTCCCTAATCATTGAAGTGTATTCGTGTGTGTGTGTGTGTCGATGCTTGTCATCTGTGTGTGCAAGTACATTTGCACAATCATGCATACTTACTATGTTTTTGAGACTGAGCTGCAGTATCCGATTGATTTTCCGCATAAGTGTGTATTCACATGTGCCCTTATGTATGACTCAGCTCATGTGTGTGTGTGTGTGTGTGTGTGTGTGTGTGTGTGTGTGTGTGTGTGTGTGTGTGTGTGTACTGTGATTGCAGAATTGAAGTACTGGCGGCCAGGGCTGAGCAGGTCTATCGGGGATTCGCTGATTCAGCCCTCCACAGCTCAGAAAAAGAATTAAGGACTGGACACATTCACATGCGCACACGCACACACACACACACACACACACACACACACACACACACACTCAAACTTTCTACTGCCAACTCACCCTAAAGCATGCATGCTCAAATGGACACTATCTCACTCTTCACACACACCCAGACACACACGACTGAAGAAACTGCACACACACATTACCCTCACATGCAGGCAGTCACACACACACACACACACACACACCCTTCTGGAGCATACACCTAATGGAAATAGGATTAGATGTAGCTCTAGTTATTACAGCAAAGTGGTGTGTAGCTCTTAGCTCACACAGGTCGCACTGTCCTCATTGACGTGTGTGTGTGTGTGTGTGTGTGTGTGTGTGTGTGAGAGAGAGAGAGAGAGAGAGAGAGAGAGAGAGAGAGAGAGAGACAGAGAAAGACAGGTGCATGTGTCCCTACAGTCTGTATGCTGTGTGCGTTACACGTTATGTCCTTGTACAAGTGTAAATGCTTGTGACTCCAGTATGTGCAGATACGTGCACATGTACAGCAGAGAGCTTGATTTTCACGGTCAGCTGTTGATGATGTCTTACCTAGCCTGTCTGACTGACATCGAGCTTTGGATGAGCAAAAGCCACCTTAATTTGAATGATACGAAAACTGAGGTTATTGTGTTTGGATATGCAGAATGTTCTGCTTACTCTTTTGATAATTTGAACACCCTCTCCACAAATATCAGTGGGTCGATAAACAGCCTTGGTGTGACTCTGGACACTGATCTAAATCTTAAAAGACAAATTGGCGCAGTTGTGAAAGGTTCTTTTCATCAGCTTCGATTGCTAGCTAAAGTTAAGCCCTATTTATCTTCCAAGGATTTGGAGAGGGTCGTTCATGCCTCCATATCATCAAGACTTGATTATTGTAATTCTCTTTATGTTGGTTTAGATCAGTGCTCCCTTCGTCGCCTGCAGCTAGTCCAAAATGCAGCGGCTCGCCTCCTGACTGGCACCAAGAAGTGGGACCATATTACACCTGTTCTGATGTCCTTACACTGGCTTCCTGTTCATTTTAGAATACATTTTAAAATTCTGTTGTTTGTTTTTAAAATCTTACATGGAATGGCCCCTCAGTATCTGGCGGAGCTGTTAAAAGCTCACAATCCAGTCAGAGGGTCTTCAGGTGATCTGCTGCTTGAAGTGCCCAGATCAAGGCTTAAAACTAAAGGCGACCGAGCATTTTCAGTGGCTGCTCCCAAGCTCTGCAAAAGCTTGCTGTTGCATGTTAGACATGCAGAATCCCTGGGAAGATTTAACTCATCGTTAAAAACTCACCTTTTCTCGTTAGCTTTTGAACCCGCTGTGAGCCAGACTTGACTTTGTGTAATATACGTATGCTCTGTCTCAGGTTTTTCTGTGTGTATTTGATGTTGTTTCTAACTGTCTGTGTGTTTGTTTTTATATTTGTTTCTGTTTTTGTATTTTGGTATTTATCATTCTATTTGTGTGGTATTGTAATTTTCACAATGTTCTTGTAAAGCACTTTGGGGACTTCTGTCT
Source organism: Epinephelus awoara (assembly GCA_035609425.1). Classification (NCBI taxonomy): domain Eukaryota; kingdom Metazoa; phylum Chordata; class Actinopteri; order Perciformes; family Serranidae; genus Epinephelus; species Epinephelus awoara. Next base: position 11,015,248 of record CM069302.1, on the reverse strand, counting down.
TTCTAAATGTGCTATAGAAATAAATGTGACCTTGACCTTACCTTACCTCAGCTTTGAAGTGTTAGTTTGTTATGAAGCAGTCAAGGGCCCAACTTTTCCAACACTGAATCGTTGAATGGTAACTTATGAAGAGCGTCCTCTGCATCGCTGACAGTGTGTTCCTGAACCTCAAAGAGCAAAACCAAACTATTATTCTGCAGCACAAAAGTGTTTTTCTCAAACATTTCCAGTTTGTGACAGCGTTCTGTAATGGATTCATATTTTAGGTTCTTTTTATGTGTGTGAATGAGTCATGTGAATGTTTCAGTTCGGTTTGGTCTGTTGTACTCACACCTCCTGCCTGATAACGAGCTGTAGTTGGTCAATATGTTGCTAATAGGTTGTACTGATTTTTGTATCCAGCACGTATTCTGCTGAGAGTTTGTGGATTTGATATTCTCGTGACCACACCCAGCTGTGATGTAGCGCTGCTTTATAGTACATTTTAATACAACATGACAGCTTGTAATGACAAAGGCAACTACTGTAATATAAAGAGAAAGAAACTCTCTATAGTGAGCACTGGTGGAGGTGGTGGATGGGTCCAACAAAGCTTGGACTTTCACCCAGGAGCCTGCTGCTCGTTTCCCATGTGAATGTTAAGCTAAACCCTCATGGTTTTATAAACCTAACCATGTGCTTTTGTTGCCTAAACCTATGGAAATAAACCTAAAAATGAAGTGTTTCACCAACATTATATTTTGAAAGTTTGTGCACATATGCACCAGTGCCAGACTAAATCAAGAAATGTGCACAAACATTATACAGATAACAATATATCTTAATAATCATGTACATACACACATGCTATGTACTCTGCAGCAGCAAGAATAGATTTGTCCGTGTGTGCACTTAAATGTGCAACGACAGGCATATTACAAACAGACTTCCACACACACACACACACACACACACACAGAAGAGGCCTAATTCCAGAGTTAGGAACTGATCAAACTGTGGTTTGTGACAGCGCTGTAAACGTGTCTGCCTCATTGGGAGAGGCAACTTCAGTGTGTGTGTGTGTGTATGTGGGCCTCTAGTTACCTATGCATATATTTGCATTTGTGTTTAAGTACATAAATCTTGCTCTGTGTGTGTGTGTGTGTGTGTGTGTGTGTGTGTGTGCGCGCGCGCTTATGGTTACTTAAGAAAGATGTTTGTGTATCAAAACCTGTGTGTAGGATCTCAGGTATGTGTGAATGTGCAAGGTTGTGTGTGTGTGGGTGGGTGGGTGTGTGTGTCCCATGGGGATAATGTGATGAAGCCTGTGGTGTGATGTGTGATGTAAACAGGGATCATTAGCATAGCAACAGCCACTAGCATTCACACTGTGTCTACACCACCTGGGAGCGGATAAACACACACACATACACACACTCACACGGACATGCACACACACACAAGAAAAATGTGTGTGAAGATACACGCCTGTACTGTAATACACAGTCACTACATGTACAAAATAAGTAAACACAAACAGACTTACACACATTTTACATTACACATTACATACATTCAATCCCATCTCATTTCATCCCGGAGCATCCCCCTTGTATCTTTATGGAAATTGACTGCAGACAGGGATTGGCTTTTTATGTCTGATTTATGTTGCCAGTGTGTGTGTGTTTGTTTGTGCGCGCGCGTGTATGTGTGTGTGCATGCGTGCGTGCGTAAATTGAGCCCAGACAGGGATTGCGTTTTTATGCCTGTTTTATTGGACAGCCTCTATTGCTGTCAGGACTGGGTAAAGAGAAAAGAGGAGACATGAGCGAGGAGAGGAGAGGAGAGATGAGGATGAGGAGAAAGGAAGTATGGAAGCATTAGGGAACAGAGCAAAAGAGATGATTCAAAGAAGAAGAAGAAGAAGAGACAATAAATTGGATCGGAAGAGGAGAAGAGAGGAGAAAGGTGTTAAGAAGAGGAAAAGAGGAGGAGAGAGGAAGTATGGAAGCGGCAGGGAACAGAGCGTAAGAGGTGATTCAAAGACGAGACATTAAATTGAACAAGAAGAGAGACAAAATAGATGGAGAGAGAGAGAGGTGGCAAATTAGCCAGAGAGAACAGGTGACTAAAGGAAAGGAGGATCAGAGGACAAGTGAAGGAATCAATGGAAAAAAGACATGGAAGGAAGTTGGAGACAGGAAGTAAGAACAGAGAGATAAAAAAAACAAAGGAGAAATGTGGAAGAGAAGGTGATGAATATAAAAGAAGAGAATGCAGATGATGAGCAGAGAAAAAAAAGACAGGGAGAGGAGAAGAATGAGAAAACACGCGAGAAAGGGGAAGACCGAGAGAAGAAGAGAAGATAAAAGAGGTATTTGGGTGATCAATCCTCGCCTGCTCTCAGGAGCGGCCCATTTTTCAACCCCTTGTTTAGCAACCTGTGGCGCTACACGGTGGAACACACAGCGTTCCTGAACGACCCCTCCACCAACCATGCAGCGCCTCAGGGAAGCAGTGAGCTTTTGCATGTGTGTGTGTGTGTGTGTGTGTGTGTGTGTGTGTGTGTGTGTGTGTGTGTGTGTGTGTGTGTGTGTATAAGAAAGAGGGAGGCATGAGAGCACTTTCCTTTCCGCTGTTTATTGATATTCTGCTTCCCTAAATACAGACCAATCCGTCTCCGCTGTCACACACATGCACACACTCACACACACAGGCATGCCGTATGCAGACACACACACACACACACCTCATGAATGGGTCTGGAGGGTTGGAAGAGTGCAGGAGAGAGGAGGATGAGAGGACAGACATTAAAGAGGAAAAAAAATAACGTGGTGGTAAAGAGGAGAGGAGAGGAGGGTTATAAAGGTGAAGAGGAAGATTGTACGGAGAAACAAAGGATAAAGAAAAGAGAAAAGACACGAGGAGGATGAGGAAAAAGAATGCAGAAGTAGGACAAGAGGAAAGTGAAGAGAGGAAACGATGTGAGCAGAAGGTGAAGAGGATGTGAAGAGGAGAAACGCAATCCAGAGTGATTGATAGGCAATCTGTGCATCTGTGTCAGCCACGCCGTCCTTACCAAATAGAAAACAAGGGATTTTTCTCCCTCTTCGCTTATTTCTCTCATTTTTTCTCATTTCCACTCTCGTCTGTTTTTTCCCTCTCTGTTTTATCATTATATCCTCTCTGTTTCTCTCCAGAGTAAGAGGCATTAATTTGCTTCAGTTGATTGCTTTGGAGCATTTCATAGAGCAAACATTCTCATCATAACTCTCCTCTTCCACTTCTCTCCCCTGACTCCTCTTTCCTGCTCCTCCCCGTCTCTTCCCCCTGCAGTCTCTTTTTCTCTTTTTGCATAATTTCCAATTTTCTTACCTCACCCGCAAAAATCAGCAACAGCCACTTTAAGTCTCTGTGCGCTACACGTACTTCTTTTTCTAATTAATGTTTGAATTATTTAGTGGCACAAAGTGAACAATATCTGCAGAGCCAGTGTACAAAACAATTTCAAGACTCAACTAGAAACTGTATCAAGTAGAGAATGTGTATGTTAGTTAAGTGCTAAAATAATAAGATTCAGTAAAGCATCAGCACTGCAGCCAGCAGTAACTGTGGCCAACAGTAATGTTATATTCTCAATAGTCAGTTTATTTTTTGGCCACTAAGAAGCAGCGGAGACAAGTTCAGTAAGGTAATACGATAAACTTGTGGGCAATCAGTTGCTTATTTACAGTTAGTCTTGTTTCTGGCCAGAAAACATTTTTCTTTACCTTTTGCGTGATGTGGTTTGATTGATATTGTGTGTAACCAAGTTTTGCTCAAAGAGAAGTTTCATTCTTGCAGGGAGACAACGATGGAAATGTTAGTGAGAGTTGGAGAAAACAGTGCCAGGAAAAGTTTGCTGTGGTTTGCAGTTTGTTTGTAGTTGGACTAGTACTGACCAACCACATTTGAGCGGCAGATAAACAGTCTGGGTGGAGAGGAAAAGAGGCAGAAGGCATTGGCTGAAATGCAATTTCGGAACCCATCGGCTATTGTCTGACAACGACTTAAGTGTTTATTAGTTAGATAGTTATTTTGTTTTTTTCATTTATCTGCATTCATGTGCAGATATCTATTTTATAGAGATTGGCGAACAATGACCAGCGCACGCAAGAGGAAGTCCTGCTCTGGATATGAGCTGGCCACACCCATACACTGTAAAACTAAAAGACATAGTTACTGTGTCACGCACTGATTTGTGGACTCTTATTATGTAGCCTCGAGTTCTGCATTTTGGCCGTCACCTTCTTGGTTTTTTGGAGCGAGATGTGACCATATTTGGGTGAGAGGGTTGAGGTGAAGAAGCCGGGAGTGGATCCGACTGAGAAGCCAAGGACACTATGAGCAGACCGCCTGTCAGTCAGAGTGACCTGCCCTTAATTATGCGTGACTTTAAGTCTTAATAAAATTTAAACGGGTGAGTGATATATAAGTTCACCTTCCGTACAGTTGTCTTAAACAGGAAATTGGCTATGGAGACCAAAGCCATATTTTGTTCCAGGCTGGGAACATGTTTATTCCTGCTGTAAAACTTGCTTCTGGAAGCAGTCTCAAGCGGGCATTCAAGTCACTGCAATTTTTGTCACCTCCATGTTGGCTTCATTTTTCAGCCCCAGATGTTGCTGCTCAGCTACACCGCATCCCCCAAAATATTAGCCGTTGCCCCCAGAGGCTACATTGTTGTCAGACAATGTGTTCTGAGATTGGTGGGCTAAAGCAGTGTCAGAAATCATCTGCTGACAGTTGAAGTTGTACAAGACGCTGCAGGTTACACTGGAGAAAAGAAGCCAGAGATGGTTATTCTCTTTTGGAGATGCAGTGAATCATACTGTAGCTACAGCAGGGACAGGAACACATCGGCTCATCAGCTGGCATTTAAATGTTACAATCATGGAATAACTGCAGCCCCAATCACAGATGAAGCAAAAATTACATAAATGAGTCCTGTTACTGTAATCATCCCAAACAGACTGTTGTTATGGTGCGGAAAATGTCTCAACACGAGTGACAAATGTGTGTATCATGAGTATATATAAAATATTTACACATGTATAAAGCAACAAATCTGAGGATTTGTAAAGAGTTGCCAACGCTCTCTCCCTTTTTTCTGATACATGCACATGCCAGAAACATAAATGCATCTATTTTTCCTTGGAAAATCAGCAAAATGTCAAAGCTTTCATAGCTTAGCAAGTTGGTTGTTACATTACTGAATATATTCACATTGGATGTGATGGTAGAAAGTAACAGAAGTAATAAAAATTTGATGAAAATGTCAGTCTTGCGTAAACATATTTTAAAAATTAATTATATCCACTCGCATGTCTTCCCTTTCTTATGAATATCAGCCAATGGAGATTTATTCTGACCCTGACAAAGAAAGCATTTTTTGATACATTGAATAAAAGATAGATTTGCATAATGGCCACTGTTATGCAGCAGCATCCTGTTATTGAAGAAGCAATCTTTTGACAGACAGGGACAAAAGGAAGCTGGAGGGATGTGGGGACAGGGGAGGAGAGGAGAGCGAAGATGGAGAAGAGGAGAAGGGAGGGACAGAAAGACAGAGAGAAAGGGCAACAGGAGAGGGAAATGTATGGATGGATAAAGCAAGAGGACAGCGGTGGAGTCAAAGAAAAAAGGGGTGAGAGAAGAAAAGAGGAAACAGTGAGTAAAGAAAAGAACACACAGGAGTGTAGAGTAAGAGACAAGAGAGGAAACAATGGGGAGGGGAATAGAAAGGATGAGAAAAGACCAAATATATCTAAGGCACACTCCAGAGATGCAATTTTTCATTTTTGTGACTCATCTGTCATTATGACAATCATACAGTCACTGATGTGTAGAATTTCTTTGGGGTTCGTTTCAGGAAAAAGCAAAACATGAGAGTAAAAAAAAAGCTTCAAAAGGCATCTGAAAAGACATTTTCTGCAGAAGACTTTGTGACTTTCTGTTCAAAACCTGCAGCCAGTAAATTTGCTTTGAGGTGTCTAAACATAAAAGGCGTTGTCATAATCCTGACCTGTCCTACTTAATTTCTTATTGGAAGGTTCTGTATGTAACTTTTCACCAGTATTAATCATCTTTTATTGCCAATGGGTGAACAGGTTGTAACATAACTTAGTAAACTGAAATCTTCTTTGCCTCCAGCAGCCTGTGGACTGACTTGTATGGAAGGGCCAAGTTTTTTTCCAGAAACTCCAAAGGATGCAACAAGACAGACCTGCACTTAAGACCCGTTTCCACTGAGCAGTACAGTTCAGTTCAGTTAGGTACACTTTTCTTCTGTTTCCTCCGTGAAAAGTTGTGGATAATACCAGTGGAACCGTTCATTACCGTCCCCATTTTTGGTCACCTGTCTGTTGGGGTACCTAGCACACAGATCTGGTACTAAAAGGTGGAGCTGTGAACACTGCAGTCTGTTGATTGGTCAACAATGTTTATGATATTAATTCAATTATTAAATGATATATTTTGGTGGTTTGAGTTGAAGGTGTGAGAATGAATAGTATCAGTAACATTGTTAACACTGTGCTACATTACAGAGAAATACAAACCCGTACTAATGAACCTTCATTAATATAGGCCTATATTTTATCTACAAGTGCACGTCACACACTGAGCGAGCCGCCTGTTAATGACGCTGTGGGCTAATGGGCATGTAGCTACTTCCATGTTTCACATGATACGTCATGTTTGTAGTCGACCAATGAAGATGAGTTTACATATCACCTTGGGTTCGTCCTTCACCTTCTCAAAATGATCCCACACTTTGGATTTCCTGCCTGACATGTTGTTAACTAGCCTGTGGAATAACCGCAGGTACCAGCCCTGGAAATTAACCTGACTGAAATATAGGATCATAGCAGATAGTAACGTTATTCTAAATATGATTGAAATGTATTTTGCCACAGTCAGACTTGTGTTTGTCACTGTTCTGGCCGGTGCCCAGCTGCTCACTACTGAGTACAGGCAACAGGATGCTGACTGCACTTCATCTAACAGCCTCAGAGAGAGGTGTCACTAAAAGAATTTCTAAAAGATAGCCTATATACAGAACCTTCAAAAAGTAATTTTATGCCATTTAGCCCAAAGCAAAAAGCACTTTTTACCTCCTACTTTAAGGTGAATAATGTAAAGATTTTTATTTAAACTGCCTTGAAAGAAGCCAAAAACCCATTTTGAATATACAGTAACAAATAATAAGGGGGAAATGTTTTAATGCTCCATTATTTCAGATAGGCCTATTGAATACTAATCAGACTTCAGATATGTATCCTGAATACACAAACATTAGAAATGAAAGGGAACTTGAGTTTATTATGTAACAGATAGACACCAGCTGCAACATTTAAAGTGCAGCTCTTCCTGCCTACTTTATTAGTGTGAACTTCAAATCCTCTTGAATGAAAAGCCCTTGTATCATTTAACTAACATTTGATGGAGCCTTGTAAAACTTCTGCCTTCGTCTTGCTCTGTCATTATCAGAAAATGAGTGGCTTTGCTAGTTAAACACAGGTCAATAAAAAAGTCTCCATCAGACAAAGAAAGATGAATGTGATTCAAAGAAAGGTGAGGTTAAACAGTGAATAAAATAAAATTACATTTGGCTAAAGGGATCCTTTTTTTCCAGATTATTGCAGAGACAGTCACACCCTAGAGAAGCCACATACACACAAACATATAACAAAACTCAACGTCTCTGTATCTGCGAGGTATTTCAGCAGGATGTGAAATATATCAATCTCCAAAAGTTGCACCTTCAACACACAAACTTCAAAATAAAAGACACAACAAAATTAAAAACCTGACAGTTTCATTATATGATAAATTATGGGCTAGACAAACTAAGACAATTCCATTTTGGGATTTTTTTCCTGACATTTCAACAACCAAACAATTAATCAAGAAAATAATCAGCCATTTAAAAAGACAAAATCGAAAATATCACTTATCATTGAGGCCCTTGTTGAAAGTTGGGTGCAGTTCTTGTGTTTTTACACAGATGTTTTTACTAGTGTGCTTTGTTTCACCTGTAACCACACCCAACAGTGATGTCATGGTGTACTGACACACCTGAGGGTACGCTTCTATATCATCATCATCACTTTCTAGTCCTTCGACCACTCAAAGCGCTGTTTACGCTTCATGTCACATTCGTGCATTCACACACTGGTTGCCGATGCTACCATTTTGTAAGGGCATCATCGCTGCATTCTGGGCTTAGCACCACCAAAGAAGATTGTGATTGGTTTAGAGAAATATACACAACAAACACCCACCCATGCCTCCATGCCTGCGCTAGCCGTGGCCGTTAGCATTACTTTTTCTGGGTGTTGATCCATCCGTCCGTTCGTCCATCTGTACCTCTGTTATGTCCCAATCTTATGAATGTGATATCTCAAGAACATTTCAAGAATTTCCTCAAATTTAGCACAAACGTCCGCTTTGAGTCACTGATGAACTGATTAGAATTTGGTGGTCAAAGGTCAGAGGTCACTGTGACCTCACAAAAAATGTTTTTGGCCATAACTCAAGACTTCTTACACTAATTATGACAACATTTCAAACAAATATCTATTAGGCTGTAATAATAACATGATTACCTTTTTATATCGGAAAGGTCAAAGGTCAGCTTCACTGTCAGCTTCATGTCATAATGTTCTACAAAAACACTTTCCTGACCATTTCTCAATGTCATATCTCAGGCACAGAGGGTGATACTGAATTGGAGACACTAAGCTTGGTCGCCCACCTTGAAACTGTGCTGATTGTATAGATCCTCTGTCCTGCTGGGGGCAAGATGTGAGTGAAGCATTCATGTTTTCACAGAAATGCACCTACTTAAACTGTAAGTGCATCTTGAGTGGTTCGTGGAGGCATACAATCACGAGGCAGTAATTATACCTTACCCCATACCCGTATGATAGCAGGTGTTTTCAGACCTTTATCTTGCGCTGACACAGCGCTGTGCCGATAGGTCTGGCTATGCTAAACGGAGCTGGTATTGCTTGTTCAATTAATATTTAATGACAATAAAGATAATCAGTGAATATCTTGTACTTTGCTGTGGTTGGAGCACAGGTCGTAAACCTAAAGTCCTGCATGTGTCTAAAATGTTGGCCCAAGTGTGACATAAAAATGTTTTCAGCCCAAACTTAAAGCTTTATATAGTCTCGCTTGCACTCAATTTTAATTTTCCCTTCTTTCTGTCTCTATAAGAACAAAGTCTTTATTAGTATTTTTCTATCTCTCTACTGTGATGACAAAATCTATAGTTTAATATTTCTGTTTTCTGATGAATTGCTGTGACCATTCCAGTACACACATCTGAAGACAAGAGCGAGCTCATATGAAGGAAAAAATAATTACAGTATTCCTTCATATAACCCCCCACCCCACCCACCCACCCCCACACACACACACACACACACACACACACACACACACATCTTGACATTGATGTCTCTGAAATAGGACACAGTTCACTTAGCTTTAACAGGAATCAGTCATGAGCTTTTCTCCCCGGGGTTTCCCCCTTTGAGATGCAGGGGCTGTACTCCACCAAGTGTGTGTGTGTGTGTGTGTGTGTGTGTGTGTGTGTGTGTGTGTGTGTGTGTGTGTGTGTATAGCTTATACTGTACGGATATGTACATGTGCATCTGTGTGTGTGTGTGTGTGTGTGTGTGTGTGTGTGTGTGTGTGTGTGTCTGTGTGTGTGTGTGTGTGTGTGTGTGTGTGTGTGTGTGTGTGTGTGTGTGTGTGTGTGTGTGTGTGTGTGAGACTCCTACCTATGTGCGCATGTAACCTTGAAATCATTGTGACATGATCCTTTTTTTAGGTATATTCAATGCCAGTACATCCTTTCCTTTCACCGTCCCTCCTCCCTCCATCTATTTTTCTTTTTTCAGCTCCCCTCTCGTCTTAAATAAGTCATTCTCTCATTGAAGAGTCCTCTTGTCCATCTCTTGTCCTCTCCTCAGCTGCTGTTGACACTTATATCTGCCTGTCTACGTCTCTTTTCTTCTCCATGTATTACCGTTTATCTGTCAGTTTCTCTTACTCCCTGCCTCTTTCTCTTCACTTTCTTTCCCTCTCAATGTCACTCTGTGACATTGTCATGAATTGGCAGACTTTTTTTCTCTTGCTGCTAATTCAATTAACAAGATGCCATCTCCCCAATTAAGCTTTCCAATTACCGCCCCGCTCTCAGTCCGAATGAGAGTTGTCCCCCGTTTGGTGAAGGTTTTTCTTTGTGCTGGAAGTTGAATTGAAATGGACTTGCAGCCTGTGAGATAAGACCTGCTCATCATCATCAAAAAAAAAAAAAAGAAAGAAAGAAAGAAACTGTTTAAAAAATGTTCACCACTCACTCACTCTGATTGCTCTTGCTCATTACTGTGTCTGTCTGTTTGGTTCCACTTTACCCTGACCTCATTCAGATGTACCGTCCAGTGCACTGATCTGCAGAAAGATGTAATGACTCAAATACATAAACTCAAAAGAGAAAAGCAAAGAAAACCTCTGACCCACAGTAAAAAAAAAAAAAAAAAGTGTACACTGTGAATAAATGTAATTATATGTAATACAGTTTAAGGAAAGTGTTGCCATTCAATGCTGCTACATGAGGAGCCAGCTATCATTCATTTTCACTGCCTAAGTAAAATATCCAAGTGACCTTCCAGCTGTTTTTCTGTTCTTGGTAGACATTTATCAAATGGCCATGTCAAAAAAGAGGAGGAAAATAATAAAACAGGAGTATAAAGGTGTAAAATTGAACATTCACAAGTGTCTGAAAGTGTGAGGCTCTTCATCCAGCTTTAATGAAACTTAAAGGAGCTATATGTAAGAAATCTAAAGCAAATAGTTGTAAAATCATCCTAATATGTTACAGAGACTAAGTAATAATGTTAATAAAACATACTGATCTCACCGACAACAATAGTCCTGCCAGAATATTTGCATTTTAAAAAATATTTTACGGACCGCAAATCACGTTTATGTTTTGAATTTGTGTTTTGGCCTGTTGTGCCACTCACCGCCGTCTACCAGCCACGCAGTCAGTAGAGTCTCAGCATCCGAGTTGCCAGTAACGACTGAGCTACAATGGCTGACGGTGGGACCAAACCCAAACGACCTCGTTATGAGTCCCAAAAATGCCAAGACAAAACTCGAGGCAAAGCGAGAGTCTATGTAGGAGATGCTTTTGAACAGTGGAGACGGTTGAAAGCGGAGAAGAATTTGAAATCAGATGTCAAAGTGGCTACTCTTCTCCTCGACATGTAAGCTTTAGCCAAAGTTGGCTAACTAGCATCATAGCTAGACGGGGATGGACATTTCGCATACTTTCAACTGTTATTCATTTTCTATCATACATTGTAGCCCATGTGCAGGTGGGTCATCGACCCGACTGATTTTTTTTGAGAAACAAAGGCAAGCAGCATCAGCAGTGTCCCAGTACATAGCATTAGCAGCGGCTCCTCCCGGCAGTAGCGGCAGCAGAGAAGCCGGACTTGGGGCCAATTCCAATTCCTATCTTAACCCTCAATCTTAACCCTCAAGCTCAACCCTCAATCTTAGTAGCCCTCAAAACCAAGTGTTAAGGGCTATTTTGTGACTTAGAAATGGGACACCCCTCAAAGGCAAATACGTCTTAAGACTGTGGGGGCCAAAACTCTGTCCAGTCTGTCAGTTCAAAGAATAAGAAATATAAATCATCAGTAGTCATCAATAAAAAGATGCAATGATTTTTTTTCCCCAACACTTTATTTCAATTCTTGTACAAAACAAGCAGTGACAGACATGAACAGAACAAATATGCCAGGGTTAAGAGAAAAGAAAGAGAAATAAGATAAACAAATAAATAAATAAAAAGTTCAGCAGCTCAAACCATTAAATTGTTTACATATTTTCAGAGTCTTTATAGCTTTGGAGTTTGTGGAGTGCTGAATGGTTTCTAAGTATTGCTGCATTTCATTCATAAAAATTTTGAACAAGGATTTTCTATTATAAAATTTACTCTTATGAATATAGATTTTCGCTATAGATAATAAATAGATTAATGAAATAGAATTGTTTTTGTTTAGAAATGCTGACAACATAAAATCCAAACAGCACATCTTTGTACAGTAGTGAAAATAAAACATAATGTTACAATTAATATACTCGACAAAATCTTTCCAAAAAGTGACAGTATAGGGGCAGCAAAACAAATGTGCAGTTACCAAACAATAATCTGCTGCCGTCTGCAGCTCTGTTGATTTCATATTGAAACAGAATGTTTGATCACTCGGGGAACAGTTGCCGTTGTGACTGAGAATTATGTTATGAATATGAACAGTTCACAAGTTACAAATTACTCACTCCCATAGTTTTTTTGGAGCCTGCTTGCTTTTTGTAAACTTGTCTTCATTGGTGGCCATGAAATGAATCAGGGCTTGTGTTTTGTTTGGTGGCCCTGAAATGGAACAGAGATAACAACATTACTTTCTTTTATTTTTTTGGCTACCTGTCAGATATTCGTTAAGTTATTAGTTTAGTTTCATGCAGTATTGCAAGTATTGTCACAATGAATACTGTAGTCAACATCCAGCAGAGCTAGTGAGGCTGTTTATACGGTCACACAAGTGTTATCTGGTGACTTTCATCCACGTTAACGTTTCACTCTTTGGGTTATAAATTGATATTCAACCAAATAATCTGTACCACAACAACCGACTGAAGTTATTCAGCAGAAAGTCACCAGATAATACGATCACTATCGTTAACCTGCAGCTGTAACGTTACCAGCTGCAGACTCTACGGCTACAGGAGATGACACCGTCCGGTCATCTTACAAAAATGTCAATGCAAACATTTCACGTATATTAAAACAACTTAACAACTACATTATCACTGAGAAAAATGACTTTTGTAACTGAATGACAGCATACTCGGTTATCAGAGAACCGGGGTTACGTGCAGGGGCAAGCGCCCGCGCCGGCTTCGTTAGCTAGCCAAAAGATAAGTGTGTTACACTACATAGAGGTCTATAGTCCATAAAATGACGTTAAACTAAGATAATGCAATGGTTATCATAATTTTAAAACAACTATTAACGAGGAAAATACTCACATTGATAACTCCGCTTCCTTACGCTTGTCGCCGCCATCTTGCATTGACTGAATCGTCTGTACTCGGCCGGGCTCGGCTGGGCTCGGCGGATGATGCGCAAAGGATTCTGGGATAGCACTCACTACCAAGGGTGGTCCTGGAAAATCTTAAAAGTGAGGGTCATACAGCCCTCAAACTTGCCCCTCAGCTTAACGTTCTGAGAATCGGGACAGCACTAGCACTTCGCGGGAGTGCGCATTTTTGAGATTGAGGGTTAAGATTGAGGGTTAAGACAGGAATTGGAATTCACCCTTGCTCCAACGGCCACGACCACGGCAGCCGCCCGTGGGCAAACAAATCAGTCTCCAGCGTGCTGCTGTTCAGCCGCTGCCGGCGTGTTTGCTTTGGTAACAGTGCAAACATTAGCACGATAATACAAAAATAAATGGGAAATGATAATGTCATCTAGCGTCAGCTTGGGAGCGCTGTACTTCTGCTAAAACCACCATGTTGTTCAGTATTGACTAGAGTTTACTTACAACTTACAGTGTGGGACTCCTCGCTTGCCATGGTCGCTCCTCGCTCCGGATCCTTCAACCTATCTGGCAACCTCGAGTCTGTAGGGGAGGGGGGGACGCACACGACTCGCGACAGTATTTGGATTTTGAGTGCAGTAACCGTTTTGGCCACGTTCTTACATACAGCACCTTTAATCATGATGTGGTAGAAAGACAGGCCTGGATTCAGACCATTCTGAATCCTCTGTTTCCAGCTATGTTTTGTCTCTGGGCTGGTGATAGTTGTGGCTGGAGGGGCTATGTTTTCAGGTTGTCCGTCCATCCATCTGTGTCATAGCTGACCGAAGCAGGCAGGTGAGGAAGAGATACTTTCATTGATGATACCAGATACCAAAGTCCAAAAGATAAAAGGCGACACACAGAAAAACCAGGGTCATGACAGTCTGTCCCATTCTTGTAAACATGATATGTTAAGAACACCTTGAGGGAATTTGGCAATTTGGCATCTCAAAAATACTTTCTGGCCAGAACTCTAGAATTCATACGCTAATTATTACATAATTTCACACAAATGTCTAATAGTATAAAATGATAAAGTGAAGGCATTTTATATCCAAAAGGTCAAAGGTCAGCTTCACTGTCACATGATAACGTTCTGCAAAAATGCTTTTCTGGCCATTATTCAACCTCATAACTCAGGAACAGAAGGAGAGACATCTGGTCAGGTACTGAATTAGTGACACTAATCCTGGGTGTGCACCTTGAAACTGAGCTGATTGTATAGATCTTCTGTGCTGCTTGGATGAGGATGTGTGTGAAGCCTCAACGTTTTAAAATATGTACCTTGTTTGCAGCAACATCCATATTTGAAACATTGTCAGTGGTCGTGGCTACTTATGAGTCTGAACATGACTGGTTTGTGAAAGCACACAACAATGTGCATTAATTCTAGTGTTTTTACTTTGAAGACAAGCTGATGTCGACTCACTTCTTCATAAGATCATCTGCATTAGGCAAGCAACTGCAAGTGGCCGACACTGCTGCATGTAGCTACATGCTAACATCAGGGAATCATAATCGTGGTTGCTGATGTTGTTCATTCTTCCCCGTGTGTAGATCATATTCCTGCAGAAACATTTCCGGTTGTGTTAAAAAGCCTTTTATTGGTAATTTGTCATGGTAGAAAGTCTTTGTTACAGTTGTTCCCCACATTGCAATGACAGTGCAGAGATGCCGAGATATGGAAGACCGAGAAACGCTGATCAATCAATGCAGACAGGCGCTAAAATGGAGCATTTCAGACAGATGGTGAATACAGTTGTTCCAGCACAGACAGTACAAGGAAAATAAAGTGTTTTTTGAACATTAAAGCGTGTAAACATGTTGTAGTAGAAACCCAAAATACAATAATGAACCTGGAAATAAGTGTAATAGATCCTCTTTAATCTTTAGCAATGCAGTTGTTGGGTTTTATAAGCTGTTCATGTTTATGTAAAACCTTTATCTGAACTCCAGCTCTCATCAGAGTTTTTGTGAGTCAAAGTATAAATTTGCATTAAACAAAAATACTTTAATATAGTATAAGAATGTAAAAATGGTACTGAAGTACAGTGCTTGAGTAAATCTACTTCGCTTAATGCAAGTTGCCGAATATTCCCTCATATGTCCCACCAACCTCTAATGTCTCAAAGCTGTATAATGCTGTAACAGTTTGTCTTTTTAATGTTGTGATTTGTCAAAGTTACAGACACTGGTTATTAACAGAAATCTGTAGAACTTGTTCAAGCAAAGAAAAAGGCAGCTTACCGATAGGAAGCCAGAGAGCTGTTATAACTCTTTCAAATAAACAGGTAATTAATGAGGACTACATGTCATCGACACAGATGTGCCATGGGACATGGGCCGGGCACTGTTGTTGTTATTTTGGTGGAGGTGAGGCAACGTCTACCTTTCAACCTTGATTATCTTTGGTGTTTGTCAGAGTAACACTGTAGAAACCAGCAGCAGGTGCAGAGAGCTGATTAGAATCTGGCACAGTCACATGATGATGACTCATCGAAACACATGCGAGACGAGGAGGAAGAGGAAGCGGAGGGCAGGACCAAATCATCAGCTTCTCTCTCTATCTCGCCCGATCTCTCTCATGACTTTGTCAAAAGGCACACAGATTAAGAAAAACAGCGCTAATTAAAACTTTTGTATAAAACTGAATCTAATTGAGCGGGCTGATTAAGTAGCTTTTCAGATGTACGCAAGGCCATCGACGTGCCAGAGCTACGAGCAAGGGTAAAAACTGCATCAGCTTGGATGGAATCTGAGGTTGTCAAAACATGGCCCAATTAAAAAAGTTAATTCATTAAAACTTGCTGGACTTGTAGACAGACCTGCAAGATGACTGATTTATCTGATGTTTATTTCAGCACAGCTCCTATTCAGTTTTTTTTTTTTTTTATCTGAGCAGCTCTGTGTCCTTGCTCTGACAGAAAGGGATGAAAATGCTGTACTTCTCAGCAATTTAATGTGTAGTCTAATTAAGATGTTAAGAATATACTGGGCTCGCAGACATGTAAGATTACTTCTGCGTTGTGCAGCGGCAGCCATTTTAGTCCACCTTGAAGCATTTATCGCTTCTATCTGACGTGATTGCTACAGAAAGGTCTTTCTTGGCTCGTATGCAGGAGTGCTAAATTGGAATATTTTTGTTGATTAAAGCAAAGTGTAGCAGAAGATCAGCAAGTGTGCAGTGAGCAGCACAAGTTTAACAATTGCTACAGCCACTTGTTTTTCTCTGGAGTTTGTAGAGCTGTTTGCACCAGCTGCTTCCATCCATCCATTTTCAACCGAGCATCCGAAGCCGGGTCATGAGGGCAGAAAGCTGAGCAAAGCACCGCAGACGTCTCCTCTCTCCATCAACGCTTTCTAGCTCATCCTGGGGGAGCCCAAGGTGTTCCCATGCCAGACGTGATAAATTAACCCTCCAGTGTGTTCTGGGTCTACCCACCAGGTCTGCCACCAGGTGGACGTGCCCAGGACACCTTTAACAGGAGGAGTGCGGGAGGCATCCTGACCATATGCCTGAATCACCTCAACTGACCCCTTTCGCCGTGAAGGAGCATTGGCTCTACGCCGAGCTCCCTCCGGATGTCCAAGCCCCTTACCCTATCTTTAAGGCTGAGCCCAGCCACCCTTTGGAGAAAACTAATTTCAGCTGCTTGTATCTGCGACTTCTGGGAGGGGCGCTCGCCAGCGAGTGTCTGGTGGCCGGGTCTTTGGCTATGGGGCCCACTCAGCGTCAGCCCAAATGAATGAAATGGAGCTGCCGCCCTGTGGGCACACCTTCTGCAAGGACTGGCATCCGGTCCGAGTGCATTTTGTGTTAGATTAAGTTTTGGTTTAAAATACCCACATTTGGTGGCACAAAAGCCACTGGAGACAAAGCAGCAGGTGTCTGAAAAAACACTCGCATTTGGGGGCATAATTGTCACTGAAAATGCAGCGATGTGTGGCTAAAAAGCTCCCACATTTGGGGGCACAAATACCACTGGAAACACCAGGATGTGTCACTAAAAAAGACCCACATTTGGGGGCATAAACTCCACTGAAAATGCTGTGATGAGTTGCTAAAAAGCACACACGTCTTGTGGCACAAAGTCTGCTGGAAATCCCACTGGAAACACCACTGGAAACACCACTGAAATCAGTGCAATGTTGCTAAAAATGCCCATGTTTGGGGGCCCAGAAGCAGCCAGAAGCCTGAAAAAGACCCACTTGGGGGGCACTAACTAAACCCATGTCTGGAGGCACAAATGTCAGCAGAAGCGTTACAACCAGTGTTGCTGTTAGCTGGTCTCAAACAGTGGTCCGCAGCTTGGCAGCCATCTCTTCTAGATATCATGCCATCCACCACCCCCTCCACCTCCTAATGGCAAAACTGGCCAATATGCATGTCCGAACATAACAAGAACCACAGCTGTTTAATAGCTAATAGCTAATGCCTATTTAATAAAGTGATAACATGGTGAAATAAAACAAAGTCAGACCCATATTTACAATGCAATGTGAAATAACTGTTTTTTATCGCCACTTGGGGGCAGCAGAAACAAGCTGTGACCACAGCACTGACATATCATCACATTTTAAGTTCATATCATCATATTTTAATATAATGAATTTATTAGCAAACAAATGTTTATTCAGTTTTATTCATGCTTGATTAGTCATATGCACATACCATAAATTAATTCTGTTATCAAGTTGAACAAATAACCTGAGAGATCTTTTAATGAGGTTTCTAAATACCATGTGGAGGTTTGAAGTCCCTGAACAATAAAGCGAGAATAGTTTGCATAGCATTCTTCTGCACACACTAATGAAACGACTGGATGGTGACAGCAATAATGAGCACACCTCGATGAGTAAAGTAATGAACAAACAATGTCAGGATTAGAGCCTTTAACTCCTGCTGGGCCCAGCCATCCTCAGACTGAATGCTCTTGTGCTACACTACCATGAATCACTGCGGATTGGAGCGTCCACCAGATGGCACCGATATGTTCATAAACGACAGACTACAGCAGATGGAGGGAGAGAGAAGCAGTCAAGACGACATACTGTAAGAGACAGAGAATGGCAGAGTGGAGCAGATGGAGAGAATTACACGGAGGAGAGCAAAAGGATATCAGAGTAAAGAAAATAAAGTGTATGTACCGAATTACAGAGAAGAGAGAATGCATAAGGTCATGTGACAGATTTGTTAAGAGCAGTGCTGCTGCTGTACCGATAAAAACCGATGGAAAACTAACCTTTCCTTTTTAAAAATAAAAAAAGTTCCAGCTCCTTGAACAGCAACAGACTGCAGACACATCAGTCTGTAAAATGATGTTTTCCTGCATAAGATTGTGGTTTTCCATATCACATAAATTCACTTTCTTTGAAAAAGCTTAGGAGTATGTAAGAAATAAAAAAATATCTGTCTGAGCAGAGGCCGAGGCAAAAACATTACGGTGACAAGAAGTTTGTTCACAAGTGAAATGACATGAAGTCAAATTCACAGCAAGCTCCTGCAATGCTGTTCTGTTAAAGGTTTACTATATCCTTCCTCAGAATATGCTGTTTTGTGCTTTATTGTTTGAAAAAAGTTAAAATGGTAAATGGACTGCAGTTGGATTTATACTTGTATGTCAGCTTTAGCCAGAGCCTACTCCGTAGCCTACACACATGGCCTACGCCATTGTGACCATTGTGGGGTGGTGTGTCTGGGTCACACTGCAGTTATAGCTTCAAAATACTAATCAGCGTCTGGGTTTCTGTGAAGTGCTGTAAAACTTAGTTGATTTAAAACACCTCCAAAACACACATCAAACACACATTAAACATGGCTCAATAGCAGCAATTTCTAAACACAAGTACACAAATCGGTGTCACTATAACTCGCAGCATTCACAGACAAAGCATTTATCCTTACTGGACACGTTTTCCAAACAAATGCAACATGCTAATCTTTTCAGCACAAGCCTATGGCATTTTGCATTGTATAAATTAGCCTAGCAGCTAGCAGACTTTTCCTCTACCCATATGAAGCCAGGATAAATGACACAAAATACTTAAAATGCTATTTTGTGGAGGCTTTATTGTCTTCACAGTTTATTGTTTCTTATCTGTGAAGAACTTAAAGTAAATAAAAGCTTTGTTTCCTCTGAGGGAAATGGTTTCAGCTTACAAAAATAGACAGAATGTCTGTGTTGTGTTGTAGTTACGTTTCTTGGGAGGTGCACGTTAGGCTACGGCATAGCGTACAGGGTAGGCTCTATGTGGACGCAGAGCCTATGCCATAGGTATGGCCTCAGCTCGACGCAGAAATATAAATCCCGCTTCACACACCATCAGGCTGGAGGAGCTGGGGAGCCTCTGATCAGTGGATGACTGCTCTGCCTCTGAGCCACAGCTGACTTTGTTTAACTTTCTATCCTTGGACCTTTTGAAGGTCTTGTCTCACACTTGATGACATTTTTACTAGATCTTGTCTCAGTCAAAGAGGACTCAGGGTTTTATTTAAAGGCTGGTCAAGACCACAGCTGCGGGGAAATCACAAATGTGTTGAATAAAGATGGTTGTGTTTGTTTGCTCAGGGAAGACAAAGGAAAATTCCCATGCAATGCCTTTTGATTAAGACATTTCTCATGGTACACGTATACATATACATACAGCCATATACAGTATGGCAATAAAAGAGGTGACTGAAAAGGAACCTTCATTTTTTTTCTTTGGGTGTTTTTATGGGAATGTTGATCTTTTAGGTCAGTCTGAGGAGTGCCTATGGTTTGCATGTTCCACAATTTAATGTAAGTGTGTCCTGCAGTGTGGGACTCTCTCTGGTCCTAGTCTTGGGCTTGACTCAGTCTCGCCTTGCTGGGGGCAATGACCTTGGTCATGACTTGGTCTAAACCCCTCAAAGTCTCAGTGTTGGTTATGATACACTCTGGTTTTGGTCATGACTTGATCTCAGTTTAGGTGGTCTTGACAACATCATTGCCTTTTATCATATAAATCCCTCCCTTTCCCAGTAAATACAGTCTTCAGGTGTTGTCTCCTTTTTGGTGATCCACACATAATAAACACAGCATCTCAGCCAGACGAGAAGAAATGAGAGTGGATTTTAAGGTCTCTTTCAGAGGAAACTGGTGAGATCTGTCTCTTTTTCTTGGCACCTTTTCTGACTCTGAGCATTGAAGCTTAACACTGGATGTTCAGGTGTGTGTGTACTCAGCTGCAGGAGGTGTTGTTTGGCAGTGAAGCTCTGTCTGGTTGTCTTTGTCCATGGTGCTGAAGTCCATCAGTGAAATTAGAGACTTTTTGTCCTGATTTAAGTCTGACAGACAGCTTTTCATCTGCCTACAAATCACACAGAGCCGGTTGGTAACACGTTGTAGCTAAAGCCAGGCTTATCATTTTAGGAAAATATTAGCAACTTACCCCACAGCTTATAATGCCTTGCAGGATTTCAGGTAGTGTCATCTGTTGGCATGATCACCACAAAAACTCTGAAATAAATCTAGTGTCTGAAAAAGACACTGGTTTACAAAACTCAGGACATTGGCACCTCAAATGTTGCTTTCCATCCTTATTCTCCTGTGTGTTGAGGGCCTGAACTTCAAGGTTGCAGCAACAAAAGTATTTCAGGCGCATTGTTGGCGTACATCTTTTCTGAGGCAGCAGAAAGTGATTATGCATTTGACCAACAAAAACCTGGTCTAAAACACACATGGATGGGTTGCGGGTGTCTTAAAGCATACATCATTCACGAGGAAACTATTAACTACATTCTCTTAAATGTGAACGTAGCAGAGAGCAGAGCAGAGCTGTTGCCAGCTGCTGCTTCACAGACTCCCTGAGAGACGCTGTGCAATTACACACAAGCAACAGCGTAACTTTATTGATTTATTCAGAAGCTAAAGGTTTGGTCTTGTTTCCTCTGTTGAGTTTATAACTGTGGTTTTTAGTTTTGCTGCTAAAATGTCCAGTAATATTTGCTTCTGCGACATTAAGGCTCCTGCTGCATAGCTGCAAACCACTCGCTCCTCCAGTTTGTTGAATCCACCTTGTAAATAGCAGCTTGCCAGGTGCAGGCACACCTGGCTTTTCAAGGGAATAAGAGATGACACTCTGGTTGAATTTATATAGATTGTTGAGATAAGGCCCATTTTGTCTCATGCCTTTGGCAATTTCAGTATTTCTCATCAGTATTTAACTTTAGTAAGTGTTTTGAGTGCCTAAAGACAACCATAAAAAATAATTATCATGCTTTAGTTACTATGAGCACATATTGTAGTTTTAACAAAGGAAATACACCGATCAACCAAAACATTAAAACCACTGACAGGTGAAGTGAACATTGATCATCTTGTTGCAATGCAATGTTCTTTGGGGAAACCTTTGGTTCTGACATTCATGTGGATGCTACTTGACATGCTCCACCCACCTAATTTTGACTGCACTGGTGTTCAGGTAGGTGGAGCATGTCATGTAGCATCAGCATGAATGTCAGGACCTAAGGTTTCCCAGCAGAACATTGAGCTGTAACAAGATGATCAATGTTATTCACTTCACCCACCAGTGGTTTTAATGTTTCGGCTGAGTGGTGTATGTTGTCAATCAGCATTTTGCAGCTTGTGCAAAAATGTTTCTTCAAGTTGTTTCCTTATTATGTTGCTTAAAGTGTAATTCAGGCTGCGTTACATTTCTCTGTAATCATACTGTTGCTTAGTATGTTCCCTAAACAAGAGAGAAAGTCCAGGGTCCCTTGCTTTAAACTCATAAGACCCATGACAACCTTCTTCCACTGGTTGCACCCTGCAGTGTTTCCTTGACATTCAAAGCAGCTTTAAACAAAAATGATTGAGTAAAATCTGAAATACAAATTTTCTAGGTTAAGTCCTCCCCTCTTTGCTTTTAAATGAATAAGCCAGTCACTTAGCCTACAACATTAGAAAATCAGATTTTATCTTCAAATCAACCCTTCACTTCTCTCAGAAATTTAAAGAAGTCTCTCATTTCTAAAAATGAAATGTTCATCACTTGAAAAACTTGGCATCTGCTGTGACAAAATGATTACTGGCAAGAAAGTGAATCAGAAATGGACTATTATTAAAGTGATGAAACACCCTGAGATATTTACCCAGAAAATACTTGTTATTGCCTTTAGACCATCTGCATCTCTGAAATGACTTAAAGAGAAATTAAAACAGCAATTTGGAAAGAAATTATTATTAAACAAGTTGCATTTCCTGATTCATTCTGTACATTTCACAGAATTTCACAGAATCAGGTCGGATCCTTTGTTCTTTGTCTGATCCTTCGCTTTTCGTTTTCCTCTTTTCTACAAACAGCAGACAGTCACTGGCTGTTTCCCTGTCTAATGCACTTCAAGCAGAAAATGTATTATTTAAAGCTCATTCTGCCATAAACTACTATTACTTATACTACTTGAAGATATGGCTTAATAAGAGCATGATGTCTCTCTCTTTTTTTTTTTTTTTACAGTACAGTCAGTCCATTTAATGTTGGGTTGAGCAATACATGCCTCCTTTTATTGGTCGCAATATTATGTATGTCTGGAAAGTTATTTTTTGGCTCTCTTTCATCTCTCATATCTGCTCTTCTATCTATCTCTATCTGGCAGAAACCAAACCAGTGAACCAAAACTACTGGGCAGATCAGAAACAAGCACAGTCTGTTCACACAATGAGATCTCATTCCTTCTCATCATAATTTGACACTTGGGCAGAGCCCTCAGCATATCTAAAATGATGCCAAGTTCACCCTTTGGGTTGAATCTTGACCCAGGAAGGGTCAGGGGTTGGGTTTAGACCAGTAGCTCTTAAACTTTTTACACTGCATACCACCTCTGAAAATATTAGGCTATTCAAATATGACCTTAGTCATCTAAGAAATCAAAAGAAAGCAGGTTTATACCTATTTAGAAAATTATTTATTGTTGACTGTTTCCAGCCAAAGCTGCACTGTGCAAAGGTGTAGCCTGTGCACCAGAACTGGGACTTAACTCTTCCATAACCCTCATACACTGCAAGGGTCAGCCACTTAGCAGGGGCTGTGGAGACTTCTCTGGTGCTGCTGAGGCAGCCACTAGCGCTTGTGCTCAGTTGACTATCGCCCATTTCAGTTTCAAATATTACCCTCCTGATCTGCATCTCCCTTCATAATAGGTCTCTTTCAACGTGGTCTCACTCAAAAGTCACTGAAAACCAGCGCTCCGGCATTGACTTCCAGCATCAGACTGAAAAAAGCCGTCCTGTCACGTCTGTATGATTTGCAGCCATTTGTCATTATTTTTTTAACGGCGCCCGGCGGCATCAGGGGGAAATGTGGTAGGACAACAACAAAAGTTAAGGGGGCGAAAAGTCCCAACCAGTGTTCTCTTTACGGTTGAATGTAAAGCCAAATCCAGGTCTTTTGTCCTAACCCCAACCACGTGCATGGTTTGTTGTTGAATGAAAAAACTTCAATTTGCAGTGTCGTACCTATGTAGTGCTTTTATTTTGAAAGAGACCGTATGTATAATGTACATTAGTACATGTATTTTGAAAAAAAACAATGCATGTAACAGGCTGAAGTTGACACAGTGTCCCAAAATTTTAATAACCAACACACGCAGGGTACCTTGCACGTCATATCTTGACATGAAAAGTCCATGACCAAACGCTGATATGTAATAAGATCGGAGTGAGAATGTGTTGAAAAGATCATGGCTGACATTAGTCACGTTGGTCAACTCATGTGACCCAATAATTCAATATTGACTTTTAGTTTCATGGGGGACAGGAACACCAGTCTCCTGGATCAAAGTCCTGTGCTTGTTGGATCCGTCCACCTGCCCTTCCACCCCCCTAAGTAGACTTTTGTGCTCTTTATCCTATGCCTGTTGCTTTAAAAATCTAATAGTGACTTGGATGAGAGTTGGTTGACACTTAAGGGTGTCCCAGGTGTCGCTACACTGAGTGGCGTATATTGGTGCCTTGAGAGGGAGGCCGGGCATGTTCACACCCACACAGTCGCAAGAAAAGGCAAAATAGTTAACACCCCTGTTGGTTAACCATGGGAGTGTAGGGTCTTTGACAAAGCCACAAGACTCCGATCACATGCAGTCTCCAGTCTTTCTTGTCTTCATCCGAGATGTGTTCTAAAGATGCACACATGAACATCGGATGATCTGTTGGTGTGTAAGTACTGGGCTTTCTTTGCCCCTTCCACAAGCCTCTTTCATCTTTCCCCTCATCATTTTAAGTGCCATAAAGAGGCCAGGTCATGAGTACCTTGGATATGAGGCTCTCTGTGGGTAAGAGGGCTTAAGAGGCTGCCTCCTCTCAGAGGCATGTTGAGTTGTATACGAGCTGGTCTGGACCGCTCATAACATTATCAGCAGGAGTCCTAGACTGCTAATACTATCACGCTGAGAGAGAAAGTCAAGCAGCGACAGAGGAAGGGAGAGGTGTGAGTGTGTGCTGCACTTAAATTGCAATGAGATGTACCTCATTGGTTGATGGTGACATGCAGGGAATTGAGGAGAGGAGCGCTGACGTGTGTTAAGAAGTGTGTGAATGCACATGGTAGTTTGGGGGTTTGTGGACAATATTCTTCATTTGCTGGTTATATAAACAACCACAGCAGGCAATACTTCCAAAATCTGTGTGAGAGTGAGAGAGTGTGTGTTAGATCCTTAATATAATCACACTGTGGTAGTCGTGCACACGCAGAGAAATACACAGAGGGGTCTGTGGGATGGATTAGATGGCGGTGTGTGTAATTTACACATTCTGCAGGTCAATATTTTCCCACTTTGTTTTCATAAGCCACTGAGATTAATTTATTTATCTTATGCGAATACATTTTGTTTGTAGAAAGTCCTTCTTGATTTGCGTTTTTGCCGTTCTGAGAGTGAATACGTGTTCTTTTTTTCCTCTTCATCCGATATCGCTGTTGTTTACCTTCACAGGTTACTGGTTTTCTTGTTGTTTACAATCAGTTTTGTTTACCTTGTGGCTCCCAGTGCGCTGCAATAAAGTTCAGAAGGGCATAAATTGGAATTGAAACACTGTCGGCAGCCTTCAGTTTGTGTGTGTTTTACTGCTTTATCATACAGATGAGGCATTATTCCACTCCGAGCTGCATGCTTACTGAGCTGCTGCTGCTGCTTCTGCCGTGCAGCAGAAGAGATATTTCGGAAGGTGTGAGCCATCAGTTATATTATCTGGTAACTTGTGGGTTAAACGTTTGGTTGGTTCAAGAGCAATTTGGGATATTCAAATAATAATTTTGTATTACTTCTGCAGGATAGATGCTGGATTGATGCATGAAGAAGAGCTTTTACAGAGGTTGTATAAAATTGAAACCATATTAGTTTTTGTCAGATTGTGTCAGAGGGATTTGTTCATGAGTAGAAACAAAACCTCTCTTGGGATCAGAGTGTCCTGCACTTCAAACACTTCAAGCAAAACTTATTTTTAAAAGCCTTGAGCCATTTCGTTTTCTGCTCTTTTGTTTTGGCACATTTCTGAAATGTTTAGCTTAGGAAATTGATGGATTCATTTGTGGATCTTAACCTTTTTTTTTATCATACACACAGCACTTATGTCAACACTTTGAGAAAGAGAGAGAAAGAAATTTAACAAATGTGCCAGTAGAGCTCCAGGAGACACTGCGGACATCCCCTGCAATTAATCGTCAGATTTTGAATACCAGATTTAATGGCAATTCATATGATAGTTATTGAGATGTTTCAGTCTTGGTCAAAGTAGTGGACAGACAGCTGCTGCTATTGTGGCAAAAAACATATTAAAAAAAAAAAAAAAAAACTTTTATTGCCATCCTTGTTATTGTATGTTCACAAGTAGGGGTAAAATGAAGCGTGAGGTGGACAGGCGGTTTGGCGCAGTGTCAGCAGTAATGCAGGCTCTGTGACAGACCATCGTGGTGAAGAGGGAGCAGAGCCAGAAAGCTTTTGATGTACCAGCCCATCTACATCTCAACCCTCCACTATGTTCATGAGCCTTGGGTAGTGACCAGAAGAATGAGATTGTGGATACAAGTGGCCATAATAAGTTTATCCCAAAGGGTGGCAGGGCCAAGCCGACGGTCAACCGTCGACCAAAGTCGGGCTGTTGGTGAGCGTCTGTCAGCCTAGTTTTTGCGGTGTGTCCTGCACCGTTAGCCCTTCGGCGTTGGCGACTTTTCGGCCAATTGTGCATGTCGAATTGGCGGCAGAGCTTGTAGGTGAAAGAGATCACTCTGATTGGCTGTTCAGGTTTTATTTCCTCGCCCCTGTTGTGAGTGAATCTGCCTGTAGTGAAACTGTTTGAATTTAAATGGAGAGCCGGGGCTAGCTGGGAGCGGCTAGCTGCAGCATGACGGAGGGACGCACAGCCAGTTAGCCTCTGCTAGTCTCTGAGCTAGCCCCAGCTCTCCGTTTGGATCCAACCGGAGCACCGAGCCCTGGTTTGTTATTCAGGTTAAAGTGGGAAGAAGCAGCTGGTTTATTGGGCAGCTGAGTGAAGCTGAGTGAAGTGGAGCCTGCGGAGGAAGGGTTAGGATTAGGAGGGCGGAGGCTGGCGGAGGGTTAGATCATCAGAACATATGAATGGACGCCGGATGCAGTTCAGCTGGAAATCCCAGCTGAAAGAAACATAAGATGGGGAAGTAGATGAGCCAAAATGCAGTTGGTCGTCGGACCAAGCTCATCCCCCTAACTACCTAAACTGAAACTAAACTTTACCAAACAAAATTCCAAAACTGAACTATAGGTAATCTCTAACACAAACTTTTCTTTTTAACCTGTTGTTGTTGCTGAGTCAGTTTGACATCCTGGATATATCCTTCAAACACAGACTGTAGACGCCTCTGTCTGCTTCTCTCTGGAATCACTGTTTCATTTTACCAAAAATATTTCTTCAGGGAGTGCATTTAGTTACAGTGTGGACTCCATGCTTACTCTGACAGCTTGTCGGACCTACATAAATTCAATATAGCACAATGCATGGCCACATGTAACAGTGTTCCTGTACATCAATATATCGAGACCGTTCATAGTTGTTGGATTCTTTTTTTACCATGGAGGCACGCGAGAAAAAAAAACCTTGTCTTTATGAATTCAGTATAACACAGAGTGAGTAATTAAGTGAGTGTAAGTGAGTATTCCTTTTACAATACATAGGGTGGTATTCTAATGTGGTTTACAAAAAGCTACACGGTGATTGTCAGAGTCGTGCTCCTGCTGTTGTCCCCTCAGTGGATTTTAATGCCGCTCAGTTGCCTTTCAAAATAGTCAACTCACCCACTGGCCGAGCCCTCATATTGATTCTGTTTTGGTCTCAGCGCTGCAGTCTGACCGACCTCCAGCCCTGAGTCACCAGGCTTCAACAGAGCAACCCCCTCAGTATAACACTTAAAAAGGTCACTGGTTCAATTACTGGCAACACTGGTTCACTCAGCAGGACCCTTAAGATATACTATCTCCTCTCCCTTTGCTCATTAAGATGGGTCTTAATGTAAAACTTTAACATTTACATACATATGCTGCCAATTACTGTCAAGAGCCCACAGCTTTTGAAGAGGTGTGGAGGCTGAATTGTCCGCTTGATTGGTTACCATGGAGACACGGGAATAGAAGGTCAGTGTTGTGGACTAATAAGAAGAGAGAGCAGGAGCGAGCAATGGTTTCTGATTGGTTTATTTTACAAACCAGATGCTTTAAAATCATCTGTTTTTGTTTATTAGTTATTGTATATATGCTGCACTTTGGGGTTTAAGTGTATAAGTGCAGTGGATGATGGGAGCTGAAGTATTTTTAATATTTATTTCCAGTTAAAAATGTCCTAGAATTTATAATTTACAATAAAATATGACACAAAAACCCAAAGTACACAGTGAAAACACTTACTTACATATTACAAGCCATATACAATGATCAGCAGGTAATAGTTCAACAGGGTGCATTATAAAGTCACTTATCAGTGCAACATACACAGTACTTACGCAGGGATATGATGCTACTTCATTTCATGTGCAAATTAGGCAATCTAAATGCAGTGAGGACAGAATGAGACGCTGCTTCTGTTGTACTTTTGGTTGCAGATTTTTTATACAAAAGGCCTCATCACTTTTATCCAACCACCCTTTCCAACCGGCGTCAGCTACTCACAGTTCTTCGTCTTTGCTTTTCACAAAGCAGTGTCTGTAGAAAAACACTCACATGCACCCGCCTGTCTGTACACACACATACACACACAAACACCAGCCATTCATTTAAAAGACTAATATTTTAAAAGAGGAGACAGACTTTTGAAAATGTCACATAAAGGGTCTCCTTTCAAAATACCATGGATCCATTTTACAAACTTTGATGGCACCTGAGAACCTTTGGGGAGAAAAATGAATAAGTTAATGTTGTGACGTAGAAAAAGTAAAGAAAGTAAGTACACAAAACTCACCTTGCACTGCAGCTGAATTCTCACATTATCAAAAGATCACATGAAAATCCATCTTGTGGCTGGAGGTGATGTGTGTCAGCACAAACAGTGGTTCAGCTCAATCAGCGTTGTATGAGGAGCTATTTTTTTTAATTATTTTATTTTTAATTTCTTTTGTTTTACCTTAGTTTGCCCCACCCCTTTTTATTTAAATCCATCCACCCTGTAGACACACACACACACACACACACACACACACACACACCCATATCCGCAAACACATTGAATCCAAACAATAGATGACAACTAACGTAACCATGCCTCCTTCCAGCTGCCCAATTTATTTTCTATGTACACCCTTCACACCGTAGACGCACTGCCCCGCGACACTTCACATTATTTTCCTAAATTTCAGCCTCGCCGCCCCTAAATAAGTGAGAAATCAATTTTAAGTTGGACTGAAGTTGTCCAAACTGGATTTTTTTTAGCTAATGTAATGGTGGAAGAAGTGCTCAGATCTTTAAAGGAAAAGTCCTGTGTTTTGCACTTTGAGCCCCATTTCTGTGTTGTTTATGATGAAATAGAGTGGTTAAGACCAAAATAGTGACAATTGCTCCTTTTCGGAGAATTTGCAGATTCACACATGGCCATAGACAGTGCTGTGGCCATGTGTGAATCTGTACTAAAACCACCCTAAACATTTGTTTTCAAAGTCATGAAACTCACCAAGTGGTCAGTGGTGTTCCTTGATGTTCTGACATAAAAATCGTAGCAAACTGTGGTTTCCGTGATGATTTATTTGAAATTTTGAATAATATATTGGTTTTCTATATGAAGCCTCATTGTCCGTTTGTAGTAATCAGCCACCGGAAACGGAAAGGGGGTTGTTTACAACAAGGTTGTAATCACTGTAGTCTTTTAGCTCACCAAAAGTGCCGGCTCAACAGTGCTGTGTGCGCTCCTGGAGGAAGAACGAGAAGGAACAAAAAAGTTTTGTAATAAGTTCAAACAACTGCACAATGGATGACTCGCTTGTAAACAGCCTTCACAGTACGATGCCTTTGAACACAACGCCAACCTTCTTCTCTGTGTCCCATCACACTGCAATTCCTGCCGGTTGGCGACACCCACGTAAAGGAGCATTATGGCCATCAAATGGGCTGGAGTGTATAACGCTTCAGGGTCAAACAAACGATCAAGCGGAAGTTTACACAAAAACACAGAAGTTAATTCACTGCATTCTGCACATAAAAAAACCTTACTGGCAAAATGTATTAGTTGTATATGTGTGATGTAATTTCTAGGAGACAGGGTTGATATTGGCATCCCTGTTAAGCTCAGTTTATAGTTATATGTTATGATGTTATGGAGCCTGTGCACATAGCCACCGAAGCGGAGATTGTTGATAGTGAAAACAATGTTAGGACGGTTGAAGGATAGCTCAGTGTTCTTCTCAATTTTCTGCTCAGCTTTGGTGAAGAGAGACACGGTGTCTTGTGTGAAACAACCTTAAATCAACATCAGCAATTCATTGTTCCTCATAGAGTAATTATCCACAGAATGGCTGCATTATATTTGAAGAAATTGTAGTATATATGACTGTCTCTTCGTGTATTTCCGGTTCTTTTGTGTGTCCCCTAGCTGTTGGATTTCTGTGTTCTTTGTAGGTCCCTTGGTGCAGTTTTTTCACCCTTGTTCTGCAACTATAGCAATGAAATAATTTCATATAAGCTGCAGTTTAAATTAGGCAGTTGTCGCTGAGTGGCTACGCTGCTGCCAAGTCACCAGAGTGTAATTACCAGGCACAGCAGGGAGTGTCGTTTCACTTTGAAACACAGTTTAGACAAATCTGCATTCCACTAAAATGGAGATACGTCAAGTGTTTGAGGAAATTGTCATTAAGTGTGCATCTAAATAGATCCAAGGGTTTCAACATGTGCCTGCGGGAGAAATGTGAATTTAAAAAGGCTGCGAAGTGCCTGTTAGAGATGTTTGAAAGGTAGCCATTACAAAGCAAGAGAGAGGGAGAGAGAGGGAAATGAAAAGGAAGAAAAAGTGAGTGCAGTGAGTCTGACAGAAAAGTCAGGCGAGAACAAATAAAAAAGGAGAACAGAGGAAGTAAGGACTGTAGTAGCAATAATGAAAAAATATGCTAATCTTTTCATGCCACCTCCTCTCTCCGCCTTCAACTCCCAGAGTGATGAGGTGCTTGTGGCCTTGAGATGCAACTGAGTCAGGCGTTGAGCATTTGCCTAATTAACAAGTGGTAAAACACACACACACATTGAGATACAAATTATAAATGCACAGTCATCAACAGGAATATGCACAAACACAGAGGACATGTACCCATGTGAACCTGTTTGTACATTCACAGCCATGGTGTTGCAGCATCATGCGTTCATCCTATATTAATGTCCAATAGATCACTGAGTTCAGTTCAGTGACTTCAGCACATATATCTGGTGTGGTGGTCCTCTGACTGATAATTCCCTACAGAGGAAATGAAACAAACAACAGACAGAGGAATAGATAATCCCAACAATCTGTCTAGCAACAACACTGGAGCAACTTGAGTTTTAAATGGTGTTTAATTACTGAAACTATAAGAAGAAAAAATATTATTTAGCATCATCAAGGAGAATGGTATCTGAAGAAAGGGCTGTTTTGCGAATTTTGTTTCCGTCATAAACCCTCTATTGCGGGGTAGGAGTTCATCAGCACCCAAAATTCACAGTTAAGTATGTACGTTGGATTTGACGTTACGCTGTTGTCGGGTACAGCAGGGAATATTGCTAATAAGATTAAATAATTAAGAAAAAAAATAAAAATGTCTGTGATGCTCCATCATAAGACTCTGATCTGTTGATATTTCCGACCCACAGTTTGTGCTAGTTTCCACAGAGCAGGCACAACCAACTCGCTAAAATGCAAACCTGAAGACACATTATAGCCAAGCTCAAGCACCTTGACCATGCTAATTCTGTATTCTCTACAATGTATACCAGAATATGTTTGTGTATATCCAGCAATAAACACTCCATAGCATCAGTTATTACTTTGGTACAGTCCAAGTCAGCAGTGGGAGGCTGCCTGAGCACTGCAGGGGAGAAAGGCTCACCCACCTGTCTGCTGTTGTCTTGATCTGCTAATCGCCACATTTAGGTAAAGCTGTTTTGAATAAAATGATTTCAAGTGTTTCCACAGACACACCCAACTTCAGTCGTCTTCTTACATTTAGAAACAAAATGTCGTCCACTGAGCTTGACTTACCTGGCCAACTGGGCAAAGCCAACTAGCTGACAGACAACCAGTCCATCCAT
Source organism: Epinephelus awoara (assembly GCA_035609425.1). NCBI lineage: Eukaryota > Metazoa > Chordata > Actinopteri > Perciformes > Serranidae > Epinephelus > Epinephelus awoara. The sequence goes on along the minus strand of CM069302.1, from coordinate 10,983,316 downwards.
CCATCCATTTTTAACTGCTTGTCTGAAACCGGGTTGCAGGGGAATTCCCGTCATCCCTCTCCCAAGCAACGCTTTCCAGCTCCTCCTGGGGGACCCCGAGGCGTTCCCAGGACAGACAAGACATGTAATCCCTCCAGTGTGTTCTGGTTCTGGTTGGACATGCCAGGAACACCTCTAACAGGAGACGTCCAGGAGGCATCCTGATCAGATGCCCGAACCACCTGAACTGACCCCTTTCGACGTGAAGGAGCAGCGGCTCTACTCCGAGCTCCCCCCAGAAGGCCAAGCTCCTTACCCTTTCTCTAAGGCTGAGCCCAGCCACCCTTTTGGCCGCTTGTTTCCACAACCTCATTTTTTCAGTCATTACCCAGAGCTCATGACCATAGGTGAGGGTTGGGATGTAGATGGGCCAGTAAATTGAAAGCTTTGGCTTGTGGCTCAGCTCCGTCTTCACCATGATAATCCAGAACAGCGCCCACATCACTGCAGACGCTGCGCCAAACTCCCGCACTCCATTCTACCCTCACTTGTGAACAAGACCCTAAGATACATGAACTGCCTCACTTGGGGCAGTAACTCACTTCCAACCCAGAGGGGGCAATCCACTGTTTGATGCACTGTAGACAACTAGTGCGCCGCCAAAACTTTTCGGGGAAAACTCGTGTGTTTGTTTCAAGTTCCTTCCCATGCTGTGCTGAATTTGTTGCTTCCCTATAGTGAGTGTTCAGGTCAGGCCTCGATGCCAAGCATCAGTGCTGTATATTCAACTTGATTCAAATCTAACTCACGTGAGTTGGCTGACTGACTGACACAGCATCATGGTGCATTTAACTGAAGAAACAGGAAATGGTGATCTGAATGATGAGAAATCCGTCAGCACAAATTTATATTCTTTTTATTATTCAGTGCCATTATAGTAAGTATTCTTAGATGCAGGATGAATTTGTTTGGTTCAACTGACAGCTGGCCCTAGTCTGGCCCCTGTGGTTTGAATGGACCAGAACTGCCACTGTTGTTCTTCTCTTTGTCGTCTTCTTGACTGATCTGCTGTTTCTGATCTAAAGTTCACATCCTCCTGAAGCTCTCAAGGCCCAGATTCAGCTTGATAGAGTTGCCTCTACTGTTTCATCAGTTAAATATCAAATGTAGGCCTTTTTACACTTTACTCAAATGGCTAAACGGGAAGCACACAAATACACACACTCCAGGGTAGAAATTAATGGGGTCTCAGGGCAGAACTGTCCTTGAAAGTTCATGAAGTGCCTGTGAAATTTAAAATAAGGAGCAAACATGTCCCCTAATGTTAGTGCTGCCCTGCTCTCCAGCCAGTGAAGAGTGTAAGCACACGGTGTGATTAAAATAAACTGTAACTTTGCAAATGGTTTCTGTAAACATGCTTGTGAACAACAGAGTTAATTGAAGTTCCTGGTCATAAATCGATCTTCACATTACTTCTCTTGAGAGGAAGAAAGGGGGAAGAACGAAGAAGACAGGGCGAGGGGAGACATAAGGGCAGCAAGTTTTCAGAATAATAATCCATTTTATTTTCTCTCTCTGTTTGTGTGGTGTGTGGATATTGTGGGCAGTCCAGGGGTGTCCATCTTGGTTATGGGGCTTCAATAGCGCTTCAATCTGTTCTGTTTGCCTGACGGGTGTGTAAGACCAGCACATACACACACAGACACACACATACACACATATAGCAATCTGTCCACTCCTGTGTAAGATTCGTTTAAGTTAGCATTTTACCAGGGCTGACAGTTTCCTTTATAAGCACAAAGCATCATGACAGGCTGTTTTACAAAGCTTCAGCACAATCGACAGACAGACAGACAGACAGACAGACAGACAGACAGATAGATAGACAAAAGATACAATGCACAGAAAACAATGCAGGGGAAAGAAAATGCTGCATGACACCCTGGCCTTCAGTTTATGAAATCTGTAGCATCTGTGTGCATATTTGTGTCTATGTGTGTGTGTGTTTTGAGAGAGGTAGAGAGAAAGAGAAATGGAATACTACAATATTTCTGTCTAAAGAAAGGGAGCAGGAGGAGAGACAGCCGAAGTTAAATCAGTGTCGTGACCTCAGCATTGATTTGGACATGCATGTCCTGTTATGTGTTGACATAATGACAAACCACTGAATGGGAACAAGCCTTCTAGCTCAGATATGGACACAGATTCACACCCTCACTCTCACGCATATACATGCACTCACAAACAGATTTTTTCCCCCCGCTCACAAACAGCCACGCATACACACAACAAACACACTTTGGTCCCCCTTGCTCAAGTGTGTGATTGCAGCGATTGCTGTGTGACTGTCAGATTGCAGGGCAGCATCAGTCTGGAAAGCCTCATGCATTTTGATAGCATCTTAGCTCTTCTTCCTTTCTCTCTCCTTCTCTCTCTGAATCATAGTTGTACAGTATGATACATGTATCTTGTACTGCGCGCGCGTGTGTGTGTGTGTGTGTATATATATATATACATATATATACAGTATATTTAATGTTGAACATCCGATCTGAGCTGATTTATATCTTAATGGTATTAAAATTTTTTTATCTCTGTCATGTCAAAAGTACTTATTCTGCTTTTGCTCTGCATTAATTGGGAATAATCTTTTTTTGAGGCCATGTCCATTTGTGTTCTTTTTCATGTTTTTCGAATGGAAATGCTTACTTTAGCAACACATCGCAACATGGTATATCATGTGACACATGTGACGTGCCGCCCCTAGCACACACTGGACGTGTCACGTTGCAGCTCTTTAATAGACGACCACACAAAGTTATTGCTACTTTTCCTGAAACATCTGTACATCCTCGAACCTTAGCTTAAAATCATGTGTGGAGAGCCACTAATTGAACTTGTCCAGCTGCTATAGGTGTGGGGTTGTACATTGAAAGTAATAGGGGCTTATTTTTTGACCGGCATGTGTTAGCCAACCATGTGTTTTAGCCATTAGCTACAAAAAAACAGTGATGTAGGCAAGAGCAGAGAATACTGATAATCATAATAATAATTGAAAGGTTTAGTTTGGATTGTGATTGTATGAGGTATCCTACTTATTCATAGTCCGCTTTACCTTGCCATCAGACGGCCCTTTCTGACAGGGAACTGAAGCGGTGACATAACTCTCATCAAAGCCACCCAACTCATTTTACAAAAACAGTAATTCTACCTTGCAATACAAGAGTTTTGCTGGTCCAACACTGGTCTCGGTTGGTTTGTGTTATGCAACGTTTGGATCCCAACCAACATGACGGTAGTACATTGCTTAGCTTTTGGTCAGGGTCTTAGAGGAATGTAGTTTAATGTAATGGGTGATGTGATGTTAACTGTATGGATTCTGTCACTGTGTTATGTTCACCTACAGTAAAACGGTCTACTAGCACCTATGACAGTGATTTGTGTGAGATACCCACTTGTGTTTGGCAGAGGTTTGAGGAGGGAGGGTTGGTGTTATTCCTGCTAGTTCGAGTGGTGTGTGTAAGCCTAGGAGCGGGAGTTGTTGAAGTAGCCGCTAGTGCAGAGAACAACTTATAAAGCTAACAGGTTTGTTGTTTTGGTGTTGACTATGGCCTGCAATAACCTCTGTTAAAGATAAGGAATAAGGCTTTGTAGCCTCATTGTTAAAGGGATAGTGCACCCAAAAATGAAAATTCAGCCATTATCTACTCACCCATATGCCAATGCAGGCTCAGGTGAAGCTTTAGAGTCCTCACAACACTTCCAGAGATCCAAGGGGAGAGGAGGTAGCTACAAAACTCCACCTAATGGAGGCTGACGGCGCCCCAGTTTCAGACGTCCAAAAACACATAATTGAAACCACAAAATATCTCCATACTGCTCGTCCATAGTGATCCAAGTGTCCTCTCCCCTTGGATCTCCGCAAGTGTTGTGAGGACTCACCTTAGCCTCCATCGGCGTATGGGTGAGTAGATAATGGTTGAATTTTCATTTTTGGGTGCACTATCCTTTTAAGGGACTCTACAATAACTAATTTGGAACATTGATAACACAGAATTCTCAAAATAGGCTTGCCTCAGTTACGAAGAGGCACATTAGGCAGGCTGAGGGGTTTAAATGTAGTAATGTCATCATGCAGAAATCTACAACAGGTCATGTGGAAAAATGTTTTTAAGGGCTTGGGGAAATAGCATTTTTACGCTGAAACATAGGTACTTCAACCAGAATTTTAATGTCTGGATGTGAATACGTAAGGAACACTTTTAAGACGCTACAGAAAGATATAAAAAAAAACCTCAAAGAATTAAATGAATAAATAGAAATAATGGACAGTAAAAAAGGGCTGTCCCAAAAAGCCCAAAAAGTGTCACAGAAAAATGAATCTGTTGAGAACATGCTAGTCAGTCACAATAACACTTTCATTTATTTTCTTTTTTCTCAGTGTTGCACAGTATTTTATTTAATAAAGAGTTATTGAAGCGGCAGAACAAAGGCTCAACTAGTGAGCCTTCTGACTGTCAGTTTGCTATTCTGCTTTAATAATATGCTTTGGTTGCTTGAAATGCCAGTGTGCTACTTAACACGTGTCATTAGCCCTTGACTAAGTAGGACATGGACATTTAAAATTTCTCTTTGAGATGGAGCAGTTTAAATGCAACAGAGGGACATGTGCATGCAGCTAAAATGAAACTCTGCGGCTATAATATTCTTATTTTTGTTAACAAATCAATATTTGAGAATTATTTAAGATATAAAAACAAAAGTAGCATATGAAAATTTAGTGGTATGTACTTAAAACTCCAGTTAGAAGCCAGTGCTGTGGCATCAGGACAGGATGCTAAACTTATTCACTGTTGACCCATTTGTATAACAGTATGGATTTCCCATCAAAAGATATGAGGCAAATAACAAACCGTCAGCTTCTGGTTATGAGTCTTTATAAGCCTCACTGTCCAACTAAAGAATTAAAACAAGAGTCACTTCAGCTCATTGTAGGGGAGAAAGAAAGAAAGAGGGGAAGAAAGAGCACGACAGAGAGAGAAATTGCATCATAAAACAGCAAGGCTGGCAGTGTGCTTCAAACAAATCAAATTTGTAGCGTTCAAATCAAATACGGCACTGTGTGCAAACGACTGTGACTGGGATTTGTTTCTGTAATGACACTAACGTTAGATGGAGATCAAAAAGTAAACCAGAGACACATGACTAGAAGGACATGGCAAAGGTTATTTTAGAGGGAACCAACTTAATTGTCAAAACAGAAAACATCAGCCTTTAGTGGCCATGTAAATGATGCCTTTTGAGTCCCTGAAGCAGAGGCAGAAGTCGTGTGATACTGTTATGTAACACCACAAAACCTCAGATCAGAAGAGATCACAAAATGCTGCATTGCTCTAGAAGGTACTTTCAAGTTATTACAAGTGTCTGCCTCTGTTAAACCAACAGAATTACCTCCCTGTATCTGACCTGAAGACTTCGTCAGCATCGCTCTGTCCAACACTGGCCTCCACTGTTGTCCCAGTGTTTACCAGTAGGCGATTTCTCCTGCTCCAGCTCTGATTTGTCAGCGAACTCATTATCTAAAAGTGTTTTCATGTGTCAATGTGGAAAGGCAATTGGCAAAATAGTGTATGTAGAGACCAATGTTCACAGCTTTGCTAGAAGTGTTTTATTAGACTGAGTGTGAAGGAGAGAATGTGCGTTCAGTTTGGCACGCTTGGTAAATACATTGGCTACAAGTGGCTCAGAGGCAGAGTAGGTTGTCCATTGATCTTTGGCTCCCCAACTCTGAACATCAAAGTATCCTTGGGCAAGACACTGAACCCCATATTGCTCCCACTGGTTGTTTACATCATGTTATTCTTGCTTTCCTGAATAATTGAATCGGATTAAGGCACATAACCGTCAGATGACAGGGTCGGTGAAGGATGGGCCAACTTATGTAAGAATCGCCGAAAGACTGACCAGCAGCAGCTTCGCTCCCACGTCACTGTTTACGTCACACGCTGAGCTACACTTTTTGTTACTTGCTCACGCCCCCCATTGCCCCGAAAAAGGCACATTCTGCATAAACAAAAGTAGGTATGTGGCATTTTGCCGCACTCCCCGATTTTGTTTTTTTACCGCCAATGCTGAAAAAAGACTGAATGGGCTTTCCTTCAAATTTGCACAGTTCCTATCTAAAAAAGGCTAGAGACAAATATTTAGTTTTTTAGCCAAATAGCAACTTTCAGGGTCTTAACAGGCAACCTACACTGCCTCAAACGATTTATATGACATTGTGCTAGCAGCATTTTGTTTAAGCAAAGCAATTTCCTCTCTAAAGTGAATGGGGACGAACTTCATGTCGTGCCTCTTTCAGTGGGTCTTTACTTTCTGCTTTCTGCTCATTAGCTAACATTTTATTGTATTATGTGTCCCATTTCCTGAAAGTTTACACCTTGAAGCCAGAGCAGAGCACCCACAGAAAGCTGAATACAATAAGTACACATGCTTGTTTCAAAAGTTGTGCATGTTTTTGTTCTCTCTCCCTCTTTATATCTGCCCCGTCTAAAAACACACAAAAAAGCATTTGCCAAGTTTGTTATACTACTAAAACTAGGAATGGGAATTTCTTTGAAAAAACAAGCTAGAAAAGGAGTAAAACAGAGTCCACAGGAGAGAAAGAGTGGGTGAGAAAAAACATGAGACTAACCTTTACATTATTCATTTGGTTTAACTTTATTTCATCCAGATTCCAGGGTACAGGTGAAATATAGTGTTGAAATGTAATCAGCCAGAGCAACGCAATCTGTATCCTGTCGCAAAAATCATCCATGTGTGATTCAGCTGGGACTCGCTTCAGACGTGGTTTTGGCACTCAGGAACAAAGTTAGGGAGCCAACTTTCTCACAGCCTGGTGACATTTATTCCAAACACAGTTCTGCACCACTATGGGAGCCAGACCTGCCTCATGCTGGACACCAGCTTGTCTTTGAAGATACTCCAGCAGGTTGGCTTTTCACCCAGCAAGGTGAATAATTCTTTGGATCTTTCATTTAATTATTTATATAAACAGGTAGCCTCATTGAGACGAACATCTCTTGTTCCTGTGCATATTGGCAGGAGCACCAGTGACCAGCTTTTCTTGTTAGGTCTCTTTAGGCCTCTACAATGAAGCAAGTACAGTGAACACAGAAGCAGAGAGGTATTAATTACAATGATATGTTTATTATTGAAGCTGTAGTTTACAATGGTGTTAAAGTATTTGTAATGTCTGTCTCTGACCAGATTTTGTCAATTTGATAACTTTGCAACCATGCAAGATGCAGCCATGAAGCTTCACAGGTGTGTAATTGAGGTTTGAAGGTCAAGTTTGAAGATGGGTTTGGGCTGAGTGAGGGGGCAGGAAGTAGGGCACAATAGGAAGTAGGGAATCACCATTGCCCCCCACTTTACACCCCTGACTCCTGAAGCTTTACATGTGTGTAGTTAAGGAAGGAAGGGGGTGACGTAAGTAGCTGGACCCTGTACCTTTGCTGGAGTGATCCCAGTAATCTGTAGTTTCCCTTTGTAATCCGAGATGTAGTGAACAATCATGTCTGGGCAGGCTTTGGATGCCTGCAGGTAAACAATCCACATGGAGAGCAAAAGAAGTGGAATACATTGGCCAAAATGCAATCTCTGAACCCAAAGTCTGTCATCTGATGACGATTTAGCTTTATGTTTAACCCGTTCTCACTCTGAAGTCATTGAAATCTGGTGCATGGGCAGTGACTTGTGGCGTCACACACTGATGAAAAAGCTGTCCTCTAACGTCGGCATGATACGTGGCCAGTTGCCGTTATAGTTTACCAGTGTTCGGCAGTGTCAGGGGCAAACGCAGCAGGACAGGGACGAAAGTTAAGGCAGCGAAAGACCAGGAAGGTGGAACGGGCGGATGGATGGGTCCAACAAACACGGACTTTCACCCAGGAGAGCGGTGTTTTCGTATCCTGTAAGATTTTAAAGCCAAACCCTGTTCTTTTTACCTAAACCCAACCACATGTTTTTGTTGCCTAAACCCAACCATGTGTGTTTGTTGTTGTACTGATGTAGTACGTTTATTTTGAAAAAGACAGTATGTAAATGGTAAATTTCCTGTGAAATCTGAAGTGTATTTTGAACAAGACAATACATATACAAGGCAAAACTTGACACAGTGTCCCAGAACGTCAGCAACCAACGCACCCAGGGTACCTTGCACGTTGTACGTGGATGCAGAAAGTCCATGACAAAACGTTGATATGTGACGAGGTTGGAGTAAGAATGTGTTGTTATATTGTCTTTTTTCCTAGTTAATACCATTCATATGCTGATATCTGTTTTTAGAGATTAGCCTAAATGTCTGGACCGGTTTTAGGTGGGTAACAGAACAGTAAACAATGAGCAGCACACAGAAGAGAAAGTCTTGGCCCAGACATTCGCTAGCTATACCAGATCTTCCGAAATAATGTACATTGCCCCAGACGCTTATCGTTGTTAGACAATAGCCGATAAGTTCACAGGTTGTTGTACTTGTGGTTTTTGTTCAAGACAATGTAAAAACTCACATAAATGTTCAAGATATTTCTGTGGAAGGAGTCTAAACTGAAGATAAGATCAACCCTCCTCTCCTCCCAACTTCACAGGACTTTACTAATTGTCTATCTTAAATGAGTTTAGCTCCGACTTCATTTCAAGTTTTTCTCAGAACTCATCTTGAAACTGAATGCTTCACGCAACTCCAAAATAAATCAAGTAGATTCTTTCCTCATCTCATTACCGAGATGTCGGCTCCTTTGCCAGGATGTGAGATATGGACACTGTTCTAAATTATATCAATAATTCTGTTTTGCACCAAACCATCGCGGGACTTAGACTCAACAAAAACAAACTTGGAATTTAACTCGTGTTATTGTTAATAGATCACACATTTGGGATGCAATGTGTAATTGAACTTGGGATGAGAAATTAAAGCAGTGCTAGTTTAATGATAAACTGTTTCTCAACTGTGGTCACTCATAATCACACATTAACACACACCACAAGTGTAATCTGAGCTGTCGGTGGTGCGTCTAAGTGTGTGCATCCCTTTCACCTGTCACCATAGTGTTGCAGCTCAGTGACTGACTGATTGTGTGCTCTGATTGGATCCCAGTTGCCAGGTCGCGGGACATTAGCTGTGTGATTGGTGGATAGACAGAGAAGATGTTTTTCCCCCTTTTTTCCCTGACACATCACAGTTAAAGTCAGTCTGAGGAAAACATTAATAGTGGTGATGGACAGATTATTTTTGCTCTTTTTTGTCACTTTGATGGACTTTTCTTTGACAAATCTAACAAAAGAACTTTTTAGGAGTTTGAAGAGAAATTAAACTTTATTTTTTCATTTCATCCAGTGGCTTAACACATGATTGGATAAGGGCTTCAACTTATAAGACCACTAAATGAGACACAAACGAATCAGTGCCTCTTCAGCAGTCTTAGTCATCAAAAGCAACTTAATGTCCAAATTGAAGCAGCAATTCACCACATCCTGGCATCTAGTGGTGCCCGCATAACATGACATCACTCACAATACTCCTAATGACCCTATTCGCGAAAGAGATTAGTTGCAAATGAACTAATCACTCGCGAGTTGCACATTGCTACAGGGAGTGAGGGAAAAAAATCGGTGAATTAGTAAGCAGTTATGATGATGGAGAGCAACTGACAGTTAGTTATGCAGCGAGAGAGATTCAAAGTTGTGTTTACCCGACTGTTTTATGTCTTCTCCGCATGTCTTTCTGCTTCGATGAGAGAACTTTCCCAGGGCTTAATGAGTTTGGAGCCTTGGGCGTTTTAGATTGATGTGATCTGGGTGGTGGAGGTAACTTTTAAAATGTATTCTGGTGCAGTGTAATCATCAGTGTAATCCATCTAGTTAGTCTCAAGTAACATAGTCTGTGCTTTAATTTAGGTGCACATAGAAATGATTAAAACAAACAAGTGCAGGTGATATAATTTGGAGGGTTGAAGATCAGCCCTTTTGTAAGTATATGTGACTCATTCAATAACTACAGCGTTCTGTTGTGTTGTCTGTCTTGATCAGTTCGCTCTTATTTTTTTACCTAACATGTTTGTTTTTTTCTTTCTTACTTCTTCAGTATGCAAATAACTACCTTCGATTTTGTTGGCATCATTTATTGGTGGATGTTTACTGTACTGTAATTTGTGAATACCTTATATGTTGTGTGTATCAGTTGTATATATGAAATGTCAGTTTATTCTGTTTTAAGGGCACCTTTTACCTTTTCAACATTTGGGCTAACTCCAGTCCGTAAGAAATAAACCAGTGACTTAAAATAAACATTTCCATGGAGTGAAAAACCGCCCACACTGGGACTCCATCATGAGCTCTCATTGCGGTTTCTAGAGCCCAAATGATCCAACTGTAGGTAAATGTAAGAATAGGACAACATGGACCCCAAAAGCAGAAATGCAAATCTGAGGTCACCAAACTGGACCCCTTCCTCCCCCCGGCTGCACCTCAGAGACAAGGGACACATCTGTATTGAACCTTTCGAATTTTGATACCATGGCAAAATATGGTGTCAGTTTCTCTGTGACACTCCATTGTAATGCACGTCTGACAGCTAGTACTGCGTACTCCACAAAACTACTTTTCAATATATTACCAGTCATTATTTATAAGTTTACATTAATAAAGATAAAATATTAATTTTAATGCATTGATTTAGCCTCTGATTTGTATGTGAGTAGGCTATGTAGGCTCTATACAATGTCACAGAAATGTCACCAACCAACTGTCGTTCTGTGCGGGGCAAGTGGCAGACATCCCAGTTACCTCTACAGCCTTGTGCTGCATTTAATGGTGTCTAATCATAATCTGAAAATTAGTACCTGGTAGTATTAACGGATCGGTTTCCTTTGTGTTTTGTTATCAAGATATTGTTTAAATGCTCCAAGCAGTAAAATACAAAGTATCTTCTTTGTAGTGTCTGTGTTGTTTCCACATTACACCTTAAAGCTCATGAAGAGAACAAAGTCAGGCAATCACCTGAGGATCAAGTGAATGCACCATTTGTCTTGGCTGGTGTGGGTCCAGTTTAATCAGCCCTTACTCACTCATTGCTGTTGCTGCACTACTTAATTACACGTTACAGATTCATAAGCACTCGGACATTCGACAGGCTGACCGGCTACGCTTTAAAGAGTTGTTGAAAAAGATTTGTTCATTTATTTCAGGACGGGTCGTCCACTTATGGAAAGTTCTATGGTTCAGTCCCGGCCGTCTTCAGTCTGCAGATTATCCTTGGGCAAGATACTGGACCCCAAATTGTGTGTGAATGTTTAACTCAGTAACAGGTGGTACCTTGTATGGAAGCCTTGGACACCAGTGTGTGAATGTTTGTGTGAATGAGGCTTAAAGCACTTTGAGTGTTCAGAAGGCTAGAAAGGTGCTATGCAAGTGCAAGTTCATTTACTATTTTCTCCCCTCACTATCAAGTTATTCATCTGCAACTACTCAGAGAAGTGAAACATATGGAACACACTGAAAATGAAATAAAACATTGCGTGTTTGGACACAACAATGTCACATCAAGGTCTGTTTTGTAGCTCTCCATCATATCTCTTGATATTCATCAGTGGATTCAGTTTGACTGTTGTCATTATTTAAAATTTCCACATTAACTGTATCTTTTTTTTCTTTTTTTCATAAAATGCACATAGAAAATAAAAAATTAACCACAACAATTCCGGGGGAAAAAATGCAATATCTATCTGCTGATGAAGAACATGTGATATGACTGAAAGTTCCAGAACAGCTTCAGCATTGTTTCAAGAGCGACCTTTGCGCCTCCCATTCAAAATTGATTACAGAGTTAATAAACTCTATCAGAATGAAACAATGCATTAGAAAGCATAGCACAGAGATATTAATTTATTGACACAGAGAGGTGACTTCCTGGATCTTTAACTTTACAAGTTTGGGGATGAATGGAGCGTTCCAGGTCAAGGACTTTTCTCTCAGCAGAGTCAGATGTCTGGAGGCTGCGTGACAGCTTGGATAACACACGTACACACACTCAGTCACACTCTCCTGCTTTCATTCTGTTTCATTCACACACACACACTCACATATACACATAGAGCAGTGTGGTTAGCAGTATGGCTAGCACTATCAGACCATGTGGTGTGGTGTTAATCACACCTATGTCCATTAGCACTTCAGCACAAGGCGCCCTGGGCATGCATATACACATACACACACACACACACACACACAGAGATACACACACACCATGGAGAGAGAAGAAATGCACATAGTCATGGAGGTCTGGACAGATTAACCAAAAAGAAAGAAAGGAAGGAGGGCTGATGTCTGCTTCGTTTTCAACCAGTTTGACTTCAGTAATGTCAAATATTCATAACATTGCAACGTAGTAAAACGTTTAAATATATTTAGTATGTTGTAATTAAAAGTATGTGAAAACGGTTGAAAATATTTCTCCTATTATGCCATCATTTTAAAAACCAATAAATAGTTAATCCAACGTTTCTCTACGGAGCTACTTCTTTGAACTTCATGAGGATTAACAGCCTGTCTGAACAGCTGGGACTTCAAAGAGGTGTTAAAAGTGTCAACAATGTCAGCAAATGTGACATCACGGAGGAAGTCAAAGCTGCATTTTTGTTTTTTTTTACAGAACCTGCAACATTAAAGAGTCAAGGGAATTAAAAAAAAGCATTTGCTGCTTACACTGACATATTATCATCTCGAAAAGTTATGGTGAACATGTTAGCAAACAGTTGCCTATTTACAGTATCAGTCCAGCAGACGTGTAGCTTTGCAACTTTAGCATCCATTTTGGGTGTTTTGGCCAGCTGGTGAATGCAAATCAGAAATTCACTCGTCTATGTTTTTTCCACCAACTCCTGAGGGGTCTCTTTAGCTGCTAAATGCTTCACTGTGTTCACAACCTAAATTCGTCTTGTACTCAGGAGTTTCACAGATATTGCTGCCTTACAATAATTCTCCAGAAGAAATTAAAACCGTACACCAAAAAAAACCCCATAAAAACACGTACTACACATAACAGTATTGCACATCGGTCAATTATTTATTGCACAAAACACCAGACAACACTTATGATAACGTGTGGTTAGGGTAAGACACAAAAAACATTTGGTTATGTTTAGAAAGAGATCATGTTTTGGCTTAAAATATCCGCTTTTCCTGGCAAATCCAGGCTGGAAACGCAGCAATGTCAATCACTTTTTGTGGTACTATCCCCAGTGGAAAAACAGCAACTATATTTCTAAAACACACCCATGTTTGGTGGCTGTAAAAGAGATGACTCACTAAAACACAACTGTTTTTGTTGTTTGCTGGCCTTGAACAATAGTCTCGCCTAGGTGGCATGGCATCCACCATCCCCTCTATCTCGCATCACTTCAAAAACATTGATGAAAACATGTATGAAACATACAAATGTAAGGTATGACAGACACATGCAATGTCTACATTTTCCTCTGGCGCCTGGGCTGATGTTTAACAGCTAGTCACTTACTTTGTCCGTCAGCTGTTTGGTGCAGCAATATACAGTCTGTTTTGTCAGTGAGCTTTTTTACTGTAAATGAGAGCAGCAAGAGTTCATCAAAACAGTAAAGTTTTGATCCATAAAAGCAAGATGTAAAAAACAAAACAATGAGCCAAAAGACACTAAAATGCTCTGTGTGGTTAAAGGGAACAGCAGAGTCGGGTTCTTTGTGGTTGCATCACAAAACTTTCACATTGTCATTTTGAACATTGCTGATCTGAAATTATTGATTTGAGCAGCTTTAAAGTTGTTAGCAGTTCTAACAGTTTGTAAATACCCTAGTTACCCTCACTAGTTGAACGGCAGAAAATTAAGTAACTAGCAATAAATCAGTTGTCATTGAAAAGCACACATTAAAGAAAGACCTCATTTTTAACTTTTTATTTAAACTATTTTTCATGTTTAATTTAATATTGTTATCTTTTGGACTGTTTGTCAGACAAATCAAGTTGTGTGACGACATTGCAGTGCGTCCTGGGAAAAATTAATGTACATTTCTTTTTACTTTCTTGTATTTCATAGACCAAATGATTAACCAATAAATCCAGACTATAATTAAGATATTAATCACTTGTTACAGCCCAGCTGGGGTCAAGCCAGTGTCGAACAGCTTGATGATTAATTGTTCCGCATTCATACATTACACAATGAAAATGTATAAATTAAGTGCAGCAATTAAAGTAACTGTAAGATTAAATCACAGTCTATACAGTAGTCTGTGCCTGCATGAAGCTGGAACATAAATAGCTGTGTACAAACTGATCATATGAAATGAAGGTGCAATAACCTGATACTGAACTTTTGTGCTTGCTCTGGTCGTCCTGAATGACCACCTGCTTGTGCACTTGCTGGTTACATATCCTATAAGCTCCCACCTAATCGAACTTACCCACGGATGAGCTTTAAAAACAACAGATCTCAGCAGAATCGCAGGTGTCAATTACTCTAGCCTTATTACAATTTCTCATTTCTGCTGTGTAGCAGGTCCCTGCTGGCCAGTTGGAATTTACATTGATTCTGTATGCAGCGTCGTCGTGTTTGTTTTATTGTCCAAGCAAGGCAATTATTAAAACAGGAATGGGCTGTGATGTGTTTTCTGATTGGATGCTAAAAGATTACAGCCGTGATGAATAATAAAATCAGATGCTCTAATGTGTGGCTTTTCCTGAATTGCAAACCGTGGGCTGTCCTGGGACTGAAAAAGAGCAAAAGGCAGCAAATATGTGGACAGACAGGAAGAATAAAACACATGCTTAAAACATGTTATTCCAGTGAGGAAAGATCCACGTGTGATTGAACGCTTCCTGAACTGCTTTTTATTCCACAAAAGTGCGATCTGGTAACTGGCTGGCTGAGCTTCAAAAGTTAAACGGAGAAACTAAGATTTATATCTAGAATTGACGTTCCCTTACCCTTCTTCTCTCAAAAGCCAAAATCTGTTTGTCTGTGTTAACAATGTCACTTCAAATTCAAATATTTGGACTAGTTCAGGGGCACTTGATTTACCTCAGCAGACTGGAACAGCCGCCAACGCAGACACATTACTGGTGAGATTAAAGTAAATCAAGCACTCCGGTTTCTGCTGTGTTTGCTGTAGGATCAAGCGGCAGGGAAGGAATGGAGCTTTCTGTCTTGATCAAGATTTAAAAGTGTGTGTGTGTGTGTGTGTGTATGTGTGTGTGTGTGTGTGTATAAAGTCTACACTCATTGTCACAAGGTTAAGACCAGCACTCACCACCTCCCGCATGTTTCCCGCCGCTCTCATTCCTGTCACCCTCTGCTGTATGCTATTGAAAAGTAAATCCCAGTGCCGTGAAATAATCTTTAAAAAATTGACCTGTTTTGGTTATGGAGGGCCTCTGTAAAGCCAGCCTCCCCACACCCCGAGATGAAAAAGAGACTGCTGAACTAAATAAAAAATCCACGTCCCTTCACTTCACATCATGTTTTGACTCAGAGACTAAATTTCACAGCCAAACAATGCCGGAGCCTTTCATATACATTTACAGTAGCCTGAGCGCATAAAAGGCTTGTGATTGGTCACACAGTGAGTGAGTGCCACTGCTCCAGGTCTTGACTGTACACCTCCCAGTATCACTCCAGTGTGAGGATGTTCACGTATGCGTGTGTGTGTGTGTGTGTATGTGCGGATCAATATATCGCCGAGCCAAAGCCCTCTACTACCCTCAAGTGGTAAAAATACAGAACAGGCAGGACGTACCTGAGAGGTACAGAAAGCTGTTTGCAATATGACATTATGTAGCTGTGTTTATGTCTACACATATTTGTATTTGGGTCTTACTCTCTTCTGCGCCGCTGTGTGTGTTTGTACGTCACGCTTGCTTGCATGTCTCTGAGCGTGTGTCTAGGTGTGAAATAGAGTGTGTGCATGTGTGTGTGTGTGAAGATGAATGTGTGTGTGCGTGTGCACTGTGCATGCCCATGCCTCTTATTTAAACTAGAGATTAGCGGATAGAGAGGGAGCGGTAGAGCAAAACGAACAAATATACAAACACTGTGGTGCAGAGGTGGAAGTGGTGGTAGAGGCGTGGAACGGGGGAGCGGAGGCATGAGGCCGAATTGAAAAAGCACTTGAGTTTGTGGGCATTTAAAAAGAATGCAAGGGGCTCCATTGGTGGGAGCATGTTACTTTAGATACTAGTGAGACAATGAAATATGACGTCCAGTTTGAAAAACGGTGTGTAATCTACCAGGATTGTGCACTTGATTGGTCCAATTGACCGACACAGCTCTTTGTTAGATGACGTTGTGTTGCTGTCCGGCACAAGTTGAGTCATATTCAACTTTTTTGTTGGAAAGCCCTGAACTTCCTTAATGGAATGACCTCAGGCCATAATTTAGATTTAAAGGTTCTGTGTACAACATTCAGAGCATTAAAATAGCGTTCTGAGCGTTCTGAGCAAATTATGATGGCACGCTACCTCTGTGTGATGTAATCCAGTGTTCAGTGCTGTGGTAGTCAGCCTGGCCACACATGCATGATAGTGCATGTGAGTCCCTGTGTGTGTATATCCTTCTGGCTAGCTTATCACTGCCGCTCTGCACTGCACTCAGATTGATTACTGCTGATGTCAGGATGGCGTATTTGTGGTGGCACAGCACCCATCCTCCAGTTCCCATACACTGTTAGCTCTGTCAGCACTGTTAGCACTGTTAGCTGCTAGCTGTCGACTCAGCCACCTCCAAGTTTAGAGCAGTGTGCAGACAACCTGAATCAGATTCAGGGACAGAGAATGGTGAAAGTGCTGATACACAGTATTAATAATGGGCACCCCTTTTTATCCTGCATTAGTTTGGAGCATTTGTTTTTCACAATCACAAATTGCTCTGGTGGAAACAAGTACAGCTTATTGCGTTGCCGCTTCTCCTGCCTTAATCACAACAGAAACGCAAAAACAACCTCTTCATGACTCAGGAGTGGGGGGGGTGAGCCAGCCACTGGTATACACACGCAGGGACTCGCCTGCACCAACATGCGCGCACTGCCTGACCGTCAAAAAAACAACACATTCTCACTCCAACCTCGTCACATATCAACGTTTGGTCATGGACTTTCTACATCCAGATACAATGTGCAAGGTACCCTGGGTTTGACTTTATAATCTCACAGGACACAACCACCGCTCTCCTGGGTGAAAGTCAGTGTTTGTTGGACCCATCCAGCATCCCTACCAGTGTATACAGAACAGTGGCGATTGCTCTAAGACTGCAAGGGAAGCTCAGGATAAATTGGATAAATGCTTGGTTTTGTCCCGCCCATCGGACGCTCAGCGTCTCTGGGGGTCTATGGGGCAGCGGGCTGGCCTCGGCTGGCCTGGATGCTGGGCTTCTGCATGATGATTGGATGATCTGTCTGAGGCTGAATCCCTTTTTGATTGACAGCGAAATGAGCGAATCAGCGATCTTGAAATATAAACCTCTACCGGAGCAATTTTGAAGTTTCATTCCGTTGTTCCGAGTTGATGTGGAGACTTTTCCAGTCCTTAGTGACTATGTTAAAGCGACTAGCGACAAATCTAGCATCTTTTTCTGGTGTTATTGGAGACTGTACTCGTGACTCTGTCGCTCTGCAGTTACTGTCCCCAAAGAGCAGCGGGTGCTGCTGTGAGCCCTCCACCGTCCCAGAGCACTCACAGGCGGTCACACTAGCCTCACGCAGCAGCCCCAGCTAGCGGGCGAGCTAGCAAGCTGCACATCATGGCAGACAATTTGAATATTGTCGACCAGGTTTTGGCGAAGCCCAACAGCAGGGCAGATCAACACCTCAGATTGATTTGGTGCAAAGGGTGGGGAAAAGTAACAGTTCTTTTCACCCATCTGAAAATCTTTGAGGTGTGTTTTGCTGTGGTTCTATGACATGAGTGTGGTTGAAAAACAGCTTCAATTAAATGCTCCTTTTATAAGTTACTGCCTCGCTACAATATGACAACTTTTATGATATAAACTTAAAATGAGCTTCCCCTGTTTGAAAGACCAGCAGCCGCCACTGATACAGAACCTTTAAAGGTGTATTATGCAGGAATTGCCAGTTACTGCTTGTAAACTACAGGGCAGCAGCAGCTCAGTCCATAGGGACCTTGGTTGGGAACTGGAGGGTTGCCAGCTCAAGTCCCCATCCAGACCAAACATGGAGTTTTACTGGCGGCTGGAGAGGTGCCAGTTCGCCTCCTGAGCATTGCCAAGTTGCCCCTGAGCAAGGCACCGAACCCCTAAGTGTTCAGGGTGCCTGTCCATATAGGCATCCCCCTCGCTGTGACATCTCTCTTATAGGTCATGAGTGTGTTTCGGACGGAATTCCCCCTTGCGGATTAATGAAGTACATCTTCTTCTTCTTAAACACTATAGCCAGTGAAAGTGAAAGACAACTCGCTTTCTCCTCTTGGTGTTTCACTTTAAAAGTCATGTGTCTAAGTTTGATAATTTAGCTTGTTTGCAGTTGGAGGTGTCCTCTCAGCAGCTTTACACACATCTCTTTTGTTAGTGCAGTCTACGGGGAAATACTTTCTGGGGATTTTTGTCATCACAGTACTGCAGTTGACCACTTGGACAAATAAGTAGTGAGGCTTACTAACCTTGTAGAGCTCTGTTAATACATCCACTGCAAATTTGAAGTTCTGAAGGCGCTTTGGCTCTGATCTCCTATTCTCCAGGTAAAAAGAGTGCGCTGGCAGGTACGTAAATCATGTCCAAGCCACTTGTCTGTGTCTCAGTGTCGGAAAAAGCAGGTTTATCGAGAGCCTCAAGAAAGAAACGAACGTGCAGGGAAAGAGAAAGAAGGGAGGATATGCAAAGAAGGGTTAGAACAAAGTTAAGAGTTGGAAAAAAGATTAGGACAAGATGTCACTGGAGAGGGAGAGAAAGAATAAAAGAGAGAGGGGGTGACATGAAAAGAGAAGTGGAGAAAACTACAGACAAAGTGAAAACTAGCAGGGGAAGATGGACTGAAAGATAGAAGGAGAGCTGTAAGACACGGAAAAAGAGGGTGTCAGGATAAAGTTTAAGTGGGCAGAGAAAATAGAGGAGCAAGAAGGATGTGGGCCAAAAGAAGAAAACAGAGACAGAGAGGACAAGGTGGAGAAAAAAGCAGCAGCATCGAGTGTGAGATAGGAGGAGTTGTTGAGAGAGGGAAGAGAAAGAGGGAGAGAGGAACGGATGGATGGATGGAGTGAGAAAAGAAAGACAGAGGCAGCAGAGGTGGTGAACCGTTCATGTGGAACTCATCTCTCTCCATTGTTGACACTCTGTGACCTGTATCACACTCACACATACGCACACACACACACACACACGCACACACACACTCAAACACACACAGATAGTGCTTGGTGAACAGGTTGGAACATACACACAAATATGCAGCCAAAAACTGGAGAGACAGAAAATAACTGCAACAACATTCAGTCCAACTGACAACAACAGATATTTGATTTTTGTCTATCTGAAAACAGACCTGGTTAAGAGAACAGGGGCTTAAAAAATTTGATTTCCAAAATTAAAACGCATTAAAAGTTTGTGTTTGTGCTTGATTTATCTCTGCGGACACCAGAGGAGAGTACACAACAGGAAACATTGCCTTCAACCATACGGATGAACCACAATACAAAGTAATTACGACTATACTAAACATTAAGGCCCGGTCTACATCAAGCATTGATCTGTTTATGCTATTGATCTGTTTGCTCTGGATAAATAATGCCCCTGATGATGTGTTTGTGATGCCTGGAGCCATTTTTACTGAGCTTGGTCACAGTCCTTTTCCGCAGGGTACGATGTCACGTCTCACGTATACAGCTCATTGTTCCTGTGAAATATTCTCAGTGCAGCCAGATGTGTCATGTATGGAGGACAAACAATGTAAATAAATCAAGAAATAAATATCAGTCACTAAGTATCAATTGATAAATAAATGAATGAATAAATACAGGTATAAATAAACATTTATGTGAATAAATAAATAAATTTAAAAAATCATAAAAAATAAAAAATGTGCAAAAATAAATAAATGCATAGGTTAGGGCCTCCAACCTGTACAAACACAGAAATCAGAAACATAATTATAAAATGTTGTTTGTAAAAATGTAGTTTAAGATATTCATTTATTTATGTCCTTTTAATTAGTTTTTTTTTGTTAATGCCTTGATCTATTTTTTCCATATTAAACATTTTTTATTCATTAAATCTTTCATTTAATGCTTTTTTTCAGCATTTATTTATTTATTTATTTTTCTTTCCTTCTCTCTTTCTTTATTTTTTGTATTTATTTGTTTATTTCTAATTTATTCATGGATGTGTTTATTTTATTTCTTTTTTGTATTTATTTGTTTATTTCTAATTTATTCATGGATGTGTTTATTTTATTTCTTTTTTGTATTTATTTGTTTATTTCTAATTTATTCATGGTTTATTTAATTCATTTCTGGATTTGTTTATTTATGTATTTATTTCTATGTTGAATTATTTCCATATTTACTTGTTTATTCCTGTATTTATTTACACATTTTTCTGTTTATTTCTGTATTAATCTGTACACTTATTTATTTATTACTGTATTTATTTACTTGTCTATCTGTTTATTGATACTTTCATCAATTTTTGTCCTCCAGAGTCATGACGAGCTACAGATAAAATATAATGAAGGACAAGTGAACCATCAGTTGCTCTAGGAAAATAATCCACTGAGATGCTGTGGAGTAAACACCATTAACATGTTGACGTTAGAGTTGATGTGAGTCAATGGCCTTAATGCAGGAGGGGGAAATGGTCAATTTGTGCTGCACAGCCATGTTTCAAAGTAGAAAAGCTGCCTTTACTGTGGTGGCACTTTACTTTTAAGCCCACGAATGACACTGTATTATGTTTTGTAAATAATGTTATCCATAATATATGGATTTCATTTGGTGCTACAGTTGGACCTCTTAACATGGGTGTCTATGGGGACTGACTCACGTCTGGAGCCAGCCTCAAGTGGCCAT
This sequence comes from Epinephelus awoara, assembly GCA_035609425.1. NCBI lineage: Eukaryota > Metazoa > Chordata > Actinopteri > Perciformes > Serranidae > Epinephelus > Epinephelus awoara. The sequence goes on along the minus strand of CM069302.1, from coordinate 10,962,241 downwards.
TCAATAACAGTTTCTGGCACTTCTGTATTTGCTTTTTTTTTTAACCCCGGATGTTGCTGCTTGGCTACTCCACCCATCCAGACTGTAGAGGTCAGAAGAAGCAGTACATTAATGTTATTTTTTTCCCCAAAGTCTGTTTCTTAACCAATTTTAGACTTTAATACCAAAAAACTTCCTGATAAACACAGACGACCTCCATCTGTTGAAGAGGATGGCTGCCGACTAATATTAACCCAAACATCTCTGCTTCCACTGGCAGTGTCCATGTGTTGAGTTCCACTCTGCCACCACAGCTGCGGTGCTTGAGAGCGACACATAAATCAATCACAGGATTCATCTATAGAGAGCCAAAATACTGACGTCACCCGGGGCTAGTTGCTGTTTCACTAGCTTCTAAACTCAGTGCAGTCTCTCATGAAAGGTTTCTTTGATTTATGTTTCTCAGGAAACAAAACGTGATCCTGGGTTTTAACAAACTATATTCAAAGATAGATTATTGTCTAATACACAATTTAGGATTAGAGTTTGATTTGAACAAAGTTTAACACCAATTATCAGACAAAAAAACCCAACAACAACACAGTTCCCATTAAATTTTTCCATGAAGTATTTCACAGCGCTGATAACAGTTAGATTAAATAAACATGTATGAGACATTAGATGAGAGTAAACAGAAGTCTGCTCTACACAAAGTAACATTTTTGATTTCCAAAGTGTAAAATGGAGACGCAAGCTTCACTTTTCAAGACTGTGAATGCAATTTGTGTACGTGTGATTTTCTTGTCTCTGCTTTACTTGCTGATGTAAAGTCTGTTTAAAATGACATCTCAGTGGTGTCGAGGGCAGACTGACACTCACGATCTCTCACACACACACACACAGACACACACACCTATACACACACATACCCACAGACACACACAGACAAGGCTTTAAAAGGTTTCAGAGTGTAGCAGCACTTATACAGATTACCTCTATCTCTTCTCTATAAAGGCTCTCACACACACGCAGTCTCTCTAACATTCAATTACCTCTATCTATTCACTATACAAGCCCGTACACACACACGCGCGCACACACACACTCGCACACACACATAATCATTCAATTACACTAAACTTGCTCTATCGATTTTCATTCACAGTACCATGCACATTCTGTCTGTGTGTGTGTGTGTGTGTGTGTGTGTGCGTGCATGCGTGCATGTGTGTGCTTGCTGTAGAAGTAGTTTGTAGTATGAATGGGGCAGGCAGGTGGTGTGTGTCTATCTAGTATTTCTATCTTTGTGAGGACCAATTCTAACCCCTTGTGAGTGAGGACATTTTTGGCAGAGTGGAGATATTTTGTCTGTTTCTCACATCTTCAGAGGCAGTTTGAGGGTTAAGACTTGGATTTAGGCTTAAGGTTGGTCTTTACATTGTGTGTAAGGCGTTTTGGTGTTTGTGAGATCACTTCAAATAAAGAAAGCGTAAGAAACAGCTGAATGCTAAAATACATAAAGTGCTTTGGTGCCGAAGTCAGGAGCAAATTTTTGTCTTCTGAGCAGGAACTTAAGGAACTAATGAGCTTAAACTCCCTCTGCAGGGGTGACCAGGACAGGTCAATATGGCCTGGGCCTATACTAGAGGGCAGAGAGCTGCTGTTGACTCACCCCAATAACTTTGCCGGTCACTAAGCCGGCCAAGGCTATTCGTATTGGCCAGATTCAAGTTCTGAAACCATGCCACAATACAACATGTTAGGGTTAAGGTGGCCTAATGGTCTATAAATTATGCCATATAATGACAAAATTCCTGAATCCAGCTGGAGACCTTTGTTACATGTCATCGTGTTTACTCTCCCCACTTATCCTTTCTGTCTCTGCTTAAACAGGCAAGTAAAAGCAAATAAAGTCAATTAATGATCTTAAAATAAAAGGTAGAAGGTTACCTGTTCAGTCCTGCTGTGTCTCCAGTGAAGGGATTGATTTAGTGTTTGGTTTCATTACAAATACTGAAGCCATGACCCTAGTGAGAATAAGGTTTGCCAAGGACATGGCTTTGCTGAATGTGTTTCTACAACTTGCTTTTTTTTTTGTCTTTCTTATCAACAATCTCCACCAATACTGAAAATTTGGTAGCTATGTGCGGACGACTTGTTATCCCAACCACTGAGCCTTTACTCCTTAGTTTTGCATGTTTACATCTAAGGCAATAATAACAAGAGAAATTAGTAGTTTTCCGATGTCTGGGTAGTGTACTAGCTACTTTTACATTGCTGATTTGAGCATGACAGTCCAATATTACACATGACATAATTCCATGTCGCATCCACCCCCAACCAATTGATGGCATATGACGCCTGGAATTTCAGCAGCAAAGTTTCTGCACTAGTTACCACTCCTGTAATATCAGTGCAGGATAGGAGCCGGGGTTGCTAATGTTAGCCTACAGACAGTGTTGGGCTTGTTACTCTAAAAATGTACTATATTACTCATTACTCGTTACTCTTTTCAAAACTAATAATATTACTTTACTTATTACTCCCTGCCAACAATAGTTAATTGCACTACTCTTTATATTACTTTTCCGTTTCACCCCATAAAATTGCCTCTGTGTCAGTGCCATTGCAATCGCCGTTGAGTGTAGCTAAGGCTGGATTGCTTCTTTTTTGCCTGGGGGTTTTCTGTTGCCTATAACCAGTATTTTTCACAAGGCTCTGCCTGAAAGATGAAGATTCACTCATGGAGCAACATTTCCTCCACCACATATCCAACCACAAGCTTCATTACTTCTTTGTTGCTGCAGCTGTCCACGATTAAAATCCAGTTTTGGTTGTTGAGCCAGTGCAGGGCAACAGCTGACCTGGGCTCACCTGTGGTGGGGTGTATTTCCTGGAGCTTCACGTTGTTGTGCTGTCGTAAAGCCAAGGTGTTTCAGACCGAGTTTTGAGCATGTGTTTTTTGCAGTGGGAAGAGTTTTATTCCGACAGACCGCAGTGTTTATGTCATCTTTCCTCCCAACATAATTAAAGTGATGGCAATATTTTCAGCTGCTAAGGTATTCGTCTCCACCTAGTAACGCCTTACTGCCCAACACTGCTGTCAGAGCACTGCTAGTTGCCTGATAATGAAGCTCTTTTGTATTTTATGACTTGTTTGATCGATAGGTGTGAACAAACAAGCATCCTGACAACAGCAAAAGGCTGCCTGTAGCCCATGCATGAGAAATCACCTCAACAGACGACAGCATATTTTCAATGTCTGGCCTCACTCGTTGTGTGTGTGAGTGAGTGTGTTTACGTACGTCAGCATCAACCATTACTGATGACGTATCAGGGTCTTAAAGGGTTGTCCCATGTCACTAGGGAAGATTTCAACCACTAGCACTACCTACTAGCGGCATGGTGGCACTCGAAAACGAGGGGTATGGGTATAAATAAGAAATGGGATTGAGTCTCATTCTCAATTGCTACACCATAACTGGCCAATGCACAAGTATAAATCCAGCAATATTAACTGCTGGAGTGTTTTTACAGTCCCTGTTTATTTGCCCCAAACAGCCAGTGTACCAACTGTAAAGACATTAGCTGTTAGGCATGGTTTATTTAAATAGCACCTTTCAACAATAAGGCAATTTAAATGGGCTTTACATAAGACATGAGGGGGCATTCAGAGGAGATATTAAGGAAACTCCCGACAATAAAAAAACCAAAATGGCTCAGCTTCTGATCTGAGAACTTACCAGGGCGTTCTTTGTGTTGATATTCCTTCAGATTACTGTCCTTTTCTTCTTACCTCTTTACACTCATGAAATGTGATAAAGCCTCATTATGAGTGTCAATGTTTCACTCAACTAGACATTGCAAATCATCGTGCGGTCATGCCTCAGTTTGTATTGCACAGAGTAAGAAATGTGTGTTTACATTCACTCTGGTCTTCATGTGCAATCATGCCGCCTGTGAAGCGTCGTTGTGTTCAGCCTGAACAAACCTTTTGTTCAATGTTTGGGGCTTGCGGCTGCATCATGTCAACGATGTTTCCCACAAGTATTTTATGTGTGCATGTGAGACCTTGAAGGAACAATGTATTTGAAAGCTATACAGAATAAACAACAGAATGCTTGTTTACCCGACCTGCGTCAATTCAACACGTATACGGCCTGCACTCTATTCACACGCGCACATACACATCCACACACAAACACACACTACATCGAGCAAATTAAATGCAAGAAAGCAATCATGGAGTGATTCACAGCCACATACAAAAGATGTAGCCACGCAAACACACAAAGCATCAAGCACCAACATATAATCAGGAGGTAATTTAAGCCCACACATCAGGATATATATTCTGTGTTTTAGCCCAGCTTTTGTAACCATCTTTCCATCAGGCACTGCTGTCGTGGGAAGGTGTTTGCGGTAAAGTAGCAGCCCAGAGTAACAGAAGCTGGTAAGTGTCCAATGTGTCTTGGAAGGCTATTACAATCAGGTGTGTGTGTGTGTGTGTGTGTGTGTGTGTGTGTGTGTGTGTGTGTGTGTGTGTGTGTGTGTGTGTGTGTGTGTGTGTGTGTGTGTGTGTGTGTGTGTATGTGTATGTGTGTGTGTGTGTGTGTGTGTGTCTGTGTGTGTGTGTGTCTGTGTCTGCGGGTCACTGCTCTCAGATCAAGTCCTGCTCAGCACCGTTTTTGATTTCCCCACTGAAATCACCAGCTGTACCTGCACAGCACTCACACACACACACACACTCACACACATATTATGTCTAATTGTAATGGGGCTTTTTGTGAGTCACATAACACAAGCTGTCTATTTCTCCATCACAGCTGAAACGAGGGGAGCAATATCTGTTGTCAGTGTGAAGAAAAATTTACCATAATAGATGTTTCTCTGCTACCTCTATTTTCTCGGTGCTATTCATTTTCTTTTTCTGTCCCCGCTTAACTTTTCTTTATTATTGCTCTTCCCTTTGTATATTGTGTTTTTCCCACCACTGGAATAAAAGGCATCAAGGAAAATGGCGAAAACCAATGGCCCTCTGTTGCCATGGGAACATTACCTGACAAACAATCAGACAAAGGAAAAATAGAGTTTCGAAAAGTGTGTGACATTTTTAACTAAAGAAATGACAATTTTACTTCTGCTGACAATAATGATACAGCGAGTAAATTTCAAGCCTTACTTTCCTCTCTTTACTTTCCCATCAGACTTCTTCCAAACTTCATAATTTTGTCTTTCCCATTTGTGTTGCAAAACTGTGCAAGAGTGTACAAAATTGTATACGCATTTATCAATGTGAAGCTGCAGGCAGCTGCCTCACCTGTGGCAAAAAGCTTGTTTTCACTCAGTAGTTTGTTGATCCTGTAAGTTTGGTTTGTTAAAAAGTGAGCTTATCGCTTTAGGAACTTCGTAGCTTGTTTGCGGTAGTAAAAATTGCAGTTTCTCCTTGTGCTTTGGTTAAGTTTTCTTTTCTCATCCAAAACTGAACTGGAAAGTTCTCAGGATAGAGAGCGTCATATGTGGGCTGGCAATTAAAAGTAAGTCATCCATTACTCACAGGTTTGGCAGTACGATCCCCGGCTCCTCATGTTCTCCTCCCTACATGTCAAAGTGTCTTTGAGCAAGATACTGAACCTCCTAATGCTCCCAGTAGTTAGGCTGGTGCCTTGCATGGAAGCTTGTTGCCAACGGTGTTTAGATAAAAGCAGTCTTATCCATCCGAATGTTCTGCAGATTGTAATCATGTAAAATTGTTGACTTTACCTGAATGCGAATGGAGGCAATGAAGAAGAGTTTAATTCTCCTGTATTGACTGTGTATGTTTCATTGTTGAGATGCTTTTACTCCAAAACTTATCAGTGCTCATAGTTAGGGCTGTTTATTGGTACTTGATACATTTTAAGCTGGGGTAGGCAGTTTTCTTTTGGCATCATGTGACAACATCCCGTAATAAACTTTAAGCATTTTCTAATTCAAGTGGTGTGAGAGAGCACTGGACTTCTGCACCTCCTCTTGGCTCTGTTTTCAGGCTTTAGAAAATCTAGGCCATGACGACAGACTTAAGGTCATTTCAGAGAGAGGGCGTTCCTATTGCCCGTTCTACAGATGCGGATGTGTGTGCACGGTCCTTCAGTAAAAGTCTGTTTCACTGGTGGAGAATTCTGCAGAGAAAGTTGCTACTCCAGCATTGGCTACACTGCAAAGCAACCCAAAAAGAGAGAGACGGACTGATCAAAGAGAGTCTAAAAAAAGAGTCTGACAATAAATGAAATAAATCGTGTCAATACTGGCTAAGCTTTTCAGAGACAGAAAGACAATAGTGCCAATAGTTTAGGTTTCTGTTGCTTCAAGTCCATGTTTATGTGGCTAATGTTAGCTAGAATCACAGTGTGTCCTAAGTCAGGAGGAGACCCTGCAGTAGTTTCAGAGACCAACCCCCTTTTCACAGCTGAAGCATCTCAAATCCAGTGCACACCCCAGCTCTTTGCCATATCAGCAAACTTTCTGTTGCTGCTGTGACACAGGTTAAAGCTGTGAGAGATGCTGCTGCTGGCCATCAGCGTGCTGTGACAGTCAGTACTTTGAGGTTTGTGCTGGACAAATTTGAGCCGCTACAGCTGCCAGCTGAGGGTCCGTCTCCCACCTACCTCCAGATCTCCTCTCTGGAGGTTAGTCCACAAAAGAGGGGAGCGAGGCGTAGGGATGGTGGCGTGGCTAGTTAATTATTGTCCCAGTTGTGGTCTGATTAACAGAGAGAAAGAGCGGGGCAAGAGGGGACTGAGCAAATGCACCGCAACTCTACAATGACATAAGATTAAATAGATTAACGTACAGGAACCACCAGGTTACTGTATGAAGTGTGTGCATACACTTGTCATATGGCGAGAGGGCCTCAGGACAAAGGGGAAAGAGCTGCGGAACAAGGGTGTATTATTTTTTTGCCTTTTCCAGATTTCTGCCTACGCCATTATTAAGGCATCGACCAAAATTGCCTAGTACCATCTTGTATCACACCTTCTGCAGTCAAATGATACCTGCATTTGATCCTTTTTGTTTGCCCTGTTAGCCCAGTTAACCCTGTCATTATGTGTGTGCAGCCAGGCGGACCCTTACAACATGGTGAAGATCTCTTACCCCTGCAGCAGCTTCAACCCATGAAGCATGTAGCGTGGTGAAATCCAGCACTGTGTATTTGAGCTGGCAGTTCAGCATGCCAAGAAGTGACTGAAATGTTTGAACAGCATTGGGTGCTAGTATTGGTACTATAATCGTAATGCTTTAAAAGATACCCAGCCCTAAATATAATGCACCCTTTGCATTGAGACCACATTGCATCCAGAAACCTCAGGATGCAGCACCTTTAACAGGAGTCATTTATTATACAACACTCGCTGCTAAAATGGGTCAAAAATTTCAGTTGTTGTGCAAGTGAAGTTGACGTAAAATCGATTATTAAGCCGCGGTGAAAACAAGGCCATCGCATCAGAGTATCCTGCTGTATTACCGGACAAGGGAGGAGCTGTGACCTGATTAGAAACAATGCATTGAACAACTGACAGTGAACCTGTGCCAACTTCCAGAATAACTCAAGGTTGAAAACAACTTAATGTGGCCTTCTTTTAAAAACTTCCACGCATCTCATCAAGGAGAAGTAGGGCAGAAAATCACTAAACAACTGCCACAAAGCAGGAAGGAAAAACTCACTGCCTGGCTGCAATAGCTTGCTCACGTAATGTCAGGTTTTAATACCTTTCAGTGGCCCTCACAGATGTTGATAAGAGAAAAAAAGGCTGAACAAACCCCTCAGTTTATTTGCTCCTGTGTTTGTTATGATAGGTGCTGAGTAGAACCCGAAGGCGAGGTAGTCGGGCATTACACCTGGATCCAATTTAAACCCTGAAGTGTGTTTCTGCTTGATTCCTCATGTTGTTTTTCAGCTTTGCCGTTATTACTTTATTTCCCAACAGATGGATCCAAAATGCAACAGGAGAGCCATGGGAGAGAGGGGGAGGGGGGAGGAAGAGAGGCGGTGTGAGGGGAGGTGATGAGGGATGAGAAAATGAAAAGGAAGAGAGACAAGTAGTGTGTAGGATTAAAGAAAGAAAATCTAGGGAGACAGAGAAGAAGAGGACAGTAGGTTCACCTGGAGGAAGCAGAGGCAGGAAGGCGAGAAAAGGCCTCAGCTTTGTTTATAACACCCTCCAACTATTGTTATTGGAGGGCTTCAGCTGCCTCAGGTATGGATTAGCATGCACCAGTGAGTCACAATGCTACCTGAGGTGTGTGTGTGTGTGTGTGTGTGTGTGTGTGTGTGTGTGTGTGTGTGTGTGTGTGTGTGTGTGTGTGTGTGTGTGTGTGTGTGTGTGTGTGTGTGTGTGTGTGTGTGTGTGTGTGTGTGTTATTGTGTACAGATGACTCCAGGTTGGAAAGGGTTAGAGGACCTTACGCAAATTGGACAAACACTATGTGTGTGAGAGCATGACTTCCCCCCTGAGGTCTGTTATTAGCATGTGCTCATGGATGTTAGTACAAAGCTGTAATTATGCGTGCATGTCTGTTGAGCTGAGGTCAGACAAACTAAAATCTAATTTGACTCAGTGACACTAAATTGTATCAAAAGGAACAAAGGGATGGGGTGATATACGATTTTATCGCAGACAACAATAAAAAACACTCACTGCAAGTTGATCATCGTGGATTTCCATCACTGGTATGATCATGAATGTTTCTTTAGAAAACATGGGGGTAAAGGAAATGTCTCACTAACTGCAAGAAATTAGTAGATTAAGATAATTAAAAAAAAAAAAAAAAGCTTGGGGAAAAGAGACCATGAAACTGTATTTATAATTATATAAATATATAAATTTGTTATAGATTTATTATTAATTTTAGCACTTTTTTGGGTCATAATTTATTATTTTTATATATATATATATAATTATTTTTTATCAATAATAATATTATTATTTATTAATATTTATTTTTTCCTTTTTTGATATTTTTTTAGGTAATTTTCTCCCCTTTTCTTTTTACTAATTTTATGCAAATTGTGTGGTATTTTCCTCTTCCCATGTTTTTGAAAGAATTCAAGTCAGTTTGCAAAGGTTTCAAAGGGTTTAAAAGCCTAAATTTTTTAAATTACTTGTTTTGCGCCAGAAATTCTGTTTGTTTTTTTTTATTTTGTTTTTTTTTTAAAGGTCTGTGATGCAATACAAATCTAATATTTGTTTTTATAAAAAAAAAAATGTTACATGATTCCAGTATGTTTTAGTACCACTTTAGAAGTTTTCAGAGTACTTAGATGATTAAAGGGATAAAATCGTGAATTATTTCAATTATTTTATTTTATCCACTTTTCAGATCATTCAATGCTAAATGTTAAATCTTTTCTGCTGGTTCAGTTTGGAATTACATTTTTTTTTTTTTAATTAGCAGTCAGTTCAGTTGTGGTGATACACCGCCAGTCAACCAGGACCGCACCTGTTGGGGCGGTATGGTACACCATTGGACAATGTGTCAGGTTGAAACGCTGATGGTAACAACATAATATAAGGAGCTGGAAGACCCAATAAGGGGTGGTGTATGGGTCCAACAAACCCCAGACTTTCCCGCTAGAGCCTGGTATTCACTAACCGCATGCCAAACCAAGATGTTTTTTTCCCCAAACCCAACCACATGCTTTTGTTTACGTTCTGGCATTGGTAGCATGTCCAGGAATGTCAATGATACCGAACGCGTAATATGTAGACGTGAAAAGCCACTGACAAAGCGGCAAAATTTGACAACTTGAGACACGAACATGTTGGTAACTACTATATAAATAGTCATTCGGGGGGTGGTGAGTGTGTTTGGGAAGCAGGTTAGTGTAGTGAAACTGCCTAGGTACAGACATCCTGCTGCAGTATCAAGCAATAAATTTGCTTTGTAGCTCTTACAGATCTCCCAGGGGATGAGAACGAGCTAAAGCAGATATCAATAAAGCATCAAAGAAGGTATCATAAAACGTAAAGAACAGGAAAACCTGATATTAGAGAACAGTGCGGCTCTTTTCTTTCTCCTTAGGCTCTCACATTTGCTGATAAATCCATATTAAGCTGAAGATGAGCAAACAGAAGTACATGATCAAATTTAGCTGGCTCTTTCAATTCTTGTGATATTGACTTAAAATCCTATTTGTTATTAAGGTGGGGGGTTTTTTTCAGTGCAACCTACTTTAAGTCTAAGGGCAAAATGAAGCACCTGTTTCTGAGAAGCATAAGAAATGTGTGCCGTCAGGAAGCACCTTAGACAATCATGACAATCAAAGCGAGGAGGGATAGTATGTTTTGAGTGTGTGTGATCCATCTGACAGACACCTCGCTCCACCAACTATACCTCAGTCACTGTCATGGGATTGAAAAGAGGAATTGTGCAAAATAGGGAAATAAATACAAAATGTATGAAAAAAAGATGAAGAGGGGAAGTCAGATTTTAGTGTATCCAGAAGTGGTATGTTCTAAGTGTGTGACATCGCACAGACTTGATGACAAAAACAGACATAAATGGATTCATAGACAATACTGGAGATCACTTCATATCATACATCCCGTTTGTCTCCCTCTTTGTAACGTGGTGGACAACAAGCTGCCATAAAATGGGTTAAAAGTCTTTGTACAGCAGCCTGTTAACAGCACTAGTGCCAAAAAAAGAAAATCATACTGTGAAATCATCAAGTTGAGCGTCGCTTCATGTCACATGTGTGAGCTGTGTGGCTCATAGTTCATGTCACTTCATGTTATTGCTTCCCAAAAGCAGTTTGGGTAATTATGAGGCTATATCAGTTCTGCTCCGTTCCACAACTCAAACTAAAACTAATGAACATCAGCAGTGAATAACATTATTTTTGTTCCCTGCCGTTTTCTTTTTTCTCTCTCTCTCATCTGACAGAGAATCCTCTATTTATGTTTTTTTCCTCTCTATTTCCTGTTTCTTTCATTTGGTAGGTTGTTCAGAAGCAGCATAAACAAACCTTTGATCACCCCCCAAAAAAGTCAGGAGACTCTGGGTTATACATCTGTGATGGAAACTTTGAAAAGGGGATTTGGCTAACTGTCTATCTTCTTTTCTCTATATGCTTCATCACTTGTCTCCCTATTTGCCTGATTAATTGTTTGCCCGTCTGTATTTTTGTTTGTGTATTTGGATCTCTTTTACCTGCCTGTCGCTTCATTATATTTTGCGGTGGCAGACATCACAGAAGGCAGCGCTGACAGCAGTGAAATCAAGGGGTCACCTCCCACGACAATTAAAGATTCATCGTCACGATTGGCATCTGAACTTTCACACGACAAAGAGAGCAACGTGGCAGGCAGGGTGTACTGACAACAAGACATAATGTTTCATTCAGTGAGCAAATTACACGTTCATTAGTGACAATGTCAGACTGACTGATGATGTGTTTGCAAAGGGATTTTTCCATTTTACATATGTCATACGATAAAGCAGAACTACTGTGTCATAGTGGATTAACAAATGTGGACTCTGACACCTGAACTGTGGGGTTATTGAATCCACAGACTGTCTTACAATAATGGACGAAACCATTTTCATGTCACCCGTTGGTTTGTCGACTCACGTCTTGACACGTTTGATATTTTGGCTGTTGCTAGCTTGGAATTTTAGAGCCAAAGTGACAACATTTGGAGGAGAGGTTGGAGCAGTGGAGGACTGACGTTTGGATCTGACTCATGAGCCCTTTTTACACAGAGATGCTGCGATAGGACAACAATAAAGATCCTTTTTATGCCACTCTGATATTTTATACATAACCAAACAATGTCGGCATAATGATGCCCCATTGTGTGAGTTCAGATCGCATGCTGGCGTTCCCAAAGCAAAAGAGCCGTGACGTGTAAAACAACAGCACAAGCCTCTTGTGTGACGTTTAACATGCATGTCGCCAGTGCTTTCCAAACAATAACAATGAAAAAAACACAGCGATAATAACCATGTGCTGTCCCACTTATGGCGGCATGGTGGTGCAGTGGTTAGCATTGTTGCCTCACACCAAGAGGCTTCCTGATTCAAATGTGTCAGTCCTGTGATAGTCTGGCCACCTGCCCAGGATGTACCCCACCTCTTGCCCAATGTCAGCTGGGATTGGCTCCAGACCCCCTGCCACCCCCAAAAGGATAAGTGGTTATGGACAATGAATGAATGTCCCTGTTATATGGCAGTTGATCTTGTCCTGTGCTGGGAAGGTGAGGAGCTGCTGGGCCTATCTTTGTATATTTTGGCAGATATTTAATACTCTATTGTTGTAAAACTGGGCCCAGTGAGTGACCCTGACCCAGGGAACCCACTAGTTGTCTGGTTGTGAACATTAAATTGTGGTTACTGTATTTAGTGTTACTATAATTTGAAGCATTCTCTGGCACAAGAATCTCCCCTGGGATAAATGGTTCTATTGAATTGAATTGAATTAAATTGTATTGCATTGTCTTGCAGACACGTTCAGTTGCTGCTCTTCTTTGAGTTAGCTGCTAACTACTATTAGCTGCTTTTTAAATGTCCTAGCGTGGGCTGCACGCATTATACGCCGACAAAATGTCACACTCGTCTTGTCCGGCCAGCTTTCCGTTTTACACAGTCGTCAGTTGAGTGCTGTTGCTACCTCTGCTGTATCTTTTATACAGAATGGTGAGGCAGAATAACAGCGTGGCATTCCCGCTCTGAACTGGCTATGTAAAAGGAGAGCCTGATGCTCTAAACTGCCCCACCCTTAATTATGCATAACTTTTAGCCGTAATAAAGCTTAAAAGGGTGAGTTACTTAGAAATTGTCTGTGCAGTTGTCATGAATGGGGAAATTAGCAGTAGAGACCAAAATCATGTTTGAACCAGGCTGTAAATACAGTTATTTCTCCCATGAGGTTGGGCATTTTAACATGGGGGTCTGTGGAGATTAATTTGCTTTTGGAGCCGGACTCAAGTGGCAATTTGAGGCACTGCAGGTTTTGGCACTTACACAATGGCTTCATTTTTTTGTCTCAGAGTTTGTTGCTTCACTACTGCCTGATAGATCAGAATTTGTCTGATCTACCAGGTTGTCCTTGAGCTGCTTTTGTACCCAATACACCTGTAATACTTTCTGCGTTTGACTCAAAATACAGTGGCATGATGAAGGAGGGAAAGTAATTTAAAAAGTAAATTAATTTTAAATTTAATAATAGTCTGAGATGAATGCTGCTTTTAAAAGCACTGCAACATTTGCACGTTAATTAATCACAGCCAGTCTGTAACAGACGAGTGGAAGCAACAGCAGCACAAATGGTAATCATCATTACCGAGTGTACACAAAATTAAAAGGGACAAGCCAGCAAATGTTGATTTTTTTTCTTTCTTTCTTTTTTTTTATTATGCAGATGCTTTCATTTTTCAGCCAACATCACCTCGCACAAAGCACTGGCTTCTGTCTGGCTTTCCACCTCTCACTCTCCCCACTCATCCCTCTGCTTTCTCTCTCTATCAGCACTCACTCTGTTGTTTTAGCTGCATGCTGAACAACATGAAGCTCAACGGAAATCACCCACTGCAACAAAATAACACCAGCTGAAAGGCTAAAATACAGATGTGCAAGCATACCTGCAAACAAGTATGGCAGCAAACCCAAAGAAACACAAGTGACAGCCCAGTGTGTAGAGGGGTGAATGTGCTACATAAGGATAAATGGAAAATAATAATGGAGTTTATTAATATAGCACTTGTCAGAGATTAAAAAGTGTTTCACAAGAATGGCACATTACATATTGGGCTGTCGCAATAACTGCAATAATGCAATACGTTGTTGTCAACAATCCAACCACAGGGAATTGCAAAAAATCGCCACTTCTGCTATATTCATATTTTTTCTTCTTCCTTTTTCATGGGAGCATCTTGTATTTGTCTTTTTTTTTACTTTACCCCTCCTTAACCCCAATGGGACATGAGGCTTCAATGAGCTCTTTCCATTGCATGCTACCCTTGGCAGCATGTTGCGCCTCTCGCCATGATAGGTTCATCTTTTCCAACTCTAGTGTCACAGCTCTCCGCCAGGTGGTTTTGGGCCTTCTAGGTTTTCTTTTGCCTGGTGGTGTCCATCTGAAGGCGATTCTCGTGAGCTGGCCCCTGTATTTGTACCATGCAACAAATGCCGGCCGTGTGATGAGCACTACACGATGGTCATTTTTTTTCTGATTGCTGAGAGCTGAAAAATATTCAACTCTCGGTAAAACGCTGCAGCCACTTGTCATTGTCACTTTTTACCTAGGCCTTCATCACAGAGGAGAAGCTGGGCAAATACCACAAAGACCAACCGTCACAACCCTGAAGAACAACAATCAAGGAGAAATTATGCGATCGCAGCCTTCCTGATTATGTGTTATACACAAATAGTATATACATACAAACAGTGCATGAGAACAGCCTGCCCTATGTGCTTCGACCTTGTGCTGACATTTTTACATGCAAACACAACCAAAGCATCTCGGCTGGAAAAGCTCTGTGCAGACAGCCGCAATATATAGATGATAGCCTGCCAATAAAGCATGTTTACAAAGCACAAAAAATAGGACGAATTATGTATTTGCAAAAACATTAACAACTGTCAGCAGTATCCCACATCGCGCTGTCGAGTCACTCTTAAAGATTACTTCCCCAATTTTCAACTTGCTGTGTGTCAAAACAGTGTGGGTAGTATGTGCAAATGAACAGTGGTAAACTTCCCCCCATCTTACCAGAACTTCATGCTCTCTCCCTGCTCTGGAGCTGTTGCTTGAACTATAGATTGTACACCACATTTTTGTATTGCCTATACCACCATAACTCTCTGTACATCACCCTCTAGCAGAAGCATTTATTGGACCTGTGGGGCGTAGTGCATTATGGTGGTTGTAGTTTTTCTACCTCTTGAGCAAAAGCGAACGCCACAGCTCTTTTCCTCTGTTTTCTCTAGTCATGAAGCATCAATGTTAGAAGCATTTGCGTCTTTCTGTTGCATAGACAGCCGAGTTTAATGAAAAGGCCATCGTTACACCAGTGAAATACTTCTTTAATCACCACAGGGGAAATTCCTTCACTGTGACAGCCCTAGTTACATATGAACTTCAAAGATAAGCCAATTTGCATGCACTCATAAATACACAAATTGAATATGGTTATTAAAATGTGCTATGATAAAAATACATTTCAGAAGCGATTGAAGAGAAGATACTGGTTTGTCAAGATTTGATTTACGGGCAAGAATCGAGTCATCGATTTGTGGTTCCTGCTTTCAGTTTGTTGTCTGACTGACAGTCAGTTGGCACCATGAGGATTGATGACTAATCAGCAAGACACTGGCTAATCAAACACACACATACACAAACTCATACGCCGACTGTAATTGTCAGTGATTGCATTTGAATAGCTGCCCATGCTTCCACTGATTAGCACTGTGGCACAAATAGCTGTTGGATTTCTTGTTCCTCAAACCTCCAAGCTATCAAATCACCAAAGTATCTAGGTTTTTATTGATCTTGACTGTGACATCTATCTGTGTCGTCACCTCAAAACCTGTCTCGCAAAAGGTCCAAAACAGCCTTAATTATTTGTAGGAGGGAAAATATCTCTTGTATCTGCTTTTCAGTTTGTCTCCTTAAAATTTCCATAGTGGTGGTGTTGTTGTTGTTTTCCATTCTAAGTGACTGCTGCCACAGTTTCTCTGTAGCACATTCAAAGTGTTTCATAACCCCAAGATCACCACAAACCACTGGTAATTCACTGCAAAAAGAAAAGCACGTGTCAAAGGTGTGCCTGAGAGAATAACAACTTTTTATGAGTTGCAGAGAAGCATTCTTTTTAGAGACTGCAGCTTTCCACGGGGCACCAGTTACAGCTGTGTGCCACATTTTGGCCTTTGGCGTGTAAAGATATTATCATGCTGATTGTACAATAATGTAATAAAGCTGTTATCATCCCTCAGAGACAAACACAGCAAAGAGACAGAGAAGGAGAGGAAGAAACAAACAGAGGGGGGAAAGGAAGGGAATTTCTCCTCCATTAAGATGCAAACTGCTCCCGCTCCTCTGGGAGCGCAAACAAGTGGGAGAGGCGAGGAGAGGAGGAAGAGGAGGAGGAGACGAATAAATGAGGAGAGGAGAAAATGAAATGAGAGGACAGGAGATGATGGGCTGGTTGCGTTGATCAAAGTGTGAATATTCACAGCACTCTCCTCTCCAAGATTAAATACTAATTACTCTCAACAGCTGCTCAATGAGCTCGCTAAGACTCATTATCACAATGTACTACATGTGTACCACTTTAGAAACACAGAGCTCCATTGCTAAACAAGACGTCCACCAACAGGAAATAAAAGCAACACCTTCTTGGGCACAGTGACTCCTGCAGGAAAGTTAAAAACTTAATTTTGGACCAAGACCTTTGGGAGAACTGCAGGGCTGTTTTATTAATTAAACAGTAAAATGTGATGTTCCTTCAATGATGTGACTGACATAAATGTTTTGATGACTGTGGGTAGACGTACCAAACAATTAGTGTTTCTATTAATCTGTCTGAAAGACGGAGAGTCAGTCATGGAGATCCAACACATATTCAGGCTCAAGCTTCATAACATCTTTGTCGCTTGTAGCCTGCAGGTGGCCACAAGGTTTGGTTATTCAGCCCGGTGGTTAATCTCAAGGCACATCTGTATTTATATCTGTGCACAGTAACAGTATTTAGCAACATTAAATACTGACGAAATGATTCAAGAATTCATTTAAAACGTTTTTAACATGACATCAAAGCACCAATAACACTTCCATTTAAATGGGAAATAATGTAAGATGATGTGATGTGTCACATACTTAAAATTCCCTTGCGTGAATGGTGCATTCATGGTGAAAATATATTCCCTATGTGGGTTTTTTAAATCAAATTGGATTAAATCAAATTACATGTGTGTAATATTATTATTGAAATTTTATTTAAGCAATATTTAAAGAGAGGGTGTGCGTTAACATCATTTGTGGCACAACAGTGGTGCAGAAGGTGCTTGTGCCGAGGTCTGTACGCATCATTGGAAATAAAGGACAATAAATGTTTAAGATATGTTAGTTTAATAAATGTTGACTTCCAGGGTGCTTATATTTAGGCTACATATTAGGTTCAATAATATTTTGTGAAGGATTGTGAAGAGTCTTTCCACAGATTTTAGCCCATAAACATGAGCACATACAGAGCATGCGTGTGTCCATATGTACCGAAGCAACAGCAGTAGCAGCAGCCTCATCTTCTTCCAATCATTCATTAAACTAAGTCCGCCTTATAGATCAAAATCAATAACAAAACCATCCATTTTGTTGCAGTTTTGAAGCCCTCTGGTGTTTGTTTTTGCTTGCTTGTTTTTTTAGATTGCTCGGAACTACTTGTTGTACAATAGTAATTTGTTACACTACTCATTACTGGGAAAGTAATTTGATTACTGTAACACGTTACTGCCAAACACTAATGTTAATGTGTGTACTTAAAGGCGCTGTTACTGCACTCAAATTCAAAATACTGCTGCGAGTCGTGTCCGCCCTCCCCTCCCTTATAGATTCGAGGTTGCTGGACAGCGGCACACTGGAGACTGATTTGTTTGCCCACAGGCGGCTGCCATGGCAGGGCCGTGTTGCCGCGTCCTTGATCTTCGGTTTTCCAGCGGACTATTCGAGCAAGTCCGGCTTCTCTGCTGCTAACGCTGCTGCCGGAAAAAATAAAAATCTTTTAAAATGCAAATATTCTGGCTGTACTATTGTTGTCGGTGAGATCAGTGTGTTTTATGAACATTATTCCTTAGTCTCTGTGACATATTAGGATGATTTTACAACTATTTGCTTTAGATGTCTTACATATAGCTCCTTTAATGCATTTTATATCGGTGCAAATATTGCAAAGAATTTCGTTCTTTCGTGATTATATAAGGTTCATAAACTTCATGCAACTTCCATTTGCATTGATAAAATATATGGTCCTGCACAGTAAATCCACCATGTTATTTTTACACTTCACTTTTTGCACGATATAAACAAATGAGAAGTAATTAGTTGATAAGTGAGCTTTAGAGGTGTTGATAGACAGATCTAGTTTCTTTCAGGCAGAGCCAGGTTAGCTGTTTCCCCTTGTTTTCATTCTTGGTACTAAACTAAACTAAGCTAAGCTAAGCTAAGCTAACTGGCTGCTGGCTGTAGTTTCACATGTAACGCACAGACATAAAAGCGGTATCAACCTTATGATACAACTCCCAGCATGACAGCAAATAAGCATACTTCCCAAAATGTTACATTAGCTGTTGGTGCCCTCAGGTGGTAGCACTTAAAAAGACCTGTTTAGAATAGTTCCAAGGAAGCTGTAATTATGTATATTCAACACAATAATTAATATCTACCATCACATTGACTGAGTGATGAGCTATTGAACCACATATACTCTATGGCCACTTACGATACAGATGTGCCTAGTGACCTATTGCAATTCAAAGCAATGGCTCTGACATTAATTCTACCTTTACAAAATTTATAAATTCAGAAATTTGGAAAATGAATTATTGTTTATTACTGAGGTCGTAGTTAATGCATCATACTGAGAGGCATTTCAAATATTCTGCTCCCCTTATGTAAATGAGAAGGACAAAAGATTAGAAGCACCTCTCAGTATAATGCATTCCAGTACAACACCCCCACTGCATTATGGGAATCATAAAGCAGACTCTGTGGCAGAACAATGGTATTGGATTGCATTAGATCGTACAGGTGTACCTGATAAAGTGCCCATAATTTACTGTAGTTCACTTGTGATAGATTAGAAATGAAGCGGTGATATAACACAATGTGAAACTGAGGGAAAACGAGACAAAAAAAACTGCTAAGAATTTGCTCACTGGGGCTGAAAAAATGTCATGTTAACCTCCAGAGGTTAGATTGTGTTGTAGCATCAGCTGTGTGTGTGTCAGTCTTGTGTGTGTGTGTTGTGGCATGAGGGGGTGTTCTTGAAATGCCAGTGGGTGGGGAGTTTTCGTACCAAAACAGAGTACAGGCTGGGAAGTGAGTTATGAAATCCAAAAGAATCTCAGCGAGCACTTGGTGTTGAGTCATTGGTGCTGATCAGCAACAAACTCCCACACGTACACGGTATTTCAGTGTGGTCATTTGGTGCTGTGAGGCAGCACAAATCTTACTTGTTACCATTTTGAGAGCAGAAAACCGTCTCACCGACTACAGCAGCTCCTCCACCATAACCTCGCGCAGAATCCTGATGTAGCAGAATCAGCGTAATAACATATAAATAACAATAAAAAGAGTGGGGCAGATGGTGGGCGAGCATGTCACACAAATGGGTCAGCATGTGGGAGAATGGACCAGACTGCACGGAAGAATGAGACACAGTGCAGCTGGAATGGATGACTGCAGCTGAACTTGCACAATAAAGGCTATAAGGGTGTAATATATAAAAACAAGGAAGGCAAAGCAAGCTGGAGGAAGCTTCGAGAGTGACTCTGAGACTGAAAAATATTGTATTCTGCTGATGAGGGGTGTTGTTTCCCCACTCTTTCAGTTATTTTATTCAACTGAATTAGCTGCAGTTTATCCTGCTGTTGTGACCATGACTGTGACAAGTATCCTGAGTGCATAATGGGTGGAAAGCAAACTGTGTGTGTTTCTGTGAGTGTGTGTGTGTCAGGCGATGTTGCTTTTTGTTTGCTGTCTGTGTGACTGGCAGTCGGGCAGCATGAGAGTTGACGGCTAATCAGTGCGTCACTTCCTAATGGGCGAAAATGCACACGCGTACTTGCATATGCACTCACACACACGCACGCACACACAAACACACACAAATGCACACAGGCACAGCGTGGAGTATAATTGTCTGTGATTGCATTTGGATACCCATCCACACTCATGCTGATTAGCAATGTGGCGTTAACAGAGAGAGAACTGCAGAGCGAACAAGGGAGGGAGAAACAGAGAGTGAGCTAGGGAGACTTATTAGCTCGCACAGTTGTCTGCATATTGCTATTAATGAGAAATTTTAACCAATTAAAGTGAGTCTGGATCCAGTGAATAGCAGCCCAATGTATTTGCACACAGAAAATAACTGCAATACAGCTGCCAGTGTTCAGTTATGCAGCTTAAAGGAGCAGTGTGTAAGATTTAGGGGGATAAAGCGGCATCCAGCAGTGATGACGGCACACTGCCGCCATGTCCAGTTAGATGTGCAAGGTATCCTGGGTGCGTTGGTTGTTGATGTGGTTGGGTTTCGGCAACAAAAATACGTGGTCAGGTTTAGGAAAAAGAACAGGGTTTGGCTTTCTAATCTTTAGGGACACAAACACAGCTCTCCCAGATGAAAGTCAGTGTTTGTTGGACCCATCCACCAACCCAACTACTGGTTTCCCCCGATGCCACCGAGTGCCATTAAACTATAACAGCAACTAGCCACGTATCATCGCCATTGTGTCCGACGCTGCAAGTCACTGCCCAAACGCCGGATTTCGACGACTGTGTGAGACCGCATTAAGATCGGTACAGTTGTTACATTACAATGACATATTATGACGTAACTATGTCAGGATGTCAGTGCGAGACAACTGTATACAAGCTCCATAACGTTATGTTAAAACAACATTTACTTGAGGTTTCACACCGGACATAAGCTGCGGTCTCCTGGGTAGAAGTCTTGTTTTGTCGGACCCATCCACCGCTCTTTGGTCACAAACTTTCTTGCTCTTTATGTCAGTTGCTGTCAGTGTCAAGTATTGCCACAGATGGGTTTGCACTGGAGTAAGTTGGAGTAAGACGTCAAAGAGTGCTATTGGCATAGATATCACACGCTAAGTTGTCTCACTCACCAGACCTTTCTCAAGAAAAGAAAGGTCTGGCTGCGCCGACTCTCACTTTAAGATTGGAGAAAAAAAAACGCCCCAGCTTTTTTTTTTATTTCTTTCAACCAATCACAATCGTTCTTGACGGGTGCCACAGCAATGTTGCACTTGAAAACCATGTTGAAACTGCTACACAACTGGAGGTGGTAGGGCGGGACTTCAGTGGGTGGCCCGTTCTGCCCAATGAAAATGAGTCATTCAAAGTGGCCATGCTCTTAATTATGTGTAAGTTTATGATTTTTTTTCTAAGCCTAACCAAGTAGTTGTGTTGCAACTGTGTTAGTTTCACAACATCAACCACATCTTAAGAACAGTGACCATTAATGGTCATGCACAGCCTATTCTGTTGTTTAGGTTTGACACCAGTGGAGCATTGTTGTAGGAAATGAACCTGTGGGTCATATTAGGGTAGGAACAAACATCTTGTGTAGTCATATGGTTTGGAGAACTTGTTGTGTAAATACATTGTATATCATTAGACTCTGGAGAAGTGGAAACGTCTCAAGTTGATGAATCACACTTTACTACGTGGCAGTCTGATAGATGAATCTGGGTGTGACGGATGCCTGAATGCAAAGTGCCAAGAGCAAAGTTTGGTGGAGGCGGGATTGATTTAGGTCCCGTCGTTGCAATGAAGGAAAATTTTATTGCTACAGCATATGGTGATATTTAAGATGAAAATGTGCTTCCAGCTTTGCCATAACTGTTTCAAGAACACCCTTTCTTGTTTCAGCATGGCAGTGCCTCAAAGTCAGGTCCATAAAGGAAGGTTTTCTCAGTTTAGGGTGGATGAAGTTGACTGGTCTGCGCTGTGTCCTGACCTCAACCCCATCCAACGCCTTTGGGCTGAATTCAAACCAGGTTAAAATAATCTGGCGGAAAACCAGATAGATAGATGTTTTGAGCTAATTCCACTTTATATCACTCAACACCTTTGCAAATAATAACTCATTTAAGTATTTATTTCAATATGCCAATGTTGGCTAACTGTGACTTGTTTTTAAGGCCACATTTCACTATTTCTACCCTCAAGATGCTGTTGGCGGATACATCAACAATAGATTTTGCAGGCAATCAAGCGTACAGTCTTCCATATTCACCCAAATTAAAACGCCAAGCAGGTCCTCAGGGTTTACACTTGAATGTGAGAGGCATATTTGTTTTTAGAATGTATCATCATGGCAGAGAATCACAGCAAATTAGTATTAATAAGCAGATCCTGTACGTAGCATCTCTTTGAAAAGATAAACAGTTTTCAACGCGGCCCCTCTCAGTCGATCACATGAAAAGAGTGAAGATGTCTCGCTCTTTCTGTGCGCGCAGATGGGAACAGAGGAGGAGATTGAATGGGTGAGAGGGAGGGAGGGCAGAGAGGAAGTGGGAGAAAATGGAAGCGGGAGACAGAAAGATGAGAGTGGGCAGGAGAGGAGGAAGGAGAGCGGCGAAGTAGAGGAGATGAGGGAGGGAGTGAAGAGAAAGAAGTGGGAAGAGAGCAGAGCAGAGACGGAATGACAGCCCTAATGTGTCTGCATGAGTGACAGCCATGTGTGAATATTGCATGTGTGATTAGGGAGCAGAGAAGATGGAGCTTAAATGGCTTGTTAACCGGGCCCCTAAATACTGGCAGTACGATGGAAAGGAACAGGGGGAAAGGAAGCAGAGACGGGGAGGGAGGCGCCAAAATACTGACAGAACCAGAGCTGAGAGCGAGGGAGGGAAAGTCAGAGGATGGAAAGGCGATAAGTGAAAGTAAGGGGAGAGGAAAAATGACTTGATCTTTTATTAGCTGATTCAGCAAGACATGGAGAGAGCAGAAGAGGAACAAAAGCACAGAGCAAATCAGACGAAGCAGGCCTACAGTGGAAAGGGGCATACAGGTGGGCTCACACTCAACAGGTCTTCGAGGACCTTCAGATTGTGCATGTTTGTATCGACGACACATCACTTGTTTTACCTCACCATGGAACAATTTCACACAACATACATATACATTTTCTCCCCCCACACAAGGACCTTTGCTGCTGTCGTACAGTGGCATGGCCTCTCCTACCACTGCTATGCTGACAACAACCCCGCTATTCTTGTTATCCCACCCCAACCCTGCCTCCTCCTGACACACGATGGAGACACGCATCACTGCTTACCTGTCAGATATCTCTGAGCGAACGTCAAGGCACCACCTAAAGCTCAACCTGGACAAGGCTGAGCTTGTGTTGCTTCAGGGAAAAGGATGAGACCTATCTATCACCGCTGACAATACTGTGATGCTACCACCTTGGACGGCGAGGAACCTGGGTGTGACTCCAGAGGATGAACTGTCATTCTCACCAAACATGGCAGCAGAGGCTCTCTTCTGTGCTCCTGTAAAACAACAGGAGGATCTGCCTCTTCCCTTGTAGGGAGGCGGCTCATGGCGCTCATCTAGGCACTTGTTATCTACCTAGACTACTGCAGCTATAGGTCTTCATGATTCTATCTGGACTCTAGGCCAGGTAGCGTACCCGTATGGGTTTGGCTGTGTGTGTAAACTAAATGACAATGAGGCTGTCTTAGGCTACGTTTACATTACAAGCAAATATGTGATTTAGACCTAATTTTTTCTGGAGTTGTGTGGACACAGAAATCAGATCTGGGCCCTTTTTTTCCGATACATAAACAATCACTGGCCATGTGACTGCTGGGAGAACAGTCATACTCGAATTCATGTGGGTTTTTTTCCCCTTACATCCATGGTTTTGTTACATCATGCTTCAATTCACAGGTGCAGATCACTCACCATGCAGTGTCAGAGCAGTATGTAGAGAGGCCGCTGACTGTGGTAGACTGCCACAGCCGCCAGCCAAATGAGCGCGACTGCCAGGCACCGTCTGACGGGGCCAGCTTGTCGTGAGGCGCTAACAGAGATATTGGTCTTTTTTCTTTTTTTTAGATGCACTACATACTCTCCCAAACAGAAGCTCATGTCTTATTATGATGCTGAGTGACATCATCGGGCCTTCCTACTAGGCAGAGAGGTAGACTTTGTGGAAATAATTTAAATTTAACATTAAGCCCTGTAGCCTACTGTGAGCGTAGCCGTAGCCCCAGTGGTTGGAGGTGGAGTGGAGCAGAAATGGATGGCAACCTGAGGAAATGAAGGCATTCATTTTGTCTTTCATTTTGGACCCGTGAAAACTTCCTCCTGCAGTGGTGGACAGCAGTATCACTGCCGATCCCGGGCAACCCAGTCTCACTTCAGAGTCTTGGAAATTCGGCGCTTGGGCAGTGGCTTGTGCTGTCCTTTAACGTCAGCATGATACGCAGCCGGTCAGCGTTGTAGTTCACCGGCTCCCAGAAGCATCAGGGTGAAACGCAAGACAAGAAGGCGGGGAAAGTCCAACTAGGGCCAGCGGGAATGGTGTTGGATGGGTTCAACAAACATTGACTTTCACCCGGGAGAGTGGTGTTCATGTCTGGTAAGATTATTAAGCCAAACCCTGTTCTTTCTTCCTCAACCAACCACATGTTAGTTGTTGAAAGAAAAAAACGTCAATGCATGGTGTTATTTTGAAAGAGACTGTATGCAAATGGTAAATTTCCTGTGAAAACAGAAATGTATTTTGAAACCAGACAATGCATGTAACAGGCAGAACTTGACATGGCGTCCAAGAACATCACCCACGGTACCTTGCACGTTGTATCTGGATGTAGAAAGTCCATGGCCAGACACTGATATATAACAAGGTCAGAATGAGAATGTGTTTGCTAAAAACCCACCTTTCCAGACAGCACCCCAGCTCCCTGCTAGCACTTACCTCCATCGAATTTCTTGTGGGAGGAAAAATGAGTTGCATTGTATCTCTCTGAGCACACTTGTAGCTGTTTGTTTGGGAGGGTGGGAATTCTGGTTTTTGATAACATCTTGCTCTTGTTCCTTTTTGAGTTTGAATGCACTCAGAATTCTGCATCTGCCAAATGAATGCAGTGTTTCTCTCTTGGTATCCATTGGTTGCCATTCATTTCAGTTCACAATGAAGCTGAAGAGACTGGACTGAGAATGGCGGGCCATCACAAAAGAGGCATTCACTGCTCCATCTGATTCAGGCTTGGTCAAAACTATATAGCATTGTATACATTTTGGGAAGTGTCCCATCCTAGTGACTCGCATCTCAGATCTGTTTGTTTCAAAATGATGCAAAAAAAACCCACTAAATTCACATTATCTTTCTCATGTTGTCTTTGTTTCCTTTTTGTTTTGCTTCTGGATTATATCTCATGACAACATAGTTTCTTACTGACTTTCAGCAGACAAATTTAAACTTTCAAATGTTGATTTTATCAACAAATTGTGAAAATGCTCCCTGCTTAAACCTGCAGTAGAGCCTATACCATGCAGTTACAACAGTAAAATGCTTGGACATCCGGTTGTTAACATTCAAAACGACTAGTGTGTTCCTTGAATTGGTTTTAAAAGATTTATTGACAATTGAATTTCGACTTTATCCAAGAGACTGTGGTTATAATTCTCACTAATGCTCACTAATTGTTGGCAAACACTAAACAAACAACAAACAAACACTTATGGAGTTTTGAGAGACTGCCACGGGGGACATAATTTCCAATTATGATCTCCGTATTATTGTCTTTATTGTGTGCAGGATTCTGGACAAATTTTTGGCGGTGATGGGTTTTTGTTTGCAGCAGCTCAAACTTGTTTTTGGCAATATGGAGTTTCTCTCAGCACTCTCGACCAGTTTCTGGCAGTGCTGTAGCTGTGAATGGGCAGTGTTGGACCATGCTAATCAAAAGTGGCTGCGTGCCCGTTTTGGCACCGTGTCACATATCGACAGAGCAGCGGACACTTTCTCAACTCCAAATTCTTGCTGCAGGACATTTTCTGGCAGAGGGAATTAGCTGTGCAAGCCAGACATACACACACATGGGCACACAGTCTCGCACACACACATACACTGTCGCATGGACGCTCACAAGTGCAATAATGTGCGAGCAGAGAGGACAAATGAGACACAGACTTAGTGGGGGTGGGTGGTTAGGTGTGAACATGTAAATGACAGGCGTATGGACGAGAATAACCAGCCAGTGTGTCCCTCTGTTTTTCTTCTCTCGTTTCTATGAATAAAAGATGGACAAGACTACTTGGTCACATTACACAGACATATGATGTTCCTTTTTTAGACCTTTTACTTGCTTGAGTCAGTCTGAGTGATAAGCTTCAACCATCACAACCTCTTCTCCGTTTCATTCATACTTCCTCTCCCTCACCTCTGCCCACACTTCTGGCTTTCATTTCTCCGTGGTTGTTTCTGCCTTTAATGACTTTAATGTTTATGGATGTGACTCTGTGGGTTTTCCTTCCACTGTTTCACTTAGTATAATCAGTCCTCTGTGTTTCTGTTCACTGTTGCTCTGTAGGTTCTGCTGTAAATGTCAAAGCTATGTTTTAGCTGAACTGAAATGATCTCCAGTGGCCGGTGTGGCAATTACCGCTTAAACTACTGTACATTAAGTGTCCCTCAAAGGTTCTACAGACTGGAGCTCACTATAGCATACACTACATCCATCAACAGTTGGCCACAACCATTATATAGTATAATATTAGAAATGGAAATCTTACAGTGCGTTTTCATCCACCTGTTTTTATTCACCTTTTCAATTTGCACATGAAAAAACATGGCGGATCTAGAAATGTTGCAAAAGAGTTTTCACATTTTGACCAGGTGGAAAAGTTGCTTTATTGATAAAGGTTAAATGCGACTACATACAGTAGAAACAGATTCTGCAAATAAATGATGACGTACGTCACGGCCAGCGTTCCCAGATAAAAAAAAAAAGTTAAATAATCATTCCAGAGACTAAAAATGATCATATTTTGAGGAAATTATTGACGTGAGCTCTAACCACAAGAACAATCAGGCATAATGTGTAATTTATGAAAACAAAACACCATCTCCTGCTGCTGCTTATGCTGGCTGCAACACGTGCTGCGTTCACAGACGCACCATAAAGTCCCACTTTGAAGATCTGCGGTCACAAATACAAATTAAAAGCATTTTTTAAATTTACCAATACAAAATATCTTATCAATGAGGCATATTGTGCAAATAAAAACATGCATGTTTTAGTTATTTAGACAGTGTGATGTTTAAAAGTTTCTCCAGACGTCTAAGCTACAGTACAATTTGTTCGGTCTGTCCTCTTTGCTGTAAATGTGAGCTTTTAATTTGCCGCAGCACTGGGCGGCAGGTTGCTCTGTACTAATTTTAAAAATTATCAAATTATACATTATGGGAATATAGCCATTATTGTATATCATACAGATACGATAATTATGGTAAATGATAAATGGATTTGTATAGCGCCTTTCTCGTCTTCTGAATGCTCAGAGAGCTTTTACACTACAGCGTCACATTCACTCATTCACACACACTGGTGGCTACCACACAAGGAGCCACCTGCTACTCAGTAGCCCCTTTTACACTGCCAGAATTTCCGCAAACAGGCCGTTTTGCCGGCAAGCTGCGAGCCTTTAGACACACAGAGCCGGATTGGCGAGTTGATCCAAGGTGCCCAATTTTCCACCTCATAGGGTAGTCATATTGGCGGAACCCTTTCAGTTTAAACAGATCGAGGCGGCCTTCCGCAACCGGAGGAGCTGTTGATGACGCCACATGTGTGACCCACTGGCGGTGGATAAACAGGAAACAGCTGATAGCAGGAATTAGCGAGCAGCTAGTAGCAAGAGGGAAACACAAACCTGACAGACGCTGTAAAGATGAGCAACTGGGGAGACAGAGAATTGTGCACCCTCCTTGTCCTCGCAAACCAAGAGGCCATTAACCGTCAGATGACAAAGGTCACAGCAAGCTTTGTGTTATCTCTGGATGGATGAACACATGGCTGTTTCATATTGCTCGGTGCTCTCTTTTGCTAATTTCTAAAAAACAGTGCTACATTTGGATGGACACCCAACGAATGTGTCTGTATCTACTACACTCTCCCTTTAAATTAAACCAGGGACATCTTTAAGACTGCAACTGACATTTATTTTGGTTATTCACTAACTTTCCAATTGTTATTTTTTGATTAATTGATTATTCATTTAGCACATACAATGTCAAAATATGATTATGATTGTTACTAGTACCCAGAGAGATGTGAGAGTAATGGATATGCTTGTATTCTTTCTGACATGAAGTAAAAGACACAGCAGAAGACACGAGCTGCAGTCGGAAAAGTTAACGTCTCTGCAAAAGGTTAACTGTGTCTTATCTTTCATATGAGCCCCTAAGGGAGATATTTGATGATATGACTTAGAAATGGACCTGCCATTGGTCCTCCTCCCCTTCAAGCAGTCTCTGTGAACACACAGCCTGGGAGATGTGCCCGGGCACTGACAGATGCATCACACGCTGCGTAGTATTACAGTAAAAGCTAAGCAACCACCAGGATCACATTAACCCCCCTGAACAAACACACACATTCAGATCAGAACCTAAGCCTTGGTCATACTCCAGGGTGGATGTGGACAGCTGCAGACTCACATGAAGATAACTGATGTGTCTATACAAAGACACTCGATAATAAAGGATGACACATTAGAAGCTGCAGCAATGGTATGAATGGTGGACACTTCCTGTCTTCCTGTGGTCGCCTCTCCCCTGCATGTTGTGAGCATTGTGTGGATGAAAGCAGATTTAATTTAACAATACAAAACCAATTTAATGTTTGTTCCTTATTTTGCCACTTGTTTTATCTGCCACCTTAATATCTGATATCAGCCCAGTACAAGATCATATCAGCTGTTGCCAGATCTTGCCAAAGTGTACTGCAGAGACAGAGACAGGTCTCAAGCAAAGTTAATTTTCTCCTTATTTGTCTGTCTGAAACATAACATTTTAGTGTCCAAAATTTTATGAAGACAAAGCCTATGAGGTGAAAGAACTGGTCACTGTCTGTGCTAACATTTACTTCTCCGGTTGGAGTGAATAGACTAAAGCAAGCTGTTCTCATAAGTAAGTAAGTAAGTAAGTAAAGTTTATTTATGTAGCACCTTTCACAGATACTAGATCACAAAGTGCTTTCCATAAACTCTTTGTACATTTCCCTACGAAAAGTAATGCACCCAAATTCCTACATATGTCAAGAACAAACACCACCGTTTATTTTGAAAGAGACTGTATGTAAACGGTAAATTTCCTGTGGAAACCGAAGTGTATTTTTAGAGAAGACGATGCATGTAACAGGCAGAACATGACACTTGACGTCGTATCTGGACATGGAAATGCGATCTGTGATGAGGTCAGAGTGAGAATGTGTTGTTTACAGATGCACATTAGAAAACATGCTAGCAACTGCCTGATGGCAACAACAAGAGAGCCTTTGTTTGCTATATTTGACTGAATATGAAAAGTTAATGAAAAAAAAAACAGTGTGCTCCTGCTGAACAAGAGTGGGACCAATGATGCAGTGCATACATACTGTGCAGAGAGCACCCACTTTACAAGCGCATGCATAGTGGTGTTCTTGTAGTGCCGACCTCTCACATGGTCACCAATTATGGGTCTGCGTGTGGATGTCCACACAGTTAGCTGTAGAAGTGTAAACTCTGACTGCTCAAACTCAAACTGTTGTTGCTGCAACAAAGAGAGCAAACACAAATTACAAAGACCAGCTGACACACTGTGACACTGTAGGCCCGTTTCCACTGAAGAAGTTCCTGGTACTATTTGGGGGGCAGGAACTTTACAGGAACGTCCTCTCGCTTGGCAGCCTCTCTGGGATTACACACGCGCGCGCGCACACACACACACACACACACACACACACACACACACACACACACACACATTATCATCATCATCAATTTATAAACACCCCCTGGACGCCCCGGACAGGATGTGAAAAGTGGACATGTCCGGGCAAAAGAGGACTGTTTGGTCAGCCTACTGTAAACCCTAGAGATGGTTGTGTGTGAAAATCCCAGTAGATTAGCAGTTTCAGACAGACCAGCCTGTCTGGCACCAACAACCACGCCATGTTCAAAGTCACTTAAATCACCTTTCCTCCTCATTCTGATGCTCAGTTTGAACTTCAGCAGCTCGTCTTGACCATGTCTACATGCCTCAATGCATTGAGTTGCTGCCACGTGATTGGCTGATCAGCTTGAGTTAACAAGCAGTTGAACAAGTGTACCTTATAAAGTAGCCGGTGAGTGTGTGTAACCATTTTTTGTCCCTCATGATTAACAGAGGTACACAAATACATTTAAGTTCATTATAATTAGATTTAGAATGACTATGATAATTTGAAATGAATAATTAGAATAATTATAATTTAGAGACTAAATGTGTGTCCGCAACATGTAGAAACCGACTTCAGTCCGCAACACGTGATGAATACGTAGCACACACACACACTTCATCCTCCTGCCAGAAGTCACATCTTTCTCACAGACTGCTCTGTCATGTGCTCCCAAACCACTGTTGCATTTTGCTTCATTGAAAGCTAATGAAGTGGTGTAAACATGATCTTTCATGCTGAGGTGCTTCTTCACAGGCCGGAGAAAATATGAAAATCATTCCACATGACGAATATCTTTTATTGTATTTATCATGCTCTCAAGGAACACACGCATGTCACTTCTTTTGTGAGGGTTTTATCAGTCTGGTGTTTCATGTCGTCGAGGACAAAAATGGCGCATGTGAAGAGGGAGGGGTTTCCTTCATTCAGAGATCACAGGTGTTGTTTCTAATTATATTTGGTGGGAACAGTTTTCAGAATTCAATATGTACACACAAAATGTACACAGCTTCAAAGCAGAGTCACACTGAAGTGTTCTCTTACATCTAAAATACAAACTCAAGGGTGGAGTGAAAATAATTTTTACAACCAGATATTCAGACACACAGTGCCACTTTTGTTTTATTATAACATAATAAAATTTACACAATTATTTTTTGTTTCTGCTTCTATTTTTTCACTATTTTGAAAGCATAAAAAAGACCAATCCACATTATTACAGCCTGTAAAAACTGAATATTTCCTCAAGTTTTTGCTACGGTATTTCTACTGTGACTCTTTCGTTTTTATTTAATTATATATTGGAAACCAAGAGTTGCCATGCTATTGTACCAACATCAAATTAGCATATGTGCAGTATATATTTCATCCACATATATAGATACAATAAGATAAATGGTTACTGCGGAACTTTCTTTGTCACACTCTGCTCAACAGATGGCAGAAGCTGCCGCTTTGGTGGAGTTGTATTGCATTTAGTGTCTGAATTTAACCGTCTGGTCAAACAGCATTTCAGTGTTGAGAGCGGCATTATGAGCTTTGAAAAAGAGGCCTCAGCAGTGAGAAATGCTTCTGACCAACTGTGGAAAAAAACTAAATAAATACAATTATGATTCACTCGTGAAGCTTTGTAATATGTTCATCATGTTTGCAAAGCATGTTCACGCCTGACAAGTGTTGTAATTAAAGCTAGGAAGCTTGAAACATTTTGAAGGGTTTAATCAACAGTGGAAGATTTTTTAAATGCTTTAGGTTTTTCATGTTTTATGGAATCAACCATTTATCTATATTTTCTATAATTAAATGACCCGTCACAGTAGTCTTAAAGCTGTCTAAAACCGTTTCTACACTGCCAGAAATAAAGTCTGTTACATATCCTTTATCTGTTTATTTATTTTGTTGGCTTCAAAGTTGCAAAGATGACAGACAAGGTCGATTTGGTGACACCTGTGGTTCACATCAAGCGGAGCCGCTGCTGGCCATGTAGGTGCCCGAAGCTTGGTTGTTGTGTTGTTATGCTCACACATAACAGAAGAGAAGTTACAAGACTTTATAAACTCTACATATATGTTCCACTACAGAACAGGCAATTTTCAGCAGCTGCTGGAGGCTCTACAAAGTCACACGTCTGCAGTACCTGGCTGCAGTGTCGTTAAGTCATTATGTGACAGCTTTTGAGTTCCATACTGATGACAGCACAACAGTTCAGACATCCCTGTCCCATTGTACACTGAATGCATGTATGTTTAGAAAAGCTTAAATTCTGAAAAACTTCCCTCAGCAGACTGCATTAATAACTCTAATAACAACCTAAAAGCAAGCTTGAGCTGCTGCTGCGCTGCATTCACTGAACCAGCAGCACAGTTCAAGCCACACTGTCTGAGAGGGCCTTAACTGAGAGAGTTAATGCAATATGTATGATTATAATTGATGATGGTCACATTGAGCTGTTTTGGTGCCCCCCTCCGGCACTAGTGCCCTGTGCACAGCGTATAATGCACATCATGCCCGTAGCAGCTGCGTTTACAGCATATGCCAGTGTCTTGATATGTTGACACATTTTTAATGAATGGCTGCAGTGAGCGCCAATTGTGATGACAAATACATCATGTTTCCCATGGCTGCTTCACATTAAAAGCCACGTTAGTTGGACACACCACTTACATCACACTGGACGCTGATTTAAAGCAAAGCTACCCGAGAGAAATCAAGTCTGGTTAACTAAAGCTACATGGACAAAGTAGTTCAAACTACTATAACTACAAAAAAAAAGTCAGATCAAATTGACACAGCATGTGATGCAAAATTATAAATATATATAATCATCATATTAATAATCATTAAATGTCATATGCTGGCAGGAAATGCTGACAGAGAAGTTGAGTCTAATGCAAAGAGTGTCCACTTGGTTATAGGTCGTACAGAAACCAAAACAAAATGAAACCACCCTCCAACAAAAAGATCTCTTTCTGCAGAGATCCTTTCCACAGTGTTGTTCAGCATGTCAGTGGCAAAAAGCACCAAGGAGGATCACTCAGTTTGCCAGGTAAAAAAAAAAAGCATGCAGCAACTTCTCTAATCATTTGTTGATAAATAGCAATAATCAATACCATGTGGTGAAGTGGGGTTCAATTACAGTCTAGAAACAATGGTAAAATTAAAATAAAAAATCATTACTTTTCTTTTG
Source organism: Epinephelus awoara (assembly GCA_035609425.1). Lineage (NCBI taxonomy): Eukaryota > Metazoa > Chordata > Actinopteri > Perciformes > Serranidae > Epinephelus > Epinephelus awoara. The sequence goes on along the minus strand of CM069302.1, from coordinate 10,929,360 downwards.
ATGGTCCACTACACACACAAAAAAGTTAATTAAACTACTACTACTAATCACTATGGAAATGTGAATGTGGCGACTGCAAATGTAGTTCAACTACTAGTTGAATTAAACGTAGTTCACTACTCCCCAACACTGCTCACTTAATAATGCCTGATGCTAACTTAATACAGTTCTGACATGGTGTAAAGAGAGCGAACACTAAACAGTGAAGCCTGAATCCATTAGATAAAATTGTGCTGGATTACATGCATGCATCATTTGCTGTGAATCCCTCATACTTAGATAGACATCTGAATCCAGTGTGGGAGTGGCAGACTGCTAATAAAAACTATTGAGATATAATTACTGGATGCAAGTATGTACTATGTGTTCGTTTGATTTCACTAAAATCTTGAGTAATAAAACTTTAAATTCACTGAATGTAATTATCCAGTTGGCTAAAGCTCCCACGTTACCAAAATACAAAGGGCGTGACCTCAGTGTCCTCAGTGGGAGGCATAATGTATTTTCAGCATGACTCAGCAATGTACTGCATCACATAACACCTGCTCTGTTCAGGGGTTTTTGTGTGTGTGTGTGTGTGTGTGTGTGTGTGTGTGTGTGTGTGTGTGTGTGTGTGTGTGTGTGTGTGTGTGTGTGTGTGTGTGTGTGTGTGTGTGTGTGTGTGTGTGTGTGTGTCACAAATCAGCTGAGAACGTTAGTGTTGCAATGCAGTTCTTGCATGACTGTGATGGATAAGATCAACTGTGATATGACATTTCCAAGTAAAAGTTTGGGAGCCGTTTTACCGGAAGGAAGGAAAGAGCAAGTGAGACAGAAAGAGATATAACAATATATATATATATATATGTATATATATGTAGACAGAGAGAGAGGGAGCAGAGAGAAAGATATCAGTGTACAGAAAAGAAAAAGACAAACAGTCAGAGGGAAAAAGACAAAGTTATATAAAAGTGCTTTAAGGAGCTTATCGCTCATATGATAATCATCATTCAATTTGATGGGTTGGCAGATAGAAGGTCAAGAAGGCAGCTACTCATAATTGTGCCTCCCAGCTCGGCCCGAGCGAGTCGTTTCAGGTATTGGGTATCGTGTGCATCTATATGTGTGTTCGTGTGCTTATACCTCTGTGAGGACCAATCTGAATTGTAGACCTTGAGAGTGAGGACATTTTGGGTGTTTGGGTGGGTTAAGGTGCAAATTAGGTTAAGGTTAGGTAAGGATAGGAGTACAAATGTGTGTGTGGAAGGAAGATGTGCAGAGAGACAGGTAAAGATAAATGAGATTATGTCCCAGTCCACACTAAGCTGTGGTTGACATTATCATGGATAAAATAAAGCATATCTGTGCGTGAGGCAAATTTTATGGAACAATGTTTTCTCTCATCAATTATACATTTCTGTAACACAACTACTTTTCTGTGTGATCTATGGAGTCAGCGAAACCCGGCCAACTGCTTACACTTTATCCTTTAAGAGTGATGTTTCTGTCTTTTAGACGTTTTCTGGGCCAGTCAGTGTCATCCGATCTGCATCTTTTGACTATGAGGTAAAAATGATCACACAGCCCAGCGCTGCTCCTGGGGGCTTATAGCAGAGTCATCTCTTGGTTCACCCAAGGGATTGTCCGCGGGTCTGAAAAGTGAAGCCAATGTGTGCCTTAAACCTGTATTCTTTGGTCAGCAGGAGGTGACACCACTGGTTGCAAAAAGAAGTCAGACTGAAAAATGCCCCAAGTTCTCACTTGATTTGTTGCCTCAGTCAACATTTTCCCAAAGACTTTATGGTATCAATTGCTAGTTTCAAGCACAGACTGTATAAAATGATAGATGTAGCCACTCTGACATCACTCATTGGTTTGCGTACTCTCGTTTTGAAAACTCAAGCTCAGCATTTTAGCAATTACCATCTTGGATTTTTGGAGACAAATTAAGCATAGCATTAGTTCAGGCAGCATACAATGTCAAGCTCAGCTCACATGCCAGCTACATTAGCTGATCTCAAACAGCCAATCCACTGGTGGAGCAGCTGATTGATGGGAGTCAGCTGATAGCTCACATGATTCCTTTCAATGCACCAATTGGCAAATCTCATTCAGGGCGCCCAGTTTAAACTGCTCTGACCTGCCTACTGTTGCTGCTTCCTCTGCAAGCTGCTTTGCAACCCGCCTCCACCCCAGCTCCTCCTTTTCATGTTGTGTCTGATTTATCAATGTCATTTCTGTTTGTCACTGATGCTGCTCTGTTCTGTTCCTGAGGCGTCTTTGCTGCTGCTCTCCCTGCCTTAAGCTTTCCATGTAGGTGCATGGACGGACAGGGAGGTTTGCTCTCTCTACGTCAGGCCTTCCTCATTTGCACATGGAAGGGCAGACAGGTGTGCTCTCTCCACCTTATGCTTTCTACTTAGGCGCGTGGGAGAGGCTTCCTGCGTAGGCCCAAGGAGAGGCAGAGCAGCCTCAGAACAGAGCCATACCGCCAAATATGATACTGCAAATGGAAATAAAGGTTTTTTTTACTAATGCCAAGTTTTGATACTTAAAATACAAAATTCAACAGGGTGGATCAAAAAGATATAAAACTTTTCATAAGAAGCCCAGTAAAGTGAGTCCAAAAGGTCTACAGAAATACATCCTGCTGCTTTCTTCCTGTATCGACATTATGTCACTCTGTTTGTCACTGTGCACAACCAAGAGTCTCCTTTCGTCTGTTAATATTCACATCCATATGCAGGATGATAGTCACTGTCATGTTAAGTGTTACTGAGAAAAATAAGGTCAGGCAACAGTTTCCCCTACTTTGTTATTCTTCAGAAGCGATTGTAATTTCCTGAAGAGGAACAACAGTTTGATTTATGATGAACTGATTCATATTGTTGTCGTTATACACATTTGAAACACGTCTGGAATCAGTAAAAACTTTGCAGCTTCATTTGTCATCACTCTGTGAAGCTTTTATCCAACACTTCGGGTTTCGACAATGAAGATCCAGATGCCCCGCTGCCACGTTCTCTTCACAGTGATTGCTTTTTTAAAAAAGAGAAAGAAATTAGTTCATCCTTGAAGAGCAGTTGCTCTCCTTTGCCTTACTTGCTACTTGCTACACAGAATGATGAACTGCAGGTAATGACTTTTTCTGTGGTAGATATGATGCCGTGTGTGCGTGTGCGTGTGTGTGTGTGTGTGTGTGTGTGTGTGTGTGTGTGTGTGTGTGTGTGTGTGTGTGTGTGTGTGTGTGTGTGTGTGTGTGTGTGTGTGTGTGTGTTGGCTGGGGGAGAGAGAGGCGCAGGTGGTGAGTTTCAGGCATGGAAAGCCTTTGGAGACTCTGTTCAAACCACCAGGGACCAGAAGAGAAACATTTCCACCACTGTTCTTTTTATTTTTCATTTCATTTCTGCGCTGTCTTTTTCCTCATCATACTCCTCTTCACTCCATGTTCTTTTCTTTTTTTAAATTTTCTTTATGTCCTCCTTTCTTGACAATTTTCTCCTTTATGCAAGTTGTGTACATGTAGCTCCATCTAGTGGTGAGTCCTGTAGATGGTGATTTTCAGTCTGTGGCATCTGTAAAGGTATATTTTTGTTACATTATGAAAGTCAGAAACCACTGATTGGGGATAGGACTCTTTTTAGTTTGGGAAAACTCTATCAAATTTGTTAGAAAACACATTTGCACCAAATGTCTAATAAACCTCTGATTATATAGCTCATACAATGAGATATTTAAGGAATACTTCACCCCCAAATGGCCACTTGTGTATCAGTTACTTACCCCCTTTTACACTGAATTCTTGTCAGGTCTGCAGTGAACGGAGAAAACAAAAATTCTTGATGAATTGAAGTAAAAGAGTCTCACAACAGCTAAACTAAACTAAACTTCTGGTCTACCCAATTGGTGGTTTATTTGTATAATTGTTTAACTTTGCTGAACATGAACTAAACCTTTAAAACACCAAAGTCATGCAATAACCCGAAGGGAGCGGTCACACTAAGATGAAACGCGACGCCAGTAAAACCATTGTTTTTCCTATGATATGGCGCATCAAGCGTCCTTTTAGACGTGCATTTTTCCGGCGTCTTTTTAGACGCGCATTTTTGTAGATGCTTCTTTTTAGATGCGTGTTTTTAGACCCACGTAGATGCTGAAAAATTACTTTTTTTTCAACTTTTTGAGCATCCGACGCTAGTAGCTAGCGCGCATTGAATAAGCGCTTCAAGCGTCTTTGAAGCGTCCGCGACTCTAGCATCTCATTTCTGTGTGACCGCCCCCTAACTAGCTAACAGATCTAGGCGGCGGTAGATCAGCAGTCTGTGTTCAGCAAGGTGAAATTACTGTTTTTGTCAATGGAGTCTGGCTTTGAAGAGAGCATAGATAAGTTTCACTTCTAGCTCAGTTCCCCCTTGGAATGGGCTGTCTGTTTGGGAAGTACTGAGCCAACCAGGTCTCACTCTGAAGTCGTCAAAATCCAGTGCTTGGCCAGCAACTTGACTTGACATCAGACACCAAAAAACAGGAAAACACAACATGACAAGAACGTTAAGGTGGTGAAAGTCTGAGTAGGGTGCTTGGGAGGGGTGGTGGATGTAGCCAACGAGCTACAACGTTCACCCGGGAGAGTGGTGTTCATGTCCTGTAAGATTATAAAGCCAAACCCTGTTCTTTTTTCCTAAACCCAACCACATGCTTTTGTTGCCTATTTTACAGCATTGTGTTGACACTCTATGTAAAAGGTAAAATACTTGTGAAAACAAAGGCAGAACATAACGTGACATCTCAGAACACCAACAACCAAAGCACCCAGGGTATATTGCACGTCGTATGTAGATGTGGGATCAACCAAACGTCGAAATGTCATGAGCATACAACTGGATTAATGATATTTATACTGCACAAGTCATGTGAGAGTTTGTTACTAGATGTTGTCATGCAGTTTTGCTGTTAAACACGGACCCCTATGACTTTAATGCATCAACCATTTTCTCAGTTTTTGGATTTTACATTTATCGTGGAGGCATGCGAGAAAAACAAATCTTATTCATGAAATCAATGTAAGTCGTGGTTGATAATTAACTTACGAATAATCTTATCTAATAGCGGTGAAAATGCCAAAAAAGATTTACTAATTTATATCTTTAAAGCTACTTTTTGTGTAGATCATAATCAGTGCTGTAACTAGGAGAGGAAATCTGAAGCTTAAAAAGCAAGCCATGTTGTTCTGAGTTATTGATCAGTGAAATATATCTTGTTATTAAAATAGGATACGTTATAGCAGAGCAACTATTAGATTGTCTGGATCAGATAAAAATGCAAAAAACACCACCACCAGTAAATATTAATTAAAAAGTTAAGACCAAACTGAGTAGAATAATAATAATTTTGATGAATGACAACTTTTTCTTCTGCTCTCTCTTCAAGCCCTTCTCCCATGCCTCCCCTCCTATAACTTCCCTTTCTTCCCCACCCTTGTTTTGTCTTCGGCTCTTTCGGTTCCTCCTATGTCCCTCCCGTGCTTTCGTTTCCTCCCTCCCCTGCCTGCCTCCCGCTCTCTTATTGTCTCATTTCTCTCCCTCCATCTCCTCTGTCTGCCGTGGGCAACCCGGCTGTGATGCTGTTTTAGATCCACTAGAGGGATAAAGTGTTGGAGCAGAACAGACTCTCCTGTTCCTGTATGAGTGTGTGTGTGGGCATGCATGAGTGCTGTCACCTGAGGACATCCTTAAGACATTTTGTCAGTGTGTGTGTGTGTGTGTGTGTGTGTGTGTGTGTGTGTGTGTGTGTGTGTGTGTGTGTGTGTGTGTGTGTGTGTGTGGCAGCAGCAAAGACAAGTGTCACCTGAATGCCCCAGGACTCTCCTCACGCCTTTATTCATCAAAGTGTGTGTGTATCAGGTGCTTGGCCATGGGTTTCACCAGGGGATACAAATGTTTGCCTTGCAGCAGCTTCTGATCTATCTGTTGAGCTATCTAGCTAGCCATGAAGGAAAATCTTAATGCTACAAACAAAGCTGTAACATGGATGTATATTGGTTGTTTAATCTCAGAATAAGTTATCCCTGTAGTTTAGGCTCTAGGTCAGCAATGTCGGTCGGTCCCACACTAAAATATCTCAACAACTAATGGATATGTGGCCATGAAATTCTCAACAGACATTCGTGATTTTAAGAGGATGAGGCCCACTGAGTTTGGTGAACCCCGGACTTTTTCCTCTTGTGCCACCATGAGGCTGGCATTCATTATTTTACGTTAAATATCTCCACAACTATTGGACAGGGTGCCTTTAAAATTGATACCGACATTCATGTCCTTCTCAGGGTGACTGTAATGTACTTCAGTGATCCCCTGACTTTCAATCTAGCACCATTATGTGGTCACAGTTTTAAATCTGTGCATATTAGCACTGGCACCGACAGAACATTAACATGCTGACGTGAGCATTTAGATGAACTGTTGAACCTAAGTACAGCCTCACAGAGCTGCCAGTGTGGATGTAGACTGTGACTCTTCTTTTCAGATCAGATCAGATAAAATCAGAAGATTTAATTGATCCCCTGGGGGACACTGGGGCACATTACAGTTGCTCTCATACTGTACAAAGGCATGGAGAAATTACAGTATATAAGGGCAGCTTATTGTTTTAAAGGTTTTACCAGTACCCTTGAGGTACTTCATGTACTTTTTTCTCCCTTCTTCATTCGATACCCATCGTTTGAACAGAGTGGCATGTTGTGTAGCTGTACTCTCGAATATTTTGGGAGCATTTCGACAAGCTAAACTGCCAACTTCGTCAAATTCACTGCAGTCAGCTTCACACAGGCTGTATGGGTTGTAGCTGCTTCAGTATCGGGCCAATCACATGTAGCACTATGTCGAAGAACGTCTGTGGTGATTCTCTGCGAGCAAAACCATACAAATAGTTAATTTTTTTTCTAGATCTTGGTGCCACAAGGATCACATGCAGTTGTTGTTTGACTGGAGATATATCATATATATACTGCCACTCCTGTCAGCTGAGAAGAGGAAACTGAGGCTACAATTCGCACCAGCTCACCAAAATTGGGCAAAAGAAAACTGGAAAAATGAATGGCACATTCAGATGGTAGGGTCAGAATTAAGTGTAAGCAACAGTCAGGCTGGTGGTGTAATGGTGTGGGGGATATTTTCTTGGCACACTTTGGACCCCTTAGTACCAGCTGAGCATGTGCAGTTGACAAATCTGCAGCAACTGAGTGATGCTATCATGTCAATATGGACCGAAATCTATATATTCTATCTATAAAATCTCTCTCTATATATAAATGTATATATAAAGAGAGATTCTTGAAAACAAACCTTGTAAGGTTCTCGACCCCCTGATTGGCAACCACTGTTGTGGACAATAACAAGCTTCCAACTCTGTGCCAACAGTCAGGGGAGGAGGGCCACTTCCTGTTTCAACAAAACAATGCCCTCATGTAGAAAATAAGGTCAGTAATTGAAAAGTTCTCCCAGTTGGGTGTGATGAACCAGACTGTCTAGCACAGAGCCTTGATATCAACTTTTTCTTGCACTGTTAGAATGGGCTGGCCAGACTTTATCACACAACATCAGTGATCAACCTCAATAATGCTCTTGTGCCGAATGTGAGCAAAGCCCTGCTAATGTGCAGGTGTAGTCAGTGGATGACAATCATACTAGGAGTGCTACAGGAAACACAACATTGACTTTTGACAGTGTAGCTAAAAACATATTTAAATGCAAACTGCTCTGGGATCAGAGGAAGCTTGGTGTCCCTAATGATCTCTCATTATTCCCTCCAGGTGTTTCATGGGGAGATGAGTTAAGCAGCAAGTCTATAATCAGTGGGTTGTAATGGGCTGACCATTTTTCGGGGAGAGAGGTAACAGCAATGCCTGGGTAAGCACCGTGAAGATGCCTTATCACTCACTCAGCATACTTCCTCCCAAAGGCTCAACTCTTGTCTTCACTGTGGGTTCCCCTAACCACTAAGTCACCTGAATACCAAGTTGTTCCTTTTTCCACATAACTAAATTATTATTTGGGTTCTTGCTCAATGTTTTCATGACTGTTGGCCTAATAGATGTTGAAGTTACACTTTGAGAGCACCAGTTTTGCAGGTATATGTCTGTGAGGGTCTGTGATAAACAATAAACCAGTCCTAACCATGATTAATATGGCAAACAACAAGAGCGACAAAGGAATCAAATGTTAAAATGGTGAGAAAAGGGGACAAATTAAAAGTAAAACAAGCAATGTGAGCTCCAAAATCAATACCCCATCTGACAAATTTAATCAGCTCCACTAAAGTAAAATTGTTCCAAATCTGTTACGCTGTATTTCATTTCATGTAAAAAGTCTTTATTATATTGTGTTCAGCTCCCTTGTATAACTACAGTAATCTGTGCAACTGGTGTTTAATTGTACTCTCGGAGGGTGGATGTGGGTGCTGCTTGGCTCTCAGGCCAAGGGACTGATTTAGTGTGAAGATGCTGCTGTTGTATAACAAGACATAGATTCAATAAACCCAACTGTCGGTGCAAATGTATATGTGGGAGCAAGGAGATGTGCTTTGAGAGAGGAAAACAATCTCTGATTACTGAACTAGGCGATTTATGTGCACAAGTTTAGTGTATAATAGGCAGAGAGAAATTTCTTCCCAGTGACAGGTTACAAAATCATTACCCAATGTGTAGCTTTGCCAGTGGAGACACTTACTTTTTAACCACTGGCTTTTAAAACCAACATATTAAACCTAACTTGGCCTGGATTTCTGCGCATAGTTACATCATTTTGTGCAGTTGCATATTTTTTGTGTGCATATTTGATTAAATACCATAAGAAGCAAAAAGATCATCTTCACTCCGTCTTTCTGTGTTGGCAGCAGTCTCTAGGTATTCAGGCATTTTTTACATGCTGTACTTTTACAGAAATCAGAATCAAAATCAGCTTTATTCGCCAAAGGTGTGTACACATACAAGTGCACACAAATCAAGAACAGGAAACATAAACAAGAACATACAGCTATAAACAAGGACAACAGAGCTAGCATAAACACAACAAGCAAACATTACGTACACACAGTTTCAATGTACAAGTCAAACTGTAAACAAGTAAAAAAAGAAGTTCAGTTGAGGACTAGATGTTACAATCCCTGATGCACATACATGAGACTGAGAGTGGGAGTAACAGTGCTGTCTGGGGTTGCATAGATGGAGAAGTAGGAAAGAGCATAAGGAAGGCAGAGCTAAGATACAAGATAAACTGAACACAAGTAAAAAGTAAGTATTATCCGCAAAGTGTACTTAAAGTACTTTTTGTACTTTTTTTGTCGTTGTTTTGTTTTTAAATTGTTGTCTTTTTAATGTCATTTTGTGTATCTGTACGGTGTCATTGAGTGCCAAAAAAGGCTCCTTCAAATAAAATGTATTATTTATTATTATTAAAGCATTAGAGGTAATAGTATTGTGCAGTAAAACGGTCCCTGTCAGTGTTTTATTATTGTATATGATGTTACTGAAATATTTTTACTGCTGTATTAATGTGCATGTTGCATGTACTGCTGTGGATGTTTGAGGTTATGCTTATTTTAACTACTTTATATGCACTGTTGTAGATTGAATTATCCAGCAGTGCATCATATTATGTAAGATCATAATATGTTATTATGTTAAGTGTGGCTGTTTTTTAATGGTTTCTGTAGCTCATGAAATGGGAGAATTTAGTCAAGCAACACTCAGACCTTCATTTTATCATAAACATAAACAAAACCATCAAATTTGGAGATACATAGTTTTCAATGGGCAGTAAGGGTATGAAAAATGTAATCTGGAAAGTAACTAAAGCTGTAAGGCAAATGTCGAGGATTTGCCTCTGCGATTGGTAGAAGTATAAAGCTACATAAAATTGAAATAGTCAAGTAAAGAACAAGTACATTGATTTTTTTATTTCATTATTTAAGTATATTCCACCACTGCTCAAGTGTTTCACTGGTGAAATTTGGAGCACTTAAACAATTGGCATTCCTGCTGTCGGAAATTGTGACATCTCCGACAGCCCCTGAACGCAGCATCAGTATGGTGGGAGAGGCTGGTTTGTTGACCGACTGGAGCTGCCGCTGACAAACTAGCCACCTTGTCTGAGTTGAAGCCATTCAGTTGACAAGATGTCAACAATGTAAATGTCGCTGTACGACCAAAGCCACAGTTTCTGCCACAAGAAGATGGTCGCCTGCAGACGAACCCCGTGCTATCGGACCAATTTGTAACCGAGCACGACGTGGCTTTAGCTAGCATTAGCTTAAGTTATAAGATTGACAAGATAGACGGCTGAAGTTCCTCTGGAGTGAGATGGGTATCTTTGGGCTGACCGGAGGTGGTTCGTGTAGCAGGTTAGCCAGCTAAGTGCGACATGGAAATAAGAATATCACCAGATGGATTTGTACCGTGAAATAAGTTGTGTAATTTTGGGCTGTAGTCTGAGTGGTGGTTTTTAAAGGAGTGAAGCAGCGGTGTCTGGCCGTAGCTGTCAACTCTCGCTCGTCCTGGCTGCAGCGCTGGCCTAGGAAGCTAGCAGCTAGCTAGCTAGCCGCACGGCTGGCTCTTCTACAAAAGTAAGTGTTTACACTCATTAATAAGTCATTGACAGCTTTATCTGATTTACGTAAGTGCGCTAATGTAATACTTAAACGGCTGCTGGGCAAGTTGCTGACATGGATGTGCGTGCTGTTTGTATGGTAGCTAACTGACACGGAGGTGGGTCTGTGAGCCTCGTAGCGTTAAGTTAATCTATTGAAGCTATAATGTTAGCTAACGGGAGCACGCAACGGCCTTGATGAGTTTGTTCTGCAGCCAAGTTTCTGATATTTGAGTGAATATGTCCACTTCACTACCAGTTTATAATTTGTGACTTTACATAACTGCCCATAAGTGAGCGCTGATCAGTGTCCAGAAACTGTTGCATGCTCTTCTTTACTCCTGACACTATTCAGTTTTGTAATTGTCCCAATTTAAGATACAGCTATGCACCTATTTTGTGCTCCTGGAGCTTCATGGGAGACACTTAGTGTAAATGATACTGCCAGGCATCCTTTGTGGTGTTTTGCAGAGGTTGGCAGAATATGCCAATTTCACAAATGTCTCAGGTGCCATATCCTCTTTCTCACTTTCTGTGGGAAATGTCATTCACCCAAACAACATGCTTGATATTTAAGTGTATTGTTTCCCTACTCCCAGATATAAAAATATATATAGGATCCAAACTAATTAGTCCATTAAAGAGGTAGTGATATGACAAGAAATTACTTACGGTTATGATGACTGGTTTAGTTTAAGTCATGCATCTGTCACAATGCAGACCTTTAAGTATTTTCAGTTCCTCAAATGAATTTGCAGCTTTTCTTTGTTTTAATTTGCTGTGAATTAACACTCTCTTTTTGAATCTCTTTTAAGATTGTGATGGGTGTTTGCCACCATATTCCTGACATTTTATAGGCAACACCATGAGCGGATTGAGCTGATAAATAATGGCAATAATCATATTCACCCCTGACGTTTGTGTTCAGATGTTTCACAACTTTAAACCAAGGAAAAGGAAAACGAATCCACACATTGATCCAAATGTATTGTGTATATGAAATGCAGCTAAATGAATCGCATTAGTACCCACCGCCCCCTCAACTCAATATGTTCCGGGGGGGCGGCTTTGGCAGCGATTATAGCCTCAGCTTTGCAAATCTGGATGTTATATTCTCTTGATGCAACTGGTGAAGTACTTGGCCAACAGTTTTTGTTTGCACAGTGTCTCCCATCTCGGCCATAGAAACCTGTGCTTCTTCAGAGGTGCATATTCCTGTTGGTGGCTTCCCCCAGAGGTGTTCGTCGTAAACAAATAGTCAGTTTTTGAGGACTGTCTGCTCCATGCAGATTGAAGTCTGGATTTGTACTTTTAAGTCACCTTGTCTCAGAATCGTTATGTTTTTCTGTTGGGAAAACATCCTAATTACATCCACATCAGTGATGTAACATGTAAAAGGGAAAACAAATAGTTGGTATAATATATATGATTATGAGAGTTTATGACTTGTTCAGTCATTGTGGTCTCCTGCTTGTTATAATATACCCATGCCAAACATTTTTGATAATAAGAATAAATTATGGTTGCACATAAATACGAGGACATGACCCTAGCAGTGATGCAGCTAATGTATATTAGATTATGATCATGTAAGGAATACAACACCAGCCCTCAGTCTGATATAAAACTATCTGTGAGGAAAGGGTAGCAGGGTGAGCTTATTAGCAGCTGTCTGGATGAGGGAATTTGATTACTCTACTTTGCAGTTCAAAATGTGTGCATCTCCCAGTAAGAGTTGTGTATGGATTTCTGACCATTTAAACCAAAGTTACTAATGATATATTTGAAATTTGATCAGCTACATTACAAAATGTGATGCAGCCTGGTTAAAAATCTCAATCCTCCATTTACAGTGAAACATCTCTGATTGTATTTTATAACGCTCACTGTGAGTTGCCCTATTTTTGAATTAGATTTACAGATTTTATAACCCTTTTCCAGACAATGATTTCTTTGCAGTGGAGCTAATGATGGAATTTTGATAACAGTTTATGCAACAGTGGAACCCATGTAACCTCGCTGATCACGATGTTAAATTCGTAACACTTTGCCAAAAAGAGAGGGGCTACTATTCTTTCCACTGACTTTTAGCATGTATCTCTTTGAAGGTTGCGTGTTGTTGGTGGCCTCCCTGCCTGCCATGGACACTGTGACTGACACATGCCCCGCGGTGCACCAAAATGGGACCGCCCATCGGGAATCTTCAGACACAAGGCCAGCCGCTGCTGTTCTGAAGCTTCATTTTTATCACAGCAGCCAAGGAGGGGCCGACTGCAGCTTCCTCAGCTACCCGCCTGGAGACTATGTGGCTGAGGAGCTCTGTATAGATGCAGCCAAGGCGTGCAGTGAGTAGTCCAGCTGTGCAAGCCTACACAATACACCCCCATTCACGTGTCGTGCTGTAACTTGGGGCATAGGTCCTGAGATAAGGTTATCAAGAGGCCACAGTGAAACCTATAAGCAGAAAAATCGTTGACTCGCTCAGTGTTCTCAGTGCCTTTTTCACAATTTGTTTAGCTTTATTTACTCTGTTAAAGGATAAGCAAAAACGGTGTAGCTTTGCTTTGCTTGGCTTCTTTTTTTTGTGCTGAGGTACAATTTTGAGTCAATAAAAGTATGATGCAACTAATACACACAGCAGGGCCGTTCGGGGGAGGCTAGACTAACCTGCATGTTGTTGGAATCGCATGTTGTGTGTTTGATGATAAACCAAACACAACTGACATTTTAGACAATCTTTATGGACCTTTTGGTCACCTGTGTTTGTACTAGAAACAGAGTTTTCTCTTGTGTGTCCTTAAGAATAATCCTGATGTACTCCTCTGAGTTACCCCTACAGTATGTTGACAGTTTCTGTAGTCATTTGTTTGTCCACTTTATTTGTATGAATAAACAAAGAATATTGATTTAGATCAAGCCAGCTAACCTGCACTGTACTTGTGTCATAATGAATGGAGTGCAAGTTTACAGAACATAATGTGGGTTTGTATTCTCTGTCTGCTTTAGGTATATCACCTCTGTACTGCAACCTCTTTGGTCTCTTTCGAGAGTGCGACCGCTTGTGGTTTTCACCAAACCACATCTTTCAGCTTGACGAACTGGCTTCCGAAGATGTGTTTTTCAGAATAAGGTGGCTTCTGCATTGCTTCTGAAGGATTTTCCCAGATTGAAATATAAAATCTCCCATGACTCACTGCATTTTCTTCATTTCTGTTAACCACAGGTACTACTTCCCTGGCTGGTACAGTGGTGGAGCGTCTCGGGCGTATCGATATGGGGTCACCAAGGGGTCAGAAAGCCCTGTCCTTGATGATTACGTAATGTCATACCTCTTCGCTCAGGTGAGACCTTTTGTATATGTGGGTCAATTGAAAAAAAATATTTCAGAGCATGTTGTAATTACCCAGTGTTGTAGATAAGACACAACAGGTCATATCCTTAATAAATGCAGTGACCTCACTTTGTTAGATTGCAAATTAGGGGCTGCACATCTTCAAATTTCAGTTATTTTAACGCACTGACACTGTTAAAGATGGACAACAGTGTTTCCTCTAGGATTTTTTTCAGCAGTGGGGGGTGAGAGACTAAGATTTATTTTGACCGCAAAAAAACTATTTTTAGTTGCAAATGCGAGTGCGGTGACGGACGGAATAAAATATCGCCACACTGACGACATTTTACTCTGGCACCGCACGCTGTTTGATTGTGTTATCAAACCACGCCGCTATTATTTGGCCTTGCTTTTCACTCATTCTACTGAATACCGAATGTGTGGTTTTTTTGCAATATTTGGCCGAATATAAAATAAATGTTTTGAAGGAGCAGCAGCGGCGGCAATAATTTAGCAGGGGCATGATGCCGCTGCTGAATGAATATAGCGGAAACACTGGACAAGTAATAAACCATGAAAAGGTACTATTATTTTATTTATTATTTTAAATATTGTCCGTGGATGTCTTTGGTGAGAAGCATTTCAGTCAGGCAACACACTAGTCTGTGCTTTAAAAATGACAGCAACACATCCAAACAGACGGCACCAACAAGAAAACTGACACTTTCAGTGCATGCAGTTATAGATCTCATGTGAAAGGCAACTCTTTGGGAGCAGGGTTGCAGCTAGCGTGCAGAACTCGGCACCTTAGTGTGCACAAAACCTGAATGAGAGAGTTATACTATAATCCTACTCACAGTTTTATTTTGTGTGCCAAAGTTTTGACAAATCACAGCAGGCTCAGAGCACAGCTAAAATCCAGAGAAATTTCTTGTCCTTGTCTGAAACTATTGAGTCAACCACACGAAGGGAAGTTTCTAAATAATAAAAGTAGGACTGGGCGACAAGGAGAATATAAAATGATCATGTTTTGACCTCATACCTTGATATTGATGTTGTGATGCTTTCACAAAATATTTACACTATATTTTTGATGATCATTAGTGATGTTGATATGATGATAAAATGGGTAAAGACAAATAATATAACAGCTGTAACAGTCTGGGAAGTTCAGAAAACTACATAACTTTACTGTAATGCATCTTTTAAAACCAGGAAAAAGCAACACTGATTAAAAAGGTTACACTCAGGATGTCACTAACAGAAAGCCGCCCTGCACCTTCAAAACTTTGAAAATTTTCACGTTTAGTGTGTCGATTTGATTTGTGATATTTGATCAAATGCTTACTTTTAGGAGAAATATTCAAAACAAGAATATGTTTGTCTTACTTTGTCTTCCCTCAAGCCCATCGGGTATTACTTAACACGTACATTTTCAAAAATGCGTTACAATATAAACTGCCATCAAAGACAGGATTTACTAAAAAAAAAGCTGGGCGCTGTAGTTAGGGCTGCACAATGTATCATTGTTTTTATTGTAATAGCCATGGCAACTTGCACAATAAACACGTCAGAAGAGACTGCAATATTGCACTTATGGATTTTTTTTGAGTTAGTTTAGAGTATCATTAGAAAACTGCACTGAAAAATGTAACTGTCACTCTTTTTTAATTGATGCCTTTTGTGTTCAGTTCAGTGTTTAATTTGTTCAATTAAAAAACATCGGGAATAATTTTCTTTCAGTTTCTTTTTTAAATTCAACAATTAATGTGTTGTATTTTAGCAGTTTACTAAAAGCACCAGAAAGAAAGGCCGAACTGAGTACACTTAATACCTGTTTTTGTGTTGTAAGTGATGTCGTTATTGCGATATTCAACAATGTTATCCCATATTGTACTTGTATCATGCAGCCTTAACTGTGGTCATTAGCAAACAGGACCAAAAACTGCATGTTTTGGGGACATATTGGACACATTCACACTGGCGCTGTTTGGTCCGCTTTAAACGAACCCTGGTCAGCTTGCACGGATAGTTTGGTTCGTTTTGAGTGGTGTGAACGCTCATTTGAACTCTGGTGTGGACTAAATGAGCAAACCCTGGTCCACTTAAAAACTGGGGGTCTCGGTTCACTTGCAAGTGAACCCTGGTGCGTTTCGCTTACAGTGGGAAATGCAAACGGACTATACAGCAAACCAAAGAGAGGAAGTGAGCCAAAGAGAAGAAGTGATGTAGAGCACAGTGCATTTTGGGTCGGAAAAAGCAAAGCCAACAGCGTGAACTGGTAGAAAAAGTTGGAAAATGTCTCGTGGGCAGACGTGGAGTAGTGAGGACCTGCAGGCGCTTATTGATGTATGGTCAGAGGAGTATATATCAAAGTTGCTTGTGGCTACCCACAATGGATTTCCGCTTTCGGTCCTTGCCAATCAATGAGTCGGATTTTCTTCTTCCTCATGCTGATTTTCTTTCCGGTCAGTGGTTGTTTCAGGCAATATCTATCTTGGTGTGAATGTGCCCATTGGCCCATTGGCCATAAAGCCTTAGACAATCCCTCTGGTTTTTTGTGTTTGAATGGAGTACACGTCTCTGTTGGCTGCTTCAGTATTTGTTTTGCGTTTTTGGTCAAAGGAAAGCAGAGATGTGTCTGTCTGTGTGTTGGGGATATTGTAGAAGTACCACTTCTACAGTATCTGTGCAGGACAGGATGAGAAAAGGACACTACGGACTTCTTCAGATGTATCATCAGAGCCCTGCATGCCCTCAGTCAAGACAGGATTTGTACAATCCCCACTGCAATAGAAATGAGGTGTATAGTATACTGTAGGTAAATCCAGGTAACTGGAGCCAGTATTATGAGTGGAGCTGAACCCTGAGTGAACTGAAGGATTATGTGGAATTATGCTTGTGGAAATCTGCCCTGGTGGCACAGGGCAAACCTGAAAGGGAGAAGGGAAGCACTGCTGCAGCAGGTCATTTGAGGGTGAGGCACACTATGCGTATGTAGCCATTAAGCCATTACACATGCTGGCATTCACACTGGACAGATGTTGTGTTTTGCTGTTTGAAGGATATGTTAAATTCCTCGGAGTCTAATCTACATCTGAGCCGCTGTGTTTGTGATTAAGTGAGGTTATTGTGACTTTAGAGGGGCAGCTTGTCTCTACATTTGCCAGTTGGACGTTAACTAGTACAATAACAAAAACAAACTACTCTCTGTGTGCAGTGGAGGAATGACTTTGTCAACGGCTTGGTGAAGATCCCCAACTCTCATGAGACTCAAGAAGAGTGCCTCGGTATGGCTGTGCTCGATATGACAAGAACAGCCAAAGAGAGACAGACGTCACCGCTGGACATCTACCACACGATAAGGTACGGGTGAAAAAACAAATGCTGCTTTTGGGCTGATTCTTGGGAATTATGTGAAATGATCACCTGCTAAGCACCAGTTAATCTCATGGTGTATTTGGTGCCAAAACATTAACTGATTTTCTGCACTGACACAAAGAAAATGCTTTTTTGATACATTATTTTGAATACTTGGAATATTAGGACTTCTACCTGATCATTGAAGATTCCAATCATCAGTCGCAGACCCCTCAGTCGACTTAGATTCTTCAGGTCGAGCAGTCTTTTTTTTTTTTTTTGGTCAGTCAGTGTGTACACTTTAGAGGACGTTTTGCTATCCATGTTAAGCTACATGGTTAGTGTTCCTCACTTTGACGCTGCTCTCTGCTACAGACGGCCGTGGGTAAGTGTGAATGAGACAGCTGCAGCTGCATGCAGGAGGAGAGGCTTTGCCCCGTCAGGTTCAGAGATAACATTATCTTCAGCCATCGGCTTAGAAGTGGTGAATTTACACCTTAAAGCAACTTGATACAATTGTTGAGGTGTTTGTTTGATATCTGGTGTCTGCAATAAGTATTGTTGCACATTTCCAGACATACTTGGCACACATTAGCTCAGAGAGCTACCTTGGCTTGTTTACTATATTATGGGATCGTTTCCGTCACCCTGTATGTCACGCAAGATGACAGCGAACTCAATATGAAACTGAAGGAATGAATAATTGAATATTCGTAATATACAATCAAACCAGATTCAACTGACATAATTCCAAGTCAGAAATTCTTAACCCTAGAGATTACTGTCTACAGTTTATATCAGCTACTTTCTTTTACAAAATCTTTTGAGTGTTTTTTTTTACCAAAACAAGCCAGACTTATCAATCATCAATGTTTTAACAAAAACAGCTGTACAAGAACTTTGCCAAGATAAAATAATCATAAAGTTATGCCTTGAATCAGGAAATATCTGAACAGAGAACAAGTAAACAAAACCAAGAATATGACAAGGCATTCAATGCTAACTTTCACAAATCGACAGTTTTTGATTTTCTGTGCTACAAACATATTTTTCCCCATTTCAGTACTTTTTGAACTAAAAAAAACTTTGAGATTAAAGAGACCAGTACTAGTGACTTCCAAAGTGTTAGATTAAGTTATTTTTTCACACAAAAGTTTGTGAGGAACTTAAATGTTCAAATTCTAATCTCTACTTCTCTGTACACGTCTTGTTAAATGTTTAACACAGTGCCTTATTATGAGCTCAAGACAGCTTTAAAGATGCACAATGCAGTGTTTTGCTAAAAAAAACAATGTATAAACTCAAAACTACAAAAGTATTCCCTCTCAGTCATCAATTATGACCCACTAGAAGTATGTGTTGCAGTGTATGTATCTGCAGAGACTCTGCCTTTTGGCTGTATTTTCTTATTTTCTATTTATTTTTCTGTGTTTAGGACGTTACAGGGCACAGCGTACATAAAAAAGAAAAAACAAAAAAACAGATGCAAGACCGTAAGCAGCAAGCATGTTAGAGGAAGCAGCAAAAAACCAGACAGTGACAAAAAAAAAACAAAATATTGCAAAAGAACCTGAACCTGGAGTTGACTTTTACTTTCACTTTAACTGGTGATATTGTTTACAAATTATTATTAAATTCCTGCACACTGTACCTTTTGAAATGATAAGCATTACATATTTCAATTTAAGATCACTTTCTCTGATAAAAATAGTTGTGTTTTTTTTAAAATGCATAAGCAATACAACATTTTAAACAAATGGATTTATGCTTATAATTAAAAAAAAGAATTCCCTCTTGCTTACTTCTAGCTACAAGTCCTTCCTGCCAAAGGACATGAGAGCTCAGATCCAAGACTGCAATTTCTTGACGCGCAAGCGGATCCGCTTCCGCTTCAAGCACTTCATCCAGCAGTTCAGTCAGTGTCGGACCACAGCACGCGACCTCAAGCTCAAGTATCTCATCAGCATGGAGTCCCTGGAGAAGGCCTTCTACACAGAGACCTTCCAGGTCAGGGATCAGTCCAGTGGACAGCTCGTCATCCTGGTGGCAGCGGACAGTGGCATCCAGTGGTGTCGAGAGAGGCTGAAAGATTCTGACCAGGTCGGTGTCATGAGTGCTGTCAGTAAGAGTTGTTCTGTTTTGCCAAGTGATGTGTTTTGAGCACATTTTTAAAGATGGCCTTTAGTTCCTGGATCACCAACATAAAAGGCAACACGTGAACATCACTGCTCGGATCATCAGTCCCTAAGACCCTAAAATGTCACCCACAAACGATCTAAATAAAAACATGTTACAAAAGGAAATAAGGGAGCTATACAGACATTTGTCAGTTGGATGAGTTCTTTGTTGATTTCATTCCTTTGAAGGAATTGCTGATGATATTATCACAAACGTTTGTTTCTTCTGCTGTTTGTCCAGGAACTGCAGACCTTGTGTGACTTCCCTGATGTCACTGACATCAGCATCAAACAGGCCAGCAAGGAGGGTGCTGCAGAGAGTCGGGT
Source organism: Epinephelus awoara (assembly GCA_035609425.1). Classification (NCBI taxonomy): domain Eukaryota; kingdom Metazoa; phylum Chordata; class Actinopteri; order Perciformes; family Serranidae; genus Epinephelus; species Epinephelus awoara. The sequence continues at coordinate 10,909,546 of CM069302.1, read as the reverse complement.
GGTCACCATCAACAAACAAGATGGCAAGAATCTGGTAATGTCACTTGCTGAATGTCTGTTTCTACTCTGTTGTAACCAGGCATGGAAACGATTTTTTTGACCACCATGTGCGGCCAGTTTCAGTGACATGGGTTTGCCATCTCAGATCGGGCTGTAAAAGTCAAAAAACTTTAGCCAAAGATTTAAAAATGTTTGGTTTCCTAATGAGCTCTCGGTGCAACAAGAAATATAACATGCAGTTTGGAGATAGTTGGAGAATGAATGACGTTCACACATCATGTCTGAAAGTGTTTTTTGTGTGTTTCAGGAGCTGGAGTTTCCCAGCCTCTCTGAAGCGCTCTCCTTTGTGTCCCTCATTGATGGATACTATCGGCTGACTACAGACGCACATCACTACCTTTGTAAAGAAGTGGCTCCTCCGAGGCTTGTGGAAGCTATCGCTTCACATTGCCATGGCCCCATCTCGTAAGTGAACAGTAACAAAGTTTAATTTCTATTTTACCAATGGCATTAATGAGAGTGGTCACTTTCTAAAATAACTGAAAAACTGAACCAACATTTCACAGTGATTGGCACAAACTCAAGTTTAAATTTGCACAGCTTTGAATTATATTAATATTTTATTGACACACAGTTCTTACACAGGCAGAATATTGTACATCACCTCTATTTCAAAATTGCTGCCAAACTTTACAAGTATTCCTCAGGTGGTTGGTATTCGTGACATTTTCTTGTGTGTAAAAGTATATTTCTCGGCAGAGATGTGGGTCAATAACCGACTATGGCTGTTCTGCATTTTGTTTTTGCAGAATAGAGTTTGCCATCAGCCGGCTTCAGAGGTGTGGAAACAAGCGAGGATTGTACATTTTGAGATGCAGCCCGAAAGACTTCAACAAGTATTTTCTCACTTTCCCTGTTGAGGTAGGTAACACTGTTGCTGTGTATCAATGACTTGGAGCAGAGTAAGAATTGAAATACAGTAAAAAGTTCCCCTGTTTTGTGTTGCACCAATCTATGATAGAGATTCTTGCCATGGACTTTTTTGTTATCAGCTTTGTTTGTGCCTCTGTTGTGGTCTTGGTATGTCCTTAGCTGTCCTTGCTGATTTTAAAATTTAAATCAGGAAGTATCTGATTGAAGGATAAGTAAAGAAGATGACTGAAAGAAGAAGATTCTATGACTGAAACTGAAATTAAATGCATCCTCTCTGTGTCTGCTCCTTCAGGTGTATAATGCGGTAGAATACAAGCACTGCCAGATAACCAGGTCTGCCAGCGGGGAATTTAACCTCAGTGGAACCAAAAGAAACTTCAGCAGCTTGCAGGAGCTTCTCAGCTGCTACCAAAAAGAAACTGTGCGCTCTGACAGCGTCATTTTCCAGTTCAGCAAGTGCTGTCCACCTAAATCCAAAGGTAAGTCTAGCAGAGTCTGCATTTATTGAATGTGAAAGATCAGTAAACTTTCGCAAAGGCTGTGTGTGCAAATGTGTGTCATATAAAAACCATTATTTTCTGCAAGATTAATGATAGTATAATTAAAGTATTATGATGTTATTTGCTGCTTAATACAGAGACAGCAGTTTGGACTCTCTCTCACCCAGAGAAGTAATCAACTGTCCTGCAGATGATAACGTTCATGTGGCACACCCTAATGTGATATGAAGTTTAAGTAAAGGCAGAACTTTGACCATCCATCAGTAGTGAGATGAAGTGTTCATTTTCCAAAATGTGATACATGGGGTACAAATTTACAGCCTCAATGACTCAAACGCTACGTTCACACTGCGAGCCTTAGTGCTCAATTTGAATTTACTGCTCAGATCCAATTTTTTTGTTTGCCTGTTCACATTATTTTCAAATGTGGCAAACATCAAATATTCCATTTGTGCTGTTCACACTGTCATGACAAAACAGAGTTGCATATAAGCAAAAAAAAAATCAAATGACGTAATTAAACCAGAACTGGTCTGTGCTGGGAATTTGATAATGTGTCTTCATTTCCACATAAATTGATGAAGAAACGCAGAGTTTCAACATGTCACACACTCCATGTCTGACTCACATTATCATTTCTCAAGTTTCTCTGTCAGCTGGACTCTGACATTGATGAGATTCAGTATAGGAAACCATAAATGTTTTTGTGAAAATTTAACATAAGATTCTTCTCTTGTCTTTTTACCAACAGAAAAGTCCTGCCTCCTTGTGTGCAGGAACAATAAGGGCTCCGAAGTGCCTCTGTCTCCGTCTCTACATCGACACAACATCAGTCAGATGGTGTTTCACAAGATCAGGAAAGAAGATCTGGAATTTGTAAGCTTAGTTTGCATTTTCGAGACTGTCATAAGTCCATGTTCCCTCATCTGTCCAATAATTCTGTACATGTGCATCTTACCATCATGTCAATTAAATAAAAAATAATCACCTGTTAAGGGTTAGAATTGAATTTTCATGATTGTTTAATTAAAACTGTCATAATGGTCTTCCTTTCAGATGGAGAGTCTTGGCCAAGGGACATTTACCAAGATCTTCAAAGGGGTGCGCAAAGAGCTGGGAGATTATGGACTCCACCAAACTGAAGTTATCATGAAAGTCCTGGACAAGGCCCACAGGAACTACTCTGAGGTCTGTGGCTTTAAGAGCTGTGCACATTGTTTTATTTGCAGGGGGAATGTGGTTATTGGTAAAAACGCAAAGAGTAAAACATATTGAAAGTTAAAGCAGATTTATCTAGAGAGCATTTCGGCTGAAAACTGCTGCTTTATTCAGTCAGTGACTGATCATGTATTTCATTTTGGTGGTGTTTAATCAAGAAAATACTTAATAGATTAAAGGTTAGGTTCACAATTTTTTTAAGCCCCAAGTTTATCATGTCAGCTGTCTACATGTTGTTTTTTTAAGCCAGAAGTGACCTTATTCAGGTGAGAGGCTAGTGTGAGGGGTGGCTCTGACTGAGCAGCAGAGGACACTATCAGCAGACAGCCTGTTGTTTAAAGCTGCCTGACTTAATTATGCATCAATTTAAGCCTTAATAAAATGTAAATGAGTGAGTTATAAGAAAATTTACCCCCTGCACAGTTGTCAGGAAGGACAAAATTAACGAAAGAGATCAACACTGCTTTTGTACCAGGCTGTAAACATGTTTATTTCTGCTGTGAAATAGGGTATTTTAACATAGGGTTCTATGTGGATTGATTGTGTTGGCTCCATTTTTTAGCCCCAGAGGCTGCCACTTAATTAGAACCATTAAGAAATTCCTCATTAACTTCTAATGTGAGTGATGGGGCACAAAATCCACAGTTAACATGAAGCTTATACAAATCATGTAGATGTCTTCCAAAGTTGCATTGTTTTAAGTACAAGTAACCTCTTTTTGTTACCATCCTTTCACTGCAGCTCAACAGGGAAACACGTCTGGTAAAAACATTAAGAGGGAATCGTATACTAAATAGAAGAAGAAAAAAACTTGAATGTAGGAGGACATCCACACAATGTGTCTAAATGCCCAGACAAACCAAACTGACGTCAAAGAACCAGTGGCGACAGAGGCCAACAGTTGTGTCGCCTCACACCACATCCTAAAAGTTGTGTGTGAATATACACCACAGCTAACAGCTAACAGTATGTAATTTCTGGAAATGTAAAGGAAGTAACTCTCCATAACAGCAGACGGCAGTAGTTTGTATTCAACGTTGAAAAAGGGGAACCTGAAGACCGACATGAGGTATTCAAGACCCTAGTCAGCCAGTCAGCACGTTAACACAACACACAGCCCAATGTTAAAAGAACAAATGACTTGCAACTAAAACATTTTCGATTTGTTTCTGCAAAAAAGTGCAATGGCTGGAAAAAGAAATGACCTTATATAACAAGTTTGTTTTAATCTCACGCCCTCTTGAACTTAGGTCTTTTGTTTACTTTCCTCATTTCTTGTGCAATGAGCTGAACTGCCAATTAGAGTATTTTTTTTCTTTACTGATGGACTCAGCTGTCTCCCATGCCAAGTCAACATGCTGGGGGGGGGATGCTGACAGACACTTTCCGTTGGCCCAACACTGACTCACAGTTGACCAACAGCTTGGTGTGTTAGGGCCCTAACTGAGACTTTTGACTGTCGATTTTGTCTCCCATCACTTACACTGAATGTGCATTAGAAAGGGATTTTTTTAACGACCAGTATGATTATTAGCTGTTTTTGGTGTACCTTGTTGTCTATCAGGAACACATAAATGATTCTCTTTCTATCTATTCTCATCCTACAGTCTTTCTTTGAAGCTGCCAGCATGATGAGCCAATTGTCCCACAAGCACCTGGTCCTTAACTATGGTGTGTGTGTCTGCGGAGAGGAAAGTAAGTCAGACACGCTCTCAACTTCTCATGCTATGTGAGCAATATTATAGATCCTGTCCTTATTTGTCCTCACAGCCAGAAGAAACAGGAGACCTAATACCAATTCCTCTGACGAAGGTTTTGAGCTTATGTCATTACGATCTAACGATGTCAAGAGTCTGCCATGCTCCACTATAGTCTTGACCAGAGTCCATAAGCTTGAGGCTCAGAGCAGTGATTAAAACCATGGGCATGGTGGGCTATTCTTAGGAGGATTACAATACCCTGCCCCAGAAACTTTGACTATTGGCTATTCACCTCAGAGGACTTCTGCAGCAACTGTAGGCTTCAGTATGACTTGTAAAGAAAAAATCTTATTTACTGTGTTAATATTTTTGTTATTGTTTTTTGAGTTTCTCTCTGCATATTTGGTAACTAAAGCCTGATTTATGGTCGTGTGTTGAATCGACAACGTCGCTACGTCGTAGGGTACAGGGCTACTCAGAAGGCTCGCCGTAGCCCCCGGCGTAGCCTGACGTGCACCTCCCCAAAAATGTAACTACGCGTCGAGGCAACGCAGACCGGCACGGCTGTGATTGGTTTGCTTGGTAGCAACGCATTTCCGGTTCCGTATTTCCAGATTCCGCCATCCCCGCCATCTTTAAACATCTTCTATTGTGATGTAGATGTTGCAGTGTTAAGACTCATTATATATATGCCATTATGCTCAGCGTTCAATACGGATACGGATACGGCCGGAGCCGTCTGTCCGTGCTCCGCGTTCATTTCTCTGTGAATGGAAAAGCCGGAAGCTAAACAAAGAATCAACTAGAGACAACGATAACCACTCAGGAAAGGAACGCAGCCTCCTACCGCTCTGGCGGTGAATTGCACCGCGACGAAACGGAGTGACGGAGAAGTTCGAAGGGTTCACGACGGCGTTACGGCAACCACGTAGCAACGTCGTCGATTCAACGCACGACCATAAATCAGGCTTAAGGGTGCTTTCACACCTGCCCTGTTTGGTTTGGCTCAGTTGAACTCTAGTTTGTTTGCCCCCTAATGCCGTTTGTTTGGGCAGGTGTGAACACAGCAGTCACACTCAGGTGCGCACCAAAACAGCCGGACCGAGACCTTCTTGAAGAGGTGGTCTCGGTCCAGTTACAAATGAACTCTGGTGCAGTTCATTTGTGGAACTTGTTCCAACCTGGATCTGAACCAACTGCAGTCACATGACACATTGTTTGGGTTAAACATGAGCATGTTACAGTCCTGGAGGATTATTAATGTGCACCTCCTCCTGTACTGCCTTAATATGCATATTCAGCACATCCAATGCATCAAAACATTTTTTTCTAGTTGGAGCCGCACCTCGTTTTCAAACTGTATGGTTTGACTAAAATGAACAATGACAGCGATATAGTCCACGATGAGCAGCGCTAAAATCAACCTGCGTAGTTGTCCCTCCATTGTGACATTAGAAAGTGTCCAATTTATCTCGCAAGTGTACTCTTCTTCAACGTTTTGTTTACTTCCTGGATTTTTCCCACATGGAAATTCTGACCAATCAAGAGCAGCTTTCTCACACAAGGCATTTGATCTGGTAAATGCTGCCGTGAGAACACGAACCAACTCTAGGCAATGATGCACCTTTGTAACAAAATGAATCCCTGATTCAGACCAAAGCAAGACAACTCTAGATCTGAAAGCGCCCTGAAATGGAAATTCTGAGGTAATTATCTGTACTAGGCCCATAATTTTCCAGCTTAATTACAATATAACATTTTACAACTAAATATTGAACACCCCTGTGTTGCTTGTAAAGTTAGAAAACCAATGTGTAGGATTTAGATGAGTTGCCCTTGACTAACTATAAATCAACCAAGCAGAGTCAGAAATTTAGACCCGCCAGTGCCAAATGCAGGTAAATTTTCCATTTGGGGAGTAAATCTTGGAAGGCTATCTGCACGTAATAAAAAAAACTATGCTGAGAGTCTCTACTGTGTTTTGGTGTCATAAGGGCACGTTGAAAATAACAGTTGGTATTGAAAAATGAAACACAGGCATTAAAATGATCTTTAATTTATTTTGATATATATCTCTTTTGCATTCTGATGCATCTTTCAATGACAACACAAAACACAAAGAGATTATGTATTATGTAAATATCCTAGTCAGATTCTCGGCTGTCCCTTATAAAGACACTATTCCTTCTCTGTGGCTTTGGTTGCAAAGTGGATCATGAGGGTACTAACATTATGATGGATATGTTTAAGACCTGGGGTTGTAATTGCAAACTTTCACTGATTTTTAATCTTGACTGAAAAACTGTTTTCTCTCAGATATCATGGTGCAGGAGTATGTGAAGTTTGGTTCTCTGGACACCTACCTGAAGAAGAACAAGAACTCAATAAACATCCTGTGGAAGCTGGAGGTGGCTAAGCAGCTGGCCTGGGCCATGAACTTCCTGGTAGGAATCTGTGTGTGTGTGGTGCCACATTTGATGCCAGCTCATTCAATGGATTGATGCTGATTGTTGGCGTTTAATTTGGTACAAAAGAAGAGACTGTAAGAAGAACGACTCCTTTCTCTGTGTTGCAAAGAGACTGATTTATCTTTCCCTCTCTGAACCTGCAGGAAGAAAAACATCTCGTCCACGGGAATGTCTGTGCTAAAAACGTTCTTCTGATCAGAGAGGATGACCGACGGGCTGGGAACCCCCCGTTCATCAAACTGAGTGACCCTGGCATCAGCATCACTGTCCTACCCAAAGAAAGTGAGTTCATGTCTGTCCACAGCGGAATTGTAATGCTTCTCTTTAATCAGCAGGGGGCAGCTGTTAACAAGGTTATGAATGAAATGAGATGGTCCCTGCTTAAATCCACATGACATTGCTTCAGTTTATACTTGCTTAGTTACAGAAAAATTAGGTAGTAGGCTACTAGAATACTAGAAGAAGAAGACTTTTGTTACACAATAAGGGATTCTTTAGTGCATGTAATCAAACTGGCAGCTTTGACATAATCAACTGAAGTTTTCCCTAAAAATGTCAGCACTTTAACTGAAAATGAAGATTATGCTAATATTGATGGGTTAAATGTTTTTGTGTGTGCTCAGTCCTGATTGAGAGGATCCCTTGGGTGCCCCCTGAGTGTGTCGAGGACCCTGCCAACCTGAGCCTGGCTGCAGACAAGTGGAGCTTTGGCACCACACTGTGGGAGATCTGCAGTGGTGGGGAGAAACCTTTAGCAACACTTGACAACTCTAAGGTAGGGATGGGTGGTATGACCTGACGTATATATTCAGAGCATCTAAGGGTCTTAAAATGTCTTAAATTCAGTGTTACAACAATAAGGCCTTAACCCTTTGGGCCCTAGGCCTTTTTGGGGGTATTTTTACTGCCTTTACTTTTAAGCTTACACAGTATTTTAAGCTCATATCACAGTCATTATAAAGGCTACATACACATGCTATATCTTGTTTGTTTGTTTGTTTTTCCAGGACAATCTGGGTTATCCAGATTTGCCATCATTACATGTCCTTCTATGTGTAATGGATTGTAAAGAAATTTGTCAGGTTTTAATTTTGTAGACAATTGATCTATATTTATACCATGATGGGATGACAGCACAATGATGTGTTTGGTATCCCCGGAAAGCTCTGGTCCTGCGCTTTCATGTGATATGCATGGCATTTCTGTGCGACCCTGCATTCGCGATTAATACATCCAAGAGTAATGTGTGTGCAAAGCTGTATGAAAGCTTTGTCTTACATACGTTTAGTGTAACTTTATCACTGTTTTTCCTTGTGAAAACATTGGACTACTGACAAGTGCTTGGTCTTGTCAGAAAGCTGCGGTTCCACTGTTTCACGTGATATGAGTGGCTTCTTGCTAACGGTCATGGAGAAAATCCATAGAGAAGAACAGGTCTGCGTCGTTCGGCCCATAGGGTAAAGATTTATTATCCCAGTGATGCAGTCAGATGTGTGTTTATTTGTTGGATGTCTTTCCATTCACATCCTCTGCAATTGGGGAGTAACACCGACACCTCGCCTTGTCTTACACATAATTCTCTCTCCGTTATTGTTGTTGCTGGGAACTTGCAGGCGTCATCATTTGCACTTGCCAAAGTGTGACTGACTTGCATAACAATCTGCGTGAGTAACTTCAGCATATGTTGTTACAAGCATATGACCAAAGGTTTCCGGGGAACACACACTTGTAAACTTTGCTCTCACATTATGTGCGTCAATCTACATACCACGTATTCTGCGTGCAGCTGCATGCACTAGACTGTGACCCCTCTACGAAAATCAGTTCAGCAGGAATACACAAATCGTCACACATTGTCACTACACTAACCCTTAATGCTGTCTCACAGAAAACCCTGTTCTATGAGGACCATCACCAGCTTCCTGCACCAAAGTGGACCGAACTGGCGAACCTGATAACCAGCTGCATGGACTATGAGCCCACATTCAGGCCCTCATTTCGTGCCGTTATCCGTGACCTCCACAGCCTCTTCACACCAGGTTGGTGTATATAGCCCTAATGGCATCCCGACAGGGAATCTAGGTCACACCAGTGTTGAATCTCAAATGTCCTCAGACACACACACACCCTCCTTACATAATACATATTTATCTTGCTGTCCTCAGAAACATGACTGTGAACAGGGAGTCCTGGGTTCTGTCTTTATCAAGTCATTCCCTGCTATTTGAAATGAGGGATACTGTTAAAGTTCTTAGCATTTAATGTTGTCCAGCTAAAATTCAGCAGAGATAGAAATATCAGTTTCCTTTCCGTATAATTAGTGCAGAGATTAGTCCAATACACCATTAGCCCAACTTGGAGCTGCTGATTTACATGATTTCTGTCCATTTATCTCTCCAATGTACTTGATTTTTGTCTTTGTGTCCCCAGACTATGAGTTGATTGTGGATAGTGACATCCTGCCAAACAGGACAACGGGCTCCGGCTGGTCCACTGGAGGTTTTGAGAGTCAGGAGCCGGCTCAGTTTGAAGAAAGACACCTTATATTCCTACAGCAGCTGGGCAAGGTATGAAGAACTGTGGAAACTGCTTTATAAGAGCAAATCAGCCTGCGTCAATGAGCTAATACTTGTGTCCTATATTCCTGTCACAGCAAATTTTCTCTACTTTCGACTTAGAGCCACATGAATCTGGAAGAACTGAGAATAATTTGGATTTGTCACTCTGACTTGAGATTTTCTGACGGAAACAGAAACATTTTAATTAATGACCTGCCTTGAAATTATTTTTAAATGCACCATTTTCAAGATGGTGCAGTTATTGCTGAATACGCTGTATCTGAAATTCTAGAGGTTAAAGGGATAGTTCAGATCTTTTAAAGTTGAGTGGTATGAGTTAGTTATCCTTAGTCAGTGTGTTACATACAGTAGATGTCGGTCGGCACACTCCCAGTTTGGAGAAGCCGGCAGGAGTATCACCACTGAAGCCAAGCAATATACTGGTGTGGACAGGGTGATAACATAATGTGTTTTAGCCTCCTAAAAAAAATCCTGCCGGAAAAAAAAAATCAATAAGTCTAAGAATACCCTATAATTTAAATACAAAATATAAAAATAAGTGAAGTAAAATAAAACAATCGAACTGTGAGTAAAAACGATGGCTCATTTAAGCTGCTCTTCTCTTTCAGGGAAATTTTGGCAGCGTGGAGATGTGTCGATATGACCCGCTTCAGGACAACACTGGAGAGGTCGTGGCTGTGAAGAAACTCCAGCACAGCACCGCAGAGCACATACGAGACTTTGAGCGAGAGATCGAAATCCTGAAATCTCTGCAGCATGAAAACATCGTCAAGTACAAAGGCGTTTGCTACAGTGCAGGTACAGCTGACCTGCAGTTAATACCTTCATGCTCCTAATGATCCAGAACTGAAAAGATTTTTTGATTTGGAAGGATACGTTGAAAATTTATTTTAAAAGGTTTTGCACACATCCTCTACAAATTTGCCACTTAAACTAAGTTGTCCTGCCTATATACCGTATATGTTTGTTGTATATTTTCACCAGTTTCAGTGACAAGCAAAACAAAACTTTGGTTGAAAAGTTTTGTTTTGCGCTGTTATATTATCAGTGTGTTTACTCTCACCATACTTTCTATTAACCAGCCATATTGCACAGTAAATGCAGTATATTTTACATTAAATATGGTAAGAAGTACAAATGTCCTCACCAAATAAATGTTACTTTAGTTGGACATCCAAAAAATATAGCCTCATTGTATCCCTCCCTACGTGATGATAAACAAGCTACATCTAAAAATTACTATTTTGCCACTACCTAATCTCAGTCAGGGTTCCTGCAGCCACCTACTAAACAGTCTTACCTGAGTACAGTACACTTTGAGATGTCAGTCAGTGAAATGTTTTCAAGTTTAAGACTTTTGTGGCTGCTCGGTCCTCTTAATAACACAGTTTCTTTGTTGACGTCTCAGGGCGGCGAAATCTCCGTCTCGTCATGGAATATCTGCCCTTTGGAAGTCTGCGAGATTACCTCATGAAAAACAAGGAGAGGATCGACCACAAGAAGCTTGTGCATTACACTTCTCAGATCTGCAAGGTACTTTCCTTTGTCCAGTTTTTTTTTTTGTTTTTTTGTTTACTGCTGATCACCTGTGCTGCAGATGCAAAAATGTTTTTTCTCTGTGTGTTCACAGGGTATGGAGTACCTGTCAAGTAAGAGGTATATCCACAGAGACCTGGCAACTCGGAATATCCTTGTGGAGAGTGAGCTGAGGGTGAAGATCGGAGATTTCGGCCTCACCAAAGTTCTGCCTCAGGACAAAGAGTACTACATGGTCAAAGAGCCAGGAGAGAGTCCCATATTCTGGTCAGACTCCAAACTTCTGTCATTTTATTCTTTTTGTTAGTTCTCTGCAAAGCTTCACCCTCTGAAGAAGTGTGGTTTATTTTAGAAATCAAAATCAGCTTTTTGAAGAGGTTTGACGCAGTGTTTCCTGTTGTAGTGTTAATTCAAGTTAGGAATACTCCTATAAATATTTTATTTTTGATTTGTATTTGCTGTGGTTTGCTGTCCTAGCTTTGAAATTGACTTGTAAACTTATGACCCTCAGTGACAGGATAGACACTCACAAAGCGTGCTATTTTGTAGGTATGCTCCTGAGTCGCTGACTGAGAGCAAGTTCTCTGTGGCGTCAGATGTCTGGAGTTTTGGAGTGGTGCTTTATGAGCTCTTCACCCACAGCGACAAGAACTCCAGCCCCCCTGCAGTAAGTGATAACACAGATACTCTTTCACCACCCAGCTTCATTTATCTTCAGTCTTTGCTCGACTCAGTGTAGGCATCAGTAATAGGATTACTTGGAAAGTGCTGAGTGAGCACATTAAAAATAAATTCCCAGTAATTTATTGTGCAGTTTTGTTTTAATGGTAAACAAAAAGGGTTATTGACAAACATTGCAGCCGCTTCCTTCACATCGAGCTAAAGATACCATAGTTATCTCTGTTGTTTACATGAAACAGAAAACTTAAGATTTAAGCACATCGTTAATGTGTTTTTCCAGCAAACTGTATATTGTTTTCTCTCTATAACATCCCATTTTTAATCTAGGAAAATATGTAGGAGGTGTACCACGCAGTGGTCTAGAGACTAAAGGCTAAAGACATACTTTATGAATTCACCCTCCGCGGACAGCTGCAGTCTTGTGGGTGTGCACACAGTTCTTTTCAAAGGACAGATGACAGCCTGTGTCAGCCCCTGGTAGTGAACAGGAGGGCTGGGAGGTCAGCTTACCTTCCTGCTGCCATCACTGTATGAAAATGAAACTAAGAAGACACAGCTGGGTCTGGAGCCGGCTGGCTCGACTGCAGTGTTTTGGACTAGACTGGAGTGTAGAAAAAGATACTGGAGCAAGCACAGCATGCTTGCTACATATGTAGTCCGCACGGTCACAAAAATAGGTTGCGGGTAGGCATTCGCATGGGGTCCATGCAGACATGGATTGATGGCGATACTTGCAGCTTATCCTTAATGCGTGCTTTGTACATGCATGCATTCAAATAAGGGCTGCTCTTTGCTGAATACTGTATGTAACAGCTTTCAGTGTCTGTTTACAATGTGGATATATCCAGTCTCAGCTAGTTGAGCTAGAGCTTGTGACTTCCTTACTGAGGTCATACTGTAGTTTGCCATGTTGACTCTAATAACCGGAGCTTATGTTGCTCCACGTTTTACGTCATGTGTGTATGAAGTTGCAGTTACCTTTTTTACATTTGGAGTAATTCTGATTATCTGCAAGGATCTTCCTCTTATTTCCTCTTGTTTTCTCCTCAGGTTTTTATGTCCATGATGGGGAATGACAAGCAGGGACAGCTGATTGTCTATCACCTCATTGAGCTCCTCAAATCAGGCAGCAGGCTGCCTCAACCTCTCGGGTGTCCCACAGAGGTAAGAACATGCGCTGCTGTTTCCTGTCTGACTGGACCCACTCGTCAAACACATATACACTTACATACAGTTTAGATTTATATTGGGACTCATGCAAACACACACCTGGTCATGATTAAAACATGAACATACACATGTATCAGTCTGTTTTATCTGTTATGTTGTATTCAGTTGTTTGGTTAGTTGTTTTAACCCAAATCTCAAAGCCTCCACAGGAACAGGAGCAAATTAGTTAGGGGCCTTAGGGTCCAGGTTAGGCCACATTTTCCTCACTGCTTCTTGGTCAAACAGCTCTCTAAAGGCTTTTGACAAAGGCCAAAAAGTAGTCTGTGTAGAAGTGCGATTGACACAACCTGAGGTCTTATTTATTTTAAACATGCAAAAGTTTTGATGAAAAATATGCACTGCAGTTCAACCTGTTTGGCACTGGTTTTGAAAGAAATTCAGACCTTTTAAACTATGACCTGTTGTTGGATTGGCCCAGTAGACAAATGGTTAAGACATCAATTAACTGCAACAACAGTGGTTTGACTACCAGCCAAGGGGCCTTTGTTGCACGTCATGCCTTCCCCATTTTTCCACATTAAAAAAACAAAACACTGTTACCTTTGCCATCAGGAGAGACTGACCTGTAATGATTTTGTGTGCTCATGTCAGTAACTCATTCCCTCCTGCTCTTCCTCTCAGATACATGAGATCATGGAGGAATGCTGGGACAACGACCCCGGTTTGCGTCCGTCTTTCAAGGAACTCGCCCTGCGCATCGACCTGTTCAGGGACAGTAAGGAGTTTTAGACAGAGAAATCACCCAAAGTGCCCTGCTCCTCTTCAGCCAAGTCGCTCTTAACAGTGTTGCCCTATTTGTGGCAAAGGGACAAAGGCCAAAACGAGGTCCTGCTCCTGCTGAGTGCCAGTGTGTGGCGAGGCAGATTGTGACTGGAAGAGCGGTGGTTCGAAAATAGGACCAGCTCAGAAACTACTGCCAAGGTGCCTTTAGCAAGGCACCCCAACCCTGATTTTAATAGTGGAGCAGAATAGCAGCAGAATGGAAGCGGAGGCTTGGATGCAAAGAACTGTTGAAGGTGATGTTGGTTCGGTCAGACGTCTTGGGTAAAGTTTTAAAAGAGGAGTTTGAGAGTTTGTGGAGACTGTGAGTAGAGTATTGCCAGGCCTAAAGCTAGAGATGCTTGTGTCAAACAAGCTCTGTGTGTCTAAGTGTGTGTGAGCGTGTGTGAGAGAGAGCGTGTGTGTGTTCATACAGACAGCTAGCAGGGCTAGCTCTTGCCACCCCCTTGTACCCCTGAAATGGTCTAATAAGAGCTGAGTGTTTTCTATGTATGTGTGTATATACCTACAGTATATTTGTGTACATATGTCCAGAAAATTTTTATAATTTTTTTAAAATGAAAATATAGTAAATACTATATTTGAACTGCCAGCAAGATGTCAGTATAAATGAAGTACATACAAAGATGATTTAAAAATCTGTTATTGTTTTATGTTTTCATTGTGAGAGGTGGTGTGCATATTAAAGAACAGTTTAATTCAATCTGTGTCTGTTAAGCAAATTCTTCTTCCACATTCCACTGGACAGCTCCGAAGGCAGCACTCGTTGGTTTACATTCATCCGGCTCAAATCAGTCAGTGTGTCAATGTCTTTACTTATTTTAAGAATGTTGTCCACTTAGTTGTCAGGTGTTTGAAATGCTGCAACAGAAAGACTTCAGGGAATTGTAAAAGTATCCATTACGTATTTAAGCTGCAGTCCACATACATTATTAACCCTTGCAGTGTGCACTAACCCAGAGCATGTTATGTAACTGCAGTAACTGAGACCACGAGCTGAGCAGAGCTGCCTTTTACAGCTGGACTTAAATGTCACTGAGACGCACTTTGGTTTACAGACACTTGAGTGGTCAAGTTTATAAATAATACAAAGAAAGAAAACAGAACAATTAATACTTGAAAAATAAGTTTGTAACTAGCACTAGTGGTGGAGATAAACTAAATACTGGCACATTTATTTAGAGCTGCAATTACTAATCAATTAGTCGACAACTATTAAATTAATCGGCATCTAATTTGATCATTGATTCCTCAGTTTGAGTAATTCTTGAAGAAAAAAGAAGTCAAAATCCTCTGATTCCAGCTTCTTAAATGTGAATATTTTCTGGTTTCTTTACTCCTCTGTGACAGTAAACTGAAAATCTTTAGGTTGTGGACAAAACAAGACATTTGAGGACGTCATCTTGGGCTTTAGGAAGCACTCATTTTTACCATTGTCTGATATTTTATAGACCAAAAACCGATTTGATTAATTGAAAAAAATAATTGACGAATTAATCTGAATCAGTTGTTAGTCCCAGCCCAACGTGTATTTGAGTACTAATGTCTGGGTGCTTGTGATTTATCTAATGTTTATACTTCTACCCCAGTAAATGTAAGTGTCATTGATATACTTTTATATTCGAGGATGCATATTTCTACCCCAGAAATGCAGAAAATCAGAAGTGTCTTTCTAAGTAATATATGAATAAATTATTCCGTTTTTTACTATGAGAAAAAAATGGAGTGGTATGTCCAAATTGTTATTTTCTAAATCATAATTATGAGATAGTAAATCAAAATGTTTGACTTTAGTCACATTTAAGGAACAGCAAGTAAAAATTATGACATGAACTTGTTTTTAAAAAAATAAATAAAAGTGAGTCATGATTAAACTTTATAGTATGTTTTTTTTTATCTTTCGTTTTTTTAAAAAAAAAAATATATATATATATATTTATTTATTTTATTTCCTGGTGGAAATGGGCGTCCACAGCTTTGCAAAAGCAATCCAGGTATAAAAGGCTTTGGAGAAGACCAAAAAATATACAATAAGGACGGCCCGATCTCTCCACAAGGAACATTTCCTTTTGTTTTTTACAGATAGTTTCATTCTCCTTGTGGGAAGCTTTATTTAGAAATGACATCCATGTGGATACTGTACTTTGAAATCCGGATCGTGTGCACGCTGCGCATTACCGCAGCTTCACCAGAAGCAGCAACGCTTTTCCGGTGCTCGTCTCTCTCGTCAGTTGCGTGATACAGCTCAGCTGTTTGTGCTGGACAGACATGCGACAGGAGACGAAATGATCAAGCAGACTGATACATGGATCCTTTTATGATCGCAAACATCTTCAGCGTCTGATGTTTTTCATGCAGGTACCTTAAACTTCTGAGTAGGAGCGCGCTGTCATTTTAGCGCCAGACGTTTTTGACTTCACCGGGAAGGAAAACATGATTGTAGCAGCACATATGCGGAGGACGCCAGGAGAAGCATCGTAGCGGGGAGAAACGTAAGCTTGACATTTAAATTATCTTTGTTGTTTATCACTGGGTGAGTTAGTGTCTTCATTATACACATCTGTATGTTTTTAATTTGATCAAACCGTTTGATTGTACAGAGGAACCGCAGTAAAGCAGCCTTAAGTCTCCTACCTCATCTCCTACTTCTTAATGTTTGGTGTCCTAAGTTTTGAGGTTGTACTTTATGCTGTTGTATTGTAGTTATGTTTGTAGTCTTTTACATGTATGTTATTTCTAGATGTTTTACTCGAGTACCTCCATTTTTTGATACCTACCCAATTTAATTCCAACTTTTTTCCAGTACATAAAACTATCCAATCAATCTATCATTGATAACCCCTTGAAATAATCAATCAATATTATTAAATATCTACCATTTATTTACCAAACTAACATTATCTCCAATGTTTTCTTTAACATTCTTATATATTCCAGCTCAGTTATTAAAACTCTGTCACTGGCATTCTCCACTCACATGCTCCATCACAGCCCAGAGTGATTACTTTACATATCAAAATGCCTCTATAGCTACTTCACTGCTTTGCCAGTGGCCTTTTACGTCTGTGACATGTTAGGAATCCTTGTGCGTTTGCTGTTGATGCTCCAGGACTTGTTGCCAACACTGGGATGTCAACAAAAACACATGGTTAGGTTTAGAAAACATCTTGTTTTGGCATTTGGGGAGCAAAGACTGGGCTGTGGGGTGAAAGTCCAGGGTTTGTTGAACCCATCCACCACCCGTCCTACGCACCCCATATGGACTTTCCTGCCTCTTACATTACCTCATGAACAGCAGTGTTTCATATTGCCCTCCAGGGGAGACCAGGGATGGTTGTCACACATTCTTGCTCATCATCAAAACATTTTTCAGCACTGATTTTCACATTAAATGAAAGCTTACGTTCTTGGCTTAAAATGGGTAACCCTTTCATTTTTACAACTTATTGCAACAAGAAGTTATTTACTATCAGTGACAACCAACCCCATCACGGGGTCAGTTGTCCCTATTGATGTCAGTGGGGTTTTGAATAAGTTTTGAAAGGAATACCACCTCCATAATTGTCCTCGTCAGTGCCCCCCTTTTGTTTGAACCAGCTGATGTTTGTTTGAATTATCCTTTGTAATGAAAGAGTAAAATGAAGGAATTTACAGTGCTTAAAAAAGATCTAGCCTCACAATTCATAATTAATATAACATTAAATGAAACAGTGAGACCGGAACAGATTAACCTTCATCACAATATGACCAGGAACTTCTGTTAAAATATCAAACGGCCAATGTTGAAGTGTGTTATTTTTTTTTACGATGTTGTTTTCTAACGAAGAACTAAACTAACATTTTGTGTGTGCCTTTAAAGAACACTTGAGAACATGTGGACTTATAGGATGTCTGCCATACCAGTTGTCTTTCTGAACTGTCACACATGTGATAGCTGACCCCAACTGACCTCTTGACGAACAGGTTGACTCAAATCAAAGCTATTACCTTCGACTTTTTAATAAGTGCTTGATTTTTGAATTACTAATAACCTACAAGCTTTGAGCAGGACGTCAGGCCAACTCTTTGATATCAACATAGTGTCACAGCGCCCTCAACCAACCCATGTGACAACCAACACCGGTCTTCCCCTGAGGCGTAAGTTTGACGCCAAAATCACTAACAAAGCGGTGGTATTTGACTACCTCTGAATAAGAACGGGCTGGAGGGGGAGGTCATAGCTTATAATCACTGATGGTGTTGTTCTGCTTGCATAATTCCCAACATTTTTGGCTTGAGACGCCTCCTCAAAAACATTTTCAAATGTGTTAACTTATCAGCAAATAATGATGCACCTCTAAACCTTGATGGTTTCATTTAAATAACTGTTAATCTAATAATGTCATATATGATAACATCAGTCACAGGGGACATGTTACTGCAGAGCCAGCTCCTCTAGTTTTAATACCTTGAGTTATTTAGGTGATAATAAGTAGGATGTAGGATTTTAAATGCAGGACTTTTACTTGTAAATGAGTATTTCCACATTAAACTATTAGTTCTTGTTAGTCGAAAGATCAGAGTACTTTTTCCTGTCAGTGGTATTTTTAGTCTTACAAAATGCTTAAGACATCAAAGGAATACTTGAGCCCACAAAGGACCATTTGTTAATCAATTAACCACTCCCTGTTTCACTGAATCTGTGGGGAAGACTTGTTTTGCTCTCAGCCCCCCTCCATGGTCAACAAAGAATCCAAAAACAGAGGGAAGTCTTGATTAAAGGCATGAATGGCCGCATTTAACAACAGCAAAACTTTATCAAAACATCTGTTTACAGACTCTAACAACACTTAAAAACTCTGGTGTTTTTGAAGGGTTAGTTAGTATTTAAACCTACTGATGGAGGCAATGATAGACCAGCAGCTCCTGTGTGAAAGATAAGGCTTTTGTCACCTAAGTTTGGCTTTGAAGATGGCATAGATAAGTTTAAGTTTAAGCTCAACCTGTGCACTGTGAACACAAAGGGTCGCTTTGCTATTTGCCATTGTATTTAGCCCTGTAGCTCGCATGTTGTTGTGCTGGAACACCTGAAAAGACAGACAAAACCACGTCAGCCTGTAACACTTGCAAGGACGCCAGACGTGGAGTAACTTGGTCCATGAAAGATACTGCATGTCTACAGATGTGGAATGTAGAATACGTCAAATGGCAGCAGTCTACAGCACAGAAACACTGAGGTTTTCCTCCAATTTAAGTTCATCTGAAAGTGAGGGGCTTCATAACCGCTCTGCAGTGCCACGTCAAAGGAAAAACAAAACTACACAGATATAGTGTGAACAGAGAGAGGACTGAGGCCCCATCAGAGCTGAAGTTGACCAAAAAGAGAACTGAGTCCTCTTTGAAATGAACTGACAATGTGAACACAAAATGAACTGAGTCCCTTTCCTATTGGTCCACTTTTTGGTGCACTTTTAAAGGACTATATATTAAAGACACCAGAACTTTATTTTTGTTAAACTGAGGTTTAATCTGTATTAGCAATCTATGTGTGTTTTGCATGCTCATTTTCATAAGCTCCACCTACCACTGAGCCTTTGAGCTCCATCACTGTTGCATGATAATCATTCAGCACAGGCAGGAGAGCGGCCTGCAGAGCAGCAGCAGAGATGAAGTCCAGGAGACCTCCTGATGGGGGTTATGGCTGGGTGGTGGTCATGTCGGCCTTTTTCATCATGGGCCTCACTGGTGCCGTCCTCAAGAACTTCGGCCTCTTCTTCCTGGACATCCAGAGTCACTTTGGAGTCCTGACCAGCACCACGTCATGGGTCACCTCCACTACCATCGCCATGTTTCATCTCGGAGGTAAAGACACGGTTGGATTTTTATTTTTTTATTTTTTTGTACTCCAGTTTTTTTTTTTGATAGTGGTGTTTTCATTTCCTCCTCAGCTCCAGTGGCCAGTGCGCTGACCTTACGGTTTTCTCAGAGGGTGGTCATCATAGTCGGAGGTCTGCTGTCTGCCACGGGGATGTTGATGGCGTCTTTGGACCTGGGTTTGCCGTGCCTCTACCTCACCATGGGCATCCTGCAAGGTAGCACACTCAGGACACACTGTGGACCTCAGGAATGATTATCATATTTTATTTTATTTTACTTATTTTGGTGTTCTGAGACACTTGTTGGGCCATTTAGTCATGGCATTCATTGTTCTCTGACTTTTAGGCTTTTCTTCTGAATAATTTTAGATTGTCTGACATTTGATTTTGATTTGATTTTACTTAATTATCAAGACAGAAGTGATCATCTTTGGCCACGATCACCTAGCAAGGGAATTTCAACCCTTTTATTGGTCCTCTGGCAACTAATATAAAATCTACAGCGAGAAATTTAGGCATCACTTTTGATTCTCAGTTGAACTTTGAACCACATGTCAATAATCTAAATAAATCCTGCTACTTCCACCTAAGAAATATTATCAAAATCAAATCAGCTGTGTCTTTTCCTGACTTAGAAAAGCCTGTTCATGCTTTTGTATTCTCACGCCTCGACTACTGTCAAGCTGTGTTTACATGCCTGAGTAAATCCCCAGTAGCTTGGCTTCAGCTAGTGCAGAATGCTGCAGCTTGTGTTTTAACTGGGACAGATCGTGGGCCACATAGTACATAATGCTGGTCAAGTGCTGTGTGAGGATTTGACTAAATGATAATATACTGAAAATGTTCAGGGTTTGGACGGTTACAGTAAGCATTTTGATGACGCCTTGGCCACCTTAGCATTTTTTACTTTTAGTCTGACAAGTCATAGACAAAACAGTTAAGTATTTCACTGGGAAAGTAATCGACCTGATAATCTGTGATGAAAATAATTGTTAGTTGCAGCCCTGATACATGTGTTGCCTGTTTTCACCTAATAATTCTTCCACAGAAATCAGATTCTTTTAGTGGCATTTTTATACCCATATGGCACAAAATATTTTTGTAGCTGGGTGGTTTAAAGGTGACCACTGTGTTTGGTTGAAGGGAAAGTTCACACCAAAATCAAAATATCATACTTTTCCTCTTACCTGTAGTGCTGTGTATCAGTCTAGATTGTTTTGGTGTGAGTTGCTGAGTGTTGGAGATATCTGCCGTCAAGATGTCTGCCGTCTCTTGAAAATAATGGAACTAGATGGCAAAAAATTATATTTGAAAGATTCAACAGCAATGTCTCTTTCCAGGAATCATGACCCAGTTTCTCAAGATAATTCACAGACCTTGTTGTGAGCAGTTTCATGTAGGAACTAGTGTTGTCACAATGCTGGAATTTCTAACTTCGATATAATACCTTGAAAAATACTCATGTTCGATACCATTTTTGATACCAAAGAAAATCTTTGAACAAAAAAACCCTGCAAACTGCTCTTGCTCAGCTTCACAATTTATTGATAACACTAATGTTGGGTCTTCCTGGACCTTCGTCAAGAGTGTTCAACACCATTTCTTACAACATTGAGTTTAAATGGAAACTGCTCCACCCATCTCATGTGCAAAAGGGTGGGGGAATTATATAGACATATATAAAGATAAATATAACAAGGCTGTGTTTGTCAACTTGCTGTTGGAGGGAATACTGGAGTGGAAAAGTAGTATCTGCTACTACTGCTTTCACGGGAACAAAAGGGCACACCCACCTCTCACTGGCAACAGCAGGGAAATGAGTATTGAAACCATTTCAAATATTCAGAATCAATATGCATCAATAAAACAATATTTTTGACAACACTAGTAGGAAACATTTTCTTTCATCATTAAGGAAGCATGCATCTATTCATGGATGAGAGGCTTGTGCTTGTAACAGCACAAGGGGCATTAACGGCATCCTTGGCTGAGCTGTAATGTTAGCTAGACCAGCAGTGCTAGGTGAGCTAGCAGTAGATGCACGCTTCCTTCTGCACAGTGATATGGTTGGTGGGTGTAGTTCAGTCGAAAGAAAATAGTTCCTACGTCAAACTACTCACAACAAGGTCGATAAATTATCTTGAGTAACTGGGTCATGATTTCTGGAAAGAGACATTGCTGTTTATCAAATGTATTTTTGGTGCTTTTAACACCACAAGCTAAGTGGTATAATAGATGGTTAAAGGTTTCCATCTTGTGTTTCCAGGGACGGGCATTTGCTTCGCATGGATCCCTGCCAACAGCATGGTGAGCCACTACTTTGTACGGTGGCGCCCCATCGCCTACGCCATCGCCAGCTCAGGGGAGTGTGTCTTCGCTGTCTTGTTCAGCCCCTTCTTCCAGTGGCTGATTGAGAGATACGGCTGGCAGGGTTCTCTGCTCATCATCGGAGGCCTTCAGCTCAACCTGTGTGTCTGCGGCGCTCTTATGAGACCGTTGCCGACAGTCCAGAGCCCGATACAGGAAACCAAAGACAATCTAGAAGGCGATGCCGCCGAGCTCCCACCAAAGAGGAAGGTTATCTTCCAGTTCTCCCTGATGAGAAAACCTGAACTACTCTTCTACATCCTGTTTGCCATCTTTGCAGCGGCAGGGTTTTTCATCCCACCTCTCTTCCTAGTGCCTTTCGCCAACAGTTTGGGGATGGATCAGTACTGGCCAGCCTTGATCCTCTCCGTCCTGGCATCTGCGGACCTGGTGGGGAGGCTGCTCTGTGGGTGGATAGCCAACATGAGGCTGCTGAGGAACCTGCAGCTGCTCACCATGGTGGCCACTCTGCTCGGGGTGGTTCTTCTGCTGCTGCCTGTCAGCCACAACTTCTGGGTCATCCTGGTCTTTACCTCGCTCTACGGATTCCTGTTCGGCTGTGTGGTGGCCATTCACGTCACCTCCATCGTGGACATCGTAACCCTGGAGGGATTCGACAGTGGACTGGGGCTCTTTATGCTTTTCAGGAGCATCGGTGGCTTCATCGGTCCACCTGCTGCAGGTGAGCAGTCCGTGTTTAGATTGTCAGGTAAAAACAGTTTACAAAGGTGTTTGACAGACAGAGCAAAAGTAGAAACAGGATAGGCTACAATGGAAGAAGGAAGCACTACTTGGCTGTGATGTCTGGTCCAACAGGTGCTCTTTGGTGAGGTAGGGCGAAGTTTATTCATATAGCACATTTAAAAACAACTGCATTTGACCAAAGTGCTGTACAAATTTGAAGAATGACACACAAATATGTAGCAATAAAACACGTACACAATCCAAGCGGTGTTAAAGGGCTTCAGCCTGTCTTTAAGGGCTGCTCTAAGTTTTACATGCTACCAGATGTCACGTTTGCTGCTTTTGCTTCAAATATTTTTACGGCACAAGTAGAAAGAAAATTCTGAAGCTTCATCCGACCATTTCTACTGATGCCAAGAGGAAAATCAGCTCAAAAAATAGACACAACAAAGGGCGGATAAAGTAAAACTATGCTTAAAATCTAAATTATAATTTAAAAAAACAACCAGGGGTCAGGCTTTATTTGCTTTATATGTGAACGAACAACAGACCTGCAATAAGTAAATTAATTAAATTAATTTAGTTAAATATGTTAACACACACTGTCTTATTTAATGTTGATAATGTCTGTGTAATGTAATAAATAATATATATAATAATATAATAATAAAGTTTCTAATTTAGATAAGCAAATATTCTGATCAAAGAAAGACTTAATATTTAGTGTCAAATTTAAATACTTTCTTGCACACTTTCCAATACTCAGACACATTTTACTTTGTACTCAGATGCAACACACTCAGGTTTAGAGAGGAAAGATTCCCACCAGAAGGATTTGCTGACATAAAGAAACTGAACCAACTGAACTTTCCCTGAACGTGGTCAACATTGTTGTGCGAGACTAACCGGCCAGTGTGCATACTTAGTGGGTCTTTTAGCTCCAGGTGAATTCAGAAAAACAGACATTAATCTTCACTGACTGTGACCTGACTGACACCGTGCTAGCAGTGTGAAACTATGATGGGCAGTGTCGGTCTGTCGGCCTAGACTGGAATCTTTGAATTTGATAACACATTCATATCTCTCACCGGCTGGGGCGCCGTAAAGGGGGGGTAAAGGAGACGGATTCTAGGGGCCCATGATGGAGGGGGGCCCAGAGAGGCCCCTAATGATGATGAAATTATAATACAGAAAAAAATAATGACACTAAGTTATTAACTAACATATAATCACACATGTTTTATTTTCCATGTCCTGGTAACAATACCTTTATTTGTTTTGGAAGCATCAACCCCTGCAGGGCCCCCCCTTCCCCCCCTCTATTTACGTAAAATGGTTCAGTCCGACTGGATCAGCTGCAGGTAGCGCACAGGCGATTTGTCACAGACAGCGCCACAGCGGGCAAAGCGGAGGAGACAGCAGTATGCCTCAAAACTGGGGTGCCGAAAAGGGGGGAAAAAGGAGAAGGATTCTAGGGGTCCATGATTAAGAGGGGCCTAATAAAATTATAATACTGACAAAAAATAATATGACACTAAGTTATTAACTAACTAATAATCACAAATATATTTTATTTACAATGTACTGGTAACAACAACTTTACTTCTTTTGGAAACATTAACACCCGCCCTCTCTATTTACATAAAATGGTTCAGTCAGACTGGATCAGCTGCAGTGCGCTGGTAATTTGTCACAGACAGCGGGTAAGGAGTATGGAATATGCCTCAAAAATCAGGTAGCCAAAAACAGAAAGAAAGGAAGCTAGGAGAGGAGAAAGAAGCAAAGGGTCGACAGTATGTCACCTGTGAGTCTACAGTTTTGGAGATAAATTAGACCTACAAGAGGAAACAGTGAGCAGTGGGGGATTGTTAGTGAAAATCACATTTTCTTTTGTTATTTTTGGTCAAATCACTGAAAGCAAACAAAATGGTGGGAGGCCACCTGAAACGGTGGCTATGATGCTATTAGAATAGTTAGGCTACATTATAGGAAATACTATATAATTTATGTAGGCTATGTCACATACACTCTACAGAGCCAGGTCCAGGATCCTCTTCAGGTTTGTCAGGGAGGAATGTGGCATTCCAGGAAGAGATTGTTCTTTTTTCACAAATATGGGAATGATAGTCAAAAATACCATCAAAATGCATAGTTTTATGTAAAATAACATAAAAAAATTTCGACGGCCTCACAGCCAGCTGTGTATAGGGCCCGGTAAAAATTCTTTTCATGGGGCCCAAAATCCCTGGCAGCGCCCCTGCTCACCGGATGAATTTTAATTACTCAGGAGATCTTTTAATATTTTATCCTGCATCAAAATTTAACTTTGTCCAACACTTAAATTTGTCACCAAATTCCTGCAAAAGTAGTGACACTGACACACTAAAGCAAGATGAAATAAGTATGTTGATGTTGTTTGACACTGTCTGAGTGCCCTATTATTTAATACAGTGCGCGCTCACGGGCTGCAGGCAGGTCAGCCCTAGCTTCGTACTGGAGAAATGTCAAATATTGAACATCCTATCACTCATTTAGACAAAAGTAAATCGGAAAATAGGGCCCAGGTTGAAAAAAACATTAGTTCCCCTTTAAAGTGTAGATGTATAGTTTAAAACATTTACATTCAATTAAAACAAGATCAGAAATAAGGACTTCAAACAGCCATAAGGGTGACAGAGAGTCCAAGTTCAAGGTCATTGCATTTTATTCCATGTGTAAGGAGCTCTGTAAGAGAGTCCTTCTTCATTCTTCCTGGTTCATGTCTGATTGAGGGAGTGTGAAGCAACAACCTGTTCTGTGAACGAGTGCCAAGATCATGTGAGGTCAGAGTTAAAAGGGATGAAATATAGGGTGGAAGCATCTGCGTCAAATGCTGTTCCCGCCTCACAGCCAACTGTTTGCCAGCCAGCCTTTCAGTTAAAGTGGCAGTGATGGGTGTTGTAAGATCACCTGTTATGAACCTTAGGGCTCATAGACTCACAACATCCAGTGATTTTAGTGTCAAGACAGACTGATTTTTTTACGATCACCCACACAGAGTGACTTGACCCAGTGCAGCACTCCATAATGTTTTCCTCACTGAGATCTGTATTATCATGTGTTCCTTGTTCTTCTGTATCTCTTGTACAGGCTGGCTGGTGGACCAGACAAAGGACTACAGCTCCGCCTTCTACCTCTCAGGCCTCTGCCTCATCTCATCTGCAGTGTTCGTCGTGGTGGTCGACCGCCTCATCCAGAGGAGGAAATCAGTGGAGGCAAGTTCATCAGGCGATCAAGCAGGACGACTCTGAGGCGGGAATAGTCAAGTGAGACTCTGTTAGAGAAGGATTTTTTTAATCGGATGATCAGCCCGAGGCACCAGGAAAACTCGTTTAGTGTTTGATCGCATGCAAAATGTTAAGTGGTTTGACCGAGTTTGTGTTGGAATGCAGGTTTAGGTCATGAACCCAAGTCTGTCATGTGTAATATAGCACCAAACATTTTCCTTTTTTCTGGGGAAATCTTTCAGATGCCTTCGACTTAAGCTTTGTAAGGAGACACTATATCAAATCCTGCTTCTTTCTTTTTTTTAAACCATAAAGTCTTACATGTTAAAGAACACGTGCATCACAAAGACACTCCAAGGACAAACAGAAATGGGATCCTGTATGTTTTTGACAGCATGCAATTATACATTTTGTTCTGTAAATGTTTGCGACCGTAAGTGCTTAAGTGGTAAGCTGTTGACAGTCTGCAGGATCCAAACGTTTCTTTTTGCCCTGAAGGACCTCAGAATCTGAACAAATCTACTGGCTGACAGCCAGACTCATGAGTGTTAACTCTAACAGTGCAGCAAACAGGCTCAGACTCATACAATAGCTGTGTCCTTAAAGGGAGAGTTCACCCCAAGATCAGCAATACATAGTTTTTGTCTTGTCTGTAGTGCTACTTATCAATCTAGAATCTAGATTGTTTGGGGATATCGGCCATAGACGTGTCTGCTTTCACTCCAAGTGCCATCTAGTTCCATTATATCTGAGAGAAGGCAGACATCTCTACAGCTAATTTCTCCAACACTCTGCAACTCACACCAAAACAAGCTAGACTGATAAACAGCACCACAGTTAAGAGGGAAAAAATGTATGTATTTTATTCATTTTGAGGTGAACTGTCCTTTTAAATGTCACATGCAGTAGTTTTCATGTTAAACACTGATCGTCACAGTCTGTGTTTTTACAGCAGCAGGACGATGTTTATGTGACAGACTCAAAATAGCTGTGTTTAAAGTAATGAAGGAATATTTTACACAGTGTGAGAATTTTCCTCATTGGTTTATTTTTAATAGTTTTATTTAGAAAACAATGGAGCTCTATGGCATTGAAATATAATATATATCAGGTAATACTTGTTATGTTACTGTTGATTTTAGTCTTTTCATGTAAGATATCACCAGACCTATCCTGTATGTGTTTTCACAGTATATATAACAGATACGTTTTAAAAGAATCAGCCATATGAATGATTGTTTTGTTTTGTCTTCGTGATGGAGCCTGTTGATTTTCTAACAAGTTGTCAGCACTACAGGAGACTTCTGCGTAATGCATTTTCAGAAGGAGCAGAAATGTTATTGTTCTGTTACTTTCTGTCAAGCTCAGGGACTCCCGCATATCATCAGCACTGTAAACGGCATGTGGGTCAAGCTGCAGTGGGGAGCCATGGCAACTCTTCAGCTGTAAATAACTGGTGTGATAACTTAAGTGCTGGGTTTCTGTGTGAGTGGTATGTTGATAGTATGAGTGGCTCTTCGAGGGCTGTCACAAGTCCTGGTGTAGCTTTTATTACTTATCCTGTCCAATCAAATTAGTTCCTTTTATGTAATAGAGACGAAAGAGATGAAATACTCAAAGAAAATAAGGTTTGGTCATTTTTAACCACTTCAAATGTGAATTTTCTTATTGATATTTGAAAGATAACTTGAGATCCTTGATCACTTTTGTTGTTCCTGTAGTGCTGTATCAGTTTTCATACGCACAGCCCGCTCCACCCTTTTCCTGCTTGGAAAAATTAACCCTTTAAAGCCATTTCATCATTTTAACAGATTGTAGCCAAGCAGAATAAATGGTCTTTTCAAGTTTTGTCTGAATACGTATATGAAATCTCTTGTTAGTCCTTGTTAAGTTCAAAATGCTACATTTTATAAAATAAATCACCGCACTGATGGTTTTAAACATGTGTCACTTGTCTTTACTTTGTTTTCATTGGTATCTTTTATCTTATCTGCCTTGAACACTCCCAAAGCTAAATACAAGTCTCAAACAGCTGGCTCAAACTCTCCGGAGCTGCCCAACACAACATGACACTGATACCAGGATGAGAATATTATTAGTGGCTTTTAGGAATCTGAGGTATGTGCTGTACAAATTGCTCAGGAGTTTAAGAACACTTTTGCCCCTTAATTATCGAATCAGTATAAGCCCTCACACTAAGCTTGTTCCACATGGCTTAATACTTTGTGTTGGAGCATTAATGTCAAATGATCAAAAGAAAATAACTTTTATAACTTTATAATTATTGTTCTCAAAAAATGTCATGTATAATATGTTAAAAAAAGTCATAGTATTTTATGATAAAAACAAATCAGTTTAGTATGTTATAAAACTCATACTATAGTATGTTAAAAAATGTTGTCATATATTATGATTTAAAAAAAATCATAGTATAGTGATACCTAGTATGTCAAAAAAAAGTCATAAAAGTCGAAAAAACTGGTAAATACATAGTGTAAGATGTCGAAAAACCTGATAAAAATGTCATAATATACTATGTCGAAAAAAGTCATAGTATAGCATGTCGAAAAAATCTGATAAATACCTCATAGTATAGCATGTCAAAAAAAACTGATAAAAACATAGTATAGTATGTCGAAAAAACTGGTAAATACATAGTATAAGATGTCGAAAAAAATCATTGCGTAGTATGTCGAAACAAACCGATAAAAAAGACATCGT
Organism: Epinephelus awoara; assembly: GCA_035609425.1. NCBI lineage: Eukaryota > Metazoa > Chordata > Actinopteri > Perciformes > Serranidae > Epinephelus > Epinephelus awoara. Next base: position 10,881,028 of record CM069302.1, on the reverse strand, counting down.
ATAGCATGTGGAAAAAAACTGATAAAAAACGTCATCATATCTTATGTCGAACAAATCTGATAAAATAGTCATCGTATAGTATGTCAGAAAAAAGTCATAGTATAGCATGTCGAAAAAATCTGATAAATACCTCATAGTTTAGCATGTCGAAAACACGAATAAAAATGTCATAGTATAGCATGTCGTAAAAAGTCATTGTATAGTATGTCAAAACAAACCGATAAAAAATACATCGTATAGCATGTCGACAAAAACTGATAAAAACATAGCATAGCATGTCGAAAAAACCTGATAAAAACGTCATAGTATAGCATGTCGAAAAAACGAATAAAAACGTCATAGTATAGCATGTAGAAACAACCTGATAAAAACATAATAGTATAGCATGTCGAAAATAGTCATAGTATAGTATGTCAAAATGAACTGATAAAAAAGACATAGTATAACATGTCAAAAAAAACTGATAAAAGAAGTTATAGTATAGCATGTCCAAAAAACTGATAAAAACGTCATAGTATGTCGAAAATATCATAGTATAGCATTTAAAAAAAATCTGATAAAAACGTCATAGTATAATATGTCGAAAAAAAGTCATAGTATAGCATTTCGAAAGAACTGATAAAAACATCATTATATAGCATGTCGTAAAAAACTGGTAAAAACATAGTATAATATGTCGGAAAAAAGTCATGGTATAGCATGTCGGAAAAATCTCATAAAAACGTCATAGTATAGCATGTCGAAACAACCTGATAAAAACGTCATAGTATAATATGTCAGAAAAAAGTCATGGTATACAATGCCAAAAAAAAATGATAAAAACGTCATAGTATAGCATGTCGTAAAAATCTGATAAAAACGTCATAGTATAGCATGTAGAAACAACCTGATAAAAACATAATAGTATAGCATGTCGAAAAAAACGGATGAAGATATCATAGTATATAGCATGTCGAAAAAACTGATAAAAACGTCATCATATAGTATGTCGAAAAAAATCATGGTATAGCATGTCGTAAAAAACTGATAAAAACGTTATAGTATAGCGTGTCGAAAAAATTGATAAAAACATGATAGTATAATATGTCGAAAAAACCTGATAAAAACGTCATAGTATAGCATGTCGAAAAAACGAATAAAAACGTCATAGTATAGCATGTCGTAAAAAGTCATTGTATAGTGTGTCTAAACAAACCGACAAAAAATACATCGTATAGCATGTCGACAAAAACTGATAAAAACGACATCGTATAGCATGTCGAAAAAACTGATAAAAACGTCATAGTATAGCATGTCGAAAATAGTCATAGTATAGTATGTCAAAATGAAATGATAAAAAAGACATAGTATAACATGTCAAAAAAAAACTGATAAAAAAAGTTATGGTATAGCATGTCCAAAAAACTGATAAAAACGTCATAGTATGTCGAAAAAATCATAGTATAGCATGTCAAAAAAATCTGATAAAATCGTCATAGTATAATATGTCGAAAAAAAGTCATAGTATAGCATTTTGAAAGAACTGATAAAAACATCATTATATAGCATGTCGTAAAAAACTGGTAAAAACATAGTATAATATGTCGGAAAAAAGTCATAGTATAATGTCGAAAAAACTGATAAAAACGTCATAGTATAGCATGTCAAAAATAGTCATAGTATAGTATGTCAAAATGAACTGATAAAAAAGACGTAGTATAGCATGTCAAAAAAAACTGATAAAAGAAGTTATAGTATAGCATGTCCAAAAAACTGATAAAAACGTCATAGTATGTCGAAAAAATCATAGTATAGCATGTCAAAAAAATCTGATAAAAACGTCATATGAAATATGTCGAAAAAAAGTCATAGTATAGCATTTCGAAAGAACTGATAAAAACATCATTATATAGCATGTCGTAAAAAACTGGTAAAAACATAGTATAGCATGTCGGAAAAATCTCATAAAAACGTCATAGTATAGCATGTCGAAACAACCTGATAAAAACGTCATAGTATAATATGTCAGAAAAAAGTCATGGTATACAATGTCAAAAAAATATGATAAAAACGTCATAGTATAGCATGTCGAAACAACCTGATAAAAACATAATAGTATAGCATGTCGAAAAAAACGGATGAAGATATCATAGTATATAGCATGTCGAAATAAACTGATAAAAACGTCATCGTATAGCATGTCGAAAAAACTGGTAAAAACATAGTATAATATGTCGGAAAAAAGTCATAGTATAATGTCGAAAAAACTGATAAAAACGTCATAGTATAGCATGTCAAAAATAGTCATAGTATAGTATGTCAAAATGAACTGATAAAAAAGACGTAGTATAGCATGTCAAAAAAAACTGATAAAAGAAGTTATAGTATAGCATGTCCAAAAAACTGATAAAAACGTCATAGTATGTCGAAAAAATCATAGTATAGCATGTCAAAAAAATCTGATAAAAACGTCATATGAAATATGTCGAAAAAAAGTCATAGTATAGCATTTCGAAAGAACTGATAAAAACATCATTATATAGCATGTCGTAAAAAACTGGTAAAAACATAGTATAGCATGTCGGAAAAATCTCATAAAAACGTCATAGTATAGCATGTCGAAACAACCTGATAAAAACGTCATAGTATAATATGTCAGAAAAAAGTCATGGTATACAATGTCAAAAAAATATGATAAAAACGTCATAGTATAGCATGTCATAAAAATCTGATAAAAACGTCATAGTATAGCATGTCGAAACAACCTGATAAAAACATAATAGTATAGCATGTCGAAAAAAACGGATGAAGATATCATAGTATATAGCATGTCGAAATAAACTGATAAAAACGTCATCGTATAGCATGTCGAAAAAACTGATAAAAACGTCATCATATAGTATGTCGAAAAAAGTCATAGTATAGCATGTCGTAAAAAACTGATAAAAACGTCATAGTATAGCGTGTCGAAAAAATTGATAAAAACATCATAGTATAATATGTCGAAAAAATCTGATAAGTACGTCATAGTATAGCATGTCGAAAAAACTGATAAAAAAACGTCATAGTAGTATGTCGAACAAATCTGATAAAAACGTCATCGTATAGTATGTCAGAAAAAAGTCATGGTATAGCATGTCGAAAAAATCTGATAAATACGTCATAGTATAGCATGTCGGAAAAAAAATGATAGAAACGTCATAGTATAGCATGTCGAAAAAACTGATAAAAAAATGTCATAGTATAGTATGTCAGAAAAAAGTCATAGTATAGCATGTCGAAAAAAACTGATAAAAATATCATAGTATAGCATGTCGAAAAAAGTTATTGTGTAGTATGTTAAAACAAACCGATAAAAAAAAACACCTGATAAAAACGACATCGTATAGCATGTCGAAAAAATCTGATAAATACGTCATAGTATAACATGTCAAAAAAACTGATTGAAACGTCATATATAGCATGTCGAAAAAAATGATAAAAATGTCATGATATCGTATGTCGAAAAAAGTCATAGTATAGCATGTCGTAAAAAACTGATAAAAAACGTCATAGTATAGTATGTCGAACAAATCTGATAAAAACGTCATTGTATAGCATCTCGAAGAAATCTGATAAATACCTCATAGTATAGCATGTCGGAAAAAACGGATAAAAACATAGCATAGCATGTCGAAAAAACCTGGTAAAAACGTCATAGTATTGCATGTTGAAAAAACTGATAAAAACCTCAACATATAGTATGTCGAAAAAAGTCATAGTATAGCATGTCGAAAAACTGATAAAAACGTCATAGTATAGCATGTCGAAAAAAGTCATAGTATAGTATGTCGAACAAATCTGATAAAAACGTCATCGTATAGTATGTCAGAAAGAAGTCATGGTATAGCATGTCAGAAAAATCTCATAAAAACGTCATAGTATAGCATGTCAAAAAAATATGATAAATACATCATAGTATAGCATGTAGAAAAAATCTGATAAAAACGTCAACATATAGTATGTCAGAAAAAAGTAATAGTATAGCATGTTGTAAAAAACTGATAAAAACGTCATAGTATAGCATGTCAAAAAAAACTGATAAAAACGTCATAGTATAGCATGTCGAAAAAACCTGATAAAAACGTCATAGTATTGCATGTCGAAAAAACTGATAAAAACGTCAACATATAGTATGTAGAAAAAAGTCATAGTATAGCATGTCGTAAAAAACTGATAAAAACGTCATAGTATAGTATGTCGAAAAAATCTAATAAAAAATGTCATAGTATAGCATGTCGAAAAAATCTGATAAATACGTCATAGTATAGCATGTCGGGAAAAAAATGATAGAAACGTCATAGTATAGCATGTCGAACAAACTGATAAAAACTTCAACATATAGTATGTCGAAAAAAGTCATAGTATAGCATGTCGTAAAAAACTGATAAAAACGTCATAGTACAGTATGTCGAAAAAGTTATTGTGTAGTATGTTAAAACAAACCGATAAAAAAGACATCGTATAGCATGTGGAAAAAAACTGATAAGAACGACATAGCATAGCATGTCGAAAAAACTGATAAAAACGTCAACATATAGTATGTCGAAAAAAGTCATAGTATAGCATGTTGTAAAAAACTGATAAAAAAGTCATAGTATAGCATGTCGTAAAAGACTGATAAAAACGTCATAGTATTGCATGTCGAAAAAACTGATAAGACATGCCCCCTCAGCTGGCTTCTGATTATAAGCAAAAGTCAAGTGCAGGGGGAAAAGTTTGTGGAGAGTTGGTGGTTATTGTGATCGTGAGCATTGGTGAGATGGAAATCAAAAATCAATAACGGATCGGAGAACGCATCTTGGCGCAGTTATTGCAGCGGGACTGCTGTACCTGCAGGATGAGGAGGAGGCTGCCCAGCTGAGGAGGCAGATCCCAGAAAGACAGCGGAGGATGAGGATGAGGATGAGACGTGCGATGTTTGCATGTCTGTTCGATATGTTTGTCCAGTTGTGGACAAAGTACCCAGGAATATCACAACAAAGAACAAAAACTCAGTCACAAGTAAAAGTGCTGCATACCAAATCTGACTTGAGTAAAAATATTGTCAGCAAAATGTAGGCCTACTTAAAATTAAAAGTTCAAAGTACTCATGATGCAGAGTGACCCAATCACAAGTGTTGTGATCATCATATACATGAATATATGTTGAATATTAATTGATCAACGTAGGCTAAATGTAAACAGCATTTAAATGTTGTCATGGTAGAACTACTTTTATCACCTTTCACTGGTGCACTAGTCTGATCTATAACAACACACAGCAACTTGTAAATATGAAACAACTAGATATAAAACAAACTATCTGAAAAGTAACTATAGCTATCAAATAAATGTAGCTTGAGTAGAATGTACAGTATTTCCCTCTAAGTAAATGGAAATACCCAAAGTACATCAAATTTGTACTTAAGTACAGTAGCTTCTTGTAAATATACTTAGTTACTGTCCATCACTACATTTGTCTCATTATTATGCTTTCTGTCTATTTTTAATGGAGACTTGACAGATTACTTGGTTCACCTAGAAAAAACAACAGCAGTTTAATATTGTATTCAGTCTGACATTTTACTGAAGTGTTGAGTTGTAGATTGTGGTGCTGTTGAACTGCACTGGATTACACTGACAGCAGTTTCTCATTTAGTCTGTCCTCACCAATATAAATGGGATCAAACAGGTCAGATGTGAAGAGGAAAAGTTTATTCAGCCACACTCAGGTATACAATTCATATCAGATAATCAATATTTAAAATGCTGTTGAATAAATACTACAATAAAGACAATTAATCTTTAAATACAATAAATAAATGACAACAAATTCTTAAAATCATTATTGAATGTTAAAAACACATAGGCCTAAATAAGCAAAAGAATGCAAAGAACAATAATATGTTACAACATTTAATAATATAAGAATATATCTTGTCTGGGACTGAATGTTGCCCATTAGACATCCCCCGAACAAATTTCATTTCATATTGAACCACTGCAGAGATATCAGCCATGAATTTCAAAAGGACGACCTGAGAGAGGCTGCTCTCTGGGGCAGCCTGAGCGCTCATACACACGTTTATTATCTATGAGCGCTGACCTCAGTCACAACTGGGCTCTATATTAAAACATCGACCACGGGTCTGACATTTCCCTCACTTGTCATTTTCCGATGATCGTTGCGAAATGCATATTGGGATAGCTGGCTGTCTGAAGTCCACACAAGTCTGCTCCGATGCATCCCCGGTGAAATGGGCGTGGCGAGAACACTTCCGGGAATTTGGACTGAACTTCGCCAGATGTGAACTTTGAATTGGAACAGTACTTGGGCTGTGACTGAGTCCACGAGAACACAAGTCCGCACAAGAACGCATATTGAGAAACGGCTATAGTATAGCATGTCGTAAAAAACTGATAAAAACGTCATAGTATAGCATGTCGAAAATAGTCATAGTATAGTATGTCAAAACAAACTGATAAAAACAACATAGTATAGCATGTCGAAAAAAATTGACAAAAACGTTATAGTATAGCATGTCGAAAAAACTGATAAAAACGTCATAGTATAGCATGTCAAAAAAATCTGATAAATACGTCATAGTATAGCATATAGAAAAAATCTGATAAAATTGTCATAATATAGCATGTCCAAAAATCTGATAAATACGTCATAGTATAGCATGTCGAAAAAACTGATAAAAAACGTCATAGTCTAGTATGTCGAAAAAAAGTCATGGTATAGCATTTCAAAAAAACTGATAAAAATGTCATAGTATAGCATGTCGAAAAAAGTCATGGTATACAATGTCAAAAAAACCTGATAAAAACGTCATAGTATAGGATGTCGAAAAAACTGCTAAAAACGTCATCATATAGTATTTCGAAAAACGTCATAGTATAGCATGTCGTAAAAAACTGATAAAAACGTCATAGTATAGTATGTCGAAAAAAGTGATTAAAAAAAGTCATAGTATAGCATGTCGAAAAAAGTGATAAAAAAAATTGTATAGCATTTCAAAAAAACTGATAGAAACGTCATAGTATAGCATGTCGAAAAAAACTGATAAACGTCATAGTATAGTATGTCGAAAAAAATCATGGTATACAATGTCAAAAAACTCTGATAAAAACGTCATAGTATAGCATGTCGTAAAAAACTGATAAAAAAAGTCATAGTATAGCATTTCAAAAAAACTGATAAAAACGTCATAGTATAGCATGTCGTAAAAAACTGATAAAAAACGTCATAGTATAGCATGTCGAAAAAAATCATGGTATACAATGTCGAAAAACTCTGATAAAAACGTCATAGTATAGCATGTCGAAAAAACTGATAAAAAACGTCATTGTATAGTATGTCGAAAAAACTGATAAAAAACGTCATAGTATAGCGTGTCGAAAAAACTGATAAAAAACGTCATAGTATAGTATGTCGAAAAAAGTGATAAAAAAAGTCATTGTATAGCATTTCAAAAAAACTGATAGAAACGTCATAGTATAGCATGTCGAAAAAACTGATAAAAAACGTCATAGTATAGTATGTCGAAAAAACTGATAAAAAACGTCATAGTATATAGCATGTCGAAAAAAATTGATAAAAACGTTATAGTATAGCATGTAGAAAAAAATCTGATAAAATTGTCATAATATAGCATGTCCAAAAATCTGATAAATACGTCATAGTATAGCATGTCGAAACAACCTGATAGAAACATCATAGTATAGCATGGCGAAAAAACTGATAAAAAACGTCATAGTCTAGTATGTCGAAAAAAAGTCATAGTATAGCATTTCAAAGAAACTGATAAAAATGTCATAGTATAGCTTATCGAAAAAAGTCATGGTATACCATGTCAAAAAAATCTGATAAAAACGTCGTAGTATAGCATGTCGAAAAAACCTGATAAAAAAGTCATAGTATAGCATGTCGAAAAAAACTGATAAAAACGTCATAGTATAGCATGTCGAAAAAACTGATAAAAACGTCATAGTATTGCATGTCGAAAAAACTGATAAAAACGTCATAGTATTGCATGTCGAAAAAACTGATAAAAACGTCATAGTATAGCATGTCGAAAACTGATAAGACATTCCCCCTCAGCTGGCTTCTGATTATAATCAAAAGTCAAGTGCAGGGGGAAAAGTTTGTGGAGAGTTGGTGGTTATTGTGATCGTGAGCATTGGTGAGATGGAAATCAAAAATCAATAACGGATCGGAGAACGCATCTTGGCGCAGTTATTGCAGCAGGACTGCTGTACCTGCAGGATGAGGAGGAGGCTGCCCAGCTGAGGAGGCAGATCCCAGAAAGACAGCGGAGGATGAGGATGAGGATGAGACGTGCGATGTTTGCATGTCTGTTCGATATGTTTGTCCAGTTGTGGACAAAGTACCCAGGAATATCACAACAAAGAACAAAAACTCAGTCACAAGTAAAAGTGCTGCATACCAAATCTGACTTGAGTAAAAATACTGTCAGCAAAATGTAGGCCTACTTAAAATTAAAAGTTCAAAGTACTCATGATGCAGAGTGACCCAATCACAAGTGTTGTGATCATCATATACATGAATATGTGTTGAGTATTAATTGATCAACGTAGGCTAAATGTAAACAGCATTTAAATGTTGTCATGGTAGAACTACTTTTATCACCTTTCACTGGTGCACTAGTCTGATCTATAACAACACACAGCAACTTGTAAATATGAAACAACTAGATATAAAACAAACTATCTGAAAAGTAACTATAGCTATCAAATAAATGTAGCTTGAGTAGAATGTACAGTATTTCCCTCTAAGTAAATGGAAATACCCAAAGTACATCAAATTTGTACTTAAGTACAGTAGCTTCTTGTAAATATACTTAGTTACTGTCCATCACTACATTTGTCTCATTATTATGCTTTCTGTCTATTTTTAATGGAGACTTAACAGATTACTTGGTTCACCTAGAAAAAACAACAGCAGTTTAATATTGTATTCAGTCTGACATTTTACTGAAGTGTTGAGTTGTAGATTGTGGTGCTGTTGAGCTGTACTGGATTACACTGACAGCAGTTTCTCATTTAGTCTGTCCTCACCAATATAAATGGGATCAAACAGGTCAGATGTGAAGAGGAAAAGTTTATTCAGCCACACTCAGGTATACAATTCATATCAGATAATCAATATTTAAAATGCTGTTGAATAAATACTACAATAAAGACAATTAATCTTTAAATACAATAAATAAATAACAATAAATTCTTAAAATCATTATTGAATGTTAAAAACACATAGGCCTAAATAAGCAAAAGAATGCAAAGAACAATAATATGTTACAACATTTAATAATATAAGAATATATCTTGTCTGGGACTGAATGTTGCCCATTAGACATCCCCCGAACAAATTTCATTTCATATTGAACCACTGCAGAGATATCAGCCACGAATTTCAAAAGGACGACCTGAGAGAGGCTGCTCTCTGGGGCAGCCTGAGCGCTCATACACATGTTTATTATCTATGAGCGCTGACCTCAGTCACAACTGGGCTCTATATTAAAACATCGGCCACGGGTCTGACATTTCCCTCACTTGTCATTTTCCGATGATCGTTGCGAAATGCATGCTGGGATAGCTGGCTGTCTGAAGTCCACACAAGTCTGCTCCGATGCATCCCCGGTGAAATGGGCGTGGCGAGAACACTTCCAGGAATTTGGACTGAACTTCGCCAGATGTGAACTTTGAATTGGAACAGTACTTGGGCTGTGACTGAGTCCACGAGAACACAAGTCCGCACAAGAACGCATATTGAGAAACGGCTATAGTATAGCATGTCGTAAAAACCTGATAAAAACGTCATAGTATAGGATGTCGAAAATAGTCATAGTATAGTATGTCAAAACAAACTGATAAAAACAACATAGTATAGCATGTCAAAAAAATTGATAAAAACGTTATAGTATAGCATGTCGAAAAAAACTGATAAAAACGTCATAGTATAGCATGTCAAAAAAAACTGATAAAAACGTCAACATATAGTATGTCAGAAAAAAGTCATAGTATAGCATGTCGAAAAAACCTGATAAAAACGTCAACATATAGTATGTCAGAAAAAAGTCATAGTATAGCATGTCGTAAAAAACTGATAAAAACGTCATAGTATAGTATGTCGAAAAAATCTAATAAAAAATGTCATAGTATAGCATGTCGAAAAAATCTGATAAATACGTCATAGTATAGCATGTCGGGAAAAAAATGATAGAAACGTCATAGTATAGCATGTCGAACAAACTGATAAAAACGTCAACATATAGTATGACGAAAAAAGACATCGTATAGCATGTGGAAAAGAACTGATAAAAACGTCATAGCATAGCATGTCGAAAAAACCTGATAAAAACGCCATAGTATTGCATGTCGTAAAAGACTGATAAAAACGTCATAGCATAGCATGTCGAAGAAACCTGATAAAAACGTCATAGTATTGCATGTCGAAAAAACTGATAAAAACGTCAACATATAGTATGTCGAAAAAAGTCATAGTATAGCATGTTGTAAAAAACTGATAAAAACGTCATAGTATAGCATGTCGAAAAAACCTGATAAAAACGTCATAGTATTGCATGTCGTAAAAGACTGATAAAAACGTCATAGTATTGCATGTCGAAAAAACTGATAAAAACGTCACAGTATAGCATGTCGAAAAACCTGATAACAACGTCATAGTATAGCATGTCGAAAAAAAACTGATAAAAACGTCATAGTATAGCATGTCGAAAAAACATGATAAAAACGTCATAGTATTGCATGTCGAAAAAACTGATAAAAACGTCAACATATAGTATGTCAGAAAAAAGTCATAGTATAGCATGTCGAAAAAACCTGATAAAAACGTCATAGTATAGCATGTCAAAAAAAAACTGATAAAAACGTCATAGTATAGCATGTCGAAAAAACCTGATAAAAACGTCATAGTATTGCATGTCGAAAAAACTGATAAAAACGTCACAGTATAGCATGTCGAAAAACCTGATAAAAACGTCATAGTATAGCATGTCGAAAAAAAACTGATAAAAACGTCATAGTATAGCATGTCGAAAAAACCTGATAAAAACGTCATAGTATTGCATGTCGAAAAAAAATGATAAAAACGTCATAGTATTGCATGTCGAAAAAACTGATAAAAACGTCAACATATAGTATGTCAGAAAAGTCATAGTATAGCATGTCGTAAAAAAACTGATAAAAACGTCATAGTATTGCATGTCGAAAAAAAATGATAAAAACGTCATAGTATTGCATGTCGAAAAAACTGATAAAAACGTCAACATATAGTATGTCAGAAAAAAGTCATAGTATAGCATGTCGAAAAAAACTGATAAAAACGTCATAGTATTGCATGTCGAAAAAACTGATAAAAACGTCATAGTATAGCATGTCGAAAAAACCTGATAAAAACGTCATAGTATTGCATGTCGAAAAAAAATGATAAAAACGTCATAGTATTGCATGTCGAAAAAACTGATAAAAACGTCAACATATAGTATGTCAGAAAAAAGTCATAGTATAGCATGTCGAAAAAACCTGATAAAAACGTCAACATATAGTATGTCAGAAAAAAGTCATAGTATAGCATGTCGAAAAAACCTGATAAAAACGTCATAGTATTGCATGTCGAAAAAACTGATAAAAACGTCAACATATAGTATGTCAGAAAAAAGTCATAGTATAGCATGTCGTAAAAAACTGATAAAAACGTCATGGTATAGTATGTCGAAAAAATCTAATAAAAAATGTCATAGTATAGCATGTCGAAAAAATCTGATAAATACGTCATAGTATAGCATGTCGAACAAACTCATAAAAACGTCATAGTATATCATGTCAAAAAATCTGACAAATACGTCATAGTATAGCATGTCGAAACAACCTGATAGAAACGTCATAGTATAGCATGTCGAAAAAACTGATAAAAAACGTCATAGTATAGCATGTCGAAAAAAAATGATAAAAACGTCATAGTATAGTATGTCGAAAAAACTGATAAAAAACGTCATGGTATAGTATGTCGAAAAAAGTCACAATATAGCATTTCGAAAAAAAATGATAAAAAACGTCATAGTATAGCATGTCGAAAAAAAATGATAAAAACATCATAGTATAGTATGTCGAAAAAACTGATAAAAAACGTCATAGTATAGCATGTCGAAAAAACTGATAAAAAACGTCATAGTATAGCATGTCGAAAAAACTGATAAAAAACGTCATGGTATAGTATGTCGAAAAAAGTCACAATATAGCATTTCGAAAAAAAATGATAAAAACGTCATAGTATAGCATGTCGAAAAAAAATGATAAAAACATCATAGTATAGTATGTCGAAAAAACTGATAAAAAACGTCATAGTATAGCATGTTGAAAAAACTGATAAAAAACGTCATGGTATAGTATGTCGAAAAAAGTCACAATATAGCATTTCGAAAACAAATGATAAAAACGTCATAGTATAGCATGTCGAAAAAAAATGATAAAAACGTCATAGTATAGCATGTCGAAAAAAAATGATAAAAACATCATAGTATAGTATGTCGAAAAAACTGATAAAAAACGTCATAGTATAGCATGTCGAAAAAACTGATAAAAAACGTCATAGTATAGCATGTCGAAAAAACTGATAAAAAACGTCATAGTATAGCATGTCGAAAAAAAATTATAAAAACGTCATAGTATAGTATGTTGAAAAAACTGATAAAAAAATGTCATAGTATAGCATGTCGAAAAAACTGATAAAAAACGTCATAGTATAGCATGTCGAAAAAAAATGATAAAAACGTCATAGTATAGTATGTCGAAAAAAACTGATAAAAACATCATGATATAGTATGTCGAAAAAAGTCATGGTATAGCATGTCGTAAAAAACTGATAAAAACGTCATAGTATAGCATGTCAAAAAAATCTGATAAAAACGTCATAGTATAGTATGTCGAAAAATCTGATGAAAACGTCATAGTATAGTATGTCGAAAAAATCTGATAAAAACGTCATCGTATAGTATGTCGAAAAAAGTCACAGTATAGCATGTCGAAAACAGTCATAGTATAGTATGTGAAACAAACTGATAAAAACGTTTAGTATAGCATGTCGAAAAAAAACTGATAAAAATGTCACAGTATAGCATGTTGGAAAAACCTGGTAAAAACATAGTATAATATGTCGGAAAAAAAGTCATAGTATAGCATTTTGAAAAAACTGGTAAAAACATAGTATAATATGTCGGAAAAAAAGTCATAGTATAGCATTCCGAAAAAAACTGATAAAAAACGTCATAGTATAATATGTTGAAAAGAAGTCACAATATAGCATTTCGAAAAAAACTGATAAAAACATCATCATATAGTATGTCGAAAAAAGTCATAGTATAGCATGTCGTAAAAAACTGATAAAAACGTCATAGTATAGTATGTCGAAAAAACTGATAAAAAACGTCATAATATAGTATGTTGAAAAAACTGATAAAAAACGTTATGGTATAGTATGTCGAAAAAAAGTCACAATATAGCATTTCGAAAAAAACTGATAAAAACATCATCATATAGTATGTCGAAAAAAGTCATGGTATAGCATGTCGTAAAAAACTGATAAAAAAGTCATAGTATAGCATGTCGTAAAAAACTGATAAAAACGTCATAGTATAGCATGTCGAAAAAACTGATAAAAACGTCATCGTATAGTATGTCAAAAAAATCTGATAAAAACGTCATCGTATAGTATGTCAAAAAAAGTCATAGTATAGTATGTCAAAACAAACTGCTAAAAACGTTTTTGTATAGCATGTCGAAAAAATCTGATAAATATCTCATATTATAGCACGTCGGAAAAACCTGATAGAAACGTCATCATATAGCATGTCGAAAAAATCTGATTAAAACGTCATCATATAGCATATTGAAAAAAACTGACAAAAACGTCATCGTATAGTATTTCGAAAAAACTGACAAAAACGTCATAGTATAGCATGTCGAAAAAATCTGATAAAAACGTCATAGTATAGTATGTCAAGAAAAAGTCATAGTACAGCATTCGGAAAATAAATGATAAAAACGTCATAGTATAGTATGTTGAAAAAAGTCATAGTACAGCATGTCCAAAAAAATGATGAAAACGTCATAGTATAGTATGTAAGAAAAAAACTGATAAAAAAAAAAGTCATGCTAATAAATGCTCCAAGATGCATTTTATCTTTTACAATGTGATTGCCACTTTAAATAAAGGCTTTTTAAGAGTGCCTTGGTCATCTCCTTTTTTGCCACAACATACTATAGTATGTTGGAAAAAGTTATAGTTTGTCAAAAAAATTTTAGTATAGTATTATGGTAAAAAAATAAAAAAAATAAAAAAAATAAATGTCAGTACAGTATATTAAAAAAATGTCATTGAAAATTCAGCATAAAATGTCATTTATTAAAGCGCATATTTTGCAAAATCTTCATATAGAACACCATAAAGTCATCAAATGCCAATAAAAGCCCTCATTTGGTGTGGCACTTGAACGCATCATGTTATGCATGCATTATATTTCAATAGCTTACATTTAATACATTACTCAGTTTCTGTGTTACGCTGCATCTGTGCTCCTCTAACAAGCGTCTTTGAGGGCGGGAAAGACAGTTTGTAGAAAGTTACTGGTTTCATGGCAAATAGTGGCACCTGGCAAGTGTTGTGGGAATTTCATCATCAATGATAGTGCTATTAGCTAAAGTTAGAAATTTTGTTGGATAACACAACACTTTAATGTGAAAGTGAGATGGAATACATATTGTTCTTTGTGTTGATTTTTCCTGTGGAGCACTCAGTCATGTGCTGGTTAATTATCTGTCATTAAAATAGAAATATCTAATGTGTGAATAAAGGAGGAAATTGTCCAAAAAGTCCAATTAAATCTGGGATAGGAGACCTGATTAAGATGAGGGAATCCGGTAAACACTGATGTGTTGTGCTTTTCCATCTCATGTGATCCATTTAGTCAGTAGTGTTCCACAGGTCACCACTGGGTGGGAGTGTTGATTGAAATATATTTAAAACCTGCCTTCATACAAAACATGTACAAAGTTAAAGACAAAAATGTTTAATCCAGACATTTTTTTCTACACACAAAACAGTTTAGATTAGAAAATAATTAATTTAGAATTAAGACTGTACTCATCTAGTTGATCAAACAAATGTCACAAAACACATTAAAACATTTTCATACAACAGGTGCATATTAACAAAAGCCTACAATAAACTACCTCCTATGTTTTGTCATAGTATTTGAAAAAAAAAGGAAAGTCAAGGCAACTATTTTACACAACAGAATTGAGGCACCAAGGTCATTTTATAGATGGTGGGAGTCTAGAAATTAACTGTACTCAACTTAAAATACAGTATTTCAGAGGTTTGTTACGGAGCGGCCTCGGTGTCGACGGGTGCACTTATTTTGCGACTTGGAAAAGCAAAAGTTGCACCTTTGGTCCATTAGAACAGTTCAAGTGATCCCTCTAAGAAGGGTGCAATCAGCCCCGGCGCCCCGTCCCAATGTCCACCTCACAGACTTAAACACTCATTCGTATTAAGTCTGGAGCTCAGGGCTGTTACATTAGGAAATCAACGAGTGCTTGAGAGCTCTCTTGCAGCCTTTTGAGCCCCAGCTTTACACACTTCTTGCCCTGCTGTAGGCGCAGGCGCTAAACTTTTACAGAGCACAGTACTGATTTGTTTTTATCCAATTTGATCAAACACTTCAATACAGAGGCCAATTTTTCTGTGGACAAGTGAGCAAAAGTCTCCATTTTATAAAACTACATCTGAAATATGACATCACACTTTTATGGTAACAAAAATGCTTCTGTCCCAACTAACGTGATTTCACCAGGTAGTGTTTCAACCCTCCTGCTTTCACATTTCTCACTGAACAGACTGGTGTTAAAAGTCTGTGAGGTTTTAGAGCTCAGGCTGGACATTGTGACTGGACCACAGGGAGCACCTATGAGGAGGCTCTCTTCTCCTCGTACGGAGACTCGTACATCTCCATGGGTGGGCAGGTGCACACGAGGTTCTGGTCGCCGTATATGTCATCGATCCTGGAGATGCTCGGCCAGAATTTGGTCTCAGGCCTAATGAAGGGCTGGAAAGGGAGAATAAATTCATTTAATGCGTTTGTTTTGTTTGAATATCTTTGGTATCTGAAATGTTGATCAATTTACAAAATATATATAACAGAAAAGCAGCAAATCCTGGTATTTAAGGCGCTGCAGGCTTACTCTGGATAATCTACGAAATTTTAATATTTCAGTGCTGAGAGCTTCAAAAATAATTCTGTTTGCCTTTGCTGCACTGGGGTGGAGGCAGAAATCTCATGGATATCTCAAGACAATTGCAAATAATACAAGTGTCTACATGGCTTCGTAACTATCGAGATAGATGAAAAAATATTTATGACAACTAGTTTGTTAAATTTCTAAAGTGTAGATGACACAGATACAGCGATAGAGGCTGCTGTACGTCAACCGTCAAATCAAGCATTTCTTAAAAGAAACCTTTTGGTTGTTCTCTGCACAGATAGAAGGAATTAATAGCAATTCTTACTTCTGACCACTAGAGGGTGATACAGACAACATATTCTCTATCTTAAGCACCCTATGCCCTACAGAAAAGTTGTAGCAGGGAGTGTGTAATATACTCAGAGGGATGCATACACTCACCAGGGGGAAAGCAGCGTGCTCCCTGGAGTAGGGTCGGTCCCAGTTGGAGGATGCGATGCAGGCCAGAGAGTGAGGAGCCATCTGCAAACGCACAAGAGGAGCTTCATATCAGCTGCTGTGCTGCATCTTTTCACCCCTGACAAATCAGTTAAATCCAACCAGTGGCGTACCTTGAGCGGGTTGATGCGGGAGTCCATCCGCCCCTCCTCGATGTCTGCGATCTCCTGTCGGATACCAAGCAGGGCGTCGCAGAAGCGGTCCATCTCAGCCTTGTCCTCCGACTCTGTGGGCTCAATCATGAGGGTGCCAGCCACCGGCCACGACATGGTGGGTGCATGGAAACCTGGACGCCAGCACAAAAGGAAAACAAAATCAGACACAAGTTCTGTTGGTTTTAAATGACCCAATAAAAGTTTTAGTTTCTAATTTGTGGGGTTTATGATCCTGTACATTAAATAGCCATGTCTCCATTAAATCATCAAGCAAAGTTTAAGCAAACCCTTGAAATGCTGCAGAAAAGAAATGCAAATTAGTTGCGTTTCCATTAACCAGTTTAAAGTAACTTTGACCTTCTAACCCATCTACAAAAGAAAACTGGAGAGAGGTCCTCTTCAGGAAATTTGTTTTAATCAGGTAAGTTTTAATTCTTTCATGTCTGTTTCATGCTGTCTGGAAATTAAGACAAATTAATGCAATGATTCTGTGAGCTATCTTGTTGAAATGCCTCTTAGTGAGGTGCTAAAATTGAAAGTAAATTTAAACTGGGCTTTTATTGTCAGAGGTAAAAGCATATTAAAATTAAATTAAAATCAATCAATCAACCGAATACTTCCTCGAGCTTTTTCTTCTTCTTGTTCTAGCTAATTTCTTGAACGTGACTCCAATAGTTGCTGAGCGCTTCGACCAAATACCGAAGAATATACCGCACATTTTGTATTAAAGTTAAGGAGGAATGTGTATAATAATTCAGACTACCGTAATCTTGCAGCCTCTTGGCCACGTCGACAGCCTCAATGTTCGCCGTCTTCTTGAAAGGCCTCACATCCAGAATAAACTCGTGGGCTACAAAACCTGTTCAGACCAACACATGAACAATAAAGAGAGATTTTTAAATGTAAAAGAGGCTTTTTAGAGAGTACACCAACATTTATAGAAATATAATGCTTTCACAGCCGTTACCTTTCCTGCCTCTGAAGAGGACTTTATAGTGAGCTTCCAGCCTCTTGGCCATGTAGTTGGCGTTGAGGATGGCCACCTCTGTGGCGTGTCGCAGTCCTTTGGATCCCATCATCTAAACACAGAACACAGTGTGAGGAGTGATGTTAGCAGGAAAATATTTAGAAGGAACTTTCTCAACCAGGTTGAAAAATATCTAAAAAGTACGTAAGTGAAGCCAGCTGGATTTTACAGTTTTAGTCTCAAGACGGGTGGTGACAATAAAAGAAAGCCGGCTGCTTTGATTGTCTTAAAAAAACAAAAGTTAAAAATGTGCACATCGTGTTGCTCAGGCTTTGCTCAACACTTCCTGATAAACACCAAATAAACACATACTGAGCTACATGCAGCACCAGCCTGACATTCCTTCAGTTTATCACAAATACACACTTCATTTCATGTGACTCTGACATGACACTCACATGTCAGCCAGGTGACCGTAACAGCACGGACTGTGTGTTAACAACATGTGAAGAAACAAACTTTAAATGCCTGAAAACATCTAACCAGTAACGGTAAATACGGAATAAGAGCTCATGAAATCAAAATATAAAGTTTTTCAATCAAATATTTTGCACTGGTCACCACAGTATCTGGCCCAACAATGACAAAGTAGTTTTGTCACTATTCTTAATGGAATTTTAGACTGGCTGCCATCCAGTTGAGTGTATCCAAAAGTTCTGTCAGGCCAACTGCACCCAAGGAGAATAAGGAGCGTAAGCCAAAAGGGCACCTGAGCAAACACCATCCCTTCACTTCTAGCGCCATCTGCAGATACCCTCCAACATCGCAACTACAGTTAAACTGCATGTCATACCCCACAGCTCCTATAGGGTCAGAGAGCATGTCGCAGTCATCTTTGAATAGCCTTGGAAACAATTAAAAACAATGACTCATCCTGCACATGTATTTTTATTTTGCATCCAATGAAATGCTTTCTCAAATTGTCATGTCCCTCCCCAGTGACTACAAATTCTGCCAGTTACAGACCAGCATACAGGACCTACAAGCTAGCTCGTACTTATAGAACGTCTACAGGTTTTTGGTTGTGGCAAATCCCAAGATTGACTATAAAGTCATCACAACCCATGGTGAAGGCACAGAGTTGTCATGGAAGCTTAACACCCACCCTCCCTTCTGGGGCTTTTCATTATGCTAATGTGTCTCCTTGCTCCCCTCACATCTGAGCTCCTCCTAGCGAGTATGTGAGAAAGAGATTAGAGGAAGAGACGTGAGGATGGAGGAGAAACGTCAGCCACATGTGGAGGTGCAGAATTTACATGTCACACCACTTGATAAAAATATTTCTGCAAGCGGATACATCTGCGTTTCCTCGCTCTAAGCTCCACCAGAAGCCTCCCTCTACTCACTTGCCGTCTCATCAAAGTCAATTAAAGGGATGAGAGGGAATAATGTCAAGGTCACGGGAGAAGAGACGTTGCAAGGAAGCATAAGTTAGCATAATGAAAAAGTACCCCTTGTGTCCTTCATGCTCACTGTTATCAAAGTTTGAGAGACATTTCATGCCGTCTTGTGAAGATAACAGCAAGAACATCAGTGATTTATCTGTGCTGACCTTGATGTAAGCCCAGGAGATTGGCAGGATGGCGCTGGAGCCCCAGGGGGCAGCGCTGATGGTGCCCAGCGAGCTGCCGGTGTTGACTGAATGCATGGGAACCACCGGGTGGCTCGGCAGGAAGGGGGCAAGGTGGGCCTTCCTGATGAAGAGCAGATCAATGTCATGAGAACAAATGTGACATGTGCAAATAAAAAAAAAGAGATGCTGGTTGATTGTGTGCATCTGCATACACAGAGTAAACATGCAGGTGTGTGCATAATATACTCCGAACTGATACTGTCACCTTCAGGATAGCAGCACATTTAGCACCCTGTGTTACATAATTCCAGTTAATCCAATAAGTCTGGAATGAATCTATTTTCCGACTTACACTCCAATCGGCCCCATGCCAGGTCCTCCTCCACCATGAGGGATGCAGAAGGTTTTGTGCAGGTTGAGATGAGACACGTCGGAGCCATAATCTCCAGGACGACACAGACCCACCTGGAAAACACCCCAAGGAAGGACATGAACTATTTGCTGGCCGCAGCAGCTGGAAAATGTACCTGTCAATATTATCATTTCTACTTTTAAATCAAATTACTGAATGGGACAGGGAAAACACACATCCTACCGTACAATTACCAAAATTTGCCAGCATTTGGCTGATGGTAATTTCTCACAATATAGACTGAGAATTTGGAGAAGAGATTGCCTAACCTTGACTTCAATGACTGATACTATACACACCTTAAATTTAATGCTACAGTTGATAGCTTTTATACAGTACAACCTTTTGCCGTATTTGCTGAAACTGTCTCTATATCCCGACTGTAGTACATGACACGAAGCGCCGCCAACTGGCCAGCACTGTGGGGTCTAGCATATTCTAGTTTGCTCCAGCCAGTGGGCGGTGCTTGGTTTTTGCTCAACTGTTTCCAACGTGGCGGCAAGGCCACAAGCGTTCTCATTTCACAGCTAAACAGTAAACTAAAATATGTTTCTGAAAACATTTGACTTGAGACATAAGCAACGCAGTAACTGAAGTCTGAAACTGTCGTCCATCATAAAAACGTTCAGAAGAGGTTCAATTTCCTCCATTTTTCACGTCCGTCAGAGCCTTTAGAGACGTTTGACCAAGAATCAGTGAAGAAAATGTGGCAGTGGGACACAGCTGCAACAAGACAGAAGAATGGGGTGCACAGAATAGTTTTATGACTCAATTAGCTCACGTTCAACAGGTCAGATAGTAATATTCAGGTGGATGATGATGAAGAGGAGGATGATGTGGACCACACAGAATGTGGAGACAGAGAGGGAGGACAGCTCCACCCCTTCATGCAGCTGTGGTGTCAAATGAAAGACAGGGAGGGAGTGACAACAGCAAGCAAGGAGGAAGTGTGTCTTCATTTCGTCACATTTGGGAATTTTGGCACCGAATAGAACGGGGAAAAAAAAACGCTTCAGAATCAGTCTGCATGGTTTCTGTGCGTAATGATTTTTTGGGGAAAACTTTAAACTAGATGAGAATTTTATTTAGTTAAAGATTTTCTGACATGAAAGACAGTTTGGATTATTTTATTTGTTTTGGTTTTTTGTAGCATTTTGAATTTCAAATTAACACTTATTTACATGTAAAGAGTCACTATTACGTGTCAATATTTTTGCACAACACATTGTTCTTGGCTCTTCAGAAGTAATAATGTAAAACGAATGAAAAAAAATTAAGTAATCTTATTGAAAATCATTTTAATATCTTAAATAATCTCTTAATTTGACCATGTGACTGGCTACTGCCACTAAAAGAGGAGGAAGTTTGTATTATAACAGTCGAGGGGGCAGGGTCTGTAAGTCCAACAGGGATTGGTGGAGGAGACACTGGCGTAAAAACCATCACTTGCACATTATAGAGACCAAAGGTTATCTATTTACGACGTGATAACAAATATCTATAAACCTTTATCCTATTATCACAAGTAGTTTACTTTCTTTTTTTACTTGCATCACAGAACAGAAACATTTTGTGGTCACGTTACGCTGCCATTTCGTCTCTCACCTGGGCATTCATGTTGGCACCATCCAGGTACACCTGGCCTCCATTCTCATGAATAAGATCACATACGTCTCTGATCTTCTCCTCAAACACACCGAAGGTGGAGGGGTAGGTGATCATCATGGCTGCCAGACTGGCCTTGTGTTTGTCCACCTGGAGGAGAGGGCAGGAATCAGGACATCAACATCTTTAGTACTAAAACTGTATAATGGAGAGTTGGGGACTCATAAATGTAAATAACGTCACATCAATGCCTCTTGGTGATTTATTTTTACTTGACTTCAAAGCTACCATGGTCTTTTATAAACTCTCATTGTAAGAGCCACATAAGCAAATATTTATATTAGGTAAAAATGTCTGTTGATATGAAATATCATATAGGCTCTGCTATTGTTTACGTTTGCTTCAGTTAACTGTGTATTCAGCCCCCTGTTAATGTAGCATTAGCTAACATTAAATACAAGATATTGTTGGGATAGAAACAAATTCCATGCATAACACGTCATTACAAAGAGCACCAGGAGCGCTCTTTTTATGAAGCGCCCTGCCTCCACTTTTCTGCCAAACAAAAACGCGATGTAGCCACAGGCCCTTATACAGCTGCTCTCTCTCCTTGTAATATGTTAGATTGAACACCATTTGTGAAACCAGTGGAATGCAACAGTGCGGTTCTCACCAGCGCCTTGAGGTGTGGTAGGTCAATGTTGCCGTCTTTGTCCACTTCCACCACCTGAACCTTCATGCCGGCCATCTGAGCGCTCGCTGGGTTGGTGCCGTGTGCTGACTTGGGGATCAGACAGACCTGGAGGTGAAAGAGAAAATATCAATGCAGTAGGAGAGAGTTGCAGCCTGGATGAAAATCATGCCAAACAACATTTTGACAAAAGTCCTCTCCTCTATTATATTAAGGTATTCATTCAGGCTCTGAGTGCAGGGTGACCACTTATTTTCCAAAAACATCCTCACATTAAGGCGACAAAAATGAGAATCAAAGTCTGGTTCATTACCAAGTAGGTTTTACATGCAAGGAGTTTGCGTTGATGCATTTGTGCGTAACAATAAACATAGTAAGAGGTGTATTATGAGGTAGAGGTATTATGATTCATCTCCTTGAGTCAGCTTCAATCTTAAAATGCTGCTTTGTTGAGGAAGGAGTACTAAAGAACGTCATGGACACTTTAAAGCCCAAACATAATAAGTTACCTATCAAAAAAAGCTAACAAGAAGTGCCTTGGCATGAAGAAACATTAGATACTGTTGTTATACTGTAAAATAAATAAAAAATAATTACTTTATACTCAAAGAGCAGTGCTATTGAGGGTTTAGTCTGTGAGGGGATATGCAATAACTTTCTATCTGGCCGACACCCAGCACTAGCACTAATGTGTAACCTGTGTAACAGGCCACTAATTGATTTTATCCCTTATTAGGGTGACACTTCTGACATTATGCAATTTGCACAAAAAAACTGGGGCACTTAGACCTGTGGGTTGGGTAACACTGACAAATGACTGACTGAGAAAACACTGCAGAGCATGTCACACCAGTGACTTGCAGTTCTCAAAGTCTTAAAACCTCCAAATATGGAATCTTGGAAGCAGGTAGCCTATAGTGGGATCACAGCGTTTTCAGCCCCTTTGTTTGCACAAACGGTTGTTAGTTTGGACCTTGACTGTTTCAAGAGATCAGGCCACTATCTAAGATGTACGAACGAGGGAGTCATTAAAAAACAAAGGCCGATTTAAAGTACAGGAAAAATACTTAAGTCAGCCAGTCTTTAATCTGAAGGGGCGTCTTATCTGGCTTTGTCCTCGAGCTACTTCCAATCAGCACGCCAGGACACTGAAGGAATTTCATACTAGAATACCTGAAACATGTTAATCTGTGATGTGAAAATGACCTGTTGTAACCCAGGAACAATAAAACTGTCAGGAAATCTAAAGCTGATAGGGCTACGGCTGTGGCACTGTGGCTTGTGTCCTCATGTTCTTCATGAACCACAGTCAGCATAATCAAGGGAACTTCTGGTCATAAATCATTCCTAGATATCAGCAATATTACTGTGGTCACAATAATCAAACCTAAACGAACAGCAATAAAAGTATTGCTTCATTGCTTCATCACTTTTAAGCTTCAAGAAAAACAGGAGAGATGTAAAGTCTTATTTTGAATAAAGTTTGTGCAGCAGCTGAGGCTATATACATTTCATTTCTCATGAGTTTCAGGAGCCCGAGGTTTACGTGCTTTGGCTCCTTTGATTTGGGAAATGTGCTTACTCACTTTCTTGATAAGAGATAAATGATTCGATTGATACCACTTTCATGACAGTGTATCAAATGTGACGGTGCAGCCAGCAGATACTTTTCTTATCTTATTGAAAGATTGGCTACCCTGGCTCTGTTCAAAGGTAACAAAATCCACCTACCAGCACCTCTTTAGCTCACTAATTAACTTTTCTCTCATTTGTTTGTACAGTAAAGAATGACAGGTTGTGTTTTTAACAGTGAGTTATGGGTGAGACCTGACCTGCTGCTGGCTGTACATATATATATATATATATATATATATATATATATATATATATATATAAAATTGAAAGACTGCAGCTTAATCAATCAATTTGTGTTGGGCAACAGAATTAGCTGAAACGTTAAAGGAACACTTCACCCACAAAGTGATCATTTGTATATAATTATTCACCTTGAATATGAGAGGGGGGGCTGTTTAACAGCAGCAAAACTATATTGGGTGCAGTGGTTAGCAGTGCTGCCTTATAGCAAGAGGGTTCCTGGTTCAAACACAGGGTAGGGGAGCCCTTTTGTGCAGAGTTTGCATGTTCTCCCTGTGTCAGCGTGGGTTTTCTCCAGGTACTCCGGCTTCCTCTCACTGTCCAAAGACATGTAGGTTAATTGGTGACTCTAAATTGGTCGTAAGTGTGAATGTGAGTGTGAATGGTTGTCTGTCTCTGTGTGTCAGCCCTGTGATAGTCCGCATCTCGCCCGATGTCAGCTGGGATAGCCCCGCGCGACTCCTAACAGGCTAAGCGGTTATGAACAATGAATGAATGAATGAATGAATCAATGAATGAATGAATGAATTAATTAATTAATTAATTAATGAAAACTATATCAAAACATCCATTTACAAACTCTTACACAACTCATGCAGTATAATCCAAGTCTCTGTGCATGACCACATGCATGCACATCAGCTCCACTTAAGCGGAGCTGAAATGCATGTGTGCTCAGACACACTACTCGGTCATGCATGAGACTGTCTGTACTGACGTGTTTTAACTCATAATGTTTTAGCAAGAATCAGAGCATGTGAGCGGAGCGGAGCTGAGCGGGGAGTGGAAGGATTATGTGTTGAGCAAGGAGCGGCTATTTTTTTTTTTTTTTTTTTAAAAAAAGGTGGAGCAGAGCCTTATCTCTTGCTCCAATTTCGCTCTGGTCGCTCAAGCCCCACCCAGAATGCATCTTTGCACCTGCGCACACCCACACTATTTTCTTTCAAAACTACGGAGTTTACTGTGTACTTCAGAAAAGAAACTGAGAAGTCATACAAGTGTACCGTTCCTGTAACACTAACTGATGGTGATAATGTGGAACAAGAAAAAGAGCTACCAAGCTCATGTTTTATTTGTGAATAGAAGATTACAGGTTAGGGTAGTATTATGCAGTTTGTTTGTACAGAGTGGTGAGCGAGTGGAGCGGGATAAAATTTATGATGGAGTGGACTGGAGCAGAGCGAAGAATGCGCAGAACCAAGTGGAGCAGACGAGCGGCGCAAAGTGACAGGTCTGCGAGCGAGGAGTGGAAATTTTCACCTGGTCCGCTCCGCTCACATGCTCTGGCAAGAATGCATGTGTTGGGGAGATACTGATCATTGACTGAATAAATGAGACTTGGATTTTACTGTATAAGATGTGAGAGTTTAGAAACAGACGTTTTGATTTAGTTTTGCTGTTGTTAAAAGGCCATCCTCAATTACCGGAATTCATGGTGAATGTTCGCCTTTTTGGATTCTCCGGTCACTGTGACCTTTGTGGTGAACAAACAACAACTGGAGTAAAGGGGGTCAGCATTTAACAACAGCAAAACTATGTCAAAACATGTTTACAAACTCTAACCAGAGTCCTGTAGTTCAATCTAATTGGTATGCTCCATACTCCCAAAACACATGCATATCATGCTTATCCAAGCGTGCTACTTGTCCTTATGTGATACTGTTTATGTAAAGTGTTTTAAATAGTAAAGTTTCGTGAAAATGCATGTGTTTAGGAAGTACTGAGAATACTGACTGGAGGACAGGAGTCATGTGAGTGTTTGTAAACAGATTTGCTGTTGACCCCTTTAAGTCCAATTCATCAAGGATTTTCTCTGTTTTTGGATTCTTCTTTCACCGTGGAGGCATGCAAGAAAAAGTTTTCTTCATCAAAAGTCACTGATGTCCAAACGATTATTTAGTGGTTGAAGGATTTCTATTAGCGTAATTAAAACCTATCAACTTCCACATGACTGAAGCCAAGTTATGCAGCACACTTACACTTCTCGAGCTCTCTCCCTTTGAGTTCAGGTAGGCTTTTATGGCAGCCAGGCCAGCGTATTCTCCCTGAGCACCACTGGAAGACAAGGCAAACACACAATGGTCATGTACAACACACACATGCAGACACACGCACACACACACACCCTCACCTAAGCACAGTTCAAAGACCAGTCTGCAGGCATTACCAAAAGGGGAGCGACAGATGGGATGAAAAGCAGGCTGCATGATAACTCTGCAGGCCAATGTTTGATTGTGAGCGTTTCATAAACCCTTTGCTGCTGATAAAGTGGTGATAGACAGCGGAGGCGGGTGTGTGCATGCTTTATCAGCTGAAACCTGAAATATGAAGCATTCACTTCCTAAGATCTGACTACTGGATACTGACTGAAGTCTGAAATCAGCCACAAAGTCCCAGATAAAACAGGGAATGTCCTGGTTTTTCACTTCATCTAAAAAGGTCTCATTTCCACTTTTCTCCCCTCAGAGTTGTGATAACTGCTCAAGCTAAGCACACATGCATAATTATAGAGGTTAAGACCGCTTTTTTTGGAAAGAAGGATAACAGGATGTTAAAATAATGAGTACATGGTGACAAATCTGTAAATCATTATAACCTTACACATGTTTTTTACAGCCAGAACAGTGGACATCTGCAAATTGAATCCATCAAAAATCATCTAAATAGTCTCATCAGGCGTTAAATTTATTTACAGAAGGGGAAAATTTACATGTTTAACCTTGTGTTTTTGGCAGGAAATGCCATAAAATTTTGTTAAAAAACTTTTGGATGCTACAAGGCTTCTTGAGAACTGCCTGGAATGGTACAATTTCAAAATAAGCATCACTTTATTTTTGTGAACTAAGAAAAACATGCATCAGAGACTAATGCTTGATGAGTTGGTGTTATGACCACCTGGATGCTGATATATGGAGATTTGTGCCTCAACAGAAAGGTGTGTGTTACCTGTTTGGCTGGAAGGAGATGCTGTCATAGCCCGTCACCTCACAGAGGTCCCTCTCCAGCTGTCTGAAGAGCTTTTGGTAGCCGTCAGCCTGGTCCAGCGGCACGAAGGGGTGGATGTTGGCAAACTCCCTCCAGGTGATTGGCTGGAGAAGAGAGGATAGCGGTTAGTGGGAAAGAATCCAACCTTTCCAAAACCACTTCCTGTTAAGCTTGAAGGTTCACTTTTTTTTTTTTTTTTTTCACAAAAGACGTTCAGTGTCAGATTTATTACGATGGATTTATTGTACAATGTCTGCAGTAAGACGTCACGTTAGTTCTGAATATGTCTATTTGTTCTAAAGATGTGGCTCGAGTTACTCACCATGAGCTCTGAAGAGCTGTTGAGCTTCATGGTGCAGGAGCCCTAAAGAAGAAAACAACATTTACCATCACATAAGAAACAATGTGCATTTAGACTGTTTGCAAATCTGAATTTGACTCCTGGTAGTACTAACCAGTGGTATCATGCTGTGCACCAGGGAGATGTCTTTGTTCTCCAGGCGCTTCATGTATCGCACAATGTTGGTCTCAGAGTGATAACTGAAGGTCAACCAGAGAGGCAACAGCAGGATTAACCGAGGGCATGTTGATCCCAATACACTGATACAAAGTTATTAAGTAGTCTGCTTACCAAGTGTATTAGTTGAAAGACTGACTAAACAATTTTCAAGCATGTCACAATCATTATGTCAAAGAATAAACGGAGGACTTAAGACGTTAGAAGCCCTGATACCAGACTGTCTTTATGGCACTAATAAAGATAATATGCTCCACTTTTGGCAGCCAACAGAGATGCCTGTGTTGCTACAAAGGCTCACACTGTCCAAACCCATGTCTACTACAGAACTGGCTTGTTACACATTAAATTACTGAGGAACAGCACATCCTTTTAAAATAACAAATTAGGCCAGATTTTGAAGTACTGCCAGTGACCATGAGGCCCAACACCAGCTGCATGTTTCTTTAGGGCAACAGGGGTCAATTACATGACTGTTGTTTGAAAATTAACATATTGTTGGATACTAAATGTTCAGTATGAAATCATTATATGAAAATAACAGAGTACACAAAATGCTCTGAAGCAAATCAACCTGTTTCTCATGCAACAACCACAAGAGATTTAACACCAGCAGCAAGTGCAGCAATCAATTCAATCAATTTTATTTCTAAAGCCCAATATCACAAATCACAATTTGCCTCACAGGGCTTCATACCAGAAAACTGGTACTGAAAAGTCTCAGTGCCACACTGCTGTCTGCTGTCTAATGTGATACAACAACAGTGTTGTGTGCAGCTGTGTTTGATGCCAGGCAATCAACATGGTAAATCAGACTGTAATATTTGTGGCCAGAGGTGTCATAAAGTAATAAGAGCGTTTGTTCACTTTTTATCCTTGGTTTCGTGATAGACTGTGTGCCATAAGGTTGCAACTGAACTGAGAGTACGAACCTGTTAAAGACCTGGTGTGTGAGGTACTTGCTCGTCCTCTTAAAAGGACTTCCCATGATCCCCTTAACCCGCTCTCCCATCTTTTCAGCAATCAGCTCCTGAAAATTGAACATTTCAAAACATCAATGCTACTTCTATAAAGTAACAGTCACTATGCAACCCTGAAGCAAAGGCACAGATGAAACTTAAATGTGAATGACAACAGATAAATAAGAAAATAATGATCGACATACAGCTGAAGATTCGCAGCCAAAGACCCAGAGCAGGTCGTCCAAGTCCCTCTCAGTCACCGTCTCATCCAGAGAGACACCCAACTGTTGGCAGAGAGAAGGAGAGATGGTAACTATCAAAACTCTTGTTAACAACTAAAGACTCTGGAATGAAAGCCTCTGTCTTAAATGGTATGTTAATCTGGCGACATGCATCATTTCAGACTGACTAAAGTAGGCAAGTACAGTATAACAGCTTGTTTTAGTAGCTTGAAGGAGATGTCAGAGAAATGGGACTGGCTACTCATGGATTATCAATGGTAGGATTGTCTTGTCAATTAGGTCCTCTAAATGGATAGCTGAAGAGCTCTGAAAATATGGTTAATATGGGACCAAAACAGTTATTATAGTTTGTATTTTTCCTACGTTTTTTGGTCTATATTTCATTTTTTGTTTTGTTTGATTTCAGTTTAGTTTTAGTTTCCAGAGTGAGTTTGCTTGTTTCAGTTTACTTTTTATTGTTTAAAAATGTTTCGTTTTAGTTTAGTTTTTCTTAGTTTCATTATTAGTTTTAGTGGGGTTTTTCATAATATGGGGAGTTTTTGTCAGGGACAGAATTAAGATGCTCGGAATAGGTATTACAATACAAACACAACACTTTAAAAAGGTAGCTGTCTCACAGTTATGTAGACATTAGGATTGCCTCCTAATAGTCAACCAAACGTTAATCAACCAGAAAGGTCATAAGACAGCAATATTTCATTGGTCACCATGTGAGAATTTAATTTGATCGGACAGACACAGAGAGAGGCCACGCTCAGCAGTCAGACAGGAGTCACGTTACAAACCAATCACAGCCGACAGATGTCTTTCCCTTCTTCTCAAAATATTCAGTCTGATAAACACGGAAAAGTTGATCATGTTAGTGCAGGGCTACCCAGAGCTTTACATCTGTCCCACGGACGATATGCCTACACACTTTTAAAGAGCACCTGGAAGAGGATCAGCTCTGCACTCAGGATTTCAGGTAAATAGGCTATGATACTGTGCTTGTTATGGTTGCTTAGCAACCTTAGAGGCAACCTGCTGCCGCACTCTTGAAAGCTGGCACAAAAAAGGCACAAGAATAGCACCTAATCCCAACCTCACGTATTCCCAGGCGGTTAAGGACGTGGCATGTGTACAGCCCCTAATTTCCAGGGCTGGTACCTGCGGTTATTCCACAAGCTAGTTAATAACATGTCGGGCAGGAAATCCAAAGTGTGGTATCATTTTGAGAAGGTGAAGGACGAACCCAAGGTGATATGTAAACTCATCTTCATCCATCGACTACAAACATGGCACATCATCTGAAACATGAAGTAGCTACATGCCCATTAGCCACTTAGCACAATCATTACTGCTTTGCCGACAACGTCATTAACGGGCAGCTCGCTCAGTGTGTGAAGTGCACTTGTAGATAAAACATGGGCTTTATATCTTATTTTCAATTATTCTTAATTAGTTGATCTTCTGGTGGTTTGGATTGTGTCATCATGTTGTACTTTATGGTCCTGCTTCATCTGGTTGTACCCGTTTGTTGCACTATGCTGCAGGGCTACAGCTACAGCAAAGTATTGTTTCTAAAAAACTGTTCCACCCTGAAGATTATGATCCTTTTTTGTTTGTGAAACGGTTGGTAAATCTGCGGTGCAGTACTTTCCAAATGCATAACATTCTCACCACTCCCTCTGTGTAGACTCTCAGGTTTATCTGCCTCTGGGCAGCTCTTTCAAAGATGTCTTTGGCTGCTACGCTGCAGTTGATCTTTAGAGTGTCGAAAAACATCTCACTATGCAGCCGGTGCCCTGCTCTCTTCAGACCTGAAACACAGTGAATAGTTGCATACAGAACTGAATAAATGTGTGTTTATCTTTTCATGGAGGGTGGAGGTGGATAAGAAAATGGAAAGATTTCTTTTTGGCGCATTTTCCTCATTTTGCATGAGGTTGCAATGCTGTAATATTGTTTTTTTGTCCAGTCATTCATTGTATCATTTCTCTACAATGTGTTAGATTTACTCATTGAAGGTTGACAAAACTTGAAATGACACACGTGCTGCCAATAAATGTTACAAATAGTGAAAGATTACTACACCGAGAAAATTATGCCGATGCTGCATCAAGCTTGATTTCGAGCTCAAAATATAACAAACTTACCTTCAGCAAGGATCAGAGCAGCATTGTGTGTCCTCTCAGCAATGTGTTTGAGTCCCTGAGGACCATGATACAGTGCGAACATAGCAGCCATGTTGGCCAGCAGAGCCTGAGAGTCAGAGGTTGAAAAACAGGGATGAAAATGAGAAAATTAATAAAGTTAACTAAAAATTACTAAACTAAACTAAAATTGAAAATTGTTCAAATTCGGCTCGTTGACTGACAGCAACTCCAAATACACAAAAACACACTCTCCCATAATGGTGGTTACAAATATGCTACTCCTTATTGCTCTTTGGTTGTTGTATTTGTGGAAATGATAAAAATCTACAAAATGTAAGCCTGGTCGTACCTGTGCGGTGCAGATGTTGCTGGTTGCCTTGTCTCTGCGAATGTGCTGCTCTCTGGTCTGCAGAGCAAGCCGATACACCTCCTTACCAGCCGCGTCCCTGAAATAAATGTTTCCAAATGACACTTTTGAGTTTCTGCCACTGGTTGTAATATGAACCCCCATCCTCTTCTAAAGTGTACACTGAACTTCCCTCCAAGATATTCTGACGAGTGTCTCACCTGGTGACTCCAACCATTCTGCCAGGCATCATCCGGATCAGGTTGTCTTTCACAGCAAAGAAGGCAGCGTGGGGACCACCGTAGCAGAGAGGAACCCCAAATCTCTGGGAGCTGCCCAGGGCGATATCAACGCCAAACTCGCCAGGAGGACGCAGCACACAGAGGGCCAACAGATCTGTGGCACAGCATGCCAGGGCCTAGACAGGGAAAGAACCGAGTCAATGGATGAAGTTCATCGTCATTCATAAAAATGACAAATATTCTGACTAATCTGCAGCAGCTAGTTTGCACCTTATCACACATATATACATCAGAAATGAGCAGTTCCTGTAAAATAATGGTCCAACCACATCTTGTTAGAGGTTTACGCACATCCCACCCCTCCATTAAATCTGCACAAAACCAGTGTTACCTTGATGTAAATATACTACAGTGTCGTCAGCATAAAGCTTTTAACAGAGCTGCTGTGAAAGGGAGCATCCGACGATTTTTTTAGAATGCAATTCAGATATCAGATATGAACACAAACAAAACTGCAGTTGCAAACCTAAGACATTGTGTAAGCATCAAGGGGGGGAAGAGAGGGGGGACAACATGCAGTGAGGGGCCATTGGTTGGAATTGAACCTGCGGCCGCTGCAGCAAGGACAAAGCCTTCGTCCATGGGGCACCTGCTCTACCAGGCAAGCTAATGGGCGCCCTGTTTTAACAGCTTTTGACGTATTAATCAGGGAAAATACTCGTGCTGACGTGTTACTGAGGTTACCAAATCATGATTTGCAGAAATAGGATATACACATGACTTTATACAGATTAATTATAAGACAGAGGACAGATTTCACAATCAGCAGATGGGTTTATTAGTAGCTAAAATCACATATCTGCCATCATAACTTCTTGTGGTTGGTTGGTTCTTGTGGTTGGTCTTACCCAGGCAAAAGGACCCAAGTTTGTTTTAACTGAACCAAACATGTAAGGTGTAAAAACACCCTTACTTGTTATTGTGGTTAAAGCTCTCTTACCCCTCCCTTGTGCGCCCGGTCCACGAGGGCTGTGAAGTCTTCCACCCTGCCATCGGTGTCAGGATACTGGAAGAGCACACCGCTCACATCCTTCCCACTGAAGTCCATCTCATGAGGCAGCTTCAGCAGTGTTTTCACCCCAATGTAGCTGCAACACAACAGGGAAACTAAGAAATAAAGCTAAATAATGATAAAAAAAAAAAGGTAAAACACGGAGCACCTCTATAAGAAAAGCTGTCGTGGTTTTAGCCCAGTGGTATTTAATAAAATGAAATGTTTTTTGTTTTTGCTGTTCACTATATGGATTCCTTTATAAAGGCGCTCATACATTGATTTTGCATGTGTAATACGTACTTGGCTCTGGTCTGCACCACAGCAATGGTCTGGGGATGGCAACGTGGGTCAATGTAGAAGGTTCTTCTTTTGTTTTGTCTGTCAGGAGTAAAAAATACCGGCTGAGATGCAACTTATTCACAAACTGTAACAGTAATTACCTTTAATACTAGTGTTGCACGGCATACCGGTACTAAAAGAGTACCGCGGTACTAGAGTATTCCAAACGGTACTATACTGCATTTGGAAAATACCAGTACTTTTTAAATTGATTCAATTTATTAATTTATTTAATTCATTTATGCACACAAACGCCTTCCTTGTTCCTGTTGGAGCACATATTGCGCAAGTGGTGTGTATGACAACACCTGTATCAACATTGGCAGCTGGCGCACATGAAAAAAGACAAGAGAAAGTCTGCCTCGCAAAGGGAGACAACACGAGACAACACCAACTTGGTGAAACATTTGAGCAACCAAACTGTGACGTCCGTACCGAGGTGCTTACCGAACCATCGGTACCGAAACAAAGATTTTGGTATTGTGACAACACTATATAATCATATTTCACAACACAGTGGGAGCTATTGTTTGTGTTTGTCATCAGCTTGTTAATACCTGTGGCAGAGCTGCATCGCTTCAGCTGCAGCCGTTCCCTCGTCGAGCAAGGAGGCATTTGCCATCTGCATGCCAGTGATGTCACAGATCATGGTCTGGTAGTTGAGAAGTGACTCCAGGCGACCTTGAGAGACCTCAGGCTGGTAGGGTGTATACTGAGTCACCCTGAGAACAACACAGACACAATGAGACAACAGTTTCAGAGGACAATAGCCCAAGTTGGTGGTATTCAAGGAAGCAAAACGGGACAGTGGAATGCATTGTATGACTAACCCCCCCCCCCTCCCCCCAATCCTGGGATTCTGAAGAAAACGTGGGCAAGGACGGCTGATTTGGATTTGGGTGAAAGAAAATCTTGTTCAGCAGGAAACAAGAAAGAAGCACATAATCAGATCTCACATGAGTCACAAGGATTCCTATTAAGGGCAAGACAGCACAACAACTATGCTTTAAGTGAGTCGCCAAGCCTTATAAATAAACATCGTTAGTTATCTGTAAGAGGGAACAAGCTCCCTGCACTTTTAAATATCTGTTTGGTTTCCTCTATGGGAGAGTCACCTGAAGACACTCACCAGCCTGAATTCTCCAGAAGATTACGCTGGATGGGCGGTGGTACTGAGCAGTTGTAGTAGCCCATGCCGATGTAGGACCTCCATACTTTGTTCTTGGATGCAATCTTCTGTAGAGTGTCCAAAACCTCATTCTCACCTGTAAAATATTTAATCTGTGAGTATAATTTAGTCCTTTGGTCTCTGCTTTACTTGGCCTGACACTATATGATAGGGTTGGATGACCGAACAAGACAATCCAAACACTGATGGAAATGGAAATCAGCTGGTGAAGATTCTCAGTCATTCAGGTCATGTGCAATATTGTAGGCAACTGGACTTGCTTGATTTTCTTGAGGACGTTTCACCTCTCATCCAAGAGGCTTCATCAGTTCTAAGAACTTTTGGAGAACTGAAGAAGCCTCTTGAATGAGAGGTGAAACATCCTCAAGAAAATCAAGTCCAGTTGCCTATCATATAGCACTTAAAATGAAAATGCATCGTAATCAACAGCAAGTCAGCAATTTTGGATAGTAAGGGTTACACCTCTTCCTACCTAGACGTGATGAGAACAAGCCAATGCACATCAAATTGTTTTTGTGTTTCCCAATGAAGTTGCTTGTTTGAAAAACTGTTCGCCCTGGCTCTATTTTGGAGAGGCTTCGCTTACCGCAGCAGGCAGTTGCTCCTCGCTATTTCGCTCCTTTTTTCTATGGACACTTTCCTTTCAAGTTGCCAGCACCGCCCCAGAATGCTCCACAATTCCCATTCCCTATTATAGGTATATATTTCAGTTCACCTGATTACCAAAAAACAGAAATTCCTATTTGTTGGAGTGTATCTCAATCAAATTTACAGAAACTTTACACAATATAAAATATTATAACTCTATCATAACCTGCTAAGGATGCACATGACCAAATTAAATAAATGTAATTAGGAAAGCCTGAGTTTCAGTGTGATGAATGACATTAAGTCACAAGTAGTCCTGACCTCATGCTCTCATCTACAAAATGGTCAAGAGTGCTGTGACATAGGAAAAATACCTTACAGCTGAATTTAGGATGAGACAACAATGCACATAAGATATTTCTGTCAATCTCAGAAGTAAACATCAAGAGACGGACTACAGCCATGGTTTCTTTCAGTTATTTAGCCCCATTCCCCGGTGCTGTAAGGAAGCTCTGCCAATGCACAACCAGCCTCTGAGATTCCTCTGGCCTTCCTGGCTGCCTAGCAACTCCAAGGAATGGACAATGCCGCCCGTCTGAACCAAGAGCCCTGACTACTCCTGTTTTTGGAAAAGAAAGACACCTCTAAGTCTTTGGTGGTGAGAGGGACTGTAGCCAGTATACAAGTGGATATTTACAGCTTTCTGTAAAGGCTAAACCATGCACATTCAGTCTGGCGGTGTGAATCAGCCAAATACAGCACAGGAAACTGAAAAAAGCAGTGATAATCAACAGGTTCAGGGTGAGATGTTAGTGTGTGTGTGAGTTTGTGTCAGTAGGGAGGACTGCTTTCCCATGGTCCCAGAGTTCTACAGGGCAGCAAAAAAGCCTGATTCAGAACCATCCAGGAGGTCTATTGTTGAAGAGAGAATCCCTTGCTGGCTTTGCAAACTGAAGCCCTCCAAAGCTGAACAAGCAGAAAACCAGCACTGCCTCCAGTTTGTTCCTTCAGCATGGCTTGTTGCATTATGAAACCTGACAGAGTCAGCGGAGGGGCTGACACGAGGGCGGAGCAGAGTGACTAGGTGGTGATAGAGAAACGCTTCAGTACCTGAGGATTTGTAACTGCCGTCTTTTTAACAATGCTCTTTTCTAAATGTTGGATTTTCTGTAGGATCTCTGGCGTTAAAGCTGACTGTGTCAGGTTTCTGTCACATCAGTGACAGGAGTTCATGGTTGCAGAGTCATGCAAGAGAGTCATGTCAGCATTTATTTATCGTCACACACAAGACGCCTCAGCACAGCTCACATTAAACTGATTATGTAGGAAAGTCTGTGCTCGGGTTGGGTTCTGAATCAATATCATAGTTTATCCACTTTCAGAGGTATCATATTGTGACGTGGTTATATTCAAAGCTGAGACATCCGCTAATCAGTCGACATAAAATGTAACAATTTTGACAATTTATCAAAGTCACGATTAATTAATTAAAGTTTTTTCTCCTTGCTTATGAAATTCGCCGATTTTCTTTGTGCTATGTGATAGTAAATTATTTTTTCTTTTTTTTCTGCCATTGGTCAGTCAAAACACACCATTTCGGTTTTAAGACATAGTGACAAGAATTTTTTATTGTTTTGTTTTGGTTACATGATGATGAAAATAATGGTTGGTTGCAACACATATTATGTTGTTTAACAAAATTCTGCTGATTTCAAGCAAACTGCAACTGTAAAAATAAATAAACGTACAAATTAAAGGCTTTATTTTCCATAGTTTAAGAGTTTTGTGTCATAACATTTGAGCAGATTTCATTGAATTGACTGTTTTGAATGCAATATTGTATATAATTGGGTTATCATAAGACATATTGATTGATTTTACCCATGGTGCAACTAATTTTCATTGTCTATTAAAGGATCAGTCATCAGAAAGTCATGATCAGTGTTTTCCAAAGCCCAAGATGACATCCTCGACTGTCTACATTTCGTCCACAACCCAAGGTTATTCAGTTTATGTCACTTAGGAGGAAATAAACCCGACAATATCCACATTTAAGAAGCTGGAATCAGAGGTTTTGACCTTTTTGTTTTTACAAGATTACTCAAACTGATTAATCGAATAAAAATAGAAATAAAAAATTAGCTGGTGATCAATTTAACAGTTGCCAACTTAAAGATCAATCATTGCAGCTCTACTTTACTCTTAGTTTTGCACGTCTGCACACAAAACAGCAGCCCCAGTTAAACAAATTAACATAAGCCTCCCTCCAAGCAGAAACCTATTTGCATTTAGAAACACAGATTATTCAAAATCAGAATCAGAAATACTTTGTTGATCCCCGAGGAGAAATTGTGATTCGTTACAGATGCTCTGATGTAAAGAATAGAGGATTATAAGAAGTAAGAATAAGAGTATGAAATAAAAGCATGTAAATATAGAGCAATAAATAAAATAAAATAAAATAAAGGAGAAATGAAATGTGCATTTTGCTACCGTG
This sequence comes from Epinephelus awoara, assembly GCA_035609425.1. NCBI lineage: Eukaryota > Metazoa > Chordata > Actinopteri > Perciformes > Serranidae > Epinephelus > Epinephelus awoara. The sequence continues at coordinate 10,843,809 of CM069302.1, read as the reverse complement.
TTTAACACTAGTACCTGAGATATAAACATTAAAATATTGAAACAAAACATGATAAATAATTCATGCAGTCAGTCATCATTTATTCATCTTTCCCTGACAGAAGCACCTGCTCTATCTGCTGCTGAAGTCAATTTACTTTAATTCATTGCCTAATCTCTTCCACTGTTTACTGGAAACTCCTCCTGATTAATCCCCCATCATTTCTCAGTCTCCAGCTTGTAAAATCAGCTCAAACAAACTCCCTCAAAGGAAGGACTGTGTATGTGGAGCTGACACATATTGCATAGGAGGAAAGGGAGAAAACACACACATCCCCACGCAAAAGTCACCTTATTAGGAACCCCCTCGGCTGTGATGTAATGTGAACGCTGTAACCAGATTGAACTGGACTTGGGACCGGAGCTCAAGGCTAAACTTTACACTCCAGTTGCCATCCTATGAGCATCGGCGGCTTCCCAACAGGAGATTGGTGCCGCTCGCCGAGTTTCGCAAAAACAACTCCAAATATGTTCAAAGGAAGACTTAACAGGGGAGAGCGCTCCACGGCACACAATAGAGGTGCAACCTACATTCCAGCCACTCACTTGGCTTCATTTAACTGCCCGTTTTCATGTGGGAAAAACCTCACCGTGCAAAATAGCTGGAGACGAGGGGGATAAACACACTGTTTTTATATGCATTTTTATTATATTTGGCATTTTAAATCGGGTTTGGCACAATGGCATCCGGGCTGATCATGCAGGGTTTCGCCATTGGGATGTCACATAAAGATGCATCAGTGATAAATATATTCAAATAAAAAGGTAAACTTACAGACTGGATCATCCATTTTCATACTCCGCTGCATGCGGATGGAGGCTGGAACCGTGTTTTCGATCAACTGGTCGATCGACTGCAAAAAAAAAGCATTTTAATATATAAAAGCGCGCAGAAAATGGCTGTTATTGATAAATAATAGCTATTTGCTCAAATGACATGTTTTCGTGTTCAGATTTGGTTTAATAAGAAGGAAAGGGTGGTTTTGCGCCCAATTGTGGTGGTGGGGGAAGAGTGGTAAATCTTACCTCGACTCCCAGAGCATCCAGCATTTCTCTCTTCTCCCTCTCACCTGGACCAATGTGCCTCTCTGCAAAATCATCATGTTTGGGTAATATTCTCTCTATCTGTCTGGAGGAGACGGCCGCAGACGTCCTCAGACCTCGGGCTGCTGTCGGTAGGGATGCCCCGCTATTTCGGATCCTGCACTGAAGTTTCCAAACCACGCGGCTCTTGTCACTCAGACGCCTGCACGGTGCGCTGGGATTCACCGACTTGGCCAAGAAGATCCCCCAGGACTTGGCGCAGCTCTGCATCTCTAAATCACTTTGCAAGACAGGTCCGCAGAAACTGGTGAAGCCTCTTCTTCTTCTTTTTTTTTTCTTCCTCCCCTCGCGAGGCAGAGTTTCCCCCACTGACACTGACGCGATCCCTGCAGGAGACTCTGCCAACTCCTTCAAACTGCAGAGTTTATACAACTGCACAGTTGCACAAGAGCGGACCAATCAGAGAGGAGACGCTGCGTGACGCAGTGACGAGCCCCGGTCAAACAGCTGCTTAACTTTCTCACGTGCCCACCGTGCACTGGTCAGGAGGAGGAAACAAGAAAGAAGAGATGTTTCAGGGGCAAGTCACACTTTCAAAGTCCAACCTGAGCGCCTGGGTGTGCTCAGTGATAGTGTGTGAGGGCAAGAGGGTAACATGGGACTGTACACTCAGACCTGCTAGGCTTTTACCCAGTGGCCAATAAAGTGGCCTTAACCTCCTGCGCCTATTGTTAGATATGCATTTGTAATTTCCTCTAGCTATTTGGGATCAGTAGGACCTGATAAGTAAATAAAACTTCACATTGTCGACAAGAAATAAGTCCCAATGTCCTTAAAGCAGAATGTCTTCAAGTGTCTTATCTTGTAGTTGCTAAAATTGGTCAAATTTGTTGTCATATCAATCTACAGACATTATTAATCATAAATAAACAAGTTCCAATCATAAAAAGTGATCAGAGAGCTTGTTTATTTCTATTTTACAATTAACTAATGTTTGTTTATTTTTTCACATTACTCATTGTGTGGAAGTGTGGGAAAATACATACAACAAATACAAGTCCGATTTTCATACTTCAAAAGAGAGCCATAAGAATTGTGAATACCTCAAACAGAGACTCTAGCATTCTTGGGATACAGTCAGCAGGCCTGAATTTAAGCCCCTCTTTGCTGAAGCTGCTACTTTTTAGTGCAAGGAGGTGTGTTCTTCTTCAGTGGATTTCAGATACTGCCCCTATGATTTCATATTGGATCCAGAGCATTACTGAGCTATAAGCTTCTGGCTAAAGGACCAGCCGTTCACGTTCTTTCACATTTGGGACTCTTTTCTGGATTATATTGGAAATGAGGCGGACCAGGCCCTCAGGAGTGGACTGTTTTGAACTGGATTTGTTTTGTTTTTTGTTTGTTTGTTTTGTTTTTGTCCTTGCAAGTGTGGAGAATGTATCCTGTGTTAGTTAGGGAATAAGCTGGAAAAGAGGATGTAAATAAATATGTCCCTTGTTTTGTATGTAAGATGCTTAAATCTGAAGATTTGGTCAACTTTAAAACAGCTCAAATGATGTACAATTATCTAAAAAGACATTTATTACCTGAAAGTATCCAAAAGTTGTTTCAAAAGAGAGAAAGTCAACATGCTTTGAGAGGTGTCTTTATGTCCAAAAAACCACTGGTGAGGACAAATGTCAAACTACACTGTATCTCAATGAAAGGAGTGAGTTTATGGAACCGTTGTTGTGAGGAACTGAAAACATGTAGAACATTATAGGTTTTAATAACGTATTGATCAAATATGAAAATGGATGATCAAACTGTAATACTGGCGTAGAAGAATGGGGTTGTTTTGTATGTGTGTGTGTGTTGTATTTTGTCTTTGTTGCTATTTTGCCATGCTTGCCTGTCTTGGTTTGTTTTGTTGTAGCTTGCTTCATATGATGTGCTGTTAAAAGGGTCAGTGTTATAAGCCGTAGCTTCAGCCTACACCTTTTCCGGACAGCAACAGTGCCTAAGTTAGGTTAAATTACTTTATTGTAATGTTTTGTACTGCACTATTGAAGTATCTTCCATTTTGTGAGAGGCTGTGACTTTATTTACACGAATTTGTAGATTAACACATGATGTTCTTATTTCTATTTGCAGACTGAAATAAATCCTAAATTCTAAGACAGTGATGTGTCAGGTGAAAACATACCTTATATGCCGGGCTGTGTATTGGCAAGAACACAGGGGTTACGATTCAGCATACTGCGATTTTTTAAATCTAATTTTAGGACTGAACTGTCATAGTCAAGTCAAGCCAGATGCATGTGGGAGGAACACACTGGGATCACTCAGTCACATCCACTCTCAGAGTTCAGGTAGCAAAACATTACAAGGCTACAGGGGGAACAAAAATACATCAACAGCTACACAGCGGGACCGAGCTGTTTCCACCACTGTGTGTGTGTGTATACATATACCCCAGTTTGGGGGTCACAGACCTGAGTGCTGCGATTACCGCTGGCTATTTTTCAAGCTTCTCATGTTTCCGTTTCCTCATGTTGATGTCACTTGGGATTGCTACATCTATCTTGTTCAGCATGATGTCCTGTTGGTTAGCCATCACCAGTTTATCAGTCTGGATCTGGAAGTCCCACAGGTTCTTAGCTTGGTCATTCTCAACCACTTGGAGGTGTCTTCCATTGTGACCCTGGGAAATCTAGGAAAAGCACCACTGCGGAGCTCAACGCCTTCCGCGGCTCCGATTAATTTGGCTCGAGTCCATTACTACCACTGTGGCTTAACACACCTCTACAATTTCAGAGATGGAAACGGCCCTCATGACCCATTCGGATAACATCACAAGCCTGGAGCAAGATGGAGTGGAGCTACAGTGCTCTCCAGGCTGCCATGGAGGACTTGGTGTCTCATTCAAAGCATCAGAACCTAAGAGTGATTGGTCTGCCCAGAGACATTGAAGGTCATAACCTGAGACAGTTTATGGCAGATTTATTCAAAGAAGTAGCTGCAGAGGTGCTATCGAACTCCACACCTGAACTAGACTGGGCCCATCGTAGTCTCAGATCCAAACCTCGTCAAGAATCCCGCCCTGTGATAGCACGCTTTCACCGCAACATCGATAAAATAAGAGTGTTACTATGGGCAAAGGAGCACCACAAAAGAATTTTCTGATTTCTCAAAAGTACACTGAGCTTATTCCCACATCGACTATTTTTTTATAGACAGACCTCTTCTACCTGCTGTGAAATCCACTGAATATTCTGCTATTGTTATTTCTGCTCCACACATTTTAGATTTAGCACTCTCACCTAACACTACAAGACAGTGGAAGTTTAATACAGGGCTACTAGCTAAAGATGAGTTCTGTGATTTGGGATTTGATTTCTGGGAAACTTTAAAAGCAGTAACTAGGGGAAATATTATCTCATATAGCACACATCTGGCTAGGAAAAATAAACAAAAACAGCAAGAGCTTATTGATGCAATTCTGAGCATAGATAGAGTATTCAAGCTCTCCCAGTCCAGAGCTGTATGCTAAAAGGGTCAAATTACAATCGGATTTTGATCTGCTCTCTACGGATAAAGCAGAGTACCTTTTTAAGAAGGACCAAAGGGACATACTATGAATATGGTGATAAAGCCAGCCGTCTCCTCGCCCTTCAACTTAAACATCAATCAGCCTCTAAATTCATATCCCAAATTTATGACTCCTCTCACTCCCTAACTACCAGCCCAACTGAAATAAACTCCACCTTCACTTCCTATTATTATAACCTCTATCAGTCTGAATCTCCTGCAAATAAGACTACAATGGATAATTTCCTAGATAGCATAGATATACCTACCATAGATCCTCATATTAAAGAGGAGTTGGAAAAAACCTAACCTGTCTTAACTTAATTGTCTTAAATTAATACAGAATAACAAAGCTCCAGGGCCAGATGGATTCCCGGCTGCCCTTTCACACCAACTTGCGCCTTTGTTATTAGACATGTTTAATGAGACTTTTAAATATTGTGTTATCTCCACACACGTCCAAAGCTGCTGAAATGGTTATATCTTTAGATGCGGAGAAAGCCTTTGATAGGGTTGAATGGGACTGTTTGTTTTCTGTTTTGGGGAAATTTGGCTTTGGGTCTAAATTTATTTCTTGGATACAATTTTTATACTCTGCCCCGTCCACTTGTATGACAACTAACTGTCAAAGGTCTGAATATTTCAATATTTCAATATTTCATGTTTCACTGGAATTCTTAGAGCTGGACTGAAACATAGAGTGTCTCTCTATGCTGATGACCTGTTGCTATATGTCACCAACCCAGTTAGCTGTGTAGATGATATTTTACAAATCTTGACAACTTTTGGATCTTTCTCAGGTTACAAGTTAAACATCAGTAAAAATGAGTGTTTTCCAGTAAACAAAGCAGCTAAACTGCTCTGGTTTGTGCCCCTCTAGCTTCTTGTTAACCTAGTTATATCAAAAACCCAATTGTACTTTCCTCTTTGAAAATTTGGAAACAATTCAGGCAACACTTCAAACTTTCAGCACCCATCCCATTAAGCCCTATTTGCAACAATCATTTCTTTACCCCCTCCAATTCAGACACAGCTTTCACTTCGTGGAGAGAGAGAGGTGTGGTTCATTTTTCAGATTTATATTCGGAGGGCTTATTTGTAGCATTTAATCATCTCCGTGTTAAATATAATTTATCCCAATCTCATGTTTCTATACTTCCAAGCACGCAATTATGCTTGCACACACACCACATCTTTACCTCAGTCTCCAAGAGGATCTCGTGTCACTGAGTTGCTCTCTCTTCCAATGGCTTGTAGTAGGATTTCAGTATTATTTGAGCTCATATCATCTTCGAATGTGACCTCCCTTGTGGGGGTCAGGCATAGTTGGGAAAGGGAGATTGGCTTTGATTTGACAGATGAGTGTTGGAGAGAGGCACTGATCAGGGTTGATTCTACATCTTCTTGCTCTTGTCTTGGTTTAATTCAGTTTTAGGTCCTCCACAAAAGGCACAATAGGCTGTTTCCAGGCACAAATGATATCTGTGATAGATGTGGTTCATCTCTGGCAGATCATGTTCATATGTTTTTTTCTTGTCCCAAACTAGTTAATATCTGGTCTTGTTTTTTTAAAACGTTAAGCCCTCAATATCATGTTGGAACCCTGCCCACTGATAGCTATATTTGGTGTACCTTGTACAGTAACTAGTCTCACTAGAAAAACTCTGATGTTGTCGCTTTTGCCTCGCTCATAGCCCGCAGACGTATTCTGTTACATTGGAAAAGCCCAAACGCCCCCTACTACTTATTGGTTAAGTGATTTAATTTCCTTTCTGTCAATGGAAAAAGTTAAATATTCCTTAAGAGGTTCAGCCACCAATTTTTATAAAAGATGGCAACCTCTCATCACATATATAAAGACCCTTACCTCTCTGGACCCCAAGTGAATTGATTTGATGCATCGAATTTTTTATTTTATCTAGTTTTCTAGATAGCACTCTGGGCATCCTTTATTTATTATCGATTTATTTTATTTTTTTCTTTCACCTCCCTTTATATTATATCTTATTTTATTTCTTTTCCTCTTCTTTTTATTTATTTACCAATTTATCTTCACCTATTAAATAATCATTATTATTATTATTATTATTTATTTTTATTTATTTTATTTTCCCACTTTGTTCCTGGGGGATGTTCTTTTTCTAGTTCTCTGTTCTAATGCACTGTATAAAAAAGAAAAAAAAAGTAGAGAAACAGCTGTGAATCAACTTTGTATCTTGTATTTGATACTTGTGGAATGCTGGTCTCATATAAAAATAATTGGAAAAAACAAAACAAAAGAACATTCCCTTTTTGGGAGTTGTCTAGCTTTTGCCTCTCCATTGCACCTGTTGTCACCTTGATTTGCACCAAAGAAGCTGAAACTGATTCACAATCACTTGTGCTTCCAAACAGATTGATATCCCTGAAGTGTAATTGGCTTGAGTTTTAGTGTGATGATTAAGTGTTCACTTGAGCAGTGTTGTGACCTTTATATATATTTATTATCAACAAAGTGTGGCACAATAATATGAAACATACTGATTGACAGGTCAGACCTGTTTACCTTTGATGCTTGTTTTTATAAAGGGCAGGTCATAGTGACAATTATAGTCTTGCTCTTACACAATAGAAAACATGTATCACCATCCAAACATTCAGAAATACAGATTAGCATTAAAGACGGGTCATATGAGGTCAGTAGAATATGAGCATCATTTAGCTATTGACAGTTTAAAAGTGACAGAATGTATAACATTAAATATATGGTGAGCATGCTTTTAGGAAAAGTTGTGATGTGTATCAAATATATCACAAGTTCTTTAAACTGGCATAGATGTGAACTGTAATATGTAACTTGGTATTTATCGATACAACTTTTCTTTGTTCTTCATTTTTATGAAGAAAAAAAGAAAATCACATTTTTTGGTAATCTAGGGGAAAAGGTCACTCATATTTGTGTCTTATTTCTAGCATCAATTACATTAACTAACTGTTAATTTAAAGACACATTTCAAGAGTGTGCTGTCCATCGTTGGGGTAAGAAGTGTCACAGGTGTCACAGGTGCTGGTCCTTGACCTCTACTTTTATCTTTGACCTTTCTATCTCCCGCTTTGTTTACACCGATTGTTGTTTTTTAAAGTGTTACACAAATAAATGGCTACAGTTGCTTGTAAATCCTTCTTGAGTCAGGATTTAACTAAAGGCCTCAAGTATGAAAAGCAATACATGTAAAATCAGTCAAGCAGGCCCATAATACAAATTAAGATCGTGATTGTGGGACGGAGTGAAAACAGACTTCCTGAGTTGCTATTTGTTTGATTTGGACAAACAAAAAAGACTCTTGGTTGCTACAGTTGCTAAAATATGTTTGATAAAAAGCTTCTGTATCCGTCAATACTGATAGTGTTAAACAAAAGGAATAACTATTACCAATACTGTGTGATGATGGTAAACAAAAGTGATTACTTTAATGCAGGTCACAGGAGGAATGGCAAACACAGTTGATTCAGGTTAAACAAGTATTTCTCTTCTTTAATAGGACAACCAGCAGAAACATGTGCTATCAGCGGCGCTCTTCTTCGGTCAGTGATATTCAGAATCAGACATGGGTTTGATCAGCTGGTTGTGGGAACAACATCAGTTTTTGATGCACCAGTGTTTTTCACTTCCATTCGCATTTCTGTTTTATTTCCTTGCTAAACGGGGATATCTGTCCTTGACATACAGGTATGTAATTACAAATCTATTAATTGATTTTTGTTATTAAACCACACATTAAAAGCAATATGTTAAGTGACTTATTAGTGTATTATATGGCCTTAAGACTCTAAAATTAGTCACAATTTTCTGTGAAGCCATGATCTGTTCTATCTATTCGGATTTTAATTTCAATAGGTTCATGAAGTTTGATATGTAAATCAAATGAAATTTGAAATAACCAGTCCAAATAGGAGAATCACAATATTTAACAGGGGATACAATACTGGCGAAACCTTTGTTTATTTGTTTTTTACATTGATTTATACTCATGTTTCTAATTCATATCTGTTTTTTAGTTTTTATATGATTGTATTTTGTACTTCTCCCATAAAGCAATTTGGTAAATGTTGCTGTTTTTAAATACATTATTTAAAATAAATTGACTTTACAAATCTCAAATAAGTGACCTCACACTAAGTTATCAATTGAAGTACAACTAACATTATTTTCATTATTAATTAATCTGCAGATCAATTTCCGATCATTTGGTCTATAAATGTCAAAAAATAGTGGAAAATGAGTTCTTGTTGATGTCATTATATCTTGTTTTGTAAGATCAACAGTCTAAAACTGGTGGATATTTAGTTTATAATTATGTAAAACAAATAAGAATGCTTGAGAATCTGCTTAAAGAACATCCCATATGGGGCATCGGTGGCTTAGTGGTGGAGCGGGCACCCGATGTGCAGGGCTGTTGCCGCGGCGGCCCTGGTTCGGCTCCAGCCTGTGGCCCCTTGCTGCATGTCACTCCCTCTCTCTTTCCCCCCTTCACGCTTGTCTGTCCTGTACAATAAAAGGCTAAAAGGCCCCAAAAATATCTTTAAAAAAAAAAAGAACATCCTATATACTTATCAAATAGTTACTGATTAATTTTCTATATATCGACTGACAAACTTATCAACTAATTGTTGCAGCTGTGACTGTCAACATGAGTTTCTATCTGCAGGTACCTGTATGTTTGTCTTGGAGGATGTGTCCTGGCGGTCGTCACGATGGGCATCTACAGCTTGCTCCTGTTCACCTCAACTTTCCTCTTTATCCTGCTCGTTTGCTCTGTGGATCCCAGCGTTGTCCACGCCTGGGTGTTTGGTGTCCAGATGTTGTGGCAAACCTTCTGGCACCTGCTTATACAGTACAGGGAATACTACCTGCATGAGCCCGTCAGCATCAGGTATCGATCTTAATTCACATCACTTTTACGCTTTTCCAGAGCATCCAATATCAATTTTGAATGTATGTATTTAATAGATAAGTCTGGTCACCCAACACGTTGTCGTTGTTGGACTTTTCATGGGATCTGTAATGCATAACTTGTCCTTTAAAGGGACAGTTTACCCCAAAATTAAAATTACATATGTTTCCTCATAGCTGTCATGCTGTTTATTAATCTAGATTGTTTTGCTTGAGTTGCTGAGTGTTGGAGATATCGGCCGTAGAGATGTCTGCCATCTCTCTAATATAATGGAACTAGATGGCACTCAGATTATGGTGCTCAGCTGAGCTGAGCTGTAACATTAGCTAGGTCAGTGGTGCTAGGTGAGGTAAGAGTAGATGCTTCTATTTGCGCAGTGATACAGTTTGCTGGTGTAGTTCGCTAAAAAGAAAAAAGCTCCAACGTGAAACTGCTCACAACAAGGTCTGTGGGACCATCTGGACTAACAGGGTCATGATTTCTGGAAAGAGACTTACTAATATAGTTAATGGGTGGAAGTACAATCTGAATATTACATGAATGCAGAACGTTAAAAATACATAAATCAATTTCATTTCATTTCACTGAAAATTGATTTTCTTTTAGATTTACACAATTTTCCACCAGCTGGAATAAACCTTTTCAGTTTGACAAAACAATCTCCCCTCAAGATCCACAGTAGCTGTACTGGAGCTTTCAATCACATCACACTGTCCTCATCACTGTCTAGTGCCTACTATTCAACACAGAGCTGTAGATGTTTTGTGACTCTGAACACCTCTGGGACTTCTCATCCATGTTGACCGTTTGTCAGAAACTGTCAGCTGCCGTCAACTTTGTGACGTGATAGAAAGCTCCAGAACAGCGACTAAATGGACCTTTAAATGGAAGTTTTAATTTTAATATTCAACATTTCCCCTTGTAGTGTTTTCAAGTGATATTGTTGTTGTTGTTATTATTGTCTCAGAGCCTAACAACCGCCACAGTTTAAAGTCACTTTGGTTGTTCTACTGTCCGCCAATTCAACTACTGGAGATAGTAACTGCAGAGAACCTACGCTGGTTGTCTTTGGTAACTAGGGACCATCCTCTTCCTGTTTTGGTGGACGCATTTTGTGCTGTAAATTGAGCCTTCATTTTCCCTGGAGATCCTACCTGGTATGGGCAGAATTGCATTGTGAAAAGCGAGGCTGAACCAATCTAAATGCAGATGATGAAGCTATTACAGTGTGCAATCAACAGTTGTTGGCTGCTGTTATACTCTGGGTAACAACATAAAATGCAGACATATATTTAAACATTTATTCCTCTTTCTGACAAAAAGACCTACATATATAATCTTTTACTTTCAGACTGTTTCTGGCAGTGTCCTCTTTGATGCTGCTCACTCAGAGAATCACCTCTGTGTCCATGGACCTCCAGGAAAAACAAGTTACACTTACATTTAATTCTTCATCCAAAAAGAAGACCTGTGTGAAGCTTCTCCCTCTTGTCAGCTACATCCTCAACTTCACCACACTGCTTGGTGGGCCTTTGTGCTCCTACAGCCGATTTGTGTCCCTAATGGTGGGAATCAGCCTCAACCCTCCACCTAGTCCACTGGGTATTGTCTCCTTAAAGTTGATGCAGGTGTTAATGATGGAGTTAGTAAGGTATTGTCTTGTCTATTTCCTGAAACATAACACATATGATCCCTCCAGCTGTATCATTCTCTATGGCGTCCTGTGGGTTTGGGGTCTGGCGGCAGTTTTGAGGCTCCAATATTATTCTCACTGGAGGGTCAGTGAATGCCTCAATAACGCAGCTGGGTTTGGCTTTTGGGAAAATTCACCAGGAGACTCCCCAGATTGGAGCGGACTATCCGATGGAGATTTCTGGACCATTGAAGCGTCGAGCCGTATGTCAGAGTTTGCCCGTCGATGGAACGCCACAACAGCTTCATGGCTGCGTAGGCTGGTTTTTACAAGATGGAAATGTTTCCCGTTGTTCATGACTTTTAGCTTCTCAGCGTGGTGGCATGGCTGGCATTTGGGTCACTTTGTGGGAATTCTGACCTGGGCAGCAACCGTGAAAGCAGATTATCACATACACAGGCATCTGGGCCCAAAACTGCCATCACTATGGAGGAAAATATACACTTACATAAGTTGGATTAACACTCAAATGATTGTGGCTTGTGTTGTTATAGCAGTAGAATTAAGAAATGTGTCTGGTTTGAGACTTTTGTCTGTAACATACATAGGTCTGTTTCCACTTTTTAATGTAATTCTGCTTTTTATCTTATTAAAACTCAACACAAGTTAATCATCTGAGCACACTCCTACATCTGTGTAGCGGGATGTAATTACACTCAACTAGGGCTGGGCAATATATTGATATCTTGATATGAGACTAGATATCATCTTAGATTTTGGATATCATAACATTCTAAGTGTCTTTTCCTGGTTTTAAAGGCTGCATTACAATAAAGTGATGACATTTTCTGAACTCACAGGCTGTTCTTACTGTTCTAGCATTTGCCTTTAACCACCTAGACATTATATCCACATTATTGATGATTATTTATCGAAAATCTTATTGTGTAAATATTTTGTAAAGCACTAAGAGTCAACCCTATTACATTGTTGCACTTGCAATATAAAAATTGATGTATTTGGTCAAAAATGTCACTGCTGTTTGATCTTTTAAAACTCTGTTCTTGGATTTGTGAAAACTGAATCTGAATAAAATCTTAAAGGAAGATAAGAAGATAAGAAAAATGTTCTCTGCTGGCATAAACTGAAGATCACTATATTCATTCATTTTCCGTAACTGCTTTTCCCTTGTTAACTATTTGCCTCAAAAAGCACTGCAATCATCTGCTGCTGGCTCATTGGAGGTTCCCAGCAACAGCTGGAAGAATATCGGAGATGTAGCCTTTGTCAGTTACGCCCAAAAGATATGGAGCACACTACCTGTAGATATCAGGGAAGCTAGCTCGCTAAATATCTTAAAAAGAAAGCTAAAAACATATTTGTTCACTTTAGCCTTTAGCTAGCTCTGACCTCCTGATACAGGTCTGAAACGCTTTCTTTTTACACTTTTACTGTCTATTTACGCTTCATGCTGCTGCAACTCTTTTAGAATCATACTTGATTTTATGATTTATAGTTTTAATCCATGTTTTAAACTATTTTAATGTCCTTTCATATTGAATTGTCTGTTTTATGTCCATTTATTGTAAAGCACTTTGCACTGCATTTCTTGTATGCTAACCCTAAATAAAGTTTATTATTACTATTATCATTATTATTATTATTATTATTGTTCTGTAAGTGGTCGCGGGTGTGCTGGAGCCTATACTAGCTGACAGTGGGTAAGAGGCAGGGTACACCCTGGACAGGTTGCCAGACTATCACAGGGCTGACACATAGAGACAGACAACCATTCATGCTCACATTCACACCTACGGACAATTTAGAGTCACCAATTCACCTGCATGTCTTTGGACCGTGGGAGGAAGCCAGAGTACCCACCCTCTGGTTCGAACCAGAAACCCTCTTGCTCGCCAGAAGATCACTTTTATAATCTAAACCTGCATTAATTTTTGATACTGGTATTGAAAAGAGTTGTCAAAAATATTGATTTATCAAAACACAGTACTCATTCTGCACAGTATTGACACACCAGTACCAGCTGCACCTTCTCACTCTCTCTCACTACTGTTAATATTTACTACAGTCAATCAGCTGTTCTCTGCTACTAATCAAGAAAGGTTGTCGTTGTCATATAGACGCCCTGTTACATGATCTTTTAATAAAAGCGTTACATTTTATGCATTCAATGTCAATCTTCCCATGTGGTATCAAAAGTACTGTGTCAAAGTTAAAAATTCCAGTATCGTGACAACACTACATTAAATTAAACAACACCAGGTCACATAAGGTCGCAGCTCACATTGCCAAACTTTACTCTACGTCAGTGCAGCTTCTACCCTCTTTCATCACACTGTTTAGGTTGTGCACAAGCTCTATGGATGAGTGTGACTACTGTGTGAAAACTCTCTTCACATAAAAAAGCTGTTTCCATCAAACAAGCTCAGGCATGGTGAGTGTCCCTGCTTCGCATGAAAAGAGTGCAAGAATGAAAAGAAAAAACAGTGAGTCATGAGGAAAGAGAAGCTAAAGACACAAATATTTTTCTAGTTCTAGTTTAGTTGGTTGGCAAAAACGAAACTAGATCACCGGTAATTACTTCCTAAAGGTGGCCACTGTTTGTCTGCTCCCTAGTGGTAACAACTGCTTAGTGCAGCATTTAGCAACAATAACACTATACTATACCATACTATATAGTATGCCAGATAAAGATTTATAATGTCCCAATACATGGTGTGTCAAATGCAGTGTGCTAAAAATACCAAGATGTTGTACTACATCTGGTCCAATTTTGCAGTATGCAAGCCAGCATGCTTTTTAGGCTATTCTGACCCACAATCCATTGCAACAGATGACAGCTTGACAGTTCGTTGACAGCTGTGTAACAGCTGATTTACAGCTGTCAGAAGTCGCAGTGATGGATGACAGCACATTCAAGTAACTGATGACCAGTCTAACAGTAATAACAGGAATATTAATTGTTGAAGTGAACAAAATAATCATAAATATTACAAACAACAAAAGGAAATGACTATAAAAATAACAGTGACAGGGGAACTGCAGATGTAATTTCATTGTTGCAAATATAATGTGTTAGAATGTACAATCTATGCAGTTATAACTTTTAAGTTAAACTCCATACATTGCTAAGTAACAACTGCAGAGCCCTCCGAGTTGAGCTCTCCGTCTCTTGCGAACTTTGCAAGTGGTGTTTGTTTCATCTCCAGGTTAACGGATATAAAAGCAAGAGGGTCAAATTTCCTCTATTTCAGAAACTAGAGGTCCCCTAGCAGCACTTGAACACGTAAGTAAATTATAAATGTAGGTACCAGGAAGCATTTTATTCATCAGTTTACATCAAAACCATTGAAAGTGATTTTTTAAATTAACATCTGTAAAAATACATTTTATAAGTAAAGAAATATATCAAATAACTTCATTGTGTGGGTAAAAATCACACAGCTTGTAGTACATCTTTTTGCTCTCTCATAGAGCTTTGTTTGGAGTGGAAATCCCAAAAGATAATGTGCAACTAGGATGCATAATTAGCATCATCCACTAGTCAAACACTGGTAAAATATGCAAGTGGCTGGTAGATTGGCCTAACTCACCAGTCATAAAAAAAACAATAGTAATCTATAAAACGGTCAGGGTGTGATGATTCATTGATTAAAAACCCATTATTATCGATGCAAAGTGAAAACATCGATACATGTATCACCATATTAACTACTTATTCATTTTCATTTTATTTTCCTTGCCAGGGTTGTGGAGATTATACTTAATTTCTTTCATGAAATGTTACTGTCCACATTTCCTAGACATTCAAATAGTGCAAGTGGCCCAGCACCCAGCAGACCATGGCAAGCAGCACAGAAAGATACAACAGGATATTTACTGATTTTGTTTCATATCAATCGCAGGCTCAAATTGAAATTGTATCGTGGCAGACTATGTGATTATCTGCAGACAACATATCATTGTCCAAAGAATTGATATAATATTGTACTGCAATGAAACCTGTGATGTGCACCCCTGCTGAGTGACACTGCATGTGATGTACTGTAAATACAATAAAAATACTATTTGTTCTGGTTATCTCACTTATCTGATTTCTTCCTCATTCTGCAGCAAAGTCTCTCTTCTCTCTTTCCACAGATTGCCGGCAACGATGCCTAAAAATAACAACAGTCCAAGGTTTCTGTTCGAGACAAATTTCTTCCAGCAGTCCTCTGGTTTGTTAATGTCCAATGTGTAAATCTAGAAGAGAGGAGAGTAAATGTCACGTGCATGTTTGAGACCAAAGTTAAAGACCGGTTAGTGATTTCAAAAAGATAGAAAGGTATTAGTTTATATATTTACATCACCGATTCACTCAGAGAAATTTTATCTCACTGTGAATTAAACTCTGCAGTGTAATAATTAACCCTTTGGCAGCGAGCATTCAGTCACCGTACAACACCTTGTTCCTCACCTGATGCGTTAGGTGAATGGCCACTGCGGATAGTACAGTGTAATAAGGCAGAGTCTGTTCAGCATTGACTCCGGCTAGTACCAGTCCAGACATCATGGCCACTGTGAAGCCACTCAGCCAAGGTTTGGTTTGCTCCTGGAACCTCAGCGCAGTGGATTTGACTCCTACCTTGACGTCGTCCTCCTTATCCTAGTTATCAAAGAGAGAGCAGAGAGAGCCCACTGTCAGTCAGTATTATCATACTTTAAAGCATTAAGCTTATGTTCTACTCCAGAATGACTGGTGTCACTGATCTATGATAAAAATAACTGAACCCATGGTCTAATTATTTGTATACTACATGAGAGCGCCTGAGAATGTTAATGTCAAATAAGTGCTTTATAGGAAATATAAATAAGATCTGTGGACCCCCCTTCTTCACCTGATGTGCATATATTGTGTCATATATCAGCGTCCACATCACTCCTGAGAAATACAGCGGGAGGCACACGGACCAATCACAGGAGCCCTTGATAGCGGACCAGCCGAGCAGCGCTCCCCAGTTGAAAGTGAGGCCTAGACAACAGGAACAGAAAAAACATGAAACTGAATTTAGCTTTGCTGCAGGGGAAGAAGTTTTAGATGTATAACGCCACAGGATAATCTTAACTAGTACATACCCAACACGAACTGTGGCCAGTAAGTGAATCTCTTCATCAGCGGGTAGGTGACGACAAGAGATAATGAAGCTGCACCCAAAGCGATGCTGTGAGGGGCAGTATGAAAACTGTGAGCCTAACGGTGTCAAGCCATTGAATATATATGTGCAACTTTGTTTTTTGTCATTTTTGATCTGCATTCTAACGTACATTCCTTGCTCTTGTACATAAACACACTGCAAGTAACACATCTATAAAAAGGCAACTGGTGAACTGTTTGATCTGCTGTTGGTTTAAAGGACAGGCTCACACATTTTTAGGTTAATTAAAACACTGGTTAGGTTCAAACATGAGCTTTGAAAGAGGTTTGGCTTGCTGTAATCCATTCTCCTGTTCATACCAGACATTTAATCTGCTTCCAATGTAAGTGATGTGGTGCAAAAAATCCACAATCTTTGTTTTGTGCAAGAATATATTTAAACATTTATCTAAAGTTAGGATTAGGCTTCATCAGTTTGAGTTAAACAAATCAATAGAGTATCTTCTAGTAAAACTCTTTAAACATCTTTTTGTCTTATGAGAGATCAAATTTTCAGTCTGAAAACTGACAAGAGTCTATCTGTATTTGCTTATATATTAATATTAATCATTTAAATAATTAAAAATTCATCCATATATGGATACAATATTGCCACAGAAAATATTGCAATACTATAATGTATTAACTTTTCCCCCACCCTAAGAAGGTGTCCAGATTAAGCACACGAAATGAAGCTAAAAAACAGTGGATTTCATTGGTCCTACACACTTATTTATTTTCTCCTCCTCCTCTATTTCGGCTTTTGAACTGGCCATTATACAGATCCAATGACAACATGACAATCACTGGGTACCTGTAATAGTTGAGACACAAGAGAACCCCGAGTGCCAGAGAGAGCTGCCCTCCTAAGAAGGCTAGTGCCTGTGACCGAGAAATCTCTCCTGACGCAATGGGTCGAGTGGCCGTCCTGGACACCTGCACCAAAACATCACCACTTTCAATCAGTCAGTGCAAAAGTCATATTAAGAATAAATATATGGATATTTCTTGCTGTAAAATAGTTAGTAAGTTAACATAATAAGTTTGACCAAAGCCGGCTGTTAGTATCAGCTAATGTGTGAATGGCTACATATAAGTTTCAAATACCTTTTTGTCAAAGTCTCTATCCCACATGTCATTGATGGTGCAGCCTGCTCCTCTCATCAGCAGAGCACCTGTACCAAACAAGGTGAGCATGCCCAGATGAGGGAGGCATCCGGGGTCAGCAGCCAGAGCTATGCTCCATGTACACGGGAGGTAGAGCAGCCATGTCCCTACACAAAAACACAGAAACAACATAAGTCAAGAGGACTGTGAGAGATCAGCTTCTGAAAGTCTAAGCAGGAAAATCTGATTCATGTTCATGTTACTCTCAGCGCTGCATGGTGCTACCAAAAAGATAAATTTAGGTCAGTGTGTGTGGCTCTGTGAGTGGGAATAGCTTGCTTTCCGTAACGAGTATGTGAGCTCTCCTGCCTTTCTGCAAACATTTACGATAGAAGCGAATAAGTGACCTTGCTGTTTTCTTGCAGAATCTCTCACCACTATGTCGTACATGTTTTGTACGCAATACTAACACCGTTACTCCAAATTAGACCTTTGAGTGGAGATATGTGTTTTTATGTAATCTAGGGTTACTAAGACCTTTTGGAGAACGTGGAGAAATAGATCAGTGATCAACAGAACATCACACTTTAGGTTTAGACAAAACTATAAAAGCAGGTATGTATTAATGTGGTATTTAAACTTATACAAATATCTTTGATGGCAAATACAATGTTAAATGTGCACTTTCAAAGGAGTCCTTTTAAAAGGACTGAAAAACCAAATACATTTTTTTTGGATTGTCTATCTATAGGTCATCATGCGTTTTTAATACACCATTATATACTTTATTACACAACTGTGTGAATTACTCAAAGAAAACAAGATCCCAAAAATGCTGCAATATTCCAAACATTGGCACTGCTGGGTCAATCCAAATATTCCTTTTAAAATCAATATCTATATACTGTCCATACACAGTATCAGTTTCTCCATAAAATAATTTCATAAACATACACAGAAAAAAGCAATCTGCATTACAAATAAATGTACTAACCAATAGGTTTGTCCAGCCTCATCAGTCGCAGGTACGGCTGGACAGGTGATGGTGCTGAATTCACAATTGTAGCAGCAGATAAACTGAATGATCTTTTCCCATTGTTCTGTGTTTCACACAGTCTGAGTGATGGGCGGATAGCACTCTGGCTGTAAAACACTCTCCTCAACACACTGGAGTCTGAGTGGAGACTCACATCTCTCGTCCTCCCTCTGTCCATGTGAAGGACGCCGTTAGACAAGGAGTACAGGCAGGGGTAAGAAGCTCCATAGTGAATCCTCCTCAGGACATTCAGAGTTAACTGACTGGTCAGCTTGGCTGGCAGCATGGTGTTTCTCTGAGGTCAGACTGGCATTATCCTTTTTCCCTCTGAAAATGTCACCCCCTGAACACACAAACGAAAACACACACACACAATGGTTCGTCAATGGCTTTTTTTCCTCCACAGAGGACTGATTTGCTGCAACAGGCATTCCTTTTGTGTTTGAGTGAGTCGAGTGCACAAAGACTGAGATACTCATGTGTCCCAGAGCTGGGTCTATTTTAGCTGTTTGTGTGTGTGTGTTAGCATTATAACAGCGTGTAGCCGTGGCTGGTAACAGTAAGTTAGCTTGTAAAAGGACAAAACCATACTGAAATAACCGGCACACATTGATACTATTAACAAACATTTAACACTGAAGTTACAATGGGTGTTAGCCACAAGCCAAGTCTGATGCTAACTTTAGTTTTCAAACGACTTCTTGTAACGTTAGCTTGTCTTGAACCGAGTACGGTGTGGTGTAACGGTGAAACAAACTTACACTGTGAGTTACAGTAGACAGAAATGTAAATTTTAAAAGAAGCTAGCGACTACACAAGTGGCTGTGAGGTCACTGCTGCACCAATGTTGCGTCTTCCTGTTATGGTCCGCCAGATATTGTTCCGGTGGAAACAATACCAGAGCGCGGAACCAATGACAGCCGTGTCGAACAAGCAACATCCGTTACAGTAAATCATTTTCACTGCGGTCAGTGTTGATATAGGAGAAAAACACACTGGTGATCGAGGTTTACACGAAGTTAACACAACCACAATTATATGTAGCTTGTAACTTATTTAAAAAATATTTTATAATCAGTACAGAGGCCCAGGCTGGAACTAAATGTAGAGTAATAAAAGGAGTTTGGCACCAAATCTTTTATATAAATGTCAACATGTTCTCATCCTGTTTAAACTAGCAAAGTGACCACAAAGCAAACTATAAGTACTTCCGGTCAAATTTGTCTCTGATTTTACAATTAAAGCACAAGTAGGTGTTTTTTTTAATGGAAAGTAAAATATGAGATGCGCCAATTGTAAAATAATGCAGTTTAGCATAACATTAAAAATGATAACACACTCGTGTAAATGAGAAAATATATTGGGATTTTATTTTTAGATTTCATTTTAATAATTACAGATTTATTTTATAATTTTATTAGTAGACATTTTTAACCAATGTGTAGTTTTGCTCTGGATGTATTATTTTTGTTTTCTGTGCATTATTTCAAATAAATATATCAAAAAAGACACATAAGGGTTTGTTATTAATTATTTTTTCATTATTATTACATTCAGTAAAATGCATGGTTAATATGTTGATTTTTAATTAAAGGGAGATGAAACATTTTTCTCCACATTAAGATTTGGAAAATTGTACTTAAATCTTTTAACTCTACGGAATTGTGGCTGACATAGCGCCATCTAGTGGCTAATACGAGTATGTGGACTACGAAATTGAATGGGTGGTAAATTAATTTATTGTCGATGCATTTGCGTCTCTTGTAAGGCATCATAGTGAAAACTGGGTTTATTTTTTGTGCACAGTGCCGCTAATTACTATTATTATTTTGAAGGTATAGTAACATTCATGGGAAGTGACGCACAGTCCATTGATGTGTCGTCGTTGGAGCGGAAGGACAAGCCAGAGAGTTGTACTCGCGGGAAAAATGGCGGAAACTTGTGTGTTCTTCACGTTATCAACATCAGCGCTTCTAAACATTGCGTCTTAAGCCTCATCCGGAGTTTGTCGGCTTATGTGAGTATATCACTAATGTGCTCTGAGTATTTCAGTAAATTATATTCGTCCAATTTTTCTTTCGATCGTGTTGTTGAAAGTGTTCGTGTTAGTTTTGTCTGTAAAGGAGCGGGGCTCGTTTTACGCCTCCTTCCTGTTGAATATGCTGAAGTCTCAAGTTGTTTTTACTGCTGTGTTGTACTGATGATCAATTGATTTTTCCTTTAATGCGTTAGAAGCGCAATGCATTTCATGTTGTCGTTTTTTTAAAATCCCATATGTAACCCTCGGTGGTGCACTCAACTTTACGTGGTAACAAAATAGTAGTCAAATCTGTTGCTGGTTTTGTACGCTGAGCAATGCAGTAATGAATGTTATCCATCCTCTAGATGTGTCACAAATGTGTCTTCATATGTAAGGCTCCGTTTAAAGAGGAATGCAAGATGCAAGAAGGTATTTATCACAGTTATTTTTCTGACAATGTTGTTTTAATGTAGTGCATGAAATTCAGTTGAGTATTTAAATTTATCTGTTATTTACCCCTCAGATTCAATGAGCTTTTCCACCCCTGGCCCCATGACACAGAATCAAGTATCCCAAGTCAAGTCTTTCAAGTGTAGTCACTGTGCGATCCTCTTCAAATCCAAGGTCTACCTTTTTGAACACCTCAACAAGGTGCACGACTTTGATGTAGATGCTGCTCTCAGAGTGGCTGGTTTAAAATGCTCCGGCACTATCAAAGCCAACACTGACAACCATAGCAACAGCTCAGAAGATGATTTTAAATGCCAGCACTGTGATTTCAAAGCTTGCGACGGGGACACTCTAAACGACCATGAGAAACAGTGTCACGAAAAATCAGAGGGTCAGAACGTGATTGGGAAAATTATCATTTCTGAAAACCTGGAGACCAATACACTTGTTATTTCAACAAACCAGCACAGCGAAGCCGCAGAAGAAAAAGAGATTTCCTCCGTTTTTTCGGATACTTCTACCTCAAAAACGAATTGCACACTTAACTCATCAAAGGATGTTAAGATCTACAAGAGGCCCTTTCAAACCATTACCAAGTACTTTGCACCATCATCTGGATCAAATGGGAAACCATCAATGAAGTCAGCTGATAGCCCAAAGCTTCTCGACAGCGCCAAAGGAACTATAATTTTGCAAGAGTCCCCCTCATGCTCCCGTCCAAACAGTAGTGGTGTGTTTAAAGTCACTGCAAAGCCCATGATTGACATCACCAGTGTTTCTGATCATTTTTTGCTAAATGACCACCTTTTAATTACCGAACTGAGACCATTAAAGCCTAAGGAACAATCCAGAGAAACAGCCCCTGAAAACACTGGCAAGAGGACCGACAGTGAAAGCATGAAGGCTCCTCCTGCTAAAAAAGCAAAGTCTGATATAAGTGAGACAAAGCTCCCGGAGGAAGCAAACGCAAGTAAACAAAAAGAAACGAATGACCCAGAGTTTTCATTTGAAGTTAGCGAAGATGAAGGAGAAAAGAATCTTCATCTTGTCAATGGGGACACGGAAGGCTCAAAGGTCTATTATTGCAAGCACTGTGACTACCGCGATGTGAGCATCAGTTCTGTGACCACCCATTATCAGATCGACCACCCTTATATAAGATGTAACACTGCTTACATTCAGGATCCACGTGATGCCAGTGCTACCTTTCGTTGCCTGCAGTGTCCAGTTGAGTTTGTAAGTGTAGCTTCCACCAAGAGACACTACTCTGAAAAACATCAAGGGGCCCCAGATGTTTTCACGATGCAAACACGTGAACTCAGTTTGGTTTTCAAATGTTTTGTGTGTCCCTTTACCACCAACATATTGGAAGCTTTAGAAAACCATTACAAGGAAATTCACCCAAAACATAAAATGGATAATTCCTTGATGTACTGCAAATATTTGGTAACTGGATGTCAAAAGGGCTCATCCCAGTCGAATACATGTGAAACAGTGCCCAGTCCGGAAAGACAAGGAGGGATTTCTCCTGAGAGGGTCTGTACACCATCTAAGGAAGTCAAAAATGCACCCTCACCCCAACATCCCAACTCTACAACAGCAGACGAGATCTTGTATCATTGCAGTAAGTGCAAGTTTAGTCATAAGTCAACTGTTGTTATGCGTGTCCATTATCAAAAAAGCCACCCAGGGGAAGCAGTCACACTTGACAAAATCAAACAGTCACAGAGACCAGATAAATCTCCAAACTCCGTCACATTAACTGAAAAATCTGCTCCTCAAACAAAAATCTCAGGTTCTTCTGAGAGAACAAAAGACAAAGCTGAGCTGTCACAGCATAAGCGCACACCAGAAGCTTTGCAGACTCATTCAGAGTTACCCAGAACTAAGAAATTGGAATCTGCGGCTGACAGAAATAAAGGAACTCAGTCACCCACCAAACATGAAAAGGAAATGTCTGCAGGAAAGTACAGTTCAACGAGCAGTTCACCAGATAAGTTGTTTTACTGTAAGTTTTGCAGTTATTCAAGTACCAACATCAGAAGCGTTATTGGTCATCATAACGCAAAACACTCTATGCATGCACTAACAGGTACTGAAGAGATCTTGGTGTATAGTGCTGAAGTGCAGGAAAAGAAACGTCAAAGAGAAGCTAAGGCCTTAGCAAGTAAAACACCTTCTGGTTCTAAAACTTCTAAACAAGTTAAGGTATGTAGTGAAAAAGAACTTCAAGATGAAGTGGGCGAAGCAGCAGATGCTTCGGTGACGAGTCTTAATGCTTATGCATGTGCAGAAAACTTGTTTTACTGCCAAAAGTGCAACTTTGGAAATCCATCTGCAAAAGGAATAGCGAACCATCAAAACAAAGTTCACTCAGGCATTCAATACAGCATGGAATGTATTCTTGAACATACAGCTTTGACGCGTGATGAAATTAAAAAATCAAAATCCCAAGCAAAGGAGTTTTCCTTTTCTACACGTCTACCTCTTCCTCTTATGAATGAGGGCGATGAAAAAAAGTTTTTCTGCCACTTTTGCAACTATAGGCAGAGTACTATGGAATTTGTAATGAAACATTATGCCAAAAAACATCGTGGATTCGTGGTTAAGGTTGAACAAGTCCGTCTGTACACCTCGGTTGTTCATGCAAAGACACAGAGGTTGCACCTAAACACAACTGCAAACCAGTCATCGTCAGTCAGTCATGCATCCCAAGATGGTGAAGGACATAAAAATAAAAAAGTGAAACAGCTTGGCAAACCCTTACCGGTGTTGGCACCACCCTCAATAAAAGCCTCACAAACACAGAGAACCCTTCAGTGCTATAGATGCTCTTATAGCACTCAATATCTGAATCTTTTGAAGAGGCATATGCGGAAAATCCACAGGGCAAATCGCTCAGTCACAGACCTCTTAAGGGTGTGTTTCAGACAAGGAAATATACAGACAGGCTATCACTGCGATAGGTGTGTTTTCTCACACAAAAAAGCAGCAGCAGTGTATAAACACTACCAGGAACAACACCCAGAACGTAGTGCAAGCCTCGACCATGTGACTACTCGGTTGTATGTCGGTCCCGAAACACGTTCTCCCAAAAGGAAAAGACCCCATATAAAGTACACCGATGATGCTAGTGAGGATGATGGCACTGATGGCAGCTTACCATTTCAAAGGTCTGGACAAAATGAAATCAAGACGTATTCATGCAGAGCATGTTCATTTAAAGGTAGCTCAAAGTCAGGCCTCACACGTCACTACCATGCTGTTCATCCGTGGTCTGTGAAAGAAGACGGCTCAATTCTGGATGTCATCAACAGCAAGAAACCAAGTGCAAACAGGCAGACGGAAGACCACAACGACAAGCCAGGGTCATACGAATCCTACCAAGTGCCTCTTGATTTTGACAAGTCACCTAATTCATCTTCTGAGGAAAACGCATCTTCCACATTGATCAGGTGCCCTTACTGCCCTGCGAGTTTTCACAGCACCCGCGGTCTCCACACTCACTGTGGAATGAAACACCATGAAGCTGCAAATGTCGATTCCGATAAACAGCAAGAGCAACTCCAAACACATATACATGTCTTGAAGTGTCCACATTGTACCTACGTGAATTCCAAATATCAAGGAGTTCTCACTCACTGCCAGATGAAGCATCCTGCTCTTGAGTGCACGGCGGACAGTCATTACATGGATAAAGAACATTCACACCACTGGGGTGTCTGCTTGAAAAGTAAAGGTCCTGGTTGCACTTTGAGACTTTGTGGCTACATGTGTGAAACCTGCCCAAAAATCTGTCCAACGCAGGAGAAGCTAAACAGACACTGCAAGAAGGTCCATACTAAAACTGTGGCAAGCACAGTGCCAAACACACTGAAACCATCTAAACCATCAGCTGTGAGTAAAATAAAACAATTTAAGACCCTAAGCAATTGGGGATCAGTATCGCAGGCCTCATTTTTAAGGAAGAAAATATATGCAGTGATTAAGTGCCAGTACTGTGCTTACAGCTGCAGCACAAAAATTGCGCTTGATCGACATGTGCGTGTCCACCACAAGAATGCACCAGTTTCAAAGGTTCAGGATCAGATATACAAGTGCGCCCTGTGTTCCATCTCCTATTTTGAAAAAGTTCGACTTGCAAGCCATTATATGAAGAAACATGGAAGGGACAGCTTCTTAAAGTACTATGTACCAGTGTACAAGCATGGCCAAGAGAAGCCAGCACCAACATCTCCTGACCACCGTTTAACTCAGCAAGCAGAAATCAAGCATGAGACATGTAAATCCAGCACGACGACCGATGAAAACAAAAAATTAGTCTACAGGTGTCCATGTTGCTCCTATGTGAATGCAAGCTACCATGGCACTCTGACGCACTGCCAAATGAAGCATCCAGACCTCATAGTCAGAGCAGATAGACTTCAAACAGATGAAGTCCTCATGACCAACATGGTAGGGTGTTCAGTGGGGAAAGGTGCTAATGAAAGAGGGTACATGTGTAAAAGATGTCCACTAATTTATCCTTCAATGAAGAAGCTGAAAATCCACTGTGACAGGGTCCACAATCAGACCTCTGAACCTGGCACTGAAACTGAAAAGCAACCTGATCACAGCTCTCAGGGATCACCAGTGAGCACCTTCAGTCACCAGTTGGGAACTCCTGAGACTTGTCTATCCAATGCACCATCAGTACAGAACATGACGATGGTGTTCAAGTGCCACATTTGTAACTATAAGGGATTCTTCAGGCGATACCTGCAGTGTCACTACAAAAAGACTCACAAAATGGATCCATTTACCATACACAAGCTGCTAGAGAAGTATAACAAACGTAAACGCAAAGCCAGCAAACTGCCTGAAGCTGAATGTGAGAAAGATGGACCCATGAAATGTAAGAAGTGTCCGGAGTTCATGTTTGACTCATCTGAGCTGCTTGCAGCCCACTATAGTGCTTTTCATAGCTTGGACTCCATATTGGACTTCACTGTGTTATCAACAGGGAGAAAGAAGGGTAGTACAGGTCTTTACAGGTGTGTGCACTGCTACAAACAAATGAATGGAATTAGAAAGCTGTGGTATCACCTGGATTGCCACAGAGAGAGTGCAAGAAAGAGAGCGATGGGTGAGAAGACAACAGCATCACTTGATACGACACCAGAGGCCAAATCCATTAAAGTAAGTCGACTCTGGCAATATGGTCTTATACACTCTTGATCCATTAGCTACACTTTGCTGAGTATTTCTGTGTTTAATTTTCAGCTCTGTAAGCAAGACATACTTCTCAAGTTAGAAAATGTGGAGGAATTGGCCCAGTGGAACGTGACACCAGTAGAGACCTTCGCTCTGCCACCAAGTCCTCTGCCGTCACCTTCAAAATCCGCAGAGGTGGAGCAACCAGAGCTGGAATCGAGAGAAGACAAACACACCTGTGAACAGTGCGGGCGGTCATTCATGTCACTGAAAGGTTTGCGTTCTCATGAGCGCAGCCATGCAGCCATGGCAGCTATCAGGAAGAACAGGGACAGTCTGCCTAGCACAGTGTTAAAGCACAGGTAAGAAAGAACTTTAATGATTTGGAGTTACGTAGTAGTGCTGAAATTAAAATGGCGAGAGTCAGTCTGCATATAGTGGTGTCAAAAATTTGGTCAGTCATTGCTTACAGATGAGGCGTGTAAAAAGTAGTAAAAGTAGTTTTCCATCTGTCAGCCTTTCAAATGAATCTAGTGCTGGAAAATTATTTGAATATTTGTATCTATTCAGGTTATTAATCTTATTAATGCACAGAGCATCGGAGAGGCCGAGGGATGGAAGGAGCGAGAGACACTTAGTCCTTGTTATATACGTCTTGTATATGCAACGTCTGTGTTGTGGCAGCATTTTTTTAAACACACCTGTTGCCTGCATCCAGGCGCTGTCTCAGTGTCACACATTAGACTACAACTACCAAGAAGAACAGCAATGCGCTATGATCCACCTCACACACAAACTAGCAAACAAACGCACACCTGACCTGACATACATTTAGCTGCTCTGTCACCTACACATGCAGCGTTGGATTTCACGTGTGCTACTGCAGTAACTTCATTCATCTCACAGACTGATTTAGTGTAGCATGTGCAACACATAGACTGAGTATTGAAATCTGTATCTTGATATATGGTGCATTGTCGTTCTATCATCCAGCCCTAAGTCTTGAAATGAAACATACACAAATTTGATGTCTTTTGTGTCCAGAATCCCAGATGAATTTTAAGTTACTGATGAGTTAACTCTGATAATATCTGACAGTTTTTTTTTTCATCATCTCAACAGCATCAACAAATACGTCATTTACAAAGGTGGAACTATAAAGCCTTTCCTGTGTAGTTTATGTTCCTATCGGACGACCATCATAGGCCTCTGGAGGAGTCATTTTATGAGATCACATGAAGGTGAGTCACCTGTACAAAACGCACGATATTATAAACCAAAAGGGCTGTCGCAGGCATATTGTTATTTAATAGCCACCTCTGTCTTTAACTAGTGCTACTCTTGTTTTGTTATCTTCACCTTAATGTATTAATTTACCAGATAGTGTAGCTCGTATGCCAATAATCATTTTTACTGCACAGAGCTCTGTGATATTTTAAGTGTATGTGTATTTCATTCCCTGTTCGTATGGCTGCTGAATGCTCAGATGTCATCGTGGATCATGCTGAGACTGACAGCCAAGACGAGAGTGGTCAGAAGGCCAAAGAGGAGCCGTACAATTCATCAGAGGAATCAAACAATTGGCCTGAACGTGATGAAGAACCTGACATTACTGAAGGCAAGTCAAACCTATTATGTTTAATAAATCATGACTATCAAAATGTATATCTATTACACACTTTTTTGCATTGGTGGCTTTACAGAGACTGTGATTTATTTTACTTTGACAGATTCACAGTACTCAGAGCCCCCAGATGTGCAGCGGCAGTTAAACCACTATACCTTGATGGCGCAGGCTAATGCCTCGTCTAAAGCAAATGGGCAAGAAACCACGTTGCCTGACAATTCTCTTCTTCACTGTGAGTTTTGCAATTTCAACACTGGACATATGTCTAGTATACGACGACACTACCTGAACCGCCATGGAAAGAAGTTCGTCAAGTGTAAGGACTGCGACTTTTTCACTGGTTCGAGGTAAGTCACAACCAAAAGGAGTATTTTTCTTTGTAATGTGAAAACTTAAAATTAACTTTGCATTTTAGATATTTTTAACTGCAGAAGTTGTCTCCAAACACTTATCTGTTGTTCCTCCTGCCTTTATCAGGAAAACCCTGGAAATGCACATGGCGACAGGTCACTCCACATGCCAGTCAGAACCCACTCATCATAAAGACCTCCGCTGCCCTTTCTGCCTCTACCAGACCAAGAACAAGAATAACATGATCGATCACATTGTCTTGCACCGTGGTAGGTTCGATGCTGGACAGATTTCACTGGTCCAACCCACTCATATGCTCATCTGTCACAGTTTGTTCAGTGTTCTTGTTTCTTTTGTTCGCAGAGGAACGTGTTGTGCCAATAGAGGTGCGACGCTCGAAGCTGTCGCGTTACCTTCAAGGCATCGTCTTCCGCTGTCACAAATGTACTTTCACATGCGGGAGTGCAGAAAACCTGCGTTTGCACATGACGAAGCACGATGACAACAAACCCTACAAGTGTCGGCTGTGCTATTTCGACTGCACTCAGCTGAGAGACCTGGAGGCACACCTGAGTGATAAGCATCAGGTGAGGATTGGTTGCTGAACCTCTGAATGCATCACTGGAATTCCTTTGTGTCTGAAGGAATTATAGATTATCTATTTTCAGTGCACTGAAAGGAAGAGGAAAGGGATTCACAGACACCGTCTTTGTTTCACATTTTCAGTAACCCCTATAATTAAGGCATTGAGAGGAAAAAGTTACACCATGAACACCTTTGTATCCAGTGCTTAGGCCTTATGGGGGACACTGGAACTTTCTGTCACTCTTTTTATTCTAGTCTACTTAACGTTGTGTTTAATTCCAATAGTTAAAATAAATATCCACCTCGCGTCATACAATTGACTCTTCATAATGTCATCTCCTCCTCTCCCCAGCTCATTTTTTTGTGACTTTTTTCACGGACAAACTGAAACCTACACTGTACATTTACCACCTTGTGACAACTTCACTGCTAATTTATCCTCTGCTAAGATTGCCTTGTCTGCTCTGAGCACAGGCACAGTCACTTTCTCTGTTGCTAAACTACCCACCCCCTACTCACTGAGGCGCTACACTGCTCTTATTACTAGACGATAGCCTGTCAAAACTCTCTGTAATTGTTCCGACAATCCAAACCATCCAAAAAATGTTTTCACATCAGAAACAAACCAAACCAGGATTCAGCTGGATCCAGACTGAGACATCCTCTTTCAGTTGCACCAAGAGAGGTTTCACACCATTTTGGTTTGGAACAAACCTAAAGTCCAAAAGTCCAGACAAAAAAAGTGGGTGTGAAAGGGTCCTTAATTTAGACCATGGCTCCTCTGGTTGACAGTTTTTTGTTTGTCTGTTTTGTTTACAGGTTGTCAGGAATCATGAGCTTGTGGGTCAGGTCAGTCTTGATCAGCTACAGGCAAGAGACGATAGGATGCCAGAAGAGGAAGAGGAACCTGCGTCTAACTTGGAGCACCACAACAACGATAGTGAGGATGCAGAAACTGATGACTCTGCCACCTACTGTAATGAACTTCCAGATGAGACACGAGCCAAGAACGTGGCAGAAAACAACGTGAAGGAGAAAATTACTCCACAGACTGAAGAAGAATATCAGAAGGAAGAGCAGGACGATGATGAAAATAGCCCTGCCAAGAGTTCTGTGTTAGATCTTAAGGATGAGGATGAGGACACAAAACCAAACACCGCTGTCCAAGAGAAGCGTGAGCCGGATCCACAAGAACAAGCAGTTGTGTGCTTGTCAGCCCAAACCAAACGCAGAGATAGTGAGGACAGCAGCACATCGCTCACACAACAAAAAGAAGAGGCAGCAGAAAAAACGCAGACCCAAAAGCTACATAAAAAGGCACTTAAGCAAAGAATGTTGGACATTGAGGCGAGTGTAGAACACAGTATACTGCAGAATATCATGCTGCTGGATGAGGATGGCAGCGTTGTCAAGAAAAACAAGAGGGCAGATCTTGACAGAACGGTTAGGAAAGAGCAGAACATTGAGAGTCAGGTTGTAGATAATGATCAAAGTGAGATGATGTTCCTGGATACAAAGGACAGCATCACTTTGGCCCACAACCCTGAAAATCAAGCTAATATGGAAGAAATTTCAGCCCTTGGGAAGAAAAATCA
This sequence comes from Epinephelus awoara, assembly GCA_035609425.1. Taxonomy (NCBI): domain Eukaryota; kingdom Metazoa; phylum Chordata; class Actinopteri; order Perciformes; family Serranidae; genus Epinephelus; species Epinephelus awoara. The sequence goes on along the minus strand of CM069302.1, from coordinate 10,813,432 downwards.
GATGCAGCCAAAAAACAGCAAGGCTAGAAAAAGTTTATCGGTTGAAAGGCACTCGCACACTCCTCCGCTCAAGTGCGCAGAACTTAAGATAAGCCATGAGGAGAGCTTAGATGTCTCAATAACAAACTGCAAAAAGGAACAAGTTCACAACAGTGAGGAGGTAAGAGACCTCTATGGAGAAATGCCAGTGCTTGAGAATGAAAATCTCAAAGAAGAAATGCAGCCTATTGAGTGTTGCAAAAAGGAAGATGAGGATGATGTTGAGCGAAGGCAGGACAAAGAAGATGAGACGATCACTGCAGACGATGAGAACCGATGCACCGATCAGAAACATGAGGAGGATGACAAGATTGAGGATGCTGATGATTCATGTGTTCCCAAAGGTGAGATACTAACTTGATCACAAAGATTCCAAATAAATTATTCTGACCATAAGTGACAGAACAAGAGTTTTGATGCACAGTAAGGGGTCAAAACAACTGCATCCATTGTCTTCTATTTAAGCCTGCGCTGCAGCAGTCTCTCTTGACACATGTCAGTCTGTGTTGATGCAACATCGGAACCCATCGGCTGTCGTGTTGTGATGGTAAAGCTTGTGGGGGCAACGGGCGATGTTTCAGGAGATGCAGTGTAGCCAGCTGATATCTTGGACAAGACTTCTCTTCTGTGCGCCGCTCAGTTGTTGCAGTTAAATTAAAAACTTGAGACAGGTCCAGACAACATTTTGGCCAATCTCTCTTAACGGATACAAAAGTAGATGAATTAAAATAGAATCGAAATCTTCGCCAGACAATAGCCAGTGGGTTCCGAGATTGCATTTCAGCCAATGTGTTATACTCGCCACACGAATTGTTGACCTGCAGGCACCCAAAGTGTGCTTGAATGTGATTTGTCAATAGTAGTCAGACAACAACCGGAAACCAGAACGCTTGGAATATCATAATCTTGTGCCGTGGCCTACTATTTTCTATAGAGATTAGGGTTGATGCGAATTACAATACGTTACTATTTCCCTTGGTAAACAATAGGGCTCCAATTTATGTTTATTTTAGTTACCAATTAATAAGCTCAATTTTTGCTCAATTAATCATGTAATGCGCAAAATTTAAAATAGAAAATAGAAGAAAAGAAAAAAATTTCCGAGCCCAAATTGCTTGTTTTGTCTGACCAGCAATCCAAAGTTATTTCAACAGAGAAAAGTATCAAATTTGCACAGTGGAAGATCGGGAACTATCAAGTATTGACAACTAAAACGACTGCTTCAGTGTAAAAAAAAGTTACAGATGAATTTATCTGTAAATGGACTAATATTTTCTGCTCAAGGCAACATGCATCGAAGTGCATCATCTCCCCCCAAAAAGCAATTTCTCAACATTTTCCCTGCATTGATCAACACGCTGGCTACCGTACCATGACTACTTGCCTGTTTGATACATATAGGGTATGGCACAAGAGTTAACTGACATGGCTCAAATGATAGAAACTAATAAGCTCTGTGTTTTTGTTTTTCCTTTTGATATTGTGTCTTGACCTGTGGTTCCCAACTGGTGGGTCCTGGTCCAACAGTGGGTTGTGGGTCCATTCTGAATGGACTACAAGTGACTTGCAAAGTATGACGCTGGATGTATCAAACTGTGTGGACCTTGAACTAATGACTAAGGAGAAATCTGGACCCCATTGCTGGACCAGTTGGGAACCACTGGTCTAGACAACAATAGGCTGCATTCCTACATACAATACAATATAAACACACCGACAGTCAAGCAGTCAGTTTCATAAAGCAGATATTTCTGGCAGTGGCCAGAGAAAATACAAGTCCTTTTAAGTTCGTAGAAATAGATCGACTTTATGAATATTATGAATTCAGCTAGTCTGATCCCACAGAAACTTACCCAACTAAATACTGGTGGTATCACCATGTAGAAAATATGAAGGGTGGTTTGTGAGTGAACGTGGTTAAAACAAAATCAATCTGGAAACCTCTTCTTGATCTTAAAAATCAGTCATTGAAGCTTTCAAGTAAACATGTTATACATTTGCAGGTTCCAGTGTTTCCACATGTGAAGATTTTCTGCACTTCTCTGTTTAATTTTGTGGTAAATTTGATATCTTTCAACTATTAAGCCCCAAAAACAAGCAGTTTGAAGATGCCATATCAGCCTCCTGGAAATTGTGATGGGAATTTTCAATTTTTTTTTGTTTCATGAGGGGGTGTCAAAAGAATTTGTTCGTGATGACCTTTAAAACAATAGAGACCGGAGCCGAAATATCACAGTTTAACAGAATTTATTTTCTTGTACAAGAAGGAGCGTTTCACAGTGCAACACACAAGATGAGGTTACAGAGAAAAGGCTCCCTGAGGAGCAACAACTTGAAGTTTTTATACAGCATAGGTGGGCGTTGAAGTTCGACCGTTTCAGCTCTCCTAATATATAAAGTACAGACTTCTTAAATAACAACAGTTTTCAGTTGGTGTGACCCCCTGTCACACTGCCCTCCAGATGATATGTCCCCATCCTGTCTCCAACCCTCGGTTTCTCCCACTTCCTATTACAGATATAGTACCAGACTTCCCTTAACCTTAACTGTCTGCTGATGTTGCAGTTGCTGCAGTACGAAACAGGAGCAATCCTTCAGACTTGCACAAAACAATGGCATGATTAAACAGTGTGATCACAATTTTTATAACAGGGGAGGAATCATGGGATTAGTTTTGGGAAACAGCATGTGACACCAACCTAAATTAACTCTTTTTTATGTCTAAGGTACACTTACAGTCACAGATGAAGCTCCTGAAGTCCTGTGCCCAGCAGCGACAGACGAGAAACATTTCACCTGTGAGCTTTGTGGACGAAACCTCACAAACAGCTATGAGCTGAAGCGTCACTTCATGCGACACGGAATATAACGTTTTTCTTTATGTTACGGACGGTAGCGATGGCTCCCACTGTTGAGTTATTGTGGGAAGCTATTTTTTGCTTTTATGGACCGTCCCCTATCTTCTTACTGTAATGTGTATTTCTAAACAACCTGGTTACAAATGAATTTTTCATGTTTTGTAGATTTTAAACCTTTTATAATAAAGATGTTTTTATGGTGCAGTTGTCATGCATAGGATTTAATTTGTGCGGCTTAGCAAAAGAAAACATTTCAGAGCCAGGATGGTGACTGTATAGAGTGTGACATGTTTATTAAGACTTTATTTTGATTTGGTCAGTGTAATCACACTAATGGATTTCCTGCAGTTTATGTGAAGAGAGACATGAATCATTAGTACTGTAAAACATGAAAACAATCACTGTGAACTGTAATGATTACGTACAAACTGGTACCTAACATCCATGTTCAATACCCAGACTCTGGACCAACCTCAATACCACTGAATGTGGAAATCCTGGTGCTGCCTTCATGTGCTGCTGGGTATTTGAACATCGATTGCTGTGTACCTTACCAGTGAGAGTGTTAAGTCATTTCAGCAGTACAGAAGTAACAGTATTTTTGTTTTATATTCCATGTAAATAATAATTTCTGTTTACTTTCTAACCTTTTTGTCACACAATATCATTTACATGTTTTGTAAATAAACTGAATGTGTAATTGCCACACCTGATGTGTCTTTTCTTGCGTCACTGACAGTGGTGCCGTCAAGGACGTAGCATGACATAGCTGTTGGAAAGGGGGCTAAATAGTGATTCAAATGCAGACTAGATTTTTGTGAGGGACCAACTGATATGGCAGTTTTCAAAGGGGTCCCTTGAACTACCATCTCCAGATATCTGATTGAAAATGGGTTATAAAGGTACCCACAAGTCTCCCCTAAACTTGAGAAGTCTTGTACAGTTAAATTAGTCTTTCTAACAAACAATGTTCTCTTTCAAATTAAAGATGCGTATTCTCTATTTCTGGAAAAGGACAACCTGCCTATGTGAAGAACAATAAACTCCCCTATGGGACATAAGGCTTCAATGAGCTCTTTCCATTGCTTTTGGTCCTTGGCAGCATGTTGCGCCTCCCCCCAGCACAGGTTCATCTTTTCCAGCTCCAGTGTCACTGTTCTGTGCCAGGTGGTTTTGTGCCTTCTGGGTTTTCTTCTCAAACATCTGAATGTGATTTCCTTGGTGACGCTCCAGCGATCTGTTTTCTTGTACAGTTGAAGGTTGGAGATTTTGTTGGAGCAGAATATCTGGCATATTTGTCTGAGGCATCCACTGTGAGAGGCTTTCACTCTCATCATGACTGTTTTGACTACTCACCAACTCTGTGAACCGTACAACAGAACAGATCTGACATTGCTGTTGTACAAGAGTATATTTGTTTTAATAATGTGTACACACAGATACATAACACATACAGATCAGGATCATTGTGTAACTTGAAATGTTGACTGTACCTGTATCAGTCTATGCACATCAGATAACGAGTAATAACTAAAAAAAAAAAAGTACATCAGCCTGCGATTTCTAATAACTCACCCATTTTCATTTTATTAACGTCCAAAGTTAAACATTAGGGTGGCGCTGCTCAAGTGACAGGCTGTCTGCAAGACGAAGCTGCAGTCTATGAGTCAGATCCACCCCTCGCTTCTCCACAGCTCCAACCTCTCGTCCAGATATGGCCACTTCTGGTTTCAAAAAAACAAGATGGCGACGGCCTAAATGCCAAACCCAAGTCTTCGAAACAGCAGTCCACAAACCAAAATCCACTGGGAAAATCCCGTAAGCATTAGGGTTGCAATGGTATACAGTTTTCAAGGTATACTGTGATATTAAAATTGACAGTTATCTTACCATGTACATTTTCTTATCTCCAATATTAAAAAAAGCAACTAGACAGAAAAATCTCAACTTAATTTTAGTTATTTTCACACATATTTCTATTAAGAATGGTTTCATCATTAAAATATAGTAATAAAATGTTTGTTTAATTCCTTTAAGGCAGCGGTTCCCAACTGGTCCAGCCATGGGGTCATGATTTCTCCTAAGTCATCAGTTTAAGGTCCACACAGTTTAATATATTCAGTGTCAAACTTGTGTTTGGCCATGTCGTCAAGCTGCTTTTCAGTCGTTTTCAAGGAGCTGTCCGTCACTCGCTCTACAGCAGGAAATGGCACTTTAAACTAAAAAAGCTTTGTGCAGGATATTCACTGTACTTCAATATAAAGTGTGTGTTTTTTACAAAGTTGACATGGTCTTTTTTTTTCTGTAATCACTTATCCTCTTAGGGGTCACAGGGGGGCTGGAGCCTATCCCAGCTGACATCGGACGAGAGGCGGGGTACACCCTGGACAAGTCGCCAGGGCTGACACAAACAGCCACTCATGCTCACATTCACACCTACGGCCAATTTAGAGTCACGAATGAACCTGCATGTCTTTGGACTGTGGGAGGAAGCCCACGCTGACACGGGGAGAACATGCACATGAGAATCTTGGGGTGTCACCATGGTGCCACCCCAAGATTCTCAGCAGCCCCATTTGGCCACCCCTACGAAAACTTTCTGGGGGTGCCACTGGTCACTGTATTTCGAACAGTGGATGCCACCAACTACTCATTTTATCACATAGTTTATTTAGATAATCCCATTATTATTATTTTTATTATTATTATTATTATTATTATTATTATTATTATTGTTACAACTAATTTTATTACTATAAATGTGCTTAACAAAAGTTACCCTTGAATTGGACATTTCCCTATGCCAGTATGAGGTGAGGGAGATAAATAAGTTATCCGTTCTCCTGAGAGATGTATTTTTATGATCACATACGTCTGTTATCTCCTCGGAAAGTTAAAGGGTTTTCCCGGTGCGTCACAGATGTTGCAAGCAAACCCTGCTGGGAGTGTGGAACGCGGAAATACGAGCTTACGAGAAGCACTTGAAGGCAGCACTTTCGTCTGCATGCGTTGGTTACGACACAATCTTGTCATCCAAATGTAAGAGGACACCGCTTCCTGGTGTGGACTTATAATAATGGACTGATGAGAGGCAGAGAGGAGGTTGAGCTGCTGCAGTCGGTGAGTGCTCGGTGTGATCTGATGTGATTTAGGTTTGTGGAGATAGTGTGGTTTGTATATAAGGTGGTATAATGTGATCGCTTGGTTAGATACGGTGTCCGGGAGGAGGTGATGCTGATTAACACTGACAACTCTCACTGGATCGATACTATGCAACTATTTGTAAGAAGTGTGTTTTTATTTATCAGTGCAACTGTTTGTAGACTGATTCCAGTTAAAATGTTCACATGTCAGTGCTTTTACTGAGGAGTTCATGCAGACTGGGCTCAACTGTGATCTGAGCATTCACATGTTTGTTTCCTTCTTCCTCCTTCAGTTACTCCTTCTTTCTTTCCTGATGACTTATTGTAAGACCTGTGTGCAAGCTTTGCCAATACCAGTAGCTTTCACATACTTATACTCTGACTAACTGAGCCACAAAGAGAATTAAACTGCTCACCCTGTTAATGTTTGTACTAAGATACTACCCATTGATCTGCTGATTGCTGTCTCAAATAATGCTTTACTGTATTTTACAGGTCCCAGGGTTTCCTCTAATTCCATAGAAAGTAACTGATATATTCCAATCAATCAATCATTGTTAATTCAAACTGACTGAGCATCAAGCTCTTTTACAGCATTGCCCAGAGTTCACATTGAATTGGCTAGAAGGATACAAATATATAATTGCAATAAAGTGATGAAAAAGAGTTCAAAAACTAATAAGTAGCAGCAGTGTCATCAAGAATTATAAACAGAAATTAAAAAAAAAAACAGAAGAAAGACGAACAAGTTAAATAATAAGAATAGAGTCTGCAATAAAGGATGGATACATAACAACATTCATAGGAAGTTTCCCAGGAAGAATTATATCACAGGGAACTAGTTATAGAGAAATTGAGACACTGTACAGTTGCCACACTTCCAGTTAATTAGAAGTATCACGCACGCACACATGTCAAAATTTGTCTACAATTCAGCAGGCAATTCAACATATATGGAGAATAGTTGTTGTTGTTGTTGTTTTTTAATGAATGGAAAGTGGAGTGGAATATATTATGTTTTTGATTTTTGTTGTTGAGGAAATGTACAAACACTAGCTAATTTAATATCAGAAATACTTAATTGATCCCTGAGGGGAAATTATGATTCGTTACAGTTGCTCCGATGTAAAAAAAAAATATTTTTTTTAAAAAATAGAGAACTGTAAGTAAGACTGAGAGTATGAAATAAAAGTATGTAAATATGACAAAATAAAATAGAAATTAAATGTGCATTAAAAGAAAAATAGAATGTGCATTATGCTACCATGTTTGCCACTAGTACGTAAGATAGTAAGATATAAAACATTAGAATATTAAAACAAATATATATTGTGACTGTGCTGAGACCATAAGAGTGAAAATTTAACTACAATATACACATCAGCCCGAATTTTGTCCTTAAATTCCCTGTAATTGGCTCCGATTAACACATTTCTTTACAGGAAACTCTCAAAAGGAAGTTACTAGGAAATTGCATGGCTGCTAAATTAAAGGGACAGTTCACCCCTTAATCAAAAATACATATTTTTACTCTTACCTATAGTGCTGCGTGTTAATCTAGATTGTTTTGGTGTGAGTTGCAGAGTGTTGGGGATATCAGCTGTAAAGATGTCTGCCTTCTCCAGTATAATGGAACTAGATGGCACTCGGCTTGTGGTGCTCAAAGTGCCAAAAGAATACGTTTGAAAAACTCAACATCAGTGTCTCTTTCCAGAAATCATGACCCGGTTACAAAAGATAATCCACAGACCTTGTTGTGAGCAGTTTCATGTGGGAACTATTTTCTTTCTACTGGAGTAAAACAGCCAATCACTGTGGTATCACCGTGCAAAGGGAAGCATACAACTTCTAGCTCTCTGAGCACCAGTGAGCTGGCTAACGTTACAGTTCAGCTGAGGAGCACAAGCCTCTTGTCCATGAGTAGATGCATGCTTCCTTCGGCGGGGTGATACAGTTGGCAGGTGTAGTTTGGTAGAAAGAAAATAATTCCTTCATTTTTTTACGCTTTGAGCTCCACAAGCTGAATGCCATCTGGTTCTATTATAATCGAGAGATGGCAGACATCTCCGACATTACGCAACTCAACCAAGACTGATTAATAGCACTACAGGTCAGAGGAAAACATATATTTTTGATTTTGGGGTGAACTGTCCCTTTAAGCTGTTTGTTATGATTGTCCTCTCCCAATAGTTTACTTTTCTTGTCCTCCTCTAACATATACTGTTTTGGGGTCCACTCACTAACAGGAATAGAAGAGAATCGTATACAGCCGGAGGAATGTCAGACGTAAACAGATCTGCAGAGGATGGCGGCCCCTTCTCGTCGAAGGTCATCAGAATTGTGTTTATCACCCTGCTGCTGGACCTGCTGGGATTTACACTGATTCTTCCTCTGCTGCCTTCGATTTTGGATCATTATGCACAAACGGAGGTTAGTTTAGTTTCTAAAAAGACGATTGAACCAGCCCTACTTCCTCATTGAAGTTACATTTGACTGCCTGTAAATAAGGGAAATAATTATCAATATTTTGAATCACCAGATAGGTTTGGAAATTCAAACATAAGCATTACCTTGGTAAGACAGTGGTACATCAGTTTCACCGCAGGAACTAGCGGTTATAGTTTTACCGCAGTTAAAAATGATTCTCACTGTGATTGGTGTTGGTCAGCAGATGTGCAAACTTTGATGCTCTGTTGTACAAAGGAGGCTCTGTGTGAAGAACATGTTCCATATAAACCATAACTAACTCCTGAGTGATTAGATTAGCAGACATGAGCTGTGACTCTTCACTAGTGTTTGTGTTGTCTCTGTGTGATGTTGTATTTTCTGTGTTTGGTCTTGTTGGACAGGATGGTGTGTATCAGTCTCTGCAGAGTGTTGTGGACTGGTTCAGGGAGGCTGTGGGGATTCCCATGGAAAAGAAATACAACAGTGTCCTGTTTGGAGGTGTGTTGGGCTGATTTCACATTTAGCGTAGCTCTACATTTCCTGATACTATGACCAATGAAAAATTTTAAGTATGCAAAGAAGCTGCAGTCATTTGTGTGCCCCTCATCTTGCCTTCCAGGTCTGATCGGGTCGCTGTTTTCTCTGCTGCAGTTCCTGTCGTCACCTATAACCGGGGCTCTGTCAGACCGCCACGGCAGACGACCCTTACTCATTCTTACCACAGTGAGTAACACTGTTTTTAATCTTTGCAACATAAACCTCAGTATCCTCTCACAAAGGAAACCAATAGAGTCATTCACTCTGGACAGTTTATGCCCCACTTGTGTAAGAAAACCATGCAGCTTCAAACACCAACGCTGATTCATTCTGGTCTAATTGGGTGCCTTGTGTTCCAGTTAGGGCTGATGTCCTCCTATGCAGTCTGGGCTGTTTCCCGGAGCTTCAGCATGTTCCTTTTGTTTCGAGTAATTGGGGGCATTTGTAAGGGCAACGTCAGCCTCTGCACTGCCATTGTAGCCGACTTGCCTTGCCCGAAAGCACGGAACCGAGGAATGGTAGGCACAGACTCTCTTTGGCTGTAACAGGGAATATTTTGTCAGGATATGGAATCTAAAAACACCATAATGTGGCTGCATGCATGCTCCATCTTATGCTACAAGTTCATGTGTGAAAAAATGCACTGCTAGTTTTCATTGATTCTTTTATCAAAGTTAAAATATTCTGTTAAACCTTCAGGTAAATGTCCTGAATGTGACAATATCTGACTTTAATTTCATCACCACCAGGCTATGATTGGCGTCGCCTTCTCCTTGGGCTTCACCGTGGGACCACTGATGGGCGCCTACTTTGCCCTCAGCTCCAAAACAACAGGAAACGTCTTCTACCAAACTCCAGCTCTCCTCGCTTTGGCCTTCAGTGCTGCTGATCTGCTCTTCATTTGGGTCATGCTGCCAGAGACGCTCTCAAAGGATGTCAAGGTTGGTTATGAAAACATTCGCACAGCCAACTGACAAACTGAATCACAGATGTTTTTGTGAAACACGTTGTACAAGAGTAAGATAAGACATAAGTCTCATGTCTGTATAGTAAATGTGAAGTTACAGCCACCTAGCTTAGCATGAAGACTGAAAACAGCTAAAGGTAACAAACTCCACCCACAAGCAACTCTAAAGCTCACTAATTAACATTTTTAATTTCTTAAGTCTGTACAAAAGTGTTAAAAACAACACAATTATGTTGGGTAATGTGCCATACTACTTCTTGGCCAGGGGTGGAAACTTACAAGACTCCAGGAAGTAATTATTAGTAATTAGACGTCTTGTCAGGTCTAAGCTGGGTGGAGCTATGCCAGGAATTACCTGAGGTCACCGAACTATGAGCCGAGAACAATAACAGTGTAGTGTGTGGGCGTGTGCAGACTACACACACTACACTGTTATTGTTCTGAACTCATAGAAGAAGTCTTATCAGGTAACATAAGTGAAAACACCTGTGTGGGAGGATTACAGGCATGTAATATACTATATTTTTATTTATTCTCCTCTAATTTAAATATTTGTTTATATATTTTTAAATGTGGCATGTGCATGCAGCGTGAAGGGGGCACAACATGTCAGTGTGCATTAATACCAGTTAGTTTTCCTTACTGGCTTAAAACTTTTTTTGTCTGACAGCCCTGTTATTCTATTTGACAGATACAGATACTATTTCTTGTTTCATTCTAGGCTTCATCTTCAGGATTCGGGGACTCCAGAGACCTTCTGAACCCGCTATCTTTGTTCCATTTTTCAGCTGTTACCAGGACAAAAGATCCACCTCCAAAAGAAAGTGAGTGCTGCACCCACTGGATTCCTGTGTGAGGCAGAAGCTTGCACCCATTTGACCCATTTATTAGCACGATTGAAGTTTGGCACACTGAGAGATAACAGGTGGAAATGTCTCAACAGAAATGCAGAAGCTTCAAGCGCTGGGCCTGGTTTATTTCTGCTACCTCTTCCTGTTCTCTGGTCTGGAGTTCACGCTGAGTTTTCTGACTCACCAGCGCTTCCACTTTACAAGGTATGAACTCAGAGATAAAGCTGTGTGCTTCATCAGTTACAGTAGACGCACCTTGTGATTTTTACGAGCATTTTTTTCTCCCGATAGTATGCAGCAGGGAAAGATGTTCTTCTTCATTGGTGTCATTATGGCTTTGATCCAGGGCGGATATGCTCGCAGAATCAAACCGGGGCAGCATGTCATGGCTGTTCAAGTGGTAGGAGCACCTTCATGACACATAATAAGATACTCTGCTGCTGTTGAAAAGACATGACGCACCACTGCACACTTGTCTTCTTTATTAATGAACCATGTTTCTGTGTGTTTTTTTTAGGCAATCATAGCACTGATCCCAGCCTTCATTGTCATCGGGCTCTCATGGAATACAACGATGCTTTATGTCGGCTTGGCGTTGTACTCATTTGGTAAGCTCATTTTTTATTTGAATGAATGTGTGAAATTAGTGAAATATAATTGATAAACAGTGGCTTAATTCATTTGAGTAGGGTCACACGGTTAACAGGAAATGATATTCATTCAATAAAAAGGCCAGTTTAAATTATAACATCAATCCATGCTGCAAATTTTGAAGACTTTGCAACTGCGCAGTTAATATGTAATTTCTATATTTATCAACTGCGGAAAACAGTATCATAGTACAACAAATCATACCATATTTTAGGGGTTAAGAACCAAGGGGATGAATAACTCCCAGAGCTGAGTCCCTCAGGGTGAAACAAAACTAATCAGAATTTCAGGGGTTTTTTTTACATTCACAATTAATAGTGATTAATTTGATGACTTTTTAAAGAGCTTACCGGGGCGGCAGTAGCACAGTCCATAGGGAAGTGGAGCGTCGCCAGTTCAGGTCCCCATATGAAGCAAGTACTGAGCATGAACTGGTAGCTGGAGAGATGCCAGTTCCCCTCCTGTGCACTGCTGCTAAGGCACTGAACTGTGTGTATATGACAACAGAGTGAAAAAAATTGAATTTCCCCTGAAGGATTAATAAAGTATAGCTTCCTCTTTTTCTTCTATGCAAAGTTCAGGGTGAAAAAGTTTTAGCCATACACACATGCACTGTAGCAAGTGCTATCAATGAAACAACCGCTAAGAGGCTGAGTCGGCTCCTAAGTGTGACATATTTAAAGAAACCCATGATGAAGTCCAAAGATGCGTTTTATGATGATTTATTAAACAAACAACTGAGACAACTAAAGCAAAAAGAGATTACATTAAATACTATGTGTACACACACCTGTGCCAATTACTACCGGAAGTGACAGTGATCAAATGAACGTGTGCAGCCTAAACAAGTAATAAACAATGAGAATTAAACACACACTCCCACATGCATTAACGTGCACACACGGCTGGACTGATTACCACAGCAAAGAACAGAGAAGCTCTGATTACAACACTCACAAAGGCAGTGTGACTTCATTCTCTGCTCAGGATGCCATTACCCCAACTTTATCTTTACATAGCAAATAGTGGTTTGTTGCTATATTAATGATCTGAATGTTGCATGCAGAACCTTCAAAACATGAAAACCAAATCTAATAAGCCCTGGAAAAGTGATTTGGTAAAATAATGATCCTTGTGGGAAAAATGAGCGGCTGCAGTAGAAAGTCTGGAAAATTATAATTGTCATCACAGAGTGAATTAAAGCAAGATAATATCAAGATTTAAAGCAGAGAGCTTGACAGTATAGCTGTATTAAATAGTCTGGCTCTCTCCCTTACACCTCTGATGTCCTCTGCTGTTATTGTGCTATATGACGGTCAGTTTATTTATACATCCCAGAAACACAAATTTGTCGTAGTAGGCTCTACAGTATACGACACTGTCTGACCCCAGACCCTCAGCTCACATGAGGAAAAACTCCCCCTAAAAAAACAGGAAGAAATCTTCACAAGGGCCTCTTACGTAAAATGTAGACATTGTGTGGGCACAGACCACAACAGCACTGTGACTGTGTTAACTACTTTATGCTGCCATTTTGTCAGTCATGATGTATCTCAAGAGACTTTATGGTTAAAGAAGGTTAGCCAATAATACATGCTGATTACAGTTTGTATGCGTTTATTTTGTTACAGCGGCTGCAATAGTAGTTCCATGTCTGTCAACGCTTGTGTCTGACCACGGTGAGCCTCTTAATTAATTCATATTTATGGAAACTCACAAACCATTTTGATTACGCTACACACACACATTGTGCACATTGTTGCTGATTATCTGCCGTGGATGTTCATCCAGGTACAGCCAATCAGAAGGGCACAGTGATGGGGATCCTGCGTAGTTTGGGCGCTCTGGCCAGAGCACTTGGACCAGTCGTGTCATCCTCTGGTAAGGAAGCCAGATGACACCAAATGCTGCTGAAATTTGTAGGCAGTTGCAATACCTTATTCTGGACATGAAATAGCATGGATACTGGGCATGGCGGCATATTTTACAGACCAAATCTCTGTGTGAAAATAATTTTGCTCTGTAATAATTGCACTTTGCAGTGTGCTCATTTCAAATGTTGTGTTTTCTTCACAGTTTACTGGATAGCTGGAGCCCAGATCTGTTTTCTCCTCACCTCAGCCTCTTTCGTTATTCCTCTGGCTCTCCTGAGAACAGCAAGAAGGCTTAAGGAGGAGTGAGGGACACAAATACTTGACAGAGACTCTGACTGCAGAGACATTTTACAGTTTAAATGAATGTTATCATGTTTACATCTGCTGGGAGAACAAGCACTGACGTCTTACTTTGACACGAACAAAAATAATGAGATATAAACTCTTTGCACTGCTCATCGAGGATCATCACGTGAAACACAATAATGCAAGAAGACGTTGCACATGCCAAAACAGAGGGACGTGTTGTACAAATGGGAAATGAGTGGATGTAATGCCTTTTAATGTGCACATGTAGACCTGTGCATATTGTGAAATGTATGGATGAGGGTGGGTTATAAATAACGTTTATGCTCATAGGTATCATTTTATAATTTAGTATTTTATCAATCACTCAGATTTTATATTTTACAAAGTAGCTTTTTATTTTAGCTCACTTAAAAAATGTGGATATTCTATTTTCTTGTTATTAAAAAAAGAATAAACAAGCAAGACAGCATCTGTGTATGGATATGAATTATTTTATATCATATAAAGATTGTGCAAAAAGGTTATAAAAGTGATACATTTGATTGCAGTGGTGGAATTAAACCAAGCACATTTACTAAAGTACAACTTTGAGGTACTTTTATTTAGTATTTCCATTTGATGCTAGTTTTTACTCCACAACATGTATCTGCATGCTACATGTTTATGTGCAGATTAGATTTTACATTTTTTTTTTTAAAATGATGTAACTGTAAAATAAGGTCCTTTTTTATATATATGAATCCACCCAACAGTATATAAATGAGTAAGAAATTTGCTTCACATCAACCACTTACAACATTAAAAATACTGCTTGCATGTTAATACATGTATAAACGTCCAAATATGCCATTATGCAACACTGTGAAGAGCTAATTCTGCTTTAAGGATACTTTTTCTTTTGACACCTTGAAAATAATTTTCTGATAATTCTTTTTTTTTTCTTTTACTATGAGTAAAAGTTGGAATGCAACATTTTTATACATACAACATAGTACTCTAAAACTCATGGCTATATTTATTTAGAAATATCTGCCAAGGATGCACAGAAAAAAAATAAAATACAGGACTAAAGGTGTTCTAACCACTTCACATGACAGGGCCGCTACATTAAGTAACGTAAAACTTCAATTAAAAGCCTAGTCCCAATTAAACTCCTACCAGCCTGGTGTGGCCACACATATTGACAAAAAAAACCAAAACACCTGTCTCTATTAGACGCCTGGTCTCGTTGCCAAGCAGTTCATTTTCTTTATAGAAGTTCTTCAGATGTTTAAAAGCGGGTTGTCACAACCTCAAATTATGTGTCCATTTCTCAGTTACCCTGTAGGTTATTCATATTCCTTTAGTCTGTAAGGATCCTCAGATCAAAAAAATCCAAACAATTTTTCATAAAATTAATTCAAATTGTGAGTATTGTTTTTACGGGGTAAGGTGGTGTTGTGTCGGTATGCTGGGTGCCATAATCTTTGTGTGCCGTAACTCACCCTCTCTCTCTGATGTACTATCTGTCGGAGCTCGATCAAATAACATATTAAAACCACAAACAATTTGGGGGTAAACAAGGAAAGGATTTTAATTATTATTTATATTATACCATTGTTTACTTGTCTTCATTGAGCCCCCTTTGTCCATAATTAGTTATAAGAATTGTTTTATGCTTTTTATTAACATTATCATTTATTAAGTTGTTGCATGCTATTTTAGATGTTGCCTGGCTAACTGAGTAACTGCTTGGTTACTAGGCCTATATTACTTATATGCTATACGCTATGATATATGTGTCTATAGAATAAACAACATAAGAACATATTAAAATACACTATAAATATACTAAAATACAAATACATCATTATACCAGTAACACGTCAGCATGATATTACTAAAATTACAATAAAGGCATTTATATTTAGCTGTTTTTAGTCTTACAGCAGTTGGGTTTTCTGTACATGCAGTTGGACGGATTGCAAACTATCTTAAAGACAGAACTCAGGCTGTCCAGTTAGCAGGTGTTTCATCTGAGGTTATTTTAGTCCACAAAGGCAGCCTTTCATTTTTATGCTGATGACACAGTCATATATTGCTTTGCACCCACGCCTACAGAAGCGTTTGCATATTTGCAGAATGCATTTAATAGAGTGCAAGCGCAGCTCTGTCAGCTGCAATTTGTTCTAAATGCTGATAAAACAAAACAAATTCAAAATCGGCAAGGTCAAATCGGTCATTGTCACCAGTAATGGTCAACAAATTGAACTTGTATCTACTTTTAAATATCTGGGGTTCTTGATTGATGACCACTTGTCTTTTAAGGCACATATTGTGTATACTGCTAAGAAGCTGAAGCTTTTACTTGGATTTTATTTCCGCAATAAGTCTTGCTTTTCTTTTGGGGTGAAACTGAAACTGGTGGAGTCGACCTTTCTTCCGATTATTGATTATGGTGATGTGTTATATATGAATGCCTCCAATCACTGCCTCCACGTGCTGGATAGTGTGTATCATGGCGCTCTGAGGTTTATCACAAACCGTGGTGCTCTAACACATCATTGTGTCTTATCCACTAAAGTAAATTGGCCATTGGTATGTCTTGATTTACAAGATCATTCTTGAGATGATTCTGTTTTATCTATCATCTCTTTTAATCCTGAATAATAGAGTCCGCAGTTTCTGTTCTCGGGACTTTTTACATTTTACTATTCCTCCCTTGTAAAAGAGATCTTTGATTTCAATGGGACAAACCTGGTTAAATAAGGTTGAACAAATAAAATATAAATGTAGAGTTGACTGATGACCGCTGTGATCCAGTAGATGTCGCTGTTGCTCTGCTCTCTGCACACACTGTAACATCAGCTGTTTCTACCAGGCTCAACTACAGCTAACAGCTAGCTGCTAATTGCTATGCTATCAAACAGGTTGCTTAGCCAACACACTGTTGCGATTGGTAGATAAATGTAGCAGCGTTGTGACAGTGAGTCTGACAACACATGGAAGATCGAGTGAACATGCGGACATGTGACTGCGTGTAGGAAAACCTGAAGATGGAGAAGGTAGTTGTGGGAAAAAAATAACGTAACGGTTGTTTTTAGCTAGCTAACTAGCTAGCATGTGATGCTAGCGTGCGCTCTGCGTGTTGCTGCTAACTTTTAGCTGTTGTGAATGTGTACAAGGTACTTTAAGCTAACGGCTGTTTTAACCACACAAATAAGCTGTTGTTTATGGCGTTTTGTTCAACATTAAGGTTTGTCAGGTTCCCCAAAAGTAACTTAAACAACGTTGTAAGTTACAGCTAACTTAGATGTTAATTTAAGCTAACATCTAAATAGTTTCATGGTGACATTAGCGCTTGCAGAATAGTAAAAGTTGAGCTCAACGCATGTCGTCTGAGTGAATTATGAGCCTAAAACGTGGATAAAGTGATCAGGTAGTGTTTAAATAAGCGAGTCAATGCATGGCTTCACTAGTACTCCAGTCAAAGGTCGTTTTCCAGCAGACTAAATGACAAACAATCTTCACTGTCCCCCAGGAGAGCAAACTGTCATCTGCTGCCCAGCCTCATGACAACAGACATCCGAGGAGGCAGGGAAAGGAGCCTGCTGAGACACACATGATGATGTTCCCAAATCCTTATGTGTCCGACCAGACTTTAAGAGGGTAGGGGATGATCGCAGATTTTAATTTTGGCTAAAGTAATCAATTATTTCCCCTAATGGCCTGGTGTCAAGACACTTATGTGTGTGAATTTCTGAACTTTGTGAAGGAGCCGGTCATCAGGTCTGAGCGCAAAGCAGAGTCCATCAAATGGAGTGACTGCAGGAAGAGATGTGTCAAGGAGTCATGGCTACAGCAGCAGCCGTCGTGTTAGAGACACCACTGATGACTTTCTGCAGAGAGACAGGTTTACACGGGATCCACAAGCAAAGGTTGGCTTCATTTTGAAACACCAGCAAAATGGATTAAACCAACTTTAATCATGCAATCAGTTTCAGTGTTTTTGATCCATCTCCACAGACATCAAAAGGAAGCAGTGGCTCTCTGGTGCAAGGCAGAGTCATGGGCAAAATCTTACTGGATTCACAGAAAAAAGGTAGTCATCGCACATGGTATTGTTAACATTTTCCTGAGTAAACCCCTTACTCTTACTCATCAGCTTTTGTGTGTAATTGGACGACAGGTTTTAGAGGTGCCAGATCTGCCCCGAACTCTGCAGGCAAGTCAAAACCAGCACAGGAAGACTTGATCCCCTTTGAAGTGAAGATGACTGATTTCCCAGAGTTGGCTGGTGGTTCCCTGAGCAGAGCTGGTCCTCCTCTTGTTCAGAGGGAGTGCTGGGGTCCAACTCAAACGCAAGCATCGGCATCTTCCAGGAGGGTGAGCTCACTGAAATATCAGGTGTGGTGTTGTGCAGTTTGCAGTGAATGCTTCACTAATGAATTTGTGCTGCTTTAATTTTCTGTTGAGTAGTCTGTCAGCAGAGGATCACCAACACAGCCTGACCCCCAACAAATTGCCAGTAACGCTAAGTCAGATTCCTCTGCTGCTTCACCAGGTAAGTGAAAGTCCATGCAGCTGGCTTTTCAAGGACTTAAAGGCAGTGGCACTAATTTTTCTAATTACTTATTTTTGTGAATAGGTCAGTCAGTGGTTACTTCTTGGGCTAATGTTGCCTCCCAGCCTCCAAAGAAACCTGTCCCGAAAGAGAAGACAATCAGCAGCAACCACATGCAGGTTAGACAACATGATGGTCTCTCAATAAGGCATTAAAATGCATCAAAAACTCTTAATCTTTAATGTTTTCTTGCCTGAAAATTGGCTGTTTAGTCTCTTAAAGGTGCCACCCACTTTCATAGATAATAAAATGCAGTTGTTGTGTAAACCTCTTTGGGTTTTCCTTCACTGTCGTTTTTTCAAACATTGTTTTCTGTCCCTTTGTTGCGTCTCCTCAGGCGGAGGAAATGGCAGCTCAGCAGGACGAGGGAGCTCCAGGGAAGAAGAAACGAAAGAAAAAGAAGAAGAAGGCTAAAGGTGCTGGTGAGGATGCAGAAGCTGAGTCAGAAGAGCCAGTACTTTACCAGGAGCCTCCAAAATTTGAGGTTAATAAAAACTGCGTCTTTATTCACATGCAGTGTAAAAGCAAAACCAATTTCTGAGCATTTTTAAGTTTAGATTTTTTTTCCTAAGTGTTGGATGGAAGATGATTTTTGTTGCCATTTTATCTTCGCAGGATGAAGAGGAGTTCCCAGGCTTGACTCCTGCTGTGACTGTGACTGATAGACTGATAACAAGCAGCTATGCAGCAAAACTATGCAATCAGGTAAATATTATTATACATGTATTATGTTATTTCCCCTCCGAGATGTTTGTACATCATAATTATCATACTGTGTCTTTTTATACATGGGTGAAAAATACACGTCAATGTGTGTGGTCAGCAGGGGGTCATTAAGATTAATTAGACAGTATGTAATTTGCAAATCTATGTTGCTGCATTTTTTTTTCCAGGAAAACCAAAGAGAAAGTGTGCAGCATAAGTCTGCCGACCAAACCAAGGACAAATCAACTGCTGCAAAATCTCAGCCTGCAGAGACAGCGAAAAAAGGACAGGTTTGTATTTCTCTTATGCATTCAAAATGGCTGTCTTTAGATATTATCCTAGAGAGGCTGAGATGAGATTGTTTGTGGTGTCATGATTTCTAGAAAGCTGAAAAGGTGTCTGGGAAGAAGAGCAAAGTTCCTGTTCAGCTGGACATCGGAAACATGTTGGCTGCCCTGGAAAAGAAGCAATCCCAAAAAGCCAAGCAGGATGCCAAGCCAGTCATTCTCTCAGGTGGGTATGGTCAGCGTCATGACCTCGGCTCCTCCTTTTTTTTTTTTTTTTTTGATGAAGATTATATACAATTATATGTTGGTTGATTTCACCTGCATTCTTTGGACTCTTATTGATCCACACCTGTTGGTGCAAGGTATATAAACCTACCCCAGAATAAGTATAAATGATTTCTTTGTAGTTGGCGGAGGACTACCTGTTGTACAGAAGCAGCCATTAGTCCAGAAGAAGCCTCCCTGGCAGCAGGATAAAATTGCTCACAACCCCCTGGACTCCACCAGCCCTTTGGTGAAGAAAGGCAAGCAGAGAGAGGTACCCAAAGCCAAGAAGCCCACTCCTCTCAAGAAGGTGAGTCCACCAACCTAACTCTGGAACAAACAGAGATGTACTGCGTTTTGTAAGGTTTATTGTTTTGTTGTTTTATTTGCTTTGTTGGTTTCTTTCTGTTTGATCCTCAGGTCATTCTGAAAGAAAGGGAGGAGAGGAAACAAAGACGTCTGCTGGAGGAGAGAGGGCTGCTGCCTGAAGATGAGTTAAAACCTGCTGATGATGATGCAGAAGTAGAAGAAGAAGAAGAGCAGTGTGACACAAATACTGCAGGTCAGAGCAAACATGTGAAATGAATTGAGTCCTACTGTAAGTATGGAAGGAAGCTAATATTTGATCAGTTTGTCTTTTTTTACTTCTGTAGCCCCAGATGAGGTTGGAAGTCCCACAGAGGAACTTGATGATGAGTCAGAATTTAATGGCACAAACGAGATAGTGAAAGAGGGAGATGAAGAGGCCGACAAAGACGAGAACATAGAGCAACAAACCACCTCGCCTGTGCCCTGCCCAGCCAGTCGACCCAAAATCCACAGCAGAAAGTTCAGAGAGTAAGACTCTAAACCGTACACCCCGCCACAAGTTGTAATCTTTGTTGGTTGTTTGTCCAGAAATAAGAAAACACTTACAGTTTTTCTCCATTGGTTTGGCTCATTTCTTGAAAAAGAAATTACATTGTCAAAACTGTAAGATCATTTGGCAAAACAGTCTTACAGTTCAGCACAACACCATAGCTCACTTGCAAAAGCTCATATCTCTCCAAAAACTGTTCACTCATGCTTCAAAACTAAATTCCTTTCTCATATAAATAGTCAGTGCCACCAAAATGCAAAGATCCTGTCTCAATTGCTTTGGCTCGTTTCTTGAAACAGGCTGGACGTTCTCAACACTCTTGGTGCTTTTGCCAAAATAACCTGGATGGTTCAGCACAACACCATGGTTCACCTGCAAAAGCTCATATCTCTCCCAAAACTGTTCACTCATGCTTCAAAACTAAATTCCTTTCTCATGTAAATAGTCAGTGCCCCCAAAATGCATCATCCCTTTGGCATTGTGTAAGCACTGCAAGCCAAAATGGTTAGGTGTTTTGTCACTATGGCAGAGGACCATTGAAATATCCCTCATGTCCACCTCCAGTCTTAGCCCAGTCCTTCATTGACAATGGTTACTGTGCTAGTTTGTTTTTTTTGTCTAACAGAATACAATTGTGTATAAACTGAACAAAAATAAAATAAAATAGGATTTTACGGTAAGAGTAGCCTCCAAGGTTTGACATCACACATTGTACTCATACTGCCAAGGAAAATGTAACCATTTGTATTCACACACATAAAGTAACTTCAATACATCAGAGTAAAAATAAAATGTAAACAGCATATACTGTAATGTAAACATAAACAGTGCTGTAAATAAAGCTGGAGTTTCACAACTACAGTAACACTTCTTCACTGGTCGCTGTCCTCACCCTCCCTCTCCTGGCCACAGTCCTCACCCTCCTGGCCATCCACACGCTGCTGTCTGTCTGGCCACAGATTCTCGTCCACATCACAGCATATATTCTCCCTTGCGATGCAACGAAGGAAGAAACGATGTGCATATCGCAACCATCCCCTACACTGATCTCCTGTAATATCTTCACACGTAGCATCCATTGCATGGAGCAGGGACCCTACCAGACCTCTCTCATTTTCAGGGATCAAATCAGAATAAAGACGGTCCAAGAAGATGAGGAGCTTCTGTGTATTGTATGGGCCAAGACTGGGGATGTGAGTGGCCACACCATTCTCAGAAGTGGCAGCACACACAGTTATATTGCCCCCACTCTAGCCTGGGACATCCACCGTGGCCCCTCCTTCATTAGTCAAGTTCTAGTTTCACCTGACTGTCAGTTACGTAATCAGTTTATCAAATGTTCCAAGAGATTCATACATGGTATTCATGGTATTATGTTCTTGACTAATTTTGACAATTGAACAGACTATTGTGCATTTGATAACTTATACAATGAAATGATGCTGACATGTTTTGGAGAGAACAACCATTAGACTGAGAATCAACAATCAGTTTAGATCAACAAGATCTATTCACTTGGAAATTGTGCTAAATGTAGGCTAACTGTGCTAACTGTAGGCTACCTGTACTTAATCATTTGCAAAGATGTACTTAGACATTGATACATGTACTAAGACATTTGCAATTTGATGAAATGAATGAGAAATTCAATTCTGTTGTGAACAATTGCCAAGTGTTTTGGAGGTTTGTCCATGTTATTTTGAGAATGTAATTTCTGTTTCAAGAAATGAGCCAAACCAATGGAGAAAAACTGTAATTTAACAGAATTTAATCACTGTTTTTCTGATATTTTTCGTTGATTACAAACATATATATTGTTGTATATGTCAGCTACTGCAGCCAGATGCTGAGCAAAGACGTGGACGAGTGTGTGAAGGCTCTGCTGAAGGAGCTGGTCCGTTTTCAGGACCGCCTGTATCAGAAGGACCCCATGAAGGCGCGCATGAAAAGACGCATTGTGATGGGGCTCAGAGAGGTCCTGAAGCACCTCAAACTCAGGAAGGTCAAGTGTGTCGTCATCTCACCCAACTGTGAACGCATCCAGTCCAAAGGTACGACTGTGTCCATGTGAGTGCTTCGCTGTGTGTGTGTGAGTTTAGTGATATTAGTAAGTTTTCAGGAAGTTATTTTGTGGAGAATTGTCAGCATTTTTGCTTAACTAGTGCTGATTTGTACCGTAAAAGAAAAATCTAGTGTTCCTGTTTTGTTTTTCTATCAAGTATAGGGACGAGTGTCAGGGACTGAAATAGTAAATGTGTTTCTGCTTGACAAATGACTGAAACAATCAATTAACAAAACATAGTTGCTGATTATTTTTGTCAGCTCTCCCTAAAATGTGTTATTCATTTTCATGTTTTTTGTAAAGATCCCCATCCTCAGACGCACCAACACATACAGCTAGATCTTTTCTTCTCCCTGCTTTTGGCAAAAAACAAACAAACAAAAAAACAGCAGCACCCGATTAGTCATCACAGTGTGGGCTGGATGTGATGGAAAGTTGCCGTCTTATTTTAGGACAAAGCCAGCATTTTCAGATTTAGCTATCCCAGATAGAATTTTAGAACAGGACCATTTTTGGTGTGAAAATTGCAGCCACATTGTATGAATGTAGGATTTGCAGCAGGTCCAGGTTCAGTAGCAGCAGTTATAGGTAGGTAGGTTGGGTAAAAATACACCGCTCTCAAAATTGTGTTAATTTATTTATAGAAAACTGTGTTCTTTCACAGGAGGTCTGGATGAGGCTCTTTACACCATCATCGACACATGTCGTGAGCAGGGGGTGCCGTTCGTGTTTGCCCTCTCCAGGAAAGCTTTGGGTCGCTGTCTCAACAAGGCAGTGCCAGTCAGCCTGGTGGGCATCTTCAACTATGATGGCGCACAGGTCAGGTTTATGATCAATAATACATACTAATCACCAACATGGCAGTTGTTCCTGACATGAGCTCAAGTGTTATTACAAAAAGCATGTCAGTAAAAATATCACAGACAAGCTGAGAGGTCTGCTTTTGTACCCGCAGGACTTCTATCATAAGATGATTGAGTTGTCCTCTGAGGCCAGGAGAGCCTATGAGGAGATGGTGTCGAGCCTGGAGCAGACAGGCCCGGCGGAGGCAGAGGAGGAGGGGAACACTGAGGAGGAGCTGCAGATCAGCAGCCTGGCTGAGGAGGCTCATCCCGAACCTGACACCACACAGCCAGAGGAACCACAGTACAGTAAGTTACTGCCCTGACCTTGATGAACGTTGTGAAAGTGAAAGTTGTAATACAGTAACAGATTTCACCATTGAAAGTTCAATAAAAATCAAATAACTATCTTCCTGTATTTCTTCTTCTAGTAAAAATTTGGAAGCAAATGTTGGAAAAGGACTGCAACCACAAATTTCTGAACTTTGAGGAGCAGCTGAGCTCTGTGCGCTTGGACAGTGAATGTACTGAAAACACTGATGAAGATGAGAAGAGTTGACAGTGGTGAATCCCAGTTGTGCCTAAAAACAATGTTAACCCACTCGTGCTGAAACTAGGATGGACTTCATCCCACATGCAGAAAAAGAGCAATGGAAGGTGCTCTGCTGCAGCGGTTCTTAACCTGGGGGTTTTGTCAGGAGATAATCTTGTTGCTAATGTTTGCAATGAATTATGAATTCATTTATTTTCTTTTTGAAAAAAGGCATGTTTTTGTGTTTGAGTTCAAGATAATTGGGCAGAGCTGTGTGTTTTAAGACTGTGTGTGGGTTACAAACTGGAGGTTTAATCACTGACTCATTAGGACCAAATCACTCTCTCGAAGAAATCCCACAATATGAACTTTCAATCATGATGTCTGTGAACATGAATAGAGGATGTGTAGGGGTTTATGTACTGAATGTGTGTAGATTAGAATAACAGCAGTGATATGAAATTATCAGGAGTGACGTCTGCCCTGGAGCCATTATGTTGCTTTTTTCTTGTAATCAGTTCTGTTCAGGTCAAAGTATGTTACCGGCATTTTTGTCTTTTCATTGACACAGACATTAGAGAGATGTCAGGAAATGCAAGGACAGAAAAGGTGAATCACTTCCCAGCCAAACTCAACCTGCAGGTATCGCAGTTGAGATCCAATATGATTTTAAGCTTGTGAAATGATTGTTATCACCCTTTTTAAAACTGGGGAAACTCTGCGTGAGAAATTCAAGTTTGTGAATGTAGAAAACATTTTATGTTATTGTGTTTTTGAGAAACTCAAAGCTTCTACATTGCATGACACTGTAGGTACAACCTGTACACAAACACCCTGCTTTAGGCTGTTAAAGCAAGGCCAAACATTTGTACCCTTTAACTTAAGACTGTGCCCCAATTCCATACCGATTGCAAACAGCATATACTTTATATTATATTTATTTTCTTGCTGTTCGCATACAAGAAAACAACACACTAAATTTATACAAACAGGAAATTATACAATACTTGTGCCATTGTTCACACTGCAACTTTAAAAATGCCATTACTGACTTCAAGATGTCCTATGTGCATTTCTTTGGATTTTGGGGCGATAGTGTACATTAGCAAGTATTTGTTACTTTAGTGTTACACACAGTTTTGGGAAGTTTGAGTGCTGAGTTTCTCGCACAGTTTTCTGCTTTTGAATCTATATTGAGATGTAAATCAAGTATTTTTCCTAAGTGTTGATGTGACCCTACTGTTGATATAATTTGTGCACAAATGTATTTACACATTCTCAAGTGATTCTTCTACAACTACGAATCTTGCCTACAAATTCACGTTTTTGCTTGCTTACAAAGAGTGATATACAAGCACAGACTTCAGAATTATTTCTGAGCATAATTTCACAAGCACAAAATCTTATTGACCCTTATTTGAGCCCACTGTCTTAAACCCTCCTAGGACACCGTGACACACCGAGGTTCAGTTTAGAGTTAAAAAAATGGAGATACATTATTTCATTTTTACAAGTATGATTTTTTTAATCCTTATTGCACTACATAGCAGAGCCTGTGTTTTTTCATTTGTTTGAGACAGTACTACATGTTGTATGTAATACTACCTGTGATTACGTGTAAATGCTTAACGTTTGATTTTCTTTCAATAGGAACACCAGCAAAATAATATTATCTGCTGTTAACTTTACTTTGTTAAAACGTTACTTTTGACCCACATGGTGAGGAAATTAAACTATGAAATAGCATAATGATATAACAGGAGAAATTACAGTATCTAAAGTGCTAGGTCTCAATCACAACTTAGAAGAGCCAATAAAGGACAACATTTGAAATGGGCAAAATGAATTAACAGAACTGAGATTGTAAAGCAGAGAAGACATTTGATTGTGACCTATTAAGACTTGAGAAATTGTTCATGATGATGATGTTATCAGATGTGTGGTGAATCTTATTGTTATTGGGAGTTGGAATGAGATGGGTTTATGCAAGGTCGACCAGATCACATGCTGAAAGTTATGTCTTGGTACTATTCTGCTGGAAGGAGGAGGAGACAGTTGTTAGGAAGTTGATGATGTGTTTTGATACGTTCAACAGGATTAACAGCATTAATTACTTCTTGCTGTGACAAGTTTAAGTGTGTCTTCACAGTCTTGCATTTCATGTGACTCTTGCAGAAAAGTTTGACATTCGGGGAAATATATTCTATACTAATAGAATTACTACGCTTAGCTTAGTATCAAGACTGAAAATGAGTACAGCCCACATGCACCTCTAAAGCTCTCATATTTCATTTGTTGTGTGCAAAAACTGTTGTGAAAAAAAACAACTATTTGCCGGTTTGTGGGAGGTTTATGTGCGAGACTATTCCTTGGCACTCAGGAGTTGCCCAGCATTGCTGTTAAAAGTTACTATATGCGGCCAAGAAATAGTCCCAATTAAAGTACTCCCACTAAAATGGCAAATTCTCAGAAACAGACAAGATGTAACATGTCAATTTGTGGGCTTAAGACTGTCAGGCTGTTTGTTTCTCCCTGTTTCCAATTATTGTGCTAAGCTAAGCTAACCTAACCAGTTACCAGCTCTAGCCTTAATTTAATCTAACAGAAATGTGATAGATATAAAATTTATCATCTCTTCTCCCCCAGAAAGCGAATAAGCATAATTCCCTAATTGTCTTCAGATTTGTTTAAATGCTCCGTAAAGTGGTTTTGCTCTTTTGTAAATCCTTAAATAGAAACTGAATCTAAGAGGGAGTATACACAAATTTCCTAATGGAGATACAAACTATTTTTAAGCATTAATGGTCAGATGGTTCAGTTGGTGGATCATTAGTAAATGAGAGAGGTGGACCAAGTATGCTTCCCTGAGGCATCCCAGTATCACATAATCAGACGTGTTGCAGTTAGACAGCACTGGAAACGTGTGTGTGTGAGAGGGAATAATGTGTTGGAGTACAGAAAGCTTAGCTTACTGTTATCTAAAACAGTGTTTCCCAACTGGTGGGTTGCGGTCCAAAAGTGGATCACAGGCCTATTCTAAATGATTTTCAACAGCATGGAAGATTATTTAGCTGATTTCAACAATGTGTATGAGGCCTTTGAATTCGATGGTCACTTAATATAAGCTTGAGTATACAACTTGTAAGATTTATGAATGGGATTCTCCTTCAGCGAGACTTAAGACACAATAACAAATAGACCGGATAAAGTAAAAGGTAAAAACAAACATCGGATACTTACAACAGTCTGAGTCTGTCTGCAGCAAAAATAACAATTTATAATGGACGTACAATGACAGTTTTCCTATCTGATTACATTACAGACATTGCACTGCTGCCTGCTGCAGCCCTCTCAATGCTGGACATAATACAAAAATTGTTTGCATCAATTAGGCACGAAAACATGGGAAAAAAGGTTCAGGTTGAAAAATACTTACGTTAGACTTTAAAAGACCTTGAATATCTGTAAGATATGTCTCAACAATCTACCAATGATTCAAGATATGTCACTCTGAACCACAAATGTCAACCTCATGATGACGCTGTAGGAAAAGTCATGCAGATTCATCCTCTGGTGACCATGAATGTCTGTGCCAAACTTCATGGCAACTCATCCAGTAATAATGACAGAAACATAAAATATCTGCACCCTCAACATCACTGGGGACCCTGCATATAAAACAACACTCTACATTAAAGGTGGTGTAGGGATGGTATCGACATATCCGCTGTCAATGAGTTCTGTGCACACATGAGGTTTTCTTTGCCTCTGAAGGGCAAAGTCTGTGTAGTGGTTTCCCTTCTCTCCACAGGAAGTGTCTACTGATGGACTTTGTGTCTGCAGGAGGATCACATTGTCACTGTCCACCTCTTTCACCCGGCTGTAGTCCTCTGGTATGTCTTCCTCTTGTCTCTGAGCAGCCTCGGTATTTTCTTTCTTGAGGATGAGAACATTGTCACTGTTCACCTCTTTGACTCTGCTGTAGTCCACCTGTTTCACATCCACCCCCTGTAAGTTCTCCACATGTCTCTGAATATCCACATAACCGCTGTTTGTGAAGGGTTTGATGGTGTTTTCTGTTTCGTTCTTTCTCTCCCCAGCCAGCGTTGACTCCTTACAATAGATTTCTGTGTCTAAGAGGAAGCCAGCAGGAATAATCAGGCTTTTCTTCCTTTGTTGAGAATGGGAGGAAAGCCCGTCATCATTGTCCGTCACGATAAGGTACTCCTCCATCTGGTCCTTCCAGGCCACCATAGGAGGAAAGCTCGGATTGTTGATCAGGACACTGTCGACGTCTTCAGATCCCCTACTCTGGAGGTTAGAATCAGTTTAGTACATTACAACATTGCCATTGTCAGGCCAACTTTTTGGATGTGTTGGAAATACAATGCAGACACAGTGTTACCTTGAGAAGTTGGGCATCGACTCCTCTTATCTTTGGACCAGGAACAGGGGGCAAAACAAACCGCTTCACACTGAGGAACAAAAGAAAGCCATGAGTCAAATTATCCTCACCATCTTGACCCTATAAAAAGAGTAATATATGGAGGATGAAAAACGACGTTACTGTCAATAAATAATTCTATACACAGGAATAAATAAATACAGAAATAAGAATAATGAATAAATGCTGAAATATAAATGGAAAAAAATAGATGCTGAAATAAATACATGTGGAGATTACGACCTATTAATACACAGACACATAAATGAATGAATAAATATAGTTGTACAAAACAGAAAAACATTTTCAAGATGCTCATTTGTGTATGTCCTATTTATCATTATTTATATATTTAATAATCTACTTATATCCATAGTGTTCCACACTTATTTATCTTATTATTCTTTTATTTATTTATGCATTTATTTTTTTGTTTCTTAATGTATTTATTTATTCCTTTATTTATTCACACAATTATTTATACATTATTTATTTATTTACACATTTATTTACACATTTATTTATTTGCTCTTTTACTTATATTTACATTGATATGATTTTCCTAATTATTTATTCATGTATTTATTTACACATATATTTGTTTAATTCTTTATTCCTATATTCATTTATTTATTTTGTCGATACTCATTTTTACCAACATTGATTACACATCGTTTTGCAGAAAATACATACTGTTTCCTCTTTATGACCAGGATGCACAGTGCTGTTATAACTGGAACCGCAGACAGGACAGAAATCATTATCCAAAACAGTCTGTCATTATGAAGATCTAAAAAAAAAAAAAAAAAAGAACACAATATAATTTTCAGTGATTGTTAGTACTTGAGAAAGTTGCTACCTTGCTATACAGACAAAGATCCTCTGAGAACAGCTTCTGAGACTTACAGGTTGGGATTTTCACATAGGTGGTGTTGCTCCACTCGCTCCAGGCGCCGTGGTCCAATCTACAGTGTACCTGAACTGTGTACACCGCCCCAGGACTGACGCTGTACAGGCTGAAATACGTTTGTGTGCCTGACCTGTACTCCTGAAGAAGAAACAAAAATCACCAAATGCTCCCCTCATACCTGAATTAGATCACGGGCTAAACTTTACTTTACCTGAATTACAATACACTGACTAACTGGTTTATTAGATGCTAACTGCAAAAAACAGTAAACACAGAAAATGTTTGTATCACACATATACTGCATGAAATGAGGTCAAAGCATTTGACACTCCTGTTGACAGTCATGGAGACAGCTCCTTTATTGCACTCTGCTGGCTGACTACACAACCATTTGAATGTTTCCTGACCTCCAGAGAAGTAGTTTAATTTCTTCCTGTTTGCACTCTTACAGTTCATGCCAAAGTGAGATTTCTGCTGCGGCTGGGCTAAAAGGCCGGGGTTAATCACCTTTATCTACACCTCCTATCACCTGCCACCAGTTAGATTTTACAATCTGTTCAAAAAAATGGATCTTTGGCCCAAAACATCTGAACTCTGAACTCCTTATGGAGCAGATGGCAGCCTCAGATCCTCTATCAGGACTGTTCAAAGGTCCTAAGGTCCTTCGCTATTAGAATTCCCCTCTCTTTGGATCAGCCTGCTAGGAAGTCAGTCTTTACCATTTCTGACTCACCTTCCACTTGTTGCTGTTTCCTTGTTTGATTCTTAATTCATATTTAATGGTGACCCAGCCGGACTTGGTGTCTGTGTTATAGGGGGGCTCCCATCTGACATGGAGACATGGGCTGTCCTCTCTCTCCTCCACCTGCAGAGTCACGTTCTCGGGAGCGTATGGCTTCACTGACGAGACACAAAAAGACCCAGAGGTGCTTTGCAGTGAATGCTGATGTCTGCATGCTAATATGCTCACAAGGACAATGCTAAGATGCTGATGTTTGGCAGGTAAAATGTTAACCACGTTCACCGTCTTTGTTGAGTGTATTACAGCTGAGGATGATGGGAATGTTGTTAGCTTTGCAGGTTTCTGGTCATAAATTAAAGTTTTGGACAAATTCAAATTTGATGGGATCACCAAAATGATTACCATTCTTCCTTTCATAGCAATCCATCAATATTGATTTAGATATTTCAGTCGATACATACAAAAACTGAGTTATTGGTGGTGCCTGAGGAAAGGTCAGGGGGTCACCTAAGTCATTTGGATTAATATCTGAGGATCATTAACGTCAATATCAGTCCATTTAACAGCTGTTGAGATAACTCAGTCTGAAACAAAACAATGAACCGTCCAACAGATCAATATAACCATGGGGGCTTGTGAGGCAGGTCCTTGGACCCCAAAGTGTCTTCACAGGGTTACTAGATGTGAAAATCAAAAATTAGTTAAGTCCCTGGGACAAAATCTAATGCAGTTACTTTTTTCTCACATGGGACAAGACTGCTCCAAATCTAAGTGCAGTGCATGGAGATTACGTGCACAACTACCTGTGTAACCAAACAAAAGCTGTGAAATTTGATCCCAGACTGTACACAAGTTTTACACCGGGCAAAAACCAGTTCCGCCTCATTCTGTTTTTATTCGCGCCTCGTGTCTGTCTAACAGTACTTTTCCATTCATTATGAAGCTCAAGAAGGCAAAACTGTGCCAGTCATTACCTGAATCAATACTGATTGTTTTCTGCTGTGTGCCGTGTTCTACTCTAATGAATACACAGACAGAGGGGTTGTCAATAGTCTAAAGTTTATCACTCCCAGTGTGACATAGAAACACTTTTGAGCAAAGCAGATTAAGCTACTCATGATTATTATTATTATTCATTTGTTGGGATTTGTTTTTATTTTTGAATTAAACTGCCATTTTGTGTCACAGTTAATCTGTGACAGAAAATACAAATTTTATCCACTGTGGTTCAGTGTTGTAAAACTACTTTTTTATAGACATTAAACAGTAACTAGTACAGTATCAAACTCACGGGAATAACATGGTGCCATAAAGCAGAAAAGCAGCAATTTAGAGGATATTTTCAATATACAAAAAGTTTGCTTTAATGAAATTCTCCTTCAGTAACTGTCTTCGTTAATCTGCATATATCTTTGTCACTCAACTAAATCCTCTTTCTTTGGGTCGGGAGTAACAAAACATACCGATTTCCATCACGTCCATCTTAAAGGTGTCTGAAGTGGCATTCCCGAGGGCGTTGGAGGCCACCACCGTCAGGTAGTAGTCAACCCAGATGGAGGTGTGGTTCTTGTCAAAGAAACAGGAGTTCCTGCCTGCTGACCGATAGTCCGGACACTCGTACATTCCCTCCAATCTATGCGCACACAAAACAAGACATTTACTGCTTCCGTACAACAAAGTTAGCGTTGTTAAACTGTGTTGCGGGCCGTTATCACATGTTCACGTTCAGTGAAGAGCTACAGGGCCTTACTGATAACCAGATAAGAGTCAGGCATGTGATTTCCACATAGTGTACTGACCACTGCAACATGATCCCAAATGTCACCATCTAAGAGACTAAGAATCAGATTTTCTGACATGTCTTAGGAACCTGATGTCAATGGTGTCCCCAGAAATTTTCCCTTGAGCTGGCCAAATGGGGCTGCTGAAAATCTTGAGGTAGCAAACCAAAACCAAAAGCCATACCTGAATTTCAGGAATTTGCTTAAGTGTATGGGCTAATTGAAAACTGTTTTTCAGATAGGTTGTTTGTCTTTTCCTTACAAAGAGAAATATCCTCCTGAGACCCGAACTTTTGTTTGGTGTGCATACTTAATTTCTCCTAGCTATTTGGGATCAGTAGGACCCGATAAGTATAAAAGATTAGGCATTGTCAACATAATTAAGCCCAAATAACCTCAATTGAGACGATAATAAAGTCCCAATGACCTCAAATGAGAGTCCAAATGTCCTCAAACGAGACGATAATAAAGTCCCAATGTCCTCAAACGGGACGATAATAAAGTCCCAATGACCTCAAACGAGACCATAATAAAGTCCCAATGACCTCAAACGAGACCATAATAAAGTCATAATTTGTTGCCATATCAAACTACAAACATTAGTAGTCATAAATAAACAAGTTTCAGCCATAAAATGTGATCAGGTTTTGGACCTTGTCCACTTTTGTGTCGGGATTGGCTGCAGACTGACTTGGCAGAGATGGCTGCCATCTTGTTTTTAACATGGATTGTTGTATCGTGATCTTACTACCACTGGATGGCACAAAAAAGTGTCCATGAACGAGGACAACAGGTCTAAGTTAAGCCAAATGAAGTAGACTAATGTATATAGTCAAGTAAACCCAAAATGTGATGACCTCATATGAGGACACAGGGTCTCAGGAGGACATACAGCTTTAATTTTAAGGAGCACATTGATTGTAAGGCACATAACAGTAACTGGGAACACGCCATCTCAAGTTTAGGAGAGACTTGTGGGTACCCATAAAACCCATTGTCATTCAGATATCAGGGGAGCCCTTTGAAAAACCACGCCAGTTGTTCCCTCACCAAAATTTAGCCTGAATTTGGAGCATTATTAAACCCCCTTTCTGAAAAGCTATGCCAACATGGTTGGTGGTGCCAACAGATGCCTTAGGTTGTCCAGTTTCACAAGATACCACTACCCTCCCCTAATTTAAAAAGTGAGCATACCACAGCCTCTTAAAGACGGTAATGTCAGCCTCCAGTTATTTTCACCCAGGTGGGGCAGCAATTGTATTAGGGTGACCGTGGCCCACCTGGCCCTCCCTAAGGGGAACCACTGCCTAATGTGTTAGTGTTTTGTCAGGAAGTGTGAATGTCTACAAACTTGACATTTTATGTAATAATGATTAATGAAAAGCTCTTTCAGGCTCCACTAAAAGCAAACATCAGCTCACTAACATGCTGATGTTTACCAGGTACAATGCTCGCCATCTACCATTACCGTCATCATTTAAAAATTAAGTAAACACAAGGTAATTAACAAAGATGAAACTGAAGTATGAACATCAGAGTGTACATGAAATATGTTTGGGATGTTGGGCAGACAATAGGCCTATAAAATGTATATATCTAATTTTTATGGCGATTCATGGACCAAAGTAGTGGACCAAACCACCAATCAAGCCATGAAAAGTTTAAAACTATCAGTATTTATATCAGCATTTTAGTCCAGGTGAGCGCGAGTGAGGGTCACACAGGTAAAGCATTTGAAGCCGCAGGTTTACATGCACAGCAACAAAGATTTGCTCTCACCTGACTGAACACAAGTGTGTGAACAAGAGAGCCGGTAGTTTTCCACTCACCTGTCTACAACAGTACGCGGCTGACAACTTAACAACAGAGGCTTTACTTCCAATTTATCTCAGTGTGGGTGATTAACTTATCCCAGACTACAGTGACAGTCTACTGTGATGTAAACCCTGCTTTTCGTCTTTATTTTCTCTCCCTCTCCTCCACCTTTCCTGCATCTCCGCCGTGACCTTTTGGACAAAGGCAAAATACAAAACAAAAATCTAAAAATGTAACTGGACTGACCTCTCTCTCTCATAATACAGGCGGTGTGTGGTCGGCAGGCCTCCATCAGAGCCTGGCTCCCACCAGCAGGTGAAAGTCTCCTTCTCAGGGGACCTGCAGCCGAGCAGGGCTGGTTTCCCCGGTGGAGACATGCCTGGCAACACATGGAGTAAAAACAAACATCAGATCCTAATCCACAATTTGGCACTACTGCAATAGTAAGATCATGACTAAGATGACAAATTAAAGGGATAGTTCACCCAATAACATTAAAAATCTTTGACCTTTTATCTTTAATGGTGTCTAGTCATGGCAGATATATAGTTTTGGTTTATTTGCCCAGTTTGGGGGGTTATGTGTGTCTAAGACTTCTTTATCCACCCTTTGTTTGTAATGACTGGACTTGATAAAAAAAAATTAAACAGGAACATCTATTAAGTCAAAGAAGCTGCTGTGAAAACTTATTTTATATCTTTTAGTATCAGATCTTATGGGAAAAGAAAAGATTTTTCTTCGAGCAGTGATTGAAATATATTTTTTCACTGCTGTGAACACTAAAAAAATCTCAGTGGCAGATCTCCGCACCAAATAAAACCAAAACTATCTGCATGTCTACGTTTGCATATCATTGAGGTAAGCAGATTTTATATTTTAGAGAACTGACCCTTTAAAAACACGTTGTTAAAAGCCAAAATAATGGCATCCAAGCCTTTCAACTTACTGTTGGACTCCACAGCTGCTGACAGCAGCAAGAGCAGTGCCAACCCAAAATGTCTCCTCATCCTGAGACAAACTGTTAGACTACACGCCCTGAAAAAGGAGGTGCCATCACCAGCTTGTGGTTAATGTGGTGATATAAACCCGTGGCCCGGCTGCGTGTCTTGTTTTGACCTAAAACAAGGACACATGAAGGGAAAACAACAAGCACAACCATTAAGTGTTAGTACATGTTGTCGCCTACGCATACAGGCCATTGGCAATTGTATTTAACTTGTTGGCAGCTATGATTTGACTTCATCAGGAAAGGGATCTGCAGTGATACCTGAAAGAATAAAAAGGTGTGAGAGTTATAAGTCAACAAAGACAGATCGAAGGTGAGGCAGCGTTCAAAAAGAATCTGGGTTTACCAGAATTAACTGTGCTTTCTTTTAACTGGACATTAAATTTGTATGTACGTCCTCATTCTAGAGAGCTCATCTTCATTTAGATTCACTGACTCAAATAAAGATCAAATACACACAAACACCCTTCCAATACATGTGATAGTACACTCAGCTATACTACCAATATGTTCCTCAAAGTCCTGTGCTAATTTTCTGCACTTTTTAGGACTCGTTTGAATTTACTGCAGGCTGACTGATTGGTTCAGAGTGAGCACTCTGCCGGTTTATGCTTCCTGGCTCAGACTCTTTGTAGCAACGCTAAAATGTTTTATGCAATTAGTCATCTAAAAAGGTGTGGGAAAGTGTCCTCCAGCCTGTAATTAACAGGATGCCGCAAATGAAGTCACACCTTTTGACACATTACTTTTCTTGTTTGCTTTGATTTTTTTTCCACAAACCACAGTGAGAACAAGCTCAGCTTCATGCTGGCGACACCTGCTCAGACAAGTTTTTACAGGATGGCTTGAGCAAGGCGCGATCTAGATTAGGTTTATTTCTCAATTCTGATACAAGACAAGCAGAAATAGATGTTAAGAATAATACCTTAAGCTGAATATTCAGCTTTACATTCAGACTAAGCAGTATGTAATCCTATTTTATATCATTTTAACATTTTACTTGCAGATGACACTTTTTACTCTCACTCAAACCTATACCGTACAGCCATTCTTATAATTATAATAAACTAAATCACATATCTAAACTGAATACACTTTAAAAATTATGAGTAATCATTATCTTTAAATTGCACTGAGTCACAACAGTAGCGAACAATCTCCTGGAAAACAAGCTGAACTGCAAATCCCACATTACTATGATTTGTACCAAAATAGAAAAAGTATATCCAGTTTATTATAAGACACATACTGAAATTATGTTGGTATTATTCTGAATTTTAGGCCTACCTTTTAATATGTTCCTGCAAAAAGAGTCTATAAACTACCATTCCTGATTAAATTTATAACAATTTATAAAATACAAAAATATAGACTCTAGTTTCATTAGTTCCTATTAGGGTTTTCTATTATGGTGGGCAAAAGGATATAAAAAATATTACACTACACTACAAAAAATGGCTTAACACCCCCTTTTAATGCATAGGTATTACACATTAACCAGGTGTACATACTGTGTCTAGTCCCTTTAGACCTACCTGCGGGCACACACACAATGAAACTCAAACAAAACCATTACAAATTACTAAATATAGTTTGAAACGCATTTATAAATGTCATTAACTTTATTAATTTATACGTTATTAATTATTAAACTACAGCTCCGGTGTTCACTCACCTGTTCAGGACGTTTGTTAAACCGTCGCTACATATAACTGATGTTGACACAACAGCAGAGACAGACGTCTTTGGTTACAGTTTTATTGTGCACAGTCTTCTCACACCTGTGTACCGCTGCGTCTACAGGTACGATATGACGTGAGGAAGAGAGGTGTCCTTGGAGTCATGAAGAAGGGGCGGGGCTTGTTGTCGTCACGGCATGCCCACCTGAGCACAGCCAAAGAGAGATGTCTCACTCCTACCACCTGAATGAGTAAATACCTAGAAATGATTTTACTTCCACATATGTACTGTTTTAAAAAGCCAGTTGGTAGTTACTGAAAAAATTATTTAGATTTTATTATGTATTAAGTGATTTGAATGTAGGCCTATGTGTGTTGGGGGTAATGTGTGTCCAATGAAGATACTGAGACATAGCAATAAAAATAATTAAACCTTTTTTTTTTAAATTTTATTTCATTTATTCTTGATTACTTTACTTCGTAATTTATCTTTTTTTCAGTTTATGTTCTCAGTTGTGTGCTGTGTTCTACAAATATCTGTGTATTCATTAAAATAATAATACAAAAAATATAGGCCTGGTGTTTGAAATTACCAGTAAAACAATCAAGTAACAAATTTTTAAACAAGGCAGGTTAAACAGAGTGTTAAAATCCTTGTATCCGAGTAGTGAATACAAAATGAAATATTTGAAATAGAACGATAACAAATAGAGTAGACAGTAAATTGCAGAAATCGTAAATAATAAATACAGTATGTACAATATAATATCATAAACGTAAATGGTCTTTAATTTACATTAAAGGTTAGTGCATTCAAAAATACATTTCTATATCTGAAATATATTAGTTTACAATCTGTAAAAGAACTAATAGGTGTAAAGATGTACAAATTAAGAGTTTAAATGTACTAACCTTAAACTAAAGACCATTTGTATGTCTGTTCATTATATTGTTTGTCTTTACTAGTTACAATTTATGCATTTTTTTCTTATTTGTTATATTTTATTTTATATATAAATATAATTCTACTCAGACACAAGGATTTTAGTTCTGTGTTCAACCTGCTTTGTTGTTTGTAAAGTAGTTGTGCAGGAAAGACGAGGAAAAAACTTTTACAGGAGATAAAAACAAACTTCCTGTGTTTCTCTGGTTCGATGTTGCGCGCGCCTGGAGACCTTTGAGCGCGCGCCAAAAGTTACGTCATTGCGCCCCTAGCGCGCTCTCGCGTCTTGCGCGTTTGCTCTGCAAATTGTTGCAGATTTGGAGACCAACTGCACGCGCTGTGTTTATGATCTCAGCATGAACGACTTCGAGACTCGCGTGGCCGAACAGGTTCGCCAGTACAAACACCTGTACGACCCCTCGTACAGAGACCGCAGCTTCATCCAGATGGCCTCTGACTCGTGGAGGGAGATCGCAGCCACCCTGGGGAAGGACGAGGCATCCTGTCGGAGGGTGTGGAAGAGCACCAGAGACTGCTTCGTCAAAGCCAAGAAACGGAGGGCTCGTTTAAAGGGCGAGGGGCGCGCAGCCGTGCCGCGGATCCTGGTGGAGCTCGGCTGGCTGTCTCAGTTCGTAAAACACCGAGAGCTGGACAATAATTCCGACTTTGAGGTTAGTGCGAGCAGGCCAGTGCGGTGCGACGGTGTTTATACACCTTACTTACTTTACTTCATGTCTGTACTTTAATACTTTAGTTCAGTTCGTGTGTTTTGTCACATTTACAGTGCACGTTTTCTGTCACCGCCAGTCATGTAATAATGGGACACAACAGGAAGTCCCTTCCGCCGGATGTCCACTGGATCCGTCGCGTGCGCGATTCGGCCGCGGCGCGCACTCGCCCCGTCCTGTGCCGTGCGCCACCCACTTTCACGTCATGTGATGTAGCGATGTGAAATGCGATCCGGCGTTTTCGTGGGTGTTTTATTTTGAAAACTGAACGGATACTCTCGTATTTTCTGCGCCTGACTTCCTGTTTGACTCATTTGGTCTGTGCAAATTGACCAGTGGACACCCGGCTTTCTTCTTCTTCTTGTTAACAGTTGCACCTGCCGTTATAACTATGGTGTCTGCAGATGTTCCGCAGCTGAGCAGCAGTCAAGCCGCGTCTGCGCAGCGCTGCTGACGCTTGCAGCGCCGCTCCTCCAACCTGTTATCATGCGCGCTGAAAAACAATCAAGAGCTTCCATGACGCACACGCGGTGCTCAGGCACGGCGCGTTTGCCGCTCAGCTGCGGAACATCCACAGAGCAGAAGCATCGCTTGTTTCTTCCGCGTGATGCGCATTTCAGCAAAATAGACGGTGTAAATGATCTTGAGATGATTTTATTGACATGATATCTATTTCCTTTTAAGGGTTACAATGACACAATGTTTTTTTTCAATGTGACATATTTGCAGGATGGTGTTGTTTACAACACAGTGGCAAAATAGTGTCTTTTAATTGTGGAAATACAGTACTCTGAGGTGCAGGCAGCTCTGCAACAGCAATTCTGTCTGTATGCATACTGCATGTGAGCCTTTTGCCAGGGTCCACCCTTCTGTGATGGTCCAACAAGCTGTCACAGTAAGCATGGAGCCCACACTGTAACTAACTGCACTCCTTGAAGAAATATTATCATATTTTTGGAACAATGACACAGTGATTCCAGAGAGAAGCAGAGAGAGGGGTCTGCAGTCTGTTTGAAGGATATATCCAGGATGTCAAACTGACTTTTTCCAGCCTCTCCGTGTAACGTGTATCATTAACACACGACGTGCCCCAGGCACAACATTTAGCTCCAAATCCACAAAACAAGCCTGAAAATGAAGGAAAGCTGAAATTGCATTATGATTGGTCAGTCTGTGTCTGGGAGCAAGACTTGGCGAAGGGCCAATTTAGGTGCAGTTTCACCGCCTGGAAAACGCAAGGTCGGGCGCTGGGCACTACTCTTGTGCCTTTTCTGTGCCAACTTTTAAGAGCATGGTGACATGTTGCGTCTGAGGTTACTAAACAACCTCAACAAGCACTGTACAGCCTGTTTACCCGAAATCCTGAGTGCAGAGCTGAACTTCTTTTAGGTGCTTTTTTTAAGCGTGTATGTCGTCCATGGGACAGACCGATAAAAAGCTCTGGCACCCAAATGATCAGCTTTTTCTCCATATTTATCACAGACTGATATTTACAGAAGAAGGGAAAGGATCTGTTCACTGTGATTGGTTGGTCCTCGTTACATGACGTGGTACATGTTGCTGCGTTCCAAAAGTTGAGCTCTATTGTCTCAGGGCACAGCCATTGCAGCCTGAAAAAGAGGCGCTCATGAATGCATGTGCACCACAGCAGTATCGCTCTGGCGTTTGAGCATGCTCACTGCGTGTCTACATTAAAAACTATGAATTTGAGGGTGCAAAAATGAGGCATGTGTTCTGTTACAAAACGCTGCTTCTTTTTTTGCCTTCCCTGCGTTTCTGAATTTTGAACTGACTTAACATTTGACAGAAACCTTCCCTTTATTTCAGTGTTTTACTGCTCATACTACTTGTCCACTGCTTTATTTCAAACACTGCCTTTAATTTTAAGGGGAACTTGTAGATCTAGAGCATCTCTGTGCAGCTTGTTTTGCCCACTCCTTCATTCCCCTTCAGACCTACATGTGCAGGAACCCACATAAACTGGATTGATGTACCTTGATGCATTAGTCTGGAAAGACCCTGTTACACTTTGAATAAAATATCTTGACTGCTGAAACTGAAGCATATCAGGCTGTTGAGAACTGAAACAGAATTGAAGCTGCAAACAGTCACAACAAAACAAGAAAATAACTTTCTAACAACTTCATCCAAGTCTTCTTCTTGTGTTGAAACTGCAGTTGGCAACCAGCGTATTAGGTGCGTTACCGCCACCTTCTGCTCCAGGGTGTGGAAAATAATTGTACAATATACAAATTGTAATTG
The DNA here is from genome assembly GCA_035609425.1 of Epinephelus awoara. NCBI lineage: Eukaryota > Metazoa > Chordata > Actinopteri > Perciformes > Serranidae > Epinephelus > Epinephelus awoara. Next base: position 10,773,291 of record CM069302.1, on the reverse strand, counting down.
TAAATGGTTTAAGCTGTGTCCCGGTTCCAGTGTTCAAATGTAATTATTTACTCAAGTAAGACACTTGACTGCAAATTTGAGGTGCTTGTGCTTGTTTCCTTGTCATACGGTGGTCTTACAGTTTCAATTGTCTTTCTTAAAGGAAAACTTGGAACTCAACGGTGATGCCCAAAAGACACTAGATGACACAAAAAGACTTGTTCCCCCCATATCTTCATCAACACCGGGTAACTTCTCTCCATCGTACTTAGCACCACTCTCTGGACCGTCCTCGGTAGAGACGACGTCCTCCAGCAGCCCGTCACCCTTGCGTGAATCACCATCACGAGTCGGTGACGCCCATGCTGCCAGACTGGAGCTCCTGGAACAAGAGAGACATAAATCGATGCAACAGGACAATGCAGACGCGCGGTTTGCTGAAGTCATCAAGGACATGCTAGCTAATATCCACCCGAAGCATAAAGCAGATGTTAAATTTAAAGTATACCAGCTGCTGTTTGAGGCGGAGAGGGATTTCCCGAAACACTCATGAAAAAGAGATGGATGCTCCTTTTTACATAGTTTTTGTTTTTTACCCTGTCAACAATACAAGAACAGTAGTGCGAATAAAGAGTTTTTGTGTTTAAAATGTTTGTGTGAATGTGTGGCTTGTTTTCACAAAATACAAAGACAACACATTTGTAGTTGCCTCTGACACCTCAGTTAGGATATGAGGTAAGAGGTGAGTCATAGGGAATTGCCTGTCTTCACAACCTGCTCACCTGAGTACAGCACAGTACAGCACAGCCAAAGATTGCACACGCTGCAAGATGTCTCACTCCAGTCTTCCTGATGAGGTTGAAGCCTGGGAGCGATGCACCACTCTCCATTCAGTGGTGCCTCTAAGCTGTTTCATGTGTGTATTAAGAATTGAATTTAACTCCTGCTCTAATAGAAAATATAATTCCCCATCTGCAAGAAATAAAAGCTTGATAGGCACCTGGTGTGAGCTGGTTAGCAAGCATTAGAAGCTAACAGTCATTTTGAAGTTACTTTGTTAGAGTCTCACTGACCATATTTGTAGTAGCAATCCCTCTGAATATCAAACAAAGCCACTGCTGAGCTGCAGGCACAGTATATTCAGTCTGACATGAATGACAGGAGATGTAATCTAGTTTAAAACATTTACTGAAAAGCTGAAATTACACTCAATCACATTGTAGAAAAACAATGTCCTCCCGTGCTTAATGCTGCTCTTTGCTCAGCTAAACCGCACATAACGTAAATTAAAGGATGCGTCTTCATCACAATTCCATAGCGTCCATAGCGTTGTGACAATATCCATCCATTTTCGTAACCGCTTATCCTTTTTAGGGGGGCTGGAGCCTATCCCAGTTGACATTGGTTGAGAGGGAGGGTATCGAACCAGGAACCCTCTTCCTGTGAGGCAACAGTGCTAACCACCACACCACTGTGCCGCCCAATATGACAACAGAGTGAAAATTTTTTTAAAGTGCCCTCTTCTTCATCTTGTAGAAGATGATTATAAGTAATGACTCACTTAATTACTTGAATCTAATGAGGAAACAACAGAAATAAATCGAAATACAATACTTTTGTTACTGTGCCAGAAACATTCTCAAAAATAATGACGTCATATCTCAAAGTACTGAGAAGCAATATATATATATGAGAAGCACCTTTTGAGAAGGTTTTTCATTATTTTGGGATAACATATTAAATCATTATTTTGAGATAGTCATTATTTGAGAAAGCTTCTCAGTATTTTAAGATACTGACTTATTTTAACATATACATATGGAGGCACCCTCCTTGGCTGTACTGGCTCTTGGAGAGAATGGACATTTAACTGATTTGATTACACTTGCTTAATTACACCTGCTACCTTTAAGTCCTCTTTTTAGATGTATTATTTGCACTAGCACTTTTGGGGCTGATTTATAGTTTTATTCATATTTTATTCAGAGAGTCAAATGCAATGAAATTTCGTTCTTATGTGCACTGTTGACGGTGTAGATTTGAATATCAATAATATCCATAATAATAACAATAATATTATTATTATTAATAATAATAATAGTAAGTCATTAAGCAGAGTTAGTTATTCGGCAGAATCAAGCAAAGTGGTAATACACAGTGCAAAACTCAACTTTAATCACACTTGCAGAGCTGAGCTTCCATATTCAAAATCGAGTCGTTCACCAGCAGTGTATCATCTTGGTGCACACACACTCTTTGACAGAGGCAGCCCGCAGCTGCGTGGGGGAAAACCAAGACAGCACAGTAGGTGTGACAGTATCACTTTTGCCGTTTCTTCCAGGAAGTAAACTTTCTGTCTTGTATTGAAGTGTTTGTCAGGTGCAGTGTAGCAGAGTCTCCGGCCTGACAGAGACGTGTCGGTGGTAAAGTTCTGCTGCTGGCCGCCATGTCGGATTCTTTGGAGCGGTCCACGAAGATCAACTTGTTGAAGGAGCCGGTGGTGAAGAAGCTCTGTGAGGTGTTGGACAAATCCAGCAATAAGGGATGGCGAAAACTGGGAGAGATAGTCGGCAGCGAGAAGCGGTTTAAAGTCAGGTAGGCTGAAAGTCTGAATTCAGACTGTAAAGTGTATAACTGTGCATTTTCTATTTTATGTTATAACGTGAAATGCGCGAAGACCATACTTCATTATATGTATTGAATATAATATTACTGTCCATTTTAGAATTAAAATGCCTTGTTATTACTGTACTTAAGTTGTGCAAGTCAAGTAGAAGATGTCTTGCATTAAATGGCAAGGTGCTGCAATGTGTTTGGAGCCTTGAAATAACTTAATACAAAAGTGTATACTCACAGGTAGGAGTACAGGAGATACACAAAGGACGCTATGAATAAGAAGTATGCTTTATACTAGTCCATACCCACTGAGTGCACAGTTGCCCATGTACAGTTTCACATGGTGTGTGTTTGGGATACAGGTCATAGGAAATTGCAGATTAAATAGTCAACTGAACCCATTAAGAAGAGCAATGTATTCAGACAGAGTTTTTGTGAATTTGATAGTACGATTGCTTTATTCAAAGTACAGTAGTGCCATTGCCAATAGTGGGATAGTTAGTGGGCTAAAACTGTACATTAGTAGTTGAGGTAGCACGTTGAAAGGCAGATAGTTAAAGTGTTTATATGTTGTATTGACTTAAAAGTGGGGCACAGTGGTAGTTCACATGGAAAAGGTGCGGCTTGCCCTTGTTGCAGCAACATAGCATAGGATGACTTAATCATACCAAAAATTACAAAAAAACAAACATTGGTCCACAGGGGGAGCCACAGCGATTGGTCGCATTTTAGCCATTTTTAAGCATTTTTCTGTTGTTATAGCGCCACCCAGTTGCCAATTAGAGTTAAGTTTCTCCAGTCACCTTGAGGCGTCCTGTTCTACATATCTACCAAGTTTAGTAAAAATCCATATGGCGGTTCGGCCTAGCTAAGAAATGAGCTCTCTAGCGCCCCCATTTTGTTTGCTGGGGTCAATAATGGAGGGGTCCCCTCAGATTATGTGTGGTCATATGCCTACAAAGTTGCGTGGTGATGGGTGAAACCCTTGAGATGTTATACACCTTTATGTGATGAGCCACGCCCTCCGCAATATTCATTGCCTTATAGAAGCTCAGTTTTAGTAAGTTTTCCAACTTTTGCCAAGAGGGAACTTTAGATATTGGTCCCTAGATTATGTTCACCCAGTTTCATGCAGATCGCTCAAACTTCATAGGAAGAGATCGATTTGAAGTGTTTTTCAAAAAATTCAAAACGGCAGAAAATCTACATAACCGGAAGTTATGAGTTCTTGGGGCAAGTGTGTTCCTCATGATGAGAGGCATCTCTGTGCCAAGTTTCATGTCTCTATGACATACGGGGCATGAGATATGCCCATTCAAAGTTTACAATTTCAGTCAGTTGCCATAGGGCCCTCCTTTGGCCAACTGATGTAATGTTGCTTCATTCGCAGAATGACACACCCACGCACAGAGTTTTCGTCACTATATAGTAAGAAAATATTGTGTATGTATGTACAACTACAGATGAGTCAGTGATGTAGTGATGATTATAATGATGTAATAAAACTATCACATTCAAGTGATGCAGTCTGCTTCCAGGGTCATGCAGTTCAGTGACACAATAACCTAAAGGACATAAAGTGTACAGTGACGTCCCTACTGCAGGTGTTTTATAGGAGGTGAGACGTATTAGACCATTGTAGTTCGGATTATGAAAATACAGTGGTACTTCCGTCATGTAGCGGCCCACCTCGACATGAGCCTGTTAAACAGTCCCAAGTGAGAGAAATGCTGCTGTAGGAACGAGAACAACAGACCAGTAATCTCAAAGAAAGTGAAATGAGATGATGACGACATTAAGACGGTGACCAAGTGGTATAATGGCACTGTCTGGACCCAGAGTTTGGTTTGTCCCTTCTGGGCTACTGTAGAAACAACATGGCGGACTCCATGGAAAAGGAGACGCTCTGTATATAGATATGAACAGCTCATTCTGAGGTAACAAAACACATTTACTCTTACTTTTGTGTGATTATAAACTAATGAATTTTTTTAAGAAGTATTATATACCACTTCTGCCAATAGATACCCCTGAATCCTCTTATCAAAGACATACCACTTGTGCTATGTCTTTCAATGCAAAGTGAAAACATCAATACATTTCACCATCTTGAAGATGTGCCCTTCTTGTTTAATTCCCATGACACTTTTGTGGCACTATTTCTGTTCGAGCACACTTCCTTCCTAAACATTTAAACAGTGTTAACAGCCTGGCACCAGGCAGATTAGGTGAGAAACCAAGATAAAGACAATGAGGATATTTACTGATATTGTCACATATCGATCGCAGGCCCCTGAATTGAAATCGTATTGAGGCAGACTTTATGATATCAGCAAACATGGTACTGTTGTCCAAACAATTGATATATCCTATTGTGATGAAACTTATGATTTATACCCTTAATCACCACTCAGTTTCACATTATTGTACAATCATCTAGTCTAGATACTGTACACTTTCAGTCCAGCTTGCCTTTATATAGTAATTACATGTTTATGCTACCTTTTGTGAAGCAGTATGTCCACATCTGCATCTTCTAAATTTGTGTAAATACACAGAGCTACGTACTACTGCATGACAGGGCTGCCACAGTCATGGAAAACCTGGAAAAGTCATGAAATGTCATAATTCCCAGGCCTGGTAAACTCGTGGAATTAGTAAAATCCTTTAAGGTTTTGGAAAAGTGAAGGAAGTTTGTTGTGTGTAATGAAACTGTTACAGGAAACTTCAGTGGAAAACCTTGCACATAATGTAACAGCAGCTGCTGACGTAACGTAGCTCTGAAATGCATCGATGTGTGACGTGTTGTTTACCTTTACGTACGTCTCTTCATTTTCTCTGCGTTCAGTCTCTCCTTCCATGTGTGCCAGCTAGTTGGAATTATTTTTGAATAGGGTTTGAGTCTGATATGACTGAGGGAAAATAACATTGTGAGCGTGTCCCAAAGCTGCCATACCTGTACTATGGCCCACTACTACTTTTAAATTGTGGAAAGGGTCATGAAAGTGTTATTATGGGTCCCTGTGAAGTCATGGAAAAGTTCTGAAATTTTGTCCATGAAAATGTGTAGGAGCAAATTCCTTGTTTCTGTCAACATATTTGGCCAGTAGATTTGATTCTGATATCTGAAATGTGACGTGCTGTCGTTCTCCAGCTCAGACGACATGGAGATGTGCTCTCTGAAGGTGCTGGAGCTGGAGGGAAGTCCGAGCCGCATGCTGCTGAGGCTGATGGGAGAGCGAGGCTGTACCACGGGTCACCTGGTTGACTACCTCCAAACTCTGGGCAACTCGGAGGCCCTGCAGTGCCTGAAACCATCAGGTACAGTGAATACGCCTGCATGACTGGCTATCATGTTGTCAGGTATCCAAAGTAGGCTGATGTTTGTTCTGTGTGTTGAATTTATGACTCACTTCATGGTGCAGACACTTATAGTACACTGCCAGGCAGTTTACAGTCAGTGCAACACTAGACAAGCATGCATTCAAGTATCAGTTTGGGTTTTTGAAAGCGGAAACTTGATTATTCCAACACTACAATATTGGTAGTGTGGTAAGTAAAGTGAAACTGCATGCGCACTTTTGGGAAACCACAACGCTGTATAAACCCAGTTTGGTGATTTTGATGCATGACATTAAATGTTCTTTGCTACAGATACATGAAACCAATCGAAAATCAGAGTGTCAATTTAAAACAAAGTGTGAATTCAAAGTAAAAGTCTCCTAAATCTACAGCCCTGCAGATCCTCATTCAGCCGCAGTCGGTGGCTCTCATATCTGGACACAATCTGCGCCTGAGCTGTCACGCTGTGGGCAAATCTCCAGTACAGTACCAGTGGTTCAAGAGCAAGGAAGAGGTGAGCTTTTATCGCTGTACATCAGTATTGTCTAGTTCAGGATTTGAAGGAAATTTAGAGATAAAACAATGAGTCACAAACTGCAGTTCAAGTGCCAAATGAACAGGCCTGGGCCTGAAATCTGCTTCACTACAGCCTGTCTTCTCCTGGCTTGAATGCCCACAACAAAACATTTTGCAGCTATAATACTGCAGCTTTATGAACTCATGGTCCCTTTTTCTGTTTTAGTCATTTAAAGTAGTGAAAGAAGCTGAAATAAAGATAAAAAACATGATATGATGTTATACAGCAAACACAGTGAGACACTTCTCTGGCAGCTCTGCATTCCCAGTTTGAGAAACACATGTATATCATGTCTTTATTAGTCCATAATGTTGACATAAATAGCATACTGTAGGTTGTTTTACATGTTGTGTCCATCTTCCTTTCCTACAAGTGTCGAAAGAGGCTCTTAAGGTTTTGCTATACAGGATTTTCCCTTCCCTTAATAAACCTAATGTACAGACTTATACAGAAGTAATCCCTCTCAATCATCACTTATGACCCACTAGATGTGCGTGGCCATCTGCAGAGACTCTGCTCTCTGTCTGTTTTTTCTTATTTTCTGCGTATTTGCTGTGTTTCTGGGCGTGTACCCCCACAGAGCTCAGGTGAGGTTAGGGCTTTATTAAGTAGCGACCAGGTGCCAGAACTCAAGCAGCTAGCATCCAGAGACACAACCCAGAAAAAAATAAAACATAGCGAGGTGAAACAACAAATGAGAGTGAATTTGGGATTGACTTTTGCATCTTATCCCAAACTACAGGCCCAATCATGACAATTACAACCTTCAGATGTGCTGTGTGTGTTTGGACCACTAAAAGGGAACTGGTCAAATTACTCACTGTTTCCCTTTTCCACCAAAAGCCAAAACAAGTAATTCAGAGCTGGTTAATTTCAAGAGGAAATGTTACATATGCAGCACTTAAATCCATCCACAAACTTTAACCTTTTATTTATCTGAAATTAGAGTTCGACTGCTGCTTTTTTAAAGGATGGCACTTTGTTTTGCCTGCATTCTGTCTTTACATGTGATCATTTTCTAACACAAAAATTGGGCTTGGATTGCTTGCTTCTGCATAGTTTTCTTCACAACTAAAACTAAAACCCTAAGGCATCTTATGCATTCAGTAGGATACACTCAGATACACGTATTGGACAAAATAATATTTTAAAGAGTTACTAGAGTGAGGAGGTAAGACGTAAGCCTGCAGATGGGGAACGCTGTTTCTCTTCTGGACTGTAATAATGTTATACTTTGCTTTTTGGTGAATATGATTCATATCTTTACACATCCTCAGGTGCCAAACTGCTCCTCTCCAGACCTGGTGATAAGTCCAGTCCATCTGAAGGATGCCGGCTTTTACATCTGCAGGGTCAACAGTGGAGACACGTTTGAATTCAGCCAGTGGGCTCAGGTGGACGTCCTGAATGTCACCATGTCATGCGGTGAGATATTGAATGTGTTTAAAGCGACAGTTCACCCCCAAATCAATACATATTTTTCCTCTTACCTGTAGCGCTGTTTATCGGTCTAGATTGGTTAAGTGTGAGTTGCAGAGTGTTGGAGATATCTGCCATAGAGTTGTGAGCAGTTTAGTGTAGGAACTATTTTCTTTCTACCAAACGACAACCGCCAACTGTATCACCACGCAGAAGGAAGCGTGCATTTATTGCCATCTCACTGAACACCACTGAGCTAGCTAACGTTACAGCTTAGCTGGAGGGGGGTGCCATTAATGTTGAGCCTCTCATCCATGAGTAGATACACGCTTCCTTCTGCTGTGATATGGTCGGCAGGTGTATTTCAATAGAGAAAAAATACATGAAACTGCTTATTACAAGGTCTGTTGATTATCTTGAGTAACCGGGTCATGAGTTCTGGAAAGAGACACCGCCAAATCTATTTTTTGGCGTTTAAGCACCACAAGCTGAGTGCCATCTAGTTTCATTATATTCAAGAGAAGGCAGACATCTCTATGGCCGGTAAAACATGTGTTTTTCTTTTATAAATTCCTTTGTCACTGTCCTCTCTCTGGACCCTAAATCTTATAATATATCCTGTGAGAATTACTAGCCGAAGCAGGAATCTTTTAACTAGATACAGTAGATAATGTACTTATGATGTGTTCTCTCCCTCCGCCACCAGGGCAGAGTTATCATTCCTTAGAAGGTCGGCTGAAGTTGGTGATCCAGCCTCGGTCCCAGCGGCTACATGTTGGGGAAAACCTGCAGCTGGAGTGTGGAGCCGTGGGACGACCGATCCCTCGGTACCAGTGGCACAGAAACGGAGTGCCGGTCCCAAACGCCACAAAGAGGAAACTCACGGTAAGGAGGCATTGATCAAAAATGTAACCCTTAACTTCTTGTTTGGACTCTAGTTTCTCTGATTACAGTTCTCAGACATCACAACGTGCAAGCGTTTTACTTTTAGGGGACAAAGTCTTAATCAAAAGCTTTTGTGCATCTCAGATTCCTCACTCGATGCAGGATCACCACGGCAGGTATCGCTGTGAGATCAGCAGCAGCACTGAGAGAATGTGGACCAATGAGGTTGACGTCGTGATCGGTATGTCACACTTCAGTAAATCTATTGTCACTGTTATTACAGCGCAGTGAAACCAGCTCTGTTGTGGTTACGTCTGAGTGATTATTTGCTCTGCTCTTGATCGAAAGAACCAGGGATATCTGTCCAGATTTCAGAGGCAATGGAGTGCTCTGAAGGTAGAGTTGAAAGCACCGATGTATCAAATGGCAGTAGGGTAACGACTAGAGGGTTTTAACTGCATGCAAGTGTTAATTATAACTCCTGTAACTGCACGTGGGTCCTGATTATTGTCACATAAACACTAACCAGCACAGTACTCACAGGGTTTGATCTACGAGGTTTCACATGCACGATTATTTGATTTGACTATCATTACTTTCAATCAGTTGTACTCTAAATGATGGCTGTCTTCTATATTTATCTTACTGTCAACAAATCTCATGAAAAGACCAAAACCAAAGGAGCTGATCCTGCTAATGTCAGCCTGTAGTATTATCTGTGTATCAAAGCAAGATGTAGCTTATTCGTCTGTGCCATTGTCTGAAAAACACAATTAACTATGAACTGCACATTAGTGAGTCAGAGCGGTGCACAGGTGACATGTTTTTTTGTTAGAATCGATACATGTACCATCCTGCCACAGCTGTGATACTCACCAGAGCAGCAAATGTGTCTGAAAATAGTCCCCAATAAATGCATGTATTGCTCTTGTTTGAGTAACAGATAAAGATAAACATCTGCCAATGCCATTAGAGAATGACATCTTAATTGCTGACAGGCCGATGGCAGTCACCAAGGCGAATATCGGCCGTGGATAAAGCAGTGCATCCTTATTGAGCTTATGTCAGAAATAAAACCATCTTTTAGTGACCGGTGGTTTTGGTCTTTTAATGGGATTCGATGACAATAAGAAAAACAATGAATAACACCAGCCTTAATCTCTATGTTTAATTCTAATTAGTTGATTCAACTGCATGAAAATTAGACACCTACTGTACATACTAATCATTTTTTTCCCAAATCAGTAGAATATTTTGAAAACACCAACCTAGAAATGCTCAGCTTATGTGATGGTAATGTATTTGTATTTTTGATTCCTAGATGACATTTATGCCATTGGAGGAGGTAAGACTTATCATTTCCATGAAGTATTCATACATACCTATTTGAACAGTTATTGTCCACATACAGAACTTGCTTTATAATCCTCTAATTGTGACATTGTAATTTTAGGTTCCAGTGATTTATTCCTGAATAGTATTCCAGAGCAACTTTATGGTAAGTGTCTTTGAGCACGCTTCATGTCAGTGAATTATCAATATGACTACACAGTTCTTCTGCTGTATCTTAGTGAATAATACGTCTGATGCACAGTTCCTTTATATGTGAACTGAGTTGCTGTCGTGTCTGATATGATCTGGATCTTTGTCCCAACCTGCCGTCAGTTCCTCAGTCAATATGAAACCAAAATACAGATGTGAAACTTGTAGCTTTCTTGTAACATATGACGTCAGCAGCCACACAGGTGGACACAATAACACTTTAAAGCATAATGACCTCCAACAGCACCTCAAAAAACACCTCCAGAGTTTCATCAATGTCTCTCTGACACCAGAAAAGAAGAATTAAAAGCAGGCTGGTGACATGACATCAAAAAGCTATTATGTGACCCACTTCCCTCCTGCCTGCATTTCTTTGGAAGTTCGATTTTTATCATCACTACCGGAAATACTGATTCTTTTTATAGATCATCTTCTGAAAGGGGAATTTGTTTCTTCCTTCTGTCATAAAAAAGAGGATATAGAGTAAAAGCAAGACACAAAGACACACAAACATTTATTACAAGACTCTACTTTGACAAACAGTGAGATGGATCAAACAGTGAGAAAAATATAAGCAAACTAAATTGGCATTAAGGCAAGATTATTTTTCAGCTATAATCTTTATAAGATAAGCTATATCTTGCTTTGTACTGTACATATCTCGGTCACAATTCTTTCATAACCCAATTTTAAGGATGCTTATTAAAACATATTTGTATTATGTTTATGTAATGTGTAAATAAGGAATATTAAGCAATATAATAATGATAATGAACTTTATTTATAGAGCACCTTTCATACAAGAAATGCAGCACAAAGGTCTTTATAAAAAGGGCATTATACATGAAAACAGGCATAAAGGACATTTAAAACAGTTCAAAACATGGATTAACTGATTCATAAAGTATACATATGTACATATGTAAAACGATACAACTCTATGTATATATTTATTTTATTAAGCCGACAGTGAAAAAGTTTGCAACTATAATATCAGTGGTAACTGTGTGCCACTTTTCTTTAAAGCAATACTTGTGTAGCCAAGCGTCCTGGGTTCACCTAACCGAATAATTAAAAGAACAATAAGTCGGACAAAAGAAAGTGTAACAGCTCCAACAGCAACCTCTGCCCATTTATTATTCTTCACACTAATAAACTCTCATACATGTCCGAGTCCCCTAAAACAGCATAACGTCACCCCACAACTTTCTCTGCCCTACGGCAACTCAACAGGGACACACAATATAGAACAGTCTGTTACACTTGTATTGTTATGCCTCTGCACCAGTGACAGATGGGGCCAGAGGCATAATGTTTTCATGTCATCATTCTGTCCTGTTCTTGTGGACATGACATTCCAAGAGTACCTGAAGGCAATATCTCCAAATCTGACACAAAGATTCACTTGGACTCAACGATTAACTAATTAGGTTTTGGTGGTCAAAGGTCACTGTGACCTCACAAAACATGTTTTTGACCATAACTCAAGAGTTCACACGCTACTTATGACAAAATTTCAAAAGTGATGAAGTGATGACATCTTATATTCAAAAGGTCAAAGGTCAAGAATATTGTGAATCACATTTATCACTTGAATTTGTACAGTTTGCAGCAATTTTCATCTCGAGATGTTTCATTGATGCATCCAAGTTGTTTCCCCTCCCATAGTTTAACAGTATGGTTTTCGTCCTCTCCTTTGTCTCCTCCCAGCAACTGACAAAGTTGCCCTGCTGATCGGCAACCTGTCTTACAAGAACCACCCACAGCTCAAGGCTCCCATGGTGGACGTGTACGACCTCACCAACCTCCTGCGGCAGCTGAACTTCCAGGTGGTTTCACTGCTGGACCTCACAGAGTCGGAGATGAGAAACGCTGTGGACGAGTTCCTGTTGCTGCTTCACAAAGGAGTCTACGGTGAGTTTAGAAACCTGTGGATGTTTCTAGATGTGATCATAGATCCAGACATATTCACTCCCCAAAACTGTAATTCAATGAATTATGTTTTTGTTAACTGAAATCCACACTTACCTCTTCAGGTCTGCTGTACTACGCTGGTCACGGATATGAGAACTACGGCAACAGTTTCATGGTGCCGGTTGACGCACCAAACCCGTACCGCTCTGCCAACTGTTTGTGTGTGCAGAGCATCCTCAGACTGATGCAGGAGAAGGAGACGGGCCTCAATGTTTTCCTGCTGGACATGTGCAGGAAGAGGTGAGTCAGTAGGTCAGTGGCTCAATTCTGTCAAGGTTATTAAATATAACTGATGCTCTTATTCAGAGCCTTTTAAAATACATGTAGATAAAAAGAGTATAATTACTACTGTACATCACCAGAACACTGCATCCAAAGCTTTACTAAATATTAATATTACCACAATATAAAATTAAAGTGATTATTGCACCTTTCAATCTTGTGTTTTCTAATCATTTTCCAGGAATATTCACGATGACAGCGCTCCAAACATTGTCCTCAGGGTCACGGCCAACATTGTCTTTGGATACGCTACGTAAGTTTGAAACATCAAAGCATTCTAAACTACATTTACACACTTTTTGTTTTTAGGAAATTATAAAATGTTGTATTCTTTGTGTTTCGGCTGTTCAGGTGCCAAGACGCCGAGGCCTTCGAGCTGAGCTCCAGCGGCTTCACCAATGGCGTGTTTGTCAAGTTTTTGAAGAAGCGGCTGCTGGACGATGAGAAGATCACCGTGGTGCTGGACAGAGTCGCTGAGGGTGAGAGAGGAGCAGAAACACAAAACATGAGAAGAACTGATTTTAAAATGGCAGTACTTTCTTCTTAAATTTCTGGCTGAGAATATCATCAGGTCAACATGGAGAATTGTGATAAAAGAATTAAAAGACCACTTTTCAGTGTTTGTTTATGAAGTCGATTGCTTTACAGTTGCTGCCACAGGAAATTAAATGTTGCTTGCTTTGCATTATTGATGTGAAATTTGTATCCGCCTGCTTGTGGGCTAATGGAGTTTCCCTTTTAGATTCAGGGTTAATAAAGGAAAATGACTTGAGGTTACTGTAAGATGCACTTATCATTAAACAACGTTCAGGATGTGGACAGGTCTTTAACATGAGCTCAGGGTGGGTTAATTAAATGTGCTAACAGAATGAGAGTCTCACAGTGCTCATCGTGTGGTTGGATCCAGTTTCAGCTCATGTAAAGATACAGTCAGCTTTACAGTCCAGACAAGCTGTTGTTGAACATGTGATTTGTAACTTCTTGTGTCCAGACATGGGTCAGTTTGATGCTACGAAGGGGAAGCAGGCTCTGGAGATCCGCAGCAGTCTGTCAGAGAGGAGAGCGCTGACCGATCCTATTATGCCTGGTGACAGCGCTGATGTGGCTCACGCTCGCAGCCTCCAGTGGGCAAAGGCTCACGGTGAGCATAAAACACAAACTTGATTTTTACTTTCAGTTCGTTTGCCTGGTTGTCAGCAGGATTACAGAAAAACGACCGACTTGATTTTAATGAAACTTAGTGTAAGGTTGTAGCATGGGCCAAGGAAGAACCCAAGAAATTTTTGAGGGAGTCCAGATCACGCAGTGGATACATGACCCTATACATGGTGGCTGCACTTGCAGATTTACATATCATAAAGGACTTTACTTTTGACCTCTGTGAAGGTCTGTGCTCATCGAGTGCCCTTCCAGTCGAAAATTTGTTTAGTGGCCACTGGGGAGCCCCCATCTGCTTAAAGCACTCCAGTACTGCACTAAGTCCAATGTTGACTCTGGTAATTGGTGATTAAACACACAGAGCTCACACTGTTATAATCACACCTGCACTCACGGGGGCTTCCCGAGGCACCCACACTGCTGATGGAAATAAGGTTGGAAGAGCGAGAAACACCTGATGACAACATTATCACCTCTGTCGTCAGCTCATAAATATTTGCTTATGTTTATATGCGTGGGTGGGTGGGTGGGTGGGGCATCCACGTTGTAGCCTCCATCACCACTTTTTTTCTAACGGCTGAGTGGGAGTTTCCATTTGAAAAACATGGATGAAATCGCCAATGAACCTGAACCCGCCCTCTAATCATCTTGTGACACCTCTTCTTGGGGACACTTGGGGTGTCCCGCTCCTCAGGTTGTACACGAATTTAAGATCCTAACACTTTTATTTTTCATTTTCTTCTGGTAATTTTTGTGTCTAGTAGTAATGTCAAACTCTCCATTTCTGAGCTAAGGATTTAAGATAGAGACAACGTTTTTCTGTTGTAATGTAATGTGTTGACTATGCAGAAAAGGTTTAGTATATTTTCTGAAGGAAGGCGATCCAGGCACTCCGAAAAAATATAGACAAACCAGGAAGTAGGTATTACAAAGCCTTCACTAAATCATTAAAAGAGCCAATATGTTTCGACCACTGCAGGTCTTTGTCAGGGCTTCCCTGCAGTGGTCGACACGTTGGCTCTTTTAATGATTTAGTTACTACAGATAAAGGGTGTTTAATATTTCCTTCCTCGTAATATTTTTTTGGAGTGCCTGGATCGCCTTACTGTCAATCCTGTTGTTTCCTTTTCTCAACAAGATTTTGATCTACTTTTGTATATACAGTGCAACCGGTCGTCTCTCTCTTATTTTATCACATATTTGCTGTTACATTTTTTAATGAGAACTTGTTTTGTTTTCTGTGTGTTACTGCAGAGCTTCCTGAGAGTATGTGTCTCAACTTCGACTGCGGCGCTCAGATCAAGTTGGGCTTCGCAGCAGAGTTCTCCAACGTGCTCGTCATTTACACTCACATCGTCAAGAAGCCAGACGACATGTCGTCTTGCCAGGCGCACGTCACCGACTTCTCACAGGTAAATATGAGGTTCTGACTGACAGGCGCTTTTTCCCTTCAGACTTGAGGAAGTAAAAGATACAAAATGCATGAGCTATTGAAGCACTTGAATCTATCATGAGTGTGGGTGTGTGCATGACACCTCACACTTTGCACCAGTTATTCTGTTTTCTCACTTTTTTTCTCAAGACTAGAACATCTCACTTCAACGAAAGTACTTATTCTTAAGTAATGTGCATCCTAAATGCCTCAACAAGCACTTCAACTTGTCACTTTGAGGTCATGAGCCATATGGTTGCACTATTGTATTGTTATTGTATTATCATCGCGGTAGTGTGTTCTCCAAATCAACTGTGGTTGATATGGCAATTAATTACTGATTATGAGACGTGTTTGTGCCTTCATACTGCACACTGCCACCTGCTTTTTCTCCTCACTGCAGGACCTTGACGTGGATCCCAAAGAGATGAACAGAGAGACTCCAGAGGAGACAGGGATTTACCTTCTGTCCAGCAACCTGCCGCAGCACTGTCTTTACACCAGAGTCAGCTCACTGCAGAAACTTAGGGTAAAAATACAGTGAAACTCAGACAAGTTTTTCTCTTAAATTCCTATAATGTCACCAAAAAATGTGCATGTAAAAAAAACGTCTTTGTTCTGATCACAATACTTAAATGTGAACACCAACTTTCTGTGACACAGACTTAAAAACTCAGCTAGAAAACCTAAATTTGTCAATATAACTAAGCGACCAATGAAATCTTGCCGACTAATAACCTTTCTGGTTTGGTAATATTAATACTACCATTTCTCCTCTAACCCAACATAAACAGGAGGAGCTGGTGTTCACCGTGTGCCTTCAGGGCACCTTCACCGCCATGGACGACGAATCTGTCCACTGGACCAAAAGCATCAACATTGGCAAGCCGCTGATCGCCCGCCTGGACCTGCACCGTGCCATGAGGCGAAATAGCTGCCTGCAGACATGCATGATGCCCCACAGTCCGTCCCACAGCCCCTGTCACAGCCCGGGGCCCGAACACCGCCTCCACCTCCACCACGGGTCGTACCAGGCCCAAGACTTCAACCGCCTGTCACCACAACACCTCTACCTGGACGTGTACGAGCACCTCCAGGGCGCAGTGGGAGGCTGTGGGGATTCCTACTATGACAACCTCAGCCAACCTCGCTACGATGCTGCGTACGACTCAGCTGGTGGACTTTCAACCTCGCCGGAGAGGTTCAGCATCCCCATAGAGACCACTGACGACATCAACGAGCTGCAGACTGTGTTCATCAACAGTCTGCAGCTTCAACAGCCTTGAAGCTGCTGCTCAGAAGAAAAGCTTTAAATATCTGACATTGTATCTGGAACACTGCTGCTCTTCCCGTTACATGTTTAGAATATTATATTCCTCCAGTTATAAGCATTATTTCAACAAGCTGTATACTGACTTTTCTACTTAAAAGAGTTTTGTAAATAAATGGAAGACTGAAACAGTGGATGATTGCTGCAGTCATGTTTTGTAAATGTCTATTTACCAATAATTAACTGAAGAAGAGTAAAAGCACTGGATGGTCATCATCAAGATCTGACATGTCTGATCATTTTTTCAGAGCTGTACCTCTTTCTAAACGTTTGTTTAAAAGTATGAGCCACATGCAAAAATTAAAGAGGCATTAAGAGTAAAAAGATAAAGGATGAAGCAATCTGCCTTCACTACAAGAACAGCTTTGTAAACATTCCTTCATGTAACTAGTCTAAAAGAAAACTTGTCAGGAAGGTGAGGCTGGAGGAGCTCCCTCTGCTGTACAGTTAGAGTAAATATTTTAAAATAAACTGTGGGGGAAATAAGTATCCAACACATCAACTTTCTTTTCATTAAATATATTTCTAATGCAGCTATTCACATTAAATTAAAACTAGACCTTGATTTTAATTCAAGGTCTGGCTCCGTTCATCTTCCCCTTGATAATTTGGATTCTGCTGATACTTTGAGAAGAGACGCAGCCCCCTATCATGATGCTTCCACCTACGAACTTCACTGTATATTGTTGCTGAAAAGCTCGTTTAAAATTTACAACACAACATTCGGAGAAGCCTGTGTGGTTAGACAAGACAAATATTGAACTTTTCAACAAAAATGTAACATGGCACATGGACAAAAAATGACCAAAGTATCAATAAATAAATAAACATATTAATAAATACAGGAATAAATAGTTATAGAATAATAAATGCAGACGTTAAGGCCTCCTAAAAAAATATATGTAGATGTACAAAATTTGACGTTTTCATTTATTTGTCCTGTTTATCAGCTTTGTTTTTTTATGCGTTCATTTATTTCCAGTTATTCTAACATTTATTTATTCTTTAATTTCTGTACGCAGTTATTTATTTCTGTATTTCTACATTTATTTATTCCTGTACTTCTTTATACTTTTATGTATTTCCCTGTTCATTTATACGTTTATTTATTTGCATATTTATCTATAAATGTTTTATTTATTCCTGTATTCCTGTTTATTAACACATTTATTTTAGTGTTAATTTATTTATACATTTATTTTTTATTTGCATATTTATTTTTTTTACATTTTTGTTTACTTACTGGTTCCTTATTTATTTATTGATACTTAAATCATTTTTTAATCCTCCACAGCCCCATTTTTGCAGGAGGAATCTAACAGTTTCTTTATTTGTACAGTTTTATTTAGTCAATATCAGTGTCTGGTCATCCCTCAGGATGGCAGTAGAGGGCCTCTCTATCAGGACTTCCCTCTTCTCCTCCAGCTCCCTCTGATACTCTTCTCCCAATTGCTCTCTTATGTCATCTCCATGGTGGATATTTTCAACACTCTGCATCTCACACCAAAATAATATAGGCTGATAAATAGAACTACAGGTAGAAGGACAAAAATGTGTTTTAATTCAGGGGTGAACTGTCCCTTTAATTGAAGGAGCATATCAAATGTAGCATGAACTGAATATGCCTGAGGGTGAGGGTGTTGAACTGGGTGTTATTATAAATATTGCATATGGGGATTGTTTCTAGGGGTGGAAAGAGGGCTGGAGTACCCTACACAAGCAGAAGCACTCTGAGCACTGAGTTACTCAGGTAGAAAACTGGCTCTTTTTTGGGTCATTTTTGCCTTTATAAAAGTAGAGTATAGCATCTAAAATCTACTTAAAATAGACGTCTGGATTTAGAGTATGTACAATCAAAGCAACGATGTGTGAAAGCAAATCAGCTCCAGTATTTAGTTTTCACAATGGCTGTCAGGTCATGTCCTCTCCCATATTATGAAAGGGCACCTTGCAAGAGGCTGCACAGTAGCAACACAGTAGCATCATGTTTTTAGCATACAGATCAACATTTCGTTTTTAAAGAACACGAGTGTTTATGGTGTACATGTTATGCCCATGCATAGCCATGGCCACTGCAGCACAGCAGATAGGAACCCTGTCCGATTGAATAATGGATGGAGTCAGCCACACACAGGCTGCAGGGTGATATCATGGCTGCGTCATTTGTGCAGCTGAGGGAGGAGGGGCCGGTGGTGGTTTTTAGACGATGCAGCAGGCAGAGACAGGAGAGAGAATGCGGGAGAAACCTGCCAGCAGAGAGAGGACACAGGGACAATAATCATGTCAGCCTCCTGGAAGCATCTCTTTTTTCAGATCCTCCTGCTTCTCGTCTCCTGCAGACACATCAATACAAGTAAATGACTGTTTGGGTTTAATTTAATTTTGACTCTGTGGATGTCTTGAAATGTTGTTCTGCCTTCTCTGTTCCCCACACAGTCGTGTGTAACCTTGTGAGGTGTAGAAGAAAAATGTCACAGGGTTCCCACACCGTCAACGTTCTACTGCATCTGCCATATTTTTGATTTGAAGTTGCTGATAGTCAGTGTTTATTTCTTCATTACGTCAGGGTCAAAAATACTCTGAGACAGCATTTGCATCATCAAGGGACACTGTGACTCATCATTAAAACCAAGAGCAATTACTTATTTAAGGATTTAAAAATAAATACCAATGTGTAAAAAATGGTCTGATGTAAAATACTTTTTATATTAAAGAGCTGTGATCATGGATATCACAGGGATTTTAACTGAGGCAAACTGATCAGTTTAATGCATTAAGTTTTATACTTGCCATTCATTTACCATCTGCTGTGGCTACGTGCTATGGAAGCTTTGAGAGTAAAGTGAGACAGTGTATTTTTGTAGTAATGCATTTTCTAAATGTTCTCTCCTAATTGTGTTACTTGCCAAGATAATCCTTCTAAATTTCTTTTAAAAAATCTTTTTTTTTTTTTTTGATGTATGAAAGCCAGGGGCCGGTTACACAACACACCTTGAGGGGAGATTTCCATTGACGTCCATGTTAAGGCTTTCTTAAAATAAAATCAGCTGCACAGAACAGGTCTTCTCCTTCATGTTTCCTTAAAATGTTTGCTTAATTATGGTCTTATACTTAAAGCAGCTGTGCGGAACCTTTCATTTTCGTTTATTATAGCGCCCCTTTGGTCGAAGCGGTATGACACCCACAGCCTGGTGTCGTAAAGCCGGCAATTACCGCATGCATTTGTTTTGGAGAGCGAGAGGATTAACTAACGTCAGGTCAGTCCAAGTAAATAGTGGAAACAACAAAATTACTCAGTAAATTCTCCTGCAGTGTTTCTGTCTAATCGGTTGCGTATTTTGAGCTACTAAGGCTACCGTAGTAGTGTGAGCCTCAAGTTATTCTGGGTAATGTAGTAACCGTTGTTGTGCTACTGGAAACAATGAGAAGCAGCCGTGTATGTTCGGTGTAAGGAGGAATAAACAGTTAACAAGTCATCTGCTGAGTCCGCATTATTATGTGAAAAGAATACTCTGATGATTTGGGAGTTATGTCCTTTCTCTATCATTTTCATATTGAGACAGCGGTTAACATGGCACTGTCAGTACATCTTGCGCGGATGGATACAGCAGTGAGCAACAGCTGCAGCTGGCTCTGGGACAGGTCGCCAGGTCACTCGGTAAATGGCAAACAAAGAGACGACACGGACGATATTACTCACCCGACTGAAAGCTGTCCGTCAGCTCCTGCAGGCCTGGAGCGTTTTTTCCAGTTCATTTTAGAAACATGAAAAAAAGTTTCAGTCACGCCAGGATTAGTGATTGCTGCAAAGTTTTCACTCCTTGTGATGCGCTCTCTGCGGCGGGTTTCCTCCTGATGACATATCTCCCCAACGATGGCAGCACATGATGTGCAGGAAAATAGCAGCGGAGGATTCAGCCTCTCTCATCTCTGCTCAGCATTCAACACATGGAGTTCCTCATCTGTTTGCTCCGGCTCAAACAGGTTTGGCTCTGGATCTGTGTCCGCTACAAGAAACTCTTCAAAATCGCGATCAAAGTCGGCCATTGCAGCTGCTAAAATCCGGAGATATCTCTAGGCTAAATAAACAGCTGAGTTTTGTTTACAAGCTACGTCTGTGCCTGCTCACCAGTGTATCCCTCCGCGGATCACAGCGCAGGACGTACTGAACTAGGGACAGTTTTATTAATGGTAAAAAAAAAAAAAAAAGTTCCGTACAGCTGCTTTAAGGAAACCCTTAAAGTTAGTTTAACCATTGCACAGAAGACTTAAGGTAACACAAACTTAAGCACAAGCAAAAAAATGGTTACCTCGGAAACTGTAGTAATTTACCACTATAAAATCTTTCAATGCAGTAAATGCCTTAACAGTTTAACTGGATTCTGAGCAGCTACCTTAAGTAAGCCCCTCAGTTTAGGAAAAATGAACTCTTAGCCTAAGTGTCATACTTAAGGAGGAAACTTATGGTGCTTTGTGCAACTGGCTCCAGGCCACTAAGAAGAGCGCTGGGCTTTGAAGCCATTTTTTGTAGTGGTCAAACATTGTAACTACATCGTCACGTGATGCCCCCGGGTCCATTGGGTGGAGAAAAAAAAGTTTTAAAATTTATTTCACAACTTGTTTCTGCTAAAGAGCTCAGTGGCCAAAGAAAAATAATCTTACCTTATGTAACACCGACAGCCCATTGAGGACTCACCATCCTGAATCAGCAAAGAAAGAAAGCAAGTGATGGCCAATGGCGTGAGACACAACACACCGACTAGGGCAACAGATGCTCACTGACAGCCCAACACTGACCAACAGCTGACCATTGACTTATGTTGTGTTCTTACCAACATGCAATGCAGATTTTCTTATTCTATTACTAGCGCAAGTTTAACTAACACTCAGACTGATAATGTTCCTGTAGAAAACAGGAGAAAAATACGACACAGGCGACAGATACTTCAGTTCAATGCAGCTTTGATCCATGGAATTTATTTCCAACTTGCAAAAATACCAGAAATAAAACTAAGCTGATTACAGTTTTTTCCCATTTACAAACACACATTATCTCCTTACAACAAAAACAATGGAGCCCAACCAGTTTACTACTCTATTAATTCATCCTCACTGAGTTTATAGACTGACCTGTGTTTATATTTAGTCCACAATACTCAAGAAAACAATATGAAGAAATGTAGAATTTGCCGGTTTTTACATGTTCCCTTATTTAAACTCACTTTGAGTGTAAAATTAAAAAATAAAACAGTTGCTTGTAATGACAATTGCATGTTAGTTTAGAAGAAATATATGAGCTCAAAACTTGCAAGGTAGCTTAACCTTTTAGGGAGCTAAACATATTACATTATTACATATATAGTAATTTAAAACAAGCTGCGACATCAATTTAATATTAGTTAACCCAAAATTAAATGTGCTGCAGCAAAAATCCAGACCACGGTTGCGTCTTACATTGATCAATTACAAGTTTGCAACACCTGTGCAACACTGGCGCCATCTTAGGTCACATTCAAAGAACAACTGGTCTACTGGTCAGAAACCCCATAGAAATGCACTAACTACCCTCACAAAATCGCCCTAACACACACTTTAGATGTTTGACGACATGTGTATGTAGTATTGCAAGTTTAACATTTCACAAACCTGTAGAAAAAGATAGACACAGTAGAGAAGCAGGAGACCGCTGAGAAGAAGCGGGTCAGCGCCATACTGCGTCCTGCTGGTGACATATGCAACTGCAAGTGTTTTTCTCACAGAAATAATATCCTCAAAATAAAAACATAAATAAACTGTTTTGTATACACTATTAAAACATAAAAACATTTACAGAAAACGTGACCATACATTTATTGTGCGTCACATTGACTTGCTTCATAGACACGATTATATAAGCTCACCCCACTAGGAAATAAGAAAGCCATAAAAACAAAGAATATTTGTGAAAAGTTTAATATTGGTAGGTAATTAGCTGTTATTATGTTGGTATTATCTTCACAGTTACTATTTATTTATTTATTTATTTATTTATTTATTCACTCACTTATTCATTTATTTATTTATATATTTTCTCTCTCTTCTTTCTTTCTCTTTTTCTTTTCTTCTTGTTTGATTGTTAATGATTATTTACACTGGCTTTCTGTTCTTCCATGAAATGTATTGTCTTTTTTTTTTTTTTTTTTTTGTGAATGTAAGACTTTTCTATTTTCATTAAAATAATAAATAAAATAAATAAAAATATAAGCTGAATCACTGAATGACCAGTACGTCCCCGGAGGATCTCAATGCTGATTGGCTATCGCGGTGCGAATCAGTCGGTCAGTGAAATCAACTCTCGCGAGAGAGTGGAGGCATCTAGAATCCATTCATTCCAATGGGAATCTCCGTGATATCCGGCATGCCGGCAAACTCCTCCCTTTTTGTGGTGGATTTAGGAGAGACTGTATGATGGTGTGCTAACTTAGCCAACAGACTGCTAACTGGCTGACAGGCTCTTTCAATTCAATTCAATTCAGCTTTATTTAAAGTGTAAAATCCCCATAAACATAGTCTCGAAACACTTTACAGTTCACATCATTAGAAAAATACAAATACAAAATACAAATTACAAATAAGCACAATTACTTACAATAACAATTAAAATAAATGAAAGTAGGCCTATGCAAAAGTGCTATCAAGTTGTACCATATGGGAAATAGTAGGTTTTTAGTCTAGATTTAAAGATGTCAGTGGAGCCTGCATCCCTAACTGACTGGGTGAGCTGGTGCTCTACCACCTGCTGATTTTTTCCACATGTTGGAACGTATGGGATGATTAGCTCAGATAAGCATGGGGTGCTAGGCTATGTAGAGATTTGTAGGTGAGTAGAAGCAGCTTGAAGTCTCATCTGGACTGGATCGGGAGCCAGAGAAGAGTGATTAAAGCTGGGGTTATATGATCACATTTCCTGGTTTTGGTTTGTATCCTGGCTGCTGCATTTTGAACGAGTTGTAATTCGTTTGTGCTGCAGTGTGGTAGGCCAGAGAAGAGGATATTGCAGTAATCAAGTCTAGATGAAACAAAGGCGTGAACTAGGATTTCTGCATCTGAGGTATTTAGCAAGGGAGGGATCTTTGACGTGTTGAGGAGATGGAGAAATGCTATCTGAGTGATTTCCTTGATGTGAGCATCGAAAGACAGATGAATCAAAAGTCACACCAAGGTTTTTAACTGTTGAGTTTGGGGTGACAACACAGTTGTCGATGTTTAAACTAAGGTCAGTGAGGAGTGGTAGCTGGGTGCTCGGGTGGTAGTTGGGTACTGTTTCCTTTAATTCATTTGCCTGTTGATTGTCAAGTGAGTTTTTTGATTAAAAAGAATGGAGTTTTGACCAGAATTCCAGAATTCATACACTAATTAGACAAAATTTCACACAAACATTGCACAGGATAAAATTATGAAGCGATGACAGTTTACATCCAAACTGCAAAAGGTGAACGTCATTGTGACATGATGGCCATAATTTAACACCATACCTCGAGGACAGAAGGAGAGACATTTGGTCAGATACTAAAACTGGTGGTGACACTAATTTTAGGTACCCACCCTGAAACTGCTGATTTGAAGATGTGTGTGAATGATGTTTTAGAATTTGTAGCTATCCATTTTGAAGCATAGTCTCATGGCTACATATGAGTCTGGACAGACATGGATGTAAACTGTAACTTGACAGGTTGGAGGGGTTAATGTAGTCTGTTCTTACTGTATACAGTCAGCATTACATTTTAAGTTTGTGTGTGTTTGTTTTCCTGTCAGAGACACCCGGTCCAACGCCCCCACCACTGGTTCCAATAAGCCCCCTGCCAACAGATGTCAGAAGCGTCGTTCTCAAAGGTAAACCTCAAATATTTTCACTGTAAACGTGATGTTACTGCAGAGATGGGTGTTTTGTCTGCTTACACATTCTGATTTTCCATTGCGTCTGTGCTTCAACTCTCCATGCAGGTAAAAGTCATGTGGAGAAGGTTGAACTGTTGAACCCTGTCAATATGGCCCTGGAGTGTACCTGGACAGGTAATCAGGGCAAACTACCAAACATAACTGGGTTCTGGAGAAAAGATGGGGTCGAGGTTAACAACAGCCGTGTCACGGTACAGTTGGAGAACGAGCAGTATAATCTCAAACGAGTGTGAGTATGTGTTCATGATTTCATCCATTAGCTCCAGAGAATGCATTTACTGTAAAACTTCAATAGCCCGGGCTATTATTTGCTTAAATCACTGAAATTAATGAGCCTATATGGGACAGGCCTTTAAATCCTTTCACACAAAACTGTTGCTGGACAGACAGGGCATCAGAGAGGATTACGGCACCCAGCATACCAACACATCACCACTTTAATCTGTTTAAACAATACTCACAACAACACAAAGGAATATATATAACTTTCAGGGTAATTGAGGAATGGACACATAATTTGAGGTGGCCAACAACCTGGTTTTATACATCCAAAGAACTTCTATATAATTTTTTTTTTAAACTACTAACATTAAATTAAATGTTTGGGTTTTTTAATGTAAAGCAGCTTGAAAACTTGAGATGATGACTGACTTTTATTTGTCTGCACTGCCAGTCCATGTTAAATTTAGTTTAGAATTATTTTTATTGAGATGAAAATAAATACTGTATTTGAATTATTATTTATGTTATTATTTAGCCTATTTAATTTATTTATGTTGTAATATGAATCACCTTTAGGCTAACACACATTATTGTACAATAGTTACGTTTTGATGAAAGAATCACAAATTATTTACAGACATTTAAAAATATAAATAAAAAATTGCATTTATCCTAAATTTAACATGGGATGATTTGGTATAGAATTAAAATTAAGATTTATTTTTGCTTTACAGGTTCAGCATCGTCAATGAAGAAACCCTCGGGAATTACACATGCATGTTTGGAAATGAAGCCAAAATAGACTTTGTTTTGTCAGGTACAGATCACATCCTTTCATGAGTTATATGTAGGCTGTCACATTTTACATTTCACAGCCAGAGTTTGTGAATATGATTAGTGATTTATGAATATCAGTATTTACACTTTGTTTAAAGGGTTTAAAATGCAGGATATACAGATTAATTTTTATCATTGCTGTTCTTTTTCCTTGTTGTCCACCAGCTCCAAAGATCGGTGAGGTGAGAGATAAGCCGATAGTCGGCTACATGGGGGACTTTACTGTGATCACGTGTAAAATGGAGGACACTAAACCAAAGCCAAATACCTGGAACTGGTATAAAGCAAATGGTACAGAGAAGGTAGGTGGGCTGCTCCGAGTGTCTTTTGTGTGAGATTTGTGTCACTGGTGACATGAGTGGTGAATTGACACCAGTTCAATATGTTTTACCGTCAGCTTTTTGTTTGTGAGGTCAGTGGAATATAGATGAACGTGTGGTTAAAGCCCCTACACACTCATGGTGTAACCACACGTGTTTTTACTTGACTCTAAGCACTCAGTCCAAATGAAAACACTTGAGCATGTGTGCAGAGCCTTTACATTTAACAACCCAAACCTGCCAAGTTTATTGTCCCTACACCAAATGACTTTTTACATTTCCAGTGTTGAGTTTTACCTCAGTTATCATGGCTCTCTTGCACTGTGGATAAGGAACAAAACAAATGGAAATGAACTCAACATGTATTAATATAAAATAATCTTAATTTAAAAACCCTCACATGTACTTTGTCGTCTTACTTTGACAGATTATCAAAGCCAAGGCCTCATGAAAAAAAAACATGGTGTTTAAACAGTCATTTGATGTTTGCTCAGGAGCAGATCTTTGCTGCTGCAGAGCCTCACCACTATGAGATCAAAAACAAAGACTGGAAGACCAGACTGGTGGTGCGCAACCTGACAAAAGCTGATGGAGGCTTGTATTACTGTGGTGCGGTGTACGCCATCAGCACCTCAATGAGCCACGTGGAGCTGAAGGTCAGATATGGAAAGAATATTTACGCAAATACTGTGCTCGATTTGAGCGTTTCTAGTTTAAGGGTATTTAGGCTATACGTTTACTTTGTTTTTATTTTTTCTTACCTAATTAATCATTTTCCGACCACTCAGATTTATCTTGTGACACACTGGAGGACCCAGACCTCTAAGTTAGAATGGGAAAACACACTGTACAAAGTATACTGAACAAAAATATAAATGAAACACAACAACAACAATAAGCTGAAACAAAATATCTAACACTTTCTCTTCGCACACTCAAGGTAGTTCCAACTGTAATAATCATATTGTTAAATAATATACCACATCTGTCAGGTGGCGGATTATAGATTATGTTGCCAAAATGCTCACTAACAGAGATTTAAACTAATTTGAGAGAAATAAGCCTATTGTGTGCATAGAAAATTCAAAAACAAAAGTATTGTGTTTATATTTTCACTGTAGTTAAAGGTCCAGTGTGGGATTTAGAGGGATATCTACTGGCAGAGGAGGAATATATCAACAGTTTTCTTTAGCGTATAATCACCTGAAAATAAGAATCATCATGTCGTTGTTACCTCAGAATGAGCTGTTTACATCTACATGGGAGTGGGTTCTCGTTGATGGAGATCGTCATGTTGCGCTGCCATGTTTCTGCAGTAGTCCAGAATGGGCAAACCAAACACTGGCTCTAGATAAGGCCATTCACGTTTTCCCATTTTCATGTTGGCCTCTGTGATTAAACGCTCATCTCCGGCATTTATTCATTGTTTTCACCGGTTTAAATCACTGGGTCCAATTATGTTGAAGAGGAAGAGACCTCTGTGAATAATTCAGCTCTTGGTAAAAACCTCCTGAACGCCTACATCTCAAGTAATCAGAGAAAAAAGGTGAGCACACATTAGCATGCGGTGAGCATGCCGAACAGCATCCGAAAACCATTGATTTGTAACATGAACCCGTTTTATTCAGTGTTCTACCGGTTTAAGTCAGCTGGGGTCTCATTAATGAAACCATGCTTAGGATGTACACTAAAAAGTACGTATGGACAGCAGCCAAAAATGGTGTGTGCCAAAAAATATTTAACAATTTCTACACTCAGGCTTTCACCTCACTGTCTGCGTTGCCAATTTCTAAAATGTTTGTAAGCATGGGTCAAAGTTTCTCCCATCCAGTCTATTTTTATAGATCACAACTTTTCTTTCAGGCCTTGTTTCGTGTGTATGCAATGCTTATGAATGAGAGCCCTGCTCTGTTCGTTTTGGAGAGGAAGAGACCTCTGCGAATAATTCAGTTCCCGGTTAAAACCTCCTGAACAATGAGCACTGAAGGAATTCTTACCAGGAGAAGTTTCAGCTGGTTGCTATGTGCGTTCCTCACTGCTAGACGCCACTAAATCCCCTAAATCTTACAAGCTGGACCTTTAAGTATACATTTCACTGACGATACTCCTGTAAGGTTTTGAATGCAGGGCTTATTCTTGTAATGGAGTATTTTTACAGGCTTGTACTGTTACTGTTTCTTGAGTAAAACATCTGAACGTTGTTTCCGCGGCTGCTGAAGGTCATCAGTTTCTTTGAGCCTCTGAAGCCTTTCATCGCCATCATGATCGAAGTGGTCATCCTGGTCGTCGCCATTCTGCTCTACGAGAAAACTCAGGCCAAGAAAAACAACAGCACAGGTATTCAGATAGCCGGGGGATGCTCTGGATTGTGTCTATCAGTGTACTATATATTGTATTCACTTGTAATTATCTGGCTTGTTCACAGAGAATGAGACGACTGACCAAACAAACACACTGTGAGTACTACGGGAATGATGCAAGAGATGTAAGTGTTTTGAAGTTTGATGTAGTTTTTCATGATGTATATTTTGTATGTCCCCACCAGGACTCAGGGAGAAAATAACGGACCAGAGGAAAGCTCTTCAGTGAGACAGCGGAAAGTTTAAAGACTTCAAATCCAACAGATCCAACAGATCTAAGCTTCTCACAAACATGTTTTCCTTATTTACAAATGTGAAGGATTGAGCTCATGAGCAATATCTCAGCAACTATTTTATGAGTGAGTTCACCAAACAAAATGCAATAACCACCACTCAATAATTATTCCTTTAATTACTACACAAAGTTTCACTGGAAGATTTTTACTTTCAGTCTGTCGTGACGGTTTAAAGATCGAAGCATTTACCTTCTGTGTTTATAGCCTTGTGTGCACCCACTTCCTGTGGAAAAACTCACTCACTCACTATGCCCTTGACACCTTATTCTCATAAAGGAAGTGCGTTTTCTCATTTTTGGCAATAACTTGAACCTCAGCTCCTCTTTACTTCTGTTTTTTATGCACCATTGTTTGTGAGCAGTGCCTTACACTCTTAAGAAGCACTTAACTAACCCGTCATACTGTGCTTGCATCAACTTCCTGTCATTTTTTTTTAGCCTTTGTCTTTGCAGTAACGTGTGCCTAACATGCTCTGTGTAGAGATACATCTTCATATATGCAGATGCTTGTGCGTCATTTTCCTGTTAATGTATCAGACGAAGGTTGGAAGGGTCATATTTTCTTGTAATGGTGTCTATCTGTGTGTCTTATGTCACTTAGCCCTAACAGGTGTGTCACTCTGTGTGTAAACGAGCAAATTAAAATGACACAAACCACTGTCACTGCCTGGAATATCTGTCAAAGCTGTTGTGTTAGCTGATATATAGTTAAAAGGGAACTCTACCAATTTCACACATCAAAGTGTGGTGATGCGAGTTGGGAAGAACTTCTGCAAATGTGAGCGTTGTGTAAGTGCTTTTGTGGCTCCAGAGAGTTAAAGAAGAAGAGTACTTGGAATAAAAGTTGTTGTCTCTAGTTCTGCTGCATCGGTTTTATCCTTTTTAAAAAAAAAATAAAAAATAAAAAAAGCTGTAGCTTTTATCAAAAAGTCATTTTTGTCATATTTGCTGAAACTATCACTACATTCACAAGAAATATTATTCCTCTGCCAACTCTATTGCCTTGTAGCGCTGCTCAGGGCATTGTCACATATGAGCGTAACTCACATTGGTTAATACTTGTGGAGACGTCCCTACATAATGTAATTTAATGTGGAAGCAACATCAGACAACTTTTAACCATCTGCTTATGATCTCTTGATCTAGACGGAATATGGCAACTTTCACCACTGCTCATTTTAGAAAGAACACCGCAAGGAAACATGTTCTTTGTTTAGATTATTAAAATGGATGATGGATCATAGATGCTTGTTCTTACCTGTTAGCAATCAGCCATAGCTGTTAGCTACATCGCTAACATTAGCCTGCCTTTCATTTTCCCTGCCTGGATGCAGATGGGAACCGATCTAAGCACACATTATAATCTTTACGCTGACATAAACAAACTTTTTTACAGAACGTCTAGGAGTTAAAACATGTCTTATAAACGTTCAAACTTCAGTTGGAAAACATAGATGACTATAAAGATGGACAATGCATCACCACTTCCTCCCACTGTACAAAAATGAAGCCAAAATATTCAGGATACGGTCGCTGCCATCTTGCACAGCTGATGTCATTTGGAGCCAGAGTCTGTTCAGCAGTAGTGATCTTCATGTGATTGAGTTCCCGCCAATACACACATCCGACTGATCACAAGCACACACAGCTGTCAGTCATGACGTCAATCATCAGAAAAACCAACACCTGAACAAAATTCAGCGTAATAACAACAACCTAAAATAACGCGTACTTTCATTTTTTAAGTTTGGCCCATGTCTCATCTGCTAACATGCAGGGGGCCGAGTTTATGAGCTATATTGCAGCCAGCCACCAGGGGGCTATAGAGATGTTTTGGCTTCATTTAAAGGGAGCTGTCATGTCTTTTTATACATAAGTACCGACAAACACACTGGTATCATTTTGAGACGTATGATTTTATTTTTGCATAAATACAGTATGCACAATAATAATAATACTCATGGACGTGTATTTTTCAGTACTTTAAGTTGTCATACCCATAAGCCTGTTTACCACAGCTGCTTTCTTGAACATTACATTTTATACAATGTGACAAACCTCATGTCTGCCACATTGGGCTCTTCAAAAGCTCTTTCTCTTGATTTCTTGCGTCTTTCAATGCCTCAGATAACACACAATCTCCCACATAATGAGATGTATTTCAAAGACAGAAAGACAGAAACCTGAAGATCCTCTACGGCTGGTTCATGAGGAACTGAACCAGGAGCTTGATGACGCCGTCGTTCAGACCCACCACTTCTCCATCCTGCACTTTCTCGTACAGCCGCAAGCTCTCTGTGCCCCACAGCAGGTTCTTCCTGGGGTTGTTGGCGTCCGTCTCCACAGAGAGGGCCACTGTGTTGAGCTGGTAGCAGAAGAAGGAGAAGAAATGGCCGTCTGTGATCACAGCCTGGGACACGAACGGCCTGGTGACGTCCTCGTGGTTCCAGAAACCTACAGAGGTGACAGAGTATGAACACCAGCAATATACACAAATGTAGACGGTGTGACATCAGGATGTTTCTGCCATGTTGTTGCCATCAGTCACTTAAGACACAAAAACAGGTTGATATATGTGCCTCAAAGGCTCATTTGATGGCCCTACTTTGCTCTAACAGCCGTCATAAGCTGTAAAATCAACTCTGCTGCAGTGAGAGATGTTGTCTGTGTTGATGACTCACCCTGGTACATGGCCTGAGCTCCCGTCCAGGCGAAGAGGCTGGCGAGCCCATTAGCTCTGAGGAAGACCTCCACCTGATCAGACTGCCGCAGCCGAGCCATCCTGTCTCTGTGGTATCGATCAGGCACCAAGTGGAACTGAGTGTGACCGTAGCATGCCGGGTCTGGTAGCTTGGCACCTGTTGATGAGAACAAGAGGACGGGGTTAATGACAAAAATCATGCCCTTCATTTTTCTTCAATATTCTCTGTCTTTGATTGATACTAAGCTGCCAGTCAAAGGGAATTAATCAGCAGCTTCAGAACGATTTCAAGTAAAATGCCAAATGTTTGATGGTTTCAGCTTCGGCTTTTTGTCTTTATTAGATAAAACAGATAGATATGACAGGCAGGAGACAAAGAGAGGACAACAAGCAACAGAGCTGATTGTTCTTTTGTCATTTTATACTTGGGCAAAGCCCCTGGCAATCTCAGGACCCAGCACAAATACCTTCACAAAGCCCCCCTTAAAAGGGCGACTGGATTGAAATTATTCACGAAAATCATCTTTTCTTTGTGACTGAGACTTGATCAATATACAAACCATTGAAAAAAATGGACCATATACACAAAGGGATGTAACCTAGGGACTCGTTAGTTGAAAAACCCTATTCTGTACCACTGTGTGGCGCTTTCCAACCCCTGTACCCCACCTTCCCATTTTCTTTCCTCCTTCAACTCAAAAACATCATTAACAATAAAGTTGTTTTGAAAAAAAGAGAGGAAGTAATCATATTAATAGTGAAGTTAACAGTTAAATTAAATTTACACATTTGCAATTTTACAGAAGTTAATATAAACATTATTCATAAATAGATGTTAAATCCTTGTTAATAGCAGGTCCCTGTGTTAGTGGTCTCTGAGGATGGAGGTGGGTGTTATACACTATGCTTTTCATAGACCAGTGAAAATTCTAAGAAGATAACACCAAACTAATGTCTGTTTTTAATAACAGTTTCTCTAAAAACAAGGAAAAAAACAACCATCTGATAAACCGTGACTACTGAAAATTACAGCACTGCAGGTTTGATGTTAGATTTGAATGGCTCAACAGCTGCATGTTGGCAGCCCCTAGTGGCTGCAACAGGTAACTGTATAATAAGGATTTAACTCAGTTACTGCAACATGTAACCAGTATACTATATGCAGAATTTTATTGCTCTGGCTGCTCTAACACAGATGAAGGGAGACACAGTGGATCATGTATCTGGTCTCTTACCTGTAAAGATGTTGTTGTCATACTGTCGTCTATACAGAGGCATCAGGTTGGGAGCAAGTGTGACCTCTGGGACTTCTGCTGCATACGAGGCCTCCAGCGGAGTGAACTACGAAGATTCACACAACAGAACAAAACAAATATGATATTTGAAGTCTTTGGTGTGTAACAGAAGTTTAGTCACATTTTGCTGCAGCTTAGCGGGTTTGTCATGTATACAGAACCCAGCAGAGGAATTTAACATATAAAACAGTTTTTTAATACATAAACCCAAAAGTCTGAGAATGAGGTCTACCTGTGGCAGTTGTTGGGTAATCCTGATCTGACTGTGCGGGCGGTCGTCGATCTGGAACCTGGTCGGCTCCAGGTGGCCTCTGCGATGCCCCTTTGGGATGATTCTCTGTCCTCTCCTCCAGTAAAAGTTTACCTGGGGATCAATATCTGACAGAGACACACAGAAAATAAATGACTTGCAGAGGTCAAACAGTCTGTGGAATAATCATTATGGATGCACAGTAATACTCTTTATTTAAATAATAAATTTGCCACTTTCAGTCTGTATTTCATGTACAAAGCTCTCAGCTGCTTGTGTTCAGTTTTCAAAATTAAGCAAAGTTTGGCTTTTTGTCAAACTGAAAAACATGTTTTTATTCCTCAAAGTGAGATACTGTTTGGTGAAAAAGTATTTCTATGGTATTGTTTACATAACTCAGGTACCATAATTATTAAATAATACCCTGTCCCAGATGCTCTAAAGGCACCACTTCAGAACCTAGTTTGATGAAGCAGGACTGTGACTAATTATTTTCATTGTTGTTTAATGATTTCTTGATTAATAACATATTCTAGGTTAAAAAAAAATAGTGGAAGAATGCCAGATAAACTCCAGAATGACCATGAATTTTTGGGGGGTCTGACCAAAAGTCTAAAATTCAATATTCAATATTATTTATACAATGTTATAAAACAGAGAAAAGCAGCAAATCCTCACATTTTAAAAAGCTTGCACAAGAAAGTGTTTGCCGTTTTTGCTTCAGAA
Source organism: Epinephelus awoara (assembly GCA_035609425.1). Classification (NCBI taxonomy): domain Eukaryota; kingdom Metazoa; phylum Chordata; class Actinopteri; order Perciformes; family Serranidae; genus Epinephelus; species Epinephelus awoara. The sequence continues at coordinate 10,739,811 of CM069302.1, read as the reverse complement.
AATTCCACGTTGTAATTTCTGTTGGCGATCAAGCCGATTTATCAATTAATCACTTCAGCACCAAAGTGAAATACTACAACCAGCAGCGATAAAGACACTGAACAGTTTCTTTCAACAGGCCGTCACTCTGATGAACAGCTATCATCAGTCATTGTGTCAATAACCAAACATTATGGAAACACGATAATATCTGCAAATATGCATGCATAATATGATGTTAATCTCACTACAGAAGAGACTTGATGATCACTAGAATTGATATCTGTATCGGTTATTTGTCAAATAAATTGTTACATATTGGATATCAGCAAAAACATCCAATATTACGCTGCCCTCCCAAGTATCCTCTGAACTTCACTGTGCTTGTAAATTGTTTATTTATATAGTTTAACAAGTAAATATCATCACTTTCAATGTGAATGCAACCACGCTGTAAATAATGATAATAATCCAACTACATCATGTATGTAAAGCAACCTGTTGCGTTAATAATTCCATATCTATTCGAAAATGTTTTGCACTTTGCACTATAGCAGTGTTTTTGTTTATATGATACCTTTTTATGTATATTTATATCTGTTTGTAGTGAGCAAATGTTCATGTTCACCTTGTTTAATTTTGTTGTCCTTGTTTTTAGCTGTGACGTCTATTTCTGTGCAAGTACACTGTCAAATTCCTTTTATGTATACATGGTTATTTGGCCAATAAAGCTGATTCACATTCTGACAGGATTTGTGTTAAGGTGTGGAGGCGAAAAATATGATGTTTCTGCTCTTTTTGTTCAGTAGAAATAAGGATTAACTCCCTACATATTAAAATTCTCCAGCCACATTCACTGTACTCCTACATATGCAGTTTTTAAAAGACACATATGCCTGGAAATTACAGTTTCAAAGGTGCTAAAGTTGGTGGCAAAGCAGCTGAATCCACCCCAGTTTGACAGGTGTGGGATCAATGGTCCATACCCAGACTGGAGAGGCGGAACAGCGGGTTGTATTTGGCCAGACTGAAGGTGAGTCCAGTCACCAGGTTTCTCAGTAAAGGTCCAACAGTCTGCTCCTGCTCTCTGTACAGGAAAAGTTTTCGTTTCTTCATGTGCCAGTGCTCCTTCAAAATCACACGGGTGACCAAGGAGCGGATGTCCGCGAACGCCTCATTGTCAATGCCCGGTACTGTGGTCTGAGCTGCGGCTGGCGGCGAGTTGTCCTCCCCTTCTTCACCCCCGCTCGTCTTCTCCGGGCTCAGGGTGAATTTCTCCGGTAGACCAGGGATAATAGCGGTCTTGGTGAAGTGCTGGTACCATGTGTCTGGGTTCTGTGCGAAAGTCTGAGGGTAAACGACAAATTTCTTTCGCTGGATGCGAGTGATGAGGGGGATCTTCTCCTCCACCGGGGAGGCACATATCTTCTTCACCTGCTCCTGAGCCTGTCGCGCCCGGGCGGATTTACTTTTAGCCGTGAGAGAGGCGACGATGGGGGGATACGCAGGCTCCTTGACCGCAGCCCCCGTGTGGGAAAACCTTTGGTTTCTAAACGGAGGCAGGTTTTTAGGGAACAGCAAGGGCAGCCGTGTGCGGGAGGCCGCCATGTTTCTTTCGTGACCTCCAGTTGTACTTCCGGTGACATATGAGCTGACGGTCCCCCACAACAGCGCCCCCTACTGCACAAAAAACATACATTAAATACCATATTACACAGTGTTTTAACTGTCTAAACATATACAGACATATATAAACTGAGAAACGTAACACTAACTATTATAGTTTATTAACATTTCAGGCCTTATTATATGATTTACGTGCATAATGCCAGCGTTAAAGTTAACGTTAGAGAACGTTGACGCTCTTGAAGCGACCCTTGTACTTATAACTATGTCTCCTTCACACGCACTTACAAATGTCGTTTATTTAAGTGAAACAGCATTATCAAAGACATTTCCAAACTTTAGACACCAACATGTTCGCAGTCAAGTGTAAGAATTGACTGAGCAATGAGCAATTAAATTATGCCTCACAAATGATGCGATGAAGGCACATTTTTTGGCCAGTTAATGACGCTATATGTGAGTTTGGCATTACAGTCGCAATTTCACGCTTGATTCCAACAATGTTAATAAAATGAACCATACGTAAATACCCCTATTAATCCAACACTATTATATAAATTGATTTCCGGTAAAATAACAACTTTATACTTCTCTCACTTTTTGTAGCCTAGTGCAAACGGAGACCAGTCGTATTGAAAATTGATATACACCAGGTATAATGAGGTTCCTGAAGGCAACACCAACATACAGTATAGAGTTTTCGTCTGTGAGCAATATTTCTGGAGTTTGTAGTGTCGCGTCAAAAAGATAAGATAAATTCCGAAATATTGACTTCGGGGCGTATAACTATACTTTAAATATTAATATAACAATAATAGCTAGTATGTATTTCCGTCAGATTTTGCGGACTCAGTTCGTCTGGACCCGGACGGCTCACCTCAGCCGTTTGCACCGTGTTTGTCAAGCCGAGGTAGCTGCTCTAAAAATGACCCGTCTGATTCTCATATATTGTTTCTTTTCGTTAACTTCTGCTGAGCATTTTGACAACAACTGTCCTACCAGGCCTGGTGGTGGCTGTGGGAAACCTGCAGTGCGCCACCACCAAGAGGTTTGGTATATTGTCCCCCGTACAAGTGGTTTAGTTTGTATGCTAGCAGCAGTTTTCAGCTCAGAGCTTGTGTAATGTGATTGTGTCTGACCCTCAGAGACCACTGTGCACCAGAAGTGACGAGGTGAGACTGGCAGAGGAGGCCAGCAAGAAGTATGGCTCCCCGGCTCCAACCATCTTCTCCAAAGTGATTGACAAAAGCATCCCTGCTGATATCATCTATGAAGATGACAAGGTAAACAGCCAACCTCTTTAAAACATGTTATCTCCATTGGCCTTTTCCACGTGGAGGTCAGAGATAAATCCACATTTGACTGTTGAGGTAAAGTTATGCAATTCATATATGTTGTTTTTGTGTGTTTATCAGTGTTTGGCATTCAGGGATGTCAGTCCACAGGCCCCTGTTCACTTCCTGGTTATTCCAAGAGTCCCTATTCCCAGAATAAGTGAGGCCAAAGATGATGACGCTGAGGTAAGTGTGTCCATCCATTATCTTGCACTCACCGAGCCTCATCCCAAAACCACTGGCATTAAAGGTCTAGTGTGGAAGCATTAGTGGCATCTAGTAGTGAGGCTGCAACACTGAAATTTCTCCCGTGTGCCAAGTGTGAAGGAGAACCATGCTGGCTGATGTGAAAACGTGAATGACCCTGGCTGAATCCAAATGTCAGGACTTTGCCGCACTTGCATGCTCCTGGATGTTCCTGGAAAGTCTAAGAGTGTGGAGGGCTGTCCAAATCCACAGTTCAACCAGTCCACAGGAGCCCTCAAGCCGACTTTCTGCAGACTTACAGAGAGTCCGCAGCGTGCACACTTCAGCAGACTTCACTGATTTAATATCTCACAATTCATTGCCATACAGACGTGACGTTTTGGGTTTTTCAACTGCCGAAAACAAACCTTTTGAATGTGGAAAATAATTATTGATAGTTTGGTCTATTAAATGCTACTTGAATTTTGTAGGCCAGAGACATTTCATTAAAGGTAGATTCACACCTAATATCAAAATACATATGTTATAAAGCAATTAAAACCAGTGTTTCTGTGATACATCCTGAACACTTTTTGCTGCAACCACATGTTTTTTCCCCACAAAATATCCTCTATATTTAGTCACGCTCTTTTTTCCCCAACTTTCAGCTCTTAGGACATTTGTTGGTTGTTGCCAAGAATGTGGCGAAGCAAGAATCTCTAAAAGAAGGATACAGAGTGGGTAAGTTACAGCAATGGCCTTACAGTCATATATGTGAAAACACAGGTGGTTTAGCTACTTGCACATTAAATTCTCAATATGTTTCCTCCTTCTGCAGTGATCAACGATGGAAAACACGGTGCTCAGTCAGTTTACCACCTTCACATCCACGTGCTGGGGGGAAGACAGATGAAGTGGCCACCAGGATAATGGTTTCTTCTCCCTGTTAATGTGTGCGTCAGTCTTTTCAGGCTACTTTTATGTGTTTAATCCCAACAGGCATGATTTAATTTTATTATGGGTGTAGTTCACATTCTCGTCCCATCATTCTGTACAAAAACTCGCTTCACCACTCAAAAAATATGACATGTAAATAATGTTGATCGACAAATGTAAAAATAAAGATATTATGTTTGATACGACTGCAAATAAAGACACTATTTTTAAAATGGAAAACGTAAAACTCAACTTAGTTCTTTAACGTGATGTTGTGTAGCTTCAACAGTGAGTAAAAACGATGGATTTATATTTGATATTATCTTTGATATTTATTTCAAACGTGTAAAACAAAAAGACATGAACATACAAACGAGCAGACAGACAGAACACATTTACACATTCGAAAAGGAGTAGGAGGAATATAAACTTATTAAATTCCACCCTTTTCCATAATCCATCGACTCAAATGAAACAGACAGCTTCCTTATAGTATTATGACGTTGTTTTCAACACATAAAACTTCTAGCTACAAAGTACTTGCAACTTTTAATGTAGACAGCCAGTCAAAGAATATCAAGGAGTTTTTATCAGTTTTACATCTTATCTTTTTGCACATGTTGCATTAGATGTTCTACTCAAATTATGGTGAGAAAAAACACCCACAGTAAACTGAGTTTATTAGAGGTTATGTTTATGTTGTAGATCTTTGTCAAGGCATCATTTATATGCAGTGTAAAACAATAACTCTTTATTAGATTAGATTAGATTAGATTAGATTAGATTCAGCTTTATTGTCATTACATATGTCACAAGTACAGAGCAATGAACTGCAGATTGCACCAAACAGAAGTGCATAAGCAGTAATTAAATAACAACCTGTACATACAGGTAGATATACAAAGCCACAGGTTGTAATAACTGATCAAAAAGTAGAGTAAAATCTTCAAACACCTGAAACATATAGATTGATTATAGCATCAAAAACTGATAACATCATCAAAATGAGACAAACTGAATAAAAATTTAAACATTTACACACATACTAAACACATAGAATAATATATTTGTGTATCAAATAACTTGTGGAATACACTTTTTATTTAGAGAAATAATACTCCTGTGTTATTAAATATTTGTACCTTTTCAAGATACATTTTTAAATCCCGCTCTACTGAATGATATCCCAGTGTTTTGTAAAATTCTAAATTAAAAAATTGCTTTTTAAAATTTTTTATTTTAACATTAAATTAATGGTGAATAAAAATTTGCATCAAAAACAAACTTAACTATATAAATGACAACAGTCATAATTCATTTATAGATATACACACACACCGTACATACATACATGTATGTATGTGTCAGGTACAGTATGTAATTGTAATACAACAATGAACACCTCATCCTTGCAGGAAATACAAGAAAAGCAAGACAAGTTATGACAAAGAATAATCTTAACTCAGGATCCCAATTTTTCGATACTGTCGGGAGCTCCCATTTATTTATATTTGATCTTTGTTCTCTACTTTTCATTATTATCTTTTCCTGCATATATTAATGTTTGAGGAATGAAATGAGACAACACAACAGTATTCAATAATATATTTTGATTGTCTTGAAATCGCAGAATAATGTTGAGAGTAAAACGTTTTTTAGGGACTGTTTGTTATGTATGAGATGGGATGGGGTGGTGCAAAAAGGGCAAGGCATGTCAAATAATTCTTTAAGCATGAGGGAGGGACTTATTCTCTCATTTTGGCTGAGAGGAGGGGCATATGAATTTTAATGGATGTATTTGGTATTTATTTTACCACTGATTTTTAAAGAAGCTTTTCAAGTTTCCTTTAAAAATTGCACTTTTTATCACAGCCAGAAACTGTAAAAACAGAAAATATCATTTGATTTTCAAATTTCCAACAGTCCTTGAACACATATGTGCCACAAACTCTTCCATCAGAAAAAATCAAATCAAATCTCAGTTTAAAATAGTTACATTTCATCAAAATCAATTTATTCTACATGTGTCATTTAAAATTTTTGCCAAAACTATCCTTCATGAAAAACCAAAGCTTTTTTCATCTTCAACTTTTAACTTTTAGATGTCAAAGGGTACATTTTAAAAATCTTATAAATAATTCATGGTGGATGGAGGGTCATGCATTTTCCCCTAGGGAGTTCCTTATTTCTGATAGTTTTATAATTATTTAAACTATGTATTTTAGTATGAAATAACCCTGTTTAAAACACATTATATAATGTTACCTTCACTACATCTCAAATGTCATTGTGTGTTGTTTGGTTTCCTATGACCTCCCCTACGCATGTCAGGCACTCATTAATCCCTGCACTATTCATTCACCACCTTCACAGATGGCATGTACCCAGATAGTAGCAGTGAGGGTCGGAGTTTGGACAGATGTGGTGTGACTGGGTGGTACGATACAGTGACCTCGGTGCCTGTGAGAAGGTAACTGTAGTTCGTTTGAGAACCCGGGGGAGGGGGCTGAACTTTCCTCTATATTTACTTATTAAACAAGGTTCGCCTCCTTGAATGCAGCGCTCAGACAAATAGAAACACACAGGTCAGCAGAAAAAAGGAAACAAGGCCTGTGCTGACACACAAAACAACATTTTAAACTGCTTCAATCAAGTAGAAATTGCTGATGTCCCTCATGCACTTTGTACATATCACAAATAATTAAACAGAGATAGAGAAGTGGAATTATTAAATGAGTTTTAAAGAACATTGAGACTCTACCAAAGGTGTATATTTTGTGCATTAGAGCACTCACTGCCATCATTTTGACACGTCTATCTTGATTTGCCAATCTGGTAGAAAAAGTCAAGAGTTGCACAAGTTTTCTTCAGCTGTTGAATAACTCTTTTTATGGTTCAAAGTCTCATCTATCCTCATAAACCTGAGAGAACTTATCTAACTTTATCATTATTTCCCCTGACAGGTCTCTTCATGCCTGTCTCATAATGACTTGTCCTCATTCAGTCGATTTGGGATGATAAAAGTCTCAATAACAACCCCACACACCTGCTCCAGCTTTAAATGTTTTGGACCGTCACCAACACCAACAGGTAGTCAGCTTTTGTTGATACAAACACAACAGGCTCCGCTGCAGACTGTTTGTGTATCAGGTTCCAGGTCTTCTTCACCTCCAGGAGCCATAACCTTTGGTCAAGTTTGTTGGTGGATCTTTAACTGGTCGACACAACCTCAGGGTTGCGCAAGTCTGGAAAGCTCTGGACGTCAGGCGTGAGCACAGGGGAAGTCGCTATACATTCACACAAGTCACCGATAGGTGAGCAAAAGTCAAGCACCTGCGCCGGGTGAAGGTTGATCCTGGTCTGTCCTGCACCTGACGACTACTGTCAATCTGCTCCGTCTCAGAACAAGGTAGGAAAAGTTTTATGCTTTCTGATGTTACAGTGTATGGAAAGACTTTTGTTGTAAGTTGCTATGGCGACTGCGTGAGTATTTCCACATCTTTGACAGCTGTTTTTCTGCTTCAGCTGCTGTTTAATTTCACAGTAAACGACAGTTTGATGATTTCATTTAAAGATTTTAAGACAGAGAAAATGAGACTGTTACATTGTTGACAGAAGCAAACTGAACATGCCAGCCTTCAGGGGACGTACGTTTGAGACAAATACACGACTAAGAGATAGAAATAGTCCCCATCTGATGTGAGCAGACTCCTTGGCTTTCTTTGTTTAGTCGACAAAGTCATTAAACCTTGCCAACCACAATGATTGGCCTTAAATAAACAGCTACAAGCATGAGCTGTCTTCTCCTGATCTTTAACAAACAGCTACAAGCATGAGCTCTCCGGGATGTCACCTTTATATACTGAGATCTGTAACGTCTGTGGATTTTCAGTTTTTCAGATGGGACTGTCCGACTTCTATTAATCATTTTTTTACCATAAGATTCAATTTAATTTCTCAAAAGGTAACATCTGCTCTCTGGGTAATGTACAAATCCAATTTTTGAATCTTCTTTTCATGCTTTACAGGGCACTTTAATTGATATTTGCATAATCCAGAGCAAAGACTTCACGTTGCCACACTGCAGTGTTGTAAGTTGTATGAACTTTGGTCCTGAAAAATTTTGACCAAAGTTATCTTAATAAATGGAGGTCAGACTGAGAGTCTGTTGGGTCCACAGAACTTTATCTGACACCGTTGTATTACAAATGTGTCTTGAGACATGTCAGGAAATGTGTCACTTATTTTCAGTGATGGAAAGTAACTAAGTACATTTTTCTTAAGTGTATTTCAGTACAATATTGAGATACATTTACTCACGTTTCAGTGCTATGCTCCTTTGTACATCTATTCAACTATGTGGCAGAGAGAAATATTGTACTTTTTACTCCACTCTGACAGCTGGTGTTACTTACAGATTTTACAAACAAAACCTGATATTGTCCTATAGATTAAACAATCTAACAGCATATAAAGAAGTTAAAATGTGCTCCACGTCCACCAGCTGCAATATTAAAATGCTGCTTACGTCTTAAACCATCAGTAGATATATAATATGAAATACAATATATGAGTATAAACCTTTATTTAGTTAGGTAACTCGTTGAGATCGATATCTCATTTTCAGGAGAGACCTGAGTACATAGATAACGACACGTGTGTGAACGTGACGTCAAATATGAGGGCAATTTTTGAAGAAGTCCTTTATGAATAAACAAAAACAAATGCTAGTCTCTTCTAATAGAAAGAGAAGGTGAACCCACTCTTTGATTGAGAAAACAATAATGAGTGCTACAACTGTCTCCAGTTATAATCCAAGGCTGCCACATGGCGATACATTACATCACCATAGTCTAGCACTGACGAAAAGATTGCTTCCACAATCTTCTTTCTACAAGACAGGAATGTTTTATGTATAAAAAGTTTAATTCATGGCTTGAAGATGAATTTGTCATCAAACTGGATGCCTAAGTATTTATAATGTGGAACTTGTTCAATGGCTGTACCACTTAGAGTGCAATATTATGATATATATAACAATTTAACTGTCTGACAGCGAGTAATCTGCCCAGTGGTGTAATGTAATAAAAGTAATAATACTTGTTACAGTGCTTACGTATTTTTTGGGAGTTATATTTCTGTGAACTTCCACTCTTAACCCACTAAATTTTTAATAAAATGTATACTTTTACTCGGAGACATTTTGCCTCAGCATCTTAGTTACTTACAACAAAATAGGGACAGTAGGGGGGAAGGAAGGGACAGATGGACGGATGGACGGACGAATGATAACGATAATAATGTTTGAGAAATAAAATGAAAAAGCTCAAAATCTGCTTTTTGTGAGTATCACATATATAAACTTTGCCGAGGAATGAAAGAAGGAAAAACTCAAAGAAGACCTTCTTTTATATACGCTCCATTTTTAGGATAGTGTACATGTTACAAAGAAATAACGTTTTTTAAAATTAACAAAATTGTACTTTTGCTACTTAAGTACATTTTGATCATCATAAAATTACATTTGACACTTAAGTACAGTAAATATCAGATACTTAAAGACTTTTACTGACCTTAACTTCAACCAAAGTCATTTTCCTGGCAATAAAATCTGTACATCCACCACTGATGAGTGCAGTACTACTACTTTTACTTAAGTTAAAGGTATGAGTACCTCTTCCACCACTGCCTATTTGTTTTTAACTCTTATCTCTATAGATGTGTTGAACTGATTGATTACTTAAGGCACTGTCATCATTTGAAGGTACTTCTTGTGACCATAATACACAGCAGTTGAATCATTTACACACTAGATGGCATTACCGCACTCTCTATAGTACGCACTGTACACAGGAGAGCTGAGGAAGCCCTCAATGATGCTCTTGTGTGTTTGACAATATTTACATTTCATGTGACACTTTAAACCTTGGTTCGTCACTTAACCATTAATAACTGACATGATAGAGTGCAGAGTGGGCTTCTGAGCGTGATTATTAAGGTGAAAGGGTTTCAATAGTGAATACGTGCTGATGTCCTGAAATGCTGTCTGGCACAATATGCAAAGTTTCGACATTTAGTGATTGCACAGGCTCTGACCTGTTGCAATGACTTTGGTGAATGTCAGTCTTGTATAAATGACGAGAGAGCGCTGCTGCTGTTTCATAATAGATAGTCTTATCTGCGTGGAGGGTCCTCACTGGAGGAAGGGACAGATTTTACTTGACGTCCATTTAAGATAGTTTTCTCTGTTATTCCAGCAAATACAAGATGAGTGAACAAGAGGATTCGGTTAAAAGCAATGGTGGTGTTGCAGTCCTGGATGTTACGGATGAGAGGTATGTACAATAACACATGTCCAATAAATCTTTATTATCAGTAGATTTGATCCACGTAGGACCATTTGATTTTACACTGTATCTAAAAATGTTTTTTTTTTCCCACAGCATCTCGACCCAAAAGGAACAGACTCTGCCAGACTCCACAAACTTAAACAACCACTCCCCTCTTATCCTCAACGGCCACGCAACTAAACCTGAGCTCAGCTCCACATCTGAGCTGGAGGAAGCCACTGACAGACTTTCACTAGGTAAGTGTAGACACTAATCTGACGTGGGAAAAGCACGTCAAAAGTGAAAAATTCTAATAACTTTCATACTGTTGAGCAGCTGATTGTAGAGCAGAGTGGTTCACAAAGGCTCCAAGACAAATCTGAGTGAGATTAACAAGACTATAAATAAGAAAAAAGAATGTAGCTGCTTCACAAATTCGGTTTCTTTTTTTCCGACTTTGTCTTTTATTGTGAAATTCTTTGATTAGTTTTACCTTTAAAGACCTTTAAAAACTATTTAAATCATGTCTAAGAAGGCAGCATCACTCTTTGTTTTTACATATAAAGACATAAAACCAGGGGGCGGAGCCAGACATTGTAAACATTCAGGGGTGTGTCAGGGTAATGCTCCACTTGAAAGTTTTTTCCAAAACATTCTCACTCCTACCTCGTCGCTTATTGATGTTTTGTCATGGACATCCTCATATGACGTGCTGGGTATCCTGGGTGCGTTGTTTGCTGTCTGGGACACACTGTCAAGTTCTGCCAGTCACATGCATTGTCCACTTTCAAAATACACTTCTGTTTTCACAGGAAATTTAACATTTACATACAGTCTCTTTCAAAATAAAGGCACTATGTCAGCACCGCAAATTGATATTTTTTTCCTTCAACGACAAACACACATGGTTGGGTTTAAGAAAAAAGAACAGGGTTTGGCTAAAGAATCTTACGGAACGTTGCTCTCTCAAGTTAAAGTCGGTGTTTGTTTGACACATCCAACACCCCTCCGGCCCACCCTACTCAGACTTTTGCCACCTTAAGTTTCATCCTTGTCCCACTGCATTTCCCCCTGACACCACCAGGCGCCATTAAACTATAATGGCAACCAACCACGTGTCATGCCGCATTAAAGGACGCCTTTTTTTCGTCAGTTTCTAATGCCGCAAGTCACTGCCCATGCCACAGATTTAGACGACTTCAGAGTGTTTTCTATTTAATTTTTCCCAGACTGTCTTCATCATTCTGAAACTGTAACACAGCAAATGTTGAGGACAATGAATTTTCACTCTTGCCGCCTAAGAAGAGGCAAAAATTGTCAAATGTTACTAGATTTAAGGCCCCAGAAACCCCCACAGTTCCGCCCCTGAATGCAACCTGTGAGAAAGGGCTGTGAAATAACAACAAAAAGAACATTTGGAAAGCTCTTTGCAATGATAAAGTACATCACATTAAGAAATAGATGTAGATTACATGTATATATAGGAATTATGTTGGGTTTCATAATGGAGGAAGGTAACACTGATAACACATTAAGAAGGAAAGTGATCTGAAACAGTCTAACAGTGTGTTTGAGAGCCTTGTGGGCATTTTTAGATGCAGTAAAGAGGCTGTTGAGTAAAAACCACGAGTCACCGTGTCAAATGATGCACCAAAATGGTCAGCAGTTTGGCAAAAATGTGTGACCTTTGTGAAAACAGCTGTCATGTTGTGAAATTGATAAAGCCAGACTGAAGTTTGGAAATTAGACCTTCACCTTTAAGTGGAGTGCTCACGGCCACATGCCTCACGGAGGAAACTGTGTCTGAGGTCAAAGAGCTGTAACAGTAGATAAAATGCTCGGGGGCTCAAGTTGGTTTGTGAGAAGCTGACAGAAAGACAGAACAGATTTTTCACTTTTTGCAGATTAGCAAAAAATCAGTACCATCCTACTGTAGAGTTTTGGTGAGATTCAGGAATAAGACAGAGTGATGGCAGGAAAAGAATATAATGTTATGTATGATTTAAAAAAAAGCAAAGCAAATAACAGGAGGGAATTAGAGCAGCACATTTGTGCAAAACAAACACACCATTCTTGTGTCCCTGTCCTCAGAAGCTTTCATCTACTCTAGTTCCTCTAACCAAACCTGATTGGTAGGTAGACACAGACATTCCTGTTTTGTCTCAGGTAACAGTACTGGCTCCTCCCGCCTGCTCACTACACAACCTACAAATCATGTTGCTCTGACACATCAGGTGTCACAAACTCACAGGGGTAGTCCAGAGATTTCTGCAGTCCTCTCACACACCTGGTTCTACCGCTAGAGCTTGCTGTGTCTGTGTGTGGTGCGGGTGTCTTCTGACTTTCATTAATGGCGGGTAAATGCGGCTGTCCCTGTTGTCCCTATGAAGAAGAGCCCAAGGCGGTTCCCCTGCAGGCGTCAAACGCACTGGCACCTCTTGCACCAGCTGATGAGCTATGGAGCAACAGCAGAGACAAGGCAGTCAGGCTGAGGATGGAGGGCTCAGGTCCAGCCTCGGAGACTCCAGTGACAGTCCATCAGCGGTTCCTGGAGACGGCGGAGAAATGTGGGGATCATCCAGCCTTGGCTTTCAAGAAAGAGGGTCAGTGGGTGAAGGTGTCATGGAGGCAGTACTATGAGCAGTGCCGGGCAGCAGCTAAAAGCTTCCTTAAGGTTTGTTTGTTTGCTAATTGACTTGTTCTGCACAAAGTACTCAGATCTTTTACTTTAAGCTCCGATATTACACTGTAAAAATACTTAAAAGTGCTAAAGTATTGGCATCAAAATGCAGTTTAAGCACAAAAATCACACAGAATGTCCCATTACAGAGTAATAATAATAATAATACATTTTATTTAAAAGCGCCTTTCTCAACACTCAAGGACACTTACAGAGCATTAAAAACATAATTAAAATCACAATTAAAATAAATGAAAAAATGCATGTTGCATTATTGGATTACTTAGTGATGCATTAATGTGTTCAGCATTTTAATATTGCAGCTGGTAAAGATGGAGTGAATTTTAATTACTTATATGCTGCTGGGTAGTTTAATCTATAATAATATATCATAAATAGATTTATATTTTGTGCTAATAATCTGAATCTGCAAATTAACTAAAGGGTTCAAATAAATCTAATGGAGTCAAAAGTACAATAATTGCCTCTGAAATGTAGTGTAGTAGAAGTATAAAGAAGCAAAATAGAAATGTACTCTGTCACATTTAACCACTGGTTCTGCATAAACTGTGTGAAAACTATTACAACAGTGCGATCAGGACACATTTTTCGGTATGTTTGCTCTCTACTCCAGCACACTGTATTTTGAATGAGACACTAGCTGTGTTAAAAAGAACAAAAATTACCAGGTGCTCTAAGGTAGACTCCAGGTAAACGCGAGGTGCTCTTGAAGTTGAATATTAACTGTTCAAAAGAGGAGTAGGCTTTCTTCAGGCACACTACGCACGAGACAAGGAATAATATTAAATAGCCTTTATTTTAATCGGGCATGTCAGAGATTAAAATATATACGACCAAATGCCAAAAACGGCGACTTGTTTTGACCAACAGGTCTTCTTTAGGGCATGGCCACCCCCTAAAAATGGTAATTTTTTCTGCCACGCCCTGAAGAAGACCTGTTGGTCGAAACCGGTTGGCGTTTTTGGCATTTGGTCGAATATATTTTTAATCTCTGACATGCCCAATTAAAATAAAAGCTTTTTAATATTACTAACTGTGTTAAGTTGGCCTTAAGCTTTAACTTAGCAGGGGTTACTTCTGCGTTGGGTCAACAATATAGGAACTGTAGCCTTTTTCATACGAAGTGTAGGAACAGAAACTAGCCAGGTTAAATTAATTCATTGTATTCAACACATTAACACACTCAAAGTTTTAAAGGAGCTAAATCATATTTAATGATATGACCCAAAGACAAACACTTGGTCATCTTTAACGATGATATTCTCCTAGACTTTTACTGCAGCCACCTTCATTGCTTTCTTGCTTCAGTAAATAAATATCCTGTTGGGCAGTAAAAAAGTCTTAGCTGTATTTGTATGTTCAGGATCATTATTCTCCTAAAACTGGAGGAGCAGGGATGAAAACATGCTACAAAGTCTACACCTAATGCAGATGTAAAGACCCTCAAACACCCTTAAAGTTAAAAGTCAGTCACTGTTTCATTCAAATCAAGTGCGCTGAAGCCAAAACACTGAACATTTTCACTACATTAGCTCTTACACCTGTGTGCACCATGTGCGATATTCTACATTTATAGTTTCAGGTTATTTATTATCAAATGTACAATTACAGAAGCTGTAGAGGAATTGGTGTGAGATGCACATGAACTTTATTTGAGGAACTACAGGCCTCACAAAATTTCAAATTCCTGTTTGCACCTGTTTTGTAAACAGTACCTCAGATTGTCCTCCCTGTCTCACTGTATTCTACTTGGTGTGAGAAAGAGCTGCTGAAAATGAACACCTGGGCGTGTGAAATTCACAGCTTGTGTTTCGTCTCCTGTTTCATGGACATGTTCATATCCTATGAGGTGGAGTGGTTCTTGAAACAAGATGTAGGTCAAGAGTAATGGAGGTGCCGTGTCATTAAAGATACATGCTCTTTAAAACAAATTAATAAATAAATAAACTTGTCCTCTTTCAGTTGGGACTGGAGCGTTACCGTGGTGTGGGGATTCTGGGATTTAACTCCCCAGAGTGGTTCATCGCAGACATTGGCTGCATCTTTGCCGGGTAAGATCACGTGTAAGGAAGTGAAGCTAATAGAATTCCATGCAGACCATGTTAGGATGTCTCAGCATTGTCTTCACCTGACACTATACATTTATCTCTGTCCTCGCCTATCGACACATCTCTGTGTCCCTGCTCGTACCTGTTTGGGTTGTAGTTTATGCACCAATTCAAAGACTTACATTTACTGTGAAGAGAGGATGCAGCTACAATTTCTGCTGTAGATGAGATATCCAGTAAAAAAAAAAAGAGTCTAGAATTAAATCATTAATGCAGAAATTGTGTTTTAACTTCGGACTGTCAATGTTTTTGGGTATTTTACACTTTTCATGAGCTGTTTTAGTTTGGTTGACAGCTCTTGGATTGTTTTAAAACGCCATTTAGGTTGTTCCTAGGATAAAATCTTTTGTATAATTGTGTAAGATGATTTGATGATCACGTTTTGGTTAATTTGAATATTGTGGCATGTCTTGTGTCTGCATTACGTTGGTAACTCATTGTCGACAGTACCTATTTTGGCCTGGACGTCCTTGAAAAATAGATTTAGCTAGGCTTGTGTGGTTAAAATAAGATTAAGATCTCCTATATCTGATTTGTGCCATAGGGGTCTGGCAACCGGAATTTACACCACCAACTCACCTGAAGCTTGTCGCTATGTGGCTGACAGCTGTCAGGCCAACGTCATGGTGGTGGAGGACAAGAAACAGCTCGACAAAATCCTGCAGGTCAGTTTATTGGTTATTAAAGTGCCTGCAATAACAGTTTGCAAAGAAAGAAAAAAATTTATGGCCCCACATTTCTTAGTTAAATTTGTCTTTTCCGACAGATTAAAGATCAGCTACCTCATCTGAAAGCCATCGTCCAGTACAAAGGCGAGCCGCACCAGAAAGCATCGTTCCTGTATTCAGTACGTTCACTCAGCAAACATACTGATGAAACAGATAAGTCATATGGTTATAAAGAATGTGATACTGTACACACAGTATCTGATGCTGATGCTTACTGAGATACATTTTTTTATTTTAACACAATCTCTGTATTTGTGTAGTGGGCAGAGTTCATGAAGTTGGGAGAGGACATCCCTGATGCAGAGCTGAATGCTGTGATTGACAGTCTTCGGGCCAACGAGTGCTGCACTCTCATCTATACCTCTGGAACCACTGGCAACCCTAAAGGAGTCATGTTGAGCCATGACAACGTGAGTAGAGACTAGAGATTTTTCTTTTCTTAGCTTTTATATTCATGACACAAATGACACATGGCTGCAACTGAATGTTGTTTTCATTATCAATTAATCTGATATTTTTCCAAACAAGCATTTAGTTTATAAAAAAGTCAAAAGTAGGGTGGTGAAGAGAGAGTCTGTAACCGCAACTGCACAGAATCATACAAAAAGAGCAATTACACCTAATAGATAGTGCAAAGGCAAACAGATGGCGATGGGGGAGGGAGACGAAGCGAGAATGGAATGAAATGGAAATGATTGAAGAGGAGCTGGATCATTTACATGATATTATCATATGTTCATTATTAACACCACTTTCAAATATCAGTTACCATCAACATCAGTATTTTCCAAACACCCCTAGACATGTATGTAAAAGTTGTAACACCACAGAACAGTAGTAAAATAGTCAAAAACATGTACACAGAGTTGAAAAAATGTGTATTTTTTATCAACATTAAAATTCATGGTAGGAATCAATTTTTCCATCAGAATACTGGGAGATATTACAACATTTTAACATCATCCAATTAAGTGTTTATTTTTGTAAATGAAAAGAAGAGGAGGATCCAACATGGAGCCCTGTGGAACTCCAGAAACTGCTACAATATATATTCTAAGTACTATCAGGCAGGTAGCACCCATACCAGATGCTTTTACCACAAAGCTCCTCCCTCCCTAAAGAGGGTCTTTTAGAAAAATATATTTGAGGCACATTTAATTTTCCCAACCCTTTCACTGCCATATTTGGGTCGGCCCTGATGACTTAAAGATCACAGCTAACTAAGCAACAGCCATGGCCTCCTCTACACTAGTCGACGACTGATTCTCTTCAAATGTGAAAAAAAAAAGACTGTACCACCCTTTCATGAACACTGGCTGGTGGATGCAAAGAACCACCTAAAACTCAAACAGCTAAACCATACTACTACTGGCTCAACTGAAAAGTTTAATTTATGCATGTGTGTGGCGGATGTGGGCTGATGCAGAAGTTGATGTGTGTGTTGTGGGTGAGTCTGTGTGAGCAGTTTGTTTGCTGATTAGTAAAAATAATCAAGAGAAACATTTGAATAGGAAAACTGTCGCGTGACTCCTCTCCCATTTTTTTAAATGTGCAGCTGACATGGACAAGCCGTACTGCAGCTACTTTTGTAGGTGTCAAGTACGCTGAGGAGGTGGTGGTCAGTTACCTGCCGCTCAGTCACGTGGCGGCCCAGCTCTGCGACATATGGATGGGCGTTAGTTATGGCATTACCACCTACTTTGCAGAACCAGACGCCCTCAAGGTAATAGCCTACATATACAGTATATGCATATAATATTTAATGAAAGTTTCCGATTTTGATTATAATCCCTTATATTAACTTTTCCAGGGCTCCTTAGTAAACACAATGAAAGAGGCTCATCCAACTTGTTTTATGGGGGTTCCTCGTGTGTGGGAGAAGATGCAGGAAAAGATGAAAGCTATGGCTGTAAAGGCATCCCCAATGAAGAGATCAGTGGGGGACTGGGCCAAGTCCATAGGCCTGCAGTACAACTACAGTGTTATGAATGGGTGAGACAGCAGCAAGGATCCTTTGTTAGAATTCAGCAAGAGCACATCATTAACTTGTTGATGACAGTACCCATTTTTATCCTGTGGTGGTGCGTGGTACAAGTTTTCACTGAATGACTGCTTAAGTTTTTTTAAGGCACCACGCTGCAGTGGTGAAGGATGTACTTTTACTTAAAGCTGGGGTGGGTAGATATCCAGAATAAGAAAAACTCGGCAGAATTTGAAAATACACCCTCCTCCTGCAGCTCTCCTCTCTCTGTCCTAAGCCCCTCCCACCAGATGACCTTGGGTATATGCATACATTTCATACAGTTACCCAGTGTTTCCCATACATGGATTTATTTAATCCTATTTACACACAGCTCTTTCACTCAGCCCCTATTTGTCATGCTGTCTCTGCTTATCAGACCACAAATGAAGCAAGAATTAGTAAGCTAGCCATCTCACGTTCCCTCTGCCTCACTCCCTGCTGCCGTGCGCAGCTACTTAACTTAACTACTAACTAATCAATTACAAGCAAAAGTCTTATTTTCAAGATTTTACCTACGTAAAAAGACTAAAGTATTTAAGTAAAATTACTTGTTGGGGAGAGTTATATCACTATATATAATATATATCATATCATTGCAATGTTATTAATGGATTTTCAGCATGTAAGCAGCATTTAAATGTTGTGCTAAATTTGTTTTACCTGCTATTGGATAGTTTAATCTATAGCACAGTATCATATTTTATAAATTGATCACATTTTGTTTGTAACATTTTGATATGTAACAGAGCTCAAGCTGTCAGATAAATGTAGTGGAGTAAAATATATCCCTTCTGACCGTGTCTTTAAGTAAATTTTACTTTATCGTTTGGGTCACAGGGAGAATCAGGTGCCGTGGGGCTTCATGCTGGCCAATAATCTGGTCTTCAAGAAGGTCCGTGCTGCGTTGGGTTTGGACCGCTGCAAGTTCTGCTTCACAGGAGCTGCCCCCATCACCAAAGAAACTCTGGAGTACTTCATGAGCCTGAACATCCCTTTGCTGGAGCTATACGGCATGAGTGAAAGCACCGGCCCTCACACCATCTCCCAAAATGACAATTTCCACATCACAAGGTCAGCAGCAGAGCATTACACATCAGCTGTGACTATATATGTGACTATATGGATGTGAATACTACAGGATGCTGTGACAAACTGTTTGTGATTTGACCTAAAGGGGAACTGCAAAGATTTTACACGTCTGTTTACAAGTGATGTCACTTGAGTCAGTGTCAGTTGTAGCTGAAGACTACTATAGTTTGGACGACTGTATTTTAAGCTTATACTTTGCCACTTAGTCCAACTTCTCATTTTCATCAAACCAAAATAATTTAGGATTTTTGATTTACATTCATACAAAGGTGCATGCAGGTCATCATATTAAGTGTAAACCTGCACTCAGAGCACAGGCCAAGATGGTCACGGAGCTCACAGAAGTGTGCACTGCTGCGTTATGCAAAGACGGTGGTTCAACTTAACTACGACTATACTAAATCGATGGAGTAGTGTTTTAAAAGTTGCACTTGCCAATATTATCATAGATTTAATCCTGAATGAAAAAGTAGTATCCCATCTCTAATAACTGCTGCAAGGGATGTGAAAACCTTGCATTCGTTTGTGAAGTCTCCTCACAACAGTGTGGAACATTTTGCAGCAGTATATGGGATATGTTTGTTCAAATTTTGTTCTTTTAATCCTGTGTTGTAATGCAATTTGGGCTGCGTCTTTGCACGAACAGTGGTATATAAGTAAAGTTATTATAATTATAACTTTTCTGAAGACATTAATTTGTTTTATAAGGCCACACGCCCCAAAAAGTTGGGAACCACTGGTTTAAAAAATCACAAATCATCCAGGTCTGTATATTTTTACCTAGAAATGTTTCTCATAGTTCACTGACATTATGTTCTTTTTATGTACTAAACTCTGGGGGTGCAGTTGCAGTGCCACTTTTGGTCACGTCAGGTCTAAGTGAGCACGTTGTTGACTTATGATTTGTCTCTCCAGCTGTGGAAAGTTGATGGCAGGCTGCAAGACGAAGCTGGAGAACCCCGATAAGGACGGGAGTGGAGAGATTTGTTTCTGGGGTCGGCACGTCTTCATGGGCTACCTGAACATGCCGGAGAAAACAGCAGAGGCTCTCGACCCGGACGGCTGGCTGCACTCTGGAGATCTGGGAAGACAAGACCAGAACGACTTCCTGTACATCACAGGAAGGATCAAGGGTAAGCTGTGGGCTCATTGGTTGGAAACCACATGAATACACTGCTTAAGCCACCATTTACACATTAATCCATCAGTATTACCAATCTAATAATGTCATATATTAATATATTAATCACAGGGCACATTTTTTTCTGCAGAACAAATACTTTTGCTTTTGATACTTTAGTACGTTTTGCTGAACATACTACTTTACTTTACTTTACTTTACTTTAGTAATATTTTGAATGCAGGACTTAAATAGTATTCTTACACTGTGGTTTTGGTGCTTTTACATAAGTAAAGGATCTGAATACTTTACAGAGTACGTAAAAGTATTCTACAGTGAGAATTTGGCACATGCAAGTGAGCCTTTTATATTTTTTTTTACCTTTTTTTTTATCTTTTTAGATTAGTTAGTAGTGAAAGGAAGTTGTTCTTGAGGGGAAATTTACACTGTTTTAACCTGGACCTTATTTTTCCATGTTTTTGTGTCAAAGTGACTAATGGAGAGAACAATTTTGGTTCAGTATGAAGAGAGTGATGTCAAGTTTGTGAGTTAATTTGTTATTGTTATTTTTAAGTACATTGGATTTCCAGCACAGTGTTTATATTTATCTGAAGTGCTGTTTCCTGCTGTAGAGTGAGTGAATAATGTACAGCTACTTGACAAAGACAGCCAACTAGCTTAACGACATGGCCAAATGCAGGTATGATGCTGAATATTTCAAACTGTGTGGACCTTGAGCTAATGACTAAGAACAAATCTGGATCCCATGGCTGGACCAGTTGGGAACCAATGCTCAAACACCATTCTTCTCAACTCACACTAACGTTTTCACTGTTGTTTTTCCTGCAACAAGTCACCTCTCGTGAGATTTCAGAATGAGACTTCTCCTGGTTACACACAATAACAAAGTGATTGGATCAAGATAAGGAAAAACATGTCATTTCTCTGTAGGATCCTTCCTGTAATGTTGCCAGTTAAATATCAATTTGAGCCTGTCAGTGGCAAAACAAGCACTTTTAATGGACGTAATTTGATGGCGCACAGTTGCCCATAGGGATTGCTTTGCAGCCGGTTTCATGGCTGCTGGCTGCAGTAGTTTCTGTCATACTGGACCAATTTAAAAAACTGTTGTCTCCATCTGTCACTTGGACACAAAAACATAGGAAAATAGTTCCCCTCTAAAGTTGGGGTGATAACTGGATATTTTTCCACTGTAAGTTGTTCTTTATGAGACAAAATGCAATGTTTTGCCAAAAACTGTGTTAAATTTTAAGACTGGACTCTTTGAAACTTAACTGTGGTTTTTTGTTGTTGTCTTTTTTTGCACAGAACTGATCATCACCGCTGGTGGAGAGAACATCCCTCCTGTGCCCATTGAGGATGCAGTGAAGGCCGAGGTGCCCATCATCAGCAATGCCATGCTGCTTGGAGACAAACTCAAGTTCCTCTCCATGTTCCTCACTCTCAAAGTAACCAGACCTCCATTCCTGCACACAGTCACAGCTGCTAAAAAAACAAACCAAAAAACAAGCAAAATAATGAGCGTCTTTGTTTCCACAGTGTGTCGTGGATGACAATGGTGAGCCCACAGACGAGCTGAGCCCCGAGGCTTTGAGCTTCTGCCAGCAGCACAATGTCAAGGCGACCAAGGTGTCAGAGATCATAGCCAGTAAGGAGCCAGCTATCTACAAAGCCATCCAGGAGGGCATGGAGCGCGTTAATGCCAGAGCAACATCCAACGCCCAGAAGGTCCAGAAGTGGGTCATACTGGAGCAAGACTTCTCCGTCAGCGGAGGAGAACTGGGTGAGTTTTATTTCCTTCCTGTTGGTTTAAAAACTGGAGCAAAGGTCTCGACTTGACGCTATTGTTTCAGGACTATTGACTATGGCTGTCAGTCAAGTTTAATCAGCTTTTAATCTAAGTCATGTCATCATCAGATATGTTTTGTGGCTGTACAGCACACCAGAGAACATTCCAATGAAGTTTTGTTTGAGAGAGATCAAATCTGTCCCTTTAAATCTTCTAAAGCTGCAGTGGATCAAATGTTGCATGGGTTTCGCTCAGCAGAAACTGAATCTTGAGCTTAAGATTTAAATTGAATTAACCTGCTTTTCCTGTCTGTGCAGGACCCACCATGAAACTGAGGCGACCCATTGTTGTGAAGATGTACCAGGAGAAAATAGACACACTGTATGCAGAGGCAACAAAAAAACAATAGACTGCTCTGCAAAGAGACGAGACAATACTGAAGAGAGGTTTGAGACATGTTTACGTGCTCAGACATCATACAGAGAAATGTTTAAGTTTAATGCGTAACCCTTCATCTATGGTCCGATTGGCTCTGACAACTTAGATTTAAAGAAATATAATGATGCGCTTTATTTCTCTATCTCCAATCTTTTTTCACCTGAATATTAAAAGTGTGAAAGAGATTTATAATTTAATTGGAAAAAATCTTTATTCCTAAATGTGCTGTATTTAATGGAATAGAAGTTTGTGCTGCTATGTTTTGTTATGTTTCTGTCGACTGTTCCAAGTTGATATTTTAGCTGAATTGAATGTACATATGGTTTCACAGCAGCTGTGCACAGTTTGTAAATAAAACAAATCAGAGCCAAAATCCTACCATTTACTATATGGCATATACAGGTGAATTATACACTATCACACTGGTGTAAGTAATCATTTTTACAGTTTATGGAGGAAATTTTGTGAATCCACTGTGGCCTAAAAGATTAAACCGTCTTGTATTGGTCATGAGCATGTCGTTATGTTTTTTTGAGGCAGCAATATCTATTTAAAGACTTTACAGAATTAATTGCCAGTTTCTAGTCTTGCATTGTGAGATAATCCTCATCTGGCAGAGCTACAGACATTCCCTCTTAATGACTGGAGGTGATGTCTGAATAAGTATTTTTATAATGACAATATCAATTGTTTAGTAATCTCTCTAATCGCACGTGCAAATTGTAAAGCTTATATTTTAATTTGTGCTTCTCCATGTACAGTTTGACAAATATTGAAATGGTTATTTTCTGATAGATGTTCCATGACTGTCAATAAAAAGTGAGTGATTTGGATAAATTGACCAAACCTGGTTCAAAATTGTGTGCTATTTTATTTTTAATTTTTATTTTCATTCATCCCTTCTTGTGTATTGGATGTGTACAGTGATAAGAGGGAAATTATCAAGCAGCATTGCGCAAAACAGAGAAAGACAGCTGGAATAAGCAAATTCAGTTCCATTTCAATTTTATTTATAAAGCCCAATATCACAAGGACTTTACAGCAAACGACATCTCTCTGTCCTTTGGACCCTCACAGCGGATAAGAAAAAACTCCCCCCAAAAATCTTTTAATGGGAAAAAAGGGTAGAAAGGGCTTATCTTAAAAGTCAAAGTTTGAGCAATGTTGTGACCAACCTAATTGTTAGTGATTCATTTTCAGTCAAGTTTCAATCTAATTGTTGTATTCATTTTCCCGTAAACGCTTATTCTGTTAAGGGTCACTTGGGGGCTGGGGCCTGTCCTAGCTGATTGGGCAAGAGGCGTGGTACACCCTGGACAGGTCGCCAGACAAGGCTGACACATAGAGACAGACAACAACTCGCATTCACACCTACATGCAATTAAGGGTTTTTTCCACGCATGGTCCTTTTCAACCCTCAAGGGGGGTTTCTGTGAAGTGTTGTAAAGTTGAATTGATTCAAAACACACATTAAATTTTGTTTAATATCGACACTATCAAACACAAGTATACGAATCGGCTTCACTATATCTTGCAGCATTCACAGACAAAGCACTCGTCTTTATCTAGACACATTTTCCTCACAAATACAACATGCTGATGTTATTAGCACAAGGTTATGGCATTTTACATTGTATAAATTAGCCTTGTGATAAGCAGAGAGTTCCTCTACTCGTATGAAGCCAGGATAAATCCCCAAGTATAAATCCCTGAAGCATAAATCACACACTTAAAATGCAAGATTTGCTACTTTTGTGGAGGTTTTATTGTCTTCACAATTTATTGTTTCATATCTGTGAACTAAAAGTAAATAAAAGCTTCGTTTCCACTGAGGTAAATGGTTTCAGCATACAAACATAGAATAAATCTCAGGCACCACACGTATCCTTCTTTGGGGGGCTTTTTCATCTTTAGAGGGTTTAAGAGGTTAGTAACTGGGTTATGAATGTTTTTACTCAGGCTTCACTCATTTATCGAGAATGTGATGTTAAAGTCACACTGTGTTACATTTTTTTGTTCAGAGGATCGCGCTGTATCGTGCCTGCTACATTGGTGAGCAACAGTATTTGGACAACTTAATCAAGATGAACAGTGTAGATCCTGGATTACAGACGCACACATACTACGTCTACTCACATACCCAGACACTTGTATTTGGACTGAGTGCATACACTTCAGTAATAGAGATAGCAGAGCGCAGTCCTCAGAACATGACAGCTCCATCCCCTAGAGCGTGACCTATCTTCACATTCTCTATCACTGATAACCTCATTACCCAAAGGATCGAGTATGAAAGGGGTCAGTTTGGGAAGGTGTACAGTGACAGTGCCACAGGCAACAGCTACAAGCAAACATGGACAAAATATATAAACTACATCATCGAACAGGTCTTAAATGTATACTATGTGCAGTTGGTCTTGAGCTCGTTGTCCTTATTTACTTTAATTGCATTTCATTTCTTGCTGATTTGTTTGGCATATATCTGTACTACAGTTCTGTCTTGTCACCAAAACATCTTGTGACTGTGCCGCATGCCAGACAACATTCCTGTCAAGTTTGTTTTGATAGGGATCAAATCTCTTCCTCCACAGACCATTTAAAAGCTGCAGTAGGTCAAAGGTCACATAGGTGTCGCTCAGCAGAAACAAAATTATTTAACTTGAGATAAAGATCACATTAGCCTGCTTTTCCCGCAGCACCCACCATGAAACTGTGGAGGCCCATTGTTGTGGAGATGTGCCAGATTGTACCCAAATGTCATGTTGATAATAGATATCTTCTGACCTGAATGTGACAAGTTCAAGAGAGGTTTGAATCTAAGTAGAAAAACATATTGATTCCTGATTGTGTTGTATTGAATGTAATAGAAGTTTGTGCCACTATGTTTCTGTTGTACATCAATATTTAGGTTGTCAGATTGACATACAGTTTCACAGTAGCTGTGCACATTGACATATAAATAAAGAGCAAAAGTCTGCTTAGTGCATCTACAGGTGAAATGTACACTATCATACAGAGAAAAACTGCATGGTGTCAGAAGATGAAACATCTAGAAAAATTCCCTTTACACTCACAAACATATCAGATTGCATTCTTGGACAACTGGTTGTGTTACTAGAGCAATGTATTGTATCTGTAAAGTTACAAAGGCATTTCACTCAAAACTGTTTTGGTTCAGTCGACAGTAATGAGATTAAATCGAAACGTCTTATCCTCCAACGTTGTTTGAATATTTAAACTGTTTCCTCGGGGTTGAGCTAATGGCTGCACACTCACGACTGGCTCTTTGGCATCTGACTGAGCGCACTGACGATACTGAAATCAAGTCGAACACATTTGGGACATCAACACACTCATAAGTCGTCACCCATCACTGCATCACTGAACACAAGGAGGCGGACACATAATTGGCCCTGTTTTACCTGACCTTTAATCCAATTTTAAATGTTTCATCATTTTCTACCGGGCATACTTGAGGTCAGTATAGAATAAATAATATAAAATGAGTCTTTTCCTGACCTGTGATCAACCAACAAAGTTTCCTGCATATTAGCGTAAATGTTTGACTCATGCTTTTATAAAAACACTCCTCTGCTGTGAACGACTTGAGACTCTCACATCCTCGCTTAAATGCAGCAGTAAAGATTTTAACCACACGGGACAAATAAAAAGAAAATACATCAAGACTTTCACCTCACTCTTCACATACTTCTCAGCATGGTGCACCACATAGGCCTACCACACCCTAAAACCAGTCAGTTGTTTACATTTGACAACATACACCTGCATTTACATCAGCTTTGGGTGTGGCCCAACGTGCTGTATACTTGACCTGGAATTACCCCTTCGCAGTTGCATGCCATGCCAGTTCAGACTGGAATGCAGCCATGACAGTTGACAATGCTTCAATATGGATGTTGCAGCAAAGAAGCTACATATTCTAAAGTAAGGGGTGACTGTGGCTCATTTAGTGGGTCATCCACTAAATGGATGGAAAATTCGCTCAAGGTGTTCTTGAGCTATTGAAGAATGGTACAGACAAATGTACAGATGTACAACTTAGAAACGTAATTCCTCTGGCTGTCGCTGGCGCTGAGGCATAAAAATCTAACATCATATTAGTTATTAAACACTGAAAAATTATGTAATGTTGAAACTTTAGGATTAAAAAAAAACATGACAGTCTCCCAGATTAAATAGCTAATGAGCCGTCTATGGTGATGAAGATCTTTGTGTGAGTTTTAATCAGAGGTCAAATTGCTGAATAGTTGATAACACATCAATCACACAATGCACAGAAGTTCTCAGACTGCAGTTCCAGCACAAATCACCCTTAATCAGTTATGTTAAGTGCATGTTTATTTTATGGAACTGATACAGCACATATGTGGATTTGAGTACTCACGTGAGTACACTGTGCAACAGTAGCTGGAAGTAAAAGTGTAGTGGAAGTGTTGTTGGTGCAACGCTGCCCCCATGTGGCTGAAATCATGTACTTCATTCACATGTATAAGTGCAGTGAACTTTCATGGAGCAATAATAATCGGCTACCACTGATGGAAGAAACACCAACATGATTAAATGGTAAACTTATTAATGAAGGTTTATAAACATATAAAAATAAGAATATGTTAAAGGAACAGTGCGCCCCAAAATCAAAAATACATATTTTACTTCTTACATGTAGCGCCATTTATTTACGTAGATTATTTTGGCGTGACTTGCTGAGTATGGGAGATATCGGCTGAACAGATGTCTGCCTTCTCTCCAATATGTGCCTAGATGGCACTCGGCTTGTGGTGCTCAAAGCGCCAAAATAAATACATTTTAAAAGCTCAAAAGGAAAAATATGTATTTTTTGATTCTGGGGTGAACTTTGCCATTAGGCTAAACAAGAGTAGATAAAAAGACATTCATCAGACAGGTTAGGCTGTATTAGGCAGTTGTACTGTAATATTCAGTAGCAGGCTGTGAAGACAGGACGTAAAGGCCGAGTTCAAACCAACAAAACAAAGAAACACCTTTTCCTTTTTAGCTCTAGTTGTATCTAACCATGAAGATAGCTTTGGCATTATTTGCCCAGGGGTCAAGATATCAGTTCTGTAATTTCTGCTGTTGCCACAATACAATCGAGGTGAAATGAATTTTGTTTGTTGTGCTCACAGCATTGAAAATTAGATTTAAAAAACTCTGAACATGAAGTTACAGTGAAACCTGTTTAAGGTGTGGTCTGTGAAATAATGGATTGGATGAATGGATTTTTTTAGGCCACTTACTCTGCAAACGCAACACTGACACATCATCACCTAAAAAATGGCTGTTGCTTATTTACATATTAAGAGGATACAGAAACACATGAGTGTTTATTTGAGGAAAAAAAATGAATATGAGTCCATGATACTCCATTTGGCTCCTTTTCGGACTCAACCAACTTCCAAAGGAAAATGTGGCTTAAAGACAAAAAAAAACATTGACTGACCAGCTCACTCAGCGTTCAAGTCCACAGTACAGTACAGGAAGGCGGTCTAAAAATGCACCGGAGGCGCTCTGACGGTAGTTAGAAGTCCCTTATTAACACATGGACAACCAATGCGTTTCGACAAGATAGTCTTCATCAGGGTTCAGGACTTTTAACTACAGTCAGAGTGCGTCCGATGCATTTTTGGACCGCCTACTTTTATGATGAACTTTTACACTGAGTGAGCTGAATTGGTTTTTTTTATCTTTAAGTGACTCTTTTGTCTGTCTGCTTTTTGGTATGTGGCAGGTTGCATACAATGAATTAATCAGAGCTATTATTGTAGTGAGGATGAATAAAAACTGTAAAGTTGTGAGCTGTAAATCCAAAACAGAAAACTTTCCTTTGCCTCTGTTGTATCATGGGCAGAAGCAGAAAACTCAAAGGCGGATACTTTAAAACCTAGACAATTTTAGAAAAATATGGCTAGATATAACTTAAGATTGGTGAACCTCCCCTTCATTAATGCCAACGTTGGCGTCTTCTCTCTTATTTGGTCGTCATGGAAACTCCCTTCTTGACCCAGGCGTTGCTGTTGAGCAGAGAGAGCATGAAGCGAGCCACGTCTCCTCTTGCCACAGCGCTGCCCGCAGGGTGACCACTGCTGTCAGGCACAAAGTATCCCTCATGGGTCAGAAACTCCTGAGCTGTGGAGGACATAGAGAGGAAAAACTGGGAGTCAGAGGTCATTACAACAACAACAACTTTTTCATTTGGTCTTTAAAGGAAAAGTTCCGATTTTGTGAGAAGGGTTGTGTGAAGTACTTAACTTTCATACTGACTGTATAAAAACATTTTTCTCACATGCCTCCACGTGAACTTGTGCAGTAAAATCCAAGTCTCATTTATCCAGTTGTATGTTCAGTATTCCAGCCCTTTCTGACTGGGAAGTGAACTTGAACTGAAACTTATCCGTGCTCTCGTTAAATAAACAGTAATTTTACCTCGCTGAACACGAGAGCTGCTGGTCTACTGCTGTGTTATTGTGTGACTTTGATGAATCCAGATTCACCCTTTAAAGCACAAAGAAGGGCTCAGAAAGGGCTTTCCACATGAGACTTGTGTGGGAGTTTGTTGACGGGTGTTTTGACTTAGTTTTGCTGATGGCTATGCCTTCGACTCATGAAGAATTTCCTCTGTTTTTGAGTCATGCAAGAGAAACATTCTCTTCACAAATTCATTGTTACACAGGGTGAGTTATTGATGATTTGGTGAGATATTCCTTTGAGTACAGTGCCTGTAAAGTAAATGTACTTAGATACAGAACATTCTACCACTGGTGAAAGGCACAAAACAGTGCACCCTTTATGGATACATGCTGACACCTAAAGGGAAGGACGAGCATTAACACAAAAAGAGGACCTTTCATTTGATTAAATGCTGCATAAAGTAATGACAGTGCATGAAAATAAGTTTAAACTGTGTCAAACTACACAGAGGGCTTCTTCAGCGCTTTACACAATGAAGCTCTGCTACTCTTGGTGTCGTCACCCTCGCTCTGACAGCCTTCTATTTTTGTTAGCTTTTAAGTCTGTTCATAGATTTGTTGCTACCCCTCTCAGGCAACTGCTTGTCTGCTTTTTACCTGAGGCGGGCAGGTTCTTGAGACCAGGTGGGCGAACCACAGTCCAGTTAATGTCGCTGGTCTTCTGCAGAAACTGCTCCATCTCATGCATGTTGGTGAGGACGCTTCGGATCATCGGCAGCAGGAGGAAGCGGATGAGATACGATGACTGCGTTCCAGAGTTAGCTAACAACAAGAGACAAAAAAATACAGCGAAATTATTCTCTTCAACCTCTCACAATTCATCAAAAAATGTGCAAGGAACAAAACAAAACTGTGCAAGTGTACAAACTTAGTCCACTGATAAAGATTGTGAAGTATTGCTTAAACTCCAGGAAAATACATAAATTGATAAATGAAATTAGCTGGAAAAGTAGCTGTAAATGTTTGATTGAAAGCCACAGACTCCTAGTTGAAGTTATTTTGAGAAGATGTTGGCTCACCAAGAGTAATTTATTATCAACACAAAACAACTCTAAGAGCACCCAAAATTGAAATGTAAGAGCATACAAACAATCAGGTGCACTTTTTCTATCAACAAATCATAAGAGACCCCACGGACGACATCATCACATGCGCTGCACTCACGGTCAGTGTACCAGGAGGTCATGGTGATGATCCTGTTGACCCGCACCTCTCGCATGGCGTTGACCATAGCGTTCATGGACTGAGAGTAGCCCGTTACCGGCGAGAAAAAGGAGGTTGAGAAGCCAAGGCAGGACATGATGACATCCTGTCCTTTAAAGTGAGGCTTCAGACTGTCTGCTGAGAAAATATCAGCTTCCACCACCTGAAAGCAGCAGACAGGGAAACACACATATATATATGTATATTTATTTATTAACACAGATCACGAACAGTGCATGATCATCAGTTTGTGATCACACACAAGTATTTTTTATTCATTTAAGGGCTCATGACTGAGACATTTTATTGACGTATTTTAGCACATGATGCATTTCAAATTATAGGATTTATAAAGGATTTATTTTCATAAAGAATGAATAGTTAGTCTGTGGCATTCAGCCCCAGGCCAAGCCGTTTCTACTGGAGACTACACTAAGAAGATCTTTACAAATTGGTCATAAATGCAGAGTCTCATTAAAAATAAGTTTAATCCACGTGGGACGCCTGCTCTACCCACTAAGCCACTGGGCGCCCCAATGTTTGTTTGACCCATCCACCAGCCCTACACAGACTTTCTCCCTCTTTACGCTTACTTTCTACGTCCATCATGACAAAAGATCCTCACTGACTTTGCACTGGCATTGTTTCATGTTGCCAGCAGGTAATTTTAACACATTTTGTTGCCCACCACCACGTAATGCATTGTTGTCTAGTTGTTGCTGCTGTTTCAGAGGAAGCTACCTTCCCCCAGCTCCCAATAACAGCCTTTTTATTTCCTTTCAATACAAATATCTCTCACTTTCCATTACACTTTCTTGAGATAAAGCACAATGTAACACTTGAATTCTAATATTTGTTTTAGCACTTTATAAACGGTTTCCCAAAACACAATTCAAATGATGCCCTCTCTGATTTTCATTTTGGGTGTGAGCACTACATTTTTTAACAAAAGTTATTCAAATATTTTTTGGGGACGACTTTCAGCTGCAAACCAATACATATATTGTGGTCTACAGGATGGTGTATGTGTACACTACCACTGCTCATCGTACTGAACAAAAATGTCACCCAGTGCAACAGTCTGGTTCATTCAAGTGTTATTAATAGAGCACAATGATGGAGCTGTTTGGCACAGAGGAATCAGATTTATCAGCTGATACTTGTTAATATAATAAGTTGTTGTTAGTAGTATTTACATAAGACTTGTTGACAGCAGGAAGAATATTAAATAACAGCGGGCTTATCTTTGCTGCATTTAAATCCACTGCTGTGTGCCCAGTATGACACCCAGAACTGAAACCTTTGTGACTTTTGCTCAGAAACATAAAGAGTACTCAAGTTTTACCTCATACAACCCTCATTCGGACACAATAAAACATGCATCATGAGACTGATCTTTGAACCCACCATGCAGAGAGCAGCAAAGACAGCACAACACAAACACAGTGTCACATTACCTTGAGATTATCATGATGCACGGTAAGTTTTCCTGGGTTCCTGACGATGGCGGTGACTGTGTGGCCCTGCTGCAGCGCCTGGTTGACCAGATACTGTCCAGTCTGCCCAGTGGCTCCGAGCACGGCGATCTTCATACTCAGACTCTGACAAACACACACACACAGAGCTCAGTCAGGGCTGAAGCTTATCACTGGACGACGTGGTGAATGTTCTGACCTCTCTACTAACTGACGCCAACTAACTGCGGGAAGTTCCCTCCCTGTTCGCAAGTGTAAAACATGATGACCATGGTGAATCTAAGAAGTTTGCCCTGAGGAATTTAAGTTTGTCATATGATGGGTTTTATGATAAAAATGTAGATTAGTGCTACACTGAATCCTTGTCTATACATTGGACACTGATACAGGAAAAGATAGATAGATAGATAGATAGATAGATAGATAGATATGCTTTATTCCAGACTCAGGGTCCATACAAAAAAGAAACGGAAAATCAAATCAAACCAAAGACAGACAATGCATAAAGGACTAAACAACACAGAATAAAAAACAACACAGAATTAAATTAAAAAAAAAGTTTTGCAACACTTTTAGATTTGGGTGCCAACTAATGACTGTTTGAAAGAAGCCAGAGGATAGTGAAATATGTCTGCAAAAGTTGATCTTCAAATAACTTTTTCAAATCCAATTCATGGGTAAGTTTGGTCTTTTTCAGCCTGGACACTATTTCCCATGTTTTTGTGACAGAGTGACAAATGGGAACAATTTTTGAAACTGGTCCAGTACTGAGAAAAAAACGCTGCAGCTGGCAGCTGCGAGACAGGCTGCAATGTAACTACTTGGGACGTGTTCGCACTGCAGACTTATGACCACTACAACTGCTTTTACCACTGACAGGCTGAGATTGTTGTTATATGTCTGACAACATTATGGAAAGGATCCCTACAGAGAAAGACCTATTTCTTAAAGAGTAAGATTCTCTTTTTAACCAGAAACAGCCCTGAAATCAACATTGCCAAAACTATAAACAGTAATTTTATCATCGTAAAACACACTTCATTCAAAGTCGACAGAAACAAACAAAAAAAAAAAACCTGCCGACTCTGTACATGCTAAAATTACTATTTATTTAAATGGAGTTTGGTGGGTTTGGTGATACTGAACCAGTTTTAAAATTGTGTTATTCTTATTAGTGACTAGGACAAAAAAACATGGGTGCAAATTGAAAAATACCAAACTTTTCCTTTAACCCTCCAAAACCCAAAGACATTACATTTTAAAAATTGGCACTTTTAAAACAGCAAACTGTCACATTTGAGAACTTGGATACATAAAATATTTGACAATATTTGCTCAATAAATCATTTAAAACAGTTATAAGATCACCAAATTGGTGCAGATTATTTTTGTGTCACTTAACTACAGGTGCAGGAATGCAACCTGCTATTATTTGCAAGATGATTGATACGTCTTTAAATACCAGTACAAACATTAAAAGAATTATCTTTTTATGACGCTGGCATAGTTTAGTAACAGGCAGATGAGGACTTCTATTTGATGAGGCAGGAGGAACAAACACTGGGAGTGTTTGTTGAATCCAAACTGGGTCGAATGGATTATTTCTGCAGGAGTGGAGGATGACTTGCTGCTTGCTGCTTGCTGGTCAGATGCTCTCAATATATTTATCAGATACAGTTGAACTTATCTCAAAATATGTTGGTTAGGAAATCATTCTCAGAATGCATTTCTTGGTAGTTGATACAGAAGCTGTGATGTTTAAGCTGATTGCGTTCAACATGGAGCCACGCGCAAAGACTTACAAGAATTTGCTGTAATTATTGTTTTTTGGCAGATTTTTATTTTCCATTTTATTTCATTCTTTTAAAAGTCTATCCCAGCTGACGTTGAGCGAGAGGCGGGGTGCACCCTGGACAGGTCACCAGACTATCACAGGGCTGACACATAGAAACAGACAACCATTCACACTCACATTCACACCTATGGTCAATTTAGAGTCACCAGTTAACCTGCATGTCTTTGGACTGTGGGAGGAAGCTGGAGTACCTGGAGAAAACCCATGCTGACACGCGGCACAGAGAGGCTTCCCCACCCCAGGTTCAAACCCTGATGGTTTGACCCGAGGGTTTGAACAAGAAACCCTCTTGCTGTGAGGCGACAATGGTAACCACTGCACCACCGTGCCGCCCCTTCATTTATATGTGTTCTTTTTATAATTTGTCTTCATGCCGTTCTATGTTTTATGTAAAGCATGTTGCGTTGCCTTTTTGCGGCAGGTGGCATGTTACATATTTTATAGTCTCACTTATAGGTGACAGAATTAAAAATACATGATCAGATAAAGCTACAGTCAATCGTGTAAATGGTGCATTAAGACCATCTTTACCATATTTAGACTAGTTGTGTACAAATTCAAAACATGCAATTGCATTCTATAATAATCAAATCCCTTTAAAAACATCTCCATGATTCAACTTTGAAACAATATAGTATGTTTAATAGCTCTGATGTAATACTCTTGTAAATATTAACTAAAGGTTAACAGCTACCACCAGTAACTTAACTACCAGTTAATGCTGATATGCAAGTGCAAGAAACTACTTAAGACAAACAGCAGTACTATTACTTCTTCAAAGAAATTATGTTAATCAACTGTTGCTACTTTCTTGCCTATCACAGGGATTCAGTTCTAATATGTGGCTGAAAACCTAATCTGGGACAGTATAGACTCATGGATAGGCTACAGTCTTACATGTGCTACACCAAACCTTGCATGCCCTCTGATCTCAAAGGGTCAAAGGTCACTTGATACTGCACTACAACTTAATGATTTTGCTCTTGTCCTGGCCGTCCATGCTCCTGGCATTTAAAACACACCAGTTCCCAGAGGAAAAAAAGTATGTGGTACTTAAACTAGGTAAAGAATGATTCCCATTTTGTATAACTGCTGTTTCACTGACTCCCTGAGGCACATCCTGTCCTGTAAAATTTGTCAAATTAATGTAAAAATGGTTTGCTTTGATGATGATGTAAGGCTGGAAGTGACTCTGACGTGTAATTAACTAAGTAGCATGAAGTAAAAGGAAAGGAAACAGTGATGCTGTTATGAAAATTAAATAACCTGAAGCAAGTTTGACTTCAGCAGCTGCGAGTGCCAGCCCCACTTTTACATCATACATTTTAATACAGCAGTAGACTACGAAAGCACACATAAGAATTAAGTGAGAGTCCTAAAAGCCTCTGACATTTTAAAAAGGATAAAACACCAGCATGGAAAATTAATTAGTACTTAAAAGTATGTGAACTTTCAATGACGATAAGGCTGACTTCACTTTTGCTCTGCACTGACAACAATACCATACTGTGAGGACATTCTTAGGTCTTTAAATACAGAAACTGTGCCCTCAGCTCAATATACTTTTAAAATGATTCATCAAAGAGATATATATTCCCACCAATGTTTTTCCCAATGTCAAATGTTCAATGTATATTTCTCTAGGTCAGTTTGTGGAAATCACCCACCAACAGCTGATGTTATAATACTTGAATACCTCTCATTTATGGGCAAGACTGCTTTTTTGATTTTAGACATTGATATCTCCACAATGGCTGAGTGCATTTTTACCATTCAACCTGCATTTGAAAAATCCATATAACCTCGTTATTTTGCATTTTGGATCATGAGGTTAGCCCTCAGCAGTTTCTTACAATGTAAGTTTATGTCAAGAGACACAGGACCCTGGGATCATACATGATGCCATACTAAGTTAAATTCACATTTCACTGTAACTGTTTAAACAAAACCTGAGCATTGTGACTAACCTTAATAAAATTAGGATTTAAAGCAGCACTGTTGCATTAGATGGCATTTATTTTAAGTGCCTAATGAACTGGCAACTGCGTGGTTACCTAACATACTGAACTCAATATGATCCCCATTCCAACCAGGGTGCACCACTGTTTTCGCCAATTTCAAACTCGCACCTTTCTTAAAACGTGTTTATTTACCCAGCAAGCGGAGCAACATGAGTTTTTCTCACATTTCCCCAAAGCATGACAGTTCGGCGTTAATTATTATTCACATAACCGAGAGCACAGCACGTTTATAGCTGTCAGGAAGTGCTGGCTCGCTAATAAACAGACATTAGATAACTCACCTCCGCCATACTTGCCCAGAGAGTGAGGCGTTCAAGAGCGGCAGCGTTCAGGTATGTTTGTAAAGCAATAGTTTGGAAAGGTTGTTCAGTTTATACATTTATGATGGATTAAAATTGCGTACCATTTCAAGTAAGTTTCTAAGCGACTGGTGAAATTAGCACCCAGCTAACGTTAAACCGTTTGTTAACATGCATATACCTGTAGCTATGCTAACTGATTAGCCGTTCCCCAGAAAATTAGCTAACTGCTAATCAGTGACAATTAATTAGTTCATCAATTAAAAATAACCCAAATTAGATGGTTACAGCTTCTCAGATTTAATGCAATGTTTTCTTGCTTCTCATTGTTTCATAACAAGTTGAAAGCTATTTTGTTTTTGTCTCTTTGTCAGAAAAAATGAAGATATAAAGACCAAACTCTGGACTCTGGTAACCTTTGATGTGC
This sequence comes from Epinephelus awoara, assembly GCA_035609425.1. Taxonomy (NCBI): domain Eukaryota; kingdom Metazoa; phylum Chordata; class Actinopteri; order Perciformes; family Serranidae; genus Epinephelus; species Epinephelus awoara. The sequence goes on along the minus strand of CM069302.1, from coordinate 10,703,618 downwards.
ACCTTTGACATATTTTTAGACAAACATTTAATAGATTTTTTGCTTTTTAAAAAGCAATCCACAATTAATGATTACTTCCATATTTACTTACTGATACCTGTGTGTTTCAGAGATTTATTAACTGTATGGAGTAACTTTGAGTAATTGATTATCACTTTTTATTGGGTTTTAATTGGGAGAAACATTTGAGGGGTAACAAGACACAAAGATAAATACCTGACTACCAGAAAGACACAAAGACAATCATACATAAGCTGTAACTGTGCAAGATTTAGGGTGAAATAGTGGCATCTACCGTGAGGAGTTTGGATGGCAACCAGCTAAAACTTCTCCACATTAGAGTTCCTTCAGTGTTCATTGTTAAGGAGGTTTTTACCAGGAGCCAAATTATCTGCAGAGGTCTTTTTGTCTCCAAAACAAAAGGACCAAGTGATTAAAGAAACAGTAAAAGCACTAAATAAAGCAGTTTAATGTTAAAAGTCAATGTTTCTCTGACGCTGTTTGGCATGATGCACACAGGCTGCTTGCTCAGCATCTGCTTTGACTGCTGATTACCTAATGTGTGCTCATCTTATCTCTGAACCAGACGTTCAGAGGGTTTTTACCGGAAGCAGAGGCCTCCTCCTCTCCAAAACAAACGCAACAGGTTATTCAAACCATTAAAAATGCTGAATACATCAGTCACGTTACAAATCTGTTTCCCCGACACTATTTGGGATGTCAGAGACGGACTGCCATCCCAACACCTTCTAATCTGTGCGCACCTTTTTTCTGTGTAAGATGCAGATGTTCAGGAGGTTTTTACAAGGAGCCACATTGTCTGCAGTGGTCTCTTCCTCTCCAAAACAAACAGACGCAAATATTAAAACTGGTAGAAACACTAAATAAAGCATTTTTACGTAAAAAAAATCACTGTTTTTCCAACAATGTCGTTGCAGAGGGGCTTCAAACTACAATGGCAGACGTGAAAACGGCCTATGTAGAGCCAGTGTTTGGTTTGCCTGTTCTGGACTACTGTAGGAAGGTGACGCTTCAACATGGGAGCCTCCCAAGACAAGGACCCACTTCCTATGTAGATATAAACAGCTCTTTATAAGGTAACACAAACACAACAATTCTTATTTTCAGTTGATTATACACTAAAGACAACGTACTTACTATATTAAATTACATTTCTGCCAATATATCCCCCTTAATTCTACACACTATGCCTTTAAAGTCATAAAAATGATTATACTAATGAAAGGTATAGGGCAGTATATCTTGTTTTTGGGGAGCTGTTGTGCTTTTCTTTCAGCCTGCCATGAACAGACCTGACATTGGACCATTTCACTGCTGCAAATGAAACATGGAGGTTTCCTCATTTGGCTCCTCATTAGGTAAGATTGCAGAAGAAACACAAATCACAATCATCAAATCCTGCTGGCGAATGCGCCTGAGTCTCAGTCCAATATAAACACACCTGACCACACACACGCACACACAATCCTGGGCTCCAAGAAAAGCACCTGTAATCAAAAACAAGACCAAAAACAGATCCAGGCCTCCCTCTTGTCACCCATGCTTCCCTCTGCTCTTTGCCATCCTCCTATATAAAGACCAGTCTAGTCGCATCAAGTCATTAGCTCAAGTAATCCACTTGTGGCTCGGTGCCTTGATTATGCGATCACACCGAGAGACTAACCAGCTTCAGCACAGACTGAGGGAGCGTCACACATGAGGCCTCTGTGGTGAGTTACTGCTGAAGGTGCTGTTGTCATTCATCTACCTACAGTATGATGAGCAGTCTGATAGATATCCTGCAGTTCCTGACCTGAACCTGGTGGACTGGTGGAGGATGAAACAGAGCAAATGGCTGTTTAAATACTCATCAAAACTAAGAGCCAAACAACTTGGGAGCTGGTGACTTGATAGAGGAGGCGACCACGTGAGTAAACCACTGATTTTAAGATGTCGTAGTAGAGTTTTTAGATATAGTAAAACTACAAATGGAGCAGAGAAATTGAGAAAATTAGATGTTAGTTTTTCTCTGAACCATTGTCAGGTTTTAGACCTGGTCCAAGTCCTTCTCACAGTTTATTTTAGTCCACTTAAAATGCCAGGTTTTGATTTTGGTCAGATGGCTTTGGCTTGCTGCTAAATATCGTTACATGTGACGAAAGCCACCTATTTGTTGCTTTAAGTAGTCCGAAGCCAGCTCTGCAAAGCTAGAAAGTTACATGTGCTTTGTTCAGATTGAAAAGCTCAGTCTTTTATTTGGTTTTGCAAATTGTAAACAGAAATTAAGGCATCCTTTGTTTACTTTAGACAACAGATGGACATCTAGAAATCATTAAATTTGGCCATTTCATCAAAATAACTTCACACCATTATGATTTTTCCTGCCTCCTCACTTTGATAAATTGCTTCATGTAAGCCTTCGTAGAATTCAGATAAAACAGTCCTGTGCTGCGGGATTGAGGCCAATCACAGAGGTCAGGAGTGAACCAGCAGGTAATGAGATTAAACGGTCAGATGTCCTACTGCTTCAGCTTCCCCGCTGCTGACGAGCCACGCGCAACTTTCCGTTCTGTGAATGAACCGGTCTCCTGGAGAGAGGAGTTATTTTTAAAATGGGTGTGGAGTCTGAAAATCTTCGTAAAGTCAGATTTGTGTCTCCAAAAAGTCGTATATCCCCTTTAGAGAGCAGTGTAGATTTATCTAGAGGTTGCACTTAAACAGTGCGGTTAAATACATGCTTATAGATCAACTCCAGCAGCTTGTAGCTGATGTCATGATTGTCTGGTGTTCTGAACAGGAACAGTCATGGGATGTGGCGTCACGAAGTCCGACCATTTCCACAAAACATCTGGTAAAGGTAACCATTATATTTGAAACTTAGACTGGTAAACCTGTTTAACAAATTTAACCCTCTCAGGTTTACATTGTCACCACAACGTCCCTCTTGTTGTCTACCTTGTTCTTGCAACCCAATCGCCAGAATAAAACCATGGATATATTACAGTTATGCATGTCACATCTGGCGGATAGGTTGAAAGTTTAGGTTTCTTTATGTTTCAATCTTATGTCGGCACAAACTGCTAAAAATATTGCAGCCTCTCATTAAAAAATACCTGCTTTTGTTGGTCTGATGTCTTGGCAGCCATATCACCAAGGTGTCACGCCACCCACTATCCCCTCCTGATGAGAAACTTAGGTCATATACATGTAATCTGTCATACGTATGAAACGTAAAAATGTAACATATCAGTGGTTTGCAGAAGCATACAATGCAAACATTTTATTCTGGCGACTGGACTGTTTTTGTGTGCTTTTCACTACAACTGTTATCTCCCTATTACATGTGTTGCGTAAACGTTTCTGTATTTCTTTTTGTCTCTGTGCTCTGCTGCATGAAGCCGTCACAAGTAAGCCACACCTGTCTTGCCTTATTTGTTGTGTTGTTGTTGTTAGCCAGATGTTGACTGTAAGCTTAAACCACACATATATGGGTTCGAGCAGCCCGAGGAAAAATTAAATGTCCGACTTCAGCAGAAAAACGTCTTTTTTTTTTTTAATAGATATTCTACTTAAGGTGAACTGTTTGTATGTGTTTTTTATTATGTGTGGTTTTTAATTTCTGTGTCTAGCTCTTGTTTTTCATTGGGCAAAAGGGGGAAAACCAGTGGGCCCTTGGGAACAAATAAAGGTCTTAAATCTTGAACATACGGGAAACAGAAAGTTCTTTCTCACAGACTTCCTAAAAAGTTTGGTCAGTAAAGATTCTCCAGTTTCTGATGTTTTAATGAGCACACAAGATTTGTACTTTCTCTGATGAAGAGAATTTTAATACTAATATTTAGTACTTTAGTACTTGCAGTGAAATTATATTTTGTCAAAATAAAAATATCCAAGTTAAACTAATAAACCAACCCTCAAGCTCACTGGTCACAAGAGAGTAAATATTATGTGCGTCTTCTCTGCCCCAAATAATCTCATTTCATCTCATGTCAAAAACAAGACCTTTAACAAATGCTGTTTTTTGTCAAAATGTTCTTTTAATCACTAATTTAAACAACACAATTAAAATAATGATAGCATGAGCCTATATGATCACGTCATTGCAGTGTGATTCTACTTAAGAAACTGATACATTGCTGTTGTAAGAAATGTAAAGATGATATTATCTGATCCACCTGTATCTCAGCAGTGCTTGACATTCTCTGTTTGTGTTTCAGCTATAAAATCTGCCATCCTGATTCAGCGATGGTACCGTCAGTATGTCGCCCGCACAGAGATGAGACGGAGATACACCTGGCACATCTTCCAGTCCATCGAATACTCCGGAGAACAGGCTCAGATAAAAGTGAGGAGCCACCAGAGACAATCCTGTACACATTCTGCTTGTTTGCTGAATTGAAAAATAACGGCTCAACTTTTACGTCTCCTCCCTGTGCAGCTGTACAACTTTCTCGGCTACCTCATGGATAATTTCACACCTACAAGCAATGAACGTAAGAGTTTACATTTTAACTGACAAACTGTTTTTGCTCAGGATTTTTCCTTTTGTAATCTCTGAGTTTAAACTTGTCCTGACCTTCCTTGCAGGGAATTTGATCTCACACATCTTCAGAGAGAACGACATCTGTCGCGATGCAGAGTGGGAGAGGTACTTCTGCTACAAGAACATCGAAGTGCCTGAGATTTACTCAGGACCTCACCTCACCTTCCCTCTGACGGTGGAGCAGGCGGTCGGGCTGGTGGAGGCCTTCAGGAACAAGAAAGTACGTGCACACCTCTGCTATAACAACCTCCTTCACAGCTGATGTTCAGACTCACTGGTTTTGTATCACCGTACGAGACAGAGCTTAGTAGGAAAATGAGGCAGAAACTAGTCATGATTAGAATTTTAAATCCTGATAGTAAACTTAAATTTGACAAAAACAAATGACATTTTACTGTGAACTGAGTTTCAAAAGCAGGAAAGCAAGATATTATGATGGAGGTGGACTGTTGATAGTCTCAGGTCCACAACGAGTATCTTTTGCCCTAATTTGTACTTTATATTTTAACTTCAAGAGAAGATACTCATACTTATGAAACTGACCACTAAAATCATGTTCATGAGTTTAAGAAGGGGTGTGATTGTCTCCTCAACAAGGTTCCACAGAACAAAACAAGTGCATCTTTAAATGAAGCAGATGCTACTTATCAACAACTTATCATAATTGAATTTCTGGCATTTTTTTTACTCATTTAATTTGCCTTTGAGTATACTGAAAAGCAGTATTTAAATAAAATGTATGATCAATGCATAAATCACAATATCGCAGCAGTTATCAAACACTGAAATATAAATGTCCGTTCATGTGTTTGAGATCTTCTTGCTAATGAGTTTTTCTCCCAGTAGCAGTTGCACTCTCGTTACGTCCTCCAGCTGCTGCTTGAGACGTGGAAACAGCTCCGGATGTTGCCAAATATCAACCGTGTCTCCACCTGCCACAGCAAAGAAATCACTATTTGTGGTGAGATTTGATCATTTTATCAAATCGCCTAAAATGCTCTGGTTACAGCATCTTAGTTGTAAATACACGCTGATTGTATTAATCTCCTGTTTGAGTGAATTGATTCGCTTATATGTCAGTTGTGAAACATTCATCGCTGATGTTTTAAGCATTTATGAAATATCTGATGTTTTATTGTAAAACTTAAATTTTAGAATAATTGTGTCTCAGTTGTAAAACTTAAAAAACCTTATGAGAGAAATGTCGACGAAATTGTTATTAGATAATTTAAAGATGTCCTCTTCATTACAGGTGATTTGCACGGACAACTGGAAGACCTGCTGCTGATTTTCTACAAGGTCAGGACTTCATCCTCTAAGATCTTATTTAAGATTTAAAATTTAAGAAACGCTGAAATAACTAAACTGAAAATGTTCTGGTTTCTTTTTGGCTCATGGGCTACAGTTACAGTTCTCAATTTGAAAGACACCTACATGGATAGACAATTTTATTAAATTCTATTTTGATCAAAATACTCTCCTCCTGTACTTTGGCACCCTAAAGTAAATCAGCAGTGCTGCAGTATTGTCTGAAACACTATGATAACGTCTTTCAGTGTCTCGTTTTGTTTGGCCAAAATTCCAAAAACACAAAAATAGTTCATTTTTGATTATGTGAAATGGAGAAAAATGGCAAATTCTTACATTTAAATAATTTGAACAATCAACTTATTATAGTAACTTAACTTATAGTCCCTTTAAAACAAAGATGTTTAGTTGCAACCTGCTCTGTTTTTTACACTGAATCACTTTTTACACTGAATTAGTGAGTGAGACAGGATCTGTGCTGTCTGTCCTCTCATTTGTTTACAGTCAGATTACAAACTGACCCTTTGACACGGCTTTATTTGTTTCCATTAAAGAACGGCATGCCGTCCTTGGAGAAGCCCTACGTGTTTAACGGAGACTTTGTAGACCGAGGCAAAGACTCCATAGAGATCCTCATCATCCTCTTTTCATTCCTGCTCGTCTATCCAAGTGACGTCTACCTCAATAGAGGAAACCACGAGGACCACATAGTCAACCTGAGGTAAGGAACCTGAGGTAAAGCTAAGTCTAACTGGAGGACAGTGAATCTTCACTTTCTGACTGTCACCTTGTGTTTCTCCGGCTGATGCAGGTACGGCTTCACGAAGGAGGTGTTGACGAAATACAAGGTAGGTTCATATCACCATACAAACATCAACACACTCCTTTGTCTTTCTGTTTACCTCTCACTATTAACTCCTGATCCCTGCTGATCAAACTAGCCAGCAGAGCCAACATGTGTCCTAATCTTTTCTATCTTTGGAGCAGCAAATTTAAATTGGTTCCAGTCACCTTCGCCTACACATTCCCAGTAAAGCTTGATATAGGCTAGATTCCTTCCCAACACAATACTGGTCACTCCTCCTCGCGGCTAAGAGGATTTGAGGTTATTTAATCAGACTGCAGGACATCTGACCCTGTTGGCTTCCTCGCCCTCCCTGGCCCAAACATGTACCACATAATTCAGATTTTCTGTCCTTTGTTAGGATAAAAGAAAGTTTCAATTCCTGCTGCACTATCAGCAATAATCTGGTTGAAAATTTGATTTATAAACATCAAACTTTTAATGTGAAACAACATCTTTTAACTGGAGTTACAAGTTGCAACAACCAATGAAATAAAGACAATCTTGCCATCCAAAACTGATAATGAAAACATCCCTAAAAGTACCTTCCCTCTTACCTGTAGTGCTATTTATCAATCTTGATGGTTTGGTGTGAGTTGCAGAGTGTTGGAGATTTCGGCCTTCTTATAAACTACACCTGCCAACTGAATCACCGCACGGCAGGAAGTGTGCATCTACAGCTAGCTTACTGAGCACCAGTGCCCAGTGATTCGGTTGGTGGGTGTAGTTTGGTAGAAAGAAAATATACAAACTTCAGGATAGCCTATAAGACACACAACGGATCACGCCTTCTTAAAATTTTACTACAAACTTAGAGAAGATGAAAAAGAAGAGACAATGAAGAAATTTATTTTCTGTTTATCCTCAGATGCACGGTAAACGTATCCTGAAGCTACTGCAGAAGATTTTCAGCTGGTTGCCGTTAGCGACAGTAATCGATCAGAAGGTGCTTGTACTCCACGGAGGGATTTCAGACAGCACAGACCTCGGCCTCCTCGCCAGATTGGACAGACACAATGTGAGCTGTGATGAATGCTTTCATTTTTACATTATCAGACACAGATATTGTTTTCAAAGTCTCTGACATCTCTGTTCTCATCTAATTTTTTTTCCCCAGTACGTCTCAGCACTGAGGCCTCCGAAGAAGAGATACCACAGCTCAGCGGGGTTGTCCATCGACTCGGACATGGACGAGGAGGTCTGGTCCAACCACCAGATCTTTCAGCGTCGGACTTCCCTCACGTTTCCCAAACCCCTCGGGACCCGCGACAGTTTCCAGAACCGCTCGCTGCAGGACTTCTCTGACCGGATCAAAGTGAACACGGTGGACGAGGTGGAGATCAACAAGAGGAGACAGTCCATTTTCAATGCAGCCATCAACAAACCAGAAAATGAGTCGTCTTCCTCTTTGTCCACCGAGTCTATCAACAGTGATCATTCCAAAGACGAGTGGAAACAGGTGATGAAGGAGTAGAGCAGTGTTTGCTCAGATACTTTGAGATTTATGTTCTGTTTGATTTGTTTGCTGAAAAGCCAACTGATCCCGTCATTGTCTTTAAGTTTGGTTTATCTCACCTTTAGTGCTGCCAAAGTTATTTTAGTCATTCTTGCTATTGATCTTAACTTCAGTACTGTAAATGATAATCCTTATTCAATTTAAGTGTTTTAATAAAAGCCAGTAAAATGAGATAAATGAAACAAAAAATAAAACGCAGCAGTGCTTCAAGAAAGATAAACAAATATATACTCAGACACAACAGTACATATTTGTGGATAAAAAAATGTGTACTCATGATGTTTTATTTAACCAACTCAGTAACATTTTTTTAATTAATTTTAGTTACCTTACCTTGTCATGATCAGTATGTAAAGGCGCAGACAAGACACTCAAAAAACGACAAAACAAGCTGTCATTATGCAACACTTTAAAACAGGCTCTATTAAAATGTTCACAGTCCTCAGGTTAAATAATCAAAATACAAATGCAAATGCAAACTAAAAATCTTAACATTAAATAATCAATTTAGGGTGGAAATGTTTGCTTTAAAAATGTCTTCTGCAATCATTGATCAAAATAGTTGCAAATTAATTTTCTGTCAGTCATTTAAAGGAATACTTTACCCATAAAGTGGCCATTTGTTTATCAGTTACTTAACTTACGTTGATTTTTTATAGACAACTTTGTATGTCTCGCATGCCTCTGGTGAACAAAGAATCCAAAAATGGGGAAAATTGTGTACCAATTGCAGTAAAAGGGGTCTGCATTTAACAACAGCAAAACTTTACTAATACATTTCTTTTAATAACTCTCACACAACTCATGCAGTATAATACAAGTCTCATTTATCCAGCTGTATGCTCAGTACTTCCAAAACATGTGCACTTTAGCCAAGCAGCAACCTGCAGGGCTGGAACATGAAGCCAACATGAAAGCTCCCAAAACTGCAGTTCTTTGAATGGTTACTTGAGGCTGGCTCCAGAGGCCAGTCAACCCCATAGACCCTTATATATATATATATATATATATATATATATATATATATATATATATATATATATATATATATATATAAAACTTACCCGTTTATATTTTATTAAGGCTGCTTTTATTTAGGCCGCTTTGAGTGAGGTTGTCTGCAGATAGTGTCCTCGGCTTGTCGGTCAGATCCACCCCTCGCTCCTCCACAATGGCAGCCTTGCACCAAAATATGGTCACTTCTGGCTCTTTGTAAACAGGGTGAGTAATTGATATATAGCTGGTCGTGGTCATTGTGGACAAGGTATTCCTTTCATCCACAAATAATTTCAACTCTATTTATTATAAAGTCTTAAGGTTATCTGTGGAGGCTTTTATGGGAACATCACTATATAATGCCCCATAACAAGAGTTGATGTACATCTCATTTAGAAATGAAGGTTTATTGTTGTTGTTAGTTTGTTGTTCTCAGGTCTTAAAGCATCTGATGTGAGATATTTAATTAGTGACTTTGTCAAGTGGAAAAAAAGTTATTTTGATTCAGAAGTCGTGGCCTTTGTGCCTCGGCTCTGTTCCAGGGGACTAAATAAGTCTTGAGTCACAGCCTGATAAACACTCATCAGTGATCAACACTCACCTGCTGCGGATTGTTGCCTGCATGGAGCTTTAACATGCTTTAATCCATTGCGTCATCAATCCCTCTGCCGTAAGTTCACCTCCGTCACCACCTGTAAGCACAGGCTGCTGAAGCCAATGGTCTCAGCTGACTCTGGTACTTGGTGCTGGTTCAGGTGCAAACATGCTCGATCGTGAAGTGATGCGTTCAGGTGTTCGTATACCACTGTTATAAAAAAGTAAAATAGCAGATCCTGAAAACGCTTAAAATAATAATTTAAAAGGCGTTAATTGAAACACTTTAAGACTGAAATTTAAAATGACAGAGATACAGAGATTACAGGAATATTTTTTTGCTCTTTCAGTGAAAAATCCATCACCACAAGGCCTGTGAGTAGCTGTTCTGGAGCTTTCTATCACATCATCTTCCTCAGCAGAAGGAGTTTTCTCACATTTCCATTTTTCTTTGTACTTTTAGGGAGTTCTTGTCCATATTGGCTTAAAAATTGAGATTAAAAGTAGATTTTGGCTCATCGGGAAGACTGCATGATATGATTAGAATCTCCAGAACAGCTATGAATGAATCATTTTCACATTTATTTTGTGCACTGAAGAATCTCCAGATTGACAGTTTAATCTCTCACTCCTGTCTCTCCTCTGTGTCCACAGATCCTGGACCTGCTGTGGAGCGACCCGATGAACCAAGATGGCTGCATACCCAACGAGGTGCGGGGCGGAGGCTGCTACTGGGGCCCCGACGTCACAGAGGACTTCCTGAACAAACACGGCCTGCAGCTCATCATCCGCTCCCACGAGTGCAAACAGGACGGTTACGAGTTCTGCCACAACCGTAATGTGAGCTCAGATACTGACGGCACACAGACGCTTTAATGCTTTCCTGAATTCACTAAAACATTTTCTGTCATTTTACTCAGGTCCTCACTCTGTTCTCCGCCTCCAATTACTACGATGTGGGAAGCAACAGGGGGGCGTATGTGAAGTTGGGTCCAGACCTTGTGCCTCATATACTTCAGTACCAGGCTAGCAGCATGATCAGAGAGCTCACCATAAGACAAAGGTGCAAAACTACCACCACTACCAATATTCATCTCAACAATGTGGAAGTTTTTCTGTTGATATTTATTTTTGCATTTTATCAGTTAATTGTCTACAAAATGTCAGAAAATTGAAATGCCTGCCACACTTTCCCAGAGTCAAAGGCAACATCTCCAAAAGCTTGTTTTGTCCAACAGACATAAGATTTGTACAGTTAGACAAAATACAGAAAGTTGGCAAATATTTGCACTTAAGAGACTGGAAACAAAAACAACATAAAGCAAGACTTCCACATTTTGGTCAATATACATATTTGCTTTTTTACAGAGTGACATGAGAAGATTAATATTTCATGTGTTTCTGTGTAGTAACACGCTACAGCTAGTTTATTTAATCTTAGCATAATGATTGAAAGCATGAGTAAACAGCTAGCCTGGCTTTGCCAAAAGGCAACAAAATTCACCTCCCAGCAGCTTTTAATCTCATTAATTAACACTTTAGATCTTGTTTATTTAGCTGTTTTGTTTACCTGCAGACAGAGCCAGTATTTGTGCTAGGCTAAGATAAGTGTCTGCTGGCTTTGATGTCTTTAAAAGCTGGAGTGACTTCACTTTTCTTGTGCTGCTTTTAGTGACCTTTTGCAGTATTTAAACCTTTCAACTCTGAGCAAATTGGTGCGAATTGTCTTATTTTTTTTTTAAATTTCTCTTTTGACTAATTTCTTGCTAATTTTTTTTGTCATTTCTTCTTTCGTTGCTCATTGCCTTCTTTTCATGTATTTAAAAGAAATCAATGGAGTTTGCTCAAGTTTCAAAGGGTTAACATATAGGCATGAGAGCGATGTTGATCTTCTCATGTAACTTTTGGCAAGAAAGTGATTATTTCCACAAAATGTCACAACAATTTCTTAAAAAGATTAATCTGTAATCAATATCGTTGTCAAATTAGCCTCTTGTCATTTTACTTACTGTTCAGAGCAGAATTATCTTTTGCAACTGTTGCTGGAGTAGACAAGTAATTTTAAATGAGAGTTCAAATTCCTTGATTAGGGCTGCACAAATAATCAAATGTTTATCTTGCTCACGATTTTGGCCACCCACAATTAAATGAACATGATTGACTGTGATTCTGGCATTTAAAATGTGTGTTCTACTTATAGAAAACTTCCTAAACTAACAACCACGGTAGCTGTCATGCCGCAGCAAGTGCAGCTAACTTGTTCAACCATCTGAAAAAACACTACAAACTGCCAAATGATGAATTCATGAAGGCCATGAAGAATGTCATTGCTAACGTTACCTCTCGCGATTCCCATTGTGGACTGAAATAACCAATGAAATCACAGTCCATCCACACAGGATGCGTGTCCATTAAACACTTTATTATTATATTGCCTCTAAGAGATGTGCTGTAAAAAAGGACCAGTATTATTTTGATGCAAAGATTAGTACGTTAGCAGGAGTGTAGCACAATATGGAAACAAAAGCAGTGCTGTGTTTATTTAAATGTGAAAATAATAGTGTTTATCATTTTGGCTATAATCATGCACCCTATCCAAGACATAATGATCTGTTTAATATTGAAGTTTATTATCTGTTGTATTTGTTGTTTTCTTGTCTGCAGTGTCGGGCAAACCGAGCGCTCAGCCCTCAGAGTCCTGCGGGAGCAGCTGTTTGCGCACAAATCTGACCTCATCTGTGCCTTCAAAAAGTTCGACAGTGAGAGCACAGGTGTGTAGTGTGACGTGAGACAGTTCAGCCCTCAAAGGATCAGGTGTTACTTAATGCTACTGCAGATCTGTTGTGTACTTCCCCACGGAGTGCTGATGCGTGAGCTCACACCTTTTAATCCCCATTCATTGGAAAACAAATCCTGTGGGCCAGCCAAAAGTCCTTCAAGGAACATCTGACAGTTTCACAGAAACTGTTCTCAAGTACATAAGTAAATAGGGGGTCACTCTACTAATCAACTCAGTGAAGATGTTTCTATAATGTGCTCTATGTGTTATTCTTGGTGTTAGAAATAGTAGGTAAAATCTTAGTGGACTAGAGATCATTTTTCAAGAGAGAGAGGGTGGTCTTGAAGTTACAATGAGATCTGTTTGATTTTATACCCCACCCTTAGGCGGCCCTATGGGGCTAACAAAACTCCATCACTGACCCAATAATAATCACATAAACACCTTTAAAACAATCAAATCCATGGGATTTATTAGAATGAAAACAAGACAACAAAAATCCCACAGTGAGAGGCAGCAGGACCAGCAGTCCACACATCAGAGGCCTCTCTCCTCTGCTGCTGGCACAGGAGCTCTTAAGCACCTCCTCCATGCCAGGTGCAGTGCACCTCATTAACTAATGCAGCACACCTGGGCAGATCTACAAGTGTGGGAAAAGGAACAGCAGCATAGAACACATACACAGCCGTAACACTCTTCACACCTGCCTATATTCACAGTTTTGAAAAGTATTGCAAAAGTGAACACAGTGGTTTTTTTTTTTACAAATTACAAAAGTAGAAATTAAGCTTGTTCATCGTTTCACAGAGTAAAGGTTGATATATTGAAAAAAAGCAGCATTTCCACCAAACACTCTCAATATAGTGCTGTATGTAACCTGTACAGACATGTCCCTTAACTGCAGATCTGTTTTAGTGTTTACACCGCAGACAGTACTCTTAAATGTAGGCGGCCATTTTCACGGGATAGTCATGGTCTTGTCACTGCTTCATCCAGCCCTCACTGTATTTCCTCTTCACTGGAGATGAAGAGTGTTTAGAGTCTCTGTTGCAATCGATAGGATATTTAAAAAAAAAAAGTAGAGTGCTTTTAGCGCACCAATCAGTGGACTGCAGTGTTTCTAGCTCCATCTTTTAGTATCTGATCAGCGTGCTAGGTAGCTCAACAGAGGGGTGACAAGAAAACAGGAGGGAATGGAGCGATTCAATTGGTACCATCCACAATTTTTGACAAAAATAACCATTTGAAATAACTGAACTGAACCAGACTGCTTGATGGAAACAAGGCTAAAGACTCACTTTGGATCAGCGTCTGAGCAGTTTTAGAATTTAGAGGTTTATACTTTTAAAATTTTTAAAAACGAAACAATACATCAGACAGTTTTGATAAGCATCCCTTTCATTTTTCAAAATTACCTCAAACATGTCCATGTCCAAACATGTTAATGTATAACATGTCCACCTCTGTCAGGTCTTGTGTCTCTGAACGACTGGGCCTCTGCAGTGGAGAGCGTGATGCACCTCAGTCTGCCCTGGAGGATGCTGCGCTATCAGCTGTTCACCAGTAAGAGCAGTGACGGCATGATAAATTACTACGAGTGGTTCAATGAGCTCGCCATCAAAGGACCCAACACAGATGTGAGTTACCCAGCTCAAGCTCACTGGTGGTCTCAGAAATACTAGTGTCTGATTTAAGGATGTTGTATATGCTGGTACATATCTGTAGCTGAATCAAGCACCCTAACACACTAACTTAAACACACCGAAATACTGCTTATCTTGCAGCATATTGACCAGAGTCTTCTGGAGACTTTGTATCGTCATCGCTCCACCTTGGAGACCATCTTCAGGATCGTAGACACAGACAACTCAGGTAAAACAGTTTATTCAACACTGAAAAAAGTTACATGTAGGGCCGTCACAATCATGAAATTTTAGTTTACGATTTATCATCATACAAATATTTGATATTGGCAATTTCTTTGTCTTTATTTCTGTTCATTTTATGCCACTTAGAGGTGTTGTTTTGTTTTTTGCTTTTCAATTAGACCTGGATCCATGTTGTTAATTTCAGTGGCTGCTCATGGAAAAACGTGATTGTTGGAAAAGGAGCGCCAGTTGGAAACTAAAGATTTTATAGATACCAGAAACTGAAAAAAAAGTTTAATTAATTAATTGTCTTCTATTCAAATAAACACAAGAAGTTTGTGCTCTAGTTTGCTGAAACAAACTAAATCAAATACCTTGAAACTGTTGTGTAGGCCGCCCTTATGTCATGAAGCAATTTTTCAAGGCAGTTCAAGGAATACTTTACCCACAACATAATCATTTGTGTGTCAATTAATAACCTTGTATTGCCTTGAATTTGTGAAGAGAACATTCTTGATGAATTAAAGGGGGGCGTGTTTAAAAACAGCACAGCTATTCAAAACATTAATTTACAAGCTCTCACACAACTCGTGCAGTATAATCCTCGTCTCATTTTTCCAGTCAGATGCCCCAGTACCTCCCAAAAACATGCATATTTGGTAAAACCATGATATTTAAAACACATCAACATATGTATAACACAACTGGGCAAGTGCTTGTGTTTGAAATCTGCACATGCATTCCACTTGAGCCCCATTTCCACCAGACACTTTCAGTATGGTACCTTTGGAACCAACAGTAACCCTTCAGAAATGGTACCTAGACTGCAGCGTGTCCACCTCAAACAGTACTCTTAAATGTGGCCAGGGTTGTTGTCAATCACTGCTCCGTCCAGCACTCACTGTATTTTCTTTTAGATGGCATGTCTGCTCCTTGTTTGTTGTCCACAGAATGTGGATGGACGCCAACATTTTCAGAACAAAATAGAACAGGCTACAATGGGAGTCTCTCTCTCCATGGGATATTTTAAAATAGCAGGTTTGTGCATTTAGTCTTTCTCAGGCAAGCATAGCCAGCAACAGCCCACAGGAATGACAAGGATTATAATATATGCAGTTCACATAGTCCAGTCGAAATTTATATATATATATATAATACTTTTTTTTCTCCATCAAACATTTGAAGATCCACTTATAACTAAAAGTCTGTGTCAAAAACAAACAAACAACTAAAGTAATAGTCAAAGTTGTCGTACTGAAATTTAAACTGATGGATTGGTTTAGTTGATGCTCACTTAAGGGCTAACCTCCTTCACTTCACCATACAGTTGAGAAACAAGAGAGGGAAATTTAACTTGGGTCTTGAGCAGCTGCATTTATTTAGAGAGAAACTGTACATTTACTACCACTTGAAAACATATACTGCAACCTCTACTGCTTATACTGCTTCCTCCACCTCAAAATGTCAGTCTGTGTTTCCACACTTTTGTTTCTGGGATGAAAAACTGTCCCAGCTCACAGAGACAATCCAATGAGACAGTCTGCTTCAGTGGAGGTGTAAAGTGTGTCAGGGCTCTGTAAAGTGTTTGTTGTGACCAGATAGAGAAGTTTACTGAGTTCAGCTTCCGTTAATCCACCTGTAGCGTGCAAAAGAGGCTACATCAGGTTACGGCCTCCTGAATCCTCCCAGTTAAGATGAGGATTAACCCACTGATCTACTGGCCTCCCCACCCCCCACTCCAGAACACACACACACACACACACACACACACACACACACACACACACACACACACACACACACACTTTACTCTATCAGCATCTGTTTCTATCACTGCATCTCTAATCTCCTCTTTTCCACCCATCATCTTTAACCTTGAACCTCCTCCTCCTCACAGGCTTCATCACCATCGAGGACTTCCGGCAGACCTGGAAGCTGCTGAGCGTCTACCTAAAGATGGAAATCACGGACGACGCCATCTCTGACCTGGCTGTCACTATTGACCGCAACAATGACGGCAGCATTGACATCGAAGAGTTCATGGAGGCCTTCCGCCTCACTGACAAGAAGAGCCGGCTGGAGCGAGGGCGCAGTATGTTCATGGGGACGGGCACTGACCTCACCAAGCTGGAGGGAGATCCCTACATTTGAGCAGAGAGACTGGGAACAGAGAGCGACCTCAGCTCAGACTCAGAGGGGAGGGGGAGGGAGGAAGGTGAGATGAAGCCAACGCAAGCTGCTTTAATGACGCACATTGAGACGTAGGATGCTGCCGAGCAACAGTAGATCACATGGGATTAGAGGGAGGATAGAGTTCAGGGTATTTGACAGCGAATGTTCATTTGACATTTTGATGCAGTTTCATCCACTGAGGAAGAGACTGAACAAAAAGGCGTCATATTTACACTGCACGATTATTACAAGAATAATAATAGTAGATGTTGCATTTATATCCATTTCTTTGGTTGTTTTCAACATGTTTTGACTCGTGAAAGGTAAAAGATAAAAAGAGTAACACCTGCACACTGACACAGATGTTTTTAAATGGACAGCATTAATCGATTTTCATTACGGCAGAACCTTCCTATATATACAAATAGGCTCAGTACAGAGACAATTATACATAACATTAATCAAGTAATATCTAAAAAAACATCAAATGCAGTTGTAAATTACACAAAAACAAACATGACAATATTGCACATAACAAACAGCATTTTAAATGTATTTAAATAGAAACCCTACAGTCATATTAGGGCTGCAATTAATTATTTTTATGATTGATTTATCTGCCAGTTGATCACTTGTGTTTACTATTTGGTCCATATAACATCAGATTTTTTTTTAATTATCATTTACTTGATCCAAAGGTGATGTCACTAAATGCCTTGTTTTGTCTTACCAGAAAACCAAAACCTTAGTTTAGTTTATTTTGGTCATTTTCTGTCTTATAAAACTCAAATATGCACAAAAAAATAAATAAATAATTGAATAATTATTTGCAATGCAGTGACAACTTTTGCTGACTGAAAAGGGGGTAAACTGAAACCTTAGCCTAAACCCCCTTTACATGTTTTGTTTTGTACCTTTCTGTTTAGATTCATACAATGAAATGAAAGAAACAAGCAAATCATTATACCTGTATATATATATACCTAAACGTCCCAAATATTACATTTACTTTGATGTTTGAACAACAAGTAAGAGCAAATGCTCACATTTCACAGCCGTAAATCAGGGAATCTTTGTCTTTTATTTAAAAAAAGTGACTCAAGCAATTCATTATTAATCAAAATAGTTGGCCCTTAATTTTCTTAATCGATAAATTGACTAATTGTTGCAGCTCTGCTCCATAAAATGTTTGAAAAACTGTGAAAAATGCCCATCACAATTTCCCAGATGCCTTTTCAAATGGCTTGTTTTGTTCAACCAACAGCCCAAAACCAGCAATATTCAGTTTACAGTGATAAAAAAATGGAGCAAATCCTCACATTTTCATCCCAGTGAACCATTTTCACTTGAAAAAATGACATGTGAAAATGATGATTATTTTTCTGTTGATTCCCTCAAATTATTCAGTGTGCAGGTGTTAATCTGTTCATTTCCAGTAGCCTTGTATCAACATGTGAGGTGCGAATAACTTCACGCCTCCTAAAGACTTTATAGATACCAGACATTTAAAAAAACAAACCAACAAACAGTATATGATAATAAACTTTATTATACATATATATAATTGTGCAGCTCTCAATCAGCTGCACTAAGTAATTGCAACCATCATGTTGCTGGTGCCTTAGCAGTAGAAGCGCTTTAACTTCTAGAGACGCACTGATGATGTTTTGTATCAGTGCCAACCGCCAACGATGCACCTGGGTCCCTCCCCATCTCAGGTGGGATTGGAACCCTCAGAACGGAGAACTCGTGCTTTCATTCATTTGACTTTTAGGATGGCTACCTCTTAAGTGTTGCTTTGAAGCCCAGAGGCTGTGTTTTAAATGGATAGTTTGATATTTTGAGATATTTTTTCAACCTGGTATCAATCTTCTTATCTAACTATCAGCAAGAAAGTGTTGAACTGCTCCTTTAAGATGCAGAGACAACATGAGGTTTTAGGTTTTTTTTGTTAAAACTTCTCAGTTTCCATTGTTAGATAAAGTTCCCACGTTGTTTAAAATCATTATTATAACTCAACCAAAAGAGACGAGGAAACAGTGTGCGTATGTGTAAAGTTGCTCTGTGTGTAAAATGTAAATTCCATTGTATGTGTGGGTTTTTTCTAGCATGTTGACCATGTAAAACGTTCACTGTAAATACATCTCACATTCAGATTTGAAGCATGCATTGTGTGTGTCTGTGTTTGACGTGAGTAATGATTATGAATTACAGTTTAAAGAACCATAAATTATTGAAAGAGGTAAATTGGGAAAAATATAACTTTAAGAAATAATCTCCCTGAAGGCCTTTAGAACATTTGCAATACTGGGAACATGGAGCATTTATCTTTAATGCCTGTTTTTTATCCAATATTCCCAATGAATTTCTTCTTCAAATTCTCTCATTTATATTTATATATTTCCCCTAAATTAGTGAACTTTACCCATCAAACAACACCACATTTTCACATAATAATATGCTATAGGGTGGCCACTAACAGTTATTTTCATTAACAATTAATCTGCTAATACTTCTCACAATTAATTGATTAATCACTGTTTGTAAAATCTCATGAAATAATGAGAAATATTTATTATAATTTACTGCTAAGTGCTTGTTTTTACCAATAGCTCAACCCCCCAAATATTCAATCTGCTTTATCTTTATCTTAATATTATAATTTATGACGAAGGATGAAATCCTCTCTTACTTTAGAGGCTGGAACACGTAAATGATTGGCAATTGTTCTTTATAAATGATTTAAATGATTATCAGTCATCACAACAGTTGCAGATTAATTTTCTGACAATCAAGGATTTTTTTTAGCAGTAAAATAAAACAAAATGTTACAAATGAAAAGATAAAAGTGAAGCTAATTGTCCATTTTTTTACATAATATATTTTCTTAAGTAGTAATTGAACAACATTTCAATTGATTTCCATTAAGAATTAAAGCCACACACTTCTTCTTTCACATATTTATTTAATTTAGATAACCTGAACTTTTCCGACCAACCAATCCTGCAAATTTTAGTCAATAATGAAAGTTTTAGTTATTTATTTATCTTTACATTAAACATCTCAATCATTCAATTTCATCTCATATAGCTCATATAGATTATTAACAGTATTATGTTGTGTAATTATCCTTCCGAAATAGTCAGATTAGTTTTCAGAATCACCAGCAGGGGGCGCAGAAGACCATTCAGTACAGCTTGTTATATATATACCAGAGGACCACCTCATCTGAACTGATGACTGAGACATAATGAAAGACTGAGAGTCATTCAAGTCATATTAAGTATCCACAAAAATTGGCTCATTTATCAAAGATTAATACAAAAGAGCAAACAAACAAACTGCTAACTGGGATTCCTGAAGGCACGACATCATGAATCTGAGCTGCAGCAACAGCTCGTGGAAACTCTCAGGGTTTTAACTGCATTATCTCCCTGTAAGCCTCTGTGGCCGGGACATTAGTTTTACTTTCACATGATTATCTTTGAAGTGGGTGGATATTAAAACATGCTCGGAGCTGCCTTGCAGTTTAAAACGAGGTTGGATTAAAAAGCATTTACACACACGCAGTCATTATTTACCTGGAGAGGAGAGTTTGCCCTCAGAGTCAACATGTTTTGGAGCAAGTCCTGGCTCTGTCCAACTTTAAATCCACCTATCATCATGTGTAAAGCTCTATCAACACTTAGATCTTGTTGGTTTTACACAAAGAGTGTAAAAATAACAAGATGCATTTAGAGCCAGTTGTAGCTTCTTTTACTGCTGGTTGCATCTCAACTTTGACTAAAGATGTCTGACACATAAATCACTGTAATGCCTGTAAAATCTGATTTTTTTCTCTATATTGTGGATTTCTACAGATTGAATTAAAGAGACAAAGTGTCAGTGAACTTAGAGGTGCTGGTAGGCTGGATTTTGATACCTTGGGCCCAGCCATGCTAGCTGTTTCCCCCTGTTTCCAGTCTTTATGCTAAGCTAAGCTAACTGTCTCCAGGCTGTAGCTTCCTTTTAACAAACAAACATGAGAGTGGCGGCACAATGATCAAGTGGTTAGCGTTGTTGTTTCACAGAGGGTTCCTGTTCTAACCCAGGGTATGGGTTCAAAACCTGGGGTGAGGGAGTTTGCATGTTCTCTGTGTCAGCGTGAGGACTGGGTACACCCTGGACAGGTCACCAGACTGTAACAGGGCTGACACATGGAGACACAACCATTCATGCTCACATTCACACCTACAGGCAGTTTGGAGTCACCAATGGACCTTTCTCACAGCAGACATTTTGATTCTCTTAGAAAGGGCAAAGGTGAAACTGAAATCATTAAGGATGGCTGAGTTCCATTCAGTGTCACAGTAAGCTATTAACAGTTAGCCAACATGGACAATACCAGGGTCTCCCCTTATTGGAACGCAGCTGACAGTGTTATTGAATACACCTGTGCTGCTCCTACTCTGACGTGTCAAAATGCCTGCTGTGAAAAAGGCCTATTAATCTACGTGTCTTTGGACTGTGGGAGGAAGCTGGAAAAAACCCCACGCTGACACAGGAGAGCATTGGCTGAGTAAGACAGTACACACACAAGAAATGTAACGTACAACAGATAACATTTGTAGACAGTAAGACAATAGTGCAATGGTGCACAGTGCAAACAGTGCTGGAATGAATATGGAATTATTAATGTAACATGTTACGTTATATACATGAGGTAGTTGGATTTGGGGTACAGCATGTGTCACAGTTATGATATTTACATGTTAAAAAACAGTGTATATACAGGGGCATGCAATGTGAAACAGGTCACAATCTTGTTTACTGAGAAGAGAGGGTCACCTCTAAAGCTCAGTCTATTGTCTCAGACTCAACATCCCTTCCATCAGAGGATTTGCCTCCCAAAATGCAGCACAAGCGTCACAGATCATCCTTTGTTCCAACTGCTAGCGCTTATCTTAACCAGCAGTGACCACTAATTGTCCATAATTTACCCCAGTGACAGTGTGTGATACTGGATTCTGTGTGTTATGTATTGTACTGTCTGCTTTACTTTACTTATGACTACTGTCTGTATCCTAAATTGCCCCTAGGGGACATTACAGTTTTACCTTACCGTGAATGGTTAGGTAAGTAGAAGATGAGCTAATCTCCAAAAGGCATGAAGTTGAAGATGAAATATACTCTTCAACATTTTAAGTGAGATTAATGTATTGTTTTTGTTTTGTACAATTATAGAGTGGAAAAAAAGGAAAGGTGCATTATGCATACGTTTGGGCACCCCAAGACATCTGAGCTCTCAGACAACTCTCACCAGGGTCTCAGACCTTAATGAGTTTGTTGGGGCTCTGGCTTGTTCGCAGTCATCGTCAGGAAAGGCCGGATGATGCAAATTTGAAAGCTTTATAAACACTCTGCTATCAATCTGAAAACCTAAAGAAATTGATGCACCACAAAGCAGGAGAAGACTTTAAAAAGTTAGCAAAGCGTTTTCAGGTTGCTGTTTCCTCAGTTTGTAACGTAATTGAGAAATGGCAGCTAACAGGAACTGTGGAGGTGGAAAACCACGAAAGCTTTCTGAGAGCGCTGCTCATAGGATTGTTAGAAAGGCAAATCAAAATCCCTGTTTGACTGCAAAAGACCTGCAGGAAGATGTATCAGTTAAATCATAATCTGCAAAGTCACTACAGTTATTAGATAAATGCATTGGAGTAAACTTATAAAGCAGCATAAGACAGTGCCTGTCCTCGGCTGCTTTTCACACCCTGCCACCACCACCACCACCACCACCACCCTACAGAGAGACTCACACACTGGTGATAAGTGGGACAAAAGAAGGAGGCAGTTAGACCTATTTTTTCCACTGTATCGGAGGAGGGGGCACATCTATTGTTCACTGTCCGCAGGTGGTCTTACTGTTGTAAAGCTGCTGGAGCTTCGCCTTAATGGAGACATAAAAGATTCTCAGTCAACTGGAGCGTCTCAAAGCGCTGGCTGTGATAGCTAAGGCGTCCACTGAGGGCCTAGCTGCACCTTTAAGTAACGATAAAGTGTCTTAAAGAGTATAATTATGAGATAGAGCTAGATATGATAAATGTGTGGAGCTCAGTGTTTCTGTGTAGGTTTGTGTCATTTTAGATGCACAGAGCAACATTTTAACCCTTATGTAACAGTAGTATCTCCAAAGTTATCTCTTAAAGGTGTATTATATGAAAAAATAAGGCTTGTAAATTGGCACAGAACAAGAAAAGTTTAGAAAATATATACAATTACATGTGCAAAAAGTGAGCATTTTCATCATAAGATCATCTTTTGCTTCAGTCATTTTATCTTATATTTTATTTTGCATGTTTCTGTGCGCTCACTAAAGGACTCTCAGAGGTTACAAACGCAATTATTTGGAAGTAATTCCTCAGAAATGTACCCACTGACCACAGTGTTTTTTTAAGTAATGATTTAACTCAGGTAGCACTCTGGGAAATAATTGACATACTGCTTAAGGTTTAAGCAACAGTGTAAACCTTTAAGCCTACAACTCAAGCAATCAGGAGAAGAGTAAAAGCAGGAAGTGCTTATATGAACTCTACAACTATTTGGGTGAAGTCAACAGGCCCTCAGGGGTGAAGCTTTGACAAATGATGTGTCACATTAAGAGCTGAAACCACTTTGTCAGTCAACAGAAAAATAGTAATTATTTTGATGACTGATTGATTGTTTTTAGACATTTTTCAGTGATAAAAGCACAGAACAATGTCTGGTTTCATGAGACAATGTGCTACTGTTTTTGTCAAGCGTCATTTTTAACTGAATATTTGTGGGTTTGGGAATTTTGGTTGAAAAAAATAAGGCATCTGAAAACATCTCGTGTGCGGCGGAAAGTCTGACCTTTCATAGGTAAATTGATTATGTAGAAAATAAGATAATTCTAAGTGGTTGTCAGATTACTAACAGGATGAAGGAGAAGAAAAGAAACTTGTTTTATGATAAAATACTGGATAGTTTCATCTCTTCAGGCCTCGAAAACTATTTAAATATTATACTATTTTTAGTGTTTTGAAAATGTCATACTAACACTGTTAATGAAAAAGGCACAAAATGAGTTGGAATAAAAATCGCTTTTTATATAAACACTTTTGTTATGGCCATCTCACATATTTCTGCTGTATTTGTGCGTATGAAAAGAGGAACAATACTTTTACGACCATGAACTTTCCATTTCAGTGATGATTATTAGGCCTCTGTGTCATTTCTCTTGTCTTCTGGGTTCCTGGCAGCTTTATACTTTATTAAATTGATTTGACTTTGTTCCGAGAAAGAAAAAAAAAACTATTCATGTGGGATGAAGACAGTTCAAAAGGTGCACAACAAAAGACAAAAATGAACCTGAACTCCAGAGGGTACAAGAAGGCGCTTGTACCAGAATTCATTACGCAATCAGCGGAAAAGAGACGCAGTGTCAGCAACAAGAGCAACGACTCTGAAGGTTGATCAAGTCCCAAATTGTGAATAGTGTGCACTAAGAAAGAACTGAAGGAAAGAGTAGTGCGTGCGGGTTGACGCCTGCAGACCCTGAAACGATAATCTCAAGGGCAGAAACACATGATGATGTGAGCTCTCTGATGAGTTCAGATGAGGAGAACAAAACTTCCCCCCGAGGCCACAAGTTTGAGCACAGCTGCAGCTTTGTACACATTATACACCCATGTGGATTTGAGATGAATGACAGAAACGTGTGACCTTCTATTCTTCCTAAATACCTGCTGGAGCTTGTTGTGGTTCAGCTGAAGGTTTCACATGTGGGAGGAGGGTTTAAAAGGAGCGGCAAGAGCCATAAACATATCATTGCTGCATAAAAGGAGGATTTTTGATAGAGGGTTGAATTTATTGAATGTCTGTAAGAGTCCTTGTTCTTTAAGCTATCGTTGTTTGTCCAATTATTCAAAGGAAAAATAAATAAACTTTATCAAAGTACTTGAGCCCAGCACACACGCCCATTACAACATGCTTAGTCATCGTTATAAAAACATGTCAAGACTGCATTTAATCAGACTTTAGAAAAGAAACCAACATTCTGAAAAGGACCTTGGACCCATTCCCGTCCATCCTTGTCAAGGCTTGTCTCACCACTCTCTGCCTAGTCATCATCAAAACCATAAACTCCTCCCACCCATAGCTCGCCTCAGTCACCTTGATACTCAAAATCCTTGGACTCGACCCTGACATCCCAATAGCCTTCAGCCCTTTTCCACCCGCCTTTCCTGTCAAAGGCTTTGGAGAGACGTGTTGCCACTCAGCTGAAATCCCACCCTGACTCCACTGACGTCTATCAGCCTTTCCAGTGTGGTTTCCACCCAAAACATAACACTGAGACTGCTTTGATTAAAGTCACTAGTCGTTCTCAGACTCTGGTTTTATCACCACCGTCATCTTTCTTGACCTCAGTGCTGCTTTTAATACGGTTAACCATGCATCACAAGGCCCAGATCCACCCTTGGTAAAACCAGCACTGCCCTCCCCTACTTCCAGTCATACCTCCTCAACAGACATCAATTCATCTCTATCAACGACTGCAGATCGACCATAGTTCCTGTCACCCATGGTGTCCCCCAGGGTTCAGTGCTTGATCCCCTTATCTTCATCCTTAACATGCTGCTGCTTGGACACATCCTCGTCCACCATGACCTCCAGTTTCACTGTTAATGCCAATGATACACCAAAACAGTCACTAGTAACATCCAGGCTGGCCAGCTGCAACAAAATCATCTGTGGTACCACAAACAAAGTCCTTAATAAACTCCAGTATGTATGGTCACAAACTGGCTCATGTGACAAGTGACGAGTCCATACAAAAGATTTAGTTCAGACAAGCATCATCTATTAAACTAAGACTAACTTAAATAAACAATAGAATGTGTAGGTCAGCAAAGTCAGTAATGAAAGCCATGCCTGGATGTGTGTCAGGTGTGCTGCGGAGGTGTTGAAGGTGCAAACCAAAAACCAATGAGGATTTAACTGTTATATATCTGGGAAGCCAAACTAAACTAAACTAATATTTAAATTTTAGAATATTCAAATATTAATTATACCAAAAAAGGTTATTACTGATTTTACTGATTAAAACTCATTGTTTAAATATCCTGTGTCAGCACCAATGGTCAAATCTACAATATCATCACAATATCAAGAGGTATTTGATAAAATTCTCCTTATATCTGATTTTCTCCACATTACCCAGCCCTGCCTATACATACACTTATGTTGCTGTGGATTAGCAGTTTTATAACCACACACTGATTCATATTCTCTCTGACAGTTGTACAAAAGACAGCAGACAACTGTGTGAACTTTGCACTTGACTGCAACTTTTATTTTTTTTGCAAATACACTATAAATGTTTACAAAAGCACTGTAGAAACATCTGTGCAGTGTAAATTATCAAAACTAAAAATGGATATTACTTTGAATTCATTTTGCACCTCACATGACAAGAAGGATTGTCATTTTCAGCAGCAAAACAAATCGGTATATCTCAAGAGGAAACGTCTGTTAGTGACTTCAGAACATCGAAATCAGGGGGGATACGTTTTTCTTTTTTTACACCGAAGAGCAAATGAAGGGAAAGTAATAAGAAAGGATGGTATGGCACTAGTGCTCATCCCTGAAGGAGGGCGTCATTCATCAAGATAGGGTACACAGCATCAACGCTTTACTCAGTCATCAAGATAATCAGCCTTCCAGTAAAACAAACAAAAAATAATAATATCACTCCAGTTTTGACAGAAATCGGCTCCACAAACACAAATGTACTCACACAAATTCTCAAACACCCGAATCTTAAACTTTCATGAACACTCTCACAGACATTTTACAGGTCTCTGACAGCTCCCAGTGTCACATACTGGTCCATCTTTTTACACTTTTTTTGTACTTAAAAAGTGAAAATAAATTGAAATGTTCAAAAATGAAATGTTGAATATTTAAAAACAAAACAAAACAAAAAAAACTAAATCACACTACGGAAAAAAATACTTCTATACAACTAACAAAAAATAAATCACAAATTCAGGGGAAAGAAAATACATAAATATTGTGTGGCCCCTTACAAAACAACTTATTTTACACAAATCTGTATTGCTTTGTCTTACATAATACTGAGATCTGCTCACAGAGAGCATTGATTACTTTTGTTTGCTCTTGCATCAGGTGACAAAAAAGCAATACCCATCAAACTACCATCACGTGAAATTTCTGTTTCCTTGCCTTGATGTAAAAAGGCACATACACTTATAGTTCACGCAACACTGTTGCAAATACTTCACATAAGTGGTGGCACGATTTAAAGAAACAAACAAACAAAAAAAAAAAAGTAGGCAGGGGTTTTTGTGGCACAACCGTTATCACAGAGGAGAGTAAACATGGCGCCGGGGCAGATCTATGTGGGTTATCTTTGGTCAAGCAGGGATGAGCCAATAGGCTTGAAGGATTGGACTCAAAGGTCAGTGTAGTAGAAGTCAGACAGCGGAGGAGTGATGGCTCAGGTGTGTTTGAACAGACGCTGTACAAGCAACACACACACACACACACACTCGACTCTCGGGATTAAGGTCTCTAAGGTTCAAGTTTTTCATAAAGGTGGATAACGAATGAGTTTGCACAAGGCGGTGGTCTCTTGCATGTAGGTGGGATAAAGAAAAGGCCTTTAGTGAATTGATTAAATACTTTCGACCTCTCCACCACAGTGTTATTAATCCCAGACTTCTGACATATGAAGTCGCTCACCTCCAGCGAACTGTTAGTATAATAAAACCCCAACAATACATGTGATATGGTCAAGATCATCTGCTTATAAGAGGAATGAGTGTGTTAAGTGTGATAACCTTTACAAAAGTGTTGCTAGTGATAACTGTTACTGCTAATTCCAATAAATGGCAGCAAGCTTTGGGCTTTGTATCTTGTGCTCGGGTGTCAAAGAGGTTGGCGACACAGGAAGGCCTTGAAGAAAAAGCCTCTGCAGACCAACCTCGAGAAGAATACGAGCACGTCGTGTACACATACTGTATGTACAATACAAGTCCATAGGTTATGGCATTTTGTTTTTTAGCAGCAATAACAAATACAAAAGTATATCAAAAGAAGACACTCCATGTGCTGAAAAGCAAGTAACACAGAGGCGTGGATGTGTGTTTAGAACATCCTTCATAACCAATACTAGCGAGGACAAACCATTGAAATGTATTGAACATATGGACCACCTGCATTGAAATGAACAGGACAAATAAAACAACAATGAAAATACATGGGGCACAATTTCCAGGCAAAGTGCAGGGAATTTTTTCCACGCTGACAGTATTATGGCCTTAAATTCACTTCCCATTTGCGACTACCACTGAGACAAGACAAGTGTGTCGGACATAAAAATGAAAACACATGAAACATAAGACAAACAGTGATTCAAGTGCTGTGTGCTGCGGTTTTGCCTGAATGCCTACAGCTCCTTGGCAAACTGAATGACTGCACAGCGGCGACTGGTGCGCAGGGCTCCCTCAACAAAACCCCCAATGATTCCCCCTTTTTTTTTTTTTTTTAATAGTCACGGCACTTTGACAGTGTCTTTGACAGATCAGCTGTAAATATATATAATAATAAGAGGACAAAAAAACCTGGTAGCCTTTGTGTGAGGACTGGTTTTAGCAATCCAAATTGTGCTTTCTCTAATAAGTAACAGTGTAGACGTGCAGGAGCGGTCAACACCAGAGCAAAGTTAGTGTCTTTCAGCACACCTCGAAGGACTGTTTGCTGGATTTGGTCAGAGGTATCTCAACATTTCCCCTTTAACATTATGTACAATAATGACAGAAGAGATTTCCAGCTTATTTGAACAATGTATGAACACGAAGAACACGCTGAACCGTTATAAGGCAGAAAGCAGGTTCAAGTCTCCCTTGTAAGTTCTGTGGGTGTTTATTCTTTCCTTTTTGTTTTGAATGTGTGATGAAGTCTAAGAGAGGCGAAGCTACAGGTGGCAATTCTAATAATTTCACAGCTAAGTGGTCATCACCTTCGCTAATGATGACTTAGAAATGTAGCTGGATGTCTTTTAACTAGTGTTCTGTAGAGGAGGAGGAGGGGGGATCCAGGTGTCACTACACTGTGCCTGCATCAAGAAAAATAGTTGCCCATTGTCCATCAAAACAGGACACTGAAGTGTAAAGGTGCACACACACTTTCACTAACTGATACTGGAAGTGCATTGTGTGAGTGTGCGTGTGGGTGCACTAATATATCTTAGGAAAAAAAAGGCAAAAGTTTGGCTCAGTGTTTTTCTTTTTACAAAAACGATATGCTAAGTTCACTTTTGTTAGCAAAACCATTTTATCCTCCGAGCGCAGGAGCTCTGAGTTTTTCTGTCTGTTCAGTTGACAGGGGGGCTTTTTTAAATCTGTTGGCTTGAAGTTTCCTCTTATGGGGAGGAAAAGAGCGAGAATGCAACGGTAACAACACCCACTGTTGTTCAGGTGAATACTAAAACTCTCTTTGAGCAACATCAGCCGGCAGCGTCTGCTCAGAAGATCATGCATCCTTGTGCGACAGCGACACCTATGCTACCGTGTTCCCTCAGAAGAAGTATGGAAAAAAAGGCTTGTCCTGGCCGAGCCCGCCCAGAGTCCCTTCATCATCTTCAAAGGCCGACCAGGACAGAGACGAGGAATAAGAGTGTGGGAGTTTGTTGTGTTGCGGTACGGCAGGCAGTGAGGGCCATGCTCAGCAGGTACAGTAGAGGAGGACAGACAGTCATAAGAGGGCTCAGCGAGAGGAGCAATGTCTTTGTCGACTAAACATTTACTGGGGCTTGTGTCCCACCCCTTTCCCTATCCTCCCCACCACCCCCAAACTAAGTGAAAAAGAGCCCGCTGTGTGTGCAAACCCCCGCCCGTGGTAATGTAACACCCCTGTGCTGCTCCCTCAGCCCCCTTCCTGAGCTCCACACTTGGGGAGGGGATCCTCGATCAACACTTCTGGGCCTCCACTGGAGACATGGCGATGTAGGAGCCGTTCCTCATCGGCTGGTTGGCTGCCGTTTCTGACGGCTCGTCAGGTTTGTCGCTGACCTGAGTGTAGGCCGTGTCGTCTTTCGCCGTCTGGACGGGAGGATGGAAAGTGTTAGTACAAACCATCGAAATGACAACACGACCAAATATTATTTTGTAATGAATACTGACATCAAAATGTGAATTAATGCTTTGAGTGAAATGCTCACAGTAAACCACATCAATCTGAATATTCACAACCACCACAGAAAACTTTTTAACTTAAGAAAAATAAAGAATTAACACTGTGAGGCGAAAATTTTAAAAAGCAACATAATGACCCGTAAAGTTAATTAAAAATGACAATAATCGGAGATGATGGATAACAAATTAAAAAAGGAGAATTGCAAACAAGGCAAAAATGAAGACTTACAGTAAAAGAATGAAAAGCTTCAGTAAAATCAATACGTTTTACTTCATTCTAAAACAGAAAAGGAAAAAAGGGGGGGTTACAGAAAATTAAAATTAGAACATGGTTAATACAACTTCTTCACATTGCAATTAAGCATGTTTTAACATTTTCTCAATGCTAAGCTAACTGTCTATGCTTTAATGCACGTGTGCATGTTAAAGGAATAGTTTTTGGAAAATATTCACATTCTTAATGAGAGTCAGATAAAAAGACTGATGCAACTCCTGCGTCTGGATACTAAATATGAAACTACAGCCAGAGGACAGCTAGCTTAGCTTATTTTAGCTTAAGGACTGGAAACAGGGGCAAACTGCTAGCTCTGGCTCTGTTCCAAAGGCAACAAAATCCAAATATCAGCACCTCTAAGGCTGAGGAATTAGCATGCTAAATCTGGTTTGTTAAAAATGCAAAAAAAACAGTCTTAAAAGACAGATTTTCAGGACAGAGCCAGGCCAGCTGTTTCCAGTCTTTCAGCAAAGCTAAGCTACCTGTCTTCTGACTTCAGCATAAATGTATGAGAGGGATCTCAATCTGCTCGTCTAACTCTCCACAAAAAAGCAAATATTTGCCAAAAAATATCAAACTATTTCATGAAACATGCTTCAAGTGACTCTCTGCACAGTCAATAACCCGAACTTAAGTAATCTGAGGCCAATGACTGTCAGGGCTCAGATCTACATCCTGCACCACTGAAGATAAGAGAGGTGAACACGTGCTGTACATTGTTCTCAGGGCTATTCTGGTTCAATGCACTTTGCTACTCATTAATGCTATGCTAGCCCATAGCTGCACTGACCAAACGGGAACTGAGAGCCTGGTTACACCTGGTATTAACATGTGTCTTGGGCACAAGTGTACATGACCAACATGATGCATTGGCCCCATTCACACTGCCTGTTCAAGGTCATGCTGTTAATCCGCCTCGCCATTCTGTATAAAAAAGAACAATCACGGGATGGGTTGGCAGAGCTGTCTCGCCTTTAAACCATTTTGAGGACATGTTACATGCTATGTAACAATAAAGAAGTACCAACAAAAAATATCCGCAAATTAGGGAGACAATAAAGTCCAGGAGCTCCTTACCCTCCAAGCAGAGGACAAGATCAGCCACCATATAACAGGGATGGTAAATGATCATTATTGCTATGTTATGCCATTAAAGAGTGGCTGACGCGTCTGTTATGTGTCACACTAGAATCACACACTGGAGGTCATTTCGTCCTGTATAAAAAATGCAAAGCTGGCGTAACGGTGGGTTCTTGTTGCCGTCCTATCACGGGATCAAGGGCTACTGTGATCCAATCACTCAAACCATTTGCTGAGGTGGTCTGGGACGCATCTGAGCAGGTATCTTTTGTAATATAAACGCTAATGTGTCCTGATGCACCCTGACAAGGACTACATCATCGGTGCAGAATGTGGTGGTTGTTTTGGTGACAGCGCAGAAACGCTCTATGACTTGCCGGTTTTATGATGAGCTGGACAAAATGTTGCGGGACCATCCATCGATTTGCCCTATATTAGGAGACATGTTGAGTCCTGTTGACAGCGATATCTCCAGTGGTGCCAACACATCCGCTAAGGTGACTAGCGAGCAGCGTGCGACTGGATGTAATAACTGTTTGCAGGGCCCTTTGACCTTTCAGTGTAAAAGACAGAGGCAGTAATGTGATCTGTGGCCACCTGGTGATAGACACATGTGTGAACAACAATATGTCTAGGCTGTCCACTTGTGTTCGGATCACTAAAAACACACGTTAATCCAGGTCTAAACAGGCTCTAGGATCCTTAATACAAAGATGCAACGACTGTTAGCAAACATTCAGCAAAGAAAAAAAAGCACCATTGGATCCAGAATTGTAGAAAAACTGCTCATGCTGGCTTTGTTGTGCAGAAACCATGCAATGCGTTAGTAAAGATGCTCGTAGCTTGGAGTTAAGTCTGCAGCAGCTCAGTGTGGAAACTGTTAGCCATGCAAAAACCCACTCTAAAAAACTGCAGCATTTACTGTGACATATTACCACTATCTGTTATCAGTCTCATCTACACTGTGAGCTAATGTCAGCAGGTAGCACACATGTTCCACACTGTGTGGATTAATACTACAGTTCAGTCCACAGCAACACAGAGGGGGAAGTTCTTACCTTCTTCTGGCGGTTTCGGCAAAACAAGACAACAAGGACCAGCAGCAGGATGATGCCCATGCCCACGATGAGCAAAGGGAAGTTTGACACAAGTGTCACAATGAGGAGCAGCGTCCTCATCTGGGAGGCAGACTCATCGTCAATTGTCGCCGTCTGAGTCGAGAGAGATGATTATTAATTTGTGGTTCACTTATAGTCATGAGAACAGGTTGGTCTCAGGTTTTACTGATAAATGTCCTCACCTCATTGACAAACATGATGGGGAAAATGGTCTCGTTGATGAACCTGGTTTTGCTGAGAGAGCAGAGAGAGAGAAATGGAGGTCAGGGAGGACATCTGACTCAACATGTGGCCAAAATGAGGACACAAGTGTGGCAACAGCGAAGTGTGTCAGAGTTCAACAAAGTTTGACTTACGGGAAGCCTGGGACTCTTTTCAGGATGATATTGAGCTGAGCTCTCTTGCAGGCACGAATGGGCACTCCTGTAGTCTAAAACACAGAGATTAAAATGTTACTTTTACAGCTAAGAAACTTTTTCTCTTTTGCTAGTTTCTTACAATCTTTAATTCTGTTTGTTAAAAAATATATACAGTTTTTGAAGAATAACTTAAGTTGACCAAAAAACATATGAAGGACCTTCAGTGCAAACAAAAACAAACAGAGCTATCACTACAAATCAAAACACCTTTTGTAATTTAGATAAAGACAGTCATAAACCAACAGATCAAGGTTCACCCAGATTCCTCCACATGGCTCTAATATGTCGGTATATCAAGTATCAGTTGTACCGGTTGCAGGTCGAGGTACGTCTCGTGTTCTTCCTTGTTGGGGCTGAGCCCATCAACGGCGTTGATGTACTTAGGGTCTGCTTGGTAAAAGTGGGGGAAAGACACCACGATGGGAGCACCTAGAAGGAAAAAATGAGGCAAACATGAGTGTTTGTATCCTGAGATGACTCTAAAAAACAAGGGTTGTAAAAAAGATTAAAGACACGTGAGATAAGATTAAAGGTACTTTGTAGGGGTGTGGATGTACAGGTACAAAGAGGTGACATTTTAAAGGCCAACCCTGAATGCCTGACCCCTTCAGTGAGGGGATCTAGTGGCTCTGTTATGTTGTGGGGGTCATTTTGCTGGCATGGTTTAGGTACACTTTTTCCCTTAGAGTGAAGGATCATTACAAATCAATACAAAAAGCCCAATCCTATTTTTTATTTTTACCCCTACCCTTCTTTTTTCAAGTGTCCCTTTGCCCCTTGGAACAGTCAGAGTTACAAGTGTTGTGGTTGAAATATTTGACGATGAAATGGGACAACCCTTTCGGACTACGATACATCATCTGGATCATTATCGTCACTGATGGCGTAAGTGTATACAGAAGCGACCATGGCAATAATTTTATTACCACAATGACAGGAATTTGTTAATTTGTAACTTAAGTTTTACGCCAACAATCAGATCAAAAAAGTCTTCAAATGAAAAAGAACACCATGTACCTACATACCCTGCCAGTGTGTACTGATAGGAACAGTAACAAGTGCATCAGCTTCACTGCTGGACTTCAGTGCTCTGCACCACCATCATGAAAACACTGAATACGAGTAAATGTGTTTTGGAGGATTGATCTTCATCCCTTCACTGGTTCAGATTTGTATATTCAATGCCAAGACACACTGAAGCTGTTCTGGCAGCACAACACCTCTCTAACACTTCTATTTATTTATCACCATCTGTCTATCTATAACTGATAAAGGGCAGCAGATAGTGAGACTGAGTTAGGGTTTGATAATTGATTAGCTTACACAGTAAAAACAAGTGTTCCTGCAGCAGTAAACATCTTCTTTTTATCTTTCCTTTTCATCATTTATCTTTTTTATCCTTTATTTATTCACTTAACAACTCAATTGTACTTTCTTAAAAGTTATATTTCCACATACAAAAGGTCCAAATGCTGTTTTGAAGCCTTCTCCACACTTAAAGGAATAAATAACCTGGTGAAGAAATGCTGAAACCTTTATCTATTTATTATTTTGTGGCGTTAAAGTAGTCACATTTAAATATACTTAGATTAAAAAGGGGCTATAAGCAACATCATTTGTTTTTGTTTTTGGCACGAAACTGCTGCAGCAGATGTTTTTACACAGAAATCTAAAAATTGTTCCATTCATGTACGCTGTGAGTGATCATATGGAAAAGACACTGAGATGACTTCATTTTTTAACCACATGCAGTTTCAGAATGAAACCACCTTGCACATGACATGACAACAGGGCTTGATCGTGATTGGCTCTCATAGAAGCACCACAAAAATCGCTCCAATCAGGCGTGTTTGCCTCATATGAATCAGAGAAGTGGAGGCAGACAACCAATCAGGTTATAGCTACATCATGCATATACTTAGGTGTTTCCTCCCGCTGAGACTGTACCTTGGAACAAAAATACTAATCTTAGAAAAACTGCCTGTAAATCCAACCAACAGCAGTGTAGTACAGTTACAGTAGCATATCTGCAGTTATACTACACTGTCCTCATGTGTCTGCCCTTATCAGAGCAATCACACTCCACTCAATGACTACCATAAAATACTTCAATAGCCTCCACACACAGACAGCACAGTTAATCATTGAACCGTGTATTGAGTAAAAATCTGGCATGCTCAAACAGTTGGGAATGTCAGATACCAGGCAGGGGGACGAGGCTGATGACTGAAAGGACATTTTTTGGGGGTAGAAACAGGAGGGGGGAACTGGGTAACTGGGTCAGACTCTCTGGCAACTGGGGGAGGGAAAACAGGGCAGTGCCTTACCTTCTCGACAAACGCTGACTTTAAGCACGCCGGTGCCGAGACAGTCTCCAGCTGGCACACAGAAGCCTTCATTAGTGGGGTTGTCTTTGGGGCTCATGAGGACGTCATTCGGGGGCGCAAATCGGTATGCCTGGATGCCTTTCACCTCCACGTCTTCCACGTAGGCTAGATGGATAGACCTACAGAAAGAGAACAGTGAACACTTTAGGGAATCATAAAGTAAGGACCACACTTTTTTGCCAAAATGAATTCAAGATGCTATTTAGTCAGTTAGCACATTAACACAAACATTACAAGCTGTTTCCACTCAAGAGCTTAACAACTAAAAAATAATATTATCTACAGTACTATGACAAGTTTGTTTCGATCTCTTGCCCTCTTGAGTTTAGCTGTCTTCTAGTTGTCTTCTCATGCACTAGGCTGAACTGTCGGACGGATTTCTCTCATCGATGGACTCCATTGCTGATTAAACGTTTAATAGTCGACAAGGCCGACAAGGGCTGACTAGTGCCAACAGTATGGGACACAACAAAAACTATGGTAACAGACACCCATCAATGGCCCGACACTGACCAATGGCCGACCGTCTGCTTGGTGTGTCAGGGCCCTGATACTGCGTTCATAGAATCAGGCAGCAGTTGACAGCAGACAGAAAACACCTACTGGACGGCACGGGAACAACAGAATGGCAGGACGGTAAAATGAAACATGCATGACAGTATCTTGGGATGGTGATAAAATATTGTTTACAAAGAACGGCATAAAATATAGCAAAATAATTTTGTGTTTTTATTTTATGTAATTATTCTCGTGATGTCCAGTAACTGTCAAGATTGTGCACATTTTCTCCTTGTGTGAGGGAGCTACGTAACATCTGGATGTAAATTCAGGAAGTTAAGATATTTTAATTTAGTAGCATTACAGCTGCTGACACACTTCGTTGGTCACTCCTAATTTTAACGCCCTGCTCTTGTCTGCTAAAATGATATCCAGTTTGCCGGTTACTGTCTCCCTGAAGTGATAACACCACTATTCTTTAATCTGCTTGCCAGTTACGGCTATAAAAGTAAATAATAGTCATTACAACTTCCAGTAAAATCATTGTTTAAAGCCTCCCAAGTGTGTCCAAGGCATGCTCTTGACTTCCCGTGCATGTATTTTAGTTCAATGACAGCCTTATCTCAAGTTGTAATATCCACCACTTGAGTCCTTATCAGCACATTGTGTATGACTCGGCTGCAATTTCCTAACTTAACGTCACAGGGAGTTCTGGTCCTCGCCCTGCCGGGATACTTTGGCTGTAAACAAATGTGATACCACATAAGTAACATGTGCATACCTGCAGAGATCAGCAGCAAAGATATAGAGAAGCTCGTTCCTGTTAATCAGAGGGTGGAAGACCGCTCCGTCCGTTCCGTTGATCATGTTGCTCTGATTGGAAGACCACCACGACATCTTGCTATTAATAAAACAGAAAACAGGTGGTATTAGGGTTGGGTTAGCTGTTCCAAAGACTGATTTCTCTTTTACTTTACTGTCTGAGGCTGAAATGGGTGTAAATTTATCCAATATTTTTATCAAAAAAAAAAAAAAAGAATAGATTCAGTCCAAAGTCAAAAAATGAGGTCAGTATGTGCAGCAGAACTTTTTTCTTCCTTCAAACCACATTTATCATCTTATAAAATCGCACACAGAGACCACTTTCCTGCAGAATGAGTACTTTTACTTTTTATTCTTTAAATGGAAAATTCGCCATCTTTTATGCGGATGTCCAATCAGTGCTGATGGCAAATGTAGTAAATTGAATCAATAAATTCCTCAGAGTGTGCTACCTTTACTGAGAAAGCAGAGTTTCCCTGCTTGCAGAGCCGTGCCGGCAGTATCTACATGTACCAGAACGTGTTGTGTGCAAGCCCTGACCTCCCTTTGCTGCATTCTTACAAGCGTATACTCGACTTTGAATAAATATGGTTGAATATCTGAGCCAGCCAACACACTGTAAAATGTATCCTCGTCCATTACATCCTCTGCACTCGTATTTTGGGATGCCATTTTTGCTGTAGCTAGTTTGCAATACAAGAGCAGAGAACAAGAGGCTCCGTTTCAGGAATTTGTTACTTCAGTTGACTATATTTACCATCAACTACTGGACATCCACGTAAAAGGAGTATAAGTATACATATTGCTGCCAGTAATAAAGGATTTTAAATACAAGACTTTAACTTGGTATAGAGTGTGTTTTATGCTGTTGTATTATTCTTTTACTTAACTGAAGGCTCTGAATACTCCTCCACTACTAAACTCTATCTCTACATGCTGGTTACAAAGTACAAAGTCACGTCGGGTATCCGAACATTCATTTGGCAATCATGTCCTACATAAAGCCAGGGGTGCAAACGCTTTCTCCTTTGGACTTCACAGTGTAGGTTGTGTAACTATTGTAGGTGAATGTGAATATCATGACTGTGAGGAAGCAGAAGCCATGCGCTGACATGAAGGAGCGTTTCCCATCTCTAAGGAAAGCCGGAAAAAGGGAAAAAAGTTGCCTGATATGTTTCTTTACCTCAGGCCATTCCACGTGTCGATCTTGCCGTAATCCAAGTAGTTCTCCTCACCAGTGTGGAACACGAACTCTCCTTCATGAGTGCCATTTTTCTGCGGAAAACAAGGCGGTGTTCAGAGAAAGCTGCTGTGACTGAGAACTGCTCAGGATGCAGCTGAGACAGTGTTTATGTCTGTTGACAAAGGGTGATGGGTATTGTGAAAGAAAAACTGCTTTGTATTCGTCATTAGTATGGCCCTTAGTGTTTTCTCTCACCAGACTCTGACACAGTAAGGCATTAGTCATCGACGGAAGAACACAAAAACATAAAAATTGGTGCTGGAGAGCATGCTTTACATGTAGGCCTGCAACTATTTATTATTTTCATTGCAGATTAAACTGCCAATTATTGTCTAGAATACTCAATTGATCATTTTGTCTATAAAATGGCAATTTTCTATTTCTATTTTTTTACAATTACATGTCATCACATTGCTAATTTTGTCCAACCAACAGTCCAAATCACACAGATATTCAGTTTAATATCATATATGACAAAGAACGGCATCCACCTCTCACATTTAAGAGGCTGTAAACGGTGAATCTTTGCTTGAAAACTATTGAAACAATTAGTTTACTTTCTAGTGATCAATTAAATAATAGCTCTATATTTTTTTTAAAAAAATACAGCACTCAGGATCACAAGGCTGCTGTTGTCACGGCCTGTACCAAGTTGCAGACGCTGCTCTAGAAACAGGAAGTACAAGCATCTTCCATCAGCATGTGGCCAATCTCACTTCTCCTGCCACAGGCCTGTCTGTTTTTTTAGTAACCCCTGACAACTGACAGGCAACAAGCCTTGTCAAGGTTTCTGCACTACAATAACGCCAAGCGTGACTCTAAACATATCGTCAGGAAGGGGAGTAAATCTTTTTCTTGCCACCACGCTCACCTTCCACATCAGCCCAAAATATTCGTCAACTTCGGGCTTCATGGTGTGGACCTTCGAGAGAAGAGGGTCTTTGAAGCCCCACAGGACCTCGTGGACAGTGCGGGTCATGAACACATCAACGCCCAGGCTGTTGATGTACATGGAAACAAATGTTCGCAGAAGGAAGGAGTAGGAGTTCAGCTCGTTCATGATCGCCTGAGGATGAAAAAAAAACCAGAATGGAAAGATTGGATTGGTTTCTGTTTGCTAAACTTAATGTCTTCTTGGTAGGAAAATCTCACGCTAAATGCTGCATTTAGGTTCACTTGTCTTGTTTGTCTTGGTCCAATATGACTGAAGTTTGTATGTTCAATATGTCAAAGTGTCACAATAGAACTAAAAGGACAATGGGTTGGAGTGTCTTTGGGGAATCATAAAAAAACACATGGCAATCACATGAGTTAATCATAAATCTAAGAAACATGATTACTGGCTGCTGCGGCTCATAATAACAGACATTATCCTGTCCAGACACAATGTCTTACCACAAACGGGATGTTGACGGTCCTGATGATGTCGACCTCTGGGTCACCGGCTGACTTCTCGGGCACAAACACAAAAGTTTTAGGGTTGAGGGCATAAAGCTTGGTGCCGTTCTCCAGGAAAGTTACGTTCTCCCGCGGCCTGTATTCCCTGTTGTGGAAAGGACAGTTGGTCCAGATGTCTTTTGTTATGATTTCACACAGCACTAACAAAACGATGCCAAAAGAACCAGATGCAAGATGCCATTCCTTAAACATGGATCTGGTCCAGAAAACCAGAAGGCCCAACCCTAAATGAACCTGCATAAGTTTCTGTCCAGTTTTGGGCACAAGCCTGATTAAAAACCCAAATTTCCACTGTTAAAAAAAGACAATAATAGACATTTGTGACACAGGGTGTGTTTGTAAAGCTCTCTGGCACAAACTGGGAGTCTGTAAATCTGGGGCAATCTAGGAATATACCCTGCAGTTCAGAGAGGAACTGTCATTGCAAAATGTACTCTGGAGATGTGAAAGGTGATGAGAAGGTGAAACAACTATTTCATACAAAAATAGAGCACTCTAACACTGTGAAATTGGTGAGAACCCACTCAAACCTGGGGGAATGATGAGAAATTAAAGCCTTGGCCAGGTCAGGCCCAACAGGGTTCGGACAGAGAATCAAAGCTCTAAACTCTTTGGGTCTTGATATTAAACCTACCTGTAAGTATAGGGTCCAATCTGTTTAACAGCTGCTTTCCCACCCATCATGAATTCTTCTGCATTAGTCACATTGAAGAAGTAATACTCCATATAAACAGGAGGAGGTGGATTCTTCCATGATTCAAACACTTGGCTCTTCTCCGTCAAAGTGATTTCCTATCAACAAAGAGCAAAAACAATACACATTCAGATTGAGACAAACAGCAACAGAGATCCTTAATGAGTTTCGAGAGCTTTTCCACTCAGATTTTACACTTTGGTGGTTTTATTCACATTTGGCCACTTTCAGGGCTCTTCACTGTTCTGAACGAGTGCCATCTGAGAGCACACATGGCACTTTTCTGCAAGGAGCTGGTGCTGAGCCAAATAACCCTGAAACCCAGAGGGAAGCAGAGAAAAGTCCTTCATCGCTGCGAAAAAAGAGTCAGGACAGGCAGAATTTTTTAGCAAAACTGCACCCAGTCTCTGACCTCAGCAAGCTTGGGCAAGTCTGACTCTGGGCTACTACTCAGCCCACGCATCACAGCAACATGTTGCAATAATAAAACATGACATTTCTGCAACATTGGCCGTCAAACGACATTCTGATTGTCAGATGAGTGTTTGTATCCTGACTAGGCAGAGGCAGAGAAACCACAAGAAATGTAGAGGGAGGTTTAACTCTCAGTGGTCCCACGCATGTTTTGACTGTGATCATGTGGAGGAAAACAAGCCTGAAAGTTGAGGCCAGTAACAGGTAGCCTTTTGTGACATAAGCTGTGTTGCCACATGTCTGAACATGTGTGATGCAGACTATCTATCAGCTGCACAGGAAAACAGCACAACCTCAAGGCGACTTCCAGTATGTTAACTAGAAGTGTTTGTTACCGAGGGAAATAAGCAAGCTTTTCCATCTTCAAGGTGTATTTTTAAACTTGGGAAAGGATAAGTGACCCACTTCCTCCTGTGTCTTTTTCATGGAGAGTTCCTGAAAACCTTCCGTCCCCTGAGTAGAGCAAGATGCACTTGAGAGAGGCCATACATTGTCTTCTGCAGTCAGTGGCTGTTGAGAAGCTGTAGTTTAAGGTGTGGCCAGCACTTCCTGTTTGGGTTTCAACTTCCAACCTTCAAAGATGTTTTTTGCTCTATATAGAGATGTTATTTGCTCTACTGTTTCTATGGTTTTGTTGCATCATCTCTCCTTTGCTGCTTCCCAAATTAGATCTTGGAGGGGTTGAACCAAGATATCTGCCCTGATAGTCTGATAAGGATTCATGCAGGCAACAGTCAGACGTAACTCACGTATATGTGATCATGAATTATATCCTTTACCGTGGTACCCTTTGGACATTTAACAAAAATTATTTGACTGGTTAAGGGCTGCAACTTATGATTATTTCCATTGTCAATGATTCTGGCCAGCCTCATGTCATTTCGCAAAAGCGGCCCCAGGACAAAGCAATATGAGTGTCCCTGCTGTCAAATGTTCAAACGTACTGAAAAATTCTCATCTCTATGTCTCAGAGCCCAAAATGACGTCTTCAAACATCTTGTTTTGTTCAGTTTACAATGATATAAAAACAGAAAAGCCGCAAATCCTCACATTGATGAGGAAAATTTATCAATTAATTGACAATTCACTCCAGCTCTAAAGGGATTTGCTGTTGTGTTCAGCACATTTATGAGCCTGTATTGTTCTCTCAATGTCTGTTTTTTGTTACTACAAATCGGGAATTGCAGATGTTGCATTGCACAATCTTAGATTCAACCCAGGAAACTATCTCACTCAATTATCTGTTGGGTTGACGTCGCAGCTGCGTAACTACTTCCAAAAAAATGGACTTTGAGGTATTTAAGAAGTGGGAGTCCTCTGAGTCTTCAGGATCATTTACTCTACTTCTTAATTAAAAGCTGTAGTGAAACCAGGTGATGCAACAGAAATGTATGCCTGTCATGAGCAGTCAGCAGCGCACTACATGATGTTATAAAACCTCATACTAAACCAGCAGAAATGACCTAATTTGCTCCCTTTTGAAAAACAGAATGCAAACTGTCACTCTTGAAACAGGCGTTGGCCTCGTCTGGCATTTTTCCCCCGCAGTGTAACGTGTGACTGTAGCCTGCATGAATCCCTGTGTTTGCCCACCTTGAACAAAGGT
The DNA here is from genome assembly GCA_035609425.1 of Epinephelus awoara. Classification (NCBI taxonomy): domain Eukaryota; kingdom Metazoa; phylum Chordata; class Actinopteri; order Perciformes; family Serranidae; genus Epinephelus; species Epinephelus awoara. The sequence goes on along the minus strand of CM069302.1, from coordinate 10,661,708 downwards.
CTCTCAAAAGGCCTTCATCTGAGTTATATGGACATCATTTATCTCTCTGAAACAAACCTTGATCTATCACACACATGAAAAACAAGCGAGGGACAGAGTGGTGGAGAGGTTTGTCGGTGTAATGAAAATACAGTGTTACTCATTCACTGGTTGAGAGGCTGTATGAGATAGAGAGACTCAAGCTAAACAGAGTGAACTGGTCCTTAGTCAAACACCTTCAGGCACAGCTAAGGTGTGGCGTGACAAGATCCTGGTTTGAACGGCACGTGACAAAAAAGTTAATGTATAATAAAAACATAGAAAGTGGTGCGTCATTGGCATATTGTGAGCTGAAACATGCTGTGTTGTACCAGCATTATGTTGTTCTTGAATGCTTTAAAGCTCAGTCAGTCATAGTAGCTTGAAAAGTCTCCTCTCTCATACAGAGCTGGGAGGAGGAGTGGCACGAGTGGGTGTTTTCTTTTTTAGTTTCCTTGTCTTAGCAGAACAACTCGGGATAGGCTGCGGCTGAAAGAACAACAAGGCACAACGAGGGTGCATGCTCGCAGGCAGAAATCTTGCCCCCGAGGCCAAGAATACTGTCAAATTCCTCGCATGGCTGTATCGCTGCCTCCCTCCACACCCATTTCAGCAGACATACAGAGTCTGTGTCCTGGAGGTAGATTGTCCCACACAACTAGGCTGCATCATTATTACAGAGAGCCACATTCAGACATCAGATTAGGTAGATTTCTGGAGTCAGTTCAGTATGTCCGGCCCAGACTGTGGCTAAAGAGGATTAGTAATGCTGTCATTTCATGTAATCGCCGGCCACATCAGAATTATGTCCCCCGTTGATGAACTTTGACCAACTCTTTTAATTTGGGTCCCCTGGGACGCTGCCGTGTCTCAGAATGAGACACAAATGAGCCCCCGACCTAAATTTAACAGCAGGAGGGGGAAACTGTGTCAGGGAGGAGGCTGTTTGTGAGTCCCACACTTGGAAAAATAGTGTGTCAAGCTTTTTGGCAGAGCTTTTTCTTTAAGTACGCGGGGCACTTTAATAAGAAGCGGAGAGATTTTAAAGTACAGAGTTGCTCAGCGCATCCAACAGAGTGTTTCATGTCAGTAAGAGGAATGTGAGGTATTTTGAAGGGAATAGAGAAGCAGCATGTCTGCAGGGTGGGATAGGGTTTCAGCTGCCACCACCCCATCACCCCTGCATGCCCTAACTTAACTAGGGCACCAGTCCACAGAAATGTAGACACGTCACTGCATGAGTCCAGCAACACTTCTATGTAATTTAAATCAAAACCTGTATAAGGAAATAATGTTTAGCCAGATTCCAAAAGGTCAATAAGCTCACTGAAATAAAACCTGTGTCTCAGTCAGAATTTAACTCAAGACAGAGACTGAGCTTTAAGTGATTTGTGACGCTGTGAAGACTCAAAACAGACCAGTACTGCAATTTGATGAGAATATGTGGGGGATTCCTGATTCATTTGAAGGACTCACACTTCATATTCTCAAACATTTGCCCTTGAAATAGCTTTAATTCAACATTTGTCTGTGTTTTGGACACATAAGGACAGCTTGTCTGGTTTATACAAGCTGCACTCTTGAGTATCAGTGAGGTGGATGCCTGCCATTCACGCTCCCCTCACCACATCATGTAAAACTTGCCACAGATCCACCACTGGAAGTCCCTGACTTGCCTGTCCACTCACCCAGGCTCCCTTCCCCCATTCCTCCAGACACCGACACACCTCCCCCCTAACAACCCACCATGTCCCCGCTGGCTGAGATTCCTACTACTACTCACTACTACTACTACTACCACCGGTAACCCTCCTCTGAATAGTCAACCGTCATGGAGTCAGTATATCAAGGCTGGATCAACAGAAATGTGTCACCGGGTCATGCGCAAAGCACTGGGCAGATTTATCTAAACGCTTCAGTATCAGCCAGCAGAGAGAACATATCGTGCTTTTTCCTCATTTCTCCGGACTCCCTTTCATTCAGGAAAAATAAATTGAATCCTGTAATGACTCGTGATATGGTATAAACGTTAAAGGGATGTGACAGGAGATAGAAAATGGCATTAAAATGGGGTAAGGTCATGATGAACTCACCCCTTAGAGTCACACAATCATAATTCCCCTTTTGGGAGTTAAGGGGATTTCTACCTGCAGCCTGCAGCGTAGCGTCTATTTTAGGGTCATTGAGTAACGTTTAAAACATACATGCTGATTTATCATCATGTCTTGGATAATCAACCCGAAGCTGCATGTAATGGGACTTACACGCTGCACAACCTCGGATCATGCGGATTCATGACAGCGCTGAGCTGCACACTGCAGCAAAATATAAATTGCCACTTAGGTAAAGAGTTAAATTAAGACAGTTAACACACTGTGTTGTATCTGCATGTACTGACCAGCTGCGAGGTGCTGAATGCGCATGATGGACCACTGCAGATGAAATGCTTCAACATTTAAATCCCCCTCAAGTGTGACAGATGGAGGAAGTGTGAAAGGAAGGGAAACATTCAAATAAAGACAATGGCTTTTTAACAGTGGAGTAGATTCAAGCTCACCTTTTTTAACCGGCTGTGGATCATTGTTTGGAAGACTTGAGCCACGACCAGGGCGATCCCCACTATCAGGAGGTGAGCGCACACGATCCCGGTGGCGTAAATGGCACAGGATCTCCGAGTCATGATGCCGGGCGGATGTGCTGTCCTCTCGGGGCAGATGAAAAAACTTCACTGAAGTCGGTGATAACTTCCCAAGAAATAAAAAGAAAAAGAATCAAACTAAAGATAGCGATGTTTGGGGATGGCGAGAGCTCAGATATCCGCCGTCTCCTGAGCAGCAGCTGGGCTTCAAAGTTCTCTGATCACCGCCCGGTGGTAGTGTGGTGGTGTTCCCGGTGTGGCTGCGGGTAGAAAAATACAAAAAAATATTGGCACTTTTCATCAACAAAAACGAACACTTAAAGAAAGAGGGGGAACTGAGCTGCTCGGAGGCGGTGGTGAAATGAAACAGCAGCGCTCAGCACATCGCAGAAGAAGAGCTGTCCACCTCCTCCCCTTCCTCTACGCATTAATGAAGCCGGTCAGGCGAAAAGCGTCGTTTTGGGGAGGCTGCATGGGCGGTGGGTGTGTGTAAAACAGAAATAATAAAGAGCAGTGATGCTGCTTTGCTTACATGGCTGATGTCACCCTTTAAAAAATACAAATCAACTAAAAAACACAACTTTCTTTCATGCTTATATGTCTATTTATTTGCTTTTAAGTAACTCCAGGGTGTGTTTTTTAATGCCTCACATGTGTGGCCGTGCTTTAAATTACTGGCATGTATGAGCAAGAGGATTATGAATGAATTAGCAGCAGCATGCTCCCTAACATGGTAGTATGTCACCTGGCGACTCTTTAATGAGCTTACCGGGAGTGTTTGTGCACATGTTTAGGGGAAACTTACTTAAAATGGCGCTTTAAAACACACACATGTTATCCCGTTGTCTTCCGCTAATAACTACACCCACAGTCAAAGTGAAGATTGAGAGATCCGTTACCTTTTATATGAGATCCGCTCCCTCGCCTCATCGCGTCTCCTTAAATAAGCTCAGCGTGGACATGAATAATGTTCCATTCAACCGACCAACGATCGTTGACGCGAGCCCTTTGTTCGAGCTCTCATTGGCTACTGGCCTCCCGGACCACCGTCTCGAGACCACCCCTCTGCGCGCTGATTGGCCAGACGCTGGTGTGTGTGATGCTGAATTTGATCGACTGATTTCGGGGCGGGGCTCTTATAAAGGGGGAACCGACGGCGTGATGCTGCCCGCCGACAGAAAGGATGTTGAGCGGTGAGCGCTGAAAACCACACATGATGTTGCTGTGGAGGAAAAACAGAGAAATGTGGTTGATTAATGGCCGGCATTATGGTCATCACGAGGCGCGCGACCACTTTATATTGACATACATATATCACATGAGTATGGGAAGTCTGCTGCATGGAGAGAAAATGACACTGCAGAGGAGCAGCGAGACAGTTTAACTGTCAACAGTGTTGTTGACAAAACAGAGTTTCACCCTGAGACAAGGTGTTAACAGACCAACAAAAAACATTAACTATACCTCTGTTGAGCAGAGGACACTAAAACATATTTTTAATATATAAAAAACTACATTTCAAAGAATGTAATTTCTGCTCTACATGCTGCAGTCAATCAGGATGTTGCTCCAACTTGAATTAATTGGCATGAAGTGATATCTCTCGCTGGAATGTGAACAGCAGAGATGTCTGATCAAGTCTGTTGGTATTCAGTATCCTCCAAGCAAATCCAACCCAGTATATCTTTATTTTCTTTTCGCTGGCCTACGGGCTGACAGTACACTAACTATAAAGCAACATTTCATCAAAAGCCCTGAAAACCTGTTTTGAAAGTCTACACATGAGCGATGCTGACTTTATGAACACAACATTTAGGTACTTTACACGTGGGATTTTCTGTATTTTGCGATTACTGGTTTGGTGGAACAGCAGTGGGACAGGATGTTTTGTCATTTCTGCAAACCACTTTAAAGTTAAAATAACAAAGCAATCTAACAGTGCTGAAAAGCTCTCCTTTAAGAAGATAGAACCTTCATATATAGGCTCTTTTTTTTGTAGTCTCACCTGCAAATAGTCACTTAAGAAATGACTAGGCCACACACAATGCCACGATCCTGCTCCTCCTGAGTTAGGCCTTCGTGTCTTTCTGTGGATGCATAAAAAGGACAGGATACAGCGTTGGAGGTGAGGCCTGTTTATTCCTATTCAAGTTGCTTAAAAAACAGCAGGCACATCTAAAAACGATAAATACTGGGTTCTGGACAGTAGAACAAATACAAAAATACAAAACCAGGTCAGCCCAAAACCTCACATGTGGTGATATGATTAAAATTTCCAAAAGGAGCAGTTTCTGGTGCCCGGACCTGCTTTTGTATTTCACTGGTGCATCAAGCCAGAAAAGTTCCACTTCTCGGGTATAAAATTATAGATCTTCTGCATCATGGGGCCCATAGAGCAAGCGCACAATAAACTATTCCACAGTTTGACAACTGGCCTCAAACCCTGGCACTGTCCCTCGGAGCTTTAGTGGCCATGAAGCCGAAATAGTTTGGCTCCCGATATAAAACTACCTGGGTCTTCCACATGGGCTCATAGTGCAGGTGCACTAGAGACACCTGTTGGCCAAGCTGACTATTTTCGGGTTTAGCCCACCACTAACTTGAATAGAAATAAAATAAATAATAAAAATAAAATGTTATCGGACTGCATGGATCAAATTTTGATTTCGAAACGAATCATTTTGTGGGTGGTGTGACGCTAAAGGAAGTGTATCCATTGATTGACAGACATCTCTTCCCCAATATAAGTCTATGGGAAGACTTTTAATTTGTGGTTTGGTCACCATTTTCAAAGCCCTGGGCTATTCCTGGGGCCTTGAGTGGCACATGAAATCCAAAAAATTTGACTCTGCATCCATGCGCCTATATAGCAAGCACTAGCACTAGATTTTACAATCTTTAGGACTTCATCAATTAAATAAGGGCTATTTAAGTGTTTCTACTGAGAAGCTGATTTTTGAAAATGTATTTATTGATTTGCAGAAGTCTCTGTCACAAAGTCAGTCTATGACAAAAAGTCTTTTTGGGCCCCATGGCGTCAGACAACAGACTTGGAAGTTGTAATTCCACAGTATGGCCACCGTATCAAATTGGCTTCAAGGCCCGGCGCTATGCCTGGGGGCTTCATCTATTCCCAGGTTCCCATTGTCTAATGATGCGTTCCTGTTCAGCAGCCATTTCACGTATACACGCAATAGGTTTTGACAGTAACATTCATACGTGACTGACTATATGTGACGTTCTGCTTTTATGAAAGTAGTTACTTATTTTCAAATGTGTTATAATCTGTAATATTCTGATTGTGTAAGGAAGTGACGGTATAAGTTCTCAGTGTGACATGCAGAAGAAGAAACAGCAATGACATTATCTTTGCAGCTACACTTGGAAAAAATCCATTTGTTTCAGCAGAGCAAACACGGATCTGTGCGACGCAGCGTTTGTCTGCTGGTTTCACGGTTTCCTCAGAGCTTTGATATTGATTTGTGACCAAAGCAGATTTTTCTGTGTTCATTTTTCACTATGATTTGATTCGAGCAGCACTAGTACAGTGATGCTTTGGTCATAATGGCACTGGATAAAGTATGACATGAATCTTTGAATGGGAAAATCGGGGTAGCATCTAAATGTTGTGTCACAGCAATGGGCTTGTAGCTGTTGAAGCATTTTAGAAAATTCACTTGGACGTCAACCAGTGCAGTCTAATGCATGTTGAAATTAAAGATGTTTCACACCTTTAAATGCCATCCTTTGTCACAACGTCAAGCTCATAAATGTGTTAGCAGAATTTCACTGAAAGACGATCACATTTTTTAATGTCAGCAAAGGTCAAAGGTGACATTTTTCTGGGATTCTTGCTGCCTTTCTGTGGCACTCAGAGCATGTCACCAGTGTAAAGCTGAAACAGGACACTGGGAATTGTGAGCCACCACCGGGATTATTTACAGACAACAACAGCTGCTTATCTCAAGAGCTTTTACCCAGAATTCTAGCTGACGCGATGCTGGTTCAGATAAGAAGAGGGGAAGAAAGCTGGATAAATCTGTCTCCACTCCCCAGTTCAAACTGTCATTCACAGATTCCCCCAGCTCATTCAGTGGGATCTATTTGGGGTTTGGTTGGTGGCCAACAGGTTAGGATAGGCTACATCCTGCCATAAAGTATTAAGCAGAAATGGAAGGACAGAAAGGTAAGCAAGGTCATGCAGCTACCTCTTTTATAATCCATTCATGAATAAAGCAGGACAAAGGACTACAAATTTTCCCCAGGAAGTGATATACATCATATCGTTTGATGCTGCTTACTGGAAGGAACTGACTGGGCCGGACTCTCAGCATTAATGTAATTGAGTGTTACCTCATTGTGCTAAGCCTTATAGCAATCCCAGAGGATGGGGGCTCCAGGAGGGGGGCAGCATCTGTTCAAACAAGAGAAGTAAAAAATGCTAAAGAAAATCATCAGGGGGGAAGGATAACAGTCAAGTAATGCAGCAACATTGTTTCTGCCAAAAGAAAGGGCGGGAGGGTGAAGAGGGGTAAAACAGTTCAACCTTTGTAATGGTTTCTTTTTATGTTTGGTCAGCAGAGCGACACTGATTTTTTTTCTGTTTTTTTGTTGTTGGACTTGTTGGAAGCTGAAGACACCCGCCTTTGAAGGCCTACACAAAGCTATTTGATGACCAGAGATCGTCTTTTATGTGAATATCTCTATGTACAGCATCATGAAAGGGGTTCATGGGGAGAAGAAGGCGAGCATTCATGCATACCACAACAAGAAGACTTTTCATGCGGAGGGTAAATAATTTTGGACAAATTCTTCGAACTAGTGTTTGTTTTCCCTACAAATCATTCATTGTGTTCGGCACATTTTGACCTCCACAAGAAAAAAAAAAAGCACCGAGCTTTTGGTTTGTACTTTGAAGACGTAGCTAAAGTGCGAATGTGCCTCAACAGCAAGCACATTTATTTGGAAACAAATGTCCATTCATGAGTTTGGGAAAGAAAGTATTCTCTGAATGTTTCATACATTCTGCAGAATCAGCTTTTTGGACTCGTCTGTGATAATAGTGCAAAATGGGTTACGTGTTGACTCGTGGGCTTCACATTGTGTTTAGGAGCAATTTAAAGTCACCATCCTCACACGCCCAATAATTAAGATAAGAGTTAAGTTGAGAGTGAACTCACTTGGTGAGCAGAAAGTTGGTGTCCAGTTAACAGGAGTTTGACTGCAGACAAGCTCACAACTTTAGCATAACCGAAGTATTTTTCAACCTTTTTACCGCATTTTGTGTCTCAGTGACTAATTGAGACATTTATTGAAACTGGCCCAGAAATGAGCAAGTGTGTTGCAGCCAGCAGCTGTGAAACAGGCTTCACTGTAACCATTTGGTCATTTGTGCACCCAGTGGTGTGAGGCAGTTATGATGGGCCCCAGTGCACACTCTCATGGCAGGCCCTATAGTGCATGCTACAGTGCACATACTGTCTCGCCACATGATCAGAGACTTGTCACTGGATAATAACAACATACATTTTACCCAGCAATCATCACTGCGTACCTGCATATAACAAAAAATACCAAAGAAAATAAAAAAATCAAGAAGTTATTAAGTTAATTTAACAATTTTAATAGTTGATTTCTAGTTAAAGATTACGCATCACATTTGTTTTCATAGATGCCCTGATATTGCCATCAGCAAACCCACCAGACATCATTTAAATAAACAATTATTTTAGTGTGTATAGAGTCAGCATATTTTCACACCTGACTGGGTGAATTATATATATATATATATATATTTTTTTTTTTTTAACTAAACCAGAGTTGGTGATGGATGGGACAGTGGGAAGACAAATCAAGGTGTTTTTTTGTTTTTTTTTTAGTTTTTTTGTTTGTTTGTTTCTGTCAACTTTGAATGACGTGTGCATTGATGATAAAATATGCAATTTCAGAGATATTTTACTCTTCAACAGAAAGGTCTGTCTCTGTAGGGATCCTTTCCAAAATGTTGCCAGACACTTACAAAACACAATCCCAGACTGTGGATGTTACATTGCATCTTGTTTTGGGGCTGCCAGCTGCAGCGGTATCGCTCAATACTGGACCAGTTTCAAAGCAGCTGTCGCCATTAAAACATTGGAAAATAATGTCCAGGTTGAAAAATACTGAAGTTATCATTTAACAGTAAATCTTGTTTGAGGTTTGACGGGTGGAAGGACTGTAAACTTTGCAGAGGCCAAATGTTAACACCTTTAACCTGACAAATAAGACAGATGATAAATAACACACGCAGTATGCAAACATATTCTTCAAATTACCATTTGTCAGACTGTATTCATCTGCAGAGCTAAACAAATAGGAGGGCCAACGCCCTGCCTCACAAAGCTATCTGAGGTTATGAATGTGAGTCAACGAGGCAACAAGGATAATAGAGGTGTGTTTGAATTGAGATAATTACTAATATGATAACTAACAGTCTGCAGTCCTGCCATCAGCTTTGTGAGGCTGTACTGTGCTCTGAGCTAAATGCTAACATCGGTATGAACATCTTCGCTGTGGCCCAGGATGTTCTGTCGCAACTTGTCTGTGTTTTTCCACTGGCTTTTAGGCTCCGAACGTGGGTGTTTTGTAGCCACCCATCGTGTGTTTCCACCGGCTTTTTAGGCTCCAAACATGGGTGTTTTGTAGCAATCCATCGGCAGGGATAGAGCTATGAACAGTGGTTGTTTATTACCGAGACAGAGGTACAACACCCAATATCCCCAAAAGTTGTTTTTTTTGTGCCTAAAACTAACCACGTTAACCACAGCAGTGTTGAAAACAGACCTTTCAATGCTACTAAACTGGATTTTACCTTACTGCACTGGGATCTGTATCAACTTGAAATGGTACAGTTTTAACCTTAGTTTTTTGTCACAAAAGAGCTTCCAACTCTATGTTTAAACTATCTCAGAGCTGCATGGCAATCATGACCAAATGAAGGCAGCTTTTCTCAAACATGAAATTGTGGAGAAGTGGTATTTTTACTTGACAGCAACAATCTTCTGTCTGTAGGATGAAGTAAATACGTAAAATCCAACCACACCATCCGCCAGTCACATTCCATCATCTGTCCTCCCTATCTCACAGCTCCCTCCTTATATCAACACACAGAAAAAAACATTAACTCTTTCTGTAAATACTGCTTGACATGGTAAGCAGCGTCCTCCACCCCTGACGGCTGCACCACAGTGGAGCCTGGTACTGAACATTAAGTCACGGTACTTTGGAGGCTGAGACAGTCTTTGTAAGGCCACAGACTGATATAGAGGCATAGTTGTGGGAGTGGAGACTTGTGAGGAGTGGCAGACCTTTTCACTGGAGGTGATTAATGCAAACTGAGCCATTAAGAGCTATGGGAAGTGTACACTGCACTGAATTTATTTCTGGGTTCAACCATTCCTGGCTCTCCTTGGAGAGGATCACAGTGACCGAAAGAACTCGCTGTGCTGTAGCAGACAAAAGAAATGTTAGGTTATACGAGAAATCCGGGATTCAGTGTCCTGTACCTAACTTGAGCATTGTTTGAGCGGAGACTGACAGTATTCTGTTGTGGCACATCATTGTATCTCACCGTATCATTGTATTGTAACTGTATCACTTCCAGTAAGAGCCAGAGCCAATAAATACCCACGACTACTGAAGAGTCATTTGACCCTGGAGCATATTCCCCTTGTAACCTTGCCCATTACATTAAAAAGCCACATCTTAGCAGGTTTAAGTGGGTGTTTTGTGCAGTGGAAAATGGGCTATAGTTTCATTTAGATAATGGTTTGAGGCTCAAAGATGAAAAAATATCCAATAATTCTCAAAAAAGCACAGACTAAAGAAAAGTCAGAAAAATGAATACAAATTTCTGAAGCAGAAACAAACAGAACACCAGCAAAATGAACAGAAACAGACCAACATTGCTTTGATCATGTTGAACCAGCTTAATATTTATCCAAAAGTTGCGTTGATATTTAGTGGTCAAACTACTTATTTAAGATATTCCAACTTGTCTATTTTAATTTCATCCTACTCAAAAAATGTTTTTGTTAAAATTATTCGTCAGCTGACTAAGACAAGTTAATGAAACTAGCTGAAATTTCTTTATGATGAAAAACTTCATTGTTTTAAGTGTTATCCACCGACCCCTTAAGTCATTTTTTAGAGTGCAGAAACAGTATTATTACTTGTATTAGAGCATTTTTACATTGTGGTATTGGTACTTTTACTGAAGTACATGATCTAAGTAGTATTCTACCACTGATACAATAAACCTATAACAGTGCAACATAAACATTCCACTCTCTGCTCTAAAGAACAATCAAGGTATTTCTTTGTCATTGTACGTCTTGTATATACTTTCTCATGGCACAACTTTCATGATTATTTACTCAGCAAAGGTTAAGTGATGGGCTCACCATAGAATTCCTTTGTCTACGTAGGTGTGGTTCATTTCCCACCATTCAACTAATGTGTTTTGTAACAGGAGACAGCAACTCATTGTTTCTGCAAGGAGAAACAAAGTGTTAACTCAAGGAGTTGAGGAGACACTGCTAAAACACCACATTTCAATGGCGGAAAAATAATACTGTTGATCTCCATATCAACATATTCTGATACAATGCTCGTCATGATTTCAGTTTTTTCACGGTGACCCGGCTTAGCCCTGCTGTCCCCAGGCTCCAGCAGAGAGTTATGCAACAATGTATGCATTGTTGAACTGGACATAGCCTGACAGAGCCAGCCCACAAATTTACTTCGCTCATTTAAATGTGAAGTGAAAAGTGAGGTTGCAGAATGCACTCTGGCTGGACGATGGATCACAGTAAACAATGACAGTAGATTATGAATAAAGCCTTGTAGAGGTAGCAGGGATGGTAAAAAGTTTTAAATATGAAAACAGAAAACACGGTGATATTATCTGGCTGCAGTTAGTCGATTAATCAGGCATTTCATTGACAGAAAAAGTGTCATCTTTGTATCAAGCAAAAATGGCAAATATTCTCTAAGTTCAGCTTCTGAAATGTGAGAATTCTGCCCTTTTTTGTTTCATATTTATAATTATAAACTGAACATCTTTCATTTTGGTCTGCTGGTGGTACAAAATAAGCTATTTTGCTAAGCTATTATAAGATATAATCCTCACATTAATAAATATTTAAACTGATTGTTAATTGTGCCCATTTATATCATTACTTTAAAAGAATAATTTAATTTTTAATAGTCCTATTGGGACACAGCCCTACTGAGGGAAGGAAACGAGTTAAGAGCCACTTAAACAACATACAGAATAATTATAGACAGGTATGTAAATAGCCTCATCAAGTAGGGTCATGGCTGGTTATGTCCTGATTTATATGTCTGTGTTTGACTTTTTTTTGTTTTAAAACAAAGGAAAACATTAAGGAAGTCATTTTTATCAAATCTGTTAATATATTCTGCAGGTGTAGGTTGTTGCGGTCCCAACTGTGAATAAAGGTCAGGGAAATAAGTTTGATTTTGCCTATAGTTGACAGGATGTTAACCATAAAACATTGACAACACCGAAGAAGCTGGGAGACCTGTCGTGCCACACCTGTGTGGGATCCTGTACAGATAGCGTGTTGGGAGGTTTGCACATCCTCTCTGGCGTATTGTTTCTTCAGTTGCTCAACATCCTTAAGGCTGTGAAAGACTGTTAAAAATGGCAGTAAAGTTCTTTTTGCTGGGAAGCCAGCGTGCTGCCAAACCCTCTGATTTGACCATAAACAAAAACATTTCCTGTGTATTACACCAGTTTCCCTCAATTGTACTTATCCTGCTGAAGAGAAGTAGAAAGTCTCTGGAGGAAAATTAATGTGGTTCCATTGCTTTGTTTTGATATTATATTGTGCATGTGTGGAATAAATAAACAAAAACGATGAATGCACATCATAAAACAAATAAACAAAACTAGCTTTCCTTGAACTTTTCTGGATAAGATGAATGCATATAAAATGTTGAAATAATTAAACTATTAAAATGACACTGTGGATTTTTTATGGATCAGTTTATAAATATGGGATTGGTTTTCAAATTGTTCAAATACACGCCCTCTGCTGTGACCACATTAAGCATATCAGCAGTTTGCATGTGTAAACTAGATACGGTCCTCCACATCTTATTATCTACTCCCTGATTTTTTATTTTTTTTCCAAAGGGGCTGAGCCTTCCGAAGTCAGGCCATCTTCACGCAACCATTTAGAGAGCTGTTTGTAGACAATGAAAGATTACATAGGTGTCATATTTCAATATTTATAAATCAGGAAATCCTTCTTAAGAGGAAAGAATGGTACGGTAAGTAAAACCTGGAGTACACAAAGTTTCAGGCGTTTCCTCACTGCAATCACACAGATAGATAAGAACATGGCAAGGAACAAAATAGTTTCTATGGGCACGCAGGCCACATTACTGCTGTCGGATAAAAAAAAAAGTGACTTAGAAGGCAGCTTTATTTATAGCTTGAGCACCATGTATGCTTGAGTTTATCCGGGCAGGAATAAATCACTTATGTTAGCTTAAGAATGGCACATTTTTCCCATTCCTCAGAGGGCCAGGTATCTTTTAATGCGAGGTAAAAACATAAAAATAACCAGAAATAGGCTTTTTTCCATGAGTGCAGTTTGGTTCACTTCTCTGTCTTCTCTTGTAAAAAGCTTATTTTAAGTACCTATATGAGAACACCAGGCCCAAGCTGGTAGTGTCACAGCAAGGATACACACTAATCGCAAAGTTCAAATGTCAATATGTAGGCTACAGTTCATCTCAATGAGTGCTAGTTTTGAAGCATGCTGACGTTTTTAAAACAGAAAATTCAAGTCATCAGTAAACCAGAAAGGGGAAGCAAATGCCTGACATGACAATTGGAATTAGCATGTCACTGTATGTCACCCAGTCTGACTCAAGTATGTGGGAGAAAGCTGTTAAAACACTTCTCTGGGAGTCACATGGGTGATGACGTGATGTCGTCATGGGTACGTTATCCATTCATACTGTAGGTCTGTGCTGCTGCTGCATCATGTCAGTGGCTCAGAGCAGTCCTGTGACAGCACGAGGAATCGATAGGCCAGAGAAAGAGGCTCAGGACGACTGGAGTGATAAACAGACCCATTCACAAGCTACAGAAGCTCATACACATACATCATGCTAAGGGCTGCTGGGGTTGACATACTGTATATGACATGCAGTTATCTGCCCTTTCCATCAGCTAATGGTTTCTTTTCAATGTTTTTTCCAAAGCATTAAAACAAAGCTCTTATCAGAAGCTATTAGTGCTCTCAACACTGTCTTTAATTTAGTAAAAACTCAACAGGTGCTATTGCTTTGACTGCTCCATTAGCATCAGGATCTTGTAGGCAAGTTATGCAAAATTTAACATGGGTGTACAGTGAAATAAAGCTGTCAAGTCTCAAAGTTGTATTCAAATGTCACAGCTTTATGGCTGCACTGAAGCTGGCTGTGTCGCTGGCAAACAAATGAACTGCAACAGCGCATTAGACAGTTCACTGACTGCATTGAAACTGTTTACTAAGTTAGTTTGTTGCTATAAATAGGGATCACCAGTGCTGAAAGAGAGGAAACAGTAGCCCCTCTGTCCCAGCAGTGATTTCCCTGGTGTTTGAACAGCAGGAGAGTCGGGGGACCTGAACTCGGGCTAATTAGCTAATTCATCAGCCCTGAAGGGAATGACATGTGATTAGATACAGTCAACAACAATCACTTTTCTATGCGAGAGATGCTGTCACGAATTTCTCCACGATCTGAGCAGCTGCACACGATAACAACAGGAAAATATGTGGGGAGTAAACAGCAGTAAGTACAGTAAGAAGAAGAAAATCAAAAGCAAAGGCAGATAGTTGAGCACAATAAGCTGTGTGGTGGAATATAAATGTGTTGGCTAAGTTTACATGAATACTGTCCCTAACTACACATTTAGAAAGGCTACCTTTATTTAATTGAGTATTTCCTTTTTATTGTACTTGATGCAGGGCGAATATTTTGCTTTGAAAGATATAACAGTCGTATAAATATTGGAACAAGTGCACAAAAGTAAACAAAACAAAACAAAACAGCTACTACATTGAAATTAGGTGTATACAGTAAAAATAAGCAGTGTTGGGAAGGTTACCTTTGAAATGTAATAGGTCACCCTGTTAAAAATTTAATAAGTAATGTAACTTTTTTAAATACTTCTTCAAAGTAATGTAATTTATTACATTTAATATGTTATAACAAATGTTTTAAATTGGGAAATAAGGCTTTTATGTGTATGTAGATATCTGTATCTTACTTATGTATGTATGCGTATGTATACTTTTTTCCTCTTTTTTTGTAATACTGTATAGCAGTTTATATGTTGTTAAAAAAAATCACAAAAAATATGTTTAGAAAATAAATATATAACTGAAAAGAATATAGTCAAATGTAACCCCTTTGCAATCATCAGCCTTTCAATAACTAACTGCAATTCAATTACATATTTTTTTCTCAGCAACTGTAGACACTAAAATATGTTTTTATTAATATAACACCTGAGTACATTTATTTTTGATATTTTTATAGTAGCCTACATTTGGCTGATAAGACTTGCACACGTTTACTTGAGTAAAATTTCCAATGGGTTTTACCTGTGGAGTATGTTTATATTCTGGCATTAGCCCTATTATATAAACAAGGGGCCGCTATAGTAAATCTTCCACCCCTGACAATTAAATATTTTTATTTACAGTGATTTCAGATAATGGTGGCATGGGCACTGTTCAGGATGGCATTAACTAAACAAATTCTCTAACAAGGAGAGCCCCCTAGTGCTCAAAGACTCACACAGTAGGGTCAAACTAGAGTAATTTTGACTCATTTTTCAGGGATTATAACTTCTATAAATGTGCTCCTGGTTTGTGCTCTCATACTGTAAGACTAAATAAACAGGTTAGCTTGCCTAAAACCATAAAACAACTATAACTATCACTTAAACAACACAACAGCTGCTACCACATAAGTAAATACTAAATAAATGTGCCTATAAGTTATCAAATAATGTTATCACCTTTCATACACTTCGCAGTCCACTGTATAAAGTTGCTCTGCACAGACCTAGCCAGGTTAGGGACTGTGTACTGTGACGTAAAAAGGGGGAGACATGTAAGGTATTTCTTAAGCACAGGGGAGAGACTTATGTTTTTATTTCGGCTTAGGGGAGGGGCATATAAATTGAAATGGTTGCATTTTGTATTTTTTTTTTACAGCAGATTTTTAAAGAAAACATCCCTTCCACACCTGTCCATGTTTTCTTTACAAATTGCCAAAATTCAGGGCGCCCTGTGGCTCAGTGGGGAGGGTGAGCGCCCTGTGTACAAAGACAATGTGCAAGTTTAATCTAATAACAATTTTGTTTCCACTAGTCACCCAGGGAGGCACAAGGAAAAATAATTGTAGCTTCAGGGAGGATCAATAAATATATAAATGAAGTCACACTCCAGTCACCACCCTCCTCTGACAAGTAGAGAACAGTCCCTTAGCTTACAGGAAGAGTATTTATTTAAATTGAAAACATCTATTTTGGGTTAAAGTTTATTCCTTTAACAACAGGCAACTTTATCCGACTGTGAACAATGTGTTTACGCATTAAATGTATTGTAAAATGATTATTTAGCGTCTATTTTGTTTATCTGAAAATCCTCCCCCTCCTCCACGGCTGTTGCCATAGTTACCAAGTAACAAACCACAGGTTGTGAGCCTGTTAGATTGTCACGTTGGACGTTATCACAGAAGAATAGCTTTTTATCTACAACGATATATTAAATAATGAATAAATAATAGGCCTGCTGATAAGGAGGGATGGACAGCAATAATACACGGCCTATTTTCCCTTGGTAAGTGACATTTAACCTCGTCTGTCACCATTTTGACAAAATTATCAAACTAGTGTTCAGTTGTTTCTTGTTTGATGAGTAGTGAATGTAGTGCTGTGTTAAGTAGCCTACATTTAATCAAGTACTTCACTTGTACTACTTTTGACTTTTACCTAAGTATTTTTTTAAATATCAAAGTATTTTTACATTGTAGTATTTGCTACTCTAACTTAACTACTTTGTGTACCTATCAGTAGTTTAATACATAACTGCATCACATTATTATAAACTGATTAAAGCCTATGAGGTACTTCTATTTCTATTTCTATTCTATGTTAGGCTACTCCACTATTATTTGGAGACAAATATTACATCATTATTTGGTAAGATTTTAAATACAAGACTTTTACTTATTTTTATACTGTGGTATTGCTAAAATCTTGAATAAGACTTTTACCTGTGACAGTATTTTTACTTCTATGAATGCATTTTCCACCACTGATTTATTATTGGCAATGCCTCATTGTTAGCATTAATTTGAGCTAATTTAACTACTTTGTGTAATTAAGGGTAGTTTCATCCAGAACAGTACATCACATTATATAAACTAATTCTATATGTTTTGTATGTAAATCTTTAATTTGCAAAGTCACCATCTACAGCTGTGAATTTAATGTAGTGGAGTGAAAAGTTCAGTTTCCCTCTGGAACATAAGTATACAGTAACATAAAATGCAAACAAGTGCCTCTCAATTTTACTTTAGTGCAGCACTTGAGTGATTGTGCTTTTTACTCTCTGCTACTGATGCAGACACTGCCTGGCATACAAGCTGTAATTCAGACACTCGAGAGTCTCTGTGTCTTCCACTTGAGGATTTATAGTATTAATATATGTAAATGCGATGTTTTATCACTTCCAACCCTTCATAGCTTCAATTTGCTCACCTGAGCTGAACCTGTCTGAGGGCAGAGAAATAAATGGAGATGAGGGGAGGTGAGAAATACTCAGAATTCACAGGAGCAGCAGAAGGGAGAGGCAGAAATAGATAAGACAAATATGTTACAGCATTTCACTGCTGGTATGTACAGACTGCTATTTAAAATGGTCACTGAGCTGCTTCATTCAGACCTACAGTATCTGTGTGTTCATGTCAACGACCAGTGGGATAATATACCTTAAGATTTAAATACCTGATATACAATAAACCTCATCATTAGCCTGGTATTAAGCAGAGAAGCAAAGTCAAAGAGACGAGAATAACAAGAATACACAGTCAGTGCTCTGAACTCCTCAAACATATCAAAGGAAAAGAGATATGTGTAATGCTGATAGGAAATTTGGGACAGAATAAAGTGCTGTCAAGCCAGAAACATTATCAGCAAACTGAAGTAGGAGTATAACTTTACATCAAGATACCATTATCTCCTGCTGAAGTCTGGAAGAATGTCTTTCTATTTATTAGGGGTTCATGACATTGAAGTTCATATGGGTGCATCTGTGAAATATTTTAGTTGCTGTAATAGGCTGTCTTCCTGTTTTAACTGTTGTTTTATAAGTCATTTGCTTAAAAAAATAAATTCTGTGGATAAAATAACCTTATAGCATTGTCTGTTTTTGCTTGACAAATACAGATACCCCACCCAATCAGATCTGCCCCCACCATTGACTCATTGAAGTCCAGACTACTTTTATTCATTAGCGTTTCAGCCCCCCTAATGTGGTTTTCCCTGATGCACGCCTGTGTTGAGTCTCTAAACGTGCGAGCTGTGCACCTAACTGTTATGTTGCCTCTTATGTATGCCTTTTTAGCATTTTAGTTGGGTTGAGTCAATACATTAATGCAAAAAAATCTTGCTATAGTAGAAGTAGATCGTCTTTTACAAATGACAGCAGTTGTCCTGAACAAAAGCATCCCTAACATTCTGTAAAAATATTACATTATTGTATAAAAAACATCCTAACTTAACAAAACTTGTATGTGGTTTGCAGTCAGCACAGTCGACCTGCAACTAATAGTAACTGTGCAAAGCTTACACCATTCAACTGCTGGAAGAAAACACAGCATTTCATTGCAGATTGTGACTTAAACTAGTGGATACAAGTAAAAAGTAAGTGCAGAAAACTGATTTAGTTCCTTTCAGGATGAAACTGTCACTTGACCTGAGTTCAAACTGCACTATGATGCTGCAAACTATAACATCAGAGCTACAGGAAGCTTCTTTGTGTAAGCACAGAAAGACATGTCTGAACGTGTAACCAGTTTTTATATACGTTTCTATCCATCCCAACAGAATAAACCCAATTATGATAAACAACACAAAGAAACAACATATCAGAGCAGGCTGAATTACTGTCAGGCCCTTGGTAGAGAATACAAATGGTCTTATCTCATCCTTTTACGTCAGAGATACAACACAGTGACTGATCTTCAGTCAAGTACGAGCCGAGTGTCCAACTGGCAAAACATAAAGGAGGATATAAAAAGACGACTCAGAGAGCAACGTGCATGTGGTTGAAATAGAGATGCACTTCCTGCTTAAATATGGAAAAACGATCCAGGACGGTGAAAGTCTGCTGAACTATCATGTAAAATAAAAAACAGTTCTCCTACATTTTAAAATCCACTGAGATAAGGAAAACAGCCTTTTGCAGTCAGATATATGTCGTCCTTTAACTGAGTCTTAGGTCAAATTTTAATAATTGTTCATATTTTATGTTGTGAATCACGGTGAAACAGGAGCAACTATACACTATTATACTGTCTGCCGTTTTGTGTCTGATTGTATCCCTGGGGCGAGGCTTTGACAGGATACACAGCTGATACTGCAGTTTGCTTATTAAGTCTCGTTGACTATTATTATCCCTAACTTGTCTCCATATTGTTTCTTTTTTGTGTTAATTCTCAGGTACAAGGAGAGGTTGCAGACCAAGTATCTCAAAGGCCAAGCAAACAACATTTCCATGGTCGGCAGTTGTTTGCGTTTTGCAAATGTGAGCCTTGACGACTTCAGTGACTGTTCATCCGTCTTATCCGGGGACCGGAAAGGTGTCTCACCAGTTATTTTCCATGACTCTCCGAACCACAACTCCTGGCAAAAGCCTAGAAAGTGCATCTCAAAAGAACAAGCCTGCTTTTCAAAGCAGATGATCCAGAAGCAGATTCGCAGAGAATATGTGGCTGCTGTGGAGGAGAAACTCAAACAGCATCCTCTGGCTATATTCCCGCATTATCAGGATCACATGACCCCAGAAGTAAGTGGAGATGACAGCAGTCTATGTGCCACAACAATGACAAGTTAAGAGTTTGAGTTGAGAGTTGTCGTCATTTCTCTACAGTTATTTGACAAGGTGGTATCCATTTTGGACCCAGACATGAGCGTAAACAGCGCCTCTGCACTTCCTACGCCCACAGGAGACCATGCGGAGGATTATGAAGATGAGGAAAACTGTACAGAGCCAAGAAAGGACGACCTGGACAGAGCAAAACAGGAAACTTCTGCCAATAAAATGCAAGTGTACTGGCAATCGAATTGGTAGCATTAATAAAATTGTAATTTTTTTTATCCATTTGGTCCATCCAACAAGTAAATATGAAGATTCTGTCTACTTTTCAATCACTTACAGCAGCTCTGATGTCCAAAATCCAAGTCCCAGAAACCCTTATGTTCTACACATGAATAAAAATGGTACCAAGAAAGGCATGACGGTCAAAGTGAATAAACTGAGCACCCACGAAGACATGAAATCAGCTGCCAAACTTTTCAGCAGATGGTTTGCCTCTCCAGTAAGTCTACTACACTAAAAGAAACTGAAAAGACAAAATAAATGTCACTGTTTGTCAGACATGAAAACCAATATAATGTTAAAACAATGATACAAGGGACTTGTGTTTTGATTCTTGCAGGATGAAGACACAAATGTCACCGATGCTGCATTAGTGGGAAGTTTCGACAGTGGCCTTCAAGACTCTTCATCACCAACAGTTTCTCAGGGCAAGAATGAAATCCTGTCACAGCCACAAACAGGCAGGACCAATTACGTTTCAAAACCCTCTGAAACCAACAAGGTGCAAGAAGAGAAAGGTTCACAAATAGCTGCTGATTAGAAAAATCCAAGAAGACGCACGGGTAAGACACACACAACATGTCTGAGGAGCTTTTGCTGGATCCAAAGAAGAGATAAAAGGAGGACGACTATGTGAGACAGTTGGTTTGTTGACAGAATGAGGAGCTGAAACAGATGTATGAAACTTTAGCTGTGAAGAGTTATGTAACCCACAATAGACTGTGACTGTCAAGGCTAAAAGGCAAGACTATACATTCGGGGGGGGGGGGGGGGGGGGTTTCAGAGACCTGTGTGTGATGTTTTCACAGCATTTGTATACAGGAAATGCAGTACAAAACTTTACTGTTAGAAGAGGAACAAAAGGACAAGTCTGTCTGAAATACGTCCTCTTTTTCTCACTGCAGTTTGTGTGGGTTTGTTTCGGTATACGAGGAAACATGGATGATTAAGCACTGTGTTTAAGCAGAGGTTTTATGTTTAATGGATGCCTAATATTTACTTTAACAGCCAAAATAGATGCTGTATTATCGTTAACTATTCCTCCCTATTTCTACAAGCTTGTTATACTGTGGGCAGCCATATAGACAAATGTATGATAAACCTACGCTATGAAATAACAACTCAACTGCCCATTTTTCTTTAAAAACTTTATTTAAACAATAAATTACAAAACTACATCTGATTGGAAATCATCTTTTAACACTTCATCTGGGGATGAAAAGGAGCTTTCTGAAAGACAAAAAAAGTGAAGTAACTGTTATGAGGGGTGGAATTACAGAGTATGATTGGTCAATAACATTTACACAATTTTAATTTTAAAAGATTTTGTTGCCTCATTACATCCTAACACTCATGTGCTATGACATTTCTTGCTATGCTGCAGTTGTTGAAATAATCAATGTGAGGGAATGTCTCTGTCTTATTTGCTATTGATCAACTTTATTAAAGCATTTCACTTTGTAAATGTTATTCAACTCTCCCTTTAAGTTATTATGTAGTACGATAAAGTGATAAACAGTATCTTGAAGAAAAATCCACAAATGACTGAAATAAAATATCACAGAAATACAGTAAGAGTAGAAAGGACATTTACATTCAAATGAACACAGCGCGATGGTTAAGGGAACAATTTTTATTTGTACCGTTGCCATGGCAACAATAGTAGCAGGCTAACTTCCATATAAACAAACTGACTTGTCGCAAGTCATGAAGTCAATGAGGTGAGGTTTTCCAGTAACGACAAAAACGAGCAGTGAAGTGGCCTGCGTCTATTGTTTACTGTCTGTTTCCTTGCTACTAGAGATGAATTGAGGATTGCTGAATTTACATAACATTCAGTGTCACCTTCTAAGAAAATTAACTCATCAGGGTATTTGTTACCATAAAAACAAAACAACATTGCAATTTTCTTTTGTACTAGTCAAATGACCATGGTGAACAGTTCAATGTCCTTTCTACTCATTCTATCTCTATGGTAAATATGATGCACAATATTAACAGCTTACTGATAAGAGGGGTCAGCCTCAGGTCTGCTGTGTCTCACTGTCAGCTGTTTGGGTCAGAGGTCAGGAGAGAGTGGACAGGTGATCTGCGGCCCAGCGAGAGTATGTGCGGGGAGGATGTGTACCTCGCTGCTGGACTCGAAATAACACGGCCTGGAAAGGTCATTATATATGTTAGCGAACTGAATATGGATGTTGGCAAAGAATCCATCATTTGTTGTATTTAGTTTGTCTGTCCTATGCAAGGCTGCAACTACATATTTTATTTCTTGATTTATTATTTTGTCTAAATGTCAGAAAATAGTAAAATTACCAAGTTGACGTCTTCAGATTGCATGGTTTGCACACCAAACAATCAAAATCTCATAAAAATTATATAAAACTGAGAAAAGCAGGAAATCCTGATGAAACTAGTTGTTAGATTTGCTTAAGAAATTCCTTGAGTGGGGTTCCCAGTAGCTCACCCGGCAGAGCAGGTGCCCAACATACATGGGATGGCATGCAGCAAAGGGCTGTGGGTTGGAATCAAAACTACAGTCGCTGCGACAGGGACAACCCTTTGTACATGCAATGCTTGCTCTACCAGGTGCGCTAGTGGGTGCCCTAGTGGCAGATTTCTTTCAGTTGACAGACAAATTATGTTTTAAACACTCATTTATACAACAACATTTGTGACAACATTTGTGAACAACAACATTTATAAAAAGGAGTAACAAGAAACTGAAATTACTTTGTTGGATTGCCTGAAAATGACAAAGTAGTAAAGAAACTCACTCTCACTGAGGGATTTATTGTGGATCGTTTTCCCGTTGAGCTCAGCTGCCTTCAGGAAGTGCGGCTCGCTGTACACAGTGTATGCACAACAGACATATATTACATCACATTAAGTAGCCTGCAGCACTTTGCGGTCTCATGCATGTTGCATGAGGGGTGAAAGGTCACGTGGGTAGATGGTGTGAGGGCCTCCTTGCTCAAAACATTCTAATTTTTTGAAATTAAAAAAAAAACATGGGTTAAGTTTGCTCCCTACCTGCCACAGGTTTTTCTTCTCAATCTGGAGGGAGCTTTAACTTCTTCTGCCTTGTCAGTCCTGCTGTAGGTGTATGGGAATATTTAAACATACAGTGAGACATTACACATATTACATTCCATAACTTAAGACACAAACAAGTTTCTTGACTTTAAAAGGTCAACAGCTGTTTTTTTCATGGTATATTACAGTAAAAGCAGTAAAACATGGTGTGGTCACTGAGACCAGTCATGTACGGCCCCCCTCCCCCTCCTCCTTCTCCACTCAAATGACTTCTTGCTCACTTAATAGCATCACATGATTTTTAGACGTGACCTAAACTAGCCTAAGAACAAAGCTAATCCTTGAAGTGTGTGGGAACAGAGCCAGACATACAATGTGGTTCTATGCACTCTCTCCGGCGCTGACCTCCTCCTGTTATCTGTGTGTGGTCTGTGGTTCTCTGAAATGACTCCTCGCAGCTCCTTGACGAGAGACCTGAGCTCCTGGGCAGGGCTCTCCTGCTGGAGGAGAGAGAGAGACACTGTCAATTCACTGCTGTGATGTCAATATTATAAATAGCTGGTCTGATTGGCTTGTATTTGAACAGAGAAACCAGAGAACATGAGACAGTATTACAAATTTCTGTAATTAATCAATTAGCAACAAGATCTTTAATTCTGATCTGAGAGCCGCACAGTGCTTCACTGAAATGGTTTGCGGTCAGGTTCTCTCCTTGCCACAGGAATGTAATGCGGTGTATGTTTTTGATTTAAAGGCCTAGCAGATGTGCTGAGCTTGTGTCTGTGCAGCCAAATAAACAATGATTCACACATGCACTTGACTGGCTGAAACCGTAGGAGACAAGCAAGATATAAGGAGTTCCTGGCTGTACCGTGATCTGGGTGTTGGAGGCGTGCTGGGAATGGGGTGGAGCAGTGAGTGCTGATGGGAATGGGGAGTCCAGGTCAGGTGGAGGTAAATTCAGAGCTGTGCGCAAATTTTGACCTTGGAGCTCCTATACAAAAGATAAAATTTGCTCACAGTGAGATTTGTTGCTCACTTCCTTTTAAATATGTGAGTAAATCTGACTAGATTAAGACATAACTATCAAAACATGCATGATGAAGAGAAAACAGCAGATAGCAAAAAGCATCTACATTAAATATGGTTACATTTTCAGGTATGCATACTGTATATAGAGTGGAAAAACCCTCTTCCTGCTTCCAAAAAGACTCTTTGTCTGTAATAAACTCTACCTTCAAGTCCAGGGCGTGTTGGAGTTTCAGACGGAAAAAATCTTGCTCCTGCAGCTGGATGAAATCTTGACAATCTGCAAAGCTCTCTGACATCTTTGGGAAGATACAGAGAATATGACACGATAACACAAACACAGACAAAGCAGGACATATAAGGGTCTTTTTATATACTAACATTTTTGTTTTGTTTCAGAGGGAGATAATAACTGTTCAGAGAAAACAGAAAACAAAATTAAATGAGAGTAATTCTTGGAATGAGAAAAAAGTTATTCAGGTATTGTTTCTGTTTTAAAACTGTTGCCAATCGGCAAAACTATTTAAATACCTTTTCTAACAGGCTTTTTCTATCAGTATCTATACTGGGACATTGTATGATTTTATTTGATAGTAGATAATAAATGAGGGGGGAGGGAGATTGGGTATGAAATGCAACAAACTCGCCGACCATACATGAACTGTGGATGTTACAACTCCAAAAGTGGAGTTGAATGAGGTTCTTATGACCATCAGAGTATTATCTGTACTAGATGGTGATGGTGGTTGGTACATCCCTGTTTTACCTTGCTGTCAGACAGCCCTTTCTGACAAGGAACTGAACTAATATTGCTCTCTTTAAGGCCTCTAAACTCCATTGACAGAAACCGTAACTGTTCCTTGCTGAACACAGGAGTTGCCTCGATCAATTAGTTGGTTTGTGTTAATGTGTGAATTTTGTGAATCTGAATTAACTCTTAAAAACACCAAAGTCACATAATAATACACATAAACAAATCAAGGCACTGGAGTCTGGCTTTTTAGAGCTCATGGATAGGTTTAACTTTCTGTTGAGCTCCCTGTCAGAAAGGGTGGTCTGGCAGGAAGAAAGAGGTTAAAATATTGTAAATATAGCGTACGCTTAAACTGATATTGATTTTTTTAGGTGGTTAAAACACATTTTTCTGCTGATGTTCTGACAACTACCTTTATAAATGTGCTTAAAAAAATGGACGTATCCTCTGAAATATTTTTTTTGCCTCTGAAACACACTCCGCATGCCTGCATCGTGTTGGTAGGTCATTTTGAGTGGTAGCTCTATTTGTTAGGACAACGGCCCCGTCCACAGCAGTGCAATTCTTTGCTTCTGTGGCAGTACTCCTGCAAGCTTCTCTAACCTGAGAGCGTGCAGACCAATGTCAACTCTAATACACTGACTGTGGATAACAACCTCATGCAACCCTACTTCAAAAAGTCTGAACTATCCCTTTAACCTCGAGGCCACCAACACTTCATTGTTAAAAACATCAAGGATTTTTTAAATAAAATTTGGTGCGCACTATTTCAACTTCAAACTTAATATGTATTTCAGTCCATCATCCACATATCAGGCCTCTTTTAACAGCAGATATCATTAGGTTGTGATATAATGACTAGAATACAGTGTAAATGTGCTTCACCTTGTGAAGGATTGCCTCCAGCTGGCTGATCCGCTCCCTCAGCTGTTTATCTTTGGAGCGAAGGGCCTCCAGCTCATCGCCAAGTTGTCTCTTCTCCTCCCTGACGAAGGTAAGCTGCTGGAGCTGACGCTGGTTCTCCAGGCCCTGGTAGCGCTTCTCCTGGGTTGGATGGAGAGTCAAAGGAAGAACGGAACAAATGGTGATGACATGTGAAAACGCATTTGAATTCAGCATTTTCGTTAAGTCACTGTTGGTCATTGCTCACTGTTTCACCTGAGTCGGAGCTAAATGCATATCTAGAAGTTAGTTTTTTGTTTTTTGTATGAGATTAAAGACATTTGGATGTCCATGAGCTAAATAGCTAACTTGTCAACAGCTGAGATGCCAAGTCTGCTGTTAAGGCATTCAAGAAAAATAAAAATAAAACAAAAAACAGTAACAAAAATAAGCCAGCAGGCAGAAGGCAGCAGATATTTTAAGATGGTTTGCATATGATCCAGAATTCATACCTAGTAAACATGACAAAAGATTTACAGATTGGATCAACAGTGGGCTAACAGCACACTGTACTCTTATGAATCAAGGTATCATAAGGGGTTTTCAGGAGCTTAAGGACAAATTTAATTTACAAAAAATCAGGACCTTTTTAGACACTTACAGATTAGTGATTATATTAATAAAAAAATAAAGAAATATTTGGCCACAGAAAATGAACTACTTCAAATATTTATTAGAGCATATGAGAATGAACTTTATGAACTAACCTCCTGTCAAAATTGTATTCAAACCTTCCACAACTAAACAAGGAAAATACATTCCCAACAAGGTGGGAAACTGAGGGAAACCTGACTATTACACAAGGGGAATGGGAAGAAATACTCAGACAACAATGGAAAACAGAGAGAATTTGGATGGAAGGATGTTATGCGTTACTTTTGTGATCCTGCCCAGAAAAAAATCTTTCTCACTTCCATATCTTATGGCGGTGCCCTTCGGTCACTCCACTGGACTAAAATTCATGGTATTCATGACCTGATGTACCTGATTAGACTCAAATGAAGGAAAAAGGATAAATATCTGCTAAGAATACTATTTGTGGCATGTTGATGCCTCTTCTATAAACCAATAAAAAGAGAACTAGAAAAAAAATGCTTGTGAATTAAGTTTTTTTTATACCTGGTACAGCTTGTCCTTAACCTCCTCTAAATGTTGGATTTTGCCCTGCAGGGAGTCGACCTGCTGTCTCCTAGCAGTGATCTCCTTCTGCATGTCCATGGCTACCTGGAGGCCTGAGGCAGACACAAACCGTTTAGACAAAGCAACAAAGACTCAGAAAAGGGCAAAGAGGCGATCAAGCAAGAAAGAACATCATATCAACAGCACATTGTAAATCACAGAGCTTTAATCTTGGACAGGCTTTGTACATGTCAAGAACACATGTTCATGGTTAGACATGTCAGATTGTATCTCTCAGACTGGAATACAGCGGAGGAGGATATATTAATTTTTGCACTTTAATTGAACTATTCTAATATTCCAATCCAAAGTAAATCACTTTTATCTGTCTACTTGATCACAAATTGGATGTAAATCAGAGGATGTTTCTTTGAACATGAGATCTTTTAATTAAGTCTCAATTAAAATCACATAATGGATCCAACCATGTCCGTCAGCTCCTTCCAGGGTCCTCAGGGTGCTCTTGACCTGGTCCAGCTCGTCATGGGCGCTCCTTAGCTGACTCTGAAACTTTAGCACCGCACCCTCGTGCTCCTCGTTCCTGCAGCTGTGGAGCCGTTGCAGCTCTTTGTGCTCCTCTGAAATTGTGTCCACACAAACACACGCATCACATCCACAGAGAGAAACGCACTTAAACACACACAGCGATAGAAGGGCTTGGTTGACAATGAAAACATACCAAACATGGTTTTTTGTTTTGTTAACACAGCAGGACAAGAGGATCATTTGATTTGGCAAAAAACTCTGAGAGCTCTGAACTCTTTCTAGAAACAGCACTGCGTAATTCCTGGTGAATGAAAAGGTCTGGTTACACTAGTGTGCTGCTCAGAGGTAACATACAAAAGTCTACATGGAATATTGTATTGTGTGGTAATTAATAAACAGCATGGTATTAACCAGGACTACCAAAGAATATTGTGATTTTAAAAAGGTGGCAAACTACTAATTATAAATGAATCATAGTTTAAAAGAACAGAGTTAGAAAAGTGAAGGTGGTGGAGCTGTAATTAAATACATTTTGGAAAATAGTGTCTCAAATATTCCCAAAGCATGGAGTAGGAGGAAAGAAGTAATTTACGGCAGACAAAAGCCTCATAATTTATGTGGATTACAGACTCTAATTTATTGATTCACGAAATGAATCAGACATACAACGTTTTACTAAATACGAACTATTACGTAAAATGAAGATTTTGTTGCACTTGGGTTGTGCTTGTTCGTATTTGTACATCAGTCCTTTCAGGATTTTGAGGCGTTTTTTTTGTATTGCGGTCTAAAATGTCTGATTCCACAGCAGCTTTTCTTAAAAGTTGCAATGCATGTTGCCATGTTTTTGTTTATTTTTTACAATGAAATCGTGGGAGCAACTGAAAACTACAAAAAAAAGGAGTTCATTTTAATTTATTTATTTTTGGTGTAATTAATTAAAAACCAAAGGCTACTTGATCCAGTGAGAATAAAACCACACTGTTCTGAGTGTACTACGTAACCTCACCAAAAAGGCAGAATAAAGCTTTCACATTTTGTTTAACATTTTATGCCTTATTTTTTATCACACGTGTGCACACGTACACCTAAACACACTATTTCTAACATGTTTCTAACGCTTTGTGATTTATACTCAGCACTTGCAATGGATGCGGATGTAACAGCCTCTTTCATGGTGATTTTACTTGTCTGTTGACCACACGTTTCAGCCATTCTGTGTGTTTCGCAAAGTATTTGTAACTCACTGACTTCCGTTTATGTTCCACCACAATGTTGCATGTGGTGCTAAACTGTTTACCCCTACTTTCGCACAGAACATCAGGGAATAGCTTTGCAGTAAATTGGTAATTGTTGGTAAATCTGAGACATTTGTGTGGCATCTTCACAAACAAAAAGTGAGAGTGGGAATTCATGGGAAACTATGACAATTGGTCAAATTTGCAGGGAGGCACAGTATTCACAGGGATTGGTTGAATTTGTGTTGCGATCACAACATTACAAAATTCTGAAACCAGCTGTTATAGGATTTCTATATGTATGTATGTGAGGTTGTATGCATATATTGCCCAAATCTTAAGACATCTCCTGGGACACTATATGTATTATGCTATTACATGCTGGTGGATATACATACTGCGCATACTGGAATGTCTACTTTGTTAATGATTAATGTATCTCAATAATCCCAAAAGGCCATATAAAAAAATTCTGTCATTGTTTTAGTGAGGAAAAAACAGTTCTTTTTTTTCCCCACAACCATAGGTGTGTTTACATGATGGTTATTGGTCTCCTGTGTGGTGATACGTATTTAGTAAAGCTCAACTCACTGGTGAGGCTGAGTAACTGCATGCGCAGGACATCCAGCTGAATGGCGAGCTGCTGTTTCTCCAGAGTTTCCTCCTGGACACGTTGACTTTGTTCAGCCACAGAGGCCTGTAGCTGCCGCCTCTCGTGCTCTGCAGCAGCCAGGTCTGACTTGTGTCGGTCTAACTCAGCCTAATCAGCAAGAAGAAAAAGGAGGTTTGTGGTGGGGTATGAAAGTTCTACTTAAGTTATCTAATAAAACATGTTTGATTAAAATTGACAGTTTCCCGCCTTGCTCCTGACCCTGTGCTGCCGAATCTCCAGCTTGTGCTGGTTAAGCTGGTTGCTGAGCAGGCTGTTCTCCTGGTGAAGGTTGTCGATAGTGCGGCTGTGCTGCACGGTCATTTGGAAGCTGCTCTCCATCTGCAACCTCAGAATACCCATCATCTTCTCTCGCTCATCCAGCTTCAGCCTCAGAGTCTCTCCCTCTGCATGCAGCATCTGGCATTGGCTTTGGGCCTCTTCCAACCTGGCAAGATGCTGGAAAAAATCAGTTTGGCTTCAGTTTAATGAGTCATCAGATTGGGTGCATAGATACCAGATCATGATATACATATACTGGCAATCTAAATGGTTAATATTATAAACCATAATAATCTCCTATAGAACATTACATGCTGGGCTTCCTGCTGCCTGAGCTGCATTTCCTTGTTTTTCTCCTCCAGGGCTTCCTGGGATTTCCTCCCCTCCTGGGCCCTCTGCTCCAGCAGGGCCTGTAGGATGGTTTTCTCTTCCCTGGCCGCCTCCAGCTGTCCTCTCAGGACCTTTACCTCCTCCTGGAGCTCGCACTGCTGCTGCTCACCGCACCTCTAGAGGATAAAGCAAGACGCACAGTGGGCTGACTGTGTTTAAATAGGACAAAAATAATAATCTTTTGAAGGTGTAAAGAAATATGATCTTGACAATGCTGAAGAAACTGGCTCATCATTTCATCTTGTGGAAGTCTTGGATGGCTGACTGGCCATGCATGCTCTGCATTTAAATAAACACTTCTGACCAGGTATGCCTGGTTGGTTATAAACAGTGTAGTAAGTCACTTAGTAAAAAAGCAACCAAAATAATTCATTAGTTGCCTGTGACTTTAGGACAAAGACATATGCCTGTTAAAAACTTACATAGACTGAGGGATCAAAAGGTAAGGTTTCTCATGCATTTGTGTCCAGTGAACAATGTGAACAGCATCTTATTTAAAGTATTGAGAGAATGTGCTGCAATTTTGCCACTTGGAGCAACTGTGCACCATCAATTTATGTCCACTATAAGTGTCTGTTTTTGCCACTGACAGACTCAGATTGTTATTACAAGCGTTGGACAACATTATGGAAAGCAGCCCTACAAGTTAAACCTTTTTGTTAAAGAGTAAGATCCTTTTTGTTAAACCAAAACAGCCCTGAAATCAATCTTGCCAAATCCATCAGACTGCACCTGAATAAACAGTAAATTCATCATTGTGAATGACACTTTACTGAATCCTTAATTCACCTTGTCGGATGTGAAACAGGAACTTTTAGTGGACGTAAATTGGCAATATGAACATGTCTCAAGTGGTTACATCACAGAGTGTTCTGGTCTATGCTGGACCAATTTCAAAAACTGTCTGTCCTATTAGTCACAAAAACATGGGACAATAGGGTCTAGGATGAAAAATACCAAACATACTCTTTAACATAGCCACATCTAGAACAGCCCCCAAACCCTCGCCTTCTACTGTTATAATAGCTAAATGTACAAGGTCAAAACAGATGCCCCATGATACAGATACCCCCACTGGGAATGAATGTATAGTGATTATTAGTAGGACAGGCAGCACAGCCTCAGAAGCCCATTCCTTAACCAGAGCTTCCATCTGAGCCTGACAATCCTCTTTGACCAGACCAGTGTCTTAAGCTGTTTTACCAGAAGATTACACACCACCAGCTCTTTACTTTGCTTCATCATAATTAGGCAGAACACAGCTAGAAGTATCATTTGATTGTCATCATGTACAATCAACCTGACACTTCAGTTTTCACTTTAAAGAGCGTTCTTTAATGTTAACTTGCCTCTATATGAGGACTTTGGGTATGAAAGCAACAAGAAGAAACAAAATGCTGGTATCACATTCATGGTTTGCTGCAGCACCTTAAGCTGGCCAAGCTCCAACTGAAGCTCCTCAGCCTGTTGTGTAGATCGCTCTTTCTCTTGCTGGGTGTTCACCAGCTGGGACTGAGCCTGAATGAGCTGCTGCTCCAGAAAGCAAACCTGCAATGTCACAAACCAAACAAAATATCATTTTAGTTTTCATTCTGGCACAGGAAGGATTTATCTCTATTTTTGTGACAAGACAGGAGTTCAATCAGTGTTTATCTAATCTTTAAACCAAGGTGGTCTTACTGATCTACTGATCGACATCTAGGGAAGTGGACAAACATGTACGGGTAAAAGTCTCCGTATCTCATTGCTTATATTGCCACACATAATATTGTTGTAAATTCTTCCTTACCTTATCTTTATGGCTGCAGAGGGTTGACTCAAGTTCACTGACTTGACACTGGTGTAGTGATGTCTGTCTTTCTGCAAGTTTCCTGTGCATAAAAAAATGATAAGTCTATCTCTCTCTTTTTTTTGACACATACACATTAATTCAGAAATTCAGCATTGTCTGGTCATCTAAGAAGGTGGTCTTAGACTGCACACACTCTCTGATAAAACTGGCACTAAATGATCAGGAGACACTCACTTTAGCAGCTCCAACTTGACACTCAAGTTGATGCTGTTGTGTTTTGATGAACTTAGTTTGTCAGTCAACAGTGCCACCTCCTGGCCAAGACTCGCAATCAGGTCTTCCATTCTAAGACACAACAATGTGATGAGTGAACTGCTGTGGTAGACACACTATACTTAGGATATACAGTGGAGCATTTTAGATAACACACACACAACAATTGGAAGAGATGAAGTCATACAAGAACACTATCATCTGATATGGATCGGGCAAGCAGCTGTAAGTCTGGCAGCTCTGGTGGCCTTTTGGCAGCCTACTCTGTGTTCAGTTATAATTTTCTAATTTAAATAATAATGACTGAATAGAAGTAAACACAACAGTATTTGTTTTTCCCTCATATATGAGTGAGAAAGCATCTTCACTTAAAGGGGCAGTTCACCCCCAAATCGTCATAATAATTTCATAATTTTCCTTTGTATCTGAAGTTGCATAGTGTTAGAGATATTAGCCGTAGAGATGTCTGCCTTCTCTCCGACATAATGGGACTAGATGGCACTCGGCTTGTGGCGCTCAAAGGGCCAAAAAAAAAGACATTTGAAAAACTCAACAGCAATGTCTCTTTCCAGAAATTACGACCCAGTTACTCAAGATAATCCACAGACCTTGTTGTGAGAGGTTTCATGTAGGAACCATTTTCTTTCTACAGAACTACACCCACCAACAGAATCACCTATCAGAAGAAAGTGTACATCTACTCATGAACGAGAGGCTTGTGCTTGGGGCAGTGCAAGATGTAAACATTAATGGCGCCCTCCTCAACTGAGCTCTGTGACAACAGTTAGCTCAGCAGTGACAGGTGAGCTAGCAGCAGTTGCATGCTTGCGCTGTGATTAGGTTGACAGGTGTAGTTAGGTAGGAAGAAAATAGTTCCTACATGAAACTGCTCACAATAAGGTCTGTAGATTATCTTGAGTAACCAGGTCATGATTTCTGGAAAGAGACATTGTACTTTGAGTACTACAAGTGCCATCTAGTTCCATTATATTTAAGAGAATGGCAGATATCTCCAACACTCAACAGCTCACACCAAATAGCCTGACAGCACTACAAGTAAAAGGAAAAGCACATATTTTTGATTTTGGGATGAACTGTCCCTTTAAGGAGAAAAATTTAAAATGACTAATCTATAATCAGAATAGTTGCTGATTAATTTTCTGTCAATTCACTAAATGATTAATCAACAAATCACTGCAGCTCTCCATTGAATTACCTTTGTTTTTGCTTATTTACTTCACTGGTTTCTTCACTCCCCAGATGTTTTATTGACTGCTATAAAACAGATGAAAAATATATCAGACATAACAGGACATTAAGTGTAAGTCTAAGGTAGACTGAACATGATCTGTAACTGACTTCTCGTACTTACCAAACAAAGTCTCTCCTGTAGCTGTTCTGTCTCATTGTTAAAATCCTCAGTTAACTTAGGTAGCTGTCTTGAACTACTGGCGACATTAGGACTGGTGATGGCGTTGTGTCCGCATTGTGTCTCATGAAATAACAGTGAGTACATGTCCTTTACATTCTGTTCCAGTGTCTCTACTCTCCTGTTAAGTGCCAACGTCTCATCCTCCGTCTCCTGCAGCTTCTGGCCCTCTGCCCCTTTGATGTTTTGGAGCTCCTCCAACATGAACAGCATCTTTTCCATCTGACAAACGTGTGTCCTTGAATCCTTCAATCTACAAATGAAAAGATCTGTGGGTCAAAGTGATATGAAACAGTTATTTACAGAAAATTTGATCAGTGTCTTAACCTGAGGTCAGACAGGGCATCCTTCTGCTTCTGCACTTTCTGCAACTTAGTCTGCAGGTTTATGATGGCTTTGTCAAAACTGAACGGCTCTTGCTCAGGTTGATCATGGGTCTGTGACTGAGAGGGTAAAATAATACATTATATGCAGAAAGCATTACCAATTAGGTAATTCAGACAGCATGAATGAATGATATTCATGGCTAAAATAAAAGTATGAACCTTGTTGAGCTGCAAGTCAGACAGCTGTTGAAGACAGTCATCTATTGTATTCTCAAACACCTCCCTTCCAGGAGAGCTGTTTTCTCTTTGTGCCACCCCTTGGTCTACGCTATCCAGATCACAGACCAGAGGCTGAGTCATGGCCTGCTGGTGGGTTGAAAGAATAGTCGAATCCCCAGCTGAGTCATCTGCCAAAAGAGCAAAGGAGGTTCAAAATACACACAGTTTCATGAGCAAGCCTTTGATTTGTGTTACTTACTTTTAAAATACTTTGCTTTCCAGTGTTTTCCCCCTACATACAAGTACGGGAAAACTCAATGAAAAACGTGAATAAATGAATGGATAAACATATCAAATACAGATGCTTCCATGCACCAGAGCTTACTAAATGGTTTGGTGAATATAAGAATGACATGAATAAAATTCTACGGCCTTAACTGTCACCAGATCTCAGCCCAGTTGAACACGTATGGAAGATTTCAGCTCAACATATAACACAGTGCTCTCTGGCAACATCTCCATAAAAACAAAAGATATAAAATAAACTTTCATCTTAATAACTATTCAGTAAATTCTGTGATTGTCCTTGATGCTGTATGTCCTTTGTTATGTCTGGCTAGGCTTGTTTTTCTTTCCATCTGTACTCAGGTCTGTCTCGCAAAAGAGAACTTGAGCTCAATGACATTACATGATTAAATAAAGGTTGTTTATATAAATGAGGAAACATCTTGGCGACGACAGGTGGTCATGCCTCCAAAAAAAGTCCACAGACTTGGCGAGGAGCATTGAAGCTGTTCTGGCGGCCCATGGTGGCCTGACTCCATACTAAGATACTTCATGTTGGTTTTTCCTTCAATTTGTCACCCATCTTTATCTCTATATCAAGTCTAGTGACAAATGTTTTGGATTAACCTTCAGCTTTACCACTTGTAATGGGTTTCAGTCAGTGTATCATAATGTGGGTATTGTGGAAAGTAAAATTATCTCTTATTTTCATCTGTCTGGCTGCTGCTGCTACACAAACAAAATGTTGCGTGATTCGTCTTGTACTCACCAACATTAAGGCTGTGGTTGTGGCAGCTTTGTCCTGGTGAGCTGTGGACACCATATGTGCAGCCAAACCTCTCCAAGGCCATTTTGGTTGCATTTTCCACCTCTTCCTGAAGCCTTTGGGTTTCCTTGGTGCGCTTTTCAAGCTCCTCACTGTAAAAATGATCAATGGAGGGATGGAGAGTGTAATTCATAGATGTCAAGTGGACAAAAACGAGGGACTTTTAGAGGTCAGGTCAGGGCTTACAGTGACAGGATATTAATTAAATTTTATTCAATCCATAAATTTGTTTTGTGTTGTTCCAGTTGGTGTTGATGGTTAATTGCATTTCATGTTACTTATTTTGTGTTGGTCTTCTAATAACTGTTTGTTAACATGGTTTTATAGATCAATTCTGGATCAAATCAAAGTAGATTTGAAGCCAAAGCAGTGATTGCTCATTAGTTGGGAGTTGAGCTGAAATATCACATGAGAAAATGAACTAATTGTTACAAAACAGATGCCATTTTGATGTTACATTAAATCAGAAGAGTCTATAGTTTTACCTACCTCAACTCATTCAGTGTCAGGCTGTTAAATCTCAGCCGAGGAGAGGCGTCGTGGGTCTCTGTAAAGAAAGTTAAACAAAGGACTTTAACTGACCAATTCCAAAACAGGAAGACAACAAAACTGTTAATTTAATGACTTAGCTATGTGAGATTTCCAATAACTTAAGCTAACTGTGACTCACCGGTTGTTCTTGTCGTTATCTGTGTTAGTTTTGTGTGGCTCGGTGGAGATTCAAACTGCAAAACATGAGCGCCATTATTGCTCGTAATACTCTGAAGATCAGAGGGCTGAAACCCCGATGACAACATCTCTGTTCATATCAATAACTAAGCTCTGAGTGTTACTAACTATTAAACAGCTAAAGCTAACATCATCAGCTAGCTAGAAAGTTGCCGTTAAGCGTAAAGTTATATCACCATGGAAACAGCATCCGTGGCTAATTCCTTGCTAGCGTTACGCTAGCAATAAGTTGCTGTATCTTGGCGCTAATAGTTGACCTAGTTAAGATTTATTTACTGGTTATGTTATTCTGATATTTGTTTAAGTAAACCTGATATTGAAGCGATGGTAAAAGTAACGTTAGCGCCGACACTTTGAAATAACCAGTCAACATCCGCTTTTTTTCCTACAGTCTGTTATGACGCAATGACGCAATGCAACGGCGTTTCCAGTGGTGCATGATGGTCATTGTCGTTTACTAGCAAGGCAACTGTTTGTTTATTCAGGGCGGACCCTCTCTTTTCAGCAGGGTCCAAGGTTCTTGTTTTTAACATTTGCCGTCCATCGTTAATCATCAAAATGGAAACATGAAGATCTGAGAGGTGTAATTAAGTGTCAGCGTTGTTATAATCCTGTGAGGCGGCGGCCGTTGGGCAAGGTAACACATCGGTTTGTTGATTTACGTTAGCAAGCTAGCTACATTAGCTAATATTGACGTTATGTGTGTTTGTGACGCCTTCAGCTTTTTAGCAGTTATTGACGTTGTTTTTCCTGCTCGTGCTTATAACTTAACGAGCCGAGTAAAGATAAAAGTCTTTATTAGTTCAACCTCCTCTGGAATGTGTAACAGTGACCCTGTTCAGACCAACTGGGTGACCTGGTTTCTCTTGTTGAGCAGACATGAACATTTAGCACCTACTAATGTCAATATTAGCTTAGATTGAGTGTTTAATTAGTTATGCCTAAGCATATTTATACATAGTATCCCCATTAGTCATCTTATAATTTAGTTACAACTGTGTTAACATTAAAGTCATGCAGGAATCAGTAGTTTTGGGCGGTGGGGGAATGTGCCAATGACACTTGACACCCAGTAGGTGTGGTTTAAGAGACAACATTTATAAGCCCTCCTGTCTTTACTCTGGAACATAGGGGAACAGTTGTGGAGTTTTTCTTGCAGCACAATGCAGAACCATTGAAGTATGCTGTTTTCTAGGATGAGGGATCTTCAAGCCATTGACAGCTTGCTCCTGAAAGAGCTGAAGTCATGTCGTGCACAAGAGCACAGCTTTCTTCCCAGAGAGGCTGGCCTGAAGCTGATGGAGTCGGCATCCACAGAGGTAACCCACTGACCCACTTTTACATTGTTGGCTGTCTGTGCGGGTTTATGGGATTGCTTAAAATATATTCTAATCCCATATTCAGAATCACAGTGGAGTGTCTGCAAAATGCAGAAACACCAGAGTGGAGGAACTGTGGGGCCTGACCAGTTTCTTTGGCTACAGCACCCAGACGTTTGTTCAAGCTGTCAATTTGCTCGACAGATTCCTCACCATCATGAAGGTAGGAATTAAAAATGCTTTAAGTGTAATATATTGTTTAAAGTTACAATTTTGTATAATCTTTGCATGTTCAACTTTGCGTATTTGCACGTTGAACACATTTGCTCTACTGAGAACTACTTCATATCCCCCTGATTTATATTTTTGCACAGTCTGCACAAAACTGTACAGCTTTTTTTATTCTGAAATGGCTTTATTGTACATATTTTTTATGTTATAGTGTTTTTTGAAGCATCTGTCTGTATATTTATTTTAACTTTTCAATCTATATTTATGTTGTTGAGTGTTGCAGTACTTTGCCTTATTTTTATTCCCTCTTAATATGTTTTGCATACGTTTAATTTATGCACCAAATTTTCTTGTACGTAAAAACCTACTTGGTAATAAACCTTATTCTGATTTCTGATTTAAGATCATGTTCCTGCCACCAGTAAGAAGAAAACGTGACCACAATGATCCTGTTTGACCTTGAATCATGGGATGTTGACTCACATTTAACACTGTTGTGTCATTGTGTCAGGTGCAGCCCAAACACTTGCCCTGTATTGGAGTCTGCTGTCTTCACATTGCAGCCAAAATGGTTGAGGAAGAGAAAAATATCTCACCCACCCATGAACTCATTCGCATCAGCCAAAGCAAGTTCACCGTGTCAGACCTCTGTCGCATGGAGAAGATCGTTTCACAAAAGCTCAGTGTGCAGCCTGAAGCAGTGACAGCCTTAACGTTTCTACACCTCTACTACTCAGCCTTCACATCCCTGTCTGCTGGAAGGTAAACATTTGCTTACTCTTGTTGTTAATGCTAAGGCATTGCTCCACTTTGCATGGAGTTGGTCAAACAGTTTCTGCTGTATGAGCTTTGTACTGGCGGATCACATTAGGATTCCCTCTATATTTTAAGGGAGGAGATCCCAAGCATTGGGAGACTGGAAGCCCAGCTAAAAGCCTGCTTATGCCGGCTTGTTTTCTCTAAGGCAAAAGTAAGGATTGTTCTCAGGTGGCAATTTCACAGCATAGCAGCATTCTCGTTTACCCTCGGGACTTATTAATATGGTTTTTTTCTCTTCCACAGCCATCAGTGCTGGCACTGTCCCTCATTGCTCAGGAGTTTGAAGCCCACCAGTCCATCACCTTGTTGAAGATTGTACAGCAATTCCAAAGACACCTGAAGGTATGAAAACAGCAGGCCTGCAACAGCTGATTATTTTTGCAATTAAAGGTTCATTGTGTAGGATTTAGTGGCATCGCGAAGCAGAGGTCTCTTCCTCTCCAGATATATCATTATTGTTATATATAATAATATTTTAGCACTACATTGTGTGTTAAGACACAGTAAGCTGCATTTAAATATCTTATGTGGCTTACATGCTAAGGTTTTGGTTTTTTTACTTCTCCAGTTCCATCATTTCTTACATGTCTTTGCTTTGTGTTATAAATACTAGTGCTGCAGTTTGTAAAATGTGACATGATGGTGTCACTGCCTGATCACGTGCAGTTATTGTATTCATGTGGAAAAACATTTGTTGATGACAGCATTTTTCAGTCTGCAGCCTCTCAGATGTTTCCTGTTTGTCTTCTTCACAGATCAGCGACAGTGAGCTCCTTCACTGGAAGGAACTTGTGGCCAAATGCATGACTGAATACTGCTCAAGTGAATGTAACAAACCAGACAACAAAAAGCTTGTTTGGATCATTTCCAGAAGAACTGCACAGAATCTTCAGGCCAATCACTTCAGTGTGCCCGGCCTGCCAACCATTCCCGAGGGGAGCTGGGACGAGAGTGAGAGGTCAATAGTCCATCTTTCTATTTATTTTATGCTGCATTTTAAACTGTGCTGCAATGATGGGATATCGACAAAAAGGTCATTCCTGAATGCCAGCACAGTCATTTTTAAGTCTTCAAATTCGTGACTCAGAAAAATCACAGCTAATAATACTAATTATGTAAACAAGTTCAATTTGAGAGTTAAACTAGATCCAGCAGTGTCTCGAGACTCTAGACGTCTACACTGCGCTTAACAGAGTTGGAGTATATTTAAGGTTGGGGTAAAACGCTACACTTGTCACTGTCACTTTTTACCCAGCTGTCCAATCACAGTGGAGGCGAGGCGGCACACATACCACAAAGACCAGCCATCACCTCTTACGTGTACAAGCGCTGAACAACAACAATGGAGGATAAATATGTTAATGCACTGTATAGATATTAATATACACCAAAAACCACAGACAAGCGAAGTGAATAACATTGATCATTTTGTTACAATGCAATGTTATGGTGGGAAACCTTGGGTCCTGGGCTGGCATACATGTGAATGGCACTTGACACACGCTACCCACCCAAACACCGTTGCAGACCAAGTACACCCATTCATGGCAACAGCACTCTCTGATGACAGTTGGCCCGTCAGCAGGACAATGCCCCATGCCACACCTAAAAAGATGCTCATGGCCTGAGACACATAAAAAAGATCTTAAAGCGTCGACTTGGTCTGATCAAGCACTTGTGGGACAAGCCGGTACACCAGAGTAACCCCTGATCTATGGTGCGTCCTCCTTTGATCAGACTTGACTCTGAAGCAGTTTTTACAATGTGGTATGGCGCATTGCTCTGCTGGGGAGGCCACTGCCATTGAGGAGTGCTGTTGCCATGAGGGCAGTTTCTTTTCCTGCAATGGTGGGTGGAGTGTGTCAAGTGGCGTCCACATGAATGCCAGGACCAAAGGTTTCCAAGCAGAACATTGCATTGTATCGAGATGACCTATGTTACTCACTCTACCTGTCAGTGGTTTTAATGTTGTGGCTGACTGGTGTATGTCTCCTCTCCTGAGCCCACACAGACCGGCAGTGTTGGTCCTCTGTCCCTACATGCTTTAGCCTCCACTTCATCCAGAGCAATGACTCGACCTTGCGCTGACATTTTACTTCCCGGAACATTCTGTATCAGAGCAACCTGACGCAACTAATGTGTCTCAGCTGAAAAACGCTGCACTCTAAAGCGCTTTCAAGTGAACCCACCTGGACGTTTCCTGAGGAGCACCTTGAGATTTTAGCTGGGGAAAAAGCTTTGGTGGAAATGAGACCTAAGTTTTTTGTAAAATACTGCTTTCAGTACGGCTCAATACCATCCTTTGATTAGACCCTCGATGTAAGCCTTCTGTGTTTGAATGACCCGCCCTAGTCTCTCTCTGATCCACTAGTTCTTGCTGCCTTTGTTGGTTGGATTGGTTAGGTTTAGGCATGGTGAGAGTGAAGTGAGGTTATTTAGGGTAAGAATGTTGGGGTAAGCCAGTCAGAAGCAGAGTAAAGCAGAGAAGGGTGGGTCATGCCTTTGCTAGTACTGTAGAAAATGAACTCTTTGAAAATAGCTACATCTTTAAAACTCAGCACTTCCTGTTTATAACACAGGCTTTTCTTAAAGTTTTTTAAAAATTTGTCTCTAAGCCAAAGCAGGGAAATCACCAGGGTTATTTTCTTAGAGCTTACTAAACTCCTCCAGAACCACAGAAGACCCAATACAGCAGTTTCTGTCTGTTCACTAATTGATCAATCAGCTAATAGTTTCAGCTCTGCTCTGAATCACCGAGTATTAATGACCTCCTCTTCTTCCGCAGTGAGGACTCTTGTGAAGACATGAGCTGTGGAGAAGACAGCCCATGCGGTTCGCCAGGAAGTGACGGCGAAGGATCCTTCTTCCCCTCCGCCTTTCTCAACCGCAAAAAGTGACGAGTTCTCATTGTGCAGTAGCAACAGATGTGTATTTTATCCTTAAACTGTATCTGATTTATGGTGGTCACCATGTTTCAAAGCAAACCTGCGTGTTTCACTTGTCACGCCACCGTAGGTACGACAAGAGACAGGTTTCAATCATTAAGTGCCTGTGTTAATTCAGTTTACTGTCCGATTCTTTAATGGTTCAAAAACATATCGTATAAATGCAAAATGGAAATTTGCAATATCTCGGCAGCTTGATAGTAACGCATCTGATTGTCTTTTTTCCAAGATGTTCTCTTTGTGTTTTTTGTGTCCGAGCTCGGCGCATTCCAGGAAAAGCAGTGAAGCACAAGGGAGAACTCGTGTGTGTCAGTCATGAGGTACACTCACTGTTGAATACCAGCTCACACAATAGCACATCCTCAGTCTTTTTTTTAAAACCTCTTTTTATACTCAATACCATACATATATACACATATTATATGTTCTATGTATGTACGCAATTCTAATGTGACATAGAGGACCTTGTAGTGTGAACATACAAGACCGTATTATGCATGGATACATTGAAACGTGATTATGAATGATTGTTTACCAAAATAAGCTTATTGTAAAGAAAATGTTAAAAAAAAATGTACATAACATGTAAAAAAAGGAAAAAACTATGTTTTGTGAATGCCATATAATGTGTGTTGTGTTTGGATA
Organism: Epinephelus awoara; assembly: GCA_035609425.1. Classification (NCBI taxonomy): domain Eukaryota; kingdom Metazoa; phylum Chordata; class Actinopteri; order Perciformes; family Serranidae; genus Epinephelus; species Epinephelus awoara. The sequence goes on along the minus strand of CM069302.1, from coordinate 10,619,773 downwards.
AAATGTGGATTGTTTTGGAAGGTTCAGAAATAATCCTTCCAAATTAAAAAAAACAGATTTTTATCTACCACTTGTTTTTGTTTTTTGTTTCAGTTCACTTGCCTATATTGTGAATTGTCCACGTGCGGTGAACTGGGGCACTGCCTGAAGTTATTTTAGTGTTCACACTTATATTTAAACTGACAGAGCAGAGATAAATATGGGACAGTGGGAGAAGTGTTATAATAATACATGTTTATCCATTGAGACCAGCCTGACACACTGACTGTGAATGTGGTTTAAAAGTCGTGAACTTTACAATCTCGAACGGCCACATATAGTTACTAAAACAACAAAGATGGTAGGATAAAGCACATGCATAAATGATTGTAAATAATGTTATATCCTGCAGTACTTCCCTTACATTTAATTTTAATTGAAGTACATATAAGTACTAATGCAGAATGGCCCATGTCATATATATATATATATATATACAGCTGGTAAAGGCAGAGGTAATTTCAACTACTTTATATACAGCTGGGCATTTTAGTCTATCAATAATACATCATAATTTATTTGCTGATTAAATTTGGTATTAATTTTAATTGAATTCAGTCTCATCTTAACCTTTAATAGCCTAATACATTTCTTTGTTAATATTTTTAATTATTAAATCAAAATGCCTGTGGGTTTAGAAAGCATGTTTTAAAATCGGCAGTAAAATCACTACAAAATACAGCCATCTAAGTACTAGTATCTATGTACACATGCCGCATTTTTTGCTCTCTATGTAGACATGTGGCAGGTGCGCTCTAACACCAGAGTGACGCTGTTGTGACACATACACACACACACACACTTTCCCAAGTGCGTATTTTTCTCGGTTGCCCTCTGTGATAAACCGAGTTCATTTTTGGGAAATTTTTTGCCCGCACCACAAGGAACAACCAATCACAGCCATCAGACATCTTTCCCTTCTTCATACATATCGGTCTGTGGTAAATATGGAAAAGTTGATCATTTTGGTGCCAGAGCTTTTCATCTGTCCCAAGAATGATATGCTCACATGCTTATAAACATTTCCTGGAAGAAGAAGGCTATGATACAGTGCTTGTTAAGGCTTAGTAACCTCAGACGCAACCTGCCGCCGCGCTCTTGAAGTCTGGCACAAAAGTAGCACCTAGCGCCTGACCACGTTTTCCAGGCAGTTAAAGATGTGGCATGTGTACGGTCCCTAAAGTTGTGTGCCGCTCCCCTAAGCAAAAATGAAAAATATAATTCGCTTTTGTACCACGCCCTCCCTCCTCATAAATAATGAACAGTCCCTAACAATACATTTCTTTGTTGATGATATTTTGTATTATTAGACTGATTCTACAAAGTAACTGATGAAGGTGAGTAAATATACAGTATTTCCCTCGTGGAAATATTCAAGTAAAGTACATGTACCTCAAATTTACTTGAGTAATGATCAGATTGAGGATGTGAGGGCACACATTAGAGGATTTGATATCTCCTCCATGTCTTTATTTCAGTCCCATTCTGTTCATTAATGGACAGGTTTTACTTTATGCTGAGAGCTGCAGGCAAGGCTCAGTGTGTGTAGTGTATGAGGGGGTGGAGGAGGTGGTGATGCTGGTGGTGGGGGACGGGGCTTGTCTTTTCGCTGGCTGTATGTGTTGACACGCACTTCTGCTCCATCTCCATGATTAAAGCGGCAGCCTGGAGGGGAGTCGCAGCAGCGTGTGAAGCAGCAGCAGCAGTAGCAGCAGAAGAAGAAGCAGTCAGGGGGAATGAGAGCGGACCGAGCCGAGGCATCTTCACCATGCAGCCGACTACCACCACCAGCCGTCCATTTTATACCATTATATGAGCGCCAGTTTGTCTGTGTCTTGCAGACAGGCAGAGTGCAGACCCGGCGATGACAACATAGGCCAACGCCTCGCTGCAGCTACATACAGGGAATGAAAACGCTCCCAAGATGGTCCGCATCGCCAAGGCCCTGGGTTTGGTTATTCTGTGCGTCGCTGTGCTCATCCTGTCCCTCATCAGCTATGTGTCCCTGAGAAAAGACAGCCTCTTTACCTCCTCCAAATATTACATGGGGGGGCCGAGGATTATGTTTCACGCTGGATTTCGGTGAGTGATGTTTGGTTTTATGTGTGATCATGCAGATGATTGATATTGTAAATATAAACACAGAGGGGCCCGGCCTTGTGTGCACGATTCAACCTGGATGTGATGCAAAGCTCAGCACATCACTTTCCTTTTAATTTGGGCCAAATGCTTCCTGTCAGTCAAACAGTGAGCTGTCCGAGGTGCTGATGTTGCTGCCAGGTGCGATGCATAGAGTGTGCTTCATTCATCAGCAGCATCACATCCCATTTTTGTGGCTCTGAAGTACATTTACTCAAGTAATGTGCTTAAGTACAATTTAAAGGTGCTTGCTCAGTCTAAATACTGTACATTTTACCTCACTACATTTATCTAACAATAATTAGTTGACCTAAAATTTAGTCTTATCCTTCTACTCCACTACATTTCAGAGGGAATTATTGCACTGTTTACTCCACAACATGTATTTAACTTTAATAGTTAGTAGTTAATAGGCTAGTGTATTTTTTTTAATTCAATAAGACATTAAGGAAATTATATAGTAGACAGATCACCAAATAATTGGTTATAGTGATGTATGGTGGATACATTTTTCTTATTATTTACATGGTGTAGAGGCAGCATTAGAATAAAAAAAAAAGTATTAAAAATGTTTAACAAGGGGATGAAGTAGTCCAGTGCAGTGGTTCTCAACTGTTGGGTCACGGTCCAAAAGTGGGTCGTGGGCCCATTCTGGGTGAACCGCAAATGGAAAAAGTGCAGTGAATTTGCAGCACAGAGCTTTTATTTTGAAGTGCCGTTTTCTGCTGCAGAGTGAGTTACTAACCAACAGCTTCTTGACAGAGACAGCAAACTAGCTCAACGACATGGCCGAATGCAAGTATGACGCCGAATGTATCAAACTGTAGGACCTCGAGCCAATGACTAAGGAGAAATCTGGACCCCATGGCTGGACCAGTTGGGAGCCACTGGTCTAGTGAGTAGCATTTAGTGGCATCTAGCAGAGAGGTTGCATATTGTAACCAACTGAAACCAAGCATGTGGGAGAACTGGCCGATGTGAAAATGCAAAAAATGTGAAAACGAGAAGGGCCCTATCTAGAGCCAGTGTTTGGTTTGTCCATTCATGGCTACTGTAGAAACAACATGGCACTCTTTGGAAAAGGACCCGCTCCATAAGCAAATTTTTGAACCTTTGGATAGCGATGGAATGACGTGTCCTATGCTCCCTGTGACTGGCTTGTACTCGTTGCCTTCATTGGTTGGATTTGTTAGGCAGGAAACTTTCGTCTGTCATTAACATGTTCGGAACAGGTTCGATTTTCTGCATTTTTCACATCCATCAGAGCCTTTAGAGACATTCGACCAAGAATTGGTGAAGAAAATGTGGCAGCAGGACACAGCTGTGACAAGACAGAGGACAAGTTGCACAGAATCATGTCATACCACAGACAGCTCACTTTTAACAGGTCAGTTAGTAATATCCAGGTGGATGATGATGAAGAGGAGGAGGATGTGGAGACAGATAGGGAGGACAGCTCCACCCCTTTAGGCAGCTGCTGCGCCAAATGAAAGACAGGGAGGAGATTGACAACAGCCAGATAGGTAGCTTCGGCAGAGAGAGACAAAGAAGGTCTTTAAATTTTGTCTTATATTGTGAATTTTCACAACGAATAGAACAATAAAACGCATCAGAATCAGTGTGCAAGGTTTCTGTGCGTAACAATTTTTTTTAAGATGATGGGTTAAAAAAACACATCCGAAAAAAACCCGAACTCAGTGTGCAAAGACCTTAAGAATTTCTGCCAATATATCCCCCCTCTGTCTGACACACTGGACCTTTAAAAGAACATGATGTACTACTATACTACTTATATTGTAGTCTAGTATACAAAGTTTCTAAATTTAACTCCATATTAACAAACAAATGCTCTTATTATTCTATATTCAGAGGACTTTTTTGACAATATTAAAGGAATTTACACAATAAAACATTTAGATTTGTTGTTGTTGTTGTTGTTGTTGTTGTTGTTGTTGACATTGTGGGACGCAAGACAAATTTCAGATTTATATCTAATAATTAAGTGAAATCAAATCGAATAAAGTGAAATCCTAAATTAAAGGTGCAATTTGGTGCATAAAAAAATCACCAGAATGCAGGAAATTAAGTGTCTGACACTGAAATGAAACCTATGGCCTTGCTTTAAGTACATTTAGCTAATAGTACGCCTGTACTTTTACTCATCCTCAGTAACATTCTGAATGCATGACTTTTACTTCCTAATAGAGTATTTTTACTGTGGTATTTGTACTTTTATGCAAGTAAAAGATAAGAATAATTCCTCCACCAATGTCAGTTTATATAATATGATGCATTCAAAGACACTGGGTCCACCTCATGCAGCTAAAACATGAAGCTGAAAAATAAATTTAAGTTCCACTATTTCACCAAAGGTTAACAAGTTGTAACTTTAGGCTTTATCAATCACCAATAAATCATTTATGAATTGGCTGGTGTTAATCTGTTCTATTAGTTATTGATACAGTTATAAATGATGGTAATTCATTGCTGTCGTTGTAAATGTCAGTAAATTGTCGATAAATTGATTTTGGGGCAAATCCAGTGCCGCTCTCTTGCAGGAGGTAGCTATAGAGATCCAAACAGCCAGAGGAATTATCTACAACCTGGCAACTCAAAAGCTGCCAACTCAAAAGATCAGATCAATGAATGAAAGATATATTAATATTAAAATGGGTTCAGGTTCACTGTAAGCACTAATCTGTTGCTGTGAAGCTGTGCTTTAGAATTAAATGGTTTTTGCATTTGAATGGTTAAAAAGCATTTAATTGCACAGTTTTTCTAAACATGGAGAATCAGAATCTGATGATTTCCGGAGTATGTAACATGCCTAACATTAATGCCTGTCTGCAGCTTTAAGAAAACCTATTCTCAGAGTCAGTGTTTAAATACCACAGAAAACCATCTGGACACTTTTAATCCCCTTGAAGACGAGAGCAAACAAACACAAATGAGAGCATTCACACTTGGCACACAGTGGTGTCTCATGATTGTATTTTTGTCATGGTTGTTGTTCACAGGTCTCAGTTTGCCATGAACTTCCTGGACCCCTCCTTCATCCCCTTAACGAACGCCCTGAACGAGGAGCTCCAAGGAAAACCGTCCAAATGGAAGTTCAACAAGACGGCTTTTTATCAGCAGAGGTGAGAAGTGTTTAATTATCAGCTACTTTCCACTCCTATTTCTTCTGCTCCAGCATCTGTTATTTGGTTTTCTCTGTCAAAGCTGAAGTTAAAGGGAATATTTTGAAGACATCAGAGGAAAAACAGTTCAAATTCGACCAGTGCAAACTTCATGTCACAGCAGGCTGGTGGCCAGTGGCAGCCCCAGGTCTAACCAGTAGAAAATTCGCTGATCTGGTGGGGAGTTGGGGGTGTCCAGTCCCCTGGAGCTGGGGTTTGCACTGACTGGACCGGGGTTGCTGCGGCAGCTGACTTGGGGTCTGTCACTGGAGCTGCTGCCTGCTCTCTCAGCATGGTGGTTTGTAGTAGCAGGGAGAAAGATGAAGGACACACTGTGATTCGAGGCTCTAGCTAATGTTATCTACATAAAGGTGAACTTGAAGCTGTAGTCATGAGCCATTGGCTACAGTTAGCAAAAGGCGAAATTATTAGCAACATTTTAACTCCATCTATGAAACACTTCGCAAAAATTGACACGTTTTATTATTTTTAAATTGTCAAGTCTCTCCTTTAGATTCTGTTTTTGATAGGTCTATCGTCCATTTTTGGTTTGGTTTGGCAGTGTAGGCAGTTGTCGTCATTGCTGGAATCACAACTTTCTCTGTAGGACTCTCTGCCATTGAATTAGGCTTTTACCCAAGGGACGTGCATGCGTGTCTGCATTTGTCAAACAACCAATAGGAATACGCATTCTCTGAAATGATCTGTGATTGGCCAAAGTCTCCCGTCATGGGGTCGATTTTCTAAAGTCTGAAAACAGAGCCAAAAGGAGGTGCAAAGGTCTAGTTTCTTCTCAGATCAGATGATGCCAAAATTAAACTGACTACCCCAGCTTTAATAATTTAGTTTATTCATAATACTGAGTTTGTACCATTGGTTGGACAAAAAGGGGACAAAGGTGCCACTTAAGGTCACTATTTTAAAAATCAGCAGGTAAATCCAAGCATGAGTAAAACAAAGTATTTCTACATTTTGGTATTGCCACTATTACTTAAGTAAAAGATCTGAGCGCTTCCTCCATGACTGCCAGGTATAGTATTTAAGTGTTTTTCTTTTTTCAGGAAAGACATTTTCAGCTACATCGACATTCCCACCAACTTCTCCCTCACAAAGAACAGCGTACGTGTTGGCCAGCTGATGCACTTTGACTACTCCAGCCACAAGTACGTCTTCTCCATCAGCAACAACTTAAAATCCCTGCTCCCCGACACCTCGCCAATCCACAACAAGCATTATTCCATGTGCGCCGTGGTGGGCAACAGCGGCATCCTGACAGGAAGCCACTGCGGCCCAGAGATCGACCAGGCCGACTTTGTCTTCCGCTGCAACTTCGCCCCTACGGAGGTCTACTCCAAGGATGTGGGCAAGAAGACCAACCTGACCACCTTTAACCCCAGCATCCTGGAGAGGTACTACAATAACCTGCTGACCATTCAGGACAGGAATAATTTCTTCCTCAACCTGAAGAAGCTGGAGGGAGCCATCCTGTGGATCCCTGCCTTCTTCCTTCATACCTCAGCCACAGTAACCAGGACCCTGGTGGACTTCTTTGTGGAGCACAAGGGACAACTGAAGGTCGAACTGGCCTGGCCGGGAAACATCATGCACGATGTCAACAAGTAAGAGTGTGAATCTGGTTGTTAGTTCAGATTCTGTCAACTGAAGTTATTTAAGAACTCTGCAATCCTGGTGGGAGTTAATATTCAACTTTTAACTTTAATTTAATTACTTACATTTTTAGGCCATAACGATTAAAATGTAAAGTGGGCTAAGTAACAATACTGTTGCCCATGTGATAACGCCAAAACGCCAAAAAAAATTAATAACAAACATTTGATACTATGCATTAACTGATTTTTTGGTGACGTAGAAGACAGCAGAAATGAGCTATAAACACAACACTAAAATATTATATTATCTTTTAATTTGCTTTGGCAAATTTGTTAGTGAGCAGTTGCCTATTTACGTTCAGGAGGTTTCACCGGGAGCTGAATTACCCACAGAGGTCTCTTCCTCTTTGAAACAAACAGACCTGGTGATTAGAGCAGTTTAATCAGTGTTTTTTTCAAGGCTTTTGCCGTAGTGTGGCTACTAACCTTAATGGCCGATGCAAAAATGCAGAACAGAAGCCAGAACGTGAATGGAGCCAGGGTTTGGTTAGTCAGTTCTGGGCTACTGTAAAAAACATGGCGGTGCAACATGGCGATCTCTGTGGACGAGAACCTGCTCACTGTGTAGATATAAATGGCTCATTCCAAGGTAACAGAAACACAGTGATTCTTATTTTCAGATGATAATACACTAAAGAAAATTTTATATTATATTCAATTTCTGTCAATATTTCCCCCTGAATCACACACACTGGACCTTTAATTACATTCCACCACAACGTACAGCCATAAGGGCAGTGGGATTATGGTGGGTGAGGATGAGGAAGGATTATACCTGGTATTCTGCTTTCAGAGGTATTTTAATTTAATATCTGATTATAGATGACTGACTTGTTTTCTCCCTCACAGATACTGGAAGACTAAAAACCTCTCCCCCAAGCGTCTCAGCACTGGGATCCTCATGTACACACTGGCCTCCGCCATGTGTGATGAGATCCATCTCTACGGCTTCTGGCCCTTCGGCTGGGACCCCAACACGGGCAAGGATCTGCCTTACCACTACTACGACAAGAAAGGGACCAAATTCACCACCAAGTGGCAAGAGACCCACCAGCTGCCCAGCGAGTTCAAGCTGCTCTACAAGCTGCACAGGGAAGGCGTGATCAGACTCAGCCTGACGCACTGCTCTTAGACACACGGTGGATGGTTTTTAAAGAGGTGACTCCAGAGACACAGATACATCTGCTCAGCTCAAACTTCTGTTGTGACCCACACTGCATGATAAGTGTTAAGTCAATTTACGACGCCCTCATTCGACAGACACACACTCACATTGCGCTGTAATTTCACATGAAGATGTCACAGACTTTTCACAGCGTTACTCATTTATTCGGTATATTGTCGTCTACAGCACTTCACAGTTAGGACTTTTTACGCTGCTCAGTTGCTTCCATTACTCTCCTTTGCATGGCTGCTGGCCGTGGCTAAACAGCTCAAACAGTTAACTGGAGTTTGCAGGGGGATTCAACACAGTCAAATCTTCCAGTTCTGTATAACACAGTGTTGATTGATTATCGCCTTTTACAACAGTATACTGATTCTGTACACTGAAATCACTGCCTAATCTCAGGGAAGGAGTTAGATCAGTGTTTTTTGTAATCAGATTCAACGCCTCAAGAGAGGTGCAATTCCTGTTTTCAGGCCTTTTTCCCCCACGAGGTGTCAGACAATCTGCACTGCTCTGAAAGATGGTACTTGTTTACAAGACTGTACTTGTGTGTCTTTTATCCTCTGTAGACAGTGTGACTGTCCACTTCAAATTTTGTTGAGATTCTTCAAATTTTTGGAATAATAATCGACATTCCAACAATAAGCCATAAATTCATGGACAGACGATGGTGTGTTGTCACTGAAATGCTGAATTGTAGAGAGTGGTATCGGCCTACATTAGGTTCTGAGACTACAAGACATTAAAAAAATATCTTCTAACAAGACTACGAGTCTATAGCCACGCTAGCGGCTACATTCAAGTCACAGAACTTCCAAAAAATAAATATCCAAAATGCCGTTTAACCACACTAATCAGGTATTTCATATTTATTATTAAGTCCGTTGCACAACAACAAAAAATTACCTTGTTTCAAAAGTTGTTATCCTGAAAATGACATATCTGCTTGCTTATTTTGTTTGCTTAAAATTTTTAAATAATCAAAAGTCTTGATAAAAGACAATCCTGCACACTGCTCTTGCTCAGCATCACATTTTATTGGTTACTAATGTTTTGGTGGCAGCACGGTGGTACAGTGGTTAGCATTGTCGTCTCCCAGCAAGAGGGTTCCTGGGTGGAGGGTTGAAACCAGGAACCTTTTTGCGGAGTTTGCATGTTCTCCTCGTGTCAGCATGGGTTCTCTGGGTACTCCGGCTTCCTCCCACAGTCCAAAGACATGCAGGTTAATTGGTGACTCTAAACTGACCATAATTGGGGAGTTTGCTGCATGTCACCCTCCCCCTCTCTCTCTCCCCCTTTCACACTTGGCTGTCCTGTCCATTAAAGGCAAAATGCCCCCAAAAATTCTTTAAAAAAAATAAAAATAAATAAATTACCTGTAGGTGTGAATGTGTGTGTGAATGGTTGTCTGTCTCTATGTGTCAGCCCTGTGATAGTCTGGTGACCTGTCCAGGGTGTACCCTGCATCTCGCCCAATGTCAGCTGGGATAGGCTCCAGCCTCCCTGTGGTCAGGAGTATTTTAAAATAGTAAAATATAATAAAATAAAATACTCAGTCGTGACAAAGATAAGAGGGACTGAATCATTAGTATAACCAGTGAATGGTGATGTAGTGTGCTGGATCTTCTTTTCTCAAGATGCATCCGCATCTGAGATGGTTGGATGTGCGTATATCTCCTTTAAAAAGAAAGAAAGAAACATTAATAATAGACAAATATAAATCATGATAAAATTGTTTAAGTTTGACTAACTTTGTGCAAATTAAGCATGGACATTTCTTGGGAGTTTGAGGATTTTTGATTTACCTCAAAAGAGTGTTAAGTCCCATTAAACAACCTCCTGGTTATTTAAAAATTTAGGTTACAGGCTCACTTGATGACAGAATGACAGGAAGTCACTGCTCCTGGCCGAGAAAGTAACCCCTCTAAGACCACCAATTGTTTTTTTTACACGCATTTGTTTGTACAAATTAAACAAATGAGATCTAGGCAGTTAATTGAAGGGCTTTATAGGTTCTGGTAGTCATATTTTGTTGTCTTTGGAACGAGCCAAGCGAGCCTTTTCCGTAGTTTTTAGTCTTTATGTTAAGCTAAGCTATTTGGCTGCTCGCTCCAGCTTCTTATTTAACGTACAGACATGACAGTGGTGTTGATCCTCTCACCTAACTCTTGCAAGAAAGAGATGAAGCATATTGGCCAAACTGAAATATTGCTTTAAAACCGAATATAAATTTAAAATGGAGTTTATTTTCTTACACAGTCCAGATGAGTCAAATTCAATATGATCTACTTTATCTTAAATCTACACTTGTCATATATTAGCCAGCTAACGTTACCTTTGTCAGTCGGTTCAGTTAGCTACGCAGCAGCCACACCTGCAGTTTTATAGGTGTAAATATTTACATTAACTACTAATAGTTATGAGACCCAGTTAGTGTGGTGAAACCTGTTTTAATTCCATAAATACAAGCTAAGTTTCAATAAATAGCTGCAACCATCTCCTGTAAACACAACTGATGGATCAATGAGAAACAAGAAGACAGTTTTACCAATAAAAGTGTGACCTAAATCATGGCGCTAGCGTGGCGAAAACATCAGGAAATACAACAGTTTGGACGGTTTCTTCAACACCAAGGTGATCTTGAGGTTTACCACTATTTCAATTATATAAATATATATAAAAAAAACCTAAAGAAGAAATACACTATTTATTATAGAGCTTTTGTTGACTGGGGGGAAGTTATTTATTCATCACGTCACCATATCAAAAACAATATTTGTGACATAAAACAGAGAAATGAATGAATGTTATGTGCATCTCGTATACAGAGCATGATCCATTTAAATGACATTGCATGTGAGGCACTAACAAATCTTTTAGGCTAGTTTTGTACAACCTTTTTGAAGATTGTTTGAGGGTAAAAATTTAGTTTTTTGCTATTGTTTGTACTCCTGATGGTGTTTTCCTTACGAATATCACCAGTGTCTTTGTATGAGAGGCGCTTGAAGGCTTAAAAAAAACAAAAGAACCCTAATATAATATATTCCACATGGGACCAAACCACTACAGAACAACTCAAAAATGAACAAGCTTTATTTTTTGTAACTGTAGATAATCTGGGGTTCTCAAAAACAGTCCATGCCAGTCTGACTGGGTTGAACGCTGGCCACATGACTCGTCTCATGACTCTACAACATGTGCTCCTTGATGCAAACTCTGGCTCAGGCTGAGGTTTAATACACAGAGCAACGCAGTCATTCACACTTACCATATAGTAGTGTGCGCTTTTGTGCTCATTCAGATTTGGCGTGGTAGCCGCTTGTTTGCCATCCAGTCCCACACAAAACGTCCTTCTGTCTCGTCTCCTTTGGGCAAGATGAACATTTTTTTGTGTCTCGTCTCAAAATCACAGCGCAGTCACCACCATGAAAACACATATCTGATGGGAAAGTCTGAATTATAGGCCATTTAATTGATGTCATAGATGTGAACATTTAAGGATAATTTCTGTAGTCCCTTCCATTAGGAATGTTTTGTTGGTACACCAAAGACCATGTGTTCAAAGTAGAAATGTAAGCTTGATAAAGATTTATTTGGTATTTCTGGAAGCTGTAAAATGACTAACAACTTTTATTGTATAAGAAATGGAGTATTCCTTTTTTTGATGTTGAATTTAATGGTAAATATCACTTTTCGTGGCACAAAAATCATTTTAAAATTATTTGCTTTTTTTGGTTTGAGCCATTGTGGTGGAATTTATTTGTGACTCCATGAATGTCCTCCTACAGTATAGATTTGTTTGTTTGAAGAATCCACTGACATGAATGCAGGACATTTAAAGATTTTCTCTTAAAGGGTAACTTTGGTATCTTTCAATCTGGACCCTATTTTCCCATTTTGTGTCAAAGTGAACTAATGGGAAACGCAATTTGTGAAATTGGAAACTGAGTGAGAGGGCTGCAGACAACAACTGCAAAACAGGCTGCAATGTAAACAGTAGGGGCAATTGTGCACCCCCAGTTTACGTCCAATAGTGCTTGTTTTTGCCACTGACAGACTCAGATTGTTATTTCAAGTGTCTGACAACATTATGAAAAGGATCCCTACAGAGACAGACCTTTTGAATGAATGAATGTTGAATAGTAAGACCCTTTTTGTTTAATCAGAAACAGCCCCGGAATTGCAATTGCCAAACCCACTAGATAAGGGATAGGCAACCTGCCACATGTGGCTCTGTAGCTCCAGTGGCTCCTTGTGGCTTTGACCAAAAATTAGGCTACATGTAAATGAATCAAAGTTGTATTTGAACATTTTAATTATTATTTATCATTGTTCTAGGCCTAAAGTGATTCTTATATTATCCAATTGTAAAAATATATAACCTTTAGGCCTACAACAAAACTGGCATAAATTCAAGACATCAAGAGTGATGGCTTGTCTTCAGTATCCTTCGCGAAGCTAGCTGTGGATTCCAAGTCCAGAAAGGAAAAGTCTTGGAGGAAAATATAGAATTTAATAGTGCATAGACAGATTTGTGTACTTTCGCTGCAAGGTAATAAATATTCATAAATACCTAACAGCAGGGAAATAGTAATGCTGATAAGCTAATTTAGACTTAATAAGGCTGTGTTACCTTTCTTATAAGGTTAAAATATATTTCGCGCCTCCAGATAGATTTAATACATTTTTTTGGACCAAAAATGGCTCTTTTTTTTTTTATCATCGTAAATCACACTTTATCCAAAATGAAATTCAGAAAGTCAGTCCACTGTTTCAACAATTACCAACTCTGGTTTGGTGGTAAAATTACTGTCACTTACTTACTTACTGTGATGACAAATTCGGGGCTGTTTCTAGTTAAACAAAAAGGATTTTACTCTTTAATAAGAATGTCGACCTCTGTTGGGATCCTTTCCATAACATTGTCACTTAGAATAACAATCTGAGCCTGTCAGTGGCAAAACAAGCACTTTTAGTGAACATTCACGGTGTGTAATTTCCCCGACTGATTACATCGAAGCCTGTTTTGCAGCTGCCGACTTCTGCCTTCTTGCTTAATACTGAACCATCTTCTAAAACTGTTGTTCCCATTAGTCACTTAGACACAAAACATGAGGAAATAGGGTCCAGGTTAAAAGATACCAAAGTTACCCTTTAATCTGATCAAAGTCAATGTGTAGAATGTGAGTGAACAATAATGATGCTAACAGAGTTCATGAGGATTGTGTTTCAAGTCAGAACAACAGTATAGCTTTCTGTGCATTACATTCAAACGACAATGACATATACATAACCTAAACATAAAATGTCTTTATTCCAATTGCAGCACTGTACAGGATTCGTTCCAACAACCCTTTAACATTCTTGTACTTGTGTTCGATCTGCATGGCAACTCTGTTCCATAATGCATAGAAAAGCTTGGCTGCTTATGTACATGTCGTATAAAAGTCATAAATCATGTTAAGTGACTTTGCTATCTTGGTTGTTCTAACAAAAACAATCATCCATATAAGAAATGTAACCATGTCTTAAATGTTTTTTGATTATACTCCATGATAAATATACGTTATGTGCCTGCATATTCCTTCCATCAATGCCTCAATGTGTCAAATAAAAACAGTATTTTTCTCTGATATGATCCATTGATGATAAATGACCTTTTTCTTGTTGCTAAATCACAACCACTTGGTGTCTTTAAAACATCCCAGTTTTTACATCAGTGCATTCTTAACGTCTTGTGATCTACCTCCTCCTTCTCATTTCTCGCAATGCACAGGCTGTGAATATATAACATTACAGACAGTATATGTTAAGAGAGGAATTCACGCTGCAAAAACAATAGCAGGCCACAGTCCCACTCAGGTATGGATCATATTTTAGCTGATTTTACGATCTTCTGCCTCATCCAGCATGCATTCCAGAAAACCAACCCAATCACCAGAAAAAAATGATGGCATTGTACGATTATGCAAACCACAGATACATCTGTATATCACTATGTAGTGGATATGTTAGAACATCATGGTTGTTTGCATTTTAACAAAGGTGTGGTTACAATGTGGGTAGGTTTAGACACAAAACTATTTGTTTATCGGTAATAATGGCTGGAGAAGCCGTCGATCCCTCTGTAGAGAACAGCTGCTTTTTGTGGCACTCTCCTGGCAGGAAACAGCGAAAAAAATGTTAAAATCCACCACGTCTGGTAGCTAAAAAGCTGCCAGAAACACAGCTATGACTTGCTATTTGTTGGTCTCAAACAGTAGTCTGCAGGTTGGCAAGCATCTTGCCTAGGTGGCATGCAATCCATCATCCCCTCCACCTCCCGAATGCAAAGTCAGCTCATACACTACGTCACTTTAGAAACACTGATATGATATATGTGAAGCATACAAATGTAATGTATTCATGGTTTGCACAAACATACAGTGCCAACATTCCCTTCTGGTGCGGCATCTTAGAAACTCAGTGTTACTTGGGGCCAATGTGAGAAGAGTGGCGGCTGGTGGTAGCATCAACAAGCACACCGCCTCCTGGCAGGAGCCTCCTCCACCTCATGGCTGGCGACGGGGCTGCCGTTGATTTCAGAGCTGTGGCCTAAATGAGTGCTCTGCTCCATCCTCTTCATCACCAGTTCCAGCAGGGTGGTCACGGCGTTGTCCACCTCAGCACCCGTCACTGCACTCGTCTCAAAGTAGGGGATGCTGGCGAGAACGGAGAGAGGAGTTTGCTGACATCAGATTGTGTGTTTATGTTGCTGTTAAATCAATGGCTCACAACCTTCATTTGAACTCCTAAAAGAGTAGAATATACTTGTAACTCTTGTCACAATTTGCATCTGCAAGTCCTGAGTAGTTTAAAGAAAAAATGTTTATTTTACAGACCTGAAGAGGTAGAACGATCCAGTATTTAGCTGGCAAAAAAGAAAAAGTCAAACCTTGAGAGGCAGAAATTTATTTCCTATTTTGACTTCCTCTCTTAATCTCATGACCCCCAACGTTTATCTCATGACCCGTTGGTGCGGCCCTGATCCACAGTTTGGGAAACCACTGTGCTAAATCGAATTATAAACCCTCATGAAGAAAATCAGAGCAGGAGAGTTAAAAACAAACAGCTTACTGGCACCATCCTGTGGTGTAACTGGCAAATAAAGCAAAGTGGCGTCTCAGAAAACCTGCTGTACTTGTAGTGCTTTTTCATTAAAATGTTGTATAACACTTTATCAAATCAGAGCATGACACTCAAATGACATTACTTGAGCTACAAACACACAAGAAGATGTTTAAGCTAAATTATTTAATTTTTCATTTATTATTAATAATTATTATTCATGTTTTTGATTAAATAATATACTAAATATTTGGTCCAAAAATGTCACAAACAAATTTAACTGCTTTAACATAAGACTCCATCTAAATTTATTAATTTCTGACACAGGTAAAGGTTTTTATTGTTTTATAACAGAATTTGTAAACAATAATGATGTAAACTAGAAAACTGGACAATTTCAAATTCTGATTCAGTTGAGAAAGAAATTAGTCAGTTTTCATCAGTAACTCAAACTGCTCAATAATGTGTGTAAATACAGCTTTTCGAAATAAAAATTAAAAAAATCTCCTCACATACTGCTGAAATACTTATTTATGACATTTCAGTCTGTTCCACCAACAAGATAATTAGCGTGTAAGATGTAAAATGACTGAGCCTTAAACCCTACCTTGTAAAGATGTAACATTATATTATATATTTTATCCACAGAGTGTAGAGTAATAAAATCTCCCTCTGCTTTGAATTTGTCTCATGTTTTCCAACACATAGAGTTTGATAAAGAAGAGGAAGTGTTATCTTCCCACAGGAGCAGCTTTACTGGTAATCATCTCCACCTCACTTCACACAGTCCCACACACTGCCTTCAACATGCTGCACTGTAGCTAACAATGGTACTTTATGTTGAAGCCTCACCCGTATCTGTCTGCCAGATCTCTGGCCTGTCTGGCGTGAACATCCCTCACATCCCAGAGGTCTGCCTTGGTGCCCACCAGCACGATGTCTGGACTATCACAGTATGCGTTGGCCTGTAGCTGACCTGAACAAACACAGAGGAAGTCATTTAAACCCATGTAATGCAAATAGACATGCATGAGCAGTTATTTAAAATTCTGTTAGTCAAGTTTCTAACTCTCACTCCTTTTGGCAACAAGACAGAGAACGCTGATCCAAAAGCGGATTGAGCTGAAGCAGAGCAGTTGTGCTGAGATGACACATACTCATCCAGTTCCTGACGTTGAGGAAACTTTGCTGATTGGTCAAGTCGAACATCAGCAGGAAGCCCATGGCATCTCTGAAGAAAGCTGTGGTGAGGCTGCGGAACCTGAAAACAGATTTATTTTACAGTTTAAAGCTGCTATGTGCACGTTTGATCCACCATTTGGTCTACACTGAAATATTGTATAACAGTAATTTTACTCTAAATATAGCAAATATTCCTGCTTCTATACATTTTTTCTACTTTTTCGTTTTAAACTATATGTCTGCACTTATTTTAAGTGAAATTTTTGAAACACTACTATTTAAACTGTTTTGGTGATTTTATATATTTACTTTCTACCTGTTGGAGGTCCTTTGTTTTTTTTTATATAAGCCATTATAGGTTTCTACCACACCCTCACACATACTTGATATTTATTTTTTTATGTGATTTGTATTTATCTCAACAACTGTTGCAGACACGGGCACATCATTCACAGTCCCTGCTGATTTTGGCGACCCCTAACTTTTCTTCTGCTGTCTTAACGGGGATTACATTTGTGGTTTTAAGTGGCTTTTAATGCCTCAACAATTGCCATAAAATTTGGTACAGGCATTCATGTTTCTTTCAGGATAAATTATACTTTGGTGATCGCTAACTTTTCCTCTTGCACCATCATTGGATTGAAATTTATAGCTGTCTAATTAATTTGGTTTATGACCAAATAACAGCAAAACTGATGACACTCTCATTGAGTCAAGCCTGCATGGCGTCGAACATTTAAATTCAATTTCATTTTAGGACCCTTTAAGATAATTTTTAACCAAATTTTCTTTGGTTAAAAGAAATCATCTTTTTCTTATTAAAACACTGCAGATCAGTATAAAGGTAAGTAGTATATATCTGGTCTCGTACAGAAGTAGTTTTTTTTTGTGGGATTATGGTTATTAGAGTGAGTGAAGTTAATCAATAGTTTGCAATCAGGCAAGTGCAAGTATAAGGTAGTGAGACAGTATTAAGTTGAGTGGTAGGTTTAAAGATTTATGCAGAATAACCACTGCTCCACCTAGTTTGGTCTCAGCAAGGTGCTGGAAACATCAAAAAGTCCAGACTAGTAGAAATAAAGTGAAACACTGCATAGATGTAAGTGTGCGGAAATCTTTTCCTTCCAGTCAGATTTAAAGATTTACAGCATTGCAAATGTAGACTTTAACACAGATGAGCTTGACTCAATTTGATGAAAAGAAATTAAAAGGTAAATAAATTAAATTAGATGAAACACTTTGAGACCTCAAAAATTCAAATTTAAAACTGTTTTGTGACTTTTGAGGCTTAATATTTATAATGTTGAATTTAAGACTTTTTAAGGACCTGCAGTCGACCTGACGAGGGACACTTCCTTTGCCTGGGGGCCTCTTTTGCAAAATGACAAGAGACCAGGGGACTGTCACTAAACTTATGTTAATAATATTTATCAGTATTTAGAGTAAATGAATTGCCTGTTTGAAACCTTTTGAAATTTGTTGTCCTCACTCATCTTTGCTAAGAAGCATATCCAGAAGCAGCAGTGCCACACAGGTCAGGTGTACGCAGGGTGTTTCTATGAAAAGCTAGAAATGTTCAACTCCTTCACATTTAAAAGAACATCCCTCGATATATAATAATAATAATATACTGTGAACATCAAGGTTAGATTTACCTCTCTTGTCCTGCTGTGTCCCAAAGCTGAAGGTGGACTTTGAAGTTCTTCTCACTTGAACCATCAGCACCTTTCCCTGTGTACATCTGAACCAAATCACAAACATGATCATCCACCCAACAACTGATGCAAATGCTTATATTTTAAGGGCAAAAATCATCCTCATATGTGCTCACCAAAAGGTACCAAGCATCACTCACCACTCTCTTTTCCCTGAAGTCGATGCCCACTGTGGTTGTGAACTTGCGGTTGAACTTGTTGTCGGTGTACCTGTAGAGGAAGGTGGTCTTTCCCACCCCTGAGTCCCCGAGTGCCAGTAGCTTGATCAGATAGTCATAGTCCCAGTCAGCCATTGTGCAGCTGAGTGCTCAACCTGCCACAGAGTTGAACTCACAGTACAATGCTATGCTGGTTTAAAGGATTATGAACCATAAGAGTTTAGAGAGCTTGCACTTAAACACTTGTAGGGTATGCAAACAGGAAAAGCAAAGTAGTTCCACCCAGGCTGCAAGTTTTCAGTCTGTGGGTGCAGGACCACTGCACGGGCTTAGCAGGACGTCATAACTCCCCACTCATTAGGCTCTGATCAGAGAGGGACTAGCACATGACTGGAGCTGGCTTCCACATGAGCAGTCAAATGTCTCGCCAGTTTTCTCACACTTTGCAGAGTGAAAAACACAGGCCTGTTTGGCAGACAAAACTCCTTTTATTGACTTAAAGGGCCACGGACAGCTCAACACCGAATGACGCCACTCAATGCTTCAGTTAGACTTGCAGCAAGGCAGCGTGGAAAATCTGATTTGGTTACACAAGAGATGGTTTAACACAAACAATCCCGAAGAAAACAAGTTGATTTTCTTCAGTATATTGGACAGTTTAGGGTGTGTGAGTGCATTCGGGACGGATTAAAGGTCAACCCAGATTCCAGCACCACAGCAGTGACAGGACATGGAACACTACCATGAAATCCGGAGTCACTTCCCATGAGCATGATTAATGATATTGTATTATTGACATCAGCAGAGTGAGGAAAGGCGGAGTAACCAACCTTCTAACCAGCAGCAGTCTCTGTGCTCATCTGACAAAATATCCAATTTTTTGGTGACTTCCCCTAATACCCACTGACACAATCTCACAGCTCCCGTGAAATGACAAAAAAAAGGAACGTACTTTACCAGTCTATCTGCAGGAGGTGCCAACGCCCATTCAGATGTCGCTCAACACGTCCTGATTGAATAAAATAGTCACTATCATGATGCGATAACACATCCTGAACCTTTCCCCCCTTCTTACATGTGATCCAGGGAGGAGTTTCAGGCCAACAAGAACCAAGCAGGGCTGTGCTCACAGACCTTGTGTTTTCTGGTATTTCTCATGAGGGGGGTGGGGGGTGATGGGCTCTTTGAAAACTGAATGCTGACGAATAATGTGTGCCTCTGTGGATTTTAGTGGAAATCGTCCAACCAAGGAACGAGGCCCCACTTCTGGAGGCTAAGCGGAGTAATCCCGCTTCTCTAAACAATGTGAAAACAATATGAAAACAATGAACCTGAAGCTAACGTCTTAATTTAGGTCCCTTTAAGATTTTGGAATTAAATTTGAGCCGTTGTTTACAAATGATGACATAATATGGTCGCTTCAGGTAAAGGCAGATTTCATATGTTATGTTCAAGATGCAAAAACATCAAACATTTTGTAAGGTTTATAAAAATAATGTATTCTTTTTTTCAAAAAGGTAACTTAACAGCACATTAACACTGACATACAGGGGTGGACAAAAAACAGAAACACTTATTCTTGACTTGAAAGATAGCAAACAAGAATTCAAAGTTCACCTGCATGCAACCACTGCTGAAATGTGGTAGAAAGGTGCAGAAAAAGCATGTCAGTCAAGTTATTTATTTTTTGTTCTCAAACTTAAGTAATTTAACTTGAGCCTGTATTTAATTATATTAGTGCTTATTTTGCCACTGTGTCTGACAACATTTTGAAAAGGATTCCTTCAGAGAAATTAAACATTTCTGGTCTGTTTGTTAGTGTGTGTGGGACCAAGTCTAACTCAGAGACAAGTCTCGTTCTGATATTTCACAGACTTTTCCACGCTGTTAACATCAGATAAATATTCAGTCATGACACTGAAAATCTTTTAAATGACACTAAGCTACACGTTTTGTACTCCAACACAACAAACTCTTCCCAGCACTCCTCTCTCCAGCTCTCACTAACATTTCCACCATTCATTTTCCTGCAACATGTCACTTCTCACAAGATTTCAGAATGAGACTCCTCCTTTAGCGAGACTTAGATAGACACAAGAACAAACAGATCCATGACAGGTAAGGAGGGATGTTAAATTTCCCTGTACGGATCCTTTAATAATCTGAGCCTGTCAATGACAAAAACAAGCACTTTTTGAGGACATAAATTGAAGATGTACAGTTGCCCATAGGAATTACATTGAAGCCCGTTTCCCCATTACAGCTACAATGCTCTTGTTCAATACTGGACTAATTGACCCCAAAAGATAAAGAAAAAAAAAGGTGTCTCTATCAGTCACTTAGACACAAAAACGTTGGAAAATAGGGTCTGGGTTGAAAAACACTTTAACTGTAATTGACCTCCTTTTCCGATGCAATTATCTCATGTTTGGCATGTTTTGTTTTGTTTTTTTTACTTTCTTTGCCATTGTTACAGTGCCATATTTTACTGTTTGGCCTTTTGATCTTTGGTTATATTTGCCACCTTTAAAATTTACAGCACTGTCTAAAAAACGCCTCGCCAAATTGTTCCTCGCTAAAGGGCTACCGCAGAATACTGTGAAGTGTTTCTTTTATTTTGTTCACTCCCTGTACATATCACGAGAACAACTACAAAAAGAAAAGAGGAAATTTTCCATGAGAGAAATAATATAACTAAATATGAGTTTTTCCTGTAAGACATTATCTTTGGCAGAGGTAATTTATCCTGCTCTAACTGGGTTTGAAATACTTGAACAAGTTGTTTGCCTGACTGCCTTTTCCTGCAGCTTTTCTGTCTTTGGTCATCAAGCTTCTCCCTGGTTTCCTGGACGAGGGCGTCTTCAGAACCGGCTTCTGTTGCTTCCATTCAGACATCAGCTCCCTCTGTATGTCCAGCGGAAGCTCAGAAAACACCTTAGGGTCCACATTTCCCGGGAACTCGCAGTCAGAAGACCGGGGGAATGACGGTGTCTCTTCTTCCATGACGTCTTCTTCAGGAAGCGTACTTGTGCCCTCAGGCCTTTGATGATTCACGCTGGTCGGCCTGTTAAATGAATCCAATTTGTCTGAAGCCTCTTTTGTGTCTTTAATATTTTGTGAGTTTGTAAATGACAGTGGGGAATTGTTTTCTGTTATGCAGGGGACATCGATGACAACAGATGAGCCTGCTGAAGTGCCAGGGAGACAGTTTGTGTAAGCAGGAGATAAAAGCTCCTTCTGGATTTCCTCAGGGAGAAGCCTGAACACTTCGGGGTCAACATTCGGGGGCAATCGATGTGTCACCGTGATATTTGTGTCTTCATGGTCTGACCGTGCTGTGCAGCAGGATACTCTCTGAAGTGGAGCGCCTTCTACCGCAACATGTTTTCTTTCAAACCCACATAATTCTGCCTCCGAGCTCCGAGGGCTTTTTGTGGCAACTGTCTTTTGTGAGGTGTGTTGTGTAACCACGCTCTGTGTGCTGAACTGATGATCCATGCAGTGACGATCCTCTCTCTGACAGGAATCATCCTATTGGAGAATAAAAGAGGAGGAGCACAAATGCTTTTAGAAAATGCAGATTACTGACACACGATGGGAAAAGTCTGTAGGCATCATTTTACAGCTGAGTGTGAAAGAACAAGTATGGAGCAGAGAGTCTGCAGGGTTCAAGTTAAATCTTAGACTTTTTAAGACCTTTTAATGTCACATAGAATCCAGTTCTAAGGTGTTTTTCCTAAAAATAATGTCGGCTCATACAGAGGTAATCCCTCTCAATCATCACTTAAGCCCCACTGGCAGTTTGTGGTGGTGTATTTATCTGCAGAGACTCTGCCCTCTGCCTGTGAATTCCTTTTTTCCCTTACATTGCTGTGGTTGGGATGTTCCTTGGTCACACAATGACAGGGCTAACCTTTAGTATCACATGGCTAACATTACTTAATGGTTATGAACGGGTTTAATGATAGAATCAAGCCGTTTTGGTGTCGCTGTGAGTTAGTTGGGAATGTTCCTAATCTTATGTTAATTTAATTTTTTTGCCAGTACTGAGGGAGAAGGCTGAAACATGATCAATCGTTCCGGTCATTTTCTTTAAACAAGAATGTAAAAAACATGCAACACCTTGCCATGTTTGAGCCTCTGAAATGTGAGGATGTGCTGTTTCTCTTTGTCATATATAAAAGTAAACTGAATATCGTTGGGTTTTGGACTGTTGGTCAGACAAGAATGTGATTGTGATTTCCCCCCCCCCCCACTATCTTTTCACATTTTACAGATTAACTGAAAAAAATAAGTTTAAGAAATTATGACAATAAGTGTTAGCTGCAGGCCTACAAAAATCCCATTTATAGTTTTTAACAGCTCCTGACAGCCTCTAAATGGATAAAAAATATTTTATAAGTAACATTCCCGCTTTCATCAGTCTCGACAAAAATATTTCAGGAACCTGAATCTAATGCATTTCAAAAGTTTCCTGCAGATACGCTGATGGAAATTAGGATAACATTATCTGAACAGTAATAACAAGACAGACATACTGCATTACTTCATTGTGTTACCTGGCTTTGTGATGGGAAGAGTTGTGTTTTTTTGGGAGACGTGCTGTTTGTGAAGAAAGATGTTATGGAGCCCTTTCCGCTGATGGCAGCTCCCCTGGTCTGCAGGTTACTGAAGCAAACGTTAATGAGGGTGAGGTGGAAGGCGGCGCTGCTGTTCACCATCTTGTTGAAGAGCTTCATAGCCAATGAGACCAGCTGGACCACAGCGTCATCACTGCTGTCTATAGAAACATTACAGAAAACAATGCTTAATTCCAGACTGAACAGAGGCACATGCACTGCCTTCACAGAGACTGTAAAAACATATAAAAAAACAACCACAGAGGGTTTACACTCTTATTTTAGAATCAAACACTTAAATTTTTTAAGGGCGGGCCACTTTAAGCGACAGGGTGTCAGCCAATAGTGTCTTCAGCTTCCCAGTCAGATCCACCCCTCCTCACAGCGCAACCCTCTCGTTCAAATATGGTCACCTCTGGCTCCAAAAAAACCCCAACATGTTGGCAATGGCCGAAATGCCAAACTTGAGGCTTCAAAATGAGAGTCCACAAACCAATGGGTGTTGTTTGGTACTGTGCTGTTGTTGTACTTTTACTGTAATTGTATGTCTCTTCAACGTTTCTTGTTTTTCTTTAATGCTGCCGCAGAACTGCCCTCTGGGAACAATAAAGATTTACTGAATTGAATATCCTGATGATCGTCCCTGGTGGGCATACACAATTTCAGACATCACTTTACAGGCTCAGGACAGGAAAGGGTCCAGTGGCGGAGGTGGGCCTGAGCCTGGAGCTCTGCAGCTAGACCCTTCTCTATTTGAGGCATTGCTAATGAAAAATAATGATGACAGCAGCTTGACAAAATTTAAAGACTCATTGGCATTGTTTGTGAGTTAAAGTTTAAAGGTTAAAGAGCTTTTGTGCTTGATGCATTGTAGAGCCAACAAATCATGTTGAACTTATTCACCTATTATTAATTAAATGCTCTCATGACAGAGAGAACTTCATGGTGCTGAGGCTCCTCTTATGTATTTAGGTGCTATATTAAACTGGAATAAGTCAAGCACATTCATGGCCATCATACTCACAAGTATTTTTATGAGTGGAAACCCTGATAGAGTGTCGACATTTACAGTCCCTCCTGGTGCGGGAGCTTACCAGAGGTAATCTTCTGTCCTATATGGTTGGGGATTGGACACTGCCGGCTCTCCCGACTGAACCACTTGTTGGTCGCCGAGTATCTACGGATGGTTAGCCGGAAGGTTTGAGGCTGCCTGCCATCTTTGTGCATCCTAGTTTTCAAGCAGATGATAAAAAGTTAGATTCAGTGGCCTTAAGCAGAAAAGACCTCAGTGACAAAGTATCTCACCTCTCCACCAGACTGCTCAGGAGTTCCTGAATCTTTTCCAAAACCTCTTTAGTTGATGAAATTTTCTTGAAGGAGTCTTCATCACTGAGAGACTGAAACACAGAAATTGGTTAAGGAAAACATATGGTAGCTTTTTGTTGTTGTTTTTTTACAGCGAAGTGGCCAATAAACAAGAACTCTAATGACTCAAACTAAGAAAAATATCTGCAGAGTTCAGACCTGTACGAGTCAGTCGACAATTACTTTGGTTTTCTGACTGTCACAACTTTGAGGGAAGGAGATACATGTAATTATAGGGATATCAAAGCCTACCTGTGGGGCCCCAGTTGGGGTGACAGGTGAGTCATCAACACCAAGGGCCAGATTCTTCAACCGCTGAGCGCTGGCACCTCCAAACTCTCTCACCAAGTCATTCAGTGGGGAGAGCTGGAGGTCTTTCACGCTAACCAATCCCAGGGCTTGAAGTCTTTTTGCAGTTTGGTGACCCACCCCTAAATGTACATGATGGGAAATTTATCATCAGGGAAATTTGACTGAAGTGACGTGGGACAAAACCACACCAAAGAGCTCTGGATACTGCAAACTAGTGATCTATTGATGAGTAACTATTGACTTATCATTCATACCCGGTACTTTACGGAGGCTGCTCAGGCAGCCCATGATGTCGCTGACATTCTCCGGCAACAGGGTGGTTTGCTGGTTGGGTTTGAAGGTGCCTGACACAAGTTTGGCCAGTAGCTTGTTTGTGGCGATGCCAGCACAGCCGGTCAGACCCAGTTTGCTGTAAATGGCTTCTCTTAGCTCTGCTGCAATATGTGAACCTTGTGCCAACCTTGGATGATCATTGGCTTCAACTTCTGCACCTGAGCAGGAAAAGAAAAACAGAAGTATGTCTGTGGTGATTAAAACAAGAGACTCTAAAAGCTAACATTTCGTATGATGGGAAACTGAGACTACAATGCAAATATTGTACAAGTTTTAGCGTCTTGGCTTGTTTCACAACTCATTTCCTGGTTTCCGTGAGCCAGATGGTACAAGTGGTACTTACTGAAATGGTTGTAGATATGTCCTTTAAATGAAAAGCTGTTAGACTCTGGTGTCTGTGCTAGCCTTTGTTCTACCATCTTTGTGATGTCCATGAAGTTTTCATCAAATCCAAGCCTCTCTACCAGTGGAGAATAGGACATCAGCAGCTCTGGAAGAGGACAAGAAAGGTAAAGTGAGCAGAGTAAAGAAATATGAAATACACATATAGCTAAAGGATTAGCTCATAGAGAATAGCGTGAGCTCAACATACTTATCTGTGGGTATAAGGTATGTGTAAATGAGGTAAGCTAAGGCAGTAGTAATAGTGGTAGCACAGCGAGAGGGGGAGATTTTTACGGCTGAAAATGTGCATGCGTGCCCCTTACTCAAATACATAACGGCCTTCTTTTTGTATTTGATTACAGCTTTTAGCAGTTACTTAAGTGTCTAGACAAAATCTCTGGCTCTTTATTTCTGCGAAAACAAAACAAAACACCGAAACCTTAATGAAGTAGTTTTGAGTTGGTGTTTTAAGATAGATCAATTATTCTCTGCCACCATATGAAAGCAAATAGACCCACAGATTAGCTTGGGAGGTGCGACTTATTAGCAACGTTTGTATATTATGTGTGTTTTGGGGTGGATTTTACTCTAAATACTTTAGTAAATAATCAATTGTCTTATCACTTTACTAAATACAGCTTTGTCTCTGCAGCATCCTGCCTACCTGTCAATTTATAGGACATCTCCCTGTAGTGTGTCAGGTCCTCTCCTTTAACCAGCACCAGCTGAGGACATTTCTCCATAGCATCAGTCACATACATCAGCTTGGTGACACCCTGATCTCTTGCCACATAGTTACAGGTGACTATGATGTTTTTCTGCTGAATACCTGATGATGTGAGAAACATTGCTGAACCACAATCTGAGAGTTTATACTTCCATCACAGATGATCTTTTGTAGTAACTCAGTTTACCTAAAGGGACCTCTCTCAGTGCTGGGTTTCTGATCATTTCCACCTGAGCATAGAAGCAGTCCAGGTCAAAATGCAGAATAACTCTGTGTGCAGGTGTTGGACCTGATGTCTTGTTGAGACTTGAACCTGAAACAAGAGATTAGACGTACTTTATTTACCATCTGGCACGTACAGATAGCGGATAAGGTGAGCTGCGTTTCTCTCAGCATCTCAAAATCCAGATAAAAGCCAAAATGAACTGTGAATTTCACATAAACCTCCCACTATTGAAACTTTACCAGAAGCAGCAGCAGCAGGGCTGAGTGGGACCGAGTCCACGAAGCTGCTCTTCCACTCGGTTTCATCGTCCTCCATCTCATCGTCACTGTTATCCATTTTAATCGACGCAAATTGTGTTTGATAGATTTTACGCTAAGTAGGGCCACTGTTGTTGTGGCTGCAGTGTGGGAAGTGTACTCAACACTACTTCTTCCATTGAAAGATCCAGCTCAGGTTTGTGCGGCAGCGCCATCTGCCGGCGCGGAAGACTTACGGCGACACAATGAATTACTTACACATACATTTTTCATATATTTTTTCTCGGCGATTAAATTGGTTTTAACTACCGAAAAAATACATGTTTAGGAGCATAAAAATTAAATACAATTTTATATTTCTGATTTTCAAACGTGGGCGTCTCGCGACCTGAACATAGACTATATAAGGGAAGCTGACGTCATGAGTA
Source organism: Epinephelus awoara (assembly GCA_035609425.1). NCBI lineage: Eukaryota > Metazoa > Chordata > Actinopteri > Perciformes > Serranidae > Epinephelus > Epinephelus awoara. The sequence continues at coordinate 10,592,765 of CM069302.1, read as the reverse complement.
TCAGTTGGAGCCGCCACCTGTTGCTCGACGGTTAATTAACTACACCAAACGGTTTTCTGCGCATCGTGGAAAGTGGCGTTTTGCCTGATGTTTCCTTCGTCTGGACTTTTTGCAGATATAAATTGTCCTTTCTCGGAACATGGGCTTTGTGAGAGGCCTCACTGTTTGTACAGACACGCCACAGAATTACGAGAAATGTTTGGTGCCTCGTATTCGATAGCTGACTTCGCAGGTTAGTGGTTTGAGGTTTTCTAGCCGTTAGCAATTAACTACAGGCTTCTGTTAGCTTGTTGTCTTTGCCTGTTAAATGTTTTCAATTGCATATTCAAAGTAATTCAAGAGTAAAGTGGGTTAAATCATTTTTAAACTTTGACTGAATTAGCTTAAAGTTGAAGTGGACTAATGTTACTTTAATTCTGAACTGCCTGGCGTATTTTTTTTTTATCGCATTCAAACAATGGTTGAAAAGCTAGCTTAAACTAAATGGTATACCTCACTTTATCAGCGAATGATTTAGTAACTATTTTGTCCCATCCCTGTAAGTTTAAAAATAAGCACATTTATGGCTCTTTTGTCATCTTTGCTGTTTTTTAAAAACTAAAAGTAAAAATAAATTCTCATTCTATATGCTAAATGCCAGACACACTAGGTGAAAACCCATGCACTGGTCAATTTTGAGGTTTTGGGCTGTTTTGCTTCAATCAATCAATCAATCAATCAATCAATTTTATTTATAAAGCCCAATATCACAAATCACAATTTGCCTCACAGGGCTTTACAGCACATGACCATATGACATCCCTCTGTCCTTTGGACCCTCACAGCGGATAAGGAAAAACTCTTCCGTAACATTTCCTATTTCAGACTAATGGAAAAAACGTCCAAAATGCACATTTAGGTGTTAAATTAGTTCAGATATCTGTTGTGGAAATGTATGCAAAAAGCTCACTCAGTTAGACTCTGCCTAATTTACATATTCAAACATGTAATCTTCGAAAACTTGTAATACAAAAAATAATTGTTTTAAAATAAGTCAACTTTATTTACATAGCACATTTCATACGACAAGTGTAAACTGAATGTGCTTAAGATACATCATACAAACATAAAATACGTAAGATAATTAAGTATTACACGTATAAAAACAAGCAGGACATGATGAAAACAATAATTATTATTATTATTATTAGCATTATTCTTAAAAAAGGGAGACTATAACAATAATACTAATTCCTAAAACAAACAATTAAATTAAAAAAAACCCCCCAAAACATCCACCCTCTACTTTATCACTCATGCTAATAAGTTCTGTTTCATATTCTTTCTGTACAGCATTGCAAAGTGGCTATCCAGTGAATGGGGAGACCAAAGATGACTGCCTCCAGGAGCTGGAGCGGATCAACAAGGAGATAGAGACTGTAAGGCACGAGGTGGAACAGGAGCAAAGGCGACTGTCACGCTACAAAACCGTACAGGCAGGGAGCATAGAAACTATGTCTAATTTCTCTGTTTCCAAGTTAGAAACTGCAGGTGAAAATGTAGACAAAGGTTATTATGGACTGTCCTCTTCCACAAACTCTACTAAAGCGTACTCCCAAGCAAGGAAATACGTGGTGGACAACTCAAAACCAAGGACTGATTTGGAGTACGACCCTCTGTCCAACTTTTCTGCTGGCTTATGCTCTTACAGCTGTCCAGATAAAGAGCCAAAGGTAAGACATGGACAGGGGTTGAAAAGAGTACGAAACGCTATACATTGTGACCAGAAGAAGCCAGTTGCATGTCAGTCTCAGCTTTCCCAGTCTCCACCTCGAGAGCCACTTGATGACTCTAATGAAGATGGCATCCTTGTTATTGACATTCCTCCCTCACCTGACAATAAGAGAGCAAGAGGATTGGAGGAGGTCAAAACAGCTCCTATTTTACATATAAATGCTGAGGCTCACAAGGTAACATCTCCACCTGCCTCAACAATAGAAGAAAATAAAGTTTATAGGCATTGCAGTACTAAAAACACTCAAGGTCCGTTCATTCTTTATGAGAATATAGAATGTGAAAATATACCAGTTGATGCGTGTGTCGTTAAGTTAACTGGCTGTTTGAAAGACCTGCGACATGAAACTCAGAAAATGACTCATGTTTCTGAAGTGGAGAAAAGTCCCAAACCTTCAAGTCACCCAGCCACGCACCAGCAAGATCAAGCCTGGAACAATCTGGTGGTGAAAAAGGAAGAAAACATGTCACGGGTTGAATTGCCTCAGTGTGAGCTGCCCCATAGTGTTGAGAAAATGAATCTACTGCAGCCACATTGTCTTCTACCCAAGAAGTCAGTTTCTTATAAAGCTACTGTTAACTCAGATTCACCATGCAAGCAACACACCAAGCAAGCCCTGACAGCACAGCAGCCCTCTCTGAACAGGGTTAGTAGTCAGTTGTCTTTGACAAAATGTGGACCATCGGTGCTGCCACACAGCCAGAAAACTCCAAGCAAAATGCCAGGACAGATACAGGGTAAAGCTGCTCCACCTGGAAGATACCTGGAGCCAACAGAACAAGCTTCAGGCAGCACCCAAGATCAGGACCAGCACAATTCATCAGCATTGACTTTGGCAAACAAAGCAAAGTTATCTTCTGCATCAGTTGAACAGCATCTTGTAAAACAAAATTATGAGGACATTATAACCATTAGTTCCAGCTCTGATGAAGAAGGTGAGCTCAACTATTCAGATATGGATGTGTCTGACAGTGACCCAATGGAGGAATGCTACAGGATCTTTATGGAGGCAAACAACGAGGATGCGGGAAATAAGGAGCAACCTGATTTGTCTGTAAGTTTGTTGTAGACACTCCAGATTTAAATGAATACATTTCTCCAACAGTGTGAATATATTTTTCCTCACTTTGTCATATTTAGGTTGGAGCTATGGACGTGGAGAAGCTGGAGTTTAACGTCAAACCTCAAGCACTCCCAGGAAAGTCGAGGGTGGCTCATGAAGTCAAACATACAGAGGTACATACACATAGCATGGCTAATTTTGGGAGTGGCACTCCTGAACAGAGAAAGGTAGAAATAGACAAAGTTGACATAATGAATTAAAACTTAAAGAAATAAAAAAAAAAAACAATATTCATTGCAATGTATTTTTTTTAAGTGCAGGCTTTATTCAATCTAAAACAACTATGCTAAAACTGTTAATATATAATATTGTACAATATAACTATCCATAGATAAATAGATATAAATCTACAATAAATATTTTAGAATGGCTTTTTTCCTCTGGGACACTATGCTCTTTTAGATTATAATTTTACAAATTTCAAGCCTAAATTCTAATTTTAGGCACATTGTTCGATTTATTTGCTGTTCAGCAGCCGGTGGCTAAGAGCAGACCTCAGCCTCAGGTGCTGGTTCCCCTACGTGGACCTGCGGTGTCAGGATTTGCCTCCCACCCCTCCATCACCTCCAAGATCCAGCAGGTCCAGCAGAGAGCCTCCATGCTGACTGCTTCAGTTAAAGGTGGTCAGGCTTTTGTTTCCTCCGCCTGCCAGAGGAAGCCAGAGACCCAGAGCGCACCTTTTCCTTCAAATCAAGCCCCTGAAAACCTGCAGTCTGCTCCTGTGCAAAATGGTAAGCACCTGTTTGTTTTACCAGTAAAACATCTTGAGACCAGCTCTGTCTTCATAGATGTGGATCAAGCAGCAGTTCTTTCTGTTTTGTAATAACTTTATTTAGAGTTTACTCTTATAGTTGTGCCTGAATGCATCACATCTGTATCTGTGTTTTTATCTTATTCCACAGCTTACATGAACTACATATCTTTGGGACCTGCTGTGATTGAAGTGGGCCACAATTTGCACTTGATCCTCCCCGAAGGCACCTACCCGCTGCCTGTCACTTCCAGTTCCAGCCAAGTTACCTCAGTGCTAACACCAATCAGTCAAGTTCAAACGAGCACTGGTGCTGTGAGACAAATGTACCATCCACCTGCACTTACCCCAGTGCAAAGATACCGCACAACAGCACCTGTGCTCATCCCTGCGCCGACACGTAAACCTTCACTGACCTCTGCCTCAGCAGCAGCACATTCAAGTCCAACTTCCGCGACTCCTCAAGCTGCTGTCCATACTCAGGTTAAGGTGAGGAGTGAAAAGCAGCAATTTTTGGGGGCCATTTTAAAAGACATAACTTACGTCTGGTTTAAGTCATACATGTTTTATCTCTTGAATATTAATGATAAATTTATTCTTTTAGCCAGCACCTTCTAAACGTAAGATGAAGCAGCAGTGTGAGGCTGCCAAAGACAAAGTACCCCATGACGTCCGACAGCGTTATGTCAACATGTTTACAGAGGAGTTCCTCAAGACCACAGCCAATGTTAATGATGCCTTTGAAAAGGTGAGCTTGTACCACATAATGTCATCCACACTAAAAAAACAATACAGCCTAGACATTAATTTCTGTCCCTGGGTATTGATGATAGGCACTTGCTGAAGAGAAGACTGTGTATAACCGCAGTGTAAACAAACTCAAATATCTGAGTGTTGCAGTGAATGCATTGAAAAAGCTGAAGAACCAAAGTGCTGTTGCTGTTAAAGGTGAGAATTTCTGAAGAACTCATGCTCATAAAATGTGATAAGAGATAATTTAGTTATGTAATTCATTTTTTTTTTATTTTTGATGCAGATACAAATGAAGTCAACAGCCAAAGATCGAAAGGCAACATTCCCCTTGATCTGAAAAAGTTGAAACGGAATGGTGAGAATTTATTTTTAAATGCATTTGTCATGTCTTTCCAATATTTTGACAGCTTCTCAGTGAATTATTTTTTTTCCAGCAGATGATATGGCGTTGTATGAGAGTTTGAAGGACTATATATTGACTGAAGAAAAGCTGGTTGAGAGCAACTTTCCTGTCAAGCACCCAGAGAGACCAGGCTGTGTTGTTCTTTTTGCTGACAATAAGAGAGGCAGTGCAGACTGTAAGTGAAAACATCATGCTCCTTGAAAGGACAATTTGATGCTATTCTCATATTACAGTATATCACTAGAGGGTGCACTTGACCTGTGGTGTACTTGCAACGAAGCTTTTTTCTCTCAGCATATTTCACTCTAATTATGTCCTTTTGCTATTGTATTGACTAAAGCCCTCAAGAGGATATGCTGTCGATGTGGAGCTACATACTCTGTGAACCAAACGGGCAAACACACGCGTAAAGAGGAGTGTAATTACCACTATGGGAAAGGAGTTACAAAAAAAGGTGAGTATACCGTAGTTTATGCTTTGAAAACATTCCAAGTGTTTATTATACTGCTCAAGCTTTAAGATCATTGTATACATTTTTAAACTTTTACCAGTGCCAGGTGGAGTGGAGACCCGCTACAGTTGCTGTGAGGGAGTCATGGGAGCACCTGGATGTCAGGTGTTTCAGGTAGGAAAAGACATAGTGAGGGGTTATTCTATAACTTGAGTCTCTCATTTAGCATCCTCAAATGAATTGGTTAGTAGATGTTTTGTTTTGTCTTGTTTTTTAAAATATTTTTCTCTTTTTTTCTTTTTTTTTTCTGGTCTTCACCAGTTGCACGTCCATGATTCCCTCAGCCTGGATGGGTTTGTGTCGACCGTCCCCAGACATCCCTCAGATGCGAGCTGTCCTGGGGTCTACTCCTTGGATTGTGAAATGGTGATCTGCTTTTTTAAAACCTTCATGTTGAGCACCAAACCCCAGCTTAACTCCAAATATAACCATTAAGTATTCATACTGTACAAGATTTTACAGAGTTTCTTTTTTAATATATTAAGCTGGCCTTGTATGCAGTAAAGACGACATTGTGTCATTTTGTTTTCTCAGTGTTATACCATTCATGGTCTGGAGCTATCCAGAGTGACTGTGGTCAACTCTAGTCTGCAAGTCGTCTATGACACCTTCGTCAGACCTGATAATTTGGTCATCGACTACAACACAAGGTAATATTAGATATGTAACCGAGTTTTTCCTCTTTCTTCCAAGGACCCAAAATGATTTGTACACCTAGTTAAACACTGTCTCCCCTCTGTTAATAATCCAAAACAAATATATAGGACCTAAGAATTGATATTAAAGCATTTGTACTGTGTTTTCAGTTAAAATTTAGAGAGGTAATATGTTATCACATAGTTAAAGCAGGTGTGATGCATTACAATATAACAGATATTATGTACAAAGTTCAGTACTGTCACAGGGTGATGAAAGATAATGATACAAGCACAGTATTTTATAAATGTATTTTTAATCAGCCTGTCTCAATAGCTTGTGTGACACTTGTCAAGATTTTCAGGCATCAGTGAGGAAGATGTGAAGGGTAACCACACCTCCCTCAGAGAGGTACAGGAGACCTTATTGAGCTTCATCAGCGCTGACACCATTCTGATTGGACACGGCCTGGAAACAGACCTCTGTGCCCTGAAGGTGACTACTATTAGTTTTCTCCAACATTATTCTTTAAACTTATTCCAGCCTCTGTTCCAATCCTGGCTGATCAGTGATTTTATTGAAACAAGTACAGGATTTTCTAATCCAAGCTGTGAGCATGTTTGCATGAAACAAAAAAAGTTTTGTAACAAACAGCCAGTCACTCATAACATGGCCACCTGCTAAATTTTAAGTTAAATTTCCCTGCAAAGAGCCTTAAATGTTATTTTAAGAGTCCCTTTACGTAGTTCATGTTTTATTATTCATCATTCAAATGCCAGGTTTTCTGTGTTTTTTTTAATTTTATTTTATTGAATTTAAAACTTTTTTTCTTAGTCCATGTAATTATTTAGCAATAGTGCCATCGTTCAGATGGCAAATCTTTGAGAAGGTGTGCTCCTTTTTATAATATGGATTAATAACCTGGATGTACGTAGAGGTTGTTGACAAACTAATGTAAAATCCTCATGAGGAAAGTACAAACTCTGTTTTAACTTGCCAACTACAATCCAAACAGGTTCACAACTTTGGGTACTGGCAAGTTGAATGCCAAGTTTCAGCTTTTCACAGCTGTTAAAGGGGAAGTTTGACTTTTAAAAGCAACATTTTTAAAAGGACAAAGCTATAAAAATGGCAATACTGTTTGATATGTCAAAGGAAGAGGGGCTCTGGACCTGAGTACCGACCAAATTGTGTCTGTACTACTGAATATTGATCGCTTTAAATCAACTGGTGCCAATTGTCTGTACTTAAGAGCACATCTGAAGAATGCTGGGTTTAGACAAGAGGTGCATGGTTTGCGAGGTGCCCCAATGCCTCGAAGCTAGCCATGGAACTTTGAGGCTGGCAGTGAGCTCTGCAGAGCCACTGGATTCAACTTAAGACAGGAGGTAGACACGCCCCAAGCCGGTAAGCCAGCCACAGAGCTCCTTTGACAAAAACAGTAATTTTACCTTGCAGAACTCAGGAGCTGCTGATCTGCTGCTGTCTCGATTGGTTATTTTGTGGTCTTGTGTGACTTTTTTGTTTAAACAGTTTAGTTCTGATCCAGCAAAGTCACACAATCGCACAAAGTGATGTAAAATTACTGTTTTGCCAAAGGAATTTGGTGGCTTTTGAGAGAGCATAGATGGATATAACCGCTTCAGTTTCCTGCTGAGAAGGGCTGTCTGATGGAAAAATAAAGTGGTGAAAATTGCATATAGTGTACACTTTGAACAGATTTATTTTTAAATTTTTTTTTTGGCGGTGGCTACAATCCCTTTGCTTAGCTGCTGTGCTGATATTTCTGTCGGCTTCTCCAAACTGGGTGTGCGGTGACTGACATCTACTATTGTTAATTCATTCACTGTGGATAAATAATTCATACAACCCCTCTTCAGAAATCTGAACTATATCTTTAACACAAGCTACCTGGGCGAGTGTTTAGGCTGGAGTATCTTTTTTTTTTTTTTTTTTTAGTTTCTCTTAAAACTGTGATATAGGGAGGTGGGACTCTTACTCCAGAAACAATGGTAAGCTGATCTCCTGATCACTGCAATGCAGTACCCTCTTCTTCTTGCTTGCATCCTGTCCCTCAGTACTGGGTCTGTATTATTTTTTTTTCCACCCTGTGCCTTGTAGCCCAATCTTTGAGAGGGTGTCTTCATAAAAAATAAATGGACAAGTGTGTTAATATTAAGACCTATATGTAAGCACTAAATGTCTTTCATGTATTTAAAATGCAAATAAGATTAAATTTGATATATCTGAACATGTTTGTCATTCAGTGTATGGATGACACAGGGAAGTTGTAATACGCTGAAAGATAAAACTTCTACTTCAGTATTTTACTGGATGACTTATGGTTTTGTGATCTGGGTTAGCACATGAAAAGGTGAAATCATCAAATATTTGAGAGAGATTGGCTTACCTCATAGGTCTTTGGGGTCCTCTTGATGATATCACAGACTGTCACATGAGATGACATCACCTTTTGACTAAGTTTCAAAATGGCTTTTTTACTTTGGTACACATAATTACCTTTTTAAAGCACTTGTATTTAGGACAAAAGTCCCTTGGTTATTTTAATATTTTAAAAAAGCAGAGTGCTGGGTTTTTGTATAACAAAATCAACACTGATTAGCAGATGTCAAGACAAACTCTTTATACTCGGTAATTATATGTTTATTTAAAGATGTAATAGTAAAATAAGAGTGTGGACCATTACGCAGTGACAATTTTGAGTTCTGTTTCACCCATATTGACATTTTGTCTTCCTAAAAGTTAAAACAATTACGTAGATATATTAGTGTGTGTATGTGTACGTAATTAATTTGATGCAGGCACAGAAACACATCTTGTCTTTGACCCGTTAAATGTTTGGTATTCAACAATATATGATCCACTTTGCTCAAAGGTCTGAAAGTCTAATGTACTTTTTCCACCAGGTTTTATATTTGTCTCAATCATTATACAGCTGGTTTGACTTTGACTTAGCATCTTGAAAGAGAATTAAAGTGGCATTATAAAGCCACAGATTATGGGCCCCACACCTGCTGGTGTGCCATCCTAATTGGCTGAGTTTTTAGTTTGTTTGCTTGTTTTTCTACTGTATCTATTTAATATTGAGACAAAGAGACTTCCCCCAGTAATAAGAGCTTCAGATATCTTCCTCTGTACTGTAGTTGCTCCATGGGACAGTGGTGGACACATCAGTGGTCTTCCCCCACGGTCTGGGCCCCCCTCATAAGATGACCCTTAACAACCTGACTGCTGAATACCTTAGGAGGATCATCCAAGAGAGTGGTGGGTCATCATGGATAACTACAGCCACCATACAAGTTAATGTTTTATTTGAATGTTCATTAAGTCTAAATGCCAGCATAGATCTGAAGCAAAATCTAATTTTTTATAAAGAAATTGATATAATCAGATTTCAGTATTTGATTGTGAAGACTGATTAAACAGTTTGAAATATAATGTATTTATAGCTAATGCATGTTTTGTCACTGTTTGGTTTCTTTAAATACACCATGTAAATGTTTCTCGCAGTTTGTGGCCATGACACGGCAGAAGACGCAGCAGCCTGCATGGAGCTTATGTTATGGAAGGTCAAAGAAGATGGAAAAATGAAAAAATGATGGAAATAAAACATGACAGTCCCCACACTCTTCTTACACAGAAAATGTTATGCAATTTAAATGTCACATATATTTGTATTCTGAGGACATGGGAGGGTTGTTTATTTTTTGGTTTGATGACATCACTTGATTTATGTTGAAATATTTTTTGCATGTTAAATTTTGATTTGCAGCCCATGTGTCCAGGCCAGTATAAGTATTTGTGAAAACCTGAAGAGGCGTGGTGTGATCAGTATTATCCAATTAAAGGAACATAATGAAATCGCTCTGTGTGGGATTTTTTTTTTTCCTTTTATTTACAGCAGCCAATGAACATTCAGTGTTTTAATGTCCAATTGGCCTCAGGTGCAGTTATGTAAATTAGAGCACACCTGTCTGCAATTGAAGTAATTACTTGTGATACATGAGGGAGCAAATGAGGACTGTCCACATGTTGGAACGCAAATACATGATATTTGTCTGTGTAGACTCAGTTTTTACTTCAGTTTCCAGGCTGACTGAATCAGAGTTTATTCTGACAAAACATGTGAAACACATAGTACAACACACGGTACATTACTTAGAGTTTCACAAGAATACTGGACTGTGCAGAGTTATTTTTGAATGTGTTTTCTATTTTCTTGCCCAAAATAGTTGTTTCAAAGTTTTGACAATTAATGAACCCATGCCACAATGCAAATCCAAAGTATCCAAGCAGTTACTCAGCCTTTCTCTTTCTCTTTTCGGCTCTGCCGCAGCACCTCCGGAGGCAGAAACTGCAGGTCTTGATGACAAGAAATATGAGGAGAAGAACAATTGCAAGGAGGAAGACCAGGACATCCAAGCTGTGATATTGGTACCAGGTGAGCTCATGGGCCTGAACCCTCAGGTGCTTGGCCCCTTTGTGTCTCATGGTGTACTCAATCCAGAATACTGCCTCATCCAGAGGACTCAATGGTCTGTCGTGGTGGATACGGGACAGTTTCATGATGCTCTCCTTGTACCTATGAGTGTGAATATACATGGGGAACATGTGAATTAATGTTTTGAATGTATTTTAAACTTTATACTTCCTTTGGCTTACTAAGAATGGGGATAAAGAGGAAAAAGCTTTTTGTTTTTTTTTCGTGTTTGTGTCATTGTGTCTGATCTATTGATGCTAAAATATCTGACAGGACAGCCAGTAAATGAGGGGAATGGGCTGGCCAATGGTTTTGTCTTTTCTTTATGATTTATTTATTTATAGTATGTTGTCAGTCTTGCATCTGTATATGCACAGGAAGGTGAGGTGACGCAACAGCTGTCATTTGTCATTACTAGTTCTTTGTTGTCTTTGTGGTTGCGACTTGGCTTCAAGGATGAGCTATGTGACCTCACACTTTCCTTTACTACACAATGTTTATGATCATAGGTAAGGGTTGGAACATGGCCAGTCAGGTAATGTGAATCTTTGCCTTTGGGCTCAGTTCCCAATTCACCACGATGGTCTGGCACAGGGCCAGCATTCCAGCTGATGCCGTGCCAGTCCACCTGTTGATCATTTTACCCTCACTTGTAAACAAGACCACAAGATACTGCTTCACTTGGGGCAAGAACTCACTCCCAAGGAGGGCAATCTATCATTCTCTGGCAGAGAACCGTGGCCTCAGACTTGAAAGTGCCAACTGTCCCTCAGTCTTGACCATTTGCACACTGGGCACCTGAGATCTTATCCATAAAAATCAAGAACTAAATTAGAGACGAGACAACCCTGGCATCGACCAGCATCCTCTGAAATTATGTTTGACTTCCAATCAAAATACAGAAACAGGCCACTACTGGCTGACAGTTTGCCAGAACTTCCTTGTGGCCAACCAAAAGTCTTCTTTCTTTCTTTCTTTCTTTATTTATTGAATTGGGACAGTGCACATTCATCAACACTGACGCATTAAGTACCAGTGTAAATGTGCCGGACTTAGCACAACTGCTAAATTTCAGCCGCAGTCCCAAGGCAGGTTTCTAAAAAACATAACACACAGACGACTTTAAAACCTTGTGATGGCAAGTCAAACAATATGATGATGATCCAGGTGGGACTGTGGAAGCGCACAGCGCGCCCAGCTGACCCACAGTCAGACAGGCCGGGAGCGCAGCCGGCACCAGCGCAGGCAGCAGCAGCAAAGGTAGCAAGGGCGCAGGGCGCAATCCAGGTGGAGCTGCGACGGTATTCCCTGCCTAGCCTCCCTGAACTAATGCTGAACCGTTTTTTTTTTTTGTTTTTGTTTTTTTACCTTGGTGAACACCAAAGTTGCAGCCTTTCTGGCCTTCTAGTTAGTAGGGTCAGCACGCCTAAGTCCCTGCCTTTTGGTGCTGCTTTTTTGGCAATGCACTGAACCCTAATGCCCGTTCCTGTGGTTGATGGACCCTCAGGGCGGCAGCTCCAGGTTTTCCTTTTAGGCTGTGCCTATCCATCAAGGCCACCAGGGGCTTCAGGTCCAGGTGTGGCTACATGAGGAGGCACCAGTTTCTCTACACCACATGAGGTGCTGCAGCTCCTTTTAGGCTGATTTTCCATTTTCATTTATGGCATGTCATCAATTATTAATGTGAGCTCTCCAGAAATGCAGTATTTTTTCAGTAATGCCCTTAAACAGACCAACTACAGATAAGTAAAATAACTTACGATTTGTCATTGATGACAGTATTGATAGCATCTCTAAGGTCTTCAGACTTCATGAAGTTCAAGTCCACAGTAACTGCAGCTCTCTTAGCCTTCATGTGGACCATGTTGTGTGGCTGGTCAGCGAACATGGGGATGCCCACCATGGGAACACCATGGTAGATGGCCTCAGAAACCCCATTTGAGCCACCATGAGTGATGAAAGCTCTGGTCTTGGGGTGACCTGATAGGTTACAGAAATTCATGAAACAAACATTATTTTTCAAACCAAAACAGGCTGTTAAAGCACATATCACTTCTGCATGATGTAACTATTGTAACCGTATAAACTGAACATTGGGAAAAGCTTGTGAGTGGAAGCTGTACTACAAGGATTTGTGTGGAAGTGCTGTGACCTCATGGTGGCAATAGGGGAAAGGGGGTCACCAAAGTCATTTTGATACAATGTAGGGAAACAATGGGTAAAAAATTTCAGTATGTAATAGTGCATATTTTTAATGTGCAGTGGTTGGAAAAATCCTTGTCTCTGAATTGATGTCCTGCTTGCCAAAGAACAAACTTCACCAAAATATTCTTACTGTCTTTCCTCCTACTGTATGTCCCCTTAGGATTTTGTTCTGTCAAACTAAACAATGATAAGAAAACCCAATGTGGTGGATACCATATTTTGATTAAAAGTCATGAGGACTACTGTCGAAAGCTAAAAGCTTTACTTGCCCAGTAGGTCATTCTGAGGAATCCAGTCATAAATTCTGGTGTTTGCACCCAGAGTCGCTGGTTTTTCTCCCTTGTGTCTCCACACCACCTATGAACAACAATAAAACTTAGACCAACACAGCGCACTCATTAATTCTTCCTAAACTGTAAACTGGCATATTTTATACACTTCTGGTTGTTTCTCCTTGCCTGACATCCTGTCCCATTATCATGATTCAACCAGAAACAAAAATGATTGAAAGCCTCCCCTTCAGTTTATTTTGACTTTTTTAGATTTTATTTTTCCGAGTCATGTCCTGACAATGTTGATTAGCCACACTATTTGCCAGATATTTTTGAGAAATAATTTTGTGCTGAAAGTTAAAAGATGAAGTTGTTGCTACAACAGGAAGATGACATATGACTATAGTAGAATCTACGTCATCCTCCAAGCTTGCGCAGGCGCACTGTCATAAACATCATAAAGGCTGTTGTAAGTTAGCTAGTCAACTTAGCTTGTATTTAAACATTGTTGTAGTATTATAGCCTTAGTTATAGCTTTCTGTGTAGTTGTGTCCGTTTGTCTGTCGGTCTGTCCATCCATCAGTTTGTCTTTGTCATAAGTTACCTTGGTTGGTTGGTTGGGTAGTTAGTTAGTTAGCCTAACTTATTGCATTAGCTAACTGAGGGTCTTCATTTATGTTTGAGTTTCCTCCACCGTAATTTGTCTTCACCATTATTTTTCAAATGGCATTTGTAGCTTATGTGTGGTGAACGGCTGCAATCAAAGCCGTGTTTTACACAACGTCCCACTGGTAAAAATAGCACAACACACTGACTGCCGCTCTCACATGCTCTCTTCTTTACTGTCTCCCAGCCACAGGGCGCCTCATGCTGGATTCACGTTATTAAAATCCACTGCCTGATGCTGGGAAGCACACAACTTTCAAAAAGTCCTGTTAGAATTACAAAAAAAAAATTTAAAAAAATTAAAAGAGACAGAGTGCTGCTCAGGGCAGTGTCGGTGCTGGCAGCTGAGGTGAGAGTGGCCAGTGCTGGTGGATGGTGCAATTCCAAAGTGTCCCATAACTCCATATCAAACAGCAAACTTGGTAACATGACAATGCTTCCTTCGATTCACTGTGGCAGGTGTAAAGAGACAGTAAAGAAGGGAGCAAGAGAGTTTGGGCGTGTTGTGCTAATTCTTGTCTCATTTCTGGTCTGTTGAACTTAGGTGCCATATTGCTGTTTTGCTCTTGTTGCTGTGGCTATGGATTAACAATACATCTGACAACTAAACACACCCTCATTCTCTGTTAAGGAGAGAAGTTCCCTGTAAACGGGAAGTAAGACTGGCTGAAGGCCCTTTATAACCATCAACTGTCTGTGTTTCAACTGTCTGACCTCTCAGCTTATCATATGCTGGTTAACTTTTATGCCTGCAGGGACGGAATGATTTCACTGAATGCCAACATGGTATGAAAATCATTTTTAGACTTGTATGATACCTCAGAGTTAACGATTTGTTGCTTTTTTGTTTTAGTTGCGTCGTCTTATTCTGCAGTTCAAGCAGCTAGACAGTAGTCATCAAATAACATTTATTTCTCTGACTATATATTGTTGGAAAATAAAACCTTAAAAAGCTTCCTGAGGCCTTTTTACAAGAAAATCTTTTAGCATAGTCCCTTTGTACAACTGCTTTCCCCAGCAGTGTCATGTAAGTTTATTCCAGTTGGCATAGTATTTGTTGACATTGATTGTACTCTGACCTTTTGTGGTAACTGAGCGAGGGCTGAGGCTATCATGTTCTCCTTCTCTGTGGAAATATTCCTGATCATTGATCCCAAAGTGAAGACCACAATACCAGCGTCTCCAGAACTCTGCACAAACTTCTCTATATCCTGCAAAAAGAGTAACGTTACCTCCACGCAAACCAACCAGCATTTTTTTCAACATCATTTTAATGGCTTTATTCTCGTCATTGTTTAAGTCAGGAATACTGTGAAGATATAATAAGACATTAATAGGTGTGTGATAGTGGACACAGCGTTACCTCTGGTAAAGGTTTAGCAGGTCTGCAGTGAATCCCACCAACAAATTTGAAGTTGGGGAGAAAAGGACGAGGAAAATCAAAGTCCCAATACGTTCGCATCAACCAGATGTCTGCTCTACCCATCATCTCACAGCCACTGGTGGGTTTTCCTGTCACAATGCAAAAGTAAGGGCTACTAGTGGTACATTGAAAGGTATTACAAATACTTCAGATATTCATTTTCATCTTTTGTCAACTTATATAAAACATGAAAATGATGATAAGAATTATTTAGTTAATAAAGCATTGCAGTGAATCAAAATCAATCAAACCATCATTTGACTTGTTTTCTGAGTTGCTCACCTTTGACTTCCGAGTAATATTTATCTACTCCTTTCCAATAAATAACATTGGTCACAATGTCCTGCAGTGGGTAGAAGAGGAAGTTCCACACTCTCTTAAAGAAGTTCATCTTGTCAGTGAGTTTGCTCATAGCAGCGGGGACAAAGGAAGGGGGAGTGGGTAGCTGACCACAATGTCTCTCCCAGTTATGGGCTAGGGAAAACCGTAGGGAGAGGACCAGGGGGATGCCTAAAATATCTGCTACTAAGTCACTGCCGGGATTTATGGGGTTAGCCAGGAGAAGGTCATATTTTCCCTCCTTCAGCTTCTTCATGATGGTCTCTGATTTCACCACGCCATCCAAAAACTTTAAAGAGTTCTGCAGGTACACCGCCATCACATCCATGTATTTGATGTACATCTGCAAGTAGCTCATATGATCAATCTCATACATGGAGAAGCGAAAAAAATCCTCATAAAACTGTCTGATGGTCTCCATTGAGATAGAGACGTTGAAGGGTTCGTAGCCAAAACTAGAAGGCTCACTGGTGGTCATGTACATTGAAGTGCTTGGGACCAGAACCGTCACCTTGTGTCCCCTGTCAATCAACGACTCCAGCACAGGCTTCATGTTAATCCAGTGGCTGCCATCAGCGTACCATACCAAAATGTTCCCTCCATCTGCGCTCTGTGTCACACAAAGTAGCAGCAGGACACAAACGGAGAGACGCTCCCCCAGCTTCATGGTGCCTGCCTGTCAGGACAAAAGCTGGCCAGGTCTCCCTTAAAATAAACTCCTTAAACAAACAAATCTGAACTCTGGCTCATCGATCATCTGCTTCATCCCAAGCAAATGGTTCGAGGCAGTGGCGCTGGATTAATTTCAGAGGTGATGATGGCTCATTGCAGAGCAGGCCAGGACTTGTAGTTGGCTCTTTATACAGCCTATAGGTTGTGCATTGATACGAGACAGATCAAAGGTGAAAACTATGGAGACGGAGAAATGGAACGGAAAAACATACAGATTACAATAAGGGTGTGCTATATGCAGCGTTGAGGACACTGCCATGGATTTATCATTAAACAGGGACCTGCTAATATTTAACCCTCCCGTTTGATTGCAGGCCAACTTAAGTCTGCCTAGAGTTGGAAAATCTAGCATTCAAGGTTATAGGTTATAGGTAGTGGCCAGTCTGGTTGGGATGTTTGTGGCAAAGGCCGAGCAAAAATCTGTGAACAGCAACCTCGGGTAGCTCCCATGATGTTTTGGTGGGTTAGTGCTGTGACCATGGCATCCTCTGTAATCTATTTGCTCTGTATGCAAACTGGTGTGAGTCGAATGTGGATGGGAGTAGGCCTGGGTGGTATCTTTTTTTCCCAATACCTTCCTGGGATTTCACTGGGGTTTATGATGGTATTTGTGTGTGGTTAAAAATCATACCCTTGGAATTTCTAAAGCACTTCATGATTACTGGTGTGAGCACCACCGGGCTGCTGATGGTGATCTTTTTGGCAGCGGGATGATTGAGGCACACTTGAGGCAGCATGGGATTATAGACTGAAACAGAGAAAGGTTGAAGATCTTTGTGAAGACCCCATTGAGCTGGTCTATGCTTTCTTTAAGTACCCTTCCAGTCACTCCATCATACCTTTTAGCTTTCCTCAGTTGCACTGCCCACAATGTGTGCCTTAACCTGAGTGTGATATGGTTGCCTCAGGTGCCTCCACCTCCTAGCAGGCAAAGAAACAGTTTTTTTCAGCAGCTGTGAGGTTGTTAGACTTGGAGTTGGTGATATGCTGAACCCCCTGCCTCACCTGCCACATGTTTTTGCCTCAGAAGTGGTCTTCAGTCTTCCTCTTGTAAACCATCTTGGCTTCTTTGATGCCTCTTTTCAAGTTGGCTCTGGCAGGACTGTACTGTGCCCCATCGCTAGACATGAAAGCGCCGTTTCTGCCTGTCGGCAGGATATGGACTTCCTTTGTCAACCATGACTTCTGGCTGATACACCTGGAAATACCTGTCAACAGTGACAATATACACAGTTCTTAGAAGCTGAGTATGGTTGTAGTGAACTCTTCCAGGTCCCGGAGTTCAAAAATGTCCAAATTTGTTTTAAAAAACAATCCCGCAGCTGATGTGAGGCACCTTCAGGCCATGTTCTGACAATCTTTGTAATGGGTTGAGCTTTCTTCCTAAGGGGTCGTGTATGCTGGGATGAAGAGCAAAGACCTGGTCGGAACAGCCAAAGTGCAGTATAGGTGTTGCCCTGTGGCCATTTTTGATGTTTGAGTACACTTTGTGCAGTGTATTTATCCCCCTGGTAGCATGTTGAATGTATTGCTCAAATTTAAAGAGTACTGTCTTTAAATTGGCATGGTTGAAGTCACCTGCTAAAATCTTTACTGCCACGGGATGAGCGTTTTCCTGATTACTTGCTGCGCTAAGTATGTGGCCAAGAGCTAAGTTAGCATTAGTGTCGGGTGGAATATACACAGCTTTTACTGTAACCACAGTAAACTCGGTTTAATAGGTAAATAGGTCTGCATTTAACATGACTGTCAAAAGTCTTCTACTACTACACCAGGTGTTGTTAACATAGTTGCATAACCCCCCACCTTTGCTCTTAGAGAAGTCTCTGCTCCTGTCCTGGCAGTTGGCTGTGCAGCCTGTGGCCAAGTCTCTGTGATTAATACAATGCAACAGTGATAACCTTTGGATTGTTAAACATGCACCAGGTCACATTGACCCACGAACATTTTTGCTGTATGTGAGAAATGAACATAACAGGAGGGTTGAAAGGTACTTCTAGAAAAATAATAATTTACCAAGCTGAATTCTTGCTTGATGTTCCTCTTTGTGCTGCATGACACATTAAATGACAGACCCACCCCAAGCAAGTGTCCAGAGGTAAAAGGTAACGGCTATAAAGTTAACAGTTAGTATTAAAAAAAGAATTTTCCCCCTCCTGTACCAAAAATCCACAGACGGAAAGTAAAAACAGACTCAAGATCCCCAGATTCTAGTTGTTATTTCACTTTGTCTCTTCACAACCAAGAGACAAATAATGCTGCTCGAGCTGTACTTTTTACTTACAATATGAAAGGCAGTTTTAGTGAAAAGTTATGAAAAGACAATTTAATCTGTTCTCAGTTTACATCACTAGAGGGCACACTCGACCTGTGCTGTACTTGAAGTGAGGGTTTCTTATCTCAGCACATGTCACTCTAATGATGTGCTATTTCTGTTCTAATGTTTAAAGCCCTCAAGAGGATCTGTTATTGATGTGTGTCAAAATTTCCTTTTGTGTTGAGAATGAAACCCCAACTGAACTTGAAATAATTTGTGGAACCTGACAGCAGTTTATTATCTTAACTGACTCGAGTGGACAACTGTTTACTGTCAGTTGTGTCTGGCACTTGGGAGAAGTGTTCTCTTCACAAATGAAATCCAGTTTACTCTGTACTGGGTGGATGGCAGACAGTCTGTATAGTGTGGTGCGGGTGAGTGGTTGGCTAATGTCAGTGCTGTGAACAGAGTGCCTCATGGTGGGTTATGTTATGGGCTAGCATAAGATGCATTTTATTGACGGCAGTGTGAATGCAGAGAGATAGCATGATGACATCCTGAGACTCACTGCCATGCCATTCATCCTCCGCCATGACCTCATGTTGCAGCACGATAATGCACAGCCCCATGTTACAGGGATCTGAACACCATTCCTGGAAGTTAAATCTTACCTGTTCCTGCGTGGCCTGCTGGCCTGGCGTTGGCATGAGCTCGTGAGATCAGGATGGTTTCACCAGGCTAGTGGCCTGCATACCCACCAGACAAGTCACTCACTGATTGACTATGTGTGAAGGAGATGTATCGCACTGCATGAGGCAAATGGTCACACCAGACAATAACTAAAAAATGCGATTCTGTAGTGCTAGTCATGTGAAATCTTAATAAATGTCGAAACTGCACATTTTATTATGAAAAATCCAATTTACACCTGTGTATCATGCTGTTTAATCTACATCTTGATATGCATCACCTATCAGGTGGATGGATTATCTGTTTTTTACAGAGGTGAATGGGAAGCCAGTGTGCTTGGTATGCTCACAGCACCTTTCAGTGCTCAAGGAATATTGTATTCAGCACCAATATCAAACTCATCATGGCGATAAATACAACAACTTGCGAGTACAACTAAGAAAAATAATATAAACAATTGTCAGGTTTGAGGAAACATGAGTCCCGTTTACGTTTTAGCTGAGAGATCAGCAGTGCAGCTGTGAAAGCTAGCTACCTTACTGTTAACAAAATAGCATCATCAGCAAAGCCACACCCTGAGGGTGAGATTGCTGAAAACAGATATATTGCTGAAATTGCACATATTTTTCTGTCATCCTTCCGCCTTAATTTCAGGTGGTTAATCATTTGGTTTGTACATGGATTGTTAATTAATATTTCTTCTTAACACTAAGAGAGAGGGAAACATTTGAAGGCTTGAAGGCTGGAGATCAAATTTGGCTGTATGTGGGCCATGAACTAAAATGAGTTTGACACCCCTGGCATAGACAAAGCTTTAGATCTTTAATTTGAAAGACAGAAAAATGGGAGCAAAAACAAAAGTGTTACAGTAAGATTTTTGTACACTAATTAAGGCCACCAATTGTAACCAGCTAGGTTAAAGAATGAAATGAACACCTTAAAATCCATTTTTTTTGTGTGTTTTTTTTTACAAAATAACATCAGCCACTGAACATTCAATGTCCAGATAGCCTCAGATGCAGTTATGAGAAAGTTGGAGCACACTTGTCTGCAGTTGAAGTAATTAATTTTGATACATGAGGGAGAAAACAAGAAGAATGCCCACATAAATTAGAATGCAAACATATGGTATATTTGTCTATTTAGAGTCTAACAATGTTTTTACTTCAGTTTACAGGCTGACTGAGTTTAGTTTGGCAAAAATACTGGACAATGTAAAGTGATTTTCATGCATCTGTGCTGCCTGGGGAAGATGTTTGTGACGCAATCACATCTTCACAGTCACGGATGTAAACTGTGCAAGGCATACAACTGGGAAGCAATAATTCTAGTTTGAATGTATTTTCAATATTGTTGCCAAATTAGTTATTTCAAAGTTGTGACAATGACTGAATCTTAGCCACATATTCCGATTCAGGGCATTGTGGTTACATTACATGGTTTTCACCAACAGCCATTACTTTTTTAACCAGCTACATTTCTATTCAGTTTACTCAGCCTTTCCTGTCTTTCCATTTCTGCCACAGCACCTCCGGACGCAGAAACTGCAGGTCTTGATGAACAGGATCACAAGGAGCAGAACGATGGCAAGGAAGAAAGCCAGGACATCCAGGCAGTGATACTGGTACCAGGTGAGCTCATGGGCCTGAACTCTCAGGTGCTTGGCCCCTTTGTTTCTCATGGTGAACTCGATCCAGAATACTGCCTCATCCAGAGGACTCATTGGTTGTCCGTGGTGGATACGGGACAACTGCATGACATTTTCCTTGTACCTATGAATGTGGACACACATGGCTTACCAAGAATGATGATGAAAAGTACCGAAAAGGTTGAATTTTTTTGTTTAATGTATGTGAAAGCTGAAATCTTAAAAAGGAACATCAACATATGAGAAGAAAAGGCCATCCAATAGTTTAGTATTCATTCAAGTCAAGTCCAAATGGCACATAGAGATTTGTTCTGGCCTTTTAAGGGATTTGAGTGAGGGCTTAGGCTCTCCTGTTTCCTTTCTCTATGGTGATGTTCTTGATGAATGAACCCAAAGTGAAGACCACAATGCCAAGGTCTCCAGGATAAACCCCTAACCCTGGCAGAGGCCTCTAAATTTATAGTCAACTGTATGCTGAATTTATAGTCAAGTATATTAACTTCCAACCAAGAATACAGACACAGATCTCACTCTTGTCTGTTTGCCAGAACTTTCTTGTGGCCATCCGAAAATCCTTCCAGTCGATAGCCTCTG
This sequence comes from Epinephelus awoara, assembly GCA_035609425.1. Classification (NCBI taxonomy): domain Eukaryota; kingdom Metazoa; phylum Chordata; class Actinopteri; order Perciformes; family Serranidae; genus Epinephelus; species Epinephelus awoara. Next base: position 10,571,487 of record CM069302.1, on the reverse strand, counting down.
CAAACTAATTGCATACCTGGGTTTTCACTGTGGTGACGTAGCAGCTCTTCTGGCCTTTCAGTTGATATCACTCCCCCTCACATATCGGCTTTGTTTTTTTTCTCTAGGACTCTAGGTCCCCTCCTTGCCTGCCACCCAGCTGGCAATGCATTCGAGCCTAGTGCCTGTCCCTGTGGATGGTGGGCCCACAGGGTGGCAGCTCCAGGTTCTTCTTTTGGGTTTTGTCCATCCAACAAGGCAACGAGGAGCTTCCCTCCCAGGTCTGGCTACATGAAGGGGTACTGGTTTCCCTATTCCTGATGACTCGCTGCAACTCCTTTTTTGGCTGATTCGTGTGGTCTGTGAATCAATCTTAGTCTGCCCCCCCACTCCACCCAAGATAAGCAATTGCTCCTTCAAGCAATCGCTCCTTAGATGACTGTTCTTGAAGGGAAAATATGTCTTTTACATACCTTTTATTAATGACCCATTGCTGAAATATCACCAAGCAGCAGCAAAGTGTGGCTTGCTGCGACAATTACATTTTTCTGCAGCTGGGAGGCTTGTGTATGTGTTTCAGGAGGGAAGAAAATTTGTTGTAAAATAGATCATCTCACAGGAGTCACAGGACTTTGTTTACTGATTGGCTGTGGGTATGTTCTGGCCACAATTCACCAAAAAAAATATACAATGCACATCTTTTAGTTTGGCTTCACTTTGCCATAGAATCAAATGGCCGGAGCTTGCAGAGCTTGAAGCTGCCGCAGCAGCTTTCCATGGACATTGCATGGCAATTTGCTGCAGATCCCACTTAACAGCTGCTTTATGCGTTTCTGGTGTAAAACAGACCAACTGCAGATAAGTAAAATAACTTACGATTTGTCATTGATGACTGCATTGACTGCATCTCTCAGGTCCTCGGTCTTCATGAAGTTCAAGTCTACAGTAACTGCAGCTCCCTTAGCCTTCATGTGGACCATGTTGTGTGGCTGGTCAGCGAACATGGGGATGCCCACCATGGGAACACCATGGTAGATGGCCTCGTAAATCCCATTTGAGCCACCATGGGTGATGAATGCTATGGTCTTGGGGTGACCTGATAGGTTACAGAAAATCATGAAACCTCCATTATATTTCAAACCAAAACAGGCTATTAAAGCACATATCATCACTTCTGTATGATGTGACTGTAATAAGTATTTAAACTGGACATTGGCAAGGATTGTGAGTGGAAGCTTAAAGCCACAGTGTGTAGGAATTTCTCCCATCTAACTTTGAAATCAGATATTGCATTCAAACAGATGGCGCACTCTAGCGCAACTGTCGCCGCTGTGGACCAAAAAGCTATATTAACACTGATGAAACCATGTCATCCGATACTACATGGAGTATTCATTCAGGCTCCTACACAGACACACGCGACGCGAGTTGACAAACCCCCTCCTCACCATGCTGGCTGTGTTTACAACGTAGGACTGTTGGGGCGGATGTAAATTGAAACAGCTGTTAGTGGCCAGCGGCACTACTGCCGCATAACAAAGTCCCACTCTTTGAGCATAATGCAGGATCATGTATTATGCAGCATCACGGGAGATGGAATCCTTGTCGCCAAGAAAGTGCAAAAGAGAATCAAAAAGGCAGCGTGACAGGCGAATTAAAAAAACAAGGGTCAGCATTGGGGTTGCCTTTCCCAGGTGGAGAGAGCTGCAGAAGTAGAAAGGTAATACAATCACAGGCCAGCGCTAACAGCGGCTAACAGTGGCTAACAGCCAACAGCGGCGTTGGCCTGTGATTGCATTACCATCCTCCCTCAGCAGCTCTCTCTACCTGGGAAAGGCTACCCCGATGTGGGCCTTCGTTTTTTTAATTCGCCGGTCATGCTGCCTTTTCTATTCCCTTTTGCGCTTTCTTGGCGACAAGGATTCCGTCTCCCATGATGCTGCATATGCATGATCCTGCATTATGCTCAAAGAGTGGGACTTAGTTTCAGATTTGCCAGGGTAGTAGCGAAACGCCTCTTGCTCCTCTCCTTCGGCTCCTTAGCCACGCAGTGCTGGCCTGGCTCTCAACGAAAACGCTGAAGGCGGTGCTGTATGTCCCTTGCTGGCGGGTGTATTCTCAAGATGGCGAAACGTAATGGAATCCCACAGACGACTTACCCACAATGTACAAACAAATCCGAAATTCTCCTTTTACAAGAATAAGTCAGATTATTGGTGGAGGTAATAGTACACCAGTGATGACATATTTATGAATGCAGACATCATTTTTTGCCAATAAACAACTGAAAATGTTACACAATGTCCCTAGATCAGATCCCAGAGATTTTTTGGAAAAACTGCAGAAAACTACAGTGCGACATCACAAGTGCCATGAACTTATGGTCGCAATAGAGGAAAGGGGGGTCACCAAAGTCATCTGGATAAATTGTACAGAATCATGAATATGAAATACCAGTATGTAAAAGAACTTATTAATGTGTAGTGGTTGGAAAAATCCTTATCTGTGGATTGACGCTCTCCCTCTTGCCAAAGACCAAACTTCACCAAAATATTCTTACTAGGTTGTCTTTCCTACTGTATGTCCCCTTAGGATTTCATACTGCCCAACAAATTAATGACAAAACCCACTGCGGTGAATGAGAAGTCATGAGGATTACTGTCGAAGACTTTCATAAAACCTTTACTTGCCCAGTAGGTCATTCTGAGGAATCCAGTCATATATTCTGGTGTTGGCACCCAGAGTCGCTGGTTTTTCTCCACTGTATCTCCACAGCACCTATAAACAAGTTTAGTTTCAATTTTACATATAAAATACAAATAAAATTTATTTTGTCATCCTTTATTTTTGAAAATCCCATCTCCATGATTCCCATCAAATCTTCTACACTGGTATATTTTTACACCTTGGATAGGTTTTCCTTGCCTTATGTCCCATCCCAATTTCCTGATTCAACCAGAAAACAATGCAATGATGTTACTCTAAGTTTACTATTTATTACCATTAACTGTCATGTGTTCCTGCTGTCTGATCTCTTACCATTATATGCTCATTAACTTTCTTGCAGGGAGGGGTTGGTTCCATTGAATGCCAGAATGGTGTGAAAATCAATTGTATACTTAAAGGTCCAGATAAAGGTTTTAGGATTTAGTGGCATCAAGCATTGAGGTTCCAGATTGCGTGTAAGAGAAGTACAGTGCTTGATGCAAAAATGTGATAAAGCGAATGGTCCTATTTAAAGCCAGTGTTGGTTTGTCCATTTGGGCGACTGTAGAACAACATGGCGGACTTGGTAGAAGAGGACCCATTTGTTATGTGAATATAAATGGCTCATTCTAAGGTAATGAAGAAACATTGATTGTAATTTTCAGAGGACTATACACTAAGTAAAACAAAGTAATATACAATTTCTGCCAATAGATGCCCTCCAATCTTACACACTGGACCTTTAAACATTACTCCAGATTGGGTAATTCTTCAGCGTAAACACTTTGTTGCTTTTTTTTTTTTCTTTGTAGTTACATCACCTTATTCTGCAATTTCAAGCAGCAAATTCTAAAGCAATTGGTGCCATGTAAGGACATCAGTCATCAATCAAATAGCATTTCATTCACTAACTACATTTTGGAAAATCAAACCCAAGAAGCCTCCTTGAGTCTTTTTTACAAGAAAAGCATTTAACATAGTCCCTATACAACTGCTTTGGCATGTGACAGCAATGTAACACTGTACCATCCAAACCGTATTCCCAGTTGGCACACAGAGACTATACTGACCTTTTGTGGTAACTGAGCAAGGGCTGAGGCGATCATATTTCCCTTATCTGTGGTGATGTTCTTGATGAATGATCCCAAACTAAAGACCACAATGCCAGCGTCTCCAGAACTCTGCACAAACTCTTCCATATCCTGCAAGAGGAGTAACGTTACCTCAATGCAAACCAACCAGCATTTTCCTTTTTTTCCCCTCAGCATACTATTTGCTTTATTCTCTTCATTGTTTAAGTCAGGAATGCTGTGACGGTGTGTTAAAACATTAATAGGTGTGTGATAGTGGAGACAGCGTTACCTCTGGTAAAGGTTTAGCAGGTCTGCAGTGGATCCCACCAACGAATTTGAAGTTAGGGAGAGAAGGACGAGGGAAATCAAAGTCCCAGTAGGTTCGCATCAACCAGATGTCTGCTCTACCCAACATCTCACAGGTACTGGTGGGTTTTCCTGTCACAGTGCAAAAGTAATGCCTGTCAGCTGCACATCTCAAAGTAACACCAATACTTATGATTCTTAATTTCATATTTTCTTTACTTAAAATATAAAATTGTTGATGTGAGCGATTTGATATTAAAGCAGTGCAGTGAATCAAAGTTAATCAAATCATCATTTGACTTGCTGAGCTGAGTTGCTCACCTTTGACATCAGAGTAATATTTATCTAATTCTTTCCACAAAACATTATTGGTCACAGCGTCATGCAGTGCGTAGAAGAGGATGTTCCACACTCTCCTTGAGAAATTCATCTTGTCAGTCAATTTGCTCATAGCGGCAGGGACAAAGGAAGGGGGAGTGGGTAGCTGACCACAATGTCTCTCCCAGTTATGGGCTAGGGAAAACCGCACGGAGAGGACCAGGGGGATGCCCAAAATATCTGCTACTAAGTCACTGCCGGGATAGATGGGGTCAGCCAGGAGAAGGTCATATTTTCCCTCCTTCAGCTTCTTCATGATAGTTTCTGATTTTACCACGCCATCCAAAAACTTTAAAGACATCTGCAGGTACTCCTTTGTGATATCCGTGTGTCTGATGTACATCTGCAAGTAGCTCATATGATCAATCTCATACATGGAGAAGTGAATATAATCCTCATAAAACTCTTTTATGGTCTCCATTGAGATAGAGACATTGAAGGGTTCATGGCCAAAGCGAGAAGACTCACTGGTGTTCATGAACATTGACGTGCTCGGGACCAGAACCGTCACCTGGTGTCCCTTGTCGATCAATGTCTCCAGCACAGGCTTCATGTTAATCCAGTGGCTTCCTTCAGTGTACCACACCAAAATGTTCCCTCCATCTGCGCTCTGTGTCACACAAAGTAGCAGCAGGACACAAACCAAGAGATGCTGCCCTGGCTTCATGGTGAAAGCTGATGGGTTCTGCCTGAAAAGGTACTCCTTGACAGATAAATCTGAACTCTGGCTCATAGTTTATGTTTATGCTGCATGGCATATAATGGATAATTGACCCACCCCAAGCAAATGGTTAAAGACAGTGGTGGCCGATTCATTTCAGAAGTGTGTGTGTGTGTGTGTGTGTGTGTGTGTGTGTGTGTGTGTGTGTGTGTGTGTGTGTATGTGTGTGTGTGTGTGTGTGTGTGTGTGTGTGTGTGTGTTTGTTTGGCGGGGGGGCTAGATCAGAGGCACGTAGCTGATGGCTCATTGCAGAGCAGGCCAGGACCTGTAGTGGGCCCTTACACAACCTATAGGATGTACAGAGATGTGAGACAGATTAAAGGAGAAAACTATGAAGATGGAGGGATAGAGTGGAAGGAAATGCAGATTACAATAAAGTGTGCCATTTCAGTGCCATGGACATGGTCGTAGATTTATCATTAAACAGTGACCTGCTGATATTTAACTGTCCTGTTATGTTACAGGTCAACGTCAGTCCGTCTAAAGTTGAAAAAAAAAAAAAATTAATCCACTGTTCCATCCAACAATCACCAACTCTGGGTTGGTTGAAATAATGTAAAATAGGTGTAAAAACAAGATGTGAAAATAAGCTGTTTTCTCGTGCGGTCTTTCTGCACTCTCTCTGCTGTTGTGGGCATGACACTGGCCAGCTGTTTACAGTCCTCTTCACTTTTCCTCATCAGCTCAGCTACCTGTTGCACCATAGTGACCTCAGGTGGTGCTTGCTGTGCACTACATGAAGAATATCTTCATTATAGCTTCTCCAGTACGAGGTTAATAGAGATGATATTGATGATATTGAAAATCAGCCTCGCTTTTCCCTCTTGTGTTTGTGCCATCAGGAGTGGGTGCAGACACATAAATGAACGTAACAAAATCCCTTTATGTTTTTTCCAAAAATTACATCAGGTATTGGACATTCAGTTGTTAATGTCTGATTGGTCTTAGGTGCAGTTGTCTCTATTTATAATGTAAAGCAAAACCATGGTATTTGTCCAGGTTGTTTTTATTTCAGTTTACAGGCTGACTGAACTTGAGTTTATGGTGACAAAACAAGTGAAATAAATAGTACAACACATGGTACATTGTTTGGAGATTCACGATAATGCTTGACACCGTAAAGTCATTTTTGAATGTATTTTCACTTTTCTTGTCAAAATTATTAATTACAAATTTCTGAATCTAATCCACGTATTCCAATCCAGGGCATTATTCTTACATTACATGATTTAGAGCAATAGGACAACCAAAGAACTGTTGTTTTTCAGCCATTACTTATTTAAACTACTACATTTCAGTTCATTTACTCAGCCTTTGTCTTTCTCTTTTCCTTTCTGCCACAGCACCTCCGGAGGCAGAAACTGCAGGTCTTGATGAAGAGAAATACGAGGAGCAGAATGATGGCAAGGAAGAAGGCCAGGACATCCAAGCTGTGATACTGGTACCAGGTGAGCTCATGGGCCTGAACCCTCAGATGTTCGGCCCCTTTGTTTCTCATGGTGTACTCAATCCAGAATACTGCCTCATCCAGAGGACTCATTGGTCTGTCGTGATGGATGCTGGACAGCTGCATGACATTTTCCTTGTACCTATAAATGTGAATATACAAGTGAAAATGTGCATTAATGTGCTATGTATCTTTTATTTTCATGATTCAGTGTCTTTACTTTACCAAGAATGGTGATACAAAAAGTATAATTCTTTAGTTTTGGTATTTTAATACTTAAATTTCTAAGAAGGAAGCCATTACATGAGGAGAAAGGGTCATCCAGTGGTTTAATAATTTCTTTGTGACCTTGAAACTCTGAGTTGGTAATTAAACAGAGTCACACTGCATTCCACCATGCCTCCTTTATGGTATGTTATCTTGCATCTGTATTATTAATGTGAGCTCTCCAGAAATGCAATAAGTTTTCAATAATACCCTTAAACAGACTAAGTGCAGATAGGTAAAATAACTTACGATTTGTCATTGATGACAGTATTGATAGCATCTCTCAGGTCTTCAGTCTTGATGAAGTTCAAGTCTGCAATAATTGCAGCTCCCTTAGCCTTCATGTGGACCATGTTGTGTGGCTGGTCAGCGAACATGGGGATGCCCACCATGGGAACACCATGGTAGATGGCCTCGTAAATCCCATTTGTGCCACCGTGGGTGACAAAAGCTCTGGTCTTGGGGTGACCTGATAGGTTACCAAAAATCATTACACATACATTATTTTTCCAATCAAAGCAGGTTCTTGAAGCACATATCATCACCTCTGCATTATGTAACCGTATAAATATATACTGAACATTGGCAAAGGCTTGTAAGTGGAAGCTATCCAGATCAGATCCCACAGAGACTTTGGAAAAACAGCAGAAAGAGACAATCATACACCCAGCCCTCTACCTCAAGGATTTTTGCTTTTAGCACACCTTTTCCACACTTTGGGGTTTTTTTTTGGTCCAGATCAGCCTTAAGCTGTGTCCCAATACAATTTCCTAAATCTAAGCAGGTAATAAGTGTGTACTGTGTGCACACTTAAAAAGGGGAGGTTAACATATACACTCAAAGCAGTCAGAATGTAAACTAAACAACACTTAATTTTTATGTGTGTTGTTGATGGACACTATTGTCACACAATGTAAAGTACAATATAAATGACGGAAATGCACACAGCCTGAAAAAACTAATTGTGGATGTTGGTCAAACAGCTTTAGGCATGCTGTAGTAAAACAGGAAATAATAACATTTTTGGAAAACCATCATTCTTTGTAAAGTTGACAATGACATCACAAAGTTGCAGTTTGAGTGACATCTGACACTACAAGTATTGTATCATTTCCTGTTTGTCTAAAACAGTTAGGTAAGTTAGCTTTTCATGCTTCTGTGCCGGTGATAGCTGCGGCAGGAGGCATTATCTTTTCTGGTTGTCTGTCCGACAGTTCGTCCCAGCCTCGTGAATGCAGTATCGCAAGAATGCCTTAAAGGGCCAGTGTGTAATATTTGGCATGGTTTATTATCAAATCTGAATCTGAATCTGAATATTCTACCCATTAATATGTTTATATAAGTGTATAATCGCTATAAAATAAAATTCATTTGGTTTTCGTAGTCTTATAATTATGCTTTTTTATATATATATATAGCAAGGGCCTTGCTTTAGAGAGATCGCCATCTTGCGCCGCCATGTATGTATGGCAGACCGAGCGGACAGTCCAGCCATTTAGAGAACGTGTTTTGCGTGTATAAATAAACCAACAAAGACAGCGGCGGGAAGGAAGGAAGAAGGAGGAGGAAACAGCAGAGAGTGAGAGTAGTGAAAAGTTGTTTTAGTTATAAAGTTTGTGAATGGACCATACTTACCACGCAACAGGAGAGAATGAACCCGAACTGTCATCTGCGAGGAAAAGACGCACTCCTTGTGATGCACTCTCTGCGGTGCTTTCCCTCCTGATGACATATTTCCCCAATGATGGTAGCACCGAATCCCATTCTGTGCAGCTAAATGGGGGCGGAGGATTCAGCCTTTCTCCTCGCCCGCTCAACACATGGAGTTCCTCATCTGTATGCTCCGGCTCAAACAGGTATGGCTTTGGGTCTGTGTCCGCTACAAGAAACTCTTCAAAATCGCGTTCAAAGTCGTCCATTGCAGCTGCTACAGTCCGGAGATGTTGCTAGGCTAAATAAACAGCTGAGCTCTGTTTACAGGCTATGCTGTCAGTCAGTGTGCGGGCTGGAGATTGGGGAGCAGAGAGGGGAGGGGGTCCCCGCTAGGTACTGTAAACGAGTATGTGTGTATTAAGTGTGTGTGTTACGCTAGAAGAGTTTGGGACGGAGTCTTTTACCCTCTGGAGTGTTACCAGAGTTTTTGGAGTGCTCAAATAAACGGGCCTTTTGCCCGAACGCTCCTCTGGTCTCCTGCTCGTGAGGGATTCATTACAATATCGTAACATGGTTTAGATTTCTAAATAAACATTCACCTCGTCGCTAGATAGACGTACTCCTGAAAAACTTGTGTCTGCGCAAGTCTTTTTGTCCCTACTAGGCCACCGTCATTTACCTGACGGGAGAAGTGAGCGAGTGAGCCCTGCAATCTAGAATTTGACCACTGACGTCACTGTTTTCAACGGTTTTCAACACATTTTACACACTGGCCCTTTAAAGGAATTTCTTCAAACAACCACTTAGATTCAGTGATGAACTGGTTAGATTTTGGTGATCAGAGGTCAAGGTCATTGTGACCACGTCTTCTTGATTCTTGTGTGTGTGTGTGTGTGTGTGTGTGTGTGTGTGTGTGTGTGTATATGTATGTATATATACAATACAGGCCAAAAGTTTGGACACACCTTCTCATTCAATGCGTTTTCTTTATTTTCATGACTATTTACATCAACAGGGCATCAAAACTATGAATGAACATGTGGAGTTATGTACTTAACAAAAAAAGGTGAAATAACTGAAAACATGTTTTATATTCTAGTTTCTTCAAAATAGCCACCCTTTGCTCTGATTACTGCTTTGCACACTCTTGGCATTCTCTCGATGAGCTTCAAGAGGTAGTCACCTGAAATGGTTTTCCAACAGTCTTGAAGGAGTTCCCAGAGGTGTTTAGCACTTGTTGGCCCCTTTGCCTTTACTCTGCGGTCCAGCTCACCCCAAACCATCTCGATTGGGTTCAGGTCCGGTGACTGTGGAGGCCAGGTCATCTGCCGCAGCACTCCATCACTCTCCTTCTTGGTCAAATAGCCCTTACACAGCCTGGAGGTGTGTTTGGGGTCATTGTCCTGTTGAAATGATAAATGGTAAATGATCGTCCAACTAAACGCAAACCGGATGGGATGGCATGTCGCTGCAGGATGCTGTGGTAGCCATGCTGGTTCAGTGTGCCTTCAATTTTGAATAAATCCCCAACAGTGTCACCAGCAAAACACCCCCACACCATCACACCTCCTCCTCCATGCTTCACAGTGGGAACCAGGCATGTGGAATCCATCCGTTCACCTTTTCTGCGTCTCACAAAGACACGGCGGTTGGAACCAAAGATCTCAAACTTGGACTCATCAGACCAAAGCACAGATTTCCACTGGTCTAATGTCCATTCCTTGTGTTTCTTGGCCCAAACAAATCTCTTCTGCTTGTTGCCTCTCCTTAGCAGTGGTTTCCTAGCAGCTATTTGACCATGAAGGCCTGATTCGCGCAGTCTCCTCTTAACAGTTGTTCTAGAGATGGGCCTGCTGCTAGAACTCTGTGTGGCATTCATCTGGTCTCTGATCTGAGCTGCTGTTAACTTGCGATTTCTGAGGCTGGTGACTCGGATGAACTTATCCTCAGAAGCAGAGGTGACTCTTGGTCTTCCTTTCCTGGGTCGGTCCTCATGTGTGCCAGTTTCGTTGTAGCGCTTGATGGTTTTTGCGACTCCACTTGGGGACACATTTAAAGTTTTTGCAATTTTCCATACTGACTGACCTTTATTTCTTAAAGTAATGATGGCCACTCGTTTTTCTTTAGTTAGCTGATTGGTTGTTGCCATAATATGAATTTTAACAGTTGTCCAATAGGGCTGTCGGCTGTGTATTAACCTGACTTCTGCAAAACACAACTGATGGTCCCAACCCCATTGATAAAGCAAGAAATTCCACTAATTAACCCTGATAAGGCACACCTGTGAAGTGGAAACCATTTCAGGTGACTACCTCTTGAAGCTCATCGAGAGAATGCCAAGAGTGTGCAAAGCAGTAATCAGAGCAAAGGGTGGCTATTTTGAAGAAACTAGAATATAAAACATGTTTTCAGTTATTTCACCTTTTTTTGTTAAGTACATAACTCCACATGTGTTCATTCATAGTTTTGATGCCTTCAGTGAGAATCTACAATGTAAATAGTCATGAAAATAAAGAAAACGCATTGAATGAGAAGGTGTGTCCAAACTTTTGGCCTGTACTGTATATACATATATATATGTATGTATGTATATATATATATGTATATATATATATATATATATATATATATATATATATATATATATATATATATCTTGATCAGTTGATCAAAACCACAAATAAATAAATTAATGTGCGTGAAACCCTTGTAGTATGGAATTGGGACGCAGCTTTATTGTGTGGACCTGTTTGCATAGTTAACTTTTCACTGGATGAATATCACCACCTGAAATGACATTCTCTTTCTTGCCAGACAACAAAGTTCATCAAAGTATTCTTGCTATGTTTTATCTCCTACTGTATGTCCCTTTGGGATTTTGTACTGTCAAACTGAATAGTGAAATAAATGTGGTGGATACTGCAATAAATGTAAAAGTAAAAGTCATAAGTATTACTGTGGAAGGCTTTTATGAAAGCTTTACTTGCCCAGTAGGTCATTTTGAGGGATCCAGTCGTATAGTCTGGTGTTGGCACCCAGAGTTGCTGGTTTTTCTCCACTGTATCTCCACAGCACCTATAAACAATAGTAAACACACTTTTTTTTTTTAGACCAACATTGTGATTTTGAGTTATTTTTTTAAAAGTTGCTTATCTCATGAATGAATCTTGCCGATCTCCCGTCAGTAACAGTTTTGCAAGAATCATACAAATGAAATTTCACAGACTGCAGCTCTACTGCGCATCCACTGTTTCTTTTCCTCTAAACCACACACTCATCATGCACACAGTACGCTACGCTACTCTTACAACAATGTAATATGCAGACGGAAGTGGATGCTCTTAAACTGGGCTTTGACCCATTTTCACAGTAGTATTGCAAGCACTAAAACTTGTGTGGGGCATGTTAATTCCATGTGGCACATAGAGATTGTCCTCTGACCTTTTGTGGTAACTGAGCGAGGGCTGAGGCGATCATGTTTTCCTTCTCTGTGGTGATGTTATTGATGAATGACCCCAAAGTGAAGATCACGATGCCAGCATCTCCAGAACTCTGCACAAACTCTTCCATATCCTGCAAGAAGAGTAACGTTACCTCAACGCAAACCAACCAGCATTTTCTTTTCTTTCCTCAGCATTTTATTGTCTAATTCTCCTCATAGTTTAAAGGAATACTTCACCCACAAAATCACCATTAGTATGTCTGTAACTCACCCAATGTTATATTGAATTTGCTAAGAAAGCTTTGTCTTTCTCACATGTCTCAAAGATAAATGAAGAATCCAAAAACAGCCAACATTCTTGATGAATTAAAATAAAGGGGAACTGCATTTAACAAAAGCAACAGACCCCATTTTTTTAAGTCATCAAGAATGTTTACTGTTTTTGGATTCTTCGCTCACCGTGGAGACATGTAAGTAAAACAAAGTTTTGTACTGAATTAAACTCAACATGGGCCGAATTACAGAAATACTAATGGTGATTTTCCTTCCAGTCAGGATTGCTTTTGAGGTTAAATAAAACATTAATAGGTGTGTGATGGTGAAAACAGTTCTACCTCTGGTAAAGGTTTAGCAGGTCTGCAGTGGATCCCACCGACGAATTTGAAGTTAGGGAGAGAAGGACGAGGGAAATCAAAGTCCCAGTAGGTTCGCATCAACCAGATGTCTGCTCTACCCATCATCTCACAGGCACTGGTGGGTTTTCCTGTCACAATGCAAAAGTAATGGCTGCTAGCAGTACATTGAAAAGTATAACAAAATCTTCAGATAATTAATTTTTTTTTTTTTTTTTTTTTACATAAAAGTGTTAAAGCTCCAGCAACATTGTTTTGGTATAATTGAGTAAAAATTTTATAATACCCTCTAAGCATAATGTAAATCAAGTGGTCTGAGACAAACAATAGGTTTCTGCACCTCACCATGGCTCTGTGTTCAGCCTCTAAAGAATCAGTATCATGCTGATGTGCATCAACCAATCAAAGGTCAGCTCAGACCACTGCGTTCCTATTGGCTGTTCCATTGCATATGCACGTTCCCGTGTCGCCGGCAGAAGGGGAGAGCAAGCGGCAATGGCGAACAGTGCACCAGGTAAAATAGCTTTTCCAGCATTTAGCAGCATGGCTAAACAACCCAAAAAAAGGACGACAGAACTCGGTTCCCCGGAGCCCTGGAGGGAGGGGAAGGGTTGGTCATGGCGCGAGGGTTGGCCGTGGGGTGGGAGCCAACCTCGGGGATATATGTGCAGGGCCGTGATGGAGGGTTGGGGAGGGCTGCTGCGCGGAGAGGGAGAGCCGAGCCTCGGGGGTATATGTGTGGGGCTGCGAGGGAGGGATGGGGAGGGCTGCTGTGCGCAGAGGGAGAGCCGAGCCTCGGGGGTACATGTGCGGGGCCGTGAGGGAGGGATGGGGAGGGCTGCTGCGCGGTGAGGGAGAGCCAAGGCTCCCAGAGAGGGAGAAATAGAACCAAGTAGGATAAAATACTTGCGTGCTCATCTGGTAGGAGGGGCTCAGGGCGGAGACGAACGAAACCTAACTCAGATGAGACTCAAAAATCAACCGTTTTCAGGCTTTCTACCTACTGCAGCTTTAAGTGTGTTGATGGATAAACATTGTGATTTATCCAGTCATCATTGGACTTTATGTGATCCATAAAAAAACAGTTGTTACACACAGTTGTAGCTCACCTCTGATTTCAGAGTAATATTTATCTAATCCTTTCCAAGAAACATGATCGATCACAATGTCCTGCAGTGCGTAGAAGAGGAAGTTCCACACTCTGTCTAGGAAGTTCATCTTGTCAGTCAGTTTGCTCATAGCACCTGGGACAAAGGAAGGAGGAGTGGGTAGCTGACCACAATGTCTCTCCCAGTTATGGGCTATGGAAAACCGAAGGGAGAAGACCAGGGGGATGCCCAAAATATCTGCTACTAAGTCACTGCCATGATAGATGGGGTCAGCCAGGAGAAGGTCATATTTTCCCTCCTTCAGCTTCTTCATGATAGTTTCTGATTTTACCACGCCATCCAAAAACCTCAAAGAAAACTGCAGTTCAGCCGTCATCATATCCATGTATTTGATGTACATCTGCAAGTAGCTCATATGATCAATCTCATACATGTAGAAGTGAAGGTACTCTTCAAAAAACTCCATCATGGTCTCCATTGAGACAGAGACATTGAAGGGTTTGTAGCCAAAACGAGAAGGCTCACTTGTATTCATGAACATTGACGTGCTCGGAATCAGAACCGTCACTTTGTGTCCCCTGTCAATCAGCGACTCCAGCACAGGCTTCATGTTAATCCAGTGGCTGCCTTCAGTGTACCACACCAAAATGTTCCCTCCATCTGCGCTCTGTGTCACACAAAGTAGCAGCAGGACACAAACCAAGAGACGCTGCACCTGCTTCATGGTGCCTGTTTGTCAAAGCGGAAGTTGGCCAGATCGCCTTTGAAATGTACCCCTGGAAAAATAATTATTAACAAACAAAGCTGAACTCTGGCTTGTAGGTCATCTTTGTGCTGCATTGCACATTATGTAACAGACCCACCCCAAGCAAATAGCTAGAGGTAAAAGGTAACGGCTCTAAAGTTGACAGTCTTACAGTATTACAAAACAAGAATAATTTCTATGCTGCACTAGAAATCCATGGAAAGTAAAAACAAACTTCAGCTCCCCAGATTTTAGTTTAACTTTATCTCTTCACTGCTAACAGACATATAATGCTGCTTGTGCTGTTTTTTTTTTTTGCTGACAGTAAGAAAGGAACTAGAGAGCGTAAGTGTGAACGTCATACTCCATGAAAAGACAATTTGATTTGTTCTCATATAAGATCACTAGAGGGCACAGTTGACCTGTGCTGTACTTGCAATGAGGCTTTCTTATCTCAGCACATTTCACTCTTATGATTTGATTTTGATGTTCTAATGGTTGAAGCCCTCAAGAGGATATGTTGTCAATGTGGAGCTACAAACTCTGACACACAAACTGGCAAACATCTGTAAGGAGGAGTGTAAAAACAACAATGGAAAAGGTGTTTCATGAAAAGATGAGTACACCAATGTTTTCTGCTTAAAAAACATCCAAAGTGTTTACTTTACAGCTTACACCATCAGATCATTGTCTATATTTTTAAACTTTTAACATGGGAGCACCTGGATGTCAGGTGTTTCAGGTAGGAAAAGACATAAAAAGAAATTATTCCATAACTTCTTACCAGTGGAAACATGTCTAATTGCTTTGGTTTTATGTTTTGTCTTGTCTTCACCAGCTGCATGTCCATGATTCCCTCAGCCTGGATGGGTCCATGTTTATCGTTTCCAGAGCTCCGTCAGATATGAGCTGTCCCGGGGTCTACTCCTTGAATTGTGAAATAGTAATCACCTTTTCTATAATTTTCTTCATGTTGAGCACCAAACCCCAACTAAACTCCAACTAAGTTGTGGAAGTTATGTCAGAATCCACGATTAAAACTGGTGATATATGACCACAGAAATTTATTATTCTAGCGTAAAAGTAAAACTAATGTGTTCTTAAAAGAAGAAAATATAACTTTGGGTAACTGACATAATGGAAATTAGATCACACTTGTCTGCAATTGATGCTGGATCAAACGAGAAGAGTGGCCACCTACAGTAAGTTGAGATGCAAATTCATGGTGTTGTCCATGGAGAGTTGATCAGTGTTTTTACTTCAGTTTACAGGTTGACTTAATCTGAGTTCATGGTGACAAAGCAAGTGAAACAAATAGTACAAAACATGTTACATCATTTGGAGGGTCACAGTCATACTGGACACTGTAGAGATATTTTTTGAATGTATTTTCAGTTTTGTTACCCAAATTATTTATTTCAAAATTGTGACAGTTTCTGGTCCCATGCCACAAATTACAGTCCAGGGCACTGTGGTTATATCACATGATTAAGACCAACAGGAGAACCAGTGGACTGTTTTTTAATCCATCAGTTTTTTTACCAGCTTCATTTCAGTTCAGTCAGTTACTCAGCCTTTGTCTTTCTCTTGTCCTTTCTGCCACAGCACCTCCGGAGGCAGAAACTGCAGGTCTTGATGACAAGAAATACGAGGAGCAGAACGATGGCGAGGAGGAAGGCCAGGACATCCAAGCTGTGATACTGGTACCAGGTGAGCTCATGGGCCTGAACCCTCAGATGTTCGGCCCCTTTGTTTCTCATGGTGTACTCAATCCAGAATACTGCCTCATCCAGAGGACTCATTGGTCTGTCGTGATGGATGCCGGACAGCTGCATGACATTTTCCTTGTACCTATGGATGTGTATATACAGGTGAAAATGTGCATTACTGTGTTATGTATTTTTTATTTTCATGATTCAGTGTCTTTGCTTTACCAAGAATGGTGATACAAAAGTATAATTCTTTAGTTTTGGTATTTTAATACTTAAATTTCTAAGAAGGAAGCCATTACATGAGGAGAAAGGGTCATCCAGTGGTTTAATAATTTCTTTGTGACCTTGAAACTCTGAGTTGGTAATTAAACAGAGTCACACTGCATTCCACCATGCCTCCTTTATGGTATGTTGTCAGTCTTGCATCTGTATTATTAATGTGAGCTCTCCAGAAATGCAATAAGTTTTCAATAATACCCTTAAACAGACTAAGTGCAGATAGGTAAAATAACTTACGATTTGTCATTGATGACAGTATTGATAGCATCTCTCAGGTCCTCAGTCTTCATGAAGTTCAAGTCTACAGTAACTGCAGCTCCCTTAGCCTTCATGTGGACCATGTTGTCTGGCTGGTCAGCGAACATGGGGATGCCCACCATGGGAACACCATGGTAGATGGCCTCGTAAATCCCATTTGTGCCACCGTGGGTGACAAAAGCTCTGGTCTTGGGGTGACCTGATAGGTTACCAAAAATCATTACACATACATTATTTTTCCAATCAAAGCAGGTTCTTGAAGCACATATCATCACCTCTGCATTATGTAACTGCTATAAACATATACTGAACATTGGCAAAGGCTTGTAAGTGGAAGCTATCCAGATCAGATCCCACAGAGACTTTGGAAAAACAGCAGAAAGAGACAATCATACACCCAGCCCTCTACCTCAAGGATTTTTGCTTTTAGCACACCTTTTCCACACTTTGGGGTTTTTTTTTGGTCCAGATCAGCCTTAAGCTGTGTCCCAATACAATTTCCTAAATCTAAGCAGGTAATAAGTGTGTACTGTATGCACACTTAAAAAGGGGAGGTAAACATATACACTCAAAGCAGTCAGAATGTAAACTAAACAACACTTCATTTTTATGTGTGTTGTTGATGGACACTAATGTCACACAATGTAAAGTACAATATAAATGACGGAAATGCACACAGCCTGAAAAAACTAATTGTGGATGTTGGTCAAACAGCTTTAGGCATGCTATAGAACAGGAAATAATAACATTTTTGGAAAACCATCATTCTTTGTAAAGTTGACAGTGACATAACAAAGTTGCAGTTTGAGTGACATCTGACACTACAAGTATTGTATCATTTCCTATTTGTCTAAAACAATTTGGTAAGTTAGCTTTTCATGCTTCTGTGCCAGTGATAGCTGCGGCAGGAGGCATTATGTTCGGTTGTCTGTCCGACAGTTCGTCCCATCCTCGTGAATGCAGTATCTCAAGAATGCCTTGAAGGAATTTCTTCAAACAACCACTTAGATGCAGTGATGAACTGGTTAGGTTTTGGTGATCAGAGGTCAAGGTCATTGTGACCACGTCTTCTTGATTCTTGTGTATATATATATATATATGTACACACACACACACACGTATATATATATATATATGTATGTATATATATATATATATATATATCTACATTCCTCCACAGCGTTGTAAAAGACTCATTGCAAGTTATCGCAAATGCTTGATTGCAGTAATTGCTGCCAAGGGTGGCCCAACCAGTTATTAGGTTTAGGGGGCAAACACTTTTTCACACAGGGCCATGTAGCTTTGGATTTTTTTCTTCCTCATTAATAAAACCCTTCATTCTTGTGTTATCTTATATTTAAATTTGTTTGATGATCTGAAACATTTAAGTGTGGAAAACATGCAAAAAAGTAAGAAATCCGGAAGGGGGCAAACACTTTTTCACACCACTGTATACATATACAGATACAGATACAGATACATATATATATATATATATATATATACAAAGTTCATCAAAGTACACTCACTATCTTTTATCTTCCTCTTTGGGATTTTGTACTGTCAAACTGAATAGTGAAATAAATGTGGTGGATACTGCAATAAATGTAAAAGTGAAAGTCTTAAGTATAACTGTGGAAGGCTTTTACAGAAGCTTTACTTACCCAGTAGGTCATTTTGAGGGATCCAGTCGTATAGTCTGGTGTTGGCACCCAGAGTTGCTGGTTTTTCTCCACTGTATCTCCACAGCACCTATAAACAAAAGTAAACACACTTTCAGACCCACACAGTGCCAATTTTATTTTATCATAGACCGTATAGCAGTACATTTAATTAGGGCTGAAGGATATGGGAAAATAATCTAATTGTGACTTTTTTTTTTTAGACCAACATTATGATTTTAAGTTATTTTTTAAAAGTTGCTTATCTTTATCTTTGACTTTATCCATAATTTTATTGCTATTGAAAAATAAACGTGAATCTTGCCGATCTCCCGTCTGTAACAGTTTTGTGAGAATCACACAAATTAAATTTCACAGACTGCAGCTCTACTGGGCATCCACCATTTCTTTTCCTCTCGACCACACACTCATCATGCACACAGTACACTACGCTACTCTTACAACAATGTAATATGCAGATGGACGTGGATGCTCTTAAACTGGGCTTTGACCCATTTTCACAGTAGTATTGCGAGCACTAAAACTTGTGTGAGGCATGTTAATTCCATGTGGCACATAGAGATTGTCCTCTGACCTTTTGTGGTAACTGAGCGAGGGCTGAGGCGATCATGTTTCCCTTCTCTGTGGTGATGTTATTGATGAATGACCCCAAAGTGAAGACCACGATGCCAGCATCTCCAGAACTCTGCACAAATTCTTCCATATCCTACAAGAAGAGTAATGTTACCTCAACGCAAACCAACCAGCATTTTCTTTTCTTTCCTCAGCATTTTATTGTCTAATTCTCCTCACAGTTTAAAGGAATACTTCACCCACAAAATCACCATTAGTATGTCTGTAACTCACCCAATGTTATATTGAATTTGCGAAGAAAGCTTTGTCTTTCTCACATGTCTCAAAGATAAATGAAGAATCCAAAAACAGCCAACATTCTTGATGAATTAAAATAAAGGGGAACTGCATTTAACAACAGCAACAGACCCCATTTATTTAAGTCATCAAGAATGTTTACTGTTTTTGGATTCTTCGTTCACCGTGGAGGCATGTAAGTAAAACAAAGTTTTGTACTGAATTAAACTCAACATGGGCCAAGTTACAGAAATAATAATGGTGATTTTGTGGGTGATTTTCCTTCCAGTCAGGATTGCTTTTGAGGTTTAATAAAACATTAATAGGTGTGTGATGGTGAAAACAGTTCTACCTCTGGTAAAGGTTTAGCAGGTCTGCAGTGGATTCCACCGACGAATTTGAAGTTAGGGAGAGAAGGACGAGGGAAATCAAAGTCCCAGTAGGTTCGCATCAACCAGATGTCTGCTCTACCCATCATCTCACAGGCACTGGTGGGTTTTCCTGTCACAATGCAAAAGTAATGGCTGCTAGCAGTACATTGAAAGTATAACAAAATCTTCAGATAATTAATTTCATTTTTTTTTTAAACATAAAAGTGTTAAGTGTTTTAATAGAAAAACATTGTGATTTATCCAGTCATCATTGGACTTTATGTGATCCATAAAAAACAGTTGTTACACACAGTTGTAGCTCACCTCTGATTTCAGAGTAATATTTATCTAATCCTTTCCAAGAAACATGATCAATCACAATGTCCTGCAGTGCGTAGAAGAGGAAGTTCCACACTCTGTCTAGGAAGTCCATCTTGTCAGTCAGTTTGCTCATAGCGGCGGGGACAAAGGAAGGAGGAGCAGCTAACTGACCACAATGTCTCTCCCAGTTATGGGCTAGGGAAAACCGAAGGGAGAAGACCAGGGGGATGCCCAAAATATCTGCTACTAAGTCACTGCCGGGATAGATGGGGTCAGCCAGGAGAAGGTCATATTTTCCCTCCTTCAGCTTCTTCATGATAGTTTCTGATTTTACCACGCCATCCAAAATCTTCAAAGAATACTGCAGGTCAACCGTCATCATATCCATGTATTTGATGTACATCTGCAAGTAGCTCATATGATCAATCTCATACATGGAGAAGTGAAGGTACTCTTCAAAAAACTCCATCATGGTCTCCATTGAGACAGAGACATTGAAGGGTTCGTAGCCAAAGCGAGAAGGCTCACTTGTATTCATGAACATTGACGTGCTCGGGACCAGAACCGTCACTTTGTGTCCCCTGTCAATCAGCGACTCCAGCACAGGCTTCATGTTAATCCAGTGGCTGCCTTCAGTGTACCACACCAAAATGTTCCCTCCATCTGCGCTCTGTGTCACACAAAGTAGCAGCAGGACACAAACCAAGAGACGCTGCACCTGCTTCATGGTGCCTGTTTGTCAAAGCGGAAGTTGGCCAGATCGCCTTTGAAATGCACCCCTGGAAAAATAATTATTAACAAACAAAGCTGAACTCTGGCTTGTAGGTCATCTTTGTGCTACATGGCATATTAGATAACAGACCCACCCCAAGCAAATAGCTAGAGGTAAAAGGTAACAGCTCTAAAGTTGACAGTCTTACAGTATTACAAAACAAGAATAATTTCTATGCTGTACTAGAAATCCATGGAAAGTAAAAACAAACTTCAGCTCCCCAGATTTTAGTTTAACTTTATCTCTTCACCGCTAACAGACATATAATGCTGCTTGTGCTGTTTTTTTTTGCTGACAGTAAGAAAGGAACTAGAGAGCGTAAGTGTGAACGTCATACTCCATGAAAAGACAATTTGATATGTTCTCATATAAGATCACTAGAGGGCACAGTTGACCTGTGCTGTACTTGCAATGAGGCTTTCTTATCTCAGCACATTTGATTTGATTTGATTGAGATCCCCATTAGCTGCTACGCCTGGAAGCAGCTACTCTTCCTGGGGTCCATTAATTAATTAATTAATTTCACTCTTATGATTTGATTTTGATGTTCTGATGGTTGAAGCCCTCAAGAGGATCTGTTGTTGATGTGGAGCTACAAACACAAACTGGCAAACATCTGTAAGGAGGAGTGTAAAAACAACAATGGAAAAGGTGTTCCATGAAAAGGTGAGTACACCAATGTTTTCTGCTTAAAAAACATCCAAAGTGTTTACTTTACAGCTTACACCATCAGATCATTGTCTATATTTTTAAACTTTTAACATGGGAGCACCTGGATGTTAGGTGTTTCAGGTAGGAAAAGACATAAAGAGAAATTATTCCATAACTTCTTACCAGTGGAAACATGTCTAATTGCTTTGGTTTTATGTTTTGTCTTGTCTTCACCAGCTGCATGTCCATGATTCCCTCAGCCTGGATGGGTCCATGTTTATCGTTTCCAGAGCTCCGTCAGATATGAGCTGTCCCGGGGTCTACTCCTTGAATTGTGAAATGGTAATCACCTTTTCTATAATTTTCTTCATGTTGAGCACCAAACCCCAACTAAACTCCAACTAAGTTGTGGAAGTTATGTCAGAATCCACAATTAAAACTGGTGATATATGACCACAGAAATTTATTCTAGCGTAAAAGTAAAACTAATGTGTTTTTAAAAGAAGAAAATATAACTTTGGGTAACTGACATAATGGAAATTAGATCACACTTGTCTGCAATTGATGCTGGATCAAACGAGAAGAGTGGCCACCTACAGTAAGTTGAGATGCAAATTCATGGTGTTGTCCATGGAGAGTTGATCAGTGTTTTTACTTCAGTTTACAGGTTGACTTAATCTGAGTTCATGGTGACAAAGCAAGTGAAACAAATAGTACAAAACATGTTACATCATTTGGAGGGTCACAGTCATACTGGACACTGTAGAGATATTTTTTGAATGTATTTTCAGTTTTGTTACCCAAATTATTTATTTCAAAATTGTGACAGTTTCTGGTCCCATGCCACAAATTACAGTCCAGGGCACTGTGGTTATATCACATGATTAAGACCAACAGGAGAACCAGCGGACTGTTTTTTTTATCCATCAGTTTTTTACCAGCTTCATTTCAGTTCAGTCAGTTACTCAGCCTTTGTCTTTCTCTTGTCCTTTCTGCCACAGCACCTCCGGAGGCAGAAACTGCAGGTCTTGATGACAAGAAATACGAGGAGCAGAACGATGGCGAGGAGGAAGGCCAGGACATCCAAGCTGTGATACTGGTACCAGGTGAGCTCATGGGCCTGAACCCTCAGATGCTCGGCCCCTTTGTTTCTCATGGTGTACTCAATCCAGAATACTGCCTCATCCAGAGGACTCATTGGTCTGTCGTGATGGATGCCGGACAGCTGCATGACATTTTCCTTGTACCTATGGATGTGTATATACAGGTGAAAATGTGCATTACTGTGTTATGTATTTTTTATTTTCATGATTCAGTGTCTTTGCTTTACTAAGAATGGTGATACAAAAAGTATAATTCTTTAGTTTTGGTATTTTAATACTTAAATTTCTAAGAAGGAAGCCATTACATGAGGAGAAAGGGTCATCCAGTGGTTTGATAATTTCTTTGTGACCTTGAAACTCTGAGTTGGTAATTAAACAGAGTCACACTGCATTCCACCATGCTTCCTTTATGGCATGTTGTCAGTCTTGCGCGTGTATTATTAATGTGAGCTCTCCAGAAATGCAATCATTTTTCAGTAATACCCTTAAACAGACTAAGTGCAGATAGGTAAAATAACTTACGATTTGTCATTGATGACAGTATTGAGAGCATCTCTCAGGTCCTCAGTCTTCATGAAGTTCAAGTCTACAGTAACTGCAGCTCCCTTAGCCTTCATGTGGACCATGTTGTCTGGCTGGTCAGCGAACATGGGGATGCCCACCATGGGAACACCATGGTAGATGGCCTCGTAAATCCCATTTGTGCCACCGTGGGTGATGAAAGCTCTGGTCTTGGGGTGACCTGATAGGTTACCAAAAATCATTACACATACATTATTTTTCCAACCAAAACAGGCTCTTAAAGCACATATCATCACTTCTGTATATTGTAAAAGTAAAGGTAAACATTTTGACCCATTGCTGGATTGCGCTGTTTCCATGGGAGTGCAGCCCGGTACATCACTAGTAGTTTGGAAAAAAGGATGGACAACACTTAAGTGAGAGCGCTGTTGTACTAAGAAATAGAGGATTCTATTTCTATATGAATTAATAAATTGTTAAGTTTCACATTTACTGAGCCCAGAGTACACTCTGCACTGTGGGTTTTACGGGGAACGATATATACTAACAGCACATTGAATTAACGGTCCAGCTCCAAAAATAGAAAATCAATTGGTGGAGGAAAATCATGATATCATGGTGGTTACCTCCACAAATAAATAATGTGTGTGAAACCCTTGTAGAATAGAATTGGGACGCAGCTTTATTGTGTGGACCTGTTTGCATAGTTAACTTTTCACTGGATGAATACTACCATCTGAACTGACTTTCTCTTTCTTGCCAGAGAACAAAGTTCATCAAAGTACACTCACTATTTTTTATCTTCCCCTTTGGGATTTTGTACTGTCAAACTAAATAGTGATATTAGCGATACCCTATTAAGTGTAAAAGTCATAAGAATTACTTTCGAAGGCTTTTATAAAAGCTTTACTCGCCCAGTAGGTCATTCTGAGGGATCCAGTCGTATATTCTGGTGTTGGCACCCAGAGTCACTGGTTTTTCTCCACTGTATCTCCACAGCACCTACAAACAATAGTAAAAACACTTTCAGATCCACACAATGCTAATTCTATACCATAATGCATATGATGCACATTTTAGTTGATGAAATGTAAAACAAAGAAATTATTTGTTGCACAGGCTGTACATTTCTTCATTTCCACATAATTTTTTGTCAAAAAAACAGGGAGCCACTGGAGAGGGGCTGAAGAGCTGCATGTGGCTCTGAAACCAAAGGTTGTCCAGGTAACCCCTGGTATATATTTTAAGCAGAAGAAAATGCCATGCCACTCTAACTTTATTATCATTTATTGCAAATCATGTGTTGCTGAAGTCCAGCCTCATCATAAGCTGATTAACTTGCTGGTTTTATTGAATGCTTATCATCGTGAAGGTTGCTTCAGTGAGGGGCACCTTGGTAGTGCCCAGGAGTTTAACTGGAACCTCTCCAGCCACCAGCCCACACTTTGTAGCTGGACTGAGCTGAACTTGACCTGCCGCCTTGTGTAGGTCTAACTAGGCATCATTCAGGTTAATTCCAGGTGGCACATAGAGATTGTCCATTGACCTTTTGTGGGATCTGAGCGAGGGCTGAGGCGATCATGTTCCCCTTCTCTGTGGTGATGTTTTTGATCAATGATCCCAAAGTGAAGACCACGATGCCAGCATCTCCAGAACTCTGCACAAACTCTTCCATATCCTGCAAGTAGAGTAATATTACCTCAACGCAAACCAACCTGCATTTTCTTTTCTTTCCTCAGCATTTTATTGTCTAATTCTCCTCCCTAGTTTAAAGGAATACTTCACCCACAAAATCACCATTAGTATGTCTGTAACTCACCCAATGTTATATTGAATTTGCGAAGAAAACTTTGTCTTTCTCACATGCCTCAAAGATAAATGAAGAATCCAAAAACGGTGAACATTATTGATGACTTGAATTAAAGGGGGACTGCATTTAACAACAGCAAAACTATTTCAAAACATCAGTTTACAAACTCTCACATAGCTCTTGCAGAATAAACCACATCTTATTTTCCCAGGCGTATGCTCAGAACTTCCCAAACACATGCATTTTTGCTAAAACCTTGCCTTTTTAAACACTGACTCCTTTTACTTTAGGTCATTTAGAATTTTTACTGTTTTTGGATTCTTCGTTCACTGTGGAGGCAAACAAAAAAGCAAAGTTCTCTTCATGAATTTAACTTAACGTGAGGTCAGTTACAGAAATACTAATGGTGATTTTGTGGGTAATGTTCGTTTAAGTCAGGATTACTTCAGAAATTTAATAAAACAGGTGTTTGACAGTGCAAACAGCGCTACCTCTGGTAAAGGTTTAGCAGGTCTGCAGTGGATCCCACCGACGAATTTGAAGTTAGGGAGAGAAGGACGGGGGAAATCAAAGTCCCAGTAGGTTCGCATCAACCAGATGTCTGCTCTACCCATCATCTCACAGGCACTGGTGGGTTTTCCTGTCACAATGCAAAATAATGGCTGCTAGCAGTACATTTATTTTCTTAAAACATAAAACTGTTGATGATTGTTGAAACAATTGCAATTAATCCAATCATCATTAGACCTGTGACCATGCGATCCATAAAAAACAGTTGTTACACACAGTTTTTGCTCACCTTTAATTTCGGAGTAATATTCATCTACTTCTTTAAAAAAAAAGTCATTGACCACAGCATCATGCAGTGCGTAGAAGAGGAAGTTCCACCCTCTTTCTGAGAAGTTCATCTTGTCAGTCAGTTTGCTCATAGTGCCAGGAACAAAGGAAGGAGGAGCGGGTAGCTGACCACAGCGTCTCTCCCATGTATTGCCTATGGAAAACCGCAGGGAGAAGACCAGGGGGATGCCCAAAATATCTGCTACTAAGTCACTGCCAGGGAAGACGGGGTCAGCCAGGAGAAGGTCATATTTTCCCTCCTTCAGCTTCTTCATGATGGTCTCTGATTTTACTACGCCATCCAAAAACTTCAAAGAGTTCTGCAGATTGCCCTTCATCAGCTCAATGAATCTGATGTAAATCTGCAAGTAACTCATATGATCCATTTCATACATGCAGAACTGAAAGAATTCTTTCATAAAGTCCTCCATTGTCTCCTTCGAGACAGAGACGTTGAAGGGTTCGTAGCCAAAGCGAGAAGGCTCACTGGTATTCATGAACATTGACGTGCTCGGGACCAGAACCGTCACCTGGTGTCCCCTGTCGATCAGCGACTCCAGCACAGGCTTCATGTTAATCCAGTGGCTTCCTTCAGTGTACCACACCAAAATGTTCCCTCCATCTGCGCTCTGTGTCACACAAAGTAGCAGCAGGACACAAACCGAGAGACGCTGCCCCAGCTTCATGTTGCCTGTTTGTCAGCTTGCTGTGGCCGGATCCTTTTCAAAAGCCGCTCCTAGAAAAATAATTATTAACTAAACAAAGCTGAACTCTGGCTCGTAGTTCCTCTCTGTGCTGCATGGCATATTATATAACAGACACACCCCAAGCAAGTCGTCAGAGGGAAAAGGTAATGGTGTAAAGTTACCAGTAAATATAAAAAAAACCAAAGTAGTCTCTAAATCCACAACAGAAAGTTAATAAAACTGGATTCTAGTTGTTAGTGGTGGAGAGACAGAGTGAATTAACACAGATGGATCATGATTTTGTGAGTGTAGGAGTAAGAGTATGACCAAGGATGTGTTGGTTTTTGTGAGAGGGAAAATGTATCATTATTGTGATTTTAGGATTATTGGTGAGTAAGGATTGTGTCTACAAGAATTTGATGTGTGGACACTTTCATGTCCTTTTGAGGATGAATTGTAATGAGTTTGGTCAGCTCAAATTTTCAGTTTGTCCAGCACTTTGGATCATGACCAAATACCTGATGAACTAATGACATTCCCATCAGCCTCAGCTGTAACTTTGTTTCATGCTAATTATCAAATGTTAGCATGCTGACATGTTGAACATAAACATTACACCTGCTATTCATCAGCATGTTAAAGCTGGAGTAGGCAGAAGTCTGGAAAAGGCAACAAAACCTACAATAATTCTGCCCTTTTCCCTCTCTGTTCTTGGCCCCTCCCACCAGATGACCACGGGCATATGCATGCACTTCATACAGTAACCCGCTGTTGCCCATACATTGATTTATTTAATCTTATTTCACTGTAGAGTTGCACGTAGTGCATTCACTCTGAAAATCTGTTGTCTCCAACATCTCCAAACGTCTCCAAATTACACAGGAATTACCCAGCCACCCCATGGCCTCTCTGGCTTGCCCCCTGCCTCTATGGACTGCTTCACTTGGGGGAGAGTAGGCAGCAGCTCCAGAGACCAACCTTCAGTTGGCACCTGTGGCAGCTTGAACTCGAGCACCCCTGCTATGCCACCCTGTGCTGGTGGCCAGCGGTAGCTCCATGTCTAACCTGTGTAAAAGAAGCAACAGACAGTTGCTCTTCTGGCAGGGAATTGGGGCTGTCTGGTTACCCAGGGCTGTGGTTTGGGCTGGCTGGATTCACGTTGCTGTGGCAGCTGACTTTGAGGCTCTTGCTAACTTTAGCAACATAAACATGAGCTTGAATACGCGTCGTAAGCCTTTTGGTCCAGTTTGCAAAAGGCTAACAATTAGCAACATTTTCTCTCCATCTTTAAGCGTTTCGCCAGTATTGACTTGTGATTTATCTTGTTTATTTCAGACTCTTTTATAAGTCTGTCTTCTGCTGCCTACCCCTGCTTTAATAGTGTTATTGTGAGCATGTTAGCATTTAGCTCAGAATACTGCCTCACAGAGCCGTCAGCATGGCAGTAGACTGTTGTCTTGTTTCAGAGATGTATCTAGCTGTAGAATGAGGCAGCTGATTTGAGCAACCGGCTGGGGCCAGAGGGGTCAGCTTGGTGTGAAAATTTAGTAGGCGGGGGTTGTCGACCATGCCTTTATGAATCAGTGGTGCTGAGGCTGTGTTGTTCTTGGGAAATGTCACCTTGGACTGTTTGGGCGTTTAAATCTTCACTCTGGGTACTTTGGCCCCCTCATTAACATTGTAGATTCCTTTTGAGGCTGGATTCAGGAGCGTCTGGAAAAACAATAAGCATTTGAATATTGAATTCAATGCCCTGTTGAGGGAGTCAGTGGCCATTCAGAGTGTGTAAGTGTGCACTGTTTCGTCCTCAGACCTCCCCTGGTGCTACAGAGGACGTGGAAGTGAAGCTAATGATAGATATATCAGGGTGTCTGGTACAATTGCAAAATCATTGAGTCTGAATGTGCATTTTGCCCATTCATTTTTTTTCTTGGGAATTCAACCATCTACCCATCCCTCCGCACATTCCTGCTGCTTCCTCTCCTTCCGCCCTCCTTCCTTGCTCTGTCTTTCCACCACAGGGTAAGGGTTACAGCGTATTGCTTTTTGAAGTAGATATTTGCATAATCAGATTAGGATGCGTGATTGTCAGTGGGCTCCCCCATCAGAGGGTGCTCCAGAGGAGAGAGGGTGCTGTCCAGCCCAACAATGGATGACTCCCCTCCTCTCTCACCCTCCAACCAGCCTGCACCTGCATCCCACCCACCCATCCGGGCTGCAGGTCGGCCGCGGCAGCAGTCCACGCTTGGACTTGCAGCCATGGAGGGGTGAGAGAGAGCGAGAGGAAAGGGAAGAAGGAGGAGGGGGTTTGAGTGCATGACGGGAGTGGAAGGGCAGGGGTTGAGCTGAGATATTTAAACATGCAGAGTGTGAATTGGCTTTAAGGGGATAAAGAGCTCAGGGCCTATCGGTTGGCACCCAACTCCAGAAATTCTTTTTCATGGGCGCCTCAGCCGGGAGAGCGAGGGGCTGCCTGCACTGATCTGGCCCATTGTGATAACAGATTCAGACAGTGTGCTAGACGCTGATAAGGAAATGTGCTCTCAATAGGCGATTACCCTCATACTTGGGAGAGAATAGTCAATCAGGCAAATATACTTGGTGGAGGGAATGAGAAGCGTACAGATTTGTTATTATTTTCAATGCAGGGTTTCATAATCCTGCTAGAAAGTTGAGGTCAGAGTAATGCTCACACTGTGATTGGGCGTTTTCTGTAAATAAGGTGTATCAGCAAAATGCATTTCACAGCCTGACAGCATGTGTGCGAAAGCTGTCACACGCCTTCCTATCCAGTTTCAAATGATGACTGAATAATTAAATATTAGGGAGTGTCACACCATGACAGCAAACATACAAAGAAATACTGTTTTTTAATATTGCATCTCATAATACCAGAAACTCCAGCTATTAATAACCACAGCAGTTTTATTTGGTGTTATTTCACTTCACCATGAAATTGCTCAATTCACTGTGAAACTGCACAAGAGGTAAATACCTCCCAAATTCATGCTGTGGGAGAGGCAGGCTGCCGCTGTACAGTTGTTTCTCACTCTCCCAGTACAATATGATTTATTTAGTATTTTTGCAGGATTACAAAGAGTCACCTGTCAGTTCCCACAGGCCTCCAGTCAGTGTGTCCAGCTGCCCTCTGCTCCGTTTACACACCATTAGCCAGAGTTTAACAGCCATAGTGAAAGCGCCTGAAACCTACTCAGTGTTTACTCTTCAGCTCAGTTAGTTGCAGCCTTTTCCCCTGAAAATGGGGCACATTTTCTGCAGTCACAATAGACGATTAGGCATGTAAATGTCTGACCTCAGTTTAAATGACAAACAAGAAGACGGGTGCAAACAAAACTGCTGGTATCGCAACTAGAGCTGAAACACATAATCCATTAATCAGTTTGTCGATTGACAGAAATCTATTTTGATAGTTGATAAAATGCCTTAGTAATTAATACGCAAAAATTACAAATATTTTTTTAGGTAGGAGCTTCTCCAGTGTGAGGATGCTGCTTTTCTCTGTTTCACATTATTGTAAACTG
The DNA here is from genome assembly GCA_035609425.1 of Epinephelus awoara. Taxonomy (NCBI): domain Eukaryota; kingdom Metazoa; phylum Chordata; class Actinopteri; order Perciformes; family Serranidae; genus Epinephelus; species Epinephelus awoara. Next base: position 10,541,634 of record CM069302.1, on the reverse strand, counting down.
ATTTTTTTTTTTTTGTTTTGGACTGTTGGTCTAACAAAACAAGTTGTGTGAAGACTTGGAAATTATAATGAGCATTTTTCACTATTTTCTGAGATTTTGTAGACTTGACAATTAATTTATTAATTGAAAAAGTTATAGTCTAATCAGTAATGAAAATAATATTCAATTGCAGCCCTAAGTGGAGCTGTAGTTGATTTCCATATGTTGCTTTTTTGATAGTTTGATGGTGTTTCCCATCAAAAACATCAATCTAATCTAATTAACATTTTGTTAATTAATACGTTGAATTAAAGGATTTACATGGACGATTAAATCCAACATGAATGAGTTGGTGGCTTCTGTAATTTCTGTTAAGAAATCCCTGCCTTTATAGTTGATGGTTATGACGTCAGTGCTGTCAAATACTGCATGTTGCAACAAAGTGACGTTTACCTTAAGAGAAAGCTCCATCTGCACGTTGGTCAACTGGACAGTGTTTGACTGCAGAGTGACCTTCCACCCCAGGGTCATAAGTTAAGCTGTCACTTTCAGGGCTCTTCTCACAGACCTCTGGTCAGTGGACAGAGAGCAGAGGTCAGCTTTGTGTCCACACGGTCATCACAGGACTTGTGGACAAATGTTTCTGGGCTTATTGAGCACGAACAAAAACGCAGCGGCTCCACTCTTAACTTATGTTCAGATGTGTCTCACAAAGTCTGAAATAATTTCATTAGAGTAGAGAGAACAGTGTGCTCTAATGTCACACCACATACTATTTTATATACAGTTTATACTTCTTGTCTCAGTAAACGTTATTTTTCTAGTTGGTATACAAAACAATTAACATACTAAATTTTGTTATACTATATGGAAATGATACAGCATTTGTGCAGATGCATTTTATTTAAGTGTGACTGACAATGTTTTTCCAAGGATTTAATCGTAATTTTTTGCTTTCTTAGGTGTTTCTGGGCTGTTATATCACAATTTATATATATTTCTTTGTAGCTTCTCCTCTATTTTCTTTGTGCAATGCATTGTGGGACATCTGTGTCCTTCAACACTGAAAAAGCATTCAAATTGATGTGCATGCAGACTGGAATATACTTTCTTTTGTCATTCTTTCAGTGCAAACACACGTAGATATAGTAGAGAGCTTGGAGTCCACTCAGAAATTCAGTGTTTGGTATTGTACACTTAAGTGTTTCCTGCAAAACTTAAGATTGATTTGAGTGACGTATTTGATTAAAAAGATTCAGAAGGTGTTTTATTAACAAATCATTTATTAAATAAATAGGTCAAATAAATAACATACTGTATATTCACAAGCACACCAAAATAACTTACAAAAAGAGGTATCAGAAGATAATTAGCACACTCTTCACAGTAGACAATCAATTCATAATCTTTGGCTATATGACATGCGTATTTTACAAAAACTCAAATAAAAACACATTTAAATGTAATTACTGAAAGAGGATTGTCAGTTTTGCCTAAATTCCTCAGCCCAGTCCTAAATACCACAAATCTGTAATCAACAAATACTGAACATTGTTGTGTAAAAGGGTGAGAAACAGGAAAAGTGTTTCACAGAACTGATTCTTCTGAAGTCTGGTAACCTTGGTAAGTGAAAATAAAGGTCAGATTTTGTCTTCTTGAGAAAAAAAAAACAGCATGTCGATGAAAAAGAAAAAAAGAAGATGAAGAAAAAGTGCCCTTGGCTATTTTGAGACGATTGCAGTCTGGAGAATTGGCTGAGCCATTATCTATTTAAATGCTGATCTATTGCTTGAAATGAGAAATTCCTTAATCCCCTCCATTTTCCTCATCGGCAAAACACCCCGTCACTGCAAAACTAAATTAGTTCCAGGCGGGTCGGCAACAAGGAATATTAATATGAAGACATGAGGGGAATATTGTACATCCAGGTTTTTACACATCCATGCAGAATACAAATTAATTTTCACCTGCAAATTATATTTCAACACTGATCAGCGTGGAGGCTGCGCCCACATTTTCAACCATGTTTGGAGTCCACAATTATCACACAATATTGCATCTCCTGCACTGAAATGAGTCACACACAGGGTGAGAAATGCAGAGACAAAAAACAGTCTTGAGGAAGGACTAGATCAGTTTTTAAACCCAGTGAAAGGGTCAGAAGGTCCACTCAAGAGTTTCTTTTTTGTGCTTCTACCAGGCCTCGGAGCTGTCGCAGCTGGATCCAGGTGACGGAACTTCTGTGTCGCTGGTCATAGCCCAGGGGTGTGGAGGGGAGTGCAGCTGCTCCATATTCCCTCTGAGAAAGGTGAGCAGTGCAGTGGGGGAGTGGCTGGCCGGCTGACCACTCTGGCTCTCCAGCAGCTGCACCAGGAAGTTGATATAGCGCATGGCCAGACGCAGGATCTCGTTCTTGCTCAGCTTCTTCTCTGGAGGGTGGGTGGGGATGAGCTTGCGGAGCTCGGCGAAGGCAGTGTTGACGTTGTGCTGGCGCCAGCGCTCCCTTGTGTTGGTGAACACCTTCCTGGTCATGGTGCTGAGTAGAGCTGCAACGATCAGTCGAGTTATTGATTAGTCATTTGACAGAAAATTTATTAGCCACTATTTTGATAATTGAATTAAGTAAACATGTAGAAGTTTCAGTTTCTTAAACATGAACAATCCATGCTTGCCTTTGTCAGATATGATAGTTAACTAAATATGGGTTTTGAACTTTTGGTCCAACAAAACAAGACATTTAAACAAATCACCTTGGGCTGTACATTTTATAGACATTGATTAATCAAGGAAATAATCCACATATTATTATATAGATCAATAATAAAAAGATCTAGTGCTGAGGTGGCTGACTGATTGAAGAAAGCAGTTAATGTTTGTCAGGAAAATGGGCCCCCTTATTGAATTAGGGGGCCCATATTGATAGAAATATTAACATTTTGCAGAATTAATTTGTAGTTTGCTACTTTTTTCTGCAAATTATAACATTTGATATTCCTTCATATTTAAGAGGCTGCATGACTCGCACCAGGTATTCACTTTAAATATAGATATCAGTAACACTTTAACCCCCCCTAGAGTATATAAGCAGTTTAGCAACTTTTAACAGATGGTTTGAAACCTCACTATAATGTAGTTGTAATCAGATACTTCAACTTAAACTCCTCCTGTGGACACCAACAAATGATTGCTGGTGGTTTGAAAGATAACAAATGTCGATATAGTAAAACACAGGTGTAATAATAGGAGGGGATATAACTGTTGACAAATTCTGCACATTTGAAACACTATTACAGCTACATTATAGTGAATTGAAAAAATTATAATGTCTTTCCAGGAATTAAATAGTTATGTTTTGATTTCCTAGGTGTTTCTGGGTTTTACCACAATTTATTTATTTTTCAGCCACTCCTCCATTTCCTTTGTGTGTTGCATTATGGAACAATTGTGTCCTTAGACAAAAGCAGGTGTATTACTAAATGTATTACTATGTGTACTCACTGTGAGCATGCCCCTTATATACCTCCTACACGTCACTTTTTTCCAGTGTGAACACGCTACAGTTCAAAACAGGCTCAGATTTTGTAAATAGTTTTAAGTCCACTCAGGAATTGAATGGTTTGGTAGCTCCAAAATGTTTACTGCCGTAAAATGTATTCGATTTAAATTTAACCATTTCTTATATGGTTATATGGTGCTAAACTGAATGTTTACATAAGGCTGTTCTATGACAACAAATAACCCTCTGAAATTATTATGAATAGATCATTTTATCTTAAGGCAAAGTCTGGCGTAAATGCACATGATTTATTTACCTTAAGCTTGAAGCAAAGAGCACACATCATCTTTTTGTAATAAACCCTCTTGTCGATTAATTATTTATGTGTGGACACACATGGCCTAAAGGGGGAAAAATCCTGCAATATACCATAAACATCTCACCTGTACGTGTGTCGAAATGTGCAGAAATGTCAGTTGCAGAGTCGTCCTCTGCAGGTCATCAGTGTCCAGGAGTCCGGTGTGAATGTCCTCTCAGTGTCTTCTCATGCTCGCTGAGAGATCCTTGTGAGCGAAAGGGAAGGAGAGAGTAAAAGAGAGAGTATGAGGGAGGGAGGGAGGGATGGGGTAAGACTGCTGCATGCTCGCATCCCACATTTTATAGCAGGGTGAACCCTATTGTGTGACGTGTGCTGTCGTGGAGCCTCTGTGGCATTGTGTGTGAGGTTGGTGTTAACTGAGGGGTGATTGTTAAAACACCCCCTCCCCTTCTATCATTTAGAACCAATGGAGGTGGCTTTATGATTACATTGTCCATAAATCATCACGTTAAATGATTTCCAGAGGTGTCTCTGTGTAACATTTGAAGGGATTCTGGGTCTTTTTTTTCCTCAACAGCCTTTTAAGTGACTATTTGTGCTGCTTTTATGATTCACTGCTCGTTTAATCCTTGAAGGTTCGCACTAAAGGTGACAAATACATTTCCATTGAAGTGAAACTGAGACGTTCATCTCTCTGATCCTTCTCTTACTGCTGTGGACACTTGTTCCTTTCTGTTTCTCTGACATTAGGCATGGACAACCCACCATCCCCTGCACCGCGGAAAAGACCTTGATATCGCTGCCCGCTCCGCTATTGAATTCAGCCTGATTGGGCCACAAAAGGTAAAAATACCATATCCAGATTGACAGTTGAACAATACAGGTTTTGTTATGACTATGGTAATCTTGTTGAGCCATTCCATGGGGCCACACATAAATTACAGCGTCCTGACTCACCTCTCTCCAACCACTCCTCACTCCTCTCTCTCCCCCTCCTCTGCCTCCCACTTTCAACCTCCCCTCAGATAAAAAAAACAAGTCTAGTTTAACCAATTGTCACTGTTCCTTTTACACCCTTCAAGTGTTGTTTCAAAGACGCAGCCTTCCATAAAAGTCTCTGTGTGGAGTAGGAATTTACATAATCCGATTAGGGGCTGGGATTAGCCCTGGGCCTGGAGAACAGGCCCGATGGGGGCCGTTTTCTGAATCGGCCATTCATGGGCCCTGCTGCACGTCCAAGAGGCTGCACCTGCAGGCCAGGCGCCGCCGCTCTCTGGATCCATCCAGCCTCCACTGCAGGCTGAGGGTCTGCAGACACACTCACTGTAGGCTATGTTGGTCAGTGTGGTGACTTTCATTACGCCTACAAGGCCAGGTGAAGATTATACCTGATATGCTGTAATTTATCCATAATTCAGGTTTGGGCTGAAGGCAGGATGACAGGCTGTGTAGCCACTTGTTAGTCATGTTGAATTAAGAGCAGCATTTTGATATGTAGGCACCCTGTGAGAGACAAAATGAGATGACTCATGAAGCCATTCTCATGAGGTCGAGTCTCGCAATGAGGACCTTGAATAACAGAAGTTAGTGCTGTGTTGTGTGCTAATATGTGCAGAACATTCTTGAGCACAGAAGTGGTAATGCAGCTTCAGAGTAGGTTGAGTAAGTTGGTCGTCAAACTCCATGTGATTCTCTGCTGACTTTGTGTGCTTTGGAGTTGATATATGGGAGCAAAAGAGTGAACATGTGCCTGTTTTTCCCTTCATGTGCCACTGTTGTTTCTTAAAGAGGTAAAAGTTGGTACCCTTAGTTAGATAAATAAAATAAATATGGTTTTAGTGTCCCAGTGCTGGTCACTCTTAAAGGCCCTCACACACCAAGCAGACAGTTGGCCGTCAGTGAGTGTCTGTTGCCCTAGATTTTGCGCTGTGTCTCACACTGTTGGCCGTCCGCGGCCCTTGTTGGCTTTTTTTTGGCCGATTCAGCCAGTTGAATCAGCATCAGAGACTGCGGAGCCCATATCACTCCATGATAAGACCAACAAAAGCAAGGAATGTAAACAGACACATTGTCAAAAAGGACTGAGATCAAAACAATTTTGTTTTATTAGGTAAGATTTTGTTTTATCAGCCACTAAGCTCTTTAGCAGAAACAGTTCATAATTGTTTGTGTTATTAACTGGCTAACTGGTGTTTGAATCTGTCCTGTTGGTCTACGGGTTTCCTTTTTTATATGACTAATACAGACTACTTCCTGCTGACAGGGAGAATTATTTCCTCTCATGCAGGCGCTGAACGTATGTCATAGTTGGCTGTTGGTTGTAGTCTTTGTAGTGTGTTCATGTGCAACTTTTTGGCCGAGACACAGGTGACATGAGGCAATACAACAGTTTGGTGTGCCCATGTTTAGAGTTGCCCTTTCTTGCTTTCAAGATGCAATGACATTGATTGTAAATCAATTAACAGTTAATTAAATTACATTCTGCCAGCAGATTTATTCATAAGACTTGCAGTAGGTCAAAATACCATGACTTCATATTGTTTTTTGAAGTAAATAAATACAATGAATATGCCTGTCATGATAATTACAATTGATATTTTGAAGTCTGCTTAAATTATCAAAGTCATATATTGTACAGTATTTCTCTTGTGTTTATATGCATTTGTTTATGGAAGAATGTCACCAACATTTAAGCCAACATGTCAGAATAAGCAGTAAGGTTTTCCCTACGATTTTAAGACTTAAGCGCAGTTTTTTTTTTTTAAAAGTGCCTGTGCTGAAAAAGAAAAGTAGTTTGAGACATGTTTGGCTGTTCTCTTGTCTGCTCTCTGTCAGTCTGTGGGTGGGGCTCAACTCCTCCACACACAGACACAAACAGACACACACACACATTTATTTGTTCAGGATAATTAATTTTTTTGTCTATTTCAATTCGAACGTATAAATAGTCTTAAAATTGAAAGTTCATTGCTCTTTAAAAAGTATTTACTTGCAGTCTTGTGCCATAATGGTTTTATTGGTGGCATAAAACAGTCTTAAAATAACCACAATTATGTCTTATTTCTTAGTTGCTCACCTAAAGTAATTTTTGTGACAGGCCTGACAATGAAGCCATGGTATAATTGAGCTGCAATTCTGCATCCTGTGTGTCCGTACACTGTCTATAGGAAGGATAAACTGGGCACTTTATCACTACTTGTTTTCTTTTTTATCTGCTTATTGCTTTTTGTCCTGATGATGATGCACGGTGCCTCATCCTTCATTAGCTCATCTTATTAGCATGTTGGTTATTGTGTTGCTTCTGCTGATATTGATTTCCTCCAGGGAAATGTCCTTTGTCTTATCTTGAATCACTTCAGGTGTTAAAAAAAACACGTGCACCTTAGTCACAGGCCCCCCTCCTCTCTCTGCTGAGGCTGCGCGTTTTATTTACAGAGGAGCGGAAACACACAGGTGACAGTTAACTGCTGTCTGTGATTAACAGATAACAGTGATGTGACCTTTACAGCTGCAGTCAGAGTGGGATCCAAATCTAAACGATGGCTTCGGTTCACACAGCCTGTTAATTCCCACAATGTGTCCCCTGTCCCATTCAGTCCAGGGCTGTAAGTATAGTCGGGGGCAATTACTGCACCATTACTGCTGCTATTTACCGAGCCTTCATATGGGGACTCCTTTGACCATCCTGCCCCACAGCTTTTGTTGCTGTGCCATTAAAAAACAAAACATTTAGTCTGTCTCTTTGTTTGCCTGCTGCTTGTTAGAAGGCAGAGGCCACGAAGACACACACATAGAGCGAGAGAGATGTTTTTAAAAAAAAAAAAAAAAGCTGGCAGGTTATTGATGGTGACCAGCCAGTGCTGGATATGGCCGTCCGGAGGCAGGGAGGCTTGGAGTCGGTGTCCCCCGGGGTTGTCTTTGTCTGGGGATCATTCCTGAGGGAGCTGGCTTCACTCTGCTGGCTCGTGAAGATAAGCACTCTCTCCACATGCTGAGAGACGATGATAAGGGGATTGCTTCACTAAATGAAAAAAAAAAAAAAAAGAAAAGAAATGGCCCCACCATTGGAGCTGCTAAAATGAGAGGCGTTATCAGTGTAGCTGGGAAAGACCCTCGATCCCATTCCATAAATCACAATTTGTTTTTCTCTACTGAGCATGCTCAGTGTGGAGGAAAAATCAAAACAAAAGCAAAATGAGCACACAGTTGTAATCCTGATGATTTCTTATTTTATAAAAAATAATCTGTAACGACCCCTTTACTTATTATGTAGAGGCATTATATAAACAAATTATTAAAACGCACTATAATGTAGTTATAAGGTGTTAATGTTCCTTATTTTCATCAATTACAATCTTACCTAAAAACACATTTTCTAAGATAACAAATTGGCATTAATTATCTGTTTATACACCAGCATCCAGTTATGAATGCTTTGCAGGAGTTACAAGGTGCAGAACACTAAAATAATAAGTAAACCATTTAACAAATGTTGTAATTTTGATTTAATAAATTACGAATCAGTACCATTTCTGCTGTGCAATACAAAGTTAAAATCTTAAAACAAGTCATACAATACTGTAACACTATATTTTAACAAACTGATAGTAAATTAGTGTTTATAAATAATTTAATGTTCCTGCTTTTTTTTTTAACCAGCAAAAAACAGGAATGAACAAGAGCACTGTTGACATTTTATCTAAATAATTAACCTAAAATAGAAACCTTTTAGCAGATTAAACATACATTAATTCATCAGGATAAAAATTCAGAAGCAGAAGTTGAATTATGCAATAAATAACTTTAACTTAACAATTCATTCTGGTCTTTACAAACAAGCCACAGGAACAAACCACTCATGCCTAAAATAATTTCAGCCTCGTTTGTCCATCAGTTCTGCCGGGCACCTTCTCATAGCTTAATCTCCCCCTCTTCAGTGGCGTCAACACTGCAACATTAACACAAAAAAATCTGTTTACTACCATTGAACAAAAAAAAAAAAAAAGAAAGAATCAAAACCAGACATAAGACATGTTTCATCCAAATGTAGTGAAAAAGTTTTTTAAAAAAAGGCAAAAGAAAATTGCAATTTAAGGTCCCAGAGTGTTTTTAAATTGTTTCCAATGAGAGTGAAGTGTTTTTCTCGCTGTGTTTGTGCCTCCCGTTTTACAGCTCATGTGCCTCGTGTTTTTGCAGGAAAACTCGCCTCAAATTGAAAACTTAAACTCAGAGCAGAAAAGCGCCCAAGGTTATTATTGTTATCGATTGTTCAATTAGATTTATTGAAAATCAGGCCTCGTCTGGTGGTGATGACAAGTGGTAGTTAAGCTAACGTTAGCTCACTTTCATTGTTGCTATACGCAAGCCGCAAGATATTTTTGAGAAAACTGTAGCCTTATATACATTCTAATCTTTTACTAACCGCAATTAGGCCCAATAATTGGCAGAAGATCGTCACATTGTCCTTGACTCGTCTTAAAATAAGCCTTAAACTGACATTCATCCAGGTAAAACTCGCGGACCAGACATTGGTACTCTGTAATTTCTCCTCCTTATGAGGGTCTCATGTATCCACATAGATTACTGCCCGAGTGCCCTCTGCCTGTCCATATTTTAGGCAGATCATAAAGGTCCATTGTTTAGGATTTAGGGGCATCTATTGGCAAAAATAGAACATAATATTTTAAATTACTTTATCATCACCTTGAACTAAGAATCATGTTTTCTTTACCTTAGAACGAGCTGCTATATCTATATATGAAGCAAGTTCTCTTCCATGGAGTCGTTTCTACAGTAGTCCAAAACATACAAACCAAACAGTGGCTCTAGATAGTCATTTGTGTTTTTGCGTTTTTATGTCAGCCACTGTAGTTCTTCCTACACGCACGGCACTTGGGAGAAGTTTGAGTTCTGCAATCTCACTACTAGATGCCACTAAATCCTTTACACAGGACCTTTAAGGTACAGATCTGTGAGTTTACGTCACAGCAAACTAGCAGATAAGCTAAGGACTGGTGATTCTGTAATTTGGTAAAAAAAAAAAAAAAAACGACGCAGCAGGCTGCAAAAAGTGCTCTGTTTGATCGGGTCAGGCTTCAACAAAAGCGACCGTGCGGTGCACCTCTTATTTTGCAACCTGCAATACATGCTCTGTCTGATTGGGGCCTATTTTATGTTTGCATCCACTGCTGTTATGCTAATATTAGGAGGTGACTCACTGTGAAACTGCTGTGGCTATTTATCAACGGCAGAAGAAGAGGGTGAAGACAAGATGATGTAAGTTAAGTGTGCTGGTTAAACCTCAGGTGGTGGAAAACATGATGCAAATGTGGCATTTATGTTTATATTATGTGCTATTTTTAGTCTCTTCCCACACCACTTCGTTGCATTTATTTAAAAACAGGGTGACTGAAACTTGCTTATAGCCACTATCACTCACCTCTTCCCACCAAACCTGCAGCCTCGCCCCTCCTCTTCCTCTCTTGTCTGATCCAGCATTTGGATCCATAGTTGGCTGAAACCTTTGTTGTCTCTCCACTGTTGGTGAGACTGTTGTTGCTGCTTTGACCATGACCCCACAGCATGGCCTCTGTAGGGGGGCTCAGACCATGGGAAACATGGTGGCTGTCTGGATGCTGGAGGTCGCTGTAGACTGTAGCATATGTGGACATTTGACTGTTGGTTGGCTGCTGCAGGATCGGGCTGTAACTGAATGTTGAGTCCAGCTTGAAAGGACTGTTGAGCAGGACTCCAGGCATGTACGATTGTGTTTGTTTGTTTGTAGCCCTCGGTGTCCACTCATCGTTCACTCTTCCAACAACTCTCCCTGCTGCTCCAGCTCTGCCTCCCCAGCCAGAAAACTTCACCTCCCCTGTGCCTCTGTCCTCCTCTTTCCATGGATCACTGCTGGTCCAGCTCCTCTGGAGGTGAACCTCTGGGCTGCCGAAGGAAGAACTCAGGTCGAGTCTGAAATCTGTGTTGCCCTCCTGCACCATTGAGTCTGGGTCTGGTTCACAAAAGCTGCAGTCAGCTCCAAACAGGAAGCTGGTGTTTTGGTCACCACAGAATAGTTCAGGATGAGGGCTGATGAGCAGTTCTGGTTCTGGGTTCAAGTGCTCGGGGTCAGAAGAAGTGGTGACCCAGGGGCTGTTTGGTTGACTGGTTTGTTGGTGTGTCTCAGTGATGACAGTCTGAGACTCTAGCTGGTGTGTGGTCAGTGTGTACAGGGACGTGGTGTCACTGAACAGCTAAAACCAGAAAGAGAAGTGGGGCTATTAAGTACTGAAATGTCACTGAAAAAGATTAAATTTTCCTTAAGCTACTTCGTTTTTTTTTATTTTTTTATGTGATAAACACTTTGATAAAACTTAGGAAATGCAAAAACGCATTTCTATTTTTAGCAGAGCTGCAACGATTAGGTGATCAATCGTTCAGTTTACTGAAAGAAAAATTATTTTGACTATTTTGATCGATTGTATCCATGTCACAGGAATTTCGCTGTAAAAGTAGTGATATATCTGTGATCACCTTGAGGACTTTATGTGGCACCTCAGGGAGCTGCTCCTTCAGCTGAGACAGAGAGGCCCTCAGAAGCCACTGGATGGATGGTGCTCTCCTCAGCATGCGCTGACCAACCAGGGGGTTAATGCATGGGAACTTCAGCAGACACTTTTCCTCCTTGAGGCACCGAAAACAACAGCAGCACACAAACTCTTATTAGAAGAGTTTTGGGTGGGAGGAAAAAATGAAAGCCATCTATGGTGTTGATTTGCAAGGTATATGTGTAAAGTAATAATACCTATACATAATAAGAATTCAAAGCTCAAATTGGAGCCACAGCAGAGGCTTTTCTTCAGGCATTTTACACTTTAAGTAGACTGCATGAGTTAGGTTGAAGTTGCTCATGAAACCAAAGAAGAACCAGACAAATCTGTGTAACTTGTTGTGTACAGATCACCTCTGAGGGAATCACAGTCAGCCAGTCTCTGTCCAGGTAGCTGAGATGATCCTTCTCACTGGCCATCAGGCTGTGGAAGCAGATCTGGCTGATCCATTTTGCTATTTCCATCACCTCAGACACAATCAGTACCTGAAAAACACAAGAGAAGAATAAGTGGTTTATATTGTTGTTATATTATAGAAGAATAAGATGTGGAGTTTAGGGCAATTCAAGTCTTGGTTGAAGACAACTATTTGTATTTAAATGATTTGGTGAACTTTTCTGACTTTGAGATTTTTTGACAGCAAGGACATTTAGTTGAAAGAACATATTGAGTTGAGGGCAGAAAAATAAATCGTGTTTGTTTTCTGCCTTGACGTCTAGATCCTCTGACTTCATGCTGAACAGCACCAGAGACGAATAAATCAACACCAAGTTGCTGAAAGCTTCGCTGGTAAATCTGCCAACACAGCAACGGACAGAAGCAGTGACGGTGAGCCTTTGTGTACAAGATGCATGTGTGTGTACTGTATTTACATATGTATGTGTGTGGACACTGACCCTCCTCCCTGGCTGTCTCTGCAGTGCAGGATGAGCCAGCAGCAGTTATATTGCAGCGAGAGAGCAGTCAGCCTCATCACCACTCTCTCACTGGCTCGCTCCTGACACAGCTCATCCTCCTCCTACACACACACACACACACACACACAGTTGAAGAATTAAAGTATTAGTTGTTGCTTTCAAGATGGAAATTTTGTTTTTCAGCATTTTCATGCAATACCCAATAAGCTCAGTAGAGGGAGATAAAACAAGGAACAAATTCAGCATGATAATGGATTATTGTGTGTGTGTGTGTGTGTGTGTGCTTGCGTGCGTGCATGCACTGAAGGATGCAGTATGTATCTCTACCCCTTGTACCTGAATGAGGATAGCGGTGCTTTCGTCCACTGTTATCACAGCGTAGTGATCGGTCCCTCCGAGCATCTGCAGGGACGGACGGTGGCTCCTCTCCAGCACAGTTATATTAAACCTTTAAAACAACACACAATATGGTATTTAAATGATAACTTATCACTGTGGCAAGTATGGTAGAAACACAAATTTCAAAAGTCTGCTGTAAAAATATTTTTGGAGAGATGTATTCTTTAAATGATATGATGAGAAATGATAATAGAGATACAGTAGTATAACCACTAAAGTTGAGACAACCAATCATTTAATATGACTGACTGGATGAGTGGGGGAAAAAGTTACCCTGACTCGAGTGTCTGTAGCAGCAGTGGACAGTAGAGAAGTCCCTCTGTCACGAACAACACATATGGAACATTGTCCTCCAGGCACCACAGAGCTTTTTCCTCCTCTTTTGAGAAAAACACATTAACAGAAAAAAAATTCAAACCACACATAACTGAACAACTGTGTGAGTAATGTGTATTTGGTGGCAGCTGACCAGTGTGAGTGATGATGGTGTTAAAGGTGAGATGATTTATACTCCTCTCTCTGCAGATGGTGGCCCACGGTGACTGGCCTGGATGGTTGTACTCCACCACCAAAGAGAAACAGCTCCAGGGGAAGTCGGGCCCTATGTGCTGCTCGTACACCACCACACACACACTGTCGCACATGCTGGCGGAACAGGATGGGAGTGAGAAAACACTTTGTTCAACATAACACAGCAGCTTGAAGTATTTCCTTTAACACAGCAAAACAATCACCATTTAGTCCCATAAATCAAAACACCCTTGTTACTTTCTCATAGAGCAGGAGTGAGATGAGGAATGACTTGATTTTACTTGATGTTCTTAAAAAACAACCTCAAACTAAAAAGTACTTTCATTATTTGCTGTATATGTTATATTAGTACCATGATATTAAAGGTCCAGTGTGTAGGATTTAGGGGAATATATTGGCAGGACTGAAATATTTTATATTCAGTATGTTTTCTGTTTTTTAATTTAAAATACTCTTGACAATAAGAACCGGCATGTTTTCATTGCCTTAGAATGAGCTGTTTATATCTACATAGGGAGCTGGTCCTCATCCATGGAGTCTGCCATGTTGTACCGCCATGTTTCTACAGAAGCCCAGAACAGACGGACCAAACACTGACTCTCAACAGGGCCGTTCACGTTTTTACACGTTGTTTTTTTTTTTTTTTACCTTAAACTGCTCTATTTAGCATTTTTCCCAGTTTAAATAACCTGGGGTCTCATTTATGAACATTGCATATGCACAAAAGGAGGCCTGAAAGAGGGGTATGCCACATCCCATGCAGAAGTTGTGATCTATAAAAACAGATTTAATTAGGGAAACTTTGACCCATGCTTATGAACATTTTGGAGACGGGAAATTGGCGACGCAGATGGCGAGGTGGAAGCCTGATAAATTGTCAAATATTTTTTTGTCACATGCCATTTTTGGTTTTGTCCATGTGTACATTTTTAGTAAGGATCCTAGGCACTGTTTTATAATTGAGGCCCTTGGTCTTTGTTTTGGAAAGCAGAGACCTCTGCAGATAATTTGGCCTTTGATAAAAACCTCCTGAACAGTGAACACTAAAGGAATCCTAACCAAAAGTTCTCATTTGGGACAAGGGAGAAGCTTCAGTCGGTTGCACTCTGCGGTCCTCACAGCTAGATGTCACTAAATCCTACACACTGTACCTTTAAATAAAAAACACAAATTCTGGATGTGTTTGAGTAACATGCTGAGATATGGTCGTAAATGATACAATAAGTAAAAAAAAAAAAACTGATAAAAACAACAGTTCATTTTTACCTGCTGACCACACTGGCACCATTCAGTTTTTTCTTCTCCTCCTCAGGAAAAATACCAGTAACAGCAGCACCTGAGATGACAAAAAAACAAACATACTTAACTATATGACACATACATAATCATGTGATTGTATGTTGTAAATGAGTTGACATATAGCCACAACACTTGTTCCCACAGTATCATTTAGTTTATTAGTAGTGCTGTTAATTAGCTGACAAGTAAAACAGATCAACAGTTGCTCACCAGTCACTTGGCTCAAGCTGCTGATGATTAAAGAGCTGATGGCGTCAGAGTCGACTGATATTATGACAAGAATCTACAAAAAGACAGAATCAACCAGGGTCACAGTGTTTCACAGACAAACATTGAAATGTGATGGATGTTGGTGAAACTGACTTTCTCCACAGTGCTCTGTCCTTTCCTGCTGTGCAGCCATGCAGTCAGCAGCTGCAGCAGCTCCTGCAGTTTGAAGTTGGACTCCTGGTTCTTTTGACTGAGGTGGAAGACGATCTGCATCCTCTTCACCAGCTGCTTCAGACTTTGCTCTGCACACGCCTCAGCTGCCTTAGTCAGGTAGTCTTTAGTGCAGGTGGAGACAATAATCACCGAAACATCACAATATTGTATACAGCATGCTACAGTTAGGGTTGGGAACTTGTTTAAACACACACAAATATGGACATCCTTATAAGTGTAAAGGCCCTGAAAACCCTTCATTTTCATTCAGCTTCATATCGTGAGTGATGGTGAGTTATGGTTAAAAGAGAGAGTCAGAAATAGTTTGTTAAAATAATCTGAAGTGGATATCACTCAATTGAAAAAAAGTATTTCTTAAAAATTAAATTCAAATTAAAACTAACTGCTAACTAAAGTTTTTTAGTTGTCAGCAGTGTCAAGTCAATCAACTCTGGTGAAACTCCACCCACACCGCCCTGTTAAAGCAAATTTTAAGTGTTAAACTTTGTGTATTTTCTGTATTTAGTAGTACACAGTCACAATTTGAAACCACGATATCATCAGTTTATACTGACCCAAAGCAGTGCTGAGGTCACACTTCAGCAGCAGCTCCTTGAATGTCACCAGCATGTGAATCAGAGCGGCCTGGTTGAAAAGCAGCTCCTGATCTGTATACAGCACAAACCAGCAGTGGGACTTTACATCTTTTCTAACAGATTTATTAAATTAATATCTTAGTTCTACAATGAATGTTTTTTGGATTATGAAATGTTATTCTGTACCTCTGACCAGCTCTTTGCTCTGTGTCCTGCAGAGTGCCTTCTCCTGCTGTTTGAGGAGGAAGTGTGTTTGGTCCGGGGCCAGGCAGCTGAAGTCTCCCCATGCCGGGAAGTTGAGCCCCAGCTGTCTGGCAGAGTTTAAACGAGGCTGAGCGAAGGCCAGTAGCTCACAGTGGGCGCGCTGCTGGCTGTCTGCAGTGAGCAAGAACACCAGGGGATAAAATAACAAACTTCTAAACCATCTGAACCGTGCTCTTCTCCACAAAGGACAATTTAAGACACATGGTTTTGTATATTTTCACTGAAGGTAGCGTGAAAGTGTCATACCATTAGCTTGGACCTGTACGACTCTGCTGTCCTGAGGGATGGACTGACAGACAGATAGACCTGTCGACTGAAAAGCTGCTTTCTGCTCTCTGGTAGCATTTCCAGACACAGCACCGCTAATATATTTTGGCCTCTGATCTGATCTTTGTATCTTCTCTGGAGGAAGCTGATGATGCTGGGATGGAGGCATTTGTTGGTCCACGTTTGGTTCTGATAAAGAGGATGAGGTTACAGTGTGTAGCATGAATGTATCTTTAGATAATGAGTAGAGTAAGGTATGTATTCAAATGAGTTATCTTGAACTTGAAACAATTTTTTTTTTTAGCATTTTGGAGCCACCTTCCTGACTGTTGAATTTAATTTAATAAGTTCATGATAATTCAGTCATGTAAGGGGGATGCTAGTATGTTTAACACTTAAACTACTGATTAGTTACCTAATTGATTGAAGGGACAGTTCACCCCAAAATCAAAATACATATTTTTCCTCTTACCTGTAGTACTTTTTACAATCTAGACTGCTTGGATGTGAGTTGTTGACTTTTAATGTTAACATTTGAAAAGCTCAAACCAGAGATTGTATCTTTAAAAAAATGCAACAACTTATCATTTATCAAAATCATTAACTTAAACTTGATTAACTGTCGAATTGTTTAGGCTCTGTGTTATTTATAATTTTGTTCAGCAATAAAGATAAAACATTTAAAATCATGTACATAAATAATTACAGGTACTATGTGGGGAGTTTTATATTCACATAAAAAAAAAACATTGGTGGTCACATTCTTGATATGACCACTAGATGGAGCCAAAGTTCACAAACTAAATTATATCCTCACTTCATTAATGGTCCTCAGTGCATATTTCTGTTATCTACAAAAAAGGACAAGAAATTTTTTTTTGCCCTCTATCAATGAAAATCTCCCCAGAAAATCTTAACAAAATAGATAAATAAAAAGTCCCAAAGACTTATTAGTACCATATAGGCTTAAGCTGATCATCAATCATCAATTTCACTATGTGGTTTTGATATCACAATGTCCAGCTAATGTTGATAATTTTTTTTACCAACCTACTACTAACCTATAATTCATATATTTTTTTGTAGCAAGCATACAAACTAAAAACATCAAAGTTATCAGGAGAAAAATGTATAAAAGTACAGTTGCAAATTATATTGAGGCTTTTTTTACGGAGATACACTTAATAAATGCATCATCTGTGTTTTTGTTTCAACCACATTATCACAGCGTACCTGGAGTTGAGCTTTGAGGTGTTGCAGTGACTGGAACAGTCTGCTGAGACCTCAGTAACATGAAGGTGGACAGAGGATCCAAGTCCTTCTCTGGTGGACGTCTCTTAACCAGCACACCTCTGGGATCGTCTCTGAAGGAGTCTCTGCCTGTGTTGATGGCGTTCTTGCGAGCAGAAAACATGGCTGCAATTTCTGAAAACCTCTTGTCTGAAACTTGATCTCTGATATTGAGTGTAGCAGAAGGTTTTACTTCCTTATTGTTTGTGTTGATGGTGTGCATCAGGAAGGCCGTCTGAGACATATCAGCAGCTATTTCTTTTTGAAGATGGGCGTCGTCTGCGAGAGCTTCAGCATGAAAGGCAGCAGTTTCAGATTTCTTCAAGAGAGGTAACTGAGTTTTGTCTGTTGGCCTCTTCAGGATGGATCTGAGTGGGACTGAAACCGGAGGAGGTGAGATGATGTCAGAAATCTGCTGCCACATTCATTCCAATGTTCTAACAAACCTAATTAAATAAATACCTACTCACTCTCCACATGTTCAAGTGACAGTTTTTTGAAATCCTCCATCTTTCCCTCTTTTGTTGAAGGAGACTCGCACCTTAGGCTCTCTGTGAACTCAAGGCTGCTGCACAAGTACACCTGTGGAGCTCCTGTCTCCACCTGTAACTGCAGGTTGTCACCACTGCAGATGAAGTTTTGATTCTCCGACTTTATGACTTTCCAGGCTTCAGACAGCGGCTGGAAGTCGACGGCTGCTTCATATATATGTGGCTCTGTGAGACAATACAGTAGATTAAATATTTAATGACATCATTTGTAGATTTATTTGTATTGTAGGTTAAGATGTCAAGATTAGAGATTCAGTAACCACATCAAACATGTAAAGACTCAATTCTACAACAGCACTTAATATTTGTCAAAATTTTGTGATTAATTAACACATTTCACAATAAAGTGTTTAAAACTAAGGTTTGCTGATACTGTGAATAAATAATGCACCAGCAAACTATCTTCTTCAAATGACTATCTACTTCTCAGAGTTGCACTGCAGCAGGAGCTGAGATATCCTGACTTACTGTCTCGTCAAAATCTAAAAACTCAGACAGACCTTGTGAGGCTTTGGAGCTTTCTTTTTGTTTGTGCTGAAAAAAGATGACATCTGGTGGTTTGATACACTTTTAACAGCCCTTCAAGACTGAGGTAAAAGCAATATAACATGGATTTTCCATGTGAATTCTGTACTGTGTCTGCACTAGGATCCAACAGCAACTTTACGTTTTGCACTCAGGGTGTTTGGGGCTGGACAGAGGGAATTGATGCTATATCATCATGCTAGGATAGTATCTTATGTTGCAATAATTCAGCTTGATTTAGTAATTTATCAGTCAAGTCCACACAGCAATGAAAGTGATGGGAGTGAGGGAGCAGCTCCCCACAATTGTTTATTCGTTTACATATTTTTATGTCCAAGACAAATTTCCCTAGGGACAAATAAAGTAAACTTGAATTTTGAACATGCTGCTGTTTGTGAAGTTCTAATCTTATAAGCTCTGATTCAACATCATGAAAACACTGAACAATAAACCTGTAAAACTTAACATGTACCTGCCAACAGAAAGCCCACCACAAAGTTTGGATGCTTCTCCGCCTTCCAAAGTGCTGTCTCCATCTCTTCCTGAGCTCTGGCCGACACCAAAGATCTACATGACGATCAGATAAGTTACAGGAGCTTTTCTACATACTTGATTTATCCTTGATGTGTGACGGGAGAGTTTGGCATTTAAACTGAGACCATGTTTAACTATCAGCTATTATAGTTAGTTTTCTTCATTAACTTGGTAATTAGCTGATCATTTGTAAGTTCAGTGAAAATAAATTGTGTTGTTTAACCACATGTTGTCACTTACTGTCTGCAGAGCTCTGACATCTCTTCTTCCTGGAGGTCACATGTAAACACACAGATCTGGGTTTGACTCGTCTTGGGAGTCGGAGTCAAAGTCACGTCCAGCTCCATTTCAGTCGGAAGCGTCAATCGTCCTTTAATAGAGATTAAGTTTAATCACAGGTTTGTAGCTGCAGTTGGTTTGTCTTTCACCCACATTAACAGATAACGATGCATCATTAACTGGTCATAGTTCATGCAGTCTAGTGGGCAGTGGTGGAATGTGACTAAGTACGTTTACAGAAGTGCAATTTTGGACTTGTACTTTACTTGAATATTTGTATTGTATGCCACTTTATACTTCCAAACCAGCACATTACAGAGGGATACATACTTTTTAGTACATTTATTTAGCTTTCATAGTTACTTTTCAGATTGAGATCTTATTTAGACATATACTGACTTGTTGGACCAACTGCTTAAATATGATGCATAATATATTATTATAAATAAAAAAATTATAGATTAAATGGCCACCTCAACCAACTACAAAATGTAAGTACATATTTAATCAGGGTTGGGTTGGATTACTATTAAATGTAGACAGTTACTCAATACAAATTATGTGGCAATTTTTGTAATTAGTGAGGTAATCTACTGGATTACAAAAAATATAATCTAATCTGAACACTTAAATTCCTTCAAAATTGAACACTGAAAATATTGTACCTTTTACTAAATAAATGGAATGCATAGAGCACTGGTCAACAATTAACACAGATTTATAATTAATCACTAATCAAAAATGTGATCCTTGATAATGTAATCTAATTACGAATTTTTAAAACATAATCTGAGCTGATTATAGTTACACATTTCTTGTAATCTGATTACAAAGTTTCAATTACATGTAATCACTTACTGCCAGACCGTGTCTGTACATAATTAATAATGATCCAATGACATAACACTGATAGGGCCAGTCTGCCCAATATGTACTTTCAGTTTTGATACTTTACTACACCCTGTTGCTAATACTTTCATATCCGGGGTGTCTACAGGTATCAGACACATTTTGACCAAATTTGGGACAGATTTTTCATGTTTTACTTACTTTAAGGACTGCAGGCAAGTGGTCTTGTGCAGAGGAAGGTGTTATGTAGGATTACGTTTATTTTCAGGGTATTCTATTATTAGAGTGAGTTAAGTCAATCTACATTTTGCCAACAGGTAAGTGCAAGTATGAAGTAAAATACAGTATAATAGTTTTTTTTAAAGATTTTTAACATTAGAAATGTGGACTTTACATAGAAAGGCTTCTTTCATTTTCACAACAAGAAATTAAAAAATGGATAAATGAGATAAGATAAAATGTCATAGATAAAATGTGTAGTAGTTAGACCTCACAAATTCAAATTTAAGACTTTTCAATGACCTTTAGGGCCTTATTATTATACCAATAAATTTAAGACATTTTAAGGTTTTTTAAGGACCTGGAGACACCCTGCATACTTTTACTTAAGTGAAGTAAAATGTTGAATGCAAGACCTTTACTTGAAATTGAGTATTTTAACTGTGTGGTATTTCTACTTTTACTTAGACAGTAAATTATTTGAGTATGTCTTCCACCACAGCTGATGAGTATTAAGTGGTAGATTTCTGTAAACAAGCTGCTGTATGAAAGATTTTTATCCAAACATGATAAACTAACATGTAATTCTTTATGTTTTCTCGCTGTAACTCTTACCTGCCAGCTCTGACTCCATCAGGCCTCCATCCATGCTGCGTTCTTTATTGGCCTCCTCTGGTGCTTCATACTGGGAAATGTCCACCGATACTGACACATGTGAAGCTGAGAGAAATGTGACTCCAGTATATCAGGTTAACTTTCTGATCTACTGTGCAATTGTACTTATCTTATGTAAGTTATATATTGATCATTACCTTTATGAAGCACATCCAGGACTGGAGGCTCTTCATCCAGCTGTTCAGGAGCAACATCCATGTGACTACAGATGTTTGATAAGGCGGAGCAGTTTGCTTGGCTCAGACTCAGTGTGTCCATGGCAACCGGCAACAACAGATACTACACAGGAAAAAAGTTTTCAATTTTAAAGTCTTCCTACACAAGAATTCCTACATTTAATTTGTCATTTTTATTACTAGTTACCTCGTCTTTCATCAGTGACTCTTTTCCAAACTCCTTGTGAATGTGTGACCTTGACTGAATGTCGCTGGTACACACATCAGGAGGTTTTTCATAAGACGCGCAGTGCCTGAAAAGCAGCAGTGGAAAGTAACTTAGTACATCTACTCAAGTAAAACAGTAGAAGTAATTTTTACTCCACTGTATTTATTTGATACCTTTAGTTACTTTGCAGATTCAGATCAACAAATAAATAATGATGAAAGATTAAGATAAAACTTTATTGATCCTCAGGGGAAAACTCACATTTAGTCATTAACCCACAATGTTTATCGTAAATATTACCAGTATTATGTTAAGTAACTAAGACAAGCCCCACCTCTACCAGCTGCAACATTTCTGGAGCGTTCTGTATAATGACCACTACTAACGTTTGGTACTTCAACTATATTTTGATGCTATACTTAATTATAGTAGTATAAGTTTAGTGTAGTATAGTTATAGTAATTTTAAGGTGCAACAACCTCTTCATAATGTAACTATGAAACACACTTCTGGATGGACATACACACCTGAATATGGCGCCTTCAGTGATAACATCTCCTGTTGAGCTCAGCAGAGGGTCGGCCACAGGAAGCGTCCTCAGCCGGGACAGTTTGGCTTTCAGTGTGGGTAAATACCTCTTAAAGTGTGGCAGGTAATCAACAGCCATGAGCTCCTCTGGCAGGAGGAGATCTGTGACAGAGGAAAGATGTTCAGTGAAAATAGACAATCCACTGTACGAGGGAATGATGAAATTAAATAGCTGACAGATGTTGAGTTACCTTTGTTCTCATTTTCATGTTTCATCTGGTCAGTTGTCCATTTGAAAAATGATTCCTGACATGGATTATGGATCTGTAACTCTTTTGAAAGGCAGACATACTCATCCTGGTCCAGATCCTTCAGTGAGTCAGGATTAGAGCTGGGGATCATGTCCAAGTTCACCTCACTCAGAGTCACTGTAAATCTGGAATATAACAAAACTTTTAAGCAAAACTATTCATTTAGAACTGCTCAGCAAGTACGACTTAAATAATAAAAGAAAACAAGGGTAAACTGATACATAGTAAAGCTGTTTCAAACCTCTCCAGTGAATTAACTTCTTGTTTCTGGCCCAGGTCTTCGAGCACAGAACCACTGACAAAGAGTTTGCAGGTGGAGATCACCTTTCCTACAACAAATGCAGAAGAAGTAAAAAATCAAAACAAAAAAAACCCCATTTGTGTTGTTCTCATTTTAAACCTGTAAAAACACCTGTAATGCACTACTTTTTCTACTCTGTTTCAGTTCCACAGTTTGTTCTATTCAACCAGAAGAAGTTTGGTTGAGTCTGAAAAGCCATTCTAGCCTTTTAGTAGGGACTTTAGAACAGAACTGATTTTAAGAAGCTCAACATGGTTTAGTGCCAAGTTATATTGCTGAGCTTCTGAGTGCCTATGCTCCAAGTTTTGACCTGACCTTTATATACTTTATAAATCCCTGAGGGGAAATTCAATTTTTTTCACTCCATTGTCAATTACACACAGTTCCAAACACACACATGCACAAACGGGACCTATACATGCAGTGGAGAGATGTCAGAGTGAGGGGGCCGCCCATGACAGGTGTCCCAAGCGGTTGGGAGGACACCTCGGCAGTGCCCAGGAGGAGGTGAACTGGCACCTCTCCAGCTACCAGTCCATGCTCCATATTTGGTCCGCACGGGGACTTGAACTGGCAGGATAGGTAGTTACAGAAATTAATGAATGTAAAAATTTCGTTTTCTTTTCTTACAAATGATGTAGTTGTTACAGAATGGACTGAGGTACAGACCTTGGGCTATAAACTGTGTTGAAATTAAAAATAAAACCTCTTCATCAAATATAGAACATGCAAAAACAGTCAACATGGTGCTTCTTTCCCCTTAAGTTGGTCCCACAGAAATCCTTTGATTTCTATGAGTCCAACTAAGGTCAAAATCATTTGATTTCTATGGTTGAACCACTTGAATACCTTTGATCCACGGTGTCCTGTAGGTGACTTCAGGTAGTTTTCCGCTGTGTGGGTACAGGTCACTGGTGCCAGTGTAGTAAGGTGCTGGCAGTGCCAGTAGGTTCATCATTACCTTTAGACTGGTGGTGGTCTGGAATAAAGATATAAGAGGGAGGCAGGACTGCATATCTTTGGGGTTTAATGATAATACTCTGCGGGAAACTTAACAAGTCACAACCTCACCTCAAACACATAATCCAGAGCTTTAAATCTGACAGCAGAGAAAGTCTGAGCAGGAAAATTGTCGTTTCCACACCTGTTAACATAATAAAAACAACAATTCAATCATAAATTAGCATGTTTTTTTGAAAGTTTTAAATTTATAATCATCATTTTCTAAAGAAAACCTAAAACAGATCACTCTAAACAGGTAACTATTACTAACTAAAATAAGGGAGTCTATCACAAAATAACTCTTTAACAGCAACGTTAGCAAGCTTTGTTTAGCTAACGTTAGCTTAGCGAGCTATTACAAGTAAGCTAGCAAATTTAGCTAACTTGTTTTCGACGAACTTTTAATTAATGACAGATTTCGATTAAACTTAAGCTTCAACAGCATTAATTGAACAAATATAACTTGAATAATTAGACCGTGTTGGTTAAATTCAAACTTACATGATAACTCCGCTTTATTTTTGGCGTTTTCTGATCGGTGAGGTGTCAATCACGAGCTAATGAGCCAGTCTCACTATCTGAACTACAAAGATGAGTTTTAACTGTCACGCATGCGCTTTAGGGCGTGCGTAGAGCATCTTCAACTAGAGTTGGGAAAAAAAATAAATTAGAATAATAAAACAAATTCTAATTGTGATAATCAATAAACTATAAAGTAAACAATAAACAAATAAAAATAATCATTTAGAAAATGATATAATTGTTTTATTTCACAATAGTGTAAAAGTGCTAATTATCAGTAGAGTGACATTCCCAATAGCTCAAAAAGCAGTTACATTTTTATTCTATGTGTTTTTATTTTATTTTAGTTATTTTTGAAATGTTATTATTTTGTTTTATTCTATAAAATATATTTCAGTACAATGTATGTGTGTATTAGATTATTTGCTTTAGGGTTATTACTTTATCTTTATTTATTTATTCATTACCACAACAGTAGGTTAGGTTCATTATTGGTAACATGTTATGTCATTATCACTACTTTACTTGTGTATATATTTAAGTTGATGTATCATAATCATGTATTTGTACAGAGGGTAATGTTCACATTTTCCCACATACAATGACAAAATGCAGTAAATACATTATTTAGATTAAAAAAAAGAAGTTTAGAGACGTACAGAGAGCATCGAAATCATCATGAGAGTAAAACTTTTATAAAACCCATGAAGTGCGTTTGTTTGTTTTTTTCTACAGGGAGCACTGAATGCTTTTAACCACAAGGAGACGCTGCTCACCAACTATCAGTAGCGCCGACAAGGAAGATGTTAAGTGAATCTGTGCAGGCACCATGTGCAGGTAAATCTGTCCCTCTCCAGGTCACAAAACCTCAAACATGATATAAAATCATGAAATCAGGCAGTAACACAGACACTGAGTCACTCAACCACTCCATGACTGACTACATCAAACATGACAGCGTGTTCTGTTAAATTGCAATTCAAAGATGATCTTAAGTGAAAACAAGACTTTGGGGTCAGGTGTGTCACATGTCTCTTTGCTGGGTTTCACAGAACAGCTGTTGTCTCCTCTGTGTGCCTGTAAATCTGCTGAATGACCTCATGGGACAGTTAACATGTTAAGAGACTCCTAAAGGTTGATGGGGAACATCCATATTTGGATTTTTACAAGTTTGTCACCGAGGTGTCAAAAACAATATCATTCACTGCTGATGACGAGGCTGCAGTTTAAGACTCACACGTTGTCAGTGACATCTGACTCTGGGAATGTGTGTTTTTTTACTGCGTCATAGTAAAACTTTTCACACTGGAGTGACAAACTATAAAATATTCACACTGACATGAAACTGCACTAAATGAGTGCTTACGTAGGCTGAAGTTTCTCTTAGTTTCCGTGTTAGTTATAAGTAAGTTAACTTTATTTCTACTGTATAGCACCATTCAAAGTCCAAGTTACACATCAACATCAAATAATAGAGAAATATTGTACAACAGAAAAAAAACAACCCATAAAACACTAGTGCGTTACAAAGGTGCGGTTTTAAAAATTAAAGTATTGACTTAAAATTGGGAAGGAAAAGCAGTGAATCATCACATTTGAGAATCTGAAACCATGAAATGTTTGACATTTTTGCAAAACAGATTTCTCAGACGATTATCATCTTAGCTACAATGACATAATAATCCTTGTTTATAAAACGCTTCTCAAAACATAGTTACAAGAAAACCCACGCTGACACAGGGAGAACATTCAAACTCTGCACAGAAGGGCTCTCACACCTGGGATCAAACCAGGAACCCTCTTGCTGTGAGGCAACAGTACTAACCACCACGCCACCGTGCCACCCTGACATGAAAACAACAACTTTTAAAAGAACTGATAAAAACACTTTGGTATATAAAACAGGAAATAAAAGACAGTCTAAATGAACCTAGAACTCAAGTAGAATCAGGAAAGTCTCTCCAACAAAAGTATGTTTTAAGAAGGGACTTTACTGACTCGTTGGACCTGAATTCCATACACAGGCTGATTGTTCCAGGGCCTGCAACGTTATTTCAATCTTCTATTGTCCAGTTTTGGTGAGCCTGTGTGAACTGTAGCCTCAGTTTCCTGTTGTTAGCTGACAGCAGTGGCACCTGGTGTGGTCTTCTGCTGCTGTAGCCCATCTGCTTCAAGGTTGGACGTGTTGTTTGTTCAGAGATGGTCTTCTGCAGACCTTGGTTGTACCCAGTGGTTATTTGAGTTACTGTCGCCTTGAACATGTCTGGCCATTCTCCTCTGACCTCTGGCATCAACAAGGCATTTTGGCTCACTGGATATTTTCTCTTTTTGGGACCATCCTCTGTAAACCCTAGAGATGGTTGTGTGTAAAAATCCCAGTAGATCAGCAGTTCCTGAAACAGACCAGCCCGTCTGGCATCAACAACCATGCCACGTTCAAAGTCACTTAAATCACCTTTCTTCCCCATTCTGATGCTCAGTTTGAACTTCAGCAGAAAGAAGAAAAAACGTTTCACAATAAAAAAAAAAACCCCACCAGAATCCTAAAATGCTTTTAGCTCAAATCTCATGTGGAGAAACCTTTGACATGATTTTACACTCTTGTTAAACTGTGAACTCATTGTCTCCGTGTTGCCATGACACCTGACCCGGCCTTTCTCCTATCACAGTGACCCAGAACGACAACACAATAACTTTTATTCACGGTACAGTAGGATTTTGCTTTGATCTTTTTATTCTTATTCCATTTTGTAAACATCTAAAATACATGTTCAGCATTTAGTGACTTTATGTTCCAGCATTACTTTAAGTCCTCTGAGCTGTTTGTACACGTGCACACAAACTAACAGAGAAACACACTGAAACACAACACTCACACACACACAAAAGCCCGTCACCTGAAACTACTGTATGTAGGTTTTGTAGTTTCTGCCCTCTTGGTGCATAATCTTTGTTTCTCCATGCTATTATGTTCCTCCGGTATCAGTCTAAGTTTCTGTTTCAGCTGAAAATGAGCAGGGACACTTTTCTTTCTTTTAAACACTGTTTTATTTATTGACACTGTACAGCTGCTTTGGTTGATTTGTTCCTGCTGTCTGTCATAAAACTGCAACACATTAAAACACTCCCATTACTTTTTTCACAGTGACACAGATAGATAATGCAAGATCAAGACATTTTCTAAAAGCTTCAGTCACTATTAAAGAAAATTTGGAAAATCACTTAGCTGCTTTCCCGCTGAGATTTAGACGAGAAGACTTTTATATCTGTGTGCTAAATATGAAGCTACGTCTTTTCATCTAACTCTCAGCAAGAAAGCAAATAACCATAATTACCAAAAAATGAGAAACTATTTGTTTAAATTCAAATAAAATGAGCGTTAGAGCTCAAAAACAGTAGTGTCACAAAAACATCTTAATGCAGATGGTCCAGGTGCTTTCTTTTTCTCGATGTTTCATATTTTGATGACCACTGAGCAAACTCAATCTGCTGTGGAAGACTGCATGTTTCATTCAGTTCAAGTACAATCTGCACATAAATCTTTGGACATGCATTATCAAACAGACTATTCAAACATTTCAGAGGGTCATATATCAGGATTAAGAGTTCCTTCTTACATTTAGAGATCATATGTACAGATATATATAGGGATTGGTATCGGTCATCAACAGCTTTAAGGTATCGCCCCAAATAACCCAGTATCAAGTTGTATTGAAGCTTCTCCAGTCAAACAATATCTGCATCCAATCCTTTTTGTCAGATGTAGAAAAATGTTAAGTATGTCATCTTTGATTTAATGTGACGTGTAATTTGCCTTCTACTGCACCTCATAGGCATTACTGCAATTAGCCACAGGCTTGGTGGTGTGGGATTATCACTGAAATGGCTCATTTGTTATGTTATCTGTGACATCCTTTTAATTATCATTATGTTAGTATCTTTACTGCCACAACAGACACACATGTGCACACATGCAAACAAATTGAGCACTCTCCTTTGTAAGATAGTCCTACATACTCTTAATATGTATTTTATTTTTTTACTCAATATAATATTTAACAATAGAAAGAGACATTACTTATCCTGGACAGGTCAGCAGACTATCACAGGGCTGACACATAGAGACAGACAACTATTCACACTCACATTCACACCTACGGACAATTTAGAGTCACCAATTAACCTGCATGTCTTTGGACTGTGGGAGGAAGCCGGAGTACCTGGAGGAAACCCACGCTGACACGGGGAGAACATGCAAACTCCACACAGTGCTAACCACTGCACCGCCATGCTGCCCACACAACCAACGAGATGTGCTTTTTCAGGCCACTGTCCCCTACTTTTTTTCAGCCTCCCACTCTGGCCCCGGCACCAGAGCCTAGATATTCTACCCACATTAAAACTAATTGGAGTCTGTTTTCTTTACTTTAAGGCCGGATTTGGTGTGAATGCAGCCATGCAGTCTGTGGTTAGGTCAAGTTAAGCATTTGACATTGGAGTTGGCTATTGAGCATGCGGAGTTGCTGCCAAAATGTTCAAAAGTATGGCTGTGCTACACACGAATGCTTCCATTCACATGACGGGTATCAAATGAAGTACTGTAGAAAAAAGGTATCAACTGAAGCACTCTGTTGGTATCTGTATCACCCTAAGGGTACTGGTATTGTAATTTCTTAAATGATATGCAGACCTGCAAAGGACTATTATAATTTAGGTTGAACTTATTTCCACACATTTCAGTATATCTTGGCAAACTTTAAGGCACTGAAACAAAAACACAAGGAAGAATAAAAAACAAGAAGGTGGTGGTGAGATTTGATTGACTTCAGGTTTAACAGGCATCACTGCTTCTTCTCTTCACACACTTTGGCTCATTTTTTGTGCTCCTCGATCTGCTCCACCTCACTGGACTCATCCACCACCTTGCCGTTTATCATGGTCTGAGTGACGACTTTTACGATCTTCCTGGTCCTTACGTCGGGGTCTTCTGTGGAACAGAGCAGGGTCGTCTTGTGAAACAGTATTTAAAGGCGGTGTTCGTTTGCAGTATTGAGGTTATGAGGCTGTGCTGAAAGGTAATATTTTAACAACTTTGACCATCAATACTCAAACGTAACCTAATGTCAGTAAACTTCATGCCAAAAAAAAAATACAAAAGGGAGGAAAAAGAGCAGAGATTGGATGTCAGTGATTTCAACTTCCATTGAGAGCATCATCATTTCCTTGGTGCTGTGTTTTGTCTTTTTCTGCTCTTATCAGATCCTGTGTGGGTGTCTACTGAACACACCTGAGGCCGGAATTCATATGGCCAAAAGGAAGAGTCTGGAAATTTTAGGAAAGGATTGGATGCTCCTGCAACATGTGGTCATCTGATCCTTTCCTAAATTTTGCAAAACCTCCCTGTTGCCCACATGGTAATGGAGCTGGCCTTGGGTGTGGTCATTTGACTATCCTCACTGGATCTGATAAGAGCAAAACACTGAAGTTAACAAACACAGCACAAGATTTGCCACAGGAGCAGGTGAAGAAGTGAGACTTTAAATAAAGAATCCTCACATCAAATACCATTAGCATTCAATACATAGTAAATGAAAAACTCTGAACTTACTTTTAGGAGGTGGAGGTGTTTCTTTCACCCTGTTGGACAAAAGAGTATGAAAAAATTAAGCATAAATCATGTTCATTCAATATCTGATGCCATTACCCGCAGGACACTTTAAAGAAACATTTCCACGTTTTCGAAAATATGCTTACTCTGCTCCTCTCTGAGAGTTAGATGAGAAGATTGATATCGGTGACTGATGTATCTGCATCAACTAATTGTGGTCCTAATAAATACAATAAATACAAATACCACTCGCAGCTGCTGATGACTGAGGTATCGATCATCTAATCAAACTCAGAGACTTTTCAAAGTCTTATAGTAACCACAAACTACATGTACTCTTGTGTTTTTTAAGATTTTTAAGTTCTTTCTGAATTATACTCAGTGGCATGTTAGAAATATTCAAAAACACAAATGCATTCAAACAGTAATTCTTGCCCGAAAATGTGAAGTTATTTGTATGTAATGTTGGGCACTGATCATTGTTTCCTTGCCCTCACTTACATCTCCTCCCCCTCCAGCAGCCTCCTGTAGGTGGCGATCTCCATCTCCAGGTTCTGTTTGATGCGCAGCAGCTGCTCGTAGTCGGTCTTGTTGCGCTGCATGTCCAAACGCAGCTGAGACAGCTCGTCCTCCAGCTGGGTCAGCGTGGTCTGAAGACGGTCCATCTCCACGGAGTACTTGTGCCCTGTTTCTCCAAGGTTTCCCTCCAACACACCCACCTGTTACCAGAACAAACAGGTAGGCTATACAGTTTCAAACAATGTACATTTTTACCACCCAGTATTGCTTTATATGTTTACCTGTTGAGCTCATCCATTCACGGCCCCTCACCACTCATCCAAAGACACTCAACACTGTCAACACGATAATATCTCTGCATTCAATACAGTGTGCTCACTATTAGGCAAACATCCACGAGCTATATTTGCCTCCACTGAGTGGCTCTATTTGCTGACCTGTGTTCACATGAAGCGGGAGCACAGACAAAACCTCGGCTTGTTTGACTCTTCGTCTTGTCACACTGATTGATTATTGGGGCAGAATAAATTGCTGTGTACACTGTGCCGCTAAAAGCTATTTGTTGACAAGGAGAAAGCAGCTGTAATCTAAAGATAACATGTGTCCAGAGGAGAAGGCGAGGCTGAGCTCTAAAGAAGCAGAGGAATGAACATGAAACTTTATAAAATAGGTGATTGCATACAGACGCTCACATATTGACCCCTGCACCCTGTGTCTGTGCAGCACTCTACCTGCTTCCGAAGACTGTCGAGTTCGACCTCCAGCGCCTGCAGGAAACGTCGCCTCTCACTGAGCTCACTTTGGGCACAGCGCAGAGCCTCGTTGCTTTCTTTGACCTCCGACTGCACTGCTTCTAACTGTGAACACACACATTAAATATTTAATGTACAGTATGCAGTCTATACGTATTAATACCAGAAAAATAAGAGCTGATTCAAGCAGTGACCTTCTTGAGGTACCAGGCCTCGGCCTCCTCCTTGTTCTTGCGAGCGATGCCCTCATACTGGACCCTCAGCTCAGCCATGATGGCCCCGAGATCAGGACCCTGAGCCGCATCCACCTCCACATTCACCTGCTCGTTGGCCAGACGAGACTTCAATGAGTTCATCTCCTGTGATGAATTGAAGAGGGGAAAGGAAAAGCAGAATTTAGGTTATACCTCACAAATAGGACAACTTTAAGTGTGTAACTGATCCACTATCGAGCAGTGAAACAAGTATTCAGAGCCTTTGCATGAGTGAAAGTGGCCATACCAAATTACAAAAATACGTAAAGGGCTTCATTCCAAATCCTACTTAAAGGTATACTATGCAGGATTTTCCTGAAAACAAAGGATAGACTCGACTAACTAGAAGTGTGTAGCAGTGTATATTTTTTTGCAGCAACCCTTATTCTTTCTTATTTTGCTGTGTCTGGGACTTTCCTGAGCACAGCGGTAGATGAGGTCTATTTTCATCTGCTAATCTGGGCCTGGACCAGTGAATTATAAGCCTCAACAAGTGAAAGGTAGTAAAGATATTTTTGTTTACAAATACTGAAGAGAGAACAAATGAGGAAGTTTGGCAGCACTAGAATTATGAACATTTTTAGAAAATATGTTTAAAAAATTACTCCATTGCAAAACTACTTTAGTGCACTGAAAAATGCATCATACTTTACAAACACAAAACACAAAGTGTATGTAAAATGACTCGTAATTTAAGGGGTCCAAAATTGTACTGATGGAAACTACAGTATTTCAGTTTTGGTTCTTTGTGGCATTTTCTTTCATCCAGTTCATGATGATGCTGCGGTGAACTTTAATTGTTCCTGACTAACCTCTTTGTTCTATTATTTTTTGTGATCACCTCAGTAAGTGCAAGATAAATATTCAAATAAAAATCCATTGTCTTCAAAGTCCACAGTTAACATCCTGCACACCACACCTCACAGTCTAAACACACATATAATCCCAGCTGCTGGATGGGCTCAGATACTCCTGTGTTGTGTACACGGGCGTTGTCTTGAATCACCATGGCTACAAAGACAAAGGATGTGTGTACATTTAACTGATCATGTTTCAGATACTAAAAACTGTTAAACCTTCTGCTACTGTGTTGTTGATATAAAAACTGGAATGTTTACAGCTCTGTGGTTTTGGGAGGACATTAATCATGTTCAGATGCAGTAAACTGGTTTTCATGCAGCTCAGATGACCCTCCGTGCTTCAAAGACATCCTTCGTTTAAACAAGACGACACCTGACAACTTGTAAAGTCATTATCTTGATGAGTCAACACACATTCATCATAGTCTGATGTGACCTTCACCTTGGCAGGGATCTCACCTCATCGTGATTCTTCTTGAGGAAGTAGAGCTCCTCCTTCAGACTGTCCAGGTCTCCTCGCAGAGTGGCGATGATCTGGTCGTGGTCGGACTTTGCTCTCCTCAGAGCCTGACAGTCTCTCTCTACCGACTGGCACAGGGTGGCCTCTGCCTCCCATCTGCAGCGGGGAGAATTAAAATTAGAGAAAGGGAGGTCATCAGCAGACATGTGCAACACTGGTCACAGTTTGTGTCTCTCATGCATTGTAATCACATTTCATTTACGGTTTAAACACATGTCGGCAGATTCTACAAAAACCACAAAATGTCATTTCATCCAGAATTTAAGCACCCTCAAAAAGTCTTCTGTTCATCTGTGTCATCAAATATTTCATTAGCTGCAACGTTTATTAAATTTTAAACAAGTTGTGAATAATCCAAACAAAGATGGCTGCCAGGCGTATCTTCTACTTAATTCTTATGATGCATCAACAAAATTAAGTTTCAGTCTATGCTGATAATATATATCAAAGTTCATACTTGGGAAATTTTGTTTCAGCTCAAGCCTTCAATCAGATGATGAAGGTCATGAGATGCTCAGAAGAGAACTAGTAATTGGATCCTGATTGAAGATGATTTCGTCAAACTGTATTAATGTCATTTTTAATCATTCAGAAAAAACATTTTCAATTTTGTCTATGTGTCTTCCCGATGTCATCTTTCAATCTTTATCTTTATTAAAGAATAAACGTGCAAGTTAGTGAGTCTATGAGGACATTGGAAATACCTTTAAAACAATTTGTGATTTTTGAAAAAGATATACAGGGATTTATCTCACAAAAGACAAGTGAACAAGTGTCACTCAAATTTAATAATAATTGGCGGTGGCAAAAGTAGTCAGATTGCCTCCTAAAACCACACTGTAAAAAATACTCCATTACAAGTTAAATAGTCCAGTATTTTCAGCAGATCATACCTTAAAGTAAAGTATACTATATTTTACTGGAGTTGATATATTATGGAATTATTAAGGGTCTAAGGCAGTGTTTTTGCAAGAAAGCCTCTTTTGCAAAATGACAGAGCGGCAGGGGCCAGTTAATAAACAATAGTTAATAATGAATTTATAAATAATGAGAGAGGCGAGAGGCAGGGTACACCCTGGACAGGTGGGCAGACTACCACAGGGCTGACACATAGAGACAGACAACTATCCACTCTCACATTCACAGCTACAGACATTTTAGAGTCACCAATTAACCTGCATGAATTAGAAAATGACCCTCTGGTCATAGATTGAGTATCACTGGTCTAAGAGGAGAGGATGTTATATGCTTTACAGATTGTAGAGATCCTTGAGGCAAAATTGTGAATTCTGCCTGCATAAATAAAACTATCTTGACTTGGTTTCACATATTGATGCAATAACATAAAAGCAGCAATTGCTGGAGCTGAAGCTACTGGACACAGATTAATAAATGTTGCATGTTTCTTGTTTTTGCATGTAAAGTTTTAATTTGAATTGAATAGATTAAAGGAACTATTTTATTTCCTCTGAAATGTATTGCAGTAGATGTAGAAAGCAGCATAAAATAAAAATATTTAGGTATTTAGGCCAATAAATATTTAGTACAATTACCTTGAAACTAAATAACTTTCCACCATTGACGAGACTGAATTGACATGAGAAGCACAAACTGGAGGTGGTGTAGCACATTCAGATAAGAACAGGATGCATGAAACCTCTCAGGAAATAATCCCAGTATGGGTGCACACGTGTGAAAAATACCAGAAAAACTCATGCAGAGATCTGCATGTAAGGTACACATGCACTTTGCTGCTAATGCCATAAATCACTGCCAATTGATGCATCGCTCCTTCACATCAGGCCACAGAACATACCATCAACACATTGTGAAAACACCAGGAGAGGGTGGGTGTTTCCCGACTCTGACCATCTCTCCCTCATCTCCACTTTGCCAACTCTGGACCTCAGAAACTGATGACGTCTCTCTGACCTGCACAATCTATCACATCCCGCGCTCACTGATGGCAATCTTCGTCTCCTGCGGGTGCCTGAGCACCGTGGGAATGGGGCTCTGATTTCACAGCCTGACATAAAGGTCATTTATTCACATTGCTTCGCAGTCTGGCGCTCCCATGTGAACACTCACAGGCAAGTAAAAGAAAGGAACCTCTGTGTGACACTCACTTGACCCTGAAGTCATCGGCCGCCAGCTTGGCATTATCAATCTCCAGCATGATTCGGGCATTCTCCAGCGTCTTCTTTCTCACCTGAGCAGGGAACAAGGTGAGAAGTGTCATCAAGGAGATGATACGTGCTCTTTATAATGTTAGTGTTCTGGTTTGTTTACTGCAAAGTCATACATGCTCTTACAAAAGCACCCTGAACATCCAAATCCATCTGGCTGCAGAAGCTTTGTGCTCCCTCTCTTATCACTGTCTTTAACTAAGTACCTTAAAGGGACAGTTCACCCCAAAATAAAAAAAAGGCAAACATAATCTGAAGAGGAAAAGATGGCCACACATTGAAAAGATGGTCTCAGAAGTACACATCAGGATCACTCGGGTACAATTAAATGAGTGAAAAAAAACTCTCTTGGAAAGCAAGTTCATAAATCTGATCCTCAGACACTGACCTCCTGCCCGATGGCATGCGCCTGGGCCATCAACCCCTCGATGTCGTGCCCTTTTGGAGCCCTCTCCAACATGAGCTGCTTGATCTTCACCTCCAGCTCAGCGTTGGACCTCTCCAGCGAGCGCACCTTATCCAGGTAGTTGGCCAGCCGGTCGTTCAGGCCCTGCATGGTCTCCTTCTCGCTGGCGGTGACACCGAGGCCGTTGATGGAGAGGCTGGAGCCCAGCATGTTGAGGCCGTTGCCCATTGAGACGGAGCGGGACAGAGACAGCGTGCCCAGAGGGACGGGAGGCTTGGAGCGGATGCTGCGCCCGCTGTCCCTCACAGACATGCTGGAGAAGGAGGGCTGACGCATCGAGTAGCTGCGCATAGAGACAGTGGAGGCCATGGTGTCCACTGCAGGAGAGTCAGATGGAGTTTAATCAGTGCTCTTATGAAGATATGAAGTCTGCTTATCTACAAGGACAACAAGCAATGCAGCAGCAGCAATCAAGAATTAACTTTCTCTGTTGTCATTTTATATCCCTCTGTAGTTTTGAATCTGTCTGTAATCATTTTGCCTCTCTCTGTGGTCACTTCCTGTCTCTTTTTAGTGTCTCTGTAGTCATTTTGCATCTTTGTAGTCTTGTTTTGCACTGTACTAGCTTTGCATCTCTTTGTAGTTGTTTTGTGTTTCTTTGTGGTTGTTTTGTGTCTCTCTGTAGTCCCTTTGCCTCTGTTTAAGGGCATTTTATGTCTCTTTCTTTTCATTTTGTGTGTCTTTGTAGTCGTTTTTCATCTCTGTGGTCGTTTTGTGTCTCTGTGTAGTTGTTATGAATCCCTTCAAAGTTGTTGTGCATCTCTTTGAAGTTGTTTTGTGTCCCATTGTGGTCGTTTTTAGTCTCTTTATGTAGTTATTTTGTGTCTCTCTGCAGTCGTTTTGCATATCTTTGTAGTTGTTTTGTGTTCCTTTGTAGTCACTGTGCATCTCTGTAGTCTTTTTAGGTCTCTTAGTAATAATTATGCATCTCTCTGTCATCATTTTGTATCCCTTTTCCATTGTTTTGTGCCTCTTTGAGGGTGACTGATTAACTTCCCAATAAAAATGTTAACTATCACTTCAAACAGAGGCTCAGTAGGCTCCTTCAGTAATCAGTTCATCTCTCTGAGTCAGGAAAGCTCCCAAATAAACCCTGTGGTGAGTCAACTTGACTGATGATGGTTAAACTACAAGTGCTTATAAATAACTGTTTCTTTGTTAGTAAGTTATTTAAAAAGCAAAGAGAACAAATAAGGAGGATCTACTCCATCTGTGTCAGAACAGCTGTGAGCTTTAAATCTGCTCCTGAGGGAAACTTTATCACTCATTCAGTGACATTAAATGGTCATTTAATGAATAACAAGAGTGGAGAAAGGACAGAATAGTACTTACATCAATCAGTTCTTCAGCAGGTCTCTTCTCTTGTGCTACTCAGTCAGATCTCGACCGTGATGGTGCAAGTGACCGTTGTTTGTTGCTGGACCAGATTTCACAGGTGAGTTATTCTGCAGAGGCAGACTCTCTTTGTCAGGGTGGAGCTACACTTGGTGTGTCCAGCCCCACAGCAACAAGGAGGAGGATGCAACTTGACACCTTGTAGAGGAGTGAAAAAAATAACTGTGGTGGGTGCACATTAACTACACAGGTGGGTGTCAAAATTTTAAATGCAGTTCATTGTCTGCAGCAGCGCAAGTTTGCAAACAGCAGGTATCAGCTGAGATACCTGATTCATTTCCTGTAACACTCTTTTTGTTTGTCTGGTTAAAACTAAAGACTTTGTTTATTAGTGTAGTATGGTGTTTTTTAGTGCATTTAAACCTTGCTTGTCTTCAAGTTTTACCAAATATACATAATAAAAATGCTTGAACAGTGATGAAGATAAAAGTACTCTGACTATTAGAGCTAATGAGATAATGAAAATTAAAAACAAAATACAATAGTCTGACCCTAAGTGTATTTCCTTTACTGCTGTACAGCACACAAACTGACTGTTGGAGCTATATTTGGCCTCATATTCAGGTCTTTGTCTGCCCTGCCGGATGATACTGGGAGGATAAACTGGTGTTGCTAGCAGGCCTGGAAACAGGGACTCTGCTGTCTCCACAGTGATCCCATTGAGCGTGCACACAATGCACAGAGTGATGTGAGACGCCGGCTTCACCTGAGGACAGTCCAGCGGGATCATGGGTAGAAACGGGAGGAAGCGGGAACAATGGAGGGAGAGACTGAAAAGAAAGTGAAGACCCCTGAGAAATGCAGGGCGTAGGTCCGGCTGAACTGGAAACCTGGCTTAAATTCACGCACACACAGACAGAAACACACCTTTTTGTACATTCGATAAGTGTCAACTATCTCTCAGCCATCTCTACAGTATGCAGTCCACTGTTATTGTAAAATTCCTCTGGTGAGCATTATTCTCCCTGCAGGATCAGATCACGCAGTCACACTGACCTGGTTTGGTGCCTCGCCCAGCTCCACCCACCCCCTGGCCTGCACACACACAATCACAAAAAAAGGTGACAATGATCTACAAGGTGCTGAGATCATCTACATGACCAAACTGAACTTTAACAGCCGGTAAAGGAGGAGATGTAATTTCAGGGTTGAGGCTGGTTGAGTACATTCTTGGACTATGCAGCGTGAAAACTTTCTGTTGTAATCTGAATATAGAAGTTAGCACCTGTCCAGCTTCTGACGCAATAACATAAATACCTTTGCTCTGTTCAGCTGTTCACAATGAGGTTGAATCAAGTCCAACAAAGTCCCAGCAACAAAAGAGAAATACATTTCCTCTCTACCAAAAGCTCCTCTTTATTATTGGACTATTGTGCTGGATTCCATTAGACTGTAAATGTGTTTGTGGCAACATTGCAAAACACATCATCACATATTAATGTCATGCATGAATGTCATGTGCATCTATGAGAGATTATTCCCACATGAGTTTCAACTACTCCACCTATGCAGCATGTATATCATGTAGTATGGATGTACCGCCATCTTGTGGGTAAGAAATGTATTACATTAGAGTTCAAACAACTCTCAGTTTCAATGTTAAAGTTTAAAAAAAAAAAAAGTAGAAAAATAAAGATCTGTTATATACACCATTCAGCCAAAACATTAAAACCACTTGCAGGTGAAGTAAGTAACATTAATCATCTTATTACAATGCAATGTTCTGTTGAAAACCTTTGGTCCTGGCATTCATGTGGACGCCACACACAATGCTCTCAAACAACGTCAGTGTGTCATTCTGTCTGTCAGTCATTCTGTCTGTCCCATGTTTTTCTACTCACTGACGTGGTCAATCTATGTGAAACTGCACATAGGCATTGAGGATTGGCATAGGTAGAAGGTGACAAAGCTACCAATGGGTATGGACTAGTATATATATACCTTTATAAATACACCTGTGCGGTGTGATTTGGTGTAAGATTTGGTGTGTGATTATTGAACAAACTATCTCTTAAATCATAAGGGATCATATTTTATACAGATGTGTCATTTTTGCACTTGCACTTGTCAAAACAGGACACGACATATAAATTAATATATTATGTACTGAAAAGCAGCAGACATGAATGTCCCAAAGATGATTCATAAAGTGCAAACACAATTTTAAATTTCCGATCTTGTTAAGGTTTTTGTAGCCTTAATTTGGTCTCTACTAACTCCTGAGAAAATATTTGTGTCTTTATCTGATACATGTTCTTGACACGATAGACACAAACTTTGTCCGTCTGAAATCGGGTTGTTGGGACTCTAAAGTCCAAAAGATGACCTCCTTTCAGGCAACAGTTCCTTTGATTTAACATTGATGTAAAACCAAGGTTAGTGCAGATTTTACCTTCACTGACTTGTCAAAACATTTGTATCTTCTACTTCAGATGTGCACTTACCAGGTGCTTTCTGCTGTTTGTGTGGAGCTAATGGAGAGGAGAGTGAGCATTAGGACCACAGCTTGATAAGCCATCGCTTTGTCCCAATCATAACATTTAAACAGTCATCAGTAGCTAATTGCCCCATTCCCTGTATAACATGATAATGTGTGTGAGAGGTCAAAGCATTTAAACATGTTGTTTCTGAGATCATATCTATAACACAGATTAATGCACTACATCAACTTCCTTTTTTATTTATTTATTTTAGTTTTCTGTCAGCAGGGGACATTTTTTAATTTAATTTTTTTAATTTCCCAGATGTCTTCATTTATAATAAAGATATATTTTCCTAAATTTGACCTTGAAAATATGAGGAAATTTTAGTAAGACCAAGGGTCGTTCATATTCAGTGGTGGAAAATACCAATTTACTGAAGCACTGTACAGTAAGAGCAATTTTGGGTTACATGTGTTTTACGTAAGTATTTCCATTTTTCTGCTACCTTACTCTACTAAATTTTAGAGGGAAATATTATCCCTTTACTACATTTAGCAGTGACCCACATCACCTTTTGTTTCACATCACGTCACTTCCTGCCCCTGTGTGTTTTCCCTCCCTTTTGATGACTCCACCTGTGTCTGATTGTCTGTCCCGCCCTGATTAGCCCCACCTGTGTCTCGTTATTCTTCCCCTCACCTGAGTATTTAATGTGTGTCTTGTTTTCTCTCAGTGCCAGTTTGTCTTACCTCCTTGTGTGTCTAGTGGTTCAGCCTTTTGTTTCACTGTGTCCTTTTCTTGTTTTTGATTTAGCCTGTTGACTGACTTTGCCTCATCCCTGTGATAAAGACTCTCCAGCGTCCACTCTCACCTGGTTGAGCTTAACTGATCCCTTGGTAAAATTCACAAACTTGTTGACAGTAATTAAATTTAAAAAAGAGCCCTATTACCAATTGCAACATTAAAGTAATGTTGTTAATGCCTAAATAATTATTTAAAATCACAATATACATTTTTCATGGAATGGAGCATTCTGCATAAGAAGCATTATCACTTTATGAACTTTATTGTGATGCCAATAGCAACTTTTTGAATACAGGACTTTTGTTCCTGACAGAGTGTTTTTATACTGTGGAACTGCTACTTTTACTTATTAAACAGGAATTGTTGACTACTGTCTGCTAACAGTATTGCTAGAGTGTGAAAGTGATGGTAAATTCACTCTACTCTGTGTCACAAATTTTTGATTGTCTTCCGTCTGGATGCATGCTGCTTACGATCTAACACCTGGGGCCTTACTCAGAGAACACTCTCAGAGAGCTCCTAACTTAGCCTAAAAAATGTTAGTAAGGAGTCCTAACTAAGGAGTGGTGTAAAAAAATTCTCACAGAAACTTAGTGAGGAGGTGTGGTTGGCCCCGTTGCTAGGTGTGATGCATTCTTTTAACAGATGTGATTGGTTGTCACAGACACACCCTTTTGTGAGCCTGCAAAGTGTGGACACTCAGTGGAAATGCAATGAACTGCTGACAGTGAAAGTGTTGTCATTGTTAGTGAGATCACTCTGCTGACGGAAGGTTGAGACAGACCCAAGTCATCACTGCTGCTCTGTGGCATTTTTCCAGTTTTCCAAATGTTTTAGTGTTGTGATCATTTTGTTTCTGGAGCTATAGTGTTAATGCGTTGGGTAGGAAATGTGTGTGTCCCTAATGAGACTGCTCACAATTATCATCCCTGCACAGTCTAATCTGTAGCATTTAATTTACTCACTGTCATCCAGCGTTTGGAGAATATTT
This sequence comes from Epinephelus awoara, assembly GCA_035609425.1. Classification (NCBI taxonomy): domain Eukaryota; kingdom Metazoa; phylum Chordata; class Actinopteri; order Perciformes; family Serranidae; genus Epinephelus; species Epinephelus awoara. The sequence goes on along the minus strand of CM069302.1, from coordinate 10,500,792 downwards.
CTCCGACATCTTTGTCTTTCTGCCATTTTCTTCTCAACTTAAGAAACTCTTAAGCCTCTTAAAAGTCCTCCTCCCTGCTCCTTGTGAATATCACTGATCTTTATAAGGACTTAGTCTTAACTTTAGGGGGAAATTTTAAGAAAACGTCACAATTCTAAGAATTTTCTCGGAATTTTGTCACTAGGAGCAACTCTATGTATGAGGAAGCTTTGTGAATTCGGCCCCTGGTCACTACCTTTTGATAAAGTCCCGATATCACCTTTATGCTTTGCCCATCAACGTCCCGAACACAGCAAAATAAGAGGAAAATACAGGCAGAGGACAAAGTATAGTAGTATTCATATTTGTTGTTTTTAAGCTTAATAGTATTGAAAAGTAGTTTTTTTCAGAGTGTTTCCTCTCACACTATGTGACAGTTACATGTAAGCCTAATAGTGTGTAATGCCCAGTCTTCCAGAGTGCTGTAGCGCCACCATCTGTTCCCAACATGCAGCAATCAGACACTTCTACCTCAGTCATGCCTCAGGAGAGTGATTTAAATCCTGCTCCAGCTTCTTATAAATCAAACTGAAGTGCTGTGATATTTCAAAAGCCGTTGTCGTCTCCCCCAAAATAAACACATTCTGGGAACCTGCTGTGGAGTCCCGTGTTTATTTTTGCATGGTGCACGGCTGGCCGTCAGCCTGGGTGAAGTGAATCATACGTTTAAGCTATTTCCTTGCTTTTCGTCAGCCTTCTTCCTGCTCTCGTGTGCTACTGTAAGAGTCATAGTTTACACATGAAAGAGAGTTTCTTTGTTTACTTCTTAGACTTTCTATAGCACACTTTGTGCCGACCCAAGGTCCAGAGTCAAATAAATTCATTTTGCTTTGTTTTGGCTTTGTTTGGAAACCCGATACTGAATCCAATTGTGTGGAGCTTTTATAGCCAGGGTTAAATGGTAGGCCTGTGCAATATCCACATTTAAACAAAACACCCTGAGCCACAAAGTAAATTCATTGTGGTCCCGTTTGCCTAAGGAGAGGACGTTTCACCTAAAAAAAGTTCACTCATGTAGTGTTAACCCTCCCTCTGTTGTTTGTTGACGTGGTCCTGCTCTGAAGCCTCAGATAGTCCAGGTCTCAGCAACCAATTTAGATATTTTAGTCTTAAAGGGGCTCAAATTGTTGGCTTTCTCTCATGTCAGCAAACAGCTGATGGATGACATTACACTGAGATGTGATGCTTTAAGTGCTTCCAGAAATAAGCAGCTGTTGTTGAAGGAAAACAACAGAATAGTGCACTTTGGAGAGCGTTTATTTGGTCGAGAACAAATTGGAAAACAAGAGACAAGACAACAAAAGGTATCATTCTCTGATGCAGAAGTCAATTTTACAACCAATTAAAAACTAAACTTAACATTGCCCTAAATGTGTTGAGTTTATTCTTAAAAGATGACAGATTTATCGCCCAAAATTCATATCAGTGTTTGAAACAATGGGTCCTTGATTCAGACAGGGGTGGACAAATGCAGTTTTCTTATTTCGAGCCTTCAACCGTTGATTAATAGGCTAGTAGATTTTAATCAGCTGTAGTTGGCGTGTTGTGTTAATGTCAAAACATTTGAAAGGGACTTATGTTTTAATAGGATGGGTATTTCAAGTGATTTCCATATTCGAGTACCTGCATTAAATTTTTATAGAGTACTTGCAAAAAATAAACTAAAAAAATCTGACGTGAGAATAGGAATGTAAATTGGCCAACAATAGAAAACAAGTGCAGTTTGAAAGTAATTTATTGAACAAATAGGCTTCAGTTAGCCTATTCAAAGTTTACATAAGAAAAATCTGTAAACTTTCTGTTGCTGCCATTACATAGGTTAGACACAGCGCTAAATGATCATCTTCAGAGCTGCTCTCCCGGTCAGTTCAAACACAGCAGCAGCGGCTAACATCTGACACTGAGCCGTTAAACGGTCCCGAAAAATTCACAGTGACACCCGAACTGCTCGACTTTGTCTTCAAATCCGATAATAAGCATTAGATAATGTTAGTGGTGTCACTGCATGTGTATGCGGCACAGAGCTCACACTCCTGCAGCAGTAGTGGCCTAGTGTCTCATCTCATGATAAACAGAGAAAGAGAGCAGAGCGAGGAGGTTCTCAGCTAATGAAATAGGATTTTACCCATTTTACGTGGTCAACTGTCAGCATCACACATCTTATGTTATCTAACAACACAGTTGAGCTGCTTCTATGTCTTGTGAGTTTGTTGGGACAGCTAGGCCAGGTAGACATTGACCTGACTTGGAGGAAAGCAGCTGCAGACTCTGAGGCGGTCCATCAGTGCTGCATCTAACCTATGTAACAGCAGCAACCTAAAGTTTGCTGATTGTTCTTCAGTCAGCTTTGTATGGTTTAATAGGCTAATTGAAGCCTGGTTGTTTAGTAAATGGATTTGAAATTGCACCTATTTTCATTGTTGGCTATTTTTCATTCCTGTTTTTACATTAAACCTCTTTTTGCGAGTACTTGAGTACTCTATAATGATGTAATGTGAGTACTCAAATATGTGAGTTACTTAAAATGCCGATTTACAGTTCACGTGGGGGCTGGTGGGTAATTACTCTTATGTTGTCAGCCTCACTCTGATACACTGGACAGTCCCTGAAGTGCTTATTTTATCAGAAGATAGTGACACAATTATGTACCGCCTGCATAGATAACTGATAACTTATGTGTCCTCGTGACTATTTAAAACAGTCACGATGAAGCCTGTCTGTGCTTGTATTTACCTCTACATGGTCAGTTTGTGATACAGCAAGATATCTTTTCAATCTCATGAGATATTTTTAAAATTCATAATCCAGATTCTCTTATTTAAGACTTGCAACTGAGACACGATGCTCATCAGCAAGTCAAATACTTTGCATGCCGTCATCAGCTCAGTCAAATAATATCCTCAAGTGAAGCAGGGGTAAAAAAAAAAAAAAAATTAGAAGACCCTGCCAGCATATGGCAGCATATGAAATAAACTTGAGGAGGAGGAGGAGGAGGGTGCTGATGAAGATGGCTCACGTTGCAATCTTCCACAGAGGTTTTGTTGACTGTTGTGCAAGGGGAGAGCTCATCAGCGTGAAGGAGAGAAATGTGAATACGCAGAGACGAGGGGCACTGCAGTGTATCTGCTCATTAGGTGGGCGACGCTGTAATTCAGAGAGCGAGCAGCTCTGCAATCAGGGGCCTATTCATTAGCATGGGGGGCCCGCTTTCATCTGTAACCACTTGAAGCTGCCAATCACCAAGGCGGACGCATGACATGATGACAAAACGGGGCGGCTTAAACGCTCGGGGATGCTTGTGCATGGAGAGAAGACATGCCTAAACGCTGCCTCGAGCGCTCGTATCTGAGAGGGACTTTAATGGGGAAGAAATGTGCGTTTTTACAGTGTAGTGCTGGCAGGTGGCCCAAACTGTGTCAGCCTGATAATCATCTCTCTGCTCAGCATATAGACAGCTTTTGTTCTAAGATTTCACAAGGACGATCATTTTCCTGAACAGGCTTCCTCCTGGATTGAATTGATTAAAAGTGATTGATTGGGGGGGGAAAGTTTGGTTTAAAGGTAAAGTTTAGGAAAGAATTAAAGTACTCCATCTATCTTCTTCCTCTCCGTCTTCCACACACTCACACACACACACACACACACACACACACACACACACACACACACACACACACACACACACACACACACACACACACACACACACACACACATACACACAAGTACCTAAATATCCAGCAGTTATGTAGACACACACAGACACTCAGACACACCTGGTCCAGTCAGTGTGTGGGCATCTTTAATTAAATCTCTGAGCGTTATAAGGTCGAAACCATTGTGGGTGTTTTTATCTGCTGTAGTTGTGATGTCTGTGTGAAGGCACTGTGGGGTCAAACTCCTCTACAAGCAACAAGAGAAACACTGCTGTCATTTGAAACTGTAATGCAGATGTGATAGCATTCTCTCTGTACTTCAGATGTGTGTGTGTTCACCTGTTTTAATCCCACAGAGAAAACCTATTCAAAACGTTTCAACGGAAATATGTAGCTAGCAACCTAAATTATTTAAAGGAATAATTATTTATGTAGAGAAGTTAGATGAGAAGATCAATACTAATCTGTTAATGGATGTGTTACCAATACACCACAGGAGTTCAGAAGTGCAGTAGCTTCAATAGCCATAATCATTACAACCAAAGCACTGCCATCATAATCACCACGACTTCCAAATAACACACACGGGAAGCAGAAAAAAAACATCTTCTCTAACAAGCTAACTTTCACAACCACCCCAGTTAACTTTTTTACCAGAGGTTTATCCTGCGGCCGATGGGCTCCGAGGTTTTCAATCTCAACATATTCATCAGAGACAGACTTTCCAGTGTGTGCTGTAGTAGATAATCCCCGTCTTTCATGGTTTACCAAGAAATACTAACATCTGCCATCCCTAAACATCCAATCAAACTGCAGCTGGGCAACTGGCAATCAGCTTTGGGCATGCGCGCTGTTGTTCTCCCACACATGTAACACTTGACATTGTGAGCATGCAGCCCTCTGGAGCCAAGCATAATTAATACACAATTTTAGATAAATATTTTAGATTAAAACATTAATAACAATAAATAGTAATAGCAATCAAATGTGTTTTTAATGTCATGCATTTATCCAGAATCAGGCTACATTAATTCCTAAGTTAGTCCCACTTAAACCACAGCTTTGTTCTGCTGCCAGCAGGTGAAGCTTTACCAATATGGGTAAATTAATTGGAGGTCATCAGTTATCAGTATCAGTATTATCTCTGTAATTTTCTGGCATTTCATGGACTTTTTGATTAGGGATTTATTGGGGAAATAATCTGCCAATTAATCAACAATGAAAATAAACATGAATTTTGGCATTGTAATTAAACAAAAGAGCCTAATAAATTAGAGAACTTTATCTTATTGCAGATACAATAATCTGTTGGGCAAAGGTACAAATAGATATATTTGAGGTGATACAAACAGTGGCACCAATGCAGAGTTACATCATTTTCACATGGGAAAGAACACTATTATTTTAACTGCAAAATTTTCTAACTCTTTAAAGAAATAGTTAGCCACTTAGGAGATACACTTATTCACTTTCCTTAGTTTGATAGGAAAATATGAATATAATTCTAATGTCTGTATACTAAATATGCAGCTGTAGCCACAGGCCTGTTGGCGTAGCTTAGCATACAGACTGGAAACAAACGGCTAGCTCTGTCTAAGAAAAGTGAAATCAACTATTTGTACAGGGCTGCAATCACTTAGTGTGCAGCACCATTTCTTGGTCAGTACTTCAGCCTTTTACATGCATTGGCTAATTTTCAAAATACATCTCTGTTTTCACAGGAAATGTACAGTTTGCATACAGTCTCTTTCAAAATAAACGCACTACGTCTGTACAGCACAGAAATAGGCGTTTTTTTCCTTCAACAACAAACACACATGTGCTTATGTTCGGCCAACACACTTACATGGTTGGCTTTAGGCAACAAAAGCACGTGGTTGGGTTTAGAAACAAAGAACAGACTTTGGCTTTACAATCATACAGGAAGTGAACACGAGCCTCCTGGTTGAAAGTTGGGGGTTGGTTCCTCCCACCTGTCCCTCTTGGAATTTTTCACCCTTAACTTATGTTGCTGTCCCGCTGCGTTTCCCCCCCCCCCAGTGTCGGTGTCTGACGCCAGAAGTCACTGCCCAAGTGCCGATATTCAACAACCTCAGAGTGAGACCGGGCTGGACAGAGACAGGCCAGCTGCTTCCCCCATTTCCAGTGCTGAGCTACGCTAACTGGTGGCTAGCCTATCAATCGTATTTAACTTTCTGCATGAAAGCAAATAAGTGTAGCCTATTTCCCAAAATATTGCTTAATAAAAGAAACCAAATATAAAGGATCTTTTGTGTATGTTATGTCTTAATGGAAAAAAAACATCGTCAGATTTTCTTACACACCTAAATATCAATATCTTTACCAGCCTCAAAAATCCTGTGTCAGTGCCTGGATGCATGTTGCTCTCCGGGTTGTGAAACTGGGAGTGCATGGGCGTGGCACACTCATGAATTTACTTTAGTGTGCACATTGATCCAGTTTGGAAAATCCAAATCTAATGATATCCTTTAACTCAAAGTATCCCATTCATTCTTAACATCACAGCCCTTTAAGTGCCGTCAATCAATGTAACAACTGTAGATAATCTGTGTTAAAAGGCCTCATAAGAGCCAACGAGCTGCCCGATCAATCGCCACGCTTTCACAGTGGGATCGATCAAATTTCCTGTTAAGTACAGTGTGTAAATTAGAGGTTTGCAGTAGGATGTTGCTCTTAATAACTGGCTGCTGCAGGTACTGGTCTCTGACAGGTGACCTTTTGATTTTTGTAGCTCTCAGTGTAAAAATAGTGACCTGATATAATGTGGAGATGTGCTCACATTTCTGTGTTTGGAAATCAGTGTTTGTCCTGACATTTTCACACACACACACACACACACACACACACACACACACACACACACACACACACACACACACACACACACACACACACACACACACACACACACACACACACTTGCCCTCTGCATCAGTAAATCACCCTGATCCTCAGTTATTCATTTCCATAACAGCTCTGATACATTTTTATTAAACTGTAGCAGTATTTACAATGTACAATCACTGAATAATTCCATTTCAAGACACATTTAAAAGTGCTTTTTTTAAAAGTGAAGTTTTGTTCTGAATAAATAAGAGTTTTCGGACAACAATACAACAACAAACAACAGTAAAGCTGCAAATGTGCTCAACACCAACACAAAATAAACAAATGCTGAGGTTTTACTGTAATACTGCTACAACACTCCTTTTTTTCATATTGCATATCGCAGCAATACAATTAAAATACCTTGTATGAGTGGGTAAACAAAAGGAAAACAATCCTGACCTGATGCAATGTTTTATGTCCCATCAAAAAGAGGAAAAAATAAAATAAAAGTGGTCTTCTTCTCTGCAGCATTAAAAAAAAAACCTCCCATGTTGGCATGGAGGCAGGACATTTCTCCACAGTCTGCTGTCTTTAAAAGACAAGTTAAGCTCAGCAGTCTCACAGCGAAGAAGAATCCAACTGATTGAAAACAGATCACCAAGGTCCGTCATGCCTCCGGAGATTAGACTCCCAAACAGAGCAGATTATTGACAGTACGTCCCAAAGGATTTTTTTTTCTTCACATCAGAGTGGTGACGACGCAGAAAAAGCAGACGCAGAGGGTCAGCGGCTGATGGGAAGCTGTGGTAAGGAGATGGACGGATGAGTCAAGTGGCCCGGGGCAGCGAGGACGGAGAAGGGATGAGCTGCACGTAGGAGAAGACAAGAGAGAGACGACATGAGTTTGTGGAGCAACGTGAGCATGTTAATGTAATTCAGTTCAAGAAAATGCTGCTGATGAGGGATAGAAACCTCAAAATGATGAGTGAAGCAGCGCAGACATATTTGTGCCCAATGTCAGGAGAGAAACCCAGGACTGATTCAGTGTTTCAGACCTGGGCCTTCAACACTTTCATACAATGTGCTTAAATCCTTTCAAGTCAAGCCATTTTAATTGTATAGCTAAAACATTTACCTCAAAAGGCTTTTCAGCCTCTACAACCTATAGCACCCTTTTGTTTCTGATAAAGAAAGACTCCCCTGAAAAACACTTAAACAGGGAGGAAAAGGAAGAAACCTCAGGAAGAGCAACAGAATCAAAAAATCCTTCACACTGACCTGCACATTTGCCTCATTTCACTGGAGTGTAATTTACTGTGTAAGGTACATTAGAGTTGTGATAAACTCTGTATATTTTATTTTTTATGTGCTGAAAAATTGCTCAGCACTCCTGCATGTACACACCAGACTAAAACACTCTTTTAATACTTATATTGAAAACATTTATATTTTTTTATTCTTGAATTTTTGTCCTCTATATTTATTTTCCTAATCTGTATTTATACTCTTATTCTGACTATTATTCTTTATTGCACATAAGCTGTTTCATCACGAGCCTCAAGAGTACTTCACCCTGCATTTCACCACTCATATTTTCAGTGGTGAGGGAAGTATTTAGTTCTTTTACTTAAGTAAAATTAGCAATACTGCATTATAGGATACTCTGTTACAGGCTGCATTTAAAATAGATTTAACAAAATGTACCTAAAGTGTCAAAAAAGACATATCAAAAATATTAAAGTTCTGTATGTGTGCCTGAGTAAAGTACCTAAAGCTAATGTGTAAGTAGCATTCTACTGTTATAGTTGGTGGAGAAGGAGCCAATTTTAACTATTACGCATACTGTTAGGTATTTTAATGTACACCAATGCATCATATTTTATATACTGATATAGGTGATTTCAGGGGTGAAGCAGAGGACATCTCCCCCTCAGTAATAAGCATCTGTGCAATGCCACCTCAATCAAAACATGAAAGTAGCAGAGGACTTGAGTTGAAGAACTGAAGAAATTAAAGACAATTGCACCATAAATTGTTGAACAAAAGGCGCAAAGTGGTGCATAAGAAATCCACCAGAATGCAGAAAAATTAGGTTTAATGCTAAAATTTTCTGGTGAAGACCCCCAAACGCCCAATTTCATATGTGCCACCCCATGATGTTGAAACAAAACTTACACCTTTGATACTGATCATGTTTTTATGTCCAGTCTTACTGTCCCTGATAATTAGGGGGTGGTAATAATGGAGTTAAAAAGTGCAGTATTTTTATCTGATATGTAGAGTACAAGTACAAGTATCTCAAATTTCTACTAAGAACATCTGTATATGAAGTTAAAATGTTGGGAAGTAGATCATTAAATACTGTAATCAAAGAAAAAAATAGTGTATGTCATTCTACTTTTCACTTATTTTGTTTTACAGTAACACAACGTGGCACTGACACAAAGATCCATAAACTCACTGTCCAGGTATCCGTGCAGGGCGAGCAGATGTGGTCGGTCCGGGCTGCTGAATGGTGAGTAGTGGATATCGTCTGGCAGCGATGGAGGCATCCTGGACATCGGAGCGCTCTGAGAGAAGCCTCCCTGAGGCGGCTGCTTTTTGTGTCGCGCACGGCAGTTCTGAAACCAAACCTGGTGAAATATGACAGATAATGTTATACTCAGCAACAAACACAGGGTTGGACTGTTGTTCCTCACACCGAACCTGATTCACGTATTTGTTTGTTTATCTGTGCCAGAGGAATCATCCCAGTGTGGTGTGGGAGGATTTAACGGTGTTAGTGTGTGAAACACAGTGGTGGAATCTAGCTAAGCACATTTACTCAAGTACTACACTTAAGTACAATTTTATAGGTACTTAATATTCCATCTTATGCTACTTAATACTCCGACCCCACCACATTTTGGAGGCAAGTGTTGCACTTTCTACTCACTTAGCAGATTCAGATTATTAATACCAAATATAAATCAACTAATAGATTATTATGGATTTAACTACCTGACCATTTACCTAATAGTTGAAATACGTATTACCTTTAACAGCTGACTTTTACCTTTAACACTATAATGCTTTCATCTTGGTATTGCTACTTTTCCTCAGGCAAAAGATCTGAGTACTTCTTCCATCACTGCTTAAAACTTTAAGTGAAACTCCTCTTACTCTGAGTACGACACTGCCAGTTGTTTTCCTGAAATAATTTAATCAGTCAAGGTTTAATTGGAGAAATTAAGTGTTTAAAATGCTCTAAATCAGTAGTTTCCATTCAAAATCTAAAAGGTCCCAAGCTGATTAAGGGTATATAGATTATAAATTGCCCCTGTCTTTTTAAACTCTGGCTACTTCACCTCCTTTTGTCTCTAAAAATTCTTCATATCAGGCATTTTCAGGAGGTCACAGGTAAACATCGCTTCATTTTAAAGTGTTACCAGGAGGAACATTTGGGAGCCACTCGTCTAAATGAGTTTCTGGAGATTTTTCCAACCCGCCAAGATGAACTCTGTAGAAAAATTCTCTGGATTTTTGTGGTTATTTGTCTCAAAAACGCAACAAAATTCCAAGAATGTGAACACAAACAAAAAGTGGTCTGTTTATTAACAAAATTCTGCCTTTGGAAAAACCTTATGTGAGTATCAGATTCTACATATTCCAGAAACTAATGTGTTGCTTTCAGTATATGAGTGGTTCCCGAGCTTTTGGCTTGAGACATCTTTAAAACAAAGCAGTGTCTGTAGTATTCTGTAGCTCTTTATTACAGGTTGCATGTCTACAGAACAAAGAGTGATTTTCAGTTGTCAGATGGTTTCATTTGAACAGTTTTCAGGCGCCTAAGGACGTAAATCAATCCGGTATTTCAAAATAACAAAAAAGATGACTGAAGTTACTCTCTCTCTTTCTTATTCCATTAATTATCCCACACCCCCTTAAAGGGACAGTTCACCCCCAAATCAAAAACACACATTTTCCGTCTTATCCATAGTGCTATTTATCAATTTAGATTGTTTTGGTGTAAAGTGCAGAGTGTTGGAGATTCCATGCGTCTACTGCTATAGCTCACTAAGCTGATCTGAGCTAGTTCATGTTACAGCTCAGCCGAGGAGGACGCCATAAATGTTTATATGTTGCACTGTCACAAACACGAGCCTTTCGTCCATGAGTAGATGCACTCTTCCTTCTGCACAGTGATTCAGTTGGCAGGTGTAGTCCGGTAGAAAGAAAATAGTTCCTGCATGAAACTGCTCACAACAAGGTCTGTGGATTATCTTGAGTAACTTTACAGTTTTTCAAATTATTTTTTTTTGGCTTTGGGCACCACAAGCTGCCATCTAGTTCTGTTATATTGGAGAGAAGGCAGACGTCTCTACGACTGATATCCCCAACACTCTGCAACTTACACGGAAACAATCTAGACTGATAAAAAACGCTACAGGAAAGAGGGAAAATATTTTGATTTTGTGGTGAACTGTTCCTTTAAATTGGTTTCTGATCTTACAAATGTAAAATTTCCTCATAGTGTAATATTAAATGTCCTACCTGTATGACTCGTCTGCTCAGTCCCGTCATCTCTGCCAGTTTCTGTAGAGTCTGAGCGTCAGGGTTGTTGTCCTGAGCGAACTGAGACTGCATCACCTGTAAGGACACACAGTCATGAACCCACCCACCCACACACACACATATACAGGCAACAACACATAACACTCCACTGACTGAACACACCTGCAGCTGCTCAGCAGTGAACGACGTCCGCGCCCTCTTGGCTGGTTTTGGTTGGCCGTCCTGATCAGAGGGCAGCGCTCCCTCCAGAGTCAGCCCTGTGCCTTTAAGAGGGCACAATCACAACACACTGTCACTCTGCTTGGAAATTACATTTCAGTCAGTGTATTGTGAAGTTACACACAACAACTTAGTTATGAGTTTTACAGGCCAATCTTGTTGCAGCTCAGCTTTGTCCAAACAACTCGTGTAACACAATTAAAATGTTTTCTTGCCAACAACCACACAGTCCAAAGTATTTATGCCATTACGGCCCACGTTTCCCTCACTGAAGGCAGAACAGAGAGCAGTTTTCCACTACAGCAGGGTGAAAAATATGGGATATAACGAAGCTGACATGGATTTCAGGATCCATATAGAACAACAAAGGGCCTTTCTTTGTCTACAGTAGCTTATTTTCTCCTAACTCCTCAAAATGTCACTTTTTGACGTCATGTTAGGGGGGAAAAAAAATCAAGCTTTAATCTTGAATTCAAGAAATTAACAAAAATCAAATATTGGTATTTCATGTTGAAAATAAGGCACTATTTAAATTTTGCTTTAAAGATGAAAAAAGGTTCCTTGCATTTTAAAATTTCACTCAGTAAGAGTTAAAGTAACCTCAGACAGAATCTGTGACGTTGTCAACCAGTGTGGAAAAAACATACTTGAGAGGAAACTTCAGAGTTTGCCAGAATATTTCCTTCCATTTCTTGAGTCTTGCATATTTTTGCTGGTAATCCAAACTGTTACCGTCAGAGATGTTTTGTAAAGTCTGTTACCGTTTTCTGCAGCCCTGCGGAGGTTGTCCAGCATGATGTCATAGTGGCTGCGGCAGAGCACCCTGCCCTCCACCAGGCCGAACTCCTCCCCGGTGGACAGCTGCCTCTTGCAGGAGAAACAGGCGAAACAGGCCAGGTGGTACACGCTGCCCCGAGCCCGCCGAACCCAGTCACTTGCGTACACCTGCCGGCCACACTGGGCGCACTTGGTGCCGAACCTACTGTGAGGAAGAAGGAAGGTGAAGGTCAGCTGCAGGTAATACAGCTTAGCAATAGTCAGACAGCCTCGCTTCATCTCCAGAGTGAAATTCAAAATCTCTGTGTCTGGGTGTCTTGTGCCTGTCGGAGGGTGGTGGTGGTGGGGGGGCTTTTCCATGTCTGTGCCCAGGCGTCCATTGTCTCATCACTCCAGCCATGCCAATTCTTTATTGGTGAGGTTTTTGTGCACCAGTGAGTTTGCAACTATTTGATTAAAGACAACTTTATTAAAGGAATATCCAAATAATTATTTGCATCAATTACTCACCCTGTGTTGCGCTGAATTCAGGAGTAAGTGAGCTCACTTCCTCCCAAACACATGCATTTTCCCTGAAATGACACTATTTAAAATGCATAAACAGGTGCACTACTCTTCTGTGACTCAGACTGTTTGTGCAGGAGGTTTTGAACAGTAACATTTTAGCAAACATGCACATGTTTGGGAAGTACTGAGCATACGACCGGATAAATGAGACTTGAATTACACTGTGCGAGTTGTGTGAGAGTTTGTAAATGGATGCTGATACAGTTTTGGTTGTGTTAAACGTGGCCCCCATTTACTACAATTCACCAAGACTTTTCTCCAGTTTTAGACACACCATGGAGACATGTGAGAGGAATGCTGTCTTCATAAATTCAACATAACTCGGGTTGAGTAACTGATACTGAAAAGATTATTTTTGGGGTTGAAGTATTTCTTTAAGGAAAAAGCACCATGTGAGCACAATATAAGCTAAAATAGCAACGTCTTGAAATTAGATCTTGGTGTCGGGTCCTTTTATGAGGCAGGGCCATGAAAATAATGTAATTAAAATTTACATCAGTGGTGCAAATTTTCAGACCAGTCTGCAATCAGTGAAATTACCGAAAATCATTTACATACAGTGGGGGGTTTGGGGCAGGGGCCCACTTTGCCCAGTTGGAGGTTGGTGCTCATTGATGTGTCATTTTACAGTCTGAGAATTAGTTTAAAAACATGGTTTTGTTAGTGGTTTGCTGAGATATATTACATATAATCTTGTAGACCAAAAGCCCATTATTGCCTATTATGCCGAGCATATTTTTCACTGAGTAAATCACAAAGCCAATTTTTTGATGGTGGAGAGCAAAGATCAATTAGCTGTAAAAACACCAAGAGAAATAAACCAAATTGTCCAATAATTTATCCCCTGGATATTAATACTGTTTAAGTCATCATTCACTGTTTCCCCCATTCACTGAAAAATCATTATTTTCCTTCAGGTGTAAAGGTCCAGCGTTTTACAAATTAAAGTTTAAATGCTGAAATGATTTTGAAAGATTTTTTTCCAGTTGTTGCAGCACAAGCAGGAAAATATCCTCTTGCACAATCCTGTTGTAACTGTATTAACATGAAACCAACAGGAATGATGCTCTTCATGTAGGTAGCCTATGAAAAGCATATGTTCACATGAATTTGGGGGAATTCATTAAGAGGATTAAAAAAGAAAATATAATGAGTATCAGTATTTTGAGACTGCGCAGCCGCAGTTATTCAAAAAACACTCCGCATAAATTTTTCATTTGTCTGTTGTTTCGTCTTTGACAGTGATGCTGTCGATTATTTCTGTTTTTCAAACGACCAACGAATGCAATTTAAGACATCTGCAGTGAAATGAATTGGCCTCGAAACTACAACATGAACCATAGTTTAATAGGTTATAATGTTAGTGGCCAGTGTGTGGTGCAGAGGAAATTTGCAATTTAATTTTCAGATTAAACTACAACGACATGACGAAACAAAGCGAATAAAAAGAAATAAACATTTCGGCCTCATTGTAAACATTTAAATAAATTATAATGGCTGAATTAATTGATTTAATTTATTTCGGTAATCGGCAAATAATTTGAATTGAACGCCATTTTAAATATGCTAATTATTAATTCAGGCCTATACCACAATAATTAACACATTTATTTCAAAATTGTTTGGTCTAACATATTATATGATAGGCTATATCTATGTATTTATACATGATAACATTATTGACATTTATTTAATCTTTTCATTCTATATATAGCCTATACAAAAAATATCTAGAAATAAAAGCCTGTAAGATTATAACTTTAACAAAATTCTGCTTTATAAAATCATGAAACAGCTGAGAATAAAAACTGATCTTATACCTGAAATAATCCAGTTTGCAGTAGATTTCTTTGTTTTTAACGTAGCAGCTGTTGTGTTGGCGCAGAGACGCTCTGCAGACTGAACACTCCAAACATCCCAAGTGCCAATTCAGGTTGTTGACCTGTGGAGATTGAAAATAATACAGTCACACTTGCTGACTAATAATGCACGCCTGAGTGTGTGTGGTTGATTATCAGTGCGTTGAGACTCGCATCAAGGTGTTTATACACCTTATTTTAAATTAAAAACCCAACTAATGTCGTTTAATGTGCATTTTTAGTTATTGAGAGATTTTTCGAAAACCAGAGGAAGAAAGACGCCTCAAAAGGAAAACAGCGCTGTGATGCAGAAGTTAAATTATCACCACATTTGTACATTTTGAGCTCATTTCATTGAGATCAATCTAAGGTGTTATCACAAAAATAAAGAACACAAATTAAACTACAAGCCAAATCATAAGCTTAAATATTTTGAAGCTGCCTGGATACATTATATACTTTCTGAGAGAGCAAATAATGTTTAAATATTTTCATTTGCCCTTTTATTCCCCACCTTCAGCAGGTACCGGTCATGGATCTCCATGCCGCAGCTGGCGCACTGGTTCTTGGCCGCCGGAGGAGAGCAGAGGCAGGCGGCCTCCGACGGACTGGACTCACCGGACTCCTTCTTCACCTCCGAATTAGACTGCGTCAAAGAAAATGAACAAAACAGGTTTTACACCAGAGAAAATATCAGTTAAGTCATGTCTTGTATACTTAATTTAATTTTCAAAAGTGGAGTAATTGCAGAAAATAGTCCGTGAAATATAACATAAAGATCCAGTCCTGGAAAAAACACTAATATCCAACCAAAAATAATTTGATTTTATTCCAGTACAAGCTTTATTTCTATCAAGTGATTGCTCTTTATAGGTTATATCTAATGTATATCTAATATTAACTTAAAAGCACGTAAATCCACGCATGTGCTGTAATCGAACATTTTACGCTTTATTTATAATTTCTAACACAAAGATCTCAGTGTTGCATTATGTGAACTCAGCTCTGCAAATCAAAGGCGAATAAACGGAGTTTTGGTGGCTTTACTCTCCGCTGCATCCCTGCTCATACATGCATTCAGCCTTTTAGTTACAGTCGAGCCTGATTAAACCTGAACCTCTGCCAAATCCAGAGTCCTGCGGAGGTTAACCCGCGTGTAAAAAAAGTTCAGGAAGAAAGACGAATCAAAGCAACCTTACACAGACTGAAAAACAAATAAATCAAAAGGTTTCAAAGCAAACTCGTCCAGATGTTTGTGACTCACCATTTTCGGGTCTTGAACGCTGCCTATTTGGAGAGAAGATGGAGCTTGCTCTGCGCATTACGCATCTCTGCCCCAACCCACACTATATCCGGTCCAAAACAACGAATAACAGTTTCTCCTGCATTTAAACCCTGGCAACAAAAGAAAATTTTGATGCAATTAGAAGAAGAAGACGAAAAAAAAACTATATATGATCGATCATTCCTCTTGTGCGCAATAGGAGGCTGTATTCCCATGCAATCAAACGCAGTGAAAAGAAAGGATGGCACTATATCTGCAATTAGCGGCGGATTGAAATGCTTCGCTTGGTAAGTGGCAACCCGAGTGTCAATTTCATCTGGCAATCAAGGAAAAGGCAACCGAGCCACCAAGCTAAGAGAGAAAAAAGCGGCGCATCCTAATTTCAATAGCTGCATAATCGAAAATCGAAAAATCTCCAAAGTGAAGAGGCTCAATTGGAGATCGGTCTATTCATAACAGACAATGCGCAGAAACTGCAGCTGATCTCGACGCATAAAGGAGCTTGATTGTCTCGTTCTCATGATGGACCCATTTAAGTACTTGAGGCTCCCCTGGGTGATTACAGCTGCATTCATAAACTGCCAAAAAATCTGCGTTTGGGTGGCAATCCGGAGTCCGTGTTGTCCTTCATTTTGTCGAAATTAACAGGGATGCAAGATTATGTTAATTACCAGCTACGGTATAAATATTGGAGGCAGTGAAATAAGTCGAGGTGGCCTATATGGGAAGAGAAAAACATATACTTCATACATGGAAAACCTCCCCAAAGCTGCGAAAACATCGTCCAGTAAAAGTTTCTCCAGAACATCACAGGAAAAATATCCAAATAATTCCGCGAGACATTGTG
Organism: Epinephelus awoara; assembly: GCA_035609425.1. Lineage (NCBI taxonomy): Eukaryota > Metazoa > Chordata > Actinopteri > Perciformes > Serranidae > Epinephelus > Epinephelus awoara. The sequence continues at coordinate 10,484,139 of CM069302.1, read as the reverse complement.
GGGTTTTTTTTAATCTCCACACCAAAAAATAATCCAACTTCATTAACTTTGTGGGAAACCAGTGGTACCAGTATGTGCCTCCCAGACAGACTCCCAGTGCTGTTGTGTCCGCTGTGGCTCCTTCTCTCCGCCTCGACTCAAAGTTTACACCCAGTTCAGTCAGACAGGATGTGATGCTGCCCACTGGGCCGGCAGAGCCGCGGGGTTACCCTCCTGTCTCTTACAGGGATATTTAGGGTATGAATTCATTTTTTTTTTAAAGTATGATGCTAGAAATCTGTTAGGAAACACCCACTTGTTATACTAACTGTCCTTTTTCTGAAAATGGTGGCTGCAGATCAGAGGCCAGAGTTAGTTTATTAAAATCACTTCACTGGATCACTGCTGATTGCAGAGTGATGGAGGGCAAGAGATGTTCAAGAAGATGATGATGCGCGCTATAAGGTGCCAATTATCCATCATATATCATTTCTTTTTAAAGGATCTGCCCTTTATCTCTACATTTTTGCAGTAGCACCCACTTTTCATATTCATGATTTTGAATTCAGATGCTCAAGAAGAAAGATTAAAGGATGCCTTCACATTGAAGTCTGCTTTAAAACAATTACATGCACTTTGAAAGGGTTACTAGTGGCTTCTCATCTGCCCATACTGGCTGGCTTCCTAAAGTGACTTCAGGTTAACATTTGGGGGTCAAAAGCCCTTCTTGTGTTTTTTTTTTGGTTTTGTTTTTTTAACATATATTCCCTGCCTTTTGTTACTATCCCCATACTGCTGCTCAGAGATGCAATGGAATATAGGAAATCAAACATTTTGACAGAATTAGAAGATTTTAGTTGCTTGTTGCTACAACTTGAGAGCTGAAATGTTCACATCCCAAACTTACTAATGACACCTAGACAGTAACTATACTGGTGGGAACACATCACCCTCAAGATTCAAATATGCTCAAAATGCCCCGCCCCCAATATATTGTTCAAGAATATAAAGGAAAAACATGCCATGAATGAATGGAGGATCTTTGCAATCATAATCCTATAAATTAACTACAAACTGCCATTATTATTACTAATGGTTCTAGTATGGCAGTTATTCTCATACCTTTTCTGTCATGCCTCCTTCAGAAGCTGAAAAAAGTTTCTAAAAGTTTCCCCTGTGTGGAATTACCCCCTGGAGGATTGGGTTGCAGAGGGTGTCAATTGAATATGGTCCCCCCAGTGTTAAATAAATGATTACGGCCCTGCATTACACTGGTGGACTGGTGAAGAACTTTCACTTCAGTTCAACTGAATTCAAGAAATAACAGAGATTTATTTATGTCGAAGGAAATTCTTGTGCCAGAAAGTGCTTCAAATTACAGCAACACTAAATAGAGTAACTACAATTTAGTGTTTACAACCAATAGCAACCAGTGGGTTTCCCAGGTCAGGGTCACTGGGCCCAGTTTTAGAACAATATTCCGAGTATTAAATATCTGGCAAAATATACAAATATAAAATATAGAAGTGCTCTCAAGGAGCTAAAGCAGAGCCAGTGCCTAATAGAGAAACAATATGAGTATGATAAGTACAAGAGTTAAATACAAGAGTGTCTAAAAAAGAACTAGTAACCAATGAACTAGTATTGAAGTAGTATTGCACATTACTGAGGGGAGTGATCCTGCTTTCTCCTCCACGTCTACCTACCAGTACACCCACCTCATCAAATACCCCCACATCTCTGGGTTCATGTATTTGAAAACCTGTCACACATTGTTAAAGATCCTCTCTAGACATGTTTTAAGATATAAAGAAATACTCTGCATGGAATAACATTTGTTTCTGGTATATATTTCCGTATATTACCTTGTTAAAATACTCTTCTGAGAAGACGTCTCCCACTTGATGTTGTGTGTCTCAGTGTTGTTATTTGATGTCCTGAGGTTTCCGTTTACACTGAAATAATACTCTGAATCTTGAAGGGATTTTAGCGACTGAAGGATGAAATAAAGGATACAACTTTGGATGCAATAACCAAAAAATAAACCTTAATTTTTGATTAAACACCCCTTCAATAATACTGCACGTTAATGGTAGATTGGAGATTAAAGTTTTTTTTGTCATTGATTGATGATGATTTAATGGCTGTAGCAAAATTAATTCTTTTCCAGGCTGGGCTTTTGTTTAAATTGTATTTTTGGTATCCATGTGGACAAGAAGCTTTATATACTGTAACCAAATGAACATGCGCAGGACGTTATGTACACTGTGAGTGTTTAAGTCAGCTGACGTGAACAAGCTCTGTCCTCTTGAAAGGTTGACATTTTACAGATTTCACAGCGTCGATATGACGACTCTTTCTGTTGTGTTGAAGGTCTCACACTGACGCCACAGCTTTAAATATCTGTCACAACAGTCATTGAATATCCCTCACCTACAGAGAGGGCACAAAAAGACTTAAAGTAAAGGTTTCCATGGAATCGATGGAGCTTTAATTCTTATTGATCACTTAAAAAGCATCTTTAAAGGCAGAATTACATTGTCTCAGACCCTTTGTATTGTCAGTGTAATGCACTTTAGCGGCTCTGTACATTAACTGTAATTACCAGATGGAGCAGGGTCAACTGGAAGTGGGCTGGTCAAGATGAAGGACGACTTAAAGGAGGAAAGAGTGTTATTTCACCTTCATTATCGTCGCTCCTTATTGATACTGACGTCTAACAGTGAAGGTTTTTGGACGGTTTTGCCCAGTGTTCCTCGATACCCACAAGAGAGATAATGATTTGTGAGGTATGGTCCAGGGTATGTATAACTAAGAAGCTGTTTTAGAGCATTTTTTAATCCTAAAAATGACAAGTAGCAAATACATTTTCACCCTCTGAAGCAGCCAAAAGTATAAAGTAGCATGCTGTAAGTACAGTACTTGAGGAAATATGGTTACATTCAATGTGATCAAAAGCTCTAGAACAAGCAAGTAAGTGGAGATATGAAAGTCAGTCCTATATATCTGTTCATTTAAAGACTAGAATATTATTTTGTATTCATGCTACATGAAAAATGGTTGCCTTGGAAAAATGTGCATCATGCAACTGGCTTTTTAATTGTGTTTCCTGTACATCACCCCTACAGAATACAGATCAGTGACCTCCTGACAATAAGTGAGGATGGGTCACCTGTTGCATCCTGTACAGCTCTGTGGATGTGTGAATGTCACAACATTGCTACTGTACATTTGTGTGTGTTTGTGTGCGTGTGTGTGTGTGTGACTGCAGCCCTGCCCTTCCTTGACGCACAGCTGTCTGCGATCCCCACAAACAATAAGCGACCAGCACACCGCCACAATAAAAACAAACTGTACCACATGCTAAAGCTATTAGACTCATCCAATGAGCCCCAGTGGACAGCTTGATGGCTGGTATGTCAACAACGTATGACGTGCGTCGTCCGCTTGCTGTGGAGGTGCAGAGGGGTTCACATGAGGGCAAAATCTTTATTTATCGTGTTCAACGTTGGGAAACAACCAGCGTTAAGGTGGGGTCCTTTTGTCATGACTGAATAACAATGCTTGTGACCTTCACTCAAAGTTTAAGTCTAACATCTTATAGTTCTTGGTTGATACACAGTGTAATAAGATACTGCTGTAAGTAATTTTCACTGGGTTGATCTGGAATATCCTGTGAAGTTGAGCTGCCAAAAGACGTCATCTGACAGCTAAATAATCTGAGGACTTTTTTCTTGTCTTTGCTCTGCCAGAAGCAACCATCTTCTCCTCCTGTTGCTGCTTTCTGGCATTTTTATGAAGCAGTCCAACAGTTTTAAGCTATTATTTTTGACGGGCAGTGTAATCTGTGCAAGATCTGCGTCTTAATAGAAAATATAAAAATCAATCAATAGAATAAATGCATGTATTGTATTGGTCTTTCTCATCGTTCCAGCATCAGGTTGTGCACAAGGAGTCTTTAAATGAAAATATGTACTCAGCTGTAACATTTTGTTTTAGGAGTGTAACAGCCAAGAGCTGCTGTGGTGGCAAATGTTTATTTTCTTTTGAAATAAAACAATAACTATATTATCATCTTACAGTATGAGACTTTTCTCATGGTTAAATGCCCTGACGACCCCATGATCCTAATGATGCAGATTAGCTGATGAGTGTTAAATTCTTATTAATTAATAGCCCACGTTACAGTGTCCCCCCCAAAACTATTATGTTGCTTGGTCACAAACCTTAACAGAGAAACCAGTATGTAAGATTGGACACTAAGTTTTGAGGGGCTCTACAGCCTCTCCCAAGGCAGTGCCAACAGCATCACTATAATGACACATTGGGCAGCCTTTAGCATCTGTATGAGACTCACCAGGCTTTCAGCTAATTCCAATGTTAACCCATCTGTGTCATTATTAGACATTCAGAGCAATGGACAAAGATTTAAGCGCATGAAAGACAGCACAGGGTGAGTGGGAGTGGATCCAATGAGCACAGGACTTCAACCCAGGAGGCCAGTGTCTCATGTGAAGCCAAGGTTTAATATTGAGTTATTTTGTCAGGTCAGTCGTTGGTCATGTGAGTGGACTCACATGATTAATGTCAACCACAAACTTTTCCTAACCCTAACCAAGTAGGTTTGTTGCCTAAACCAACCCAGTCTCACTCCAAAGTCATCGAAATCCAGGGCTTGGGCAGTGACTTGCAGCATCACACAGACAAAAAAAGACGTCTTTTCACGTTGGCATGACACTTGGCTGGTTTCTATTATAGTTTAACGGTGCCTGGTAGCGTCAGGGAGAAACATGGCTGGACAAGAACAAAAATATAGGTGGCAAAAGTCCAAAAAGGGTGGGCAAGAGGGGTGGTGGATGGGTGGGATGTGAAACACCGACCTTCACTCCCCCAAGAGCAGCATTTGCATCCCATGAGATCATAAAGCCGCACACTGTTCTTTCTTCCTAAACCCAACCATGTGCGTTTGTTGTTTAAAGAAAAACACGTCAATCTGCAGTATTATACTGACGTACTGCATTTATTTTGAAAGAGACTGTATGTAAACGTAAAATTTCCCATGGAAGTGGAAGTGTATTTTGAAAGAAGACAATGCGTGTAACAGGCTGAACTTAACACGGCGTCCCAGAACATCAACAACCAACACACCCAGGCTACCTTGCATGTAGTATCTCGACGTGGAAAGTCCATGACCAAACGTCAATATGTGAAGATGTCAGAGTGAGAATGTGCTGCTCAAACCTAATCGCTGGGCCTGTCTTAGTCACGTGAATTGACTCACATGACTTACCGCCAACGCCCCCGTGTCAAGATCTGCTGACCCCCTGCCTCAAGAAAAAAAAAGGTGGCTTCTGCCCAAGAGACAAATGAGGGCGGTGGATGAGATCACATTGGGCTTTAAGACTTAATGAACTTGTTATTATGATATTATTCACAAATTTTCTCCAAACTATCACATATGTTGGTACAGTAACTGATTATATATACACTTAATACATGTGCCTTATATTTAGTACTATGAAATTTAGTGATAGAATTTCAGTGGTGAAATGATAACAAATGAAACAATGACTTAAAAGACAACAATAAATATGTGACTAAATTTGGAACAGAGCCACTGGTCACATACAGTATGTCTAAATATTCACACAATCTCTTATGTGTCAGTGCATACATACACATAGTAGACTCATGCACATAGACACATGCATATACAGATGCACACAATCTGTTTTATTTGTTGCTTTTATCCGTTTGTTTGTTTGTTTAGTTGTCTAACCCCAATTTAAAACCCTAAACAGACACAGAGGCTGCAGATTAACTTCAGCTCAATGTCCTAAATTAAATCCACTGAATTACTTCTTGCTCTTTAACAATGTTTTTCTGTGTTGTCCTTGTTGAATAAATAAATAGATACATTTGTAATCACGGGATTACAAATGTAATCCCGTGATTATAAATGTACAGTTAAACACGACCAACAATGTCTTCTCCTCTGCAGAGGTCGATTGCCTGCGGTTCATGATTTTCTCAAACTTTCGGTTTTCTGTAATTCTTTTGGGCGAGGTGCAGACGAAATGAAATGTGCATGATTCATACGTCCTTCTTTCAATGGTTGCATGTCACGGAGAACCAGCTCAGAGCCACGTTACAGGGATGACTGATGCTCTGCTTGGCATGTTGGCTGAAAGAAAATGTTTGGAGAAGGGCGAGGCGAGCCCTAAATGCAACACCAAGGTCTTATCTTGTTTCTGTAGAACTTCTGCCGCTGAAGTCTATGTGAATATTGTTAGATGTTCGAGATAAGAGCTGGATCTGAGGTCAGCCTTTGAGAGTACAGGGCTTGAAAATCTTAATGGCTGCAACTGTGGTTTACCTGCTTTGCAAATCTGCTTTCCTGATCAATTCCCAACTACTTTCCACATCCAGACACAAGATGCAAGGTACCCTGGGTGCATTAGATGTTGATGTTCTAGGACGCCGCGTCAAGTTCTGCATTGTCTTCTTTCAAAATACACTTCTGTTTTCACAGGAAGTTTACAGTTTACATACAGTCTCTTTCAAAATAAATGCACTGTGTCGGTACAACAATGCAAATTGATGGTTTTTTTTCCTCCAACAACAAACACACATGGTTGGGATTAGGCAACAAAAACACGTGCTTAGGTTTAGGCAACAAAAGCACATGGTTAAGTTTAGGAAAAAATACCCCAGTTTGGCTTTATAATCTTATTTATTTTTTACTTATCTTATTTTTAGACAGGAGTTGTGCAAATTTGCAGCAAAGCCCAATCAGTCTTTTTTCAGCATTGGTAGTATAAAAACAAAATCGGGGAGTGCAGCAAAATGCCGCCTGCCTACTTTTGTTTACAGATTGTGCCTTTTTCAGGGCAATGTGGGGCGTGAGCAAGTAAACATGTAGCTCAGCATGTGACGTAAACAGTGACGTGGGAGGGAAGCCGTGGCTGGTCAGACCTTCGGTAATTCTCTCTAAGTCGGCCCGTTCTTCACTGTCCCCATCATCTGACGGTTAATGGCCTCTTTGTTTGCGAGAGCACGGAGGGCGCGCAATTCCTTGTCTCCCCAGTTGCTCATCTTTACAGTGTCTGTCAGGTTTGTGTTTCCCTCTTGCTACTAGCTGCTTGCAAATCCCTGCTATCAGCTGTTTTATCAGCTCCTCCGACAAGTCGTCAACAGCCCCTCCCGGTGCAGAAAATTGGGCACCTTGGATCAACTCGCCAATCCGGCTCTGTGTTTCTAAATGCTTGCAGTTTACCGGCAAAACGGCCCAACATTTGCGGAAAATCTGGCAGTGTAAAAGTGGCTAGTGTTTGTTAGACCCATTCACCACCTGTCCCGCCTGCCCTACTTGGACTTTTGCCGCCTTAACTTTTGTTCTTGTCCCGCTGCGTTTTCCCCTGATGCCGCCGTGTGCCGTTAAACTATATTGGCAAATGGCCCTGTATCATGCTGATGTCTATGACAGCTTTTTTGTCAGTGTCTGACACCGCAAGTCACTGCCCAAGCGCTGAATTTTGATGACTTTGGAGTGAGACTGGGTTGCAAGGGGACACCTCTGCAGCTGCCCACAGTAACCAACCAACCAACCATTCACGCTCACATTCACACCTACGGCCAATTTAGAGTCGCTGATTAAGCTAACATGCCTGTCTTTGGATTGTGGGAGGAAGCCAGAGTACCTGGGGACAACCCACGCTTACATGGGAAGAACACACAGACTCCTCACAGAAGTGCTCCCCCACCCCAGGGTTCAAACCAGGAACCCTCTTGCTGTGAGGCTACAATGCTAATCACTGCACTGTAACAATGCATAACAATGAAACAGCTAAACACATGTATGAACACTGAATTAGTTAAAATGAATAAACGTTTGTAAAAGTAAAAAATGTTCCAGTTAGGATGCACGCATGCAAACATGTCCAAAGCTAACACTGACAGTTCAACTATATGAAAAAAATATTGTGACAATACATTTTTGAATGATTAATAGTATCAACATCCAGGCTATAATCCATTTACAAGAACACATTTGGAAGATGATGGATGGTGCAGCTTAAGGGGTATTTGAGCTCATCTGACAGGGCTGTGGGGTCAGTGGAAAAAAAGGTTGGGAACCACGGCTGAAACGCACTGTGGATCCACCATAAGTTTGTTTAAATCCTTCTTCATGATGTTTGCATGTAAATTTAAGATTTTTCTAACTGCTGAGGTTGTGAAGAGGCACATAAATAATACAAGAAAACTGAGACAGCCAGTGAATGTTTGCCTATGGGAGCTTGTTGCAGAATCAGTTTGACGTTTGAAGACTCCCCATCCAGCAGCGTCCAACATTCAACAGGCTGCATCCACTCTGAGATCAAACCCATCTAGATTACAGTCCTCCAGCCAAGCTTTCAACAAACAAAGGAAATGGCACATTACACCATCCCTCTCTCTGAAAAGTTGCATTGGAGAGAAAAAAACCCTCTCCAGTTATTTAACAAATACAAGTTTATTTGAAGTACAGACAAGGAAAAATGAAGGGCTTTTTTTCAGGGCTTGCACTCCATATGACAGCAATTTGGGGGTATTGTGTATTTTGGCCCAAGCGTGTGGTCTATGATAGATGACAGGAGAGAAAATCACGAGCCGCTGGCTTGAGCACAGACACGCAAATTGCTTTCAGCTGATTGCCGTATTCTGCTTGATATTTATCAAGTGGATTACAGTATGCCTCTTTATTTACAGCCAGGAAGCAGCTGATCAATTCCACTAACGGAGGAAAGAAAGAGAGCTGATGTTTTTCCTCTGCTGGGTGAAAGTACAAACCCCTCAAGTGGCCAGTGAGCACTCTGAAATTAAGTGTATCCTCTATTGCATCTTGTTTTACCACACCAAAAGGGACAACATCCAGAAATACAGATGTCTCGAGATTATCCCCAACCCACACTGATATTGGTTTGTGCTAAAACTGAATTTACAAAGAACACAAGCTTATGAGTGATTAGTGCGTACAGCATTTAAACATGCAATAATATATTTTCAGGCCACTTGGGGGCACTGACAACATGTTGTGAGCACAACACTGACATATCGTCACCTTTTGGCAAAATTACTGAGCCCCTGAAGTCCTGAAAGGTAGGTTTTTTTTAAATGTTGTGTGCACATGTTATTATGTTGTGCATGCAATATAATAACATGAGCATACAAGATACAAAATATTTTTGATTATTAGTGAAAATGTGAATGGCCCTATCTAGAGCCAGTGTTTGGTTTGTCCGTTCTGGGCTACTGTAGCAACTACATGGTGGACTTTGTGAAAAAGGAGCTGCTGTTTGGCTTTGAAACCAATTTCCGCAGAGGCCAAAGAAGAAGAAGAAGAAGAAGAAGAAGAAGGAGAAGAAGAAGAAGAAGAAGATATACTTTATTTATCAAGAGGAAATTCATTTTTTTTTTCATTCTGTTGTCTTATATGTACAGGCCCGAAATACACACACACAAACAGGACCTACAAGCATTAAATGGAAAGAATGGAGAGATGGAGGGTGAGGGCCTCCATTAGGAGCCTTGGACAGGCACCCCAAGCAGTTGGGGGTTTGGTGCCCAGGAGGCGAGCTGGCACCTCTCCAGCTACCAGCTACCCAACCCAAGTCCCTATGGACTGAGCTTATGCCCCTCAGAGATGGAACTGCATCCATCACATACTGAAATGTGGCCCAAACGAAATCTGTAAATCAGTGGATAAAAATGTTTCACTATCAGTATTTGATCCATTTGGTCCAACAACATTTGGAAAGTCTTAAAGAGCTGCAAGGTTAAATCATTTTTATTCCTATATAAGTTAGTGGAGTGCCAAACCGGAAGTAGTCAGCTTGGCCAGCTGAAGTCTCTAGTGTGCTTGCTCTATGGACCACACAGAGCGGAAGCAATGAGGAATTTTATATGTAGCAGTTGATTGTTTTGGCTTCAGGCGCAGTCTCACCTCCAATGCTGCAATTCTCCTTATACATCAAGGACCTGCTCTGTATGGCAATATAAACTGCACAGTGTAAGACAATACAAACACAACGATTTTTAGATTCAGGTGATTATACACTAATCAAAACATAGTTACTGACTACTCTATTCCATTTATGCCACTATATCCACCTAAGTCCTACACACTGGACCTTTAATTGAAAGACCAACACAAAGTGATTTTTTGACGTATTCGGCCAAGTTGAGTCGCCAGAACAACTTTACCAATCCTTGGCGCTGATTTCGCTGAGCTCTACCGATGAACAGTCTCCTTTCAAAATTTATTTGGTCATTTGCTCAGTGTTTTCTAACATGAAGGCCCAAATCCTCTCATAGGTATTCAGCAGGGTTCTCAACTCATTTATTCAGGTTTTTTTCTTTTAATTTGTTACTTGTTTTTGTTTTTACAATTCAGTTTCTACTTGCCATATTTGTCTCAAGCTCATGTTTCTATTTCCGAAAGCTTTAAAGTTCACTGATTTTACATGTGAAGTTCAGTTTACTTGTAATGAGGTCTTGGTTTCAAATTTCTAGCAGAAAGCCTGTGTTCAGGGTGTGGCGTTCAGGGCTAAAAGTCACGATATCTCCACTTCTGCTGCTTTGATTTTGATCTTTCGTTTTCAATCAGCTTTACGGACGTGCATATTGAATCATTTGTATAAAACTTGGACTATCCATTAGCAAGATGCTGAACCTCTTCCAGCATTAGGATCCCTAAACCATTGCTGAATCTGACCTCTAACCTCCTTTTAGAAAGCTTAAGCGAATTTGACCCCTCAACCTCCTCCCAGAGGACAAGTTCTTTGAGCAGCGTATTATTTGTTTGTTGGAGATGACAAACACATGTATCTGTGTGAGGGAAGCTGGGGGAGAAGTTTGTTTTCCTTGCTGGCAATTAGTTGTGAAACAAAATAAGCAATGACAGAAGACAGAGAAAGAGAAGTATAAAGTTAGTATGTATGTATAACATAGTTCAATCAAGTTCCTGTAGGCACCGTAATTCCACTGCACTTTATGTAACAGCAAAAATACCACAATAATACAAACAAGGTTGAATGTCATGAGCAGAACACATTGTTATAGCTCTGTGTGATTTTAATTTAGCTCCGCTCTCTTTCCTCTGATCAGGATCCAGCTCTTTACTTCAGCTCTAGAGATGTTTGAGGACTCGGGTCAGTGTCAAAGATCAGCTACTTACCCAATCAGGTAAGCAGCTCCAGAAGGAAAATTACCTCCTTCCGACCACTTGCACTCACCTGCAGTGACCCGGAGCAATCAGAGGTGAACGGAGCTCCTAATCACGGAAAACCCTTTAGGTCAGGACACACAGCACGACCCAACCTCCTGCAACGCCACCTCCCCCCTGAAAGGCTCTGAGTTCAAGTGTTTAGACTGTCACATCAAATAGGCTCAAATGTGGAGATTACTTGTGCAGGACGCATTGTGTGTTTGGTTTGATGCCGACCGCAATATCCTGCGGCTCTGTTGATCCTAGCGGCTCCGGGTGTAGAGCAGCAGAGCAGAGCTGTGTCAAGTAGAGGTGGCTGGTGCCGGGCACGCTTGCACTCTGAGTGCCTGGGGGAAGTGTTTGGAAGGTGGGACAGGAAACAGAGGGGTGTTTTAGCAAAGAGTGCTGGAAAGGATCTATAACCTGGAGCGCAAGCAGGGCTCCCTCACTGTTTGTTTTAATAAGAGCAACCCAGGTCATTCAGCAGGAGTGTGTGTGATAACGCAGTGTGGCACATTATGAATTTATCACTTTTAAAGGGAATAGTAGCTTCTGGTCAAGTGACGCATGGATGGATAGTCAGCTACGAGTGTTTGTGTATCATGCAGCCTTAATTTTTGAGGGCCAGACACAATGTGTTTGAAATCACGAACACTTAAGATGTGGTGTGTGTGTGGAGTGCGTACATTACAGCAAGGGTACTCTGTGTTTTTCTATGCTAAACTGTGCCAGCTCTCTGACAGCTGATAAATGAGTGCAAGTCCTGCTCCTCCCACAAATCTCGATCATCTGTAGCTTGTAGTGTAGGAGGTCGGAGGTCTGTGAACACCTGAACCCAGCTCACAGTGCAATATGTGGACACAGTGACTGATACTAACCTAGTGCAGTCACCAGAGGAAAATGTTGGCACTGCACTTTTCTGCAAATCACAAACACGTTACATTTGCATGTCATATACACCTCATATCAATGTTTTCAAAGTGACATTATATATAAGCTGACTTCGTCATCTGGAGGTAGAGGGTACAGTGGATGGCGTGACACTGAGGTGAGATGCCTGCCAAGCTGCAGATGACTGTTCAACACCAACAAACAGCGACGCTGGTTGTTTTTTGGCGAGCCTTTGTGGTGTTTTGCAGCTGCGTTTTAACCGCAAAACCTGGGTGTTTTTCACAGACCCGTTCTCACATTCCAGCAGCTATTGTGCCAAATTTATTTTATTTTTTTTGGCAACCCTTCATGGCGTTTCCACCAGTCTTTGTGGCACCAAACCTTGGTGTTTAAAGTGGCACATTGGGCGTTTTCCAGTGGTGTTTCAGCCAACATGCATGGGTGTTTATCACCTACACATTGTGGCATTTGAGACACCGAAACCTGCGTGTTACACAGCAACCCATCGCAGCTTTTCAAAGTCTTTTAAGCGGAAACATGATCTTTTCCTAAACATAACAAAGTGTTTTTTTGTGTAAACTTAACCACAGCTGCACAACAACTTTGTTGAGAAACACAAAGTTTCAATTTATCCACTACAAAATAGTAATAATACAAATGAAAGACATCTGGGGTTTGCAGAAATGGTGTGATCATTCTTTCCAACAGCTGGGTTACTAATGTATAACAAATTAATCAGTCAACATCAAACCAGACTCCAACCGGTGGTGCGATATAACTGTAATCTAAGAGCAGGTTTGAGGTACTTGGACTTTTCTTGGGTATTTACATCCACTACACTTTGTTTTACATCTTTAGATACTAGCTACTCTGCAGAGTCAGATTATTATATTAAAATATATATTTAACTCACAAATTATGATGTAGTTAAAAGTAGCCTCACCTTTACCAGCCGCAACATTAGTGATGCTTACAAATTAATGCACCAGTAATTACAGGAAATACATTTTTCTGAAATTAGCTAGTCTGCATTAAAGGTACTTTAAATGCTTTTACTTTTGTACTTTACTTAGGTACAGTTTTTAATGCAGAACTTACTTGTAACAGAGAATTTCTACACTGTGGTATTTCTATTTTCATTTAAGTAAAAGGTCTGACTAACCAACACTGACTTTGACTGGGAAAAAAACAAAACAAAAATAAGGAGGTATTCTCAGAAGTAGATGTTATTTCTACCCTAATGCACTGTTAGGTAGTCATCATGCTGATATGCTGTGGCTGGCAGATAAGAGCCACTTTTTTTTTTAAAATGCCGGACAAGAAAACAATGAACTAAAAAGCTCCGTAAACATCAGGACTGCAGATGATAATCCTTTGTGAGTTCGTCACAATAAGAGTCACCTTTCACCTTACACAAAGTCATTTGATGCATTGTTAAGACACAAAATATTGACTCACGCAGCTTTAAGTACAGTGAGCGGTGGTGGAGCAAGAAGTCAGATCTTTTACTCAAAGGAACAGTTCAATCAAAAATGTTATTGTATGAGCTGGAGATATCGGCCACAGAGATGTCTGCCTTCTCTCCAATATACTGGAACCAGATGGCACTCGGCTTGTGGTGCTCAAAGCGCCCCCCCCAAAAAATGCATTTGAAAAACTCAACCCTAATGTCTCTTTGCATAAATCATGACCTGGTTCAAGATAATCCACAGGCGCAGGAGGAAGTGTGCATCTACTCATGGATGACAAGCTCAGGACAGATGTTAACAGTAATGGCGTCCTACTGGTAATGTTAGCTAGGTCAATGATGCTAGGTGAGCTAGCAGAAGATGCACGCTTCCTTCTGCACAGTGACACAGTTGGTGGGTGTAATTCAGTAGACAGAAAATAGTTCCTACATGAAACTGCTCACAGCAAGGTCTATAAATTATCTTGAGTAACCAGGTCATGATTTCTGGAAAGAGACATTGCTGTTGAGTTTTTCAAATGTATTTTTTTGGCACTTTGAGCACCACAAGCCGAGTGCCATCTAGTTCAGTTATATTGGAGAGAAGGCAGACATCTCTATGACCAATATCTCCAACACTCAGCAACTCAAACCAAATCAGTATAGGTTAATAAATAGCTCTACAAGATGAGAGGAAAATTATGTATTTGTTATTTTGTGGTGGACTGTCCCTTTAAGTAATTGTAGCAAAACCACAGCGTAAATACTCCTTTTAAAGCTGCATTAATAATTTCACTTAAATAAAAGTACAAAAGTATCAATATCAAAACATAGTATACATAATAGTATATAAAAGTCGGTTATGTCACCAAGGGGCCATTAAATTCTTAACTTTATCCATAACACTACATCATAATGTTTTTGTTGATTATATTTTGTAATATTTGATATAATCTTGTGTAGTTACTTACACAATCTGTAAGTAACAGTAGTTATTAAATAAATATAGTGCAGTAAACGCCACATTTCCCTCTGAACTGAGTGGACTAGTAGTTTAAGTAGCAGAAAATGGAAATACTCAAACTCAGGTACCTCAAAATTGTACTTAAGTGCAGCACTAGAGTAAATGTTACGTTCCACCACTGCCTATAAGTGGACCACCAGCTGACTCCAGAGGAGGTCTGCCCTCCTTTACAATCAGCTGCTTCTTCTTACAGGTTTTACAAATGATACCTGGCCGGCTGTTAAGGACCCACCGCTGTGTGGCTCTGTCAGAGACCCCTTCTGAGATAACACATGATGCCCTCGCCTGTGCGCCTATGGTCTCCCCGTCAGTTGGGTTGGCTTGTTCCACAACTGGACAGGAAGTCTGCTAATCTGTAACCCGATCCTGGGGGAAGGAAGAAGTCAGGAACCAGCTTTCAGTGCTTTCACCAATCGTATTCATCACCGAGCTGGACCGAGGGCTCATTTAGAGCGGGAGCATGGCTTAACTAAACATCTTCTCCATAAAATAAATGCTTCCAGGTTACTCCCAGTCCAGGTTCCACTCAGAGGAGCATCTGATCTCAATTACCAGGAGTGCTGTAGGAAGCAGCGAGCCTCGGCCTGCAGCCTGAGCCAACGGTACCATGGCAACCAGCGGCACGTCTACGAGCCCCGCACAGATACGAGTCCTTTTCAGGCACTTGTAAGGCGGGAAATGATGATTTGATAATTAGTTCCTGATGCCTCCCATTCTTTTTCATATCAATCATGTCTGGAAACAGAATGTTATTCAAATACAGTTAGTTTGCTGTTTGGAGCTGCAGAGGTTGTTTGGCTGGTTGGTATACTGAACATCCACTAAAGAGTGATGTATGGATGCCCTGCAGCTTCCACTGTAAAACTTCAATACAACAGAAAAATGCAAAGCACAAAGAACCAAGGACTGATAGTCTTGAGCAGTGGCGTGGCATGACTTCTTCATGAGGTGGGGCTACGGCATTATTTTGACTGTTCTTGTGTCTTTAAGCTGTATTTTGAAAGTATTTTTCATGTCACGGAAACAACATAGAACAAATCTTGTATTTTAGATGTTGTTCAGTGACGTTGTCAGTGGCACAGAGGTACCTAGCGACTCAGGGCACACAATAACCTCAAATGTTTAGCTTCAAAATGTATCCAATCCAACCTGTTCTCATTCTGGAGTTGTCAAATACTGCCGCTTGGTGACTAATTTCTCCGTCAGACTGACAGAAAACAAGCATCCGTTTCTGGCTTTATATTAGGCCATAGGGTGGCATCAGTTAATAATGTCATCGCACAGCCACCAAACAACAGCGTAATTCAAGGACCTGGAAGGTCCCTATAGGGTGGGTGGACGGGGTGGTAATGGCTCCAACAACACTGCACTTTCAACTAAGAGGCCTGTGTTCACTTCCTGTTTGAATATAGAGCCAAACCATAAAGTTGTTTATAAACGTAACCATGTGCATTTGTTGCGCAATGAAATAAACATTATCATGCATCTAAGTTTATCCTGAAAAACTTTGTGCATCTAACAAGCAGGGACTGTACATTTCAAATGGAAGTCTATTTTGTAAAAAGACAATGCATGTAACAGAAGTAAATTGACAGGATGTCACAGAAGCACCCATGATACCTACCGTGTAATATGTAGACATGAAAGTCCACTGACCAAGTGGCGATATAAGATGAGTTGGGAGTAAGAATGTGCTGCTCAATCATAAATATATAGGATACCAGAGGTTCCTGTAATCATATGTTCCTAGCCAGTCAGACAAGCTACAAGCTGGCAAGCACGCCATGTTGGATTAAAAAGAAACGTCATTATTAGCCAGAAAAGAAAATGAATATTGAAAAAGAATAAGAAAAATGCCCACACAAGCCAAGCAAAAAGGTTGTCAACCCACCAAAGATAATATTTACCAACATAATCCATCCTATTAAAATTTAGGTTATTTTATGTGCTGTGTATCAAAGACACTACCAAAGTTAGTGTCTTTGATACGGCAAAAACGTTTCTAGTTTCTGGGTTACTTCCGGGTTTTGTGGCTCACTAAATATGTGCAGTAGTGTTAATCACATCATACCTTCAGTCAGACTAAATGAGCCATGGATGTATTATCAGCTGGCACACACACATCAACTATGTACATGTAAGATGATTGACTTACAAAATTAAAATACTCTGAGGAAAACTGAGGAAAAGGGAGCATATAGGACCAGCTGGATTGCCTCTTTGTCCTAAAGCCTCGCAGCTACACGCAAACACACCCTGTACATACTGACCAAACTTGGCAGAAAATACAGTGTGGTCTCAAAGTGACAAGACGCTGAACTCTCAGTTTGCATATGAACCATGGCACATATTGTCTCCTCCTTGAAGATGACAGGATGTGGAAAAGAGAACCTCTCACTGCTGTTGTGGTTTTTGTTTTGGCAAGACGGATCAGCTCTGGATGTTTAATCAGAAATGACAATATTGTGTTTTTTATTAGAGTTATAAATTCAGGTTTTAGCTGATGTGAACAAAGTGAATTATTTTTCTGGTTTTGTTGTAAAAACATAATAAGAAACACAAACTGCATCTTCAGAGAGAGCTGAGGTGAGCTTCTAAAAGAACATGTTTTTGGTCAAGATTTGACTTATCTCCATGTGGACAAGCTAGTCCTAAAATTGCTACAGTATGCAGGAAATTACTTCAACAGGCAAAAATCTCACATAGGTTTGGCTCAGATAATGTCTCCGTGGGAAGGTATTAAAGATCAGAACCAGGCAAATCAACACTGCATTGTTTAGTTCATTTTTAAAAGAAGACAGCCGTTTTGTTTTTGTGTCTTTTCCTCCACATTCTCAGAAACTACAAATCAGATATTCAAGGAACTATGTGTTGTTATTCCTGCGACGGACTGTCAGACACTGCAGGTGTGTTTACCTGCCTCAGTGGGCGTAATTAAAAAAAGAGGAATTGTCAGCAGGAAAATGCTGCCTGGGTAATGTTAAAGACAAGTGGATGCAGCTCCCTCTCACTCATATACTGTAGACAAATTAATACATTTTCTGAGTTGCATATGCAATATGGCAGATTTCAAAGTACTCGATGTTGTAATTGAAAGTTCCTTCTTTACAACTTCTCCTTCATGCTATAAACCAACAAGGTCAAGGATGACCTTAACCTGAACTTTGAAGGGACAGTTCGCCTCAGAGTCAAAAAAGTACACATATTTTCCCTCTTATCTGTAGTGCTATTGAACAGTCTCGATTGTTTCGGTCTGAGTTGCCAAGCGTTTGAGATATTGGTCGTAGAGATGTCTGCCTTCTCTGCAATATAATAGAACTAGATGGCACTCAGTCGGTGGTGCTCAGAGCATAAAGAAAATATATTTGAAAAACTCAACAACAATGTCTCTTCCCAGAAAACATGACTTGGTTACTCAAGATAATCCACAGACCTTGTTGTGAGCAGAACTATTTTCTCTCTAAACTACACCTGCAAACTGTATCTCATGCTGTCATGAGCATGGGCTTTTCAAATGTTTTTTTTTTTAATGCTTTAAGCACCACAAGCCAAGTGCTATCTCGTTCCATTATATTCGAGAGACCCGGTCAAAGTGTTGCTTGTTTTATGCCGATTGGGTCAAGAAATATTCAATCTTTCATACAGAATAGAATAGAATAGAATAGAAGAAGAATAGAAAGAACTCCCTGAATTCATCCCCGAAAGGAAATTCAGCTGTCCAGCAGCTCATAAAATATAAAAAACAACAACCACACTTCCCTTCATCAACAACAACACAGTGGTATTAAAATAGACATAAAATAAAATGAATTTCAAATATGTGCATAAATAGACAATACACAGTTAATATTAGTAGATACAAATACTACGTTTGCTTAAATTTAATTTCCCTTAAACTAAGATCAGTTTAGCAGGATGCAAATCCAATAAATCCACTGTCCAGTCTTGCGTTATTGTGCACATGGAAGTGATAATGAGGGTCTTCAGTGCACAAGACCATTCAGGGTTACTGGGATATTTAGTTTGGACACATTTGAGGGTTACTTTTATAAAACTCTGATTGAATTTGATTTGAATGAACGTTGAAATTAAACAGGCTTATTCTATGTAAACCTAGGATGTTACATTAATTTGCCAGCAGGTGGAGATAGAGCACTTTGAAATCTTCCCATAGCATCTTCTCGTGTTTCCCTGTCCTTCCTGTTGCAATGAACCCAGTAATGTTTATCATTTGAAGTCAGAACTTTTTTGCACTCTAAATGGGTTCGAACACAATCCTGGGGAATAATCTGCACACCAGTTCTTGTGCAAAATAATTAAGTCAAATTGTTTAGTGTAAGGTGCAGCAGGTTTTCTTTAGAAATCAATGGAGGAAGTTGAGCAAACTATGTCACCGCCCACTCTAGTTGATGTTATAAGGCCAGTTGGACCATATCAGTAGAGCTAGAGGTTGTCATCTCATGCCTCTCAAATTATTTCTAGAACACCAATGTTTTAGACGGCTCTAATTCTGAACCCTCACAAGTTAGAATCATGAAAGGTGAGTCCTAAAAATATTTAATGAAACATCTGCTGACTGAATTTGATGTTTTTACACTCAGATAACATTAAACTGTTATTGTTTTGTAGAGTTTAGCATCTTCTCCATCTGGGTGCTTATCAACCTGCTGCTTCTGAAGAGCTCATCATGTGCCGCTGACTCAAGTGTTGGTAAGTGACTTTTCTTTCTCCCATCATCACATCTTTATTGTTTAGACTGAGCGTCTGAGAAATGTGAGGATGTGCTAATTATAATAATAGTGTATTTATGATTTTTGTCTTTCTTTGATATAAAGCGTAAAGTGCAAAACTGAGATACTGTAAATATTTGTTGAGTCAGTGTTACATTATATTATCCTCCCAACACCTGAACTTTTGCTTATTATTTAACTTCAATTTCTCTTAGCTATTTGGATAAGTATAAAAAGAACAAGCATTGTCTTTGAACAGTAAGTTTTTTAACAGTCGTGAGTGATTGATAAAGTATAAAACTGTTTATTTCAATGCCTGAACATTGTGCAGAAACATAATTGAAAACTGGGGTTAGGGGTTAGTATAAAACTGTTCAAAACATGTGTGAGGATAACAGGTCTAAGTTATGTTCTGGGTTAAAATGAACCCCTGAAGCATATAACATAAAATCTAGCAGGAGTTTTCGCAAATCTGGGGTTACCATCTAGACCGTTAGCTGTTAGCTCTGGACTAGCCGCCTCCATGTTGAGATCTGTGTGTTGACAATTCTGTCCCAGACTCTGAGTCATACCCTGCATTCATGTTATGTTGGTATAATTGTAAAAATCAGTTCTGGACCGGGACAACAACGACAGTTTTTTGCTCACATTTGATTTGTAATATGGAATTAGATTGTAGCCGTGAGTTGCTGTCCATGTAGTGACCAAGATTAGTTAGAGTGGGTATTTATTAGCATTTGTCAGGTTAAGCCATATATTGATAGTTTTAGGGGGATGTAGGCTAATACAGCAGCAAGTCTTGGACAAAATGACTTTGTACTAGAAAGCTTCAAATGTTTTTAACATGTTGTTTAGATGCTCTGAGCAATAAAATACAACACATCTTCTTTGTGATGTTCATAGTGTTTCCACGTCAGGACTTAAAGCTCTTGAACACACCAAAGTCAGAAGTGCGACCTCTCAAGTCGGGAAACTGGACCGACCGAGGAGCACATAAATGCAGCATTAGATATGCTCTGAGTGTCGCGTATAGCTCCTTTAAATTTCCAGGCCCAGTAGGGTCACAGTTTCTGATGGGCTGAATTGTGACCTTTATTCTACTGAGCCTCTGTTGACCCCTGATTGAGTTTTTGGTGTGATTCAGTCTTGAACAAAGGTGTCAAGCAGGTGAGTGGGTGCAGCAGGGAAAGGACTTGAAGACACATGAGTTGAAGACACATGTGCTCACAGGCAGGTACAGGTTCCAGTTTTACAATTTAAAGGACAGCAAGGCGCAAAATTAACAATCCAGCAGGGAATGGGTGGAAATGGGCTGGTTATGTGCAGCAGGGCTCATGAGGGAAAGTGGAAAGAGGTGAGCAGGTGGAAGTGAGAGACTGATAGGTGAGGGCATCTAGTGGATGGATGGAGAATGGCAGTGCAGCAGCCTGGGGAAGAGGTAAAAAGAAGTTTGTGAGGAGAAGAGACAGGGACCAAGAGGCAGACTGGGTAAAATATGAGAGAAACACCAACTACACTAAAGACTGGTAAAGTTAAAACACAATATCAACACATACGTATTTAAAAGTACTCATGCATTTATGAACTTTCTTCCTTTAGACACCGAAATCAATTTGTCTTTCATGGAGGGTGGGCATGCTTATCTGTCCCTTTATTCACAGCTAAATGAGGAAGAAAAAGCTGCAATGTCTCATTATCTCATTGAACAGGAAGGACAGGAAGCCATAGTACAACGGCAGAGAGTGTTAAAGATATGGGGAGGTGGTTGTGGTAGAAGGCTGTCCTAATTTAGTTACAGTTTCTGTAAAGAGACTGAATTCTGTGTCAAAGAAGCTTCCCAAAAAACACTTTTTAACCTTTATGCAGGGTAGTTTCACACCTTTAACATTTAGGCCATCACTGGTTACATTTCTGGGGTAGTGGTGATGTGAATTACAAACAGTTTAGGGTTGGTTTAAGGATTTAATGCAACATGAGCTGTATGGATCCACACACACAATTATATGTAATAAACACTTTCAGGTTTTCTGTGTTTGTCTTTGGCTTCAGTATCATTCCGAGTCATTATAGCATCTGAACTATCGGCCATTTAATTCAGCAGGGGCCACATTTTATTGATTATTCATTCATAGAAAGTAAGATGATCTTTCTCTTCATTTGCAGTGAATCCCTGTTGTTACTACCCTTGCCAGAACTCAGGAGTGTGTGTGAGATTTGGTGCAGATCGCTACAAATGTGACTGCACTCGCACTGGCTTCTATGGGAGGAACTGCACTGTTCGTAAGTACAAAAAAAATAACATTTTGGACATTTCGGTGTGGATTTGTTTAATGGTCACAGTGAAAGTCTGGTCAACTCCCGCAATTATCCCTGTTAGCTCAAGTGCCATTTTAATGTGACTCTGGGGCAAATTAACCCTAAAATTAAACACTACCCTAACCCTAACCTTGTGCACTCTGATGGTTGTCCTATTTTATCTGCATCTGCCACTTTGAGAGTCTGTGCAGAGCAAAAGTTTTAATACCTGGAGTTCATTCTACAGCTCATGATAGTGCCAAAAATGGAAAAATCTTTTAAAAAAGAAGCAAAAAGGATCTTTATGCTCTAGATATTGGAGTTATGCTATGTAGCATGTGAAATAGAGTATGATGAATGTGGTAAGAAAGGTAGTATCGGCACGGTCACTACCTGGAGCTCGCATGAACGGAGCCTTGGTTTGTTGAAGGTGGCAGTGCTGTTTGGGCTGAGAAAGCCATTTGTAAGTAAGGTTAAGAAGGTTGTTGGGTTGGTGCGGGGAGCAGTGAGAGCTGGCATTAGGGGAGTGTCTCTGGGACGCCAGAGATCACTGTCTCGCCTCCTGGAGGTGTCGTGGGACCAACTAGATCAAACACTTGTGAAAGGAGGCTCCCACCTGATGACCCCAAAGACATGTTAATTATCACTGCTCACTGGTCTGTATAGTTAAGCCTTGCCATACCAGCTTATCATAGGGCTTAGGAGGTTATTCACTGAGTGCTGATCCTTTCTCTAGAGCACAAACTTCTTGTGTTTATTTGAACTGGCAAGTAAATAAAAGGCTGTTAGTTTTGCACTGAGAGACTGTCCAAAGAATAAACCGACAGAATTGGTAATTTCAGTAGTTTAAACATGTGTGTACAACAATTTGATTTAATTCAATTTGGAGGTCGTGTGCATTTACCAGCAACAAGTCTTCTCAAGTTTAGGCAAGACTCGTACACGCAGAACCTATTTTCATTCAGAGACCTTGTGGTGACAGTTCAAGAGACCCCTTCATGAACTGCCATGCCAGTTTTGCCCTCAGCCTAAATTTGGAGCATTATTTAGCCCTGTTCAAAACCTCCTATGCCAACATGGCTGCTACCAATGGATGCCTTAGTCTGTCTAGTTTTACAAGATACTGCTATCTTTGCGCTGCCTTAAAAAATAGTGCACCACAGCCTCTTAAAGACAGTAACATGGGCCTCGAATTATGTTTGCAAGGGGAAGCAAGTGTGGGGGGCCACTTGTTCCCCCCCGTTCCCTCTTGCGTTAGTGCTTAATACTTAATATCATCCCATCATTAAAAAACCTGGTCTCAACCCTGACATCATGAGAAATTTCCGGCCCATTTCCAACCAAATCAAATCCCCCCTCAACAATAATGACCTCTTCGAACAGTTTCAATCTGGATTCCGCACACAACACAGCACCGAAACCGCCCTCCTTAAAGTCACAAACAACCTCCTCCTTTCCTCAGACTCCGGCCTACTCTTCATCTTCATCCATCTTGATCTCACCACCGCCTTTGACACCATCAACCACTCCATCCTACTCTCCCGCCTGCAATCCCTCCTCAACATCACTGACAATGTCCTCACCTGGTTACATTCCTATCTCACTAACAGAAAACAATTCATCTTCATCAACAACTGCTCCTCCTCAACTGCCCCCCTGTCCCAAGGCATCCCCCAGGGTTCAGTGCTTGGTCCTCTACTCTTCATCCTCTACCTCCTCCCCCTTGGTCAAATCATCCGTTGTCATGGTCTCTGTTTTCACTGCTACGCTGACGATGTCCAGCTATACATCTCCACTAAATCCATCACCCATTTAACCCACTCCACCCTGTCAAACTGTCTCTCTGAAATTAAATCCTGGATGCAAGCAAACTTTCTTAAACTCGGCTGTGATAAATAAGACATGATCCTAATTGGTCCAAATTCCCTCACCCAAATAGCCAAAGACTTCCACCTCACCATCGAAAACTCCACTCTGTCCCCCTCCCCTCATTGCCGCAACCTTGGTATCATCTTCGACAGCAACCTCTCCTTCAACCAACAACATCAAACAAGTCACTAAAACAGCCTTCTTTCACCTTAAAAACATTTCTTGCCTCTGCCCCTCACTCTCTTGCACTGCCACCGAAGCCCTGATCCACGCCTTCATTACATCCCGCCTTGACTATTGCAATAGCATTCTTTATGGCACAACCTCCAAACTCCTCAGTAAACTCCAATACATCCAAAACTCTGCCGCCCGCCTCCTCACTCACACCCGCTCCCGTGACCACATCACCCCTGTCCTTCAGAACCTCCACTGGCTCCCTGTCCCACAACGCATCCACTTCAAACTCCTCCTCCCTCTTACCCCACAGACCTGCTTCACCCTTACACCCCTTCCTGCAGCCTCCGCCCTTCCAATGCCAATCTTCTCACCGTCCCCAAGACCAGGCACAGACCCTGGGGGGACAGAGCCTTCTCCGTTGCTGCCCCCACCCTCTGGATCTCCCTCCCAAAACATATCCGTCACTGCACTGACTTCCCATCATTCAAATCACTACTCAAAACTCACCTGTTCCGTTCTGCTTTTAATGTTTAGCTACTTTTTTATTCATTTATTTATTTATTTGTTTTTCCATATCATTGCTATTCCTCTTTGTCTTCGATGTATTTTGTTGTAAATTGTATTTTGATGTGTTTTTAACCTATTCTGTAAAGTGACTTTGAGAACTTTGAAAAGCGCTTTATAAATAAAATGTATTATTATTAAATGTTACATTTGCTTCGCACATCAGCTATAAGCCATTAGTAAGAAATACTCTGGGGTAGCCAAATTGTGAAAAATCTCACCAGTGAGTCAGTGATAGTTATAAATAACTGGTCACATGTTTGTCACTTTCTACTCGGTCAACTGTACTGTAAAAGACAATAAGTTACACATGTTAAAATCATAATAAAGGGTTCTTAAAATTATTCATTAAGTCAATAATTGTAAATATTCATAAATTGTTAATGAGTATGTTGTGCTTCAGATGCCCTGCTACTCTTTTCCCAAAACAGTAAACAGTCCATTGGACCTAACATAACCTTAACCTACTTTATAAACTAAAGAGCACCAGCCAAAGGGATGTTTCGTAACCTGACCACACAAAAGTTTTTAGTCATTAATGGCTTAGAATTTATCTGCATCTATTTTGATTTGACAGACATAAAACATAAATACCACAAAATGAGACAAAATGAAAAGGAAGTAAAGTAAAAGGAACTCAACTCAAAGGAGAACTTTAAAAGACTTAGTTCCGTAATCAGGTAGCTTAAAAACACATAGACGTAATTCTGTCATTCTGAATTTCAAAGACTTGAACTCTTTTAGTTTCAAGTCATTGTGCAACACAGTCCATGTCAATCCCTGCATTGACACAGAAAGCATATCAAAGTCTGAAGAACTGCCTCAGCTTTTTCTCTGCACGTGGCTTAAAAGTGAGGCAGTCATCAGTCATAAAACCCAGACATTAACAACCTTTATTTCACTTTCCTCTTTAAAATAAATGATGTATTTACATTTTCACAACCCCCTTACAAGGGGTGCTTTATTAGAGGTGATATTAATATTACAAATTATTTATTCTTGATCTTTGTGTGTAGCGGAGCTCTGGACAAGAGTTCGTCTCATGCTTAAGCCGAGTCCTGCAGTGGTTCACTTCATCCTCACCCACTTCAAGTTGTTCTGGGACCTCGTCAACAGCACCTTCCTGCGAGACACATTCATGAGATTAGTGTTGATAGGTAAGTACAAAAGGTTCAAGAAAAAAATAAACCAAAACTGCTGAAAACGTCACTCAAACTGCACAGTCACAGACAGTAGTAAATAAATCGACATGGCTTCCTTGCAGCTACCATGTGCTTCAGTTCTTCTCTGTTATTTATAGTCACAATATAGAAGCTCTTTTAAGTAAGGCCTGGTGGAGTACTGGTGTTACTCTTTCTGTGAAACACATGTTGTTATCTTACAAATAAAAGGAAGTGAGACGTCTCCACAAAGGAGGCAGTAATTAATCTAAAATCAAGTTTAGAGTGCACTAAGACTTTGTGTCCTGATGTAGAGCAAGTTTCGAAAGCAAAAGATTATTTGATTATTTGAACCCACTAAAAAGGAACTAGACCTAAATAATCATTTAGATATCCTGTGCTAAATATTTTCAGTCGCATTTCTCACTTTGAGCTGTTATATTTCATGAGAACAGAGATGAAGATTAACTGACGTGTTACTCTCTACTTACTTCATTGTCAACTTATCCTGTGAACAGAAAATATGTGTGTCTGTCTCTCTGTGGAACCTTCAGGAGATTTTTAATCTTAAATAACAGGTCACAAATATATAGTTTGATTTACAAAAATAGGCTGAATTTTTTTTTATTAGCTGGGCATTGTAATTTTTAACAAACATTGCTTGAACAGGAGTAAAGTGTGCATTTGTTAGGGACTATTTTCAGCCACAGATTAATATACGTTTACAGCTGCAGGACAGTGCATGTAGGCTGAATAGAAATAAACTACAGTGCCCAGGTTTATTGTAGTGCAAGAGTGTGGTTAAATTATGTGTTTTAATAGATTTTAAACAACTATGTAGCTTTGTGCAACAGAACATATTAGCATTTGTAGCTAGTAGAATCACTTCAGTTGGTTTTGGTCTTTTCATGGGATCTGTTAACAACAACATACATGTAATACATCACCAGCCTTATTCCTGTATCCTGAAGAACATCAGGCTACTTACACAGGGAGTAATTAGGTGTTCAAACATGGTGGTTCATTCATTCCAAGGAATCAGCAAACTTGGAAAATAAATAAAAAAAGAAAGAAGTAGTAAACTATATATTTTCACCTTCTCCCAAAGTCAGGAGCGACCTTATTCCAAGCCCTCCGACCTACAACACCAAATATGGATACCTTAGCTGGGAGTCCTACTACAACGCCTCTTACTACACCCGACTCCTCCCTCCTGTTCCCAACGACTGCCCTTTGCCGCTGGGAACTAAAGGTGAGACCTTCTTACTTTTAACAGAAAATCATGCCCCTGAGGAGATCTTTAAATGTTTCTTTCTCTACAGGTAAACCAGAGCTTCCTGATCCCAAAGTGTTGGCCGAGAAGTTTTTTAGGAGAAAGACATTCAGGCCGGACCCCCAGGGAACCAACTTGATGTTTGCCTTCATGGCCCAACACTTCACCCACCAGTTTTTCAAGACAAACCAAAAAGTTCAAGGTGGCTTCACCAAGGCTTTAGGACACGGGGTGAGAGAATTTGATTATTATTAAACAATAAAACCTAAGAGTTGGGAATAATGTACATTACTCTGTCATATATTGTTTTGAATATATTTGACTCTAAATGTATTGACAAATATGTATTTTTCTCCTACTCACTCAGGTAGATGCAGGTAATATCTATGGAGACAACCTCATGCGACAGCTTCAACTCCGGCTTCATGAAGATGGAAAACTTAAATATCAGGTTATTATAGCCAGCCATTTTAACATTTAATCTCGTTTAATAGACAGGATCCTATTCGGGATATCTACCATCCAGTTGTTACTTGTCTTAATTTTATTTTGTAAGAAATCCAAAATTAAAAACCATACCAGATATTCATAATGTAAATTCAATGGATAGCCACAATGTTTTTGTGGATAGCTGCAGTTGTATTGTTTGTAGCCATTGTAGCCATAACTTTTAAATATGCAAAAAAGATGC
Organism: Epinephelus awoara; assembly: GCA_035609425.1. NCBI lineage: Eukaryota > Metazoa > Chordata > Actinopteri > Perciformes > Serranidae > Epinephelus > Epinephelus awoara. Next base: position 10,456,794 of record CM069302.1, on the reverse strand, counting down.
ATATCCACAACTGGCACTATGACAAAAAAATAAAAAATAAAAAATAAAAAAAATAAATTTTAGAAAATTGAATTAAGTCTAGTAACACTTCAATTGTAAATATCTGAAATGGATTTTTTCTCCTAGATAAAGATTATATTTGAGGTATCCAGAATTATCCAAAATGAATTATTAATTAATCCTTGTCCCTTTTTTTTTGGTCAACAATATTGCATACTTACATAATCACAGTAAAGGGTCGTTGACAAACATATTTAACCATAGTTTTTGTTGACAAAATTGCATATCTAAAGGGTGGCAACTTCCCACATGGTTCTTAGAATGCAGTGGCACAGTTTCCTGATATCAGTGATGGTGATAAAGTGGTTAACTATCTTCATTTTAATGGCACTCTTCTCGGGGATTTTGACTCATAATAAAACAAATCTGTTCTGTCGTAGCCAGTCACAATAGTAGTAGTACAATAATAGTTACATAACCTGTGCACCACAGAGCCAACTATGGCATACATTTAAGTTTATCAAGAAATAGTAGAGAAAATTAGGTACTCAGAAATTTAAAGTACTTCTCTCACTATTGTTTGTTCACAGTTAGTAAATGGTGAGGTGTACCCTCCCTCAGTATCTGAAGTCCCTGTGGACATGGTTTATCCTGAGAGTTTCCCTCCAGAGAAGCGTCTGGTCATGGGTCAGGAGCTGTATGGCCTCCTGCCGGGCCTCACCATGTACGCCACCATATGGCTGAGAGAGCACAACAGAGTCTGTGACATCCTGAAGGCAGAACATCCCACCTGGGACGATGAGCAGCTCTTCCAGACCGCCAGACTCATCATCATTGGTGAGGAGCCCAGGAGCAAGTGTGTTCAGTTGAAGTAAAATGTTTGTGTCAGAATCTACAAACGTTCTTCCTCTGTGACAGAAAGATTGGAGTATATAGTGCTGCCTTGTCACAAGATATAATTTTTTGTCAGTGTTGCTTGAAAAATGACTTTCAGGATTAGTCAGTTAGCAACACACTGCAGCTGCCTTTAAATTTCTGTCCATTGTTGCAGCTTTAATTGTTTTTGCAGGTTCAAATTTCCATCTTCAAGCTTCTTTAAATGTTTTTTTCACATAAAGTTTGTCTCAGTGTGCAACATGAAGTGATAACATTTGCTTTTGCCTGCCAGGTGAGATCATCAACATTATAATAGAAGAGTACGTGCAGCACCTGAGTGGTTACTATCTGGACCTGAAGTTCGATCCCACCCTGCTCTTCAACTCACGTTTCCAGTACAGCAACCGCATCGCTCTGGAGTTCGCCCACCTCTACCACTGGCACCCACTGATGCCTGACAGCTTCCTCATTGATGGTGAAGAAATCCCATACTCCCAGTTCATGCACAACACCTCCCTCCTCATGCACTACGGGGTGGAGAAACTGGTGGATGCCTTCTCTCGACAACCTGCAGGACAGGTAGATCATCATCATCACCATCTACTTACAGTTTACATGAATTCAATGTTAGAGTTACAAGTGGAGCCACAGTTTTGTTGCTGGAGGTAGTTAGAGTATTTACATTTAATGTTACTTTACATGTTGTACTCAATTAATGTGTCATCTTTAGTTGCTAGGTTAATTTCAAATTAAGATTTGATAAAAACATGTGTGATCATCTTATAAACTGTTGAATATTTGACCAGATGTTTTTAAACTGCTTACAAAGGAAGCAGTTGAGGCACGTTATTTTATGTCTCCGATATCTATGAGTAGATAAAGAGATTTCCTGTCTAATCTTTCCGGGTAGTTTAATTTAAATATCTGTTGAGGTACAATCATCCAACATTTGACTAAAAAAGGTTAAAAAAAAAACCCAAAACAAATTTGTGTAGTGGAGCTTGTTTATTTCTCTGTCATGCTCAAGTAATCATCTCACAACTCCTTCAATCCAGTCTCACTCCAAAGTTGTCGAAATCTGGCATTTGGACAGTGACTTCTGGGGTCAGTCACTGACAAAAAAAGCTGTCATTTCACTTTGGCATGATATATAAGGCGACGAAAGTCTGAGTAGAACGGGTGAGAGTGGTGGTAAATGGGTCCAACAAACACTGACTTTCACTTGGGGGGATGTTCTTGCCTAAACCCAACCACATGCATGTGTTGGCAAAAGTAACCATGTGCGTTTTTTTTGTGGAAGGAAAAATGATCAATTTGTAGTGTTGTGCCGACGTAGTGCGTTTATTTTGAAAGAGACTGTATGTAAACGTTTCAATTACTGTGAAAACGAAGAAGACAATGCATGTAACAGGCTGAACTTGACACGGCGTCACAGAACATCAACAACCAACGCACCCAGGGTACCTTGCATGTCATATCTGGCGTGGAAAATCCATGACCAAATGTCGCAATGTGGCGAGGTCAGGGTGAGAATGTGTTGACCCCTCAGATTTTACCTTGTGATCCTTTGACGGGGCCCAACCCCTAGGTTTGGAACCACTAGACCAGACTATCTACAGTAAAATGCATGTTAAATTGTTGAAACTAGCTTGACTTTAAAACAACTACACCAGTGAAATGCTTCTTTTGCATTTATGCATCAGTATTCACAATTTTACTGCAGATCAAGTACTTCTGATAATTTGAGTACATTTTACAGATGATAGTATTGTACTTCTACTAGAGTAGATTTTGAATGTAGCTTTTTAATGTGCACTGGAGTATTGGACATTTTTACTTTTCAGTATAAAGGATCTTAATACTTGTTCCATCACTGAAAGATCATAATGACTTGATGTTGTTCAACGGCTGCAAAATGAATCTTTTACAGTTATAGCCGGATAAACCAATGATGATAGTTTCAACTTCTGACTCAGGCATTTATCACAGGAGATGTCATGCACAGATGTGACAGGAAATGCTTCTAAGGAAGTTGAGCTTGGTATTTATTATCTGCTGTGTATCAACTCTTCTCTGAGAACTATATGCATGGAAAAGATGATGTCACTGATATGTAAAACCTCAGTGACAAATGAGTTCAACTCTCAGGATGCAAATATTTGTCGTTAAAAGAATCCTACAGACAGATTAAAGACATGTAGTGACCATATGAAATAAAGTAAGACGACACTGTGACCACATTTTTTTACCAATTTGACACGAAGGGATAGCTGAGACAAGACTTCCAAGTTGTAACAATAATGTTTATTGATTATTTGAACTAAAAACAAGATGTAAGAATAATTCTTTGATGGCGACCATAAAAAACATATGTGACAGTCTTAGGGGAAACTAAAACCCAAACATCTAGAAACAAGTGACTGTGTAAGAGGAACTAAGAACTACTAGTCAGGGCAAAGGGTTGCTGTCTACCAAACCAGGGGATATTTAGGGGAAGGCCCACTCAGGCCTAAGCATAAAAAGGGAGTGAGGTCACACACAGAGAGACATGCAAAATGAAAGATAAGTGCAAGGTGAAAACACAGACACAAACACTCAACTGTGCAAAAGCAGTGGATGCATGCCCCAACCCTCCCTTCCTCAGTCAGGTGTGAACCTCAAAAGGAAGCTCAGCCAACCCCACTACATGACACTCGTTCAAGATGAGCCAGGCCTTTGCAGATTCAGTCACTCGCGACTGCTGCACAGTGCAAGCCAGTTCGTTTTGTGTCCGACTTCATCCCAAATTGCTCTGACGTCATACAAAAGTGGACAGTGATAATCTCACAAGAGGAAGGGGGATGCAGTTTTTAGAGCTAAGTGCTGCTGTTGCTCTCAACCAACTGCAAGACCCCGAGGACGCCTGGCTCTCACCTGATCAAACAGCTAATTGGTTTGGATGTTGACTGTAAAGCATTTTGATAAATCAATCTGTCATTATTGAAATGATTGGAGACTGAGAACAAACTGATATATGAGTCTGATAATATTTTATCAAAACGACATCATATCTGACAGGATGTGTGTGTGTCTGTGACTTCCTGTATGGACTGAAGGCTGCTGGAAACTCCAGCTGCAGCCACCTGCTCTCGTCCACTTTCCAGGCGATGCGCAGGTCATCTCGAACGAGCCCAATATTATACTTGGAGACACTTTCACGTGACTCATCTGCTCTGTCACGTATCACATAAATGATATCTGCTCAGGAATGTATGAAAGTTCAACCAACTGTGGCAACTGTCTCATGCAGACCACGGTGATGGTAAAACATGCAACCTGACACGCATTCAAAACCACTTAACCACTTTTATAATTAATCCACACAAAAGCAGACTTCCCTTCACAACCACTTCCTAAAACCCAGCGAGAAATAATCTCATTGATCTTATCAGCAGCATCCTGTGCATGCAAAGTGTTATTGCTGTTTGCTGACAGTTAAGATCACTGAGTGTTTGTTTTCTGGCTGATGGTGTTAAAGCCACAGTGTGTAGGAATTTCTCATATCTAATGTTGAAATCATATATTGCATTCAAACAGACGTCGCACTCTAGCGCCTCACTGTTTCAAACACGTATTGCAGCAACTGTAGCCGCTGTGTACCAAAAAGCTATGATAACACTGATGAAACCATGTCATCCGATACTTCCTACACATACCTACACAGTCACACGCGACGTAAGTTGACAAACCCCCTCCTCACCATGCTGGCTGTGTTTACAACGTAGGACTGTTGGGGCTGATGTAAATTGAAACAAACCAATCACGTCTTGTCCTTTGACAACTGACAAGTGGCTCAACCTCAAACACCTCATCCCTCTCCTCGCATCACTGCGCCGCTAACAGCTGTTAGTGGCCAGCGGCACTACTGCCGCATAACAAAGTCCCACTCTTTGAGCATAATGCAGGATCATGTATTATGCAGCATCACGGGAGACGGAATCCTCGTCGCCAAGAAAGTGCAAAAGGGAATCAAAAAGGCAGCGTTACCGGCGAATTAAAAAAAACAAGGGTCAGCATTGGGGTTGCCTTTCCCAGGTGGAGAGAGCTGCTGAAGGAGAAAGGTAATACAATCACAGGCCAGCGCTAACAGCGGCTAACAGCTAACAGCGGCACAGTGATGCAAGGAGAGGGATGAGGCTGTTAGCGACTGGCCGCTAACAGCGGCTAACAGCCAACAGCGGCGCTGGCCTGTGATTGCATTACCATCCTCCCTCAGCAGCTCTCTCTACCTGGGAAAGGCTACCCCGATGTGGGCCTTCGTTTTTTAATTCGATGGTCATGCTGCCTTTTCTATTCCCTTTTGCGCTTTCTTGGCGACGAGGATTCCGTCTCCCATGATGCTGCATATGCATGATCCTGCATTATGCTCAAAGAGTGGGACTTTGTTTCAGATTTGCCAGGGTAGTAGCGAAACGTCTCTTGCTCCTCTCCTTCGGCTCCTCAGTCATGCAGTGCTGGCCTGGCTCTCAACGAAAACTGTATGTGTATGTGCTGTATGTCCCTTGCTGGCGGGTGTATTCTCAAGATGGCAAAACGTAATGGACCCCACAGACGACTTACCCGCACAATGTACAAACAAATCCGAAAATTCTCCTTTTACGAGAATAAGTCAGATTATTGGTGGAGGTAATAGTACACCAGTGATGACATATTTATGAATGCAGACATCAATTTTTGCCAATAAACAACTGAACATGTAACACAAGAGTGACCATATTTTGATTTCCAAAAAAGAGGACACTCGGCCCAGCCACGAGATAGCCAATGATACTCGCAGTTTACTCAAAGATGCCTTATAATTTTAATATATTTAAAGTTTATATGTATGGATAGAAAATTCAGTTATATTACAAAATAATATCTCTCAAAGACAGAAATTCAGATAGGCCCCTATAGGGGACACATACACACACTAGAGTGTGGCTACCCGGTCGGGTGTCTCCTATCTCTTATCCTCCTATCTTATTTTGTTATATTTCTCCCTCTCCCCTCGTTTGAAGCGTCGGACCTCCCGCCTCCCGCTTCCGCTCCAGTCTCAAACACGGAGGTCTCCCTCTCCACAGAGCACCCACGGCGCACGCCTGGCCTGTTAAATAGCCTGTAACCATGTGACAAAAACTCAGTGCTTTCGTAATTAAATAATGTTGGGCTCAGTTGGGTTCGGACAGAAATATGCGGCCCCTGCCTCACTCTAACACACACACACACACACGACATTATCATCAATTTATAAAAAAAACCCAGACGCCCTGGACAGGACGTGAAAAGTGGACATGTCGGGGAAAAAGAGGACGTTTAGTCAGACTAATTAAAATCACATTTGTAGTAATTTTTCTGTCTGTGTTTCAGATAGGTGGAGGTCGTAACTCTAATAAAATAGTGCTCAGAGTGGCGGAGATGGTCATCAGAGAGTCGCGAGCAACTCGTGTGCGGCCCTTCAATGAATACAGGAAGAGGTTCAACCTGAAGCCATACACCTCTTTTTATGAGTTTACTGGTAAGCAGGAATATTTCACATGCACACAGAGTAATACAGCATTTGGAATTTGGATTTCAAGTTTATTTAAACTGGATAAACATCACATCTGGTCTTTAGTACAGCAGCATCTGAGACATACAGTCTATGGTGTAACATAATAAAGCTGTACTCTCTTTTCCAACCAGGTGACGTGGAAATGGCCAGAGATTTAGAGGAGCTCTACGGTGACATCGATGCTTTGGAGTTCTACCCCGGCGTCATGCTGGAGAAAACACGTCCCAACAGGCTGTTTGGTGAGAGTATGGTGGAGATGGGTGCTCCCTTCTCCCTGAAAGGCCTGCTGGGAAACCCCATCTGCTCCCCTGAGTACTGGAAGCCCAGCACCTTTGGGGGCGAGACGGGCTTCAACATCATCAAAACTTCCACTCTGAAGAAACTGGTGTGCCTCAACACCAAGTGGTGTCCATACGTGGACTTCCATGTTCCACGAAACGAGGAGGAGGAAAAACCAAGGGAACCATCCACTGAGCTTTAATTACTATTCACCTGGTGGTCTGTGATTTGGTGGCACGATAGTGCAGTGGTTAGCAATGTCACCTCACAGTGGAGTTTGCATGTTCTCCCTGTGTCAGCGTGGGTTTTCTCCGGGTGCTCCAGCTTCCCCCCACCGTCGAAAGACATGCAGGTTAATTGGTGACTCTGAATTGGCTGTAGGTGAGAAAGTGAGCATGAATGGTTGTCTGTCTCTATGTGTCAGCCCTGTGATAGTCTGGTGACCTGTCCAGGGTGAACCCTGCCTCTCACCCAATGTCAGCTGGGATAGGCTCCAGCCCCCTGTGACCCCTAACAGGATAAGTGGTTACGGATAATGAATGAATGAGTGATCAGTTATTTGATTAATCAGTTTTATTACTTTACTGACTGAGGGAGATATTAACATGTCAGTGTGCTGTAAAGTTTTGTTGTAATCGCATTTAACAGACAGCTCACCCCCAAAACACATTTCCTCTTAACTGTAGTGCTATTTAAAAATCTAGATTGTTTTGGTGTGAGTTGCAGAGTGTTGGAGATGTCGGCCATAGAGGTGTCTGCCTAATGATTAATGGTGCTCGAAACAATACTTGAAAAACTCGACAGCAATGTCTCTTTCCAGGAAACATGACCTGGTTACTCAAGATAATCCACAGACCTTGTTGTGAGCAGTTTTATTTCGGAACTATTTTCTTTCTACTGACCTACACCCAGTACTGTGCAGAGGGAAGTGTGCATCCACTGCTAGCTGACTGAGCACCACTGAGCTGGAGAGGATTACAGCTCATTTGAAAAAGGTGCCAGTAACATTTTCATCTCACGCTGTCACAAGCACAAGCCTCTCATCCATGAGTAGATACACACTTCCTTTTGTGCATGAAATGAGTGGAGGGTGTGGCTCAGTAGTGAGAAAATAGCTCCTACATGAAACTGCTCAAAACAAGGTCTTATGGTTAACTTGTCATGATTACTGGAAAGAGACATTGCTGTTGAGTTGTTCAAATGTAGTTTTTGGTGAGTTGAAAACCACAAGCCAGGTGCCATTTAGTTCCATTATATTGGAGAGACAGCAGACATCTCTAAGGCCGATATCTCCCACACTCGACAACTCACAATAAAATAATCGAGATTGATAAACAGCACTACATGTATGAAGAAAAATATGTATTTTTGATTTTGGGGTAAACTGTCCCTTTAAAATTAAGTTCAGGAAGGGTTAGTTATTGTAATACTTAATGTGCTGAATCAGTAGTTCCAATCATGCCTGCAGTGAATGACAGACTTTACATTTAAGCAGGACTGCCTCTCAAAATTACAGTTTACAAATTTCATAGTTTCTACAGCAAGACAATTTCTGTGGATCTCGGAAATATGTTTTAATTTGCTAATGGTTTAACTCAGTGGGGCTATTTTGCTTTAGTTATTATTGTGTATTTTATTTTCCTCTGTTTTCATTTTTAGGGGAGTTTTTACATCACTATATTTTCATGAACACGGAATAAAAATTACCTAACATTACTGTAAAAAAAAAAAAAAAAAAAACTGTTTAAAGAAAAGAGTGAATATACTGTATACTAATCCGCCAAGAGTGAAATTAAGATATATCTTAAGATATAGCAGAAATAATGATCTGTACAGTTATTTTGTTTCATATGAATAGAAACACGTCTGATTTTGGAAAAGATTACAACCCATGAATGTTTGTAATCTCTGCTAAAAAGAAAATGAAGTTTGTCACACCACTTGGGCCTTGCTCAAGAGCACCTTTGTATGAGAAAAGGGTGCAGACTAAGATGGCTGTGGCTCAGAAGGTAGCACCGGTTGTCCACTAATTGGAAGATGCCAGTTGGCTCCTGCAGTCTGAAGTATCCCTGGGCAAGATACTGAACCCCAAATTGCTTCTGGTGGCTGTTCCATCAGTGTGTTTGAGTGTGTGTGAATGGGTGAATGTGACATGCAGTGAAAAAGCACTGAGTGGTCGGAAGAATAGAAAGGCATTATACGAGTGCAGTCCATTTACCATTTACCATTAAACCAGTCCAATTCTGCTCTGCAACAGCAATGATTAGATCCCTCCCTGGATTCCCAGCTACAGTAACTTTGTGTTTGTGCAGTGGTGGGTTACCTCACTTCCAGGGCTTCAGTTGTATAAACCTGTGTGTGTGTGTGTGCATGTGTGTGTCCTTGCTTTCTCATAATAAAAACTGTTATCAAATCAATCAATAGAAGTCTGAAAATGTCCTTCAGTGTGATACTGGTATAAAAGACCGAGGACTCAAATACAAGACTCGACACAAAACACAGATTGAGTCAAAGAGGTTTACTTAGCAAGCAGAGGTATCAAAAAACATTCAGTGAAGATATGGCAAAAACAAAACTGAACCAGGTCAATTACCAAAAGAAGTTTCACTAGGAGATAAATACTGGGACGCTGGACGCTGAGGTGCTAAAACGAACTGGCACAAGTAAAACACAGGGTGAGGAAAGGTGAAATTGATCAGGGCGGGATACGTAATTATACAGATGAGAAACGGCAGGAAATTAAATGATGTGAAATGAGAAAAAAGATTATCATACAAAACAAAACAGTAATTAGTTTTTAATATCTAGAAATTAAAAAAAGATCAGGAGTATCTGATCTAAGTTCATTTTTACATAGTGATTTGAGTAGCTAAATTACTTTTTGTCATATTTTGTGTAGTTTATAGTTAAAACTACAAACAATTTTGGGCCATAAAAGAAATGAATGATTTTTCTTTATTTTATTTTGCCATCTTTACTGTACATGAACCTCCTTTGATCAAAATCATCGCTATTAATTATTGCTATTTACTACGAGATGTTGTTGCATGCCTTTCTTGCCACCTTTCTTGTGGACTTTCAAACTTTTCTGGGTTTGTATTTTTCATGTATGCATTCATGTTTAGTCTGATTTATGTTGTAGGTTCCCTGCGTATTATGTCTGGTTTTACTTCCTGCTTTGTGTGTTTCCTCACCTTTGTGATTGCCTGTTCTGCCCTGATTAGTTCCACCTGTCCCGTGTTTGTACCCTCCTTTCCCTTTGTATTTAGGATTTGTGTTTTGGAACCAGTTTCAATATTAAAGCTTACTTTTTATTTATCTTGTTTTTTATCTTGTGTATCTTTGTTTGTTCTTGTCAGTTTTTATCACATGTACACTGACATATTGATCATGTTCTACAAAGTCTTTTGAACTATTTTTTGTAGGCAGCTTCAGTAAACCAAATCAGCTTTGCTGTAATTGAACTTCGTCCAGTGTGAAGTAATGCTTGCAAAGCTACACTTGAAAATAGCTTCCCCATCACTGGTAAAAGAACAAAACAGTACTTTTTAAATTCATACCGTTTTTAGTTGTGCTAGTGACGTAGCTCAGTCCACCACTGTGGTGCATACTGAAATATTTCAACAACCACTTGATGGATTGCTATAAATATTTACAGACATTAATCATCCTCAGAGGATGAATCTTAGTGACAGTGATTACAACATGCGTGTTTTTTTGTGTGCTAATTATCAAATATTAACATACTAAAAGGCCAAACTAAGATGATGAACATATTACATATTATATTATTGTGAGCATATTAGCATGCTGACATTAATATTTAGCTCATAGCAGTGCTCCGTGACGCAGTACAGCCTCACATAGCTGCTAGTAGGGCTGTAGACTGTTAGTCTTGTTGCATTTTGTGCATATAATAAGTGAGTTTCTAGACAACTTGAATTAAGAAAAAACCCACATTCACAGTACTATGTAGTTAGATGCGATTGAGTTCTCACACTGATGGGCGGTGCAACACCCTCTATAAGTGAGAAAACAGATCACACGCTAGACTCCTGTGGTTTTGCTGGTGTCTCAAGAGAGCAGACAGAGTTACTTCTCTGTTCCCTCATTGTTAAATTTAGCTGTTACAACTTATCAGTAATGTGCAACGTCTGGAACGTGACACTGAAACTGCCACGTAATGGTGGCCCCCCATGCTGAATGTGATGTACTGTGCAGTAAGAGATAAAACCATTCATCAAATCAAGTTACATCAGTTACTCTGGTGCTGAAGGAGAATTCATTCAAAATTTAGGATGCAAAACAGCTATAAATAAGGAGTTCAGAATTTGCTGCTCTCCTTATGTTTTTATAAAGACGTATCTAAATAAATTTTAACTGTATGATGCACTGAAACAGAGACAGTTTTAATGGCAGCAAAAGTATGGTTGCAGTGACCTCTGTGGGTTACAGGTTGTGGGTTTTAGGTTACTGCCTCATGTCTACCAGTGTGGTCGCTTGTCGCAGCACATCACTTTGGGGGGTTGAACATTTCAGCTGCTACAGTAGATGGCAACAAAACCCAGATTTTTAGCCTGTGTTTCTAGGCCTTTACAAGAGAGACATTTGACACAGAAAATCACAGATGCAAATAGTAACATTAATGATGACTGAAATCTTTTTAGCTGCTTCAGTTTTAGGATATTGGTATTGTGCACGCTGGCTCACTGTATCAAAACAAAGTCAGCATTGGTGTTGGTAGCACCTGTGGTTTTCCTATTATGTTCAGTCTGACATGACCCATCAAGCTGCCTGAGTTCATGTTTATTTGTTGTCTCAGTATTTACTGCTAATTTGGTACCATTGTCTCATCACATTTCAGATGAAGTTTCCCTCCTTTGTGATTACTTGCCCCGCCCTAATGTGTCTCACCTGTGTCTCAGTGTGTTTCACCTGTGTCTCCCTTGTCTTAGTATATTTAAGTTCCTTGTCTCCTTTGTTGGCAGACTGTCTTTACCTTTGAGTGAAAGCTCCAGTGTTTTATCTGAGTCTGTGAGTCTGCTTTGTGAGTCCTTCTCCAGTTTGTGTTTGACACAGTCAGAATATCTGCTATTAAAAAATGCCTCACTTGTCAAAGACGGACTCAAAACTATTGACTCTACACTAATTAAATTCCATTCAGAGTCAAGGTTACTAAAAATTAAAAATGGCAAATCAAGCCAAAGATGGGAATGCTCCTACTACCCTGTGCAAAATAACTGTTCAGTTAGAATAAATAACGGAAAGTACTTTCAACTGCCAAAAGGTGTGTAAAAAAAATGTTTACTGTAACTCAACCATTTTGTGGTGGAGCAGTTGTGTCTCAGCTGTGAGAAATGTCTAATTTTGTGTCCTACAGAGCTTTTCCTGAACAAAATAATGTGATTAAAAAATCAAAATATGCCCTTCCATGCCCAGTCGCCAGAGGAAAATGTTGCAAACCACCAATATGTTACATTTGCATGATTCATACATATCATATCAGTGTTTCTTATGTGACGTTTAGTGTATAAGCAGGCTTTGTCATCTGGAATTGAAGGGGATGGTAGATTGCATCACTTTAATTCCTGCGGGCACTGTGCCTCCAAAGACAGATATTTTAAGCCAAAACATCTCTTCCAACCACAGTAACCAAGTGTTTCTTTTGTGCCTACACCTAACCACACGTTAACCACAGCGCTGTTGAAATGAAAGGTTTCAGCATATCCGCTACATAAAAATGTACAAATGAAACATATCTGTGGTTTGCAAAAACGTAAAATGCCAACATAAATTCTTGTGATTGGGTTGCCGTTTGTCTGCTATGTCAAGTGATTACTGAGTAGACACTGATACAGGATGTGAAGGAAATTTAAATTAGATGCAACAACTTAATTTGAAATAAAAAACACATCACTGAGGACTTTGGTTGTATTGTCTAAATGTTTATTGTTTCCCTCTTATTCTCCTTTGGTTTCAAAAATGGTGTTAACAGTCAAGTAGCTTGATATAAGAATGAGCAGGTCACTGAAACATTGTGTGTACAGTCACAAAAAAATGCAGTATAATTGAAATATCCTTGGCTGTTTCACTAAAGAAGTAAATACTGTACAACACATTCAAAGCTTACTATACTTGAACCAATAACACAACATGAATCAGTGAAACATTTGCTTGCTATATAGCTAATAAAAAAAAAATCACGACTACACGTTCACTTTTTCTCCTTTAGAAGTAGAAATAATACTCGTATAGTACTCAGAAGTAGCTGTACTACAATCAAACTGTAACATAGTAAGAAATATAACCACAGGGAGTCGTACAGAAAGTGCTGTGCTAAAGCTTTAAAATACACATTTACAGATATGTAATACTGAATGTTAGCCCCATTGTTACACTTTTTTTAAAGGACTTGATCATCATTTTGAAAAACACACACATTCGATGAGAGGATCAATGTCACTCTTGTGCCTGTGCGTTAAGTACAAAGCTACATACGGAGCCAGAGTATGCAATACTAGTTTCCTGCTTGGAGCCAGCTCTGAAAGCCGGCAGAAACAGCTAATCTGGCTTTGTTGAGAATTTAAAAAACTATGTTTACCAGCACCTCTAAAGCCACATCCACACTAATACATTATTCATTTTAACAGTGTTTTAAATGAAATGACTGTATTGCAAGCAGCAAGACCGGTGGCCCAGCAGCGCAACCTGGTCTCACTCCCAAGTTGTCGAAATCTGGCACTTTGGCAGTGACTTGCAGCGCCAGACACTGAGGAAAAAATCCATCATTTAATGTTGGCATGATATGCAGTTGTTTGCTGTTATAGATTAATGGCACTCGGCGGTGTCAGGGGGAAACGCAGTGGGACAACAACGAAAGCTGAGGCTTCGTGTCCCTTAAGATTATAAAGCCAAACCCTGTTCCTTTTGTGTTTATTTTGAGACTGTATGTAAAAAGGAAATTTCCTGTGAAAACGGAAGTGTATTTTGAAAAAAAACAATGCATGTAACAGGCAGAACTTCACATGGCGTGCCAGAACGTCAACAACCAATGCACCCAGAGTACCTTCCCTGACGTATCTGGACATGGAAGGTCCATGACAAAACGTCAATATGTGACAAGATCAGAGAATGTGTTGGGCGATGAGTCAACCACACACACACTGAAGATAGGAAAGGTGGCTGTGAACATAGCAATAGTTACACTTTTAAAATAAAAACGTATTACTGTGGATGTAGCCAAAGGCTCAGATCGATCATTAGATAAAAATTCACCTTAATCTAATTAATAAATAATTTATCTACTAAATGCCAAAAAGTTTTTCTCTATTTTCTTCTCCTTTAAAATGATCACATATATTTGACGCCTTGTCTTAATCTTGATTTATGTTATGTGAGGATATTTTAGACTTGATACTTTAATCTGTCGCTACTTAGACTGGTGAAATCTGGCAGTTGATTGGTCGTTCTCCTGGCTGTTCACTAATAGGGGACTGAACAGAGGCGCAGCCACTGAAGTAGAGCTAGAGACTGAATTGATATGAGTGCTAGTGCCCACTGCCACCGAAGCAGTGGATGCTGGGTAAAAATGGACATCCACTGCGACCGTAGTGAGGCCCAGGGAGACGTGGTGAGAAAGGAGCAGGGGGGGGTTGCCATGTGAGATGCTGAGGCTATGGTGGATGGGTGCTGCACACGCCTCCGCACTTTGCAGGGTTAATGAGGAGCGCAGCCCCTCTTCTCGTCTGGATGGGGGAGAGGGGGAAGGTGAGCGGGAAGGTAAGGATGATGGGGGAGGCAAGGCGTCCTGGCATGGGCTGCGGTTGTCTCCTCTGTTACTGGTCCAGTCCTCAGCACACTGCAGCTGGATGCTCGGCTGTGACAAGGTGCAGCCCTTCTCCTCCTCCAGAGACGGATCAATCTGAAATAGTACAATGATAATCATGATAACTTAGATGATACCACAGTGCTCCTTGGTTGGTCCAATGTGTTCATACCCAGAGGACCTAAAGTCCCCTAAAAGTCAGACAAAAATATCTCTGGATTTTCCACCCTGTCACATTCATGTAATATCAAACCTTTGTGTCAAGGATTGGCTCAGGATATGTTTCTACAGTGACTGAGTGGTTGTCCGCAGCAGGTGGCGTGTCCTCCTGAAGGTCCTCAAATGTGGGCTCCATCTGCACTGTGACCAGGCTCGGTCCTGGAGGTCTTGCTCTGGTGTCTGATGTGTTTGGGCTCTGCTCAATCACTGCCACACAGTCATCATCTTCAAAAGCTCTGTGAAAGAAACACAACACTGGTTTCCTGCATCTTCTGGAGGCAAAAGATCAATTGTAGCACCTCGTCTCATGCATTTCTTTAGCCTGTTTAATAGTGCATTTACCTGTTTTCGTATGTGCGTCCTGCAGCTCGGCGTTCAGTGTGTCTCACAGGGACACCTAGATTCCTCTGAGCTGTCAAGGAAATTTAAATTTTAAAGGGATAATTTGACATTTTGGTAAATATGCTCTATTTGCTCTCTGGATCTGTCTATTGATTTATGAAGCTACTGTTGCGTTGCCATCTTCCAACGTTTCTCTTCAATACAGAATACGTCTTTTAGTTTCCAATCACAAGATGATTCCACATTTTATGGGGCTGGCAACCTTAGCGATTGAGCTGGTTAGCGTAGCTTAGCGTGAATTAAATGAATGAGAAATTACTTTTTAAGTGACCTTTAGAGGTGATAGTAGGCAGGTTTTCTTACCTTTGGACAAAGCCAAGCTAGCTGTTTCCTCCTGTTACCAGTATTTGTGCTGATCTAAGCTATACGACTGCTGGCTGTAGCCTCATAAAAGCGCACCCCATCAATTATGAAAGCATCTAAAGGCCCTGACACACCAAGCCGATGGTTGGCCGTCGGTCAAAGTCGGGCCATCGGTGAGCGTCTGTCGCCCTGGTTTTTGCAGTGTGTCCCACACTGTCTGCCCTTAGGCGTTGGTGGATTTTCAGCCGATTGAGCATGTTGAATCGGTGGCGGAGCTCGTCGGTGAGAGAGATCACTCTGATTGGCTGTTCAGGTTTTAGTTCCTCGCCCCTGTAGCGAGTGAATCTGCCTGTAGTGAAACCGGGGCTAACCGGTGCTTCCTCCTCAGGCTCCACTTCACTCAGCTGCCCGACAGACCCGCTGCTTCTTCCCACTTTAACCTGAATAACAAACAGGGGCTAGCTGTGAGGCTAGTGAAGCGTTAGCCAGTTAGTCTCCGCTAGCTTCCCAGCTAGCCCCAGCTTTCTGTTGGGATCCAACCGGAACACCGAGCCCGATTTGTTATTCAGGTTAAAGTGGGAAGAGGCAGCAGGTTTGTCGGGCAGCTGAGTGAAGTGGAGCCTGCGGAGGAAACACCAGGACCGTCTGGATGTAATAGTTTGTGGAGGTGATGCGGTGCTCGGCGGCACAGATAGGAAACCCCTCGGCTGACAGCATGTACCACTCTCTCACGTACTTGCTACTTGGCCGTCGGATGTAGTCTTTGTAGTGTGCTCAAATGCAACTGACCTGAGGCAACTTAGATGATGCAGCAGTTGGCTTTCGTCGCCGCTAGTTCTTTGATGTCGGTTTGGTGTGTCAGCACCTTGATGTCTAAAATCAGTGAGGCTCATGAGTGGTATCAATTTTCTTATCTGAATCTGTGTCTTGGATTGAACAAGCATATTTCCCAAAATGTCAAATTATTCTTCAAAGAATAAAGATATATTTCTTTAGGTTTACCGTGCTCAGAATGTAAAATAGGTGTGTTGACAGTTGATGCAGCTGAGGATCTCTGACCTGCTCGGCTGGTTGGCGCAGCTTCGTTCTTCTGGACCACTGAATAGAAGGTAACAGTGATGAAGATGAAGGCCAGAGATACACCCACTCCCACCACGATGGGGATGTCGTGTTTCTCCAGCACAGGCAGCCATGATGGAGCCTGCTGCGTTACTCTGAAGTGTAGAACACATTATTATCAACACTCTGCACAAATTCCATCCTCACAATATCCATCACTCCACCATATTTTAATATGACCTACCTGGGATCATTGCTGGTCATAGGCGACTGAGAGGTGTTCCTCTTCAGCCACTCTGTAAGCTCTGTGTCATTGCCTGATTTAGCTGAATGAACTGAGTCATCTTGCTGGCTGGTATTCAACTGCACCTGATCGGACACGTTGACCCAATTGACAACAGTAATCTCAGGGTCCAGCGTTGAGGGATCGGTTGTCTCACGGATGGTTGAGACTGAAGGCTTGATTTCAAGAGGTTTTCTGTGTTGGATTGGAAAAGTTTCTGTCTGTGATAGAGGAGCTTGTGAGTTGAGGAGTGGATGTGGTGTTGGAGATGACTGAGGCAGTGTAGATAGAGTTAAAGCTGGTGTTGCAGGTGAAAACTGACTGTGAGTTTGGGATAGTTGGGGATTTGTGACTATAGAAGTTGGAGGTTGTGTGGGAGGGAGATAATGCGGGATTGTCGATAGCTCAAGCTGGAACTTTGGAAAAAGACCATGAGTAAATGATTGCTGAGGGTCAGATTGAGATGTTTGCGAGATGGTTGGTGAGGGATGCAGATGTTGCAGCTGTTGATCTGGGTGAATGAGTTTGGTTTGAGAAATCTGGGTTGAGGTCGGCTCATGGTACGACTGGTAAAACTGACCATTTGTAGCCATCTCATAAAGTTGAGTTTGGTGCAGATCAGCTTGTAAAGCAAGAGACTGGGTGACTGAACCAGGGCCGCTTGTCTTAGTTTCAGTTATAAGACCCTGTGTTGGAGTGGGAGAATATGAATCTGACTTGAGATAGTGAAAGGGTCCACCCTTTGGAAGAGTTGACGTCTCAGTGAAAGGCTCAGTGATTTGAATGGCTAGAGACACTGCATGAATGTCAGAGTCCTGAGAATCAGGCTCTGTCAACAACTTGTCACTGACTTGATGCTGATATTGTCCATGTGATGACGTTAATGTTAACAGGGAGTGACTTTCAGTGAGCATGGACTGAAGGGTTGAACTCAACACTTGAACAGTGTCTACTGACGTCTGACTGTGTGTCACTGGTGGCTCAGTATTTGAAATCAAAAGCGTTTCACTCGTCAGTGGCAGTTGGGTGTGGAGATCTACTGACTGGAAGTTCGGATGTGGAGGAGGTGGTAACATAGGAGGCTGCATCTGCGTGACTAACGGCTGGGTTGGATTGGTTGTAGGCTGATTCAGGCGGTGCTGTAAAAGATGGCCAAGTGGTCGAGGTGGCATCTTTAGCTCAGCCACTGCTCCCCTTGAAAATGTAGGAAACGACGCAGCTCTGTTTGTTGTAGGATCACAGTGTGAAAAGGAGCCTGGAAATACAAATACAAATAAATAAATAAATGCAACGTGCATTTTATTTCTGTAAATCCATATTAGTTATCAGGTTGTAAATGAGGCATTTGTGTTGCAGGATTAGCTTTACGTGAGTGGACTTTAAATGACCCTCACTGCACAGGAGAACCATAATGGCACAAACTAGCGTAAGTACAGTAGTTGTGCGCTAACCTGGAAGGAAGTGAAGCTGGATCAAGATGTCAGTTTGTACAGTTTTACAGGGGAAATAGAATTCATTCCAAGATCTGATCGGACCTGATAATTTTTAAAAACGTATACATCCAGCCCAGTTTTACCCAAGATATCACAGATCCTCGGTGCATGTCCGTGAGGTGAGAGGGACTTGGGTCTATTTTATGGACTTATTAAACACAGTGTTTACATTTACTATTAAGAATATTGTTCTACTGCTAAATGCGTTTCTCATGTCTGATACAACATATTGTAGTTTCCTTTGGCTAATACCCTTGAACACATTGTCTCACGGCATGCTGGGAAACTCCATGTATTTAACCCACAGCACGCCACAGTATTGTTCTTACCCATCTCACTGTACATAACATTCTGTATATTAAAGATAGACGACATAACAGCTCCCCCAAAGTGAGGCTAAAACATTTGATTGGCTGGCTGCAATACAGGTCATAAATCCTATCCCTCCATGGTAGCAGATGGGACGAGGGCCAAAGTGAAAGATCGAAGAACAGGTCAAATACATTTTTCTGAAAGAGTAGTTTAACTTAATGCTATAAAAAAGGGGGTGTGATGTCACGGTTGACAACTGTGTAAAGTTATAATGTATAGACGCTTTTGTTCAAGTACATACATGTTGCCTCCTGCTGTGCCTGTACATGTGAGTGATGTGTTGTTTCAAGGTGTTGCTCAGCCACAGAGTCACTGGATTGGGACACTGGCAGGTCGTTGCTGGTGTCGGTGCTCTAGAAAACATGACAGAGTCTTAGTTTGAGGACAGGCATAACTTTTGACAAAATCAGAAATGAACTAAGCCAATGAACCAATAGGCCACAGATATCAGAGCAGTGATGTCACCCACTGACAATGGAAAGTCACCACATGTGAAGTTGCAAAGCGCACACATGCACACAGTTTAGATTACTTCACAGCTTCTGGACAGACACCACTGATATGGGAACCGAACAGTGTCACCACACAGGCAACAGCAGAGATTTTCAGACTGTAATTACTCACAGCAGACAAAACCAGTCTTGTCTGCTTGCCTCTTTCAGCTGGACGATGTTCAGCTTAGGACAGAGGACAGCATGAAAGACAATCAGCAAGAAAAATATATTTGTGCATATTGGGGTCGAGGAAGAATCTTGACTGTAATTATATACTATAAGTGAACACCTCAAAGCACATGTAAAAAATGCCTCATATAATGACACACATGAACACCGACTCTAAATATACTGTGATAATAAGACTACGTGTTTGTATTTAGTAATGTGATGTATTTGTCTCTCTGAAAGTGAAGAAGAAATAAAAGTTGAATGATGATGACATACCCGTGACAGCCAGGACGGTACGCCTCTGATGTCGTCCTGCTCGGTTCTCAGCAGTACAGTAATATTCGCCTACATCAGAATACTGCACACTGGAAATGTGCAGAGCTCCATCCTCTACACATAAAATACCAACTCGTAAATCACATCCACTTTAGGTATCCGTAGATTAAAGTTCACATTAGCTGATGAAAACAACTTCTACTGAGAGGCAGAATGGCTCTAATGACACTTTGGACTTACCATCAATGTATCTGTCCTCACTGGGATTGATGGGGGTCTGTGTCTTTGCTCTGCCCCTGGTCCAGGTATATGTGATGGGCAGAATCCCTACAGCTCTGCAGGGCAGGACCACTGAAGCCCCGATCCTGCAGCTTACCTGACCTATAAAGGTCACTATGATGGGACTCACTGGGACGAGGAAAGAAGAAATTTGAGTCATTTAATGTGCCTCAAGGAGAAGATAATTAATTTGGCAAAATTATACCAAAATTACATTTTCATTATTTTACCTACTCTTAACACTAGAAAACATGTGGCATAAAATGAACCTTAGTGTATTCTCACATTGTTCTTAGGAGGTTTGTGAGGTCCAGTATCATATAATGTGGAGAAATGCAATGTATTTGACTTATGAATTTTGCTCCAACAAAGACTATAGAACAGGTGTTGCTACCATGCTGACATTTCTGATCTATCTGAATCTTACCTCAGGTGTTGCAGGACATTTTGTTACCTTTATGCCACAAAAGTCAGTGTCACAAGATCCTGACTTCATCTGGGCCTGATCAGTTGATCTGAGGAGTAATTAGTACATTACATTGCAGTTAAGTTTGTGTAAAAATTACCAGCAACTCTCAGCATTGCTGTGTTGCGGCTGTGGCCCAAAGTGTTGGAGGCCTCGCACACATACACTCCCTCATCGTAGCTCTGGGCTGACTGGATGTAGAGAGTGGCATTCCTCGATCTGCATGAGAAAGATGTAAATAGTCACAATCTACAAGGCAGTTGTCGTAGTATTTTTCATGTGGTTTTGCTTGAAGGGTGGAGCAGGGCGGCAGAGGCCTCGGGGGCTCCAGCCCTGAATGTTTTCACAAATGCTCAGAATCTGTGCTGCTCCCTAAAGAAATCTAGTGTAATAGAATAAATGTTATTCTGCTGGCCTAATATTTAACTTGGAGTTTTGAAGATGACATTTACTTTACATTGTTGGGCATTCTTGATTTGTAATTAATTATTATGGGATGTATTCAAATGGAGCTGCTTTGTCGCTTAAAAAGTCATCCTGTGAACTCTACTCCAGCATATTCTTTTATTCACATTCATTCTTTTTTTCGTAAACGCTTATCCTGTTAGGGGTCGCGGGGGGCTGGAGCCTATCCCAGCTGACATTAGGCAAGAGGCAGGGTTCACCCTGGACAGGTCACCAGACTATCACAGGGCTGACACATAGAGACAGACAGCCATTCACGCACACATTCACACCTACAGCTAATTTAGAGTCACCAATTCACCTGCATGTCTCTGGACTGTGGGAAGAAGTACCAGAATATGTAGTACCAGAGCAAACCTACACTGGGGAGAACATGCAAACTCCACACACCCTGAGTTCGAACCAGGGAGAGGGGGGCTGTGAGGCGACAGTGCTAATCTCTGTACCACCAAGCCGTCTTATAACAAAAATAGGTTTCAAGATTAGTAATGCTGTGTACGCCAAATTCCCACCCTATTCCTACACACTATTTTGCTTAAAATTAGTAACATCAGAATATGGGAGTGAAAATTTGACATTTGCAACATTTGCTAAGTTATATTTTTAGAATGATCAAGACAGGTGGAGACACAAAATAGGATGTAGGCTCTACACGATGATTTTGCCATTTTCCATGGCAACTATCATATTTTCTCACAAATAATGTACAGATTTTAGGCATTCTTTATCTGAAATGGCTTTAAGAATAGTACATATACAGTAGCTGTAGTAGCATGTCCCTGGACACCCCTAGCTTCAGGCTGAGCCCTAATTTTTACAATGTCTGGCTCCACCCCTGTATGCTAGTGAGCAAAACTGGTGCAGTATTTACTTGTTGTACCTAAGCACAATTCTAAGGTACTTGTACTTAACTATATCTAACTTAGTACTTTATACCTCTTCTCCACTACTTTTCAGCAGGAAATATTGCACTTTGTACTCTACATTTACTTCAGTTGATACTCTGATCTTACCCTCACAAGTGTTGCTGATTAGACACACATGCTTTTATGATAACTGCCCCGCAACAAAACCATTATTTTTTTGTCTGTGTGTACAAATATTTATCTTGTGTGCATGAGATTAAAAAAGAAAAATGCACTTTAGTTCCAGGAGCTTGAAGGCTCAATAATCGAACACTATAAAAAGAGCAATTTTGCATAGTAAGTACTTCCACTTTTAATACTTTTAAGTAGACCTACATTTTACTGATAATACTTGTGTATTTTTCCACAAGTACAATTTTGAATGCAGGACTTTTACTTGATCAGAGGATCTGAGCACTTGTTCCATGAGAAAATATTATCAACCATCCTTCCTTTCCAATAAAGTCATAACACATCAACATACCCCAAAGCAATCTTGCCTCCAGTCTGCTTGGAGTGTCCTCTCTTCAACCAGCTGATGGAAGGTAGAGGGTGACCAGACACCTGACACTCCAACACCACCCTAGTACCCACAGGCACCGTCAACACCTGGGGCCTCAGTTTCACTGATGGAGGGGCTGCCAGGAAGAGAGAAGAACGACTGTTATTAATCACATCCAGCGTCCAGTGGCACAGTGTGGGGGGTCTAATTGTAATGTCATACCCAGCACAGTCAGGGTTGCTCTTCTGGAGGTGAGAAATCTTTGAAGGTGGATGTTGGATGCCCTGCAGAAGTAGCTCCCACTGTTGAACTCCTGGACCCTGCAGAGAAAAGTTTAAACACATATGCAACCACACCTGAGATATGGTGAAGATCAGAGAAAATCACAGTATCATTAGCAGTAACATTACATATTGTCATGCTCCGAAACTACAGTACGCCAAAAACTCAAAAACTTTCTAACCACAGAACACATGGCATGTCTTTACACACACCTATGGATGAAGAGGTCTCCACTGGGCAGCACAGTCTCACGAGCTGCGGGAGAGAGAAGTCTGTTGTCTTTGAACCAGGACACCTGAGCTGCTGGTCGGCTGTATGGAGGCCTGCAGGTCACTGTAACATTTTCTCCCCTCTTCACTGTCAGGTTTACGGGCTGCTGGATGAAACTCCACTCCATCTCTGGAAACACAACATGTGCATCACTTTGGACCCTTTTTTTTCACCAACATCTATCACACTCTCTTCTGTGTCTGACGTTCACCACAGCAGCCTCGTTCTTGTCTTCTGCCTCTGTCTTCAGCCTCAATAAAATGCAATAAAATGCCTTTAAACATTCTCAGTTTCCTGGTTGTGTTTGCGTTTGGGTCCTATAGTTGGACTGCCACAACAAAAAGTGCCCAAATCTATGTCTTTTATATATTATACAAATATTGTAAACTGTTCTTTGAGTATCACATTACTACAATGAAATCAAAGAGATGAAAGGTTCAAAATGAAAAGAATTTGTGAATCCATTCAACAATGTAAACTGTACAAGTGAAATACATGGCTGAATTTAAACAATTATGTTTTTAAGGGCCAGTTTTCGAGGACTTCTTTTTTGATGGTGTCACTTTTGTCTCTGTTTATTCTCCTTTTACATTTGGTAATTGTCCGAAGCAGAAGCTACCATCATCATAATCATCACCATCATCATCTTTATCCTCAGAAAAATCAACTTAGACTTTGAAACAGTGTTTAAAATAGAACCTATTAATTAAATTTGTCTTTTTTTTTTTTAAAAAGGCAGCTCACTTACTTTGAAAATGATTTAACGGAGTTAAAAATGCAACAATAAACAGTGTCGTTTACTGCAGACGTTGGCACACAGTACCGGCTGGAAGTAGGAAGGCTGTCTGTGACTTGATGGACTCTTTCTGGTTGGATGCTTCACAGTGATACGAGCCCTCGTCCTCCCTGGTCACATTTCTGGAAAACAAAAACCAGAAATTAGTCTTTAAATTCAGCCTGAGTGTAAATAGACCAGACAGCGTAGATTACAACTTGTTGTATTAAACATATTCCTGATCAAACCAACGACAAAATAATCACAATTTTCACAGTTCTTGGTTCATTAATACAATGTGACAATAAAGGATTAATATTCCTCTCATCACGTGCAACGTTGGACCTGAATGTGAGCAGCTGTCCATTGTTCTGGAGGTTAAACGAGGCCGAGCAGTTCGACAGGAGGCAGCCGTCTTTGAACCAGTGCACCATGGGAACAGGGAAGCCTCGGACAGCACAGTGCATGGAGACCTCTGTTCCCATGGCAACAGTGATGTTGTCAGGGCCCTGGATGATCTGCAGCCTTCTAGGGACCCCTGCAAGGTGGAGTGACAATGCTTCAAGATATTAACAACACTGCATTAAGTCTATGTTAATGAGACAAAACAAAAAAACAAAAACATGCACTCACCCTGCACACTTAGTTTGGCCGGCTTGCTCTTCTTGCTGATGTTCAGTACAGGGTTGTGTGTGACACAGATGTATGTTCCATCGTCCTCTAATGTTACGTTGATAAGATGCAGAGTGCCTGAGGTCTTCCTCTGGTTACCCCCTCCATACTCACCCTGAATGTGAAAACAAAATTTGAGGCATAGAGTAATAATACATCTGGGTTTCCACTTCCACCAAAATGTTGGCACCAAAACTGGGTGTTTTTCAGCAGGGCATCAGCCCCTCTCCAGGGGCAACTGTTGCACCGAAACCAGGTGTTTTTTCAGCAAGACATCAGCTCTTTTCCAGATGAGATTGTTGCATTGAAACCAGGGGTTGGCAAGACATTGGAGCATTTCTGGCTCGTGTTTTTTAGCTGAGACATTTGGGTATTTCCAGCTCAATTGTGGCACTAAAACTGGTTTTTTTTTAGCGAGACCTTGGAGCATTTCTAGCTGTGGTTGCGGTAACAAAGCCGGGAATTTTAAGCCAAAACATTTACTTTTCCCAGTGCCTTCTTCAATGTGCTCTGCAGGCACAACAGGTTTCATCATGGAGTTGCATCTATCTCTGTTTTACCTCAGCTATTCCCAACTACAAATAATTGCAGTTTGAAACACTCAGGGAAAATCAAACACCTGATTAATTTAGTAATGAAAATATCCTTGTCCGGGAGACACTGGGGAAGGTATAGCAGGATGGCAGCATCTGGGAGACCCGAAATGACAAGGTTGGCGGTAAAGAAAGACCATAAAGAAGGTTTATCATGTGGAACACCTGTCTAAAGAAATGATGATGGTGGTGTAAGTCCAGTTATTCAATGATAGATTTCAGGCAGGAGAAGGTGGATTTGTTTGTTCCATCCAAGCCTTGTGTAGAGACAGGCAGCAGAAGAGGTTGACAGTCATTCAGAGCTCACCTGAATGTGTCTACCTCTTGTGACCAGTCTCCCATCTTTAAGCCAGGTGATGCTTGCAGGAGGTGAACTTTCCCCGGACACACACTGGAGGAAAACATCCTCTCCTTCTCGGACTGTCTGGTCCTGGGGGCTGAAGAAGACATCCTCCAGACCTGGAACACACAGTATAAACAGGAAATAGACATTAGAGACGACACATGAATCCTTATGTTGACACCATGCATGTCGTTAAGGGACAGCACACATCCAGTGGTTGGACTAATTTGCAGACTCACCCAGTTTGGATGAGACTGCCAAGCTGGACAGGATGAGTAGGCAGAGGTGGGAAGTCATCTGTAGGAGCGTCCAGATGGAGACATACACATGCATCCTACTGCAGAGCTCCCTGGGTGGCATGAGACGTACACCACCACACAGCTTCATCCATGGTGTTGGCTGGGAAAGTTTGCAAAGGCAGAATTTGTATTGGAAATGTTGTCAATGTCAACTTTAGCTGTCACAGACTTTGATGCACAGACAGACTGCTGTCTGACTCTCTGCAGTGTCTAGTCTTAATCAGGCAATTGATTATTTACAATTACATGTGTTGGGTAATGAATCGTGTGCTGCATATTATTACAATTCACACAAGGAGGTGCAAGAAGCACTGTTATAGCATGTTGAATAGGACTTGTTCTCATGCTATAAGGAATATCTCCCCTACAAAACGATCATCTCCGTATCAGTTAGGCACCCCGTGTTACGTTGTATTTGTGAAGTAAACAATGCTTTTCTTACATGCTTCAACAATGAATGAAGAATCTGAATAAAAAGGGGAACATTGCATTGTTCTGCTTCCACATGAACAGTTTCATCCAAGGACGAGTAGTGCGCCTAAATGGTAGGATTTTAGTGAAAATGCAAGTGTTTGTGAAGCGCTGAACATACGACTGGATGAATGAGACTTGGATTAAAGTGCACAAGTTGTGTGAGAGTTTGTAAACATACAGTATGTTTTGATATAGTCATGCCGTTGTGAAATGCAGATCCCAGTTTTCTCCAGTTCATCAAGAATTTCTCTGTTTTTGGATTCCTTGTTCACTGTGGAGTAATGACCTGCACAACCCGGCCTATTATGGGAGCCAATCCACCCCGCCCAACCTGCAAATATAAAACGTCCTATTGATGTCCTATTTAACCAGCACCAGCCCTTCATTAGACATGAACAAGATAAGGAGACATCTGTGTCTCCTGGTGCCCAACACCTCACATGTGGTGATACGGTTAAATTTACAAAAGGAGCAGTTTCTGGCGTGCGGACCTGTTCTTATTTTTGTATTTGTTCTTCAGTCCAGCACCCATTATTTAATGTTTTTGGATGTGCGTGATTTTTTTTTTGAGTCTGAAGGACTCCTTTAATCTCATTCATTAGCTCTGTAGCACTGTGTTTAAAGTATGCACCCTGGCAAGCACAACATAAGGACTTCTACAGTAAAGCAAAGAGATTTTGGTCAGACTAATCTATCACACACGGAAGATAAGTTAGTTAAAAATTGGATTGTTTACCCAGAGTAAGTAATACGGTTATTTTTACCCAGTGTTAGACTTTGTCATTTCAACACCAATAAAGCTGCGCTTTGCATAGATTCACTTTTGATCCATTTCTAGAAAATGTATTCAGGAGATTAATTTAACATTACTCTCTCTCACTGTCTCCCTCTTGCTCTTAACGCCCTCCCCTCCCTGCTCCCTTTGCTTCATTCCTATTTTGGTTGTGAGTCTGTGGCACCGCAGTGAGCTCAGCTTTGTCCTCTTTAGTCCCTTGAATGGGCCCAACCACTTTATAGAGCTCGCACTGTGGCCCTGCACTCAATGAAAGTGACATGAAAAGAGGCTGCGGAGCTTTGTACTGTGAAGATCAGTTATTGGTCCTCTGCAAGGAAAGCTACCCGTCTGATCGCATAGGCTTTCATGATTCTCAATATGACCATATAAGGGCTGATCCTTTATTGTTTAATGGTGCCACAATTTCTGCGTATGTAGTGCTGAATTTGCACAAGTAATGTCGAAGGGGAGCATGCCAAAGATGTATTTTGATCTCTAGAGACTCAGTT
Organism: Epinephelus awoara; assembly: GCA_035609425.1. Taxonomy (NCBI): domain Eukaryota; kingdom Metazoa; phylum Chordata; class Actinopteri; order Perciformes; family Serranidae; genus Epinephelus; species Epinephelus awoara. The sequence goes on along the minus strand of CM069302.1, from coordinate 10,429,561 downwards.
ATGATTAAAGGGTTAAAACTGTGTGTGTAATGATGAAGGTTAAAGACTTCGGTGTGCTTTGCAAGAATGTGAATGCTGCACAGAGACCAGAGAGAAACATGATGAACAGTTAGTCAGGTTTTCAGAAATGTACTGCATATTTTTGTCAAATTTCCAAAAATTCAGCAAAAGAAAATGCAAATTAATGCATGCTCCCATCCCCCATCCTTGTGCATATATAAGGAGTTGGGTACATTTAGACACACAGCTAGAGATGCTAAATATCCAGTCAGGTGCTGTCAAATTATTGCAGAAAAAGATGGCATAACAAGATGGCCAACTAAACCTCACACTGTGGAAACCCATGTGTAAAAGATGACAATGCAGCATTTATCTTTGTTTCCACATGTAATTTAGGGATTTTACTGTCTCCTCATGGTTTGTCTAATACTTTAATTTATTTATTTATTAATTTCTATTGTTCTCACTTCCACACTTTCAATGGGCCTCATTTACCAACCTTTCTAAAGAGGAAAGTTCTTCTTAAAACCCACTTACACAAAGATGCCGACATTTAACAGTGTTTTCTTATTTGTGATTTGTTCTATGTAAGAACTGAATCTTCATACACTCAACAGCACACTCTGGTACATTTGATTGCTGAGATGCTTTTGTAAAATAATTGACTATTGGTTTTTTTTCAGTTCTATAGTTGTATGATATTTTCCATCATATACAATTTTTTTAACCAATTATTTCATAATTTTACAAAAAGCATGTGGTCTTTTAGAATGAATAAACACTACACTAACACTTTGCTTTCAATTTACGAAGACAAGGGGCTTCATCATTATGAGCACAGGTGCAAACAACTCTGCAGGTTAAGAGCACACCATGAATGCGACGTAGACCTTTCAAGACTTTTCTCCAGAAAAAAATCAAGAAAAAATTAGGAAATTTAGGTTAATAAGAAGTGGATTAAAACACTCACAACACTTATTATGTGGAGCTCTGGTTGTTACATTATAATAAAACTTGTCTTATCCATGTCCTAAATGCTTAAAGGATGTTACAATTTTCTAATTTTTTTTTTTGCAATTATCACTGAATAAACATCTATAAACATTAGATTTGTTCTTAGGCAATATCATCTACCCTTACCTTAGATTACTGTAATAAATTACTTGCAATCATAGCCACAAATATCATCATATTATCAATACTGAGTTTTATAGACAAAGTTATAATCACATTTTATTTTACATTAGCCACCTGGCCCCACACACGTGGTACTGTAGCCTGTAGAGGACAAAATAAATCAATAGATGTGACTGTGCACTTCTCACCAGTGATGACAGTCCTGTACCAATAAAAAAAACCTATTAGTATATACACTATGAACATGTTAGTCATCACTGTTGAACTAATGAATGAATTGCTTGACTGGCTCAGCAGAGCTAGTGGCTGGTTACACTCACATAATGCTGAGAGCCTGTGGGTGTGTATTTGTTTGACTCACAACAGATCATTTACACCATTTAGCATGTCATTATGATGGTTTTAGCCCACACACTGACTCCCATGCTCCTTCTTAAATGCAGATCGCCAAAGCCATAATATTCATTATTTCCTATTTACTTAATCTCTCAAACGAACAAAGCAATAAGTGGAGAAGCTGAATTTGTGTCACCATTGAGTGCAGTCCAGCCTGTTGGATGACAAACTTTAATGCCTCGCACATTATTACATTTCTACAAATCTCGTTGTCGTCTTCAAATAATGAAGAAATGATAAATTAAAATGTAATGTCACTGCTGGGTCAGTCACAGTCTCCTGCAGGTACTTATAAGGAAGTGTTGTTGGGCTGTAGCTCTGGTGATTGAGCTGAATGTATCACTTCACATCAAGTGGTCAGTAATCTGGAGTTATAATTTATGTTTAAGTGTCTACAACATGGACAACATCCCCAGCTCCTGAGATGATTGTTGGACAGTGATTAAATTTAATTTTAGGGGCATTAGAGTTCAAATAAAAAGCTGAAATTCTTGAATTTTTAATGCTTTAAAAGCATATCCCATTCATTTTTTTTTCTTTCAGTGTAGAAGTCAACTCAATAAAAAATGAATTGAAGATTTAGCCCTTGTTTTAGGCTTGATTTCATTAAAAGTATTACTGCTTAAATGCATTTTACTGTACTAACATGCATCTAAATGTGCAAAGGCTAACCAGGAACAGCAGACTTGCTTCTATTTTTTTTGCAGTCTCTCCCACACTACTACTATCAAATCACAGTAAACTGGTTGCATGCACCCAACAGATATATACTCAGTGAACACAGTGCTGCATGTTGTGTAAGGACAATAGTGCACGGTGCCCTCAGATAGTAGATGAGAGCTGCATTTGCATATGATTAGAAGTGAACAGCTGAATACGAACAGCACACACACTGAATAATCATTGCAGTTTAAACGTACAAGTGGTAAAAAAACAAAGCACCTCAGACTTGCAAAACTAATCACAAGACAACGCTGATGCTTTTTTCACAAGCTGTTGCAACACATTTTTATCCACCCCACTGAAAGATCATTGAGAGTATTTGATACTCACTCTGCACGTGTCCAAGGATTGTTTCTGTGCTGGTTTGCAATCAGCCCATTCGTCTTCAGGCAGTTTGTGTCTGTCTGTCGTCTGTGCACAACCTCTGTCCTCCTGATGCATTTGCAGAGCTTCCAGCTGGGAGAGAACAACAAGCAACAGCCACACGCATGTGCTAGACAACCTCCAACCCCCCTTCACACACACACACACACACACACACACACACACACACACACACACACACACACACACACACACACACACACACACACACACCATTGTGCATTCTCATTCAAAGCCAACAGCTGTAATGAGGCACAAAACCCTAAACTGTGTACTCATTATTTAGACGGTAAGCAGGCAAACACAACACTCTGCTCACAAAACAATAAATCAAAATATAAAGCCAAGTGTCCACTGACATAAGTACAAGTAAATCACATCAGTTTTTATGTAAAACACAATATTGTTATGTTGTGTCAGTATCAAGATGTTGTCTCCAGGGACCAATTGTTCAAAAAATGTAACGTGTAAAAATAATGTGTGTACCATCGTTTGCTATCTAGGATCAGCTCCATCTTTTGTGCCAGTTTTTTCAGTGCAACACTGGATTGGATGACCCTGATCCCGATGCAAACATTTCAACATTACCGAATCTGTTTATTCAACGCTCTTAATGGGACGACATATCACAATGTAGGCTACTAAGTTAGTAAAGAATGACATGCAGGACACATATGTAAAAAGAGTGAATTAGAAATGCAGCAATTTCTGTGTCAAGATACTACAATAATCTCCACTGTTCTGAGATGGATTTCCACAAGATTTTGGCAAGAGCTGAATGTATGGATGATTATAGAGAAGTTCATCCTGGAGGATACTACAGGACAGTCAAGTTCTCCTACACTAAACCCTGACCACAATTTCTGACTCTGTGCAACAGGAGAGATTGGTCTGAAATATGTAAAACATAATTATGATTTACACAAAAGCGTGTGCACAAGAGCTAAAAATGATACATTTCTCAATCTGATGGCAGAGTAGATCTTTATTCCAGCTTCATTCAGTCATCTGCACCTTAATAGATTTGTCAGTTTAATGTGTGAGTGCTGGTCGAACTGTCTCCTCTTAAATGTAGGTTAATGGGGGATGATAATGACTGCTGCACCAACACTTAACAATCAATTTATGTAGAGTGTTTGAGGACAAGCGTTTGGAAAGGTACCTTTTTAACATCACTGTAAAGATTTCACTGTAAAGAATCCAAAAAGATCAACTTGACTTATTTTAAAATGATTGTTTTCTTAAGGGGACAGTTCACCCCAGAATCAAAAATAGATATTTTTCCTTTTACGTGTAAGTAATTATTAGTTTTTCATTGTTTTGGTGTGAGCTGCAGAGGGTTGGAGATATCGCTTGTAGAGATGTCTGCCTTATACTTCACAGATAATTCACAGACCTTGTCGGGAGCAGTTTCATGTAGAAACTATTTTCTTTTTTGACAAAACTACACCCTCTGACCACTTCACCACGCAGAAGGAAGCATGCTTCTACTAATGAACAAGACACTTGTGCTCATGACAGCATCAGATGTGAACATTAATGGCGTCCTCCTTGGCCGAGCTCTAACATTAGCCGGCCCAGTGGAGCTAGGTGAGCAAGCAGATGCACGCCTCCTTCTTAACAGTAATATACAAACAAATCTTTAAGGCATCTAACCAAAAACCCATTCAGAAACCCATTGACTTCAAGATGAGGGAAAATGCTAACTCCTTTCCAGGTACTAGGACTCATTTCTGCACCACTATGTTGTGAGCATGATAGCATGCTGGTGTTGTAGTGTCTTTAGTCTTATTTCAACCATAAAGTGACATCTTTTTAGCTTTAAAGGAGAGAAAAGTACAGAAACCCAGATGCATGCAGCGGCTTCTGTCTCACTTATTCACATGCATGGCTGCAGCCACCACAGTGTAGTCTTGCCACATGTCTGCTGGGGCCAGATGAAGTCCTTGCAAATGTAAATTGACAATCCATTCATCATAATCAAATGGAAATTAAAGTACAAATGCACCGATTTATAATCTATGCAGAAGGGGTCATTTTAATTAAGCAGACAAAGACTGATTTAGCAGGCGAAATGTAACATTGTTGGATTCAGGACAACATCAAAAACACAAATCCACCAAAGGAGCTGCAGCATCCCAGCTCTCCCAAATAATCTGAGTGAGAGCACAGTTTAATGTAGATAATAAAAGGGAATCATTTGTGGTAAAGACCCATTGACTTTTTTCAGTGCTGAGTCACATTGCATGTCACTACACATACTGAGAAAGAAAATGCACAGGAGATAGCATCTTTTGTTGGTCGTCATAAAAGCGTACTGCTTTTGAATTGTTATATAAAGGATAATAATTACATTTATAAATACTGTCTTATCCTGTAATCACAGAGACTCTGATATCCACGAGGAGCTTAAAGATGTTGATGTTTCTGGAGTCATGAGAGCAGCAGGAGCATCATAGAGGCGAAAGGTGAGAGGAGGAGAAAGCCTGGAATGATGAAGATGGTCTGGGCAGCTCCGTGGAGCTCGCTCAAACAGAGGGCCTGCTCCAGTGTTTGGTGAGTCTCAGCACTGATGCCTGGAAGACATGAGACTAATATTGGAGCATATGCATCAAAACATGTTTCATAATGTCAAACTTCTCTAAAAGACCTTACCATGCTGGGACCATTCCCTCCAGACTTTCAGAAATTCTGTGTCATGTGCTCCGCCAGAAACTGTGGCAATAAATGTAACACAAATGGCCATTCAGAGCTCTCATTCTAAAAATGTACTTCATTATAATCTAGTAATGGGGCAGCTCTGCTCTTACCTTTGGAGTGCTCTGTCAGCAGATGCTCCAGATCCCTGAGAGCACGGGTGAGGTTCTCCAGTCGGTGCTGCAGGTGGAGGTTCTCTTCTTTCAGAGTGTGGATGGTGTCGTGGAGCTCATACGCCGAGCTGCAGCATGGAAGCTGAGAAATCAGCAACAAAACTGTGGCGACTTGCAAGACGGAGAACATTGCCGTATAATTAGATGTCATTCACTCTGTTAGCCGAATCTGCAGCTGGTCGCAGTCCCGTTAAATCCTCCTGCAGCTCCTGAATGTTTCAAACTCAGGTGGAAGTGGTGACGTTATTCAAGGGCTGGCCTTTATCTGTGTCAGAATTGATTCACTGATGGGTGGCTAAATACCACTGGCCTGCTGACAACTCTAAAGGATCAATTGTTCAGAGCCCAAATTAGAGAGAAAGAGTTGATTTAGGGTTAACAGAAATCTTCATCATAACAAGCAGCTTTTCAGAAACTCATGATCCAATCATAAATGACACAAAACAAAGACAAAGGGGAGGAAAAACACAAAGGTCACTTCTGCAGATTATCCTCTAAACACAGAGCTTTTTTTAATCATCATAATTTCCTATTGTGCCAAATTCAAGTATTTTTTTTCCATCTTAAAATATTTCTCATTTCTGTAGCAGAAAAACAACCCTACTCCAAAACTTAATTTGTTTAGTCTCTGTCTCATTTTGCTTTGCTTTATTTTGATGGTACCACAGAGGGCAGAGTAGTATGGATATGATTCTATAAAAAGTGCAAAACTGGTATGAAAAAGTTCTTATTATAACATGAACACATTTTTAATTTAATTACATTCTTATCTAACAATTACTATATTGATCTACAGACCTAAAAGGGTGGAAAAACTTAGTTAGCCTAAGCTCTTAGAGTGATTCAGATTTAGCAGGCTAACTTTCTACAAATAAACAGAACTTTTAAAACTACATCACATATATTATTACTTTAAAAAAAAAAAAAAAAAATCAGATCAACTTTCCTCATAACTTAGGGTGGAACTTTACTCCTTTGAGTTCCCCCCAGAATGGAAAATGACTTAATTAATTATGAAAATTGTAAAATGTAATACTAATACTGCTAATGATATGATATGCTACTATTACTACTACTACTACTAAAAATAATAATACATAGCCCTATTTCAGCATTTTATAACTAATTTCTTATAGTTCTTGTATACGTTTATTACTTTAGTTTAGGGACATGATAAAATCGAACATGTGTACAAAAAGGTCAGTAAAATAATAATTGCTCTTTTAAAAAGTATTTTTATTGCATGTAATATCTGAATCTATGTGATTATGGAGACTTTAATCAATCACTTAAGGCATTTTTAAAAAACAAAAACAAAAAACATTTGACACATTTTAAAGAAATTATGAGGAACTAATTCATGGTGACAGAAATGTTGCTGCAGAACAGAAATAACCGTTATTTAAAGTGGTTATTGGTAAATGTTTGCCCTGCGGTCTTTCAGTCACAAAGGGATTTCTTGGTTAAGGTAAGGGGAAAGATTGCAAACTTTTCCCATGTGCTTTAATTTCAGATTTTGTCGTATGCCACAATTTCCTAAAATACATTTGAAAGGCTTTGCAGGGTAATAAAACAACATCAAAAAGTTTGTCTAAGGAAATAAAGCCGTTACTTTTTTTGGTTTATGAGTTGGGGTTTGTGTCTGCACCGGAAGTACTTCAGGAAAATTTCATCATCATCCGGGTTACCGTCTGGTCACAGAGGATCCAAGATGGCGACTCACATGTCGAGGTGTAGAACCTGGAGTCGTGTTCAAAGGTACTACGCGTTTAAAATGAATGCTCTTGTATTGTCGCCAGACTCGATTTAAATGTAGAAGAACAACGCTACGGGTATCTTCTGTGTCAAGTCTCTCTGCGACATGAACAATGTCAAAACTTTTCTGCGTCCTCATTATGAACGATTAGCTTCCTCGGTTAGCATGATGCTAACTGTCAGCCGTTAGACAAGCTGTCAGGATGGTTACATCATGAGTAAAGTATACTAATAACGTATTTTAAAGGCTAAATGATGAGCTGAAAACGTTATATTGTTGGCGACTTGGGCGTTTTCAGTTTGTTAGTTTGCTGATAGTTTAAATATCTGGGTTATATGTTTGGATCAAAGTTTGGGATGTTGTAATGCTGTAACGTTACTGAATCATCCTGGTCATTATTGGTGCTATGTGTTGGACAACATTTTCTACCACTATCATCAAAACATTAAATAAGGGAACATCTTTTAGATTAATGGTGTTACATCCCTCCAGTAGAGTTTGAGACCAAAAGAATCTATGCAAGTAACTTAAGGTTGTATTTAAGGCAGTTTAGTTTAGTTTTCCTTAAATTTGTCACCCATTTGTAGATGGACTTAATATCTGACCATGTATAATAAAACTCGCAAATGGAACATGTTAAGAGCAACTGCATTTACTTTTCTCTTAAGTATATTAAGTAATCAAGGATGTAAATACTGTTTTCACAACTTGCCTTATGTTGCTGAGAAGAAGCTAAAGATTGTTTGTTATTTTCAAAGGTTTGGGATTGCAGCTTACAGAAAATACAGCAGTGGCGGTGGATACCCAAATATCTCCCTCTCTGCACCTCTGCCTGGGATCCCCAAGCCTGTGTTTGCGTCTGTGGATGGTCAAGAAAAATATGAGACCAGGATCACTACTTTAGAGAATGGCCTCAAAGTTGCCTCCCAAAACAAGTTTGGTCAATTCTGCACAGTTGGAAGTAAGTTGCAGCAGTGATATGTACATTTTAATATCCACTTGTCTTCAGGGTGTGGCTGACATGGATAAAATGTTTGTTTTCTTTCTTTTTTTTTTTAGTTTTAGTAAATTCTGGTTCCAGACATGAAGCGAAGTACCCGAGTGGAATAGCACACTTCTTAGAGAAACTTGCCTTTTCTGTAAGTAAAACAAAGTAAAGTCCACAAACTGAAAGCTCAAAGATGTCGAGGTGTGTGAAGTGATGTTGTCTTTTTTATCTTCAGTCCACAGCTCAGTACGGGAGTAAAGATGAAATTCTCCTCACGTTGGAAAAACACGGAGGGATATGTGACTGCCAAACATCGAGGTATGTGATCTTTCAGCTTGTCTCAGTGTTATAAAATATAATGTTTCTTTATCACTACCTTACTTAATATGTGAACTAGGCCTGTCTTCAGTTGGAGAGTATGTGACTACAGCTGTTGTATGTGTGATGTATTATTCATTTTGCTGTGCAGGGATACCACCATGTATGCAGTGTCCGCTGAAGTGAAGGGTCTGGACACGGTGGTCAGTCTCCTGTCTGATGCTGTTCTACAGCCTCGCCTGTTGGGTGAGTCCATTCTTATTTTACATGACAAATCAGTGGGTACTGTGCCAAATGTCTTCTCTGTCTCCGCTGTCTGTCTGAGATGATCTGTGTTTGTTTACATGCAGATGATGAGATTGAGATGACCAAAATGGCGGTGCGCTTTGAATTAGAAGATCTAAATATGAGGCCAGACCCTGAACCGTTACTCACTGAGATGATCCATGCTGTGAGTCACATCATTTGTTTAAATCATATTATTATCAGTGCTGTATATTTGGAGGGCCACTGTAGTTGATTAGTAGTTATTTTATATGTCCATTTGTGATTAGTGGTGTAATCGTTTACGTTGCGGAAGTTCCCAGAATCCCCAGCTTTGTATTAACTGCAGCACCTTTTCTGGCTGGAAACAATTTTATAATAATATGAATCAATGTAAGGCAACCTACATTTATATTTTACATCTGTAACATTACTTGTTGCCAGGCTGCATATCGAGGCAACACAGTCGGACTGCCTCGCTATTGTCCTGCAGACAATGTGGAAAGGATCGACAAGAGAGTTCTTCACAGCTACCTGCGTAACTACTACTGTCCTGAGCGGATGGTGCTGGCTGGAGTGGGCATCGAACACGAGCAGCTGGTTGAATGTGCCAGGAAATACCTGCTGGATACGAAGCCAGTGTGGGGAACAGGTGGAGTGGCCAACGTGGACCTTTCAGTAGCCCAGTACACTGGTGGCATTGTCAAGGTGATTTATTGGTTTTATTTGTGCTGGATTTTGTCCTTAAAGTTATCCTCAGGAGAGAAGAATAATAAAATCCTCTTGTAATCTGTTAGATGGAGAAGGATATGTCAGATGTGAGCCTTGGCCCCACCCCGATCCCAGAGCTCACACACATCATGATTGGCCTGGAGAGCTGCTCCTTCCTGGTGGGTGTTTACAGTTGCCTGGCTATTAGGGCTGTACTGCATGTCATTTATTTCCATACAGAGCTTCTTTTGAGTTTTTTTTTTCAAATGCCTGCTGTCATATTTTATGACTTAATCACCCTAAAGAAAAAAAAATCCTCAAACAGAACCCTCAGTTTACTAAGTTAAAATGTAATTTATGGAGCTGTCAGTTTGCTGCGAGGCTGCCGTTGTTAATACAGGTGTGTGCTCCCTTTGTGTGTGGCAAGAGGGAGAGGAGACTGTTTTTCTCTGCAGTGAAAATGTTGTTTTTAAAAGGCTTAACACCAACAAATATGGAGTGACGCTGAATACTTTGTTAAATAAATTTAAATCTGTGTGAACTGAACTTTGAGCAAAACTTTAAAGTGTGAACACGTACAACAAAAAAACAAAACGTTTGTGTTCACAGGAGGAGGACTTCATCCCTTTCGCAGTGCTCAACATGATGATGGGCGGAGGTGGCTCTTTTTCTGCAGGAGGACCTGGGAAAGGCATGTTCACCCGCCTGTACCTGAACGTGCTCAACAGGTGAACATCTCATAGACTTCAATTCAGGATTGTCTCTGATAATCTTAAGTTACTGATATAACACCAGTCAGTTTCACTAATGGTTATCCTTGTCTGTTGTATGTAGACATCACTGGATGTACAATGCCACCTCCTACCATCACAGCTATGAGGACAGTGGTCTGCTGTGTATCCATGCCAGTGCAGACCCCAGACAGGTGGGTACAGACTCAGGACAGCAGGGTTCAAATGTTTCATTGTAACTCTGTATTCCGATCATAGCCTTGCAGAGAAAAGTTTAACTTGTGTCAGATATGCCTCTAATGCTTCGTCACAAAGTTACGTTCTATTCCTTTGAATTTGCACATGGCTTTCTTGTGTGAATGGTTCTTAATGTGGTCTTTGTTGATGTTTATGAAGAGTTCTCATCATTACATGCATCTGTCTCCAGGTGCGGGAAATGGTGGAGATAATAACCAGAGAGTTCATTCAGATGGCAGGCAGCGCAGGAGAGGTAATGGCTGTTTCACTATCAAGGCAATCCATCATAAATTTAGCATTATTGAGTACTTATCATAGAAACAAAGCTGGTGTACCATCCTCACTTTTCCATGTCCATCCAGATGGAGCTGGAGAGGGCAAAGACTCAACTCAAGTCCATGTTGATGATGAACCTCGAGTCGCGGCCGGTTATTTTTGAAGATGTTGGTCGCCAGGTTCTTTCCACAGGAAAAAGAAAGCTGCCACATGAACTGTGTGATCTAATAAGTGAGTATCAAACAAAATTTAGTTGTAGGGAGAAAGGGCTTGAAAATGTCATACAGTACCTGTCTGAAGGCCTTTACACACCAGGGTGTGACAAATAAATGACACATAGATGTGAATATCACGCATCAAAACTACACATACCAGCAGCCATGCAAATTTGCGACAGTTGCAACACTTATTCAGTAAAAGGTCTGTATGTCAACAGATTCGTCAGCAGCGATGCCGGGATTTTATTGACCCAGAGCAGCATCTGGCAGTCTGTCTGAGATAAGTTGTTGTGTAGCCCAAGCTAACTTATTTTATTGATTTTCCTTTTAGCCAAGTAAATTTGAGTGCCCTCTGGTAATCAGCTACACAGTGTGTATGTCAAGGGCTTTTACTGTGATTGATAAGAACAGAAGGAGTACATCTGTGTGCTGCCTTTGTCAAGATACAAATAATGTTTTGCCATCTTGATTCAGACTAGTGTTTTTATCCTCATAAATATAGGTGCAATGTGATTGGTCGATGCTTTACTGCTGTGTGAAACCTCAGAAAAATGAACCTCTTCCCAAAAACAAACATTTTTTTCGCCACAAAATATTCTTGTACTCATGACAAAACTGTCTTTGTTGTGACACTTTCATACAGCTCGGGATAAACGGTAGCTAAAGGACGACACCTGTGCCTTTCTGGAAAGTTCAGTTTTTCAATTAGAGTTGCTCGGAACAGCCGTGCAAAAAAAGCTAAAGCACTCTGAATAAAGAGGCAGCTGCCTGCAGCCGCATGTACTCTGCCCTCATTGGGAACAAATGGAAAAGAAAATGGTGATGCTCAGAAAAAAATGCCATGTGGATACAGGCCCGAAATTGCACCAGAAATAAACACCTCCAGTGTGTAAAGGCCTTAAGATGAAAATCACAAGAAGCTGAAATAGTTTCACCCTGCTTATTTGTTTCTTTTTTTGACTTGCCAACAACTATTTTGCAGGCAACGTGACTGCCAGTGACATTAAGAGAGTAACCACCAAGATGCTGCGCAGTAAGCCCGCAGTAGCAGCTCTGGGAGACCTGACGGAGCTGCCCACGTACGAACACATCCAGGCCGCCCTGTCCAGCAAGGATGGACGTCTGCCCCGCATGTATCGCCTCTTCCGGTAGACCCCCATCACCATCGAGCCGGTCATCACTGGCAAAAATTACTGTAAATAAACTGGACTGGAAGATTACACTAGTGTTCCCTCCCACCACAGAACTCAGCACAGCTCACTCTGGGAGGGGACTAATACCCGGGCTCTCGACTGAACATCTGAGAGGGGGAATTTTAAAGAAAAGTTACATTTTACTCGCCAGTAACCGTAGTCTTCATACAGTTGGAGTATCTGTATTTATTGTTTGCGGGCAGGAAAGCCATATTTCCATTTCAAAACCCAAACATGAACCTGTTATTTTACGTTTATGAATGACATTCTGTTAAAGAATCCTCAAAGTTAGCTGTGGCTACCACCTCTTGTAGTGTCCACACTTGTTTTCTATTGAGCTATCATTTTTCTCTCAGCGCACAGAACCTCAGCTCTCTAAAATTCACCAAGCTCCACCTCGAGCCGTCTCTTTTTTCACAGTGGATTGATCAGAAAACAGTTGAAAATATAAATATTTATACCACAGCACTTAAGTCTCCTTTCACAGGCACAGTGAAGACTCTACACACAGTTATGGCAAACCAATTAATAAAGGTATCCTTTAAAAATGTTGGATGAATGACAACTATTGTAGCCAATTTGTCTTCTAGACTGAAATCTTTTTTTCAGATGCACTGTTAAAAGACGGAAATCTAAAGTGAAACCTGTTTTTTTTTGTTTTTTTGTTTTTTTGTATTTTTGTGATTGTGTTGATGTCCTTGCAAATTCCAAAAACAATATATATATGAAGACAATAAATTAAAGGAATAGTTTGACTTAAAGGAGCTGTATGCAACATTGAGAGCACATCCATGATTCAGAGTCTGAGCCAGGAGTCTGAGTCTGCATATGGCTCTCAACATGGAGGCCAGCAGCTAACAATGCTAACTGTGTGAAAGGTGCTAAGAAAACAACAGAGCTGACAGAGCTAATGGTGTTAACCTGGGGGGAACCAAAGGGTGGGCATTATGATTTTGTGATGTTGCTCTCCCAGCGATGACTGCTGTATGAGTGCAGTGCAGAGCTGGGTCGATTAGTTAAGAAGTGAAATACACACACAGGGACTCTCATGCATGTGCAGACAGATGGGCATCTAAGAACAGAGAAGCTCGGATTACAACACACACAGAGGGAGCAGGACTCTGCTCAGGACGCCATTACTCCATTATATACTTTGCAAAGTGTCTCGCTGCTGTATTAATGCTCTGAATATCTTATACAGCACCTTACGCACTTTTGCTTTCTGGCAAAGAGTAAGTTAACTATCAAAGTGAAATGCATTTAAGTTAAAAACAACTTGACTTCTTTTTCTGAATTAATAAGACTATTATCTCAGAATTATGAGAAGAGTTTAATTTTTAAAAAAAATCATCTTATTTTTCTGAATTTACGAGATTATCTTGTTAATTTTCATCTTTCAAACTAGTGAGATAATAATCTTGTTAATTCAGAAAAACTGTTTTTAATTAATGCATCAGGCCTCTGTTATTGTTAAAATCAGTACCACTTTATGCAATATGAAGCCACAGCAAGTCGCCAGTTAATGTTAGCTTAGCTTAGCATAAAGACTGGAATTTGGGAAACCGCAAAATTACACAAAATAATAGCCTTATATTAAGCTAACCGGCAAATATGAACAAGATGTCACGCTTTTCCTTTAAGAGACACGTTGCCTCGAGTGAATTTAGAGGATTAATATAATTTTAAAAATCCCAACCTTTATTTTAACACCCATTTCAGTGGCTTTGGACTCCAGTGGACATGTTAAACTGTTACCATCTGTATACCAAGTGATTAATACATGTAAGTACTTCCATGAATAAAGTTATATATTTTAAAGGTCTTGCATCGCAGTGCAATGGACAAAATTCTGCCGACAAACAGGTGTGTTTTAAAACGTTTATTACACGATGTTACATAATAGGTGACATATAAAAATACGCAGATAAAGTTAAGAGGTCTTGAGACCCACAGGCACTTATCCTGGGAGCAGACTGCTCCTCGTGCTGGGAATGTGAGTTCATTAGTGTGGTACATACAGTACATGGACAGTTTATATTACGTATGAGGCTACACAGCAGTGAGATGAGAGGTAAGGCATTGAGTTACAGTCTGTAGCAAAAGTTCACTGTCCTAAAAGTATAGTGACAGGTGTTAACAGTTTAAATCTCTTTTATAGGAAGTGAGTTTGTGTGAAAATAAATAAATATAAGCCATCAAATAGATGTGATCTCCCTGAAATTCATCAGTAACAAGTAGTAACAACCTCCTGATGTACCGTTCATCAACGTCATGCTCTTGAAATTATATATTTAACGTCCCTTGTTCAGTCGTATCGTATGTCTCCTACAAAACATTCAGCTTGGAACCATATTCAAGTTGAAACTGACCAATGGCAGACACCTACATGACATTTAATAAGTGCACCGCACGTGCCACCAAAATGTAGTAATGTTTGTTAACCTATTGGATGAGAAATTCACAAGGCATTTGAACACTGATGTGAGCATTCAGAAAAACGTAACATTGTGGTTCATGATGCTTTTTAAACACCTATAAAAAAAGAAAATGAATGCAGTTACACAGAGCCTTTAAGGTCAGTTCACACTGTAGCATGTGACAGAAGAGTAAGCCACGACGGCGACACCCCCTCCCACTCTGTCTCAGTCATGTTTGAGTAGAGGGGGCTGAATAAATAAAGGCTAGACTGCTGCTGTGGCTGCAAATCTCTCTGCATGTCTGACCTCAAGGTCCCTGCCCTCAAGTGCAGCCAGCCACTTCCCACATACACACAGTTCAAGCAATGCCCAACAGAGGGCGCACTCTGCTCAGTTACCGCCATGACCAGCACTGGGCTCTGTGAGGTTAAGACATCTCTGGTTTCCCTCTGGTCCTTTTCTGCCCGCCTGGTTTTACATTTCTGTTTCTGGAACATTTTGATCCAGTCCACTCTGCTCTGAGAGTTAATTTTAAGGGTTTAGGAGATGGTACAGATGGTGCTGCTACTTTGGTTCTTCATGGCCTCCCTCCTCTTCAGCTCCCTTGTGATCCTCCTCCTGATGCCCTCCAAGTACAAGCTTCGGTCAAACTGTCCTGCACCCAGGGGAATACTAAACAACACAAACAAGTGGAGTACACCAGACATGAGGTCAAAACAAAACACAGACAACTTTTAAATTCAGGGTGTAATTAGACAAAGGTGGGGTAGGCAGTTTAATTGTGGCTTAATTTTGGACTCTCTACACTGCAAAACAACCCCAATAAGGAAGAGAAACATATTAAAAAGAGTCTAACAATAAACAAAACAAAACGTGTCAATATCCTGGAAGTGTTTCAGAGATGGAGAGAAAATGTTGCTACTAGTTTGGCCTACTGCTCACCGGAACCAAGGGCTTATAGCGCATCTTCAAGTTCACATTTATGTAGCTAATGTTCCTGAGAACCTCGAATCACAGTGTGTCCTCCACCTCAATCCCCACTGCTACAAACCACCTTGCAAGGAGGAGAGCAGAAAACAGCTCCAGAGACGGATCCCCAACCAGCTGCCCCAACACCCCAAAACCAGCCAGAGCAACCCCCAGCTCCTTGAGACTGGAGAGCCCCAACTCCCTGCCGAATCAGCAGAACCCCTAGATCCAATGGGTTACTATATGAAGAGGGTGCATATCTGGTGGGAGGGGCTCAGGACAGCGCTGCTAGAGGAGTGTCTTTTGTATTATATGCCATGTTTATTGCCTTTTCCAGATTTCTGCTGAGCCCAACTTTAAGATTCCAGTGTGAAGGGGCCGAAAATAAGATTCTTGATGCTCTAGCATTTGAAAATAACCATAACGTATTTGGTTTAATTACAATAACAACACTGTTGAATGCATCATTTGACATGATGAACCACTTTAATTTATGTTTCTGAGTGGCAGTGGGACTCACTTGTCTCTGCCCGGCCTGAGTTTGACCTGGAAGACACTGATGACTGGCCGATGGTCTGAGGTCTTGATGCTGGAACAGCTGGTGTACTTGACCACTTTTATGTCATCAGCCTGTCTGCTCCTGAACAAGATCCTGTCCTGTGAACACACACAGAGAGGATTAACCCCACTAAGAGCAACAAAATGCTGATTTAACCCGCCCTGGCCACTTCAGACTCTAAGTAGAGCAGCTGGAAAGTGTATGACGGTGATAAAAAGCTCCTTCCATCAAAAGTCAAGCTTATTTTGGTTGCTATATTAACAAAGCTAATTATCATAAGTTACATGGAGGTTGATTTTTTTACTACTTACTGTGTATGATGGTGTTCTCTGTTTAGAAGTGGTGTCGTAGATATCACAGCCGATGTCGAACTTATATGTGGGGAGGAAGTGTATTGGTGCCTCTTGGAAACCTTTAAAGATTGAACCTGAAGAGGAAAAAGAAGCACATTCGCACGGTGAGAATCAATCAAACACAACACCTACTCCTATAAACATTTTTTTGAAAAGTTTTCACAGAGATTTAGCCTCCAACGTGCAAGCATACTAACCATCCTTCATTTCCTTGGAGAGCTGGTCGTGCTCCAGCAGACGGCCCATATCGCCGCCTACTGTGCGGCTCATGATGGCCTCCACGTCGACCCGGTCTTTACTCAGTCGAAAGTTAAAATCTCCAAACCAGAAGACCTGGTCGAACCTCGTGGTGACGTCGGCTACAAGTAGAAATGACATCCTTTGATTATCAAAGATTGTCATTATTCTTACCAAGTATGGAAAAACTGTGAACGGTTTTCTTCCTCCAAATGGGGGCATGACAAAAACAGTTTGAGAACCACTGGGTTAACTGCAGCAGGTTTATCTGTTTAAGTCTGATCAGAAACACCGCCAACCTAATTGCTTTGTTTTCTCAGATCTTTCACACAAGGTAACTTAACAGAGTCTTACACGGTGTGGAGCGGTAAGGGTTGGTGTCTGGAAGGCCTTTGGGAAGAGCTAGAGCCTCGACGATCTTGTTGTAATCTAGTACTCTCTCGTAAACTTTGGCATCTCCAGCTGGAAGAACAAAAACAGAAATTAAAAAAGACTGCCTAGCTGTCAGTGCTGCAAAGTTTAAATCCAAATACAGTACGCAATACTAAGCATTTAGGGGGAGTGTAATAACTAAAACATGCCTCCCACAATATGTGTAGATACAGTTTGCTGAAGCTGTAAATACGATAACATGACTGTTGCCACATCCCTCCTAAACGTTATTACAAATATCCAGCCAGTCCAAAATACAGCCATGCTGATAAAAGTCTCTTGCTATAATAAATCACTCCCTCCCTGACTTTGGGGAAACCTACTCACAGGTAAAATGGGACGTGATGAAGAGGAAGGAAGTGCCAAAAAAGGTAAAGGCGATTCCCACAGCCCCTTTGGTCTTGATCTGAGAGATGATCCTGGTTGTGACTGTGGCGTGCTCCACCTCTGTGTGGGTCAACAGAGCAAATGTGATGGTCAGTATCAGAGCCTTAAAGGGACAGTTCACCCCTAAAGCAAAAATGCATATTTTCCTCTCAGCTGTAGTGCTATTTATCAGTGTAGATTGTTTTGGTGTGAGTTGCCAAGTGTCGGAGAAATCGGCCATAGAGATGTCTGCCTTCTCTCCAATATAATGGAACTAGATGGCACTTGGCTTGTGGTGCTCAAATGGCCACAAACATACATCTGAAAAACAATGTCTCTTTCCAGAAATCATGACCCGGTTACTCAAGATAATCCACTGACCTTGTTGTGAGCAGTTTCATGTAGGAACTATTTTCTTTCCCCTGAACTACATCCACTAACTGTATCAATGTGCTGGAAGAACGTGTATCTACTGCTAGCTCACCTAGCACCACTGAGCTAGACAACATTACAGCTCATAAATTTTTGTTTCGCGCTTTCAAGAACTCAAGCCTCTCGTTCAATAGTAGTTGCACACTTCCTTCTGTACGGTAATACGGTGGGGGGGGGGGGGGGGTCCTGAGGTAGAAAGAAAGTAGTTTCTACATGAAACTGCTCACAACAAGGTCTATGGATTATCTTGAGTAAACAGGTCATGATTTCTGTAATAAGATGCTGCTGTTGAGTTTTCAAATGTATTTTTGGGCGCTCTGAGCATCACAAGCTGAGTGCAATCTAGTTCAATTATACTGGAGGAAAGACATCTCTATGGCCGATATCTCCAACACTCTGCAGCTAACACCAAAACAATCTAGACTGATAAACAGCACTACAGGTAAGAGGAAAAATGTGTATTTCTGATTGTGGAGTGAAATGTCTCTTTGAGATAATCTCCCAACAATCTGCACTATATTATCAGGAAGTGATATAAGAGTAGTTTTTTACCTGAGCAGAACCAGATGAGGTCTCTTCTGACAAATACAGTGAGATATAAAACACCATGTGATGCTGCATACAGCATGACGTAGTAAGGTCCCAGAGTCTCCTGCAGACGGGTCTCCCACTCCCTCCTGCAAACACATGCAGACACACAATCACATGCACAGAATTATAACCGACTTTACTAACAGCCTTTATAGAATCATAATAACTCATTTTTATTCAGTGACGATGATTAAAATCCAACATAACATACCTGTCAGGACAGCCCTCTTGGACCCCAATGACATAAAAGTCTTGTGCAAATTCAGAGTCTGTTGGAAGGAGGAGGTCATCTAAGTTTGCTGGAAGCCCCTGAAAATGACAGAGACTTGGTTACAACT
Source organism: Epinephelus awoara (assembly GCA_035609425.1). Lineage (NCBI taxonomy): Eukaryota > Metazoa > Chordata > Actinopteri > Perciformes > Serranidae > Epinephelus > Epinephelus awoara. Next base: position 10,410,665 of record CM069302.1, on the reverse strand, counting down.
CAGCTGGTGCCTAAACTTGTGCACACAGTAACAAGGCTTTAAATGGTCTGTGAGATGCTGCTCCTACCTTCTCTCCCTGCATGTTCCAAGTAGCTATGTAGATACCCACTCTCCTGTCGGGAAAGTAGCGGTCCAGCTCTTCGGCTCCGAGCAGGGCACCGCTCCCCAGCACGCTGCCCTCCAGAAAGCTCCTGGAAAATACACATCGGAAGGCAAAATTAGCACTTCTAAGAGCAGCCAACTTGACTTCCAGGATGCAGTTGAGGAAAAAAGCAAGGCTGTTGTCTCAGATGTTACGTCAATATTTAAAAGTAAAAATACTATTCCCTACCAGGCACTGAGACTATAGACTAAGACCCATTTTTTGCTGCTCCTGCTGTCAAAAACTGTACTGAACAAGCATCTCCTCTGATCTCGTGTTAATCCTCCTCTGCTCTGCCACCTTCCCCTTTTTCTCTTAAATATGCGAGCGCTGCACACACACACAATGTAAAAACGTAGATACAGGACAAATTAGCAGTCTGTCGGTATTGCTTCGACACTCACTCCTGATAGTGAACCATCAGAGGGTACAATCAATACTAAAAGGCTCGTAGTGGATACAAGATACTGTACCTGATTCTTATGCAGATCTATCTACCTATATATCTATTTAATGTGCTGTTACACGAATGTATTATTGTTGCAGTGGATAAAAATATGCACATCCAGTTCTAAATTGGTCTAGTTTCATGTTCTCTCTGGCCTGTATCTAAATTTAGTACCCTTGAAACAAACCGGCTTCTAATAGCCTTCAAACACCATAAAGAGTAACCCTTCACATCCAGCCTGAGGATGACTCCAGGTACACCATCTACATGGTCTACTTTGCCTACTGTACCTGTTCCTCACATCCTGGGGTCTGATGGGGCTGAGCACACTGTAGGTGGACCTCATGGAGTTGACAGAGGCACTGTCCGACCCCATGTTCTCCAGAAGCCGGCTGTCGCTCAGGTTCCTGTGGAGTCTCTCCCCGAGTTTCTCTCTGGCCAACACGGCATAATCCAAACAATCCCTGTCAATCCTATTAGCTGCCCTGAAACTGGCTGACGCAAAGCTCTTGTCCAGAGCAGGCAGCGTCCCTGTGGGTTGCACCGGAGACAGGCGCACCTTGGCGGACCTTGCCCAGTGGTCTGTGGGGTCGCTCTGCTGGCTGGGGGGCCTCCGTTCATACTCAGAGAGGCTGCTCACTCTGTCCCGGAAGACTGGGGATCCTGCTGTGACAGCAGAGACGGGTCTTACATTGAAGTCCTGCTCATTTCTGGTGGTAGCTGCAGTGCTGGGAACAAATCCACCTGGAGCTGGAGCTGGAGCTGTGTGGTCCTCTTTGAGTGAGTCTGTGGAGGAGCCAGTCTCAACCGGGTCACTCAGACTCTCCTGGCTGTTTCTCAGTCTCCTGGTTCTCACGGTCTCCTCCAATGAGATACTTCTGCTGGATTTGGACAGCCGAGGTAGTGAGGGTGGCCGAGGCTGGTATGGACTGATCTCTCCCCCAGCATTTCTAGCAGTGAGTTTAAGGGCATCACTGTGCTCGTTGCAGGATTTGGCATCTACTAAGGAGGTCTTGAGTGGCCTGCTGTCATTGGCAGCTGAATCTCCTTTACCAGGAGCCTCACTGGACTGATGGAGGGGGCTGTCCTCTCCATTCTTAGTCATCCTCTCGTCATGTCTGATACCAGCTGTGGTCAGGTGGATGGAGCTCTCTCATAGCTAACTAACATACACCTACACATACAGGGGCAGAAAATGATTCAGTGAAACGTTGGCGTTAAACGAGTTAGTTAAGCCACATTCACTACACATTGAAAGTTTGTTTTGCTCCTGCTTATTAGCAATTACAGATTAATCGTTCAACGGTAGTTAGGGATAGCACTATGACCTCTAACTGCTCACTTCAATTATTGCTAATTACCTGAGTAAAGCAGCTAGCTAATTATGCTAATGTTAGCTTTAGCGGTCTAATTTAGCTAAAATCCAAGACTGAATCTAAAGTCCCGTTGTTTTCTTATTTCATCACTTCACAGAAGCTCCCTGATTTCTCCTAACTGACCTCTCATCCAGCGAACAAATCACGTTTACCTGTAACTCAAACTGCTAACTTCAGCTAACCATCTAGCTCTCAGCAGTTAGCTACTAGCTACAAGCTAGCTGAGCTAACGTTTGAAGCAAACGTTTATAAGATCGTATCTATCAATATGTGATGTTGGTAGGTCCCGTCTTGTGTATTCATTTCACTGTGATAACGTTGAAGTACAGTTACCTCTGGTTTACTGTTGTTTGGTGTCAGAGTGGCTAATTAAGGACTAGCCCGATCACTTCCTTAGCGACGTTTGACAACAGATGTTGTTACCAAGAAAAGAGAGTCACAACAGAGAGAAGAGCGCGTGTCACAGCGCCCCCTCTGCTCAGAGCTCAAACTACACCTGAAATAAAATCACTCTTCTACCTGTGAGGTGTTGTGTTGTCTTGTGTTTTCCTTTTGAATGAATAAATAAGTGAATGACTTCATTTCAAACCAAAAAACCCCTCAACATAATAAAAAACAAGCAAGGCAAAGATAACAGCGTCCAAAAAGTAGTGGGTAGAAGTAAAACTTTTATGTCCCTACCCCTTTCTTACATTTCTTCTTTTATTATTTCAACACAATCCCAAATTTATATACAACAGATATACAACAATCCCCAGTCTATTTACCACCCAATTAGATAAATACGTATCTCTTATCATGAGCCCAACCATTACATAATAGTACATTAATCCCCCCAAAAATGTAGGCTACTACGTATTATTTAATATAACCTTTTGGTGCCTTGCCTCTCTCACTTAATACAATTTAATATCATAAGATCTTTTGGCATCAATGGAAAGATTCAAGGATTTAATATTGTCACTACACATTACAGGACTGCACGAAAAAGGAAACGGACATTCAAGATATTTAACTTAGAGCAGAATATAAACAATAAAATAGGAAATAGAACACACTATATAAAAGTGGCACTAAAGAAATAAATAAAAGGAAAAAAGGAAAATGATACATATTCACAAAGTCTAGTCTATATATAGTTAAGTATATATAAGTACATACAAAAATATATACAGTTTTGTGTAAACAGAAACAACATTTACAAATGTTCAGCACAACATTTAAAATTTTGATACATGACTGCGAGAATGATGTCATGTTGTCATGTCATGTGTATATATTTTACTGTTATTTTATTTATTTATTTTTTGATGTTACACATTACATCCCGTTTATGGATTCTCTATTGTATCTATTGAGCTTGATATTACACTACTTACACATATTGATTACATCCTTCAATCCTGACTCACTGTGTTCCTAATGTATAACATGCTTAACGGGTTGTGGAAATGTCCAATAATCTAATAATAATAATAATAATAATAATAATAATAATAATAATAATGATAATGATAATGATGATAATAATAATAATAATAATAATAATCCAATACAACTGGATTGAAAATCTCCTTTTTGCAGTGGTTTTAATTATTCTTGTATTTAAAACTGAAAAGGATAATGTACTAAAATTACTGTTGAGATAGTGTTTGTCCCAGTCGGACCAACTGTGAAATAATCATGTCTCTCTTCTGTGTCACTGTTTAAATAAATTTCAACAAAAGTTTGATTATATGTACCAAGATCTTAAAAGGAAAGACATTGTTTGGCATTAAATGTGTATGACTTTATACATTTTATTATACAGCAGTTGGCTCATGCTTATTGCCTTCAGACCTCTCAGATGTTGGTGATACCTACTGTAAGAACTGAACATGGTGAAACATCGTCAGCTCCCTGGTAACTGATTGAATGTACTCGTCTTTCCATGTTCTTTAAGCTGGTCTAATACACTCCTCCATTTTAATATTTTATTTTCATGTGTTCTTTTAACAGTTTTAAACTGTTTGTACTTGTATTTTAATGTTGTTTTATAGATTGTTTTACCTGCTCACTCGTAAAGCACTTTGAATTGCCGACATGTATGAATTGTACTGTATAAATAAACTTGCTTTGCCTTGAGAGGTCAGGTTTCTTTATAAATCAATACATCATCATTTACAACATGTAACCTGTCATTCAATTACAAAATCCAAGAAGAATAGAAAGAGAGAAAAACATTAAGCAGATTCTACAATAAGCTAAAGGAATCTATATTTCTTTTTAAAAAGTACCTGAAAAGGTTTATTAAATACACAGAAGGTAAGGTGGTATATTATCTAATATACCACTACCTAATTAGACCTAAAGTTAAGCTATGGTTCATTTCCACAAAATAAAGCTGCAATATTTTTTCACCTCACTTAAACATTATATTTGTTCTGTAATGAAATGTCTCATATTAGTAGAATAAAGTCAGACAGTGTGAGTGGCACTGAGATATTTTTAAGTGCTTAATAAATGAACTATACTTCTACATATATTGGAAACATTAATTAGGATTCTTTGTGTATTAAAAGACATGTTTTCCATATGGTAATTTGTTTTTTTATGTAATACTCTATTTGAAGCTTACACAAGTCAACATACAAAAACTTCCCACATGCAGCACCACAAGCTAAAGTCAGTGACTTCACAAATGACATGTGACAGGAACAAAATAGCAACAGAAACAGTTGCTGACAAAACAATCACAATGTCACAATGAGTATACAATGTCAAGGTGGCCGCTGAAAGGATTTCTGGGCCTCGCCGGCCCCTGGAAATGTGGACAATCCCTCCATATTCTGTGCATTTCTATGGCGCTGCTGCTGGCTCAGGGGGGTGAGACAAAAGGGCCAGTCTGTGGGTAAGGTATAAAAGCAAAGGGTTAAACCAGGTAGGGTACAGTTTGGTGTAAGAGCAGCAGCAGCAGCAGTACCAGCAGCAGCAGCAGCAGCAGCAGCCCACTGACCAGCAAAATGACTTCCACTGGAATGAACATGATGAGCAGGGTAGGTTTGATAGTTTTCTTTTAATAATGTTACACTGACTAATAATAGTATACTTTCAAGCTGCTATAAGCAGTGTTATTTTTAATAATCATCAATCAAATGACTATGTGTAATGTAAAAGGGGTCACATGTAGAGACAAACCAACAACGAGTAATCACCCGGCTGCAGTTCCCATCAGCTCTACAGAGCTTTAAAGGCGCTTTGAGCTCATTGTTTTGTTTTCAGACCCACATTTTAACAGTTTTGGTTCACTTTTATGGCTCTAGCATCATTTTCAGGCAGCTGCTATCAGTGAAAACACTCCAAAAACACTACCTGCCCAGCACTATTGGGCAGACAGAAAGTTTTTGCAGTGAGCTGATGAACATAGTGGAGCATTTAGCATTTTAAGACACACATACTTCCCTAAGTGACCAAATATAGAGCAACAAGGAAAGAAAATAGGGGCTTAGATTCCAAATACATGCTAATGTTGCTTCCAAGGGAGCAGGTTTAATTTCAAAAGCAGGGTACAAATATGTAACAGTGAGCTCGCGGATCCTTCACCAGAATTTTTTTAGCGTCAAACACTTAACTTCCTGTATTCTGGTAAATTTTCTGCACCAATTTGTGCCTTTTCTGCATGAATTTATGGTGTCAATGTCTTTAATTGTGTCAAAATGAACGCTCTCTGCTACTTGCATGGTTTTATCGGGGGAGAAAAATGCACGTTCTAAACATTGAGGGCCTTGTGTCCCCCTGTCCCCCCTGAAATCCACACCTTTATTTGCCCAGCACTCAAGGGTCAGAGAGTGAAAGTGTGTTGCGACGAGCTATTGGATACAAATATTTCTCTTAAAAGTTGGTAGACTGCTACAAGGAAAGTTAATGGACTTATATTCATCAAGTGGACACAAATTCAACTCCAAATAGATGCTAATGTGGCTCCATATCCTCTGCATGTATAAGCAACAAGTTTGACATGTTCGTGTTATGTTCACAGCTTGTTTCTGCTGCCCCCAAGTGGACAAAAAAAAAGTTTTACCCTGAAAAAAAAACAACAACATGCAGCTCTAAACTTGAACACATCCCATCTGTGCTACTCACACACATCACATAACTAACAGCCTTTCCTCTCTCTCCCTCAGATCATCTTCTACGAGGACAGGAACTTCCAGGGTCGTTCCTATGAGTGCATGAGCGACTGCCCCGACATGTCCTCCTACCTGAGCAGGTGCCACTCCTGCAGGGTGGAGAGAGGCTGCTTCATGGTGTACGACCGCACCAACTACATGGGCAACCAGTACTTCATGAGGAGGGGCGAGTACGCTGACTACATGAGCATGATGGGCATGAGCGACTGCATCAGGTCCTGCCGCATGATCCCCATGGTAAGATCTCACACCTGGCTAGACTTACTGTAGATGACATCTTACAATTATTTCTTACAGCAAGTCTCGTAGAGCTCATGCTGTAAATATGAAATGTTTTGAGTTAACCCCTCTCCTCCTCTGCACCACAGCACAGGGGCTCCTACAGGATGAAGATCTACGAGAGGGAGAACTTCGGAGGTCAGATGTCTGAGCTGATGGACGACTGTGACAACATCATGGACCGTTACCGCATGTCCAACTGCATGTCCTGCAACGTGATGGAGGGCCACTGGCTGATGTACGAGCAGCCCCACTACAGAGGCAGGATGATGTACATGAGGCCCGGCGAGTACAGGAACTTCATGAACATGGGCGGCAGCGGCATGAGGTTCATGAGCATGAGGCGCATCACTGACTCCTGCTATTAGACTCTTTGCACTGAATAAAACTGTCATAACCTAAACTGCTGGTGTGTTTGAGTCACTTTTTTATTCTGAGCACCCATAACTCACATTCAAACAGTTTACACCAATCAGGGTGAAAAATGAAGCCAAAGCAGAAGAGCTTTATACAGTAAATGATTGTAGAAAAGATGAGAAGGTTTCCTTTTTTCATTCAGTCATTCACTTCTTATTCTCATGTCTGACCCACAGTCATAAGCAACAACTTCAACACAATCTCAAATCTTCAGTCTCTCGGCAGACACGTGCGGGACTGTGGAACTGAACACCAAAACCTGCTCAATCTAACGCAATCTAAAACATTAACACTGCAATGCACCATTTTATATTGAAGTTTTTAAGTAGATTTTTTTGTTGTTGTTGTTGTTGAGACTAAGTCAGGCAGATGGCAGGATTTTGATACAATGGGCCCCTGGGCACAAACATGCAGAGGTCCCCACCACCACCCCTACATGGGAGCAAGACACACTCTTTTTGTGGTCATTTTGAGTCTCTTTTAGGTCCGTACGTGTCCCTTTGAGAGACATTTTGCAGGTGAAGGCCAGAGAGCCCCTGACACTTTAAGTTCCTGGGCCTGTGCCAGGTAGGCACCTTCAGTAATCCATCCTCGGTCATAACCTGCAGGGATATATATAACATGTTAAATACTGAGCTTTAGAGGTCAAGTCAGTTTTGTTTATACAGTCCAATATCACCATTACCATCTGTGCAGCATGCTCACTGGCTGAAGTCCAGTCGGGGCTGCTGGGTCATCAGGGGGTGTCATGAGGACTTTTAGTTGGTTTGTTGTTTTGCCTGTCTCCAGTGTTAGTTTCGTTATGAAAATTATGACAAAAAAATGTTCACCAATGACCCTCTTCCCATGACTGAGACATTACATTGAATAGTTTTAGTTAAATTGGAACAATGCGTTTTGTTTGATCATCCAAGACGGAAGTGAAATATCAGTGGTTTCCTATCAAACATTTAAGATGCATGATATTTTTCCCCAGGTGTTTGTCTAGTCTGTCTGTAAAATATAAGTAATGTCACTGGTTCTGGTTCAAATGGTTGACAGTTGTGTGCAGATTCACCTGAATCCCCGCCCACCTTCACACCTGTCCCCACTTTCCTCATCAGCCCTGCAGTTTATAAACGACCCCCTTCCACACACACCTTGCCAGTTTGTTGAGATCTTTGTATTGCAATGTTTGCATGTGCTTATGAGGTGGTCTTCAGTCAGTGCTCCATCCACTTTGCTGCCTGCTCACCTGCCCTGACAGGTGGTTGTTTTCTAACTCTATGTAGAATAAGATCTCATTATGTGCTCTGTGCATCGGGGCTGTTCACCATCTGTTATCCTTTTGATCTGCAGCTGTGAGGTAGCGATGCATACTGCTGGACCTGCCGCTGTCTTGTTATAATAAAGCTTGTGTCAGCTCGTCGCACTGAGCCGGAGGAAGTTTAGTCTCATTCTGAGTGGAATTCAAACCGTTGTGTCTACAGTCTTACACAACTTGGACATTGTCACATAAATACTGGAATAGCTGAGATTCTCTGATTATATTAACGCTGCTCCATTTTGGCTTCAGTCTCGTTCAGAGTTGTTATGAGATGTAAATATTGTCTTTGGAGTGTCTGGGCTTGGTTCTGCTCGACTGTGTGTTTCCGTCAGTCCTATCAGGAAGACAGTAACAGAGCAGTCACACAGGTGAAATGTTGGCATTGCACGTCTCTCCAAACCGTATGTTACATTTGCACGTCATTTGTATCATATCAACATTTCTAAAGCGATGTTGGTTAAAATACATGTACTGTATGAGTTGACTTCGTCATCTGAAGGTGTATGGTGGATGGCATGTTATCTTGGTGAAACGCTTGCCAAGTGCAAACCACTGTTTCAAACCAATAAACAACAAAACCAGCCATGGTCTAGCAACTCATTGCAGTTTTTCCTGCAGCATTTAAGCCCCCAAACGTAGGTGTTTTTTAGTGACCCATGACTGTTATTCCCATGGCTTTTTAGCCCGCAAAGGTGGATGTTTTCTTGGCACCCATCATTGTTTTTCTTGTTGGTTTTTAGCCACCAAACGTAAATGTTTTGTAACAAACCATGGCTTTTTTTCTGCAGCTTTTTAGCCCCCAAATGTGGGTGTTCTTTGGCAACCCAGGGCTGTTTTTCCTACAGCTTTAAAGTCCCCAAATAAGGTGTTTTTAGTGATCCATGACTGATTTTTCTGTGGCTTTTCAGCCCTCAAACGTGGATGTTGATTAGCGACCCATGGCTGTTTTTCCTGCAGCTTTTTAGCCCCCAAATGTGGGTTTTTTTTCTGGCAGCCCAGGGCTGTTCTTTCTACAGCTTTATAGTCCCTAAATAAGGTATTTTTTAGCGACCCATTGCTCTTTTCATGCAGGTTTTCACCCCCACGCGTGGGCGTTATTTAGCAACCCATGGCTATTTTTCCTATGGCTTTAAAGTCCCCAAATGTAAGTGTTTTCCAGTGATGCATGGTTGTTTTTCCTGCGGCTTTTTCCAACTCCTAAATGTAGGTGTTTTTTAGCGACCCATCACTGTTTGTCTAGCATGGATAGTGTTACAAAAAGTGGTTGTTCTTATTGAGACATCACTGCCTTTTTCAGCAGGGATTGTGTCCCCAAAGGCCAAAACATGATCTTCTCCGAAGCATAACCAAGTGTTTCATGTGCAAATGTAATGTGTTTGTGGTTTGCAGTAACATATAATGGCAACAGTTTCTTCTGGCAATTGGGTTGTTGATCCTGTGAATTTCAATATTACCTAATCGGTGAAATGTCTCAACTTGCACCTGATGGATGGCCACAAAACTTTGTAAGATATCTCAACAAATGTTGGATGGATGGTCATGAAATTTGGCATACACGTTCATGTCCCTCTCAGGATTGACTGCAATAATTCTGGTGTTATCATGACTCATTACTTCAAAATTTTAATTGGACCAATGCTTCAGTTCATGATTTAAAGCCTTCCAATCTCAACTGTACTTTGTTTTCAAGATTAAGATACACTTAATTAAACTTTTATTAAGAGAATATACACATAAAAAGATATATGTATAAATCACTGCGTATCTCCAACAAGATAGGTACATATAGTTTTTTGTTACACGCCTCAGAGGAGGATTACAGGGGCACATGTCTCTCTCTCTTTCTTTTCCACTCTTTCCTTCTCTTTCCTCTCTCCTCTTCCTCCAGAGATCGGCCAATCCAGCGAGCGAGTGGGGAATCGATGCCCTGATACGAGATTCAGCCTAATGAGGATCAGAAACATCTTAATAAAGACCCATAATCCACCACTTAATCCCTCATTACAGAATCATCTGCATTCACTGGTCCTGCTGCATACCGCCGCAGTGACGGCACATTTAGGCCCATTGTTCTACCTCGCCTCATCTTTCACCCAGGGCTACGTCTCCCTTTGTCTCCCCTCGGTGTCAGTTATATTTGATCTGCTCTCATTAGACTTTCAGACGAGATGAGCAGAAGGGCCTGAAAATAGTGCTTTTGTGTGCACTTCTATGCTATCTCCTGTCTGAAATGGAAAATGAGACATATGCCTAATGAGGAGGAGATGGACTGGGACCTGCGTCCGACAGACAGAGATAGGGAGTGTATTGTGCGGAGGAAGTGCTGTGACCGATACTGCGAAAGGGCACACTTTCCAGGCGACGTCTCTGTCGGTGATTATAGACTTCTGAGAGTGTGAAAATGGCTAGAAAATAAAAGTGGGACAGATGGATTAAAGTTTAATGCTGAGCCTTCTGTTTTTCCAGTTTTTGTGCAGCAGTAACACAAAAGTTGGGGAAGTTTTACCTAAGTTAAAAAAAGTTCTTGAGTATTTTCTTACAGTAAACACAGTATATCCTTGATCTACCAATCTGCTAATGCACCAGTTTCTCCGATGGTTGCATTATGTCTTCTCCTGATCGCTTCATTTCTTGAGCGTCCACCTGATGTTCATTCATTTCCATCTGTAAAGCAGCATGCTGGTATGAGTCCTGCGGAAGTGAAATTAGCCCCATCCAGACACACTCCAATTTAGACTAACGAAGGAGGTTAATATAGAATTATGTGTCGAGAGAGGAGGAGAAATCTCTTTTCCTCTAGCTGTGAGATGATCCTCGTGAGGGTTGGATAATTAGCCCCGTGAAGGTGTGGAGAAGGCTGATTCTTTAACCCGCACTACCCCTCCCTCTTCATTACTCTGTGTACTGAGGTGAGTAGGAGGTGGAGGGGGATAAAACAAAACAAATAAAACTCATTAAAGGTACCCGTGTGGTTACAAATCCCCCCCTGCAGTATGCTAACACACCACAGACATCATTAGCTCCGGTCAAAGGAGCCATCGTTATTCTGCCTGGATATGAACGCAGATCAAAGCCTGCTACAGTTCATCGTCTTTTAACCTGAGGCAGGATTCTCAAAATCAGAGCTACCTTTTTGGCAGGTTTCCATTTTTTCCTCTCCCCTGATCTCAGCCAGTGGAGAAGAAAATCACTCTACATAGCGCGAGCAAATCTGGAGATGAAAAAGCTTAAATGATTTCTCCAATGATGCACCCGTGGCGTTCTGTTGTTGTGAGGAGTGAGAGTTAATATTTGATGCTGCAAAATAGAGGAGGGTTAAGAAGTTTTGTAAATCTGAAAGGAAAGTTGTTTTCATGTACAATAGCTTGATTTTTCCCATGTTTCTTTAGCCACACTGCAGGTAAGGCTCCAGGGATGGCAACGATGTTCAGTCCGTACATCGGTCAACCACTTTGCCCCAGACTTAAGTGTCTCAACAACTCTCACTCCTAATGACTGGTCATCCCCTGACTTTTCCTCTAGCACCAACATCGGGACGCAGTTTCCTTTGGTCCAATTCTTTGTTCTAATTGTGATATTCTGTCACGTTTATGTCCATGTGTTTGTGTCCACTTCCTGTTTTGTTTTGAAATGTGTAGTGTCTCCTTTACTTCCTGAGTTTTCCTTGGATTTATAGACTTTGCTTTTTGTGTGATTTCCCGAATGGACTTTTCTTTCTTAGCTGACTGCTTTCACATGTTTGACCCCCTGAGTCTAAGTAGCCTAGAGATTTGGATTTGATAAACCGTTCTTGTTGTTTTGGGTTTTTCTCTGCGACACAGTCCCAGTTGTGCACAAGACTGTTACACTAATAAACTGAGTTTGGTTTTAATTACCAAATAACATGGTAAAGATAAGAGTCCATGGGAATGAGGTGTGGTCAGGCACATTGTTAGTGTATTGCTGTTTTGAGGACACAGGAAGTGATTGTGCCATTGATCAACAAAAACTTGGTCTGAAGTCAGAGTGGTGCAGTATTTTCCTGCTATTTAATTATTCAGAAAGTAAGATGTGCCTACATAGGTGGTTTCACAACAAGCAGACACTCTTGTTACACACACAGGGACAGAGGATGGGTTGCAGGTGAGTGAAATAATACATCATTAATGAGGAAATATTACTTTTCTAAAATATGAACAGAGCAGAGCAGAGCTGCTGACCATTAACAAAGATGCCCTGCACATTTACACACAAGGGGAAGCCTAACTTCATTAGTGTAGTTTAGATCGATTATTTCAGAGTCTACAAGTTCAGTTCTGTTTCCTCTGACAAGTTTATAACTACAGTTTTTAGTTTTGCTGGTTAAATTTCCCACGATATAAGATGAAGTGACATTACTGCTCTTACGGCATGACTCTCGACAGAAATGCATGCTTCTCAAATGAACAGCAGTGTGCCACATGCAGGCACACCTGGCTTTTGTTTCATTGAATGTTATGCCCAAGTCACACCTGTGATTAACTAAGGGACTCAATATAATCCCTTTTGCTCCTCGCTCCTGACTTTGCATACAGATTATGTGCTATTTAATTAGAAAAAGTGGTTGGACACACACTAAATGCACTTGCACCATGCACTTAAGATTGTTTAGATATGGCCCATGGTCTTGTCTATTCATGTTTTTAGTGAAACATTTTGAAAACTGTTGGATGTTTTCCCATGCCGACATTCAAAATGTAAATAAGAACCTTAAAACCCTGAACTTAGTTTGTGTCTGATTATTTTGGGAATATCTTGTTTATGAGGAAGTTGCCAGCTGCTAAACATCACTGAAATATTGCAAAAATGAATTGTTTGTTATCACAGATATTAATACTGTGAACCTTGTTCTCATTTAAGCCGCTGGCCTGGACAAACATGAAGCCCACCAACAGTTTTCAATGAGTCACATAGGCTGAATCCTCCCCAGAGGTGATGCTTTGCTCCAACATGCTGAGTGTAATCCACACCAATCTCCTGCCTCATTTCACACACATTTGCATCAGTGATCCTCTGGGTCCCGTCCTCACAACCCCACTGATCTTACATGTCTAATAAGGGCTGTGTAATTTTTCTTCTCAGGTATGATGGCTTTAACGCGCCCTGACAACTTGATCTCATCTGTGCAAATTACTCAATTTACATCCCATGTTTCCCTCCTGCTCACACACACACACACACACACACACACACACACACACACACACACACACACACACACACACACACACACACACACACACACACACACACAGATTTTTTTTCCGTGTTTACATTAGGCAGGAGCACAGGCAGGTGCAGGGGTTTTCTCCTCGGGGCAGCTCACAGCTGTGACGAGTGTAACTGCTATCAGACAGAGCGTGTGCCAACAAACAAGCTGTACTAATCACACATGATAGCATCTGCAGCCAACAGACAGCAAGCGTACGTTACAGGCCTCAGGCAGTCGAGCAGCGGGCTGAATGGATGACTGCATCCAGAGGTGACCACATCAGGCACACTGAAACATAAACAGATCTGAGATCAGATACTGAGATTATTTAGTTAAGTGAAATGATGGAGAGTCAGTCTCTGTTGCTGCACCTGGAAGTTGCTCAACGTCCTCTCAGATCTTTATATATGTTTACAGTCTATCCTGCCTTTACACATAATTTGGATTTGTGGTCCATTCTGTTGACTCCACCACAGGAACAAGACCCTCAGACTTTGTGGTGGTTTTGCATTCCTTTGTAGTTGCAATGCATCTATTGGTGGCTTTGTGTTTCTTTGTGGTCATTGTGTGTCTGCTTGTGGTTGTTTTGTGTCTTTTTATGGTTGTTTGTGTCTCTTTGAGGTAATTGTGTATCTTTATTGGGTTTGTGTCAATTTGTAGTCAGTGTGTTTCTATTTTTAGTCATTTTGTGTCTCTTTGTGGTTGTTTTGTGTCTCTTTGTGGTCAGTTTGTGTCTCCTTGTGGTTGTTTTGTGTCTTTTTATGGTTGTTTTGTGTCTCTTTGAGGTAATTGTGTATCTTTATTGGGTCTGTGTCAATTTGTAGTCATTGTGTGTCTCTTTTTAGTCATTTTGTGTCTCTTTGTGGTCAGTTTGTATCTCTTTGTGGTTGTTTTGTGTCTCTTTGTGGTAATGTTGTGTCTTTTCTGTTGCTTTGCATCTCTTTGTAGTCATTGCACATCTTTTTGTGTCTTTGTGTCTCTTTGTGGTCATTTTGTGTCACTTTGTGGTTGTTTTGTGTATCTTTGTGATCAGTTTGTGTCCCCTTGTGGTTGTTTTGTGTCTCTTTTTAGTTGTTATGTGTCTCTTTGTGGTCAGTTTGTGTCTTCTTGTGGTTGTTTTGTGTCTCTTTGTGGTCATTTTGTGTCTCTTTTTAGTTGTTATGTGTCTCTTTGTGGTCAGTTTGTGTCTCTTTGTGGTTGTTTTGTGTCTCTTCGTGGTCATTTTGTGTATCTTCGTGGTCAGTTTGTGTCTCCTTGTGGTTGTTTTGTGTCTCTTTGTAATCATTTTGTGTCTCTTTGTGGTTGTTTTGTGTCTCTTTGTGGTCAGTTTGTGTCTCCTTGTGGTTGTTTTGTGTATCCTTGTGTTCATAGAGCTAATTTTGTATCTTTTTTTGGTCTTTTTGTGTCTCCTTGTAGTAATTTGTTTCTCCTTGTTTTTGGTCTAGTTGTGGTCATTTTGTGTCTCCTTGTGGTTGTTTTGTGTCTCTTTTTAGTTGTTATGTGTCTCTTTGTGGTCAGTTTGTGTCTTCTTGTGGTTGTTTTGTGTCTCTTTGTGGTCATTTTGTGTCTCTTTTTAGTTGTTTTGTGTCTCTTTGTGGTCATTTTGTGTCTCTTTTTAGTTGTTATGTGTCTCTTTGTGGTCAGTTTGTGTCTCTTTGTGGTTGTTTTGTGTCTCTTCGTGGTCATTTTGTGTATCTTCGTGGTCAGTTTGTGTCTCCTTGTGGTTGTTTTGTGTCTCTTTGTAATCATTTTGTGTCTCTTTGTGGTTGTTTTGTGTCTCTTTGTGGTCAGTTTGTGTCTCCTTGTGGTTGTTTTGTGTATCCTTGTGTTCATAGAGCTAATTTTGTATCTTTTTTTGGTCATTTTGTGTCTCCTTGTAGTAATTTGTTTCTCCTTGTTTTTGGTCTAGTTGTGGTCATTTTGTGTCTCCTTGTGTCTTTCTGTAGTCATTTGGGTTTCTTTGAGTTCATTTTGTGTCTTCTTAACGCAAATTTGTATCTCTGAGAGCTAATTTTGTATCTTTTTTGGTCATTTTGTTCTTGTTTTGTGTCTCTTGGTAGTCATTTTGAGTCTTTTGCTGGTTGGTTTGTGTTCATCTGACATTTTGCAAGTGAAGGCCAAGGGGCCCCCTGACACGCTGAGCCCCTGGGCCTGAGCCCGGTAGGCCCGTTCAGTAATCCATCCATGTGGCAGTAAAGGTGTCTGCCTTCTCTTGAATATAATGGCACTAGATGGTACTAACTAGATAGTTAACTCTGCTCTACAATCGTGCCCCAACACCAAACGTCTTCTCCCTCCTGCTGCTTCCTGTACTCGTCATCTGTTTCCAGCCATCACTGATAATAACTCAGCTCTGTATAGGAGGAATGTGGGCTCTGGACATACATGTTTCCCTTTGTGTGTTTGTCCTCTCTGGCTTCTTCCCCGTGTTTGTTGCAGTTGGAAGCCTCGTGGAAAAGAAACAAACACTGGAATTCAGTCGGCTTGAAGCACCAGATACCCAGGAAGTGGTGAACGGAGAATGGATGTGGCAGTAATGGGAGAGACATGGGCCTTTTGTGTCCCATTGTCACTTCAACACACACACACATCCATGCACTCAGTCTGCAGTGGTCAGCAGTGGTGGGATCAGACACTGACCCCTAACCTCCGACCTTGTGATGGAGCAGCAGGTCGAGTGCGGTTATCAGTGCGATGAGAAATATTTCGACAGACAGTCCAGCTGCTGTCACTCAAAGTGATGATTCCAGTTTTTTGAGAGATGGATTTCTCGTGGATGGGTTTTCTACTTAGATATCCAAACAGAAATATCTAAGCTACTATTGTATGTATTTCTATAAACACTAAATTGTTTATCTGCTGCCCCAGCTGCATTACATAGCACTTGAAAAGGAAGTCAGGACTTGGCATATTTGCAACACCTATACCGAGCTATTGTCTTACTCTTACTTTTGCAGTATTTATTGTTCTGTCTTTTATCTTTCTATTTCTAAACTTTATTACCTTTATTTCCAGGACTTATCAATTTTCAGTCTGTAGTGCTCAATAAGGAACTGAAGTAGTTGAGGGAAGTCTTTATGACCTGTGAGTCTGCTTCATTGGATTAACCTTTGCCCTTTGTCCCATTATCCACTTAGCAACTTGAGAAGGTAAACACGTAGAACACCGGTAGCTGAGCTCACTTACTGATTAAGTGTTTCTGCTTTAAAGGTGTTTATCCACAGTGGAAGCAGATGTTTTCTTTGTTTTCCATAATACTCCACCTTTATCACCATAGAGAGCCCAAATTAAGAGTTAAGTGTGTTTTAGTGTCTTGATATTTCCTTTAAGAACATCAGTAACTGCTTGAGCTGCACTTCAGTAACACATTTAGATGTAGGAGGCCTTAAGCTGCGGTCAGATTGTGATTTATATGTGAAACGAGCCGCCTTTACCAATAAATCTACGGCTCAGCTCTGTGTCAGAGGCTGCTGACTCGACCTTGGGCAGTTGTGGTGTGAAGAGGCCTTGATGAGGCTGTGATGACCCGCAGTGAACTCTGACCTCTGTCCTCAGCCCCGGCCTTTTAATGTAGCCTCAGCAGAGCAGCTCCATATGGTGATCCAGAGAAGAGAGCCCGGTGGAGGCCACTTTAGAGTAACTTAATTATACGTCGCCCTACGTCTGGATCAGTTCAACATACCAAACTTTATGAAGATGATCAAAGGGGTTATTAACTTACTGTAAATTATACAGCTCATGTGCATTATGGTCTTTTTTTTCTTTGAAGCTTGGCTATGGTTTCAGAGTCACTTTCTTATAGTGTCAAAGCACAGTAATCATGTGGGAAGGAAGGTTTAAATTGCAGCTCTTACGCCATTAAAAACTTGTTATCCACTTTATCTCTGTCCTCAGTGATACACTGACAGATTATCAGTATCTGTGGAGGCTGTGGCCTGGGCCGTGCTGTTGACACAGCTGCAGACTGGGTGTAAACTAACGTGTCCAGGATGCACCTCGCCGCTGCCTGCCAGCCCAGCAGCTTGACAAAAACACAAAGACTGGAAAGATTTTCTCCACCCCAATGTGTGAAATGTTCTTTGACCGGAGAAGGAAAATGTCTGTGTGATGAGTAAAAATTATGAACAATGTTCATATGATCCAAAAAACAACTTCTCACTGTGTCGATAAATCATTATATTTTCTCACGCTTTGTTTGTAGCATGACAATATTTCCATAGATTTAATTGTAGATATGAATATCATAGTTTTCAACTGTGCAGTGGTGGCAAGTGCTGCACTTCAGTCAGTATTTTCAATTTTATACAACTTTAATACTTGTACTCTACTACATCTCGGACTGATGTATTGTATTTTATAAAACAGTTAGTTCCATTCCTTGATTATGATTGGGTTATGACTCCATACACACACAGCTGTGACCGCCTAACAACAGTATTATTGACCAATCAGCTGTTGTTTCGAAATGTCAGATTTAGTTTTTAATTTTGATAAACTGGGGCTAAGTGTGGATAAGTGGTTGAAATGAATGGACAGGATAGAGGAGGAAGATAAAAACAAAAGGAGGCAAAAATGTCAAAATATGCAAAGGTTTAATTAGACACAGACACACAGACTTTTGGTGTTTTTGCCTCTCTATTTTGTGTCTTGTTGCAGTTCTTTTGCATTTCTTTGTAGTCTTTTGAGTCTCTTTGTTGTCGATACGTGTTAATTTGAGTGACATTTTGCATGTGAAGGCCAAGGGCACCTTCTGACACTTTGAACTCATGGACCTATGTCTGGTTGTTCAGTAATCCATATATGCCTGGAGCTTTACTCTACTGTTGCGTTTTAACCAAACTGAAATATGGCATAGATGTAAACTGTTTTAATTTAGCTCTTTTGATATTACTTGTCACCATATGTTACAGATTTTAAATTATGTCTTTATCCTTTGCTGTTAAAGTTGTGAGCGTTTTAATGTAAAGCTTTTTTTTTGTTGATCACTGGATAAAAATAACCATATTGTAATTTGGGTAATTAACACCAGGGCAAAACAACCCATGGTAGCGGGTCAGTTTTTAATCCAGTGATTTTTAGAGTGTAATTACTTTTAAGATGAACATTTTACATTGAAAACAACTGGTATAATCTGAAAAGACTGATCCCATATAGACCTCAACTTTTACTATTAGAACATGTTGCTGATAATATCTCTGTACTTTTACTTAACTAGGATTTTGAGTGCATGACTTTTACTTGAATTTTAATATTCTGTTAAATGTATTATTGGAACATTGACTTAAGTCAAGCATCTGAGTACGTCTTCCACCTCTGCAACAGCTGATACAACTACTGATGCATGCAAGAATTCAAGAAAGCAAGCAGCAGGTTTGTGCCTTGTCAACTCACTACCTTTCAATGCCAGAAGGGGGCAGTGGTGCTGTTACTCTCACTTGTATCTCAGTTGATCTAAAAACGTGATTCTCCAATTCTGCTGGTCTCTTTTTCCAAAGCCAAACATCTGAAACAAAACCTGACAAAGAAGACCAAACTCTGACCCTTTGTCTCCAGCAGATCTGAGACGCCGCTGGAATCCTTCTCTCTGCTCTGGTATCATAGTTTCAGTGAGTGGGAAGCCCGGCCCTGTGGGCAGATAGAGGAAGGCACTGTGGTGCAGATACTACCCTTTGTCTCATCTCTTACCTTGTCCTCGAGATCCAGCTTTGTTTGAGTGTAATGTGCACAGAGACAATGGTATCAGATGGGAGCTCCACAGGGACGACTGTCCTGAGATCTATATTTAACACTGTGTATCCTTGTGTTTTGTTTCAGAGGAGTATAGGTTTTCTGTATTGTTGTGTGCAGGTCGGGGGCTGGTGGGTGAGACGACATCCTTTTCTGTAAAGTGTAACAGGTGCTGCAGGGACGGGACGTCCCCAAGGACCAATAGGGAAGAGCTCTCTCTGTATGGTGCACAGTTTACATGCCTGTGAATAGAAAATCTGAGAGGATGCTTCATGGCAATACAGTGTGTGCAGTAAGGTGGTGCAGCAGCAGAAAATAGATTATTGTCTGAAGGTCTGTTTTCTTCCTGATGTGCTGCAAATAGAGTTGCAATGTAGGCACATCTACTCTGTTTAAATCTGCACACAGTCTGTTTGTGTTTGATTGATTGATTGATTGGTATCAATTGGTACGAAATAGATTATATTCATAGTAAATTTTTGACTGTGAGGGAAAACAAGGAATCCAAGTGCTGTCAATCCTCTGTGCAAGCAGCTTATTAGTAAAGAGCAACAGAATTCGTGAAGGGAGGAGGTCGGAGTGGATGGATGGGTCAAACAAACGCAGGACTTTCACCCAGTAGACCGCTGTTGGTGTCCCACGTGAAACCAAAACTCAACACTGACTTATTTTTTACTTACGCAGCATTAATGTACTTAAGTTATGTCATGTAAGTTACCTAAATTAACCTAAGTACATGACTGTACCGACATAACAAACACCCTTTTTTTAACCAAGCCATGATCTTGCCCCTAACCTAACCAAGAAGTTTTGTTCCCTAAACTTAACCAAACTGAGACCGTTTCATAACATTAAGTAGTTACTTTATATGGTCAACATGTTGTTTTGAGTTGTCACAAGCCAGCTGTTAGGCTGGACAAAAAAAGGGAGACACACGGATGAATGATCAAATAAAAGGATTCAGAAGAAAATATACTTTTTAATCCCGAGGGGAAATAAATGCACACACACAAACAGGACCTATACATGTATTAAATAGATGGATGTCAGAGGGAGGGGGCTGCCCATGGACAGAGGCCTCGAGCAGTTGGGGGTTTGGTGCCTTGCTCAAGGGCACCTTGGCAGTGCCCAGGAGGTGGACTGACACCTCTCCAGCTGCTAGCACACACATGGGTGGGTGGCAACCCTCCGGTTCCCAACCCAAGTCCCTGTGGACTGCAGAAGAAGAAGTCCGTTTGTGCTACAAAAACGAAGAAAAAGGAAACAAACAACACAAAGGAAAGGTGTGGTGACGAGGTCTGCATCCTCAGGTGTGCATGGAGCACATCGGGCCCAGGTGTGTCCCATGCAACTAATTGCACTCAATGAATGCAGCTGCAATGGAATGAGAAAACACAGCATAAGCAGAGGAACAACCTAGTTTGTTGTGAAGGTATGAGGCTGTGTCGGTCGATCACGTGTACTGTCTCTACAAAGTTTTATCAGATAAACGTTCAAGGACCAAAATATCTGCAACAAAGTGGCTACAAGTGAGTTCACTTTTCTCTGTTTAATACTTTCAAAATGACTACCTTTGGGTTTTGGACTGTTGATTGGACATAACTAGGAAAAAAATCACCATGGCCTCTGGAAAATTGTGATTTTCACTGTTATTCCCTAATATTTTATAGACTGACATGAATTACCAACAGATTAATAAATAATAAAAACACTGTTACTATAAGTTGCAGCCCTCTTTTAAAAAACTTTGAGATTTTAGACTTGTCTTTGCAATTGTCCAATTTGTAATTAAGAGGTTTCCTGTCACTCAGATTTCAAGTCAAATTAGTTTGTTACGATCAAAAGCACATCCTCAGAATTTCAAATCTATGGTCTTTGACAAAAAAGAAATCTCTCTCTTTCACTCAAGGTCCATTTACTCTCTAGCTCTGGATCTTTAAATGGCATCGCACAGTTTTCATAAGCAGATGATGTAACCTCAAGAACAAGTGAGTAAGTGGACCCTGAGTGGAGATTATTTTGCCAGCTCCTCTTCCAAGGTCAAGAGTGAACTGTTGAGCTAAATCCTACATCTCTATTACTTCAGTAGTAGCTATAGTTGTAATATAGTCAGAGAATCCCTGATATGTTTTCTTGCTTTTTAACACCTGATATCAGACAGAACTGTCAACTCGTTACACTCTGTTTACATCTTCAGCCTGACATCGCATGATTATACACTGCATACCAACATCCAACAATCAAGAGGCAAGACATGTGACACAACAGCGTAGGCCACTAGTGTGACATATAACATACGCATCGGCAGTGCTTTCTTAACAACAACAATACATGACAATCACAATCATTTCCGCCTCTGTTATGGCCGCTGATCTCGTCCTCTGCTAGGAGGGTGAGGAGCTCCTGAATCTCATTGTCTCATTGCTGTTCCTCTCGTTTGAGTTAGCCACTAACTGCTAGCAGCTTCTGTTTTAAATCTCCCATGGTGGCTCGCCAACAAAATACCCATAGTCATGACTTTCTGGCTTTGCGTTTTACACAGACCTCATTTCAGGGCTGTTACTACCTCTGTTCCTGGCTCAGAGGCAAGACAACTCTGTTCCCTCTTTCCTTGCTCATACATTAAATACAGAATGGTGAGGCGGCATGATGGCACAATTTTCTGCGTTTAACAGTCAGTAAACAAGCAGCCAAGAATCTGAGACAGAAGAACATTGAAATGTCATATTTAATCCATGGTTAGCTGGGAAATTGGCCTGAAATACACCCATATCCTAGAAGGAGGACACGTCTCAGGACCTGAAAGCATCCGTTTTACTGTAACTCCTTTGGCCTTTTTCACAGAGGATTTGAGGTCACTTCCTGTTTGTTATTCCTGATTGCTATCATCCTGAATGGCCCGGCAGCTGTTTTCCAACAATCCAGGAAGTCCTTTCTTAATTTGTTATGCCTTCATCACCTCCTCTCCTTTTTTTCTAATTCCCAAAGAAAACCCCGGCACAAAGCGAGCTGACACTTATCAGTCAGGGACTTTAAACATGTTTATTTACAGATCATCAGGGAGCTTGGGCAAGAGGCCTCAAAGACAGCTCCTGCTGGTCTTCAAACCCGGAGATTTGGTCCCCCGGTGAAGCGTCAGGGGCCGTGCTCCTGTTGCCATGTTTGATGATGTCGACAGCCACTCGCAGGGCTTCAAAGAGCAACATGGCGGCTGCAGATGTGTGACTGCTCACAGGGTCCTAATCTGTTCAGAGGAGGGGGGATACCATCCGGATCTTTTTCATCCAGCCGCGCAGAGACAGGGCTTTTTCCAAGAGGCCTGCTGTAATACAGTGCATTAGTAAGATAAAGGCCTCTCCTCACAGCTGTCTCATGCTGACAGGCTCTTGGAAAAACTGGCTCGGGGTGGATCTGGGAGGATCCTTTCCTTCTCTGCTGCTGTATCTCTTCCACAGGTTTCTTTCTTTGCAGCCTCACACTTCCTTTCAAACCCTTGAGCCCGGACTTTTTTTTTTTTTTTTACCCATAAATCTCTCTTATCATTGTTATGATAAGGTCTCCTCATGGTGCTGGTTCATAACACTTCACTGCAAAGCCTCTGCCATTTTTCCAATTTTTCTCAGGCACATAAATTACCAAAAATCCGACTTCCTTAAAACATGCCAAACACATTTAAGTAAATTGTGGTGTTTGCTGTGGCAGCTGGAGATCTTTTATTTGTTTATCTTG
This sequence comes from Epinephelus awoara, assembly GCA_035609425.1. Classification (NCBI taxonomy): domain Eukaryota; kingdom Metazoa; phylum Chordata; class Actinopteri; order Perciformes; family Serranidae; genus Epinephelus; species Epinephelus awoara. The sequence goes on along the minus strand of CM069302.1, from coordinate 10,387,842 downwards.
TTCCATGCAAAAATGCATTTTAAAGTTGGCTAAAATCAGGCTTCAGCAGTTTGAGATGGGTATCTTTCCAATTTACATTGTTTCTTTTTAGTGTGGAATTTCATTTTTCATTTTCTCTTGAAAATGAGCCAGAAAAAAAGCTTTTAATGTTCACATGTGCAGCTGTCTATTGTTTTATCAATCTAGCAATCAGTCAATGGAATTTAGCCCTTTTTTGCCTCTTCTTACACTGTTGGCTGCTGCTTTATACATACCCTTGTTTCCAGACTGGCTGCAGTGAATGTTTATGACATCCTGGGTGGTTCTGGTAATCCAAGGTTTCTGGTTGTGGAATGATGTAACTGTAGTTGGAGGTACAGTTGCTTCTAATTGAGTTCATTAATATCATCAATGATGCTGGACATGCTCTCGACTCTGATTGGCTCCATTTCTTACATTGCTGGGAGCATGCATTGTACTTTGTTTACATATCTTGACCTTAGTAAGATGGCCGTATGATCGCTTCTCCCAAACATGGGCAACGCCGCTCTGCAGCCGCCTCAACAGCCGCCTCTGAATGGCTTATACCAGTCTAATCAGGAGAGACTCATTCTGAGAGAAAAGACTATTTATTTACATGTGCATGTTAGTATGAGAAATGTGAAAAGTCTTTCGTGATTGGACCCCATGATGATGTCATGTAATACAGGAGGGTGGTAAAGATGTAGTAAATTAGGGATCCCCCTATGGAGTCTTGACGCCAGTGGTGGTAATGGTGGTGATGAGATGGGATAAAGAGGGAGCTGGGGATCTGGAGGAGGGTGCAATGATTCTGCCTAAAATGACAGCTGACAGGAGCAGAGAGGAGAAGAGATTTTAAGTTTGGCAGCAGCAACATGAATGACTGAAAGAGATCATGGCAAAGTTTTATTGGCTAACCAGGAGAGAGAACACCCATAGTCAGCTGACTGGAGGAAGCGGTGGGAGTGGGATAGAGAGAGAATTGTGAATGGATATAGCATAAAGAAAGTCTTCCTGATTGAACTTACACTGAGCTTCACTGATCCATAGTGTTTATTACTCTTGTAGCGATCACAGGGCGACCAGAAATGGCAGACTTGAACATATTTGAACCTATCCTTTAATTTTGAATTATTGACAAATCCTTCAATTATCAATTTAAGATGCTGTGTAGGGATACAAGATGTCTTGTATGGAAACTACTTAAAAAACCTTAATTTCAAACGTCTAATTAACACAAAGTAAATTTTAGAGGTCCATGACATTCCCCCTCAACCATAAATTCACTTAAGATACATGAAAGATCCCTTAATTATGAATTAAAGGTATTATTACAACAGGTCCTTAAAGGGCCAAAGCTAGTGAAAGTACCTTAATTTGAAAATCTCCTCACTGACAAATGAAGTTGGGTTTTAAAGGTCACAGGACTTTCTCCTTAATTATTAATTTAAGTTTTTGTTATTGATCAATGAAGGGATTCAGTCTTGTAGTGACAAGGAATAATAAAATGATTAAGACTGTTTGACACCTTGGCAGGATCCCTTCCTCAGAGACAAGGAGACAAAGCTTGTTCTGATTGGTCATTAGAGAAGCAGTCTCTCCCGTCCAATGAGCATCAGCGCTGGGCCTGTTGTGTTTGTATTTATAGAGTAAGGAAGGCAAAGTGATGGATTGAAGTCAGTAGACAGGCAGCAGACAAGCCAGGACATGGAGAGGACGACACCAGACCAGGGAGTAAGGGAAGTTGCAGGGATGAGGGAGGGAAGGAGGCCGGGGCCCCAGACGTCACATCTGCCACCACAACTCCCCAGGGGCCTTCAGGGCATGGGAACTTCTCTCGTCTCCACCCAGCCCCCCGCCTCTCCATGCTCTGACCAGTCCTTCTACCGGCCTGGGACCTGCTCTGCCTGGCTGGGACTCCAGTTCTCCCACTCGTTTCCCTGAATCTGTCACATGACTGTGGCTGCTTCATTGTCTTTTCCTTTATTCCTTTACTTTCTGTCTTTGTACTTCTACTGATGATGATGACAATCTCCACTCCGGATCATCAGTGTAGATGTCTGACTCTAATCTGTGTTTTCATCTATACATCTATGCAAATCCATATGTATTTATGCATTTTCCTGCACATATTTGCATACCTATGAGGGCAAAGTGCAGTCCAAAAGAGCAGTTTTGATGTGGCTCTGCACTCCGGTATAATAAATTCTAGTTTTGACTGTCAGCTTTAATTTGCAGGTGTTTCCATTTGTCTAATGAGGAATCGTAACCTTTCCCCCAAGAGTTTAAAAGGCTGCATGTCCTGCAGTAGTTTGCCAAAAACTCTTAACACAAACAGAGCTTATTGGTTAATCAGTCAACAGAAAATTTACCAGAAACTGTTTTGATCCATTTTTAAGCAAAAGTACCATAAATTCACAGCTTTCAGTTACTAAAAATGGAACATTTGCTGCTTTTCTTTGCCATATATGACAGTAAATAGAATCACTTTTAGTTTTCTAATGTTGATCAGACAAAATAAGCAATCAAAGGCATCACCTTTGGTTCTTGGAAATTGCAATTTGATTTTTTTTTTTTTTTACTGTTTCCTGATATTTTATAGACCAAATGATGATGGTTGAAAGCTCTGGGGGTAAAAAGGCTCATAAGTGAACTTGATTTGAGGTGTCCCGGTGGAGCACGTGTAATGATGTTGACTATTGGGACTGTTGTTTATTGTCGTCTGTCTACAGTACATGATCTAATAAAAGCAATACCTTAAAGTGGATCTCACATTGAAATTTAAATTTTGCCATATTAGTGTTTTCAAGGCCAAGAATAAAAACATTCACCCAATAGGAATGTGAACACCTTAAAATATGCTTTAAGTAAACACTTAAATCCATTCAAATAGCTACAACATCGCTGAGTAGAACCAAGACTAGGACTTACTAAAACCAACACTTTGTCTTTGAAGGCCCTGACACACCAAGCTGACTGTCGGATGTCGATCAATGCCAGGCCACTGGTGGGTATCTGTCGCATTAGTTTGTGTGTGTCCCACACCGTTGGCCCTCGTCAACCTTTGTTAGCTTTTTTTTCTGTTTTAGCAGGTTGAGTCAGCGTCAGTAATGGCAGAGATATCAGAGAAATCACTCTGATCGGCAGTTCAGCTCAACGCACAAGAAGAAAAACGAGGTACATGAGGTAAAAAAAAGAATCTTTAGCCACTGATCTCTTTAGCGGAGATGGTTGATAATTGCTTGTGTTATTGTTCACCAATGCATGGTAAATATCCTTTTTTCTTTCAACATTGGGTTGTGTTAATGTGCTGACTGGCTAACTAGCATCTTGAATCCACACTGTCGGTCTTCCAGTTTGCTTTTTTACTGCCGCCTGCTGGTATGGAGGGTTACTTTCCACTCATGCAGGTGCATAAGCCACGTGCTTACTGGCCGTTAGCTGTATTACCATGTGTTCACGAGTGCTCATTTGGTTGAGACACAGGCGATGTGAGGTGACGTGGCCATAAGAGACCTCAGCAGATCTCTTCACCTGGTCTGCTCACTCTGTAGAGAGGCAGACATTGATGTTGAGCTTTTAAGAGCCACTATTCAGTTTCTTTGCTCCAAACCACAGTGAAAAAGTTTGTTTTTGCATTTTTGAGACAAAATTCTCAACTATCTTAAGCTGCTTTTCTGCGAGACACAGTTTTGGTAGCTGCCGCCCAGAAGGGTAAAAGATTTTTGATGGAGTCAGAAGATAAAAAAGTCCCTGTAATTTTTGCTGTGCATTATATACAACTGTGTATGTTCTTTCCTTATAATTTTGTGTAATTTACAGTTCATTTTCTGATGTTTATCTCGGGTGCAACACATGTAAAAACAGCTGACTTTAATCTTACTGCCACCTCACATTGTTCCACTTATCTTGACTCCATGTTTGCCTTCACTTCATTTTTTTTATGCAGTGCTTTCTTAACCTATGTGTAACTGCTACTGCAACTATTTGACCTTGCATTGTGCCATTGTCCTTTGACACATAAAAATGAGTTTGGTTTTTTGAGACACACATTTTCATGTCTTGGTGCCGCCAAAGTTTAAACGGCTTCTGTCTACTTGAACCAAATAAATTAAATTAATGCTCATGACTTTTACACACAGCTACAAACACGCATGGTATGAATGTGCTCCAGCACTCCTTCACAGTTACACACACATTACACGGTTACACAAGATTTATATCAGTTGTGAACAAAACGGCTATTTGTGTCACACTGTTGCGTTTACATCCCAGTTTTGACAGTCAAGGTTACCATGCCACATTATCTCCCTCCCTTTGCGTGTCTGCAGTAATACAGCAGTTAAACCCCTGCCAGCTGTTAACAATGGCATGCTGTGTGTGTGTGTAAAAGACCCCTGTGAGGGTGTGTGTGTGTGTGTGTGTGTGTGTGTGTGTGTGTGCACGCACATACATGTGCAGCAGCTGTCGGCAGCGTGTACGTCTTACAGCCAGTGGCCAAAACACAGCAGCCGGCTGCTCCCAAAGCTCATAGCAGCACGGCCGCCTTCACGCGTTCACAGCTAACTGCTGCCACTCGTGTAGACCGTGTCAATATTATTACAACAATACACGTTCCAGACTTCACACTGAACTGGCCACAAATATCTCTGAATATAACATGGGCTGGTTTACTGAACATTTTTTACAACACATGCAGAAGAAAAGGAGGAGGCCATATTGAAGTTAAGAGAAATAATAAGTAGACATAATCAGCTCTCTGTACAGTGTTGGAATCTATTAATCAAATACAATACAAACAACCCTGTGAGGAATCAATGAAAACAAGACGACGAGCCAACAACCATGCGAGCCACTTTATGAGGCTTTGAGCTAAATTGTAGCTATGATGACAGGGCCAACATGTGTATGTCTAAACATTACCATGTTTATCACTGTAGTTTAAAAAGGGAAAAATGCCAGCACTCACAAATATCCTTTTGGTAAATTTAATAAACCAACTTGGGTGGCAGTACCAGAAACACAGACGTTTCGACAGAAAGTCTTCTTCAGTATGTACACATACCAAGTGAGTCCAAACGGTGTAGATTAAGCTGCCATGGAAAGCTTTCTTCATTTCTTAACATACAGAATTTTTGTGGTAAGATGTTTGTGGCAGCAGAGGTGATGCATTTTATGTCAAGCTGTCAGAGCTGAAGGGCAGCGAGAGTAAATTATTTGTATTTTACATTACATATTTTTAGTTTTTGTTGTCTTTTTCTGTTTTGTTTTTTTCAGTGCTTCATCTGTATGTGCGTGGTTCTGATGTTTCCTTCTGATACAATGGCTGTTAGAATCAAAAAACCTTTAAAAGTGAAGTGAGGGGGGCTGTAGTGGAGGGGCAGCAGCTACAAGTTGCCTGTGGCGAAAGCTGTGGCTTAGAATACAACATATTCTCACTCTGGCCTTGTCACATATTGACGATTGGTCAGGGACTCTCCATGTACAGATATACCACGTGAAAGGTACCCTGTGACGTTAACGTTTTCAGTCAGGAACACTCCCATTGTGGAATTGATAATTTACAGAAGCAAATTGAAATACAGTTATGCTTGGCGCTGATGGCTCCGCTCTTTAGATGCTCCCTGGATTAGACAGGCAGCATGCTCAGCCAAAACAGGGAGTGCAATGCAGAGGAGGCAGAGGCACTCCAGGCTTAATGTCTGCACACAACTTCATGTCAATCTGTCCAGTAGCTGTTGAGATATTTCAGTCTGGGCCAAAGTGTAGGACTAAGCAACTGACAGACATTGTGATCCCTCGAACAATGCCTCTAGTGTTACTAAAATCAAACAACCACTTTCGTAGAAGTCAATTTAAAAAACAAATCCTGACTGATGAAATACAAAAATAAAACCTTTATTGTTTGTGGAAAAAGCCCACTGGAGTTCCTCACTTGTCTTTTTTATTTTTCTTCTGGAGGGTCGTGTGAACGAGCTGAGGTCAACACGTCTGAGGTGTCACGCCCCCTCCTCCTCTGCACAGCTAACTTGGCAACAACAGCTGATATTTCATAAAAGTATAACGTTACTTCTTGGACCTACAACAAATTAACATCAAACAGATGGCACATACTTGTCTCTGCTCGGGTTTCACAAAGCAGTCCTGTGTCACACTCGAGGGGATAAACAAGCAGCGCCTCACATGCCAAAGCGTGGTTTGTCGCAGTCAGTCAGCACAGCGTGGTTCAGTCTGCTGTGACTTGGTGCAAATAAATCTTAGTGTTTGTTTTGACCTGCATGAAGTCTCAGATTCATGGAGTTTACACGCATGTGATCAGAGCACAAGTGAGCAACAGACAAATACTTTTCTGTTTTGTCTGAAAATATTGGCTCACGTCAACCTGTCCCACCCATCTGGCAGATAAGTAGGATAAGTTAAACAGGGTTCCTTCTCACAAAGCAGGTTTCACCGACTTGTCTGGATAACTGTGAGAAAACCCCCTCAAAAGCCAGTTTAACAGTATGTCTTTATTTTGTTTTTGGAAGCGGACGAGATCAAAGCAGATAATCACTTAAGGTCACTAAATGTAATTTGTGTAACTGTAATTGTAATTGGTGACTCTAAATTGTCCGTAGGTGTGAATGTGAGTGTGAATGGTTGTCTGTCTCTATGTGTCAGCCCTGTGATAGTCTGGTGACCTGTCCAGGGTGTACCCTGCCTCTCAACCTATGTTAGCCGGGATAGGCTCCAGCCCCCACCGCACAATGTCAAGGGTCAAATTAACACAAACAGACCATTAAGAGACTCAAAATGACCACGAAGAGATGCAAAGGAACTGCAAAGAGACACAAAATGACCACAAAAACCAGCAAACAACCACATAGAGACACAAAATGACAAACAAAAATAATGCAAAAATTACCACATTAACACACAAAATCATGTATAAGAGATCCAAACAACTATTAAGAGACAAAACAAAACCAAGACAAAGTCTGTGTGTCTTGCCCCTGTAGGAGAGGTGGTGGGGCTCCTTTGCATATCTGTGCCCAGGGGCCTCTTGTCTCATAATCTGTCCGTGATTGGAGAGAGTGAATTTGGTCGGCAGTGATGTAAAATACATGCAAAACAACTAGCATGGACCTTTTACACAAGTATCCCCAGAGTAGAACACTCTTCTTAACTCACTTAAGCCATAGATTAAAATCAGACATGTAAATGATTGTGAGTTTTAAACGTAGTTTTCCTGTCACTCCAGGCATCAGCCGGTTTCTACAGCTTTTCTGTGTGGTATGAAAATCAGTAAGTGGACTCTTGAAACTTGCCTCACTTGAAAAGCTTACTTAAAAAACTTTTTTGCCAAAAGTATTTTCTCTCTCTTTCCCCTCTCTGACCTGAAATGTGGAAGGTATCACATGTAAGTTCACATTAAAAGCTTTATGTATAGCTCAATGAAACCAATCCTTCAAAATATGGCCGGGAAATAACAGGGGATCAGTGTCAGTGCGTCTGTGGATTGACATGTGGTGTCTGGTCCCTTTTTATGTCTGTCATTGCAGCCACTCACGACATCCAGCCTGAGACAGACAGATGATGTGTTGAGTGGGATATTACGCCGAGTCTTAGTTCTCCTGACACATCTGACCTAACATCAGTTATCAAGGGTTGGTGTTTGACAAACCACAGGACCATGGTAAATACTGTAGATTTAGGGCTTTGGCTACTATTGAAGACATGAGGTCACGTCAGTTGTATTTTTTTTCTGGGACTTGGGGAATTTAGAAACCCCAGAAGTTCACATGCAGTTCAAAATTGAGACTTTTTTGACACTAGGAATACTTTTGAGTGCATTCAGGCACAAACTGGACCGTTTTTAAAGAGTGCTGTCAGAAAGTACCATTCGGTTATTCAGCATCCCACATTCTTGGAGTAGCAAAGACTAGTCTGGGCATATTTTGTTTCACAGGAAAAAAACATGATCAGATTTTGGTATAAAAATGCAACAAAATTACCTTTTTGATATTTCTATTGGTACATTGGTATATCATTTTAAGTAGGTGCGCAATATGGCCGTGGTTTCATTACGGGATTAGGGGGCCTGGGAGGGCTTTCAACTAGACCTCAGTAATTTTTAAAATCCAGCCGTGGCTCTCATAAATATTATGTAATATTATCGGTAAGTGTTATGTACATTATGTCATCTTATTCTCATGCGTGTACATTAAATCACAATGGAAAACAACGGGTAACTCCCCGGCACTCTGTATAACTTCACATAAAAGCACCCTCACGCAGACAACTTCAACCATAGCTGTTTTGCAGTGAAATCAACTTCGGCTTCCTCCTGACAGGCGGGAACTGAATAGAGGGAACAAACTATATACTTTCCGGAGATTCTTACTCTTGTACACAATCAAGCCTGAATTACACCTTATCACCACAGGAACAATGTCCTCATTCAGGTCCCCGACATACAAGGAACTGGTCCAGTAACAACAAGCAGACACACACACACACACACACACACAGCTGCTCCGACATACTTGTGAGGTCATTGTTTTGACTTGGGGACTTGACCTTAGGCATCACCGCTGCACTCCGACACTTAGCAATAACTTCATCCTCATTTAACCCTAATTAAAACCTAATTTAAGTGAACAAGCGAACCTTGTGGGGACCTTACTTTTGGTCCCTGTAAGCAGATAGGTCCCCACATGTGATACTGTGAACAGCTTAAGGAGCAATAGCAGGGAAAACAAATGAAATACATTAACATTTAACATTTTGCAGATGTTCTGTATCAACAGAAACATTCATGAAAAATTTTCATTGTGTAAAAATCTGTTGCAAGTTATAAATATAATGTCTATGACAGTGGTTTCCAACTGCTCCAACCACGAGCTCCAGTTGTCTCCTTAGTCACTAGTTGAAGGTCCGCACATTTAAATATATTCAGTGTCATACTTGCATTTGGCCATATCATCAAGTTAGTTTGATGTCTCTGTCAAGTAGCCATCCATTCGTCACTCACTCTACAGCGGAAACTGCACTTAAAAAATGCAGATCTTTGCCAGAAATTCACTGTACTTAAAGGGACATTGTGTAACATTTTCAGTTGTTTATTGGCAAAAATTGATGTCTGCATTCATAAATATGTCATCACTGGTGTACTATTACCTCCACCAATAATCTGACTTATTCTCGTAAAAGGAGATTTTCGGATTTGTTTGTACATTGTGCGGGTAAGTCGTCTGTGGGGTTCCATTACGTTTCGCCATCTTGAGAATACACCCGCCAGCAAGGGACATACAGCACCGCCTAGCGGCCAGTCGCTAACAGCCTCATCCCTTTCCTCGCATCGCTGTTAGCCGCTGTTAGCGCTGGCCTGTGATTGTATTACCTTTCTCCTTCAGCAGCTCTCTCCACCTGGGAAAGGCAACCCCAATGCTGACCCTTGTGTTTTTAATTCGCCGGTCACGCTGTCTTTTTGATTCTCTTTTGCACTTTCTTGGCGACAAGGATTCCGTCTCCCGTGATGCTGCATAATACATGATCCTGCATTATGCTCAAAGAGTGGGACTTAGTGGCCAGCGGCACTACTGCCGCATAACAAACAGCTGTTAGCGGCGCAGTGATGCGAGGAGAGGGATGAGGTGTGTGAGGTTGAGCCACTTGTCAGTTGTCAAAGGACAAGACGTGATTGGTTTGTTTCAATTTACATCCGCCCCAACAGTCCTACGTTGTAAACACAGCCAGCATGGTGAGGAGGGGGTTTGTCAACTCGAGTTGCGTGTGTCTGTGTAGCAGCCTGAATGAATACTCCATGTAGTATCGGATGACATGGTTTCATCAGTGTTATCATAGCTTTTTGGTACAAAGCGGCTGCAGTTGTTGCAATACGTGTTTGAAACAGTGAGGCGCTAGAGTGCGCCATCTGTTTGAATGCAATATATGATTTCAACGTTAGATGGGAGAAATTCCTACACACTGTGGCTTTAAGAATAAAGAATCTTTTTTACAAGTCAGACACGTTTGCAAGTCACCTGCAGTCCATTCAGAACGAACCTGTGACCACTGCTCTATGAGACAGATTTAATATGCAAATTGTGAGTTCTTGTGGACAGTGCTTTTCTTGTTTTTGGTGATTGTGTCAGAATTTTGATAGAAATACAACATGTAGTAGTTTTCTGTTGTTTCTTTGTCATTTGCATTTTTCTTTATTTGTGTGGCACAAAGTAACTGATCTAACAAATAAATTGTGAAATAACATAGAAATAAGGCATTACAAGTCGTGTTCACTTCACTCTTCCGTGCATTTGATTTCGGTTTCCTCGAATATGGTTTTAAATTAGTTAAACAGTCAAAAACAAGCAATTTCTGTATGATGCTCAACAGTAAGAACATGACACAAAAAAGTGATAGAAAAGTCTTTTGTTCGTACATGAAAGAGTTAGATTCAACAGACTACGCAGGATGATGCAGCAAAGCTTACGTAATTTAGTGCAGAAAGGTTCAACCATCCATGCACCCATCCGGCCAAGTCACCAGAAAAAAAAGTATTGCATGTTTCTGCAAACCATGAATATGTTACAATTGCGTCTTTCATACATTCATGTCAGCATTTCTAAAGTGATGTGATTTATGAACTGACTTTGTCATCCAGAGGTGGAGGGTTTTTAGCAGCACGTCAAACCTGGGTGTATTTTTCTGACCCTGAGTACCATTTCCCTGCAGCGTTTGAGCCACCAAATGTGGGTTTTTTCAGCCAAAATATGATTTTTTTCTTAACTATAACCAAGTACTTCTTGTGCCTAACTGTAACTCTTCACCACAACGTCGTTGAGGAATATGAGGTTTTAACATATCTGCTATTAAAATAATGTACAAAAGGTAACCTGTCCATGGTTTGCAGAAGCATTCAATGTGATAATTGGCAATTGGGTTGGGGATGCAGGGAAAAGGGTTAATATAAAACAAAATTATGAAAATTGAGTTTCCACTCTGACAATATAAGACGAAGGCCTGGTCGTCTCTGACTGTTGTGGGAATTCTCAAAACCTCCTTCAAAAACCTCTTGAACTGACTGTTTCTCTCCGTCTGTCACCACCTGTCCTCCGGGGATCTGTGGCTTTTATTAACTCACCACATAAACGCTAATAAACCTCTCATTTGTCCTGAAATTAATCTTACACTGTGTTAAAGTCTGGTACTTCCCTGAGCTTGCAGCTCAACAACATCTCCCATGCCGCACTGTCAAACCTGCTGGGAATCAATGACGACCACTGGGAGATGAAAATTGACTGAATGCCCTTTTAACGATGCAGCCTGGTAAATTGGCATGATGCTGCAGATGGGCCTCGTGTTGATATCAGTGTTGACTGTTACAGGAGATGGTGTTGATCTCAGTCACGTGCACTCCCCTGCTCTTTGGCCACACACATGAGGAGGGGCGATGCTAATTGATAAAAGGGATAAAAAGCACAACAGGGGGCATCAAGGGCTGAAAGATCAAGAGGGTGTGAGGATGAAAAGAAGCCGAGGCATCACTAGGAATAAAGAAAACAACAAGGATAAGAATTAGGTTGGAAGATAAGGAGACGCTGATGGAAAGAGTGAACCACAGTGATGCACATCCTGCCTCCTCAGTAAGCTCTGTGTTGAGCAGAGGCAGCTGGGAGTTTGGCAGCTGTTCAATCCCTAATGAGCGACCATCTCCCTGACCCTGCCTTGTCCCTCTCTTCCTCCCTCCAGCCCTCAGTTCAATAAACCCCCTCAGTCCGAACCTCGCCTCGCCTCACTCCAGCCAGCTCTCCGCAATTAGGAGAAGGACCAAATATAATTGCAATGAAAAGACGAGAGCCTGTGTGGCCCGCGTCGCCGTCGGCTTGACTGTGTGAGAGCCAGACGCCTTGTTGCGCTCAACATTGTCCATCAGCGCACAGTAAAAGCCTTTGTTCCCAGCAGAGAGCAGATAGAGCGAGGTGATGACCAGAGCACCCAGACCAAGAGGAGGCCTGCCCTGCGGAAGTCTGCCCGGAGGCGGCCTAGTTAGGGCCTGTACTTGGGGACATCAGGGAGTGTGGCCGACAGAGTTTCACCATACAACAATACATTGGTCAAACAGTAGCTTTAAAGCGGCAGTTTTTCAGGAACTAAAAGGAATTACCTTTTCAGGTGCAAGAACTAACATTTTAGTGCAAAATGCAATAAAGATTAAATTTAAAAGTTTATCATTTGACCTGACAGGTAGCATTATCATGTCATATTATCATGAACTGATCAGATACAGTTTTAAAAGTCTCATATGGGTGCAGTCAAGTGCTTTTAGTAAAGTATGACAAAATGAAGAGATTCAAAGATGCATCCACCCACTTGTCGTCATGATCCATCTGAATATTACCATCTGACCCGTTGAAAATAAGACGAGTTACGAAATGATACTATGTGCTATGACAGATGCAAAAAACACAGAATACGAAGCTGATCCAAAACTTGAGGTCATATTTGTTTTTAAATGTGCGACAATTTCAGACGATAAAATACAGACTTGGCAAAGACTTTCAGGCTGTATTCAGATTGACTTTAGACTCTGCTTCTTTTTTTTTTTTTTAAAGATTCCTTTTCTGGCTTTTTGCCGTTTTTAGACAGGACAGATTAAATGTGAAAGGTGGGGAAACAAGGGATGACATGCAGCAAAGGGCCACAGGCTGGAATTAAACCCAAGTTAAAAAAAAAACAAAAAACACTTTTCATTGCACTATCGCTGACTGGAAAAAACAGCAAAGGGTCTGTGAAACAGTGTTCTGCAGCTAGGTGCAACGTAAGTTACTGTCACGCCATCCACCATCCTCTCCTCCTGCGCATATTTAACGTATTCATAGTTTGCAGAAACGTACAATGCCAACGTTTTCTTCTGGCAACTGTTACAGTAGTGTTGCATGAAGTCATGAAGTTGTAAGTACAGACTGATTTGAAAAGTCTGCACTGCATTGCCTCAAACCAGTGATGTAAAAATGAATGCATGGTGTGATGGTGCGTTTTCCAACATTTACATACACAGAGATTTGGGTGCAGAATATTGGCCCTTGCAAGGTGACAACCATGAATATCAGCATTGGTGTCAGCCCTCAACAACCTTTAGAGCCTAATGGGACGATGATCCGTCACTGCTGGACATTCCAGCTTCAGCTCAGTGACTTTGAATGGACGGACGGAGGCCACTGAGAGGCTGCAGGGACAATCGGCAGCGGGCTCATGACAAGTAAAAATAGCCCTCATTGTTTATGAATGTGTTCGCCTGCGGTTACATGGCTGACTTACTCTAAATCTGACATGTCGTGATATAACAGAGTACGTGGGACTGACTTTTTTTTTTGTTGCTGCACAAACACCCAACAACGAAAACATTTACACAGCTGAGCATTTTTTTTTTATAAAATTCTGTTATGCAAAGTCTCACTGCTGTTCCTCTTAGAAGTATAAAGGATAAACACATCCATGCAAAATGAAACCAGCTGCTCGTTAACTGTCAATTTCTTCATCCTGCATGCAAATGGATCTCAGGAGGGGAACAGTTTGACTCAAAACACAGTTCAACCTTAAACTGTGTAAGGTAGCAGGGAAAGCACTGTTTGGATGTAAACATCAATATCATTTCCTCATTTAGGACTTTTTCCCAGGCTCCGAAGGAATTTTCTTCCTGCTTAAAAAAAAAAAAGATTGTGTGCAGGCAGGGGGAAAAAAGATACGGGGTTGGTTGGTAAACAATAGCCAATAACCCTCAGGCTTTTTCCTTTGTGCTGCAGGAACGGAGAGGGGAAACAAACGGTTAACTGAGATGAAACTGGATGGCAGGTGTCAGATGAACGAAACAGGAGTCTGATGGTCTCGGAGATATTTGATGGCAGGAGGGTACCTGGGCCAGGGGAAAGTCACGAGAGAGAAAAAAGCCCTCCATCACACGTCGTCAGCATTTTCAAACAATCACAAACAGAGAGGGAACGTCATGTGCGGCAGACACAGTGTGGGAAACTGATGAAAGGTTTGATAAGAGTTTGTGAGGCTGCTGTAGGTGTGAATCTCACAATCGCCTTTTCCTGGACCTGGAAGTCTGGAAGAAACTTTTAAAATAAACTGTACATAAGTGGTTGTTGCATTGTTTATTCACTGCAGTAAATGAAAGCCAGATAAACAATCCAAATATTCTAATATCAGATACAATTAACAAATAGCTGCTTTGGGTAACTCTAAGAAGTTTATAGCCATGTATAGATTATGAGCAATTTGTGACTCTTTATTGTCGTTTCATGTCTTTGTTATTATTTTGTTTCTCATCATAGTCATTTTTTTTGTCTTTGTAGTCATTTTGCAACTTTTTGTAGTCTTTTTGCAGTTCTTTGTAGTTGTTTTGTTTCACTTAGTGGTTGTTTTGTGACTCTTTGTAGTCATTTTATGTCTCTCTCTAGTCATTTTGCATCTCTGGGGGCATTTTGCATCACTTTGCATCATGTTGTGATTCTTTGTAATCATTTTGTTTCTCTTTGTGGTCGTTTTGTGTGACTTTGTAGTGGTTTTGCAACTCTTTGTAGTCGTTTTGCAACTTTTTTAGTCTTTATGCATCTCTTTGTCAACATTCTGTGTCTCTTTGTACTCATTTTGAGACTCTTTGTAGTTGTTTAGTTTCACTTTGTAGTTGTTAGGTGTCTGTCTGTAGTCATATTGCATTTCTTCGGCCATTTTGCGTAATTTTGCAGCCATTTAGTGACTCTTTGTAGTCATTCTATTTCACGTTGTAGTGGTTTTGCGAGACCTTGCAGTCATTTTGCGTCTCTTTGTAATCGTTTTGTGTCTCTGTGCTCATTTTGTTCCTCTTTTTAGCCATTTTGTGTCTCTTTGCACTTGTTTTACATCACATTGTGGTTATTTTTGCGACTCTTTGTAGTCATTTTATATCTCTCTATTGTCATTTTGCATCTCGTGGGCATTTTGCATCACCTTGCATCATTTTGTGATTCTTTGTGATGGTTTTGTTTCTCTTTGTGGTCCTTTTGTGTGACTTTGTAGTGGTTTTGCGACTCGTAGTTGTTTTGCAACTTTTTGTAGTCATTTTGCATCTCTTTATAATTGTTTTGTGTCTCTTTGTAATCATTTTGAGTCACTTTGTGGTCATTTAGAGTTAATTCATAGTCCTTTTTGCGACTTCATAGTGTTTTGTGTCTATTTGTAGTAATTTCATATCTCTGAAGTCATTTTTAGACACTGTATGGTTATTTTAAGATATAAGATAAGATAAGATAAGATAAGATACACCTGTATTGATCCCACATGAGAAATTCCAGTGTTACAGCAGTCAAGGGTAAAGAGTCAAATTAAAGATTTCAATATTTAAAATATTAATTAATATTTAAAAAATAAAAAATTAGACTTTGTGGTTACTTTGCGTTTCTATGTAGTTGTTTTCTGTCACTTTGTAGTAGAGTTATGTCTCTTTGTAGTCCTTTGGTAGAATTTCCAACAACCTACTGCATACAAACATTCTTATACCAACAAGCCAATCATCTATCACCTCCTTATTCTGGTTTTCACACTTACAGCTATGAATATTTATTTAAAAAAAAAACACTAATATTCAGCCGTCAACATCAGCTGAACTCTGTGCTGTTGTATTGCACTCTACTGATCACAGTTCATTGCTGGGACTAACAGGCCACTTCCTGTCGTGCAGCCCGCTCAAGACATCTGATTTCCACCTCCAGCCTTCTGCAGATGTTGGACAGCGATGTGAACTGATTTAATCAGGGACTTTAATGGATATGTGTTCATGCATGTAAACATGATTAGAGTAATTTAATGAAGACCGTCGGCATCCAGTAAAAACGAAATTTTTCCATCAAACAGCAAACCAACAGACCTGTCTAGAGCAATGTGTGTTACAGTATTCGTCTCAGCCTAAGTTGTTCTTTTTGGATTTCAGAAAGTTCAAAATGTTCATGTATAGTGGCTCTCCATTGCACGGGAATCAACATTGTGTTTCCTTGACATTTGAAACATTACTTTTCCTCTTAACATGCTTTCTGCACCTGTCCACGTCCTCAGTGTGAGTTGTATTCAGGCCTTGTACAATCAAGTGTTTTAATGGTTTAAAAGTAAATTAGCTGCATAATTTAATTATGTGGTCAATAACGTTCATTCAAAACAAACAAAAAAACATTTATTTAACCATATTAAAGCTATGAATATTTATTCCTTTACATATAGTATGATAATAAAGAAACTGTGCATTAATGCTCCGGGTTTCCTTGGATATACTAGTGGCATCTACCAGTGAGGTTGCAGAACTGAAACTGCCCGTGTGCCAAACATGTCGGAGAACTATGATGGCTGAGGCAGAAAACATATATGGCCCTATCTAGAGCCAGTGTTTCATTTGTACCATTCTGGGTTACTGTAGAAACAACATGGCGGACTCCATGGAAGAGGACCTGTTCCATGAGAATCTAATGAGGCGGCACGGTGCTGCAGTGGTTAGCATTGTCCCCTCACAGCAAGAGGGTTCCTGGTTCGAACCCTGGGGTTGGTGGAGCTCTTCTGTGCGGAGTTTGCATGTTCTCGCGGTGTCAGCTTGGGTTTTCTGTGGGCTTCCTCCCACAGTCCAAAGACATGCAGGTTAATGGTGACTCTATATTTGCCTGTAGGTGTGAATGTGAGTGTGAATGGTTGTCTGTCTCTATGTGACGGGTGTACCCCACCTCTCACCCAATGTCAGCTGGGAGAGGCTCCAGCCCCCTGCGACCCCTAACAGGATAAGCGGCTGCGGAAAATGAATCAATATAAACTAATGAAATCATAGTGATGAATATTATACACCATTTCTGCCAATAAATGCCCCTAAATCCTACACACTGGACCTTTTATATCTCTTTTTCCAGAGAGTCCTGGTGAATATGGCAGCAAAATGATGTTACATGAGCACAAGGTTGACTCATGTAAGTACTTTGGGTCCATTAAAGAAGAAGGAGCTGCCTACATAATTGCTAAGGTGTGTGTTGGTACTCTTGGTCCTTAAGAGCACTGGCTGCAGTTTTGTGTTGCCATTTGCCTTTTTTTGGCTTCAGTATGAGACGTATTTGTAACTGAAATGTGAAACATGCCAGGTGGTTAGTTTCTGTTCCAAAACAAAATATTGACTGTATGTTGAGCTCTGAAAACCAGAGACACTCAGCACATGTTTAAGTAATCACACTCATATTTTCCATAAAACCCTGCCATAGCACTTTGTGTTCTGGCATTAACAATTTTTATTTATTGCATCCTCTAGAACATTTTGACCTTTTTGAGGTCTGAACGCCTCCGTCTACTGCAGGAAAACAACAAGACAAACATCCCAGGGAGTATTTACTCATGTGTCTGACCTCAAAACGCTGAGTGAGGAAAATCCTTATTCCTTTTCAATGATGCATTGTTTTGTTTTTCATTAGTCAGTTGTTGGCTGAAAGTGATTCACAGCTATTAGCAGTGAAAAGGTGTAATGAATCTTTTATTTCTCCAGTACTTTCTCACAGCTGCTGTTAAGGGATTAAAGCCACTTAATGATGTTTCCCAGCTGCATTATAAACTTCCCAGCGTTGTAAGATTGTCTTGTCATGAGAGCCAGCCAAGGACAAACAGGTCTATATATGCAGACTACTGTATTTGTCTCTGTTTAGACAGAGGGGATATTCAAGTACCCTGTGAACTGCATGGGAGCCGGAGCCTCAAATAGCTGTTTTCTTTAAAGAGCAGGATTAAGTACATAAACAAATAGTTACCGGGTCTATAATTCATGTAAGTTGTTCTGGATATTTGGAAGTGAAAGGGGAATTCTGAACAAAAGTCAGGGATATCTTTCATCCCACAGACCTATAGGTGAGACCTGGAACACAGAGCCTTTTTTTAAACAAGAAGCTAAGGGTCTTAATGGCAGAAAACAAAACATTAACTTCCTCTGAACTGAGTACGTGCTACTGGGAAAAGCGGCGCAGTAGGTGAGTGCGTCTGCTGGGTACTGCCGAGGAGGAAGTGCATTTTGTCACAAGAGCCATTGTTGTGATTTTAGGTTCTCATGCTGCTGCCTCATGAGAAGCAACCTGGAACCTTTAGGGCATATTGTTCTTTTCACAGATAACATGTTGGGAAAAAAAGCACAAGTATTAACAATCAAATTATTGACGATTCCATTTAGCTGCCTCAGTTTCAGTAAGTGCTGGCTCACTGTCACACTGGCATGGTGTGACAGTGGGACACTTGGGACACTTGAATAGAACAGGTTCATCTTTAATGTTAAGGTGGATTTATACTTTATGCATTTGGCCTATGCCGTTGCGAGCATTTATAACTTGTGTGTGGTGTTTCTGTGGCAATCTGCAGTTACGCTTTCAAAACGCTAGTTGGTGGCAAGGTTTCTGTGAAGTGCTGTAAAGTTTAGTTGATTCAAAATGCAGTAATGTAAATGTAAATTGACGATTTGAACAACATCAAAAATCCTTTTAAATCAAAAAAGTTAAACTAATCACACACTTCCTATATCTCAGGAGTAACTAATCTGCTACATGGGAAGAACAGTAATATATAAACATAAAGGATAAGTCTCATTGTTTACAGAGGTGAACTGTTTACACCTTACATTAAATTAAATGAGCTTAAATCTAATTATACCTCAGAAGAGTGAAATATACTTTATAGAAAGCCACCACCAACACAGGCCCCCCACTCAGCTACAAACTTGGTTGTGTGAGGTGTGTGAATTTTTTCTTCCAGTCACATCCTCTGTCGTGTCGAGCGTCAAACTAAACCCCCTCAGGTGCTTTATTGTCCCACAGAACTCCTGGTTTCCTCACTCTTTGTGTGGCACCGTGTCACAAGCTCCCATACAGAGCGGAGCACTAATCCTCACCCTTCCTTCCCTCGTCCAAACTACAATTATGAGATTACGCTCACAAACAAGCAACACACACACTCTCACATACACACACATACACACACATACACATTATCAGGGCTTGCACTTATTTTGTCCAAACTTTAAGGACTTGAGGAGACATTAAATCTTAGAATAATAAACCGGAGAGCATCAAAGGCTCAAGTAAACAGTTATTTTCCAGCAAATGTTTTTCCTAATAAAGATACACAGTACAGTGGGAAAGTGAGTGAAGCAAAGGCAGTGAGATGTTTGTGTGTGTTTTACAGAGACAGGAAAAGAAACGAGAATAAAATGATAAAGTCCCTTATGAGAGAAAGACAGAAAGTCCCTCTTGGTTCGAGCGGTGACCTTGCTCTGGTTAAGTCCATATCAGTAACCCCTGGCTCATAGACTTGACATGGAGCTATTTCATTCCCATGACTGGGCTGCAGATATTTACCCACAATCCCACAGGGTCATGGAGCCAGTCTGTCCCAGCTGCGCAGCGATACTTTGGCCTTTCACATCATTCAGAGCAGGGAGCAGATATCACGTTAGACATCTTTCGGTGTGTGGACTGCAGGTGATGACTCTCACCGTCAAGAAAAGAACAGAGCAAAAAAAGTATTTTAAGGGCAAAGTGGAATTTGAATTTGAAGCATAATATATATTGATACTGCAAATACTGGGGACACCTCTCAAAGGAGAATAAAACCATTTTTGGACTTATTTGTGAAAATATGGCAGTGTCAGCAGCTCACTGACAGCAAGGACACACTGTCAACTACAAAGGTGTTGTAAGTGCCATAGCCCTATATATAGGTCTGCAAAGCAACAGAATGAATGAATGTTTTATGCTACGTATAAATTTTTCCTGTAAAGAACATATTCAGATCAGGAGCGACTGCTCTGAGACAACAAGGGAGGCTGAACTTCCCCTAAAAATTCATAGATGAAATGGTCAAATATGCTCTACTGAATTTACATTAAAATAAGAATTTACACTGCATTAAACGTGCGCTAGGATGCGTTTAACATCATGACTGTGATGTTCAAACATCAGCTGTTTATCACCAGTTTTCAAACGCGACCTCCCTGTCATACATTCTTGTGTCAGCATGGTGGACGCGAAGCCTCCAAGCATTCCTATAAGACAGCGCTGAGCAGGTCATTGGATAATTGCAACAAAATCGTCACTTCCAGGGAGGCTCAGTTTCCCTGGGACCTAACGGAGCGGTAGGCGGGAGAGGACGCTCGGTGTATGCGTGATGATTGGAGGTCTAAAAGGCTGAACCCTTTTGTGATTGACAGCACTTTGGAAAGACACACCGGCATCGTTTGCTGTGGTTCTATGGCATGAGTGTGGTTGAAAAACGGTTTCAATTAAATGTTCCTTTTATAAGTTACTGCCTTGCTACAACATGACAAATTTTATGATGTAAACTTAAAGTGAGCTTCCCCTGTTTTAAAGACCAGCAGCCGACACTGATTCAGATGTAGCCTGTGTGTAATTATCAACATTCGGAATAGTAACTGTAATGTAAGTACACAATTTTTCTCAGTAACTGTGCGTGTACTGACTACAGTGACCTTTATTTTGCAATTTAATGACGTAACTCTGGTACATGTAACTAGTTGTTTCCCAAAACAGCTGCCACGCGAGTCATTAGTCACTTGTTAGTCGAGTGACTCGACCAACATCACCCACTATCTTCCTAGTCCTAACCAAGTAGTTTTATTGCCTAAACCTAACCAGTGACCTCGTACATCAAGGTGCCTAAGAGTCAAAATATGCACGTGGTTCGGTTTAGGCAACAAAAACTTTGGTTAAGGTTCTAGAAAGATTGTGGTTTTGGTTAAATATAAAACAGGTCATTACGCTTTAAGTCCCTGCTGACTTTTAATTTAATCAAGACCACCATTTTCCCTAACCATAACCAAGTGCTGTGAATGCCTGAACATGACCATAAAAAAGATTAATCATGCTTTAGTTTCTACAACCAAACAAGAGATATCTGTTGATGAAAATGTAGACGGATTTTAAAGTTGCATTCAGAACACATCTGTCCTTGAGTTACAGTAAAGAACCACACCCAGACAGGTTTTAATGGCAGCTCATGTTTTACTTTTACCTCTCTTTGCTCTGTTTCCTGTTTCTGTCCACAATGTCTCAGAAAATGTGAGCAGAGGAGGGGGCCGGGCTCTGTAGCTACATAAAAAGAAAAGTAGGAATGACGAAACTGACGAGCGAAATGGGCTGCGACTGGGAAAAGGTGACGCACCTAACTATAATGTTAGGTGGTGGCCTTTATACTGCAGGAAGTGATTCAGTGCTGGAGAATATGGTGCCCTTCAGTGACATCATGGTACATAATTGGCATTACTGAATGTGTTTTTGTGCGGCAGATGTAGCGAACTTCTATGCTTCTTGTTTTGGCAGATGATCAAAACTAGAACATTTATTATGATTATCTTGTTGGACACTTAGTCTATATTTAAAAGAACATCACTGCTGCTGACTGGGAATACATCAGGCCTTTCATGGCATGTCAAGTTGTTAAGTCTATTTTTACATTTCACTGGAAGTTTCATGTTTCAATTTAAAACTGGGGGAAAAAGTGGATTAGAGTTGCTAAAATTGCCCATGGGATTTTAAACAAGCCTGGACCTCTGACATATGGCACGACCACTGAGTGTGTGGGAGTGAAACACTGAAATACTGACTGGCAGCTGAGATATTAAAGAGAAAGTGAATGAGGGAGAGGAGAGGGTGTGTGGCAGCGGAGAGTGAATGACATCAAGATGGTAAAAAACAAACGTAAAAGCGGATATACAGTAAGTGCAAAGGAGACACTCGGAATGAAAGATGGATGAAGGAGAAGTGGAATTACAGAGTCCCGTGGGAAATCCTAATAAGGGAAAGGCCACATAGTTCCCAAACACAGCCTTTTTTCTTCCTCTGGCTGCACCTCAGGCAAGTAGCCTCAGTGTAACATTGGGAAGCTAACATTTTAAGCAACACATAATCCCCCTGAGATGCCTCTGCATCCTCACAACACAGCCTCTGATATAACTTTGTCCATTAAACTACATGTTCCTACAAAAATATATTTTTTGCATAACGGCTGAGACTTCACACGACGCAGGGAGTGGAATATTTTTCACAGTAGACGGAGCACATAAAGGGTGGTATGCAGAGGGAGTAATTATCAAATGTTTTAAGGAACAAAGGAATGGTGTTCTCTGCTTGGGAACGGTGGCTCGGAGGTGTGTCACACTACATCCGACGCCACGGCAAGCTAGACGCATTCCTTTGAAAGGGAATCTGCGCCGTGGTAGCAAG
Source organism: Epinephelus awoara (assembly GCA_035609425.1). NCBI lineage: Eukaryota > Metazoa > Chordata > Actinopteri > Perciformes > Serranidae > Epinephelus > Epinephelus awoara. The sequence continues at coordinate 10,365,580 of CM069302.1, read as the reverse complement.
GGTGAGCCATCTTTTCTCATATTCAAAATAAAAACTTTGTGATGAGGGCAAACATTATTACGCCCATGAAAGCAGCTGTTTATTACTCAATGCAAGATACTCCCAATGATAACCAATTTTTGACACTCCCTTAACACCAAATGTGCAAAAAGCAGCTGACTAAATTAAGCTTTTGACCTCAAATATGCTGAACTCCTACGAGCGTCCAGTGACATCCAGCATCGACAGGAAGGTGAAGTTTTGACTTTGTGCAAAGAGACTGAATAAAGGAAAAGTTCAAATTGTGTATCTCTGAATTTCCCAAAAGCTTTTCCAAACAAAATATGTTGTGTGACTTTATAGCCTTCCATTACAAACATTACAAATAACCTCAAACGATTCAAAAGTCCGTTTTCTGACATCACTACGGTAACGTTTTGGTGAGGTTAGGTTTAGGGCAAGATCACGGGATGCATAAGCAACATATTCCTAGCCCAGGTTATCAAATTCAGACACTTTCTCACGCCTATTGGCTTGTGAGACGCCAAAGACACCCCTTTAACATCTGCATGTGACACACAGCTATCTCTCAGGTGAGGCTGTTCTTATGCTCTGGTTGTGCATTTTCCTGCAAAAATAATGCACCAAAATCCGTATGAATCGCATGTAAATATGAGCCAATAATTTGTGTATAACCCACATAGTATTTGTGAAGGCTGTGATCACATGACCAGTGTGCTGATGGGAGTAAAGAAGCAAGCAGTCCTATAAGGAGGTAGGTTGGGGTGGTGGATTAGTCACAAAACACAGGACTTTGAGTCATTTTTAAGTACGTCCTCACCATTTGCTTTCCTAAACCTAACCAACATAACTTAATGTTAGGTACGTGATGTCATTTGTGAGGCGCTAATTTGGAGGATAGCTCACTGACCACTGTATAAGGATATAATGCCTCGGTGAAACACATGGATAATGTCAAATGCACAGCACTGACTTGGTTTCACACAGGACACAAACTGTGGTCTCCTGGGTGAAAGTCTGTTTGTTTGACCTTGTTTGACTTTATACTATGTCAGTTGTTCTGAGCATCAAACTTTGCTGCAGATCAGTTTATACTGGAGTAAATTTAAAGCCCGGTGCATCTCATACAGAAGCCAAAAGGTGCTTTCGGCTTTGCTATCACACGCTGAGGGGTGTGGCAGAGTCAGATTTTGTAAATCAAACGTTTTATCACTCTCGGACCTAGAGTTATAATTTGATTGTTAAAAGGTTTTTAATTTAAATACACGCAAATGTTCCAATGTTAATGAATATTTAACTAAAACAATCCCAATTTGAGGTCCTCTTCTTCCGAGCTTTTTCTAGCTTTTGACTGAACCACAGCCCTCATCAGAGGATGCTGAGTTGTTATGGAAAATGATGTGTTGACATGCACACTCAGGAGCTGCTATCATATTTTGTATATAACCCTTCTAAGACTTCTGTTCCTTACTAAAAGAAAATAATTTCTTTGTTCATATGTAGAGCTAAACATGTTCAAAATGCCGTTGAAACACAGGGATAGTGTAGATTTTTAGATCCTGATTATACCTGTACTATAGCTACATCTTTGAAGATTGAAATATGTGTTACCACTGACCTCGTTGTTTTATTTATTTGTTTCAGTTCACATTATTTATCAAAACATCCATCTTAGAGTGTCAGAGTTTGCTTGACAGCCTCAGAATAAGATGATTGGATGGAGAAGTTCACTGTGATACAAAGAAATCAGATGCAGAAACAGAGAGAGTAACGGGGGTTAAATGTATACTGGAGCAGCAAACACTAGTACAACTTTGTCTTTGGGAGTTAAATTCAACCCCCCCTGTAAACAAAAGGAGGAAGTGGCCCTGTGTGACTGGTTTGCAGGGACTTCCTGTTTGTGATTATAGGTCCAAAAACAGAACCAGGGTCTGTGGACCTCCCACGACTCCGTTTCACTCAGGGCCGGAGAACCACTGACCTGCTGCGTCTGGCTGTCCGCACATTGTGCTTACGTAGCCAGGGCGCCACAATACTGGGAAGCAGCTGCCGTGGACATAAAAGTGACAAATGTATGTTGTTAATGGCATGCAACACACCAGATATCATTAGTGTAATGAGCTTAATGGGTAGTAGCAGAGGAAGCAGTCCTAATGGATGTTTTAACTTTGTGGATCAGGAGTTTTTACAGGTTTACTTTATTCTCATTAGGTGAAAAGAAAAATTGTGACTGTGTTTATGTTTTTTTTTCAGTGGCTAAAAGTTCAGATTTGTCCAATTTGAGGTTGTTGCTCCATCTGAAATTACTCCCTAGTTTCAACCTAGTGCGTTACATTTACCATCAGACAACTTATGTAATTGTATTTATGAATGTATGCCCTACAGAGTGCCGGTGGTCACAGAGGTGTTCACAATTCTTTAGCAAATGTAGCAATACCACACTTTAAAATACTTCAGTAAAGTGGAATGCAAAAAAGATTAACTATTGGTGTCAAAAGTACTCATTACGCAGTACAATCATGATCCCTGTCAGCCCAACACATTCTCACTCCAGCCTCGTCACATATTGAAGTTTGGTCATGGACTTTTCACGTCCGCGTATGACCTGCAAGGTATCCTGGGTGCGTTGGTTGTTGACGTTCTGCGACACCGTGTCAAGTTGTCGTCTTTCAAGATACACTTACGTTTTCACAGGAAATTTAACTTAATTAAATTTAAATTAAGTCTCTTTCAAGATAAACGCACTTTTCCTTCAACAACAAACACACATGGTTGGGTTTAGGCAACAAAAGCATGTGGTTAAGTTTAGGAAAGGAAGACAGGGTTTGGCTTTAGACTCTTTTGGGATGCGTACACCGCTCTCAGTGCATTGAAAGTATTTAGATCCTTACAGTCATATATAACATGTAAGATGCATTTTAATGTTGTAGCTGAGTAAAGTTTAACTTGTTAATCAACTACTGATTACTGCTGTCAAATAGATTCAATGCACAACCTCGTTCACGTCATATGATGGATGGTGGGGATGGGAAAGATTAATACTAGGCAGGAGCTGTCAGCACTGTTTGTTAAGACAACATTCAAACTTGGTTTCTCCTCCCTACCCTGTTTATAAGTACACTGCAAGTTACTATTGTAGGAATGTTACACTTTACTTGTATAAATGAAAGAGCTGATACTTTCCAAGTTACAAGCTAACTAAGCTAACCGCCAGACCTACCTGTCCAACAGACCGCTCTGAGTCGCTCTTCATCCCTATCCTCTCCTTCAGTGTTTGCCAGCTGATGCAAAAACCAATCCCAGATTCACTCTCGTTTTTGTCTGCTTGGCGTTTTTTTTTTTTTTTTTTTGGCGCTCTCTGGGATTTTCATAGCTTCCTCTTGGATGAATGCTACTACCTGATCTTTTTCACAGGTCCGGAGCTCGTCTGTACACTGTTTTTGGCCAGGGACTACACATCCAGGAACGTCCAAAACATACTAAAATAGGAGTCAAATAAGGAGAAATAGGCAAAGGGCAGAGTCTCTGCAGATAAATACACCACCACACACTTCTCGTTGGTCATATGTGATGATTGCTTTTGTAGGAGTCCAGGAAAATGTCCAGGAAATGTAGATGGGCCAAACATCAGCAGCAGACTATTCTACACATCTTTAGGAAAAGTGTTTAGGTTGTTGCAGGACAACCACCACTTTACCCAGCTTAGTCTTGACGAGGTGCTGGAAACATCACCAAGTCCAGACTGGTAGAAAAGATTTCCAAACTCTTACATCTATGCAGTGTGTCACCTTGTTCTGAGCTTTCGGATAGAAGACCGGATGTATGTTCTGATGAAGGTCTGATAAGTCTTTGAAAAGTGTTTAAGAAAACACATAGTACGTATTTTTAGACGATTCGACCCCAGTCCAGGGGTCACACAAAACGAGGCCACTTCCTTCACAAAAGTTGTGATCTATAAAAAACGACTTGATGGAAGACACTTTGACCCATGCTTACAAACATTGTGGAGATGGAAAACTTGCGACACAGATGTAAAGTGGAAGCCTGGTTGTAGAAATTGTTGAATATTTTTTGGCGCATGTCATTTTTGGCTTTTGTCCGTACGTACACTTTTAGTGTGGATTGTTTTATAAATGAGAGCCCAGGTGTTTTGCTAAGCTACTAAGTATCAACAGAACTTTGTCACATGAGAAAATGCTGATTTGTGAGAAATATGATTGACGGTGTTGCTATACTGATCCATAAATCTTGTCCCGTTGCTATGGCGCACAGGCCACCAGTTGAATAGGCCTGGCTTACCTTGTCTTTTAGAAAAATTCTGCATACCTTTAATGTCTATGGGAAAATACTGGTAGACACCAAAAACAAATGGGAAAACCACATTCTCATAACTCTGATGCATTTATTTAACTGATTTATCTAATACATTAGCTAAAATAAATGCATCCTCAGTGAAAAGCTTTCCCATTAGTTTTATACTGATAGGAAGTATTGCCATCTTGACAACTCATAAACGTTCCCAACACTGCTCCACTCAAGGTATGAGGCATACCTGTTTGCTTCATTTTCAGGTACTTCTCTGTTAAGTATTAAGTGTGCTCTAATTTTTATCTCTACACCTGCAGTTTTCACATGAAAGGGCCAGGTTTTCCCAACCGTGCCAACAATTCCTTGGCCACCAAGACTCTCTGCAGCCGCCTCCTTCCCTTAACCTTGCTACTGCAGGAAAGCAGGAGCCGACGACCCTCGCCTGCATTTCCTCCACATAATCCACAATTCAACAATAAAGCCAGTAAACCCTCCTCCCTGATAAGAACAATACAGTAAAACCAGGATACATTAATCCGCGTTTGAAACACTAAGGAAATAATACCACAGCAATACAATGGCCTATTTTCCTTCCCTCAGGTATGCTTTGTATTGTCGTGATCACCACGCTTGTAAGAATTGTCAAGGTGTAGACTTTAACAATAAATCAAACGCCTGGTGTTAAAGGTATGGCCCTGAAGACACCAGTCACTGGGAAAAGGAAAAACAGACAAAAGACAAAAGAGCTGATCAAGCTCTTGTGTGCGGTCTCTCTGCAATAATGTCATTTATTATATATAAGAGGAGATAATATTCACTTAACATATACATATGTCACTATTTTGGCATGTTCAGCTGATCTGCTGTGGACTGACTGAAAGGCTTCTTCAAGCACTCAGGTGGAGATGATTTATTGAACATGTACCAATTAAAATGTGTCCCTCTTGCTTTCTATAATTAGAACCAACTTGCAGCTCTCAGAGTCCATACTGTACCACACTGTGTAGACCTTTAGCTTTACTGGGCCCAGGGAATCTTGTCCAACTAATGAGAGTCCCTCAGGGGACGTGAGGGTACGAGGGTCAATTCTTTCCTAACCATGACGCTTGTTACAGGCTTGTGAATTTGTTAGTAGTAAACAAGACTGTATAATTAGAAACGGCTTGGTTATAGTAATTCTATGGAAAAGAAACAAGACCACAGGGCTCAGGAGATGACAAACGAGCTGCTTGGATCCTTCAGGGAACTTCAAGATGCTCAGTGAGCATCTGTGGGAGAGTCTGAGACATTTGGAGACACAACAGTTGCGGTGAAGGAATCAGCACTCGGGCCGAGCAGTGGAAGCTGGTCTGTTGATGGGTCGGGGGATTGGAGGAGCTCAGTTTTCAGGGGTCATTTACTGTAGGGGTCAGTGGGAAAACTGTCACAGCCTTTAGAGATGAAGACAACAAACACATCTTGCGGTGTGTGACAGTTGTTCACACTTCTGCTAATGGGTATATGAGCTGCTTGAGTCACTTGTAATTGCAATGGCAAAGTTATCTGATAATCCTTAGGAGAGGGTTTGAAACTGACACTTGTAGAGGCTGACTTTGTTACTCTTGAAGAAAAAACATAAAGTCTAAAGTCTAAAACACTTAATCACTGATAAAAACGGCTTGTACAGAATTACCAAACATTCCCGGCGTATTTTAATTGTTTTGTGGACACATTGTGATGTCAAAATGCATTCAGTTATCCACACAGATTACAGCAGTTGCGTGGCCCTTCACACCAGAATCGAATTTCTTAACGCTGGACAGCAAGCAACTCTGCTCTCGGATTTTTTAAAATCACACGTGGAGCTCTGCCTCCTTCTGCCTGTGTGTTTTGTTTAGACACATCTGACAAATATGTGGAAGAATGGGATGCATATTCTATCATTTATCATAGTCAGATCATTTTTATCATAACTTATGTATCCTCTATATTGTTCAAAATACATTTTCATTGTGTTTTCTCGCCATATTCGCTCAAAAGCTCGAAAGCAAGTGGGCAGCTTGACTCTTGAAGTGTCAGTGTAAACCTGGAGTCAGAGCGAACATCCGTTTTCAGCTGATATCCAAAAGAGATTCTCAATTTGAAGGATTTTTAGAGGTCCTAAAGTGGTGAACAAATACAGAATATTTCACAAGGAGAACATGAAAGATTTTATTTTTATTTTTCCTTTAAACATCTTGTGACCCCTCAGACTGATCTCAGGGCCCACTGGGAGGGTCCTGACTTCCAGTTTGGGAACAATTGAAAAGATAAAGCTGGAGACATATTTAGCCAAATAATCCCATGAAAAACCAACAATTCATGCCACAAGTCTACTAACAGGTATCGTCTGTACCCAAAGCCTGATACAGTTGATTCCATTGTTCCATAAAACTCTATGGACTATTTTCTCCTCTTTATGTAGGCTACTGTTTTCCAAAAACTATGGTGTCCAGCTGTTTTTAGGAGATTAGAGTCTTTTTTTAAATGAAATTATATATTTGTGTTTAGTTAAAGATTTAAGGCAATTAGAAATCAGGCTTAGAGGCTCTTAAAGTGGATAAACTCTTCCTCTCAGTCCCACTGCTGCCATAACTCTCATTACACATGTTAGACTGTTGGACTTGGGCTGTGTTCATGTCTGCTCTCTGATGAGTGTCAACAGGTGTTCTGGAAAATGTGGAAAATCGCAAACTATAGTTGACAGAAAGAAAATATATAAATTCATCTAACCTCACAAACCAGTTGAAACAGTTTGCGACTATCTAAATTGGTAAAGTTTTCCCAACAGAAAATGTATTTTATTTTTTCCTACATATTTTATATTCTGCATTACTTATTAGTTGTGACAGAGCATTAATAAGCTTTGACTTTACAGTTGTTCACAACCTTCGCCCTCGGCCACAGTAGATGCACAGATACAGATAAACATGTCCTGACTTGTCCCTTACACACCACATCTGCCGCAGCCGGCTGTGCGGCGCGGCGCCCACCCACGTTCTTCCTCCAAGGCGCGAACAGAAAATCTTTTATGCAAAGTGATATTAACATAACTCATTCTTGGCAGAAAGCTCATTCATGAAATACAGTGAGTGCAGCAGCTGAACAAGTTTATATTACATCACCAACATGATGAGCAGAGAAAAAGCTGGAGTTCAATAGACATGATAATGGATGTGTGCATGATTATATGTTCCTGTGAGCATTTGATTTATTACAAGATAGTAAAGTGCCTGGAAAACTGTTTAAACATATTTACACATGAATATGGGAACTAAACTAAAACCAAATCAAGCTGGTATTAGTTACACAAATAGCTCCAATACTGCATTTTTGACAGCTTTAACACAGGTTTTAATACACCCATAATGCATTTCTGGAGACACTAAACCACCAAGTCAGTCAGTATACTTGTACCCTGACATGTAGGCCTACAGGTCTTTCACACTTTAGAGTATTTAGGGCTGTTAATACACACACAATTCTTGTCACTAAGGGCCTGCTCACACCTGATATTAACGTGCATCTTGGGTGATCTGATCAGAAATGGACAGCGCTAAATACCCTCAAACCACTTGCTGAGGTGGTCTAGGACAAATTTGACCCCATATATAGTGTAAGCACTAATGCGTTCCTGACAAGGACTACATCATCAGTGCAGGACGTGGTGGTTGTTTTGGAGACAGCATGCTAAGGCTCTATAACTTGCCCATTTTACAACTGGTCGTACAAAATGACCGTCCATTGTTTTGCCAAATGGAAGGAGATGTGTGGCATTCTGCTGGCAGTGATATCTCCTGCTTTACCAACACAACCAGTAATGTGACCAGCCAGCATGCTGGTGAGCAGCTAGCAAGGCTGCGGACATAATAACCATGCACAAGGTCCTTGCACCTTCCAGCATAAGTGGCATAGCCAGTAACCAAATCTAATCACAACTGGTCATCTGGAGACGTGATAAACCAAAGTGTGGACAGCAATGTGTACGCTTGTTTTCAGATTGCTAAAACTCATATTAATAGCAGGTCTAAACAGGCTCTAAGACAGATTCGATTTGGTTGCTTTAAGGGATTTAATGATTAAAAAGCGAAAAAAATGTCATCCCAGTTCCTTTAAAAGTTTCCATTCATATAAAATACTTTGCTATGAATAATAATTTTTTCCTATAAAAAACTTCAAAAGTACTTACAAATTCTAAAAAAAATCATTAACTCCAGAATTCAATGACATTTCATTTCAGAAGTTTAACTAAACTTCACATTTCCAAACCACACTTGCATCATTCTGCACAGTGAAGCTCAAACATCTGTGTGAAGTAACACATGTTTGTGTGAAGGTAGACTTTAAACTTGCTGACATGAGGATAAAGTATGCGGTGTATCTTTTGGGCTGATCACATGTGGACCATTAGGGGGGAACAAGTGCAGTCTTGTCAAACCAGTCTTCATCATCGTGCAGAATACTTTTGGTTTCATATCAGATAGTTAACAAAGCTCATTTTCCATTTTACTCATACTGTAATCCCTCATTTGATGGCTAGCATGACAAAAATCAGGGCTTTGACAGATTGTACTGTAGTCTTCTGATCTGATCCGACTCTGAGCAGCTGTCTCTGTTTTTCAAGGCTGGTACAGCAGAACAGGTCTCTCCATCTGTACTGCACCAGTCAGTGGGACAGACCCCGACCCCCAGGTCAACACAATGAGAAGGAAATCAACACAAATCCTGTTTACTCTCCACCTCACAATGTCAAACAATAAACACATTTCCCCCTCTTTTCCCCACAATGACCAACCACACAATAGGGACTTCTTTAATAGGTTTGAAAATGTCCTAAAACTTGGAGGAGGGATGGGATATTTTATTTTCATTGTTATTCAACATATGAATCCTACTCACCTGGGAGATGACTGTAAGTGTGAAACAGTTAGTATGTGTAAATTGATACTATAGAGTGAGCAAAATAAAGATCAAGTTTGAGACTGAGGTCAAACTGTGACCCAGTCTGCGTGAAAGTCCAGTGTAGTATGTCAGTTGGGGTCACACACACCATCTGTTGAAATAGAAAGGAATCATTTCACAAAATGCCAAAACAACAGGAAGGTCCAGTGTTGGAAACATTCTCTCACCATCAGACACGTCATCAAACACAAAAAAGTTAATATATAATGGTTTCCTCGTGACTTTTCTCTTTGCCTCAACAAGATAATACTCCTCCATGTGTCTTGTCGTCGACAACTGAACTTGTTCTGGGCTGCTCTACACTACTGCCACAGTAGAGCCTTTGTGCATTTATTACGTGCACTTATTGCTTTTGAATAAAAGCTGTTTGTCCTTGTATTAACTGTCCTGAATCTCCTGCGTGAGGGCAGCAGTTCAAACAGATTTTTGAGGCAATTTCCTCCAAATTTTTGGTTATTTGGTTTTGGTTCAGTGTAAGACTCCAGATCTTTTTGCATGTACAACATAAATTGATGCAGAAAAGGCCCCCCCAGTGTTGAAACTGACACTCTTACGTGTATATCAGGGACCGTCTTATCACAATCACAGGTCCTGAGTCATGTGAGACACCCTCTATGAGCGCCGGGGTTGTTGCTCTGTGGCTTGAATCTGCATATGAGAAGAACACTTAACTGTCAAGTATCATACCTAGAAGACCATATTGCAAATGTTTTTATTAACTGAATTCAATTCTATTTTATTTATAAAGCCCAATATCACAAATCACAATTTGCCTCACAGGGCTTTACAGCATACGACATCCCTCTGTCCTTTGGACCCTCACAGCGGATAAGGAAAAACTCCCCAAAAAAACCCTTTAACAGGGGAAAAAACGGTAGAAACCTCAGGAAGAGCAACTGAGGAGGGATCCCTCTTCCAGGACGGACAGACGTGCAATAGATGTCGTACAGAACAGATCAAAATAATAAATTAACTTTGTCTCCCTGTGGTCGTGTTGTGTCTCTTTGTGGTCACTTTAAGTCTCCCGTTTGAATGACATTTTGCAAGTGAAGGCCAGAGGGGCCACTTTGGGCCCTGTGCCCAGTAGGCCCATTCAGAAATCCATCCATGCTTATTATTAGTAGCTCCAGAGCTGTTGAGGATAGTATACACTTAAATACCATGTTTGCTTGTTGTCTTTTGAGGTTCAAAATTCATTTTTGACTTTGGATACAGCAGATGTCTAAACAATCTAATCTAAAAGCCAATTTAGTAGCTTTTAATCATATCATATGTTTAATTTAAAGTTAAGCTGAATCACATTTCCCACCACCACCCATCATAACTTCTGTTTTTATATGGAAACACTGCATATGCTCATTTGAAACACCAAATGATATCAGGCTGTCCTTTTTAATGGATTAAGTATTTGACTGCTTGAGTTAACAGCTAGGTGGGTTAATAGCCAAACAGCCAAAGCTGATTAAGAGATAACCAGACTGAGACATTTCCATGACAATACCCTTATAGCATTGCCTTAATCAGACTATAATCATGTTATTAGTATTCGTGTGAACAGACATGTAGGTTACACACATCTTTTCATTTAGCCTCTTCCAGCACTCCTACGCTCTGTCTGCCCTCGAGCTTTAAACGTCTGCTACGTGTTATTTTTCTTTGCTCTCTGGCAGCTGTTTTACCTGTAACGTCCTGGCAGAGTCTCTATGTGTCACTCTGTGGTTTATTAAAAAAAATGAGGGCCTGATGGTGTTGAAAGAGACAGTTACCACCTACGTACGGTTAACAGTCCTGAATGACTGCATCTGAAAGATCTTGTTTGCCAGTGATGATGTGGTTTAGAAGCAGGGGCTGCAGTGGTCTGACACCTCCTTACTATCTATAGATATGCTGCCCATAACAACACTGAAGTAGATTTCATGGTTTTTTTTTGACACAAATCATCAGAAAAATATGTTTTAATGTGAAAAACAGATCTAAAAAATGATTTAAATTGATTCCTAATATAGAATTTAAGTATTCACCCCCTTTAGTGGGTCTAAATCATCCCTGGTCACATGATTACTTAAATGGGAATCACCTGTGTGTAGTCAAGAGGGCTGATGTGATTGTAGTATAAATACATCTGTGCTGCGTCTGGGCCAACTTTCAGTCATTTTCGTGCCAAAAGCAACATCACAAAGACAAGAAACCCTCCAAGCAACTCCATGAAAAGGTGATTAATCTTTTTCTGTTGATCAGGGTCAAAAATGACACGTGGAATCTACTTTAAAGAGGGGCCTATTATTCAAGGACGCTACTGTAGCTGCATGCTAACATCAGGGAAACATGATCTTGGTTGCCAGTGTTCATATTCCTGCTGGAACATGTCTGATTACGTTAGAAATGTTTACTGGTGATTTTCACAGTAGAAGATGCTGCTATGCTCCCTTACAGTAATTCCAATGACTGGGCTTTTCCAGTGGGCGGGGCATAATGAGACAGACGCTTTCACGACAGAGCGTGAGTACAGGTGTTCCAGCACAGAAAATATGAGGAAAATAAAGTGTTTTTTGACCATGTAAACATGCTTGAAACCTAAAATATAGTAAGTATGAATCTGAAAATGAGCACAATAGGTCCTCTTTAATTTTGCTGTTGAACAATTTAAGGTCAATTTATTTTTATATGCTTCAGACCAACCACATCACATGGTCCTCATCAGCAGATGAAGACTTGTGCAATGTAGATGTAGATGTTCAAACTTTCCATTATTATGGGCACTTTCAGAATTTCTCATTAATGTTAAGTTAAAAACTGCTTAAAAATGTATACATGTATGGTTTCATAACGAAGTCAACTTTTTTTGTTGAGGAAGACCATGTGATACAGCCTAAAGCTCTCACACAAGCACATATGTGGACCTTGAGTTAAATGAGGTCAACAATGGATGGTTAAGCCCAAATTAACTTAGCTTTATGAAAGGGTTAGTCCCCTATTGCACATAAATTTCGGAGACTAAAATCAAAGCAGCAGAAGTTGAGATATTGCGACTCTATGGGTCAAACTCCTCAACTCCTGACCCCAGTTAGAAAATATAAGACTACATTAACACAAGTCTTATCAGAGTCTCTTGTCTACCTGTGCACGACAGCAGTTACCTGTGTGAAGCTGCTCAGGCTCCGTTCACAAACCACCTGATGGGAATCTTCTCCCGCTTGTGCTGACTCTGCAGTCTGGCTGAGTGAAAAACTTTCCCGAGTCACTGTCAGCGTTTATTTATCAGTGTAGAAGATCTTAAGTGCCAACTGGCTGGTTCCCAGGGTTTGTTGTGATGCCCTGATGCAGGAGAGCAGAACGGGGTTTGAGTGATTAGGACCAAAATTTATACTTACGTTTTTGGGGCTGGTTGCACAAAGCACCTGAAGTGAAGATTTTCCTTTAAATCAGAGTTAAGATTTCTTTTAAATTGAACTGGTTGCACAAACGTCCGTACGGCTTCTCCTTAAGTTTTTCTCCTTATCTTGGTCTTATACTTAAGGAATTGCTAAACAGTTGCCCAGAGGAACTTAACAACCCAAGTAAGGAAAAAAAAAACACAAGATACCTTCGATTGTATCTTAACAGCAACATGACTAAGCTTATGATAATCAATGAGGAAAATGAAGGCATCCTGAGGAGAGCCCGATAGAACCCTGAATGATGAGCAAGTGATTTTGCACCTCAAATTTGACCAGAGGTGAATTTAAATAAAGTAAATGTATATTTATTGAGACATTAGAGCAGTAATATTCTGCTCCTTTCTTACTTCAAAAAGTAATTTTGTTTCTTTAATGGGGTTCAAATAACCGTGTAACCCATTCTTCATGGGTTACAGTCTTTTTGTATGAATAATGGATTTCTTAATTTAACTTTAGCATAAAAAGTATATTATTGGATTATAATTAGTGATGCATTAATGTTTAAATCATTTTAATACTGAAGGTGGTAAATGTGTAGCGAATTTTAATAGGGTTGCTTGACAATATATACTGCTGGGTAGTTTTCCCTGCAATAATATGTCATACAGTGTACTTTAGTAGTTGAACTGCATAGCTTGTAACTAAAGCTATCAAATAAATGTAGTGCTATAGGCGCAGATTTCGGGGGGACGCAAGGGACGTGTCTCCCTCAATACTTAGAACATGTGCATGTGTCCCTCCCCCAAAAACCATAAAGTAGCAGAGGACTTTGGTTTCAATATAATTAAATTAATTGGCAATAATTGAGGATATTGTTTGACGCTAAAAAAAGGCCCCACTTTGATATGTGTCCCTCCCTATGTTGAAACAAAACCTGCACTAGTGGTTTAAAAAAGTACAATATTTGCCTCTAAAAGTGGAGTATAACTATAAAATAACATAACATAGGAATAATATAGTTACACACTCATGAAGTGGTGTATGTAGGCGTGGATTTCGGAGGGATGCAGGTGATGTGTCTCCCTCAATATTTAGAACATGTGCAGTTGTCCCTCCCCAATAAAAACACAAATGTTGCAGAGGACTTTGGTTTTGATATTGGGTTTTGTGCCGATATCTGATATGCTGATATATGACAACTTATTTGGCCGATAACCGATACCAATATCACCATATCACCAATATATACCAACTTTTTCCCCACCTAGTTTTAGTGATCATTATCTCTTCTGTAGTGGAATTAACATCATATTATACATGCATAGTCTTATTGAGATGACCCACCATCAGATGGAGACATGAAAGCAATGCTTTTCAATGTATTCAATATTAATTTTCTGTGCAACATAAAAAAAAAGTCTGCTGGTCGATTCTGATTTTAAAGCTGACATTGGCTGATGCCAATGACGTGCCCATATTATTGTGCATGCCTAGTTTTGATATCATTAAAGATAATAATTAAGGAAATTGTTTGATGCTGAAAAATTCCTGGTGGAGGCCCCCCAAACCCACAATTTTATATGTGTCCCTCCCAAAGTTGAAACAAAACCTGCATTACTGGTGGTTTAAAAGGTTAAATATTTCCATCCAAAGGTGGAGTATACCTATAAAGTAAGTACATAATACAACTAATAAAGTTATGCACTCACCTCAAAATTGTATATATAAACACTAAAAGCTCACCTAAACTGTAAAGTACCTGCTGTCTCAAACTGTTTCTTTAACGTTAAGGTCTCAACAAACTGTTCTACTTATTCTAAAGGTTGAGACACGTGCTAAACTTTAGGATTATAGACCATATTAATCATAATACCACATAATAAAAAGTTAGTAGCTGAACCAAATCAACTGATCAAAGTCAAATTGTTTTATTAACTGTGTGCATAATTTGTTTGTTTGTAAAAAAAAAAAAAATAAAAAAAAAAATACTTTTAAGTCATTAAAAAGTTTGTGATGAAAAGTGCTGGCTCAGACTAATTGCTGGAGTCACGACTGAAACTTGTTAATTATCCAGTCACGAGAGTGGGAAAACGCCCGGGAAGGAAAAAACTTTGCGCACTATCTCTTCATCAAGTCGTAAAGCTTCTTGTGCCTGACTGGGGACTCAGTGTGTGTGTGTGTGTGTGTGTGTGTGCGCGCGCGTGCGTGCGTGTGTGTTAACGCCCCTCGGAGCAGCGGATGGAGAAGTGCGTCCCCTCAAGTCATTTCCAACCCGGGATCTGAAGTGACAACATCTCATGCGCGGAGTTCACAGACAGACACCGCGGCACTTTCTCTGTGGATCTACTCCTGGATGAACTGAAAGTGTTTGTTTTTATCTAACGGAGAGGAAGACACACTATCGGATCTATGAAAAAACCCACGTGGATTTGTACAACCATTTTAAACCAGAAGGAATGCATATTTTCTTTGTGAAACTAACTTTCTTGTTGTCGCTGATAGCACTAACACGAGGTGAGTGGCGCGGGGGGGAATCTCACTTTGGAGGAGTTTACTAACTTCAGAAAGATAAATAAAAGTGGTTTATATTTATTTACTTCTTAAAGCTCAGAGTAGAGTTTGATTTTAACTTGTTGCATTCACTGCTTTGCGAACTGATGGACTGAAACTGGAGTATCACAGTTTTCCTCAACTTGTTTGGACTCATCCTGCAGCTTCACAGTTAACTTACATCAATCAAGCTTACATACATGATTTAAATCACCTGTGTGTATCATCCTTGTTATGTCTTCTTTACTCTCATGTCTTGCAAACTGGATCAATCTCTGCCTTTTACTCCGGGCAGCTGTTGCGCACTTGTCCAGCAAACACAACTTTTTCTCACTTCTATGTAAACGCATGCCTTTGCAGTTTGAATCCAGAGCAGTGTGTGTGCTTTTTTTTATATTATTGCAAAGCTGTGCTACTCCCCAAATGGCACATTTTTCTGGACAGCTGCAGAGAGGAGCATGCAACTGCCAAACCGGTGTCAAGTCCCCCTGTTCACCACAAAAACTGCACTTTTGAGGTGGCAAGAGTCACACCTAGACTTCACATTTATGGAGTAATACCTGTGCTATTTGTAAATCTCCTGAGGAAAGTAAACATCAGCTACATCACATAGACAGGAATAGCTACTAGACTTGCTTATAAAGTTGTTTGAAGTTTCAGCAGGTGTGTTAAAACTTTCTATCCGCAGGTCTAAGATGCTCCATGCCCTCGGAGTCGTGTTTGAACCAGGGGTGGTGTGAAGCAACTACAGATGGCAATGGACAGTGCAAGTAAGTTTTAGCAATGTCGTCTTCTTGTTAAATGGTGAGGAATACCTGCAGAGAAATGTGTGATTGTGGAATTCGACAGATTTTTGGTTGACATGTGAGGGGTCTAAAGGGGACGAGCGCTCACACCAGTGTTGCTATTTTTGGGAGGCGAATGGTCAGAGACAGAAATGAGTGGACATTGATGAGGACAGGGGTCACAAGAGAGGGAGAGTGTGTGTGTGTGTGTGTGTGTGTGTGTGTGTGTGTGTGTGTGTCGGTGCCACCACCACCACACTCTCCCCTCTGCAGCCAAACTCTCGCAGCCCTAAATCTTGCTTTTCTTTTCTTTCACGGAGCGACAGCTGGGGTTGCCAGAAGCTCGGCGACCATTGTTCTCCGCTGCCATTAATTCTGTGTGACTAATCTGGGTGAGGCTTCCCAGAGAGACCCTCAGACCCTGTCCTCCTACCACCTCCTCCCCCTCCTCACCCACAGCCCCTCCTCTCTCCTGGGATTGTGTCCGCTCCTCAATGGCCCTCAGTGCTCTCCCTCTCATTCCCCTGGACAGATGGCATCGGGTTGATGTTTTTTAACCTGCTAAACATTCGGCGAACATTCAGCATTTAGTCTTTTTGGGATTTGGTTTTCAGTCCACATGTAAACCAATAAGCTCCAGCACTGCCCAGAACTTTCTCTCTCTCTTTTTTTTTTTAAAACAACAATAGCCTACTTTGCGCTTGGCTCTATTTCCATCCTGGCATTAGCAGCTCCAGCCAGTATCATCTTACTACTGTCGCAGAGCTCACTGACCGGGCAAATGTTTGGGTCACGGCTCCGAGACTGCAGGACCCAGGCAGCCATCTTCGCCCCCCGCCACATCTTAATTTGTGTTATTCACCCCTCAATCACACACTCCCCCCCCTCCTCCTCCTCATCCTCCCCACCTTCCCCACCTCCTCATTGGGCCACAAAGCCATCATTGTGCCCCTGCACTGTCCTCCTCCTCAGACTTCTCCAATTAAACATGGAGATGGACGTCCTTGCAGTTTTGAAAAGGTTTGAGCGGGCACACAAGGCTTAGTTTGTGACATTGTGTGTGTGTGTGTGTGTGTTTGTGTTTAAAACATTGCTGTGCTCGTCATCACTGAACCACCAGAGGGCCGGGAGACAAAAAAGTTTGGGTTCATCAAGTTCAGGCAGCAAAATATTCACTTAGAGCTGAAACAATTAGCTGGTTAATCGATTAATCGGTCGCCAGAAAAATAATCAGCAACTATTTCGATAACCGAGTAATCGTTTAGGTAATTTTAAAGCAAAAATAGCAGTAAAATGCCAGAATAGTCTCTGCTTCCAGCTTTGTGAATGTGAAGATGTGCTGCTCTTCTTTGTCATATTATTGAAAACAATCATGGAAGTTTAGGGTGAAGTAAAAAGACATCACTTTGGGCTGTGAGAAGTTGTGATGGGTATTTGTTTTTGCACAATATTTAGACATTTTAGATCGTTTTAAGGATTGTAGGCTTAATTGATGTGGAAGCATTTATTGTTTCTTCCATATTTTGTGTGTTTACAGGAGTTTAAGTATAGTACCTTCAAGTTAGCTGGTCATGGAAGACGTATTCAGATACTTTAGATTTAGTAAAAGTACAAATACCACACTGTGAAAATACTCCACTACAAGTAAAAGTCCTTCATACAAAACCTTTACCGGCAAACTATACTTTAAGTATGAAAGTCACTGTGTGATGTTTTTGTAGTTCTATTACTGCTGCATTAATGTGTATGTTGCCTTTTACTGATAAATTAAAATCACTTAGATACTGTTGGGTAGTTTGATCTACAGCAATGCATCATTTTCTGTAAGATCATCAGTGAAACCCAGGTAGATGAAGGAGATGGGAAATTATAGTCTGAAAAGTAACTTAAGCTGTCCGACAAATGTAGTTGAGTAAAAAGTAAAATATTTAACCTCTGAGATGTAGAGGAGTAGATGTATAAAGCAGCATAGAATGGAAATACTCAAGTTAAGTACAAGTGCCTTGAAGTGCAGATGTACTTAGTGGCGTTCCACAACTGAAATGAACCATTAGCAATACTTGTGCACAAACTCAAAAGTGACACTTCAACAATATGCAAGGTTTAATCCTGCCTATTGTTTTGTATGCATGCCTATTACAAAATGTTGTCGCAGTGATTTTAGGTTCTTAAATGATTTACTCAGAAAGACTTATGAAGCTTCCAACGATATCGAGTTTGTCGGCTCAAAGTGAAGATTCAACCAGCTGCTGCTTGCTTTGTTAACTGTGAAAGCGATTGCTGTTCCTCAATTTAAGACTAATGTATTTCTCAATATCTCTGATCACTGAGAGGTCAGCGTGGCAGCTCCTATTGTCAGAGGAAGCTAAGTGCTTACTGTTACATGACTAAAGGGGGAAATCCAATGAAGTATTGCACCTCCATAAATTAAAAGTAGCGGAGCTGGTGGTATCCAGAATTAGGCAAGCTAAAAATATTGCTGTGTCGAGCAAAGTGCAAACAATAGCATCTTTCCTTGAATTCTTTCTGGTAAAGGCCCAAGTCTTTCTAACTCCACGTCCGCAGTTTGTCTTTAAAGTTTGACATCTCAAGACCAAGCCAACATAAACCTGATGACGACTCCAAGATTATTGTGTCAGAAGCAGAGAGGACATTTTACAACTGTTTTCACAGGCTTGATACTTCACTCGATTGATTAACTCTAGCAGTAACCCAGGTTTACTAACGGCACTCCTCAGGGTTAATTGGGTCAGCAGTAAAGAGTTGGCTGGTGTGTTTCATTTAACTATTTGTGATATCCTGCTCAGCTTAGTGAGGGATTCAGGCTGACACTATTTTCCTAATGTAAGCATCCAGAGAAGTGTTTTTTCCTGAGCCTCACTTCATTCTTGACAGGATTACGATTTGGTTTCTCCTCAATCAAATAGCAGCCGCTCTTGAACTCGAGTGTTATGTCGAGGTCAACTTGATTGGATGCTTCAGTTTTATTTAGTCTGACAATGATGCCTACTTGACATGCCATACCATAAATACCATCTCCTCTTCATATCTGGCCTGGCCTGGCCTTGTGACATCCCGACTGAAGTTTATCTCCAAAGAGCTCCGAGGAGGAGGCCTCTCATTTACTGCAGAGGCTTGGCAGCGGCGGAGAGCAGTGACAGAGCCGAGCCAATCCAGACCAGGAAAAATAACTCCCAAATTCCAGTGGCACAATGGCCAGAATCAAAGCAGCTCGCTCGCAGCAGAGCTCCTCTCTGCCCGGAGAGATGAAAGATGTCGGGCGAGGAAGGACGCTGCTGAGAGATCATAACCCTTCATCATCAGTTAGTCAGTGTGATGAAAAAAATACAGCTGATTTCTGACAGCCTGTTGATTGCAGGGAGTCACATGATGATTTAGGATTTAGGTTCCTGTAGATGAAAGCTCAGAGTTGAATGAGGACATTACAGAAATTCCTCTAGTTTGTCAGTAGGGTCAAATCATTTGGTTCATGTCTTGTTGGATACAAAGACCTGAGCTGTTTGTACTCTAAAGAATCAGTCAGCGAAGTAGCACAGGGTCGATATTAAACTTCTGATTTGCTTGTATTTCATTTGACTAAATGGGCGTCTTCCAGTATCAAAACTGAACTGTATTTAAAACTTAGAGAAGAGGGGAAATACTGTTGCTCATATGATTGTTAGGGATGGGAAGCATTTGCTTTTTTTATGTTGGCACCAATAGTATCTCTGAGCTCCATCGCAGATACGATAATACAATACAATTTTTTTTTTTTTGATACCATAGTTCAGTTAAAAAAAAAGAAGCTTTTCTTTAATATCGCCATCTTATGTGTTTGTTGTCTGTCGTCTCTACATAAGCAGCTACACAGGAACTTTTCCAGAGTAAAATATGCTCTAAAATTTAAATTTTCTGATTGAAAGATAATTAAAATGAGAATGTGGCCACCAGTGACTAGCAGGACTCATGGGTTGTGGGTGGACCTGTGGGTCCTGCAACGTGCCCTTTGGCTAAGCTTGTTAGGAAATATTGTGGGTTTCAGGCCTCTGGGTCATTAAGTGTGAGTCAGTAAGTGACAAAGCAGTATCTGAGTAAGTTATTAATAACTTACAGAACCACTGTAATAGTCCACCTTCCACCCTCTCTTCCTCTCTCTTCGTCTACACCCACAGCAGCAGCTTTATCATCAGTGCTGCATTCAGGGTCTTTGTTACCCAGGAAAATCTTTTGCAGTCTGACATATTTAAATCTCTCCAATCGTAATGAAAAAAAAATACTCCCTCTGAGAATAAATGGGCCCTAACACTGTGTCATCACAGCGAGCAAGCATCTCTCTGTCCACACTGAATCTGTTAAACATGCACCTCTGTTCTGTCATGTAAACATACCACTGTGTATATCAGGTGTGCGCTCAAGATCATACTTAAGATGTATATTGTGACATTTACTGGAAATGATGGTCATTACCAGAAACTTTCAGCTCCGGATTGCAGGTCGAGTTTGGGTCATTAATTACGCATATGTTTGCGGCAGGGCTGATTGGTTCTCGTAGCTGTCAGAGTTTCAATATCCTGACCCATGCATCACTAGTGGCCACGGATTTGACGCTAATGTTCGATACTTGACAGGTTTCGATGCTTTATGCTACAGTTACATAATTGCCAATATTTTTTTAAGTAGTTTAAAGTAGTAGTTTTAAAGTTTGATACTCATGTTATCACCTTTCCATCACCTCAGACTAGAATAGAATAGAAATATTTGAATGTGTCCGCTTGTGTCAGCTTTTGGAGGGAGTTCAGTGTGGGTGCCAGATTTTTAAGATCTAAAAATGTGAGAACTTTAATCCCGTAATCAGGATCTTCAGATTATTCTGTGTTTGCGTTAGATAACAAACAGAGTCTTTAATCTCTTGCTGGTATGTGCAGCCACTGCTACAGTATCCACCCACTTCAATGAAAGTGAGTCCTTGTCTCTCCGGTTCTGGGGATTCCTTAATGGCACCTCTGTTCGCTGCGGTCAGATGAGTCTATCTCAGCCTCTCCCTCCTCACACACACACACACACACACACACACACACACACACACACACACACACACACACTCTACACTCCCTCCTACGCATCCATTCAGAGTCAGGAAACAGCCTCGGAGTGGCCCGAGGGAAGAAAAGGTGCCGTATCTGATCATATCATCACACAACGAGAAACACACAGCGCGAGGCTTTTATATGGCCGCTGCCGCCGGTGTTGGGTTCCCTTTGGCAAGAGTCCGGCTAGTGAGAGGGCTGATCGTCAGAGCGTTCTGGCTCAATGAAGTGACTTGGTGGTGGTGGGGAACCTCAGCGCAGAGGATTAGTGATATTTGAGCCTCCCTGGTTGGCATATGCCAAGACAAATCATATAAACTTTGATCGCAGGCTGAGCAGACTGACAGCGTGTGTGTGTGCGTGTGTGTGTGTGTGTGAGACAAAGACACTGGGCATACTCCAAACCACACTTCCTCATTTCTTTTTTTTTCTTTCAGCCAGACCACCTGTCTGTGGGTTATAGTATAACAACTAAGAGGGATGTGCACTCACCCACACAGCAGCATGCTCCATAATACCCATGATTACTTGTGGTTTTGCCCATTCAGCTTCACACAGGAACACATTGAATCTGTCTGCCAGGTGTGCTTTTAGCTTTCAGTCACTGCTGATGCACGCTTACTCACAGGATATTCAGGAGAATGGAGTGTGATGCCTTTGTGGTGAAACGGAGCAGTTTGTTCAGTTAAGCAGAGATGCAGATTGTAAGAGTGATCCCAACCACCGTGTCTGTTACACAAGGAAAAAAAAGACTTCAGCCGTAAGATTCAACACTTATTTGAGCCCCAGCCTAAAAACAGTTCGTTTTATTTGTGTGAACACTGTGTATCTTACCTGGACAAAGTACGCCAGCCTGTACCCAAACCCACTTGAAAAGGCGGTCTTGAGAAGGGTTCATGTGTTCTCGGGTATGGAACGCATCAGGTGTTAACACCACCTTTACGAACCCACAGAGGTGACCAGCAATTTAATGCAGCTACAAAGAGTTTTTAATCAGATATGAACTGTTTAAATTCAATACTGATGCCTCTGAATGAGATAGCATCGCAACCTCCCACGGACAGACACAGATCTGCCTTTGTTGCCACCTTCGAGAGAGGTCTGCGCCCAAAAACAGCGACAGCAGTGTGCATCTGCGGCACCCTTTTCTACTGTGAAGCACAACAATGTCATGTAGATCAGTCGTTCCCAACTGGTCCAGCCACGGGGTCCAGATTTCTCCTTAGTCATTAGTTCAAGGTCCACACAGTTTAATACATTCAGTGTCATACTTGCGAGCTAGTTCGCTGCCTCTGTCAATTAGCTGTCCATCAGTCACTCACTCTACAGCAGAAATTGGCCTTAAAATGAAAGCTCTGTGCTGGAAATTCACTGTTCTTCAAAATACAGTGTGTTTTTTTTACAAACCAGAAAATTCAGAATGGACCCACGATGCAGCCCTACTTTTGGACTGCGACCCACCACTTGGGAAATGCTGCTGCAGATTATGATGCAGTTGTACTCAGATACGGCACAATATTAATATGTGAAAGCTGAGCGGTGGCTCAGTGGGGGGACGGCCTTCAAGTCAACCTCAGAGTTACTACATTACTGTGATACCTGAATTTATTACCTTTTCATTGCTGTCATCAAACCATTAAAAAGTGGCATAATGTTTAGTGATGACTGCTTTCATGATTTCATAGTTGAGATAACTCATAAAATGAATATAAATACAGCTGATAAAATGTGAAAATGTGTGGCCTGTTAACAGCCTGATCCTGGCCCTGATTTATGTGGGACAGTTGGACACATGAAGGATGCAGCGATGTGACATTTTGGCATGCTCTGGCTCACACCTTGAAGTGGCTGTGTACAGTAACAACCTGAGTGTCCGGTTGCACTGTCAGCTACACCTTCAGACACCCGTAAAGCCTTTAAGTGGTTCCCAGCCTCGTAAAGTAGGCAGTGGCAGAAGTCATTAGAGCTGCTATGACTCTCAGGACATTCACACACATACACACACACACACGCACTCAGGTCCCTGGGGTAGCAGGCTGTTTCCCATGGGCTGTGTCCATAACCCTCCCAAATAAACAGGGTCTCTAATGAAGACTGCCAGATGTGGGCTGGCCAGGTCAGCTCTCCTGTACGATTAGAGAGGAAGGAAAAGAAGGATGGATGTAAGGAGAGGGAAAGAGGGGCAGCGTTTCCCCTGTAATTTCTGAAGCCAGTGGGGATTTGGTGGTAACTCTGGTTTCAGTTCCACAACAAACAACAACTCTGTTTTTTGTGCCAGCTCTGGTTTAAGTGGAGGAGCTATTTTTATTTCACTCGACTCCATTTGTGTGATTGAAGCCGAATCTGAGCGCACATTTCAGTGTTGATTTTCTCCGCCAGTGGTGGCAGAGTTGTCGCGGTGGTTAGCCGCCGTATAGCTGCTGGGAAAACACAAGAGAGGGCAGAAAAGAGAGGGAAGTGTGGGGGAAAGGAGAGGAGGAGAGAGGCCCCCCTTTGGGCAGCGCTGTAAAAACAGATCAGACAAGACTAAAGGGGACTTAGACCAGGCACAGGACCAAACAGCCAGGAAATGAGACGGGGTGGAGGGGAGACAGGAGGGATGAGGGGAGGGGGCAGAGGTACAAACATGCTCCACTAACACAGTTTGACTCCTGGCTGAAAGCACTTAGTCACCTGAGACAGAGAGAAAAAATATTTCATGTAACAGTCCTAAAGTATAACTCTTACTTATATATTGTTGGCCTAATTTCTGAAAGGAACAAAGTCTGAGAAGAGAAAGCAAAAAAGAAAAGTACCAAAACCCTTTATACTTAACTGACTGACTTTTTAGTAGGGCTGCAGCTACTAATTATTCTTATTCGATTAACATGCCTGTTACTTTCGTTTGGTCTATTACATGACAAAAAATGTTGACCACAATTCCCTAAAGAGCAAGATGACATTGACAAATTGCTTTTTTTTGTCTGACCATCTCAGAAACTTTAAAGATATTATATATCGAGTGTGTGTGTTCCCACACCTCAGCAATTAGTTTGGCAAGTACAGTAAAATGATACAAGACAATAAAAATGATTTCCAAAACCATGAATATATGATTCAAGTCTTAAGCCTTGTCCACACGTATACAGATACAGACCTCCATTTACAGGTCCACACAGAAACAAGGTAATTGAACTTTTAAAAATCTTTACCCTGGAGGATGTTTTAATAAATCTCTGGTTAAGTGACGTAAAACTGTGTGCGTGTGGACGTGAGTCAAATATCAGCTTTCAGAAATATAGGTATACACATAGACAGGGCCTTAATCAACCAGATTTTTCCTGTAACTAACAACCTACTGTAAATAGGAGTTAGTTAGTCAAATACTGTATATAAAGTGATGGATAAACAAAGAATAATCCTAAAGTAATCTTAATTATGCCATTTACAGAAATGGAACCAGACACTGACTCTGTCTCCCACAGAGCTTTTACATGGCACGACAATTGAATAAATGCACAACCTAATTCACTAAGCTTCTTAAAATGGATTCAGACTGGGGCCCGTACAGCTGCCGAAATCTGTGTACACCCTCTAGGTTTTTATTTGTATACAGTGCACATGTGTGTAGCCTACATATTACGTTCAAAGCCTCCGTCCCCATCTGTGCGTGACCTCAGAGAGATGGCAGATGGCAGATTGGCCCGACACTGAGGAAAGCCCCTTCAGAGAGAGTGACGCCTGGCGAAGGGTCAGATGTCACCACAACATCTGCTGCGGGCTCGAGCCGCCGCCCCGGCCCTGTTATGCATCCCATCAGTGTCGCGGAACCTGTTGCCACGGGCTACTGCGGCAGCCATAGAAGAAGAGACGGCCCCAGGAGTGAGCGCAGAGGAGAACAATGAGGGCTACTGGGCAGGGATGACAGAGAAGATAATAACAGTATCGGCCTTACCGCGGAGATAATTCCACTGCTGTCCTGCAGTTATACGATACCTCCCAAACACCTGATATTTGCTCAGCTTCTGATTTGTGCCCCTCTTTTCATGCCTTCTTTATTTACCTTTCCAGCCGCCCAGTTTACCTGCTGCTGTTGAGATTATCCCGCTCGCCAGGCCGGCAGATTTCTCTTGTTGAAGCAGCTGCTTTGCTCTGTTTGTTTTGAATACAGCCAAGACTCCATAAAAGAGTCGTTGAATATCTTTTGTCTTACCCAACCCTTCTTTTTTTGAGCTCTCATTGAGGCAGTTAAGCTCACTGCCTGTAAAAGCTGTTTTGTGCTGAGCGTGTATTTGACAGGCTCTCGCCAAGTTAAAGAGCAAACTGTTAGCATTCTTTGCCTAGCGTGTGCTACAGTTGACTTACTGCTAGCACCTCAGCCAGAGTGTGTTTGGATAGTGCGTCCACGTGCACCGAGGTAAGGGTGCAGGGGCTCTGTCTGTTTGTCTTTTAGGCCTCGGTGTGAGACGCTGGGCTGTTTTGCGAGGGCAGATGCCAGCTTTCAAAGCTGGTGCGAGTTTTTTTATTTTCAAGGAGCCATAAAAATGAGGCTGCCAGCAAGCGAGCCGTGGGTTTAGAATCAGGACAGGAGACTCTTAAGAGTAAACACCAAAATTCCTTCTGAACTGGCAACCCCTTTCTGTCTTTCTCCCGTTGAAAAACCCAACCAAACCAGTTCCAGTTTCCTTTCTTTCAGACTCCTTTTGTTTGTCCCAACGCTTGTGTGTGTTTTGGATTTTAAGGTTTTGGCTTACGCTCGGCCTCAAACATCGCCAACCACTAAAACGTTGCAGAGCAGCTTGGAGTAACTTGGAAGAAAGTTTTAAGGGGGGGAGAGCAGTAGTCAGTCGAGACTTATAAATTCTAATGTGGTGTCTTAGAAATGAAAAGGATTGGAGGGGCGGGGGGTGGAGGAGAGGAGTGGGGTGATGGGGTTTGGAGGGAAAGAAGGTGCACAGAGGGGTGCGAGTGGATGCCAGCAACCATACGACTTTGAACAGAGGAAGTGGAACCAATAATGAGAAAAAAAGGGGAAAATTCGGGGATGAGCCACGTAAAATGAAAGACGATTAAGAGAAGATTTTTTTTGGGGGGGGGGGACAGAGAGGAGAGGAAAGAGGAGGTGTAACAGCTGAATACGCCCGGCCTGTGGTCAACTCTGAATGGGTAGGAAAAACAATGGGCCCACTCATCCTCCGCTCTCCCTCTCCTCACTTGCTCTTCATTTCTCCGCTAAGTAGTGAAGGAAGGGGGGGGAGCGGCCATTCAGATAACACACTGTAAAAAATATCCAAGTTGTCATGTTTTCACCACCAGTCAGCTTGATTCTTGAAATTTATTCACAATTTTAATCATTTTTCTGAGTTTTTTAAGTAATTTTTTCATAACATACGTCAGTAAATACCCCACTCCTGAATGTGGAAGCTTTTAGGTGGCCAAAAAAAAAAAGAAGATGGTTGCTAACAAGTGACTTAATGACAGGACGTCATCATGCCAAACACAGCTTTACAGCCTTGTAATGAAGGTGATGTCATGTTTGTTCATAGGCTAACATTAGCTCTTTACTAATGGCGATTGCATTTACACAAATTGTAAAGGGGCCTCCATTTGTGTCATTCGTTTCCATATCTTGCCAAACAAAATGCGTAATTATCATTAACTTTTGTTTGTCACAGAGCATTTTCCCGCAATAATCCAAAATCCAATGGGAAAGTAGCATTTTAGATTTTTTGACAAGGGAACCAGGGTGACGTTAACTTATGCTTCAGCCAAAAAAATGTCTATTGGACAGCGATTGGCTTTTGTATTAGTGACGTACCTAATCTAGTTTGCTCAGCAAACACTTGAATCTCAGATTTTTGTGAAGATGCACAGACATCGCCCCCTCCAGTAGAGGAATGTGAAACCACGTCTCTAGTGACAAACTTTGCACAGATACAAGCTAGTATAGTCAACGTCAGACATTGTAGGGGACATAAACATAAGACAAACACATTTTTGATTAGAGGGGGACGGAAAATGACTAATTCAGACTGATTCACGAGTTAAAAAACTTATTTTTTTGCAGTGCATGGCCCTTGTCTCGGTCCCGGCTTGAGGACTGTAGTAGGATGGAGTGCCATGGAGAGGAAGGAGGCAGAGTGGTGGGACATGGGAGGTGTGGGAGAGCAGAAGTGGGGGGGTGG
The DNA here is from genome assembly GCA_035609425.1 of Epinephelus awoara. NCBI lineage: Eukaryota > Metazoa > Chordata > Actinopteri > Perciformes > Serranidae > Epinephelus > Epinephelus awoara. Next base: position 10,338,329 of record CM069302.1, on the reverse strand, counting down.
GAGAGTGAATGGCCGGGGCAGCAGCTGCTGTCTCCTCATTAACATGCGCACCTGCTCCCTGCGGCCTTTTTCCAGCGAGCTCGTGTGGCGCCTCACGACCTCAGCACCCGTCACCGCTGGGACTTAACTGGACTGGCCTTCTAGCAGCCAGATCTGCTGCTTCTCTCCGCTGACACCCCCGCCCTCCCTCTGCACCACACACACACACACACACACACACACACACACACACACACACACACACACACACACTCCTACTGTCCACTTAAGGGACTCGATACGGATGCTCAGAAATTATGTAGAGGAATTTCCAGCTACACCACAAGTTTTCATGTGAAGATACATCTGTCTTTACAGATTAAGTCAGCAAGTGCAAGTACAACAGAGAATCCAGAGTAACAGTATCCCTACTTGTCTGATGTTGAAGTTTAAATTCAGAACAGTGGCAGCCTGCAAAGTTACCAAGAGTGTAGTGTAACTATCACAGCAGCCAAACTTAACTTTTGCACATTCCCCTGCAACATATTGCGCATTTGAAACCTCATCTTAAAACTGATATATTATACATATTCATGGAGCATAGTACGCTGTAGTTTTTTGACTTTTTTAATGTTTTTGCCTTTATTCCTTGCATTCAGTGTTGTCAAAATATTGAGTTATAGAGACCTAAAAATTTTTTGAATATTTTAAATGGTCTCAGTGCTCATTTTCCACAGTATTGATACACCAGTACCAGTTGTGCTTTCTTGCCCTCTCCTACTGTAAATGTTTACTGCAGTCATTCTGCTGTTCTCTGCCCCTAAGGAAAAGTCATCCTTGTCATGCTATAGCCTTTTTGTATTTATCTTTTAGTAGTTTAGTTATTCCAGTAGTGCGACAACACTACTTGTATGTGAAAACTGGATGCCTATTTGTTCTCGTCTCCGCTGCTTATTGAGTAGATGTTTTGTTTTTGTAATGACAGAGCCTCCCAGGCCACCCAGCGTTGTTGACAACAGTGTTGATTCTCTGAAGGTGATGAATATGGGAATGTGACGGTGGGGAGGGTCTCATGTGGCAGATCTGAGGTGGTTGGGTTTGGTGTCAAAAGAGCTGCAACAAGGGCTGGATATTAAAACTCAATATGGTTTGGTTCTGACTGAAATGTGTCCGTAGACCATCTGAAACTGGATTCTGATTCGACACCAGCAACACACAAAGTAGTGAATCTTAAAGTAGCCATCTCATTAAAGGGATACTTCACAACCTGGTCTGTGTCACCGCTGTGTGGGATGATAAGGCGCCCCTGTTGCCAGCAGCATCAGAAACTGCCTGCCTGTGCTGGCGGCTCGGGGGGTGCCTTAACACTGTTCATCTGCACACATACCCCACACCTCGGTGACACAGACCAGGCTGAAAATCGGCAAAGTATTGTTTTCCTTATGTTTCCGCTCCATAATCAAATCATCTTCTATGAGATTAGATTGAATTCAACTTTACTACAGCGCACCGACTTTATCTATATTACTCCCGTCAGAGTGTTGTTGGGGGACTTTTCCTCGTGTGTGTGAAGGGTTTTATGATAGAGGGTGACAAATGTTGCAGATTGTAAAGCCTGTGGAGGCAAATTAGTGATTATGTGCTTTATACTTGCTCAACTTATTATTTAATAACTGACTGTGATTTTGTAACGCAAACACGCCTGAGATTTTTTATTTGCATGTAACAGATTTGACGTTCAGCTTCTGACACCTCTGCTTGTTTGACTTTAGTGCCTCAGTGATCCCAGTCTGAATGACACTCAGTTTAAGGTACCACTCTGCGCTCTCTACGTGGTGACATGCCACCACTCACTACTACTGTTTGTGCAGCGGGCAGCCTAGCATGTGATGTTTTCTTTTCCTTACCACAGTCCTAAGGCTGCCTAATCCCCTGAGAGGGAGACCCTGTCTAAACACACGCCTGTCCCTACAACCCTGTCCCTAAATCCACTACACACACTCACACACACACACACACATACTGGACCCCCTGGGAATGTTTGGGGACGTGGTCCTGCCAGCCCCTCGGGGCTAACAGACTTGCTGGCTCTGGTCAGGTATTTGAGAGTGACAGTGGGTTTTAATGTTGTGGAAAGGCCGCTTTGATGTTGGCAGGATGTTTCATGCACAATATTGTTTCTGCGCGGAGACTAAAACACAACAAAATTCAACAAGAAATATTGCTTGCCAAGACATAAAGACAAAGCCCTAGAAATTTTGATTCCTAGAAATTCCGTCTGTGCAGGAATTCACTTTGTCAGAAATCTTTCAGGTAGTGCCACAGTCTCTTCCGTTTCATCCTCTTCCCATCCCTTGTCTGATGCTGGAGCAAATCCTCTCTGGAGAGGGAAGAATAACGAGCGTTAAGGTGGGGGCACGGTGCTTTGAAGTTTCCATAATGTTGGCTTGCAGCTCAAACACTGTGGCATAGATGCGGCCTTGTCCTCAGGATGAATGAGTGCTGACAAAAGGGTCAAAGCACATTTCAGCTCTGAGAGCTGCTGAAGGGTGCCACGATGGCTGCTTTTCTTGTTCCTCGACTTCTGGAAAGGACGGATTAGGAACAGGAATTCCAGATAACTGCAGATTTTTTTGTTCTCGTCTCCGCTGCTTATTGAGTAGATGCTTTGTTTTTGTAATGACCCAGCCTCTCAGGCCACCCAGCGTTGTTGACAACAGTGTTGAATCTCTGAAGGTGATGAATATGGGAATGTGGTGGTGGGGAGGGTCTTATATGGCAGATCTGAGGTGGTTGGTTTTGGTGTCAAGTAGAGCTGCAACAAGGACTGGGTATTAAAACTCAATAAGGTTTGATACTGACTGAAATGTGTCTGTAGAACACTTGAAATTGTCATGTGCAGTGAATGCCTGGCCAAACTTAAGCCCCTTTTCCACTGGACAATCTGCTTTCATTCTTGGGACCAATGAGTCTGCAGTTGTACAGGAGGAGGTGCACATTAATAATCCTCCAGGACTGTAACATGCTCATGTTTAACCTGAACAATGTGTAATGTGACTGCAGTTGGTTCAGATCCAGGTCGGAACACGTTCTCACCACATACGAACCGCACCAGAGTTCAGCTGTAACCGGACCGAGACCACCTCTTCAAGAAGGTCTCCGTCAGGTTGTTTGATGCACACTTGAGTGTGATTGCTGTGATCACACCTGCCCAAACGAACCGCACTTAGGGCGCAACAAACTTGATTTAGATTGAACTGAACCAAACAGGCTAGGTGTGAAAGCACCCTCCATGCTGCTTTCTGGCGCACTTGTGACGTTGAACTTGACGTGCAAGAACAGACCCAGAAAGGCATTCTCAAGTGCCAGAAAAGGAGTCGATCACCTGTTTCATCAGGTTTTCCTGTGTTTAAAAAACCTGCATATATGCACTCATTTGTTAAATATTTCAGAAGCAAAACTTCAATGATGAAAAACATGTCATCATATAAAATAGCCAGGACATGTCTGGCATTTTACATTATAAATACCTTAATCTGATTCGTCAGATATGAAAATTGTTGGGAGTAACATTTCAGCTCTTGTCTCAAAGCTGCAGTATTGCGTGTGAATACGAATGCAACTGTGAATATAAGAGGTCCCGTGCATGTGCGTAATCTTCCTGTGTGCGTGTAAAAGACTGCACACTGTGTAGGTATGAGTGTGTGCATGCTCTGTGTGTGTGGCCCCTTTGTTGAGCCGTGCGTATCCTCGGGGGACACCCTTCAACTCCTCTCATTGTAATTGTAAATGTGTGAATGTGTCCCTGTGATCTGCAGCAGCCCTCTCCCTCTCTGTCTCTGGGAACTCGTTCGCTGGGGTCCGAGCGGTGTTTATGACTCAGTCACAACCTGTGAGAAACATCACAGGAGTTTGCCCCCCCCCCCCCCCCCTCCTCCTCCCTCTGTCCAGACCACTCAGTTTTACAACCTGAAACACATTGCTGGCGGGGGGTGTGTGACGATAGGAAGACGAATGTCCTGTTTAAAGCATTGTTTCTCATGGCGGTGTTGTAAAAACAGCAGGGACGGGACAATCATTTAAGAGAAATAGATAGTTAGTGCTAGCGAAGCAGCTGATTTATAAGCACAGTAGAGCACAAAGGGATGACCCTCGCCAGTGCGGAGTTTTGTCTTACCCTTGTGAACTCTTCAATCCGTGCTGAGCAGAGAAAGATTGGACGGGTGAAAATAGTGTTTGGGAATTCCCTTTGACCAGCTCCACTCTTTGTAATGCTAATTTTTAAATGAGAAAAATAAAGAACGACGGGACATTTATTAGTGGACCAATATATCTTGGAGAAAGACGTTTTTTATTAGATCATTAGTAAATTGTTTGTATTCATGATGTAATGGTGGTTCTTCATAATATTGTTTGATGAATAATTACTTAAAGGGGAAACAAAGTCCAGAATTTTAAGCCAGTCATTATTTAATCAGCACGAGAAAAGAAAATGTTATTTATAGACGCTTTTGTTGTCTTTGTGTACAGTTTGAAGGTATGTTAAATGTTGAGCTGAGCTTATTTTAAACCAGATTTATGTGAGAACAAGTAGCTGCACAATGATTGCACTTACTTTAGCTTTTTTCTGTCTTGTAAATTAAAGAAAAAATAAATAAAAGAATATCTGTAAATGAGGGTCAAAGCTGAGATAACAAAGCATATCACAGTCTGCATGGCACTCTCTAATTCCTCTCCTGTCGATGGCTGCAAACTTGACAACCTCTCTACCTGTGTTTCCTCAGGTGCCCGGTGGGATTCGTAGGAAGCAGGTGCGAGTTCCCTGACCCATGCACCAGCTCGCCATGCATGAACGAAGGCTCGTGTCTGGCCGTGCCGAAGGGGAAAACGGTGGACTACAGCTGCGTCTGCAAACTTGGCTTCTCCGGTCGCCGCTGTGTCACGCCCATCAACAATATCTGTATCAGCTCGCCGTGTCGCAATGGAGGCACCTGCGTGCTGGAGAGCCTTCAGACGTTCAAGTGCCGCTGCCCACCTGGGTGGTCAGGTAAGACACAACAGCATTATGACAGTAGTCAGCAGTCGTTTCTGGCTTTTAACTACTGAGGGGGCACAAGGTGATGAACAGGATGTGAAAAACATACAAACTTCTTAAATCAAGAGAAACCTCTGACCCTGAGCACAGCCGACACTAGAGCATCATTTCTCTGTGCCCTCACTCAGGTAAACTGTGCCAACAAGCCAACCCCTGTGCCTCAAACCCGTGTGCCAATGGTGGCCTGTGCTCCGCCATCGACTCCCACTACATCTGCACCTGCACACCCTTCTTCTCCGGACAGACCTGCAAACAGGATGTCAAGCAGTGTGATGTGAGCACGTCACTCTGCAAGAATGGTGGACTGTGCATCAACGACGTTGGCGGCTACCGATGCCAGTGCCCACAGGAGTACACGGGCAAGCACTGCGAGAGCCGCTACCTGCCCTGCAACCCGTCGCCCTGCCATAATGGAGGCACCTGCATCCAGAAGGGAGAGACCAGCTACGAATGCTCCTGTGTTCCAGGTACGCAGATTATACTGAACTTACAGTTAGGGACAAGGCCTTAATTGTTGTGATGATCTGCTCTTCCATCAGTTTAAGCAGAACCCCAGCACAAAACTCCAGTACAAAATTAAGAAGCAAGAAAAAGGATAAAAGGGATATTTTGATATATAGATATGTAACAAAAATAACAATGTGCTGTTTTGTTTTAAAAGTAAAAGCTCTCTTAGCTGCGATGTTTTCTGGGAACATAGCAGAAATACACCGTCACACCTCAAGTATTTAGAAATGCAGCTATTTCAAGGTGCATAGATGTCTTTCATTTTGGCAGTTTTCCAAACTGATACAGTAAAAATGCCAAAATATTTTTCTAGCAACCCAAAATCAAAAAACAAAGTAAATTCACTCACAATTTAGTGAGATTTTTTAGTCTTCAAGTGACACAGGTGACATGTTTTATGCATCCTGTGAATATAATACTGAATTAATCCTATTTCTGTGGGTGTATTTTTCTATATCTGTGTTAAAAGTGGATGTAATCATATGTGTATCCTGGGCTGTGTCAATGCATTTACCATAAAGTTCAGAATACACGGGCACTCCAATTTTAGCAGTGTCTGGTTTTACCATGGAGATGGGAGTGACAGCTAGCTGGGTACAGAAACATCAGATGCTGCCTCCTGATGGCCCCAAAAAACACTGTGGTCAAGCTAGCCGTCACTCGCATCTCCACGCATCTCAGAGAGCAGATGTAGCAATGTCCCTTGCAAAGCAACACACACACACACACACACACACACACACACACACACACACACACACACAGACCAATTCTCGCTCCCTACTCGTGGTACACATGATATAGGACGATGATTTTAAGAAAAAGGTTGCACACAAGTTGCACTGGTGCGCCTTGTTATAAAGATTTAGTAGCATTGTCTCTAAATCTGGTTGTAAAATGCGACTAAATGGTTTCAGTCTGGAGCCTTATTATGGCATTTAAATCTGTGTGAATTAAACGCGGGTGTGTCTAGCGCCACTGAGGGAATGGAAAGCAGGAGAACCCAAAATAAAGGAAACTATTTAGCTTATTAGCTGTGTTAAACCATCAACTTTTATTACTTAACCTCCTCTGTCAGAGGATTAAGTGCGCCACAGGAGGGAAATGGTTTGCAGACAGTTATGAGACCGTTTGTTCACTCACTTGCTACAGTCTTCCGCTAACTAACCCTGCAAGTAGTTGCTACAGCACCAACTTTCTAAACTCAAATATTTTGTGAAATTATGAAGAAGAAACATCTTTAGTTTTGGAGGAGAAGAAATTTCAGTCAGATCCATCACTGACACGGGTCACATGATCCTCTTGAATTTAGGTCAGTTTATTCATTTCTGAACGCTCTGTGTTCCCGAAGTCTCTCACGTTGAATTTAAATGTTCCTGCCTTGTTCCTGCTGCCGGCTAAGCAATGATGTCATTTAAGGCAGGGCTGTTCCTGTCCTGTGTGCGTGTGTACATACGTGTGTGTTTCTGCTTTGGTGTGTACAGTGTGTGAACAAGGCAGAGCAGGAAGACATCGGGGCTTATCATAAGGAAATGGTCAAAGGACAACATCCTTTTCACATAGCAGAGTGAAGCAAAGGTGCTGGGAGTAAAGTCCTGCCCACCACCTCATCACCTCTACGCAGACTGGCTTTACCTTGTTTTTGTCCGTTACTACTTGATCCACATCGAGCTTTTTCTTGAAACATCTTTCTCGGAAATCCTAAAAATATCTATCATCCAACATATTTTACACTTTCAGGTGGTTAGCTGACGCACTCACTCCTTAAATTAACCCTTAACAGTAGCATCATGGAGCAGTATTTTTATTTATAGATAGTATTTTTTTGTACACGAATGAGGACCCAAGCTTTGTGGGTTGCATGATGCACATTCCTGTTTCACACTATTCACTGATCAATAGGTGATGGTTATACATTAAATAAAGTAGAAATTCATCAGCAGATTCCAGGAAAGAAGAAGATGACTGCAAGCTAGCAAAGCAACAAAAAGTTTTGCAGGTGTTTTATGAGGAAGGGAGCACATACGATGCCTAACATGTTTACCATTAAGAAGAACTCTCCACAGGGTGCCGTGTTTGTTTCGTACTTTTAATGTTGATGATTAAGGAAGCTTTCTTACTCTGTTCTCAAAAGGTATGTCTCTGTTCACCAGTTTCTTTTATTATAAAAATATTCATGATTCCTGAGTGAAAACACCATAAAGATAAAGGTTGACAGATCTAACTTTTTAAGCAAACACTTTGACAAAGTCAAGGCGCCTCCTTTTGCTGCTTCTTTGGACAAAACATACATAATCATGCCTCCATTTTGGGACGTACGCACAATTCAAGTCTAGGTGGGGGCCCTTGTTGCACGTCACCTCCTTCTGTATCACCATGGCTTAAAACGCTGCAAGGTACTTATGAATAAAAAGTTAAACAAACACAAATGCCATCTTAGGTGTGAAGCAGCAATGAGGAATTATGAGATCTTGTTACATCCTTTTGAACATATTTGCGTAAAGGCACAATCATTCATTAGGGGTGGGGGGCAAAAATCGATGCATCACAATTCTCTCTTTATAAATTATGTGTCGAGGCAGAAAAGTCAATAACCGCAAATTTAAAACCCAATTCTTGACATGACTTCCTGTACCAACTTTGTAGACCAGGCTGCAACTGAACCAACAGTATTGTGAAACGTAACGGACGTAAATATAAGGTAGTAGAAGTAAAGTCACCTGTTCATTTTAGTTATGGAAAATTACAAATAGGTTACCGTGCCATTGTGCAGTGGTTAGCATTGTTTCCTCATAGCAAGAGGGTTCGAACCCTGGGTTGGGGGGTTCAAACTTGCACTCCCTTCTGTGCAGAGTTTGCATGTTCTCCCCGTGTCAGCGTGGGTTTTCTCCAGGTACTCCAGCTTCCTCCCACAGTGCAAAGACACGCAGGTTAATTGGTGACTTTAAATTGTCTGCAGGTGTGAATGTGAGTGTGAATGGTTGTCTGATAACAATCAGCTTTATCAGCTGCGTGCTTTGAATTCATCAGTAACATTAAAGATGACCAGAAAGACTCAGTGGCAGCAATGACTTGTACTGGCTTTGATTTGCATTACCCAACATGCCACATGTACAGTCCAGTGGTTGCCTCTTGTGTAACCGTATAGCAGAGAGGATGTCATTACATGGCGAGTTAACCACAGACCGCAGGAGGGTACAGCTGCCTTTCTTTCTTGGAAGGAAAAAGACAGTTGACCACATTTAACTGTGAGAAGTTTCGCTGTCTTTGTTGTGAATTGGAGATGGAGGAGAAACGAGTAACTGAAAATCTGAAGCCCCCTGCTACGAGCCTGATGCTTATATTTCACTTTATGTTTTTAAGGTTTTACAGGGAAAAACTGCAACCAAAACATTGACGACTGTCCAGGTCATGAGTGCCAGAATGGAGGGACGTGTGTGGATGGAGTCAACACCTACAACTGCCAGTGTAAACCAGAATTTACAGGTCTGTATATCGATGCTCTAGTACAGGAGTTATTTACACTTTAATCAGATTTAATAGGGATATAGTTGGGATATGAACCAACTTTAACCCTCTGACCCCTCGTCCTCCCACAGGTCAGCTCTGCACAGAAGACGTGGATGAGTGCCAGCTGATGCCCAACGCCTGCCAAAATGGTGGCACGTGCCACAACACGTACGGCAGCTACCAGTGTGTGTGCGTGAACGGCTGGACCGGGGACGACTGCAGCGAGAACATCGATGACTGTGCCAGTGCCGCGTGCCACCACGGATCCACCTGTCATGACCGCGTAGCTTCTTTTTACTGCGAGTGCCCACATGGACGCACAGGTATTTACATCTTTATTTTGATTTTTATTTAGCTCTTAAAGGGACAGTTCACCGTAAATTCAGAAACAACATTTTTCTTCTTACCTGTAGTGCTATTTATCAACTTGATTTTTTTGGGAGTGCGTTGGAGATATCAGCTCTAGAGATGTCTGCAGTGTCATGAATATACCACACCTGCCAACTGTATCACCACACAGAAAGAAACGCAGAAATTTTGTAGATTAGCTTGTCTTTGACAAAATGACTATGTATTGGGGGGGTGAAAGCCACAGGAAGTAACAAAACTAAAATTAAAGTGTGCAAAGTCAACGCCTATGCTCACACTAGAGAAAATGACATTTATAAATGCTGATGTTTGGTTTCTCTTCTGGTTTTAGTGTCATAAACTGATCATGGGTGTGCATGTGAGGGTGTTTTCTGCAGTATACAGATGACTCATTTTATAATTTTTTCATACTTTGATGATCAGTTAACTTCTCACTGCCATTAGAAGCAGCTAATGTGATAACATCCATCAGTTTGTTTTACTGTAGGGACATTTAAACCTCCTATTACATTTTGCCATACCTCACGCTGTAGAGAAGGGTGCTTCGCTCCAGCATAATAAAGTCTATCCTCTGTGTTGTGTCCCAGGACTGCTGTGCCAGCTGGACGACGCCTGCATCAGCAACCCCTGTCAGAAAGGCTCCAACTGTGACACCAACCCCGTCAGCGGAAATCACTTCTGCACCTGCCCGTCGGGGTACTTCGGAGCTTCCTGCGATCAGGATGTCGACGAGTGCTCACTGGGTAAAACTCACACAACCTGACCTGCAGACTCTCTGCCTGTTGTCTAGTTGTAGCCCCAAGATCTAAATGATTGAGGACACTTTTTCCAAACTACTGTCAGGAAAGCTTTTCAACCATCACACATGCATTCGTAACTCTTTTATACAAGCCACAATACGAGCTCATTCTTTCCTGTTATTATGGGTACTTTGGTGCCCATAATTGTGCCCATAATCGCAGTAAATGACACCCTCAGGGGTATTATTGCCGTAATCACACACAGTTGAGGCTTTGGTTTGGCTTCATCAAACAACATTAAACCACCTAAATCATCTCATTGTCATGCCCCTTGTTAGGTCGTGTACGTACAAGACAGCCTGTTGAAGTAAAGTAAAAGAGTTAATCTGTTTTAACAGGTTCCAACCCCTGTGAGCACGCAGGGAAGTGCATAAACACCAAGGGTTCCTTCCAGTGTAAGTGCCAGCGGGGTTACGTGGGGCCGCGCTGCGAGCTGGACATCAACGAGTGCATGTCAAACCCGTGCTTGAATGAAGCCACCTGCCTGGACCAAATAGGAGACTTCCACTGTATCTGCATGCCAGGTAAGACAACCTGAGAGAGTTGTTACAGAGAATACTGATACTGAGAGTGACATTTAACCCATTTCAAAGCCCTTTGCTTTGTCCAGTCACTGCTAGAATTTGTTATTATTAAAGAGCAGCCTGATGTTCACCTGCCCAGAAATGTAACGTGACATTGTTCGTATTAAGTCATGTTTTATGTGTGTTTTACGTGTGATAACTGAATCCATCAAACTTCGCTGCACTCCACAGAAACTCAGCACAGCAGCTTAGAAACTTCACTGTCGATTAGTGTTTTGGCGGTGTAATTGCATCAGTATAACTGCTCATGACGGCGTAGGCGTACGCAGAAAAAATGTACAACTATAAATCAGCTTTTACATCAAAATATGGTGGGAACTTCACTTCATTAAACTGCAGTATTTGTATAGATTCATATTGTCTCATTACAGTCAACCAAAGCGCTGAAACAAGTCACATGGGCTTACAATTGTTAAAGCACTTTATAAAGAGACAAAAAAAAATATCTGTCTCCAGCTTCTCAAATGTGAGGATTTGTTGATTCACTCAGTTTTATATGATTGTCAATTGAAATCTTTTACTTTTGGAGTGTTGTTAGGATAAAATGAAGCAGTTAGAGGTGTCACTTTTTTCTGACACTGTACCAACTAAACACTTAATATCTCTCTCACTACAAAGGTCAAAATACATAGAAAAAGCTACGTTATCAAATGTACCTGTGTACGTGTGGACTGAGCATCTGTTGGACTGTTACAAGCAATTGAACTCAACTTAAACTAAACCAGGATGATTATTTCAGCCCTGCTCCTGTTCATATAGCCTCTGTGTGTAATTTAAACCCGTTCCAGCAGTATAGATGTAACAGCAGTGTGAAAACGCCTCTCTCTGTGTCTCTGTCTAACCAATCCATCTCCCTCCTGGTCCTCCCTCGCTAATTGGCCAGGTTACGAGGGGGAGTTCTGCGAGATCGATACGGACGAGTGCGCCGGCAGCCCCTGCCTGAACAACGGCAAGTGTATCGACAAGATCAACGCCTTCCACTGCCAGTGCCCCACAGGTGAGGCTGCCGTACTGCCGCAGAGGAGGGGGGAGAGGAGGGAGGGGGAGGGAGGAGGCGTTGGGCCAGGGGGCACGGAGGTCGATCTTTCCCTCTCTACCTCGCTCCCTCTCTTTCACTCAAACACAAACACACAAAAACACCTTTCTGGACGGGCACTAATCCCAGCCCTGAGGCAGGCTTACGCAGGCCCGGGTAGCCCAGAACGAACGCAGCAGTCGAGGAGGAGAGGGAGGAAAAAAATCTATAGGGAAAGGCTTGAGGAAGTTTGAACTTTTGAAACAAGTTTCTTATCCCTTTTACAAAGTCTGATGAGTGAGCAGAAACTTGTGGATCTAAACAGTGTGAGTGGGAACAAGGGAGAGCTAATAATAGCCGGCAGAGCTGGTGCTATAAAATGACATTCTGTGTGTTGTGGTGGCAAATGAGGTAGTCGTTTGGTCTATTTTGAGGGCAGCTTAGTTGTTTTGCCAGAAATGCCATTGGAGTTACACTATTTAGACAGGAGGTATTGATGTTTTGTTCAGAAATGAAGGAATGCAGCTATTGAATCTTGGATAGAGAGAAGAGAAGAAAGCAAAGGAACGATCTTCAAACTCCCCAAATGTGTTTTTGTGTTTTGCATTCTTTCATTGGGATCATTGAGGTGGAAGTGATTTTTTTTTTCCTCTGTTCTTTCTTTTTCGGGGAGGAAAATAGAGAAGCTCTGAGTCGGGTGGATCAAAGGCGGCCTGGGTGGAGAGAGGCAGGATTCCTCCTGTTGAGAGGAAAAAGAAAGGAAGAAGGAGAGACGGAAAGAAAGAGAGACACCCCAACAAGGAAGCTTTAGAATTGATAGAGGGGGTACAAGAGTGAACACAAGAGCTTAACGCCTAAGAAAACTCTGTGTGACAGTGAGAGAGGGTTATGTGAGGAAGCGGCACAAAGTGGTGGTGGTGAAAGTGTTGTTTTGGGAGGGTAGACGGAGGGGGGGTGGGATGCACAGACCGTTATGCTGAAGCAGGAAGGGAGGGGTAGAGAAGGGGAAGGGGTCTTAACCGCCCTGCTTGAGATGTAAATTTGTCCCCGTTGCGAGCCAGGCCTGAGGCGAGGGTCCCCTCTTATTATTTCTGTACATGGAATAGCCATGGAAACCCCACTGAGAGCCATTGAAATGTCTGATTCCAGCAGTCTGGGGATAAATCCCTCTTTGGCTGCTGAGGTGCATGATGTGTGTGTGTGCCTGCGCATGCTTACATTTGCGCTTTAGCTTTTGTGTGTGTATGTATATGTGTGCATCTGAAGAAATTCCTCCACAGGGCACTGTAAGTGAACTGCGAGGAAACGTAACTTTTGCTTCTTGGCAAAAAAACACTTAATTTGTACCGCCAAGGTTTTTCCCCGGCGTCTCACTCTGCTGGAAACTGGCAGCGTGGCTTACAGAAGAAGATACTGGTGTTGTTTTTCCCTCTCGGTCTGCAAACAGCTGATCCTCCACTTTTGGATTATTGAGGTTTCTTCTTTATGTTTTGTTTATTGTTGATCGAGCAGTTTATGTGTGGTTAGCGTTCCATTTTTAAGGCTGTGCCGACCATGTAGAGCCAAAAATGCATGTTGCCTCAGGCTGCATTCCTCATAGTAGTCCCATGAAGACATACTAAAATGACAAAAATAGTATATGGTCATAACTAGGGCTGCACAATATGCAAACAATATCATATTGCAATCACCATGTTATATGAGTCACAATTGTAGTGTAATGGTATTTTTTTAATTTATTTTCACTGACAACAAACAAACAAATAAATTAAACGATGTTGTGATTTCTGGGGGGTCTGATTAAAAAATGCTCTCATGCGTCCGGAGTATGATTTGCAGAGGCATCTCTGTAGCACTACAATGCTGTATTTTACCATAATCAAAAAATTGCATCTCCTGCGATTTTGACAATATTTCAATTAATCTAGTCATTGCTGAAAAATGTAAGGTTTGTATCCCTTGTTTGTACATACAAACACTTTGGTTAGAAAATATCAGGGGCTCAGAGGAAGAGAGAGGTGATAAAATTGCTATGAGATGAAAAATCTGGATCATAACGGCTTTAATAATGATTAATATGTATTTTGTAACCGCTTCATAGATCAGTTTTATGCGAGTGAAAACCTCGGGGGCTGAAAAATGAAGCCAATGCCCAAGTGCAGTTCCTCTAATGGCCACTTGAGGCTGACTCCAGAAGTGAGTCAATCGCCATAGACCCCCCATGTTAAAATGCCCAACTTTACAGCAGAAATAAACATGATTAGATTGTTTGACATTTTGTCAAAGGGCTACAGAAGGATCTGGAGGAAATTCCATTTATTTATAGTCTGTTAGGCATTTATTAATAATTATAAACATTTATAATGACATGTTTACTATGGAGAAAAGAGGAAACAACACAAACACCAAAGTTTGTTCTTATCAAATTACTCCAATAGTTATAACGTATAAACCCTTTATCTAAATTCCAGATTTTAAAGTGCCGCTGTTGCCTTTTGGCTGGTTTTTCCACAACCTGGCAACCCAAAAGTGGTATTAGTGTCTGAAAGTGATCTATAAAGCATTGGTAAATGATTTATTATACAGTATAGAGCCAGTAATTCTGATTTGTAAACCCATAAGTGTCTTTTTAGGAAGTAGTATTATTATTTTGCAACTTTTTCCTTTTCTGAGCCTCTGATACTTTCAAACCACAGTTTATATGTATGTACATACATATGTGTTTAACTGAAAACACACATGTATGCATGTCTCCACTGTGTCTACGTTTCAGTCCTCAGTGAATGGTTTCAGCAAAGTCCACTGGGAGAAATCAGCAGCACAAATATTTCCTCACCGGATTAGCTGCAACTGAGTCTGTCTTTTTAGCTTAAACCACCTGTGTGTTCCTGCGGTGGAGGTGGAGGAGAAAGGGGGGGGGGGGGGGGGGGGGGGCTTTATCTCTTCATCAGACAACATCCTACTAGTCCCTGGACTGTACCATCATGTGACAGAGGGGAGACGAGAGTAAAATATCTGAGATGAGAATAACTCCAGGAAAAAGGAGAAAGCCTGCTGGTTGAGTTTGAATGACAAGGAGCTTGAATGGCGGAGGGTCAGAGGTCAAGCCGGTTCTTTTTAGAGGCAGGCAGAGAGTGGAGGGGTCGGTGGAGAAGGGGTGAAAGCAAGACAGGAGAATGCGCATTGTGATGGAAAAGTTTTGGGGGACAAAAGAGGCAACGGGCTCAGTTTGGCGTTGCGTTGAGCAGACAGGCCCTCCTTTGTCTCTCACCCCTTGGTCAGGAGGCCTCGCAACTTTCATTCTTCCCTCATTTCTTTCCCTCCCTCCCTCCCTCCCCCCGCTTTGAGCAAATCGGTCCCCCCACTCTCCCGTCTCCTTTTGGAGTCGGGCTGAAAAGAAGTGAAAGGGAAAATAGAGAGTTTGTAGTGTTGCGCAGTTGTTAATTAACATGCAGATTTTTGATACGTTGGGAGCCCTTAGAGTGTGGGCTCAGGATTATGAGTGGGACCGGTTTGAAATGGTGAGAACACAGTAGCCATGTCTGTACACACACACGCAAACACACACACACAGTAACACTCTCTTGTTGTTTTTCCAGGCTTCACTGGGAACCTTTGCCAGATAGACATCGACGAGTGTGCCAGCACGCCGTGCAAAAATGGCGCCAAATGCACAGATGGACCCAACAAGTACACCTGCGAGTGCACTGAAGGTATACAAGTTTTAACAAAAACTGAAATTAGAGATGCAGAAACTTTTAAGGAAGTGGAAAGTTTGGAAATGTAGAAACAAAAAACACGACAGAGGTAGTAAAGAAAGGTCCATCAGTTCAAAAGAAAACAACTCTTTTTCCAGGTTACTCTGGGAGACACTGTGAGACCGACATTAACGAGTGTTACTCAGACCCATGCCACTACGGCACCTGCATCGACGGCCTGGCCTCCTTCAGCTGCCAATGCAGACCTGGATATACCGGCCGACTCTGTGAGACCAACATCAACGAGTGTCTCAGCCAGCCGTGCAGGAACGGCGGCACCTGTCAGGACCGAGAGAACGCCTACATCTGCAGCTGCCCCAAAGGCACCACAGGTAATCCCAACACACACACACATAGAGATTCAATCATAGCTTTTATTTCTGACATTAAAGGTTATTAAAAGCATTTTTTTCTGACAGGAATCAACTGTGAAATCAACATTGACGACTGCAAGAGTAATCCCTGTGACTACGGGACCTGCATCGACAAGATCAATGGCTACGAGTGCGCATGTGAACCAGGATACACGGGTGAGCAACTTGTCACAGAGGGTTGGTCGTGTTGTTGCTCAGTCTTGAAGATGGCAGAGGTTTCAGCTCAACCTCCTCTCTCTACAAAAGCTAAAATTACAGGGTAACATTTTTTTACTGACTCCTGATGAGGGAGCGGGAAGTTGGGAATTGGATGAAGATGACAAACATTACGCCTGTAAAATACACCAGTATTTTATGAAATGTGACCAATTTTCTTTACATTTATATACATATATATAAGTTTGTAAGAGAGACATTTGAAAGACAGCCCTTCACACACAAGCACATGCCTACAAATAGCATCGGAAACAATAACAGACATTTCTAAAAATGTCCATATACAAGTGAGAGTATCACTCAAACAACTATTTTATCTCTGAATGACTGGACAACTTTGCCATTTTCTCCCAAATAAAATCAAATAAAGCAATAAACATTGGCAAATATTACAATACAAAGTCTCTCTGCGGCTGTATAGTCAAGTTAAACGTGGCTCCTGTCTCAGGTGACCAGTAGACCAAATGAAGGTGCAGGATTCGGAGGGGGGCAAATGTATGGACGGAGGGTCTTGATGTGGGAGGGTGACAGATGGCTAGCAAGCGAGCACGCTCCTCTGAGGCTCGACCGGTGTCACTTTCCAGCTCCACCCTGTCCCCAGCTTGCTGCTGTTAGGACACCGCAAGCTGCCCTCCCTGCACAAAGAGAGGACACACACACACTCTGTGGCGCACACGGTCACCTGGGATTTGAAGCAGGAGAAAAGATTCCCTGAAAGATTCCTGAAAGTTGAGCTTTTAAAAGCTCGGAAGCCGGTCCCTGCTTTAAAGCTAAATGGGCTGCCTTTATGTTATGCGTGGCACCAGGCTGAATGGCGTCAACGCTTCAAGTGGCCGACAAAGGGGGACTTAAAACCCCTCATGTTTCTGGAAATTGATACATTGGCTGCACTGAGATATAGACTTCATTGTGCAGCGGCTCTGTGAGCTGCTGTTGTGTATTTAAAATATCACTTCACAAAACTGACCTGTTGACAGGTGTTGCAGAAATTAGTACATTTATCATCACATCACCGTCTATGCACCAACAAAGACGTGATGTGATTACATAATTTAAAGGAATAGTTCAACAGCTTCAAATTCACAACAAATTCTTAATGCGTAGCCGGCTATTAAATTGCACCCTGCTCTAAGCATCATCGTTACTGTTGTGGATTTCTGCCTTCTCTCTGTCATGGGAGATTTCAAGAAGGGCAGTGGTTCCATATATTTCTACTCTTTTTCTTGCTGTCCTCCTCTGCCCGCTTCCTCTCTTGTTGCAGATGTGTGCGTCCTGCACGTTCCGCCACATTTTGGTCCCTGCCTCTTGGTCAAACAACTCTCTAAGCGCTTTTGAAGGGTGTGAAAAATGCAGAATTAAGTAAAGATTAAAGTGTCTGAGCCAGTGTGTAAACCGGATCGACACGTGAGGTTGTGTTTAGTTTTAAAAGTGCGACAATTTCAAACAAAAAACACAGCCCTGGTGTGCAAAGTCCAGGCAAGAAAGTATTTCACCTAAGTGGAAAACTGTTACTTTAAGACTTCTCCAGAAAATATTGCAATGTATCTCCTTTTGTTTCAGGTACAATGTGTAACATCAACATCGACGAGTGCGCCATCAACCCCTGCCACAACGGCGGCACCTGTATCGACGGCATCAACGGCTTCACCTGCGTGTGTCCAGAGGGTTACCATGATGCCACCTGCTTTTCCCAGGTCAACGAGTGCCTCAGCAACCCCTGCATCCACGGCCACTGTGAGGACAAGATCAACGGGTAAGGCAGTCTACAAACTGTTCCGATACGCTGCAAAAATATACTCTCTTTCAAGCCAGCAGCACATGAATGTATCCACAGAGATTTATAGCTGAGATTTTCCCATGTTTTTATTTCCGTCAGTTATAAATGCCTTTGTGATTCTGGCTGGAGTGGTAAAAACTGCGACATCAACAACAATGAGTGTGAATCCAACCCATGTATGAATGGAGGCACCTGCAAGGACATGACCAGCGGATACGTCTGCACCTGTCGCATGGGCTTCACCGGTCAGTATATGTGTTGTGTATAGCATTTCATTCAAACCACATTTATTTCCGCACCACTTGACTGTTGACCTTCAACTTAAACTCAAGTGTGTATTATATATTGTCCGCTCTGACTGCAGGACCAAACTGCCAGACCAACATCAACGAATGTGCCTCCAACCCCTGCCTCAACCAGGGGACATGCATCGACGACGTTGCAGGCTACAAGTGCAACTGCATCCTGCCTTACACGGGTATGAAAATATTTATGAAAATATTTGATACACCCACGTATTGGCCTGGTGTTCTGGCATTTCCTCGCTGTGTTGGGATGGTTTCCGCGGCCTGTGTTGTGCAAAGAGGAAAAACGTGCGGCGGATTAAATAACTGTCGAGTAAAGTTCAACAGCAAGACTTCCTCAGGGCTCAAAGACAGCGAACCTCTGGCTCTCTCTGCTCCTCTGTGATACACAAGCATGCCTGATAAGAGAGCTGGAAAATATTTTCATGTCATCTTACTTATTATTTGACAAAACAGATAATGATGGAAAGGCTAAGGGCAAACTTTCTTGTATTTGTCGAGTCGTCTTTTCGGAAAAATCCACAGGACTTTGAATAATAAAGGGCCTTTGCTTGTGCCGGGGTGGGAACGGGGTGCTTGACACATTTCCTGTTTGCCTGCTTCCTGTCTCACAGAACAGCAAATGGCTTTACAATGGGCGGAAACTGGAGCCGGCTTCCTGTACGAGCCCCGTGTTATGGAAACAGATAGGGAAATGTCTCCGCAGGCCTCTAACACTGACAGAACCTGGCTAAAATCTTCTGATAGCACTGATTGAAAGATGATTCTGTGTCCATTTGGGTTGGGTTATCTCCAAGTTCATGACTTCTACATGATATCACACGCTGGAAGTTATTGTTGAACACATTAGAAATGTAGATTGATTTACTTAAAGGTGTGTGTGTGTTCTTTTGTTTGTGTGTTACAGGAGAGAACTGTGAAACCTTGATGGCACCCTGCAGCTCCAGACCCTGCAAGCACGGAGGAGTGTGTCAGGAGTCAGAGGACTATCAAAGCTTCTCCTGCGACTGTCCTGAAGGATGGCAAGGTAAACATCAGAGCCTGACCCATTTACTGGTTTGGCAGAGTAATCGGTGCCAAAAGGATGTTTTACAAACTACTGTTATCAGCAGAACTTTGCTCTGATAGTAGCCGATCATGCATTGACGTACGTCACCAGTCCGAGATGAAGAGGGGAGGGCTGTGTTGAAGAGCAAAAAGCATCTGATCAGTGGGTTCAGCTTCAGAGAGAGTGTTCTTCATTTTAACACGTATTTACACAAATCGTTTGCCTGGACCACAACAGCGGGTCTAGCACTGTACAGTCTGTGACAGAGCGAAATGCTGTCACTTCCTTAAAAGCACTCCAGCATTTCATACACAGTCCAGTCACATACTACAATTTGACCCAGTCTTATTTTTCAGACATAAGACTGACTGACTCGACTCTTAAGTGTCTTCTTTCAAGTTACATGTGAAATATTTCCAGCCCTGTCAAATAGCATTTACAATATACTCAAAAGTAGTTGAAATACCGTTCTGCTACATATTCCAGACAGAGAAAAGGCCATTTTAGAAATAGACGTTTAGACGTTATAGATGTTTCTTCTAGCACTGACATACAAAAAAAAAAATCATCTAAGTGTTGTCTTATCTCATCCTATCACCCATATGTTCTTGTTTTGTGCCACCTCTATTTCAAAGTAGAGGGGAAATTTACGTTCCTTTCCTCTTTCCACCCCTTCAAGGCCAAACATGTGAGGTGGACATCAAAGAGTGTGTGAAGAATCCCTGTCGCAACGGAGCAACCTGCCAGAACACTTTGGGCAGTTACCGCTGTGCATGCAAACCGGGCTTCTCCGGGCGCAACTGCGAAGACAACATCGATGACTGCAAGCCCAGTATGTTCTCCTGTCTCTCTTCTTTTACATTCTTGTGCTTAATTGATGTGATGTAGACTCAAGAAAAGCCAAAATCTGCATTTAACAAAGACCTCAAAAAGCATTGTTTGATCTAAATCGAATGCCCTCCGTCGTCCCTCCCTCTACAGATCCCTGCAGCAACGGAGGCCTCTGTAAGGACGAGGTGAACGGCTTTCTGTGCACCTGCCTGCCCGGCTTCCGGGGCACAAAGTGCGAGGAGGACATCAACGAGTGCGAGAGCAACCCGTGCAAGAACGGAGCCAACTGCACCGACTGCGTCAACAGCTACACCTGTACCTGCCCGCCCGGCTTCAGTGGGATCCACTGTGAAAACAACACTCCTGACTGCACTGAGAGGTACACAGATCACACATCACAAAGTGTCACAGTAAGAGCTCAGAGTATCACGTTCAGACCACAGAGCTTTGTTTAAAGAGATAAGACAGACAGGTGAACTCTGGTCCTTGTGTGTATTTACACAGATTGGTGTGTGAGACGTGTTCAGATCAACAGGTTCACTTTCATCCACTTATTACAGTTTTTCTCCATTGGTTTGGCTCATTTCTTGAAAAAGAAATTACATTCTCAAAACTGTAAGATCATTTGGCAAAACAGTCTTACAGTTCAGCACAACACCATAGCTCACTTGCAAAAGCTCATATCTCTCCAAAAACTGTTCACTCATGCTTCAAAACTAAATTCCTTTCTCATATAAATAGTCAGTGCCCCCAAAATGCATCGTCCCTTTGGCATTGTGTAAGCACTGCAAGCCAAAATGGTTAGATGTTTTGTCACTATGGCAGAGGACCATTGAAATATCCCTCATGTCCACCTCCAGTCTCAGCCCAGTCCTTCATTGACAATGGTTACTGTGCTAGTTTTTTTGTCTAGCTAACAGAATACAACTGTGTATAAACTGAACAAAAATAAAATAAAATAGGATTTTACGGTAAGAGTAGCCTCCAAGGTTTGACATCACACATTGTACTCATACTGCCAAGGAAAATGTTACCATTTGTATTCACACACATAAAGTAACTTCAATACATCAGAGTAAAAATAAAATGTAAACAGCATATACTGTAATGTAAACATAAACAGTGCTGTAAATAAAGCTGGAGTTTCACAACTAACACTTCTTCACTGGTCGCTGTCCTCACCCTCCCTCTCCTGGCCACCGTCCTCACCCTGCTGGCCATCCACATGCTGCTGTCTGTCTGGCCACAGATTCTCGTCCACATCACAGCGTATATTCTCCCTTGCGATACAACGAAGGAAGAAACGATGTGCATATCGCAACCATCCCCTACACTGATCTCCTGTAATATCTTCACACGTAGCATCCATTGCATTGAGCAGGGACCTCTGATTTTGAGCCTGATGCTCATACACTCTCCACCTCCAAGCGGAGAAACACTCCTCAATAGGACTGAGGAAAGGAGAGTCAGGTGGTAGGAACACCATGACCATCCTTGGATGAGTAGTGAACCAGGCCCTGATGAGCGGGCCACGGTGGAAATTCACATTGTCCCACACAATGACATAGTTTGGTAGGTGAGGCCCGACCAGACCTCTCTCATTTTCAGGGATCGAATCAGAATAAAGACGGTCCAAGAAGATGAGGAGCTTCTGTGTATTGTATGGGCCAAGACTGGGGATGTGAGTGGCCACACCATTCTCAGAAATGGCAGCACACACAGTTATATTGCCCCCACTCAAGCCTGGGACATCCACCGTGGCCCCTCCTTCATTAGTCAAGTTCTAGTTTCACCTGACTGTCAGTTACGTAATCAATTTATCAAATGTTCCAAGAGATTCATACATGGTATTCATGGTATTATATTCTTGACTAATTTTGACAATTGAACAGACTATTGTGCATGTAATAACTTATACAATGAAATGATGCTGACATGTTTTGGAGAGAACAACCATTAGACTGAGAATCAGCAATCAGTTTAGATCAACAAGATCTATTCACTTGGAAACTGTGCTAAATGTAGGCTAACTGTGCTAAATGTAGGCTAACTGTGCTAAATGTAGGCTAACTGTACTAACTGTAGGCTACCTGTACTAACTGTAGGCTACCTGTACTTAATCATTTGCAAAGATGTACTTAGACATTGATACATGTACTAAGACATTTGCAATTTGATGAAATGAATGAGAAATTCAATTCTGTTGTGAACAATTGCCAAGTGTTTTGGAGGTTTGTCCATGTTATTTTGAGAATGTAATTTCTGTTTCAAGAAATGAGCCAAACCAATGGAGAAAAACTGTAATGTAGTCCTCATTTTCTTGTCCACCACTGCCCCCTCTGGTGGAGCATTGATGTTCCAGCTGACTTCAACAGCTTTTATATTGCAGCTGTCCCTTCAACAGCAGCAGTAGCTTGTACTCAACATGAGCTTCTAACTGTAGAGCTGTTTGTTAACATGCCAAGACTGGTTTACCTCAGCATCATCGATAAAACTCCCAGGTGGGAGTTTATTATGAAGTAGGGCATTGCTGGAAAAAAAGCTATTTGTGTTAGTTAACTTTCTTTGAACAAATCAGATGTGAATTACCTGCAGCTGCAGGTAATGAGAGTTTCATTGATTTGCTTCCTTCTTCCTAAAAAGCTGCAGAGCACCCTAAATTGCATTTAGCTGAATTTTATACAAACATTCCTATCTTTTCTTTTTTTTTTTCTGCAGCTCTTGCTTTAATGGTGGCACCTGCATGGACGGCATCAACACCTTCACATGTTTGTGCCCACCGGGCTTCACTGGGAGCTACTGCCAGCATGACATCAATGAGTGTGACTCCAAACCCTGTCTGAACGGCGGCACCTGCCAGGACAGCTACGGCACCTACAAGTGCACCTGCCCACATGGATACATCGGTTTGAACTGTCAGGTAGGAGCACGGAGAGGGGCTTAAAGGTAGCCAGTGTATTTCAGTATACTGTATACTTCGATTTGATGATTTGCAGGTTAAAAGATGGCTAGTTGTCTTGGTAAAAACTGGGATAAAGTTGGTTAAAAGGAATTATTTTTTCAGGTGTTTTCACACCTGTCTTGTTTGGTTGAAATAAATCCTGGAATTTTCCCCCTTGATGTGGTTCATTTGGGCAGGTGTGAAAAAAGCAATAGTATGTGGACCAGAACAACTACCTCGCCAGGGTTTCAGTCGGTTTACAAAAAAACTCTTTTGGAGATTGGTATGGTTAGCTTGTTGTAAGAACATGATCCAACCCAACTGGAGGCACCATTGTGCCTTTCTTGGATTACACCAGCACCCATAGCCAGCCATCAGTTTTGTTATAGACTTATCTACTTCTTTTTACCTGATAACCACCAAATCAAAGTATTCTGGG
The DNA here is from genome assembly GCA_035609425.1 of Epinephelus awoara. Taxonomy (NCBI): domain Eukaryota; kingdom Metazoa; phylum Chordata; class Actinopteri; order Perciformes; family Serranidae; genus Epinephelus; species Epinephelus awoara. The sequence goes on along the minus strand of CM069302.1, from coordinate 10,314,781 downwards.
ATATTTGGGAAAATGTACGTTACTTTATAGATTTCTGTGTGTTTGCACCTTTCAGAACTTGGTTCGTTGGTGCGACTCATCGCCCTGTAAGAACGGGGGAACATGCTGGCAGAGAGGAACCACGTACAGTTGTGAGTGCATGACAGGCTGGACGGGGCTTTACTGTGACGTCCCAAGTGTCTCCTGTGAGGTGGCAGCCAAACAGAGAGGTAAGATGGTGTTCTCCTTATTGCATATTAAAATCACAATATCATATACTGAGTGTGAATTACCATGTTGGTGAAAAACTCACTGCGTCATTCTCATTCAGGAGTCGACGTAGCCCATCTGTGTCGTAACTCGGGTCAGTGTCTGGATGCAGGGAACGTTCACTACTGCCACTGCCAGGTTGGATATACCGGAAGTTACTGCGAGGAGCAGGTGGACGAATGCACCCCGAACCCCTGCCAGAACGGAGCCACCTGTACTGACTTCTTGGGTGGATACACCTGCAAGGTAACCGCACCAAAAAAACTCAACTATGCATCCAGTCTGAGTTTTAAAGGGGACTTTCCATGTTTTCTGTCTGTAATCATGTCAATGCAGTGTTTTATCATCAGAATGTATCAGGTCTAAATAGATCCATAACAGGTATAAACTCAAGGCAGTTGAAAGATTTATATACAGGTAGATGTTATTTTACCTTTTATAGTAACTTTTAGATATTTTGATGAAACATATATTTGTGTGCTGACATTTTTCCGGTGAAAATCAGCCCAATCATCTTTTAATTTGAAGTTGATTTTACTTGCAAATTGAGCCACTCTACTTGACATTTCAAAGGTCTCATTACGTCATCTAACTTTGCCAAAGTTGCACACATCGTTTAAGTTTTTCTTTAAATCATAAAACTCGATTTTGTTTGATGAATTTGTTAAAATGCTTGGGTGTAAAGAGGCATCCTCTCAGCTGAACAACAGTAGGCAGTCCTAATGAAGAGGCCTGGTTATAAATAGAAGACAAACAGCTTGGTTATGTTAATCTCCTCTGGAATAAAGGATCTGCTGGCCTTGGCAGGATGGAGGCCAGAAAAACAGCCAGGTAAACAAAAAACCATCTTTGTTTCATGTCAGACATCGATTAAACTTTCCTCTCTCTTCTCCCTCTTCCTTCCTTTTCTTCCTCCTTCTCTGCCTCTTCTTCTCCTCTCTCTCAGTGCATGCCAGGATACGTGGGGACCAACTGCTCTGACGAGATCAATGAATGTTTCTCCCAGCCGTGCCAGAACGGGGGCACCTGCATTGACCTGATCAATACCTACAAATGCTCCTGTCCCCGGGGAACCCAAGGTCAGCGGACCCCACGCACACTCCTCCACACCACTCTGCCTCTCCATCCTCTCCCTCTTGTCTCCACGCTTCATTAATTAGGGCTTAACAGCAGCCGGGGCATGTCTGCAAAACTCCTCCCCCCGTCTTGCCTCCATCCTTTCCTCTTCTTGTCAAATACGCCATTGATTTTTCCCCTCACACATGAAGGGAGTGTGTGTTGTAGGTCAGCCCAAAGTGCCAGCGGAGTTGGGTGTATCCCAAGAAAGCCAACATGTTGTTGGAGACAGGAGAAGAAGAAACTTTTAAAAAAATGTTAGACGCTTTGCAGTAAAGTTGGGCAAAAATCCACCTTAAGATAGATCCTTTTTTAGATTCAGGATTTACAAGGCTACTCTTGTGTATTTGTTTGCTTTTCACCAGATTTTAGAATTTTTTTTTAGCACTCAATATTAATTTGTGACTCTTTTTAAGTCTGTGAATTTGTCTGTGAAACAACAAGGCATGTAAGATGTCAAGACATAACGAACTCACCACATTTATATATCCTTTTATCTAAACGTTACCCCTGCTGCACGAGAGCACTGATCACTGCAGTTTAGGATTAGAGTTTATCTATAGAGATAGGGTAAGATGCTCAGACATCTGGAGGGAGCTCGGAGTAGAGCTGCTGCTCCGTCGTGTCTAAAGGGGTCGGTTGAGGTGGTCCGAGCATCTGATCAGGATGCCTCCTGGGCATAGAGGTGTTCTGGGCGTGTCTCACTGGTAGGAGGCCCCGGGGCAGACCCAGAACATGCTGGAGGGATTACATATCTCATCTGGCCTGTCAAAGCATCAAGATATCTAAGCATCCGTATGTTCGACAAACAAAACAATTTATCTGGTCAATTTTGCAAGAACATCTAGTCAAATGTTTCTAAACTATTGAAATCTGACTCTGCTTGTCCCTACGCCCCCCCTTCCAGGTGTGCACTGTGAGATCAACATTGACGACTGCAACCCGTTCATCGACCCAGTCACCAAAGAGCCCAAGTGTTTCAACAAAGGGACGTGTGTGGATCGAGTGGGAGGCTACCACTGCACCTGCCCTGCAGGATACGTAGGGGAGCGCTGCGAGGGAGACGTCAACGAGTGCCTGTCCAACCCATGTGACCCGCGGGGCACGCACAGCTGCATCCAGCTCACCAACAACTACCGCTGCGAGTGTCGCACTGGATACACAGGTACACAGACGGTCAGGAGGAAACCTGTCCGACATTTTGAGTCAGGGTAGAAACAGAGGAAGAAATTTGATAATGTACGGGCACATTATATTGTTTACTTTCATTTTATTTGCTCAGACAATTAATCGAGAAAATAATAAATAATAATACATTTTTCATGTCTGACTCGTCTGTAGGGCAGCGCTGTGACACAGTGTTTGATGGATGTAAGGGAAAACCATGTCGCAATGGAGGGACCTGCGCTGTAGCCAGCAACACCCCACATGGCTTCATCTGCAAATGTCCTCCTGTGAGTACCTACACACTCCTACACACACACACACACACACACACACACACACACACACACACACACACACACACACACAAATCTTCGTCACCTGTAAGGACATTGTATTAAAGGATTACTCAAACTTTAACTGCTACATATCTTAAGCGAACTGGAGGCTTTTAAACGGGACTCCACAAACCAACGGGTGACGTCACGGTCGCTACATCTATTACTTTTTACAGTCTATGGTTCAGATGGAAATTTGGATTGTGCAATAAAGCATGACTGCTTTGTTCTTTCATGAACTGTTCATCCCTTGTCCCTTGTCTGACAAGGCCTGTGGAAGTTGATTTGCGACATCTCTTTGTCCTGACAGCAGCATGCGCTAGTGACATTGACTTCACTAATGTACAGCTCTGTTCCACTTCACACAAGCTTCTGTGATGTCGTAATAACGTCCAAACAGCCAGCAAGTCGTCTGTGGTTTTAAGGGATCCAGTGATCTCCTCCAGAGCTGAAGTATAGTCAGGCTTCATCTCAAGGGCACCAATAATCAAATCATGTTTGTCTTTTTTGTCACTTAAGTTAAATCGCGCAGTCGACAGCGTCTGAAAATGTTTTTTTGCGGCGTTTCTTTTTTTGTGGGGTCATTTTAATGATAGCGCTGGCCTCCCCATGTGCACAAGTCCCACCAAAACAAGTTTCCCCCAACGCTGTATTGGACAAGCATTATCGCTGCGTCCTGTGCTCAGCAACGCCCAAGACGATTGTGATTAAATACTTTTTTTATGATTTTTTGTTAATAAGATGCACCACAAACTACATCACCAGGATGTAGTCCGACCCCCTCCTACACCCCACAATGTAAGCATGTGTTTAAATAGAAAATTGAATTAATGACCTGCAGTATTTACTAGAATAAAATTGTAATCCTTTTTTTTGTCCAGGGCTTTACTGGCTCCACATGTGAATATGACGCCCAGGCCTGCGGCAGCCTTCACTGTCGCAATGGAGGCACGTGCATCTCCGGTAACAAGAGTCCCAAGTGTCTGTGCACCCCGTCATTCACCGGGCCCGAGTGCCAGTATCCCACCGACAGCCCCTGTAACTCCAACCCCTGCTACAACGGTGGCACGTGCGAATACACCTCTGAGGCACCATTCTACCACTGCGTCTGCCCCAAATACTTCAACGGTCTTCTGTGCCACATTCTGGATCCCAAGTTCCAGGGCGGGTTTGGAAACAACATCGAACCGCCGCCGTCGGACGTGGACGTCAGCTGCCACATCCCGCAGTGCGAGGAAGCTCAGCACAACAAGTTCTGCGACGTGCTCTGTAACAACCACGAGTGCGGCTGGGACAACGGGGACTGCTCGCTCAACTTTGACGATCCGTGGAAGAACTGCTCGTCCTCGCTGCAGTGCTGGAGATACTTCAACGACGGAAAGTGTGATTCACAGTGCGACAACGCCGGATGTCTCTACGATGGCTTTGACTGTCAGAATCTGGAGGGACAGTGCAAGTGAGTGCTGTTTGTATCTATATATTTAATTAGGATTTGTCAGTAAGTCAATAATTGTGTTTCTTTGCTTCATTCTTGGACACCCTCGCTTTTTATTAACCTCTCTAAAGCTTCAGGACGTGTAATAGTGTTTGGTACGACAGGTTATATAAGCAGTCATGAAACCCAACATCATGAAGTTCACATCTAAATTACCATACATCTAACTCAACCTTTTTTCTCCAGTCCTCTGTATGACCAGTACTGCAAGGACCACTACGCTGACGGCCACTGCGACCAGGGCTGCAACAATGCCGAGTGTGAGTGGGACGGCTTGGACTGTGCCAACAACATGCCCGAGAAGCTTGCCGTGGGCCAGTTGGTCCTGGTGGTCCACATCACCCCTGAGCACCTCCTCAACAACTCCTTCGGCTTCCTGCGCGAGCTGAGCCACGTCCTCCGCACCAACGTGATATTCAGGAAGGACGCCAAGGGCGAGATGATGGTGTACCCGTACTATGGAAACGAACACGAGCTGAAGAAGTACAATGTGAAGCGCTCAGTGGATTCTTGGTCAGAGGTTCCTGGCAAGGTTCTGAACATGGTGAAGAGGAGCCTGTATGATGAGGCAGACGGGAGCCAGAGAACAAAGAGGGAGCTGGATCATCTGCAGATCAAAGGGTGAGCATGAATATTCTCAAATGATTCATTCTTTAACTGTAGCGTAGTGTTAGACGATTTATTGTACAAAATAAGTTTCACTATGGTCTGTAGTCTATGATTCAACATGACCTCTGTATGTGCTTCTCTTCTCTCTACAGTTCAGTCGTCCACTTGGAGGTGGACAACCGGCAGTGCTTCCAACAGTCCACTGAGTGTTTCCAGAGCACCAATGATGCCGCAGCTTTCCTCGGGGCTTTGGCCTCCAGTGGCAAACTGGATGTTCCCTACACCATTGAAGCTGTTTTTAGTGAGTACATCCCATACAAGTCTGCATGAATCAAAGAAAACATATATATACATGCAAGTTAAAAGACCGTGCCAGCATGTTTGAAGGTTTTGCAGGTTTTTAAATCCAGAGCTTTGAAGGTTTTGCAGGTTTTTAAATCCAGAGCTGTGTCATAATTGAATATATTTTGGATGTAGTTTCCCAATGATTCCTTTCAGTATTAGAATCCATAATCAGATTTGTGAAACTTGCTTGAAAAGTCTTTTTAATGGACGTTAAGTCACTGTGTGGGACACTGCACTTTTTTATCACTACTAAAAACATATGTCTTTTTTAGGCACACAGAACATTAAAATTGACTTTCTTGTTCTAAAACCATACTGTTATACAGCTACACCCATAGTCTGATAATCTGGGGTTACGCCACGGTTATTTTACTTAATAAATATTGTAATATTGTAGCGGCTTGTCAATAGATGGCACACACTTGTCACTCAAAGCGGCCATCCCCACAGTTATTTAAGCCTTATTAATAATATGAGTTATATAACCCATAGACTGTATAATATAATGGACGTAGCCACCATGGCATCACCAATTGGTTATTGACTCCTCTTTCTAAGGCACCGTAGTCATTTGGGATTTTTTAGGCCAGATGTGACCATATCTGAACATGAGCGTGGAGCTAACCCTAAGGCTAGCTGCTGGCTTGGTTAACACGATGTTTAACTGTGGTAATGCTAATTGCTGCCAGTGAAAATCAGGCTAAAAACTATTAAAATAAAATGCACTTTGCTGAAAACTGCATATCCAACGTATGCCGATCCATGTGTGTTACATAAAAATTCACCCCACATACCGTTCTCATGAAGGGGAAATTAGCTATAGAGACCAAAACGTTTTTTGTATCAGGCTGTAAGCATGTTTATTTCCTCTTTAAAGTTGGGTATTTTAACATGGGGGTCTGTGGGGATTGACTCACTTTTGGAGCCAGCCTCAAGTGGCCATTAGAGGAACTGCAGTTTTTGGTACTTGGCTTCATTTTTCAGCCCTGGAGTTTGCCAGTTGATTAACATGCAAAAGTAATTTAATTTGCAGATTTATGTTCTCTGTGATATTTGCACAACTCAGATAAGTTTTAATAGTCTGGTAATTGATTTCATATGAGGGGACACACAGCCACAACTCTTAAACACATCTGAAAGGTTTACATTGTGACTAGTTGTGACGCAAGACAAATATGATTTGTAGTAAAAAAGCTAAAACATGCAACACCACTGGTATGGTCCTTTAAGGTCTGGCTCTAGTGTCCATACATACATGCACAAGTGGATAAGACACGTGCTCTTCCACGTACACTCATACTGAAAGTACCTGCCGCGCCCCCTGGTCGGGTCCTAACCCTAACACTCTTTGATTGTGTATTTGTTATGCAGCGGTGAACAAGTGCAATTGTGAATCTCATGGCCTAAACAATCAATCCTTCCCTCTGTGTGTAAATCCACTGGCTTCAGGCTCCAAAATGGTTAATTGCTGCAAATCAACTCATCCAACCCCCCCACTCACACAATATAACGCTCTGTCTCTGCCTCTCTTCCTCTCACTGACATGTACACATATACGTCCACAGATAACACACTCTGACATGCACGCACACACACTTCATCCCACAGTGTGAGGGGCTGCTGCAACCTTCACCTCGCTGAATGTAATACCAGGACTTAATGCATCTCTGAGGGTTTAGGTTGGGGGAGTTTATCATTTCAAAATCGTTAGTGGAAAAAAAGAGAAGGGGAAAAATTGATCGGGAGTGTGCTAGAAGTTGGGAGTCTTTGTTATCTCGAAAATCCTAATAAATCCTTCGTCTTTACAGCTTAAAGCGCGTGCAGTAATTTGAAGTTCATTAATCCCCCTCCTTTTTTTCTCTTAAAGAAGAAATGGTAAAGTTGTCTCTTGGTACCCTGGGTTGAAAAGGGAGAGAGGAGGTGGTGGTGTTCTTTTTTCTCCCCTTTTCTCTTTTTTTTTATCACGCCCCATCCCTTTTTTTTCTTTTTTGATGAAAAGTGGTTAGCAATTCTGATTATTACTGAATAGATAGTAGAAGCTAGCTTTACAAACGGTGAGGATCGTCAGTCAGTTCCTGGTGCTCGCTGCTGGTTGCGGTGTGTTGAGGAGTGGGAAGCGTGGGGCGAAAAAGAGCCGGACTAGCTCTGCTCGAACACTCAGGCTGATCCTGGGTGTCCTGCTCTATCCTCTGCCGGTCCACGTCCCTTCCTCTGCCCCGTCTTGACCATGCTGTCCCTTTTCCTACCAGGCGGTGTGGACCCTCCGTCTTCACAGGACCTCTACCCAATCTACTTGGTCCTGGGCGGCGTAGGGATACTGGCCTTCCTCGGAGTGGGGATGGTGGCTGCCCGAAAGCGCCGCCATGAGCACGGGCGCCTCTGGCTCCCCGAGGGTTTCAAGACCACAGAGACCAGCAAGAAGAAGAGACGTGAGCCTGTCGGAGAGGATTCCGTGGGATTAAAGTAAGTTTCCGTTTATTCACCAGTGGCGCTCGGTGTCACCTGTTTCTTTGCGGGTCAGGTGACGGGCTAGTTCTGTTGGTCAGAATGGGTGTAACTGGTGATCAGAGAAATTTGGGAAAGGGGGGTTTTGCCTGGATCATTAATGATAATGATATAGCAGGTTTAGGTGCGCATTAATTGACTTGTTGGGGCAGAGGGGTGGGGTATGGAATTAATCAATGCTTTTGTTTTTCGGCATTGCTGCACCATTAATGGTGAGTGGCTCGGATGAGATGGAAGCAGTAGGGAAGATGGATTTTTACTGGGTTTTTTGCTTCATCACAGGCCACTGAAAAACACCTCGGACATTTCACTCATGGATGACAACCAGAATGAATGGGGAGAAGACGAGCCTTCGGATGCAAAACGCTTCAGGGTAAGGAAATGGAAACATAACTCACAATAAGTGGAGCTTTTAGGGATATTTGATTTTTTATTTTACCACTTGATCAACAAATTCCTGCAAAAAGACTACTTCTGAAATTTAAAAATTCCCTTTATACGATTCAAAAACGGCTTTATTGAGCATTTTCAATTTTTTTGAAGATTATTTTTTTAATAATTTTTGTCATCTATTTACAATTAAAATTGTTTCTATTATATTGTGCTTTAATTTAAACGCTCCTGCTTGTGTTCAGTTGCCTAACCTCTTATTGTCCCTGTTCTAGCAGTTTGACGAGCAGGCTATACTGGAGGTGGACGACCAGACGGACCACCGCCAGTGGACACAGCAGCATCTGGATGCCGCTGACCTGCGCATCCCCTCCATCGCTCCCACACCCCCTCAGGGTGAGATTGAGAATGACTGCATGGACGTCAATGTCCGAGGACCAGGTGGGTGACTAAACGCTTACTTTTATACTTACAATTAAGAAAATGGTAGGGAGATCTGTGCCAATGCATGTGGACAGAATTAGTGGATGTGGAACTAATTTTGGTTTATTTGACTTGGTAAAAAACATCACATATTACAGGATTTTAGAGATAAGACGACAGATGATATCGTAAAATGTAGTCGTTAGCTCAAATTGTGTGGAAAACTATGTATGGAATCAACTTTTTGGAAGAAATTATTACTTTTCTTAGATGATTACAGGTATAAAAAAGCAAAAAATATTGTTCTGTTACACAAAATTAGCTGTTATTTGTGACATTTTTCTCATTGTTGCTTTTTTCTTGGGATGTAATGGATAGTTTTGTCTCTTTAGACCTCTGAAATACTTCAAACTGAACAATTTGACAAGGAAAAATTACATTTTGATACTGCTAACAACTTCAATGCATGGAGGAAAAAACTTGTGAGGAGGGGTCAAAGGAAGACACAAACCTAAAAAAAAGGTTTAGCAGATTGACTCATAACTCATCTCAGTATTTCTATTTGTGTGTGACTTGATTCACACATTTTCTATATGTGTGTGAGTTCGGATTGATTCATGCCTAGTGTGTGCGTTTGTGTGTGTGTGTGTAATCGTGCATGTAGGAGTAGCTAAAGCCCCATGTCCTCAGGGTAAAGGATCTTCTTCAAAGCAGCCAGCTGGAAGCTAGGCGCCTGGGGGAAAACACTGATTCCTGATCAGATTAATCATTTGACCAGTAATGGGCCTCTGCGTTTCTTTTTTTTCTTTCTATTCCACATTACAAAAACCAATGAAGGCATCAAATGCAAAAACCCAATTTTGTAGTAAGTGCCAAATTCCCCGAAGAAAAGCTATGAAAAATCAAAGTAACAGGGTTAACAACTTGAGAGCACACTTTTTTCCCCCCGTCGTGGATCGATGCACTTGAATCGACCAAATCTGCGAGATCTGGGGCTTGCTATCCTTTTGAAGAGGAGAAAACCTATTCAAGTCGACTGACTGAGCTGCCTCTCACAGTTAGATATTAATGCTTCGTTTTTGCGGCAGCCTAGCTTTAGCAAGCCCCGGCCTCTATCCCCCTAGCTTCACTTTTCCTTCTGAAGCTTCTCCTGTGCCGAGGCCTTGATCAGAATCCGTTATCGAAGGGAGAGAGCTGTGATGATTCAACTCAGGCAAAAGTGTCAAATCCACATTCGATTTGTTTGTTGCTTTGTTTTGATCTCCCTGCTGCTTTGAAGTGCGGGCTCCTGTGGCAGTTACTGGGCCTGTGCTGTGCTGACCGTGCAGTTTGTTACCCACAAGTCTTTCATACACCCCTCTCTCCTTCTCCTGTCTCTGTCCAGATGGATTCACTCCGCTGATGATCGCATCCTGCAGCGGGGGAGGTTTAGAAACAGGCAACAGCGAGGAAGAGGAGGACGCCTCGGCCAATGTGATAAATGACTTCATCTACCAGGGCGCTAACCTTCACAACCAGACTGACCGGACAGGTGAAACCGCTCTTCACCTGGCCGCCCGATATGCTCGCTCTGACGCGGCCAAACGCTTGCTGGAGGCCAGCGCTGACGCCAACATCCAGGACAACATGGGCAGGACGCCTCTGCACGCTGCTGTGGCAGCTGATGCTCAGGGGGTGTTCCAGGTGGGTTCTCATGTGCCAAATCTAACTATGAATCATTTCCTAGTTGGTTTAGTTAAAGTACGAGTGCTGAAATATAAAGGATGTTAAGTTTTATCACAGTCATCAAACATTAGCTGTTTCCAGCTTCCTAAATGCGAAGCTGTGCTCCTTTTCTTTGCTTTATATTTCTGTTAGTAAAATATATTTTACTATTTTTGGACACTTTGTAGAGTAAATGATAAATTGGTCAATTATTAGTTGCAGCCCTAAAAGGTAGAGGTGTCAAATAATCTGTATAGTGTTGAAGTCCAGATTTACCAGAGGTTAGAATTATTAAATTGTACATTTATTAGAATATTTGAGTCAATGGAATCAAGTTTAGCTCTAAAGGAGAACCCTTTTGTACGTCTCTATAGATCCTGATAAGGAACCGTGCCACAGACTTGGATTCCCGCATGCACGATGGCACTACACCCCTGATCTTGGCTGCCAGGCTGGCTGTAGAGGGCATGGTGGAGGAGCTCATAAACTGTCACGCTGACGTCAATGCAATCGATGATTTCGGTAATGCCTCTCTGTTTTATGAGCCTAAAATTCAATGCACTTTAGTGATAAATGTAGTTAATCATTGGAGAGCATCAAAAGAACATTATAGATCTAAACCTTTTGTTGTCTCTTCAGGTAAATCAGCCCTACACTGGGCCGCAGCAGTAAATAACGTAGAGGCTGCAATTGTGCTTCTGAAGAACGGTGCCAACAAGGACATGCAAAACAACAAGGTAAAAAGCGATCTGTCTCTCTCTTCCTGCTCTTAGTTCTTTAAAACAATAGTGAAACATCTTTCCGAAACAACATTCCCCGGCTCTCTGCGAATCTCTTAACGCGTTGTCTCCTTTCTGTCTGCCTCAGGAGGAAACTCCTCTATTCTTGGCTGCCAGGGAAGGAAGCTACGAGACTGCCAAGGTCTTACTGGACCACTTTGCCAACAGAGAAATAACCGACCATATGGACCGGCTACCCAGAGACATTGCACAGGAGAGGATGCATCACGACATCGTGCGGCTGATGGATGATTACAACCTGGTACGGAGTCCTCACATGCATGGAGGGTCACTCAGCACCACTTTGTCTCCCCCTCTCTGCTCGCCCAACGGCTACCTGGGTGGGATGAAGCAGCCTCAGCCCCAAGGTCAAGGCCAGGGCAAGAAGGCACGCAAGCCCAGCGCCAAGGGCATCGGCTGCAAGGAGGGCAAAGATATGAAGGTGAAGAAGAAGAATTCACAGGATGGGAAGTCTGGGAACCTCCTGGACAGCTCAGCTGTGTTGTCACCAGTTGACTCGTTGGAGTCTCCACACGGCTATGTCTCTGATGTGGCCTCGCCACCCATGATGACCTCACCTTTCCAGCAGTCACCATCTGTATCCCTAAACCACCTGCAGGGTATGTCTGACCCACACCTATCTGTCAATCACATGGTGATGCCAAACAAGCAGGAGCTGGCTCGGATGCAGTTTGACCCGCTGCCTCCCCGTCTCACTCATCTGCCAGTGTCTGGCTCAGGTGGCCAGGGCGCCATAAACGGCCAGTGTGATTGGCTGTCCAGGATGCACGGCAACCTGAGCCAGCCAGGTCAGTTCAACCCCATGAGAGGAGCTGCTGGTGGTCAGGGAGGCCTGCACCCGGGAGGGCAGCACGGGTTGATGACCTCCCTCCACAATGGCCACCCCACCACCAGCCTGTCTCAGATGATAACCTACCAGGGGATCCAGACCACCAGGCTGGGTCCGCAGCCTCACATCATGCAGCAGCAGGCTCAGCAGATGCAGCAGATGCAGAATCTGCAGCAGCTCCAACAGCAGCAACAGCAGCAACAGAGCATCCAGCTGCAGCACCAGAACTCAAATTCAACCAACAGCCAGAACTTCATCAGCGGGGAGCTCAGTTCCCCGGAGCTCCAGCAGGGCACAGGCAACTCCAGCATGCCCATCCACACCATCCTGCCGCAGGAGACCCAGATCATGCCCTCCTCCATCAGCCAGTCAATGCCCAGCACCCAGTTTCTCACCCCACCCTCCCAGCACAGCTATTCAGGCCCCATGGACAACACCCCAAACCATCAGGTCCAGGTCCCTGACCACCCCTTTCTGACCCCCTCCCCCGGCTCCCCCGATCAGTGGTCAAGTTCATCTCCTCATTCCAACATGTCTGACTGGTCCGAGGGCATTTCAAGTCCACCGACAAGCATGCAGTCTCAGATTGGACATATACCCGAACAGTTCAAATAAAAAAGCTTGTATCGTTACACCCAGATGAGCTGCTGTATATTTTTTTATAAAAAAAAAGGCACTCTTTGTGGAAAAAAAAGAAAAAGGGCAAAGCTGTAAACATGATTTAATAGGACGTTTTTTTATATGCTTTTATACTAACAGCAACACCTGTGTTTCATTCATTTCTTTTTATTTATTAATGCCTTATTTATACGCATTGCCTGCTTACAGAAATTCCGAGGATCCAAGGTGCTGGGTCGTACGCAGGACAGAGACAGTCCTTTAGAGAGACTCTTTTCTTTTAGCATTTCCTCTCTGCAGTGAAGCCGCAGCATACACACTGGGTATTTATTTCCTTAAGGACTTTTAGTCTTTGCCTTTTTTTTCATATGATTTCTCAATCTTTGTTCATATTTTTGTTTTTGTATAATCTTGTTTATAAATAAACTCGTGATTATGGGGCATTTTATATAGCACACTTTAAGTTTCAGTGTTATTTCAATTTGTTCTAAGTGTGGGAAATATTCTAGTCAGTTGATGATAAACTGTGGACGTTACAGAACACGTGTCCTGTATGTTTTCACAACTTCCCCTTTTTTAAAATATCATGTGATTCTTAGTTACACTCTCTACAGTTGTGTACATTTCTTGAATCAACGGAACAACACGATGTTGTGCTTCTCGATTTGATCGCATTCATACGTAGAGATGTGGTGGAGATGTGATATGTTGTACAGTATGCAGCCATCTTGGAGATTGGCGGTTAAGACAGGCTTGAGTATCTGTTGGTGTTTGAGAACTGGCCCGTCGGCCACAGAATATGTTGTTGTCCAGAGGGAAAAGGAAAGTTCAGTTTCCCCTCTCCCTCCTATTAGTTTGAGCCTATGGCTGTGTTCTTCCTTTTGTAAATACATTACGCTTTTCCCTTGTAAGCAAGATTTTGTTTAAGAAATCTGATGTCTTAAGCATGCAATTTTTGATAGGTCTCGCACCAGTCAACGGCCTCTAAAATGTCAAACAGAACAGAATATATATTTTGTATTTTACTGTCCCTTATGCATAAATAAATTTGAACTATATACAAATAGATACGATATATTGCTAGGAGACATTTTTCTCATAAAAATTTAAAATACATAAATATTGAGGTTTTATAAATTCATATTTATTTACTGTTCTGTAACGCATAAAAATCCACCGAGGCAACCATTTGTGCATATTATGAAATGTTTTTGTACAACTGTTGGTTGGCTACGTTCTCAGATGTCTCTGCTTCAATATTTTGTGAGACGCTCCCTGGTTGCAAAATGTTATAATTTAAAACAAAAAAACATTAGGTTGTAGTGAAATTGTGATATCTGCAATATGTTTCCTTCCTCTTATAAAGTTATGATTTGCAAGAAATGTATTTCCCCTTTTCTTTTTCAATCTGTAAAAATGTTTCTTGTTATAATAAAGGGCACTTGTGTGTCTTGAACTTATGAGAACTGTCTTTTTTGGGTTGAATTACTTTACAAGATCTCTAAAGCTCAATATCTTTAATAAAAGCTGTGCGAAACAAGAGGTTATATAAGTAACCATAGCACATTAACCACAGTGCATGTGGAAGATAGTGCTGAGCAGCAATTAATAATTTATATGTCATTAGATTTTTTTTTACATTTAAAATAAAAGTGACCTGTCTCTTCACACTGCAGCACATCATTTAACATTTTTGCATGAAGGGGCCAAGTACACATATTTGACTGAGTGTGTCTCCCTCTAGTGGTGGCAATTTTTAGCTTTACATTTCACACTAAATTGAAGGTCCAGCTGCTCTGTTTCCGAGTATATTATCGAAACACCGAAAGCCACAACTTAATAAAGAAATATTTGCATGACTAACTGCCACTGCCAGATTAACCTTCTTGGGGGACAAAGAGCAAAAAATGATTGACTGGGTTCCAAGTAATCCCATCCTCAGTTGCAGGGCCCTAAATATAGACAGTGCAGACAGGGCAGTTGCACCGGGGGTCATGATGGGGTGAGAGGGCCCATAGAGAGCGGGCCCTCAGACAATATGTTAGGCACAAAACGGGCCCTTGTTGCCACCTTAGAAATATGCCTGTGTTAGAAAAACTCATTTGATTAAAAATGGTGCCATGTGCTTTTATATGCAGTTGAAAAAGCAAATCTATCTCCATCTTGTTTTGTTTTTGTAAAATAGCCAGTAGGAAAGTATAAAATATATACTTACTCTACATCAACTATAAATAAGGTATAAAAATCTATGTAATTAAAAGAGTAATCCCCTACTATCTATGGTGTTTTTGTCCTATACATAGAAGCGATGATGATTTCTGGTTGATATATATCTTGGTGTTATCCAGTGTCATGTCTCTATTTGATCATGTGACGATAAGATTATACAGTAGGAAGTTTAGGCGCATAACAAGTAATTAATATCCCCTAGAGCCTGTCATAATAGCTTGCACCCGGGCCCGTTGTAACTACCTTACACCACTGCTGAGTTCCTAATTGTTTTTGTGCTTTGTGTTCAGTTTTTCTAAGGTGCTCTAAGTGCTTTAAATAAAACATCAAAAGCATCAAGACAAAGTGTAAAACAAACCCATTAAAAAAGGATATTTAAATGCAATTAAAACACCCTAATATTTTATTTCTTTTATTTATTTATTTTTTAATTAAAATTCAGTAAAGACAGAATCATTCTTGGCCCCACGTTTGCTTTGTGGTCATTTGATAAAACACAAAAACTTCGCAAAATGTAAATTGAAATAATGAAGGTGTGTAATTTGAGACCTTCTTCAACATGTCACCTAAAAATCTCTTTCTCCAGTGTCTCAGTTGTGAGGATTTTCTGTGTATCTCTCTTTAATATCACTGTAAGCTGGATATTTTGGGGTTTTGGACTGTGGCTCAGACCAAACAAGACATTTGAAGATGAGATCTTAGGCTTTGGGAAACTGTGACTGGCATTTTTCACTGTTTTCTGACATTTTTAGATCAAATTGTTGATCCATTATTGGAGAAAAATACTTTTTAATGTTTATTGCAGGCTTGGGGAACATTTTAGATGTTGGCAGTGAAAAGTAAATTAAAATAAAAAGATTATTTTGGCCAGAAAAGTATTTCTAGTTGAAAACCCTGAAGGCAAACTTTTCTCATGTGCTGAGTTTTCTGAACCAGGCTGACTGTATCCATGGGGACTCAAGAGAACTACTGCTCCCAGGATGCACCGGTAGTAGCACCGTTGAAGTTCAAAGTTCAAACATTACAGTAAAAATAGGGTACTTGCTGGCTGGCTGCTTGTGTGTTCGCTGGGAATATAAACAACTTGGTGGTCACGGAGCAGCCTAATCGGTTGCCACCGCACCGAAAACCGGCAGAGGAAACCGAAGATGGCCCTCAGCTAATCGGCGCCTTCTCTCGCTCTGTTGTCGGCGGATTTACAGAACGACGGCTAGCTGGGTGCTAACGTTAGCACGCTAGCTTGCCAGGAGCACATAGCAACTGCTGCTAGCTAACGTCACTGGACTGGTACTCTTTACTCTCAAGGCTGCAGCTATGTTCGTCCAGGAGGAGAAAATATTCGCAGGGAAAGTGTTGAAAATACACATCTGCACCATGGACGGCACGGAGTGGTTGGAGGAGGTCACGGAAGACACCACTGTTGAGAAACTGAAGGAGAAGTGCTTGAAACATGTAGGTTTTTGGCTTGTTTGTGTCTCCCTTGTTGCATTTTTTTGTCCTGTCACTCCTTTGCCTGGGGTGCTTGCAGCCTAACATGCCCTCTGTGTAAACTGCCAGTGTCAGTGTCACTGGCTTTGTATTTATAGTAACTGGGTAGACCTTGCTATTTATAATTTAGCAGGTTGGCTGCCCCTCTCAAGCTAGCTAGCTAACTGTCCGACTCTGCCCCTTTCTCAGCTCCCAGTGGCTAGTCTGACAGGCATGTTGCTTTACTGCTTGTCTATTATTACACAGCTCATCTCACTTCTCCTTCTATGGCCTCTATAGCATAACCTCAAGTGCTGATCTCTGTTGACGTCTCATGTTTACTTGGGGAAGGTGCAGATTCTGTGACATATAATATGTTGCAGCATCATATTGGCCAGGTCATCATGATAAGGGTTGATATTTATGTTCAGACATCAGGCTTTTAGTAATACTTTTATTTTATCTACCTTTATAGTTCAGTGTTGAAACAGCTAGTGGATTAAATCATAGTTTAGCCTGTCAGAAAATAATGAAAACAGCTTGTCACAAATAAGAGATGAGATAAGATAAAACTATTGATCCCACACACTGGGGAAATTCACATGTTACAGCAGCTCAAATAGCAGAGATAGAAAAGCAAGTTGAACGGCAATAGAATACTTATAGAATACAGATAAAATACAAATATAAAAAATAAAGTACTAAATTTAGACATAGATATACACTTATGCTATTTAAAGTGCCTTTAAAATAATTCCTCGCAGTCCCAGGTTAGGTTTTCAAATGTTTTGTTCAGTCTGACCAAAACATACTTCATTTACAATGATATGATAAAGAAAAAATACTGACAGTGGAGAATTTACTCTCTTTTTCCTTCTTGATGTTTGACATCAACAGTAAATCGCTAATTAAAATTGTTGTAAATACATTTCCTGTGAATCAAATAGCCTAATTTATGTAAAATCCATTGACAACAATATAAATAACTAATAAATCATTCAAACTGTTTGTGAAGTAAAAGTGCCAGACATACTTTTCGTTTAAGTAGGCTAATTGTGAATTGAGTCTTTTCAGCTTTTGCACTGTTGATGAGACAAAAAACACAATTCGTAGTTGTCACTTTTTTCTAACATTTTCTATTTGCGGAAACTGTCACTACATCCACACAGTAGTGCATGAGACAGACAGTCGTGCTCCTCTGCCTCATCATAGTGCTACTGATGGCATTTGCTAGAATCCACCGCAGCTGAAGGGCAATAATCAATCACAGTCGAGGAGTCTCTAATGCAGCTGTCAATCATGTCAATCACTGCTCGTGTACTGTGGTCAAACTGTCAAACTACTGCATTATTGCATCGCCCATTTTTCACCTTAGATGTTTTCAGAAACATATTTTAGTGAACTGTTTAGTTGTAAAGTGAGAAAATTTGCTTTAGCTGGTGGGACATACTTAGTTTTCCGTTGATTATTTTCAACATGATGGCCAATCTTTCTCACATTACAGTACACTAAAATATGTTTCTGAAAACACTTTGGGATGAGCAGTAGGCAATACAGTTGTAGAATCTTGATTCATATTTGATCAGTGCTGCCTAGTTTGACAGTTTGGCTGCAGTTCAAAAGCAGTGATTGACAGCTACGTTAGAGACTCCTCGGCTCTGATTGGTTGTTTTCGTTCACATACAGTCCACACAGATTGTGTGGATTGTGACAGTTTCGGGAAAAATTATAAAAACTTACCAACTACAGCTTTAATGATTCATTGAAAAAATAATTGTCAAATTACTTGACAAAGAAAAGAGTCCCTACTGTTTGCTGTTTATTTCTGTGATGCTTTATAATGTTCTTGCTTTACAGTATGTGCACGGAAGTCTAGAAGACCCCAAAACACTCACCCACCATAAACTCATACATGCTGCTACAGAGAGAGTCCTCACCGACACTAAAACAGTCGCTGATGAAAATCTCAAAGATAAAGGTATGTAACACTCTATTTAAAGTTTGGGGATTACGATAGTGCTACACTGTATTCCTTGAGCTGACCATGTTTCATATACGTTGTAGAGGTTTTGCTGCTCATAAAGAAAAGGCCGCCACCGACCCCTCCAAAGATGCTAGACGTTAGTTCAGAGGAAAAGGTAAGCTTGCAGCCAGACAGCATGAGAAATGTGGCGTCTTTATTTTGCCTGCTTTTAATTATGTCCTTTTGTCATTCATCGTGGTTGTCGCAGAAGAAACAAGATAACAAGGCTCCAGACAAAGACGCAATTCTGAAAGCCACCGCCAACCTGTCCACACGCCACACTGACCGCACTGTTACCCAGCATAACATCAGAGATGTAAGGCTCTTGGTGGAATGGATTTAGATTAAGGAAACCTAACATGCAGATTCTATGAATAAGACTCACAATTTGAGTTTGTACGTGTGTGTTTGTGTTGTTCCAGTTTCAGACAGAGCTAAGAAAAATCCTGGTTTCTCTCATTGAAGTCGCCCAGAAGCTTCTCGCCTTGAACCCTGATGCTGTTGAACTTTTCAAAAAGGCCAATGGTAAAGCTAAAAATACCTTACAAGTATTTACAAGTCAGGAAAGGTGGGATTAGTAGAAGACATATTTTATATATAACAGGACAAAAATTCAGTCATGCTCTAGATGTCTTATTCTATGATGGCTCGTGAGGGGCTGTAACCAACCTCAGCTCACCCTGGACAAGTCTGCAGTGTGTTACAACATGAACACATTGACCTCTAAGGGCAGCACACGGTTTTAAGTTGACATATGGGCAGAAACCTGAGCACCCAGAGTTTACCAACACAGAGGTGGGGGATAACATGCAAACTCCACACAGAAAGGCTACAGCTTGCGGCTCTGAAGCTACAGTGCAAACCACTGAGCTACTTGTATAAACTGATTAAGTGTATTTTAATTTAAAGCTCTGACAGGTGAGGTATAAGATATTTCTGTTTTGTCTTTTTGTACTGTTGAAGTTTTTGCCATCAAGCTCAACGCAGTGAACCTCATTAGAGTACATATTTCAGTATGTATTGTTGCTGGAAGAATAGATCTTGATGTTTATTGTTGTAGACATTTCACACATATTCCCCAACTCCCCAGTTTCAATTCTCTGTTCTCTTTGTGTTTCTGCTTTTCATAGCGATGTTGGATGAAGATGAAGAGGACCGGGTGGATGAAACGGCCCTTCAGCAGCTCACTGAGATGGGTTTCCCCGAGAGCAGAGCCATCAAAGCTCTTAGATTGAACCAGTAAGTCTGAGTCTGTTAAATTACAACTCACTCACAATTGAAAATGAGTAGAAGTGATTTAGAAAACAAACCTTTCTCATTTCATTCGTTCTTTCTGCAGCATGTCGGTGACCCAGGCAATGGAGTGGCTTATCGAGCATGTAGATGACCCCTCTGTAGACGCACCAATACCTGGCCAGGACTCTTCTGGGGCAGCAGGAGCCACGGCTGCCGCCACACCGGGCCCCTCAGCCTCAGCCTCAGCCTCTGCCTCTGCCTCTGCCTCAGCTTCCGCCTCAGCCTCAGCCTCAGCCTCAGCCTCTGCCTCAGCCTCTGGTCCTAACCTCCTCCGCAGCCTCTCTAGCCAATCGAGCACAGAAGAGAGCAGCAGGCAGGACGAGCTCACAGAGATCTTCAAGAGGATCCGCAGGAAACGGGAGTTCAGACCGGATTCAAGAGTGGGTGGCTTTATGAATATTACCTTTATACAACTCATTTCAGAGCTTTCCATTACTCTGTATTTTGTAGAAAGATGGAAGATACAAGACAGCCTCACTTTAGCTCCAGGATCATAAATTAATTTTGCCAGATGCCAGACACAGCTGTGATAACTATCAGACTGCTCAGTCTGTAATGGCATCATAAAACATACAGTACATATGACTGGAATTGATGAACAGAGGCAGCCTGTTAGCTCTGTGAACAGAGAATAATGAAATCTGCACTCATGGATATACAGTGTTAGTTGTTTTAAGTGTAGGATTTATATCACTTTGATTGTGTTCAGAGTCTTCTCATTTCCCTAACTGCAGAGCTTAATGTACCTCTGTTATCCAAGGCAAAATTATTACTATCTCCAAAAATAGAGAAGTTATTAAAACGCCATCATCCAACAAAACTCTTCCTCCTACTCCCATTTTGATGGTTGGAACACTCAGTCACTTCTTCCACTGTGCTGAAATGTTTTTTCCCCAAAGACACCTGCTGAGCTCCTCAGAAGTGTGACTGTATATGCTGTATTTATTAGACTGAGAGATATTAAACTGAACACGTCATCATTTGCTTTCTTTGTCTCTGCAGGCTGTCATCGCATTGATGGAGATGGGGTTTGATGAAAAGGAGGTGGTTGATGCTCTGAGGGTGAATAATAACCAACAGGATGCTGCGGTAGGTTTACACGTTCATGTCCGTGGTGTTTGCATGCAGAGCTAGTGCTGAAAAAATACAGCAGCACCAGATTTGAAAAATAGCTCTTTATTTTTGTTTCTCACTGTGTGTTTTCTGTCCTGCAGTGTGAGTGGCTGCTGGGTGACAGGAAACCTTCTCCAGAGGATCTAGACAAAGGCATAGACACCAACAGCCCGTTGTTTCAAGCCATTCTGGAGAATCCAGTGGTCCAGTTGGGTCTAACTAATCCCAAGACCCTGCTAGGTACAGTGTGATAAACTTAGTGGACAAGACAGTCTATTTGGTGACTTTGATAACAAACAAAAAATCAAGTGAATCACACTTCAGAGGAAAATTCTGATTGAAATAATGTCAAAAACTTTCACTCTGTTGTGTGGTAGTGCTTTTTCAGTAAATGCAACAAGCTTTACAGAATGAGGATGTTTGACAGTGTGACATCTGACGGTGCTTTCACATCTGCAGTGCAGTTCATTTGGTTCTGACCAATGTTTAAAAAAAGATGCACGGTTGCATTTCAGCTCTAGTTGGTTTGCTGTCATACTGACTTAAAGGGATAGTGCACCCAAAAATGAAAATTCAGCCATTATCTACTCACCCTTATGCTGAGGGAGGCTCAAGTGAAGTTTTAGAGTCCTCACATCACTTGCGGAGATCCAAGAGGAGACGGGGTAGCAACACAGCTCCACCTAATGGAGGCTTACAGCGGCCCAGATTCAAATGTCCAAAAACACATAATTGAAACCACAAAATATCTCCATACTGCTTGTCCGTAGTGATCCAAGTCTCCTGAAGCCCCGACATAAAAAGTTGTTCGGAAAAACGTCAATTGAACTCTGTTTTTAGCCTCATTGTAGCCTGCAGCTCTAACTGCCTCTCTGTACAACGCGCTCAGCACATGAACGCGGAGCCCATGTCTCACGGTCTCGTGCAAGCGAGCACACGTGAGCACAGTGCACAGAGAGGCAGTTAGAGCTACAGGCTACAATGAGCACCATCAATTTACGTCCAGTGCAAGTGCTTGTTTTGCCACTGACATGTTCACATAATAATTGTACGTGTCTGACGACATTATGGACCCTACAGAGATGGACCTTTTTGTTTAAGAGTAAGATCCTTTATGTTTAACACGAAAAGCCATGACATCGCCAATGCCAAAGCCACCAGACACAATTTAAATAAACAGTAATTTTATCACCATAAAACACACTTCATTCAAAGTCAGTAGAAACAAAATAGAACTCTCAAAAGCCATCTTGGTTCATCTTTTCACTGTTCCAACAATCACCAGCTCTGGTTTGGTTAAAATAAACCTTTAATTCCATGAGTTGGATATGATAATATGCTGGCTCTACACACACTAAAATGACTGTTTATTTAAATAGAGTCTTGTGCGTTTGGCAATGGCAAATTTAGGGCTGTTTCTAGTTAAACAAAAAAGATCTGTTTTAAATAGGCCTATCTTAGGCCTATACCGAACGTCTCGGTCCGGTTACAAACTAACTCTGGTGCAGTTCGTTTGTGGTGAGAACGTGTCCAAACCAACTGCAGTCACATGACACATTGTTTGGGTTAAACATGAGCATGTTACAGTCCTGGAGGATTATTAATGTGCACCTCCTCCTGTACTGCCTTAATATGCACATTCAGCACATCCAGTGCATCAAAACATTGTTTTCTAGTTGGAGCCGCGCCTCGTTTTCAAACTGTATGGTTTGACTAAAATGAACAATGACAGCAATATAGTCCACGATGAGCAGCGCTAAAATCAACCTGCGTAGTTGTCCCTCCATTGTGACATTAGAAAGTGTCACATTTATCTTGCAAGTGTACTCTTCTTCAACGTTTTGTTTACTTCCTGGATTTTTCCCACATGGAAATTCTGACCAATCAAGAGCAGCTTTCTCATGCAAGGCATTTGATCTGGTCCGCTGAGACCAACTCTAGGCAATTATGAAAGTTGTAACTAAATGAGTCCCTGATTCAGACCAAGGCAAGACAACTCTAGGTCTGAAAGCACCCTTAGACATAAAACATAGAAAGTTGGGACTAGGTTGAAAAATACCAAAGATAGCCTTTAAGAGTTTGTAATCAACAGATGGATTTAATAGTTTGAGTTCTTCCAGAAATCAGTTCACCATCACAAAATTATAACCTTCATACCACAAATGCTTCCCCTTCTCAAATTGTCTAGGAGGAGAGATTGTGTTTGCATTTTATTATAAAGAATTTTTAAAGACAGCTGGATTTTGTTGAATATATTCCTTACCAGTGTGCTTTGTGTTTGGCCACAGCGTTTGAAGACATGCTTGAGAATCCTCTGAACAGCACCCAGTGGATGAACGACCCCGAGACCGGCCCAGTCATGCTCCAAATATCCAGAATCTTCCAGACCCTCAATCGCACATAGAGCCTCCTGGTGATCCCCGTGTGACTGTGGCAGCTTGTGTGTGTGTGCGCGACCATATTGGGGTGTGTGTGTGTGTATGGATGTGTGTGTATCTGAGTGTGGCAGAGACACAAGTATTGTTTTTGCCTTGTAAAGACAAAGCTGGAGGAGTCAGAGTATGAATTAAGATGTTACACATATAACTATTTATAACAGTACAGTAAAGACACTTATACGAAACAAATGTTAACATAAACATTATTACAGTAATAATAATAATAAAAATGAGATTTAGTATGTTGTTTTTACATTTTAACGAGAACAATTTATAGTCATGACAGACATGATTTATTTTATATAATTTCTCCATGTGCAGAAATGACATCAGACATCGATTTAATGTTTACACTTCAAAGAAAACTGTTTTTGTATGTTTTGCAATATTTAAATATCAATTACAGTTTTGTCTGTCTCTTTAAATTGTTACGTTTCATCTGTGGTGAATGTGTGGATGATTTCTGTCGGTATCATGTTCTGTTTCTCTTCCCCCTTGGTCTTGTTTTTATCAGAGTGACTGCTTTTAATTGAGAGGCAGGTGGTCAAAGTCGAGTGTTCGTTTGGCTCGCTGAAAACGGCCTCACGGACACGTTGCCTCTCTCTCCGTTCACGCCTGTGAGGTCACTGTAAGTCACCCGAGCGCCTCTCAGTTCAAAGCGGAAAAGCTTCTTCGAGGATATTTATTTGACTTTCTTGCCTTTTAGACAAAAGCTGTACACTAAACTGTTTGTGTCTTAGTCATGTTTTTACAAGAAAATTATATATTAGGCCTGTGTGTTTATTGTCGATGTGCTCTTGAATGTCATATTATCATGTTGCGCTCATTTAGCACTTGTTCACCTCTATGGATATCACTCACTGCAGCACTGAGGGAGTTTAAAGAAGGGTTATGTCTCAAAAAGGCTGTAGTGGGATGTTAAACGAAGCTGAGCCTAATCAAAAGGGGTTTGCCTTTTTTTAACCTTTAATTTTTGAATGATAAAGTTGCTCACTTCATGCTGTGGAGGTGCGAGCATCTTCACAAAGAAATAATAGAATTTGAGGCGCAACCAGTGTTGGTCTTTTGGTTTACTTTTTTTTTTTTTAATATAATTTTCTTTTGAGAGCAGTGAACATTTATGCTGTCAAACCAAACCAAAATGTCACTATATAACCTGCCTTGTCATTAGTTGTACCCATTTAAAAAAAAAAAAAAAAATCCTGTATTTCTGTGCAATAGCAAGGACTTCTGTTGACCTGTAAAGAAATATATTTGATTTGAGTGTTAGAGATGTGTGAACTGCAATGGGTAGTGTGTTCTACGATATTAGCCTTTGCATTGAGTACTTACAATCTCCAGCTACAAGAAGGCGAGCGTAGCCTCTCCTGGTTGTACCGAGAGCTAAAACACAAAATGGAGGGTGGTGTGTTTTGCCAAGCTTTTGAGTGTTTTTATTCAATATTTAAAAAATGTGGTATTGATGTGACTTTCTGCTCAGGGAGGCTGAGATTGTTTTTCTAAACTTGTCGTTACGGCAAACCTCTGCTCACCCCCGTCTAGTTTGGCATTTGAAAATGGCTTTAACTAATCTGTCTAGATCTTTATGAATAAGAGCACTACAGGACATGGTTTCGTAAATGCAATATTTGAAAATATTTAAATGTTTTTAGAGAGAAGTGTCTGTTTGAACTATGTATTATTACATTATTTATATCGAAGCCAAACTAGGAACTTGTTCTTATTTATAACATTTTTAGCAAACCTCGAAGCTAATCTACAAATGTGAAAAAAATTAAATGATTCAAATGTTGTTTTTACAAACCATTGTAAAATGTGCTTACGGACTGGCAGGTCACAGTGTGAGTTAAAGTAGTGCAGCATGTCTGAATGATGAAGAAGGATTTCTACACGCGTCTCTGGAAGCCTCTCTGCACACTTTCCGCACTGCAGTGGACCTTCATCATGGCCACAGTGACCAGCTGTCTCACCACCTCCATGCTTTGCATTAGTTTGCATCAGAAACTCTCCCGTAATATCATGAAACAAACTTTGGGAGATTGTACGTTTAAAGATCCGCAGGACATGCAGACGTCTTTCAAAAATGGTCAACAGGAACAGAAAATGAACAAAATGGACTTTATTGCTTTGGGACACTGAAGGAGTGTTGGAGTCACAGGTTTTTGTTTTCACTCAGCTTCCATGCAGGACTGTCCCCGATTAACAACCTATGCAATATACTCTCACAGTCTGTTCATTCAGACAGCCTCATGGCTACTGGCATTTAAATCACTATTGCATTAAAGTTATTTTTTGTGGCTGTATGCTTTGGGCTCTGTGTTTTTCTTTGAGTGTATTTTTTGTATGCACATGTAGTATTTAATTTGTCCCTCTTGGAGTGTCAGGTTGATGGGAAATTTTAGTAAAACAATGGATGCACTTTTGGAACCTGCGAAGGCTTACAGTAAACATTTTGATATGCCACAATAAGAAAAATACAGCGAAGAAACAATGTGAAGTGTGTGAGAACTGCCACTAGGCCGCAGGTTGCAGGTTGCTGATAGAGAAATCTTTAAAGCCAACATTGATTGAGACATTCTTTAAGTGAGCAAAAACCTCCCCCTGCTAATAAAGCTCATGTGACGTGAGTAAAAGCTCCAGAAAAGCTACTAAAAGGACCTTGTGGTGTCAGTAACACCTTTCTCATTTTCACAATTATCTTGCTGCACAACTAATTCAAGTAAGAGGACATTTTTTCAGTATATATTCAGCATTTGATTGACTAACTGATACATTGCTTATGTACGACACACAATAATAAATAAAATATTGCATCCAGAGAATGATGTAATGTTAAATTGTTTCAGAGTCCACCAGTGGCGTAAGGAAGTTCTGATGGGCCCCAGTGCACGCTATTATGCACATATCATCTCATCAGATGATCAGAGACCTGGCTTTGGATAACATCAACATACAGTACATATTACCCAGCAATCATCACTGCATATCTGTATATAAAAAAAAATACCCAAGAAAATAAGTTAATTAACAATTTTAATAGTTGGTTTATAGTTATAGAATGAGTGTATATATTTTTTTTTATAGTTGCTTATGACTATTTCACAATTTTTTTAATTTTGTAATTTATTTTTTAAATTACATTTAATTTAATTCAAGCACTCATAAGGGCCTATTCTCCATGCAAAACATTGAGGGCCCATTCTCTATGGGCCCCCCACCTGGGCCCTATAGAGCACACTGCACTGCCTGCATTGTCTATATTTACGCCCCTGGAATCCACAATCTGTAAAACTGATTCAATCTCTTGAGTGTGTGTTGAAGTGTTGTATCCAAAACAGCCTTTAGCTCTCCTGTCATCTGTATGATTGAGAGTCTTCACAGTTAAGTAGTTTTTTTAGTATAGCCCAGTATCACAAGTCACAGATTTACAATCTGCATGGCATATGACGCCTTCTGTCCTTACGCACTTTTCTTGGATGAGAAAAAATCCCTTGACCCTGAGGTGGGCTGGAGTCTGGTTGTGGGTTTCCTTGTGCATAACTGAGTCTTTCCTATCTGATTTGGAGGGCACTGTGAGTTTTCAGCAGGTCTTGATAATCAGAATTAATGTCACTGTGCCTCCTCCTAAGATCTGTGTATTCCTGTTGCAGAGCCTTTGTGCTCTCATCCAGGGCGGTTTCCTGCTGGTTGAGTCTGAGCTCGGTGTCCCAGACGTGTCTGAGCTGGAAGTTTGATTCTGCCAGCTGTTGTTGCTGAAGCCTGCAGTAGTTTTCTTTCTGCAGAGCCACGGCCAGTGTCTGCTTTTCCTCCAGTGTTTTAATCTGCCGGGTTGAAGCTTCCTTGAGCTTGACGCGGTGCTTCTTACTTCTAGTTTTTTTGATCAACTCTCTGTTGCAACTCCGAGTTTCTTGTCTTGTCCTGTTATAAGGCCTCTTCAAATTCTGCCTGTCTCGTCTTGCTCTCTGACTCCAGTGCTTTGAAACTGTCCACAGTGCACTGAAGCTCAGAGATAGTGAACTGATTCTCAGATATAGTATCGTCTTTCTTTGACATCAAAGCACTCAGAGAGACAACGGTGTTTAGATTTCACTCTGTCATATTCTTTCTCCATGGCGGTGAATTTAGTCTGACTGCAAACTGCTTCTCTAAAACCATCTGCTCAAAGCACTTTCTCTCATTCTTGAGGGACGACCCGGAGAACTTTTCAGCGATCTGGCTCCTCTCTAAAGCTAGAGTCTTCTCTGAGAGCTCTTCCTCTTGGATCTGGATCTTTTCATACACTCCTCGAGTTTGCTGTGAGCTTCTCCGCCTTCTTGAAGCTGCTTTTGATCAAGCTGCAGCTCACTGAGAGCAGCCTTAAGTTCACCCTGCTGCCTTTAGTTCTCAGAAGCAAGTTCTTGGTTCTCAGGAGTCAGACAGTCCTGTTCTTCGGCCCACTGGTTCACCTCGTCTTGAAGCGAGGAAACAATGTTGTCATTGACGTCAATGTCGTTTTGAAGATTCAGGAGATTGAAGTGCAGGGTTTGAATTTCATCGCCCTTTTCCAGCTTTCCCTTAGAGCCTTGACTTCGAGCTCTGCTTTTTCTTTTCCCTGCTGACAAGAGGATGCCTCCAGATCGTTCTTGAGCTCCTCAATCTCCCTCTTGTCCTCTTCAAGCTCAGTGGCCATTTGGCTGATTGTTTCTTTTGAGCTTTGCTTTGCTCTGCTGCTGCTCCCTCTTTGACTTCATTAGATCAGCCACTTGTGCCTTCATGAGCTCTGTCTCAATACTGAGGCTGTTTTTTTTTCAGCTTGCTCCTTCCTCAGAGCCTTTGTAAGAGTGTCTTTTTCTTGAGGGTTTCTTTTCTGCTGAGCTCTGGCTGTATTTTCCTTCTTCAAGGCCTCTTCAAGAGCAGCTGTGGCTCTTTTCTCCTCCTCTGGGGCTTCCTGAAGACCAGCTGATCTCTCAAATCTCTCAGATTCCTTCTGTGAAACATACAGCAATTATTAGTTTGTGTCCATGTGCAGCCTATATAAATTTTAAAATAATTTCTACCTCTGTAGTGCTCTTGGTTTCCTTTTAGGATCTGACCAAAATGAAATTACATTCTCAAACAGTAACTCATTTAACGCGTTGAAAGAGATTTTACTTTCAATGGAAACTGTTTGTTTGCTTGGACTCACACTTGTGATGCCTGTTATCATCTCATAAAGTTGTGTTATAGTTAGATAGTGAAAAAATGCAGAAGAAAAGAAGATGAGAAAACCATATTTGTCAGGGAAGGAAAAGATTATGGTCTATTACAAGGTCTATTGTGCAACGGTCCAGGGATTCCTTAAGTATAGGACCAAGACCAGGAGAAAACCATAAATACTTAAGTGAGCATTTAAAGAAAACCTAAAGGACAAGACTTAAGGGTGTTTTATTTTGAGAAAACCTTAACAAGGACTTTAAGAAAATATTTACTTACAGTGTTTTGTGCAACCGGCCCCAGGGAACCCACTGGTTGTCTTGTTGGTACTGGTTGTGAATAGTTAAAATTGTGTTTACTATATTTAGTGTAACTATAATTTGAAGCTTTCTCTGGCACAATAATTTCCTTCCGGATAAATAAAGTTTAATCAAATATTTATTTCTTACATTGCACTGTAACTTTTTTTTTTCCATACCTGCCTTAGTGTATATTTAGCTTGTTTTCATTTCCTATTCCCTAGCTCTTTAATGTCATATTTAATTGCATTTAAATGTTCTTTCATTATGTGCTTATTTTGCACTTTGTCAAAATGCTTTAGAAGTTTTATGTAAAGCACTTTGAATTGCCTTGCTGCTGAAATATGCTATATAAACCTGCTTTGCCTTGCCTAGTGATAACTGTGACAAAAACAAAATGCTCACAAGTCATTTATAAATGAATTTAACTTGAAAATGCCTATTTCAATTGTGATGTTAATGCAATACACTGGAGGCCTCATTTTCTTAATTATACATCAGTCCCCTGAAAAAGATTACTAGAGCACACTTTAATTTATATTCTCAATATTTGCAATTTTGTTTAAATGTCACAATTTAATCTATAGTAATTAGAATACCAAGTTATTTATTTATATTCTGAGTGCACATAAATTAATGTTGGTACTCATACTTGGAAGAAAACCACTGAAACATTCAAGTTGTAATAAAATGTTTCACCACTAGATAGCAACATTTGTCAATGTCACAGGGACAACACACATGAATAAAAATGTGGACAGTTATTGTGATATGTTTATTCTGAAATAAAGATATAATTTGAGAAGGAAGAACTGGGTGTGGTAGATGTATTAGTTAACTTTTTACACAAATATTTCGGGTATTTTGGGTTTGAGGTTACAACAAGTGTAGATAAATCACAGCAGGTTTATAATCTGAGTCAAGTGATTTAATGAATGAATAAAGTGTAACTAGGAGAGCCAGTTACGGATGATATATTATTGACAGTTATTACCAGTATTACTAGTAGCGGGCTGGAAGGTAATCACGCATGCGCAGTCGTTGCCTTTACGACGGCTGGGATGGTAATTACATTTCTATGGGCAGAGCGCGAACACACCGCCGGTCCTCGCTGCTCAGCGCGAGCCACTTAGATATGTGTTTACGTGTTAACTAACATGAGGCGTCTGGTACAGAGATAGACTTTTAAACGCAACAGTGTCCGTGCGTCGTGTTTCTTCACCGGACAGCCCCCCTTTTCTGCTGCCTGGCGTCTGTTTGAGCTGAAAGCCTGCCGCGGAGCGGTTGTCACACAGGCCGCGAATCGGGTCTTGTTGCTGGGAGGAGACCGTCCAGACTCGCCTCCCCTGCTAGCATTATTAGCTGGCTACGATGCGCCGCTGCGGCTGGGGTATTTTCCACACAGCAGGCCACTGTAAAGCGAGGCAGGTCCTTGGATAATTGTTTACCCCGACGGAACTGAAGGGTGACTTGGAGACACACCACACCTTTCAAGGTAATGTCTTGCCAGTGAGCTAACGTCATCCACGGGGCCGATGAATGCAGCGCTGCTCCTGTTAACGTTACAGTACACACTAGCAAGCTAACGGTTAGCTGCTGTACATTTGCATGCATGGCCGCTTAGCTAGCCTAATGTTAGGCAAATGTGTGCCCTGTCACCTAACGGTTGTTCCCACGTTCATTTGGTTATCACAGCATCAGCATAGTAACGTTATAATTATAGCTAATCTAATTAATTAGCTATTATCTAGCTTGTTCATCAAGCCAGCATTGGGCCGTTAATGGCAACATAATGGTGAGCTGGTAAGGTAACGTTGAGTTAATACTACAGCTCATATAACATTAACTTTACTGAGGTCAACTTGAGTTTACTGGTGAAAGAAATTACCTTCGCATGAAAGTATTTGAAGGCAGCTATATGCACTTGTTTTTCCTCAAATCTGCCATCCTATAGTGCAAGAAGCAATGGAGCTGTTGTGACATTAGGCCTAATTTAATTCATTTTCATTAACAAAGTCTGTCTGTTCACGCCTAAGAAAGTGGCTACTGTAATAGTGCAATGGAAATGTCTAAGCAAGGCATCAGCCTGAAGGGGCAATTGAAAGTGAAAGTGCTCTGACTTTCATGTAGGCACTGATTAGAAACATAAGTCTGCAGGACTTGCTGCAGATGGCTCGTCAGTGGCATTAATCACTTTTGATTACAGAGCACTTTTAGAAATACAGATACAAAATGTTTCAAATGAGAGATGACTTAAAATCAAAACAAAACTATGACCCATATTAATCTAGAGTTAGAATAGACATGACACAGAAATATTTAAGTGATGTCACTGTGGTAGAAAACTAGAAATCTTCAGCTGTGATGTCTTCATGTTGCAGGATTTGAGGTGAGAAGTTAGCTTTACCAACAATCAGTTAGATTTCTCAGTTTTTAATGGTCAAAATGTGGTTTCTGCAATACATTTTGATTTAAGAAACTAATGTGATCATTTACTGGGAGTAGGAATAAGTTACTGACCAACATTAGATACCTTTTGCTTTGCACATAATAACCAGACAGTTTCAATCCTATGTTGAGAACTGTTTCCAGCCACTGTAGGACTCACTGTAGGTTCATATAAGCACCAGATGCTGCAAAGACACTGTCTCCCTCTGTCATCAAGCATTCGACATAATGAATGTGATCACGCCTGCAAGGATGCTACTTTGGTTTGAATCAAGCAACTAATGTGGTCATTTACTGGGTGTAGGAAACAAGTTACTGGCCACCATCAAATAACTTTTGCTCTGCGCTTGTGGACTAGTACAGTACAGTTGTGCTTTCCTAAATATACATCATGACTAGACAGTTTTAATCTTATGTTTAGCACTGTTTCCAGTCACCGTAGGACTCAGTGTAGGTTTATTTAAGTACCAGATACTGCAAAGACACTGGCTCCTCTCTGTCATCAAGCATTCGACATAATGAATGTGATCACGCCTGCGAGGATGCTACTTTGGTACTTCTCCCTCAACCACCAGATGTAAGCCTAATTGACTTCCAAAGGGAAGATTAACAGCGACACCCAAAACAGTACTTTCCTTAATAATCAACAAACACCAGAGGAGGATGTTGTTTAATTATTCATTGAGGAATCACACTGATAGGGCATCCAGCCACTTGCACAAGTCATGCCAGTGTGACTTGCAACTTGGCATATTGTGGATGCCTCGTGTCCTGTTATTTAGCTATCGTTACTCAGCAGTATGTTCAGTGTAATTGTGACTCTAACATCATGTTATTATTGCTTTTTTTTTTTTTTTCAAGGATGGATGTTGATTTGTGTGCTGGCGGGGACAGTACCAGAAGAAAAGTGGATTTGGCTGGGGCTGCAGAAGGCACAATGGAAGTCATACCATTGGAGATGTACGACTCAGCCAGAGCAAAGATAGCTGCCAACCTGCGGTGGCTGTTTGCCAAAGCCTATGGCATCGGTAAGTTATGACATTTACATTCACGTTACACAAATGCTAAGCATGCTTCCTTGTTGAGATTTATGTGCGGTTATATTACTGACTCACTAAATAATTATCTGTATATCTATAGTACCATTAAAGATTTGACAGATAGCACATTTGTGACCACACAGTTTTTATAACCTTAGATTGCGCTATCTGCTGCATATTTTCCTCATATTCTCATTGTTATTTCAGATGTTTTTGTTGCAACCATTTGTTTATACCCCCATCTGCTGATTGTGTAGAGCTTCCGTGGCGAAACATTGACAGGAAAAGAGAAGGAGAAAGAAATATTTATGTATGTGTGCACTCAGGCCAACACTAATTCCCCCATGACACTTGGCAACTGAAGCCTCACTCACTGACTCACCAGATCCTTTCATTCTTGTCGGTTGGCCAGTAGATTGAACCCAAATCAGGCTGAGTGACAGGCACTGAGGATTAGGCTATATTTGTTAGACTGTACTCAGAGCATGGAAAATACTGATCTGCACTGCCAGTCACTCACACTCCCTGCTAAGATGGTATCAGCATTAGTAACTGGGCCTTTAGGCCAGATTTTCCTGTCTTGCTTGCAGTAGTCGTAAGTTGAATATATTTCAGGGCTGAGATGAGTTGTATAGATTACAGGACAATTCTTAAGGAGCAATTTCCTTGTGGCTGCAAAACCGGCAACCTTAAAAACCCTAGCACTAACACTGCTTATCTTCGGTTGTGTAGCTGATATCAAAGTCTAATTTCTTTTAGTGGACACAGATAGGTCATGTACATCAAGAGGAGAGATTTTCATAAAAAAAATTTTGTTTGTTTTCTATGAAATTATTTAGGACTAGGCGATATGAAGAAAATCAAATATCACACTAAATACCTCGATATTGATATTCCGGCGATGTGGAGTTGATTATTTGTGTTTTCACAAAATATTTGCACAATGAGATTTTTGATGAATCAGTAATGTGGAAATAATGACCAAATGGGCACTTAAGATATCCAAAAAGTTAATGTCTAGTCTCAAATCACTTTATCGATTTATATCGATATAGTGCAAAGGCCTAGGTTTACTGCAGATGTAAAGTTTGGGAATACTTGTAGGAATGTTCACGGAGTTGCCAGTTTATTAGGTACATTTAGCTTAAACTAATTTGATTAAAAAATTACTAAAACAGTTTAAATAGAAAATTTCAAGTCTGTCTAAAAACAGTAGTCAGGTGCCCATATGAATATTGAAACAGGTTTTGCTTGCTGTAATAATTACCCGTGTTTGTAATGATCATTAAAGATTTCTTTCTAATGTGTTTTAAATGTAACTGATGGAGGACAACATCCACAGTCCTCGCTCTGTGCAAAAATGTATTCAGAGGTGTATTTTACGCTAATAAAAGGTTATTCAAATCAAGTGTTTTTTATTATAAACTTCACATGGAAAATTGTGCACCTATGCTCTGAGATGAAGGTTAATATATCGGAATTTATTGAAATGCTTTAGAGGGATTTTGATCAGCTTTATATTCATTTTGGCGGCTGTGGTTTGTGGTGCTGTTGGAGTTATATTGTGAGTGGCATTACTGATATTTAGTCTATAAATGAGATTAACAGTTACAACCCCCAGGTTAAGACCTTGTTGTCTGATACTGCCAATTGAGTGTATAAATAAGATTTACTGCAAACATAACCAGTGCAGCTACCTCTGTCTCGTAGGCACATAGTGGTTCTGACCAAGATACAAAACACAGATAGATGTTGGAAGAAGTGGTGACTGGCTTTTATGTTGTTCTACAGAGTGAGTGTGCTGCATACTTTAAACCTTTTATCAGTAGTTGGAAGTGAACAGCAATGAACAGTCGACTGTGGTTATTATTTTCCCGCCTGCATTCAGGTTTCCTTGTTCTACTAGCAGTTAATCTGCCATCATGACGAGTTCCAGTTATGCAAAATTCCCGTCCCTCATATCTCCAGCCAGTGCAGTGATGGCATGTTTTCAGATTTAGATACACAGTGAATTACTGTAGGCTGCACAGTCCAGTGTGTCTTTGTTCATACCTATATATTAACCATGAAGTAAAAAAACTGTCATGTGCGTGAATGTTGGCCTAATTTTTCTCTGAGAGCCTTCACTCACTTAATTAATATTTAACCTCTGAACTCAGTCATGGCAACGCATAACATCCTGACTGTTTGGCAGGTGTTTTATCATCAGGGTCCGACATTGTTGTAGGATTAACATCACAGTGCGTCGCCATTATTTTCCTGCAGGCTGCTATTTACCTTTCGATTTTCGAAGTAGTTAAGCTTAGTCAGTATGAACCTCAGCCATCCGATGCACAAGTCCCATCAGTCGCTGCTTTGCATGTCTGTTGCATCAGTGTCGTCTCTGGTCGAATCATCAGTCATCATTTCAGACGTTCAGACAAGCTTTCCTTTGTATGCTGCGGTCTCTTACAAATCTGTGGTCATTACACAGATTTCCCAAGGCAGCTGAAGCATTCATGTCAAACAAATGTCAGTAAAGTTGGTAATTCAGGTTATGGGTGGAAACCTATTGTCTCTTTTGTCTGTTTTTTAGCCCAGAGTTTTGCTGTAAACCTCTGCTCCAAGGTTCATTAGACTTATATTCTCTCAGAGTTCATTCAAAAGCTCATAGGCATTTGCTAGTTCAGTTCACTGTCTGTCATCAGAGGCCCTAGCTAACGATGCAGGCTTAACGATGAAGCATAACGACATAAACAGATATAATGCATCGTGGATGGACTTGAGTGGAGATGCTGTTCAGCTACAGTATAAAGCATACATTTGCCCCAAAGCTTTGGTAGCCCACAGGAGGCAACTCTCCCAGGTGCTGCTGCAATTATCTTCCTCCCATGGGAACTGAATATACTAGGCTCATTTTATTTTCACCCTATGGCTCATGTGGTATCTGCTTCACTGTTAATGCTGCACAGTTGTTAGCTTGGCTGGCAGGGGTGTACCCAATATTAAGACGCTTTGACGCTTCATTCATAATGTTGACATTCATATTCTGAATTAACATTTGAATGCTTTTTTCCATGTTTATTGCTTCTGTTTAAACACAGTGTTTCTGCACAGTTGCAGAGAGGCTACACTATTATCATTAGTATTATACATACTGGTAATAAAGACGTGGGTGAACCATGCTACGTCTTGTTTGGACATGACTCTTCTGACTTGCAGTATTTGTTAAGTGGTAGGTGATGGAGAAAATATGACAACAGACATTTAAAGCTTTATTCAGGAACCTCAATAGAAGCTCTGCGTATAAAAAAATTACATTCTGTACAGCCCTAATGGTTCATATAAATACATACACACATCATGCTGTGTAAACGTTAAAAGTGATGTAGTTTTGTTTTAAATAGCTGCCGCCATCTCGTGATGTTGGGGGCTCATCAGGGATTCAGATGCATCTGACGTGTATACATCAGCATTGCTTCCCTGTTACGTCTTTGATCACGCATGCCTGTGTTTGTGTACATGCTGTCCTGTCCCACTGCCCTCTGCTTGTGCCACAGCTGCTCCCAGCCTGAGCTACAGACAGCCAGACACAACAAGAGTGAGCACCTGTCATTGTGACAGGCACATTGCCGGTCCTTAACCCTGCTCTCCCCTGCTTGTGCTGATCATGTTGTGGTGCTGATCATGGTTGGTTGACTCTGCTGGAGCACATCATGGGTCTTGCTGCCAGACCCTCTCCTCATGCTCCACCCCATCCCAGTTAGTAAATCTTTCCGCCTGGCTCCTGGTGGCAGAAGGGCGGGGGGGGGGGCAGCTGCCACACGACATCAGTGTCTGTGGAATGAAGTCAAACGTGAAGTCTCGCCCAAGCCAGACCCCTTTGTTTTCATACACAATCATTCCCACTGTTCTAATGGGTTTATATACTCGGACGCAGCTCTCCAGGAATGACCCACACCGCTGGGTGTTGTGCATAATAGATTAATGCTGTTGTACAATGACATCCTTATTTGCACCACGTGTACGGTGGCAGTGAGCACATCGGTGAGGCTTGTGTTGTTGTTATGCATGTGGAATACAGTATACAGGATCGATGTGATTTAATCATTAACAGCCACTGACGCAAAAGGGCTTCATGGTTAATCATTTCAAGATAACCATGTCGCTCTCATTCTTACCTGACAACAAATGTTAAAGTTGCATTGTCGAGGAGATTTGATGCATTAAACCAAGGACTCCTAATTACCTCCTAATAGAAATCGGCTTGGGACATCCCTGCTTGCATCCCTACGTTGCATCAGCAAATGACAAGACTTTGATACACCATGTGATGAACTGTGTACAGGCATAAACAAAAACAAATCTGACATCTGAAGAGAGACAGCAGCACTCTGCTTAGGAGGAATCACAAAAACAACCATTAAGGGGGCTGTAAGATCTGTGCTGTTTTGTTCGTTTTAATCAAATCCTGGAGCATTTCGTCGGATAGTCTGAGCTAGTGTGAAAGCTATGAATCGAACCCTGGTGCAGACAGAACACTTGAACTGAAACCATTTTAAAAAGTGGGTCTCCGCTCACTTCCAAGCAGGTACTGGTGCGGTTTGTTTGTGGTGTGAAATCAAACAAACCAACCACAAAATTTTATAAAAGCAGATATGTGATTTTAGCATTATTTCAACAGTTAAATGAATAATAAATCCATCTGCTGCTGATCTTAAAATGTGTCCACAATCCTATAATTTATCTGTATATTCTGTATGACCTATTTACCCATGTGGCAACCATAGTAAAACTTATGCACGTCAGCACAGATATTTTCACTGATAAATGAGGCAAAAGCTGTTAAAGCTGCTGTTCTTGTATTCAACTCTGTGTACTTTGTCAGTTCATTAAGTCCATTAAAAAGTGTGTGTCAGCGGCCACACAGTAATAAGCCCTGAATTATATTTGGTCGGTTTGCTGTCTAATGTCCTCATAATGCTCATAAGCAGTTATTTCTTCTTGAGCTATTTGGGACACCAAAGGACATAAGTATACACATCAGAGGTATTTAAGTGCTACATAATCTTCTGTTAATCACCAGATTTTGTTTTCCCCACGTGGACCCTGTTGATACAGGAAGACAGTTGTCAAAACTGTCCAAACAATGACAACAATCACTTCAAGTTTACTCCTCTTGGTTCATGTATGCTATGGCATGTGAAAACATCCAAAATAAAGTAACAAACAAGGAAACTGACCTGTCGATGTTGAGCATATGTTCTTATCCAACTCTAGTTCTCAGTAAATTTTCCTGTACTCGATAAATGGTCACATTTTGTAGTATTTTTGGATTAAAAAAATGAGAAAAGCATCATCTTTACAAGTGACAGTTGCAGCACTGAAGGGTTAAACTACAAATTTGCAACTAACCAAAAAATCACTACGAAATATTATATGATGACAGCCACAAAAACAACTGGTTAATCCCGTCACATCTCCCTCATCCTACTTCAAAAAGCTACTGTAGAGTCCCAAAGACTGTGACTGGAAATCAGTCGGCATCCTAAACAGACAGTGTAATCTGTCTTTGCGAGCTCATGTCTTATACTTATGTCTAATTATATATATTATTATTCTTCTCATACAACATATCTCATAGAACATATTTAATATATCTCTCAAAATCTAGTTTGTTTCCTCCTCACTCCAGCTGCATTTCAACATTTGTGCTTCGTGCATTATCATCTACAAAACCAGCTGCAAGAAGCTGCCTGCCTGCCTTCCTGTTTTTGTGAGCAGGAGATTGCTGACGAGTGGCTCCCTTTATCCCGCCAGTCAGAGCAGACACTAAGAACACATCGCATACACACATACGGCTTACGCTGTGTTACTGGAGCTCAGGCGCAGTTCAAAACAGATTTAACACAACGGGGTTCTTCTATCACCACCCCATTTTTCGTTGTGCAGGATTTTGGACACCTATTTTAAGCCTCAATGCACGGTTTACATCGCAGTAAAAATTTGGTTTGTGCATGCCTGAAGTCGACAGCTTCATCCTACGCCCTTATATGGCTGTGATTTCTGCGTTTTGTAGAGTGACCTCACATCCAAAGCAACAGAATCTCTTGTGCAGGTCATTGTTTTCTTTTCGTTTTTGTGGATCCAGCGTTGTTAAGTAAGTGCTGGCAAAGCCCACGGTGTCACCTGAGAGGCCTGCTCTCACTGAGGACCCGGCTTAGCAAGGATCTGTTTCCCAATGAACTCCTTAGGCAAGAAGCTGGGACTTACAATCACAAATGGCTATGTTTGCTCCAAGTAAACTGAGGCCGGCATAGAACAAATACTACATAGAGAGTTGTTGCATTCCTGTAGCCTGTTGACACTGTAGAAGTTGGATGGGTGTTGGCTGAAGCAAACAGTGTTGTTGTTGGTAAAGATGCTTGTAGGCACCATCATTTTCCTGCGTCACCATACTACACTGTTATCAGCTATACCATATATTTGTCTTTGATCCATGTCACCATATAAAAGCTAAACTACACCTGGCAATGCCACATGGTTCACCTAACCACTCTCTCCGTTGCAGACCATATTCCAGAGGACCTAAGGGACCCGTTTTACACAGACCAGTACGAGCAGGAGCACATCAAGCCGCCTGTCATCCGCCTTCTGCTGTCCTGCGAGCTCTACTGCCGTGTCTGCGCCCTCATCCTCAAGACGGAGCAGGCGGCGTCTCTTCAGTCGCACCTCTCTGTCATCCAGGCTATGTCCAGGAAGGGCATATATGTCGTGGAAAGTGACGATACACCCGTCACAGATGAGGACCTGGCCTGCGTGCCCATCAAAATGGTGAGTGGATGGACACAAAGCTGGGGTAGACGTGGGGATTTCCATTCTCAGTGTATACTAATGTACCATTTATGACTTGCGCAGCTGCTCCGGGTGAAATTAAAAGTCAACATTACTGATATGTTTATGGTCTTATTGTTTACAGACACATTCAGCACCAGGCAGGTCATGATGTTGCCATAGCTTTTACATAATGTAACTTGTAGCACAGATTGCCTGTCAGAGAAGAAGGAAATCAGACCAGGAGCTATAACAACTTTGCACAGTACCTGTAACATCCGCAGCTCTTCCTGCCTCTGATTTATTATCTTACTGAAGTGAAATTGGTGGAAGAGGCCGCTGCTTTTATCCTCGTCCAGCAGTGCAAATCACCTCTAGCCACAGGCAACTGAGACACTTGAAAGCA
Source organism: Epinephelus awoara (assembly GCA_035609425.1). Classification (NCBI taxonomy): domain Eukaryota; kingdom Metazoa; phylum Chordata; class Actinopteri; order Perciformes; family Serranidae; genus Epinephelus; species Epinephelus awoara. The sequence continues at coordinate 10,275,452 of CM069302.1, read as the reverse complement.
TCTGTTTACTGTAAAGAGCAACTTTAAAACCTTGTGAATAGGCATTTATATTATTTCATAATTGTTTCATGTCATATACAGCATATAAATAAGTTGAAGAGATGTTTTGGTGGAGCGGTCTCCTGCACTCTTATCACTTTATATTCAAATAAGGAGGTGGAATTTGACTGTTACTCAGTCGTGTGAGCACTGATATGCAAGAGAGGGCTGGGATGAGGGTTTATGTTGTCTTTGTTATTTTGCTATGGCAATTTTGTTTCCAGACTTTTGGCCAGACTTCTATGTTCGCTCGTAAAAACACTTAATATAGTTATCCACATCTGTTCTTTCTTCTGTTGTTAGTCAAACTTGTTCTCATTTTGTATGTGCACATTTTAAAGTAACACTGGCATTTTTGCCATATTATCTCTAATAGATAACAGTTGTAGTAAAAATATCAAACCTAGATTAAAGAGGCAGCACCTCATTGCCTCAGTGCATCAGTGCTTTTACATAGCAAACACAAGCAGGAGGCCGAGGTTGACCATAGTAAATTATGGCTGATTTTTGCATTTCATTTAGGACTGCAGCTCCTCTTATTATCGATTAATCTGCCGTTATTTTTGATTGAAAACCAAGAAAAAAAGCTCACTTCTGAGAAGCTGTAACAAAAAACCCCCCCGACAACTTGTTTCAACTACAGTTTCATTTGAATTAATTTCTTATTTAATGGTTCAGTGGACACACCTGCCACTTAAGTCTCACAAAATACGGGTAACTACCTTATTTTTATTATCTCACAATCTAAAGAACATCAAATAAATGTGGACATGGCTGTAACTTAAGCATATACATCCTCTCTGCTGCAGTTTCCACATATTACTTTAGCAACGATATCACTTTCTATCTAGTTCATGAAAGAAATAATGCACAAATCCTAACAAACAAATGAGGCCTGTGCTCTCTCTCAGAACAGGCAGTTTAATCACCAGTGTTAAGAGGGTTACTCTTCCGCTAATACTTCTTAGAATGGATTTTATTGTTGGTGATATTTTTCTCACCTAGCCTACATTTTCATCAGTCTGTTAAGAGCATTTCCTGAATGCCGGTCTCTTGAAAATCTTTCCCTTTTGTCCTTGAATGCCCAGTTTAAATTCCCTTTCATCCAGCCTTGCTACTGATCCTTTCTTTAGTCGTCATATGAATGTAATGCTTAAAATATTTTCACAGATCAGCTCTTAAACAGGTCAAATGTCCTCTGTGTGACCCACATCCTGTAGGCCATCACCTGAGTCAACAGCACCACGTCACAACGTAGTGAATGAAGCACAGAGCAGCCCGCCCCCCCCTCTTCTGTAGCAATGAGATCCCATGTCTCACAATTTCACAGAAAGCACTTCACACAGGATAGAGTGAATGCCAACATGCTCACTTGCTCTCAGCCATCTTCCTACCCTTTTGTTGCCATGGAAACCAGAAATGGTGTTGAGCGGGCCTCCTCTCTGCAGGCTGTGGCCAGGCAGGGATGTGCGTCTGCTTTTCCTGCTAGCGGCCTGACAAAATAATCCACGCAGGCTCGTGTGTAAGCAGCCAGACACAAAGCCCGGTGAGGGGATGGAAAATCCTGAGCAGGACACCGCTTATCTCTGATAGACTGTTGGAACCCCCCCTCCCAGTTTGCTGACTTGACAGGCGTTTCCATAGCAACTCGCATTTTTGTACATTTGTGTGTGTGTGTGTGTGTGTGTGTGTGTGTGTGTGTGTGTGTGTGTGTGTGTGTGTGTGTGTGTGTGTGTGTGTGTGTGTGTGTGTGTGTGTGTGTGTGTAACAGATTCTGCACCTGCAGAGAGTTCCTCTGCACCTTGTCTGGCTCTTGTTGGGGCAACAGCTGGGGCTTGTAAGGCCTTGAGAAGCTAGCCAACCTCTCGAGTCCACTTAAACCTTTGTATGTGTGTTTAAGTGTGTGTGCACATGCACGCGGGCTGTCTGTCACACACACAGACAGCTCAGGGCAACAGCAGCCCTCTCCATGGGACTCCACGCTGCGCTGATGAAGGGCAGAGTGAGTGTTGGAGGAGAACAAAAGATTTAACAGCACATCATGCTGTTATATTTGCCCTTTTGTTTGTTTATTGAGCTCTTCTTGACACTTGGGTGGTAAATGCAGTGCTCCTTTTTTAAAGTCACATTTTCTATTTCTGCATTATCATGTTGCACATACATTATGTCAGAACTCTGCTCCTCCTGTTGAATTGCACATTTAACAGAGAATTTTCCCTGTTTTTTCCGTACCTCAGTGTGAAAAGCCTGACAGTCGATGGATTTTGTAAGCTGCTAAATTAATTGCAAGAACAGAGTTTTTTTGAAACTGAATTATCCTTTGAATTATGGCAGAGCAACTGAAGTTGTGAACAGAGATTTGGCAGTTGAAAAGAAACAAGAATTTACCTTAGATTCAGGGGGATTTAGAGGCATCCAGCAGTGAGCTTTGCAGATTGCAACCATCTCAAACTTCCCCCTATAAGAATTCCTTTAGTGATTATTGTTCAGAAAGTTTTTTCCTGGGAGTCGAACTACCCGCAAAGGATTCCCTCTCCTGAAACATAAACTGACCAGTTGATTAAAACCGGTAAAAACACAAAATAAAGCAGTTTCAAGTTACAAATCTGTGTTTCTCAGATGCTGCTTGGCATGTCAGAGACGGACAGCTCCCCCAGCACTTGCTAAAGTATACTCACCTCTTTTCTCTGATCCAGACATTCAAAAGATATTTACTGGGAGCCAAATTATTTGCAGAGGTCTCTTCTTCTCCAAAACAATCTGATCCGGTGATTTTAAACAGTAAAAACACTGAATAAAGCAGTTTCATGTTAGAAAATAAGTGTTAATGCCACGCTGTAGTTGCAGAGGGGCTGCTAACTACAGTGGCTGATGTGAAAAGGCGAATGGCCCTAGCTAAAGCCAGTGTTTGTTTTGTCCATTCTGGACTGCTGTAGAAACATGGCAGTGCAGCATTGTGATCTCCATAGACAATGATCTGCTCCCTATGTAGATATAAAAAAAACACACTCACTATATTATATTACATATCTGCCAATAAATCCTACACACACCTTTATGCCTTAATGATTAAATTGCCTTTGAAAACAGAAACCAGCTCAGCAGAACAGTATCCACTGTGTGAATGAATCCATTTCAGCAGCCTTTGCCTTCCTTTCATGCACAGTCTTCATCCTGTCCTCATATATCAACTTCCCCCTGTCTGATATCTTACAGTCTAGTTTTGTCTGAAAGTAGATTTACACTGTTATTGTCCATGTAGGTCGTGCTGTGGTGAAAGCTCTGAATAGCCCTCATTCGTTATGTTAACGAGGCTAATCTCTGAGCACTTCCATCACCAATTGGATTAGGCCAGCAGCATGTTACACAAAGCACTGATTGAAACAATGGCATGTATGTATTTGTTCTGTAAATGGATTCACATGCTGTATTGTGATTTTATGGACAAGAAAAAAAGCCTTAGTCACAGACTTTTACAGAGAATGAGATTCACAAAAAGAGAGTGACTATCAAAATTGGGTTGTGTCAGCTGGGGACAAAGATTTATGATTATTTGGCCTGTGTTAATTCCCACCCTAGCTATCAATAAGCAGTATATTTACTGGTAAGCACCAGGTGTGAGGCCACTAGGAGTGAGGATGCCCCTGCTGGGCCTCCTTGATTTCATTAGGATGTAGAGAGAGGGTTTAAGGGACACCCATTGTGCTGAATGAGAGGTGTCACCTTTGATTAAACCGTGGCAGGTTATTTAACGCTACTCAGTTGTTTAGAAACCGAAGGACTGTCCCAGTAGAGCTGTATAGTAGGCTGCTGCAGTAGTTGTTGTTTTGGCATACACCTATTAAATTACATGCCCACTGTCATTTCTCTTTTTTATTAGGCCTACTACTTAGTTGAACATTGGATGCTGAAATTTCAAACTGCAACTACAAGATGATGGTGAAGGATATGGTGTCAAAGCGAAAAGCTAAATTGCCTATTTAGCAATATTTCAGATTTAAACCTAATGCAAACAGGGAACCTAATTACGTCTTTGAGGGAAAAGGATTTTGTTGCAAGGGATGGAAAATTGTCAAGATTTTATTGAAATCAGTGCCATTATTGATTCTGCTTATTGCCCCTGATTTTTTTAATTGATTTTCTATTGATTCTTAATCAGTTTTCTGTGTGGAAAAAAGCTGTTTTTTTAATACAGGTTTTCAGTAAGGGTCTTGAAAGAATCAGTACAGTGTAGTATCGCAATATTTTTGTGTGGCAATATCGTATCACCACAGAGTGCCAAGTAACAATTTTTTAATTACATAAATTATAAATATTACAAATACAAGTTAAAGTGGCCCACTAGAATAATATAATAAATTGCTTTTTCAGTCCATGAGATATGTTTTGCTGCTGCGAAAAAATGAGATGAACAGACTGAAAACTTATTTAAACACATTAGATAAAACAGATGATGACAAAGTTTTCCTCTAGGGACATAATTTACAGTTGGAAAAAAGGTAATACATCACAATATATTTCAATATATTGGTAATACTCAGCGTATCACAACACATCTAAAATTGCTGTAATGTATAGTGTCTTAAGTATGGTATCGTGGATCCTCTGGTGATTCTCACCCCTAGTTTTCAGTGTTGCCACCACTGGTTTATCATCTCTGTTGTTTCCACTGTTACTTGAAATCCTAATTTTACAGACATTACAAGCAGCACTGTTGTCATCTTTCCTTGTGAAATGAAGCCATGCTTTGGACTCTTTCTCCCTCTCCGCCATGACTCTTTCTTGTCACAAGTTTCTAGCAGTGTAGACGCATGATTTGACATTGTTGTTTTGCAATGTGCAACTGTCAGGAAAACGTGCCGGCATCAATTAAAGGACTGGACAGTTTAAAACCAGATCTCAACTGGAACTGGTTCTTGATTCCCATCCCTATTGGTTGCATTTCTAAGTGGTTGGAAGTGACCAGCCTGTGGCCGCCAGCTCTTCATCTAACAGCTCACTGTGGCTTCTTTTTCTTGTTTTCATTGCTCGCTGTAATATTTCAAAATGATCTACTGTCAAAAAATGCCCAAAATGACCGTTGTCTTAATTTGTCTTATTTTGTAGACTTTTATTTTTTTATGAACCGAGGTGTTAGTGCTAATCTCACTGAAAAACACTTTGCATTTCCTGTGACTACTTCATAATAAAAGTAAACTCATGTTTCACTTGGTAAATGTGTTTAATGTGAAGCTGCAGCAGTAGGAAATGTTTGGTTTGCATTAGCAGTAATTTAACCCAGCGCTCTACAGATATTGACCATCATCAGCGAACATCTTTTCTTGTAAAATGTCAGGTGTAATCAGCAACACCGGTGCTGTCATGTAAGTTTCCTCGCCATGGCATCACTTTCTAATATTGGCTGCTATGCCAAGAATTCACTGCTCACCAAACACTTTTTATAAAAGAATATGACCATGAAATGTTTCATATCCTGCCAAAGTAATGACTGGGATATGCTTGAAATGAACTAGTTCTTAGAAGAGCCATACAAAAATGTCTGAAGGATGAAGGAGCACTGAAAGGGGAACCCCACCCACTTATTTTACACATCAAAGTCTGTTTACAGGTCTGGAGGAGCACTACTGCATATGTGAAAAAGCTGTGTGAAGCTTTTTTTGGCTCTAGAAAGAGCTGCACAAAATCTGATTAATGTGTGAGGTCAAGTGTTGTCTGCAGCTGGTGGTAATTTCCCAGTTTTCATCAGGAAGGGCATACTTAAAACACACTAAAAATACGCTTTCACTACTTTAGCATAGGCCTCATTTGCTGGAATTACAAAGTAAACACATATAGGTTATATTGAACACTAATAAGCTTCATGGACTTGATGTTGTTTGGGTAAATTTGCTTTAGATTGCAGTTTCATCTTCTTTGCCTCTAGCTTTGATCTTAATTAAATTGGAAACTGGGGGAAAATTCAATGAATTGAATTGTCCTTTGTTTCTATTTCTCCCTCGCCCAGAGTGCTCACATGCCCATGATCGATGCCCTGATGATGGCTTACACAGTGGAAATGATCAGCATCGAGAAAGTGGTAGCTTCTGTCAAGCGCTTTTCTACCTTCAGTGCCTCCAAGGAGCTGCCCTTCGACCTGGAGGATGCCATGGTCTTCTGGATAAACAAGGTTTGAACACACACACAGCAGAGACGTGAACAGTGCAGATGCAATAAAGAAACACAAAACCACATATTTAACACTCCCATCAGCGTTCCATACGTCTTGCACCAAGTCCAGCCTTTTATTCCCTAAATGTCTTGTCCATTATAATCCTAGGCTGCCACTCAGAAACATGTGGTAGGAATAAGCTGTTTTCACGCTGACATCATCAGCGACAGTGCCCCACTTGTTTTCTTGAGACTGAATATGACTTGTGCTCGAAGAAGGGCCAACAGATAGGAGTGTGGATCTGGTGCACACACAAGAGGCTCAGGCTCATGTTGCACTCATCTTTCAAGGAGTTGAAGGCCTGAGGCAGCGAAAGTCATGACGCAGTGCGTCCAGTAATCACCATGATGTTCCACACCATCACTGTCTGGGAAAAGGAAACGTCTGTATGCACTTGACAGTTTTTATTCCTAAGTGGGGGAATAAAAGATTGTTATTTTGAATAATCTATTAAATGTTGTCTATAAAATATCAGAAAACTTTGATAGCATCAGAGTTTCCCAGAGCTGAAGGTGGCTTGTTTTATTGGACTTACACAAAATAGCCTTTCAAAACTCTAAATAACTCTGACAAGTAGTGGAGTCTTTGTAAAATTCTGACACATTTTGCGCAGATGTGTGAAGAAGAGCTGTGCTCTGTCTATCTGACCTCACTGAGATGACAGTCTGCTGTGACACAGGCTCTTTCACATAGATATCCTGCAAACAGGGCAACAAAAACCCTTCATTAAGCCAGCTTTGTTTTTGTGTTTTTATGCAAAACTAATGATGGCGGCATCATGCTGCTCCAGTGTGTGATGTTAGAGAGCATGCCAGTATTGCAGAAGCAAAAGAGGCGTGACGGGCGTGACGTGTAACACAACAGCACCAGCCCATTCGTATGAAATATGATAAGTGTCGGGCAGTGCTTTCTAAATAATAATTGGCATTGCAATCATTTACCATCCCTGTTGTGGCAGCTGATCTTATCCTCTGCTCAGAGGGTAAGGAGCTCCAAATCCTCATTGTCCTCCAAATTTGTGGACATTTTTTGCTGCTGTTCTTCTATGAGTTAGCTGCTAACTGCTGCCTGCTTTAGATCTCCTGACGGTGGGCTGCACACATAGCAAGTCATCAAAACATTACACCCATCCGGTCCTGCTAGCCCTCCCCGTTACACAGACATTGATTTGGCTCTGCTAACTACCTCTGCTACTGGCTTAAAGGTGAGAAAAGTATGCCCCCTGGTTCCATGATCACACTTTTTTATGTAGAACGGCGAGGCAGTATAACAGCGTAACACTCCCGTCTTGAACAGACAGTGTAAAGGGGGCTACAGACATATGCACCGAAGAAAAAAAACCAGGTTGAGGGTAGGGGAAAAAGTGGTTACTGTCCTGTCACATGTATATGCAGATGTACATTAGCCTAGTTACTGCAGAGCGTGTAAACATTTTTTTTTTAATTATCTGCATATTCGTTTCTGTCTATCCTCTGTCTATCTGGTATCTTGAGTGCATGAAAACATGTTAAGTGTGTCATTATTTCTTCTGCAGGTGAACACGAAGATGAGGGAAATTACAGAAAGGGAGCACAAAGTCAAGCACCACCCCCTGGAGTCCCCCAGCCACCAAAAGGTAATGCCACTCACAGTGTCTTGAAAACCTAAATGACCAGAGCTAAAATGGCCAGCAGATTTCTGCCAGTAGCTCAATGTTTCTCTTATTTGGGGACTTTAAGGTGTAACTCCTTTATTAAAAACATTTCCCTCATTAGTCTTTATCCAGGTGTCTTCGCCACAAAGTCTTTATCAAGTAAAAACTTGGTTCAAGACAAAGGCAGGATCCTTAGTTTTGATAAGGAATGTTTCTCCGTAATGGCATTTTGGAGTTGTTCTGACCCTGCTCTGTTTTTCTCTGTTTAAACCGGAAGCAGATCCAAACCTTTTGTCTGTGACCTCTGACCTGTTGATCTCTCTGCTCCTGTTCCTCATCTGTCCCTCCCTCCCCTCTCTTATCCCTGCAAACTGGATAGTCTCCCTCCAAATGGTATTGGAAGCTAGTCCCTGTAAGTTGGATGCCAGCCCCCCCCCCTGCCCATAACCCCATTTTCGTCCCCCTCTCCCCCTTGCACGCGTAGTTCTGTGTTGATGTGCGCGCACACTCCACCATGGCTCATTCAAGCTCATTCTGTGCTGCTTGTAGCCGGTGTGTCAGCAAGGGGGAGAAAGCTGACAGCTATATTTTGTTTCTTTTTTTCCCCTTGTGGCAAATATGTCACACAGGTGTAAGGTTATTCTGACCTTTGTGAAGTGTTTAAAAAATATTATTTTAGCTATGCAATGTGTGCTATCTCATTTCAAGCTCAAGTAGGCCATCTGGATTCGCTGTGCGTGTGTGTGTGTGTGTGTGTTTGGTATTTGCTTGCCCAGTGAGAATTAGAGGGAATCCATGCCTACACCTCTCCTTTGCTTTGCTGTCCCATCCCTGGCCACCTCCTCTCACTGATCTGCTTTGTCATTCCCCCTCTGGTCTCTCTCTTCTGCTCTCACACACTGTTTCCTCTGTGCACACGGTCTCCTCTGACAGTATCTCTGCTCTCTCGTGTGTGTGTGTGTCAGCCTGATGTCATGCACGAGCTGGCCCACTGCATGCTGGAGCCAGAGGGGCTCTCCAAAGCGGTACAATGTTCATTCTTAGTCAGGAGAAGTCCCCTGATGTAGAGCGTATTTTGTAGTAGAGCTCAAGTGTGGTAGTTTCACCTGTAGCTTGTGACAAAAGCTGCCTCAGTACAGATGGTATAATGTTGTTGAATGGCCTCCTTATACACTCTTGATGCCTTTTATAGTAATGAATAAATAAATGCTGTATGTAATAAGTTATTTGGATGAATATCTTTTTAGCTGCTCAGCTGTGATCCTTTTAGATTGTGCATAGTTATCCCATAGTTGCATCAGTCCTGTGCAAGGGTTTGGCATGTTTGATCAGTTTGTGTTTAAAATAAACAGGGCTCTAGACTGCAAACCAAAATGGTCATGTGTGACGGTTGTGTGTTAGTTAAGATCTCATGTGGTCACATTCACACAAGTGCATGATGCAGACTCAAGTCTTGATTAACAGTGACAAACACAGTGACAGATGATTCATATGGCAGGTCCAACACATGTGAAATGGGCACTGACAGGTGTGCGTTATGTACTTGTGGTGTATGAAATGTCTGCATCGTCACTGCGTGCAGGACCTGTCTCAGTACCTCTACCTCTCCTTACAGATCTCGTACTCACACTACTGAAGTTACATCCAGTAATTACTGCTACTAATGGCAGGATGTTACCAATGGAAACACTGGTTGTTTTTCAGTGTAGAGGATTGTGATATTTATTACAGCTTCAGTAATATCTGCTGTCTCATGTTGGATGCACGGATCCAAGTCCAGTCACTCACTGGAGCAGCTCCAGTCTGTGTTCGTCTTTGCTGTCTGTGGCGCAGCAGCCTTCAGTGTTGATAAGCTGTCACTCGTTATGTGTAGCAAATCAGATATTGAGTGAGGCTGCAGAGTGGTGACCACAGACAGAGAGAGGCGGTGGCATGAGAGCCAAAGTAGCACTTTTTTCAATTTTTGGCTATTGGAATAAAAACCACAGAAACAATGATGATGATGTAGAAGAGTGCGACCAAATCATGTGTTGTTGTGACCAACTGAGAAAGTCATCTGTGAGAACATTAGTCTGGAGCCCTGAATAAAGCTTTGATCTTTTTGTTAAAGGGTGTAACATTTTTGTCTTTGGAGTGTGTAGCCCAACCCATACTAAATTTTTTTTTTTGACTAAAGGCCAACACTAAAACTGATATTTCATCATTGTCTTTAAAGAATTGTGACCAACATACATACCGAGCAAATCAACTTGTCAGTGCTGTCTGCTGTTCAAACCATGAAATTGTAACACTTTTTCTAAATAACCTCAAACCTATCTTGGTTTTACTGTACTGCAGGTTTTTTGTTACTAATCATCGGGCACATATAATAGGCTGTATTGACAAAAAACTAATATCTGTTGGAATCATTCTTGCTTCTGCATCAAGTGATTCAAATATCTTGGACATCTCTCCACATGGGAGGCACTGCAAGCCTCATTCAGTCTGCATTTCCTGATAACTTCCAGTAATTTTCTTTATGTGTCTTTTACAAGTGCCACAGACAATGTGAAGTTGATTAGTCGTTACATAGGGAGCGGTGTTTCCAGTATAAGGTGAATATCTTTAAGTCATGCAGAAACATTTGGAGTGGCAAGCAGCAGTACCAGTTAGTACAGTCTGCTCAGGCATCCTGTACGGTCTGTTTATGTTGCTCCAAGTCATATAGGTCTGTAATTGATGTCTATTTTTAGTTTCTATAATGGGTGCCTATGTAACAATGATTAGCCTGTTTCATTTGGGTCTGTTGTGTTTAGTTAATTTGTGCTTTTTCAATTTGATGAATAAATTGTGGACACTGTAATAAATGCAGAAAATGCTCATCCCTACCAGCTGTAAGAGTAGGTTTCCAAAACTAACGCAGCTGGGGTGAGCGAGTTCCTGTGCTTACTACACACTCATTTCCAATAAGTGGGCCAGCGATTACCCCAGTTTCTCTTCCCAGTCAGCTGGGTCACGTTGCCTAGTTTGAATGGGCTCCACTTCCAGCCACCTTCCCTCTAAGGCCTGAGGACGGCTGACCATCCACTCTGTGTTACTCATGTTGCTGCTCTAACACCTTCACCTCCATCCCCTCACAGTTTACCAGGTCCTCAGGGTTCTCCCTAAAGTGGGTGATCAAGGTGCTTCAAGATTTTGTCAGTCAGATTTATTTTCATTAAAAAATTACAGTCTTCTGCTGAAGAGCTGAAGAGGAGTATGAGCTCAAAGTTTGCTTTGAAACACCAGGGGAGAACCTTGATCTGATGTTTAAATGGATAGCTTAGAGCATTAACCGAAGCCGAAACATCCATGATCAGTATATGCCTTGACTAGTTCAGACGTGAATCTCACATCAACAGAGATTTGTACTTGTGACACTAGTCATTGCATTTAGGATGTTTTATGTCCTGTGATTCGTTGGTAGCGCTGTGGTGTTGTGTGTTGCTGCTGTGGCCTTTCTTCTCATAAAACCCTCATCCTCTCCCCCTGGTGGTTAGGTACGGTATCGTCGGGAGCACGCCTCAGGCCGACAGCTGCCCTTTTTCCCTCTGCTGGAAGACCTCATGAGGGATGTTTGTGACGGAGCTGCACTGCTCACTGTGGTCAACTACTACTGCCCAGATCTCATGAAGCTGGAGGGTATGCTGTGCCTGCATGTCATGCATGTACTGTCACACACTCACACGCCCACGTTCAAAAGCTATGTCTCCTTAATTATCAGTTGCCCTCGAAGAATTCTTTCATTAAGAGCATCGTGCTTTCCTTGCTAACACATTGAATTTAATATCCATGTGTGATTCTATTTTTGGCACTTGCACATGGCTTACTGTCCTAGTCCAGTCAGTGTGACATTTATAGCCATCAGGTCACTGAGTTGTGTTCTGATGTGACTCTGCTCTCTGCCTGGTTGATCAGATATTTGCCTGAAGGAAGTCCCCTCTATCGCTGATAGCCTCTACAACATCCAGCTACTCAAAGAGTTTGCCAACGAGTATCTGAATAAAAGTTTTTATCTGACGACGGAGGACATGCTCTACTCACCACTTGTGCTCAAGGTATAAAAAGTGATCCACTGTGATTTCATGAACATTTGGAATAAAAATGTACAACTAACTTTGTCATACAAGAAGCCAGCCATTTTATCAGGCAGCAACAGACACTGCTGCTGTACTATTTTCCCTGCCTAACCGATTTAAAAAAACAACAACAAACCACTTATTATGTATTGTGTAAAAAACACGTATTATGTAGAGTTAATTCTTGAAGTCTTTTTAAGTGTTTCTTGTGCTCTCTATGCAGCACAATGTGATGGTGTTCATCGCTGAACTCTTCTGGTGGTTTGAGACCGTGAAGCCAGAGTTTGTCCAGCCCAGAGGTCTCCAAGAGTTCAAAGATGGTAAGCATCACAGTGGGATTCCTACACTCTGGATACAAAATACAAATGTCACACTGGTGAAAGACTCATGCCCAAGCAGCTTTTAATGTTACACAGTAGTTAGTATAAGGAAACCACATGATTTTAGCGTCATGACAGTTACTGAATACAAAAAACCCCATTAAAATCAAACAGAACACATGGCCGCAAACTTCCTTTCAGCAAAATTTGCCATTTTGAATGAAAATATGTCAACCATGTGATTGTTGTTGGCCGGTCCAGTACCATAGCACACTGGCACTTTCTTCTACCCAGCTGTGTGTGCAGTTATGATGAAATTCAAGTTTAGGTTGAAAAGTTTTCACATAATCACAGTGCAGTGGCTCCTCCTGAGCCCTGGCAATACTATTTGTGCCTGTTGGGAACATGATATTGAGACCTTTTCGTCAAACACTATGCATTTAGTCTGTGTAAAGCAACGTGTGGTCTTTCTAGTGATGTAACACACATGGGGTGGGGCCAACAGAACATCTTATGTCTTGGCAAATTGGTGGCAGCTGCAGCAAACACATTTTACGTCAGTATAGGAGTTAAATGTTCGAATTTATAAAGATATTATGTTTCTGTTCTTCTCTTGAGAGACTTTACTATATCATATTAAATTTGTAGAATTGTTTATTTATTTTTAAGTCTTTGAAAACACACATTTTAACCCGTGTCCTTTGTGGGGGACACGTGGACTTGCTTCTTATTTTCAACTAGTTTCCATCCTTCTCGACACTGGCACTTGGTTATGCAGAAAATATTGATTAGATTATTGCGGAAGAGTCAGACATACATTATTTGTCTTGCAGACGCGCACACACACACACACACACACACACACACAGTGAAGTCACAGCTAACTGTACTCATTAAATATCACATTCATTAAGAAGGTGGTATATTTACTTATTTGATGGTCTTTTTATTCATCAGCAAGATTTTTTTTTTTACAAAATCAAAATGTCATGTTCACATCATTGGAAGTAACCCCCAGGTTGAGATTTTCTTATGATAGCCAGACTCGATCACTGCATATATTAACATAATTAACACCTCTGTCTTCTTCTTCTCCTCAGCTCGAGCCATTGCTCAGCCCAAGAGTGCCCGCCCATCAGTGCCTATCTCCAATGCCACCAAGCGCAGCTTCCTGGCCAGCCCTGGTGTGGCCGATAACCAGAGCAGCCCTGAAGTCTGTAACAGGTACTTCCTGCACCCCGAAGACTCTGACCCCCTGTAAGTCTTCTCTCACTTTCCTTCTCATTCCACGTCATCATGATGCTGTCTCCTAACCACCTTACAGTAGCTCCACAAGGACGGGTAGATATGCAGCAGTGTCTGACCTTCGTTCTCGTCATGTGCCCTCCACCTCTAACCCTTTGTCTTGTCACGTCACCACAATTATAATGATTTGTACAGCTGAGTATTGCATTGTCCCATCGTCTGTGTGTGCATTGTCAGTGCTCGTGTTGGGGTCTGAAGGTTTAGGTTAGCTGTCTTAAGTGGCACAGAACTGTCACTTGGGTTTTTTTCATGCTGTGTTTTTTCATGCCACTTGCTTGCCTGTTATCTTGGTAAGGTGTTTGGCTTTGTCTGCATCTGTGTTGAAAGATAACTGAATGCATTTGGTTTAGGATGAAAGATGTCCTAATTCTGTGTTCCTGGCTAATCCAGTGCAGACCTTCTGCTAATCTGCTTTGCCAGCAGTGTTTGAATAATAGTTGCAATTTTGTAACCTGCTAAAAACAATGTTTCTGTGTTTTTGGCTTTTAGTAAAGGGGGTCCAACCTTCAGTCCTTCCCACCCGCTCCTGCCCCTCCGACAGAGGCAACAAAAGCAGCAAGGAGATGATGGTGCAGGTAAGGGCGACAGTCTTTCCTCCTTTACATGCCAACATACAATACATGTTTTCTTGTCATTGTATGATGGGGACCAGCAGCTGTTATTATACTTATTCATCACTTGTGTGTATGTTTCTGGTTAGGTATCAGAAACCGCTCTAACTCCCTGACTCAGGTGGACGGACAACCCCGAGGCTCTGTCGTTGCATGGCCTGATAAAAGGCAGAGGTACCTAAAGTATTCACAAAATTTAATGAAGTCTAATCTAAAACAAATGTTTGTACTTACATTTAGTTTGGAACAACCTTTTTTTTTTTTAGTATTTTACTGTTATGGTGAGAAGATGACACCTTTTTAAAGATGAGAGGTCCTTGTTTTAAATCTGCTGATGAATATTTAAATTGCAATGGATGCAGTTTTCTTATTGGTCTATTTGTAGGTAGGTAGGTCCAATAACTTCATTTATATGGCAAAGATTCTGGTGGTGCATTAATATTTGTAGAGTTGCCATGATTAGTCATTTAATTCATTATAAAGCTAGACAATTATTAGGCAACTATTTTCATAATCAATTAATTGTCATAAAGTCATTTTCAACAAAATCTAATATTCTGGGTTATTCTGGGTTTTGGACAAGTTGGCTTCTTGCTTTATTTTACTGTAGCAGATTCTGACCAGATATTATATGTAAAGAAATTTTGCCATGAACTAGTAGAAGGCATGACCCAATCTGATCTTAAAGATCGGTATGAGGGCCGATAGCTGTATATGATGTTGACTTGAGATTTTCCCATGCTCTCCGTCTGCAGACCGCTGTCCACACTGAGCCCCTACATGTTTCATTCAGCCACAGACAGTGATGCAGACATCGCTTCTGGTGACAGTGTGAGTCTGGCTCGCTCCATAAGTAAGGACAGCTTGGCGTCCAACGTCACCAGTGTCACACCCAAACACCAGACTGCTGTCCACCAGCCTTCACAGGCCGCAATGCGCAGAGTCAACGGCCACAGCCTCCTGGGCAATGTCAACATTGAGGACGAGGAAGAAACTCTGGCAGCAGTTGCAAGGACTGATGGTTCCGTCATCCCCAAACGGGTTGATGGGACACAAGCAACTGCTACAGTGGCACCCAAACCTTCCACTGAGTCCAAACCTGCACCAGATAGCTTTTACCTAGAACCACTGATGCCTGCCGTGATCAAAACGGCTAAAGAGAAGTCTGTATGCCTAAACAAGGAAGAGGAAAGTGGGGAAGGGCCCCACGCTTCAGGAAGAGGCTCTCTACGTCGAGGAGATGGATCTACGTCAGCCGTTCGAAGGAAAGCTCCCTGTGGCCTGAACCAAACTTTTACTCCTCCGGGTGAGGGGGCAGACATGTCAGCTGAGCCTCCACAGGCTCAGGCAGGGCTCAGGCCCGTTGTTACCAGCAGTGTGGACCCCTCGTCCAGAGAGCCAGCTGGGGGGCCAGCTGGAGGTTTCTACCTACATTCAGATTCTGAAGAACCAAAGTCTGGCCCAGGTCAGGACGCTGAGCTTGAAGACCTGGATGAGGAAGAAGAGGATCTGGATGAAGCAGTCACCACTAAAGACCCAAGCTGGCCCAGGAAAGCCTTTAATGAGGACGATGAAGAAGAAGAATCAGCCAAACTCCAAGAGGACATGAATGTGAAAGAGCATGAGGACAAAGACATGAATGGTGGCAGTGGACGCTCCAGTCCCTGCCTTAGCGGTCACTCCCAGGCCAGCAGTATGGCCAGTGGCAGTGTGCGCATGACCTCCTTCGCTGAGCGCAAAGCTCAGCAGCAGCGCTTTGGCAGCAACCATGACCTACGCTCCAGTGCCTCTAGCTCCCAAAGGACCACTCCAGATGGATCAGAGAGCAGCGGGCCTCTGGCTTCCTCCTGGAGGCTGAAGAGAGACCAGAGCCCCTCCTCACCCTTGGGTGGTTGCGCTCGTGCAGGTGATGGCAGCGGTGGCTCTAATGTATTGGCCTCTGAAATCGTCCAGCTGCGCATGCAGTTGGAGGAGAAACGCCGTGCCATTGAGCACCAGAAGAAGAAGATGGAAGTACTGTCGGCGAGGCAGAGGCAGAAGCTGGGAAAGGCAGCTTTCCTGAACATCGTTAAGAAAGGTGGAGGCAAGAGTGACACATTGCCCAACCCGCTTAAAGCTGACATCTCTAAAGACGAACTCGGTGGGGAGAAAGCACCATCAAGTAAAGATGATATGTGTGTTGATGCCCTGAGGGGGGACAAAGTGGTGGAAGGAACCACCCCGCCAGGTGCCTTAGAAGCAGACAAGAAAGGGAACAATGGGAGTTTCTATCTTGATGAAGAGTTGGACCTGAACGAGTGTAGCCGCTCCATTGATCTGTTGAACGAAGCTATTGGCAGCATCCAGCAACAGATGATGCAGCTCTCACTGCAGCAGGAGATGTTGATGAAACAGAATGTACAGTCCCCCCCTGGTGCCGCTCCACCTCCTGGTGTCACAAGTGACAAAAATGGTGACTCAAAGGCAGGGGGAAGTTTTCACTTTGTGGAGCATGTCTCTGGCAGCAGCAGCACGGCTCCCACCAGGAAACCCCCCAAGCTGAGCTCAGGCCGGAGCTCCAGGTCCAAGCCATCAGAGCTTAAGATAGCCAAGGAGCAGAGCCGGCAGGTCTCCAGGACCCTCACCCCAACCCATAGTGGATCAGAGACATTACCACACCCAAGGCAGTCAGCTGGGGGCAGGTCCCCCAGGACCGACCAGCCCGACAGCCCCAGAAACCCCACAGCAGCAGAGACAATCGACAGGCCGGGCGCTGGCCATGCTCGCAGCGCCAGCTACCGCTTACATGACGAGGCGAACATTCGCCTGCCGACCCGAGTGGACCTGAAGGCAGTGGCTGCCCAAGAAGTGTCCTTTGACGAGTGCCTGTCCAGCACCCAGAAAGAGTCTGAGCTCAACTCTTCAGACGGTTCAGGGAAAGAGAACATACCATCAGACGAGGTGCAGCGCAACAAATCGCACCTGATTGAGGTGGATCTGTCAGACCTGAAAGCCCCTGAGGAAGAGTCTGCTGAGAACACAACGACAGAAGGAGGTGATGGAGAGCAGAAGTCCGTCATGGGTTTCTTCTTCAAGGTGATTTCCTTTCTATTTTGTTTTTATGAAACTGATGATGATGATGATATCAGGAAATGAAGTCATCCATTGTGTTGTTAATTCCTGATGGTGTGCTATTTAAATCAGGGGTGCTTCTAATGATGTCTTTCGATACTGATATGTTTAAAATAACATTTTTTTTTTTATTATTCTGTGAAATATTTTAGTACATAATATTTGCAGAAATATTGGCAAGTTTCGATTTCAGTTTACCATTTTTTTGTCTTGTTTTTTTTTTGAAGATCAGTCCAGTCATTTATTTCAACGCCAAACTAAAGTTTCATTTTCTCATGTTGTAGGATGAGCAGAAAGCAGAGGATGAGCTTGCAAAGAAGAGAGCCGCGTTCTTGCTGAAGCAGCAGAAGAAAGCTGAGGAGGCTCGACTCCGTAAACAACAATTAGAAGCAGAGTCAGAGCTGAAACGAGACGAAGCCAGGTAACCCACTACTTTTGACGACGTTCCAGAGGGACTAGAATGTTAGTATAACTACTAGAGCAGTGTGCATGATCTTCTTTTAAGACTCAGGTGATACTTTCCAACATACCTGAATCTGAGACGATTGGATGTGCGAATATAACCCTTAAAACAACTGACTTCACAAACATTAGCGTAGGCATCAGATGATACTCTCAACACAAAGAAAGCTAAAACTCAGATGTTTGTTTTCAATACCAGGCGGAAGGCTGAGGAGGACCGCCTGCGTAAAGAAGAGGAGAAGACACGGCGGGAGCTGATAAAACAGGAGTACCTGCGGAGGAAGCAGCAGGAGATGTTCGAGGAACAAGGCCTTGTGAAGCCCAAAACCCCCAAACCCAAGCAGAAACACAGACCCAAGTCCGTCTTCAGAGAGGAATCCTCCAGCGATAATTTCTCCAAGTGCTCTTCCACACGTAAGATGGTTACATCATCACTTTGACATTTAGCTGTTTTCTTTCATGTCCTGGCATGGTGCGCTTCATTTGATTTGTTTCCAGATGAGCTGTGGGGCACGTTGGAGGACTGCCACTTATTTTACTGCAAATATTACATGTCCTACAGTTATTAATACAACATGAGATTCATTTCTGACACCAGTGTCTGAGGCACTTCTTTGGATTTAATATTGGGTTAAAAATCAGGGAGTGATACTAAGAGATTTTATTTAGGCTTTCCAACAGTGTTTTTATAATGAAGTTGTCCCCCCTCGCCTGAAACAGAGACTACCACTGTTTAAGCATGTAAACATGTTCTAGCAGAAACCCAACACACAAGTATGAACCTGAAAATGAGCATAACAGGTCCCCTTTAAGTTGCATTAATAACAAAACTACGGGGGGTTTCACATGCAAGATTCTAGATACAATTTATTATAGTATTGTGTTTTATTGGTATCAGAAACTGAGTATGTTCAATCCAACTGCTATGAGACTGCATATATATTGTCTCTTTCTATGTCTTTGTCCCATGAATAAGGTTTTACTGTGTGTAAGAGTTGCTTCCAAAGTGACACTATAAATTTTTGTTTCACATAGCTGACAACCTGAGTAACGCTCAATCAGGCTCCAGTCTGTCCCTGGCCTCTGCTGCGACCAACGAGGCCGACAGCGTCAACTCTGGAGGGGCTGGCTCCCAGCGGTATGTTGCTCACAAAAATACTTGTACTTGCGAATATTTGATGCATTTATGTCTAAGTTTGCATATTTTCTGTTTAGTATTTTCTGTTGACAAACAATGTCACCTTGTCATCCTTATTGTTCAACCTGTCCTTCCTGTCGTCGTGTCCTCTAGCTGTGACTCTGTGGAGTCGTTTCCAGGCAGCCGTAACAACAGTCGAACTGCAGAGAGAGACTGGGACAACGGCTCCACTGCATCTTCCATCACGTCCATGGCTGAATATACTGGTCAGTGCACACATTATTTCAGTAATCCTTTGATCACTGATCAAAAGATCAGCGTGTCAGGTCACGATAAACATGACCAGTCAATTTTTTTCTATTTTTTGTTTGTCATAATTTTCAGAATACAATAAATGGACAGTATTTAACTGCAGAAGTGATGATTGGGTGATGTCACTTTAATTTATAATTATCTGACTGAATGATTATTTGCTCCACAAGACGTATGTGGTCTAACTGACTTTTCTCCTTTAGGTCCCAAACTATTCAAGGAGCCCAGTGCCAAGTCAAATAAGCCAATCATCCACAATGCAATCTCCCACTGCTGCCTGGCTGGCAAAGTCAACGAGCCTCAGAAGAACCAGATCCTAGAGGTCAGTTCACATGCAACAAGCAGATTACTTTCTTCCACTTTAATCATTTTACATCACACTGAATTAAAAAAGATGTGACAAGTACATCTGATTTTAATCACCATATTCTAACATTACATTTTGCTACGATGGTTGCATGACAGATGACTTTCTCTGATCCATTTTTGTAGCACTGAGGTGGGAAGCACTTTTCCATTCACGCAATAACAGCAGAAACTCACTGTAGGTTGAGCGAGGCCTACTGGACACATGGGCCTTACTATCTCTTGCACATGCAAAATCAAGACTTAAAAACACCATCACGTATCAGCCTCTGTGAACATGTAAATGCATTGACCCCTTTTACTCCATCTAATCAAGAATTTTCTGTTGTTGGATTCTTTGTTCACCATGGAGACGTGAGAAAAATGGATTTCTTCATGAATTTGACATAACTTGTGCTAGAGGCCTATACGGGTTCAGTTTTGCCAACCTGCACCAGCTCGCATCTGCAAAGCTCAGTGCTGGAGCCAACCTGTTACCTGTAATTATCCCCAAGCCAAATCCCGAAGTCAAAGTCCTGTGACTCGACCCATGATTAGGCAAACGCTTTTGCTGTTCTGTGTAATGTACTGTCCCCTTCAGATGTGCAAACTACTCGCTCAGTCAACTCCCACTTGTTCATGTAACGCAAAGTGACAGAAAGATAACTGATTTTGCTGTAATCATCTTTCCACATATCCAAAGTAACTTCCCTGTAGCTATCAGCCAGCTGCATCCTCAATATCCTCCATGCATATTTTGTCAGTCTGCCACGTGATACAGTTGATGTGGAGCGTCCACACGGCCAATTTGGGCATCTGTGATTTATTTTTGTTCTCACTCGCTGCCTGCATTTAGTTAATTTTTATCCATGTCCATACCCATGAATTTATCTAACTCCCTGGAAGATGACATCTTATCTCAACGAGAGCTTCCAGGCTAAAGAAGGGATTAAAACAAAATACCCACAGGTCCCCACCTTGTGCAGGACTCTGGCACAGGAAGAGTAAATGATGTACAGGTAAAATATTCCTTTAATAACAGTTTTCTTGCTTCTGTTTGACCTCTCTCCACCCTAGGAGTTGGAGAAGTGCGAGTCCAACCACCTGATGATCCTGTTTCGGGACGGTGGCTGCCAGTTCCGGGCGCTCTACTCGTACTTCCCCGACACCGAAGAGATCCAGAAGCTGACAGGAACAGGACCCAAGAGCATCAGCAAAAAGATGATCGACAAGCTGTACAAGTACAGCTCAGACCGAAAGCAGTTCACCGTCATCCCCGCCAAGACTGTGTCAGTCAGCGTGGACGCCCTGACCATCCACAACCACCTGTGGCAGGCCAAGAGAGGTGCTGTGCCAAAGAAAAGTGGGAAATAGCAGAGAGCCAGATTTTAAACCCTCTGTCATCCAAATCATCTTATGCCCATCTTGCTTGTTTCCTGAACTGAGTGCATTGATTGACGCCCACAGCCAAGCTCATCGCCGTGAAACCTACTCGGGAGAGGACACATTTATGGACATGTGGTCCTCTGTAGGTGGACCCAGGCAGAAACAAGGGAAAAGGTATGTGTGTGTGTCTGTGTGTATGTGTGTGTGTGTGTGTGTGTGTGTGTGTGTGTGTGTGTGTGTGTCACAGGTGGTCTGAGGGACTGGTACTTGCAACAAAAAGAGGAATGCCGGCTGAATTAGCTTCTTCCCCCTGTGATCTCAGTGCGATCTGTTCGGGTTGCTTTCGGCCCGGCTCCCGTTTTACTACAACGACTACGACTCAAGCATGTGGCATTTTCTTTTCCTCTCTGTCTCTCATTTGTGGTGGATGTTCATTTTTTACATGAAGTATTTATTAGTTCAGCACTGTCATGGTCGAGAGCTCAGCTGCAGCACTAAAGTC
Organism: Epinephelus awoara; assembly: GCA_035609425.1. Lineage (NCBI taxonomy): Eukaryota > Metazoa > Chordata > Actinopteri > Perciformes > Serranidae > Epinephelus > Epinephelus awoara. Next base: position 10,253,983 of record CM069302.1, on the reverse strand, counting down.
CTTCCTTCTTCGGACAAATTTGGACAAAAGGAGGGGACGCCGGGGGAACTTTGTCGCTCTTTTCAGAAAATCCGAAAACAAGGGACCTTTGTACAACCCTTTAGGACTGTCGGACTGCTCTGCTGTCCCAGCACTAAACAACAATCTCTTCCTGCGTGGACTGTCGAATCTGTCAAATCAGGCTGGCATTACCGATTTTGCCTCACCAGGGATCTCCAAAAAACAAACCTGCTGCTCTGAACTGTCTTCTTCTTTTGTCACGGGGGAGCTCCTCAGGTCTCCCCCAGACATCCGTTGGCCTTTCACGCATCGTGGTACTATCGTCTATTTATTCAACCGCTTTTTAATCTAGACGCTGATCGTGTAGCACTGGATATGTGTATAGCAGAAAAGTAAAAAACAAAAAGAAAAAAAAAAGTTGACGGTCATTTTAAATACTTTTATTTGTCAAAACATCCTTTTTCTGGAGGGTGTCAAAAGAGGGTGAATGATAGGTTTTGGTACAGAAATGATGCTTTTTTGTTTTGTTTTGTTTCAGCTTATTTTTTAAATATTATTTTATTATGATTAAAGCGATGTGGTATAGAGTCTGAGCTGATGTTATGTGTTTTCATCATAACGGGAATTCTCTGATGTTTAGAGCTTAGTTGTGTTTTCTCTCTCCACTGGGCACTCTTGGATTGTCCTGTATAAAGGTGCACTCATGAACACTTGTCGACGGCTTCTTTCATGCAATGTAACTCCTCCCCTTCTTAAACGCCCCCTCTCCTTCCCCTCCCTGAGTGTTTTTGTCGGCCTGTCCCATCTTTAACCAGGAGAGCGGCACACACACACACACACACACACACACTCTTGTTGTTGAAGGGTGTTTTCGTGCCGCTCTGTAACCGCTTCGAATGACAGTATTTGATATATTCACAAAGGGGTTTGTGTGTGCGGGCGGGTGGGGGACTGTGGTTCAGTTATGTACCAACATTAAAGAACATTCCTCCAAGGTGTTGACAAACACTGCCACGTCGTCTCTTCTCTCTGTCTTTAAAAAAAATAAATAATCAAAGTGCTTTTTTAGAAACCGTTTGTTGGCCTCGAGAACAACCAGAAGTGTTGCACGAGCACTTTACTTTCTGTTTGTTGGGAAGTTTTACATTCTGAACGGGCATAAAAACTAATTGATACTGCTGATAAAACTAAAACCAAACACTAAGATTTAGTACTGACATGTAACGCTGACGGGCCTCCACTGATATGATACTACTGCTGTCTCCAAAAACAACAGAATACTTGATTTCTCATTTGCTGCATTTGTTTTTGGGTGGAGGGGGTGGCAGATCTTTAATTGTATGCCAGTGTATTTTTGTTAACTAAAAGATTGTATTGGCATTTTGGTCACCATTTTTTTGTTACACTAGTGTACTTTTCATCCTTGTTGATTTTATCTTTGATCCCATGCCATCTATTTATTTTAAAAATGGAAGCACTGAAACAGAATAAATTTTCAAGTGAATAAAAGTCACATTTTTTCATTTTTATTCTTTTCTCATGGCTTCATTTGTCCATTTGTGAGACTCCACTGTTTGTTTTATGTTGCTAGTTTTAGACACAGCACTGATTTTAATATTGAGCTCACCAACGTCACACGTTTCTTTTTTTGTTTTCCACATGGTTTTCACAGGAGGTGGCACTGCGTCTTCACTGGAATGTTCATTTTTATGGAGACAGATTTGGCTCAATATTATTTGTGTGAGGACATTGAGAATATTTGTGTAAATGTGTAATCTGTAAATATAAGAAATACAAAAAAAATGTACGTGCACAAAAATATTTATATGTATATTTTTAAATACTATATTTTTAAAATAATATTTATCATATTAAAAAAATATAAATATTTATTATTTATACATTTACATATAAATAAATGTTATAATATTTTTAATTTTTATTTTTTTATATATATATTTCTAAATATAAAACATCTGTAAATACACAAATAAATCCCCCAAAATTAGAGGAAAAAAAAAGACTTGGTGTGCTTAAAATTCAAATTTGGAAGCATAAAATTCACAAAATAAATAATAAAAAATAAATACCGGATTAACAAATGTCACAAATGCTTTTCTTTTTTTTGTAGTTTAATTTAATGTATTTACATGTTTTATATTTGTTGAATTTGTGTATTTGAAAATTAATTTATAATTACAAAACTACATTTATAATTACACTTTTTTTTTGTTAATATATATATTTTTTTGTATTTGTGGAAGGTCTTTTTTATTTACAGGCTACACATTAACACACGGATTATCAATCTGTTCACAGAAATAATGAGACAAATTTCTTTCCATATTCTTAATTTCCAATTTCCTATTTAACACTGACGTCACAAGGTCATATTAGTCTTCTCAACACCAACAGGTAAAGCTGTCTGTATCATTCAACATGACACTGTTCTAATTCAAACCATCCAAGTAGTCAGAACATCTTGAGGCCTCCCCTGCTGCTAACCGCCTCACACTCTACCACCCAACTGGAACAGCAGCTTCAACGCCAGCGCTCATAACCATGGCAAACTGTCATCTGCCATGGCAACTGTGTTTCTCTTTTCACACCTGCTGGTTCAGGTGATCACAAGATCTCCAAACTTGGTAAACTGTCGCTCTAGGTAGAGTCCTAGCTGCAGAGCTGCAGCCAGCGACGATCACGTCAGTCACCATGAAGGGTAAGTGCACGTATTTCATGTTCAAGCATAATGAAGGAAATGATAAAATACTGATCTGATTCCTCTCTGTCTTCACAGTTGCTGCTGCTGTTGTTTTGTTGCTGTTAAATGTGCGTTTGAGCCGCTCTTGTGTTGGAGATGAAAACATTTTATTCTGCTCCAGCATACCACCAGGTGAGGACTTCAATTTTTACTGAACTGAAGTTAAAAGCCAGATTCACTGAGCTGATAATATCCTTTAATTAAATGTCTTCTGATGTTGATTCCTTTCTCACAACCTCTTTATAAAAAACTGTATAAAAGAGTAAATCTTCAATTTTGAATGTCTGTTGTTAAAAATTTGCTCTTCAAAGTGCCGTTAATCTTCCAAAGAGAATTGTCATCCTTTTGGTAAACATTTGAGTTTTAGTGTCAGCTGATGATCATAACCTTGTCAAAAACATCTGGAAAGCTTTCGTCAGATTGACTGCCATGAATTGAAAGTTGGTGAAACTCTGAACACATTATTCCTCCTTAAAGGAAACGTATGTATTTTTCAACATGGACCCTATTTTCCCATTTTCCCCATCACAACAATTTGTGAAACTAGTCCAGTACTGAGCAAACCAGGAAACAGGCTGTAATTTAACCGATAGGGGCACAACTGCACCTTCAGTTTATAGTTTATAGTTTATTATATTTGCACAATTAAGACACAAAAAAGCAAGAAAAATGAATAATGAAATATAGTGTAGGGAGAGGCAAAAACATAGAGGGCTTATTTGAAGCCTCAAACTAATAAAATTTTCACAAAGGTATTATAAACTGAGAAGTCAGGAAGATAAAACCAGTACATAAAATAAAACAAGTGATAAACTACTAATAGCATAGGCTCTCTGTAGGATCCTTTCCATAAGTTGTCAGACACTTATATTATTATTAACATTATTATTTTTATTATTATTATTAACATTAATATTAGTAATAATAATTAAAAAAAAAAATAATAATGCATTTTATTTATAGGCACTTTTCAAAGCACTCAACGACACCTAACAAGACACAGTTTAAAAAAAAAAGCAAAATCAAACAATTCAGTAATATACAAGAAAAGTTAAGAAAGAATAAATGAAAATCACGAGACAAAAAAAATCATAATTATAAATATTAGGTATAAAATCATCATTTTAAAATGACGTCTCAATATGTGTGTCACCATTAAATCAGACGGAATATTCCAGCTTGAAAAGGTGTGTTTTCAGATGGGAAAGGGAGTCAATAATGGGAATGTCATGGGGTCAATAGCAATCTGAGCTTGTCAGTGGCAAAAACAAGCACTTTTATTGCACGTTAATTCACAGCGGGGGCCCTGAATGGTTACATTGCAGACAGTTTTGCTGCTGCAGGGAAAACAGGGTCCAGGTTGAAAAATACTTGACCTATTAAATGTGGTCAGAAAAACTCCAGCCTGGTGATGTCACGTTGCAGAACATGACCACTAGATGGCAGCACAGGCATGACTTTGAAACTGCTCCATAAAAACATAAATGAATAGCCACAAATTACAGGTTTAACATGCGTACATAAGTACTAGCTTTGAAAACTAGTGAGACATTGAGTGAGCCTTTAATGCACTCTGCATTTTTATTGCAGGGATTCACAACAGAACCAATGCATTGTATTTTAAAAATTGGTCAGACAGCATGCAGCCAATCAGCTGATTTCATTTAAAACTGCTCTTGTATCGCATTTGACTTCTTAATTTTAAGTTGCATGTGCCTAAATGTAATCATAATACTGTGCTCTAAGCTTTCAGTCCTGGTTTTTCAACTCTGGTCATGGCCCTGAGGGATGTCAGGGAGATAAACTCCACTGTGTTCCACAGCGACAGCCTCACCTCAATAACCAGGCTCAGGATTGACGAGGCTGGTGTCACAGGCATCGCTGCAGGGGCTTTCAGTTCTTTCCAGAACCTCACAAATCTCACTTTAGGCCAGAACTTGCTGACAGAAATCAACCCAAACTGGTTTGGTCGGCCTGATATCCTCAATGAGTTCATCCTCACAGGAAACCAGATTGAAGTTCTGAATGAGTCCAGTCTGAACGGGCTCATTAACCTCAGATGGCTACATCTGAGCAAGAACAGGATCAGGACTATTCATCCAAATACTTTTAGCTCCCAAACCAACTTGGCTGAGTTGGACTTGTCTAAGAACAGGATGACTCGGGTCTCACCTCAGGTCTTCAGGTCTCTCCGGTCCACCAGGATCAGACTAGATGGGAACCCCTGGGACTGTTCCTGTGGAGCTGAAGACTTTGTCGGCTTTGCGAAAGGTTTGTGAAATATGAGACATGTAACAACAAGTCATGTGTTTTAAGAGCTTTTCAGGAAGTAAAGCCGTGTCTCTTCTCAGATCTCCAAAGCAGATCTCTGCTCGACAGACAGATGGAGGTGACCTGTGAGAGTCCTCTGTCTCTGAGGGGTCAGCTTGTGTGGAATGTGTCGGTGTGTGTGACGTCACCTCCACCAAGACCACCATCAGTGACGCACACGACCCACACCAAACCCACTGGTATCCTCATGACAGTCCCTGCACCCACATCTGGTGCGTCCCTCTTTTCTCAGTTTCTAATATTTGAAATAATTCAGCATGACAATCAGGATGTGTGTGCTCAGTATCTCTGTTGTCCGCTCCAGCAAAAGTTGTGACAACACCTTCATCACAGCCAACATCAGACACAAAAACCTCTGTCCAACCCAAACCCTCTGATGCACCTGTAATAATGTCCTCACACACTGGTACATGTGATTCTTCTTTCCTAGTGTCTGCTTTTAAATTCTGAAACACTAAAGTTTAATTAAATTTGTGTTGTGTTGTTCCCTCTAGCAACGGCTCAATTGCGACCGACAAGGGAGACAAAAACTACTGTCCAACCCAAACCCACAGATATCCTCACAACGGTCACTACACCTCCTTTAAAGACCGGTACATTTGGTTAGTTTTCTTCATGTTTAAATTTCTTTACCAATAGAATACAATAGAGTGAGGGTAGAATGGAGCGTGAAATGTATCGAGGGTTTGGTGTGGCTTCTGCAGTGATACAGGCCTGGGAACGCCTTGAGTTCCCCCAGGAAGAGCTGGAAAGTGTTGCTGGGGAGAGGGACGCCTGGGGTGCTTTGCTTGGCCTGCTGCCCCCGTGACCCGGCCCCAGATAAGCGGATGAAAATGTATGGATAGATAGAATCAGAGTAATACGAGAGATTATCAGTGGAAAAAACTGAGGAAATAAGAAGTTTGTAATTTGAAGAAAGGTGCTCACACATCATAATTAATTTAATTTTAATATCATTTAACCTTTAATAATGACATGTTTGTAACTTCAGGTCAAGTAAAAACTCTAAACTATCAAAATATCTATCTATCTTTTTTCTGTTTGGTTTTTTTATCCAGTGGACATTAAAACTAGAATATTGGCAGCTCAGTACTTTAATATTTTTTAGTTTATTGTCTATTACTTAACAAGATATTTCAAAAAGCACCCACCATATTTCAATTAGATGTTAGTAAGAGAGGCCATGAACATAGACACAAACAGATAGTTTGTTGATAGCACCACCTTGTGGTCACTTACAGAGCATGCCATAACCTCCTACATCACATCTGGACTGCTGGCTTGGGAGCCAAATTTGGATTCCTTCATACAAAACAACAAAACATTCAAAACTCCTGCTCGTTTCTGCCTGAACAAATTATCCACTGCTGTCCACCACTGCATTTTAGTTATTACAACTCACATAAATTTCACTGGACATGGCACAAAACATAAAATAGTAGTATCAGATACACTGTTAGAGGGGAGAAACTCAAATTTTGATACTGAATAAATAATAAAGTTTTAATATTTTCCTCTTCCTCTCTGTCTGCAAAGGAGGTTATGTTTTCCACTTGGTTTGTTTGTTTGTCAAAAACATTACAAAAAAAACCTTTCATGAAACTTGGATGGAAGGATGTTGCAAAGGAAAAGTTTTGGGGCAGATTCACAAAATATTTTTCATTATCCAGTTGTTGCATTCGTCATTTAATTTTGCTTTCTTTTAATGATTTTACTTTTCTCCCTAAAACTATGGCTTCGTTCTCTTAAGGAATTGCCTTAAGTTTGATAAACTGTTGCACAAAGAACATTAGTGACCAAAGTAAGGACAAAAAAACATAAAGTACCTGTGACTGCATCTTAACTGAGCGTATGTAGATAAATGAGAGAAATGAGGGCATCCCAAGAAGAGTGTGTCACAACCAGGAGAAGTGACAGTTAGGTTTTATGCAACAGGATCTTTTCACTCAGTTACTGGCGATGTATGTTGTTTAAGTGTCATACTTTAAACTGTTAACACTGAGTAGCTTTCTGTCTCTTTTGTTATTGTGCTGTTTCCTCCAGCAACTTATATGACATCACCTCCATCAGTGACGGAGATCTCTGTCCAGCCTAAACCGTCTGACCTGCCCAGAACCACATCTACACCCACTGGAATAACTGGTTCTCTCCTTTTGATATTTGAACCTCTCAGAAAAAGAGTCACCAAATTTCCCAGTCGTTGATTCGATAAGTTGTGCCTCATATGTTTGTTGTTCCTTCTAGAAACTTATCCAACGTCACCTCCATCAATGACAGAGATCTCCGTCCATCCTAAACCCTCTGACCTGCCCATAAGTACACCTACACCCCCTGGTAGGCCTGGTTCTTCTCGTCTTTTGATGTTTGAACCTCTGTATAATTCGTGCTTCATGTGTCTGTTGTTCCTTCCAGAAACATCCATCATCAAACCGTCGTCAGATACAAATATTGTCTGCCCACTTGTTGTCGTGATAGGTATGTTTCCCTTTCTTTTGAAGGCTTCAGTTTGATTGTACTAAAAACAATATTATCAGATTTTTACAGACTTATTTTCCTCCTGATAATGTGCTCCCCTGCAGTGGTTCTGTCTTTGCTCCTGTTTGTGGTGTGCTTCCTGGTGGTGCTTCATCGCAGGACACGCAGCAACAAAACGGTGATGCCAGGACGACCAGAAGAAAACAGACACGGGTCAAAAGAAGACAGCACATCGAGTCGTGCTCCGTCTGCAGGACACTCTGAGAAAGGAGAAAACAATCACTGGGACTCAGAGACGGGATGTAGGAGATTCTTCTCTGGAGTCAGAGCTAAGTCAGCTAATGCTATTCTCTTTACGTCTCCTTTTTGTGCGCCTGTGAAAGATCAAGTTACTTTGCTAACTGAGACAGAGGCTCAGTCAGAAGACACAGGAAGACAGAAACTGGGAGATGAAAGTGAAGTAGACGGAGTAACTGGGACAGGTAATCTAACAAACACCACCGATACAGTGGCAAAAAATGCTGAAAAAGTTGACACCAGTAGAAACCTAGATGAAAACCCCCACCGTGTTTCTGTTAATTCTGACGCTGTGCCCTATCTGAGCATTGGTACAAACCAGAATAAACCGAGTCCTGATGATTTCAGCCAAAAGTCCACTAAAGGTCAAAGATCACAGACGAGGAAAGGTATGGAGAGGATCTCTACCTGGCCTCCAACTGCAGTTCAGTGGCAGACAAGATGTAAAGTGAAGGAGGAGGAGGAGGAGGGGTCTGATAACCTCACTGTGTGGACACCAAAGTCTCCAGGTGAGGTGAAGAAATCTTTAAACAAAGAGGAGCATCCCTCTGCTTCTGACAAACAGGAAGATGAAACTGAGAAAAATCAAACTCCTCCAAACCAAGATCCTTCAGAAGTGACTGTAGCTGACATGAAACTGGGACACTCTCATTCCTCAAAACCAAAGGAGGACACCACTGACACAACACCAGAGGAGCAACTAAAGAAGAAGGAGATGCTCCAGGACCCTGCGACTGTGAGACATGCCCAAAACCTGACTCAAGAAAAGCTTGATCCAAATCAAGACCTTAAACCTGCAGAAAGTTCTGCACCTAGAAACACAAAGAAGAGCAGCAGCAAGGCCGAACAGAAAGGTGAACCCAAGCGAGTTGTGACGAGCAGGCAGAGGGCAGAAATCACTGGTCTGAAGGCTCCCTCTGGCGGCGCCTCGCCAGATGATGAGACGCTGCTGTCCGGCAACGAGTACGCCCTGGACCTGCTGCATGAAGTCGTGCAGAACAACGGGCGCTGGACCAGAGACAGGTGGAAGCAGGTGCATGCCAGCAAGCAGCGGCGTCAGGACAGAAGTACAGAAGGCGTTTAGAGAGGGATTCACTTGAAGTTTGTCACTCTTGATGTTAAATAAAAGAATATTGATTTTATTTTAAAAGTCGGATTTGAACGCATTGTATGAGCCACATTTTACACTGCAAACACATATTTTGTGTTATTGTAAAGATGCAACTTAAAACCACATTTACACATTTTTTGTGAAGATTCAACAAGCCAATTAACAAACAATTATTAAAAACCTTTTTCAAGGTGCTGGCATGTGGATTTTGTTTCCTTCAGACAAAGCCAGGCTGGTCTTGATTCTAGCTGAGCTATGTGTCTCGTTATATTTACCATATAGACATGAGAGTGGTGTTAATCTTCTCCTCTAACTCAGCATGAAAACAAATATGTGAATTTTCTTAAATGTGAAACTATTTCCTTAAGAAAGTCATTTACTCCACCTGCTGCTGCAGTTTGAATTGAACCTTTGTGACGCTGTAATTGTGAGTCAATACTTGTGCCTCATTTCCACTGAACGGTTCGGCTTGACTCGACCGGCTTTTGGTACCAAATACATTTTTCTATTTTGTTTTCCAGTGCAGATAGCACTGGAATAGTAGCATCATACTACTTAAATAACAGCACTCTAATCAAATGAAATCACACCTTTATCTCCATGTGATTGTCCCTTATATTCATGTAGCTGTCGTGTGACGATGTGAGATGAAATAAAAAGGTCTTGTCATTTGTATCTCTGGCTGCATGCAGCATTTATTTGTTCATATTTTATATGTGGAGAAGGACACTCGCTTCTCATAAGAAATAGTACAAAATGGATCAACCCCTTTTTGACAATGACTTAAAAACATAAAGTGGAGGTAAACAATAATACGTAGGCTTCCGATAACACCTGGACACAACATGCATGTTCCATTCATATAAATACACAGTATCAAATAATGGCTCCAACTTGCAAGCAGTTGACTTGATTATGGGTTTTCTCTAGCCACGGGACGTCCCACCGAGTGTCCCACTAAATGTACAAAATGTATCGTTCTTGGCAAGCCTGTATATCAAAACATGCTGTTTAGTGTTTACATGCCCCGTTGTGGTATTTGTAAGTATGGACAGTAGTGAACTCTTCGTGGAGTGTTAAGATTTCGTCAGGAGTGAGGACCGAGGAAGACGTTAAATGGATGGATCAGCACAACGATCGTTATCTTCCACTGCGGTCGCTCTCACTCCTCAGCTCTGCTGTCCTGTAAACTGTCTGTCTGTGACATGTCTCACGGGCCTTTTTGCAAAATACATACTGTTAAACATAAAAAAGCTTATGCTGATTCAAAGGAACAAAATACATTGGCAAATTTCAAAGAGAAATCCATCTGAGATACTTCATCATCATTTCTGTCTGACATAAATAAGAATGGCACTCACCAAAATATACTTCTCAAACATCTGCAAGGTAAATCAAAACAACACAACAAAGCATGACTTGTTACTGCACGTCTGACTCGTCTTTGCTTCACAGGAATGGTTGAATACTGTCCACCGGCTTGTACAGCTTCAGATTAAAGGGTCATGCCGTAATGCTCTACACATCCCGCAGAGCTTAGTGCAAAAATAGTTCAAGTCCTCTTTCACTTTTTATCACACACAAGAGACCGAAAACAAAACTGCAAACGATGAATATATAAAGTTAGTATTTACAGTGAACAAAAACATAAATACATAAATCAAGATTAAATACTGCACACTGACACTGCCTTATACACAAGGTGTGGCCTGTACAATCTGGGAGAGGAGAGCACTTTGTTTTCAGCTCAAGTACGTTCCAAATAGATTCAGAAACAGATCGACTGTGTCTGTCGCTGTCTGTGCAAAACGATTCTGCTACCAGTTGAACTGTACCTCAGTAAAGAGTTATGAAACTGGAGATCACAAGAAATGAATATTTACCATCAACCTCAAACGATTTAAAGTTAAGAGTAAATAAATAAAACAGTAGAGCCTGACAGATGTGGATTTATAAGGCCAATACTGATATTGATGTATGACTTAAAATGTGAAAATGATAAATCGTCTAATACTCCTTTTTAATGAATAATTCTCAGAAGGATACCCTTAATTAACAGTCTGATCATTTGGAATATTCATTCTAGTAATTCTTGCTAAGAGTTGGGTGAGATAATTGATACCATTCTCAGCCAGTACACTGTTAGCTTAGCTTAGCATAAACACCAGAAGCAGAGGGAAACAGCTAGCCTGGCTTTCCCCAAAGTCTGCCTAACAGCTCACCAGGTTACACTTCATAGCTTGTTTAACCTGAACAGAACGGCAGGTGAATGAATTATACATGACTTTTTATGACATGATGTAATGTTAATTAAAGTGGAAAGCTTTAAGGGTGCTGCTAGCAAAGGTTGGGCCAATGGAAAAATGTTTAAATCTATTTAAAGTAAGCCTAACTCTGGACTGGTGTACCAAATGGTACCACTAGGTGTCACACTTTACTCAGCAGCAGGTCCCAGTGTTGCAAACTTGGCCACTTTCTTGGTTGATTTAGCAACTTATCAGACCCTCTACAGAGCATCTAGCAACACATTTAGCTTCTTATTCACACCCTCAGGGGAAAAGCAAGAAACACATTCAAAAGCACACAGTCCACAGCTCCTCTGCTGACAGCGCCGTCAGTAGGTGTGGGGTAGGCAGGAGGAGAGGAAATGCTGCTAGCAGCACAGTGGAAGTTCATCTGTTTCTATGGTTACGCTGACACATTTGGTGCATTCAAATGTTTTGTTAAGGATCTTTCTCCTAATTTGAATTCAGCAAAGTTGTAAAATGCTCCCATTATCCAAAATGATTATACAAATATGTTGCCAATGTGCCAACAAGGACATGACATGACATCATCTGGCAACTTCTGATCAGATAAACTGGACACGACCCAGCTTTACTTCTAGCTGTTCCCCTCCTGCTTCTTTTAGCTCAGGCTTTATGCTAAGCTAAGCTAACTGCCTTTTGGCTCTAGCTTCATATTTATAACACAGATAAGAGTGTTGTCAAGCATCTCATTTAACTCTCTGCAAAGAAAATAAACAGCAAATAATAAATAATAATATTCCCTAAAATTCCAAACTATTCCTTTAAATCTGGTTATTAAAATGTGATGACCAAGATATGTGCTAAGACACGTTACAATTTTTTTCAAAAACAAAACTAAAACTATTAATAAAAAAAGGAATAAAATAAAATATAAAAATGAGGCTTGAAAATTTTTTTTTTACTACAATTAACTCACTTATAATAGAAGTTATTATAATTATAATGAAGTAGTGTGTGTTACCTGTAAACTTGAAGTACGCACATTAAATTATTTTTTAAGCTGAAATAGCCACCATCAGCTGTCAGATTAATTTAGCCGTCATGTAGTGATACTCCTTTAGTATTATTAAACAGAAATGTTACGTATTGGCTGTATCTGATAAAATAAAATCAGGCCCAGCTAATAAAATCAGTCAGGCTCAATAATAAGAAATTAAAAAATGAAAAACTAACACTGATATAGCAAAATGGCACATAATGCACAAATTATTCAAAGATATTTACAAAGCAACAGAGTAAACAAAAGATTGGCACGTACTGTTTAGCAGACATGATTTTAAACACTTAAATAGTGAAATAAATCAACGATATTCACTCACAATAACAACAAAAATCAGTGTCCAAAACAACAAAGAGAGGAATGCTGACGATTCTAATATGGCTGATAAAAGTGCCACTACAGTGTGTATATTCACAGATGACAGTCTGTCGTAAAAAAGTTTGTGCTCATAAAGAAAATGAAACTCCCGTCTGATTAGAAACAGACAAAAACCAAACTGACATTTGTAATAAATTAAGAAAAGTGCACATGTTCTGTAATTTCGTGATAAATGCTTGAATTTTTCAGAAATTCAGAGCATTTACTTGTAGAAAACATGACTGTTAAGATGTGGCGGAGGGTGTAGTTGCCCCGAGATTCGGTTCTTTGTGAGTTTAGGCAGGAACAGGCGTAGAGGAAGTCGGCCCGAGTCGTGGCACGAGGGCAACTTCACCCCTGAGTGAAATGATTTGATATCCTGTACAGTGTGTGCACAAAAAAACCTCCTGTGACCTCTCACGACTTCTGTCAAATCTCTCAATCCTTTGGTTGGAAGGAGGGAGCCGTTTCCTGTGCCTGGTTCTCAGGGTGAGATTGTTTTGCGAAGGTGACGTGTGTTAGTACAGAAGGTGTGCGAGGGGAGTCGGGGTCGATGACGAGGCACTCTTCATGCATCCTCCTGTAGCAGCTCTGTGGGAAACAGTAGGTCTCTCAGGGCCATCTTTTAAAGTGTTGGTTATTTCTGATCCGAGGCTGAGAGACACATAATGCACATTCACTATGGACTGCCGTTCTTGGCCCGAGACAAGCCATCATCTATGTGAGACAAACATGCTCTGTCGGCCCGGGCGGGGCTCGGAGGTTAAGGTGTCAGGGTGACGAGGACTGAGGGGGTTTCAGAGGTGAGTCTCGTCTCTTGTCTCTGTGCCAAAGTCCTGCTGGTTCCTGGTGCTGCGGGCCTGCCCCACCTGTGAGTCCTCCGGCATGTGTGCCAGTGGGTCGGACCGAATAATGTACCTGTAAAGACAAAATCCGTCATTTGCCAGCCAGCACAGAGTAAGAGGGTCGAGGTTTTCTTTAAAAGAACAAGGCATTCCCCCAGTGACCATCTGCAAATCTATCGCCCACCCCATGTTAAGTTACATTTGTGTTTCTCACATGCCTCCTCAGTGAACGAATAATCCAAAAACTACTGTCACACTCTTGGTCACAACTATACTGACACTTTTGATGACATTATTGATTAAATACTATACTATGACTTTTTTTATGGCTTTTTTCATGACATATTATTCTGACTTTATTTTCATGATTTTGGTCGACATATAATACTACGACTTTTTTTTATGATTTTGGACGACATGCTATACTATGACTTTTTTTCATGATTTTGGACGACATGCTATACTATGACTTTTTTTCATGATTTTGGACGACATGCTATACGATGACGTTTCTCATGATGTTTAACGACATACAATACTATGACGTTTCTCATGATGTTTAACGACATACAATACTATGACTTTTTTTCATGATTTTGGACGACATGCTACTATGACTTTTTTTCATGATTTTGGACGACATACTATACTATGACTTTTTTTCACGATTTTGGACGACATGCTATACTATGACTTTTTTTCACGATTTTGGACGACATGCTATACTATGACTTTTTTTCACGATTTTGGACGACATGCTATACTATGACTTTTTTCACTATTTTGGACGACATGCTATACTATGACTTTTTTCACTATTTTGGACGACATGCTATACTATGACTTTTTTTCACGATTTTGGACGACATGCTATACTATGACTTTTTTCACGATTTTGGACGACATGCTATACTATGACTTTTTTCACTATTTTGGACGACATGCTATACTATGACTTTTTTTCATGATTTTGGACGACATGCTATACGATGACGTTTCTCATGATGTTTAACGACATACAATACTATGACTTTTTTTCATGATTTTGGACGACATGCTATACTATGACTTTTTTCATGATTTTGGACGACATGCTATACTATGACTTTTTTTCACGATTTTGGGCGACATACTATTCTATGACTTTTTTTCACGATTTTGGACGTCATGCTCTCCTATGACTTTTTTTCATGATTTTGGACGACATACTATATACTATGACTTTTTTTCATGATTTTGGACGACATGCTATACTATGACTTTTTTTTCACTATTTTGGACGACATGCTATACTATGACTTTTTTTCACGATTTTGGACGACATGCTATACTATAACTTTTTTTCATGATTTTGGACGACATGCTATACTATGACTTTTTTTCACGATTTTGGACGACATGCTATACTATGACTTTTTTTTACGATTTTGGACGACATGCTATACTATGACTTTTTTTCATGATTTTGGACGACATGCTATACTATGACTTTTTTTCACTATTTTGGACGACATGCTATACTATGACTTTTTTTCATGATTTTGGACGACATGCTATACGATGACGTTTCTCATGATGTTTAACGACATACAATACTATGACTTTTTTTCATGATTTTGGACGACATGCTATACTATGACTTTTTTTCACGATTTTGGGCGACATACTATTCTATGACTTTTTTTCACGATTTTGGACGTCATGCTCTCCTATGACTTTTTTTCATGATTTTGGACGACATACTATATACTATGACTTTTTTTCATGATTTTGGACGACATGCTATACTATGACTTTTTTTCACGATTTTGGACGACATGCTATACTATGACTTTTTTTCATGATTTTGGACGACATGCTCTCCTATGACTTTTTTTCATGATTTTGGACGACATGCTATACTATGACTTTTTTTTCACTATTTTGGACGACATGCTATACTATGACTTTTTTTCACGATTTTGGACGACATGCTATACTATGACTTTTTTTTCACTATTTTGGACGACATGCTATACTATGACTTTTTTTCACGATTTTGGACGACATGCTATACTATGACTTTTTTTCATGATTTTGGACGACATGCTATACTATGACTTTTTTTTCACTATTTTGGACGACATGCTATACTATGACTTTTTTTCACGATTTTGGACGACATGCTATACTATGACTTTTTTTTCATGATTTTGGACGACATGCTATACTATGACTTTTTTTTCACTATTTTGGACGACATGCTATACTATGACTTTTTTTCACGATTTTGGACGACATGCTATACTATGACTTTTTTTCATGATTTTGGACGACATGCTATACTATGACTTTTTTTCATGATTTTGGACGACATGCTATACTATGACTTTTGTTCATGATTTTGGACGACATGCTATACTATGACTGTTTTTTCATGATTTTGGACAACATGCTATACTATGACTTTTTTTCACGATTTTGGACGACATGCTATACTATGACTTTTTTTTCACTATTTTGGACGACATGCTATACTATGACTTTTTTTCACGATTTTGGACGACATGCTATACTATGACTTTTTTTCATGATTTGGGACAACATGCTATACTATGACTTTTTTTCATGATTTTGGACGACATACTATACTATGACTTTTTTTTCATGATTTTGGACGACATGCTATACTATGACTTTTTTTTCATGATTTTGGACGTCATGCTCTCCTATGACTTTTTTTCATGATTTTGGACGACATACTATTCTATGACTTTTTGTCACGATTTTGGACGACATACTATACTATGACTTTTTTTCATGATTTTGGACGACATGCTATACTATGACTTTTTTTCACGATTTTGGACGTCATGCTCTACTATGACTTTTTTTCATGATTTTGGATGACATACTATACTATGACTTTTTTTCATGATTCTGGACGACATACTATTCTATGACTTTTTGTCACGATTTTGGACGACATGCTATACTATGACTTTTTTCATGATTTTGGACGACATGCTATACTATGACTTTTTTTCATGATTTTGGACGACATACTATTCTATGACTTTTTTTCACGATTTTGGACGTCATGCTATACTATGACTTTTTTTCCATGATTTTGGACGACATACAATACTATGACTTTTTTTCATGATTTTGGATGACATACTATACTATGACTTTTTTTCACAATTTTGGGGCGACATACTATTCTATGACTTTTTTTCACGATTTTGGACGTCATGCTCTCCTATGACTTTTTGTCACGATTTTGGACGACATACTATACTATGACTTTTTTTTCATGATTTTGGATGACATGCTATACTATGACTTTTTTTCACGATTTTGGACGTCATGCTCTCCTATGACTTTTTTTTTCATGATTTTGGATGACATACTATTCTATGACTTTTTGTCACGATTTTGGACGACATGCTATACTGTGACTTTTTTTCACGATTTTGGACGACATACTATACTATGACTTTTTTTTCATGATTTTGGACGACATGCTATACTATGACTTTTTTTTCACGATTTTGGGCGACATACTATTCAAAACACCCTTCATGATGGATAACAGAAAGAACCTGTGTACCCGGCCCGGAGGGTTACCGGGGCCCCGCCCTGGAGCCAGGCCTGGGGTTGGGGCCCGTGGGTGAGCGCCTGGTGGCCGGGCTTTCACCCATGGGGCCCGGCCGGGCCCAGCCCGAACCGGCTACATGGGCTCGTCCCCCTGCAGGCCCACCACCCGCAGAGGGATCCAGAAGGGTTCGGTGCAATGTGGATTGGGCAGCAGACCAAGGCGGGGGCCTTGGCGGTCCGATCCTCGGCTACAGAAGGTGGCTCTTGGGACATGGAATGTCACCTCTCTGGCGGGGAAGGAGCTGGAGCTGGTGGAAGAGGTTGAGCGCTACCGGCTAGATATAGTCGGCCTCACCTCGACACATAGTTCTGGCTCTGGAACCCAAGTCCTTGAGGGGGGGTGGACCTTCCCATTTGCTGGAGTTGCTCCGGGTGAGAGGCGGAGGGCCGGGGTGGGCTTTCTGATGGCCCCCAGACTCTGCCTGTACGTTGGGGTTTACCCCAGTAGATGAAAGGGTTGCTTCCCTGCGCCTTCGGGTCGGGGAACGGGTCCTGACTGTTGTCTGCGCTTATGCGCCAAACAGCAGTGCAGAGTACCCGCCCTTTTTGGAGTCCCTGGGACGGGTGCTGGACAGTGCCCCAACCGGGGACTCCCTTGTTCTGCTGGGGGATTTCAACGCTCATGTGGGCAATGACAGCGAGACCTGGAGGGGCGTGATTGGGAGGAACGGCCTGCCCGATCTGAACCCGAGTGGGGTTCAGTTATTGGACTTCTGCGCGGGTCGCAGTTTGGCCATAACTAACACCATGTTCAAACATAAGGATGTCCATCGGTGCACGTGGCACCAGGACAGCCTAGGTCGCAGGTCAATGATTGACTTTGTAGTCGTATCATTTGACCTGCGACCATATGTTTTGGACACTCGGGTGAAGAGAGGAGCAGAGCTGTCAACTGATCATCACCTGGTGGTGAGTTGGATCAGATGGTGGGGGAAGACGCCGCGCAGACCTGGCAGGCCCAAGCGAACAGTGAGGGTCTGCTGGGAACGCCTGGCGGAAGAACCTGTCCAGATGATCTTCAATTCCCACCTCCGGGAGAGCTTCAACTGTGTCCCGAGGGCAGAGGGGGACATTGAGTCCGAATGGGCCTTGTTCCGCTCTGCCATTGTCGAGGCGGCGGCTGCAAGCTGTGGCCGCAAGGCAGCTGGTGCCAGTCGTGGCGGTAATCCCCGAACCCGCTGGTGGACACCAGAGGTGAGGGGAGCCGTCAGGCTGAAGAAGGAGGCCTACAGGGCATGGTTGGCCTGTGGGTCTCCGGAAGCAGCTGGCGGGTACCGGCGGGCCAAGCGGAGTGCAGCAGCAGCGGCGGTCGCGGAGGCAAAAACTCGGGCGTGGGAGGAGTTCGGTGAGGCCATGGAGGAAGACTATCGATCAGCTCCAAAAAGATTCTGGCAAACCGTCCGGCGCCTCAGGGGGGGAAGGCGGCAACTAGCTCACACTGTTTACAGTGGGGGCGGGGAGCTGCTGACGTCAACTGAGGACATTGTCGGGCGGTGGAAGGAATACTTTGAGGAGCTCCTCAATCCCACCAGCACGTATTCCAGTGAGGAAACAGAGACGGGGGTATCGGGGGCGGGTCGTCCAATTTCTGGGGCAGAAGTTGCCGAGGTAGTGAAATAACTCAGAGGCAGCGGAGCCCCGGGGGTGGATGAGATTCGTCCTGGATATCTCAAGGCTCTGGATGTTGTAGGGCTGTCTTGGTTGACACGCCTCTGCAACAATGCGTGGAGGTGGTCCCCATTTTCAAGAAGGGGGACCAGAGGGTGTGTTCCAACTACAGGGGGATCACACTCCTCAGCCTACCTGGTAAGGTCTACTCCAGGGTGCTGGAGAAGAGGGTCCGGTCGATAGTTGAACCTCAGATTGAGGAGGAGCAATGTGGTTTTCGTCCCGGACGCGGAACTGTGGACCAGCTCTTTACCCTCGCCAGGGTGCTGGAGGGGGCATGGGAGTTTGCCCAACCGGTCCACATGTGTTTTGTGGATTTGGAGAAGGCTTACGACCGTGTCCCCAGGGGCATCCTGTGGGGGGTGCTCCGGGAGTATGGGGTTGGTGGCCCTCTGCTAAGGGCCATCCAGTCCCTGTACCGAAAGAGCACGAGTCTGGTTCGCGTGGCCGGCAATAAGTCGGACCTGTTCCCGGTGAGGGTTGGACTCCGCCAGGGCTGCCCTTTGTCACCGGTTCTGTTCATAACTTTTATGGACAGAATTTCTAGGGGCAGCCGAGTGGTGGAGGGGGTCAGGTTCGGTAGCGGGAGGATCTCGTCCCTGCTTTTTGCAGATGACGTGGTCCTCCTAGCCCCATCGAACAGTGACCTCCAGCTCTTGCTGGGACGGTTCGCAGCCGAGTGTGAAGCGGCTGGGATGAGAATCAGCACCTCCAAGTCTGAGGCCATCGTCCTCAGCCGGAAAAGGGTGGATTGCCCTCTCCGGGTCGGGGGGGAGGTCCTTCCTCAGGTGGAGGAGTTTAAATATCTCGGGGTCTTGTTCAAGAGTGAGCGTAGAATGGAGCGAGAGATGGACAGGCGGATTGGGGCGGCGTCAGCAGTGATGCGGGCGCTAAACCGGTCCGTTGTGGTGAAGAGGGAGCTTAGCCAAAAAGCGAAGCTCTCGATTTACCGGTCTATCTTCGTTCCAATCCTCACCTATGGTCACGAGCTCTGGGTAGTGACCGAAAGATTGAGATCGCGAGTGCAAGCGGCCGAAATGAGTTTCCTCCGCAGGGTGGCTGGGCTCAGCCTTAGAGATAGGGTGAGGAGCTCGGACATCCGGGAGGGACTCGGAGTAGAGCCGCTGCTCCTCCACATCGGGAGGAGCCAGTTGAAGTGGTTCGGGCATCTAGTAAGGATGCCACCCGGACGCCTCCCTTGGGAGGTGTTTGGGGCGTGTCCAACCGGGAGGAGACCTCGGGGCCGCCCCAGGACACGCTGGAGGGACTACATCGCCCCGCTGGCCTGGGGACGCCTCGGGGTTCCCGCGGAAGAGCTGATGGAAGTGGCTGGGGAGAGGTCTGTCTGGGCTTCTTTGCTGAGGCTGCTGCCCCCGCGACCCAGACCCGGATAAGCGGAGGATGACGACGACGACGATGACGACTATTCTATGACTTTTTTTCATGATTTTGGACGACATGCTATACTATGACTTTTTTTTTCACGATTTTGGACGACATACTATACTATGACTTTTTTTCACGATTTTGGACGACATGCTATACTATGACTTTTTTATGATTTTGGACGACATGCTATACTATGACTTTTTTTTCACTATTTTGGACGACATACTATACTATGACTTTTTTTACTGATTTTGGACGACATGCTATTATACTATGACTTTTTTTATGATTTTGGACGACATACTATACTATGACTTTTTTTTCACGATTTTGGACGACATGCTATACTATGACTTTTTTTCACTATTTTGGACGACATACTATACTATGACTTTTTTTCATGATTTTGGACGACATGCTATACTATGACTTTTTTTTCACGATTTTGGACAACATGCGATACTATGACTTTTTTTCATGATTTTGGACAACATCTGTATCTTTATCTATATATCTGTATATATAACATTATGTGATAACTATCTGTATCTTTATCAATATAACATTATGTTGACAACTGTATCTGTATCTTCATCAATAGAACATTATGTGACAACTGTATCTGTATCTTTATCAATATAACATTATGTTGACAACTGTATCTGTATCTTTATCAATAGAACATTATGTTGACAACTGTATCTGTATCTTTATCAATATAACATTATGTGACAACTGTATCTGTATCTTTATCAAAAAAACATTATGTTGACAACTGTATCTGTATCTTTATCAATATAACATTATGTTGACAACTGTATCTGTATCTATCAATAAAACATCATGTTGACAACTGTATCTGTATCTTTATCAATAAAACATCATGTTGACAACTGTATCTGTATCTGTATCAATATAACATTATGTTGACAACTGTATCTGTATCTTTATCAATAAAACATTATGTTGACAACTGTATCTGTATCTTTATCAATATAACATCATGTTGACAACTGTATCTGTATCTTTATCAATAAAACATCATGTTGACAACTGTATCTGTATCTGTATCAATAAAACATCATGTTGACAACTGTATCTGTATCAATAAAACATTATGTTGACAACTGTATCTGTATCTTTATCAATAAAACATTATGTTGACAACTGTATCTGTATCTTTATCAATAAAACATTATGTTGACAACTGTATCTGTATCTTTATCAATAAAACATGTTGACAACTGTATCTGTATCTGTATCAATATAACATTATGTTGACAACTGTATCTGTATCTTTATCAATATAACATTATGTTGACAACTGTATCTGTATCTTTATCAATATAACATTATGTGACAACTGTATCTGTATCTTTATCAATATAACATTATGTTGACAGCTGTATCTGTATCTTTATCAATAAAACATCATGTTGACAACTGTATCTGTATCTTTATCAATGTATCTGTATATATAACATTATGTGACAACTGTATCTGTATCTTTATCAATATATCTGTATATATAACATTATGTGATAACTGTATCTGTATCATTATCAATATATCTGTATATATAACATTATGTGACAACTGTATCTGTATCTTTATCAATATATCTGTATATATAACATTATGTGACAACTGTATCTGTATCTTTATCAATATATCTGTATATATAACATTATGTGATAACTGTATGTGTATCTTTATCAATATATCTGTATATATAACATTATGTGATAACTGTATCTGTATCTTTATCATCATATCTGTATAACATTATGTGACAACCGTATGTGTATCTTAATCATTATATCTGTATATATAACTGTGTATGTGCAGACACAAATTCAATTAAAAGTTTCTATAGCTGTTAATAAAGCCTCCTGACAGCTGATCCAGCTGTTATCAGCAGCTGCTGTCATCACAAACAGATGTTGCTTCACGTGACACTTCAGAGGAAAAGACGTCTCATTTCTCTTAAGACATATTTCCTTGATTCTTCTTTCCTAGCGTCTCATCCTCTGATCTCTACTCCTTATCTTACAAGGGCAGAGCTAAGTGAGAGGGAGAGATGCCAGTGATGGAGAGCTGAATGAAAGATCAGGTATTGGGATGAACCTGTGATATAAACTCTCACCACCTTCGAGAAGACGACTTCTTCCCTCATGGAGCAGCTGCTGTTCTTTTGATTGGTCTGCAGACATTTCCACACACTCATACGTGCAGACATGACTGATTACTGACTTTCATGTTTATTTGTTATTATTTGGAAATAAAAAAAGCTTTAAACTCTTTGGAAACTTGTCCCGTCTCCCTTCTTTGTTGCAGCCTAACAGGCACGTCGTAACATCATGACATACTATACTACACTGTTCAAGACACTGTTTATGGCCTACAGTATATCATGGCACACTAAACTATGATTTGGGACAACAATGATATTTCTTCATGATGTTGGACGTCATGCCATACTATGATGTTTCATAATGGCAAACTATCCTTTTTGTGCTTCTATGATGTTTTGTCATGATTTGGGACGACATACTATACTCTGACTTTTTTTCACGATTTTGGATGACATGCTATACTATGACTTTTTTTCACGATTTTGGATGACATGCTATACTATGACTTTTTTTCACGATTTTGGACGACATGCTATACTATGACTTTTTTTCACGATTTTGGACGACATACTATACTATGACTTTTTTTCATGGTTTTGGACGACATGCTATACGATGACTTTCTTGTCACGATTTTGGACGACATGCTATACTATGACTTTTTTTCATGATTTTGTACGACATGCTATACTATGACTTTTTTTTCATGATTTTGGATGACATGCTATACTATGACTTTTTTTTTCACGAGTTTGGACGACATGCTATACTCTGACTTCTTCTCATGATTTTGGACGACATGCTATACTACGACGTTTTTTTAACGACATACTATACTATGACTTTTTTTTCATGATTCTGGTCGACATACTATGCTGTGATTTTTTTCATGATTTTGGACGACATGCTATACTATAACGTTTCTCATGATGTTTAACGACATACTATACTATGACTTTTTTTTCATGATTTTGGACGACATGCTATACTATGACATTTTTTTCACGATTTTGGACGACATGCTATACTATGACTTTTTTTCACGAGTTTGGATGACATGCTATACTATGACTTTTTTCACGAGTTTGGATGACATGCTATACTAGGACTTTTTTTCAAGATTTTCAGCGACATACTATTCTATGACTTTTTTATACGAGTTTGGATGACATGCTATACTATGACTTTTTTTCATGATTCTGGACGACATGCTATACTATGACTTTTTTTCATGATTTTGGACGACTTGCTATACTATGACATTTTTTTTCACGATTTTGGACGACATGCTATTCTATGACATTTTTTTCCCGATTTTGGACGACATACTATACTATGACTTTTTTTCACGATTTTGGACGACATGCTATACTATGACTTTTTTTCACGATTTTGGATGACATGCTATTCTATAACTTTTTTTCATGATTTTGGATGACATGCTATACTATGACCTTTTTTTAATGACATGCTATACTATGACTTTTTTTCATGATTTTGGACGACATGCTATACTATGACTTTTTCCCGAGTTTGGACGACATGCTATACTATGACTTTTTTTCATGATTTTGGACGACATGCTATACTATGACTTTTTTTTCATGATTTTGGACGGCATGCTATACTATGACTTTTTTTCACGATTTTGGACGACATGCTATACTATGACTTTTTTTCACGATTTTGGACGACATACTATACTATGACTTTTTTTCATGGTTTTGGACGACATGCTATACGATGACTTTCTTGTCACGATTTTGGACGACATGCTATACTATGACTTTTTTTCATGATTTTGTACGACATGCTATACTATGACTTTTTTTTCATGATTTTGGATGACATGCTATACTATGACTTTTTTTTTCACGAGTTTGGACGACATGCTATACTCTGACTTTTTCTCATGATTTTGGACGACATGCTATACTACGACGTTTTTTTAACGACATACTATACTATGACTTTTTTTTCATGATTCTGGTCGACATACTATGCTGTGATTTTTTTCATGATTTTGGACGACATGCTATACTATAACGTTTCTCATGATGTTTAACGACATACTATACTATGACTTTTTTTTCATGATTTTGGACGACATGCTATACTATGACATTTTTTTCACGATTTTGGACGACATGCTATACTATGACTTTTTTTCACGAGTTTGGATGACATGCTATACTATGACTTTTTTCACGAGTTTGGATGACATGCTATACTAGGACTTTTTTTCAAGATTTTCAGCGACATACTATTCTATGACTTTTTTATACGAGTTTGGATGACATGCTATACTATGACTTTTTTTCATGATTCTGGACGACATGCTATACTATGACTTTTTTTCATGATTTTGGACGACTTGCTATACTATGACATTTTTTTTCACGATTTTGGACGACATGCTATTCTATGACATTTTTTTCCCGATTTTGGACGACATACTATACTATGACTTTTTTTCACGATTTTGGACGACATGCTATACTATGACTTTTTTTCACGATTTTGGATGACATGCTATTCTATAACTTTTTTTCATGATTTTGGATGACATGCTATACTATGACCTTTTTTTAATGACATGCTATACTATGACTTTTTTTCATGATTTTGGACGACATGCTATACTATGACTTTTTCCCGAGTTTGGACGACATGCTATACTATGACTTTTTTTCATGATTTTGGACGACATGCTATACTATGACTTTTTTTTCATGATTTTGGACGACATGCTATACTATGACTTTTTTTCATGATTTTGGGCGACATGCTATTCTAAGATTTTTTTTGTCATGATTTTGGACGACATGCTATACGATGACGTTTCTCATGATGTTTAACGACATGCTATACTAGGACTTTTTTTCACGATTTTCAGCAACATACTATTCTATGACTTTTTTATACGATTTTGGACGACATGCTATACTATGACTTTTTTTTCACAATTTTGGACGATGTGCTATTCTATGACTTTTTTTCATGATTTTGTACGACATGCTATACTATGACTTTTTTTCATGATTTTGTACGACATGCTATACTATGACTTTTTTTTCATGATTTTGGATGACATGCTATACTATGACTTTTTTTTTCACGAGTTTGGACGACATGCTATACTCTGACTTTTTCTCATGATTTTGGACGACATGCTATACTACGACGTTTTTTTAACGACATACTATACTATGACTTTTTTTTCATGATTCTGGTCGACATACTATGCTGTGATTTTTTTCATGATTTTGGACGACATGCTATACTATAACGTTTCTCATGATGTTTAACGACATACTATACTATGACTTTTTTTTCATGATTTTGGACGACATGCTATACTATGACATTTTTTTCACGATTTTGGACGACATGCTATACTATGACTTTTTTTCACGAGTTTGGATGACATGCTATACTATGACTTTTTTCACGAGTTTGGATGACATGCTATACTAGGACTTTTTTTCAAGATTTTCAGCGACATACTATTCTATGACTTTTTTATACGAGTTTGGATGACATGCTATACTATGACTTTTTTTCATGATTCTGGACGACATGCTATACTATGACTTTTTTTCATGATTTTGGACGACTTGCTATACTATGACATTTTTTTTCACGATTTTGGACGACATGCTATTCTATGACATTTTTTTCCCGATTTTGGACGACATACTATACTATGACTTTTTTTCACGATTTTGGACGACATGCTATACTATGACTTTTTTTCACGATTTTGGATGACATGCTATTCTATAACTTTTTTTCATGATTTTGGATGACATGCTATACTATGACCTTTTTTTAATGACATGCTATACTATGACTTTTTTTCATGATTTTGGACGACATGCTATACTATGACTTTTTCCCGAGTTTGGACGACATGCTATACTATGACTTTTTTTCATGATTTTGGACGACATGCTATACTATGACTTTTTTTTCATGATTTTGGACGACATGCTATACTATGACTTTTTTTCATGATTTTGGGCGACATGCTATTCTAAGATTTTTTTTGTCATGATTTTGGACGACATGCTATACGATGACGTTTCTCATGATGTTTAACGACATGCTATACTAGGACTTTTTTTCACGATTTTCAGCAACATACTATTCTATGACTTTTTTATACGATTTTGGACGACATGCTATACTATGACTTTTTTTTCACAATTTTGGACGATGTGCTATTCTATGACTTTTTTATACGAGTTTGGATGACATGCTATGCTATGACTTTTTTTTCACGAGTTTGGATGACATGCTATACTATGACTTTTTTCACGATTTGGGACGACATGCTATACTATGACTTTTTTTCACGATTTTGGACGACATGCTATACTATGACTTTTTTTTCATGATTTTGGACGACATGCTATACTATGACTTTTTTTCACGATTTTGGACGACATGCTATACTATGACTTTTTTCACGATTTGGGACGACATGCTATACTATGACTTTTTTTCACGATTTTGGACGACATGCTATACTATGACTTTTTTTTCATGATTTTGGACGACATGCTATACTATGACTTTTTTTCACGATTTTGGACGACATGCTATACTATGACTTTTTTTTCACGATTTTGGACGACATACTATACTATGACATTTTTTTTCATGATTTTGGACGACATGCTATAGTCTGACTTTTTTTCATGATTTTGGACGACATGCTATACTCAGACTTTTTTTCACGATTTTGGAAGACATGCTATACTATGACTTTTTTTTCACGATTTTGGACAACATGCTATACTATGACTTTTTTTCATGATTTTGGGCGACATGCTATTCTATGACTTTTTTTTTCATGATTTTGGACGACATGCTATACGATGACGTTTCTCATGATGTTTAACGACATACAATACTATGACTTTTTTTCATGATTTTGGACGACATGCTATACTATGACGTTTGTCATGATGTTTAATGACATGCTATACTAGGACTTTGTTTCACGATTTTCAGCAACATACTATTCTATGACTTTTTTATACGATTTTGGACGACATGCTATACTATGACTTTTTTATACGAGTTTGGATGACATGCTATACTATGACTTTTTTTTCACGAGTTTGGATGACATGCTATACTCTGACTTTTTTTCACGAGTTTGGATGACATGCTATACTATGACTTTTTTTCATGATTTGGGACGACATGCTATACTATGACTTTTTTTCACGATTTTGGATGACATGCTATTCTATGACTTTTTTTCATGATTTTGGACGACATGCTATACTATGACTTTTTCCCGAGTTTGGACGACATGCTATACTATGACTTTTTCTCGAGTTTGGACGACATGCTATACTATGACTTTTTTTCATGATTTAGGACGACATGCTATACTATGACTTTTTCCCGAGTTTGGACGACATGCTATACTATGACTTTTTTTCATGATTTTG
Source organism: Epinephelus awoara (assembly GCA_035609425.1). Taxonomy (NCBI): domain Eukaryota; kingdom Metazoa; phylum Chordata; class Actinopteri; order Perciformes; family Serranidae; genus Epinephelus; species Epinephelus awoara. The sequence goes on along the minus strand of CM069302.1, from coordinate 10,226,198 downwards.
GACGACATGCTATACTATGACTTTTTTTTCATGATTTTGGGCGACATGCTATACTATGACTTTTTTTCATGATTTTGGGCGACATGCTATTCTATGACTTTTTTTTTCATGATTTTGGACGACATGCTATACGATGACGTTTCTCATGATGTTTAACGACATACAATACTATGACTTTTTTTCATGATTTTGGACGACATGCTATACTATGACGTTTGTCATGATGTTTAATGACATGCTATACTAGGACTTTGTTTCACGATTTTCAGCAACATACTATTCTATGACTTTTTTATACGATTTTGGACGACATGCTATACTATGACTTTTTTATACGAGTTTGGATGACATGCTATACTCTGACTTTTTTTCACGAGTTTGGATGACATGCTATACTATGACTTTTTTTCACGATTTTGGATGACATGCTATTCTATGACTTTTTTTCATGATTTTGGACGACATGCTATACTATGACTTTTTCCCGAGTTTGGATGACATGCTATACTATGACTTTTTCCCGAGTTTGGACGACATGCTATACTATGACTTTTTTTCATGATTTAGGACGACATGCTATACTATGACTTTTGCCCGAGTTTGGATGACATGCTATACTATGACTTTTTTTCATGATTTTGGACGACATGCTATACTATGACTTTTTTTTCATGATTTTGGGCGACATGCTATACTATGACTTTTTTTCATGATTTTGGGCGACATGCTATTCTATGACTTTTTTTTTCATGATTTTGGACGACATGCTATACGATGACGTTTCTCATGATGTTTAACGACATACAATACTATGACTTTTTTTCATGATTTTGGACGACATGCTATACTATGACGTTTGTCATGATGTTTAATGACATGCTATACTAGGACTTTTTTTCACGATTTTCAGCAACATACTATTCTATGACTTTTTTATACGATTTTGGACGACATGCTATACTATGACTTTTTTATACGAGTTTGGATGACATGCTATACTATGACTTTTTTTTCACGAGTTTGGATGACATGCTATACTCTGACTTTTTTTCACGAGTTTGGATGACATGCTATACTATGACTTTTTTTCACGAGTTTGGATGACATGCTATACTATGACTTTTTTTTCACGAGTTTGGATGACATGCTATACTCTGACTTTTTTTCACGAGTTTGGATGACATGCTATACTATGACTTTTTTCACGATTTGGGATGACATGCTATACTATGACTTTTTTCACGATTTGGGACGACATGCTATACTATGACTTTTTTCATGATTTTGGACGACATGCTATACTAGGACTTTTTTTCACGATTTTGGACGACATGCTATACTAGGACTTTTTTCACGATTTGGGACGACATGCTATACTATGACTTTTTTTCACGATTTTGGACGACATGCTATACTATGACTTTTTTCACGATTTTGGACGACATACTATACTATGACATTTTTTTTTACGATTTTGGACGACATGCTATACTATGACTTTTTTTCACGATTTTGGACGACATACTACACTATGACATTTTTTTTCACGATTTTGGACAACATGCTATACTATGACTTTTTTTCACGATTTTGGACGACATACTATACTATGACATTTTTTTTCACGATTTTGGACGACATACTATACTATGAATTTTTTTCATGATTTTGGACGACATGCTATACTATGACTTTTTTCACGATTTTGGACGACATTCTATACCATGACTTTTTTTCACGAGTTTGGATGACATGCTATACTATGACGTTTTTTTAACGACATTCTATACTTTGACTTTTTTCATGATTCTGGTCGACATACTATGCTGTGATTTTTTTCATGATTTTGGACGACATGCTATACTCGGACTTTTTTTCGCAATTTTCAGTCACATACTATTCTATGACTTTTTTATACGAGTTTGGACGACATGCTATACAATGACTTTTTTTCACGAGTTTGGATGACATGCTATACCCGGACTTTTTTTTTACGATTTTCAGCGACATACTATTCTATGACTTTTTTATACGAGTTTGGATGACATGCTATACTAAGACTTTTTTTCACGATTTTGGAAAACATGCTATACTATGACTTTTTTTTCACGATTTTGGACGACATACTATAGTCTGACTTTTTTTCATGATTTTGGACGACATGCTATACTCAGACTTTTTTTCACGATTTTGGAAGACATGCTATACTCAGACTTTTTTTCATGATTTTGGACGACATACTATACTATGACTTTTTTTTTCATGATTTTGGACGACATGCTATAGTCTGACTTTTTTTCATGATTTTGGACGACATGCTATACTCAGACTTTTTTTCTTGATTTTGGAAGACATGCTATACTCAGACTTTTTTTCATGATTTTGGACGACATACTATACTATGACTTTTTTTTCACGATTTTGGACAACATGCTATACTATGACTTTTTTTCACGAGTTTGGATGACATGCTATACTATGACATTTTTTTTTACGATTTTGGACGACATGCTATACTATGACTTTTTTTAATGATTTGGGACAACATATGACTTTTTTTCATGGATGAAAAACTATACCATTACTTTTTTCATTGATTTTGGATGACATAGTATACTATGACATTTCTCATGATGTTTAACGACATACCATATACTGTGACTTTTTTTTCATGATTTTAGTCGACATACTAAACTATGATGTATTTTTAACGACATCCTATACTATCCTGTGTTTTCATGATTTTGGATGACATGCTATACTATGGCTTTTTTATTTTTGCATTTTTCATGGCATTCCATATTTTTATGTTGTTGATAGAATTTTTTATGACATACTGTACTGTGACATTTTTGATACTGTGAAATTTTTAATGACGTAATATAGCATTACACTTTTTAAGCTTTTTGATGGCATATTAAGAGTATGACACTTTTTATGAAATTTTCATGGCATACTTTATTATGGCACAATGTGCTATGACATCTTTGATGACATACTATACTATGGCACTTTTTATTCATTTTTCATGGTATACTACACTATACAATGACTTTCTTTCTTGTATTTTTACATCTGAGTGAATTCAGGTCTTTTTCAAACTAAACCACTGTCAGTCATTGTAGAATAGAAGAAAGACAAACTAAGATGTTTTTTGTGAGTTTTATCTTGTTTCTGTTGACTTTGAATGAAGCGTGTTGTGTCGATGATAACATTATTGTTTATTTAAATGGAGCATGGTGGCTTAAGCAATCGTGATTTTGGGGCTGGTTTTGTTTAAACAAAAAGGATCTCACTCTTTAACAAAAAGGTGTATGTAGGGATCCTTTCCATGTTGACAGACACTTACAATAATAATCTGAGCCTGTCAGTGGCAAATCAAGCACATTTACAGTAGTGGACGTAAACTGATGGTGCAGAAATATCCAATGACGTTACATTGCAGCCTGTCGCGCTGCTCTCAGTTCCAGCGCTCTCACTCAATACTGGACCAGTCTCCAAACTTATTGTCTCAATCAATCACACAAAGAAATGACACAAAAATGAAGTTGGCCTTCAAAATGTGTCGCCATGTAACCAGTTATAACTTAATGAAGTGCATGAAAAGAGCCTTCAAAAGTGTCCAAAAAATGATCCAGAGGATTAAAAAGGTATTACATTTACTGTACACAGGAGAATAAGAAAACGTAGGGTGCTTACACAATGTCGTTGAGCTCCAGCATGGTGTCAGGAGGAGGATTGATGAGGACGTAGGACAGCGTGTTCTGGTGGTCGTTCATCTCATCTGGAAAAAGAGACAGAGGAGACCTTCAGAGCTGCCCTGGAGCCCTCCCTCGTCCTCCTCCATTATACAGTACATCAGCCAGGAAATGAGCCCACTAACCACTGAGAATATGAGACTCCCTTGTTTTCAACCTTTCAGTAAGGACGAAGGCAAAGTAACCAACATTCAGTATCAGAGCAAGTAGGGGAAAAGCTCTTTTTCTAGTCTGGCTGTTAATCGAAGAGATTCTTGTTACAACTGTTAATAATTTTGATGATTAACAACATCGCAGTAAGATATACCAAAAGAAGAGTTTATAAATTAAGCTGATAATACAGTATTACTGGGAAATAAATGGCTGCATTTACAAATAAATTTTGCATTCTAATCAATTAGTATTTTGTTGGGGTGGGGGAAAATAATCAATACAGCTCTGTGGCGCAGTATTTTTGTGTGGCAATATCATATCGTTATTATGTAAATTATTAATATAAGAAATATATTGCAATATATTCTATCGCAATACTCAGCATATTGGAACACCTTTAAAATCGCAATAATATTGTATTGTGACTTAAATATTGTGATAATATCATATCGTGGGGCCTCTAGTAATCCCACCCCTAGTATTTTGCATATAGGCCGACAGATACTGGATTTTTGAGGCCAGGATTGATATATAGAGGTTAAAATACTGTTTCCATTACTCATTTAATTTCATAAATTATTTTTAATTGAAAGTCTTTTTGTAAAATGTTTCAATAATCCCATTTTTTTTAATCTGAAAAAGAAAATAATCGATAAATTGCTTAATTTAATCTTTGTATAACCCTTTCAGCCTCATACTAAGAGTTAGCTGTAGACTGTCTCTGCATTAAATGTTTATTATATAAACAGTAAACATTAACAGTTGTAACAACATTGTTTTATTGCTCCCACATTATAGTAAAGCTAACCATGGAAACTGCCTGGCACTATGAGGTCTTATATCTAATCAAGAATCAATAAGAGGAAACAGACTTAACATTCATTCCCCTGATGAGTCATATTACTGAGTGTGTACATCAGTGTGTGTTTGTGTTGGTTATGCTGTCTGTGTGTGTGTGTTGAGTGCTCTCTGGTGGCGTCTCCTACTTGCGTTGCGTGATGGACGGAGGAAGGGAAAGGAGGGCACATGTGTCTCCATGACAACCCACCTGCTTGTGGCCCTTTATAAAGCCAGGCGGGGTGGAAGAGAGAGAAGGGCTAACCGTTACTGACAGGGCACTTAGTGGAACAAGGGGAGGCCCATGCTGCCTGCTGACTGAAACAGCACCACCATGCGCAGCTTCAGAACAGAGCCAACATGCAGACAGCGTCCGCGGCTGCGCAACAAATCGGTGTCCATCGCATTCCTTTTTTTTTTTTTTTGGTCAGAAAAATGACTCCTGCGCATTCCACACTGGAACAAGGCGGCAGGTTGCCATGCCAACGGACAACACTCAGCCCTCACAACCCCCCCCCCCCCCACCCAGGGTGACATGTGACACACGCACAGACACAGAGAGACATGCTCCAGCATCCGTCAGACTGGACCAAACGCAGAGCGACTCGAAACCAAACTGAGAGTGAAGCAGAGCACATTGGGAGTGTGAGAGTGGAAGAGGTCAACCTCTCAGCTGTGACTTACAGTTATTCTATCATAACAAATATAATCAGTCAGTGGAGAGAAAAAAAAGATGTTGCAGGGTTTACGTATGTGAGTGATGTTATGGACTGTACCAATTTGTTTTTCCCTCTATCATAGACCACTCAGTGTATTAAATATGGATTATACCATGGCCACAGAAAATACTCTTTTCTGATTAGTGGGCAGTCCAATTCATGTTCCTAATATTTAATGTTATAAAATAATATTATACTTAATATGCTTGGTTTTTTTTTCAACACTAAGGATTATATAAAACTGAATATTCATACAAGATATATTCTGGATCACCTGGATTGGCAGAAGCTGGAGGTTTCGATCATCACTGCTACCTTTACCGAAAGGTCAGCTGTACACATTTGGCTGTGAAGCAGGAACAGCATTGGTATTTGTTCATTTATAAAGCTTTGACGGAGATGCTTCCACCCTATATTTCATCCCCTTAACTCTGATCTCACATAATCTTGGCACTCGTTCATAGAACAGGTTTTTGCTTCACACTCCCTTAGTCAGACCTGAACTAGGAACATTCTCTTACAAAGCTCCTTAGACATGGAATAACCTACAAAGGACCTTAAACTTGGACACTCTGTCACCCTTATGGCTGTTTAAATGCCTTATTTCTCATCTTGTTTAATTGAGTGTAAATGCTTTTAACTAAACTTCTACACCTTAACATGGTTATCATGCTGTATTTCTACTTCTGGCGATCATTTATTGCTGTTATCGTTTGTTGTTTTGTATTAATTCATTTGTTTTATTTAATATGCATGGTAGTTTTTTGTTTGCTTATTGATTGCTTTTAATGTCTTTGTTCATGCTCAGCATCATTGAAAATGATGGTCTCCAGCAATTGATTTCCTGAGTCTTAAATAAAGATTTGAATGAATGAATGAATGAATTTATCAGTTTTTCTTTCCCCATTTTTCTTTTCTTGCTTGCTAACCCACTTTGATTTGTCCCTAGAGTGCACTTTAGAAGATAACCCACTGGAGGGCAGCAAAACAAGCTTTTCAGATGACTGAGATTCTTTAAATTGAAGCTGAAAGTCAGTACATTGACATCATGTAGGCAACTTTTGTAATAGTACTAGTTAAACACACCAAACCACTCATTAAACTGTAAACAAACTGTAAGAAATTAATGACAGTTTAGACACTGCTTCTATTTTTGCCTGTGGTTAAGTGGCCATGGCATAAGTGTGAAAACACACATTGAGATGTCCTGAAAAATGAAAATAACAGACAACTCAGATCTTTATTTTCTCTGTCAGGATACCTCAGACATTATTCTTTGTACATATCTAATGAGACAGTTTAACTCTGCGTCTAACCTTCCATCCACAGACATAATGCGTTCCGCTCCACTCTTTAAGCCATACTCTGATGCCCTGCAGTACTCTAGCCACGTGGGACGTCACCTCACGGGAACACAATGCAAAAAAGACCAGATAGAGAGAGAGATAGCAGAGCGAGATAGTGAGAGGTTGGCTGCTGGTCTACCACCCATTCTGGCAGAACGCACACACTCACACACACGTTTACACATACACACACACTCATGCAGTAAAGTTGCAGTACTGTGATCAACCAGCTAACCTGACGGCCTGGTCCCCTCTGTATACGGGTGCTCTGAAATGTCCTGCAACTCTAATAAGCAACGGCATTCACTGTTAACGTCAATGTCCTGATTTGGTGATTTATAAATAACTACAGATTTCTTTATGAACGAAAAAAGATCAAACAAAGAGTGGAAAAAAAAAAAAACATCTAGTAATGATATATCTAATCTGTGGATAAATTCAGTGCACTGATCTTCAATGGATGCTGGCGAAAGGACAAATTCCTTTCTCCACAAGATGGAACCACTCACATGTTGTAAATGAGTCATAAACAGCACACAAATTTACCTTGCAAATATCCTAGATTTACTCGATTCATGACATCGCTCGCAGTGAGATTAGAAACATCCTCTACAAGCCAAAGGAGGGAAGATAGAGGAGTCAGACAGGGAGAAGGAGAGAGAGAGACAGAGGAGGAGAGGAACAAAGGAGGAGGGGGGGAAAACAGGAAAAAGAAAAAATTCAGGCAGGCAGCGAATGCATTTGCAGTTTCAAAAAGAAGTTTTAAAAAGGTGAGAGCGATGCAAAGAAGCCATGCGTTGTTGTGTGCACAGAATCACTTCCAAGTTATTAATCTGTCACATGTTATGATCCTGTCGCAGTAATCCTCACTGACATTCATGGTTCATAAGACGATCTTGAGCTTTTGGGGTTCTTCCTGAAACGTATTCAATTGACACGTTACATAATATTTAGAGAGTGCAACACATCTGGAGCATGATTCTGCTTTGGTTTTGAAGCGTGAAGCTGGGAGGAGAGAAGAACTGAAAGAAAGCACAGAAGTGAGCAGGTAAAGAGTGCAGGCAATTGCAGTCTGTGATCAAATGCAATTGAGACGAGGTTCGATGCTCCTGCATCTCCCATGCATGACGTGTTCACATCCACATGTTGGTATGGGCGTGACTGTGAGGTGGGGTGTTCGTGTGATGGAGATGGTGATGGCACGTGGGAGAAGAGTTTCATATGTGTGAAACTGATGTGAAGACATGAAGTTTCCTGATGGATCATGATGATGTGGTGTGATGTGAATGATCCGTACCATCAAGACCCACAACAACACGTCTTAATAGGTAGTAAGATGAGATAAAATGACTGAGACACAGACTGGAGTTTATCAAACACAGCTGCTTTCATGGCTGAAATTATTTAACTGGTTGAGAGTGGGTAGAGCTAAAGAATCACCTGAACTACATGCTTTTAATATTGAGTAAAAAGTAGGTAGATTTTAGTGATTGGAGCTGAATCTATTCTCTAAATAGTTTTGGCCCTGTGTGAGTCGATAAATACAACCTAAGTAGAGCTAACATGGCTGCTATCTAAACAATGTCACACTATGAAGGATAAAATCTGACTGAATGATGTAATTTGCCTCTTTAACAGTTTATAGGTGTACAAAATCACCGCATACACACAAATGGAGCCTCCTGCACCTCGCAGTTAACTTTTAGAATTGAGTCATCCGATTGAAGCTCATTGGAAACGATAGCTGGTCACAGAGCAGCTATTAGACTTGAAAATGAAATTGTGCGTGTCTCAGACTAAAACAAGTGTTCTCTCTGCGACTCAAGGTGCTACTGATGTCCATGGCCGATGATTTTTGGGAGATTATTAATTCAAAAGTTCCTCAAAAAAAGTAGTAAACAGAAATATCCTCAAATGATTAGAAATGTAGTGAGAGAAAACAAACTAAACGACCCTAAAACTCTGTGGCTTCACATGTCACATGACACTGCTGATCAGGTTTTCCTGTTAGCTCATGTGATCTGTTGGCATCATTTATTTATTATTAATATTTTTATTGATTAAAGGAAAACTTCACTCTTCAAATGAACAGTTGTGTATCAATTCCTCGCCCCATTTTGCTGAATTTGTTAAGTACACTTTGTTTTCCTTGCTCTCTTCAAAGCCAGACAGTTGACATGCAAAAATAGTAAATAGTACCTCGCTGAACATGGGAGCTGCTGGTCTACAACTGCCTTTATCAGTTAGTTTCTATGTATTGTTGTGTGACTTCTGTGTTTTAAAGGGTTAATTTAAATTCAGATTCAGTCACATAAAAACTACCAATCTAGGCAGTGTTTGTTTTTATGTCTTGTTGTTCATTTCTGCAGAGCAAGTGGATGTAAGACAAATTTCCGGGAGGACAATATAATATTACCTGATATCATCAGCATCTCATCTGGAAGCATGAGCATACGACTAGATAATTGAGACTTGGATTATATTGCACATGATGTGTGAGTTTGTAAGCAGATAAACTTTTTGTTATAGTTTGATATAGTTTTGCTGTTGTTAAATGTGGACCCCTTTTATTTAAATTCAAGAGTTTTCTCAATTTCTGGAATTTTTGTTCATCGGCATCATAAGAAAAAAAACAACGTTTTCTCAAGAAGAAATGGTCACTTGGCGGTTGAGTATTCATTTAATTGTGTCTGGTCTAAAAAATGTCAGAAAATACCCACTACAATATTCTAAGGCTAAGCTGACATATTTCAATATACAGATGTTAAATTAACATAGAAACCAGCATGGATTCACATTCATGAAGCTGGAAGCTGTTATTTTTTCTGTCTAAAAAATGAATTGATTATTAAATTGTTTGCTGCTGAAGTTCAAAAAACTGTTGTGATTGTGGTTTACTCCGGCTTCATACTCTGAGGTCTCTTGCTGCTAAATGAGAAACACAATCTAGTCAGAACAATTAATCTAAATGACCTTAACTGACCTTCTGTAACTATGATCATGAATATAAAAAGGGTCACCAAAACTGTTAGATTAGTTTTTCTTACCTCTCCTCACCATAAAAGGTTAGGATTCTTAGGCTCTACCCACTGAGCTTTAACTCAACCAGTTACATTATTTCTGCCTCCTGCTGCTGCTTAAAGAAATATTGATAGAAGTGAGACTCTAATCTGCAAGACACATTATCATTTACATTATTATTCATTTTCAGGCACATTATGACTAATTATGATTAAATATTGTAAACTAGATTAAAATACATTTAAAAACATAAATAATTGTTTTTAAGCACCTACAGTAAAGTCGTTATACAATATTCTATACACAATAAACTAGTACACTAAATTAACTTCTAGTCAACTTCTACACAACAAATCAAAGACTGCCTATCACTTCTCTGAGTCTCACGCCATCGGCTGTTCCACTCACCGTATCCCACGGTGGGCAGGCCCAGGTGCTTCATGCGATTCTTGACCAGCTCGGACAGCTCCTGCCGCTCGGAGCGTCGGTACAGGTTGAGTCTCTGCTGCGAGATACGCTCCGCTCTGCTGGACGGTTTGGCGGTCTTCCTGCTCAGCCGCCGCGCCCACTGCATGCTCTTCTTCCTCAGCAGCGGGTGCTCTGACTGGTCGCTCGTGGTGGAGTTCCTGTGGGCCGTCTTCTCCTTCCAGGACTCCTTACGCTCCCGATGCTCCTCGCCCTGCTGCATGTTGATGGACACCTGAGACTGGGAAAGAACGGTGGCAGTATTAATGCTGTTTTGTTATTTTTTGTTCCATTTTTTAAAGAAACACCACAATAAAAACAAACTTCCATCTTAATGCCTTTCTAAGTGCCATTATCAGGTGCCTGCTGTGATGCTATGAACTATACACATTCATAAATGCCAGAAAAATGCCAGAAAGGTATTTTTCATCGCTGTGTCCTTCAAGCAAAAAGGTGGCTGAAATATCCAAATTAAAAAAAAAAACAAGCACATTTGGATCTTACCTGAGCGTAACTGTCCTTGCTCTGAAACAAAAGACAAACAGACATCCAAACAAAAAGAGATGCAATGAAAGATGGGGGCATCCAAAGCAAGCAGAATCATCCAAAGCTTTAAAAATCAGCATGTAAATAGTAAATATGGTGCATTTACTATTCGTTAATCTCTGTTAGAATGCTGGGAAATTAACACTTTAAACTTTAAAGTTTGTGTCTCTTATACCAGCCACTTACGTAACCTGCCACATATTATTTAGAGGCTGATTTCCATTTCAATAATCACAATGGCTTCTAAAATTGTCGGAAAACTAGTGTTCAGGAAAACAAATGTTAATTTCCTTCTCGTGCTTGGCATAAAACAAATAGAAGAGTGAAATGCACTGACAGGAGCAAACAACTGATGAAAAGAACATGGAAAATAAGGCATTGAGGATTAAAAGCAGCTAGTTAGGATGATAAAAACAAAACATAAAGAAGGGAGAATGGAGGAAGGAAAAAAAAGATCACGGGACTTTGAGAGGTGAGTTTGAGGGAAAGACATTTTATGTGGAGAGAAATGAAAGCAGGATAAAGTCAAAGCAAGGACATCATGAAAATTTTAAAAAGACGAGGTGAGAAAAAAGCAGGAATGAAGAAAACACAAAATGAGGGAATAAATAATAGAGGGAAGCTGAAGCCGCAGCGGTGCCTGAGCTAAAGCCGAACCAGACGCCGAACCCAAGGCGAGGTTTCGGATATTAAGCTCAAACTGAACTTGCCTCTGAGGTGGAGAACATGTGCGACTCTGTGCGGTAGATCCCGATGGGGATCTCAGCACTGGAGGAACAAAGCTTCTGGAAGAGTCTGCCATAGGTCCTGATCCACAGGTCCTCCTCTGTGATCTTCATCTGTGGACGGACAGTGAGAGTCAAACAGATGCAAGCACAAGCTCATTTAGTCAAAGCAGCATCAACATTTGTACTTACAGCACACAGGTACCCAGAGCCAGGCGTGGTGTCCAGACCGAGAAGAAGCCTCGCTATGGCGATCATATAGTCCTTAACAAACGACTGTCAGAACACGGAGAAAGAGAGCGGTGAACTTAAGACAAAAAGCCCAGTTACAAACAAGCACTTATAGTTAGACATTTATGTGTATTTTCTTCCAAACACATTGTGCATATCAAGCCTATTTAATTATTTAAAAAAAAACAAATCAGATGCCCCCAAACTGTTCCATTATATAAATCTGTGTCCTTCATCTCAGGCTTTGGATTGTCCCAAAGTACAATTTGATTTTAATGTGCACCCATTTTGACGACTTCTTTTGTTTGGGTGCAGTGGGAGGGACTGTTTCTTTATATGCCTCATATGGCTAAAAAGATTGCCTATTGCTGCTGTGGTAAATCTTTTATGCTTATTTTATTGCTCAATTTATTTGTTTAATGGGTCTGTAAAAACTTTTAATGTTGTAGAGACTGAGTGTTCTTTTAGAGGTGTTCTTATCTGGGACCCTACACCAGGAAAAACTCTTCTACTTTTACTTATGACATGAAACTTTTCAATTTAAAAGCCATACTATGAAAGATGTTCCTACACTCATACAGAAGTAATCCTTCTCAATCATCACTTATGACCCACAAGAAGTGCGAGGCGCTGTCTGTACCTGCAGAGACTCTGTCCTCTACATGTATTTTCTTATCTGCTTCTTATTTTGCTTTGGTCGGGACGTTTGTGGGCGTGTACCCTCAGCCAATAACAGCGTGCAGGTGAAGTCAGGACTTTTTAAAAAGGTAGCGACCAGGTAGTAGCAGCAAGCATTTAAGAGGAAGCGACACAAATTGCAGACACACCGCCAATAAAATCAAATGTAGCGAGGCGAAACGCCAAGCAGACAAAGCTTGTTCCAAAACAAGAGTGAATCTGCGGTTGGCTTTTACTGTCACTTTTGCGAGTGAGCTTGGCAGAGGAGGATGGGGAATGAAAAATTAAGTAGGCAAATTTAATTTTTAAAAAAACAATGTGTGTGTCTGTACAACTAAGAAGAGTCTGTGTATTTTAGTATGTGGGGTGGACTTGTGGAATAAAAGTATACAAAAAAGATTGAAAAGGTTGTGTTAGGGGAGTGCGTATTTATTTTGTAACACTGGGTGGTACTTGGACTGTAAATAAACTGGGTTTATCACTTATTTATGTAACTGGGTGGTAAATAGACTGGGGATAGTTGTATATTAGTCGCAAATAAATTTGGAAATCAGTTGAAATAATATACGGATAAAAAGAAGAAATGTAAGAAAGGGGTAGGGACATGGAAGTTTTACTTCTACCTACTCTTTTTCGAACACTAATATTTGTCTTGTTTGTTTTTTTATGATGTTTTTTTTAAATTTTTGGTTCGAAAGTCATTCATTCATTCAAAAGCGACAAAGAGTTGGCCTGTTTTCTGTCGGACAGGAAGGTGCCGGCGATTAGCTGCACAAAAAGTTGATGACATTTGAAATGTGTGAATGAAATATACCTATATGTTTAACTTGACATATTTCATAATGAACCCTCATGTTCAACCCCAACAGTCAGTCTTTGCTATCCCACCTGGTAGAGCAGCGTATCCAACATGCTGATACTGAACACCCTGCCTGCAGCAAACGGCAGCCGGAACATGAAGGCCAAATTGGAGCCCTTATCGCGCTCTATCTGAAGAGAGAAACAAACAAAACAAGATGAGGAACAGAGCAATCAGATGTCAAAATCTCACCTTTCACTGTTTGTTTGCTGAACTTCTGCTCTTTCGCTCCATCTCCAAGGAAGACTTGTGTGAAAAATGAAAAGGCTGTTTTCACCTCTGAAATCTTACAAGTTAGTTGAGAGAGTTTGGTTTTTAAAGCACTGAAGGTGAAAGCTCTCACTGTAGGTGGCAGAAATACAGCACATGAAAGATTCAGAAAGGAGAAAGCAGCTATGATCGAGAGGGGAGATGTTATTAAACTTCATGGACTTTGGTAAAAGTTCTTATAAGATCATCTTGTGTCTTTTTTTGTATGATTTATTCTCTCCTTTCACTATCAAGGCTCGGAAACACAGACACAAAAGCACACGAAGAACGGTGGTACAATATATTAAATCTTGTTTTGGTGAGGCTGAAAATGCTCCATTTATATTCTATTATATTAACGGATCCATTTTACTCCCCTCATGTGGAAATATTCATGAGAAAAGAGGAAAAATCGCATGTTTATCACTAAATATGCAAAACAATCAACTTGAGAAGTGAGAGGAAAAATAAACCATCAATCCCCGACTCATTTTAAACATTACGGTGTTACAGTATTAATCCAGCTTTCCACACCACACAAAAGATGATAAATGTCAAGGAAGTCTTAACATCGTTCTCCCGTCTCAAAGGCTCACCTTCTCCAGTTTGGAGAGCGCGAGTGAGTAGCAGTCCTTGGCTCTGAACTGCATGAACCTCATGTTGGACGGGTGTGTGAGCTCGGTGATGATGCTGAGACTGGGGAACAACCTGAGTGAGGAGAGAGATCAAAAACAGAGTGGAGTTGGCGGAGAGATGAAACGCTTTGTGCTGAGGGGAAGACCCCGTGTGGCAGAGATAAATGCTTTTAATTTTTAGTTGTTAAATAAAAGAGGAGTTTTGGCAACTGCAGTTTGTCTCTGAGATGAACTCATTCACCATTCTGGCAAACTCTGAAAAACAACTTTGCAGCTTCTTTTGGAGAATATGAGAAAGTTAATCAAGTGGAGTCTGGCGTGCACTTGATCCAAAACTTGAAGCTCAAACACAAACAGCTACCGATGGTACAAACTGTTCTGTATGCTCTACACAGTGAAACTCTCCCTGTGTTACCTGAACATAGTCTGGACGTTGACGATGGTCTTGGCGTCTGCCATGTAGTCCTCCTCGGCGCTCATGGTGCTCTCCTTGTCCACAACCACCAAGTTGTCAGCGTAGATTATACCACACTGCAGCAGGTTGTCCAGGCTGGTCCAGTCACAAAACAACAGTGTTGATTATTGCATGAAATGTCAGGAAATATCTCCCGTTGGATATTAGCTTAGCTTTAACTTGGCCTATGTACAGTGTTTCCTATGTGGATAATAATGCATCACAATGCATCACACATCTAGTTCTTATGTAGAGGCTTGCTGCTACCAAGAATTTACATCTACATAGTTATCAGTTGTGACTGTTACGCAGCTAACGGAGGAATATATGTTAGCACTACCATGTGACCTGTTTAGTGTGAGTGGAATAGATAACATGGTCGTCATCATCACATCCGACTTGACATTTGATCATAGTTTAATATGATTTTAAATTACTTTTTAACAAAATAACACAATTAATCTTAAATCATAAAATCAACAAATTACAAAATGGCACTGGTTAGGCTAGCATTACTGGATATTTACAACATACACTAAACCACAGCATCTACTAACTCTGCAAATGCAGCTTTTACTTTGTCTGCATACATGAAAAAATATGTTTCAAAGGACTGAGACTTTGATTGTATACATAATTTTTGCCCTAAAACTGTTCTTCTTGGCAGTTTTGTTAAAACTTTAGGATGCTGCAGTAACATCTTCTTTATATGGCTGATTGTTTTCGATGGAACCGCACAACTAATGTTTCCTGACAAATTCCACATTACTGAAGTCTTCACTAACTACGCTCTCTGAAAAGAAAACTGTGCTTGCAAAAATCTTACGTATATCAAATAATCACCTGTGTCACATTCAATTTGTGAAGAAAACTTTTCTTGTATGCCACTGGCGAACGGAGAATCCAAAGAAGGCAAACATTCTTCAAGAACTGAAGAATCGTTGAGTCGTATGGTCAGTAACTCTTCTGTCTATGAGAAGCATCATCACATGTGTATGAGCTTTGCTAGAGCAGAGTTTAAAGACTGTGAGGAGAAGCAATTGTTCTCGGAGCTGGTTGTCTGAATAACAGGAAAGCAGCAGCTTAAGTGACAGGAAACACCTCTAAATGGAAAGCTTTCGGTGTGTTAACTGATACTTTGTTAGACACTATAAATTGTCAAAACCCTCCAATGTCCAATCCTGTGGTTTGAGTCTCTTTGTTCTACAACAGTGTTTGACAAGTACTGAGCCTACGACTGGATAAATGAGACTTGGATTATACCGCAGGAGCTCCGGGAGAGTTTGTAAATGGGTGTTTTGATGTAGTTTTGCTATTGTTAAATGTTGTCTCCTATGACTTCAATTCATGAATAATGGTTACTTTTTTGGATTCTTCGTTCACATGTGAGGAAAACACAGTTCTCTTCACCTATTCAAGGTAACAAGCGGTGAGTAATTGAAGTGAATCATTTCTCTACTATGTTAAGGTGCATCCTAATTTAGTAAATCACTACTTAGAAACTAGCTGGTAGTTACTAAGAAGTCAGGGAAGGACTTACAAACTTAGTGATGGATTTACGAACAGCTGATCCAGGTGCATCCAACATTTGGTGTCTCAGTGGTTGGTAATGACTTTCATGCTGCATGACTGTTGATAATAACTGCACATCTTGAGTCTAGAAAGCCCTTCCTTTTACACCCTCAGAGACAATTATGAAATTAAACTCTTGCAATCAAACTCCTGTGAAGCTGAGCTGGGAACATTTAGCCTGATCTGACCTGTCGATATCTGAACAGCAACATGTGGAGATAAGAAAATCAATGAAATAGGTCTAGAAATCCAAAGTACATCAGCTGTTTTGTATTTTTAATGGTGCCTCATGGCGAAGGTTTCATTTAATCAGCCCTGAAACTTTGTTTTTTTTTAATTGCCAACACCTGCTAAACATTAAATTGCATTTTATTCATGACGCATGTTGTGTTGCTGGCGGCCGTATTAAAAATGGAAAAGCTACCACTGAGATGAGCACCATCATTAAAGGAGTTAATCGAATGAGCAGGTTTTTATAATCCAAACACACATACTTATCGATAGTTCCAGCCATGAAGTAAACCATTGGAAAGCAGCAAATGGCCTCTAAGAAGTGGTTGTCTGGCCTGCGGGAAACAGGAAACATCATCAGTGAGCCTCCCACACTAATTATCTCTGCAAAACCCCAGGTGACAGATTATGACATTGCTTCTGTAATTTCCTGAAATCTGCTTGTTGATCAGGGCGTGGGCAGACACACTGTTTGAACTGTATTAATCGATGGTTTATGAGAAAACAAGAGGGAAAATATATAGGTTTAATTCTTAAACTCAATGTGAGGATGTAACTGGTTGCTATGGAAACCCTGGAGGGTGTCACTTAGCCAGAGCTTTCTTGGCTTTCTGTTTAGTTTATCTGTTTCAGCGACTGTAGAGATTTGGCCAAAGTTAATGAAACTCACAGTGAGTTAGAGCGTCATGTGTTTCACTGCAACACAAACACACATAAATGTATACATTCCCAAACACACAAATAGGCTTTCTTAAGCAGAGGGGAGTGTTATTTATGAATAATGCAAAAGCTATTTCTTTTTTTCTTTTTTTTTTTATCTTGGAGCAAAGCTAACCCGTCGTTCCAGCTGTGCTCCACTGAAGGCAATTTGGACGTTTTAAATTGCAAACATATAAAGCACTGGCACATTTTTTCCCCCCTATTTCAAGTCCACGTGCGTTCACAAACAAATGCAAATACACACACACACACACACACACAAACAGGCACATAGATTTTTTTCTTTACATCTTTTGAACTTCAGTTCAGTTTTCTGCATGAAACACAGCGTTTTATTAATAATGTAAAACTAATATTTTCCTGTATCTGGAGGCTAGGTTAACCCATGTTCTTTAAAATATAACTCTACTGCAGGTGGACAATGTACTCATATTAAAGTAGCAGATGATTTTTATCTGTGTCAAACTGTGAAATAACTGAAATATAAAATACAAATACACAAGACACAAGTTCTCCAACCACTAAAGCTTTATCAGTTGTGTTCATCATCCCACCGTCTCACCTCTACTGTGTTATATGTTTATAATTATAGGTGCAGGTAGCACATGTGCCGCTACATAAAAAATGTTAGTCTTAAAAATCTGAAGTTAACATCAAACTGTCTGATTTGTACTGACTGTATTACTTAACATCTCCATAGGTTTAAAGGCTCATTTATGCTCAGCGTTAGCGACGTATGTGCACATAGACGGAGCTTTGTCTTTGCCGTACTCTGTGCTCATCATCTGTGTTTGCATGTTTTCTTAAAGGTTGACGAAACAGAGAGGTACCACCAGAAATCGTGGGGGCAGTATAGCTAACAGTTCAAGCGAGACATGACCGCAGGACACGACAAAGACATTTTTAAAATGGTGACACTTTTTGAGGAGAAGTTATGGTACATTGGTTAAACATCTATATTATGTTACTTAGCCACAGCACAGTAACAAATAGAAAAGCTGGACGAGATTGTAAATAAATGGGAATGAAGTGAAGGTTGGTACGATACTACTGCCCTCTAGCGGATGTATCTATACCAGCGGAAAGGACACAAGTATGTGGGCAGTGACAGCTACAGTGTTTGAAATAGAAATCTATTTTCCTCCATAAAAGATGGAAACAAAAGAGAAACAGGAGAGTTAAAGTCTTACGGGTAGTCCAGCAGCAGCACTATGGGGTTGAGCTCCTTCCTGGGCCGATAGTAAGCGCGCAGAGGGACGATGAAGTTGTAGAGGCCGTTTCCGGCCGTCTCTGCAGACACTATAATCAGCTTATTCTTGAAACCGTACGCCTTGGCATCCTCAAAGCTGCTGTGCGTGCAGCCCTGGATGGAGACAGACAATTCAACAGGAAGTCAGTCAGGTTTTAGTTATACCGCGCTCCTAGGAAGCACATATTTTTTAAAATCTATTAAGTTAATGCATGTTTTTTATGATTAAATTTTGAGACAGCCCTGTTTTTTTCTCCTTTGTGAATTCACCTTGTCGAGGCGGAGGCAGCAGAATGGAGCTTTCTGTGGCAGGAGGTGGCACAGAGTTGGAGAGCTGCCGATGTAGGGTGAGTTGGGGGGGTAGCCCTTCACAAAACTGATGGAAAAGAGAGAAAATGAAAAAGTTCTATTAAATTTAAACAACTCTGTGCCAAAGTGGTGTCAAAGAACTGCAGTATAAACCTGTCTGACATTTTGTGCAGATATTGGCCATTTTATTATGTATCAGATATCCACTGGTGATAATGTCCGTATCTGAAGAGAGTTTCCTTCCTTCCACAGTTTGTGTTTAACAATAACAGTGTGGACTTTAACTGAAAGAATTGCTGATACATGATGGTATAAAATGAGCGTCACTGAATCCGTCTTCATTACTTTTAAAGGGTGCTCTGATTGATCAATCACTGATCAGTACTGGATGATATTCCTACCCAATAGTTTGATCCATGCTCCCTTCGAAGACGCGTCAAACAATGTCTCTACATGTTGAGTAAGTCAGTTTCCGAAGTGTCAGCTCTGTGCGTTAGTACTGATTGATTCAACCTGTGTTTTTCATCAGAAAGCCTAATGAAAAGATCAAATCTCAGGTGAAATAAGTTTGACTAAAATGACATCAGAATTGGTTTTGGCCTGACTTGATTGATTGAAATGTTCAACAAAGTCTAATGATTAAAATGACTGGTTCGGCAATCAAACAAACAGATATGAACCCAATTTGATTAATATAT
Organism: Epinephelus awoara; assembly: GCA_035609425.1. NCBI lineage: Eukaryota > Metazoa > Chordata > Actinopteri > Perciformes > Serranidae > Epinephelus > Epinephelus awoara. The sequence goes on along the minus strand of CM069302.1, from coordinate 10,206,743 downwards.
TCACAGATGTATATAAGAATAAAGAAAACAAACATCTTGTACTACAAATATATAACACATTATAAAATTCCAAAAATTATTCCACTGCCCAGGTCAAACAGAAATGTGAGAGGAAATCAGGCCTGGAGACATCTGAGGATGATTTGAATGATATTTGGGAGGGTCAAGCTAGGACAACCAATTCAAGATCCTGGAGGAAGTTCTGCTGCAAAAACATAATGCGATATTTTGTGATTTATACGATAAGGGTCTCAGGGGCAGGATGAATGCTGGAGGTTGTGTGGTAAATCAATGGCAGACCAATTTTTATATTTTTTGGGGATGCCCACTAATCTATCAATATTGGCAAGAGACTGCCAAAGAAATGAAGAACATCTTTGGGATAGACGATAATTGTTCTTTTGTCATATTTTATTCCACCCAGGACATATACTTTTACAAAGCACAGGAGGTGGCTACAGGGATTGCAATTCTTAACAAAATTCACCATATGGAGAAAATCACCTTTTCTTTAAGACTGCTACTTGATCAATACAAAAACACTGGAAAAAATGGACTGTACACACAAAGGGATGTAACCTATTGACTGGTTAATTGAAAAACCCTGTTCCGACAACTGTGTGGCTCTTCAACCTGTAAACACCAATAAAAATAAAGTTAAAAAACAAAAAAACAGACTGGTCAATGGCCTGTTAGCTGTATTATCACTGGTATTTCAAGTGTACCACATTCTTGTAAGCAACAATGGATCGTTTCGTAACTTTTCAAGCAAGAAACTCTGACACACTGTCGGCTGGTGAAAGTGCAGAGAGTGAAGCTGACGCAACTGGCCATGCTGCAACTGCTGCTCGCTTTAATAGCTACAGGCAAATGCGCACAAAAGAAGACCCGAAAACATTCAGATAATGATCTCAAGTTCGACTCAATGTTGCACAATACAAGAAGTACAAGGTCCCTGCTCCATCTCTTTTCAGCTAAGGAGTCTCTGGCCTGAAACATGCTGAAGATTACTGCTCTAAGCTGCTCCCAGTAAACAAGCCTCAGCTGCTGTTGTTTAAGTTGACTCCCTAACAGAGCGTTGCCATGTTGTCAATTTATAATATTTTCTCATCTCTTAATTGGTAAATAAAAGACTTCAAAAAGACCCCGTGATGGTTGATTGATATCAGCTGATACTGATTCCAGCTATAGATGATCAGTGATCGCCCTAGAAAATCCTAATTGGAGCACCTTTATTACTTTCATCATTACTCTGTCGCGCTAAATATCCTCATGACTGGCTGTCAAACTAACAGTGTTTCTGGATTTAATCTCTGCTGTTTCTTATTAAAGTCTGTAGCAGTGTTGCTCAAATGACTGATGTTTATAAGCCTGAAGGAATCACTCCTGCTCAATACCACCTACATCAACAATTACAATGTTTTTGTAGCCTGTTTAGTTTTAATCGCATCTCATTTTCTTTGGCAAGAAGTGTGTCATTTGATTCTGTGTCCGCTGATTTGTAAAGTGCCAGCTACAATTACCCTAATCAGTTTCACGGTGCCCTCTAGTTTGCCAATAAAAGAGATTCTGACTTTGTTTATAAAGACACCTCTGCAACCTGATCACCACTTGATGGCACTGTGGGACCTCGAGCAGCTCGAGGTGTTTTCCTGCAGATAATGCAGTCGCCGTAATCTCCCCAACTACTGTGTCTGACAACTCTCACAGAAGAAAAACTACTCCAGTGTCACGGGGCACAGTCACAGAGGCTCAGAGGTTAGAGGGACCATGTTATGTCCAACTTTATGAGACCCACTAACAGTTAGTGTTGGGGAGGACTCATATGGGCTGAGGCACAGACTGTGAAGCACAAAGCACCCTATCTATTCTCAACTCGTCTCCGTCTAATGAAACCACATTCAGAGGAAATAAAAGAAAAAGCTGCTGAAATAAATGGATTCCTTCGACTTGCCATCCAGGCGACTGACAGATGAGCGTTGAGGGGTGAGGATCTATGTGAGGACAACCAGCACAAGCTTCACTTGAGAGAGAAAGTGCTGACCCTCGCTGTCATGACATACACATTAATCACCGCTATGTCCGCACCTTACAGCGTCATGACACACAGATTACACGCCTATTCCTATCTCATCCATCTCTCCCTCCATAACCACTGAGACATGACGAAGAGGAGGAAGGATGACATCAATCAAGTGTAGAGCACAGGATGTGTGCACTAGAATATTTCTCTTACAAGACATACTGTACGCTACAACACTGCCAAGTCTGTGTGGGTCATTAACGTCACTTACTCTGACCCTACAGAGCCCTCCTCGTCTGATTGGTTCGTCTCATCCTCTGATTGGTCGCTGAGGAGGTCGCAGGGCAAAATGGCGGAGGAGTCGGCAATCTCGAGGACTGGCGCGATGCTGGGCCTGCGGCTTCCGGAGCCGTTCTCCGTCGGCAAGGTCAGCTTGCCGCTTTCCTCAGGAGGATCAGGGTTCTGGAGATCGATGGCTACTGTGCCTGAAAGTGACACGAGGACGGTTATTATGCGAGCAGCAAAATACACCACCATTTGAAAAATAGCATTTGTAGCACTTTTACTATTATGTGTTGTTGAGTCAACAGTGAATGTTTGAGCATAAACCCATAACCATATTATCTCAGAGAACACTCGTGTGCTCGTTAGCGCTTTTTCTTATTGTATAGTATGTGAGGTAATAAGGTCCACGTTTAGCTTGTTCAGCATCTTTGCTTCATCTCAGCTCAGTTTGACCTTGAGGAGAAAATGTCTTGCTTTCTGAGTCATGTAACTGTACCCGCGAGCTACAACATACGACATGCAAACTGTATTGGCATTTTAGTTTGTCAATAAAAATGTCCCTTAAATACATCATATTGGCTCTATGTAATATGATGTATGATATATGCCTGATGCATGTATCAGGCATATCAGATATATGATATAGGTGCAATACATATATCATATATTCTGCAATAATGTGATTTTTGTTTAAAAAAAGACAGATTAAAGGTTGTGTAAGATTTAGGGAACATAAGAGGCATCTAGCAGTGAGGACTGCACATTGCAACCACCTGAAATTTCTACTGGTTAGGATTCCTTCAGTTTTCATTGTTCAGGTTTTTACTGGGAGCCAAAGTATTAGTAGAGGTCTCTTCCTCTCCAAAACAAACGGACCAGGTTATCAAAGCCAGTAAAAACACTGAATGAAGCAGTTTCATGTTACAAATCATTGTTTTTCTAATACTGTTCGGCATGTCGGAGATGGGCGGATACCTTTTTTCTCTAAAAACTTAAAATCCAGATATTCAGTAGCTTTTCAGCCGGAGCCGAATTATCTTCAGAGGTCTTTTTCTCTCCAAAACAAACATTCCTAGTGAAAAATATTGTGTTTTTCCAATATTGCTTGTAGCAGAGGGGCGTCTAACTATGGTGGCCTACAAACAAAATGCGTATAGCTCTATCAAGAGCCAGTGTTTGGCCTGCCGTTATGGGCTACTGTAGAAACATGGCGGTGAATATGTTGAGCTACATAAACGAGGATTGCTCCCTGTGTGGATATAAACAGGCAATTCTAGGGTGATGAAAACATTATTAAAATGATTCTTATTTTCAGGTGATTACACACTAAAGAAAATACACTCATTATATTATATTCCATATGTACCACTATATCCCCCTAAATCCTACACACTGGACCTTTAAATCACTAAAGAATTAAAGGAATCCTTCACCCACAAAATGATTATTTGTTTATCATTTGCTCAACATGTGTTACCTTGAATTCATTAAGAAAAGTTTGTTTTTCTCGCATGTCTCCATGGTGAACGAAGAATCCAAAAACTGGAGTAAAAGGGAGTCCACATTTCACAACAGCAAATATATATCAAAACATCCATTTTCAAACTGTCACACAACTCGTGCAGTATAATGCAAGTCTCATTTATCCAGTCATATGCTCAGTACCTCTCAAATGTGCAATTTAAGTAAAAGCTTACCATTTAAAACACTTCTGCATTGATCATCGCGGGCCTGGATGAGTGCTACTCAGGCACAGAGGCGTTTGAATAGTAATGTTTCAGCAAAAATGCATGTTTGGTAAGTACTGAGCATAAAAATGGATAAATTAGATATTTACTGAGATTTTACTGCATGAGCCGTAAAGGTTTGTTAATCCTTAATTTTCTTCGTTTTTGGATTCTTCGTTCACCGTGGAGGCATTTGAGAACACACGAAGTGAGTAACTGATATACAAATGGTCATTTAGGGGGGGAAGTATTCCTTTAAGACCGTGTTTTGTTCTTCATCTAATTACAGAATTAGTTATTAAGTGTGAAGAAGTGATGCATCATGCACAAACTTACCATATGCAGTGGCCTGATCAACTTTCACAGGTCAAAGAAAAAGCACAACACAATAATGTCAGCCAAGAAAGTAAAAAGGCATGTAAGAAAAAAGTCATGCATAAACAGTCAGCGAAAGCATACAGCATCACCGAGGCAGCCACCAGTCAGAGATGTTCAGTGTGAGTGCGGTTTCGTAATAAACAACAACAAAGCATCCATTTTCTCTTCGTACATGGAAACGCTTTCAACCCAGAAAGTGTGAAACTGTCTGCAGCCTGAATCTTTATACTCAAAGACTACAGTCATCTTCTATTCAACTTCTCTACTTCTAAACATTTGTTTTTTTTCCACCTCCGGCTCTCAGTCTCACCCATGCTGGCGATGATGCTGTGCACGGGCAGCCTAGAGGGGGCGTCGTAGAGGCCGGTGACAGGCAGGCCCTTGTTGTGCTTCTCCTCCTGTTTAAAGATGAAGGCCGAGTTCTCCTCCTTGGTGATGTTGATGTAGTAGCAGGTGTCAGCAGCAGCCATGATGTGGCGGGGGCCGGGGTTCAGAAGGATGCTCTTGTTTTCCTCCCTCTTCACTCCGATCAAACACACACCATACCTGGGAGCAAAGTTTTAAATGGGCCTCGGCTTTAAGTTGATTTTTTTTGGCTACCAGAGACTCTAATGACATAAAATATCATTATTATAGTGTGTCAAGATTAAACTAGCATTAATTTTACTAACTTCTTATGGGCATGGAAGGAGGCGTAGGTGAAGCTCTTTCCATCATACTCCCCAAAAAACTTGCTGTCACACAAGCGGATGTGGTAAACCTCGTTTCCTGAGCAGCGTCCGTACATCCTCTGCCACTGCTCCGGTGACAACTGCCCCTCCCTGAAACAACACAATCAGAATAGTTACTACTTAAATGACAATAACATGAAGTGTCAGAGTTTTATAATGAACTGATGGGCTGCTGGCAAACAGCAGCCTTGTCTTCAAAGAAAAAATAAATGTCAAACTATAACAATGTTGTCAAAAGTCATTACAACTCATAAAAGAAAGCACCTTTATGTCAAACGTGACATTTTTTGCAACTCAACAGCTCTCATTCCCCCACAGACTGATAAATCTGTCTGACCTTTCACGACCTTTTCAGTTTTCTAAATTCTAGTCACAATTATGAACAAAAGAGAACAGGCTCAGAGGCTCATTTTATTTAGGCAGTTCATGTCCTTCCTAACTTTTAATCAATGTGATAACACTTAAATTAACACCTGCCAAAAGAAGTCTATTCCCAGTCCTGTCACCTTCATAGCCCCTAGCCAGTGCAAACTCCCATAATGGAAATTAAAATTGATGTGCTGCCTCTCCGTTGTGGACAGGAGTGAAGATATAGTGGTCACCTTGCACAGAATATGAAAAACACGGCCAGATTTATTTCCCGACATGAAACAGGGTTGTGTTTACTGACTTGACAGTGACAAGTTTCTGCAGTGGTGATGGTACAGTAGTAGAGCTTTGCAGAGACAAGAACCAGGTACAGTCTGTGTACTTATAAAAACTATGCCGCAGGAGTTTCATCTACTTTATCTAATATTAATCATCCAGTGGGACTGAATCTGTCCACATGAATAATGACACAAAGGGATATTAATCATTAACAGTGCACTCAATAGGAAGAGAGATTTAATAAATGTATTTGTTGGAGGTTGAGCTGCTCTGAAAACACAAATAATGTCATTGGTTCAGTTAAATCTAAACAGGATTTTGGATGAGTAATGTAAGACTGAGACACAAGGAAAAATGTGAACGTTATGCTGCCTTCAAATGGAACTCGTGAGCTTGTGGTTTCAATAAGGAAAGCCATGTACACAATATTCTCGGCATTCAAGGAGTTAACAGTGAGAACACTGCTGCTAGGGAACAGCGACATAAACACTACTGTCGGTGTCAAGAAGCCACCAAGACAAGAAGTAAGCAAGCTACAATAGTGCAGGAAATGCAAAGGCATTATGACAAAGGAAAAAGGTGAGGCCATTTTCTGCAAACAAATTATTAAATTACGATGAAAAACTCTCCATCCATCCATTTTCAACCGCTTATCCAAAGCTGGGGCGGTGGGGCCTCAGCAGGCTGAGCAAAGTATTCCAGACGTCCCTCTCCTCAGCAACACTTTCCCAGGCCAGACAAGATACATAATGCCTCAAGCATGTGCTGGGTCTGCCCTAGTGCCTCCCAGTGGGACATACCCGGAACACAGGAGGCGCCATGATCAGATACCTGAACCACCTCAACTGACTCCTTTCAACACAAAGGAGCAGCAGCTCTACTCCGAGCCCCCCACCAGATGTCCAGCCATATCTCTAAGGCTGAGCAAAGACACCCTTTAGAGGAAAATCATTTTGTCCTCATTCTTTAGGTCACTACCCAGAGCTCATGACCATAGGTGAGGGGTCAGTACGTAGGTGGACCAGTAAATTGAAAGCCACGACAGTCCGGCACAGCGCCCACATCGCCGTGTCAAACTGCAAATCCATGCCACGCTCCCATCTACCCTCAGCTGTGAACCAGACCCTAAGATGCTTGAACTCCCTTGCTTAGGGCAGTAGCTCATTCCCAACCCTGCAGAAAACCATGGCCTTGGACTTAAAGGTGCTGACTCGCATCCTGACTGCAAAGATGCAATTCAGAGGTCACAAAACTGGAACCCTTTCTCTTGAGATCCTGTCCATGAATATCACGCACAGAATTCGAGACAAGGGACAACCCTGGCAGAGGTCAACAACTACTTAAAATGTGTTCTATACAACTAAAATCTAAATTTATTAACTTAGCATCCACCAAAAATTACATGGCTTCTGCTATTTCTTAAAAAACAGCAGCAAACGCATCCCAACTCCTGAGGTCGGAGCTTTCCAAACGTTTCCACTTACAAGGTTGTGAATACAATAAGAAGGGGAAGTTCATATGGACTCTTCTCATGAACATGTTAACACATCCCCACTTGAAGGCAGCATTAAAAAGGAGGGTGTTAAACTCTCTTGCTACTGTTTAACTCACTTATCTAGGGTCACCTACAGCTTAACTGACATTTCAAGAAAGCTGTAAACTCCAATTAGGTTTGCCTAACCTGGTACAGAACCCGTATGAGACATGGTCCTTAATGCTAGGTCTGTCTAGCGCTCCACAGCAGACAGTGCTCTCAGGGTGCTTTCAGACCCAGAGTTGTCTTGCTGTGGTCTGAATCAGGGACTAATTTTGCTACGTAATTGCCTAGAGTTGGTTCGTGTTCTCACGGCAGCATTTACAAGCGGAGCAGATCAAATGCCTTGTGTGAGAAAGCTGCTCTTGATTGGTGAGAATTTCTTTGCGGGGAAAAATCCAGGAAGTAAACAAAACGTTAAAGCAGAGTACACTTGCAAGATAAATATGACACTTTCTAATGTCACAATGGAGGGACAACTACGCAGGCTGATTTTAGTGCTGCTCATCGTGGACTATATTGCTGTCATTGTTCATTTTAGTCAAACCATACAGTTTGAAAATGAGGCGCAGCTCCAACTAGAAAACAATGTTTTGATGGATTGGATGTGCTGAATGTGCATATTAAGGCAGTACAGGAGGAGGTGCACATTAATAATCCTCCAGGACTGTAACATGCTCATGTTTAACCCAAACAATGTGTCATGTGACGACACCAGAGTTCATTTGTATCCGGACTCAGACCATCTCTTCAAGAAGGTCTCGGTCCAGTTGATTTGGTGCACACCTGAGTGCAATTGCTGTGTTCACACCCGCCCAAACAAACTGCACTTAGGGGGCAAACAAACTTAAGTTTGACTGAACCGCACCAAACAGGACAGGTGTGAAAGCACCCTTAAATGTAGGTGGAGTTGTACCAGATGATAATTGCGTGACAGCAATTTTTCCCTCACCGGCAATGCAAAGGAACGTGATTGTCCAAGGAACAGGATTGCACGCCAACATTTTCAGAGCAAAAAAAGAACAGGATGGAGTGTTTTGGGTCTAAATAGTGTGCTCGTGGTTTGTGTCAGTGCCATGGGGGGGTAAGGAAAGACAAACCAAATCAATGGTTTTATTGGTACCATCTATAACTTCTGACAATGGAAATGCAAAAAATAACTATTCTAATGTTAACAAACTGAACTGAACCAGACTGCTTGGTTGAAACAAGGCTTTAGAGTGGTATCGATCTTCTTGTCCAACTCTCAGCAGGAAAGTGAGTGAGCATATCTCCTAAGAGGTCGAAATTCAAGCGATTAGATTACTTTGTCTGTAAGAGCACTTTCTTATATTTGATAACTTTCAAATCACCTCAACTGCAGCAGATGTATACAAGTTTGGGGAGGAAGGTGCAGGGACATAACAATAACTCACACAGTGATGAAAGAACACACTGACAGTGGCTATCACTGTAAATCTCTAAATGCTAATGCTGTAAAATAGTAGTGTGTACTCACTGTCCTCTGGAAGTATGAACCAGGAGCGTGACCAAGGTCGACGTGGCGGGACACACACAGTTCAGCGCCAACATGGCATACTTGAACTCCTCTTCACACACTACATGATCTGAGTGAAAATTAATGGATTGCAATTTGTTCGACTAAGAAGTGTATGCTTTTAAGAAAATTAAGATAAAACAAAGGCTGGTAGTCTTCCGGCACTTACCTGCAAACTTCACATGGAATTTATTTTCAGGTTTGAGAATTTGGACGTAGAGAGGGCAATTTGGAGCAAAATCTTTGGCAGCCCAAGCCCTCAAAATAGTCTGGTGATCCTGCGGGGGAAGAAATATCTCTGTTTTATTCATGCACAGACTCATTTGTAAACGCAATCTGAATTTTATGGACCATAATAAATTTGGCCTCAGTGACTCAGTGTGTGCTCCCAGTACTCAATGGCAGCTCCAATAGAATCATGACATCATCTGAATATCTCAAACTCTCTCGGCTAATTTAAACAGGAAGCAGAGTGTGAAGGGAAATTGCTCCATTTAAATCATTGTGAGAGGGTTTGCACTGGAAAGAGAGTTAAAGACTGCTTCGATAAATTGTTGATGCGACTCACAGCAGCAGTCCGGTCGACCTCGTTCCTGCTGCTGAGGATGAAGCAGGCCTCAGCGTCGTCCATCCTGGAGAGAGTGACAGAGAGAGACGAACAGAGAGAAGCACAGACAGGCAGGTTCACGGGTTGACGACTGTGAAGAGGACATTCAGCCAAACGTAAAGTTATTAACAGAGATCAATGCTTTAAAGAAAAGCCAGGCAGGGATGAGTGTTAATGCCCTGTGACAAAAGGTTAAAAGCTGCATTCTAGCATGAAAACCATCTGCTGTTATTTGTTATTATTAGAGTCCAGTGCTGGCGACACATGAGGAGCAGAGTTCATTCATTCATGACAGAAAACTCACATGTCCTGTGAACCTAAAAACTAAAATATGAAATAATTGTAAGAAAATCTTTCAGCACAGCAGAGTTGAGGAGTCTATGAGGCTTACCAGGATGGGTTTTTTTTTTAAATGAAAATCAGTGCGTGAAATTGGTGCAGCACCTAATCACTGGCACAACTTTGCACATTGAAGAGGCGCTTTTGAAAATGGGTACAGGCTCCTGGTTAAATTGATGATTTTAATTTCACCTCTATCATGTGCTAGTGAGAAGTACCTCGACCCCATTTCACTGGTACCACATCATCAGCTGCAAAATTTCCGCCAGCAGCAGAAGCAGCAAAGATCCCCTGTAGTGACACTAAAACCATGAACGGCACACTGGTGGCACTACAATAATTTTCAGGGACAGAGACAAATATTAACAGTTCAAACGTGTCCCAATGTGATCCATCTCAGTTTTCATCGCGGCCTTCGTATGTGGCCTTTGATGTGAGCAGATGATCAATGTAGAGTGAAATCCTATTACACTGATGTGCAAGTGGAGGGCAGCCAAGTGGACTTGTAAGTACCTCATCCTCTAACTGCACTTCAAGGACTCAAACTTTACATTTACATTTCAAGTAATTTAGAGATTCTTATCCAGAGACAAAAATGAATAAAACATAGATTGTGTGCTAAACTCAAACCTTTCAAGGACATGACAGACACGTTCAATGACTTTACTAGACAATAACACAGACCCTGGTATCACACTGCACTGCCATTTTGTTTCACTTCCTTCATCAAAATCACACATGGTGGCAGCGATTCAAGAAACCAAACGTCATTTCATGTAAATACACTATTTTATAAAGAATGCTGGAATCAAAGATGACACTCCCATCCAAAATGATCGCTTGTATATCAATTTACTACAGCAGAGTATGTTGAATTTGTGTTTTTCTCACATGCCCTCACGATTACAAAAGGACCTAAAAGTTCTTGATGAATTGCAGTGAAAGGGGTCTGTGTTGTATCAAAACATCCATTAATAAACTCTCACATAAGTCGTGCAACCTTGCTATGCTACTAAGAACACTCAACTCTGCTCATCCATTTCATTGAGCAGCGTTCAAACGCGTGTGCTTGCCCAGGCGCCCCTCTCATCTGTGCATGGTACGGTTTTTGCTGGAGGGCTTTAAATAGTAATGTTTTAGCAAAAATGCATGCATGGTTATGAGCTCAAACGCACTCGCTGCCATGCACGAGACTGGTAAATCCTGATGTTTTAGCAAAATTACATGTGTTTGACAAGTACTGAGCACACAACTGGACAAATGAGACTTGGATTATACTGCACGAGTTGTGTGAGTGTGTGTAAACGGATATTTTGATATAGTTTTGCTGTTGTTAACATGGACCCCTTCAGTTCCATTCATCAAGAAATTTCTCTGTTTTTGGATTCTTCGTTCACCATGGAGGCATGCAAGAGAACAAGGTTACCTTTAATTAAACGTAACATGGGATGAGTAACTAATATCCAAGAGATCGCTTTGTGGTAATGTGTTCTATATGGATTTGTCTGAATGCATGCATTACATGCTTTCACTCACTTGGCCCTCATCAGGTCCTGGTCTTTAAGGGCAGATCCTTGAAGGTAGATGACCCTCTGGGACCACAGAGGGATTTGGAGGATACGGCGGACTTGAATGTCTATCTCCGTTGGACAGAGGATCACCACATAGTAGTCCTGCAAAACAACGGATATGAATGCATCACTTAAACCATGCTTAACTTTTTTATATAATGATTGCAGGGTAAAGGTCCAGTGGGAAGGATTTAAGGAGATGGAATGCCAAAAAATGGTTTATAATATCCATAACTATGTCTTCATTGGTGTATTCACCTTACACCAAGAGTCGTTGTGTTCTCGTTACCTTCAAATTTATATCTACCTTTGGAAAGGGTCCTCTTTCACGGAGTTTGCCATATTGTTTCTACAACAGCCAAAACGGACAAACCAAACACTGGCTCTAGATAGGGCCATTCGTGGTTTTGCATCGGCCACCTTAGTTCTCCTTCATTATCGGCACACAAGAGAAGTTTTAGATAATGTGATATGCAAACTCATCACTAGATACCACTAAATCCTACACACTAGACCTTTAAGTGTGTTACTTGTACAGTGTATGTTTAAAATAGAGCTTTTTAGAGCTGGAATGTTACAAAGAGGTGGCAATAATTGTGGAAGATCCCCTTCAATCGTCTGTCCTGCATATCCATTTATTCCACAGGAGTACTTCAAGAAATACTTTCTTTAAATTGGAAGTCAACATGTACACTGAAACATAAATTTGTTGTCAACCTGCTTATCACATAACCATTCCTGTGCTGATTTATTTAATGTTTACTTGTATGGAGTATAAAGCATAAATTGATGCCACACATTTCAGCATTTATAGCCTAAGCTAATTTGCAATGCCAAACCCTAGATGGACCTTTACAACAAATGAAACTCAATATCAGATACACAAGAGACAGTGCAAAACACAAACTTGACAATAAATAGGTACATGAAGAACACAAACTGATGGCAAAAGCAGCCTCTGATTTATCTATTCTTACTGCTGTACATGACTTTCTGAAAAAGATCCTGTTTCATTTTGGTACCTGTAGTCTCGGGTGAGCGTAGAACTCGTTGAGGAAATCCATCAGCAAGTCGATCTTCAGCGAGCTGACACACAGCACCACATGCTTCTCTGTCTGCGCCCGGTGTCGGCTGTAGTTCCCTCCTAACTTCTGGCTCTCCATCCACAAGTACGCTAGTTCTTCAAACTGACACAATGACAGCAGCATCGACGTGATGTCAAACGCAACAAGAATGTATTTAATAATAAAAGAGATAGATTTGCTGTCCGGACACAGAGGGTGAAAACACCGGGGTGAAAACTGCTGATGGCGTAGTTTGCCAGCAGCATGAGTTCATTTCTATTTCACACCCACTTTGCTCTGCGGGGACAGTAAACACTTGAAATGATGAACACGTCTGAGATCTTTAAAAATAAATAACACAGCAAATAGGTGGATTTATCATGCAGCCGGCTTGAGCCAGCGTGACTTGGCCCGAATTCTGAGTAAGATGTGCAGATTTTGTCTGTAGCCAAAATGTCAGAGAAGTAAGCCCTTTATAAATTTTTATTTGCTCTAGCTGGTGATAGCTGCAAGAAAATGTCATTTAATATTTGATCATATTCCAACGAAGGTCAACAACAGATGCAGAACATCACAAGAATGCCTGATAAGACAGGACCTAATACAAGGTTTAATGAAGCGTTGAACCCTAGTTTACTCCACAGTCATTACCTGCAGTGGGAGCACCACCAGGGCAACACAGATGAGAATGACCACCAGCAGCTGGGAGGGCCAGATCTGTGGCGTGACATCCCCGTAGCCCACAGTGGAGAAGGTGACGATGCAGAAATAGAAGGAGTCAAACAGGGAGAGGTGCTTCCCGGCTCTCTCTAGATGCTGGATCCCACAAGCTCTGCAGAGAGATGAGGAATTATACTTAATGGTGTTACATCAGACATATCTCCTCCGGGTTAGGACAATTAAAATATGTGAAGAGATACTTTACGAGGGTAATCTACTTCTCTCAGTATTATGTTTCAGCCTGGCGGGCTGGATATCAAATTCAATTTGCCCAAGATCAAAGGGCACCAGAGTGAAGACAGATTAGGCTCCTGATCAGTATGTCATTTAAAGTGACAGTATCGATTGCTCTGTCAGTTCCAGCTCCCTTCTTGTGCTAATTCATTTGAGTTTTTTTTCTTATTGATAAGTTGCTGATTTAATGAAACCCCGAGGCAGAGGGGAATGAGAATTACTAACTGGACAGGGTGGAGGGCAGGAGGTGGGTGCTGGGTGCTGGCCAAGACACAAGAAAGCCAAGAAGTGGAAGCTTTGATTAAAATAAACTGGTGTTATAAAAGTGGAAATCAATGAGGCTAAAGAAATGAAGAAGGATGGAGGAATGAGAACGGCCATGTGCGTTTTACTCTCACTTGACACTTTTTCCTGCTGTGATTTCTTGAAGTTGAACAAGTGTTTGGGGCTTTAACAATTATTTTCTAACAATTAACAGGATGAAACCCAAAACATTTATGGGAGCAAGAGGAAAAGAGTGAGAGAGGGATGAAGACTAAACAGAGAAAGGTAGGGATACTTTTATTTGTAGCTGGCAAGCTAACAAAAACAAGCAAACCCAACAACACAGTGCAGGAAGAAGAGAAAACATAGTTTATGTCAGTTAAAGTGTGGTCTTGTTTGACGAATGAAGTTAGTGGACAGTGAGCAGTGGTCCCCACATGGCAATACTCAAAACTTGGATTATGGAAATATAAATAATGAAATAATGGAAATAATCAAGGAACAAAGACTCAGACTTTATGACCACTTCAGAGATTCAGAATCAACATTTTTTTTCGTCCACCATGCCTGTAAATCGGAATTAATTCTACTATGGTACATATGGTGTCTGAAAAAAGAACTGAACGGCAAAATTGTGGAGAATCTAACTGAGCTAACGATGTGTAAGATGCCCATACTGACAAAAGTTTAACATTAAACATTTATAATTTGTATGTGTGATGTTAAGCCGCTTAGAACTAGCTCAAGTGGGTCAATGGAGACCCAGTGGGCTTAAAGAGGGTTCATACATCCAAAGAACTTCGATAAAATTAAACTTCTTGGCATCAACAGCTTCTGGACCCTGCATCTAATCAGTCCCTCCAGGATTTTGCGATACTGCGAACAAAACAATTAACGCAAATTCAGCCAATCCACGTGAATTCACTGCACTGTGAGTGTTGAGGAAGGACTCTTTATGACACGGGATCAGTCTGCAGCCTTTGCGGGTACTTTATTGAAGACACAGCATACAGCTTCACATACCGTTTTCCAGGTCACCCTGTTCTTAAACTTCTCCCTACCGTGATACCATTCAGGGTTACTCAATTTTAGTAAACATGTTTTGCTTCAAATTTGAGCTTACTGGTCAAACATTCCTAGGCCTTTTTTTGCCACGATATGAGCTCTAAGTCTGGGACAGAATCACACACACAGTGACAGGGCTAACTGTTGACATCACTGAGCAATGGTTATTAACGTGTTTAACGACAGTGTCAAGTCGTTTTAGTGTGAGAATAACGTATCAGTGTCTGATTTTAACCTAGCTGTGAGACTTGTGCCCAAATGGCAAAATATAATGAGTATGAGTGAGATTAAGTTGTGCTGTGTTAGGTTGTGCTAACCGGCAGAGAGATCAGGCGCAGACCCTTATGATGGAGATGGTTCTTCAGCGACGCAGCCAATGGCAGCAACAGCTGCTGTCCCCCACTGCCCCAACATCACAAATGGATTCTGGTTCAGCGGGAAACACTGAATGCCTCTCATAATGAGCTATGATTCCATCAAAGCTTCGCAACTTGTTTTGCATTTTACATTTGTACCTACAATTTCATTGCAAAAAAACACCTATAAGCATTGTAACATGCTTCACAATTTTTTAGAGAAGCTGCCGTAAAATCAGACCCCAACAATCAATCACAAACATCTTTCATCTTGCCAGAAAAACTGTGCACCTTTGGCCCTGCCACTGGGCGGATGACAGCACAGCACAATATGTCAGCCCACAAGACCTACATTTTCAATCTGTGCTTTTACACCATGTATATAGCTTCTTCCAAACAATCTGCCCTTTCCGAGATATGCACACTACCCACTGTGCTGGAGATAATGTTTTCTGGGCCACAGTTCAGGAAGCAGATTCTGCAGCGGGGGTCAGTGAACAGGCCTCAAAGCCTGTCTGTGACTAACAAGAACAAAGGTTCACTCACCCAGTGAAAACCAGACACAGTAAGGTGCAGATGAGAATGAACACCTGGTTGAACATGGCAGAGTGGGTCCTCTGGATGGCACGATGGAAGTCGTTCTGGATATAATAAAAGAGATATACAAGTTTTATTGTCATATTCATACCAGTGACTGAGAAGAGAAATGCATTTTCAATTTCAGATTATCATTTCAAATATTTGTCTATTCAGTCAAAGTTAAACAATGCTAGAAAAAGTCAGTTACTGTCTTTGTATGTACATTTATTCATGTATTGATGTTGCCTTGACCTTGACGACGGTGTGGATATAAATGAACACTAGAAAGTCTATATCCAACTCCACCGCCTTCTCCTCTTGTGGAACATTGTTAGTATTATATTGTGCTGTCTCCTACTCCATCTTGAAATGTAGAAGCTCACGACTCATTTTCAGCTCCACCTTGTTAGCATGTTCTGCCTGCCACCGCCTCCCATCACCGCCTCTCCAAACTGTGCCTGCTTTCTCTCCATGTGCTGGGTCTGCTTGGCCTCAGATTCTACCATCTGCCCAACTACCGCCTTGGCGTGAAGCGTGTACTCTGTCATGGTCTCATCTGTGTCACAGCGAGAGAACACACTACACCAGTTGGATATCATCTAATTGCTTTGAATTCCATGTTCCCGTCACTTTGCACCTAGATGGTAAATTCTGGACAATATTGATACTACAACACCAGAATTCTGAGCTCCAGGCTTTTTTTAATCCCTTCTGTGTTTCTGTGGTGCATTGCAGTGTCTTCTTCTGTTTTGTTTTGCCTGCAGTTGCTGTTGGTTCTGCTTTCATTCACAATGTGCTGTGGTCTCCCAATAAATTTCATTTATTATTCTCATTTACAGCACGGGGCTACAGTACATAAAGTATTTACACACTTTGCAGTTGCATCACCGACCCCCAGCAGCTGTAGCTGATTAGATAATGAAGAGCTGAATGGGTAATAGCTAGCTCTCTACGTTCAGGGTGTCTGCAGGTATCAGAGAGTTAAATTTAATACTTTTTAAAACCTTTTCAAGATCATGTTACTTATTCAAACATTGCAGGTAAGTATAAACATAAGTATACGTGGTCATGAGCAGAGGTAGGTTTAATGTAGGAATATGGTAATTACGTTGAGTTAGGTTAATCTGCATTTTGCCAGTGGGTAAGAATAAAGTGAGCAACTTCAATTTAAAGACAGTATTAGGTTCAGTGGAGGGTTTAAAGATATGTAACATCATAAATGTGGACTTTCACACGAAAGAGCTGGACTCTAAAAGAAATGAAAAGATAGATAAATTAAATTAGATTAAAGGTTTGTGGCAATGAAGACCTCAGAAATTCAAATTTAGGACTATTTAATTACTTTTAAGGCCTAATATGTATTTTAAAAAAATGAATTAGAGACATTTTAAGACCTTTTAAGGCCCATCAGACACCCTTGTAACCATATAAGATAAAAAGTGTAGTATGGATGTGATTTTTTTTATTTACTTTTATTTATCTAAGAGGAAATTCATTTTTTTTTCTCTGGTGTCATATACACAGTCCCGAAATACATACACATGCACAAACAGGACCTATATGTGCAATTAATGGAGGGATGTGAGAGTGAGGGGGCTGCCTTGGACAGGTACCTCAAACAGTTGGGGATTCAGTGCATTGTTCAAGGACATCTTTGCATTGCCCAGGTGAACTGGCACCTCTACAGCTACCAGTACACACCCCATGTTAATCCGTTCAGGGACTTGAACCGCCAGTGCTCCGGCTCCCAGTTCAAGTCCCTATGAACTGAGCTACTGTTGCCCCATATGTGTTTTAGAGTAGTTTAGTAACTTGTTAGTGGTGGCAGGGATCAGCCAATGTGTGCTGTGTGTAAGTAGAATGTTATTTATACATTTTGGTGTCTTGAGTTTATACTGGCATTGTAGTCTGTTTATCTGTAATCTGCATAAAGTCTACTAGCCATATGCTAACACTTGCACCAGTAAAGTGCCCATGTGAGTACTCTGACCCCAAGTCTGTGTATACCATAATCATTATTAAAGTGCCTGCAAAGACTAATGTTTATGTTGTGTAAAACAAGTGACCTGCTGATTGGAAACATTAATTTAGCTTCTAGTTTAAGTCAGTCAGAGTCATCCCAAGATCTGCCATTAGCATTTGTTAGCGCTAGCACTGCTTAATGCATCCTATCAGGGCTGTTGTTGTGCTTGTGGGCTAATTTTGTCCCGTCTATTATCATTATCAATAAAACTAATGAAAATACCACCCCAGCATCCCTGTATCTTACCACTGTGGTCACATTATCCCAACCAACTACAGTTACAGTCCAAGCTACCAATCCTTTATCAAAATGGATGTGAATCTGTTTAATCTTAAACTAAAAGTAAACAGCCTAATTTAACCTTTTTAGGCAATTGAAAAAAAAAAGCCTCTCTCTCTGATCCCTTTTATCTTTTCTCCAAACAAGATTCAGCTCAGTTAACCTGAGCCAATGGTCTGTGTTGGCTTTGATAGCCAACTAATTAGCCAGTGGGCTTATTCATCACAGTAAATTGCATTAATGGTAACAACGTTACACAAACTAATGCAGCTAATAACACCAACTTCAAAAAGATACACTGACTTGTGCACAATGTCAGCTTAATTGAATTCTGTCCAGACTGCTAAATTGCATAAGCCCTCTCAGCCCTTAGCACTGGCGCTACTCATGAGCTGTGGGCCTTCATATGTCCACCACAGGATGGATAATGTACCTTCAGTTGTGCTGTTTTCTACGTAATGCAGCTACAGTTTGCACAGTACAATAAACACATTACTGAAAACACTTACGATCATGTTCTCCAGGGCTCCTTTGGCTAGCCAGCAGTTAAGAAATACAGGAACGAATATGTTTCTTAATGGAGCCCAGAAGATCTAAAGGAGGAAAGGAAGGAAAGACGGAAAAGAGAAAGGGTGAAATAATGGTGACATGATGGGAAATCATTAAATTAATATGCCTCTGGATGAGGGACACATAGTATTGGAGCATAAACATTTGATTATTGGACTGCACTGAGCTCAACAATACCAAAATGACCTTGAGCCTGTGCTAATACATCGTCGATGGAACATACCGACTGCTCAGTTGATTAAATGGATTACTCACCGTGATTATAAATGGCACTGAATTGATCATCTCCAATATGAAGGATATTTGGAAGATCTGCTCCCAAATGTTCCCCTGGAAAGGAAATAGATGGGAAATTATTTAGTGAACCAGTAAGAGTGCGGGTTGTAAGTGTAATTCCAGTAATAATAATAACCACCGGAGGAAGTCAGATGACTCAGGAAAACAATACAGGCAAGAGGGCAACACTTGTGTATGCTGTGAGTTGTAACACCATGTTGTTCTAATGGGTGAGAGCAATAAAATCAAACATGCTTCTCTCTTTTGTACCAATGTTCAGTATTGATCTGAGATTATTAGAGCTGGAATGAAGAGGTCAGTCATTAATGTTGGGTCAGGAAACAACACTCCTCACTGACCTGTTTTTGCTCTCGAGGCGTTCAAATCAAAGTGCTTGTTTGTGGGGCATGTTAACGATAATCAGCGACTGTGTAACTGAAACACAATCTCATTATTACTACATTTTTATAGATTGTATGACTTTTTGAAGAGTTAACTCTTTTAGACACGTGTTATGTAAATTAACTTTATTAGTATCCTTGCTTTATAACTTGCTGAATGAAGTATTCAACAAAGCCCTAATTAAAGGAAAGCTAAGAAGAGAGCAGACGGGCAGCAGGAATTTGGATGGTGTACCATAGAGAATGCTTATCCATAGTCAGTATATTACATACAGTAGATGGCAGTCAGTACGCCCCCAGTTTCGAGAAGCAGGCAGAGGCACCAACAAGGAAGCCAGGCATGTCCTGCTGTGGACGGGGGTCAGCAGTAAAACATACTTAAAAACGTCCTGAAATCCATACCAGTTTCAGTGTACGCTATGCTGAGGATATTTTTACTGCTTGTCCATATATGCTCTTGTCAAAGCCACCAGTATTTCCATTCAGTATATTTTGTTTATAATCTCCAGCCATTGGGCCAATTTCAGAGGATCAACTTGCAACCATATGCGAGTCATGGCTTTCCTGATACTTGCCAAAAGTATCTTTAATAAATGCTTATCTTTGTTTGGGTAAGTATAACGTGACAAATGAATAGACTACATCCATCTTAATTATTATTTTTGGGCAAGCCTAGAAAACATGATAATGATTGGCCAGTGAGGTTCAGCATTGCCTCCCAACAAAAGCCCCGGCTCTGTAGGCGTGTTCGCAGTGCTGTTAGTCTGGGGGTGATAAAGAATCGCACAAGGTTTTTCCAGCCAACTGACCTAACACTTTTAAATACCAAAGACACAGACAAACTAACCGATTGAGGCAGCAGTCCAGCAGCTCCTGTGCTCAGTGTTGTTAAATGACTGTTTTTGTAAAAGGAGTCTGGCTTTGAAGACAGTGATATAACTGCTTCAGTTCAATGTCGGAGATTGCTGTCTGATGGCAAAATACAGCAGTGAAATATACGCTTACACTTGAACGGATGATGATTTTTTCTAGACGGGGCATTTTTAAGGTGGCTAAAATACGTTTTGCCTTCATCCACAGCAGTACATTGCTTAGATTTTGTGGCTCTACTCCTTCCTGCTTCTCCAAACTGGGGATGTGCCATCTGCCATCTTCTCTAGATAATACACTGACTATTAATAAGCACCTTATACGACCCCACTTCAAAAGATCCGAACTATACCTTTAAGACCGAAATGGGCCAAGATGCAGACTTCTTCCTCAAACAGGCAAGCTGTAGCTAATGGCACAATCAGCTAGGGACTAAATACTAATTGCATATTGAGAGCGAGCAGAATTTATAAGGTACAGTTCGGTGGTGGCTTCTGTCCATGATGAAGCCATTAAAAAAATGTACTGAAGAAAATGACACCAATTCATTTTACAAGACTTGATTTTATCACCAGCTGAAAGAAAGCAGATTTGCTCCTCATATAATATACGCAGTGTAATTCCCTAAACGGCCTTCTGAGAGAGGAAAAAAGACATGGCAACACATAAAAGGATCAGAAAATTGCAAATAATAAAACCTAGACCAAACTTTAGAGCATCACCACAGGGGAGGGAGCTGAAACCTACGGAACAAAATGTCTGAGACAATACCAAGTCTCAGAGCCGCAAAGCTAAAGCTAATATTTCCAAACAAAGACAATCTTCTGCAGAGACTAGCAGTACAGTGAAGACACTGGATCCTGGCAGGAAGCAGACTTTATCTGTACACGGTGTGGGTGGTGTTAATAAGACAATGTCTCCTGCTTTGGTACCCATATCCCTTAGATCCCAAGACAATTTAGGCTTATTTTATTAAGATGCAAACTGGGTGAGCTTTTCTTTAATTATTTAATGTCTAAATAAAACAAGTGTCCAGTAAACAGATTGCAAGGTTATGCAATCCATCCCACAACAATTTAATAACCTACACTGTACTTTTGTAAAGCTCTAATGGCTGCTCACACTGTATCAGAGAGGCTTTGTGTGGCCATAATTCAGGCTGTATTTCTAGTATTGTACTGGGGTCTCATTACAGAAGTCCTGTCTTAACTCAGTATAGGATGATATTTAAGATATATGGCATCGCAGAAACATATTTAATCTTATGATGGCAGTTTAGCTATCACAGAACTGTCCCAAGTGAAGCCGGGCTCAGACTACCAGAGTTTTAATATCCTAACCGATTTTGATATCCTGCTGCATCAACAACACAAGGAGAAAACCCACAGATGCTCTTCTCTTTGATCTCAAACACGCACACACTGCAAGATTTGAAAATAATGGTGCATTACACACACTACAGGATATTATTAAGATTATGAAGCTGGAGGCAGCATGAATGCACCACCTCACGTGATCTCATGAAGAAGCAGATGGGAACAGAGAGGAGACTGTCATGGTGCAACAACTTGCTGTAATGTTAACAATGCTCTGCAGTGAAAAATAAAACCACAGCAGAAGGCTTCACAAGTCTACATGAGAAAATCTATGGGAGACGCAGTCAACAGCGAGGACTGGACGTGAGCTTTTAACTCTCAGTTTAGAAATCTTTTAAGAGTAGAATGCCAGCTAACATTAGACTCAAGTGCTAGAATGTTCAGCTGCTCCGTACTGACATAATCATGACCATAATAAACCAAATTTTAAATTCTAAATATCAAACATGTTTTAAATTATCGGAGCAGCCTTAATGAGTCTGTGAGTTGTTCAGGAGATTTCAAACTGGATCACAAAACCTCTCACATCACCAGGTAATCCGGCAGATTGTCGGGGTTAAATCTATCTCCTTTAACTTTAGCTTATATTGGAGTTATGCTATGTAGTGTGTGAAATAGAGTATGATGAATGTGCTAGGAAAGGTAGTATCGGCACTGTCTCTACCTGGAGCTCGCATGAATGGAGCCTGGGTTTGTTGAAGGTGGCAGTGCTGTTTGGGCTGAGAAAGCCATGTGTAAGTAAGGTAAAGGAGGTTGTTGGGTTGGTGCTGGGAGCAGTGAGAGCTGGCATTAGGGAAGTGTCTCTGGGACGCCAGAGATCACTGTCTAGCCTCCTGGAGGTGTCGTGGGACCAACTAGACGATTCACTGGTGAAAGGAGGTTCCCACCTGATGACCCCAAAGACATGTTAGTTATCACTGCTCACTGGTCTGTATAGTTAAGCCTCACCATAAAAGCTTATCATAGGGCTTAGGAGGTTATTCACTGAGTGCTGATCCTTTCTCTAGAGCACAAACTTCTTGTGTTTATTTGAAAAAATACCCAAAACACTTTAGGAATCCGAAATTAGGATGGCATAGACTCCGTCCTCAGTTCAAAGTAATGGTCTAAAGAGGCAGCAGCACTGTTGTCAGGTCTACTTCTACTGAATTTCCGGCTACAGCAAGGATTTCTTAAGTTAAGATCAAGCAGCAAACTCCAGGGCTGAAAAATGAAGCCAACTTGGAAGTGCCAAAAACTGCAGTTCTTGAAACGGCTGCCTGAGTCTGGCTCCAGAAGTGAGTCAATCCCCACAGACACCCATGTTTAAAATGTCTAGCTTAACACCGTTAAACAACATCTCACCTGTTAACATTTTATTGAGAGAAAGTTATGCATAACTAAGGGCTTGCTTTTGAGTGACTGGCTATCTGCTGATCATGTCATCGGCTTCTCAGTCACCACTTCTTCCTCCACAGCGCCAGCCTCTCCCCCAAATAAGGTCACTTCTGGCTCCAAAAATACCGAGATGACAACGGCCGAAGTGTTCAACTTGAGGCTTCAAAACGGGAGTCCACAAACCAGTGGGTGGCGTCACTGTAGCTATGTCCACTTTGTTTTTAGTCTATGGTTAAGATATGATAGGAGGTTTGAGATATGAAAGGACACAGCCATAAGTGCTTTTGTAATAGGATATTTTTCTGTAATGAGGCCCCTGGCCAGCATTTCATTGTAATGTGTATGTTGTCCACCTCATTAACAGACTGTACATGTCTGTGTTAAGCAAAAATCCCTCTGCTTATTCCTGCTCATTAGCAGTGTCGAAATCTCACACAAAGACTGACCTTTTCTATTCGTGGGAACTTGAGTTATTCCCAAAGTGAATATAACACTGATATCCCTCCGTACTCACACAGTCATCCCTTTGAATGCATAGGAACTGAGGACTAAGTGCACCTTTGGAGGACTCGCACAGATGAAATAAAAGCAGCACTTCCAGCCCTGCGTGCCGGTTTATGTAACTTGTTTCTGAGGCACAGTGATGTCTGAGTCTAAAATTAGTGCCAAAAGTTGTCTGGCCCCGTGTCTGTAATAGGTGCCTTGGGCGTGGCACTTGGACTGGATACTGAAAGCTGTCAGCCCACAAGGAAGAACAAATGCAGTGTGCTGGACTTTGATCAGACAGCTGGAAGACATCAGAATGGATTAGAGAGAGAGAGACCGTGCACTGTGGACCAGTTCCTTACCTTGTAGCTGAGATATGTGATAAGCATGGTCTCCAAGAAACTGATTAAGGCCACTGTCACCTGGAGCGGAGAGAGGAGAGGGAGATAAATGAACCAAACTCGTCTCTTCTGGCTGCTCAACCTCAGCTGAGGAACTTACTGCAGTGCTTTCATCTAACGACTGGCTGCTGGTGTGTTTTGGTTGAATCCTGTGACTGGGTTCATATGGTGGAATTTGATTCATGTGTACTTTTAGTGGAGTGTTATTACTCTCACCTGTATCGCCCATACAGGTTCCTTTCTGCAAACCCAGAAAATCAACGACCTGTCAAAAAACATGAAAAACTTCCTCACACTTCAGTGCACCTCCACATAAATTAGAGAGTCAACAAACACCACTTTACAGTTCAACGCCATTTTGATGCAAACATACCAGTCGATGCCTCCCCGCTCTGTACTGTTGCTGCTGTTCGAATAATTTGCACTGTCGGGAAAAATACTAACAGGGGAAACACACAAAAAAAAAGCATGAACACATAAGTGTGAATGTGAGTGCAAAGATACCAGCTGGGAAGCATTCCCTTTAGTTGGTATGTTGCCATAAAGAACAAACCCAATGTTTCTCTAAAAGCTGCTGGCAGTGAGCACAATACAAACAATCCACTACTTCCACATGACTTCACAGAGGGAGCAGCTTACACACACACAAGAAAAAAAAAATCACTGCATTACTTCATCATTTCATAGTAAATAAAGCCCTGTTTCCACATTGAGCAGTACGGTTTAGTTCAGTTCTGTACACGTTTTTTTCTGTTTCCACTGTGAAAAGTTGTGGATGGTACCAATGGAACCGTTCCTTACCGTCCCCATTTTTGGTCCCCCCTCTGTTGGGGTACCTAGCACACAGATCTGGTACTAAAAGGTGGAGCTGTGAACACTGCAGTCTGTTGATTGGTCAATAGAGGACGGTCGCTCTGCTCAGCGCTGAGTCGGGGCTGGTTTTGAGGCTCATGTAACCACTGTTCATACTGTGGCGAGTTCATTTGTAGACTGCAACTATTAAATGAGGAGATGTTTTGCTGCTTCTCACAGCAGCAAAAACTGAATTCACTGGGCCCACAGCCAGCGACTTCTAAGGTGGAACGTTATCTTGTAATGTTACTCAATGCATGAGTTGAAGACATGAATCCATCAACACACCTTAAATTTCACTGTGACAACTTTGACCGTTACTTTACTTTTCATTTGATATACACTTTTTGTAATGAGTGTTTATATGTATTCATTCCGACTGGGTTATGTGAACTGCATATATTCTAATCCTCACTTGGAGAAATAAAAAGCGCCATGGAGCGTAATTCCTCTGGGCTCCAGCAACACTAAACCCCTGAGCTTGCCTGAGAAGGACTAAATGCACAAATCCACTATTTTTAAATATCCCATGGAGAGAGACTCTCATTGCACCTGTTCTATTTTGTTCAGAAAATGTCAGCATGCAGCCTCGTTTGGTGACGATTAACGAGGTGCAGACATTTAAGAGTACTGTCTGAGGTGGAAAGGCAAAGGTCTAGGTACCATGTCTGTAGGGTTATTTTTGCTTCCATAGCGAAAGTGTTTGATGGAAACAGGGCATAAGAAAACCCAGGGCAATCTTTAACCCCCCTCCACTCATAAATGTGTTTGTATTTTGTTTATGTCCACTAAAAATGTCCTACTTGGCTATACTGACGTGTGTTTGTGCAAAGTTTATCCCTGGAGTGTGTTTTCACATTCCTCTGTTTAAGAGGGTGATGTCTGTGCATTTTCCTAAAGTCTGAGATTCAAATATACAACAGGCAAGCTACATTAGGCATGTCATTAATATAAAAGCCAATGGCTGTCCGACATCAACAGGGGAACAGACTTCGATATAGCAGCTGCACAGAAACCTGAACCCTCTGTTAGGGTTACCATGTCCCAACAGCAAACAAGCGTCAAAGCCGATTACCGATTTTGGTGCACACCAGTCTCCTTACCTTCGAGTCTTGGTCTGACTTGGGGTCAAACATGTATGGCTGAATCTCCCTGATGTGTCTTCTAATGCTAACTGTAGCTATCTTGCTTTTTTACAGGTCAACCGAGCGCTAGTCTCACAAAGCAAGACCAATTTTCACACTTAGGTTTAGTGCTGTGTCAATGCTGGAGAAGAAAGCGGCACCTAGCACAAGCTGCGGTGATAGGCTCAAAGCCAGATCCACAATGTCTCAATAAGGCAGAAAGAACAGATCTGCTCTCAGCCTCTTTTCAGAGTTTAATTTTTACTTTTTATGTGAGAAAACCATGTTAAACAAAATATTAATCACATAAAAATTGTCTGGAGGGGGATTAAATGTTATCAAAAGGCACACAAATGTTGGTTATACATTTAATGTTCATAGTTTTGGGAGTAATTCTCAATTACACAAACCCCTTAGGCATATTCAAAGTGTTGTGAGCAATATTTGCATATGAATAAATGTGTTTTCTTCTCATATCTGTCACATTTGTGTCTCTATGCACATGGCGAGGGGGAAATATTCTTGGATATTTCCCTCTGGCATATGGCAAGTCATCTGGTTGGCTTGGAATATAATAAAAGAGGAAAAAGACAGATAGCATTAGAAGTGATTAGAAGACAGCTGCCTCTGGAAAAAAACAGTTTCTGGACTCTGAGATCTTTTTAAGAAGAAAAAGATGTCACTAAGTAAAGACCTTAGCAAATCATATAACACATACACACACACACACACACACACACACACACACACAAAAACTATGAAGAAAACACAGACACATCTAGAGTAGGGGTTAATTGATGAGTGAGGTGGCGACTGCTGAGTGTGACACTCACCATGGGTTGTTGATGTTGTCCTTATGGGGGTTATCCAGGCTGACTCTCAGTATGTAGAGGGCGCAGGTGAGAATCTTCAGTGAGAAGTTGAACAGGCGGATTCTCAGGCCTGTGGACCCACAAAGTTTGACCGTTTGATTTGACTGTAATAATGGTTTAGCAAGTCATGATCATGATTTGGGCGGGGCAACACAATGGTTTGAGTTGAAGGTGTGAGAAGGAATAGTATCAGTAATATTGCTAACACTGTGCTACATTACAGAGAAATACAAAACCGTACTAATGAACCTTCATTAATATAGGCCTATATTTTATCTACAAGTGCACGTCACACACTGAGCGAGCCGCCTGTTAATGACGCTGTGGGCTAATGGGCATGTAGCTACTTCCATGTTTCAGATGATACGTCATGTTTGTAGTCGACCAATGAAGATGAGTTTACATATCACCTTGGGTTCGTCCTTCACCTTCTCAAAATGATCCCACACTTTGGATTTCCTGCCCGACATGTTATTAACTAGCCTGTGGAATAACCGCAGGTACCAGCCCTGGAAATTAGGGGCTGTACACATGTCACATCTTTCACAGCCTAGAAAACACAAGGTCAGGTGCTGGGTGTTTACTCTTGTGCCTTTTTTGTGCCAGTTTTCAAGAGTGCGGCAGCAGGTTGTGTCTGAGGTTGCCAAGCAACCTTAACAAGCATCATAAAGCCTATTTTCATGAAATCCCGAGTGCACAGCTGATCTTCTTCCAGGAGCTGTTTATAGGTGTGTAGGCCTATCATCTGTGGGACAGATGTAAAGCTCTGGGTAGCCCTGCACTAACATGATACAACTTTTCCGTATTTATCAGACTGAATATTTACAGAAGAAGAGAAAGATATCTGTCGGCTGTGACTAGGCTACAACTGCCTCAATCAGTTTGTTGTTTGTGTTATTGTTTGACTCTAGTGTTAAGTGTTAGTTTAGATTCACTAAAGTCACACCGGTTGCTCTTGTGTTGTTTAGCAAGGTAAAAATGACTGTTTTTGTCAATGGAGTCTGGCTTTGAAGTGAGCAAATACTAATACAAATACTAATTTCACTGTTCAGTTTAGTTCCCTGCCTGAAAAGACTCTCTGTTTTGGAAGTACTGAGCATAAAACTGGATAAATGAGACTTGAATTATAGTGCACAAGTTGTGTGAGAGTCTGTCAAGAAATGTTTCGATATAGTTTTTCTACTGTTAAATACAGACCCCTATTACTTCAATTCATGAAGAATTTCTCTATTTTTGGACTCTTCGTGCACCGCAGGCATGCCAAAGAAAAAAACAACGCCTTCTTCATGACTTCAATGTAACACAGGGTGAGTTATTGACATACAAATGGTCACTGGGGTGAGTGAAGTATTCCTGTAAGTTCAGAATCGTCAGTGTCTACAGCTGACGACAGATGCAGCCAAATCTCTCCTCAGTAGAAGTTGATTCTGCTTTAACACCAGTTGTTGTTGCCTTCAGTGAAAGGCCTAAAGAGACTATATCTGTCAAAGCCCTGAAGCATAACTAATGCAGCTCTACGCTGCTCTGGCACCCTGTCACAACAGATTTCCTCTGACGCATAGCTTCTAAATCCTCCCAGAATAACAAAAAATAACACCAGCACTTTTATGGGCTTCTAATATGAAGACGGATCACACAGCAAGATAAATGACTGGCAGGATTGAACAAAAGTAGGCAAGAGGAATAAGAATGTTTGTGGAATCACAATTTCCTGTTTGAATAAGCGCAGGCATATACTGATAAGCACACATCACCAAATGTGCTCGACAGAAACCTGGCTGCAGACATGCTTTCCGGGCAGAGGGTGGTGCTAGTTGTATTACCCATTTCCAATCAGCCTCAGCACCTGCTTAATATCATGTGACACGCCCTCTTCAGAAGACGCCAGCGTCAATGTTAAAATGATTTGAAACTGGACAAACAAACAGCACTGCAACAGCATAGAGCAACAGACCCCTGCAGCCCAGTGCAACATTTTCATTAGAGGCTGTTGTTTTATGTCAAAGACTGTGGAGGCTTAGTGAAGGTGACAAGTTAAAGGAAAGACAGCAGCATGTCAGTGCCGAGGATATGTTCTGCAGGAGACACACAGTTCTCATAGTGGACATTTTGACAACTAGATGCAAATGAGTGGCTTCCAGATACAATGCACCAAACCGCTGAGTATCTTTTCAGAGATGCTGTGGCATCGCCGGTCTTATCTCCTGTTGAGAAAAACACTGCAACGCTGCCTCGTTTCTCAGCAAATGAGCCGTACTCTTCTGTCCTTGCTGGGCTACAGTGTGCACACCGAAATATACAATGTTTTATAACCAGGCCGCTAATGTAATAATGAAACCCAACTGAGACAGGAATGTGATGCGCATCATCACCGACTGCAATTTCCTGCATTATGTTTTTATTTGTTCATTTAGCTCTGAGCATAACCAGAAGCAGCAGCAGCAGGCCTCTTTGCATTATGGGGACAGAGGAGGACGGGGTGATGTACCCTGTCGGCTGTACTTACTTGACCTTTGGTTTTTGATGAAGAAAAGCTTCAGCCTCTCCTTGAAGGTGTTTTCGTTCACGTAGAACTCCACCTGCACCCTGTGGGGAGCAGTGACATGATGTCAGTGTACATGTACACAGGTGAGCATGCACGCAGCAACTCCCCTCATATACACACAGAGAAATGAACAGAAAACATTTGATCAAACAGTGTAAATATTTCCATTGTACTTTATAACCAGGTGTGAGACAAAGCAGTGGATTTGCATTGACATGAAATCAGTGCCAGATACTGTAAAAGTAACAACACATGACAGCTGTGGTCCAGACACATTCACACGTGTAGTCATGTTTGCATACAGGCTTCAGGTGCCAAGACAATACCTGAGTATAAGTGCGGACACCAAAATAAAATACTTTGTTTGAGGACAATAAACATGTGTGACAAAATCAAACAGTTTACATATAATAAAAAATACCACGTTTGCATACGCCTGGTGATGGTGGCTAATTTTTTTATTGTTTTACTGACAAGTTCGGTCTGTGCAGCCAGCCTGATATAGCTTAATCCTCTGTGCCACAGACTTACATTTGTCTGCCTATTAAAAACACACAGATGAGCCATGCTGTTGCACTTAAAGGAATAGTGCACCCAAAAAAGAAAATTCAGCCATTCTCTACTCATCCATATGCTGATGGAGGCCCTGGTGAAGTTTTAGAGTCCTCACATCCCTTGCGAAAATCGGCGGGGGGAGCGGCTAGCACACCTAATGGCAGACGGCGCCCCAGACTAACGTCCAAGAACACAAAATTGAATCCACAAAGTATCTCCATACTGCTCATCCGTAGTGATCCAAGTGTGCTGCAGCCCCGACATAAAAAGTTGTTTAGAAAAACGTCATATGAACTCTGTTTTTAGCCTTACTGTAGCCTGTAGCTCTGACTGCTTCATTGTGCTCTGTGTTCACGGTTGCGCACCTGCGCGAGACCAGCGAAAGCATGAGCTTTGCTCACCCCTGTTTACATCACGTGACACGTGCACTGCAGGGAGAGACAACGGTAAGCACAGAGCTACAAGATAATTTGCACTACAGTCTTTTAGCAAAGGACAGCCCAACATGTCTGAAGACTTTGAAATTGAGGAGGAACAGCATTTCTTTGTTGAGCCATGTTTGTTTGAGCCCGAGTATACAGACGGAACACAGGCTACTGAATGAAGCAGCCGCCGCAGCTCATGAGCCTAACCCTCAGGCAGCCGCAGAATACCGGAGTCGAGCACTGGAAACCTGGTGGTGTAGTTGTTTCAAATGCAAAGCAATGCCAAAAGATGAGAAAAGTCTTTGCTGCTCAGACTGGGAATTGGCGATGCCTGCACTTGAGAATCTGGACATCACTACTGATGAGACTGCTGCTCTTCAGAGCTCATCACCAATTACCCTGAGCGCGCACACGTGAATGTGGAGTACAGAGAAGCAGTCAGAGCTACAGGCTACAGTGAGGCTAAAAACAGAGTTCACATGACGTTTTTCGAAACAACTTTTTATGTCGGGGCTGCAGCACACTTGTGGATTCAATTTTGTGTTCTTGGACGTTAGTCTGGGGCGCCGTCTGCCATTAGGTATGCTAGCTGCTCCCCCGGCCGATCTCTGCAAGGGATGTGAGGATGTGAGTAGATAATGGCTGAATTTTCTTTTTTGGGTGCACTATCCCTTTAAGAACATGAGCACGGTAGTAAAGTTGAGTCCATCAATAGGGTTGCCCCCTGAAATATTAAGATCTGAATCATCAGTCGGAGACCCCTAAGTCATCTGAGATTCTTCAGATTTACCTACAGAGAGCACTCCCTGCTTTCTGGCTGATTTCTGTAACAGGCAGCAGAGGACCTAGACCCAGGGTGAGTCTGAGTGAGGGAGGCAGCTGCCAGGAAGAAGAGAAGCTTTACCCAGTCAGGCTCCAAGATAACTTTATCTTCTGCCCTCTGCTTAGAGATGGTGAAGTAGCAGCTCACAGCAACTTAATACAATACTTTCTGGCTATTGTTTGATATCTAGTGTGGGCAAAAATGTTGCATATTTCTGATCCGTCATTAGTGTACTGTAGGTAGCACGCATTAGCACAGGGAGCTAACTTGGCTTGTTAACTGTATTACATGACCATTGTTGTCACCCTGAACATCCCGCCAAACCTCATTCAAACCCTCCAACAAAGGAATGTAGTATAGACACATATTTGTTTGGAACAGTCAAATCCAGTCAGAGTCAGATACAGCCCTCAATGCCAACTTTCAAAACATGACAGTTCAATAACTCATGCAAAAGATACATTTCACACACAGAAAGTTCTGAGGGTTGATAGCAAAAGTTTGTCTGCATCCTGCAATTATACATCTATTTCTTGCAATGGCACATCCTGGCAAATTCAATTTAAAATGGTACAGTAATTGTTCCATTTCCATAACTGTGCATGGTGAAGCTTTCCAACAGAAAAAGCATGTGCTTTTTGTAAACAGGGAACAGCTGTGCAAGTCTCCCTTCTGACTAATTCCATTACCCTCCATTTACCATCAGCCATTACTCACACTCAACCCTAACACCGCAACAAAATCATCTACAAATGCATATGAGCTTGAATGTTAATGTGCAGTGTTGGTACTTGTTAAATAATGCAGATCATTATATAAATATATATAAATAAAATGCCATTATTTTCATCTCTTAATGGAGCATCGGCTGTGACTCACAGTGAGACACGATGTGCACAAGACACGACTCACAAGCTAAGGTAAGGGTTTATTAATTGCTCTACAGGGACATTAATCCAAATTGATCAACTTGTGCGTGATTAGGCACCCAGGAGGGTTTAATCATTTGCTCATAATATTTTATATAGATATTTTAGTACTCCGCCACATGATCTGAAATGATCACCTGAGTTGAGACTATTTTCTTAACGTAACAAAGTGTAAACATGATCAGACAGCCTGGTTTATATTGAGCACCAACGTAAAAGCATCCATTAAGATCACCTCCTATTAAAAACTACTGTACGTCAAATCAAACGGCTTGTCTTCTCACTCACGATGCACACAATGACAAATTCGAAGCTATTAAAGCTTTGTGCAGACATAATGGACTTTAATAGGCTTGAGAGCTTGACCGGTCGGCTGCTTAAGCGCCAATGATGATATAGCTACTGTAGACAGGTCAGATAAATGCAGGTGGTGAGACAGGCCTTAAATGTTTCTGTAATGTAGAGCGCTTGTTGTCACTAATGAGCATGGAGGGGAAGTAATAATGGCCCCGTGGTTCCAGAAGGGACCCTTAAAGTCTTCTACCTTGTCTGACAAGATGAGTACAGGGTGCAGAAAGACAAAGAGAGAAAAAGAGCAGGAGGGCAATTACAGCAGCCAAGACCCAAGGGAGGTATGTATGTGTAGATAAAGAGTGTAGGTGGAAGAAAGAACATGAGATTTGCACCATCTTTCAGCTATTCTCCTCTCTCTCCCTCTTCCGGCTTTATCACCATGGAGACCGCTTCCGAGGCAGGAAATTGTCACTGTCATGTCTGTGTCCTATGTGTTTCCAGTACAAGGAATTACTCGTAGCTGCGCACATAAACACAATGACATTTTCCCTCCCACGTGACTCCACACAGTTACATGAACGCCTCGTAAACCGCGAGTATCGTGTGCTCCATCACCAGAGGAGCAGTAAAAGACTGTCATAAAGGCTAATGGCTGCCAATCAGGCAGTCAATAAAGTGTGCTGTCTCCATTGACACAGCTGTCAGAACAGACATGTATCACACAGCTACACGGGGTTTATGTTTACTCAGCTTGCCTACAGAGAGCTGCAATTACACTTCACATAGGAAACGTGAACACGGCACAACCTGAAATGTGACTCAGAATAAACTCAGTGACACAATGCTTATTGTGCCATGTGACATGAGAACTGCATTAGCAATGGCTTGCCAACGCTGTTAAAAAAAGCCGACTGAGCCGAGTGTACATTTGAATAGGAGTGACAACCATGCAGTAGCACATCCCCTCTTTTCAGTATATCTTAAAGTGAGGGTTCCTCTGCTTATCTGAATGTAAGGCGAGGGCTCTGGAGTACAGTCGGTAAGCGTTTTGACAGAGGAACATTTTCTGTAGTGTTGGCTCTGTACTCCGTCACATTTCATTTAAAATAAACAAACAAAAAAAGGATTATGTTGTTCAAGGGACAGTTTGGCTATCTTTGTTGTGGTTGAATGAGGCATTTAATGTCTTATATACAGTAGCTGTTGATCCACACGCCCCCAGTTTGTAGAAGCAGGCAGGACACAGAAACTAAGCAATTTGCTGCTGAGGAGAGGAGCATCAAAAATGTATTTTAGACACCAGAGTCCCATGTAAAAAAAAAAAAAAAATCACTAACAGTTTAAGTGTAAGCTATATGATACTATCTTATCTTACTATGTAATGACGAAAACTCTGTCTGTGTGTCTGTTCCACGTTTTTCTCCTCACTGACTTGGTCAATCCATGTGAAATTTGGCACAGTGGTAGAGGGTCTTGGGAGGATGTGAATGAAGCAATATAACATCAGTTGGCCAAAGGGGGGTGCTATGGCAAGCGACTGAAATTGCAAACTTTGAATGGGCATATCTCATGCCCCGTATGTCGAAGAGACATGAAACTTTGCACAGGGATGCCTCTCCTCATGAGGAACACATTTGCCTCAAGAACTCATAACTTCCAGTTATATAGATTTTCCGCCATTTTGAATTTTTAAAAACACTTCAATCTCTCAATCTCTTCAACAATCAATCTCTTCCTAGGAAGTTTGATCGATCTGCATGAAACTGGGTGAACATAATCTAGGGACCAATATCTAAAGTTCCCTCTTGGCAAAGTTGGAAAACTTACTAAAACTGAGCTTCTATAAGGCAATGAATATTGCGGAGGGAGTGGCTCATCACATAAAGGTGTATAACATCTCAAGTGTTTCACCCATCACCACGCAACTTTGTAGGCATATGACCACACATAATCTGAGGGGACCCCTCCATTATTGACCCCATCAAACAAAATGGGGGCGCTAGAGAGCTCATTTCTTATATAGGCCTAACCGCCATATGGATTTTTACTAAACTTCATAGATATGTAGAACAGGATGCCTCAAGGTGACTGGAGAAATTTAACTCTAATTGGCAACTGGGTGGCGCTGTAACAACAGAAAAATGCTTAAAAATGGCTAAAATGTGACCGATCGCTGTGGCTCCCCCTGTGGACCAATGTTTTTCTTTTGGGTTTTTTTTCTAATTTTTGGTATAAGTAAGTCATGGTATTGTATGCTGTAATCACAGAAACTGTCAGTGTGTCATTCTGTCTGTCTCACGTTTTTCTCCTCACTGATGTGGTCAATCTATGTGAAACTGCACATAGGCATTGAGGATTGGCATAGGTAGAAGGTGACCAATGAGTATGGACTAGTTGAGAGTATTTTAACAGCTTTACTTCGAGGCAGGCAGCTCGTTCTGACGGGAAAACCATTAACGGCTTCAGTTTCTATCTATGCTCTCGTCAAAGCCACCAGACTCCACTGACAAAAACAGTACTTTAAGCTCACTGAACACTGCTGCTGATCTATCACTGCCTCACTCAGTTTGTTTGTTTCTATTGTTGTGTTTCATTTTACTGAATCCTGAGTAACCCTTTTAAACGCCAATGTCACACAATAACAAACTAAATGACTGACTGAGGCAGCTGTCGACCAGCAGCCCCTGTGTACAGCAATTTTGAATTACTGTATTTCTCAATAGAGTCTGGCTTTGAAGAGATCAATACTACAGTCTAGTTTCCCCGCAGAAATCTCTGCCTGACAGCAAGGTAATGTGGTAAAACAAAATTTAAAAATAGTGTACATCTGAAGTGATATTGATTTTTTTGTTTTTAAGGTTTAAACTTTTTGGAGGTGACTAAAATGCATTCGGTTGCTGGCCCCTCCACAGCAGCTTCCATAGCTGTACTCCTACCTTCTTCTCCAAATGACATCTACTGTATGTAATACACTGTCTATGATTAAATACCTCAATCAACCCCACTAAAAATGTCCAAACTATACCTCTGAAGTGCTGAGTTTCAGCTCAGTTTGAGGTTCTTAATCCATACGACTGTAGTGCTTTAGTATTTTTGGCCATGTTAGCAGCTTGGCTGTAGGGATGTCAATGTCAGCATGGTTGCCAAATTATTTGTTATATTTTTTGACTTTTACAACCTATTTAGTGTCTTGTTTTCCACAAAAAGAGACTACCAATAAATCTAGCATATTTGGGGCAGACCTTGACTCCTCTTTAATAAAGAGAGTCACCAATATTTTTACCCTCAATCATTTTATTTGCTCTCTTTTTTATTAAAATGCACAACATTTACAAGAGTGAGTTCATCCCAGGGTCTGGATAAGCTCATTCCATGACATTCACAGTCTGTATATACCAGCCTTCATACACAGTTATTGAAATTACAGGTAAATATAAGGTTGTTTAAGATCATTGTCTGGTTTCAGTGTCCTAAAAATTTAAATATTATATATTAAACCAATACAGACATGAACACCCTTAAAGCTAGAAAGCTGCGCTTTAATTTCATAGCTGTTTAACTTCAAAATTTCCAGGTGTAAAATACAAAGTGTGTCACTGTCAGACATTTAAAGACCACAGTGCTTGTGTTTCTGACCACCTAAGCTGAGCCCTTCACTTTTATCTATGCACACACAGCTAACAAGCACTGGAACATAAATGCTGATAAGATCTCTGCCAGGCACTGTGTCTCTTTTGTCATGTTTTTCAGTAGCTCTGACTAAGGCTACAAATAGCACCTCTTCCACACTTGACGAATGCCAGTGACTGCAGACCCACGGCGATACCTTTTATGTACTCACGCTCTTTTCCTTGGCATCTCTGTCGTCTGTAAACCATCAGCACCAATCTATGGACATCAGCCAGACTTTGCAAATATAAACAGGAGCACTTTGAACATCCAAGAAGTGAGACAGCCTCTACAACAGGTTGGTGGTTCTTTACCTTAGGAGGAGACACTAAACTTTAAAGATGGCAGGCAATGCATAAGTCAGGAATGTTTGCACGTAGTCACAATAGATGGAGAATGACCTAATGTCCTCAACTAGCAAGTGAACATGGTATGTAGAACCTTTAGTGCACACAAGGGTTTAATTATTTTGTCTTCCTCGGGAGTTCAAAGCTCTAATTAAAAACAAAAACTGCAACAGAACACTGCAGTTTCTATTCCTAAAATGGATTTATATTACCTACCTGTTGTCCCTGTGCTGTTTAAATTGTTCCGTGTCTGTGTCTAACAAGCTGTTTCTTATAAATTTTGCAACCTTGTAATAGCGAGCTGTCTTGGCCACATCTCCCACAAAAAAGAGATATTAATCTCAGGGGACTTCCCCGTTAAGTAAAGGTTAAACAAGAGAATTAGAGTGCAGATCTCTGCCAGGCGGCCGCATGAGCTGATCCCAGCTGCTATAGACAATTCTCGTTATTTCAGCAGACGTGCTGCAGCATATTTTAGAATCTAATAAGAATACACACCTCATCTATTTTTGATGAGGCCACGGCGCGAAGCAAAGAGCTGATCGAGTTCTCCTGCTAACAGGCACCGTATGGGAAACACAGATACACAATGTAACTATAAAGACTGACTGCATCTTTAATAACTAAAACGCAGCCAGTTATTGTTGATCCACGTATTCATTACTGGACTCTGAACAATATTAACTTTGTTTGTAGGCTACAGCACAACAAGGTAGGAAATAACAACAATAATTACAATTAAAACGGACAAAAAACAACAATTTTACTACACAGCCTGTTTGGTTATTTAAATAGCAAGGATAAAAATGTACAAATCAACAAAATCGGCAAGTCTACAAAATGAATCAGGCAAAATGCTTTGAGTGTTGCTTAATGCCGTGCGGGTGGTTGTAACACAACTGGGTTGCAGCTGCGCCCAGCAGAACTGTCCCTCCCAGCTCCTTATAGTAAAGATGGCGGTAAAGACAGGGCGCCCATGTAGCTCGGTGGGTGGAGCTGGTGTCCCATGTGCAGGGGCAGTGTCCTTGCCACAGTGACCAAAGACGTCCAGCCAATGGCCCTTTGCTGCATGTCATCCCCTCTTGCTCCCCCATTCACGCTTAGTCTGTCCTATCCAATAAAGGTATGAGAAGTCCCAAAAAATAATCTAAAAAAAATTGTGATATGACAACTAAATAGGGGACTTACTAATCTTGTTGCGTGCCTAACTTCATTGGATTACAACATATCAGGTAAGGAATTAATCTGCAGATGCTCCAGTTCGATATGAGATCATAGTTATCTATAGATGTCAGTTTTTGAGCCACAGTGACGGCCAAAATGTGTCCTGCAACAGACGGTGAAGCTTGTTGTTTATACCTGAGCTGCTTTCCAGCTTTTGCAGACCCTACCGGCCAGTTAAAAGGAGTAAGGAGTCAGCAGTTAATGTGTGTATAGAACAGTCAATAAAACAGTTTTCCAACAATTGTGAATCACCGCAACCACGAGAAATCCTTGAGCATACAGTCATACATGTGCACACAAAATATGAGGCTGATTGGGCCAGTAGTTTGTGAGATGAGCTGCTCACACACACACACACACACACACACACACACACACACACACACACACACACACACACACACACACACACACACACACACACACACAGCCAAACACTTATGCCTGGCGGAGATAATGAAAGTGACGAGTAGCAAAAGTGTAACCTGAGAGAAAGATCGAGTCTAATGGGAACGACCTGTGATCAAGCTTCGGTGTTAAAGTGGCACACACACACACACACACACACAAATACACTGAGTAAACCATGACCACTGCCAGTGATAGGATTACAATTTCATGCACCCTCGCCTGAAACACAGAGCGACTACAACGGCATCGTAGACTCTGTAAATAAACATCAAACAGCTTGTTGACCTCGGGATAATCTGGCTGACAGAACAGAGCTGTTCAAATGGCTGCGTTTATTCTGGTTAAAGAAAAAAATATATCGTTGAACAGCTGCCAGATGCTCTGCGCCATATGGAATATTTGTGTGCTGCAGGGGCAAACACAGGTGATACGGAGTATCAGTTTGCCTAATGCAACATCACCTGGGGCTAAGATGATTATGAGGAGGAGGCTACAACATGTGTCAATGCTGAAATGGTGACTCTGACTCCTACACAGTGTACAATCAACATAAAGCATCAGCGCCTAAATAACTAAATTACCACAACTGTTGGCATAGCAACAAACGTGGAAAATATGAGCCCAGTAATCCCTGACCAATCAGAGTTATACTGCACACTGTGTCATGGCTTATGATAAGATCCAGCCCTCAGGGTACAGAATCAGCACACGGACCAGTGATGCTGCATCTTGTCTTGTAAACAGTAACAGTATGACATCAGTCTTTACCATCGCAGCCTGAATACAGTTTATTTTCAGATCTCAGGTTCGCTCTGTCTCTGCTCTTTGACAAAGCAAACAGTTGAAAATAGCAAATTTCCCATGCACCACCGCCAGACGTGTGCCCGATATAAAACCTGCAGGGATTCTAAAAATATTACACTTGGATATTCAAAAACTGTGGACATCTTTGTTATGCTCCGCTCCGAGCCGCATCTGAAACTCCCCATGGCGAGGGTATTTGTCCCATAGCTTTGTTACAGTGAAAAATAGTTGAATGGGCTGAAGGCCAGACATGAGCTGAGTGTACTTTGTCAAATAGATACAGAAGGCAGGACCCTCAAGAGGGAACTGTTACAGTTTCTTTTGTAGTCAGGATCACCTTAATGAGAGCTGGGCAGCCTGTGGTCTGAGGACATCAACATTTAAGAGCAGGGAAAGGTCATTTGTGGTCCTCTAAGGCATCCATACTCTCTGTAAGCTGCTTTATATGTGCGTGGGAGTTGTGGAGAGGGTCCTAGCTATTCTGTGTGTGCACGTGATGTGTTCAAGGACTAAGAAAAACCCTGGAGCATTTTGTTCTGATGCAGTTGCTAGTGTAAGTGCAGAGCAGCACAATTTATTATGAAAGACGCTGACTCAAAGCAGCTGGCACGTGTCTTTCAAGGTCTGTGAAGGAGTTGGACACAAATGTGCAGTTATAGTAGAGCGTGCTGCTCAGTTTATGGTTGACTACACTGTTTGTGTAATAAATTAATCCTTCTGTTGACTGAAATGAAGGTTTCAAGAGCACTGAGGATAAAATTGCTGAATAGTTTGATAGTATGTCAGGAAGTACCTGAGAAAGGCAAAGTTGTATAAAAGAGACGTTCCTCGTTCTTCAACACAGACGATAACAGAACATGTCCGACCCAGAAAACTCTAAACGTAAAGGCTTTCACAAGATGCTGAGCACTTCGAACACAGAGCCAAAACTTTACATGGGACTGTTGGATAGACCAGTGAAAGTTAGAATTTCTATGCAGGGCGGTTTTACAGATCCCAATCATAGAGTCCCCTTGAGGTTAATGCACAGCACTGCAAAAAGCACAGAGACCTCAGCGCCTGAAAGTACGAGGCTGTCGGATTGGTCGGTGGCATCCTTGGAGCCTTGTTAAAAAGCCACAAAGGGTATTGTGCAAGATTTGCTTACTTAGCATTAGTCTTTCTCAGAAACATCTATCAAAAGAAAGATCCCAGCATAAGTGGCCTCGAACTATTAAAGGATAACTTAGGTATTTTTCAACCTGGGCTCTATTTCCCCATGTGCATGTGTGTGTATGATTCATAGGTACGACTCGTTCTAAAATTGGTTCAGTACTGAGGGAGGCGGATGCAGCCGGGAGCCGCGAAACGAGCTGTATTTATGATATGGCATGTGTGTATGAAGTGTGTGTGTTACGCGAGAAGAGTCAGAGTTTGGGACGGAGTCTTTTACGTGCTACCCCCTGGAGTATTACCAGAGTTTTTGGAGTGCGCAAATAAACGGGCCTGCCTTTGGAAGTTGTGGCTAGTTGTGCTACAAATGGATGCTCACACTCCTGTCCAGACACTACGCCTTGCAGACCATCGGGTCTGCAGTGCTCACTTCTCACATGATGACTACTGCCAGCCGAAGAAGAGAAGACATCAAATCCCGAAACACCTCTTCCTCAAGAAAACGGCTGTCCCACGAGTAGAGAGAGCTACAGACACAGTGGAGCAAAGCTTGTGACATCACACAGCCCAGAGGTAAGCAAAAGGCTAGTATGCTATTTACAGAGATAGCACTGGCGATCTGAACAGGTCAGTGGCGAAAAAAAAGCACTTTTAATGCGCAAACTTATACGGGACGCATTTGCCCCCGTTACCGTTTTAGCTTGTTTCGCGGCTCCCGGCTGCATCTGCCTCCCTCAATACTGAACCAATTTTAGAACGAGTTGTACCTATGAATCATATGCACACATACACATGGGGAAATAAGGCCCAGGTTGAAAAATACCAAAGTTATCCTTTAATAGTAAAGCTCAGAACAGGGCAGAGAAAGTTGAACTCACTTGGTCTATAAAATGGGACATTTGACTGCATAAAAATAAATAAATAAATAAATCAAACCCAAAGGTTGTGGGACATGGGCTTGACCTTTAATGCTAAGCATTTTTCCGAGGAAAAAAAATATGAGGCCTATAAAATCCTCAAATTAGAGCTGCAACAATTAACTAATTAATTGTCAACTACTAAATCATTTGGCAACTAATCTGCTGACCAATTAACTGAATGAATGTGACTTTTTCCTCATTTTTTTTTACTCCTCTTTGATAGTAATCTTTGATTTGTGGATGATACAAAGACATCTGAGGACGTCATCTGGGGCTTTTAAGAAACACTGATCTACACTGTTTTTTTTTTTTTTTACATTTATCTGACATTCTGTAGACCAGACAACTAACGGGCCAATAGAGAAACTAATAGATTAATCAACAATGATAATACTCTTTAGTTGCAGGTATACTTGAAATGAGCAAGGACGTTTTGAGAGAACACAGTGAAACATCAATGATGTTGAAAGATGCCTTTGAAAGTCACTTGTCCCTCCCTCACAGTACAGTCTCTTTTCAACAGAGTAAATGATGACGGCAGCGATTCTCACCTGAATGTGAAATTATTCCACAACCACATGAAAGTGCAGTGAAAGCACATTTGAATGTTTCAGGAACAAACTAATGGCAACCACTGCAACAAAAAAGGTGTATAACAAAGCTGCATATAGCCTTAATAACCG
This sequence comes from Epinephelus awoara, assembly GCA_035609425.1. Taxonomy (NCBI): domain Eukaryota; kingdom Metazoa; phylum Chordata; class Actinopteri; order Perciformes; family Serranidae; genus Epinephelus; species Epinephelus awoara. Next base: position 10,165,393 of record CM069302.1, on the reverse strand, counting down.
GGCATGTTCTGACTGAGGCAGAAAATCAAAAGAAAATTGGGACGAAAAAGTAAGATACTACAGAGGAATACAGATGTTGTGCCATTTTGATGCTTTAGAAGAAACTCTATTATAAATGTAAACCTCTGTAGATAACCATGAGTGTCTTATTAAACAAGAGAGACTTTGCAAAAATATGAACGAGACCTAGTCTGTATCCTTCATAACAGAGCAGCACTTGCTCAGTTAACTCTACTTTTCCATGAACTGTCAAGAAAGTATTTCTTCTCTTTTCACACCTTTTTCCAAAAGAATAGATGCACTCATATATCACACCAGCCTCTGTACCCACTCTGCAAAGACAGCGATGATAGTTTGCCTTTTGAAAAGATACAGTGGCAGCAGCATTATAAATCAAGGCCATGCAGAGTCAAATAAAGTCTTCAAAAACATTGCTTTTACATCATGTTCTGAAAAGAAGATCCACCCTTAGATACTTTCACTGCAGTATATATCACCATTCTGATGCTCCTGTAAGTCTTTTCTATAAATGCTACCTACCGAGTGCAGCTACTCAGCAACGTCTTGGTATCAAGCTCCTCCATGTTGAGAGGAACCAGCTGAGGTTGTCTGAGCGCACATGTAGAATGCACCTCAATGCAGAGATGCTCATGCTGCTTTTGGATTCTGACGAGCTGAAACCAAACATTGTGGTTTTCTAAATGGTGAGCGTGCTCTCTGATCAGCTGAAACCAAAACTCAACATTTCCTGTGTTGTTATCAGACGGCTGGCTTTTTTTTTTTTTTTTTTTTTTTTGCAGCTACAGGAAGTAACTTACTCTCATGTCAGGTATTTGTGTTTGGGTGATGTAGTTTTTCATAGAAACAAAAGAGAAACAATTGTTCCAGGAAAGCAAGGTCCATAACCAGTCGGCGAATATGTATTTGTGTCAGTGTTTATGAACCGTAGTGTCTTTAACGTGATAACACAAAATGCTCTCTCAGCCTGAATTTCTACATACAGGACACCATGAGAGGATAACAGTGATGAAGGGAACTCTCACATGTCAAAACATGCTTATAGCTCTCCACTTAGCACATCCCCAAGGATCACAATCCACTTTGTAACAGCAGCACAGCCCCAGCAAACACTACACTCAAGTGGTAACCCACCACAGCTGAGTGGTGAAACCTCTGCAGAACGTCTGCTGTTGAAACACAGAGCTGATAGCATGTATTGACTACATAGAATAAAGTAGTAGGCTATTTGAGGATCTATAGATTCAAAAGAGGCTTGATTGATTGATTGATAGGTGTCTCGGCCTATCACAGACAGCTGTGGTTGCTGTTGCGTGCACTTCCTGCATTAGCTTAGTGCACAGCTGTGATTTTGAGGTTTCATTAACAGCCATGAACACTACAAGCCATGAGCCCAAATAAGTGCTTCAAAATATCCTTTGAGAAAAGAAGAAATGCAATCCATTGCACTTGCAAACTAGGCCTGGAAGGTCCATCCTAATCCAGAGCATCTAGGCGCTGCCCAATTTTAGCATTAATCAATTCCTAAGTTATAAATATACAAGGTTTTGGCACTGAAAGCAAATTTCTGGCTCTGGTGCCTCCTGATTTCTTAAAAGAATCAAAACAACACCTATTCACTGAAGTGGATCACCAACAAAGTGAAATACACATTAGCCGTTTAAGCAAAACATTTCAGCCAAAAGGTGATGACTGAAAACTGAATTTTATTTATTATTTATTTCTACAGATACGAAGCAAAATACAAAAGTTTTCTTGTCAGTAACTGAGGTGGACTCAGGGCTCAACAATAGGGGCTGCCCAACTAATCAGGGCAAGTAAAATGTTAGTCAGGCTAGTAAATCTAGCAATTTACCTTCCCAATCAGGAAGGAATTAAGTGCATACTTTTTTTTCCTGGAGCTGACAATGGAGACAGCTAACACGTGAGCAATCTACTTTCCTCTCATCTCCGTTAGTTGAAAGATGTACATGCGCACTACCAATCAGGCACTTGCCAGAAAATGGCGCAGGTAAAGACAAACTGGGCATTCACACTATATAGTATGCCAGGAAAAGATATAGTATAGCTCCAATACATAGTTCATCAAATGCAGCAGTACGCCAAAAATACCAGGATGTTCTACTACATCCCGTGTGATTTTGCAGCATGCAAGCCAGCATGCTTTCTGGCTATTCTGACCCACAATCCTCGGCACAGCTGAAAATATGTCACATCGACCGAGCCGCAGACAGATGACCGCTTACTGACAGCTGACGGAAGCCGCAATGACACGACGTGTTTAAGTGAACAAAATAATCATAAAGATTACCAGCAACAAAAGGGCGTAACAGACATTTCTGTCACTGGTGAGCTCGGGGAATGGCGTTGTGTTTCATCTCCAAGGTAACGGACATATGAGCAAGTCCAGGGTGCAATATTATGCGAAGTAGTATGTCCGAGTTGTGTGCATATTGTCCTTACAACACTGTTTGTAAGGGCAGTACCTACTAAAAGAAAAGGTATGAGAATTGAAATGCAGCTCAAGTGTATGGGCTGAAGCACAAGCTAGCATTTCAATTATCCTGGAATCAGGAGTTCAGTTGGGTGGTGTCATAGAGGATGCGGGCGAAATTTGTTTAACTGACAAACACAACAATTTTCTTAGGGGCAAGTAAAAGTTCTTTCATGCAAGTAGATTCTGACCCTCTTGACCAACCAGGCAAGGGAAAAAACAACGTTGAACCCTGGCCCATCATGTTTCACCCCCTTTAACATTACATCTCTGCAACTTGAATGTAATAGAGTCTTAGTGCTCCATTGTAAACTTCTGTGTGCCAGTGACTCGGCAGCATGCACAGTGAGTACATCACAAACAACATGTTGGTGTTTTCAGCACCGATTTCACCAATTATAACCCACACATTCTAGTTCGTTTAGAGACTCTCATCTCTGTTCACATGATTAATGCTTCAAGCCCAGGTCTTACATTGACAACAGTGACGGAGTGAAGATCAGTGTGCACATTCAGTCAAGGGACAGATAACACACCTGGAATAAGTCAATAAAAACACACAAGCTGCCTTTTCACCATTTAGTGCGGTGTCATCGAATGTGACAAGAATCTTTGTCGAGCTAATGTTTGTCCTTGAGTCTTTGCCACAACAAGTGTTGAAAAGGCAGCCGCACATGAATGGGTTATTCTCAGCATTCTGCACCATTGTGATCACAACAATCATTGCCCACTTTACAGATAATGATACGTGTAATGGTAATACTATGTCCAAGGCATTATGACCACATCCAGTCGATGCAAAATCCAAAGTGAACACTGCTACGTATATGTTTTGGTGCTCGCATATCAGTCCTGTGTACGTTACCATTGAGGACACAATTCATGCCATGCAAGCATGATGCTACCAAGAACTTACTGGGCATTGGTTGAGTCCATACTGTACTCCTCTTGATACCTGGACGCAGCACACATGGACACAGATAGGCAAAGGTTAGGAGAGAGTGGGGTCGGGGAAGCGGGAGAGGGAAGGAAAGAGCAAGAAAAGGAAGCCACTCAGGTTGCCACAGCGATTTAGTTGCATTCACTCGCATCTTGAGTCAGAATGCAACATCGTATAACCTTGAGGCAGAATCTGAAGACAGTTTGTGCAACAAGAAGGTCCAAGATGGGATCTGATACTATGTTAGTTGGTGGTATCGGATCAGATCCTGTGTTTGAGCAGCTGCTTCTTGCTGCACAGTTGAAGCATGCTGTCAAGACTTTTTCCACCAAGGCATTTAATCACCTTCAAACTCCACATACAAGTAAATATTAGCATTTACAGTGGGCTGCATCTGAGCTCGACAGGAAATACAAAATGTATTTCAGCGCTTTTATTTCACAGTGCACATGCAAGGCAAACACATCAAGTTAATCAAAAATAATGCCTCGGCTGACTAAAGAACAGATGGGACACTTAATGCAAACCACAGGGGATCAGTGGACACACACCCTCGTCATCAGCCTCATGGGTTCAGCTGACCATAGAGAAAAGGGAAGTGCGTAACACTGACGGAGCTGACAGACAGAGAGACGTACCCAGATATTGATTTCAGTGGCCGACACAAAGACAGTTCTGATGGACTAGGGGTCAAAGGTTAAACACACTGCTTAATATGATGCACAGCAAATTGACTCGTGTACTCTATGGCTCTGACTTCCCTTGGAAACCAATTACTGTGGCTGAACCACAGAGAGGTAGTACCTTATGTAAGAGTATAATATGCAATTTGCTTCTTAATTGTGCACACAATCATTTCAAATATTCACTGCAAATAAAATCAACCAAGTTCTTACACAGGGGCAGATAACAAAGCAGAGCGCTGAATTCTTAGCTGAGCCAGAAGGCCACAAAGCCGTTGTGATTCAGGAAATGGACAGTTTAATTTGGTGTAACTAATAACACAGGTGTGACTAATGGCACTAATTATTAAATTGAGCCATCATCTTTTCCTGCTATAACAAGTCAAATATCTGAGCAGGGCACAGAAGTTCACTTATCCCTTCAGAGGACTATAAAAAGCATTAAAAAGATTATTATGTGAGGACAAGAAAACAGAGCTTTTGTACGAACTGTTCTTGTTTTGTGTGCCATCCCCAGAAAATGTCTGATATCTTGTGTTGTTAAAATGTAGTCCTGATACAGTTGAGGTAATTAATAGCCCAGTCGATTGCAAATGTCATCTTATGCCATTTAAAAATTGTGGGTGGTTCGTTTGAGATCAATTTTACATAAGTTTGCAAATTGTTTATAACCTCAAGACAGTTTTATAAGAAGTTACAATCAAGTTTAGGTCAGTCATTACTAATAACAGAAATATCATTCATTCAGGGTGCTTTCAGACCCAGAGTTGTCTCCTTTGGTCTGAATCAGGGGCTAATTTTGTTGCAAAGCTGTATAATTGCATTGAGTTGGTTGGTGTTCTCACGGCAGCATTTACAAGAGGACCAGATAAAATGCCTTGCGTGAGAAAGCTGCTCTTGATTGATCAGAATTTTCATGTGGGGAAAATCCATGCGGTAAACCAAATGTTGAAGAAGAGTACACTTGCAAGATAAATGTCACACTTTCTAATGTCACAATGGAGGGACAACTACGCAGGTTGATTTTAGCGCTGCTCATCGTGGACTATATTGCTGTCATTGTTTATTTTAGTCAAACCATACAGTTTGAAAACGAGGCGCAGCTCCAACTAGAAAACAATGTTGGATGCCCTGAATGCACCAAAAGAGCATATTAAGGCAGTACAGGAGGAGGTGCACATTAATAATCCTCCAGGACTGTAACATGCTCATGCTTGCTCAAACAATGTGACAGCAGTTGGTTTGGATCGAGGTCAGAACACATTCTAAACACAAACAAATTGCACCAGAGTTTGTTTGTAAGTGGACGGAGACCACCTCTTCAAGAAGGTCTCGGTCCGGTTGTTTTGGTGCAAACCTGAGTGCGATTGCTGTGTTCACACCTACCACAACGAAATGTACTTAGGGGGCAAACAAATTTGAGTTCCACTAAACCGAAACAAATAGAGCAGGTGTGAAAGCACCCTTAGATTCTGATCAATTTCGTGATTGAATATTAGATTCAACTATTAAATCAAAATTACATATGTCCCAAATAAATTTGGATCGTTTACTGTATGGCCAAGTAGTTCTGATCGTTTGTTTCAAAGTCTCAAAGCACTGTAAACTAAATTATTATTTAAGCTAGTATTATATCTGTAGGTTTTTGTACTGTTCAAAAACAGGTGCAAGTGCACTGTGAGTCTAGTGAGTAAGGTGCTCCAAGGTCCAGTCAAAAGCATGTCTAAAAATATCCATTTCAGCAGAGGTGGATGGATAAAAATATAATTCAGGTTGATACCTCTCTGGAGCTTGTAAATGATCAAAGCCTGTCTGCTGGTCAAAGGTTTAAAGAAGCAAAGCTGAAGGAATCTGTGTCGTAAAAAGGTCATTACTTGGCAGTTCAGGCTGTTTACTTGAAAAGTTTTTGACAAAACAGGGAACGTCATCAACCCATTTACGCCTTTCTAAAAAGAACTAATGGGAGTGTCCATTAAACCCAGGAAGTAGTGGGTCACAAGAGAGGACCTGTACCATTCCAGTAATTAATCAGAAACCTTTTGCAATCTCAACAACAGAGCACAGTCGATTATTATATTCCCCAGGAACCAACAAAAAGTCAGCTGTAAGATTCCATTATAGTCCAATGGCCTTTAATGGTATTTGACAAAAGATTTATGAGCATGATGTTTATTAAGCTGTAAATTTTATGTTACCGTAAAAGCGTAGATGATTTAAAAACAGTCAGTTTAAGGAAGACAATTATTAACTGAAGTTTGTCATTCACCAAAGATTTTTGTCTGTAGGTGACCTTGAGTTGAAAATAATTTCTCTGAGGATTTAGTTTCAATGATATTGCATGAAGTTTCACATTTTTAAAAGCCAGATTCACTTCATTTTTCAATTAAAGACCTGCATGTGCATGTAATAGAGAAACAAAATTTGCATTTTTTGAAACTGTCTCTTTACAGCAAAGCTCAGCTGCACTGAAGGATATGCAATAGATTGATGCACAGTATGCAGCCGAGTCACACTTATTTTCTACTTATTTGACTGATTAAAGTTACTGTACAAGAGACTCTTATACTGGTGTGATCCCCTAGGTGTCAAGTGCCTCTTTATAAACTTGATTCAGAAGTGAAATTCAGCAATTTGGAAATGATTAGTCTGCTTATCAACGGATACTGTACATGACAAGAACAAGATCAACCCCTCTGCTGTGATCGCACTGTCCATTTAGTGCCTATTTGACAACACATTAATGAGCAATAAAGATGCTATCTGGCTGCAAAGAGCTTTAGCAGTGTAGAGGCTAAGATAAACAGTGGTTTCCTTTGCTTCCATTAGCTTGCAACTGATATACTCAACACACTAACTCTTCTCTGTCCTCTGTTTATTCATCATGCACGAAATAAATTAAAGATTGCCAACATTCACGCAGTTAGCATCACAATGTCCTTCACATCCTACTCCAGTTATGAAAAAATGCAAACAGCAAAGAAGCAAATAGACTCTCACCTCTCTGCAGCAGATCTGGACTCACGAGCATGAGCTGAGTTACACAGACAACAAGTGCAAAATGACCTGCACTTTGAAAGTATGCCTTCATTACACTCACTGAGAACTGCCTCAAGGACTGACTGATGAAAGTGGGAGGGCCTCACACACAAACACCATCGCTGCAGCAATTTCAAGGGCAAATGGGATTTGTAGTTTTCAATCCATTTACCTGCGTCGGGGAGCTTGCCAACATTCCCTCATATACTACAGTTCCCATACTGTTCCTCACATGCCACAGACGCAGCTCAGGTTCTCCCCTCCAAAAATACGACTAGTCAGGTTCCAGTAACTTAACACCTGGTTAAGAGGGAAAACTAACAGCAGCATTCCTATCACATACAACAAAACAACAACATCCTGCCCTGTAGCTTATTTTTTCTTCTTATATATGCACAAAATAACCAACGCCTACTGAACAACCTCACAGAAAATAAACTGTTTCTGACTGTCTGGCAAGTGTTCCTTAAAACCTTATAATAGAACACCTCACACATTGTTCTGGTCAACAGCTAAAAGCTCTTTTCTAAATCGGTCCGCAGGTATATTAGAAATGCAGGTAACCATAGCAACAGTACCTCTTCTACGTTACCAGCTACAGTGACTCTCACTTTTGAAAATGACCTAACCAGGTGTTAAAACGACTACAAGCAACCTTGACAAAAATAATGGAAGGACAGAAAAGTAATTGTAAAAATATGGATCATGATTTAAAGGAGAGTTTTGCCTCTGGCCATGGTGTTAGTGATGTGATACATAATGGAGTTGGCAGACGGCATCATTCATTATATTTGTATTTCAGAAAACCTCATCATGTTTTATTGCTGACTTATAGCACCTTGAATCGGAAGAAAAATATATGACAGTCTCAACCAGAATTTTACCTTATAAAACTTTTTCAAGTTCATATTTTGTGAGGTTGGTCGACACAACGATATACATGCTGAGACAATAAAACTCAACCTGTTTATATCTACGGGTGTATTAGATCTGTAGAACTGTTTTGTAGCTATACTGCACTAGATTTTCTACATAATTTTAGAACAACATTTATACTCCTTTAAGTTGCCAGGTGTTTAATTCACTGGATGTGCTGCAAATATATTCCCTGATTTGTTATTTTGTGTTCACTTTGCGTCTTAGTGTTCTCAATTACGCACAAATTTCAACAAGATTTCATTCGTACTTGTCATATTTTGACACTTGGGCAGAAGCCCCTGTCATTATAATAACAATGCTGGGGGCAGCCTTTTGCATTGTAACTTGACAAAGTTACAATGCAAATGTAGCCAGTATTTCACTATCCAGGGGTGATAGAAAATAATCTTAAGCCTGAAAATGGGTTGTCACGAGACCTGCCCCCTCTCTACTTCTGATTGGCTAGTAGCCTAACTTTGGTCTGGTTGGGAGCGAAAGCCATAGGTTGAGAGCGAGAGGTCTTCTACCTGAGCCCGTCTACTGTCTGCAACGCACGCATGTATGTATCCCACATCAACTTTTCGGTTTTTTTTCCCTACGCCAATCGCCATAAGCCAGAAATCCACCACGGTGCTGGATTCCCATCACCCTTGACTATCACTATCCTCATTTATGTTTTAAGAAGCTACAAATTAAGCCACAAAATAAGTCTGAAAAGCTGCAACTCAGAACAGAAGTACAAAGAGTTGTTGCATAGAGATGATACACCAACTCATCTAGTTGCATTGGTGTGAACCAGCAAGTTTGTAGAATGTTGCAAACAGCGCATTGCAAGAAGTTGCCTATTTCAACTTGTCTCATCACAAATCTTTGGTCTGAGCTGGGCATTAGTCATCTGACTCGACTCGCATGACTACAGACTTAAGGTTGACTTTTAGTTTCACACGTGACACAAACACCAGTCTCTTGGGTCCTACAAACCTACAAATCAGGTTGGAAATCTCGGGGTAATAATGGACTCAGACTTGAACTTTAACAGCCACATCAAATCAATAACATCAGCAGCCTTTTACCATCTAAAAAACATTGCCAAAATCAAAGGTATAGTGTCTAAACCTGACTTGGAGAGATTTATCCATGCATTTGTCTCTAGTAGGTTAGACTACTGTAACGGCCTGCTCACTGGCCTCTCCAAACGGGCCGTAAGACAGCTGCAGTACATCCAGAATGCTGCTGCTCGGGTCCTGACCAGAACCAGGAAGTACGAGCACATTAGTCCTGTGCTCAGGTCTCTACACTGGCTTCCTGTGGCTCAGAGAATAGACTTTAAAGCAGCTCTGCTTGTGTACAAGTCTCTCCACGGCCTAGCACCAAAGTACATCTCTGACATGTTAGTGCCATATGAACCATCGCGGACTCTGAGGACCTCAGCGACCGGCCTCCTGCTGGTGCCCAGAGTCAGGACTAAACATGGGGAATCAGGGTTCCAGTTTTATGCAGCTAAAATCTGAAACAGTCTTTCTGAAGATGTGAGACAGGCCTCTACTCTGACAATGTTCAAATCTAGGCTCAAAACAGCTCTATTTCACTGTGCATATGACTGAAAGGATCTTATCTGCACTCTTCTCTTTTAAAGTTCATTTTATAATGATTATTTATGTTTTTATTTTGTATTGTGATTTTAATGCATTTTCTTCTTCTGTAAAGCACTTTTAATTATTTTGTGTACAAATTGTGCTCTACAAATAAACTTGCCTTGCCTTGGGTCAAGTCCTGTGCTTGTTGAACCCATTCACCTCAAAGTGAACATTCGAGCCCTTTAAACTACATCTGTTGCTCTGAATAATAATGATGCAGGTGGACTGACATTGGAGTTGTTTGAAAGCCTGGTGTTTCTCATATAGATGCTAAAAGGGGCTCTGGCTGTCATTAAAGTGATGCCGGGTACACTGCCCAAGTGGCCTATTTTGACGCCCTGGGAGTGAGACCAGACTGACTAATTGTGAATGGTTTTTATTTGTTACTCCTCTGCATTGAACAGGTCCTCATTTTTCCTGGTTTACGACAATATCTACACAAATATCACTATAAACTGATAGAAATGGTGCTCATCATATTCCATCCACCCCCTTGTTGAAGCTCTAAGCATGTTGCTGGTTACTGGTGGAGTTAGTGTCCACAAGAGACTCATTAGAAACATGAACTCAATAATAAAAGTGTTCTAGGGAGCTCTGTAACAAGCATATAATCCAATCCGAGTGCTGTCTTCCCTTTCCTTGCAAGCAGCTCCGACTGTGAAGGTCTGTGCTGGTGCTACTATGCACTCTGCACAGCCCAGGTTGTGAGCTTTTTCTGGAGCATGTCGCATATTAAGTTTAGCCGACGTCCAGAGCTGACTGTGTGAGCTCTTCAGTTTGACAGCTTCGCTCGAATTATCCCACATTCTCAGTCTTGGCCTAATTGATTCTCTGTTAACTAATGCTCTCAAGAAGCAGGACGAGGCGAGTGAGACAATGGGTGCGATCGAGGATTTGGACAATGCATGTGCACAAGTGCTACATACTGACACACTTGTACATATTACTTGTACATATTAGTATCTCAGTGCTACAGAGACTTAATCAAAAGGCCACTTGCATGCTTTTAGATGTTCCCTCTTCATATCTAAAGTCTTCTTTAAAGGTTCATGTTGTTAAGGGGCATGCAAAGCAACCAGAGCACTCATTATTTTCCAGTTTCAAGTCTCATATCAGCTGCTGAGAGGTTTCATCCTTATGAACAATAATGATGGACAACATGTAATTTACCCAAAGGACCACATTAAAACCCCTCATTAAACCTTCGGTACTCAAATGCAAATGAAAGCGTAATTGTTCTGTGAAAGCAGGGCGCTATAAATAAGCACAAAGACAAAAGGGTGGAGGACACACAATTAAGCAGCCTGTTCAATAAATAAATTGCGAGATGCTGTACAATCATTTACGACCAAAGTGTAATTGGGACGCGTTGAATTTTAAAAGACTTTGACGAAGTAATTGGCTGAAAAAACTGATTGATAAAAAAAATAATAATAATGTGGTCAAACATGTTTTTTTAATGGCAGACATATTCCTCTGTGTCCTTGTGAGAAGTACTAATGATAAAGCCGCTAATGAAAAACATGGTGTATTAAGGAAGCAACCACAATAAGGCCAACATCCGACTATAAAGAGAATAAAATAATTGAGATTGTAAACAAGCAGAGGACAAGAGGTTTGCAAAATAACATCCTTTTAGTCAATTCTGGAGAGCTCCTTCTCTTTTATTACCGTCTTTTATTAAACAGTTTACAGGTCCATTACCTTTCAGCTATTTCCAAACTGACTACTGCTGACTTAAAATACATATATAATTTTAATGAAGATCTATTATCCGAGGACCTGAAATTTGGATTAAGTCCTAACAGGATGTTCACAGATATTTTTTCACCCTTAAGGGCTTTTTATACTGCATTCTCTTAGCCCAGAGCTATCCTTCGTCAAGGGCTAGCTCAGCCCCTTTTCACACACACATTGTTAACCCAGGGTTTACCCAAGCCCACAGCTATACAACTCACACTGCACTTCTACTAGCCCTGGGTTAAATGTAGGTTAGAACACAAATCTGATTTTAACATTCTAGATTTCTATTGTTTACTGAGCTCTGTTTCACACTGGCAACTTTTAGCCCTGGGTAAAGTCGGGGTTAGCCAGCTTGGAATGTGTCTAGGGCTAGGAGCAGTGCGAAAAGCCTTTTGAATGCATCTAAATTACTGTATGAGATGCTTAAAACACTGCACCATCTGAAGAGGATATGTGCATCAAAGTGTCTGCAGTGGGATAACCAAAAGGTTTGTGGGAGTAGAGGAGAAGTGAGCCTAAAAAAACAAGATCTGGCTTTGCTGCTCAGAAGAATTCATAAATAACTGAGTCAAAGGTTTTTTATACAATCTGTCTGGAAGCTAAACTGATTATGGAGGAAAATGTATTCACAATTGTCTAAGAGTTATCAAAAGTGAAGTTTCAGTGGACTCCAGTTACAGTTCCCATATCTTCACAGTTCAACTGCTATTTTTATTGTCAATACTAATGGACAAAAAAATATTAGTAACAGACTGATTCATCAGGCCGATCAATGCTATTTTGAGATAATCGGCACCAGCTGGTACCTGCCCTCACAACGCTGATGTCAAGAACGCTGATGACACCCAAATCTACCTGTCCTTCAAGCCAGATAGATACTTTAATGGAGTGCTTCACTGCTGTTAAGAACCGGATGAAGTAATAATCTTTGGCCCTGATCACCGAGCAAGGAAATTACAATCCTTTATTGATCCTCTGGCAACTAATATCAAATCTACAGCGAGAAATTTAGGCATCACTTTTGTTTCTCAGTTGAACCACGTCAGTAAACTCATTAAATCCTGCTGCTACCACCTAAGACATATTATCAAAATCAAATCAGTTGTGTCTTTTCCTAACCTAGAAAAGCTTATTCATGCTTTTGTATTCTCACGCCTCGACCACTGCAATGCACCGTTTACATGCCTCAGTAAATCACCTCAGTAGTTCGGCTTTAACTAGTGCAGAATGCTGCAGCCCGTATTTTAACTGGAACAAGTCGTAGGTCACATCACTCCAATTCCCACCTCCCTCCACTGGTTGCCAGTTAACTTCAGAATTGGTTTCAAGATTATTTTAATAACTAACATGGTTTAGCGCCGAGTTATACAGCTGGGCTTCTGACTACTTATGCTCCAAGTCGTGACCTGAGATCTTCAAGCCTAACCTCACTAGTCGTCCCGAGACCAATGCCCTCCTACCGGACCCCCTGCCCAGCCTGAACAACAAGGAATTTTCTGTTTAATTCTTGTTGGGGTTTTTTGTTTTGTTTTAAATAATAAATAAATATATAGATATTAAAAATAATACAATTAGAAGTGGAAAAATTGTCTCTTAATCACGTAATTTAGGTACTGCATTCCAAATGTTGTGCTGTTAGTTCTCTGTAAGGACACAATACAGACGATAACAGTGTTAGATAAATGTTCATCTAAGGTCAGAATTGTTGCACTTTATCAGAATAAAACGACCACAACATGGTAACAAAATTTTACACTGACCATCAACTGCACTGCTCCCTAAATATCAGCATCGACCATTGAAAAACCCATATCAGTCGACCACAAAAAAATGTTATAGATGTAGTTTACCAGTAACTGATATTCTGACACACAGAGAAATTACAGAGACTCTTCTTCATTCTTCCTAAAAACCCACACAAATCCATTCCTGTTTGATCTACTGGCTCACTGTCTACGGCAAATTTTCATGAACCCATTTTAGCTTGGCTTCATATCCTGCAGAGGACCTTTGTTGCATGATACCTCCCTCTGTGTCCCAGATTTTCCTATTGAACTCTCAACGAAAAGAAAAAAATGCATGAAATATAAAAAGGAATAAATGAACTCATCAATCCGTCGAAGTATCAGTCAAACAGCGGACGGCATGAATGGCAAATATCAAAGTCTACCGTGCAGCTTTGATAATGAGGAGGTGTTGCTGACTGTATGAGACTTAATGAAAAACAGAGGATGTAACCAGATTTATAGTTTGATAAAAAGCAGAAGTGCTTCAGACTGACAGACATGTGAGCTCTGTAGAAAACTCAGTGATGCTGAAACGTCAGCAAACGGTATAAAAGTCTATGCTGCATATCAGTCAATCAAAAGCCCCGCTTTTTTTATCAGAGTTGCTACTCTCTTGGCCTACATTCAGTAAAAACTCAATCTCCCTGTGTAATATGCTGGTTTGATGAGAATATGACTAACAGCTCCCACTTAAGCTCTAAAATTCAGTCTTGTTGCACACCAACAGGCCGAACCAAATGCCCATTTCCCAGACAGATTTTTCACGGAGAGACAATGTGGTGGCGAGGATGGATGAAGCCAAAATAAATCTGCGTGAGTTTTTCTGTTTTGACCACATCGTGTGTTTAAAAGATGGTCAATCCCTCTGTTCTTGAAGATCCTCCAAGTCCCATTTAGCGTCTTTACTGCCCACAGTAATTAGATGTCAATACTGGATAGAAAATACTGCGCACACAAACATCTCGGGTGTGCCCAGGTGCTGTGCATTATGCAGAAATAGATAAAGACTTTATAAACTGTGTCGTACAAACGGCCAGTTTATTGATTCTCTCACTCCTCTCTCCGCATCCTCCAGCCAGCTGGACACAGATCCCACGCCGATCACATTTTACAACCCGTAAAGCTCTCTGATTCTTGACAACATCCTGTCAGCCTGCAGGAGTCACACAGGAGTGCTGTGTGGAGATAAAATAACTTTTAGTTTTGGCATTTCTGAAAGAGTGACATGGGGGCGACTCAAGGCAAACATTTGTCCAGTCATTTTGGATGTAGAAACTTATTGCAAAGAGTGGCAACCTATTCATACTAAAAGGTGTTCAGTGGTCCAAGTCTGGTTGCCCAGGGCAACTGGCCAACTGATGCATTAGGTTTTACAGCCTCAGCCATTTGCAGACACCGCCTATTAGATCCCCATACATACATACATACATACATACATACATACATACATACATACATACATACATACATACAGTCTGGCGTTGCTCTATAGTAACTCGTCAATACTGTTCAACTTCTCAAAACTGATTGGCAGACAATCTCTTCTTCTCTCAGCCTCTTCAGAGTAGCTGTCAGCTGACTCACTGTCTTTTGTAAGACTAAGACTTTGATGGCTCTGACAGATCTGCAATCAGCACCACAACCACCTACTGTACACCAGCAACACCACCAGCTTCATCATCTCCACCATTGTCGACAGCACGTATCATCGCTTATGCTCATTATTGCTATGTGTCACTGCTGTCTTTGCCAGCTTCATCATCATCATCACTTTCATTAATGTCAATATCATCCCAGTACGCTGTTTTTATAATCACTGGCTAAATCGTGGCTAGTTTTCAATAGCAGTGATAACCACTTGCCCCCTGTCTTCATCAACACTGTGATCACGTCAATCATTGGAGTTATTGGTAGAATTTAGTTGCATCTGCTCTTTTATCCCGGTGCTCACCATATCTATTCCACACATCCATTTATACTTTACATCCTGCTAGCTGACAGTGAAATCCTTCACATTTTCCATTGTGAAATTCAATACGTTCCTGGAATCAAATTTCCGGACTTCTCTGTAGATTTTTCAGATCATATTTGACACCTGAGTAGAAATGGCTAGATGTTTTTTATGTGAATGAATACCATTAAAATCCAACAGTTTACACGGATGTTATACTTTGACTTACTATACCATTATGTTCCTAAATAATTCTATCTAGGCACTGAAGCTCACACAAGTCAGTTAACCCAGACAAGTTCAGCTCTGCCCAAGGAGGAAGTTAACTAACAAGTGCTACCAATACTTGTATTATTTTCTCTTATTTTATTGCAAAAATAATATTTTTTTTATTAGTTCCCCATATTTTTTAATCTCTTTTATAAATAAGAACAAAAAATGACTTGAAAAATGTAAAATAATTTCATTTCCCCAGCCTTGTTTACGATATTAAACTCAGCTACAAAGGTTTACCTACGTAAAGAAAACAGTCTATTCACTTTTCTGATAACCACATCACTTATTAACTCTCAAATGTTCTGACAAGCTTAATATTTGGTTATTTGTGATGCAATTTAAACATATTGTCGCATTTTCTTTCAAGCAAGTTTGGTCGCGGATGTCCTTTGCAGTAAAAAGGCACTTGTGGCAGAGTTTTTTTGCAGGCTGTGACATACAGGCGTAGAAGCAGCTCTGCGTTCTTTCACATGCCTCGCTTTCGGCGACATCAAGCTTGCTCTGACCCGCACTCGCTCACAAAGTGGTGACCATTTTGGCTGCGCTGGCTGCCTGCACCAAACCCCATAAAACACTCTCTCCTTGTATGACTAATTTAATTTTAGAAATTCTGATTTCACAATATAGAATTAGATTGTCTTCTTTCCATACTTATCCAGCCCTGGAAATTCCTAAAATCAAATTCCATACTTTTCCATACTGCGTAGGAACCCTGTGAATCTAAAGCTCAAATGTACACTCATCATTAGTGCTGACATATACATCAGAGTCAGCAGTCAAGTACAGGAAACTCAACTTCATCTTAACTGTACTCATCATCATTTTCTGCATCCTTAGCTGAACCACTGAAGTATTCACAAGATCGCTCCCAGCTATGCTGTCATGTTGAACTTTTTTCATTATAATTGAAAAACGTCAGAAAGTTTAGCACTATGAACCAAATTTAAGAAGTGCCACCTTTGCATACTTATACACACACACTATCACAGCTGTACTCCTCACATGTAGTGGCAAAAGTGCTTTAAACTAGATCTCTAACATCACCACAATGTACGTCCTAGAGGAGGTTATTATAAAACAAAAATGAAGATAAATAGAAAGACGGTCCTTAATTAGAGTCATCATGAGGATCTTAAGTATCCTTGACCTATCTTTGGCCAATGTTCTCCGAGTATGAGATAACACTGCCACCTCTGCAACACATCACATCCTTCTGGGTCTGTCATCCAAAATATAGCAGTTTAGCTGGAGACATTTTACCCCAGGGGTGCATTATTCAGTTTACTGGAGGACTGTGTGGCTTCAGCTGTCGGACAAACACAGAAAAGTGCTCAGGTATTTGTGGTGGACTTGCAGCCCTGGAGGTTTCTCACTGGGTCTCTGTTATTGACTGGAAATTATAGTGACAAGGCAAAGTGGGTATCTTATTAATTTTTAAAAAGAGACGTCTCAAAGTAGAGTTTAATGTGATAATCTCTGATAATATGCCAGATTATTTATCTGCATTCTTGCATTTCTGACAGCACTGACATTCTGTATGTTATAAATGATCCCATGATGCTACTGTTGTTGCTTTTGTTTTCAGATGCATTACACAATAAATGCTGCCGTATGTTCCACGTTTAAGTGGACAGATCCCAAATTTCTGATCACAAACATGCCCTGAAATATCAGTGCCCTCGAATAAATATTGACAAGAACGACTGTGTGCAGTAACGCTGTAAATACTGAGAACACACTGCACCACCAGCATATTGGCTGTGCAGTGGTCTCTGAATCACTGCCAAAAAAGCACAATCTTCCCATTTCGGCCAAACCACCGGCAGATAAGAGTGCCGATCTGAGCTTTAATGGCGGCATTTCTGCAGATCTCAAGTTCTTTTATTTCTCTGGCATTTAGTCTCCCTCAGTGGTTACGGGTTCAGCCCATCTCACATAAACCACAACCTAATTTGTCTACCAAATGGTAGGAGAGTGTCCTGAAGGTGGAAGTCTGCATCCACTGAGTGGTGCAGACATGTGCTCAAACAAATGGTCTTTCTATGTAAATATGAGGGCATGTAAACATAATCTCCTGTGGTTTGCATTTTTATTTCATCTTTCAACATGGCTGCATCATGATAAAATAACAGCTTTGAATGCAGAGAGATAATAACATTTTTCCCACCCTATAAAAACACCAGGATTCATCAAATTGTAATGGGAATGCAGCATCCACACTGAATTATGTAATCACTACACACTGCAGCCTTTAAATGAATCCCAGTGATGCTGAGAGGATGATTGGCAGCAGAAGCCTTTGCAATCATTCACCTGTCTATGTGAAACTGACTCATAAAGAGACGCACTGGATGCGTAATGTTTAACCTTAATGGGGAAAACAGCCTATGCCGATTACACACAGCTGCAAATTTCCGTGGGAAATTTGAATTAACGAGTAAACAGATGGAATATTAATCACAGCGCAACTTTTGCCTGAGGATAATTACCAACCAAGTTATTAGGAAGACTTTATGCACCATGCGCTCGCAGCATCATGTTATCTCGCGGATGCTGCGTGTGTGCCAAGCGAGCTGCATTCAGAAACATGCGACTTTGGTGCGGATCTGCGGCAGCTACCTTTGGCCGGCATCGCTCCCGAAAGAGCCCATGGTCCGGAGAGGGCTGGAGGGGTTAACCCAGGTGGGCTCGGGGGGTTTCTGCGCCTCCGTCTTCACGTCTGGGTCGATCTCCGAGGGAGAGGGCGTCAGCTTAGCGCCTGCCATGGCTCTCTTCCCCTCCCGAGCGTTACCTCCAGCAGAGAGCGGCCAATATGTTTCCTCCTCCTGATGTCGGAACAGGCTCACTTATAGCGACCGACGGCGCCGGAAAACCGCATCCCCGGTCTCAGTGGTGCTGCACGAAGGCGGAGGGAGAGCGTCTGTCTCCCTGCCGCATCACGGGTTCCTCAGACACACTGAGGGGAGCAGCAGCTTGTCTCCTGCTCATCGAGCGCTCCTCCATCCCCGATGGAGCTGTGAGGTCCCCGTGCGTCTCTGAGATTCACACGTCGTCACGATGTAACGTCAACCGTGCGGCCAAACCAACGGGCTCCCCAACTGGTTACATAACCAAGACGGTCAAATGCAATGATCCGAGATTCCCTTTGATCTGTGTCAGTTATTCACCTTCATCATCTCCATCGGTGCATCTTCATCCCTATGATTACTACTCTCATTAAAGCGCATCTAATCTAGTTAATAATTCAAAGGGTGCTGAATTGTGTCAACCAAGCCGTCCTCACTGTGGAGAGATCTTCATTATTCAGCTCGTCTCAGTGATTGCTCTCGTGCTGACTGCAGAAACGGATCACCACAATAATGAGATGGAACAGACAAATGAGCAGGTGGCCTGGATAAACACTTCATGGTGTGATCAGACTGGTTTGCATGAAAACACATGTGACACCTGGAGCGCAACCAACACGAGGCATGACAGAGTATCTGTCAGTTTGTTTCAACAAGCCAAGATAAGTTGCTTTTGTGCCACATCTCTTCTCACAAGTTTCTTTAAATGATGGGGGAATCCTGGGAAACACTAATAATCAATCAGCCACACGGGGCATCTTTTTTAGGTGAACCCTTACTGAGCATCACTTTTCAAAACCATCGGGTGCACTTTATACCTTTAAGAATTCATCAGTTTGTACTGAAAAACTGATTCATAATCAACGATCCAGTATCATTGATTCAAAGTGAAAACACCATACATATCATCATCTATAGCATGTGCTTTTATTTTGAAAGTCACCCTCAAACAGCAGCAGGCAGGTGGTAAGCAGTCAAGAGAAAGACAATGAGGATAACTCTATTTGGTATATGGTCAACTGACAAAGCGCATGAAATTTGTTAGCAAAGCCATTACAAGATAAAACATGATGTATCTGCTTGGACAGCATCTCTCTCTACTAACTTCTCACTACAGTAACATTAGCTGCTCAATTTCGTCCAATGTTGGGCTGAAAAAACATGCATGCAGGCTGAAATTCAACCATGCTGTTCTGTCAGGAGATACAGTGACTTAAACCAATGCTGAGGACGAAAAATAATAATGTTACATGTAATTTTGTTAAGCTATGAGTAGAGGACAAAAGAGTAAAAAACAAAGGAATGGCAGCGTCTTCTGCTGTCTTGTGATATCTGTAAATATAATATTGTCCAAAGAATCGATATAATATTGTATCGTGATGAAAGTGGTGATTTACACCCTTTAATTAGTGGTGCAATTTTCAAATTACAGGTCCAATGTGTAAGGTTTAGAGATTTCTAGTGGTGAGGACTGCAGGTTGCAACCAGCTGAAACTTGTCCTGGTTAGGATTCTGTCAGTGTTTATTGGTTCAGGAGGGTTTTACTATGACAAGATTTATCTGCAGAGGTCTCTTCCTCTACAAAAGAAATGGATGAGGTGAGAAAAAAAATCGGGATAAACACTGAATAAAGTAGTTTCACCACACAAATCAGTGTTTCTTCTAAGCTGTTTGGCACATCGCAGACGGGCTGCTAGCCCAGAGTTTGCTGTTGAGTGCTCACCTTTTTTCTCTGATGACTTAAAATGTGCTCATGTAATTTCTGCTCCGGACTTTCAAGAGGTTTTTACGAGGAATCGAATGATGAATGAAAAGTGGTGCCAGTGGTAATCGGAGCACTGGGGGCTGTGACCCCCAAACTGGGGGAGTGGCTCCAGCAGATTCCAGGTACAACATCTGAGGTCGCTGTCCAGAAGAGTGCGGTCCTAAGAACAGCTGCACAGCACCCTCAAACCCCCGAGGACCTGAGCTTGGGGAAGATACACCACCACCACCCTGGACGGGCTGTAGTGGCCGATGCAAAAATGCAAATAGCCATATCTAGAGCCAGTGTTTGGTTTGTCTGTTCTGGGCTACTGTAGAAACTTGGCGGTTGACGAGGACCAGCTATAAACAACTCATTTGAATGTCACAAAAACACTGCGGTTTGTATTTTCAGACAATCATACACTAAAGAAAACATACTTATTAGGTTGTATTCCATGTTTGCCAATGTATCCCCCTAAATAACATTCAGACAACAATGTCAATTAAATTCAACATGTATTAATGGTGTTTTACGCTGATCAAATTAGCCAGTGACAACGAACAAAAAATCTTCTCCAGATTTTACATCTGAAAGCTAAATAAAGTGCATGTAATTTAACTGATTTGTAGTTAAAGAGAACTGGAGCATCTCACAGCACACATTAAACAGAAGGTGGGAAAACACCCTGTAAAGACAGCCTGTCTCGCACTAACAACCACAGACAGCAGCATCATTCATTAGCCATGGGTCATTTGTTTTCTGATCCATCTGACCTGCATGTGTTTGGAAAGTGGGAGAAACCAGAGCGCCATGCAAACACAGGGGGTAAATCACACAGACTGGACCATGAACAACACCTCCCAACTGTCAGTTGACAGCGTCGACCATGGAGCACTGTAAATCCCAGGTTTGCTCCTATATCCTGTATTTAGCATGTGAGTTGTGAGGATCTTTGTCAGTAAACATGTTGGTAATTTTCACATTAATCAACAAGGAGGCTGGTTGTAAGACGGGTCACATGTACAAGACAGGAGACAATGAGTGAGTGATACGTAAGTGGCAACTGCTAGGGCAAAAAATAAAGTCAATTCAAAGTGCCAAAAAACTGCAGTTCATGATATGGCCACTCGAGGCTGGCTCTGGAAGTGAGTCAATCCACACAGACGCTAAACTTTACAGCAGAAATAAATAATGTTTACAGTCTGGTACAAAAAAAGATGAATTTTTATATAACTCACCTGTTATATTTTATTAAGGCTTAAAGTTATGCATAATTAAGGGCAGGGCCATTAAAGTGAAAGGCTGTCTGTGAAGCATTACCACAGTCTATGAATCAGATGCTCTGCTTCCTCCTTCACAGCTCCACGCCAACATTTAAATATGGTCAGATCTGGCTCCAGGCTTCAAAACGTGAGTCAATACACCCATGGGTGACATCACAGTAGCTATGTCTGTTATGTTAGACTCTATGGTGATACTGTGGAAGCAAGATGCATGCTAGTGAGATAATTTGTCTCTGTAACTCTCATTTCTCTGTAGTGATGAAATTATTATCACAGAATATTTAAGAAAAGTTTTCATGGGAAAAAAATTGCCGTATTTCTTCTGAATTATTGAGATGATAATCTAAGAATTGTAATGAAAAATTAATTAAAAAGAAAATCTTTTTTTTTTTAATTAATGAGATAACTTGTCATAGTAACTATTGTTTCTCTGAATTGATGAAATTATCATTTTAGAAAATGTAAGAAAAGTTTTCATGGGGAAAAAAATGCCCTGTTTTTCCTGAATTATTGAGATAATAATCTCAGAATCATAATCAATATTGAATTTAAAAAAAAATAAATGTTTCTAAATTTATGAGATAATTTGTCTCGGTTATTCTCATTCCTCTTTAGTGATGAAATTATTATTTGAAAACATTTCAGAAAAGTTTTCATGAGTAAAAAATTCGCCCTGTTTTTCGGAATTATTAAGACAATAATCTCAATACTGTAATCAAAATTTAATTTAAAAAAACATCAAATTTTTCTAAACTAATGGAGATAATTTGTCTCTGTAACTCTCATTTCTCTGTAGTGATGAAATTATTATTTTAAAAAAATTTAGAAAAGTTTTCAGGGGAAAAAATGCCCTGTTTTTCTGAATTATTGAGATAATAATCTCAGAATCATAATCAAAATTTAATATTTCTAAATTTAATTTTTCTAAATTTACAAGATAATTTGTCTTGGTTATTCTCATTTCTCTTTAGTGATGAAATTATTATTTGAAAAAATTTCAGAAAAGTTTTCATGGGGAGAAAATTGCCCTGTTTTTCTGAATTATTAAGACAATAATCTCAGTACTGTAATCAAAATTTAATTTTAAAAAAAATCTAATTTTTCTAAACTAATGAAGATAATTTGTCTCGGTAACTCTCATTTCTCTGTAGTGATGAAATTATTATTTTAGAAAATTTAAGAAAAGTTTTCAGGGGTTAAAAAAATTGCCATGTTTTGCTGAATTATCTCAATAATATCTCAGATTTGTAATTAGAATTGAATGGGGAAAAAAATTTTTTTTCTGAGGTACCTCTTATTTCTCTGTAGTAATGCAATTATTGCTTTTAGAAAATTTAAGAAAAGTTTTCATGGGAAAAAAATCCGGTTTTTCTGAATTATTGAGATAATTTGTCCCAGTAACTCATTTCTCTGTAGTGATAAAATTATTATTTTAGAAAATTTAAGAAAAGTTTTCAATTCATTTTTAATTAACAATTAATTAATTAAATTAATTTAGGATAAAAAGAAGAAAATAAAATGCTGAATCTTTTTTTCCATCAAAATATCTCTCAAAAGTTTGAGATAGTAACGTTATTAATTCAGAAATCCATTTTTTCTTAAGTGACTGCATTTTGCTTCCAAATGATGCTGATGTTTCCCGCTGTCATCAATCAGAATAAACTCCCATCTTGACGTGAATCCATAGCAGCCATTTGTAAAGATGAGCTCGTGTTTCTCATCTCCTTATAATAATCATGATCTACAGGCCGAGTGACAGTCGTGCACACAGGATGCAATTCATTTCTAATGTAGCCAGAGCAGCTAACATGAGCTGAACTCTCATTAGTAATGCATTTAGGAAACACATAACACAATCCACATTCACAGCACATGGCGTTTTGAGCCCAGCCTGCAGGAAACACATTAAATTATCTGCTGATAGCAGCCTTGGGATTAGAGAGGTGGGGATGTGAAGAGAGGGCTGCATATTTAATCCCCAACTAGCATAGTTATATTTTGGGAAGAGAGTGAACAAAAAAAAAAAATCCACTTCATTTTAAAACAGCTGGTATGAATATATTTGAGCAAGCTACTTTAAGAAATACTACTCAAATCAATCTCTCATCACACACGCTCACAGGAATTTTTATCCCTTGAAACTCAGTAAATTAGCTTTTCGTTTTTTACCTCAAATAAATGGAACAAGTTGCAAGAGGTATCTAAATCCGACAGGTATGTGTCCTTAGATCATTTCAAGTGTGTGCTAGATGATATGGTTGTTTTACAGTGTTCCTACTTTGGTTAATTGGCAGACATGATTTTCTACATATTACTGTTTTCATTGTTGTTGCTATGTATCCATCCTTTATGACTTCCACTCCATTACTTAACTTTTCCATCTTTTCACTGTTTTTTTATTGCTGTTTATAAGTCTTGATAGACATTACTGCTGCTACTTGTTTGTTTTTATGGATTTTCTTTTATTACTTTATAGCAATTGTGATTATATATTTGTGTCCTTCTAGCCTAATGGAT
This sequence comes from Epinephelus awoara, assembly GCA_035609425.1. Lineage (NCBI taxonomy): Eukaryota > Metazoa > Chordata > Actinopteri > Perciformes > Serranidae > Epinephelus > Epinephelus awoara. The sequence continues at coordinate 10,141,517 of CM069302.1, read as the reverse complement.
GTGCACTCAGGGCGTTGCAGTAAAAGAACTTAACGCTCAGTCAATATTACCCAAATAAACAACGGTTTATGATGATGATCCATTTGTTTATCAAATAAACAGTCATAGGCAAAGTCATAAGCGGCAGCAAAACCACCAAGCTACGCGAGTGGAACAACATGCCTCCACTGCATTTAACAACAACTAAACTACATTAAACTCTCACGCAATAGGAGTAGTTTAATCCAAGTCTCAGTTATCCAATTGTATGCTTACTACCTCCCCAACAGACAGCCCTTTCCAATGGGGAAAAGTCAGTCATCAAAGCCAGTCATATTTTACTTTGCTGAACACAGGAGCTGCTGGTCTATCGCTTCCAAGATCAGTTAGTTTGTATGTGTTATTGTGTGACTATGGTGAAGCTGAACTAACCCTTTAAAACACCAATAATCACACAGTTACACAAACTTACTAAGTGAGCAAGGCAGCGATACACCAGCAGCTCCCATGCTGTGCGAGGTAAAATTACTGCCGTTGTCAATGGAGTCTCGCTTTGAAAAGAGCAGAGATAAGTTTCACTTTTAGTTCAGTTCCTTGTCCGAAAGGGCTGGGTTTGGTAAGTACTGAAGGTACAACTGGATAAATGAGACTTGGATTATACTGTACGAGTTGTGTGCGAGTTTGAAGACTGATTTTTTCATATAGTGAAGGCATGTTGTTCCACTGGAGCAGCTCAGTGATCCCTGTTTTAGAACAGCCTCACACTGAACTGAATGACCCCAAGCACTAAATCAGCATCCTCCATAAAAATAATGGTAGGGGCATTCTTCACCTCCACACCTATCCTAATTGCCAAACGCCATTATCCAGCACTTAAAAACTGTAATGCATTTAATGGGAAATGAAAACATGCAGATCAATAAACAATGTGGTATTATCTAGTCTTGTGAAAAAATCTTTCCTTGAGGCAAATGCATCTGTCTAGTCAATGCTCGTGGTTTTGTGTAGAGTGGTTTCTGTTGCCTGCAAGGAGTGCAAAGTCAGAAAAAGAGTGAAATGAGTGGACCGAGGAAGAAAGATAACAAAATATGTGACAGAGAGATGGGTGCAGACGAATCCATCTGTAGCAGAAACAGGTGCAGGAGCACAGATTTGAGCAGAGAGACACTCTGTGGTGAAGCAGAGAACTGCAGATTGTATAAGTCTGATGTGACAACAGTGGCACGGCAAAACACGCTGTACTACAAAAGGCAGGCATTGGCCAGTGCCGATGTGATGCACTGTACAGCTAATGACCCAGATGGCAGTATGGCCCTGGGTTTTATCTCTCGTGAGCACATACTAATGTTGCGCCCTTGAACAAGCTGCTCAACCCCTCTACATGCTTCAGGTACATCACAGAAGCTGCTGGAACCTACACCCCAAGTAGAGGGAAATGAGACAAATGACGCTCCAATGATGCAAAAAATAAGTGCAGAAAACCAAGTCTAAAGCATTTAACATGATTCAAATTTACATTTATAAAAGACTGGCTTTGGCATGAGTTGCCTGCTCGCACTCTTCTGTGCCAGACATGAATTCAGAACACAGCAGGAATTTTAGATCAGTTAATATTTCTCATCTCCAGCTCATAATAATGATTGTACAGGCCTGTTTACAGGCTTGTGCTCACAGGATGCAGTTTATCTCAATGTAACCAGAGCTCTGGAATTATTGCAGCATGATCAGCCAACTGAGCAGCTTTGGATTCACGCTGGATATTTACATATATTATTTTAGGTTTAGGCTAGATTTCGAGAGGGCAGAGATATAAACGACCGTGAGAGAGAGCTGCAGTGAAGCCTATTAGCAGAGCACTGGGCAGAACTGGTGAAGCATTCCACTGTAAAATGTTTAGCACATCAGCTTGAACCAATTCCAGATTCTGCGAGATGAGTAAGTTCCAGCCACTGAGATCAAAAAAAGGAGAAGAGAAAAAAGGGAAACGGGGGACAGAGCTGATAAGACACCCTGCTGTATCAAAGTGCCACTGCTGTAGCATTTAAAGAGGTACAGCTGCAGAAAAAAATGCAGCTGAGGAAATTGCTCAAAAATATGTCATCGTATTGTTGGAAATACAGAGTATTAAAAAAGAGGAAACAGCAAGATTCATTAACAATTATTACTGATGGAATTTGTGATAGTTTGACATAGAGGACATGCAAAAGCCAGTCACGCAGAAACGTACATCACCAACCAGAGCTGAGGAGGGGAGGGTTGTGTTGAATGCAGCAAAGGGGAGCTGATCAGTGGTAACAGCTCCAGAGAAAGCAGGTCCCTTCTGCTGTGTGACTGTGTCTAACTGTCATGTCATTCATCTTACATGTATTTACATTAAGTTTTGACTGGACTGCAACAGCTGGTCCAGCATCGTAGCATCGTAGCATTTAGACACACAGAGGCGGATTGGCAAGGTGATCCGAGGCGGCCTTCCACAACGGAAAGGGTTGTTGATGACTTGTGGAAGGAGCTGTTAATGACACATGTGCGAGCCACAAGAAACAGGAAACAGCTGATAGCAGGAATTAGCGAGCAACTAGTAGCAAGAGGGAAACGCAAACCTGACAGACACTGTAAAGATGAGCAACTGGGGAGACAAGGAGTTGCGCACCCTCCTTGTCCTCGCAAACGAACCGTCAGATGACAGGAACGGTGAAGAACGGGCCGACTTACGAGAGAATCATCGAAGGACTGACCAGCCACAGCTTCCCTCCCACGTCACTGTTTACGTCACACGCTGAGCTACACGTTTTGTTACTTGCTCACACCCCCCATTGCCTCGAAAATGGTGCATTCTGTATACACAAAAGTAGGTAGGCGGCATTTTGCTGCACTCCCCGATTTTGTATTTATACTGCCAATGCTGAAAAAAGACTGATTGGGCTTTCCTGCAAATTTGCACAACTCCTATCTAAAAAGGGCTTATGTGTCAGCCCTGTGATAGTCTGGTGATGTGTCCAGGGTGTACCTTGCCTCTCACCTAGTTTCAGCTGGGATAGGCTCTAACACCTATTGGCTATCTGCTTTTTCCTGTTCCAAACTATCATTATTATATCAGTCTTTAAAAAATCCATTGGTTGACCCCCATTTTGTGCCCAGGTCTAAAGAAAAACGATTACTTGTATGGTTTTGCTTGCCGTCAATCACCACGGCAGCTTAACCCATACAGTCTGCAGTGTGGTGGAGTCAAGCTCTGTGTATTTGATGGAGTTGGCTGTTCAGTGTGCCAAGATGCCACAGAAACATTTAAAAGTATGGCTCTATTAAGACACTGATGGCATCTGGTGGCATTTTATCCAACAGAATGCCTCTATTCACATGATGGGTATCAAATGAAGAAGAAAAAAGAGGCATCAAATTATGTACTCTATTGGTATTCGTATCACTTTCAGTGTATTGGCACTGGTATCTTAATTTTTTAAAGACACCCCACCCTAGCCGCTGACCAGATAATTTAGGAAAGCCTTGGTGAGCGACCAGGCTTCCCTCTAAAGCTGCATAATCTTCGGGCGCTCCTCAGCTTCATGCTCCGTGCTGCAGATGGGCGTCGAGAGCTGCGATAATGCTTCCTCTGTCAAAACATATTAAGGCAGTGAGCTGGCGCTGCTGTGGGCGAGCTGTCTGCCTGTGCTCAGCATAGCCAGAGAGGAGGAAGAAGTCTAGCCAATGCCACTGGCAGGCTTACACACAGGAGTGTACACACGCAGTGGAGCACCGCACACACATGGGGAGGCTTTTGCTTGCTGACTGCTGTTTTGCCAAAGGCTGCTTCGTGCAAAAAGGTTCAACTACCCATTTACTGGTCATAACCTTAAGTTCTCTTCCAAAATGAAGATGTCTCGGTGAATGTTCACTTGTGTAAAGTGGGTTCGCCCAAGCCAATGGTTCATCCATTTAAAAAAAAAAGTACCATCATCTTCGAATTGTCTGTGGGACCATTAAATTCATTTCTTTCAAACTCCCATATGTTCCCTGAAGAGATGAGAGAGTCCCTGTTGAAGCGTGAGGAAGTAGTACTCCAGCTTGTGCGGAAACATGTGCAGCGTTTACTCACATGCCTCCAAATAAACTGCTGAATATGACTGTTGCAATTGCCATTTCCCTTTGAAACTTCTCTGAAAATAAGCAGGCACTTTTATTGGGCCACATTAAAGACAAACAGGCCATGTTCAACAGTTTCATGAATAAAACAAGCGCTCTGATGCTGCGCCAGAAAAGAGTGGTGCTGCTGGTGTTGTCCTCATTTGCATAAAATAGGACAATCAGCTTTTATTTGCCGGCTCATGTTTATGTATGTGAATATAACAGCTGCAAAATTTCATAACTGCATAGTAGCAACAACTTTTAATGTCTTCTTAAGTTGTAAATCACAGCCCAGTCTGTCCAGGATTGATCCTTGTACCTTAAGTGTTTGAATAATGGCCTAGTTACTCACGATGTCACAGAAAGGGAAGGGAAGGTTTTCTGTCATTAATCAGGAGTGTTCAAATGTTTTTTGCTGATACATTTTATCATTTGGCTCAACTTCTGTTACTAACAAGGTGTATCAATGTCTCTCACCAACTCCACAAGATGCACCACAGAGTGCCACAGGAAGTCATTCCTGCCAGTTGCCATTAACCTGTACAACTCCGCTCCATCAGCAAACTGGCATTTGGACTTTTTTAACCAACTGCATTTATGATTCATAATTATCTATTGGGTGCAACTATTCAACTGTGCATCAACATTTTTCACTTCTTGAATGTATATATTAATCTGACATACAGTGCATATAACTGTACATATTTCTTATTTTTACTCTTATTCTATTGTCGTTTTAGTCTACTGATGTATCCACCCATTCCTGAGGACACTAATGTAGAAAAATGATTATGGGCGCATCTTCCAGTGAGATAGCGGAAGTAGCATTAAGCTGTTTTGTCCCATAACTGTCTGTGGTTAGTCCCAGTGGCTACTCTTGGTGGCTAACCGCCAACGCTAGCTCTTTTTTAAAGTAATTTGCCTTCAGTTTAGCAAATACTGATTTATTTTTCAAAAAATATTTAACTAATGTAAACTTAGCATTTTCTAAAATGTCTTTGCAGGGCTCTGGTGCCTGTTGTACTGTCTGTGTCTGTAACAACTAACTAAGTTTTGTCTTCAGCAACTGTGTGTTGAATATGTAACCAGAACAAAAAGGGATTGTTCCTGTTGCCAAAGCATTTATATGAGAAATAAAACCACAAGAGTTTCACAAGACATAGCGAAAAAGTATTAAATCAGAAATTTAAAAAAACAACAACGTGTGAACTGCGTCGTTAACGCAGACCAGTGGAGGATTAGCTGGGAAACATCACATTTATTCACTTTATACGGAGCCACAGTTAATACTGAATTATGTTAAATGTTTGCCAAATGTGGTATTATCTCTTGATAAGTCATCAGAAATCAGAAATCATCTTTCGAAGGAGCAGATGTTTACCTTAAGCTAAGTTGGGCCACATTCACAATATTTCAACAGAGGAAGGCAGGCTAATTGCTAGCGTGCTGGGTTAAAAAGGAAAAAGAAAAAGCTTTGAGATGGCTGTCAGAGATGGCAGAGGTATGATCACATAATCCTGTTTGAGCTATAACAGGTGGTGTGTTCCCCATTTATTTCCCCAATTGCTCTTGAAAAGAAGAGCAGAGTACTGTAAACAAACTGTTACCAGTGGAAATCGGCAGTTTCGGTTCAAGTTAGTCTTACTTCTTATAATTCTCTATTCTTTACATCGGAGCAACTGTAACGAATCATAATTTCCCCTCAGGGATCAATAAAGTATTTCTGATCCTGATTCAGATCAGGATAATGAAGTTCAGCGTTACACTTAAAATTAAAAATCAAGATTATTTTTAATCTTTGATACAGTATTAAATAGAGCTGCAATGATTAATCGACTAGTTGTCATTTGTTAAATCAAAAACCAACTAATTTCACAATTGATTTATAGGTTTGAGTAATTTGTAGAGAAAAAAATTAAGTCAAAATCCTCTGATTCCAGCTTCTTAAATGTAACAGTAAAGTCAGTATCTTTCGGTTGTGAAAAAACAAGACATTTGGGACCCAATCTTGAGCTCTGGGAAACACTGATCAACATTTTTCGCTATTTTTTTGGACATTTTTATAGACCAACATCTCATCAATTAATAGACAAAATAACTGAGAGATGTATCTGCAATGACAATCGTTAATTGCAGTCTAGTATTAACACATTAGAAAAGTTTGAGAAAAAAAACCATTGGTAATGTGGTTATAATGACCAAACTGACCCATTACTGAGCTTCAACAGAAAAGCAGTACTTATATAGTATGTCACACTGTTTATAAAAAATCAAGACATTATAATCTTACAATCTCATGTCTTACGTCACAACATTGATCAACACAGTATGAGCGGCCGTACCAAATTATCTGATCCAGTAGAATCGTATCCGTTTGAGCTTATCAATTTCTTTTATTGACACCGACATGTTTTTCTGACAGTTGCTCATTGCAATAAACGACATCGAACTCATCTGTCTACGCTGCTGGAAACTTAACAAGACTAAGCCATGGCAGAGAGGAGGAAACAGTCCAACTGTGTCTTCGTTTCATGAGGTAAGATGACAACAGTGCTGCTTGTAATGTCTGTAAAATTAAAAATTCATGTGAGGGTAGAAACACCTGCAACATGCTGAAACACCTTTCTATGCAACACAGGCTTGAATTCCAGAACTGAAACGCATTCAACACACGAGTGCCACTGCTTCCCAACTGAACAGCACGTCTCTTAGCGAGGGTAAATATCCTATGTTTATAATAATAATATCAGCGCCACGCAGGCAGGCTTAGCAGATAGAATACTGTACAAATATTCTCTCACTTCATCCATTTTGGATAATGACAGACAGACTGAGTCACACGAATGCCTTTTTTTGACTCTGTTTCTACACTGTGCTCAGACAGAGATAATTAAACAGCTGCGTTGATGCTGAAAGCCTGCGGGGGATTACTTTTCCTCCCACGCAGGAAATTGATGAGGAATCAGCGAGGGAATTGATAAAGAATCGGACCAATGAGCAGAATCAAAGGCGTTGGGATCAATCAAATGTTATCAGTTCCAATCCTTATACAGTATATTGTATTACCTCAAAGGAATTTTAAGGACTGTAAGAATCATACAAGAGCAATGAGCTAACAACAGTACAGCTGAGGTCTTGAAATTCCCTGAGATGTAAAATAAAGATTTATAATTTACAGGCACATTTTATTGAAATTTGTACTATATTAAAAGCAGGAAAAACAAAGATTGTATCTGAAATAAACATGTGTAATTGCTGGATAGTGTCTAGTACATGGGGAAAAAAAACATCACTGCAGGGCTGCCACTCAGGTCTTCACTAAAATAATTCTGCAAATCCATTATCAGTGAGCCACGTATTGACTCTGAATCCTTTTCTTGATTATCCTCACCTGGCAAAAAACTAACAGGAACTACAGATAAAATCCCCTTACAACTTTTAACAGCTACACAAATGCAAACGAGACACACTGATGTGATTTGTTGGTATTTAAGATGATTATAATCAAGGCAAAAACTCTGTAACTGATTAAGAAAATGTTTTGCATTTTTTTTTTAAAAACTGCATATTTGATTGAGTATCTTTGAACTAGTGGAAGAATCTGTGCTCTGTGCTTCCCAAACAATCCTCTATGTGACGCTGTACGTCTCAACGCTCACCCACGACACTGGAACCCCCCTCATCCACATGCCTCCATCATCCCAGCTGCCTATTGAAGTCTGACAAGCCAGCTCCACCAATGCTAATTAAGTTGGCAAGACAAAGCACAAGGGCTAAACGGCAAATGCACTAGAGATTTCCAGGCACAACGAAGCAGTGGCCCAGAAGAGAAACAATTTCTAATGTGCAAAAGACATCTTATTTTTTCTCCGAGCACCCCTCCGATGACTCTCTCTCTGCAGCCTACCTTTAATTCTACGTCCCATTTGAGCTATCCCTCTGAGACTGTGCACTCAGCCACTGTAATGTTCCAAATGGTTTCATATGAACACCAATAAAGGCGCTTTAGGAGACATGCACGCTTGTTTTGTTCAGCTTAGGCATTCTGTGCTACTTTCACTAATACCTCCACTGTGTTAAGAGGAAACAAATCAGAGCGTAAATTGTCCAAATTGAGCTTTTCAGGAATGAAATGCCTCTGCGCTCCCTCATTTTCACTGTTGTTCACAATCCAGTCTCTGCTCAGTGGCTGCACAAATCCTGACAGAAACACAGAACGTGACAGAACACACAGAATGTGGACAACAGGTCCGGGGCCTCTGCTGCACCGTGATAACAGCAGTCATTCTTAAACCGACGGCGTGCCAAAAGACGCGCAGCCACTCTGCTGCTGAGAACAAGTCTAGCGGCCCTCAAGTGTCACCCACCCACTCTGTGCTGATGGTGGTGACTAATGCCACCTATGGTCTAAATTGCAAGCTCTAGTTGCTAAGCGGAACCGTGCATGTCACCAGTAACAACACTCAGCCTTTCAAGTACGTCAGAATTTTCAGTGAGATGACATTGGGACACTGTAGGGCTAAGTTACCCCCCCAATACTTGAGATGTAGATTTTATTCAACACAATTTGACTTAAAATCATGAACTCAGGCTAACCTTTGCCTGACACATGCCATAATTTCAGTGCTTCAAAGCAGGTTGGCTGAACCTGTCCTACTATGCAGGAGTAGACTGCAGACACAACTATAATGAGAAGGCAAAATAGCAAACTCACTTATTAAGGAAATATTTCACCGCTGGAAAGAACGGGGCTGTTTCTGCAGTAGAAATACTTTTGAAATTGGTGCTGCATGACCAGAGAAAAAAGGCTGTGGCATTTGCTTTTGATTAAGAGGTAGAAAACCTACTACTATCAGAATGTATTGCACTGCATCGGACCAATAAACGCTCCCACTGGTTGGTGACATAATGCAAGCTTCCCTGTCTGGCAGCTGGTTGGTAACAAACAATCACAAATGGCAGTTTAACAGTAAGATAAAATATGTTTCTAAAAATATTTTGGCAAGAAACAAGCAACAAAGTAACAGAATCTTGGTTCATATTCAATCAGCACTGTTTAGTTTTATCGTTTGATCTGAGTTTTGTCGGCTGGCATTTTCACAATACAGGAAACAGTATTCTGGTCATTAAAATTTGTTTACGAAGACATTTAAAGTGAGAAATAGGCAACGCAGTGACAGAATCTTGGCTTATATCGATCAGCGCTGCCTAGTTTTACTGTTTGACAAGAGTTTGGTCTGAGATTGGTCACATTTTTGGAGTTAGTGCGAGTATTTTTTACAAGTACTCGTTCGTGTGCGACCTGCAAATTCGCAGGTGTATTTTTTTATGTTGAAAAACGAGAGAGCCAGTCCCCCAGTGTGGGCCAATGTGTGTGAGAGCGGGAGGATCCAGGAGTGAGTGATTAGTTAACTGAGAGGGTCACATTACCTATACTCATCAATGTTTCTAGCTGTGGTCACGTCCAATGTCATATTCAAGGATGGCGATACAAACTATATACATGTTCTTCACCTTGTGTCAGAGCCGGGCAATGCACAGTGAAAAGTTGCAGAGGAAAACGCAGATAGAGACTACAGAAACCATACAGAGAAAGCCCAATCTACACTTTAGACACGCTAGATATGGCCCCAAATATGCAGGGAAAACAAAGTTTGCAGAAGCAACCGGTACAGCACAGTTCAAACATGATACACTAATGAAACACAATAATAGCTTTTTCAAATGAAACAGAATCCCCACTTCCAGCAGCCTTTCACAGGCAGGAAGCTACAATACAGTCTGCAGAGGAGGCTGAAAGGATAGTCAAATTTAACACTACATATTTCATCACAAAGCAGGAGCTACCGTTTATCAAGTATAAGGAACAGATTGAACTTTTGGAAAAGAACGGCGTGAATGTTAATCCATATTTAGCAACAACACTGCATGTGCACAGTTCAGGAGCTGGGTGTGTGTTACAAATGATCAAATTGAATGCATTTGTTTAGTTTTGTTAAGCTTTTTCTACTGTAACAACAGGAGGTAGGTGAGGAAGGTTACTGACCACATACTTTGTTTACATACTTTGTAAACATTCATGAAAGTTCAATTTTGTACAATTTTTGACATTGTAAACTTGAAACAGCACTTTGTAATTTCTGTAAGTTGTCTAGTTATTACCACAGCATTTATCAGAAATGTAGTTAAAATGGTCAAAATGTGAATAATTGAGTCGCAGCATGATTTAAGGTGTGCACCTAAATTTTCTGCTTGTGCTCCTAAAATTTTCTGTTACAGGCTACAGTGCTCCTACTAAAAAAAAGTTAGTCTGGAGCCCTGACTCTTTGTGTCAGTGGTGACAGGCATACGAAAATGCAAAAGTACAATCTGTAGTTTGAGCAACAGCCCTAGAGCCAGCAAATATTTGAGCTGGGAGATAAGAAGGGGGATCTAGGCACGAGTAAGATGAAGGGAAGTTTACCATATTTCATTTATACATTCTTTTACTTCACTGTCATGATACAGAGCGGGTTACATAGTTATGACACATGTAAAAACAGCACACATACACAGTGTTACAAAAACCAAGATACCACCCTATTTGCAGGAATCTGGCATGAAGCATGAGGGCCTGCACTGTGAACACTGCCTGCAAGCGCCCAGTCCTGTGTGACTTATTAAACCTAATCACCTTCATCATCAGCTTCATATCAGTGTCACTCATCAGTCTGCCTCCTCCTATCTCTCTGGTCCTTTCTCCTCCATCTTCTATCTGTCATCTTCCTCTTTCCCTTCCTCTGGGATTTTGTGTGTTCCTTCTGCTCCTCATCTCGCTCTTTGTCTTTGTTCTCTATCTTATCATCAGCCTCCTAAACTCAGATGGAAATCAGCCAAGCATCAAATCCCAGCAGTCACTTCTGCCACAGATTCAGCGCAAACAAACAGCTGCTGCCAGTGTCAGTGTGCAATTGTTGTCTCTTTATTCCACTCGGAGTTTGGTTCTGTGATATCTGCCTGGACAGGGAAAAAAATCTATGAGGCCTTCAGGAGATGTAACCTCTTTTGTCATGTCAAAACATAACATTCTTGATTTACCATAAATAAATTGTTGGGGGAAAACCTGTGTCTTCAGAATATTCAACATCAGCAACTTGGGTTTATGAAATAAAGCAAATTTGATGATGACTAAGCCAAAAACAAGCCCCTCTCTTGCTGCCGTAAAGCTGTCATATTAGAGATCAAACATTTTCACAGTAGCGTGAGTGAATGATCTGTGTCTGGGACTAGCTGTTGCTCGACAGCAGAACATGCGTCAGTGCTGGGTCACCATTCCAAGTGCCACTATTTGACTCACCGGGAGGTGCTAAGAGTTGATTCAGTGACCAATTAACACCGTTCACTCTGTCGACATTACTCCCATCAGCATCCTGCCTTGATTAGAGGAGGAAAAAACCCCAAACAAGATTAGACACGCAGAGGAGGGATAGATGGAACCAATTTTCTTCTCGCTGCTCTTTCGTTTTTTCAACCCTGTCGGCGTGCATAAAAGCGTTCGGTGGCCTGCTTCTATTTCTGACTTTGACTGAGGTTGGCCCCCCTCCACCGGCTGACAGACTGAGAAATAAACCCACACACACTCGGATGTATAATCAGACACTCACAGGTGCACACACCAGTGTGTCCACACACTGAGAGCACAGACACCAACACCTGCACAGACAATACTGACACACACAAACACACACACACACAGACACAGACCAATCGCTTGTCAGACTTCATGACTTCAGCGTGATTGCTCCTCTCCAGCACCCACACAGCCGAACCGTAATTATGGCCCTCTTACACCCAACCCTGGAGATAATGACAGCTCAGCAGGGAGACCCCCCCACACTCACACACATCCACACTGCACGCCCACATCAACATCGCAGACACTAACAGATGAACGGAAATATGAGGACACGCATACTCTGACGGCACAGATGGGCTTATTGCCTTAATACTGTTGGAATGATTCATTGAGAAACTTATGAAATGTATAAAAACACACAGCCAATGAGCGCATTCATTGGACATTGTGTCAAAGGAAGATTCTGGGTCTAATTATGTCGACATTTGGGGGCATGAAGACATGAAGACATCACTCCATACAGCAATATTAAGAAGTCAGGTTGTCAACATACCACCACTGTAGACATACCGATCTACAGTATGTGTTTGGAAGTAGGGTTAGGATGATCATGACAATACAGTAAGTCTATATGAAATCTGTCAACCAGCAGAGATTTTACCACAGAGATGATAAGCATAGTAGAAAATATGAGAAAGCTAAATTCTGCTACACAGTGTTGTGTGTATTTGTCAGACCTTTCTCTAATCTTTCCGTCTGGTGAAATGCTGCAGTTGTTTTAAGTACTTTGCCCTTTAAAATTTGTTCAAATGTTACATTCTTTTTCCAAATGCCGTCAGCTGAACAGCTCATCAGGTGCAACCTGTGATGTGGCGCTCTCTCAAGCAAAAAAAAACCCAACTGAGAAGCACTAAGTGTACCAGAGCATTAATATAGCAGCAAACCTCCATTTTCTATGTAAAGATATAGTGGAGTAATGGTGTTCAGTGCAGATAATGAAGTCATGCCCCCTCTGTGTGTGTGTGTGTGTGTGTGTGTGTGTGTGTGTGTGTGTGTGTGTGTGTGTGTGTGTGTGTGTGTGTGTGTGTGTGTGTAGGTGTGTGTGTGTGTGTGTGTGTGTGTGTATGTGCATTGTAATCCAATCTTCTCTTTGGTTTGTCATGGTTGGTTGGTCCAGCCACACGTGCATGTTAGTGCATATCGACACCACTGATATTCGGACAGCATCACTGCAGGAGTGTAGTGCCCATTTTCTGGTTTTCCCCTAGGTAAAACCGTTTGCTCCGTCAACATTGTTGCTGTTGTTTACCACTGTCTATGGGGTTAGCATTGTTAGCTGCTAGCCTCCAGCTCAGCCACCTCCATGTTCAGAGCTGCATCCAGACAACTCATACACTCTGAATTCTGCATAGAGTTCCTTCAGTTCTGGGGACTCCCTAAGGGGTACTGCCCACTGGGAAGTTCCCCCAAGCACTATGTATCTTCAAGGGCTTTTTTTCTGTTTGCATTCACTAAAATATCAACTCCCAGGTGGCATACTGGAAATCGACCGGCAGTTGATATTGCAACATCAACTCCGTCAAAACTGCGGCGTACTTCCACCTCGAATAGATGCTCAGTAAACCCTGGAAGTCACTACTGGCCTTCCTTTTTTTCATTTTTCTTTTGTTACAAGCAGTTTGTGTTTTCTGCTGTGTGCACGGCTAACAGGTTTTTAAAAATGGTGGTTGCCAGTGATGCATTGGCTGTGTTCGACCAGTCAATTTTTTTTTAATTCAAACAAAACAGATACAAATTACAGAACAACACTATAAACACTAAAATGCTAGGACAACCATTTCTTAATTAACCAAATATTACTGTTTGAGGACACATGGTTAAAAACATTGAACTTGATGCAAGCCACATTAGGACAAAACCAAAATAAATGCAACATGTCATTAATCTCAGATTTACAGAAACAATAGTATTCTTCTTGTTGGCAGTATTTTGTACACTTGACGTCTGGACTAATCACTGAACACTTACATCACTCAGCATTCCTTCTTGCGGTACAGACTCAACAAAAAAGTAGGTTCTTGGAAAAAGGTCCCTAGAACTATGGAAAAGTTCCTCCAGTCTAAAAACACCTGATGTCATACCTCAATGGAATTTTTTTACTTGATGCTTTGGGTGATTTCTGTCTGCTGATTTTATCCATAAACAGTTTCTAAATTGATTTGCCTGAACATTCACCAAATCACATCACTGCAATATATAAAAAAACACACACCATGACGGTGGACTTTATCAATATCGCCCACTCCGTTGTGGAAGTGAAAACAAAAAGGTGTCAGGGTGGGCTGCTGGAGACACAGCTCCTTACAATTTTTATTATAGTTGGTTTAAATAACTACATCAAACTGTTCCTTTACAACCTGTTTGAGGATCTGACAGCTCTTCTTGCTGCCTAACAGGACTTCTAGTAATATTATTATGCCTAGTGAGTTATCGTCGCCTCAGTCTTTCCACCCACTGCCTTCTACTCTCATAGCCCACTATGACAGATGCATGAAACAGATGCAAAAGGCCATCAAGGCAGTGAGGGGAAGGGGGTGGAGGGGTCTGACTCTCCCTCTGTGGGTTAATTTGTTTTGAGGCTCTGCGCATGACAAGGCATCAGGAAACAATCATCATCATCAACACATGAGCACAGCACGCAAAAGCCCATCGACCAAGAAATACAGTAGAGCGTCACCAGAGCCCAGTGACGTCGTGTGCTTCTGTTTCCACTCAAGCGCTTGAAAACTAGTAATTACAGAAAAGAGCCTTAAGACAGTATCAATAGCAGTGTTTTCTTCTTTTACATCTTCATTCATTTCCCAACACAAATTGTGCAGAGGTGTGTGTGAGCAGCTGCAGTTTACAGCTGTTATTTGTTTTGCAGAAACAAAGGCTGTTGTTTTTTCATGGCAGGATCTGTGAGTGACTGTATATAGCTCTGTCACAAGACCTACCACACACACACACACACACACACACACACACACACACACACACACACACACACACACACACACACACACACACACACACACACACACACACACACACTCACTCAGGCTTACATGTGTCAGTAGCCCAGCAACAAACCCTAATTACCCTTTGCAATTGAATAGTGATCAGCAAACAATTCTCAGGGGACCTACTGGATGAAAATATGCACACAAAACACACATAACTAAACACACACACACGCACGCACAACTACACACGCAGTATCAAGCAGCCTTTCTAGCATCTCAAGGTCTACAAGAAGCTGCATACGTGATAGTCTGTTAAAAGAGAAATGTTAATGTGTGCTGACTGTATTTCCATGTAATTACTGTGTAGTGTAATCTATACTGTCAGTCAATGATGCTTTATTTGTCTTTGTCTTCAACCTATTTGTTATGTCAACAGTGCTGATAACTGGTATGCAGCTAGAAAAACAAAGCCATGAAGATCTATAGTGGAATACCGAGAAATCACTGCATCCTCTGGGAAAGCATGCAGACCAGTGTGTGGGGGGAAATGGTCAAACACCGAACCGCTGCTCTGAATGCGATGTGTAGACAACGGGCCTTGCACTGATATAAAACATACTGACAGCAATTTACTGCAAGGAGCCCTAGAGACGGAGGGCGAGGGAACAGAAAGACAGAGAGACAGTGTGTGTGTGTGTGTGTGTGTGTGTGTGTGTGTGTGTGTGTGTGTAAGAGAGAGATAGAGAGGATGGAGGATTGGGTCTAAAGGACAGAGGGATGTCGTATGCTGTAAAGCCCTGTGAGGCAAATTATATTTGTGATATTGGGCTTTATAAATAAAAATGATTGATTGAATTGATTGATTGATGGTAGCAAAAATGAAACTTCCATTTACTTAAAAACAAAATTGTTGGTTCAAAATGAATCCCCACAAGTAATTAAATTCGATGTCCATTTACACAAGATGCAGATCAATAAGCTAATTACGAAACACAAAAGCCACTGAAGGTGATCGACTCGTTGCTAAAACGTGGCTGCTGCTGCTGCAGACAACCTAAGAAGTCTGGATTCGAGAGATAACACACACAATGCGCCGTCTATCAGATGTCAAATATTACCACTGATAACACCTTCAATCAGCAGTACCATTACAGGCAGGGACAGCTACACAAACAGTTAAATGTAATGTTTACTCAGTCATTTAACCCTGATTCTCTGAGTGAACTGACCTGACCATGTAAGTTGAGGTGAGACCGCTGCCTTTTCTTTTCCCTTTTATCAGCTCCTCTAAAAAGAAGCGCAGCACACTTGGTCCTCAAGGCAACAGTCTTGGCTGATTACAAATCAACTTTGCCTGATATGTCAAACGCCCTCAGGCTACAGACAGCTGCCAAAATTAACCGACTTCAACAGTGAACACAGTCTTAAAGGAACAGTTCACCCCACAATCAAAAATACATACTTTGCGCTTACCTGTAGTGCTTTTAATCAGTCTAGATTGTTTTGGTGTGGGTTGCAGAGTGTTGGAGATGTCTGCCTTCTCTCCAATATAATAGAAATCAAAACGCAACCCCCCTATACAGCCTGACAATAGACAGCAGGTTGTCAAACTGTCCCCAAGTCATCCTAAAATATGCTTGGAGACGTCCATCATCGAGGCGAAACTCCTGGACCGACAGGTGGTACTCCCCATGACCCACCCTCTTTTTTAGGGTCTCATTTTCTCACACAGATCTCCGTTGTGATCGGGGCCTGATTCAGTTGGCAGGTGTGGTATTGTATTTTATTGCACAATATGTATTTTTTGGCGCTTTGAGCACCACAAGCTGAGTGCAATCTAGTTCCATTATATTCAAGAGAAGGCAGACATGATATATCCAACACTAGGTAACTCACACCAAAACTATCTAGACTAATAAACAGCACTACAAGATAGAGGAAAAATATGAACTCTCCCTTTAATAAGACCACAGTGGAATTGACAATCTTATAAAGTTCAAGTAAAGAATCTCATGTAAGCATTACATTTAAAGTTAGCGACAAAGCAACAGGAAAACTATCAAGCAGCGCTAACATGCTCTTTGCAAGTCATTACTGAGGTGACTGCTCATCCTTCAGTGAGATGGCTTCATTTCAGCACCATGGAGAGCTCCGCAGTACTCAGCCAGGGCTGATGCTTGGCTAATTCTCCCCCTCTTGGGCAGCAAACAGCATCTGTTGGTGTGTCTGTTCAACTGCAGCAATAATTTAACTCTTAGGAGACACCAAAGCACTCCAGCGCTCTAGTGACTGTAGCACCAGTCAAGGGCCAAGAGACGGGCTCTTTCATGCTCAGTTCAGAGCAAGAGGAAAATGCAGTCTAAAAACGACTACACTCAGAGTTAATGAGAAATCAACTTAACACATTTCTTCCAAACTGTGCCAATGTGACAATTTAACAAGGTCAAAATCACAAAGAGAGAAAGATATATTTCTTTGTAACAGTGCTCCAAATATTCCACAGCCACAGGATCTGTGCACGTTGCAAGACTCTAACTTTTATCACTACAAAAAAACCAAACCTCACTCTGTTTCTATTTCCACTGCTCTACCCACCTACACAAAAAACCAACAGCTGAATGCGAGTCACGCCACATCTCCAGGGGGTTGTCATGAGAAGTCATTCTGGGAAATGTAGGAAAACAGTAAATGAAGTAGATGAAGCAGCTCGGGGGAATGTGAACACAACAATATAAACTGCAACACTCAGCACAAAGTCTCTCCTGGAACGTGTGGAATAAAATAAACAGTTGAAAACAGTGTTTGAAGTATCCTGCGAGATGTGAACATAAATTAGGTGTCTGTACGCACACACAAACACAAAGTCCCCGCCAGGAATATCCCTGAGCAGACTTTCATATACAGTAGCACGTAAACTAACAGTGCTTTTCATGCTACCTGTCATCATTCTGAAATGTCTGGTCCCCCAGCAGCAAGTCCCTGAAGCGATAGCGAGGTGGAAGAGGAGGCACCTCAGTGTCCACTTCTGCCATCTTGAGGGCAGAGATGTCCAGAATAACACCAGAGTTGCTGCTGTTGTTCCTCTGCAGGGTCTCAGTGGGGGGCCTGCATGATGGGGTGGATGGCAAAATCTGCTCATCAACATGTCAGCTTGAGAGTCTGTTACATTATAATGATATTTAATTATAATCTTCTGTGGTAACATGCAACAATACAGCACCTGAGATCATTTGTACACCTAAATTATTGTAAATTCCATTACTGGAGAGAGAACTGAATGTTCTTGGAAGTCTACATGCAATTAAAGTGTTGTATAATGAGTAGGAACAGAAATCGAATCAATCAATGTTCAGGAGGACTTTATGTTCTACTGAAATTCCCAGATGCCAATTTATTCATCTAGGAACATAAATCGTGCAAAGAGGAAAACACAGCAAGGACAAAGAGGAAGAGGAGGCCCATTGATCTGTTCCATGAATACTGATTCCAAGTCAACATGCATTTATTGAGG
Source organism: Epinephelus awoara (assembly GCA_035609425.1). NCBI lineage: Eukaryota > Metazoa > Chordata > Actinopteri > Perciformes > Serranidae > Epinephelus > Epinephelus awoara. The sequence continues at coordinate 10,123,285 of CM069302.1, read as the reverse complement.
ATGATGAAATGGGTCTTCTGACTACTATAAAAACTTGAACGAACATTCTGCAGTAGTTGAACTCCTGCATTACTCTGTCTACAGTGTCAAACACAGCTGAGGAAACAGCTAACGCATATGATCGGATTTGTGAAATAAACACTAAACGTGGACCCCGATTCACTGAATCAAAGCAAGTCATGCATGAAAGTCTGAACCAGATGTTCTGATGTAACTGTCATGTGTCATGTATTATTAAACAAAATAAAATGAACTTATAGAATTGCATGCATTATTCAATGAGAAAAAGTGTTTCCCACCATCAAATGGGAAACTTAAAGGGACATTTCACCCTAAAATCAAAACTACATATTTTCCTCTTACCTGCTTTTTATTAATGTACTTGGTCATATTGTGTGTTGAGTGTTGGAGCTTTCGGTCGTAGAGATGTCTGCCGTCTCTACTATATAATAGAACTAGACAGCACTAAGCTTGTGGTGCTCAAAGCACCAAAACAATACATTTGAAAAAGTCATTAATGTCTCTTTCCAGAAATCATAAACCAGTTACTCAAGATAATCCACAGACCTTGTTGTGAGCAGTTTCATGTAGGAACTATTTTCTTTTTACCGATCTACACCTGCCAACTGAATCACTGACTGCTAGCTCACCTAGCATTCCCGAGCTAGCTAACGTTACAGCTCGGCCGAGGAGGACGCCATTAACAAGTACTTCTCACGCTGTCACAATCACTCTTGTCCATAGATGTACATCCTTCTGCATAGAGATACGGTTGGTGGGTTGGAAGAAAGAAAATAGTTCCTACACAAAACTTCTTTCAAGAAGGTACATGGATCATCTTGAGTTCCTGGGTATTGATTTCTGGGAAAAGGCATTGCGAGGTGTACAAGTGAATGGCGCCGTCTTTAGCCAAGTTCAGTAATGCAAGGTGAGCTAGCAGTTGATGCACACTTCCTTCCGTGCATTGACATAGTTGGCTGGTATAGTTCAGTACAAAGAAAACAGTTCCTACACAAAACTGCTCACAACAAGGCCTGTGGATTATCTTGAGTTTATCATATACATTTTTTGGCACCCTGAGCACCACTAGCCGAGTGCCATCTAGTTCCATTATATTCAAGAGAAGGCAGACATCTCTACGGCTAATATCTCCAACACTCGACAACTCACACTAAAACAATCCAGACAGATGATCAGCACTACAGGTGAGAGCAAAAATATGTATTTTGGATTTAGGTGTGAACTGTCCCTTTAAGGATTGCCTCACTGCAAAGATGATTATGAAAAAACAACCCACCTACTTGTACATAACAGTAAGTGCATGTGTTTGTGTGTCTAGTGCATCCAGTACAGGCTACATAATGGCTTGCATATACTGTGTGCATATGTGCTCTCATCATGTCACAAGTAGGGGAGTGCTTCAGGAAATTACCTGTCACCATGGGAACTTGAGGATCGACGCGGAGGGCTCGATGATCGGCGTGGAGGGCTCGATGACCGGCGTGGAGGGCTCGATGATCGGCGTGGAGGGCTCATGGCTGCCTCTTGTGGGGGGGCATGAGGGAGCGAGAGAAAGAGGGACAGGACAGAGAGATGGAGAAGAAAGGAAGGGAAAGAGTTTAAACACACTTATTAAAAATCCACCTCTCTAAGACTTAGCAAGGATGTTAATATGATTACATTAACTGCCTGTGTCGCAGCTTAACTCTCCTCGGAGTTCAGCAAGACCTCTGCAATGGGCTGCATTTTAAATAAGTGGGATTATACTGACACACTTTAACTGTACAGTTTAATATTAATGTGTTCACTGTCTCACACATGCCCAATTGATGGTGTTTTATTATTTATACTATATATTCTGATAAAGTGGAAAGTAGCATTTCAAGTGGGTTAAGCAGCTATTATGTACCTTTGTGTTTACTGAAGGCACTCTAGTGTATAGGACTTAATGTGGGGGGAGGAAAGATCCCCTTATCAAGGCGGTGTTAAACCTATTTTCTGCCCACGAAGCAACACAGAGAGAAGAAAATTACTTTAGAAATAGGGCACTGACATTTCCACCACACCTGTGATGTATGTACAAGAATGCATGTTCTTTCTGGCTGAACACGATGGGCTTCATTCATGTGTGCGTGTCTCTGCTTGAGCAAATCAATGTTCATCTTATTTCAGAGCTGGCTTTACATGTCCAATCACATGATTTATTGGTGTTTCCTGTTGAGATTGCTTTGATTCCCCCCAATGCCTGTTCAAAGGGGAATAATCAGCGGGTAATGCAGAGCTGTGTATTTGTGAGTATGTGGCCATCATAGTAGAGTGTGGGCAGCCTTGAGTGGACTAATAGCACCCAGAGACATGCTCTCCCTGATTAACAGTGAAAGCACGGACCCTCAGAAGATAGTGGAAATAGAGTGGAGATATGACGAATTAGTGTGCTGGTGAGGAGAGGAAAAACAGGAAATAAATGAGGTCGTTGCAGGAGTGTAAAGAACACATTGTCCTCAATGTGTCCTTTACTTTAGGGGGAAAGGAGAGGTTGAGGAGAAGTAGATGACAAGATCAAATAAGAGAAAGAGCTGATGAGTGCAAGTCTAGCATGAGATTAAAATGAGGCTTGTAAAAATACAGAGTGTGCAGTCTCTGAGGGATGGCTTAATGGATGAGGCGAAGTGACCACAATAATAGAACTGCTCCCGGTATGAGACTGTCTCCACTTAATGCAGAGAATACAGTGGATTCAGACCAAAGAAAGCAGATGGGTTTAGAGAAAAAAAAAAGGTGCATGCCGGGCAGAGGCAAAATTGGTCTCTAAATAAATAACAAGACGCAGAGTGAGAATCACAGAAACATGGTGAAAACTGACTGTAGAAATATGCAGTCTTCATTGAAAGTATGGATGGATGTCACACTTACTGTACATGAGATTACAATGCAGAGACAATCAGCAATAGCAAAATGCTATGTTCTGTAATTAAACTTTCCATCTGAACACTGAGTCATGTAAGTTTTCCTTATGGTTATACAAGAAAATGAGATATTAAGACACTGGGTAATCTTTGAAACACAGTCATTTTAGTCAAAGAAAGTTTGCTAGTGACACACAAAGCCAATAAAACTACTTCTACGCATGACAGATATATTACAGAGCAATTTTACTTTGGGTATATAAGAAAATGGCCAAGATAGATTCATATAGGCTGCTGCAGATCAAGTTAAGCATTAATATTAGGGTTATACTACACTATACTTTATAGAAACAACAAATTAACTTCCACAGTATTAGGTCATGAAGAGTACCCAGAAAAGTAACACACACATATCAATTCCTTTGAGACAAGCAAGGTTATGGCAGTAAAGACACAATAACAGACACAAACACAAGGTAAATAAACTTACAAAGAAGCACCAGTCACTGTGAGTGAAGTCAGGCTCCCCAGAGGAACATACAGCCTGAGTCACATGGGCTGACTTCTGCCTAACTTCGTTTACCTGGCTGTGTCTGAGCGAGGTCCCATCATCGCGAACACACGTTTGGTTTTGATAACACTGCCCGTACAGTGCTGCCTGTGTGAAAGAGGATGTTTCCCATCAACGCGCCCCTGCGTAAGCTCTGTCATGCTTGGAAAAATGGTAATTAAAAAGGGGAGGGAAGTCGAGTCGGGTGTGACAAGAGTCCAGCGGAGTTAGCTTGAACGTCCAGTTGAATCAACGTAGCTCCTCATGGCGATAAACACCGGTGTTTGACGAGCTAGCTGCCTGACAGCACTTAGCTAACTCTCTCTTCGCTCGCATGTTGTGTTATTTAGGTTTATGAGGGGAAACTAGTCCCGGTCCGCGCCGCTGATTGGCTGACACGCCTTCGAAGCCGTTACAATTTATCGTACACCTGACAGTTAATTTAAATATCAATGCGCGAGCCTCAAACCGCCACCAATACCGTGAGACTTCACTGTCGCTTAGCAACAACTTTAGTCGCGTGTGTTGACGAACTACATCGCAGCGCGGAACTGTTATTTTTAGTCATTTATCGATTGTAGAGCAGATTTGTTTTACAATTAGCGCTCGTTAAACGTTTTTCAGCTGCTGTCGCTGCACGTCAAATCAAAAAATCACAGTAAGTACGGCTTCCTGTGGTTATTTCCGTTGCTGTCTTCTGTCATGTAACATTAATAAGGACATCATGTAAACGCGCTTGCTGGTTCCTGTCAGCATCATCTCCTCCCCAGGAAAGAGCAGCAGCAGCAGGGCGCCCAAGTCACCCATGGGTGCCTCGCCATCTACCGGGGAAGTTTGCACTGATTTGGAGGCTACTGAGGATGCGTTTGATGCTGACAGGAAACTAATCAAAAGGCTTTTAGTGAAATGACTAAACCTAACAATAGCAACTGTAATTCTGCACCGTCATGATTTCGCTCACCCCTCATGTCACCTTGTCTGTGTTTTAAAGATGCAAGACTGAAGCTTTTGAGTCTAGACAAACAAGACTGCTTGTTGTTTCATAAGCAATGGTGTGCTCCATGTACACTGTGTCTTCCTCAGCCAGAGTCATCTGGTGGTAAGAGGTGGAAAGTGCAACTTTGCTGTGCTTGTGAATGCCATAACAATTACATAGCACTCAGCAAAAAACAAGTAAATCTGTCTTACCAAGGCTTTAAATGGCCGGTACAGATCATCTGCCGAAAATATTGCATTGGAATTAGACCACAACAGTTCCCAAATGATGAGATATTTATTCATTTTTCTTGTAACTGTCCAAAATCAAACATCAGTGATGGAGTATACACAGTGCATGCAAAGTCTTGGCAACTTCTACATATCCACGATCTCCTACTAGGCTACATCTGTGAAAACATACCTGCAACAGCTCTGTCCTCTGCTATTTGCCTCACAATCGTCCCCCTCAAATTGAAAAAAATATTCATTCTGTGTGCGCTCAGGGACTGATGGGAGACACCGCTGGCTTGTGTGTGTCTCCGGAAAAGCCGTGTGTCGCTCTGTGTGCGCTTCCTTGTGCTCAGCCTCTCCACATTTCAGCCCATTATTCTCCAGGGGAAAGAGCTCTGAGCGTCATCATTTCAAAGCCCACACAGCCACTTATGCTTTCCCATGCCAGCAGTCAGATCTCACTCACTCGTTTATCTCACTCAGGATCTTGATTCCCACAGATTTTCTTTTCCACAACTTGCTCCAGCTGATTTTGTTATTGCAGACATCTGGCTAAATGATGAAACACGATGGAGTAATTTGTTTACAGTCAGTGCTAAAGGGGTGATTGAAATATGATGGCATTACAGATATTTACAGATGCTGATACAAAATGTATATGATGATGAACAACAGTAATTCAGAAACACTTATAACATGTAAAACACATCATTACACCATGATCATGCCATTTTACCAGGACATACCAACTAGGGATGTTCCAATACCATTTTTTCCATATGTGAACATGTCCACTGCCTGATACCAATCCAATACGATGACATTAAAATAAATAAATAAATAAAAGCTGTATACTAGTAACCCTGGATGGAAATTAAATGATTGCAACCATTGTTGTCAGGCATGACTGAAGTTAACCTTTTTTGCAAACCATGAGGAAAACGTGGATAATGAATGATATAGAATGTATTTAACTGGACATTTGGCTAACGCCTAAGGTTACACTATTTACTGGAAATCAATTATTCCTGGCTGCTCTAAAACAGTGGCTGCACAGCACAACTTGCTGTGAGGGCTACTGCTTCAGAGCGGCGAAGACGAATAGATTTATGGGAAAATTACCGCTTCACCCGGGTGTGAAACTAATTTAAAATGTGTTAATAAACTATGTGTTATTGGACCAGTGCATAGACTCACACAGGGGCGAATGATCCACCATGTTAGGCAGTATCGGAGACATTTTCCAATACTGGTATTGGTATTGGAACAACTCTTAAAACATTCAGTACAATTTCTTCACTTCCAGCAGCCACCTGAGTTTCTCATTCTCAAAACATCCTTGTATAATACATCAAGGTTAAAATTACTATTTCCAGCATAAGGTAGTATACAAAGATTATTTTGCCACTTACAAATCCTGCACATTCAAACACCTGCATAATTTCCATGTTTACCTCCACCTCTTTGGCTCATTTCCATCACTCTGTCATAAATAATTAAACAGCACACAAATCACAATATTTACAAGTGGTACTTATTAGGCTTGGGCTGCATCAACGTATTACAGTGTACCAGAATATTTAGAAGTCCTGAAGATATGATTTTCAATACCATCAAAAATACAGATGTTCCTCTTTCTATTAAACTGATACAGAGATGCTGTATTGAAGCGATGTAGTGCACAGCATGCACCACCAGAGGTCAGTCGCTACTGGTGGAATAAGCAGTGGGGATAACATTACAGGACTAGTTTGGGAGCATTACTACAATTAGCCACATGATTTGATTCAGTACACCATCTCTGTTCAGCCCACTGATGTGTTGGTATCTGCCGCAGTGACAAATGTCATCGGATACTCCAGCAAGAAGGGCACCTATTTCCTTTTTTTACTTACTTCCATTTATTCAATATATTTTATGGGTCATACTGTAAGTATTAAAACCCAGCGAGATTTGTCTAATCTAAGTAGGCTAATTACGTATTAGAAACACAGCATTGTAGGCTACACAATAACATACATGCTACAGTGACTTTTATCCCCAGTAGCTCAACCTTTACTTTTTTTCCAGAGAGAATCAAACAGAGGGGGCTACAGTCTGTGTTTGAGGGATATATTCAGCATGTCCGACTCCCTCAAGTTGAAAAGATAAAGATAGTTAGAAGCTAAAGCTGAACGTACAGATGGCGGTGTAAAAGTGAACCACTACATCTCCTGATGATCGAGACAGAAGTTGATGGAATTAAAGGGAAACTGCTTGCTGATATTTGACCAGGTGTGTGGCATCACAGTGTTCACATGAACATTGTTTGCCTTCCCCCTGTGCTGTTGCCTGGACCTCGGCGGCTAGACCCAAGTCACCGAACAGGCAGGGAGCTTCAGGGGTAGCTAAATAGCATTCATTTGCACACACTACAATGACACACAACTGGTTGAATATCAGCAACGTTTCTCAGGGTCGGTCTTTTTTCAGTGTTATTATCATTTAAAAGCAAAAGCAACACGTGTATACATTCATTAGGGTATATCTTCAGTAGCTAGCTAGTTAGCCCTCTATATTTCAGGCTTTGATATTGGGGAAAAAACATTTAACCCTCCGGATAACGAGTGTCATTATTACTTGTGACCCAGGCACAAAATTTAACAGGAAATCCACTAAATCAGCCTGAAAATTAAGGAAATCTGAAACAACTGCATTAGAGTCAATGGAGCACAGCTGTGTTGTTGTCGGACCCGCGTTGGAGCGTGCTGATGCTACGCTACGATTGGCCAGTCTGCATTTGAGGGGCTGGACTTAGCACAGGGTCAATTACCGTCACATACCATATACCCAGGTGACATGTCAGGAAGGTATGAGGCTATGAAAAATGAGATACTACCCAAGCCTACTACTTTGTCTGCTACAGTATAATGTTAAGATCTAGACGGATATATTGGTGAGGCCGGTGTATAAAACATCCAGTACTGGCTGGGCCATTTTTATGGTAGTACCAAATCCAGTTGGTAAATCTAAATTCAAATATTTTACTTATCTGTGGGGGGGAAAAATCCAACTTGAAATTCATTTGCAGCTGATTCATCTCTATGAAAGAGCTCTGTTTTGTAATCTAGAGACATAAAAAGACCCATAACTTTAATGGTAACCTGGTAGCATATAATGTGCTTTAATTTAATGCTCATAGTCATTTTGTATAACAGCCGCTGCCAGCTTTGACTAATGCAGCGATGTCTCATTTTGGAGTGAACTCTTCAATTATTCAGTCATTATGCTGCCTTACTTGAAGCCTATCACAATGTGTCCCAGAGCCTGGCGTACATCCATTAGGCTATTTCTCTCTAACACCTCTGTCCTGTTCATATAATACAAGCATTGTCGAGGCTCAGCACAGCACAGCCACTCTGCCTCCTGGATGCTTGCTCTTCATGCTTCCAAAGTGTCTAAAAACAGATGGAGAGGGAAACAGTCAGACTCAGACATTGAAGCACTCAGATTCAGTAAGCAGCCTGGAGGCATATATAAGATATAGGAGCCTTACATGAGCCTGGTGCATGAATCACAAAGTGACTGTGAGTATTTGTCTGGCTGTAAGCAGCAGACTTTCTTGATGTAAAGTATTTTGTCCTTAGCTTGAAATTCATTTGACAACTGTACCCAAATGGCAAGATTATCTGTAACATTAATTAATATAATGTTACATAGAAATGTTAATGAATAGAAGTAATTACTTTGGATGATAAGGTTTTTCTCTTTTTCCTTATTCATCGTCACTTTTTAGTAAATGTCTCACATGACTTTGAACAGTCGGAGTCGATATTTGCTCTCCTTTCACACTAAATATGATTGTGAATAATTTAATACCTCACAAATGTAGGATCAGATGATACATTACTTGAAGTTATCCATCTCACTCTTTCTTAGTTAACTCCTAAAAAGAAAGTAGATCCTAATGCTAAAATATTGACTTTAAATTCAGATAAACACAAAATATTCTATGTTTTCTGCTACTGTATTAAGTTTTGGTTATGCCTGCATCCTTAGTGTGTTGTGTGGCTTTTACGCATCCTGCATTAATAAACAAAAAAAAATATTTTAGAGCTCAGGGCATTCTTTGAAAGATGAGTAATCTCACGGCAGCCAAGTTTAAAAACGCCACAGCACTGAGAACAAAGCAGCGTCAAAGATGTCACAGCATTGTTTTTCCTCTTACCTCCATGTGTTGGTTTCATGACAGTAAGCCTCTATTGTTTTCAGATTGGTGACACCGTCAGAGCCTCCCACAGCCAGCAAGGTACCGTTGAAGACTACAAGGGACATCTGAGGCACAATACACAAGAGTGAATATGGAACTGTTATATGCCATTACACTCACAAATTAGATGAAATAAATATGAAATAAATTGGACTTGTTATTTTAACTGAGCGGCATGATTTTATGGATAGTATTGTTGGTTAGTCAGTCAGTCCACCATTTTGGTCCAGACTGAAAGATCTAAACAACTATTGGATTGATTGCCATGAAATTTCAGAGAACCCTTGACTTTACATCTGGTGCCACTAGCAAGTCAGTGTTATTATTCCGTGAAAAAATCTAGAGAGATTGGAACAAAATTTTGTACTCTCATGGTGAAATAATGAATTCCTGATTTTTCCTCCAGCGCCACGATGAGATTGACATTTATGGTTTTGAGTAAAATGTCTTGACAACAACTGGATGGATTGCAATGGAATTTGGTAGAGACATTTAGGTCCCCATCAGGATGAACTGTATTAACGTTTGTGATTCCTTGAGGGGTAACTTTGGTGTTTTTCAGCCTGAATCCTTTTTTCCTATGTTTTTTGTGTCGAGGTAACTGATGGGAACAACCATTTTTAAATTGGCCCAGTATCAGGCTGCAATATCCTCCTGAGACCCTGTGTCCTCATATGAGGGCAGCACACTTTGGGTTTACTTGACCTTATACTTCATTCCTCTTAACTGTTGTCCTCATTAGTGGACACTTTTTGTGCCATCTAGTGTTAGTAAGACCATGATACACCAATCCATGTAAAAACAATATGGCAGCCATCTCTGACAAGTCAGTCTGCAGCCGATCCCGACACAAAAGTGGACAAGGTCCAAAACCTGATCACATTTTATAGTTGAAATTTGTTTATTTATGATTAATAATGTTTGTAGTTTGATATGGCAACAAATTTGGACCAATTTTGGCAACAGTAACAAGCTGAGACTCTGTTAATTAGGAAGTACTCATTTGAAGACAGTTGCATTTTATTAGCGTCCCATTTGAGCGCATTGGGACTTAATTATCATATAGTTTTTTATACTTATTGGGTCCTACTGATCCCCAATAGCTAGGAGAAATTATTTTAAATTAAATTAATCAATTTACATCCACTAAAAGTGCTTGTTTTTGCCACTAACAGGCTCATATTATTATTTTACACGTCTGACAACATTGTGGAAAGCACCCCTATTCCCTACACAGATGGACCTTTTTTGTGACAGCAGGTGCTTTTTGTTTAACCAGAAACAGCCCAATAATCACTATTGCCAAACCCACCAGACTCCCTTTAAATAAACAGTTATTTTAGCGTGTATAGAGGCAGTGTATTTTCGCACATTACTGCATGAATTAAGGGTTTGTTTACCCGAACCAGAGTTGGTAATTGTTGAAAAAGTGAAAAGACAAAGCAAAATGGCTTTTGTGAGTTTTATTTTGTTTCTGTTGACTTTGAATGAAGTGTGTTACGTGATTTTGAAATTACAGTTTATTTAAATAGAGTCTGGTGGCTTTGGCAATAGCGATTGTCTGGCTGTTTCTGGTCAAGCAAAAAGGATCTGACTTTTAAACAAAAGGTCAGCCTCTGTAGGGATCCATTGCTTAATGTTGTCAGACACTGAGCCTGTCAGTGGGAAAACAAAGCATTTTCAGTGGACGTGCATTGACAGTGCCAAGTACCCTAAGTGGTTACATTGCAACCTGTTTCACAGCCGCCGTCTGCAGTGCGCTCGCTCAATACTGGACCAACGTCAGAAAGTGTTGTTCACATTGGTCACTCGGACACAAGAACACAGGAAGCTGTTTCCCCAATTAGTGTGTGTGTGTGTGTGTGTGTGTGTGTGTGAGTGTGTGTAGAGAAGTCTTTCTAAAAACAAAACAAAAACTGACTGTAGGATCCAAAAATAGTGATGAGACCTTAAACCTCTACTGAAATATTTTAGGTAATCTGTGAAAGAAAACCGTGTTCCTCCCTCAGTCATGTAAGTCGTTTTACTTCTCTCCATCCTCTCTGTGCTTATCATTTGAATGTAAAAATAAACTGGACTTTGAATCAGAAGGGAGGCCTGATATCTGATGTGCCTGAGTGATACATTACTCACATCATCCCTCTTGCTCCTCATGCGTTTGACAGGAGTCCACCTCATAGTGTCCGGGTCAAACCTCTCAGCACCGCAAAGCTTCAAGTTGAGCTCGTCTTTGCCCCCGGCCACATAGATGTGTCCCAGGTAAACGGTGCAGCCGGCGTTCTCCCTGGGACTCAGCATGTGGGCGCATATCGACCAGGTACCGTCTACAGGGTTGTATCGCTCCACTGGGGGACATTTAGAGGATAGCAGGAGTCAAACAAGGCCAAATATACCATGAAATACACAACTGCATGAGTAACACCACTTTACAGACAGGTAGTGTTTATATTTATATATAAAACTGTCTAAGGCCACATTGAACTGCTACAATTCTAGATGCACATAAAAAGCTTAAAATTTCTCCCAGAAAGCAAGATACCAATTATGTGAATATATTTTCGATTTATTTTCCAACTAAAGCCTATTTAAAACAAAATAATAATGTAATTTTCAAACATTTACCATGACCGTAAACTTGATGGGAACCACAAAAAGGTTGTGGGAATTTCACTGACGTGCACTTCTCACAGACTGAAATAGTTGGTGGCAAGTGGCAGCACAACATAACCCTTGTTTATCTTTAGCAAGGTCAGGGGGCTAAAGAATGCGTGTGTGTGTGTGTGTGAGTGTGTGTGTGTGTGTGTGTGTGTGTGTGTGTGTGAATGCAAATTAGGTGACTCGCCGAAAAATAAAGGTCAGGCCAGTCGTCATGTGTGACCTAAGTCCTGCCACACGTCAAAAAGCTGTCAAAGAAAGCTGAGAGTTTTCAAATAGCGTTGGGAAAGAGTCAATTTACAGAAATGCCTTAAAGCAACTATTCTAGTTGAATATTTGCACAGTAACATTCCCACATAAATAAATGATCAGTACCATGTCTTTCGGCTTGTTTTGAAAGTTGTGCTACTTTGTTTGATTTGTGCCAGCGGAAACAAGTCACATTATGACATGAAAACTGGCAGATAATTTATAAAGAGGTGGTTTAATTAAAGTTTAAATTGAGTTTTCCACTGGGAATTCAAAGAAGCGCTTAAACTATTAATCAGTTAATCAATTAGTAAACAGAAGAAAAATGAATCACTTTTAATTTGGAGAATTAATTAACCATTTAAAGCTACAGTAGGTAACTTTTTTAGCCAACATGGCAAAAGGTAATTTTTTATTTAACTGGCACTATACCCTGACAGTAGTACATGAGGCAGATAATCTGTGATAAAGATAATTCTTCTCTACCTCTAAATAGTGCTCCTAATGGCATTTGCAAAGACAACCAATCAAAGCAGAGGAGTCAGAGCTGTCAATCATGTCAGTCACTGCTCATGAACTTTGATCAAACTGTCAAACTAGGCAGTGCTGATCAGATATAAATCACAATTCTGTTACCTCATTGGCTACTTTGTCCCGCAAATGTTTTCAGAAACATATTTTAGTGTACTGTTTAGCTGTAAAATTAGAATATTTGCTTTGGTTGGTGGGCTTTATTTGGGCTTGACTGTGTCCATCATGGTGACTGGGTCACAAACTTCCACGCTGTACAGCTAAACAATACACTAAAATATCCATCCGTCCTTTTTCAACCACTTATCCGAAGCCAGATCGTGGGGGCAGCAGGATGCTGATGAGATATGTAATCCCTCCAGCGTGTTCTGGGTCTACCCTGGAGCCTCCTACCAGTGGGATGTGCCTGAAACACCTCCAGTGGGAGGTGCCCAGGAGGATCCTGATCAGATGCCCGAACTACCTCAACTGACTCTTTCGATGCAAAGAAGCATCTGATCTATTCCCAACTCCCTCTGGATGTTCGAGCTCCTTACCCTATCTCCAAGGCCGAGCCCAGCCACCCTTCTAAGGAAACTCATTCTGGCCACTTGCACCCGCAACCTCATTCTTTTGGTCACTATCCAGAGCTCATGACCATAGGTGAGGGTTGGGACATAGATGGACCAGTAAATCAAAAGCTTTGCCCTCTGGCTCAGCTCCCTCTTTACCATGACGGTTTGGCACGGCGCCCGCATCACTGCAGACGTTGTGCCAAACCGCCGATCCATTTCACACTCCATTCTACCCTCAATGATGAACAAGACGCAGTCACTCACTCCCAACCCAGAGGGGACAATTCACCATTTTCTGGCAGAGAACCATGGCCTCAGGCATACACCAAAAACTAATTCTGAAAACGTTTGATGTGAGAAATAGGCAATGGAGTAACAGAATCTTGATCCATATTTGATCAGCATTGGAACTAGGCAGCGCTGACAGTTTGACCGCAGTTCATGAGTAGCAATTGACATGATTGACAGCTGCTGTCTCTGAAAATGGCCTGTGTTTGGCCAAAGTCTCCCATCACAGCTCTAAAGGCTAAAAACAGAGCCAAGCAGAGGTGCAGAAGTCTAGTGTTCTCTCAGACCACTTGAATGTGGTCCGTGCTCTGGGTTTTCTGCCCAATGACGCCAAAATTAAACTACCTACCCCAGTTTTAAGTCATTTATTAAAGCAAAAACAACAGGTATTTGTTGGCGCCAGCTTCTCAAATGGAAGGATAAGCTGGATTCTTCTGCTTTCTATCCTTGTAGGCTGAAAAACTGTGACAATTTGTGACTGACTGAGGTTCAATGTCAATGACTCTCTTTCATTTGCAACCTCATCACTCACCTGTGTTCAGAGCCATATCGCCATCATTCCCCCCGATCACATACAAGTAACCCTCCAGCACAGCAGCCACAGCTCCGGTGCGTCTGGTCAGCATGGCTGTCTGCTTGCTCCATGTGTTCATTTTCGGGTCGTACCTGGAACAACGACACAAAGGTTGGCAAGACCAATTTAACAAATGGTCCGTCAGTCATTCGTGTTTTTGCATAACTCAAATGAATCATGTCTTTGTTCCTTCCTCTGAGTCAGCCACTTCAGATTGCTCTCAAAGTAATGTGAGATGTCAGGTCATTAAAATCATTATTGCTTTCATTCTATGATATATGTAAGACACAGCCTCGTTATGTCCCACAGAGACAAATGAAAATGTGCTTTAAAAATGTTTTCTTTGCAAAAACCAAGAAACCTTTTGAGTGGAGGATATTACGTGGAAAGTAATAGATAGTATCCCTTAATATCGTGGAGATGTCTTAAACATAGTCTTTACAGAATGCATTAAGAGGATTTACAGTTTAAGGTAAGATATTGACCTTCTGTAGCGCTCATGCAACAGTACCTCTCCACAGTATTTATGGCAGTAATGCCGTCATGTCCTCCAATAGCGTACAGGTATCCGTCCATTGCCACCAGACACACTCCGCTGCGGGGGCTGCTCAAGGGTGCTACATCTGTACTCCAGCTGTCCATGTCTGGGTTGTACCTGCCGTGAAGGAGGTCAAGGAGCGGTTATATCAAAGTGTTGGTGGACAGTTATATCAGCTGCTGGTATTAACAACCAACACAGGCAAAAGCTTTCATAGAAATGTGTGTTTTTCTGTTTTGTACGCCTGCAACTGTGTGCTTTTGAGGAACACATTCACACTGAGAGAAAGTATTTGAGGAGTGTGGGCATCTGTGTAAACATCTGCCGGCGTTTCCTCTCCACTGGAAGGCTATTAAAAAAAATGTTTTCTCTTCATTCAAGGCCATTAGATGAAAACCCACATCCCACAAAACAACAGTTCTAATTGGCAAATTTCTTGCTTGAGTGGGATGTCGGCAATTCCCCAGAAATATCAGCGCTGTGGCCACCAGTCAGAGATTAGATGCACTCTGGTAACCAGAATGAGAGCTAGCTGGTTCAGACCACTAACAGCTGATCAGTCTAAGGGCAGGTCTCTCCCTGCTGGACTGGAGCCGGCTGGCCGGGGATGATCCTTATGGGGTCATCTGGCTGGCATTCAGTTAAGGAGTGTCCTTCTGTGGGAATTGGGAACAGAGCCAGCTGCTTTGAGACATCTGATAGAGTAGGAGGAGAGGAAATGGGAAAAAATGTGCAACAGGAGAGCAGAGTATGTGTGTGTGTGTGTTTATTTTTTATTTACTCTGCTTATGAAGAATTAATACCCTGGCAGTATGAAAAAAATTAGGGGAAATCAGGCAAAGTCAGGATTTTGGGTGGTCCATTACTCACTAAAAAGATACCTTAAGGTTACAACTTGGGTTTAATGTTAATTTTCGCCTCACTGCTGGCCTCTGCTGTTCAGTAATGTTAACAACAACAACAAATTAATTCATATATCACTCTCCCTCACCAAATCTAGTGATAAAGTAGACAAAAATTAGTCAAAAAGAATTGCTTTTAGCATCAGATTTGTACTGTTAAAAAGCAAACCAAAGGTTAGGTTAAATATCCTCAAAAGAGGAGTGGGTGGAAAATTTTGGGAAAGAGGTCTTTTTGCATCATGGGTAGGAAAAACAACTCAGACAACAAAATTACTGTTAGTCCACTCCTCTTATTTCTAAATACAGAAATCCACAGAACATTTTTTCCACGAATTGCTCACTTTGTTTCACCCACTAACATGGTGATGGATTTTGCTAGTGAGCACGTTCAGAGTGATTAGAGCAGGGTGCCAAATACAGGCTCTCTTGATAAGTCTTCCTTTCCTGGAAGCACGATTTGGGAAAGTTTGGGGGCTAAAATTATGTTGATCTGTTCTGTACGACATCTACTGCACGTCTGTCTGTCCTGGAAGAGGGATCCCTCCTCAGTTGCTCTTCCTGAGCATTTTCCCCCTGTTAAAGGGTTTTTTTGGGGCAGTTTCTCCTTATCTGCTGTGAGGGTCCTAAGGACAGAGGGATGTCATATGCTTTAAAGCCCTCTGAGGCAAACTGTGATTTGTGATATTGGGCTTTATGAATAAAAATGATTGATTGATTGATTGATTGATTAAAATACTGACAATGTGCTTTTTTGCCATACATTTGATAAAGATATATGTGGCCTGCTGTGGTCAGTATACAGGTTTGTTAAAAAGAAAACAAGGGAACTTAAAGATTCAGTAGTCAGTTTTGATACCTGTGTGGATGTTTGGCATGGCCATTAAGTAATTATCATATCCTCATATAAGGACATTATGTTTCGGGTTTACTTAACCCTTATACTTCATTCTACTTAACTCAGACCTGTTGTCCTCGTTCGTGGATGCTTTTTTGTGCCATCTAGTGGTAGTAAGACCAAAATACACTGATCCATGTAAAAACATTGACATGGATCTAAAATTGAACAAGGTCCAACACCTGATCACATTTTATGGTCGAAACTTGTTAATTCATGTTTGATAATGTACGTATGTAAACAGTAACAAGCTAAGACACTGTCATTAGAAAGTGTTCATTTGAGGACATTGAGACTTTATTATCGTCTCGATAAGTGACATTTGGACTCAATTATCAATGTTAGTTTTTATACTCATCAGAGTTTGAGTCTCAGGAGGATATATCAGATGTGCTGACATAAAGCAAGTAGGCCTATATGCTTGAAGCTACAAATGTGTCTTTGCAATAAGAGTCTCAATCAGTGTTCTCTCTGAAGCATGAAATAGCTCCACTCCACCCCCACTATAAAGAAAAGAGTGAGCTCCCCTGAAAGCCATGACTTAGCTCACACACTGGGGAAGGGTTAAGATTAACTACAGACCTGTGATATTGATGGTTAAGGTTGACATCAGGGAATAGGGGTGGGTATGACATAAGAAATGAGAAAAGGTGATTCAGTGAGAAATACACAGCAAGATATTACTGTCTGTGTAGCAGCCTGTTTTCTGCACATGATCCTCCGCTGCAGCATATCTGCATTATAATATGTTTTACATAACATGGCCTGCTGGATTATAGTTTCCTCATGACTGTAATAATTCAATATAATTGTGCCCTTTATGTTCTAAAGTGCTGTTGCTATCTTGGCTACTCGCCTGTAAAAGAGATTTTTAATCTCATCTGGGTCCATTTCATGGTTAAATAAGGTTATATAAACAGTCGGGCAGGGGTTTTTCCATGTACAGAGGTCTCCAAGTTCAGACTGTAACCTTAAGTAATTTCTTGCCCTACATGGTCTCAAGCTGTAGCACATTCACCACTCCACTGTCAGCACCAAGGTCACAAGTGCCTGACTGATAGCACTTTGATGTCTGCACATGGCACCTACATTACATTTACACGACTTCATCCTCCACAGATCAACCTGGGAGGAGTTCTCTGTAACAACCTGACTGTCAGAGCCAGACAGCTTTTGCTTATTAAGATATGACTGGTATCTCACACTGTCACCGCAGCTTCAACTCGCTTTCACTTTCTCTGGCTGTGATAACCTGTGTGAGGTAATGAAATGTCAGTTTGATTCACCTTTCACCAGAAAGTCAACATAAATCCAAAACTATTTCAGTCACAGCCTCTCATGTAGTCAGGAGTTAGATGTTTAACTGGAACATGAGATGTAAAATAATTTCAAAATTGAGACACTATGCGTGAATTGTTAGTAGAAGACATTTAGCAACTGTGCTGTCTCACCTCTCCACACTACTGTAACATCGGATTTTATCTTCCCCGCCCACTGTGTAGATCTTGCCATCCAGCGTGCCCACGGCCACTTTGCCACGACTGTTGACCATGCGTGCTGCTGTCCTCCACTCATTGTACTCGGGACAGAACTGTTCTACCAAACAGGACGGGTCATCCTGGGTCCATCCTCCGACTGCCAACACAATACAAGACACTCATTATTTTATGACAGTTCAATCAAAAACATTTTCTGTCCCCATTCGGCTGATGAGCACCAGGCCTATCTTTATGGTGCTGCCATAAAAGGAAAAATAAATCTTTTCCTTGGCACCTGGATGAAAACATAATCTTTAAACTGCAAATAGAAATGTCAATCAGCAACTCACATTTTCAAATGTGACAGTTTCTTTTACAGAACTTCCTCTTCTGGCTTCTTTCTATCATATCTCACTTTTTTTCCACTGCTCTATATGCAGTACAAGCAGTAAACAAATTTAGGCATGGATCCAATAGCGTTGAGCTGTTTTGACTGGTTTCCATGGTGATCCTTGGCAGAACGAGGTGCGATTCAGGAAATGGAAAAATCGCCAAAGTGAACTCAAAATTATGAGTAATTTAAAAGACTGCAAATGCACAGATGGGTGACAAATTACAGGGGAAAAAACAACATTAACTGTCTTCGTCAGGTGTCGGGTCACCACGAGCCTCCAGATTTGATTGATTGATTGATTGATTGACTTCTTTATTTTTTGTCATGCACACAAAAATGTGCCCAACTCTCACGGGGTTTACAAGACATCATTTTATTAATGTTGCAGTGATCAGTCCAAAATACATGTTTTCTTACTGCTCAGTCCCAAACCAAATAGTCTGCCTTCTATCCCAGGCTTGTCAAATAGAGCCGGCCACAATAAAGGTTCCCCTTCTAAAACATAACTATGGTCATCCAACCAAAATAAATCAACAAAATGGAGGTCATTTTACTAAAAGTAAACCCCTTATGTGTTTTTGTAGACAGGACAGTAAAACAAAACTTAAGGTTACCAGGGTAACCCCAGTTCTCTGACAACCTGGTGAGTTATCTCACTATGGGGGGAAGTGCTCTCAGGCGTGACCGATCATGGAAGCTCCAATAACACCACCTCTGTCTGGGGACAGACCAATCATCTTGAGTTGCACGGACCAGCCCATCCCCCTTTATAAATGCCTGCAGCGTCCCGCCTATCATTCTCACTTTCTTCCCCAGGAAGATCATGAGAGCTCCTCAGCTGTCCTCACACATTGGTCAAGATAGTCACTGAACATTGAGATCTGGTGTCAGGACTTTTGGAGTTTGTATTTCATTAAGAAACCTTACAATTGTTCAGGTGGGTGTTTTCAGGTTGTGGTGGACATTTACGTGTTTGTCCCTTAAAGAACAAGTAAACATGTCCAGGTGAGCTGTGTGTCTGTTTTTCCTTCTGCTTTTAATTTTCATTTTAGCTAATGACAATGTTAGCGATGGCAAACACCGAATCCTCTAAAGCCTGGGTCTTCAACAGGGGGCCCATGACCCCTAGGGGGTCCTCAGAGTTACTATAGGGGGGGCCACCAAATGACCTCTAATCTAATTAACTAATGAAAGTTTTAGTAAGTAAAATGTGTCTGAAAATCCACATTAATGTGAATCTAACATATTATTAGCCAACATAAATCAGCCTATTCATAAAACCTATTAGTTAACAGTACACAACAGTTTTGATAGGCTGACTGTTGACCCAGGAATCGCTATGCGAACATATGAGCTAGCTAACGCTACATCACTGTGCAGCACCTGTAATTATTTTTGCATATTAGCCAGTTAGCTGTATTACTAAGTGTACAGACATTCTTGTGTGCCACTATGGATTGTCTCATAACCTTTTAACAGACTCTGACACAACATCTACCGTAGAAACCACCGCTGAAAGTGCAGAGGGTGAGGCTAACACACCTAGCAGTGCTACAACTGCTGCTTAGTTTGCAGCTAGGCAAACAAGAGAAGACCTGAAAAATATTCAAAACTATCTCAAGTGCAACTCTTTTTTAAAAATAAATGTAGTAGGGGTCCCTGCTGTCTGTGTTTGGGTCAAGGGGTCCTTAGCCCGAAAAACATCGAAGACCCCTGCTCTAAAGGGAACGCTGGTGGTGGCAAAGGCAAGGACGTCAAGTCCCGCCCTTGCCGCCGACCCCCATCTTCTCTGCATTGTATGTATGGGTGTAAAACATGCCCAGGCTTCTCACACAACAAAAAAAAAGGTCTGTCCTCTGGAGTGGCATTAAACCAGCTAGTCTCTGAGGCAAATGGTAAAGTTTCCTTTGCATAACTGTACACATTGGGATCTTGTTCAGATAATATTTCGCCTAAGGTTTTATATTGTAGCTATTCTTAAAAGGTAGTAAGTTTTTACAGATCATTATTCTTCATACATGAGGCACATTTTGCTCCTAATCTCCTGAATGTCACAAAGAAACCTGTTCTGGAAGATAAATTGTTCAAATAGAATAAGGATTTCAGCTCATTAGCCCAGGCATAACCATAAGAAATGTTCCAATTAAAAATCTTTTTAGTGAGTCACTGATCAGACACAAATCACAAATCTATTCCAGAGCCAAAGCATTTTTAATTTATGTCTGATGATGGGAGGTTGCCATCATATATCTTCACCAATGACCAAAACTGAAGTAAATTTATGGACTCCAAACGCCAGAGCAGCTTCAGTTCTCTTTGGCAGAGATGTAACTGGTCTCTGAACATCATTCTTACAAAATATGCACCCTCTCTTTATGTCATGATTAAGTTGGTGAGAGAGGGCTGTCGAACAAAATCTTCTATTCTTATGAAGCTCAGTGTAAGTTCAATCAGGAAGACTTTCTTTATGCTATATCCACTGCTTCCACCAATCAGCTTTCTATGGGTGTAAGCCAATCGAACTTTGCCACGATCTCCTTCAGCCATTCATGTTGCTCCTGCCAAACTTCAAATCTATTCTCGTCTCTGCTCCTGTCAGCTTTCATTTTAGACTGAATCGTCATGCCCTCCTCCACCCCATTCACCTCCAGTCACATTGGGGTTCCCCAATTTACTACGTCTTTACCATCCTACTGGATTAGATGACATCACGATGGGGTCTAATCGCCAGACTTTTCACATTTCTCGTTCTTACGTGCACATGTAAATTAATATTATTTTCTCTCGGAACAAGTCTTGCAGGTTGTGAAAGCCTGAGCATTTGATTTACATCATTTTCCATTTATCAAACATTCATTTTTTTATGTTTCTCTACCCATTTATTTAGGTTTGTCCTTTAATTTGTCACCTGTCAGTATGTTTTTAATGGTCTTTACTTTCGTCTTGAAGGTTCCACTTTTATTTACCCGTCTCAAACAGTCTCAAACAACTCTCCCTTTCTTGTACAATATGATCAACACTCTCCTTAAATACTACTGAGGCTGAATTTATTGCTACAGAATGTAATCCTGTGTTTGCACAGCAGCTTTCATGCTCCCAGCCTTTAAATGGAGGCAACTGTTGTGTTGTTCTGGAAAATGTGTCGGTGACGGTGCCGATAATCACTTTCATTATTAACTGCGATGTAGATAATAATGGGTAACTTTGGCAGGGGACTTAAGCTGTTAAATAGCCATTAAATATTAACAGAAGATTCTCTTTAGCACCTCTTTAACAGCCCGGAGCAATTACAGTAAAAGGTGACCACAGTAGTCTCTAGACAGTATGGTATCCATACAGAGACTGCGTGAAAACAAGATGTGAGAAGGTGTCACTGATGCTTTCCTTTAATGAGCATCGCACGCTCCTTTTAAAGGAGCATGTTTACTTTATAATAAAGAGGACACAAAATAGGCCTTTTAAACAGAAAATGTTCCACTGAGCTGCCTCAGTTTCAGGGTCCTGGTATTGTGCATGCTGACTCACGGTCCTGGATTACTGTGATGTTTGAATAGATCAGAGACATTGTTAATGTTATTAGGAACATTTTCCTAGCATGGGAAATTGAATTGTGCTGTAAAAAGGGCCTGATATGTGATTCAACCTGTTTTAGTCAAAGTGGTTTTAAAGGGGTTATCCAGCAATTGAGTATTGGACTGATACAAAGTTTCTAAGGCCCTATTTACACCTGGTTTTGACATGTGTCTTGGTGATCAGATTACAAGGGTACAGCCAAGCTGCCCTTTCACCCAGGGTACCTTGTACCTCGTATCTGGGTGTGGAACATCCATGACCGGACATCGATATGTGACGAGGTCGGAGTGAGAATGTATTGGTACAACGCTAAATACAAGTGTAAATGACCACCAAGACACATTGTGATCCGATCACTCCAATTATTTGCCGAGGTGATCTGGGACATGTTGTAGTGTGAATGCAAATAAGTCGTGATGCTTCCCCGACAAGGACTACGTTCGTCAACGGTACAAGACAGGATTGTTGATGTAGTGACAGTGTGCTAAATCTGTATAACTTACCCATTTTAGGATGAGTTGGACAAAGTGTTACATGACCGTCCATTGTTTTGCACATTGGAAGGAATCGTGTTGAATTCTGCTGACAGTGATTTCTCCAACTGTACCGACACAACCATAACTTGACTAGCGAGTTACGAAGTCTAAACACAAGTGGTCAGCTGGAGATGAGATTACAGACCAGGTGTGAAAAGGTATGCGTCTCTGCTGTCCACTCCAAAAATATTAGAAAATGGGCAAGGCCCCTATCACACAGAAAGTGTTTTAGCAGCTGAAAGTGGCTTTTTGTAGTTGTTTTTAATGAGAGTGAAGGTTTTTGCATTGTGATGCACCTCATGTTTTTGTGTTTGAGTGCTCTGAACTCCTTGAATTGAAAAACCTTCAACCCAGAGTGGAAGAGCAGCCCACGTCATCTCTTTTTTCATCCTCTTTTTGTTCCCATTGTCCAACTGGATGATTTGAGAGGCGGGCCTTCTGTGGCGGCCACAACAACAAGTTAACAGTTTGTAAACAGTGGAGGAGAAACTGGTGGTGGCGGTTGCTGGATTCCCAGAGCTAGAGCAAGTACCCTCTGCTGGGCCATCTTAGTAACAAGCTACTAATTACTGTAAAAAATGGTGGATTGATTAGACAGGAAGGTCAGTGTAAGGATGTGATGGGGTGGTTGCCTGGCAACAACAAAAGGCGCACCAGTGTTTTTTTACTTGTGGCATTCACTTAAAAATAAAGGCATTTTGCAACCTGCGAAATGCTTTCAGTGAGGTCGGGGCCCAACTCTCCCAAATCAAAAGCTAGAGTGCTAAAACTCAAATTGGTGATGTCATTAAATATAAAGTGTAAAGCCACTCCTTAGACAATGAATTGTGAGATGTTATAGATGGCACGGAGAGCAGCCAGGGAAATGTTCTGAGTATATGGGTGCATTTTCCATTTCACAACTGAGAACACTACATTCAGTGGGTCGCAAAAACCAGGCTCGAGCAGCTCCAGCCTTTGATCTGATGACATTACAAGTTTGTGACTTTCATCTCTGGTATCTGAAGAGCAGCTTACGTTTCCAAATATTGATTGAACTTTTCTAGGTCATGGAAATAACATAATGGAATTCTTAATTTAGGCAGTGTTCCTCTTTAAATTAATGAAGGAATGAATGTGTGCCATACAGTGCCATAGATAACTCTGCTGTAAGCTCCAAAGATGCTAGATCCTACGGGTGCATTTCCCATAATGCAACTCAGTAACATCTTTCATTAGACTTCCCCTGCCACTTCTTTCAAACTCCATTCAAACTCCTTTGATTGCTAAAGAATACTCCAGACAATCAGCTCTCATTATGCTATTGAAACTGTGCTCTTTTTCCATTCTCCATCCAGAGAGCAGAACTAGAGCAGCTTAAACTGCACAAGTAAAATCAGTTCAATAAAATCTATATGTCAGATGTATTCAAATGCAGCAACTGACCCACAAACATCATGTAATTGAAGACGTCTTTGGGGGGAAGTTTGCTCAACTGCTTGCGAAGGGAGAGGGGGCTTGACATGTGGCGACGGTGGCGGGGAGACCCCTCTTTGCGGTCTTTGATCAGCATATGGCGGCGCTCTGGTTCCTGCAGGGCTGCCCTAAAGCATACAGGGATAAAGGAGACATGAAATAAGTGCAGTAACTATGAAGTCACAATTTATTCTTGAGGCAGCTATTTGGTAAATGTTACAATTAAGCATATTAAGAGATACACATTTTTTTTAACAAGTACTATAATTTGTATAAATCATTCAGACTGAACAAAGAACTTGAAATGCATTGATTAGTGTAAGAAATCTGGTGCACTCTATCAACTCACACTGTTTCCTCCAAGTGCTAATTACATTGCAGCAGTTACAAAATGATAAATGAATTTAAATGAGACAAAACATGCCTCAAAGTCAACTTTGTGTCTCTTAAATGTACCAGAACAGAGGCTCTTAATCAAGCTTAGTAATCTTACCCTTGTTCATTGTACACCCCCATGTTTTATCTCCTCAGCTTTTTCGTGTGAAGTCACGATCTGTGCTTCTGTCTCACAGCAGCACCTTGGTGTCACTCAGGTCTCTGGTGTTTTATCAGTACACGCCGCTCTGTTCCCTGCAGTCTGTCCTTAAACTACTGGCTGTCACAGCTTTCCGCTCTAAAGGACATTGTACTCGACCACTTTGAGTGAAAAAACTCCCCTCCCCTTAGCAACACCAGCAACCAACCCCCACGCAACTTCCCCAAGTGATTCATCCCACCATCCCCGCACCCTGAAACCCAAGACTCCTCTCACACACCCTACTTCCAGCTTCCTTTTGACAACTGTCATGCCGGAGGAATTTTTGGCATGTACTTTATTTTAGGTTCAGATGAGGGTCCATCAGTGTCCTTTAAGTTACTGTGTCATTGGTTTGAGTTTTGAACCAGGAACAGGCAACCATGGACGGCTAGTAGACTGAGATTTGCAGTAACCAGCACTAGTGGTCATGATCAAACATTAATAATATATATCAGTATTTATTATAAACCAACCAGTTGTTTCAACCAAGCAATAACCTCCAGGGTTATAAAATAAAGCCAATGCAAAAGTGCCAAAAACTGCAGTTCCTTAAATGACCACTTGAGGCTGGCTGAGCAAGTCAATCCCCATAGACCCCCGTGTTTAAATGTTCAAATTTATAGCAAACTAAACATATTTACAGCCTGGTACAAAAACAGTTGTTCTTTGTCATTGACAACTGCACAATTTAAATGAGAGGTGGGTGCCTTCTGTTGAAAAGTCACTACCACTGTGACAACGTCGTTGTAACCATGGCACACACCAAGATTCCCAGAGTACAGGCATAACAATAGCTGTTGCTATTTCAGTGTGTTTTCAGTTCACGAGAGTCACCAATTTAATTGCCTAAAAGTCAGTTATGTTTTTCTAAAAGATCCTCTAGGGAGTCTGATGGGCTTTTTTTGTTATAATGGCAATGTTTTGTTTTAATAGGTGTGGTGAGAGGTAATAAGTGGAAAAGGAGGAGGAGGACCGACAATGCCACCTGAGGGAATTAGAGCCCAGGAAATACTTTCTCAAGAACTTTAAATTGAGTTGAAAATTCAGGGATAAGGCACACAGACTGGTCATTGAAGCAAGGACAGAGACGTGAAGTCTAAAAAGACCAAATGTTTTTGTGAATTTATTAAAAATAAATGAGCAGGGACTGGAGCTGCTGGGAGAAAAGAAAAATGCATTAATAGTCAAATCAATACAATAAGGGGGAATTAAAAGTTTTATTACAATTATCTTAAAAGAGTCTTGATACACAATTTAAATTCAGAAGTAAGTAAAATATCCAGTCAAAATAAAGCTAAACTAAACAAAATCAGGGAAAGTGAAGCAGAATGCCATCTCTGTGGAATCTATGGTGAAGTCCCTGCACTTTATGCATGGGAGTAAGGCCCAATCCCAATTTCTATCTTCTTCAATCTTAACCCTCAATCTCAAAAATCCGTGCTCCCGCGAGGTGCTAGTGCTGTCCCATTTCTCTGTGTGCTGAGTTAAGGATTAAGATTAAGGGCTGTATGTCCCTTACTTTTGAGATTTTCCAGCACCACACTTGGCGGTGAGTGCTATCCCAGAATCCCTTGCGCATCATCGGCAGAGCCCAGCGGAAATCAGCCGAGTCTGTACGATTCATTTAAAGCAAGATGGCGGCGGAAAGCGGTAAAAAGAAGAGTTATAACTGTGAGTATTTTCCTTGTAAATATGAGTTTAAAAATTATGATAAGCATTGTAATATCTTAGTTAAATGTCTTTTTATGGATTTTAGACCTCATTGTTGCATAAACACGAACACATTTTCAAAATATCATTTTTCTTAGTGGTAATGTTGTTGAGTTTTATCAATATACGCAAAATGGTTGCACCGACATTTTTGTAAGATGACCGTCGGTGTCATCTACTGTAGCCGCAGCTGCAGACAGCATGATTCGTATCGTTCGTCTGTAACCCTTTTCTTCTACGTCTACTGATGCCGTAAAGTACTTTCTTCTTCTTTTGAATTGACAGACTGGATGGAGCTTTGGTGTATTGCTGCCCCCCACAGTCTGAAGATGTATCTGCCTTTAAGGGGTGTCCCATTTCTAAGTCTCAAGATAGTCCTAACACTTGGTTTTTAAGGGCTAGTGAGATTGAGGGTTGAGTTTGAAAGTTAAGATTGAGGGTTAAGATAGGAATTGGGATTGGGCCTAAGAGCACTGGGACACAAGCGTAGATTGCATCATTTTGCTGTGAGTATTGCTGTGTTGCACCTTAGGTGAACAGGTGGTGGCACCCCTCTCTCCTCAGTGTAGTCTGCCTCTCCATGAGTGGCCTCTGCTTCACTCTTTTAAGATAATAAGGTTTCAGTACGAGAGTCCACAAACCAAAGAGTCACGTCATGGTGGTTACATACAGTCTATGTTTTCAACCTTTCGACATTTTGCTGTCCACACTCATCTTTGCCAATGGGCATGTCCACTCACAGGTCAGGTGTACACAGAGGTGTTGGGGCTTAGCCCTGACCTCTGTCCTGCCTTGGCACTTTTTTCCCTTTCAAACAAGCTTTATTTGTATGCTTTTAATTCACTGGCACCATATGTGCATTTAAAATTAAAAAAAAAAGTCACAGTGGGAGTCAGTTTATTTAATGTGAATAAGAAAATGCCCCCACCTGGCACCCTCTCTGTAGGTTGAGTATTACTGCTGTAGTGGCTTCCCCCTCTATTTTACTCCAAACGCAGCATTAGTGTTGACAGAAGCATCAGTCTTCCTCTCACCAAAGGTCTCCAGATATCTGTAACTGTCTGAAAAGGAACCTGTCAGCTCCCTCCTTCAAAATCCATTCCATCACTTCTTCGCGTGACTACCTATGCTGCAGGACGCCTATATTTATAACTCTGTCCAGCGGAAACGCCTCAGATGGTATGGTGAATCATCTCATGTAGGTCAGGGAAGATGGGTCAGATGCAAATTCTATGTAGTCACTGCTGTTCTGTTGTCGGTACATGACTTCTATAAGGCTGACTAAGAAATCGTGTTTGACTTGTTAGCATTATGCAGATGACTCAGATAGATAGATAGATAGATAGACAGATAGACAGATAGACAGATAGATAGATAGATAGATAGATAGATAGATAGATAGATAGATGTGGTACTTTTGTTATTATTCCACCACATTTCCGATGGATATTATATGTTGTACTTTTACTTAACTACATATTTTATTTCACTACATTTATTTAACAGCTACAGTTACTAGTTTTATTTTTCAGTCAAAGATTTCACAAACAAACACATGACCAATACATAAAATATGATGCATTATTGATTAAACCAGCCAACAGTATAAGAAGCAGTTTAAAGTAGTTCTACTTCTACTTTAATAAATGATCTCAGTGCTTCCTCCACCCCTGATTAAAGCATTTTTTAAGTCACTTGGACTTTTATCCCTTATCTCATTTACTGTGTTAAAAGAGATTTTACAGCAGTAACAGTTTCCATTCAGATTGGGGTTTTTTCACTAAGTTGTTTGCAAGTTAGATAGTGACAAAACAGCTAAAGGAAAGAAGACGAGAAAACCATATCGAGGATTATTCTTCTGGAGGCAGACCATCACACAAAGCACATACTACAAAGTAAATTTGACCCCCAAAACAGAAAACAATTGTAGGAAGAAATTGCAACAAAAATGAATTCAGTCAAATCAAAACCGTATCCTGGACACAAAACACTGAGGTGTGTCAGTTTTCTTCATTTATCACTATAAACTTTGTCATGTAGCAGTTAAGATAGAGTCAGAGAAACCTTAAGTATTTTTTTTTAACCTTGCCTTGGTTGCTAAGGTCTTTTGTGCAATGGTCTAGGGATTCCTTAAGTATAAGACCAAGACCAGGAGCAAACCATAAATACTTAAGTGGACATTTTAAGAAAACCTTAAGGAAAAAACTTGAGGCTTATTTGTGCAACCAATTTTATTATGAGGAAACTTTAACTAGGACTTTAAGGAAAATATTAACTTAAGGTGTTTTGTGCAACCACCCCTGTACTTTACATGAGTTTTTATATTTCGGTCAACTTTTACTTTAACTTCACGACATTCCCTGAATAAAAAAAGTAGACTTTAGCTACAATACACTCCTCCTGAGCATTTTAGTTACTTATAACAAAATAGGGAAGTAAGAGAGGAAGAAAGGAGAGATGAAGGGATAAAAGGGATGAACGGACGAACGGACGGCTGACAGAGTGGGACGGAAAGAAAAATAGTAACGAACATATCTCACTTTTTCTGTCCTTCATTTTGAGTATGACACTTGCAGAAATAGCAGGATTAAAATCATACATAGACATTTAGGTCTTAATTGTGTTTGACATATAGGTAGATAGACAGACAGACAGATGGATAGCTGTACACACCAGTCAAAGCAGCTGCTGCTTCCTGTTGAAGAGGCCCTCAAGAGTTAATCCAACAAGAGATGAGTCCCAAGTCTTCAGGTATAACAGCAGTCAATAGATCCTTGTATTTATCCAGATATTAGTAGCTGAGACTTCCCCACAGGCCCTGCTGAGGTGATTAAAGTATCCTTCTCTTAAATGTCCTGCACATAATCTACACTGAGACCTAAACACTTGGCTGGCAGCATTGGTATTGCCACATTGTGACCTTGGCAGCTCAGTCTCTCCCGCCCGCCCGCCCGCCTGGAGCCGCTTGAGCCATTCGGCTGTAAAATTCCAAATTTTTAGGAGGTCAAGGGTTTATTTAGGTCTGTGAGGGTAAAAAATCTGCTGACAGGCTGCTTTGCGGGTCATAAACAGGTCCTTCACATAAAGTCAGCATTTCCTCCTTGACCTGCGTCAACATGGAAACATAAAAGGTGAAAAATATCAGTGGATGTCGGTTATTAGAAAGAACATTTTTTTTATATTTTCTATTTTTTTTAAAACTGCAGCAGTCGTCAGAGAGAAGTCATGATGAGAGATGGTGGACATTCAATGTTTAATCATAGCCCTTTGTGTTAAAAACTCTTTTGTAAAATGCTGTTACCTTTTTCAATTAAATAGCCTTGACTCAGAAACTCAAACAAGTAATGGGAGCTGTCATGAATCAGGCATAATTTGGACAGGTACAGATGGCATTTAAAACGAGGAACGGCTACAGATGGCATTTAAAACGAGGAGCCATGTAGCACAAGAAGCAAAAGCAGTTATTCTAAAAGCAATGCATCAAATCAAAGTGGCAAAGTAGATATGAAGGGCAAAACTGTTTATTATGCACAGCAGCCAGTGAAAAGTAACTGATGGACATTTTACAGAGAAACAGGTGGTGAGCTGGAGTTTGTTCTGCTATCTTGTCAGTATCTATGTCATGGCAGTGATGAGATGGAGTCTCAGGCAACACATGCTGTTTTAAGGATCACTCCAACATGTTTGCAGTCTTACTCAGATTCTAATAAGAGCATCTATATCGATTTCATCTTTTCATCTTCAGTACAAGGACACCCCATGGCCTTAAAGCAAGGGAAACATCAGCCAACAGTCACCAGCTCCACTTCCAACAGCTTCATAATAACTGTCTTTTTAAATGTGTGTGTTTTTAACACAGAAACCACAGATGAGATGTTACTTTAAAGAAGTTATGTAGCTCATGCATCTGAGCTATTTCTTGACCAACAGCTGGCTCCAAGAGATGCATGCAACATTTCAGAAGTCCCTTACGCACACTCATAAATCTGAACAAAAGCCAGGTGAAGACTGAACGCCTTTGTGATGAGGCTTGGCTGTCTTTGAACTTTGCTGCAGAACGTGTGAGTGTTCCTTTAAAGGTCCAGTGTCAGGGGGATGTATTGGTTGAAATTGAATATAATATCATAAGTATGTTTTTGTTAGTGCATAATCATTGAAGAAGAATCATTGTGTTTTTGTATCCTCAGAATGGGCCGTGTATGTCTACATAGGGAGAGGGTTAATATGCACATTCAGCACATCCAACGCATCAAAACATTGTTTTCTAGTTGGAGCCGCGTCTCATTTTCAAACTGTATGGTTTGACTAAAATGAACAATGACAGCAATATAGTCCACGATGAGCAGCGCTAAAATCAACCTGCGTAGTTTCCCTCCATTGTGACATTAGAAAGTGTCACATTTATCTTGCAAGTGTACTCTTCTTCAACGTTTGCTTTACTTCCTGGATTTTTCCCACATGGAAATTCCGACCAATCAAGAGCAGCTTTCGCACACAAGGCATTTGATCTGGTCTGCTTGTAAATGCTGCCGTGAGAACACGAACCAACTCGTAATTATGCAGTTTTGTAGCAAAATTATTCTCTAACTTGGACAAAAGCAAGACAACTCTCGGTCTGAAAGCACCCTAAGTTATCAGACAACAAAGGTGAGCTGGGTGCTGGGCTAATGGCCTTTCTCTGATATGCCAACCAGCGTCGCAGTAACCCAAAACTGCTTTATTTGGTGTGTTTTTTTACCCGTTAAAATCACCTCGTCCATTTCTTATAATAATAAGAGGTAATGTAATTTGGCAAAACCTCCCGGATGGCTGGAGCTTAAGTTATCAGATCCAAATAGCAATAGAGACACACTTATTTGTAACGTGGAAGTGCTTTTCTCAGTGTTTTTACCAGTTTAAATCACCAGGTTGTTTGTTTTGGAGAGGAAGAGACCTCTGCAGAAAATTTGTCTCCGGTAAAAAACCTCCTGAGCAATGAACACTGAAGGAATTCTAACCGGGAGAACTTTTAGCAGGTTGTAAACTGCAATCCTCACCACTAGATGTCTCCAAATCCCTCTAACTCTAACATAATGTTCCTTTAACATAGAAAGCAAATGTGAGATGTTATTTAAAAAAAGCTATGGAGCTTGTGCATTCAAGCTATTTCTTGACAAATAGCTGGCTCCTGTGAATGCATGCAGCATTTCAGCAGTCTGCACTCATACTCATAAATCTGAACAAAAGCCCAGTGACTCTTGACAGGATGGCAAACAAACATAATTTCCCAGTGCTCCCCAGTAAGTGTTCCTTTAAGTTAGCCTCAGAAACTTTGCCAATGTATGCGTGTATAAATGGAAGTCCTGATATGTGATCATAAGCCCTGGACCTTTTTTTAATGGGTGTTAATGCAACAAATGTCCTCGCCATAAGTTTTATGGTTGAGGGAAAACACCTCAGGAAAGGCAAGGCAAGACAAATATATTTATACACATATACATTTCATACCCAAAGGCAACCCAAAGTGCATTAGGGTAAAAGCACAAGGAAAAAACAACAAAAGCAAGGAATCAAAAGCCCAAATATAATAATGTAAACAGGCAAAAGCAAACAGAAAGTTCAGAAAAGTTCAGACAGTATGTATTAAAAACATCATATGAATTTGGCATTGATTAAAGTGACCCTCCATCATTACAGTTAGGCATGAGTGATGCAGTTTACAGAACAGTATGGTGGTATGATGCATGAAGACCTCAGGCAGCTCAGCTGACTCCTGAGTCGTCGGACCTCTCACATGCCACAGAGCCTGCCTGCCTGCCAGCTGATGACACACTAGCCCTCCTGCAGCTGTCTCTGGACACTTTCCTGCCAATCACAAGTCATAACAATAAGTGAGCCTCAACCTTAACACGTCATCCCCCCAGACAGTGGGGGAAGATGTATTCTGGAATGTGTCTGAGGTGTTAGCGCTGGTTGGGTATTTGTGTTGCTGGGTAAGGTTTTGGTGATTGATGATTTGAATATATTTATTAGAAAAGGGCAGGATTGGAGTAGATAAATAGATAAATCATTTCATCTGGACAGAATGCAAAGAAACTTGCAATCACATGATGATAATTTCTTTAACCAAACCATTAAAGATTACACACATCATACAACTTTGACAGATTTGTGTCCAATTTATGAGGTTTTAGTCATGTGCATGTCCAAAGTACGGAATAAATTCAACATTACATCACATTAACTGAGCCCCTCACAAAGTGTACTGTACATTTTGAAAAGTAGGCTAAGTGCTGACTAAGATAAAGGCCACGTTTAAGTACTAAAAATATCTTCCTTACTGCACATTCACATTTAAAGTGGTTGGAGAGGCAGAGTAAACAGCTGAGGTTAGTAAGAAGCTAAGTGAAAATGGCCATGATGTCACTGTGTATAATTCCACATGGAAACGAATATCTTCCTAATGGAAATAAAATGTTATTGCTGTGTGATATATAAAAATATTGGTGATCATACAGTACACATTTTCAGTCCTTCTTCCTTTAAAATAAGCATCAATAAGTTGTCTTCAGTGGTCGGGCAACCGTGACCCTGCATGCCATGATCTTTAAATGTTGCAGAGATGTCACATGTCATTTTGGTGTTGTAAAAAAAAGTGCTGACACAAAAAACCCAGTTGAGGAGAAAGTGATCTAGAGGTCATGAAATGGACCTCCGGAAGATGAACCCTTCAGAGGACAGTAAAAAGTTAACAGCTGCCGGCTTCATTGGTGTCAGAGGAGCTGCTATGAGAAGGATATTTCAGGAGGTACACAGAAAGTCTTTAAACATATCTATATGTCTATATAAATATTTGGACCTTCATCACCTATAAACTGTCCAGGCTAAAGCTACTCACTGCCCTATATTTTCAGCACATGCCCCATGAATTCTTATTTTATGTTGTACACGTTAACATTTGAAGAGTGGTGCATGGTATCCTGCTTGAAAACCTAAATGACATGGTGTGTTGTGAGCACCCCTCCCAGGTCTGGCTCCAGTGGGGGGCCCCGGAGTCCCCGTACCGGGCGAGGTACTCTTTTCATAAATGTGCCGTTTAATGAAAGTCTTCTTGAATCGCTCTTAGTCTGGCCCCTCCCCTGGGACCAGTTTCCCGACCAGGGGCTATTAGTCCCGGACAACACAGCTCCCAGGATCATGGGAACACACAAACCCCTCCACCACTAAGGTGGCAATTCTTGGGCTCGTCCCACTGGTAGGAGGCCCCAGGGTAGACCCAGCTGAAGCCATTATATGCTTCAGTTTCCCATCAACCCACCAGACTCCACTGAGAAAAACAGCAATTTTAGCATGCTAAACACAGCAGCTGCTGGTCGACTGCTGCTTCAGTCAATTAGTTAGTTTGTGTAATTGTGTGACTTTAGTATCCCCAAACTAACCCTTTCAAATGCCAAAGTCACACAATAACACAAACTAACTAACTGATTGAAGCAGCAGTCGACCAGCAGCTCCTGTGTTCAGCAATGTTAAATCACTGTTTTTTTCAATGAAGTCTGGCTCTGAGTGGAATTATATAACAGCTTCATTTTCCTGTTGGATATCACTGAGTGCGTTTACATGGACAGTTTAATTCCCTTTTCATTTGGAATTAAAGTTCCTTCCTATTAAAAGTGATCTTGTAAACACCTAATTCAGAATGAAAATGGCCAATGCGATGGCAATTCAATCCGATGTAAGGAGCTGGAATATTCCGTTTCTAATTCCGAATGAAAGAATTTCTCACACTTGTATACACTCATTCCTCTTTAAGTTCATTCCAGTCTTTCTGCGCATGCTCGTTTCCTTGCCCTTCTGGCGCGGCGACGTATATAGCGCACGCGACAAGATGGCAGCTTCGAAAAGCATGGTCTGCTATCTCCCTTCTCCTCCTCAACAGACGAAGCATTAGCAGAACAAGGTTATTGTCGTACTGCTGCTTCAAGAATATAAGCAAAACACACCCGAAAAAGGCACTAAGAACGGTGGCGTCAAGCATCTTGTTATCCTGAGCGAGGACTACAGTGTTTTCTTCCGGTAAGCGTAAACACGCAACATCTGCCCCGCCCCCTATCCAATCAGAAACCTTCCCTGCCCCAAACCTCACGCGGGCCCGAATAAAGGCGACTAAAAGCATAAACCCTCATTCGGAATGAATATTTCTCATGTAAACTACCTGGAAAAACTTTAATTCTGAATGATTTCATTCAGATTTATTTCATTCCGAATGAGAAGCCATCATGTAACCGCACCCACTGTCACTGACATTAAGGTGAATGGAGGTAACCAATTGGGGATATTTCATGGTGACATGACTCTGACCTGCTTCACTCACCAACCTCCTCATTAAAACGTCATAAATACCCTGAACTGTTTTCTGCATGAGCATATGGATTGCTATTATTAACACTGAATGATTATTATGGTTATAATCACATCATTGTGAATCCCATCAACAAACAGCCATCAACGAAAGCCATTACAGACTGTTTACAGCCGAGTGTGGGCAGCTCTAATGCTGCGCAGCAAACGCGAATCAGGAGTTCATTAGTGTATTCCTGAAACACAGGGGCTTAGTAATCAGATTCACGTCATTATTGGCTCGCCAGACAGGTCTCACAGGAGCCTTATACAGTATCTAGCCCACACACCACTATAAACCTGCACAAGGCTCTGTGCGAGTGTTACCTTCAGCTTACATTACACAGGGGTATAATGAGAGATTACAGGAAAAGGCATCACGTTGATACTTATACGCTTATATATGTTATATCATCAAATTAAAATGCAGACTGCAGGATGAAGACTTTTTTGATGTGTCGTCTCCCCCTCAGCTTATGTCCTCCTTCAGTTAGCAGTTTCCTTCATCCCAAAATGACTTTTGCCAACCAGCAGATTACACCTGGAGCTGGTCAGAACTTCAGCATCACAGGAAATGAGCTTTTCCTGCGGAGGAAAGTCAATGTGGCAACGTTGCATTCTGGTCTATCAGAGCTGTTGTCAGTGGAGAAATGACGGGGTTCTTCCTGTTTGTTACACTGTGAAGAAAACATTAATGCTGGCTGCAGAACTAGTCTCGATATGTGACTTCTAGGTGAACCTTAGCTTGAAAGCAAGAACACTTAAGACTTAGGTCTTGAGTATTCATGTGTTTGGGCTGTTGATTGGATGGTCTCACCTACTGTGGGTGGAAAAGCATCATTCTCACAGCTTTAAAAAGACAGTGTTCAAATGCTGTGTCGCGTAAATGATCAGCATTTAGGGACCTGAAAGACTCGCAGTAGAGCTGTGACTTGAAACTTGATGTAACAGGGACAAGCTTGAGACTGAACTTGTTGTCTCAAATGACTTGACGCTTTACTCAAAGTTAAAGGAGCTATGACATTCAGAGTGTTAATATAAGCGCTAACAACTATTTGCTATGTAAAGATAGTTGTTGTGATGGAGGGTCTAGTGAAGCATACATGTTAATGCATGTGAGTCCTATCCCACTGGTTAGCTAATTGCCACTGCACTGTGCTCATGCAGCAGTTAGCCCACTGCTGATAATGCCATTCCAAACCCACTGTGTTGTCACAGAGACTCAGCGCCCACCCTCCAGCTCCTCCATGGTTAAGATCAGCTCTTTCTGCAGACCTTTTTCTGTAGAGTTCTTTTTGCTGCAGACATTCTGACATGTCCTTGTAGGAAAAGCACAGGTGTATTCAGCAACATTAATAATAGGTGCATTCCACTTATTGGCAGCTCTGCTATTGCTTGAATAGTTTACTTGGAAATTTAATATAACTGAGCCATTGTTAATGTTCCAATTTCACCTGTGCCTTTCCTACTATGACAAGTCAAAATGTCTGCTGTGAAAAAGGTCTTTTTTTGCCATTGTTAAAGCTGTTCATGCTGTTAGCATTGTTAGCTGCTAGCCGCCAACTCAGCCATCTCAACTGAGAACCGTGTGCAGACAACTTGAATCAGACTTTAAATATTAGATATACAGCTCCTTTAAAAACTGCACTACTTTGCCTTAATTCCTTTAAAGAACACACAAAAAGGCAATGAGCAACTTTACAAGAAATGACCCAAAAAATAGCAAGGATTTAGTTAAAGTTACAGGCAAACAATTTCATTTTCTGGAATAAATTTTTAAAAGTACAGTTATAATAATTATAAATACTTTTTTCTGGACATTTTTTCTATTTACTATTTTCTTGTAATTTGCAGAACATTTCTTGTTAGGTTCGTCATCCCCGTTTTAGCACGATTTTAAAAGAAACCAAACCAGTTAGCTTTGGTTGTCTCTTAAGGTTTTAGAGGGTTAAGATAGCCCCTGTCATATGTATGTGTTGTATTGTAATACTGGAAATATTTCAACATGGACATCAGTAATACAGTTTGGCCATTTAGCAACAGGAAAGAAATTACAAAAGTGTGTTCCTTTCATGTGACTGTCAATATTTAAAGGAACAGTTTGTAAGATTTACGGGGATTTAGTGACATCTAGTGGTGAGAAGCAGATTACAACCACCTGAAACCTCCTGGTTAGGATTCCTTCAGTGTTCATTGTTCAGGAGGATTTTACCAGGAGCTGAATTATCTACAAAGATCTATTTTTCCAAAACACAAAGACGAGGTGATTTTAACCAGTAAAAACACTGAATGAAGCAATCTCCTGTTACAAATCAGTGTTTCTCCTGAGCCGTTTGGCACGTCACAAACGTGCTGCTGATCCAGCAGCTGCTAATATGTGTTCACCCTATTGCTCGATAACTTAAGAACCAGATGTTCAAGAGGTTTTATTCAAGAGATTTACATTCTCACTCTGACCTCGTGACAATATTGACCTTTAGATCATGGACTTTCCACGTCCACATACGATATCTAAGGTACCCTGGGTCCATGTACATGTACGTGTACGAAGATTCACTATGAGGATATAAGAAGCTCATTTTACAGTACCAAAAACGCAAAGATTATTATTTTCAGTTGCTTTTACAATTTAAAAAAACATACACATCTGTCCATTCCTGCCAATATATCTTCCTAAATCCTACACACTGGACCTTTAATATCATCTTTGGATAATCACTTGAGATCGACACTGAGTTAGTGTTAAAATTCTGTGGGAAAACATTTATTTTAAGACTCAATGAAACTCAGCACCAAACAATATAATAATCCTTAAAATACAAAATTCTTAGAAGCTAGTAGCTACTTCTTTATCATTATTGTTGTAGGAGTAGATTGTTTTTGTGTCCCTGATAACCACATCTTTTTCTTTCACTCAGCCTGTCTGAAAAAAAGAAAGCAGTTATTTGCTCAGTGAGGACACTGTTGTATGATAAATGGAGATACAGACCTGCAGATGCACCCCTTCATGTCAGACGCACAAATCTCCTGTCGGTAACACTCCAGCAGGGATTTGCCGATGACTCCACTTCACCTCCCATCAGGCAGAAATCATCTGAGAGCTGAGAAGAGGGTGTCTGTCCTGGTATTACCTGCCGCATGTCTCATACTCTCACTTTTTCCATCTTATTTTGAGATTCAGTGCTTATATGAGGATTTGAATCTTGATCTCAGCAGGGGAAAAATTCAAGAGGGCTATTGTTTATCTTTTATTTTAAGAGAGAATATAGACTAACACCACTTGCCAATGCATTCATAGCTCAAGTTAATTAGCATCAGTTATCCACTGTTATATAATGACCTGAAATGCTGATTTAATCATTCAACT
Source organism: Epinephelus awoara (assembly GCA_035609425.1). Classification (NCBI taxonomy): domain Eukaryota; kingdom Metazoa; phylum Chordata; class Actinopteri; order Perciformes; family Serranidae; genus Epinephelus; species Epinephelus awoara. Next base: position 10,085,719 of record CM069302.1, on the reverse strand, counting down.
CCCTCTTTAGACTCTTTGTGCACTTGTAGTTAGTGCCCCTGTTGTCTAATAGGGTCAGCAGATTGTAAGCTACACTGTTATCATGATGGTTTCTCAGGTGTCCTGGACACTGAGGTCAAACTTACAGCAGTAACATAATCACCCGTCCATTCTCCTTGCAGCTCAGGCATCAATCTCTCTCTGACAACGGCACTGTACAGTGTAGTGTTACTACTCCAACACAGATTTCAAATCTAATATACTGGAATCATGAGGATGAAATTGCAGACAGGATGGGGTTCAGTGTTTGTGTCTTGCTTAAGGACACCTCGCCATGTGGACAGAAAGAGCTAGGATTGAACCACCAACCCCCAGCTGAGCAACTCTGCCTGCTGAGTCGCGGCTTGTGAGATCATATAGGAAGTTTTCCAGCAGGCTCATGGGACGCAGGAGCCTATCCCAGCATGCAAAAAGCACATTGGATGAGCTGCCTGTGCAGACTGAGCTAACACATATACAGGCAGATATTTTCACATATAGGAAAATAATAATGATCTGAACTGTAAGAGTGAATCAGAGCCAGCCCAGCACAGGGGAACATGCAAAGTACACACATGCAAATCTCACCCACAGAGTTAGCTTTAAACCCAGGAGCTTTAACCCTGCAGCTCTGCTACTAATCTACAAAAAAAGCAGGTGAGACCTGACGTGGGTTTGCATGCTGTTCATTTCCCACCAGCACAAAAACAACCGCAATGCATGCATAACATATCCAAGTTGAAAATGCATGGAAAGATGATACTTCACAATAACTACTGCATGTAATATAAAATACACACAAATCTCAGCAATCTATAACAAGCAATCAACACATGAAAAACATCAAATAATCACCACCTGCTGTGTGTCATATGAAGAAATTAGGTAGCAGTAATTCTGTGAATGCACTGCATGAATATTATTAGTGATTAGTGGCAGCAGGTAGGAACATACTGGGTGGTTTTACAATTTTCAATTTCCACCATAGCAGGCTGTCGTACACCAGCTACACATACTTTGATACCTGTTTTTTTTCCTTGCATATATCTAATGAATAATGGAACATACATTTTGGAGGTTAGAAAATTGCATAATTTTCGTTTTTAGCTGGTGAAGTAGCCTCAAGCAGCCCGCACCATGTCCCAGTCAAAGAGGTGCCAGCTTGCCACATGGCTCTGCCAGTCTCCAGCTGGGAGCAGCTCCGGCACCCCTGCTGCTCTGCACAGATGGGACGGGCCACTCGTGCCATCCGCTGACAGGGTACATGGATGTTGTGTTAACGTTAGATCCCAGATGGGTGGTATCGCATAAGGTGCCATTGTTAAACATTATGTATGATGGGCCCCGACACACTATTGTTATTAGCAGAGCATAAACATCGAGTGAAGAGCCGCTGTGTTTAGAGCTACAGGTGGTAACTTGTGGTCATATTTGCTGAAACTGTCACTACATCCACACAGGAGGACATGAGACAGATAGTCTGTAGTGCTTCGAATGGCGAGCTAGGAAGGAAAACAACCAATCAGAGCCAAGGAGTCTCTGTTGCAGCTGTAACTAATGTCAATCTGCAGCACTGATCAAATCTGAAACCACATTCTGTTACTGCATTGCTTGTTTCTCTCCTCAGATGTTTTCAGAAAAATATTTTAGTGTACTGTTTAGCTGTAAAATGAGAACGTTTGCTCCAGCTGTTGGGCGGTGCTTTGTTTTGGCTCGATTTTCCACTTCCTGATACAACGTGCAAGGTACCCTGGGATGCCATGTCAATTTCAGCCTGTTACATGTTGTGTCTGTTTTCAAAATACACTTATGTTTTTACAGGAAATTTAACATTTACATACAGTCTCTTTCAAAATAAACGCACTTAACGATTTTAACGACTTCAAAGTGAGCAGTTGGATAATAGTAATAATGATACATTTTATTTAAAAGGCACCTTTTTAAGCATCCGAGGTCATCTTACAGAGACGAGTTTACAAAAAGTTAAAAGCTTATTTATTCACAAAATAATGATGAATAAACAAATCAACGTGAAAGTCATTAATCAGTCATGTCTGTGTGTATGGGTGTGTGCAAATGTCTGTAGACAAGCAAAAGAACAGCAGCTGCACCGTGAGGGGAGAGCGAAGTCTGATGGAGGGTGATGAGTTTTACATCAAGAAGCACACTGGCCCAGGTGTGGCTCCTGAGGGAAATAACAACCTGCTGCCTCGACCCTCATCCTTAAACAGAAACAGCCAGAACAACAGGCACAGGTAGTGGAGCAGAGGGGTCGTCACAACATACAGTACACTAAAATATGTTTCTAAAAACATCTAACATGGGAAACAGGCGATGCAGTAACAGAATCTTAATCCATATTTGATCAGTGCTGCCTAGTTTGACAGTTTGACTGCAGCTCATGAGCCGTGATCGACATGACTGACAGCTGCGTTAGAGACTCCTTGTGTCCGACTGGTTGTTTTCCTTCTTGGATTTCATAATAAGGGCGATAGGCGGAGAAGAAAGGACTTGATTTCTTTTCACTCTCCCATGATCAAATACTGCATTGTCCATTAAAAAAAGAACACAATTTTTTTTTTTAGCTGATTTTGATTTACAATATTTAAACTGAAAGAAAGTGCTTCTTAATGGGATGGAAAAATGTCCTACTTCTTCAGCTATTTAGCTCAGCCTATGAAAACTTGACATTCTGGAGATACATACGTAGCCTACTCACATGGTATCCTGAACTAAAGAGTGAAGAAAAAGAACATAATAACAGCACTTGTGATTCACACAGTAGCTGTGATCATGTGGAATAGAAAAAATAAAGCTTGATGTTTATTTAAATTGACTTAAATACATAATGAATTAGCCAATAAACTATGTTTCTGAATGAAAGTGGATACATATGTGGAGCCGGTCATAGTCTAGTGGTTCAAAATGCATCTTGGGCCCATATGTGGCTGCTCTGCCTGAGTCTGTAATCCAGCTGAGGCAGTTATAGCACAATGACGTCAGTATAAACTTGTCCATTTGTTCACAGATATAAATCTTTAGCACCACGACTGTATATTCGCCTGATGTCCTCCCAGGAGGTGAAAGGCTGGAATAACAGAGCAAAGGTCATCTGTCAACAATGTAAAAAAAAAAAAAAGGAAACCTGAAAAAGTGCGTCATTGCAAACATGCTGAGGAAGCATATTTTATACGTGCGTGTGCATGTGTGTGCGTGTTGGCAGCATGCTTAGATTAACTCCTAATGTGTGAAATCAGTGTGCAATAAACGCTGCTTCTCCCATCTGCCAATTCCCAGTTTCAGGAAATTACTGTTCCCCCCTGTGTGATGTACTGCGTCTTTTTGGCATTAAAATAATTAAACCATAACACAAAATTTGATCCAGTGCTGCCACCGAGGCGCCAAACTGCTCCATCCCCAGACTGCCTGGCGAGTCGACATCAGCAGTGTGTGCTGCAGGTCTGCTGTATTTTGTGGAAACTCGACTGTACCTGCCAGTTAGCAGCCTTGCGTTAGAGTGTCTGACAGCAGGAGGAGATGATGCAGCACTTCACACAGAGTGGTAATTAGCCACAGTGGAACAACAGACCACCGGGAGAGCTTTGAATAGAGCTGCCAGCCCTCTTTCCTATATGCAGTGTAGGAATGTGACATGGTATGAGATGGTGTGATTGGTCTTCTTGCACCCTCAAGTGGTGAAACACTGACATGACAGGATGAGAGAGAAGACATGTCACATGGCAGCTGATTCTTGCTCATTATAGCAGTGAGCTGCAGAGCTATATATTTTGTAATACACCCAACATAAATAATAGCATTTCTGGAGAATAAATGGCACATTAAATAAACCATGGCTTGAGAGAGCGAGACACATGAGAGCTCTGACTGTAAGTGTGAGACATCAAGATGAACGACCTGCAGTTGCTCCATAAACAATCCCTGAATGGCTTGATTAATTATGATTAATGACCCATACTGTTGGAATTTAACATAATTATTAAAAAAATAAATCACTTTATGTATCACCACACATTCATGCGTAATGAATGAATGAAATGGTTTTTAATATTGTGTCACTGGCCCGGCCAACGACTTCCAATCACCAGCCACCGACTCCAAATCTAAAGAGCTGCACGTAAACAAAGCAATACTGTAAAATACAGGAAAGCAACTTGATCAGCCTTCACTATCACCCTCATTGTCTCCAACAATTTTCACAAGTCACTGTCAGACAAATTTGCTGTAGAATACTGAAGATATCACAGTAAATGCTAATTAAGTGCTCCATCTTGCCGTCCCCTGCAGGCCTGTGAGACAGAGTTGGCAAACTTACATTACACACATTAAAATTAAACTTCTCCATTTTGTACAGCAGTATACAGTATTTCAGAGTTCTGTGGAGCCATTTCATGAAGAATCTTAAATCACTGTAGTGTGTACAGTAAAGCAAATGGGACTCAGTTTCCACTGCAGGTCACATAATCTGTTTTCCTTCAGAGTGTTTTCTAAAGAATACATATGACTCAGGGACAATCTTGTGTTTGATATCCTCCCGAGTCTTGAACTTTTGTTTGGTATACATTTTTAATTTGCCCTAGCTAATTAGGATCAGCAGGACCCAGTAAGTATAAAAAACTAAACATTGATTAAAAAAAAGTCCCAATATCCTTAAACAGATAAACAATAAGAAAGTCTCTGTGTCCTCAAGCAAGTACTTCCTAATTAACAGTGTCTTGGCTTGATACTAAACTGTTGCTAAAATCAGTCTACAAACATTATTAATCATAACTAAACACGTTTTCTTTTTCAAGATTATTTTTGTGGGCTTTTGCCTTTAATGGCTAGGACAGTGTGTGAAATGGGGAGACAAGGAGAGAGAGAGCGGGGACTGACATGCAGCAAGGGGTCGGGGGCTGGACTCGAACCTGCAACTGCTGCAGCAAGGCAATGCCACTGTACAAGTTTTGACCATAAAATGTGATCAGGTTTCAGACCTTGGCCACTTTTGTATCGGGATCGGCTGCAGGCTGACTTGGCAGAGATGGCTGCCATCTTGTTTTTACGTGGATTAGTGTGTTGTGGTCTAACTGCCATTAGGTGGCACAAAAAAAAGTGTCCACAAACGGGGACAACAGGCCCGAGTTCAGTAGAATGAACGTCAAGTAAACCCAAAATGTGATGTCCTCATATGAGGACACAGGGTCTCAGGAGAATACTGTACTGTGCATGTATGATATTGAAGAGCAATGCACTTTTTTTCCAGAAAAGTTCACACTAGCACAGTTATCCAGGGCCGTAATAACCTATTTAATACTGAGGGCCATTTTAAACTGGCCAACATTTTAAATCTACAAACTCTGTGACTCAACCCTAAATGAGCGTCTGGTCTGGTCTTTTTCTTTCTCTCTCTACTTAAGACACTTAACAACTAAACTGCCCATTTTTAGAGCATTTTGAAACAAAACTCTTAAATCAGGAGTTCTCAGAGTTTTTTGATGGTGGGATGCCATGTAAAAGAGCCAGCACATGATTGAGGACCACACAGGAAAAGTGCACACTGTGGCATTTTTGTTTTTATTGCGACAAATAACATACACAACATAAAGCAACACACAGCACGGTACACACATACATATCTGACATGGCTAAGCCTCCATCTGGCCAGCAAATTTTGAATTGCCATTGACACGGTAACTAATTCACCCAAACAAGCACCATAACACGTATGCATATACAATACATACACACACACCAAACACACTTCCACAAATGATGTAATACATAAAGCAGGCAAACACATGCTGACACACACACTGTGGCATTTTAATGGCTTTTTATATGACATACTATACTTTGACTTTTTATAACATTTTTTATTACAAAATAGCACTCACAGTTAACAGTGATATAGCCTACATAAAACTCATTTCACTTTATTGTATTCAACTTTTCAATACATTTGAAAGTAATGAAACACAGAGAACAGGGTTAGACATTGTTCGTACTTTCCTACAAAAGTTTAGCAACAACACAGAACAATAATACAGAATAAAAATGTACAGCTCTAAAACAAGCAACATAAAATACAAAAATGGGATTCCTATGAAGAATAGCCAAAATGTTTGTTAATAAATAATAAAAATGAACCATAAAAATGTCAAAAACAGCAACTACACATGATTACAAAGACCAGCTAAGACAGACCGTGACACTGGCATGTAGAAGATTGTGTGCAAAAATCTTGCAACCATGCTTAAACGTCAAGAGGAACAAATGAGTGCAACTTCAAGTGCCTCCGCAGACTCATGCTCAGGATTTTTTCAGACCGTGGTGTTTGAATATTGGGGGTGATAAGTCTTCCACAGTATTATACTTGCTGCCTTAACAGTTACACACATTCATACTCAAAAGCTGCTTAATAAAACCTCTGGCCACTGAGCAGCTCCACTCTCTCCACTGGGGGTTAAAGGCCTTGCTAAATCGCACCTTTGTGGGGGTAATGTGGCAGAGGAAACACTGCTTTAGTTTCCCCATCCAGATTTGGCCTGCTGGTCCAATGAACCAGCAGCTTTCTGGTCATGATCCTGCATTTCTAACCTTTAGGCCGGTAATTCCCAACCTGGGGAGCTTACTAACTTCTGCAGCTATGAGGGGGCACTTGGAAAGATTGTGGGTTAGCTCAACTATGAATCAAAGCAATGCATTAGTGCCCAGTAAGAAAAAAAGAGATGACTGGTTGGTCTGTGTTCACATGTGTGGACACAGATCCACTATACTGTGTGTGTGTTCTTTCACATTGAATTCCTATCAGACAAAATCTTTGAAGGCCATCCCATCTGCCAAAAAAGTTCTGGAGTCACTGCAAGGCCATTGCCACTTTATATTAGTTACAAATCGTACAATAGGAGCAATAGGAGGAAATAAAATATATTCTGCTCCTGTGGTTCTCACAATGAGAAGCAAGATGAATGGTCAGTAATCTAAACTGTCCCCTGAGAGCAGGATATTACATAAGCTGTCTATAAAGCACGCTGATATATGGCTCCAACACAGCTTATAAACTCCAACATCAACAATCAATTTGGCCTCACTTCCAAATGTTCACCGCAGCAACTTATATTTCCACATTGATCACTGATGACTTTTACAAATCTCGCTCCTCAAAAGATGCTGAGCGGAGGAAAAATGACGAATTGTGGCTCCTGCGAAGCGCCGCTCACATAATGCGTCACATCATGAACGCTGGAGGGCGAGGGAGTGTGGCGAGCACGTAATAAACTGACACGTTGCTCCAGTGAACATGGCAGGAAGCAAATGCTGGACTGCCAAGGCAAATACACTCAGACCCCCTATCAGTTTATAGATGTAATGGATCCAGCAGGCACACGGGGCCCGTTGGCCTCCAGCGGCCCTTTGGATGTGCCACGGCACATAAGAAACTGCATGGAGCCAGTGAGTGCGTGTGCGCAGGGGCCAGGCTTTTTTTGAGAGAGCTGAGGCGTGCACACAGTACGACCATTCAGACAGCTCACAGAGGAGAGATGAAGAGAGAATGAGCAGGTCTTTATGGGGCAACAGCAGGAAAATGGCTGTTATATAACAATAACACCATATGATGGCAAGGGCTACACAGGCGCCGGGTAACTGGAGAGAGATGCACGTTGATGGTCTCTATTTATAGGACAAAACCTCTTTTCAAAAGGATGACGTTACAATTGTTTGCATATGTTTTATATCCCCTGGTGGAAATACTAATGATGGCGATCACATGTCCGACTCGTCTTAATCTCTCAGATGATTGTTCTGTATTTTCCTCAGCGTGTCTGTCAACCAGCCACGTACAGTCAAAACTTCCATGCCACTAATTGTGGCAATAATCTGCCAATTTATCTGACCAGCAGTCGGATTGCAGCCAGCGATAGGATTGAGGCTCCTTCCTGACGACAGCAACAAAGCCTTATTTTGTTGCCATGGAGCATCATTGTCGACCTTGTAAATTTGTTCTTTTGTCAAATGGTAGCGTGACAGAACAGGCCCAACTCCATTTACCAGCTTTTTCCAAAGCTTTCATCTCTATCACACGGTCTGCTCGTGGATCTGTTGACATGCAAGCTCAGCAGCTGTTAGGATTTTACTCATAGAGTTTTAGAGTTCTCGTCCATGTAGGCTTTAAAGTTAAGCATGTGCTATGTTGTTTAGTCTTTTTATAGGCATTTTGTTTGAAGGGATAGGGTCACAATTTTCAAGTCTGTCTTGGGTGGCCATCGATACGATAAGTTTTGCTTGCTGTAATCATTCCTCCTGCTCATACTGACAGTTAAGAGACCTCGTCTTAGTGTCTGTCCACTGAGAGGGATCTCCTCCAGAGTCAGGAAACAAGCAGGCGAAACCACCGAAGACCCTTCACACCCTGAGTACAACCTATTTCAGCTTCTCCCCTCTGGTGGGTGCTACAGAACACTGTTTGACCAAACAACCAGACACAAGACACCGTCCACAGTGTCAGGAACAATCCCCATGCAGTAACCTTGTAACACCAAGCGTCAAGTGAGCAGTAATTTACATATTTCATAGTCCAAACACTCACTGTTCTTAATCATGTTCATATCATCACTGTCTAAAGCAACCTGTTACATTTACAGTTCCATATTTATTCCAGCACGCTTTACACTCTGCACCACTGCACTATAGCAACACCATCACCACGAAAAATTCCTGCATCCTATCTTTCTGCAAACCACAGGTATGCCAGATTTGCACATCATTTTGCAGTGGATATGTTGCATTTCTTGTACATCCAAGGATAAACTCGCCAGGATTATGACAATGGCCAGTAAAATAATTGGCAAGCCACAAAAGCCCTTGACCCAACTCTTTACAGAAAGGATGAGGAAGACAGCAAGGAGCATCTTGGCAGATAGCTCCCCGTCTCTTCAGCCAGTTTGAGCTTTTGAGCTCCACGAGGTGCTATAGAGTCCCCTCAGCGAAAGGGAAAGTATTTAAGATGTCCCTCATGCTGAGTGCCATCAGTGTTCTTAAGTCAAGAACGTGACTGATGAGCTGATTTAATGTGTTAAGTGTTTTGCAGTGACTTTGTATGTTTGTTTTACTGACTATTTGCTTTTTACAGTGTTGTCTTTTGTGTTTTGGTGAGCCCAAGACAAACTTCCTCTCATGGTGGATGATGAAAATATATTCTATTCTCAACAAGGCTGTGGTGAAGGCGTTGTTTGGTTAAGGCACAAAAATCACGTGTTTATGGTTGGGTAAAGATTATGCTTAAAGGAAACGGCCACTTTAGAATGAAAATACAGACGCTACTCACTGACCTTCATGCCGACAAGAAGTCCAGTGTAGTTTTTTAATCCACAAAACTCCTTCGGGGTATCGGAGGATAACAGCTAGCCGGAATAACAGCTACACTTGAAGTGCATGGAACCCACATTTTGAAAATGTAATAAAACTCTGCTAATGCATTTCAAAAACGTCAGAACGGCTCGTTCGTTGTAATCCAAGTGCCCTGAAGCTGTGGCATGCAAAACTGACTTGAAAAGACGTAATTTACTCAACTTTTATAGCATCATTTCTCACCGTGTTGTGTTTACATGGCAACTCGCGCGAGACTTGAGAACTAGCACCACCACTAGCCATCAGCTAGTCTCGCGCTGTTATCCTCCGATACCCCGAACGAGTTTTGTGGATTAAAAAACTACACTGGACTTGTTGTCGGCATGAGGGTCAGTAAGTACTGTCTGTATTTTCATTCCAAAACTCGAACTTTCGAACCAAAACGAACTGAAGGACTAACGAGACAGGTGTGACAGAAAACAGGCGGGAAAACACATGAAGACAGGAAGTAAAACAAGCAGACATGACACACAAGGAGAGAATCTACAAAATAAAACAGGAAGCAGATGAAACAAATGAAAAACATGAAACAAGGGACACAAACAGAAAACCTCCAGAATGGAAACAAAAGCTCAGGATCATGACAGTGAAGGGTTTTTTGTCAAGTGTGATGAAGCTGAGCTGTGGTGTTACACTGAATCATAAAACTAAAACATAAAACTGTGGAACACTGGCATGATGTTTCAGTTTTTGGCTGCCTATGATTCACTAATTAAAAATATTGGCATCAACCCTCCAAACTACAGCTGAAATCAAGACGCTGACACAAAGAGATTCTAAGCATTGTAATTAATCAGTTACATATCTCTTATGTGGTGCTGAAATTGTTTCTTTAGCTGGGAAAAAGCATCATACGTGACATCAGCTGTGGCCTGAGCGCACAGACTGAAGGTCAGGGGCGATTAAAGATGGATGAGGGACCAGTGTCAGGAGGCAGGGGGCCCGGTGCCAAAGGTGTCGGCCGCTCAAGTGTCACCAGCTGGCCGTGTGAAGAGAGAGCAGAGAACAGGAGATCAACAGCTGTGCAGGTATCAGATCACCTGGTAGAAAGACACATTCAGCTCCGTACGCGGACGAGACAGCAGGTAAGATCTCTGTCCTCTGAGCGTTTCATGGAAAATTAGGGACTTTATTACAGATATAATTAGAGGAAATCGCAACACAGCAGTGAGGGACAATATGAGGGATTAATGTGAACAATCTGAATTGATATACATTTTATTAGTGGAATAGTTAAGTGATTAATAAGTGTTTTAAATAACATTTTCTTAAAGATGGTGATTACTGGCGATGACTAAGAAACGAACAACGACAGCTAATGTGGAGATATTGTATTTCTTACCACTGCTGGTTCTGCAGATTGCTTGCTTTCATGTTTTACTGCTCACAATCAATGACTCAGTATTGTTAAACTGTGGAATATCTTTACTTCCATCGGTCAATAATGTGAAATCAGTCATTCAGTCTGTCTCTTTATTATATTCTGCCTCTTTTTGATGCTTCCTTATCATATTATTTTGTGTTTTTATACTGTTTGCTTATTGCTCTGCTCTTTGTTTTTGTACACTTTACTTCCTTACGTATTTATATATTGCTTTGTATTTTAGTTTTTTCGACTGAAGCTTCTCGTTTGCACCATCTCTGCTGTAATGTTGCAAATTTCCCTGCTGTGGGACAAATAAAGGATAATCGCATCGTATCGTATTAACATTAATCTAGGCATAATATGATGCATTGTTAGATGAAACACTACTGCTGGTAAAATTAGCATTACCTGGTCCGACTGTCGAGTTTAAATGCTGCATACACATTCATTTATTATTACTTTTACTCTTAAAATATGTTTTTGCTGAACATATCTTTGTATTTGTATTCAAGTAAAATGTAAACTGGGTAACTTTGACTTGACCTTGACTACTTAAGTTAAGGATCTCACTCCACTGGAAATGAAAAAGATGAGGAATAGATTTACTGTACAGTGTATTTTTGCCACAGGCAGGTGAGGAATGACATTTGGTTTGAGAATCAGAATCAGAAATTTTTTATTGATCCTCGAGTCCTTACAGTTGAATTATAAGAAGTAAGAGTAAGAGTAGTTAAGTATTTAAATATAAAGCAATAAAATAGATAAAAACAAATAAAATAGAAATGAAAATGTACATTAAAATAATCATGTTTAACACTAGTACTTAAGATATAAAGATATTAAAATAAAATATATATCCTCACTATGCTCAGGCTGTAAGTGCGAAATGTAACTACCATATATACATCAATGGAATAAACAAGACAAGAATAAAGTAAACATAAGAAATATCTACAGTAATGTGCGTGATAAAGTTGTATGCTGAAAAATATTGCACACTATTATAAAAGCTTGAAAGCTCAGGATTTATCACAAAGACATGCAGCTATTTACTGCATCTGTTCTGTTCTGTGCTGATGATCTGGAAGAAATGGCAAACTTTCATTCTCTTTCCAGCCAAAGATGTAAGAGAGGCTGTGGTGGCTGCACCAAGATGTGCTCGAGATGAACATTTCGGGGACTTAACACCCTTCAAGGCAATAAGCTGCATTTGAAAAACAGAAGCATCCACTTCCTTACTGTTCTATACTGTCCTTATTCGTCCTATTTCTTGCTCGTCACCGTCTGACGCTGAGGTGCACTCGTGCATACGTAGGCTGCTAATCTCAGGATGTGGCTGTCTGCCTGCTGCCTCCTCTCCCACCAGCTCTCAGCCCGGCAGATGACATGGCTGCGGATGAAGTGATTAGGTTACAGATACTGTAAGTCACTGACAGGCCGTGCGGAGAACAATGGCGGCCTGTTATCTTACTGCGGCAAAAAGAAAAGATCGGTGTCAGCTTAATTCAATTTCCCCAAGGTGGATTTATTTTGTTTTTAACACATGACACCCAGGTGGGAATTGGACCCCCAAACAAGGCAGATTTTGTGCCTGACTCTATTCATTGATCACAGTGACCTTACAGCTCCAATGAAGAGGAGAAGACACAATCCAATTTCACCTGTACACTTTCATCTCAGTATATATCATCCCCGCCAGACTGAACCATAGCTGAGCCCACCTCTTCCTCTCACTGAAAAAGACGTGCTCCATTTCACACCTAAATTTTCATTTAATCCCATCTCACTTCTGTTATACGATCATTGGGTGGCACTTTACATTACAGCTCAGTAATGAGATTATGAGGTGATATTAACCTGGTTTCAGACCTCTGAGAAACCGTCCACATCCCTGATTTTTGTCTGATTCTCACTCTGACCTCGTCACATATCAACTTTTGGTCATGGACTTTCCAAGTCGAGATATGATGTGCAAGGAACCCTGGGTGCGTCAGTGGATGTTGAACCCATATACCAACCCACTTCACCCTGCTCCCTACTTGGACCTCCACCCCCTCAACTTGTGCTGTTGCCCAGCTGTGTTTCCCCCGATGCCGCCAGGCGCTGTTTCAGAATACCAGCGACCGGCCACATGCCATGCTCAAATGAAAGGACGGCTTTTCATCACTGTCTGACGCCGGGAGTCACTCCCCGACGACTTTGGAGTGGGACCGAGTTGCTAATATTTTCTGCTCCATGTTTTTTGGCCATTATTACCTCATGTTTTGTTCTTTTATCCTTTTGCAAAAATGAAATTATATTAAAGCCCAGGTATCTCTGAAGAAAGTCTTTACACATATTTGTTGTCTTGCCCAAATTAAAATCAGAAAATCGACACCACTCTCTTGTCTGTGTGTTAACAACAAAGCTAGTGGCAGGAGTTAGTTAGCCTAGCTTAGCATCCAGACCACAGGCTGTCCTAAAGCCAGCCTGTCCTAGATATCTACCGCATGCAACTAAGTAACCTCTAAAACCACAAACTTGTTAGGAACATATTCAACAAATTAATTACATTATGGAAATTAAGTGTTGGTAAATTTTTGATCAAGCCAAGCTGTTTCCTGTTTTCCCTGCTATCACTCTTCATCCTAAGGTACACTGACCATTATTGTTTCTTAACATTGAAATTTGTATTCATTTTGTAGACCTAAAAAGACATTTACATTACATTTTACCACCAGTTTCTATTTTGTGATCTATACACAGATCTTTTTATATCACTGAGGTAGACTAACTCGGTAACCGCATGACTGAAATCCCAAACACCAAAGTTAATGTTTTTAGGGCTGCATGGTAAAAATCCATACGGTGCTGTTTCTCTATCTGCAGGAATCAATGAGAAGAACCAGGAGACACAGCCAGACTCTCCTCCAGGATCTCTGTTACAGAGGGGTCCATGGAGGAGACAGAGATACTCCCGTAAGTGTCTATTAGGCACTTCTCAGCCCCGTGTCAGAGTGTGTGCTCCACAGCTTTATTAACCACTGTCTGATTCACAGATCCCAGCTCAGCCTGGCAGAGACGCTAAAATGATCCACTCCATCGCCAGTCTGATCAGAGCGAAGAGCAAACTCCTCCTCCTCGAGAATCCTGACACTGTGGAGATCTATAAGGTCAGCATCAAAGCTATCTGAACAGTATAATATTTATGATTATGATTGTGATTGTGATTGTGATTACTACTTCTAATACAATGAGTGATGCTCTAACTTTGTCACAGTTTGAGAGCTCTAATCAAATCTAAACAGTAAAAAATTTCCCCAGGGTGCAGATTTTGATTTGTAACATTCATATGCACATATTCATACGTATCATATCAACATTTTTACAGTGAGATACTTCAGATTACATTCATATGAGATCATTTTGGCATTGCAAACTGATTGGGACGTCTGAGCATCCTGGTGGTGTTTGTGGCAACCCAACCGGGTGTTCTTTAGTGAGACATTGCACCATTTTCAGCCGTGATTGTGATGACAAAACCAGGTATTTTTAGGCCAACACATTCTCACTTTGACCTCGTCCCATACTGACATTTGGTCATGGACTTTCCACATCCAGATACGACAATCGTTGGTTGTTGATGGTCTGGGAGGCCGTGTCAAGTTCTGCCTGTAACCCATGCATTGTCTTCTTTCAAAATACACTTCTGTTTTCACAGGAAATTTACCATTTACATACAGTCTCTTTCAAAATAAATGCCGGTGTCGGTACAACAACGGAAATTGAAGTGTTTTTTCCTCCAACAAGATGCGCAGGTGGTCAGGTTTAGGAAAAAAGAACAGGGTTTGGCTTTAGAATCTTAAGGGATGCAAACATCGCTCTCCCGGGTCAAACTCTGTGTTGGACCCATACAACACCCAGCCCACCCAGCCTTGGTGGTCTTTCGCCACCTTAACTTTCGTTCTTGTCCTGCCACACTTCCCACTGAGCACCATCTAAGTATAATGGCGACTGCTTAAATGCTGACATTAAAGGACGGCTCGTTTCATCAGCGTCTGACGCCACAAATCACTGCCCTTTTTGTCAAGTTCGGAGTGAGAGATCTGCTGCATTTGCATACAAGCGTACAAAAGTAGCATGTCCATGATTTTATTCGTAGTTTGAATTACAACTGTTCTTTTGATTGGGTTGCAACGTATGTTCCTTATGTTTGCCAGAGCATTATTAGCAGATATATGAATATACAGTGTATTATCTTACATAGTGATGTTGCTTATATTTGAGGTCAGTTAGACCCCAAAGAGGTCCTTTAGATGACTATCATCACATTTGGGATTTGGGTAGTGTTGAATGAACTGTCAACACCAATCACAGATGCAGAGCATTTGAAAGTTTATTGTAGCCTGTTTAACTATGTTTTACAGCTAGTGTCAGATGTAATAAGTCATTTTCTGCAGTGTATGAATCATGTTATCGCTTCAAATCATGTCTGTTAGCAATTCACGAAGTACCATGTCGATAAAACAAAGTTAAGTATGCATTTTGTGTTGCTAAAGAGGTTTAAAAGGGTTTATATTAATGTTAAATATGATGCAACATGATGGTTTCACCCCTTTAATTATTGCATGAACCCAATACAGCTGGATGATTCAACGACCCGTCCTGGAAGAACTGCTAAAGACGATGTTTACCTCCCAGCCATCACAGCAAAGGCATCAAGCCTCACCTCACTGAGAGGGGCTCTGAGTCAGTCCTGTCCTTACCTGTACGACAAAAGAAGAGGATCTTTCTCCTCAGTGACCTCTCAGAGAACTGGAGCTCCCCCTAAAAGACAGGTAATTTCACACCTGTTGAGCTCCCAGTGGAAACACACTGAAGCTTCTTTCAGAGGTCAAACCTTTTTGCTCTTTCCACTGTTCTCTCTCTTCACATCAGAGTACCCTGAAGGCACAAAAAGAGGCAAAGAAATCCAATGTTACTGTAACAATGACCTACCTGGGACAAGGTTGTCGGGGGTCGGGGCTGGGGTCGACCCAGGATGAGCTCAAGGTGCTCCAGCAAGTCAATGGAGGGGAGAATATCTGTGTCTTCAAAGGCTTGGTGACTCCAGGAGGTGAGAGCTGTGAAATTGAAAGCTGTTTTGCTGAACTGGCTGAGAACAAAAGAGCATTTAATTTTTAAAAATACAAAATATTCTGTCTCCAAAATGTTGTTTTTCAATTAGAGTCATTATCAAAAATCTACAGAAGACAATGAGGTGTTCTCCACGTTATTAATAAGCCCAGAATAATAAGTTAGTTTAATTAGAAGTGTTGCAGCTTCTCCCTCTTTTGACACATTTAATCATCTGCTCTCAAAGCAACATTGTAAAAAAAAGAGCGATGAGGCCGTCGGCCCGAGGCGGTATTTGAGTTGAAAGAAAAATAGAGAGCCGATGTGTGACCTGATAGATTTCACATCACATAGAGAAAAGTCAGCAGACAAGACAAGTTGTTTCATCTCTGCAGCCGGTACATGACGATACACACTGTACGGCCGTCACTCCGCGGAGAGAATCACAATGTCAGGCAGATGTACAAAAGAGAGGTTATAGATTTCTGCTCGAAACTGTTTGTGTGATCTGTTTACAAAATCTTCTGTGGCTGTGTACGTCAAAGGAATAAAACACAGACGCACATTCCAGACAGTCTATAGGATTCAGCACATTTATAAGACTTGTCATGACTTTATTTTTTATACTTCTTATTGACTTTTACTGCATTGATGCGACACTATATACGCTGTGCTGTGCCTCGCATACATATATTGTACACTGTGTGATGTGACTTTGTTGTGAAGGTTGTTGAAAACAGCTTTCATTAATTTTTAAAGAAGATATATTCGCTAGGGATGATTCTGACAGCGTGTTCTGTAGATTACCCAGAGTCATTTTTCAACGCTGCGAGCACCACAAACAACTTCCACCTGCTTTATTTCGGGGATGAAACACAAAGGTTAAGGACAGACATCTTAAAAACTGGACAAATAAAACCAAAGCCGCCCGTATGGATAGATACAGTACCATTAAAAAGCAAGTGAGCAATGCGGTTTTTGTTATTTGGGTGTGTGAGCCTTTGAAACTCTGAACATATCTGAGTTTTCTCTTTTGATATAACTTCCCTAAAAAGTACCAGTGACTGGCTGAAAATGGTTTACAAATGACTAACTGCAAGGGGCGGCATTGTAGTACAGCGGTTAGCATTGTCGCCTCACAGCAAGAGGGTTTCTGGGGTGGGAGTTTTCATGTTTACCCCGTGTCAGCGTGGGTTTCCTTCAGGTACTCCAGCTTCCTCCCACAGTCCAAAGACATGCAGGTTAATTGGTGACTCTAAATTGTCCGTAGGTGTGAATGTGTGTGAATGGTTGTCTGTCTCTATGTGTCAGCCCTGGGATAGTCTGGTGACCTGTCCAGGGTGTACCTCGGCTCTCACCCAATATCAGCTGGGACAGGAAATGAATAAATGAATGAATGATCACGAGGACGAAGGATTAGTTTCAACCTTGGTGGGGGACACATAATAAACTGAGGTTTGGGATCCTCCAGAGGAAAATATGAGCAGCTCAGTTTATAGTGGAAATGTCTTTGTTTATGTAAAGAAACACACACAATTCATGCAACGGGTGATGATTCATAATATAAAAATAGGCTATTATGAAGTATAATGCAGTAAACTTAAATATCTATTCTCCTGTAGATTATCTATCTGTTACCTAATCAATATGAGATGCAATTCGTCCTGTATTTTCCTGCATAGACATGTTAAGATGAGGATAATGCGAAAAGCTCATTGAAATTGTGGTAGGGACATGTCCCCAGAACAGTCTTTCTCTTGAATTGCGCCCATATCTCAGATCTCTGCTCTTCCATTGAGTCTTACTCCTCTTGATTGCTCCTAAATGGGACTGCAGAAAGTCTGATTTCGGTCCTGATTTCGGTCCTTTAAAAAATAATGTGACGTAGCGCATGCCAGTTGTTCCCAGCTGGGGGGTCACAAGGACAAAAGAGAGGAAAAAAGAAGATGAAAAAACCCACAAAATTACACTGTGCCTTTTCTGGCTTTTTTTTAAATTGTTGCTTTCTTTCATGTGGATTACAGAAGAATTTCACCTCTTCAGGCCTCTGAAACTATTGAAATAGAACGGTCTTAGATGGGAGCATCGCTCTTTGACTGCAGTGCTTTTAGCTCATAGATATAACTCATGAATATAACAAAGTACAGGTGTTCAGAGTAAATCTTTAACACTAAATCCTCAAGCTGAACTGACAACTGTGAATCGTCATTTCCACTGACTGAATCAGTAGCTTTTAGCATCGGAGCTCCCCTCACTGGTGACTTGAAGCTTTATCTTAAAGGTCCAGTGTTGTAGGATTTAAGGGGATATATGGGCAGAAATGGAATATAATTTAAGTATGTTTCCTCAGTGTATAAGAAATAAAAATCACTGTTTTTTTCCTTAGAATGAGACGTTTATGTCTACGTAGGGAACAGGTTCTCGTTTGTGGAGGAAGAGGCCTGATTTGTAACTTTAAACTGCTTCATTCAGTGTTTTTACTTGTTTAATCATCTGGTCATTTGGTTTGGGAGAGAAGGAGACCTCTGCGGATGATCCAACTCCCGATACAAACCTCCAGAACATTTAGATCAGAAGTAAGGTGAGCACACATTTGCAGGTACTGGGCAAGCAGCCCGTCTGGGACATGCCGAACATAGTAGAAGAAACACTGATTTGTAACGTGAAACTGCTTTGTTCAGTGTTTTTACTGTTTTTAATTACCTGGTCCATTTGTTTTTCAGAGGAGGAGACCTCTATGGATAAATCGCCTCCAGTAAAAACCTCCTGAACAATAAACACTGAAAAAATTCAAACTGGGAGAAGATTCAGCCTCCAGACACCATTAAATCTCCCCAAATCGTACACACTGGACCTTTTAAAAGAGAATTACAGTATGTTGATGTCTGGTTAAAAGATTATTGGAAGACTGCACAAACCACAGAAACAATCTGGATGTGATAACTCCAATGTACTTTCACATTGCGGAGCTATTAACCTTATGATCAGTGCCTGTGCAGGCAGTCTGACTCACTAAACTGAAGATAGACGCGATGAAGTGAAGGTAAATAAACAATTCAAGCCAACAAAATGATTTCCACCACCAATATGCAACCTGTGACAAGTGGCTGCGAGTGGCTATCATGGGTCACGAGCCAAAACCATTAGGCACCGCTGCTGTTTGCTACTTCCTGGAAAGTGCCATCCCAAATGTCTCACAGCACCGTGAGGCAGGGCGAGTTTATTCAGCACATTACAGCAAACACATTGTAAAAGGACATTTAAATACGATTAAAAACAACAGTGAAGTCGTTAAAGAGCCAAGAGAACATTGGAGCATTGGCCTACGAAGCCACAAACATAACAGAGCCTCCCATTTCCCGAAGGACACAGATTCAACACCGGTCTGCTTTAACTGAAATAGGCTTTTTTCGGTTTGACCCTGAACATCTTCCCACTGGTTTAACCACAGTGTGAGTTTTATCTGTGTCAGGTGCAACCTAAGCTACCCAAATTGTGGTGCTTTGGGGGTTGAAAGGTCAAGTGTGTAATATTTAGGGGGATTTGGTGACATCTGGAGGTGAGGATTGCATATTGCAACAAGCTTCCTTCAGTGTGACTTGCTCAGGAATTTTTTTACAAAGAGCCAAATTATCCACAGAGGTCTCTTCCTGGTGATTTTAGGTGATTAAAACCGGTAAAAACACTTAAGAAAGCAGCTACACTTCACAAATCAGTGTTTCTTCTATGCTGTTTGGCACATCGCAGACCAGCTGACACTCGTCCAGCTCCTGCTAGATGTGCTGATAACTTTTCCTCTGATAACTGAACTCTGAGGTTTTTATCAGGAGTTGAATGATCCACAGAGGTATCTTCCTCTCCAAGACAAACAGACTGCGGTTTTCCAATACTGCTTATCACGAAAGTGCTTCCAACGACGGTGGCTGACGTGAAAATGTGAATGAGTCTATCTAGAGGCAGCGTTTGGTTTGTCCGTACAGAAACATGGCGGTGCATAATGCCAATCTCTGTAGACAAGGACCCTGCTCCTAGTGTAGATATATATGGCTCATTCTAAGGTATTGAAAACACAACAATTCTTATTTTTCGACGTGATTATACACTTAATAAAACACATCACATTTCATTTCTGCTAATATATTACCCTAAATCCGACATACTGGGTCTTTAACAAGCAAACATCACAGTCTTTTTTCAAGTCCTCCAGTCTAAGTGACATTAATACAATGAAAAACAGCAGAAGAGATGTTGAAAATTAGCGTAATACGTGGGGAAAACCATCTGAGAACCTGTTGACCTTCACGGCAACATAAGCCAAAGACAATCCATGCTGACTCTGTTAGAACGATCAAACATAATCACCTTCAAGCTTTTCATAACATTGTCTGTGTGTATCTTTCAGAGCAGTTCCAGTTTGTCTCTCAGAGACACAGAGGTTTCCCCTTCAGCGCCACTTTGTACGTTAACGGCATCATGGTGGCCAGAATCAGTTCCTGCTGCGAGTACCGCTACGCTCCCGGCTTCCAGCAGGGCAGGAGGAGCTGCTTCAGATTGGCTTGGCTCGCTGGTGGGATACCCTGCTACAGGTCAGATTTCATCCTCCGGGAGACGGACAGCATAACATTGGCAGAAAATTAGAAATTAGTAACAGTCAAAACTGATCGGGTAAACCCATTGCTCTGCAGATATGATGTATTGTCAGGCCGACACAGGAGGGAGAGGGGATGCATATTGCATGACATGAGGGAATGGTGTTGCTGGTGGTACCGGGGAAGAAATGTGAGTCATGATGAAAGCACATTTTTCATCTTTTTCAGATGTACAAGTCTCCGAAACAAATACAGCTCCTGCCAGCAGCTGAACAACGGCACAAAGGAGAACTTAATTCTCCCTCCAGAGCCGGGCCCTGGCAATGGTACAAAGTCTGGAAATGAGTATCTCAATTTTCCATTACTTCCTAAAGCTTATTCATCAACATTTTTTTGACATTAGGCCCAGTCCTTAATTTCAGTGGACTAGTCTAAAGACAACATGTCCCACAAAGCATTTTTTCCCCTTTAAATTTGTCTCTGATGTCTCCAACGCAGGCACCATCGAGTCATGTCCATCATCCCCTCTGTTTATCCCAGCCAAACCAGAGAAGAAATCAACAAGGAGGTCAAGAAAACACATCAAGGAAGGCGGCGGAGGATCCACAGACAGCGAAGACCCCGCTGTTGCAGGGATTAAAGAGACCTCCAAGAAGAAACGACGCAAGGGTCAAACTAATCAGAAAGAGAGCAAAGGCAAGACAGCCGGAAATAAGAGGGAAGAGGGACGGGACAAAAAGGGCTCGGAGGTCTCGCAGAGGTCAACAGTGACAGAAAAATCCGAAGGCCGAGCGTCGTCTGCCACACAAGAGCAGCAACAGCAGAAAACAACCAGCAATGTCACGGCACTGCAGACAGAGCAGCCGCGATCCAACAAGACAAGCAAAGTTCTCGGTGAGCAATGTTTGATTCATTTTCATTTCTGTAAGAAAAGATGGAAAAACAGAGGATAAAAACCTTCCACGCTTTCAAGTGGTGATACGGATGACCTTCAGTCCATCTGCATGTGGTTTTTCCATTTAATACTCTTTGTGGGGGGAAAAATGTGAAAGAACAAGAGTTTTTCTTTTTAAAGATTCATTGCAGGATGAGGAAGCACTGACTAAGCAGAACGGAGAGGAACAGAAGGAACCGGGATCAAATGGGAAAAACAGAGATGGGGAAAGACTGAAGGACTTCTATGAAGAATGTGTGGAAATGAGTGCTGCGCTGGAGCGGGGCCCAAACAAACATAACTGGTTCAAGGCAAACAGTGAGTAAAGAAACCGCAGCACAGTAGGAACGTACCGGAATCCCCCCGGAGTCCTGTAACTGATTTACATAATACACTTCAGCAGAAAAGGTTGAATTTGCTAAAAAGTGATACACTGAGCAAAGTCTGCTTGAAGGGAAGATGGATGACGTGCAGGACAGGCTATGCAGACATCATTCACACAGACACACACACATGCCTGCATGCATAAATCTCACCGCAGCAGATCTCCTTTCTCTGAACACAAGTGCTCAAACTGAATTTTAGATTTCATTATTACATTCTCACATCAGCAGTGGGTATCAGTATCACTGTGTGCACTTGGCTTTAGAAGGGACAGTTTTATTACGCCTGAGTTGTTGTTTTTTTCTCCCACTTCATGCCAAGTCCTGGAGAGGTGCCGGCTCCAAAAGAGGCTGTCATCGTGCCCCAAAGCTCCGGGCTCAGATGTGGAGTGCAGTGCAGAAAGTGACACGGTCCTGCAGCCTGATGGAGAGCCAGAGGAAGAAGAGGACACGGCCAGCCAGAGTGCTGGCAAAGAAGAGCCTGTGAAAGAACAAGACCTGCAGGCACAGGTGTGTGTACAACACAAATTACTGTGGTGAATCTGTGTTTTTGCCAGAAACGCTCTTGGCATTAAATCACTGGTCCTTGAAATAACCACATTCCTGCATAATGCAGCAGTGTGCATTAATTTGTGTCAGAACCAGTGATTTCATTGCCAAATATTATAATGAAGTGATAATATAAAAACAGTTTTTCATGGAAAGTGATACATTTCCCATTAATCTTTATAGTTACATGCAGTACTTTCCCTCTGTGCAATAATCATCATTTCGTTTTCAACCTGGAAAAGGCAAAGAAATAAAGGCTGACTTTGAAAATACTCTCTCCTCCTGCAGCTCTCTCGTCTCTCTTCTAAACCCTGACCACTAGACAACCATGAGCATATGCACGTGCTTCATACAGTAACCCAGTGTTTCCCATACTCTGATTTATTTAATCTTACTTTATTGTAGTGTTGCAGAAAGCTGATTCACTTAGTCCTCCTTGTTTTTCTTTCTCTGTTTATCAGAAACAAATGAGATAAGAATTAGCTAGCTAACGTTAGCCATGTCACCGCCCCTCTGCCTCACTCCCTGCCACTGTGCACTGCTTCCCCTGAGGAGAGCTTCCCCAGTCACCGGCTAAAGTACATTATAGTTCAAGTATAGCTTTAATTCAGCCAGTATAAACCCCCTAGCTCCAGGTGTCACAGCGGGCTGGTAGCCAGTGGCAGCGCCAGGTCTAACCTGTGTAACTGCAGCAACAGAAAGTTTTCCGATCCAGCAGGGACTCAAGGCTGTCGGAGCTGGGCTTTGCACTGGCTGGATTCAGGTTGCTGCAGCTGCTAACTGGGGGTCGATCTCTGGAGCTGCTGCCTGTTATCCTCCTGGCGAGGCGGTCTGACCAAAAACACTGGGGTGGCTCTGGCCCAGAAGGCAGAGCGAGTCACGATACTGAACCCCAAATTGCTCCTGATGGCTGTTCCATCAGTTTGTGAGTATGTTAACAACTGAGTAGCAGGTGGCACCTTGTATGATAGCCTCAGCCACTTGTACGAATGTGTGTGTGTGAATGGGTGAATGTGACTCATAGTGTAAAAAGCACTTTGGGTGGTCGGAGGACTAGAAAGGCGCTATACAAGTGCAGGTCCATTTACCATTTAATGGCAGGGAGTGAGGCGGAGGACACACTGTGATTCAAGGCTCTAGCTAACGTTAGCTATACGAAAATGAAGCAGCAGCTGTGAATCTTTGACTGATTAGCAGAAGGCTAAACTATTTTGTCTCCTTCTCTGAAACACCTCAACGATTTTGACAGATGTTGTATTTCATTTACTTTCATACTGTCTCCTAGACTCTTTTTTTGATGAGTCTATCATCCTTTTTTGGGTTGCTTCGCAGTGGGCAGTTGTTGACAATATTGGAATAGTAACTTTCTCTAAAGGATTCTCCACCATTGAATCAGGCTTTCGTGAGGTGCACGCACATCTGCATTTGAAGGACAGCCTATAGGAATGCCCTCTCTCTGAAATGACCTGTGATTGGCCAAAGTCTCCCATCACCGGCTAAAGCCAAGAGGAAGTGCAGAAGTGCAGAAGTCTGGTTTTCTCTCAGTCCACTTTTATAACAGTATTCTCAAAGTTTTATTACGGGATTTTTACCCATTGACACCACAATAAAAGTGCCCATCCCAGCTTTAATAAAACATTTTAATGCGATTTTTCCACGGCAGAAATTTTGTAATAAAAATAAAAAGTAATTCAGGATGCAAATGTCACGCATTCACATACTAGGATTTAAAGCTGTTTAAAAAGGATTATAGTGTATTTCAGTATCAGCGCGTTTTATGATTTTATACTGCACATTGTCAGATATAAAACTCAAAAATATCATATCTTCAATAACAGGGAAAGGGCAGTTTCTCATTAGTATGTAGTGCTTGTCTGCCTAATAAAAAGTTGATTAATTTAACAAAAAATCCATCCTGACTCAGGAGGACTACTCCATTATTGGGAGGTTAATACACACATAATTGTAACAAATGGTCACTGAGTTTTATCTGGGACAGGCAGGCGTTTTTGGCTCAGTCAAACCCATCATGATGAAAAAGCTTCCAACAGCGGCTGAAAAATTCCTCAAGGTCTAGCAAAGTGGCACAGTGGATGTGGCGGACAGCCAGACCATATGTCTTTCTGGACTCTCACCCCGGCTCTGTGTTTAGGAAACCTCCAGCACCTGTCCCGCTCACATCTCATTCCCAACCACAGTTTGGAGCTGCGAAATGGGATTTCTGTATTTTACCAGACGTTGCTTTCTGGCAATTGAGGTGAACTAAAAGTTAAATGAGATATTTCTATTTCTATCATTTCTTTGTGCAGCCTTGCATCTTCTTGTGGGAGACCTTTCCCTCCAGGATTGCAGAATATACGCCAACATTTTTTCAGAGATCTGCAACCTTTGCCCTTATAAAATGTTTCCCAAGCCCAGTGGGTACACTCCAAAACACATACCCATCATTTCTTTTCACATCATTTATTTTATTTTTTCAGTGAAACGATGACCTTTTGGAGCTATGAGAGAGAACTTTAGGACAGGAAAGTTTCTACTGACAGAGCCGAACCAAATCCAATAATAACAGCGCATACTTTCATGACTTTCTCTTGTAACTGTAGCTCGATGCCATGATGACGGTGCTGAGCACATCAGATGAGGTGGAGCAGCTGGTTCTGAGGAACACGGATCTGACAGACGACCTTCTGCTGAGCCTGGCGGGGGCCCTGAAGAGCAGCCCGTCCGAGGTCACGCTGCTCAACCTCAACCTCAACCTCATTGGCCCGTACGGTGCTCACATCCTGCTGGACGTTCTGAGAGTGAAGCCTCAGGTCAGAGGCTTACAGTAAGTCCCAGGCTCCACTGAACCGTGTTACATCAAAATCTGACACAGAATGTCAATCCAGTATGTTTTTCCAAAATCAGAAAACACACTAAATAAAAAGCAGATCCAGGCAGAGCTACCTTTTGAAAGTGTTCTTATATGACTTTAGAAAAAGAACATAATAAAATATAAGCGACAGTAAAAAGACGCAGGTAATCCAAGGACAGAATAAAATCTCAGCCTATACACTGCTGAATTACACGATCCATCTCTTTTATGTGAACAAGAAATGCTTCCAGTGCCTTACCTCTCTGAGTTATTTTCTTTCCCCCCACAAAATACAGAAAATGTGCAAGAGGTCATCTTTGTCACACTGTTTCCGAGACATTTTGACAGATGCAGAGACTCACAGTGGATGCTGACATGTGAAAAATATAGCACAGGCGCAGCTGGTCATCACATACAGGAGAATAAAAAATAGTGTTGGGCTTAAAGAAATAGTTTTGTGAAATATGCTTCTTTGCTTTCTGGTGGAGAATTGCATGAGAAGATGAATACCACGCTGTCATCTGTCCATTAAATATAAAATTACAGCCAGCAGCTGGTTATCTTAGCTTAGCTTAGCTTAGCATAGCATGACTGCTGTGAACAGTTGTCAGACAACCAGCGAAGACTCCAGAAAGTTACTGAACTATCCTCTAATGCAGCGAGTCACGGTCCAAAAGTGGGTTGCGGGTCCTTTCTAAATGGACCGCAAGGGACTCGCTTTTATTCTCATGTGCTGTTTCCTGCTGTAGAGTGAGCGACCAACGCACAGCTACTTAAAACAGTCAGCAAACTAGCTTGACAACATGTTCAAATGCAAGTATGACACTGATATATTGCAGCGTGTGGACCTTGAACAAATGCCTAAGGAGAAACCGGGACTCTGTGGCTACACCAGTTGGGACCCACTGCTTTAATGTGTACACCGGATCAAACATGGCCCTGTTAGGAATTAAAATATTGACTAAAAGATGATGAAAATGGATGCATCATTTCAAACACTTGCAATTGTTCAAATCCTTCGACCAGGAATACTGAACTTGCTTTGCCTGGGGGCCAGTTTTGCAACATGACAGAAAGCCAGGGGCAAGGTAATAAAAATGTTAATGATATTTATCAGATTAAATGAATAAACGAGACAAATCCAGTCCCAGCAGTCCCACATGGGTCAGGTGTGCGCAGGGGCCTTTGAAGGATTTGAGGACATTTGCGGGCACAGGGGAGTCTGGGGGATTATTTTTTTTAAATGAACAAGTTCTATTTGATGCTTTCATATGCACTAAGGCACCTTATTAAGATTCAAAGCACAAAGAATTCCCAAAGTGAATCATGTTATTTTATTGTGGGCCAGATTTGGAGTATCACTGCCACACACCTTCATTTAAATAAAGACACCAAATGTGTATGACTCCATAACAGGAAAATATGTATAAAAATCATCTACGAGGTGGCCTACGCAACATTGTTCCATGTTTCCATAATGTAATGATCTTAAAGCTGCAGCACACACAGACACAAAATGTTTGTGATATTGTCATATAATTTGAAAAGGGGATTTTGTAGGTTACGATTTATATGTCACATAAGGAAACGCATATCATCTGAAGTGAGCAGCGCATCGAGAAATCCAAATAAATCTCCATGGTTACCACTTTTTTCTCTCTCTGCAGCCTGTTTGGAAACAAACTGCGTGACCATGGAGTGCTGACCCTGCTGAATGGAATAGCTGAGCTGCAGGAGCAAACGGCGAGAACTGCCGCTGCCATCCAACAGGCCACGCTCTTCCCTTCGGAGCAGAGCATGCTGCTGCAGCTCCCCACCGGGTGGAGCTCTTTCAGGGCTTTTGCGCTTCTAGAGCTGGATATCGGGGGAAATGGCCTGAGCAGCGACGGGGTGAAAGTGCTAGCATCGTACATGAGGCACCACTCGTATCTTCGGTACTTGGGGCTGGCGCAGACTAGTGGCGCTGATCTGGCGGCGTGGAAGGAACTTTTCGACAGCCTGAGAGGAAACGGCTCACTGACTCAGATTATCTTAGATGAGAACAACTTGGGGGACCCGGGCGTCAGGCTGCTGGCCGACATGCTGAAAGAAAACGCGAGTCTGCAGCAGGTGGATCTGGACAGGAACGGCATCAGCGACGTCGGAGGAAATGACATCATGGGGGCGTTGCTTTGCAGGACGCAGTTCCCGCTAAGGCATCTGAGCCTTCAGGAGAACAACATCAGTGCGGGACTAATGAGTAGGATACAGGAGGAGGTAAAATATAAGTGATTCCTGCAGGAGTGGAAGAACACTGTAAACCACGAGAACCTATGGAGCACAATAAACAAAGATGTGACTTGAGAGCTGTGTTTACGTTTTGAGGTCAGAGGGAAAAAAACTGACTCATTTGACTTGTGTGACCTTCAAACACACACACAAAGCTCTCTTCCTTCCTATAAGTGGGTGGCCCCACTAACAAACGCTGCATCTTAGTTTAGCCCAGGCAGGTAGTGTAGGAGGCATGTTTGCTTTAGGGCTGCACTGTGGTCTGGATGCATTTTCAAAGACATCTCAATGAACTGAACCTTTCTTCTTTGTGGCGAGGTTTCATCTTCACCTTGAGTTTGAGGTTTTTGTTTTTTTTTCCTTCGTCTTCCCACCAGCGTTACCACTCCTGACTCCACACCTCCTACTTTGCTAAAACTGATTCCAGCACACGGCTCACTGATCCCTCTGTCATTTTATTGAATAATTTGCTGCCTCCTGACAGAAAAGAAACCACAGTGATTCATTCCACCCACAGCATTTACAGGTCGTGGATGACTTACCCACGACTTCCCCTCCCCTCTCCCCAGAACATTTCAATAACCATAATCAAATTCCCTTTCTCCACTTCTACAAATCAAAAGAGAGTTATGGACAGCTAAGCCATGCCACGTCAACTACCCCCATTTTGTCATTCTTGTCTCTTTATGTGCGAGACAGAGCTTCTATTCAGAATCTAAGCACTGGGGAAAAACTAGGGCAAATTCATCTGAATTTCGAGCCCGTCATCTCATTGTTCTATCAACACAGACGTTCTGAGAATAACTGTACCTGTGATCAAAGCTTGTCAAAGTGGTAATTATCTCCTCCTCTCAGGGCTGCCAGTAGTGACTCTGCTGAAACCAATCCCTCCATATTTCATCTGCAGTCTTTGCGAATTCCTTTCTGTAGAAACCCCGATAAAGATGTTCGCCGAATCCCTGGGAAGGTTGACAGATAAATGAGACCGGAGCACCTGAAGATTACATCTGGAGAAGTTATCTTGCTCCGCCGTATCAGACTGAATGAGTCTCTATTGTGGTGTTGTGGTGGCGCACATTCAAATCTCTGCACAGCGCGGAGAAGATGTCTTTTATTTTGTAAGGTCATCTCTTTGTATCTAAGGTCTTGCAGATGAGACGGGTAAGATTTTGTTTCTCTTTCTTTTTGACTGCTGATCCGCTAAGATCTCAACAGCTACATGTGCAGCAGGTTGAACACAAAACTAAGTGGTACACCGTCATGCCTGGCTGAGCATAAGCTGCCAAACAAGAGCCGCACTGTAATTCGCAGACTCCTTCGATAAGGCTTCGTGCTTCTCCGTTTCGAGTAAAACTTGTATCAGTGACCCCATTGTCCGTCTGCTAATGTTATCTGTATTTTGGCCTGAAACAAATCCTGCAGTGTTACAAGCTTCTTTCAACTGCTCTTCCAAAAACACGTCCTTCAATCACAGGAGCTCAATCTGTTAGGAATTTACAGGTTTGCCGGAGAGACAGTTTCCCCTTTCAGGCCCTTGTAGGTTACTGTATCGTATCTCCTGGTGCAGTAGCTGTACAGTGAGGCCTCGCTAGTGTTGTACAGCCCAGAAATAATCAGTTTCATTCATCAATGTTTTGCTGATAAGAACTACACGGCTAATATGTGAACTGTTACTTATCTGAATCTTTGTAAAACAAGGAATTACTCTATTTTACAGCTGAGGAGTAGATTCGTCTGATACACAGGGGTTAAGTTTCAGAGAAACAACACTGTGCTGGAGAGAGGGGAGTCTTGGGAATTTTGTTTCTTTGCTGTGACTTCGGGCCAAAAAACAAAACAAATGAAGTGAACAATGGTTACTAACCCTCATGGGAAGTTCAGTGATTCAGACTTCCTTTAAGCTTCCAGGGCAGAGTGATGCAATTTATTTCCACTCACAGTATATGAAGGGTCAGTGTCTGTTTGCAGGGCCGTTAACTTCTGATGTGTTTGTAATGATGTTGCTCTGGATACTCACAGGTAAGCAAAACGTTCTCAACTTTTCATTTTTAGCTGACTCATTTTGGCCCAGACTATGATATCTCAACAAGTATTGGCTGGATTGCAGGGAAATTTTGTGCAGACATTCATGATTCAGAAGAAATCTCAACGGATGTTGGCTATCGGATTGGATCAAATCTTAAAAACAGATAGAAGAAAGGAGTTTGAAATTGGATGAGATCACATAATCCAGTTTCGGTTTTGATCTGTATCAAAGCCTCAGTATGAGTTGTTCAAAACTCTGTAGCAGGATTGGAGTACCTTTGATCCAAAGAATCAGGATTATCCTGATCCCAGCAGAAGAGGGATTCAGGGTGGATTTCTAGAGCGAAATGCAATAAAACTTTTAAACTGGTTAAATATATTTACATTTGTTTATATTTTACACTTAATTAGTTTTACTGTTAGGGTAATAAAGTTGATAAAATAGACATTAGGCCACGTATTATAAGGCAATGAATATTGCGGAGGGCGTGGCTCATCACATAAAGGTGTATAACATCTCAAGGGTTTCACCCATCACCACGCAACTTTGTAGGCATATGACCACACATAATCTGAGGGGACCCCTCCATTATTGACCCCATCAAACAAAATGGGGGCGCTAGAGAGCTAATTTCTTATCTAGGCCTAACCGCCATATGGATTTTTACTAAACTTGGCAGATATGTAGAACAGGACGCCTCAAGGTGACTGGAGAAATTTAACTCTAATTGGCAACTGGGTGGCGCTATAACAACAGAAAAATGCTTAAAAAAGGCTAAAATGCGACTGATCGCTGTGGCTCCCCCTGTGGACCAATGTTTGGTTTTTTTCTAATTTTTGGTATGACTAAGTCATGGTATGGTATGCTGTACATAATCATGGAAACTGTCAGTGTGTCATTCTGTCAGTCAGTCATTCTGTCTGTCCCACATTTTTCTACTCACTAATGTGGTCAATCTATGTGAAACTGCACATAGGCATTGAGGATTGGCATAGGTAGAAGGTGACAAAGCTACCAATGGACTAGTTGTAAATGTTTTACGATATGCTTAGTATTGCAGTAACATTTATTGTGGTACATTGCAATATATTGTATTTATTTCCTTTTCTTCAAGTGCAAATTATGTCCAAAAGAACGTCAACATAATTGTCAACATTAGTTTGATTGTATTATTCTACAAGGCTACCAAAAGTTTAATTTGTGTTTGCAGTATTAATAATTTCTATTAAAAAAAAAAATCAATACCTGGCATCCAATATTATGCTATATAGATGTTTTCCCTCTTCCCCCTTCAATGACCAATAAAAATTCCGAAATTTAATTTGTCATTTACCACTTTATATTAATTACAATGACACAGTCAAAAGTAGTTTCGGACAATTGCATCCCCCATGCTGTTTTCTGTCTCTTCAAATAAAAAAGCAACCTCCTTGCAGGCTATTCTATTGGTTGTTCTTGACATAGCTTCAGCAGTAGCCAAGTGGCAATGTCTGGGGCTGAAAAAGGCACTCCCTCCACAGTCCAAATACATGCAGGTAACTTTAGTCAGTGTGAATGTGGATGTGAGTGATTGTCTGTCTCTGTCTCAGCTCTGCAAAAGTCTGGTGTACCCCACCTCTCGCCTGATGTCAGCTGGGATCAGCTCCAGCTCTCCTGTGACCTCTGAATAGGATAAGCAGATAGATGAATGATGGATGAATGGATGTCTCGACATCAACTAAATGGATTCGACCATCTGACACTCCTGAAGAAGCATAGTGGCTGTTTTGATCTTGTCACATCT
The DNA here is from genome assembly GCA_035609425.1 of Epinephelus awoara. Taxonomy (NCBI): domain Eukaryota; kingdom Metazoa; phylum Chordata; class Actinopteri; order Perciformes; family Serranidae; genus Epinephelus; species Epinephelus awoara. The sequence goes on along the minus strand of CM069302.1, from coordinate 10,054,447 downwards.
GTATGTGTGTATAAAAACTATGTGAGACAAAACGGCCTTTATTGAGACCGTGTAGACAAGGTCGTATTTCAATGCATGTCCAAACAGCAGCACATTGAGGGTTCCACACTGCGTCATTTTCACCACCACCAAAATTAACACCACAGTGTGCAGGGACTGACTGTATCCACTTAGAGGATCTGTGCCACAGGAACAGCCTGAGTCAGTGTATGACATGAGGGAATGGATGGGCAGGGGTGTATGTTTGTGTACAGCAGACCTGCTTTCAGCCCACATGCAGAAAGCCAGGTGGTGTTTACGTGTTTACGGAAGCCCGGGGGCGGTGGACCTCTGTCGGAACAGCAAACCCTCTGTTGGGTCCATTTAAGTCCGCTGTGTGCCGACCGCAGGCACGCGCTAATTTGTTTTGTCTAGTCTGTCCAAATCAGATGTCTTTGAGGCCGTTTGTTGTTAATTCAATAATATCTTTTTCACATGGAGATTTGCTGCAAGCCCCAAAACATTTCCTGTTTCTGTGGCTGGCTAAATAGAATCATACTGCCAATTTATGTCAATGCAAAGCTAATCAGGTTCTCACAGTAGACCATGATGTGCTCTTGATTATCAGCAATATTAAGAACTTCTAAAGTCTTCATTTTCTCTGCAGTAAACAGTGAGAGGGGAGCAGGAAGTTGATGTTGGCTCATGCTCGCTGCACACAGTGTAGCAGAGGACAAATGTGGAAAGGCCTGGCTGAGGATGAGAGCGAAGGCTTCTAGATTTGTGAGATGTAGCGCTGCAGCGAGACCTCTTTGCGAGGCCTCGATATAACAGATCTCCTTTTATCGTCCAGAATAGGAGAGCAATTTATAGACTGCGTACTGCTGTGATGATGACGCATGCAAAGCTACAGTTACATTAGTAGTACAGTTATAGCTGATATTGGTGGGACAGCCAGCTGGAGTCAAACCACTGGTTCCAAACCACAAAATGGGTCACAGGATAAATACAAGGGGTCAGGATGAAGAATTTAAGGCATTTTTTTTTATTATATCCCTTTAGGCTTCCAAAACGTATAAAATTTGAGAATGGAAAATCACTTGTAGGCTTACACATACTGAATTAAACCTTTGAGACGGGGCTAAGTTGCTTCATTTTAAGTGCACGCATGTCAAAAGGAAAGGTTGGAGGGCACATATTCAGACCATATTCCATAATTGGGGGAGATCCACCTTAAAGTAGGCCCATTAAACAGTGGAATCCTTAAGAGACCGGATGACTGGGGGTGATGACTTTTTAAAAGGCTGTGGCACACTCATTAAAGCTACCTCGAATGTAGTGGTATCGACATATGGCATCCATTGGTACAATCAAGACAGGATGGCAGAAGAGATACATGCACACCAACTCAACTGAGCTGGACAGCAACAAAAAAGGTTCGCAGGCTGAGATCAATGTCAGAAAATGTCACAAAAAGAAGAGTGCTCAAAGTGCTCAAAGCAAACACTTCAGTCATGACTATCATCAGTGTTACTGACATGAGTGCTTCACAGAGCAGATATAGACACAGACACATCGCCACCAGGCGTGATGAACTGTGTTACGACCTTTGTGTGCACACCACAAGATTTCTCCACCGAGCCCTCGCCGACAGAGCCACAGATAACACGGTGACGTCACCAAACTACATTTTTTAACTTGGAGGACACATCATAAAGGCATGGATATTCTTCCCAGTGTTGTATCAGATCTGCCTCCACGGCTTGGGTCCAAACACAAAGCGCTCCCTGTGATCCTGTGGACACCGCCATTGTTGTTGTTGTTGTTGTTGCTTGCTGGCTTGTCAGTTTTGCCAGATCTTGGGAGAGAAACAAGCAACCAGGGCTATGGAAACAAGCCCAGAAGAAGTGACTATCATGCGTTTAAATAACTTATTAGATGGATATATAGAGAGAAAGGTGACTAGGCTTAAGCCTCATTGGTCTATGCACGTCAGATAATTAGTAATATTAACTGTAAAATAAGAAACCATCAGTGTGTGAGTCCTTAAAGAACAAAGACCACTGACCACTCGGTGAGTTTCATGGCTTTGAAAATGAACATTTAGGGTGGTTTTAGGACAGATTCACACAAGTTCATAGGTAGCACTGTTAAGCCAGGCAGGGGAAAGCCAGATTCTCCGAAAATGAGCAATTGTCACTATTTTGGTCTTAGCCTCTTTATTTCATCATAAACAACCCAGTAATGGGACTCAAAGTGCAAAATACCGGACACTCCATATTGACACAGTGTTAAACTAGCCTGTAACAGAATAAACAAATTCTTGAAATTGTGTTGTGGCTTTTGTTTTAGTGCGCCACAAGATTTTCAGTTGCCCCATCTGGCCGCCCTTGTGAAAAATTTCTAGGGGCGCCATTGTAATTACAGTGAAACTGTAAATTAAAAAGAAATAATGAAATTCTTTAAAGGCAGAGGAATTCATTTTGTCAACTGCACCGCACACTTCACTGCCTTCACAATTACAGCTGCTCAGAGAACATTAATGTTCATTAGGTGAGAAAATGAGTAAAGGGCAGAGTCATTGAGGGAAGTCCATAATAATGATGTGACTGACAGTTTATGAGTCCAGTGCCGCAGTCTTTAAACTCTACACACCATAAACAACTGTATGTTCAGTGTGCCCTGCTTTGCCACATTCACTCCAGCGTGTGATACAGTATTGTGATGATCATGAATGGAAAGTTGTAGAGTCCGCTTACTGAACAATGGCTCCTGCTGCTGTTTGACATTTGGCAGAAAGAGCAGCTTTTCAATATGGATTATTCATCAGCGGTTTGATCCTCCACTCAAATGTCACCACAACAATGCCCGCGACTTGGCAGCAGCGTCTGTCTCTCTGCAGCTCCGCGGGGTGAGGAATTGGCAATAATTACCACATCTAATGTGGCCTTCAGAAAGATTCAGACTTTGTGTTCAAGCACTTTTGCTTCTCAAATTATCATCATTACCATTTTGTGGAAAAGTGCAGGAAGAAATGAGAATCTTGGTGTGCTCTGACTGATGATGTGTTGTGAATAAGTTGTACAGATGCCTAATGCAGGAAACGTGTGAACTGCTGCAGCATAACACGGAGCCTGAGTTGACTGATGGGTGTAACAGACCTGTGGCCGCAAAGAAAATATCAAATGCGTTTACTTAACATGCAGCTCGACCCCAGAACATGTCGCTAATCAACGACCTGCCATTCAGAGAAACCTAAACTCCCCTGATATTTCATAACTTGTTATTTATATGCACAAGACCCTAATGAAAGCTTGTTTTCAGCTATAAATCTTAACACTTATTCATATGCACTGAAAAAGCACCACCCTTTTCCTGTTGTGTGCCAAAAAATTACCTGTCTTTGTTTTGTAAAGGCAGAATCTGACCTGGTGGCAGATGATTTAAATTAGATTTTATTTTCTTTACACCTTAGTTTTCACAGGAAATGTACAGTTTGCATACAGTCTCTTTCAAAATAAACGCACTATGTTGGTAAAACACTGCAAATTGACTGTTTTTTTTCCTTCAACAACTAACGCACATGGTTGGGTTTAGGAAAAAACAATCTTACAATCTTATGGGAAGCAAACACTAGCCTCCTGGGTGAAAGTCAGTGGCCGTTGGACCCATCCACCTCCCCCGCTGCCCACTGTACTTTGACTTTTATTGCCTTTACTTTCATTGTTATCCTGCCACATTTTTCCCTGATGCTGCCACACACCACTACACAATAATGGTGACCAGCTGCATATAATGTTGACGTGAAGGGATGGCTTTTTTCATCGGTGTCTGACACCAGAAGTCACTGATCGAGCAAGCATCGAGCTGGTAAATGGTCCTAAAACACTCAGACACTCTGGGTGCATTTATAAATCCAATCTGATGCTCTCACTAAAATAAGAGCGCTATTGTGAGTGCTATATTGTAGGCAACTGGACTTTGTTGTTGGTCTGAAAACATCAAAAAGAGTGAGAAATGAACAATTTCCCAGACTGCAGAGTGACAAAGTTGACATATTAAAATGTATTGTTTTGTTGAAGGTGAATCTTTATAATTTGTGCTTGAAAAATTACTTTAAAAATTAACTATCAAAATTGTTTCCATCAATGCTTTTAATCCACTTTTGTTTCATTGATCTGTTCAGTTGAGTTCATGGTTTGTCATCTGAGATCAGTAACTGTTACATAACCATTAAACCTATTTAAAACAATCCCCTAAGCAGGAGCTATACAGTTCCTCCCCGAGGCAGCAGCATATTAGAAACAGAGAGATACTATTATATCACCCCAATTTGGACTTACTTAAGAAGAATGAATAGAACTTTTCTCTAAATTTCCTGTTGTAATGTATGGAATGGGTAAACACAGCACCGGGGCATGCCCTTATTGGATCCAGCTGTGCCTGGACAGAGGTTGCTGCATTCAGCTGGCCTCAATTCCCCGAGACATGGGAGTAAAACAAAAGGCTCTGTGTTTATCAGACAAGAGTTCTCATCATTAGAGCAAGTCATGCAAGACTCCATGTGCTATTCTCAAAGTTCATATTTGGAGGCTTGATTTAAAAATAGCAAACATGAAGGGATAACCTTAAATTATCACAGTCCATCAGGTCTGTTTGCTAATCTGAGAAATGGCAGCCACAGTCAGAGGGATAAATCACCGCTGCACTTGGACTGTGCACAAGCAAATGTGGCTCGTAAATGCTCTGTCAGCTAAAGATGATTCATATATGCATATGGTATGGGGACACTAGTTACATTGTCACTGTGTCTGCAGGAAAATCCTCAAATTTCCTGCAGACACTGAACTCCTAATATCCATCATAATGTCGGGGTATACAGGCCAGCTGACTTCTATTACCCACCACTGGTCTGGAGTAAAAACAGTCAAAGCGTCTATCCACACCTGTCAATGGTTAAAGACGGGGTCCAGGATAGCAGTCATATGTGATGAGTGGAAGAAAATCAACTCATAAAACACTAATAGAAAAACTCGCCTCCGGATCTCTTTTGAAAAAAAATCAATTCTATTTAATTTCTCTTTCCATCAGAGCTTGTTCACGGTTTCCATGAAACAGGCTTTTGGCCTCAGTAGTGAGTGGAGGAAGGTCTTTGCTGGGATTAGAAGGAGACTCTTGTTGAACTGCTGTCAGGTAGGAAATCGGTCATGAAATTGTGGCGCTCTTGCCCTGAGGCGCAGCGTCCCATAGGCCAACATAAAAAGGGCTCTCCAACATTTTCATGCAGAGGACCACCGGCATATCAGACCACAAACACCTGTCTGTCCCAAGGAACCAAATCTGGGAAAGCTTTACATAACAATAACGTATGTCTCTCCAGCCTACGTAAGAAGGTGAGGGATGGATGCTGGCAGCTATTACTGACCTGCTTTCTTCAATCATTATGCATTGAAGTATGAGTCAGGTGAAATTTTGTCTCCAGACTCCTGTCGATAGTTTCATAGATGTCCCTTTTACAATGGTGGTCTGATGCTTTTGGGCCACAGGGGATTTTGTTGCTGCAGTACCACGAGTGACCACTGGGAAAAAATAAAGAAACTAACTTACAAACAAATAAGCTCACCTAAGATGGCCGCCTGGTCCCAAAGAGACTCAAACAGACTACATCCACACCTTATGAAGCCCACTGCAGATTCTGGTCATACATATTATAAATGCTCATTTAAACCTATAGTAATGCTGATGGGCTAATTTAGATTTAATAGGTGTTGCCTTCAATACAAGGCCCAGTTCTGTTTTGTGGGTCCAGACAGATATTTTTTCTTTAATAATTTAGCAATACAGGATGCAGACTCCTACTATATACACCGTCCTCATGGTGTAAATTCTCATTACTGCATCAAATCCCCAGTTGAAAATAGTCCCCTACAAATGCAGTTCATACTGCCATTTGACCAATATGAAACTACAGTGCCCGGCTGTTTTAAAAATTTATTGAGCCTCTCTTCAGTAAGAATGAATATGATCAGAGCTCAGTGCCAGAACTAATACACTGTTGGTTCAGGGCCGAGAGTTAAATGAAAATAACTCTCAAAGAGTGTATTACAACCAGCAGCTAGTTTGCTTAGCTTAGGATAAAGACTGGAAGCAGCTTGTCTGGCTCTGTCCAAGAGTAACAAAATCCACAGCATCTCAGCACCAGTGTAAAAACACAAAGTCATTGTTTTATGAGGAGATACATGCTGAACTTTCTTTTACTTGGCTGTGAGCAGTGACTTCCCAACTCCTTTTCAAGCTGCAGTTGGTAACTTTTATTTTAACTTTTGTCCTATTTACTGAAATTGTCACTTTTTTTTTTTTTTTTTTTTTACAGAGCACTAATGAGACAGATCATCTGGGCAAAAATCACACTGGTCTGCCTACTCTTTGCCTTGTTGAGCTTCTAATGGCCTCGCTGCATGTGAACAAATACAAATAGTTAAGGCCAAGAAGTCTCCAATGGAGCTGTCAGTCATGTTAATCGCTGCTTGTGAACTGGGCAGCACTCATTAAATATAAATGTTATGGCATTGCCTGTTTCTCACCTCAATATTTCTCACAACCATATTTTAGTGTACTGTTTGGCTGTAAAATGAGAAACTCTGGTTGACTACTTCCATCCATAGCAACCAGGTCACAAACATTTTTATTTTACAGGTAAACAGTACACTAAAATATGTTTCTACAAACATTTGAGGTGAGAAATATGCAATGCAGTAACAGAATCTTGATTCATATTTGAGCTGCCTAGTTTGACGAGCAGTGATTGAGGTGATTGATAACTGGGTTGGAGATTCCTTAGCTTTGGTTGTTTCCTACACGCCAGGTTACATACTAGCAAACACCATTACCCAGCCAACATTTGTATGTTGTGTCCATGTGGGTAGTAAATGAGCTGAAAATGGGCCCTATATGGGACAGTCCATGATGGCCATAATGGCCCCATGCCAATTGCCCATATGGGTGGTTTTACCCAAGTGGGCCCAAGATGGGATGCCCATATCGGGCCTATACCCACTTGGTACCCAGGTAGCTGTGGCATAAGCCATTTGGGGCTCACTTGGGTAAACCCACCCATGTTGGCAAGCTATTATGAAACTCGCACAATCCCATATGGGGCCCGTTTTTCAGCTCATTCACTAACCACATGGGACCCCGCATACAAATGTTGACTGGATAGCGGCAATAGGAGTATTGGAGGGCTATGGTTTTGTCTATCTCATATATTTGTTGAAGAATTTCAGCAAATATGACACAATTTTACTTTCGCAAAGGTTATCAACCACAGCTTTAAAGCCCAGTATGTTGTTCATACACTTTGGCTTTTATATAGATTTAATGAATGTGTTAATTTGTGAGCTTTAGGTGCTGGTTGGCATGTTTTGCTTCCTTTTGATAGAGCTAGACTAGCTGTTTCCCCCTGTTTTAGTGTTTATGCTAGGCTAAGCTAACCAGCTGCCAGCTGTAGCTTCATATTTATGAGAGAAACATCACTGTCGTCTCATCCAATTCTTTGCGAGAGAAGCATACAGTATGTCTAGCAATACATTTAAACTATTCCTCTTCTTGCTTCAGCTCCCCTGGTATGCCTTCAAGAACACTTGGCAGTCCCTGGGCCACAGTTTGAGAACTGCTTCCATAAGCTGCTGCAATAATCATTTCAAACACCATGAAACTTTACACTCCAGATTGTAGATCTTCCCCTGCGCTCCTCCACAGACTGTGAGGACATTGCCCTTCTTGTCTGTGAACTAAAACTCCTGGTAACAAAAGCTCACATCCGACGTAGCTCAGACAGGTACATGGGAAGTGCTCTTTCAAGGTGGTGAGCTCCCTTCCTTCCTGGCCCTGAGAGGACGAGCTGAGAGGGGGCTCTGTGTGAGGAGGAGGGATCCAGTTGCAGGCGGCTGAATCGGTGCTCTGTTGGGTCTCCCCTGGACACTGTCATAGCGTGTTTGCTGAAGGCGGGTCAATGAGGACTTTCTTTGGCAGAGGAATTTCACAGCACACGACAGCGCACACACACACACACACACACACACACACACACACACACACACACACACACACACACACACTGGAACCAGTGCAGCCCTGCAACCCAGATCTCTGCTTCTCTGGTGAGAACGGAAGTGGATGTTGGTGGAGCAGGAGGTGAAGGAAGGCTGTCACAAAAAGCTGGTTTAACTTTTCACTTGATTAAATGAATTGGTCATTTGTTGGAGTTGAAACACGTCCAAAATAGTGTACCATAGTTTGGTGGGACTTAGTACAAACAGTAGGAGGGGTGTTTACTCTGTAAAATTTTATCTGTCAAACAGATTATGCTGTAAAAACTATACCTCCCCTCTTACAAGACATGGCATTTATTTCAGAAAGTGACAGTTTATTGGCAGAGATGATTACATGAAGGTTCTTTGATGTGACTGGGCTTCAAGTATACTCATTATACAAAGAAAAAAATATGGATATCAAGGTTTTTTTTGGTTTCTAACAATTTCAGTTACAATTTTTGTGACCAATAAATCAACCAGCTGATATTAACTTATCACATAAGTCTGCAATTATACATCACCACACATCAGCAGATAAGTAACAAGATATTGCATGTATAAATTTCAAATACATGTTTGTGATATTTTTTTAAAGATATTTTTGGGGGAATTTTTTGCCTTTATTTGATAGGACAGACAAGCATGAAAAGGGGAGAGAGAGAGAGAGGGAGTGACATGCAGCAAAGGGCACAGGCTGGAGTCGAACCCGGGCCGCTGCGGCAACAGCCTTGTACATGGGGCGCCTGCTCTATCACTAAGCCTCCGACGCCCCTGCGATATTTTCACAACAGAGTTGCCATTGCGCAAATTGTCCACAAGAGAGCCCTGATTAATTCGACAACTCAAGGTCCACTAACTCGATTATTGTGGAGCGTTTTGACCACATCACACAGTCTTTATCACAGTTCATTGCACTGTAAGTATTCAAACTTTAAAAACATTTGGATCATCTCTGGATCATCAATGACGACTGAGCAAAACCCTGATCCTCAGATGAAGACGTGTGGAATCGAAATCACCAGAACTTGTGAGTGCAAGTTGACCTGAAATTGATTCCCAGCTGCTGTTTCCAAGGTCATGACTGAACTGTCAAGCTCAACTAACTTACTTTCTTCTTAGTATTTTCATCATTAACGAGAACGTCTGTAAACAATTATACACTTCAGTAAAGTTTTTTTTTAAAATGCTGATATAATCAAAACAAATATTCATTCATTTCCATAACTGTTTATCCTGCTGGGGGTGGGAGAAGGGCTGGAGCCTATCCCAGCTGACAGTGGGCAAGAGACAACCATGCACACTCACATTCACACCTATGCCCAATTTACCATGGATTCCCAACAAAAGCTTCATGAGCATCATAAGCAGCCATTCATTCTCAATGCACGCTGGCGGCGAAGGGCGTTAGGGGCGTCGGCTGTAGCGATGCCCTGTGTTTCCTCAGCAAATACGCCGATGCAATACAAAGGAGGCTTACGAAAGTGCTATCCATGCTGAAAGAGGAAACCGAAGATGTGCATGCTATATATAGGCTACGCTTTTTGCCCTCCAAATTTATTATTATTTACCACCAATGACATTTCTCAATGGCCCTACGTGCCAACAGGAGGGTAAATCATAATAATAAAAGACTTATAAAGGCTACAAGACTGTGTTTATTACAGTTATTTTAATTGTGTAATGAAGGTCATGGATAATACATAGTGAAGACATAAATGATTTGTTCATCCTTGTAAAACGCACAGCCGGTCAGCCTAGATGGACACATCTGCGGCACCCAGCCTCGCCCCTTTGGCCGCCGCAAGGAATCCCCAGTTAGAGTCACCAGTTAACCTGCATGTCTTTTGATGCTCAGTTTGAACTTCAGCAGGTCATCTTCACCATGTCTACATGCCTAAAAGCATTGAGTCGCTGCCACATGATTGGCTGACTTGCTTTTTGCATTAACAAGCAATTGAAAAGGTGTACCTAATAAAGTGGCCGGTGAGTGTATATCGCACCTTAAATTAATAAAATATAAAAAATAAAAAATCTAAAATAACAGCAAGATTTAAAAGGAGTTTTTGGTGTGGTGAAAGTTTCCTGCAGGTGGGTGTGGGGTGGACCGAGGGGGCTCACACTCATGGCCCCCAAATTTGAAAAATTCTCGCTGCAGCCCTGAAAAGACTCCAAATGCAACAATCTGATTGTGTTGTGTCCCTGCTTCCCCCCCAAAAGACACACCTTCAGCTGAAGGAGCTGAAGCTGCACCGTCTCTGCTTCAAATCTGTTTTCCCTCGATGTCAGCTGAGGGCGACAGAGGGAGGTGTTCCCCCTCTCCCGGTTCTCAAGATTTTTCCTCAGTCCACAATAAACTTTCATTTTGGGAAGCGAACACACACACATGCACAACACACATACAACGGCGGTCGTCATCTTGTCCTGCATCGGTTCCCCGTGGAAAGCTGCACCAGACTTGACTTGACGCTTTATTGTACTTTACAAAACGCGCGAGAGGAAGAAGGAACAAACACAAGAAGAAGCGCACAGGTGGAGCTCTGCGGAGCGTCTTTTTTAAAAACCCGGTGACATCTTCAAGAAGCAGGAGGCTACTGGGACAAGAAGACAATGACAGACAGCATCCTTGTCACTGTTGGGTAACCCTGCAGTGTTTGAGTCGTTGTTTGTGTTTTGGGGTTGCTTTTTTTGGCACGTTCACTCCGCGCGCGACCCTCAAGGAACACCTGGAATGGAAAAACTTTATCTGCCTCGTCTGGACTGTAGTAAAAACTCCCAAGAAAGAATGAAGTAACCGCAATGGAGCCGGACAATGCCCCGTACTCCAAACTCAAAAGCACTGGAGTCGGGGGGTGAGTCGATTCATTTTGAATTTCAAACTAAACACCATTTTTCTGTGTGTTTGTAAGGGTTATCAAGTTCAATATGGAGTCATTCATGCGCTTGTGAACATCACCTGCATCTAAATTAGTGTCTGTTTGACAGTGCAAGTCGTGTCAAGTTGTAAGTAAGTTGTAATATTATAAACAAGTACTCTTATGCTGATTTTTTTGTAAATACATTCAGTGAAATAACACAAATGTAATATCCATATCTGGAATATTAAGCAGCCATAAGCTGGGACAGGTGTTACACTTTAATAGGTTGCAGGACAGCTTATGGAAACAATTTTTCTCAGCTCTTCACACACTTCAGTGGAAGCCAGTGTAGCCTGCTGTACTGCTCTTGAAGTAGTGTCTTTGCAGCTTGTACCAGACCGAGCTGCCAAATGATCTGGGACTGATTTGAGGGGAGATGTATGAGAGGAGGAGACAGTCCTCTCCTCCCCCTTTTCTCTCCTCCCAGCTGTGCATCTCACTCAGCTGGTTGGCCCGGGTGTCCCAATGGGAGGGGAAATAAAAGTCAAAATGTTGCATCATATAACCACTGCTGGACATATGAAGAACTTGGTCACAAACTTGCACAGCACAGCACCCTCCTCCTTTTATGTGTTTCTGCTAATGCCAGTGTGAGAGCAGTGAATGGGACGTAAAGAGAGGAAGGAGGGAAACTTTTAAAAGCTTCAACCCAGCAGTCAGTGTGTCAGCGGTTGACCAGTGGCTTCCTGTGGCTCTCAGGAAACCCGCAAATGTAATAGACTTCCCGTAACTGCGTTCATTATGGCACTTGTCACAGAGCCTGGTTCACTTCAGGCATCGCTTCCTCGAGGTCCAGTTTCACACACTGCACACGACCACATCATTAGCTCCGAGAGAGTACAGGCAACATTATCCTGGTGATAATGACTTCACACTCATCAGAGATAATTTAACACCTTTCGAGACATTTCATTTCTACGTGTGAGCCATCGACACCTCCTTTATCACCTGTCTTGAGTCGTAAACGTCTCAAGAAAAATCAGTGGTGTAAAAGTAGCCGTTTATCTGCTGACGAGATGATAAATGCCACAGTAATCATGTGAAAACAGAGATGATCTAATCGTAGTTTGAGCACTATTTTATGAGCCGGTCAAATTGTGCACCTGTTTTAGCTCCATGAAACCCTCTGAAACCCTGCCTTCACAAAAGGTTATAGCAAATTAATGTGTTTGAGATAAACAGTGACATTAGTCTATCTTTCAGTCAGGATTGTAGGTTTTAAGGTGTGTTTTTCTTTTTAGGTTTGTCAGCGGTGGTCCTGCGGGAGCACTCACCTAGCTCTGCTGAGCGGTAGCTTATCTGGTCAGGCAGTGAGATAAGACAAAGCTTGTTGTCTTGAAACAGATGTTAGACTCTGAGCAAAGCAGAGATGCTTCTGCAGTCGATGTGATCGCTGCAGGAGCTGGGAGTTCAGGAGTTTATGGCAAATGAGTGTTAAGAGTTTTAGTGTGTCAGATTAATCTTTACATGTTGGGCTATAACTTAGATGTGTTATGCAGCTTCTGGTTGCGACAGATGATCTTGCTTTTCTTAGTTTCATATCCAAATGGGAATTGATAAGATTTCTTGATACCAATTATCAGTCCAGTACTTCATGGATCCCGATCAGTTTCCTGTGTGGAATAAAAGTAGACCCAAACAGGTTTTCGGCGTCAACGCAACAGTGATACATCCCTTTCTCCCTCCCTGTGCAGCTGAAGGAGCGAGCTGATTGATGAGTCGAGCTCACTGTAGCCTGATAGCTAGCTGTAGCAACAATCTTTCTGTCATCATTTGAAATGGATGAAGTGACAGAATATTTTTACAGCACTGGTTTTCATTTACTTTTTCCTTGTCGAATAAAAAAATCTGCCAAGCCTGCCTGAGTGGCGTTAATGTTATTATAACATAGGACGTTTTGCCCTGTAGCAGTGGCACTCGTGCGTAGATTATCAAGTACATGGTATTCGTGGAATTTAAGCCCATGTTATGTGGGAAGATGTTTCAGCATTTTGCCGGTGTTTCTACCTTTACTTGAAGAGATCATTTTACGGACATTACAGCAGCACTGGTGTCACCCCTCTTCGTGAAGTGAAGCCACGCTTTGGGCCTGTCTTTCCCTCTGCCATGACTTCTTATTGTTGCAAGTTTCCAGCAGCATAGACGCAAGAATTTGATGTCACTGCTTTGCAAGGTGCAACTGTCCAAAAAACATGCTGTGATTGTTTAAAGAAATTGATAAACTCAGAGGTATACGATGTCAATGGATCAGAGAATTTGGAACTGGTTCTCGACTCCTATCCCTAATCATTAAGACTTGTCTGCTTGTTTAGAGACTAAACAATCAAATCATTCTTAAAACAATCATGATTTGCAAAAAAAAAATCTGTACCTTGAACATTTATTATCATTTTTCTAACCTTTTTCGTCTTTTTCTTTAGGAGAGTTCTGATTCTTTGGACGATACTCTGTTGCACCTGCTCTCTGAGGCTAGCACAAGCACAAGGTAAGCCACTTTAGGACAAGGGTTGGTGAAGGTAATAATTATCTTTTCACCCAATCACATCGTTGAGCAGGTCGTGTTATAATCGTGCCTCACAGACATTGTGTAATAGAGGAAATTATAACTGACTCACGGGAGGTTGGTGACACTTTCAGGTATGTCCTGCACACTGCACCTCGGTGAGACTGTTCAGATAAACTAGGTCATTTCATCATTATTCAAAGTTGAATCATGACAGAACGCAAATTGAATAAAGAAAGTGAAAATAACCACAGTCAGTAATTACATTACCCAGACACCGGCCCCTTGTTGGGCCCATGTTTATCCAGGGATTATCTATGACTGATGTGATCAGCATCTACATTTTCCATGTGCAGCCTGCTCAGCTGCTCCTCTTTCAGCATCACTGTTTGATCTATCAGGGCCAAAAACTCTGATTCAATATGTTTACTCTGCCCTGGAAAAGATTTTAAGTCTTTGTTGGAGATCGGCTGCTCTGTTCTGCCCCTGGATGTTGTGTGCTGAGCACTTGAACTTGATTAGTTTGAAACTGCAGACGCCTCTCTCTCCCGTGCAAATTGAGCGTGAGGTACATTGCGCTCTGCTCTCGCCTCACCCCATACTCTCAGTGGAAACATGAAAAAGTAGCTTAAAGTAGGGCATTCCTCGTACATATCACACAACTCTGAATTGTTTTGGGCGTATATTTTGATAGATTTAATTGGAAATGGCTCAATGAAAGTCAGTCTCAATTTCCACGACAAACCTCTCTCTGATGCCTCAGTAAAGGTTTCCAAGGTGTTACATGACCCATCTTCCTTGATTCCCAAAGTCTTATCTGCCAAGTTGAAGCGCACCTTTTCTCCTGTCGACACACATTCAGCTGTGTCTTGATGTCTGATGCAGCCAGCTTCCTGTTACACCATTTAAAGACCCCTGTGAGAATGTTTGTCTGATTTTGCTGTCAATCAAAATCTGCCAGATTTCATTCAATCAGAGCTCTTTCCAGTTGCTAGATGCCTCTGATAATGTGAGCCACTGTGCTCAATGATAACTGTTTCTGGCAATTTCTCTGTAACTCTGCCTTCATCAGTTGATATATCCCTCCAATGATGACTGCTGAGTGCCTAGAGATATGTACAGCTTTATATGCAAGGATGTGTTCAATTGCAAACTCTTAGAGACTAATGAAATTTGTCCCTTAATAACGCAGGGCTGCACCGGCAAAATATAAAAAACCTGCACAATGTTCGGCCTCATTTGTAGGATAAATACTCTATGTTGCCTTCTGGTTTCATAAGAGGCAGTGAAAGTCATGCATATGGGAAATGACCGTGCAATCACAAGCTATTGTATTCTTTTTGTTAGGTGCTGGCAATACTCCACTGTATTAAATGCCTAATCTAGCATTGGTGTACTGCACCCTTTCCTTTGCAGTCATTTCTACCACATGGTCTGCTACTGGTACATTTTGACCTGCACACACCCAGAGGAAACTTAAAGGGACAGTTTACCCAAAATGTAGCTGTAGTGCTATTTATTAATCTAGATTGTTTGGTGCAGGTCGCAGAGTGTCCTAGATATTGGCCGTAGAGATGTCTGCCTTCTCTCCAGTATAATGGAACTAGATGGCACTCGGCTTGTGGTGCTCAAAGCGGTATCTCTTTCCAGAAATCATGACCCAGTTGCTCAAGATAATCCACAGACCTTCTTGTGAGCAGTTTCATACAGGAACTATTTTCTTGCTCCCAAACTACACCCACCAGCTGTATAGCTGAAAACACACCGGCCGGAGCTGCCTTGACATGTGACAACTACCGCTCCGCACACTAGACGTTGCAGCTCATTAATGACCCACCAGGCAATTTCTTTTTGGCCATTGTCTATATAATGACAGGACTGTGGGTCATTAAGCTCAAGATATTTGTCGTCCTCAACAACGAGTCTTTCCTCATCCATTCTTTGTCACACACGAGACAGCAACAGCTACAGAATTCTCTTTATGCATCCGTGCTGAGGAGAAGAGTTGAGCTGCCATAGGAGCAGAAAAAAGAGCTGCTACGGGAGTCAGTATGCACAAGCGGAGAGTGAGTGGGGAAAAATGCTTTTAATTCGTCGGGCGAAGTGCTAAGGGGTGGTGCGTTCAGGAGCACTGATCCATGTGTGGGGTTGTACATCCCCACATAAGATACCTCCAGCTCTTGGCAGCTCACCCTAAAATAATCAAGACAGATAAAGAGAACGACAGGTTTTTTATTTTGGGGTGAGCTGTCCCTTTAACTGGCAGTGTGCATGTTGCGCAGACCTTTAAATTGAGTCTTTTGGCACAGTTGCCATAGCGACACATTTATAAGCTGCCTACACTATTTCCTTTAGCGGGGTCATCAAGGTCGGCCACTGTGCAGCATCACTGGAACAGATTTTAAGATTCAGTGTGTCACCGTAGATGTAATACCAGCCTTCTTCCAGGTGATGGCTCACATGTCAGTGCTGGGAATCAAACCAGCAACCCTGTGGTGACACTTGTCCTCCATCTCTACCTCTACCTTGAAGCCATGTAGGCAGAAAGCAAACCATTTGAATAATAATCATGTTAGTAAATAGTTCATGTGGAGCAAGATAGAGACGTAGACCGTGGGAATGCACCCACTGATGTAGAGAAGTGTGATGTCTCATTGCTCTCTCAGTGCCTTTTGAAGAAAAAAAATCTATTTCAATGTGGCATGGCAAAAATACAACTGAGACAACTTTTGACTGAGTTTAAGAATTTTGGCAATATCCTCTGGCCACTGGGTACATTATTGTGCATGTGAGTCAGAGGCCAGATATTCACTCCCTGTTTCTTGAGAAACACAGTGTGACCCAAAAACATCTCTGGATGCAGAGCTCTATGAAGACCTGGTGTTGGGATTTATCTAGTTGTATTAAATGCTAAGAATCAGTTATGTTACAATGCTTTTAAAGTTAAAGGGACACTTCACCCCAAAATAAAAATACATATTTGTTCTCGTACCTGTAGTGCTGTTTATCAGTCTACATTGTTTTGGTGTACATTGCTGAGTGTTGCGATATCGGCTGTAGAGATGTCTGCCATCTCTTGAATGTAGTGGATGTCTCTTTCCAGAAATCATGACCTGGTTACTCAAGATAATCCACAGACCTTGCTGTGAGAAGTCTCATGTAGGAACTACTTTCTTTGATTGAACTACACCCACCGACCGTATCACAGTGCCCAGTAAAGCATCTACGACTAGCTCACCTAGCATCACTGAGCTACCATTACAGCTGAACCAAGGAGGATGCCAGTCATGTTTACATCTTGCATTGTCACAAGCACGAGCCTCTTGTTCATGAGTAGATGCACGCTTCCTTCTGCGCGGTGATTCGGTATGCTGGTGTATTTTGGTAGAAAGAAAATAGTTCCTGCATGAAACTGCTCACAACAAGGTCTGTGGATTATCTTGAGTAACCAGGTCATGATTTCTGGAAAGAGACATTGCTTTTAAATTTTTCAAATGCATTTTTCTGGCATTTTGAGCACCACAAGCTGAGTGCCATCTAGTTTCTACTATATTCAAGAGAAGGCAGACATCTCTGCGGCCAATATCTCCGACACTTGGTAACTCACACCAAAACAATCTAGATGAAAAATAGCACTGCAGGTAAGAGGAAAAACACTTCTGATTTTGGGTGAACTGTCCCTTTCAAGCTGCAAGAATGTTGCTCGTGGTGGAAATACATCAGTTTGTAAACGTGCCTGCTCTCTGAGAAAAGTTGTGTTGTCTGATACACAGCGCTTTGTCTCCAGGAAGTGTTCTACTCAGTTCTCAGTTTTTTTTTTTACCCCGAGCTCATCAGGAGGTCACAAAAAGCCTTAGGCGGCCCGTCTACCCTCTAAGATTTAGATACGCAGGGTAAGCCCTAAAGTAGATCACAAATCACACAATGAAAGAACAATTTTGCTTCCCTCATACCATATTAACAATTCAAATGAGTGCTATATGGGAAATTCAGCTGCAGAAAATCTCTGCTCTTTTTTCAGTTTCTGTTTGATGTTTCTCTTCCGTGTGTGGGTTTTTCAATCGAGCTGACCTCCCACTGCCTGCACACATCGAGCAGGGTTTCCCTCCCAAACATGTCTAGTGTCTATACTTGTTCTGCTCGGCTGAGCCCTAATTCATCATTTAGCAGTGTATTTCAGTCTTGCCCACATTTGTTTTGTATTAGTCCGGAAGAGGACGGATATTTGAGATCTATATATAAGCTTTTAGTCTCCGCGTTGCGCATTTTTTGAACTCGGGATATGCTGATTGGCTGAGGATGATCAATTCTCCTTTATATTCAAACCTTACTAAACTAAACAAAAAGCTTTTTGTTTGACATTACTGATGACTTGCACCGGTGCCTAACAATAGACAATAGTATGATAATGGGAACGTTTCCAGTCTGTTTTGATGTTCGAACCAAAAACAGATTTTACTTTCTAAGAGTGCTCCATGTTGCTTGTGAAAGTAATATCCTAGATTTAGCGTAACCTTGGTGTTGATGTTCCAGTGGTTCTCCGTTTGGGGTTTGGGACCACTGTGTTGGGTTTAGGGGTCACAAAGGACGTAGTTTTTTGCAGTTGAGGGATAACTGAGAGGCTGAAAACATGATTCTGTTTGTTATGCCTCTGCGCCGGTGACAGCCGTGGCTGTAGCATTAGGTTTTCAGGCTGTGCGTCCATCCGTCCCATTCTCGTGAACAGGATATCTTAAAACGCCTTGAGGGAACTCCCTCAAATTTGGCACAAACGTCCACATGGACCGATTAGTTTCAGACCTCACAAAACATGTTTTTGACCATAACCCAAGAATTAATACTATAATTATGACAAGATTTCACACATATGTTTAATAGACTGGTGAAGCTTAAAACCCGGAAATGAGAGAATTTTTGCACTCCTGGTTCCCTCGTCTGGAAGTCAGTGAGTTTTTGTATGGGTTTTTGGTCAGATATCTGAAATAAGGGACTTTCACAATTTGTTCTGAAACATAAAATGTCAGCACATTCCTGACTTGTAAATTATTATGTAAAATGCACTCTCTAACAAGTGGCTTAATGAGACTACAGAGTGTCAAAAAGCCAAACATGGCTTCATGGCCTCATTGTGGTGGCAATGTTGAAGTTATGTGACTGTAGAGTAGTTTGTTTGTAGCCTAATATAAGCTTCTTACTTCTGATGATTGCATTTACGCCTCAAAAATCATAAAAAAAGACATTAATTTGTGAAGATTACCTTCACAGACTATCTATCCCTGCAGCACTCCATAGCATAAAATGATGAAGTGATTACATTCACAACTTCACTGTGACAGCGCGTGTTCTGCAAAAACACTTTCCTGGTCATGATTTAACGCCATAACTCAGGAACACAAGGGGAAGACATGTGGTCTGATACTGAATCTGTGACACTAATCTTGGGTGTTCGTCTTGAAACTGTGCTGACTGTGTAGATCTTGTGTGCTGATGCGTGTGAAGCATCCTTGTTTTGCAATTTGTAGCTCCTTTGCAGAAAACTCTATATGTGAAGCACTGTCAACTGTCATGGCTACAAAGGAGTCTGGATAGACGTGGATGTAAACTGGGAATTGACTGGTTGGCGGAGGAGAAGCTAATTCTAGTTTCTCAATCTTTAGCTTTACTTCTTCTGATATATTAAATTGCATCAATTCAGTATCACAACTTAGAGAGGAATATCACATGTTCTTTAATGTTATCCTTTCTCTGTTAGTACTGTAATGGATGGTCACCAACTGAGAGTGAGAAGCTTGAAGTTGAAAAGGCTGGGACTCACTCTTGCTCAAAACTGAGCACGTATTGTACAGAATACTCTTATAATAAAGGATCTTTCTCGCCACAGTGAAATGTGGATTTAATTAAACCCTGCTGTGGATCCAATTAGGAGAAATATACAGTCCACACAAGACTGTAATGTGTGAAAATTACCCGCATCTTCCTCCCATGAGATGCAAGTAGCAATTAAAACCTGCAGAAAACACTGCAGTATGTTTTCATGATCTTGGACCCCTGTCAGAGCGATCATCTTTAATCAACAGACATTAGCAGAAAAAGTGAGATAGCTTTTCTGTCTCTGCACTAATACACCTCTTAAAACCCCAACACTGTCTACTCCAGGGACACGTGCAGCCTCCCTTTCCCGACATTGTTCTAATTAAGACTGATGTAACGATTACATAATTTGCGGCAATCCTCAAAACTGGATGTTGATGTGTGGCCCTCTCGGAAAGTCTGTGCAGTCGTTTTGAATTACTTTTGCCGCAGGATTCCCATCAGTCTAATTTTAAACTTGTGAACTCCCAGCTTGGCATCGCAACATAATTATCAGTTATATTAATGCACTTTGGCTCTTTCAGTTTATACTTTGATGCAAATCAGTGCACTTGAGTGGGAGGTTGTTAATAGGTATCTTACGCAAATTAATCTTCTTTTAAATAGCTTATTAAGGGACACATAAAGTGAAATGGGTTATGTAATCGGCTTTTTCCTTTTTCCTTTTTCCTTTGAGTTTTGACATTTATGTGTAATTGTTTTTCTTTTATGCACTTCTGTAAAGCCCTTTGTGGTGGGTGCCTTTACCAAAGTGCTAGCATGCAAAAGACAAATCTATGTTCTGTTATATAAACTCAGGAATCATGATATTGTAAATGAAGTTAGTTCTTGTTCAGAATGTTAAGATGCTTTAAGTCTCCAAAACCAAGGGTCAGTGACCTCTATCTCTCCTGTTTCTCCGAAGATGTGGATGTCCTGCAGCAGCTCGGGCTTTCTGGGAGAAGATCAGGCGGATCGTCATCTTCAGGCGCTCGATCCATCCCTAATGGCATCATCCCCTTCAAGTCTGGAGTTATCCTCACCCCAAGGGCACGTATCCAGGTGCCTCTGCGCACCGTTATCCCTGCTGCCTACAGCTCCACCAATCTCTCCCTGATACTCAGCCTGTCTGTTCACCGCATCAACAGCGCTTTTCTTTTCTCAGTGCTGTCTAAGAAAAGGAAAGTGCAACTCGGAGTGCAGTTCGTACCGGGGAAGGTCCTGGTACATGTGGGGCAGAGGAGCTCTGTGAGTTTCGACTATGATGTCCACGATGGCCAGTGGCACAGTCTGGCTTTGGATATCCAAGGCCACCAGGTGTTTTTACACTCTTCTTGTGGAAAGAGGAGTGTACATGCAGATTTGCATTTGAAGAAAGAGGAGGCTCTGGATGCAGAGGGCTCCTTCCTGCTGGGCAAAATGAACCATAACTCGGTGCCGTTTGAAGGTGCCATCTGTCAGTTTGACATTTATCCCTCTGCTAAGGCAGCTCATAACTATTGTGATTACATTAAGAAACAGTGCAGAGAAGCCGACACGTATCGGCCCGTGTTTCCCGCCCTGCTACCTCTATATTCCGTAGATCCAAACATCACTGTCACTCATGTAACTCCACTGTCATTGACGGAGATATCCAAAAAGGCCCAGAGACCTATTTTGGCCTTGACTGAGGAAAACACCAGGACTACGATTCTTGTTCCAACTGACAGCTCGCTGACGCTGAACAAAACATCTGTGTATCAGACTGCGAGCACTCCAAAACCTGGTGCTGTGTCTGTTTCTCCACCGGTTCATCCAGGGCTGGAAAGCCCGTTTAATTTTCCGACTCAAACTGCTACTACATCTCTTAGGATCAGCGTGACGCCACCAAACCCCAAACCAACTTCACATGGCAGTGCAGGAGAGAACACAAACCAAGGAGATACTACATCTCAGAAACCTTTTGGCGAAAGAATGGATTTACCTGCTTCCACCCGACCACCTGGGACGAAGCCAAGCCTCCACACCACAGCTGCTTTCGCGCAGGGGTCTCCTTCAAACGCCTACCTTCCCCAGAAAACGCAGTTGACCACAGTAGCTCCAAAGAAACCTGAGCCAAAAATGACCAGTGTGCAGGATGTCAAACCCACCTCGCTTATTCCAGTCACTCCAGCTGCAACAGATGGCTTCCAAACATTTGACCTGGAACCGACCCAGTTCTCACTGCTGGCTGGACCACCTGGACTAAAGGGAGAACCAGGACTGCCGGTGAGTGTGCGAGATCTAAACAAACACAACACACACCTGCCACTAAAACCTGTGCATGAGTATGTGCGTATTTATCACAACTTTGAACCTTAATTAGTGTTTCTTTGTGCACACACTACAGGAATGTCTGTTTAGCTTATAACTTGTTTACATTATTGTGTTTTAGTGATTATTTATGAATGAGTAACTTATGAATGAGGACATTTGAATTGTAATGGATGAATGTTTTAACACTTGGCTGCCCCATTTTTATGCTTTGGGCCAATGACCTTCTTGGATCACAATGATATACAAGTATGACAGCTTGCTGTTTAGATTTTGGTTTTCCTTTCTTTGATCTCTGGAACTGCTGCTGACGTGGATGCTGACGTGTCGTGTGGTTTTGTGAATCTAGCAGTCCCCAGGCACTCTGAAATGTTTGCTTATGTGACAATAGTGTGTTGCTGTGTTAATGACTCAGGATTGTTCCATTCCCTGTCCTGTCTTTTGTCTTTTCTTACTTGCATGTGGTGTTAAAGACTTTCTTTCCCCATGCAATTGCTGCTGATTAATGTGCGATTTTCTTTTCATCAGCAGCGGTAGAAATAGTCAGGCTCACAGCTGGCCTCTGCCAGTTAGTGTTTGTCTGTGTAGAGAGGCTGGCGGTGAGGTGTTAGATTCCTCTGAGAAGGAGTGTGACTGTTCAGAGAATGGATACTTTTAAAGCAGGGTCAAAGGTAAAAAGGGATAAAGTACTTGAGCACAATTAACTATTTAGAGTCAGAACTGAAAAGGCTATACAAAGTGAAGGCAGTGCTTTATCCCCATTATTCAAGGCTGTTGTATTTTTTTTCCATTTTATGCACCACAGACTCTCTTGGTAGGAGAGTCAGTGCAGGAATTGTAGGAAATGAAAAATTCTCTTCTGTTTTCTTTCAAATACCGACTCCACAATGTTCATATATATTTATATATATATTTATAAAAAGTTAAAGACCTATGACATGGAGTATTAAATTTCAAGACACGTTGTTTTGATGGTAAATCTGAGGTTTTGCATGTCTAAAAAAACACAAGACCTACTGCTGTTGCTCACACAACTGAAAAGTTACTAATGAAGAGAAATTAAAACACTCCTTTTCACAGGATCATCTTAAAGGAACAGTGTGTAAGTTTTTAGGGGGATATAGTGGCATCTAGTGGTGAGGACTGCAAATTTCAACCCGATCAGAGTTCCTCCAGTGTTTATCAGTCAGGAGTTTTTGACCGTGAGCTGAATTGTCCGCAGAGTTCTCCTCCTCTCCAAAACAAATGGACCAGGGGGTCTCATTTATAAAAAAAATGACAATTTCTACAATCAGGCTTCTACATCTCTATCTGCATCACCAACTTCCTGTCTCCAAAATGTTCATAAGTATGGGTCAAAGTTTCTCCCATCAAGTCTGTTTTATAGATCACAACTCAGGCCTTGTTTTGTGTGTATGCAACTTTTATAAATGAGACCCCAGGTGATTAAAATCGCTAAAAACACTGAATGAAGCAGTTTCATGTTACCAATCAGTGTTTCTCTGATGCTATTTGGCACGTCGGGGACAGGCAGCTCTCCCAGCACCTGTGAATGTTTGCTCACTTTTTCTCTATGATCACTTAAGATCAAAACATTCAAGAGGTTTTTAACAGAAGCCAAATTATCCACAGAGGTCTCTTCCTCTCAAAATAAACGGACCCGGTGATTTAAACCAGTAAAAACACTGAATAAAGCAGTTTCACATTAAAAAAAATGGTGTTTTTCCAATGCTGGTTGTCATGGAAGAGCTGATGCATAAAGCAAATGACTATCTAGAGCCAGTGTTTGGTTTGTCCCACCTGGTCTACTGTAGAAACACGGCGGTGCAACTCGGCAATCTCCACAGACAAGGGCCCGCTCCTTATCTAGATAGAAACGGCTCATTCTTAGGTAATAAATACACAATAACTCTTATTTTCAGGTGATTAAACACTAAATAAAACATACTAGATTCCATTTCTGCCAATATATCTCTCTTAATCCGACACACTAAACCTTTAAGACTGCAGAGTCAGACTGACCTTACTAAGTTCAGAGCATCAGTGATGAACATAGACAAAGTATTTCATCTTGTCAGTCATCAAGCAGTGTTGACTGTACACTGTATACATTCATATCGACCATGTGGTCCTGTCAGGCACTGATCCTCAGTTGAACACAGTATGGTTACCCACATTTTCCATTGTAAAAAAGACTCCTCTGTCTTGTATTGGGTTATGTTTGACCAAAAAGAATGTCTTAAGTAAAGCTTAGCTGCTTTGGCAGCGAGAGAAACCGCAGCTCTGCATGCCCCCGAAGCCAGTTTTTATGAGAGAGAAGTACTGTAACTGATGCGCGTCAGTCCCTGGTGTATGGTAAAGACTACCTTCCTGAGAACTTTCGCTACTGGATTGCTTGTTAATGTTTTAGTATAACAACTGAACTGAGTGCTGACTCAGGTTTAAATATTCTATTTTGTAACATTGTCCTCTGAGTCATTTTAGTGATGACTGGAAACACATTGTTACCTCTGCCAAGGAGGTTATAGCTTCGGTTCGGTTCGTTTCTCAGCAGGATTTCGGTAAAACTACTGGCCCAATTTTGACGAAACTCATTGGAAGGTTGTAGCGTGGGTCGACGAAGAACCCATTCAGTTTTGAAGAGAAACTGAATCACGGTGCAGATACACCTTTTTCCTTTCTGTTAACGTTGCGAGATAGTGCATGTGGCAGTGCATGCCATACATCTTAAAATTCAGTAGAAGTTCAGTAGTGACAAAACATAGCCAGTTGTAGAAATGCGATTACTGGTACCAGTAATCCTCTGGGGTAGCACACATGTGTAGTTTGAACAAAGTTAATGCAGAAAGCAGTTGTGATAGAGCATTCCTTCTTAAACATTTGGAAACATATTCAGACATAGTGGTTACATTTGCAGATTGCATGTCAAAGAAGACTACTGGACTTGGCAAAGGGCTGCGTTCTCCAAGTGCCCCTCTAGTTGAGTGTTTGAACCCTCTCCACTGGGATTAGGATTGACATTAGTGGGTCATGGACTGTTTAAGAAGGCATATATTTCAACTGATCACAAGGGCAGGAATGTCTTTGAAAGTAAATGTGAGTCTACTGCAGCAGTTCTGATAAAAAACATAAGTGCTGATGAATTCGTCAACAGGCCTTAGCTCTGAAGAGGAGAGGATAAAAATTGATGGCTAGATAATCAAGTAAGGTCCTCAGTCTAATGGAGAGATTTGTCCCCCCCAAAAAAAACCTTTTGGGGTTTTGGTAGGCTGTCAACACAAGATCAGCAGCAGAACTACACAGATTTACAGGCCTGATGCGCTGGATCGTTGTCTTGGCCGACAGTGAACCAATTAACCAGATTTGGATTAACCAATTAATCCAATCCACATACGGTTTCTGTGTAAATGTCATAAAGCTCAGCGTTTGAGTTAAAGGGACTAGTGTTGTCCTGATACCAAAATCTTTGTTTCGGTACCCATATCAATATGAATTTCGATACTTTTCGATACTTTTCGATACTTTTCCTAAGGAAAAGTCCTTTTGGCTTAAAACCTTTAGAACAATAAACAGTAGGGGTGTAACGGTACCAAAAAATCGTGACATGATTTTGGTCATCACATCATCTCCGTTCAGCCCACTGATGTGTCGGTATCCACCATCAAAAAGTGTATTTACGTTCTCCAGCAAGAAGGGCGCCTATTTCCTATCTTTTAATTACTCTATGAGCCATAATTATTTAAACCCAGCAAGACTGGTCTAAGTATGCCACGTACATATTGGAAACACAGCATCGTAGCGGCGGAGGTGACAAACATGCTACAGTGACTTCTATCATCAGCAGCTCAGCTTTTACATTTGTTTGTGTGCTTTTTTACCAGAACTATCACACACCATCTACCCTGGTGAAGGGCTGGAAGGTCTGAAGATATGAAAAAATAGACACCGCCCAGGGATAGATTGTTGCATCCTCTGCCTCTGGAGAAAGCGATGGTCTGAACCTCGCAGAAGGGCTACCCTGAAAATTGTGCATCCATATTTTACACCAGAGCTCAGATAATATTGATCTTTAATCTTGTTTGTCATCGTTATTTGTGACAAAATAACCTGAAGTTATGACTCGAACGCACAGTTTCAAATCATGAATAGTTTGTCTGTAAATTAAAGATGTGAGCTCTGGCGCTGCCTTTCCGCCCATCCCAGCAGGGGCTGCAGCTCAAACAGCTTATCACGTGTGGACAGCCTGATGGTTGCAGTCTAAAGAATCTAAAGGTTGCTGAAAGCCTTTTGGCTTTCCAGAGTGTATGCTGGCTGAAGGAGTATAATTATAGCTGTTGGTGCTGTCCAAGTCAGACAAAAGTGCTTTATACATCTGACATTATTACAGTAGCTCAATTTCAGCTGGAGTGCCTTGAGCTGTTTTTAGGCCCATTTCCTTTCTCCTCTTTCCTTAACCTTCTGAAGCCATGGGAAAATAAATAACAATCCCAACATCTCAAGCAAACTCAGGTAGTTCGGATTGACCCCTCATTAGATTTGACCTTTCAGAGCTTTGCTAATCCATGTATGAAATTGTTTTAAAGCTAGCTGATGCCCATAATTAATGTGATTGGCTGTGGCTGGAACCAGCGCCGACCTGCCTGCCACTGCAATGAGTCACACTTACAGCCTGTGCACTGTAGTGGATTTGGGCTCAAATTATATTGGCTGCAAATGGGACAGGGCTGCTCTAGCCTCTAACAAGACATCCAAGTGCCTGCCAGCATCTCACTCACTGAGTGCTTTGGAGCTCTCAGCTAATGTAATGCAGAATCAGGCAAAAAAGCACAAGATGTATTTACTGATTCAGTATCTGACTTCAAGTGACTTTTATGTGTCTCTTTTACTGTTTAAGTCTGTTCCAGACTCTTGAAATAACACAACAAAAGGAAGCATCTCTTATTTGCTTCTTTTGTATTTATAGAAACCCTGTTGTTGACATATTTTATCTTTTCTTTTAGGGCCCTGAAGGACTTCCAGGTTTGCCAGGAAAGCCAGGGAAGAGAGGTCCAAGGGTGAGTTTCTCCCAACCAGCGACAAGTTTCCCCATTTACCCACAGTTCCTCTTTCTTTCCATTACCACTTTTCACTCCCCGTCCAAAATCTTCCACACGTCATCCACTGTATCTTAATGATGCCATAATCACGTCTGATCTGCATTGTAGCGAGATTACATCGTTAGCAGCGCACTGATATGGGAGACCTTTGAGCAGTTTGATCAAGCACTCAGTGACATCTTTGGATTACGGAGCATTATTCAGCCAGACGTTAGTTTGCTTTGGCTCTGGGTTTGATCAAGCTGTGCTTCTCTACTGCCAAGGTCCATTTGTAAAGCTGGAGAGCAAACAGCCATACGCTACAAATGTGTGAGTTGCCAATGTAAAATTAATTGAACACACATGGTAGGTATTAGATGGACATGAAAAATAAGGTAACGTTTGTGAGTGTACATATTTACAGAACAAGTACTTCTATCCCGTACACAAGCAGTACCAGTACTTGAATTAGGCATAGCTCCTATGTTAACACTGGTGAATGCTTCTAGTGTATTAGAGTCCTCTGGTGCCATATCTTTCATTTCGGGGCTCAATGTCAGCCTGTGAGCTCCTGATGCAGCCAAACAGAGTGAGAGCAGATGTTGTTTCAGGCTCATGTTTTCAGAAGAAATATAAGAAGAGAGGAGATGATTTGTCCCAAGGGAGAGTTTGTTATTTTAATTTCTGTCTAAGACCTTTAACTGATGGCTGTGTGTGTAGCTGCTGCCCTTTCAACTGCCCTGATATGAAAATGAGTGAAGCAGAAGTTGAACTTGGCGTCACAGTGAGTCCTAAGCTGAAATAAATATGCTAGAACATGAAAAAACATCGAGAGATACCAGTTTTGGTTGCTCTTTTTGCAGAGCTCCCGCTGAACACCTCCTGCAGAGTACTTGTGCTTCTGAGGAGTGTGCGTACGAGCTACCTGCCGCAGCCCGTGAGACTGTGCCCTGCGGTCAGGCCTCAGAGGGGTGGGCTGTGGGAACCCAATCTCTTTAAACAAGGAAGAAAGAGGGCTTTGTCCCCATCTTATTAAAGGCATTTAAGACCCTGTCTGGAGCTCAGCAGCTCTATGCAGTAGCACACCAACCTCTATAGAGTTCATTCATCATCAAGCTCTTGAGACCAAACTGCAGGCCACACTGACTAAGAGCAAAAAAAAAAAAAAAAAAAAAGGACGGGTGCAGTTCAGGTTTTTACTGATTGTTTTCCTGAACCATCATAATTTTCCTGGATAGTTCACGTGATTAGCAAGAAATACCTCACAGCTACACACATGATCTACAGAAAGCTCTAAAGTGGACTCTGGTCTGGCCATTGCTTGTACAAACAGTAGGAATAAAGGCAACATTCACTATAGCAGAGGGTTTTATATTCTAAACATACCAAACATCTATATGCACAAAGATGATGAACAGTAACTCCCCTGTTCAAACTGCTGTTGTCGTGCTTTGTTTCCCTTATAGTTTGTCTTTAAAAAATTGCTTTGAAGGTTCAGTCTTTATATCTACAGTACATACAGAGTTGATCCACTTCTACCGAGTTAGCCATGTTGCTTCTACAGTAGCCCAGAACAGACAATTCTAGATACGGCCGTTCACGTTTTTGCCTCGTCCACCAAGCATGGCACATTTAAATTTAACTTCTGCAACCTCACTGCTGGAGGCCATTTAATCTTGCACACTACTCCAATGTGAGGTGTTCCTTTACTAGCGATCACGGATACAAGCGACCAAAATCATCAGAAGGGTGTCTGGGCTCAGCCTTAGAGATAGGGTAAGGACCTCGGACATCCGGAGGGAGCTCGGAGTAGAGCTGCTGCTCCTTCGGGTTGAAAGGGGCCATTTGAGGTGGTTCGGGCATCTGATCAAGATGCCCCCTGGGCGCCTCCCGTTAGAGGTGTTTCGGGCACGTCCCACTGGTAGGAGGCCCCGGCGTAGACCCAGGACACACTAGAGGGATTACATATCTCATCTGCCCCCCCGCCCCCCCCAGGAGGAGCTGGAAAGTGTTGCTGGGGAGAGGGACGTCTGGGGTGCTTTGCTTGGCCTGTTGCCCCTGCAACCTGGCCCTGGATAAGCAGATGAAAATGGATGGGTTTTCCTTTGAGTTAAGTCCAGCTGCAGTATAACAGAACAATGTTGTACAACTTGTGTCCATTTTTCAAGGAAGACACATTGGCCCTCATTTATGAAACGAATGTACAACACGCGCGATCATTTCCACGCAAAGCTCGACATTTATCAGTGTGGATGTGAGCAAAGGCTGCGATCAAAGGTGGAGAATTGTTTTTAGACCGTACTCTGACTGACATCTACGTATTTGCAGCCACACATTAATCACCCTAAAAATGTATCGTCGCCATATGGATGTGCGCCCTCTATCACAGCTGGCAGGTGCCCGTCTCTGAGGGACTGACTCCAGGTTGACCGAGGCTGAACACCACTGGTTGCCGGCTCTATCTGGGACCTTTCTATATTTTTAAACACTGACTGTTTTCAGCCATCACATTTATTAACACCGGATTATTCATATGCTATTCATATGGGCACGATAAGAACGTTTCATGAATCACATGCGAACCCTATCGGGAGATAATTTCTACGCTTGGATCTGTGCTGGTTTGCGAGAGAGATCGATCTCTGAGGGCCATTGAAACTTAGACTAAATCAACTTTTGTTTGAAAGATATTTACTGGAAAGAAGGCTAAAGGTGACTATTAATTCTTAGTACTGCTAATTGTTGACAGATGTATTTAAGAAAAATTTGCAATGCATGTGATACAGTGTTTGTGAAGTTAGAAAGCATAAATTTAAAACATTGTTTGTCCCAATCTGTGTCCCTTTTTCAGGGAAATGATGTAGAAACTTCATAGAGACTTATCATGAGTCATGTTTCAGTTAAAACGAATTTCACTGGAAGGACTGCTGAAGGTTGTACAAGGAGATGGAGCAGAATCCTGTTTTAGTTGGAAAGAAATTTACTGGAAAGAAGATTGTCTGTTACTTTGAATCCTTGGTGGTGCAGCTGCTAATGGTTGATGGTTGGACTCAAACTGAAAAGCACCAAATCCGAATTATAAAGCTTAAACTTTTTAAAATGAGATTTTCAATGGAAATTTGTAGAGAGATGAATTGCATTTTAGTTGAAAAGAAAGGACAGTAGAACAAGTTGGCTGCCTTTGTTTTGAGTTTAAAGCAGTGACACAGCACCATTAGGGCTTCGCCCTCCTGACAGTAAGGTGTCATCTCTGACTGAGCAGACAGTCTCACCGTTGCTACCAGCGAGCAGCATCCTTTACACGTGACAGCGTCCACGTTCCTCGACACAGCCATAAGCCCAGCAGAGCGCTGGAGTTCACCCGGGCCTCAAGGAGAGGCTTGAGAGCGGATCAAAGGGGGCTTTGTGCAGAGAAACTGACCTGCCAGTGTGCAGTCAGTATGGGACGCCGGGCTTCTGTGAAATTGAAAACATTTGCATAATTGCTAAAAGAATGGTTGACACTATTATAAAAAGAAATAAGGAGTCTGTGGAGACTCCAGCAATGGAAGCTCTGTTTCTGCCAGAGGTTGATTGGCGCAGAAAACTCAGCTGATTTATGTATCTCTTAAAATTTAGATTCTTCTGAAATGAATTACATGTGTAGGCACAAATTAGCAGTCTCTCAGAGGCTTGATTAAGTTCTTCTCTGTCATTATCGGCCACACTGACGGTTTCCACTATATCTTGTGCTGAAGCTAACACGAAGCACATTTAGAGAGTGGAAGTTGCAGGAGCTTCACAGGAGATGCCAGCAGACAGTTTGTACGTCATAGCTGAATTGCTTATTGACAGTAAAACTGTGAGCATATGTATCTCAATGGCTTCGTACACCTTTAATCTAAACAGTTTACCATGCATTACTTAAATGTTAAAGGTTAATGGCCTCTTGGTTTGCGAGGGCAAGGAGGGCGTGCAATTCTTTGTCTCCCCAGTTGCTCATCTTGACAATGTCTGTCAGGTTTGCGTTTCCCTCTTGCTACTAGCTGCTCGCTAATTCCTGCTATCAGCTGTTTCCTGTTTATCCACTGCCAGTGGCTTGCAGTTGCGGCGTCATCAACAGCCCCTCCTGTTGCGGAAGGCCACCTCGGTCTGTTTAAACTAAAAGGGTTGCGGCGATTTGACTACCGTACGAGGGGGAAAATTGGGCACCTTGGATCAACTCGCCATTCTGCCTCTGTGTGTCTAAACAAACGGCCCAACATTCGTGGAAAATCTGGCAGTGTAAAAGGGGCTATTAAGTAAATAGTCCATGTGGAGAGGGGGGAACGTTGCAATCTCGGACCCCATTGCCTTACATCTATTGCATGTCTGTCCGTCCTGGAAGAGGGATCCCTCCTCAGTTGCTCTTCCTGAGGTTTCTACCATTTTTTCCCATTAAAGGGTTTTTTTGGGGCGAGTTTTTCCTTATCCGCTGCGAGGGTCCAAAGGACAGAGGGATGTCATATACTGTAAAGCTCTCTGAGGCAAATTGTTATTTGTGATATTGGGCTTCATAGATAAAATTGATTGATTGATAGTCTGATGATGATGTAGCTTTATATTATTTATTTATATTTTATTAACTGAATTCACATGCAGACATCTATTTACCAAGAGTAGCAACAATGACAGGGGCACGGAAGAGGACGTCTTGTCCCAAATATCCGCTTGCTACACCAAATCAGCCCTATTACTGGCCCTCGTCTCCAGAGGATTTATTGTTGTCAGACAATAGCTGGTAGGTCCTGAGACTGAATTTGAACTAACCCTCTTAAACACCAAAATCATACAGTAAGGCAAACTAACTGATTGAGGCAGCGGTAGATAGGGTTGCATCCAACTGGACGGAGACGCTCATCTGTGTGCAATTGCCTGTCAGACTTTTTATACATACTTCTATTTAAAAGAAGAAGAAAGTGTTTGTTCAACCAAAAATAACCTTTCTGGTTTCATTTCTTTGAGGGTCATTGTTACTGATAATAAAAGTAAAAATAATATTCGTGTAATTTTTTGAGATGGTTATCATACCATTAAAACTACTCTAGCGGTAGACCAGAAGCTTCTGTGTTCAGTGATGTTATTTATGGAGACATAGCAGCTTCAGTCTCCTGTCCGAAATCACTGTCAGACAGTAAGGTAAGGCTGTGAAAATATTTTACACTTAAACAGATATTTATTATTTTAGGTGAGGCTTTTTTAACACAACATGCTGCCTCCATTCACAGCAGTTCATTGCTTAGCTTCTGTGGTGGTACTCCTGCCTGCTTCTTCAAACTGGGGTCACGCTGACTGACATCTACTGACTATGGATAAGTACCTGGTACAACCCCAAATCAAAAGATCCGAACTATCCCTTTAACGCGCCGTAACACAGTCACTGTGTAGTCACTCAACCAATACGCAGTTGATGAAAATATTTACATTTGCTGCTGTCGGTGTGTGGTACGTCTACCTACCACACGTCACCTCTGGTGCAAAGCAGATGATGCATTTTATATCTCCAGCTGCAGAAACAGTCGTTTGTTTTAGATAGGTGCATAAAATAGAACACACCACCTTAAAAACATGACTGCGATTCATCAACAGAAAACCTAGGAAAGGGCAGATGCACTTTGTACTGAAATGTTTTGTCAGTTTAATACTGAAAATGAACGGTGGATTAAGGAAAACACTGGTTAGTTTCAACTCCAGTTGCACTTCTGGCCCACAGGAGAGTTTCTGATCTTAGGGAAGCAATTAGCACTTGGTTAGCACCGAGCATCTTGCCAAAGTCAGAGTTAGGATCCTTTTAATATACATTATATTGAATAATCATCAGGCTAAAGACATAATGTTTCCTTCTGTGCAGTCCAGCGAAGGTGTTAGTGGTCTGTTCGGGGTTAATAGCCTATAAAAACAGTAGCACTCCACGTGTCACTCCTGTAAAAGTCATCGGCCCACATCGTAAAGCTGGTCACAGCTCTGGTATACAGGTGCCCTTCATCTGCAGGCCTCAGGTGTGAGTGTGTGTACGTGTGTGTGTGCTGATCTAGGTTAACATTTGCGCTCATGTGTTTGTGTTTATTTGCAGGTGGTCTCTAAATGGTTTCCTGGTTTCCTGTCAGGAGCTTTTTTTTTTTTTTAGTAATTAAGCAAAGAGGATCTTCATTCCTGTTTTCACCCACACAAAGATAGACGGACAAAGTGACTCACTCTTCCCATTATGCTCGTCTCCATCGGGATTAGCACCCGCCCACCTTGTCATCAGCGCCGTGTCTCCTCACCTTATGTACTGCGAGAATGCAATTTGTAATATTCTGTCCCGACCTCCCTTTTTCTCTACGTCTCCTCCTCCCTTTGCTTCCTATCTGGAGATAATGACTTCCATACGTTTTAATATCGAGCGAGTGAAAAGGGGAATGCTCTGAATAGAGGAGGAGGAGGAAATCTGTAGATGAGCTTCTGTTAAGTGTCTCCATATGTCCAGCACCGAGCGCCTGCGAGGGGAGAGGTCTGGCCAGTTTGAGGGGAGGGGAGCTGCCCGGGCAGTTCGACTCCTCTCCACAGCCTGATAATTTAGCGCAGATAAATAACAGGGACGGGCTGGATCACCCGACCGTACACTTACACCTCTTGGCCTCCTCCGTCTGTTTGACTCAGAGTAATCCTACCCCTCACTTTCACCTCCAGCTCGGGGGAAAAGGTCCCCCTTCACAAGCCATGGAAAGTCTGAACAACTCAAAGAATGGGCTGAAGATACAGTAGCTTCCTGTTTGGGCCATCTGAACATGTTTCAGTGCTTTCAATTTTGCTGGGGAAGATTTTCCATGCTCAGCATTTCGACCCCGCTCCACTCAAGTGCGCAGTTGAACTGAAGGCTCCTCACTTGGATGCCTCAGGAAGTTGTGGCTTTATTTTTCCAAACAATCCCTCTCTACAGCTCGCTTGAATTTATAGTCCCTTCAACCAGAAAAAAATAGATTTTGTCTTCTCATTCTCTGCTCCTGTACGTCCACCCACCTGGTCCGACTTGCAGGAGATAGTCCGTTTTGATCAAGCGTTTGGCACAGATAGCTCAATGAATTACATCTAAGCACGGTATATATCACAGATACCTACAGTTTGTGGCACAAAGCCATCGGGGAATATGGTGTGATGGATGAGTGGCCTTCACTTTGTGGGACCCCAGAAACCAGTGGAAAAGTGTAGGGATGAGGAAAATCACATCCATATGTCATAACTTGGACGGGCAGGCAGACAGGCGAGGCAGGCAGGGAGACACAGTACGTCTCACAGAGCACCTATACACAAACACAGAGGGACTTCGGGCACAGCTGACCTGTCCTGTAACACAGACAGGCGGTGAAAAGGGAACAATACGCGCATACATCTGTGAAGACCTCACTCATGGCACTAGCTCACCCCATTTTGCTGCTGAAATGGAGGCCTGTTCAATGACCCCAATAACCACCTTCACTCAGTGTCTTCCTCAATCATGTGTGTCTCTGTTTTCAGGGTCCTCCTGGCCCACATGGAAACCCTGGTCGTCCCGGACCTCCTGGAGTGAAGGTATGACTTTAACAAACCGACAGTTTCATGTCAAATGCCAACTATCTGTATTTAGGGAGAGAAAATAAAGCTCATCTTGTAATATGTATTGGAATAAGAGGATCCAGACTGTAATCATTTTTAAAAATGTTGCCATCAACAATGACTAATGGCCCCGAAATGATACATAGTCATCATTTAGGGCTATTAGTCAACTACTATACTGTATATGTTGGGCAGGGCAACACAATGGTTTGAGTTGAAGGTGTGAGAAAGAATAGTATCAGTAACATTGTTAACACTGCGCTACATTACAGAGAAATACAAAACCGTACTAATGAACCTTCATTAATATAGGCCTATATTTTATCTACAAGTGCACGTCACACACTGAGCGAGCCGCCTGTTAATGACGCTGTGGGCTAATGGGCATGTAGCTACTTCCATGTTTCACATGATACGTCATGTTTGTAGTCGACCAATGAAGATGAGTTTACATATCACCTTGGGTTCGTCCTTCACCTTCTCAAAATGATCCCACACTTTGGATTTCCTGCCGGACATGTTATTAACTAGCCTGTGGAATAACCGCAGGTACCAGCCCTGGAAATTAGGGGCTGTGAGGTCAGGCACTGGGCGCCACTCTTGTGCTGTTTTTGTGCCAGCTTTCATGAGCGCAGTGGCAGCAGATTACTGTACTATAGCTATACAAGCACTGTATAGCCTATTGACCTGAAATCCTGAGTGCAGAGCTGACCTTCTTCCAGGCGCTGTTTATAAGTGTGCAGGCCTATCGTCCGTGGGACAGATGTAAAGCTCTGTGATGTTAGCATGTAGCTTCATGTAGCGGTGTAGGCTGTTTAATTTACACACACAATTTGACATCATTTTGTAGCCAAAGTATTCCATGATGAGAGCCACAAGCTGAAACACGCTGGTAGAAAAATGAAGTTGTTCTGAATACTGCAAGTGTCGCTGGAGTTTCGATTCCTTCGATTTATCTCCTTTCTCCATGCACCGCAGAAGTAGGTTGCTCCAGAAACCTTATCCCTGCTTAAACAGAGGGTTCAACACGGTCTGAAGTCTGAGGTCATCGCTCACAGGAATTACTTTTACATACATTTACCTCATTATTTTGAAACTTTGGCCACATTGAATATGAACTTCTGACTCTTTAACATTACATATAATGGGCTCACTTTAAGACAATTCCAAATACACCGTCCTGGTGCTGTAAATCATACACACAGTATGTGTTAATCCATGTGAAAATAGTCCCAATCAAATTACACAATTTTAAAAACTACTGCTTCCAGCTGCTTTGGCGACTCTGTATTTGTGACCTGTCTTAAACGCCTCATGACTTCAGTAGGAACAAATGGACTCAGGGCTGAATGCCACAGGAAAAGTAGGAAAATCTGAAGTATTGACACACGGACTAACTCACTGTTTGTTTTGGTCTTTTCATGGGGTTTGTTGAGTAAGAAAAATACAGGATAACAGCAGCCTTTTCTGAGGACGTTAAGAGGTTTGTTTACTTCAAGACCACAGCTGGGAAAAGGTCTTTATTTTCACTTTGGATGAGCTGACAATAAAAAAATGCTTTCTTGTATTTAGAATAAACCTTAAAATTACATATAATCATGTATTTCCGTAACCTAATATGGTGAGGAAATTGACTGAGTGGGCCTTTAAGTTAATTACTATCCATTAAGTGGTCGATGTTTCTCTCAAATTATATTGTCTTCCGTGTCAGCACACAGCTGGATCCATGAATGGGATCTAGGGCTACACATTGGTTGTCCTCTTGGGGATGCAAGGATGATAATGTAAATAAAACACAATAAAATTTTATGGCACATACAGCCTTAATGCTCTTTTATGGTCCATATCTAACTGATGTAACAAGGGCATTTAAGCAACAATGTGAATATGAAGAGCAAGTATTTCTTGTGGTTACTCGTGGTCATCCAGTGTTTGTTTGTAATTTCACTCAGTTTGCATGTCTGAGGTCAGATCCTCTTGGCTTCACAGTGCAACTCTTCCAGCCTTTCAAAAAGCCATTTGTTTCCCTTCAGGAGAGAACAGCAGTTTTAAGTCTTCCGCACTCACTAATTTGCAAGTACTTGACATCCGTCTGTGTTTCGCGCTGATCTGAATTGTCAACAGAGAGGTTTAGCTCCATAATATGTCAGTCTGATATCACAAAGGGAGTCTGTATACTAAACTGCGCCGGAATAAAAACAGAAAACAGCTCGTATGTCAAGCCTGCACCCAATCCGTTCCAATGCATTGAATTTCAGCATTTTCCACACTGTCTTTAAACATTAAAAACAACATAATTGATACCATGCTTTGGCCTCCTTAACCAGGGGAAAACCATAACTCCTATGCTGTACATATGTGTTACTGGAGCCTAACCAAACCTGGCCCAGCTCAGTTTGACCTATTTGCACACAAACCTCACACAGCAGACAGCCTGGCCTGCCACATTTCATTTCTTTTAAAATATTAACAAGCTGAAAACACAGTGTTTTAGCTGAATTTTGTTTGAATATGTCACTTTATCTGGACGTGATAATGATGTATTGAGAGGCGCTGATGATAATTAAACGCTGCTGCAAGACGTCTAGCAGCAGACTTAAAAATGAAATGAATAAAAATATGTGGACAACCAGTGGAAGGTGCAAGTGCTTATTAGGGTCTTAAGCTTTCAGAAGAAATTACCTCGTTTAGCTCCTCTTTGAGTTTAAACTCTTCAGATGATGGAGCTGAGGTGAAAAACCCTCAGACAGTGAAAAGACACAGTGTTCAGGGTACGTATGTGGCTCTTGGCTGGAGCCGCACTCCTGGCTCTGTTCAGAAATCAGTCTGCAGAAAAATTCCCACAAAGACTTCTCGATGCCAAGTTGTAGCTGTCACGTACATGTAGGTTCAAATGGGCCGATATACGGTAGATGAGAACTCCTGTCGTAGTTTTCACTAGAAACCCAGTAAAATAAAAACATACTCTTTTGAAGCTGTTCGTCTTTCCACTTTGACTGAACTTTTGCCTCTTGCACAAAGAGGTCTGGATTAAAAATGGGCCAATTTCTCCTTAAATTAGACGTCTCAGCTTCAGGATTAGACAAAGTGAGTTTCAACATGGAATTTCTCTCCATGCCTGAACTTTAAATTTGCTCAATCAAAATTGCAATCAGGCGATAACAGCTGTTGTTTGATTACAGTCCAACCACCTCAGCGCTGCAAGATTTCCTTCCATATACTTGTTTTTTTAAACGATAAGCACTAACACAGGAAGTTATCTATTTCTCCACGGGCCTCTTACATTATAATTGCATAGATATCTGGGCCGCACTTTCACCAGTGAGATTGGACGTTGCATGCTGACCCAGAAAGCACTGACAGGATTCCCACTGCCCGAAAAGGCAAAAGAATGTACACGATCACTCCCCATCACTTCTCACTGCCTTGGTGTAAACCGAGTCGCTGGAGGGCATAAATGGACTGCACGTTTGTGTAAATACAACCGCTACACTCACCAATAAGTAGGATGAACTCATTACTCTTTGATAGGGTAAATGCACACAGCGAACTCCTCTGCGCCTTGCGAGCTGGAATGCTGTGGCAATGCAGAAAGTATGCAGTGAACGTTGGTGCAGAGGAGGCTACATCTCGTACCCTTGGGAGGAAAAGTGTGTCTGAAAGCATAAAAAAGAAAATTCTGTTTGTTTTCATGTTCCAGGGACAAAAAGGAGATTATGGACTGTCACCTGGTCAAGCTCCAAAAGGACCAAAAGTATGCATATGATCATCTTTCCTTTCATAGAACGGCTTGATTATTAGCAGACACTCATGCAAATTGTGTTGCTGTGTTGAACGTGACCTGATTTGTCTTGTAGGGAGAGCCTGGTGTTATGGGCCCCCCTGGACTGCATGGACAAGCTGGACGAAAGGTATCTGATTCGTCTCACACGCTCAAACTGTGCGTTTGTTTGTGTAAATCTGAAAGAAAGAAGCTGATATCCATTAGATATCACTGATCCTGTTCCTAATGTGTCAAAGTTCATTATACATGTGTGTTTGCGTTCTCAGAATGTCTTGCGACATGAATCAGACTCTCTGAATGAATAAAGCGACTGAATGAGTGGAGTTCTGTATATCGAGGATCACTAAATCAAACCCTCTCAACCCTGACACACCCTGAACTGCCTTTGAGGGGGAAATCTGTGAAATTGCAGTGTTTAGAGACTCCAGCCAAACATGAATGTTTGAGCTCTTGTTTGGAAAGCAGCCTAACATAATGCAGGCGTCAAGGAGCACACCTGTGTTCTGGCTCCCCTGTGGGTCAGAATACTAAAGATCTGGATATCTGAGCTGTTACATCATCCGTATCAAAGGCCTCCGAAATGATGAAGGGAATTGAGGAGAGCTTACTCAGTGTAACTTAAGTTTTACAGCCGTCTTCCAAACTCATGTTATGTCATTCGCTCTTTGGAGAACAGTTTCTGCTCAAAAGTAGGACAAGTTGTGATTGTGGTTTAGTTCTGTGATCTGGTTCTGCTTTGGATTGTTGGTCTACATTATTGACTTCTTTACATGAGCCGGGTTATCCTGACAGAGAGTGATGGTTAGCAGCAGAGCGTTTTCTCCATGGCCTTGTACATTTTATCCTTGGCCTTTTCCCAAGGCCCTGCTATCCCCCCCCACAGTAATTACACATCTCAAGTGGGCCAGAGCCTGTTGGGTTTCCTACTATGCAGAGTGTGCAGATAATATAGTACTCTGTAAGTGACTGACTTTGTTTTTCCATATTCTTTGTTTTGAGACAATATTTTTGTATTAGATTTTTTTTCCACATAAGAATATTTTCATTTTGGTGACTTCAAAGCTGTTTTCCAGTCGTATTTTATTGGAAGGAACATTAGGGGTATGTAATCATACAATTGCAACACAATTGAAATGATGGTCCCTCCATATTGTGGCATTTTTCCCCACCCAAGCCTAACCCACTGACGATGCAACAAAGGTTAAAGTTTAAGATTAGTAGGCAGCAGTAGGATGGCGGAGGGATTGATTTAAAATGAATTACAATGCCCATGTTCACCCTGATGAAAGAACATGTTGCCCAGTGTAACATGTGGCTCACTGACGATATCCATTAACAGCTTCATGATACTTTGCGTGAACTACAACAGCAAGTTTTGGTTAATCCTTTCCCTGGATCGGTCTTTTCTCACTTTTGGGGAAAATGTGGAAACATGACTAGTCAAACTTTAAACAGGGTAATGTGATCACATCTCTGCCTTTGACAACCCTGCCTTTAACCATTGTTAAAGGATCTTTACTGTGCTATCGAGAAATGTTGATTATCTTGTCAGGTCAATTCAGAGTTTCTGTTCAAAACATAACTAGCAGCCAGTTTTTGGGCATCAGATCTTCAGGAGGATGGGGGGTTAAATGAGAGACAAGGACATCAGTTGATGCACCATAAATAACTTAACAGTTAGCCGCTTTGCTAGCATGCAGGTCGTGCATTAGCCATTTGCGAGACGGCTAAGCTGCTTACAGTTTTCAGGTGATTTGCCAAGCTTGCTTCAGATTTGTGACGTACCAGTTTCCTTTGGCAAATTTGGCACTCGACTCTTGGGGGTCATATTCACAACTTCTGAAACTATTCCAGACACTTGATGTTTTATTAGATGAGAGTGAGTTGGAATTATCAAAGGTTAAATACACATCCCGGCTCCTACAGTAACATAATGGCAAATTTATTTTCTGTAAGTTAGCGGTTGACATAACGTAGCTCTGATATGCGTCAACGTAGGGCTGCATGATATATCGTTTTCTGCTTTTAGACGTTATGTATATATGTGACGTAGTGTGGCAGCATTTTGTACAGGAGGTGAGACTCTCCTGCATGTGTGTGTATACAAGTACTATAACCAGGCTGGCAAGTGCAGCAGACACTGTCAAGTAGATGCTTTTCCGAAGTGAAAACTTTATTATGGGTCCTTGAAAAGTCATGAAAAGGTTTGAAATGTTGTCCATGAACATGTGTGGGGACCCTGCCATTGTCACAGCAGCTTCTGGTCAGCGCTAACTGGAGGAGATATGTTTCACACTGTGTTAGGAGTTTGACTCCTGTAATGAACAGCACAAGTCTAGCAGCATATTTGTTAGCTGCCTGTAGCGATGGCTGATTCCAATAAACAGCAGGCTTCACAGAATCTTCCACAACTCTGCCATCTTTGCTATCAATTACCCCATAACACTGGAGAGGGCGACGATGTGTGCGGCTCATTGCCATGCCAGCAATTTCACAAACTCAGCAGATTCATCTTGTTAAGAGAGGATAAACCTTGGAAACAGCACTCAGACCATTATGGGACACTGAAACTCTCCACTAAAACCCAAATGTTTGAAATTCATTAGGGCTTATCAGCTTTGCAAGCAGGGGGACCCACCCTGCTTACTTATTGGCAGGGAAATCTCCAAGATTTAGATTAGGAATTGAATTAATGTGGTTTTTGAATAAATTTTAATTTCATTTCAGGTCACAGACTGTTTTCATTTCGGATAAAACGAGAATAAAGAAGAGCGCTTTTCAAAGGGAATCACTGCAGAGTTACCTGACAGTTGGAGAGTGCAGCAACATCTGTTTAGAAAAACAAAAGCTTGCGGAAAAAAATCCTCAGACGGTGCTTTTTTTAAATTACACTCGGCAGTTTATCATCACACTACTCCTTTTGTGGTCTGCTGTCAGAATTATACTCTGGAGAAGATAGAAACAAACGCAGCGCATCAGTACAGTAAAGGGTCAAAGCAAAGTCAGGATTCAAATGCTAATTAGAAAACGGCCGGCGCGCAATATGAGAAAACCTCTGTAAGCAAGTTTCCCTTACATACACACATACACATACCCCTGTCCTCATTTGGGATACAATAGTATGAGTGTAATAATGCCTTGGCGGGAGCTCCAACAATCTGTTATGCAATCGGACAGCGCTGACTGTGAAAAACCATCTGGTGCACTCAAGGATCCTCCATTCAGTGTAGTAACGGGGAGGACTCCAGCTCGAAAAAAGGAAGACCTCTTCTCGCCATGTGAGTCATGGAACGTGGAGTCATGGGAAAAAGCTGATATTCCTCTCGCTGATTTATGGTAATTGAGGATCTTTGCTGGGCGTGGACCGGCATCCTGGCTGAGGTTAAGTGGCTGTAACAGATCCCCCTCTTCCTGCTCTGATTATCACTTCAGGTCAGATCCTGGTCCCTCTGATCGAGGTCGTGTTAACCTTCAAGACACTCGGATCCCCCAAAAGTAACTGCTGATAGCCATACAAAGTATTAAAATGCATTTTGTATCCAGCTAATAAAAGTAAGGCAATCAGCTTGGCTCTTCGGAGAGCCATCAGACACCTCATTGCTTGCAGCTGTTCTTAACTCACTTAGACTTTTTTTGATCATACTCCGGCACTGGGAGCCAAAACTCCTTACAGCGCACTTTTTGTATTCAAATTACACCAAAATTCCATCATCGGACACAGATGAAGCCCGGGGTTCGTTCTGTTGCCTGCTCTTGTCCAAGCAGCCAGTAAAACCATGACCTGCCGCTGCTTTATGGACCCTTTTTTCACTCAGTTTTGTGCTCAGCGTTTGGCCCGCTGCCAGAGAAAGCCTTTCTCACTGTGGGAAATGTGTAGCGATGTAATGGGGAGGTTGCCTGGGAGTCAGTCAGCGGTCTGCACTGTAAAGCGACTGGTGTTTGTGTATGTGTGTATGTGTCAGACCAGTGGAGTGTTACCAGCCCTGGACCAGCGTGTCTTTTACACAGCCAGCTCTGATCATGGCATACTGGAATAACGCTCAGGTTTTTATTAGCTGTGTGCAGCCCTGAAGATTTTTCCTTCCTGCTCCTCAGCTTTGTATAATAACATTCTCATACTGTACCTTTATTTGCCGTGTCTGATTTGTCCAAGAAAAGGGGTGTGAGGAATGCCAGGTGGGAATAAGGTTTTTGTGTTATAATAAAAATAAAAGTCTGTGGAAAGAACATTGTATTTTTTGTCTGCCAAGGAAAGTCTGTTCCTTATTCTGCTTATTCTGTAAGCGGGGGAGATACTGCTGCCGCCGCCGCCGCCGCTGCTGCTGCTGCACTTTGCCTACTGGCTGCAGGGTTGATCTGGTGTGAGTTACACTAATTAAAACTGTTTGCTCTTCATACAGAGGGAGAACTAATGGAGAATGTGATCCTCTGCCATCTTTGTGTCACACAATGGATTTACAGAACTGTGAAAGCTGTCCAAT
The DNA here is from genome assembly GCA_035609425.1 of Epinephelus awoara. NCBI lineage: Eukaryota > Metazoa > Chordata > Actinopteri > Perciformes > Serranidae > Epinephelus > Epinephelus awoara. Next base: position 10,011,882 of record CM069302.1, on the reverse strand, counting down.
TTTTTTTTTCTGAGTCCATATATGTGATACACATGCAGATACACATTCACACACACACACTTCCTTTCTCTCGCTTTTACTGTACTCAGCTGTATCGGCCTCGCTGGAAGGCTCAGACGCATTCTTTTGTCTTTTCGTGGCCGCGGTGCGTTGGCTCCAGACTCATCCACTTTAAAAAACTCCTGTCAGATAGCTCCAACTTGAAGCACTTTGCTGTCTGTCAGTAGATAAATAGACAAATAATCATCAATAAGGGGTTTGACAGAAGTGAAGAATAAAAGCGCTTGATAGAATTACTGTGGCCGATGGGCCGGCATCTGGCTTCACTCTGCGTCCAAAAGCTGCAGGAGATGTGACAGAAATTTTTAATCTTAAAAAAACAGTCGCGTTTCAAAGTGTGTTTATTTCTTTCTGTCTTTGTCAGGACTTTTTTTTTTTTTTTTTTTTTTTTTTAAATTGGACTCAGGAACAAGCTTTGGCCATTTGTTAAAGATTAACCCACGAATGTTTTTCATCTCTGTTAAATACTTCTGTGAATGCACAAGTTCAGCTTCCTGCTGATTTAAGGATTCTCACATCATGACATCACGGGCCTCAGGTCTCAGCTGATTGGCTCGTGGCTGTGAGTTGATATGAAATGTTCCAATTGCATGTTATTAATGTACTTTTCTAACATAAGATGACACATCGCACCAATATTAGCCCTTTGATCATGGGACGTCGGCCTGCCAGCGTGATTTTACTCAGCAGCTTCAGGCATGTCAGGCTCACTCTGACTCAGCCCCTCAACCCTGCCTGACCCACCGGTGGGTCCATCATTATGAACTCCTGATGTGCAGCCAAATGATTTTCAAGCCTCATTTTAAATTCTAATCAAAAGTCCAAAGTTTCCAAAGACAGCAAACATGTCAGGATCCATTACTGCCAAATATGTGATAAATCCTGGGTCTTCAACAGGGGGTCCCAGACCCCTCGGGGGTCCAGAGTTACTGCAGGAGGGATGCAGAATTATTGTTGGATCATGTTTTGAACCCTTTTTGTTTCTTGAAATAAACGTCTGGAAACTTGAATCCAAAATATTTTGCCTTTTGCAACAGCTTGTCTTGTGCAAGCTTCCTCCCTCACCTACCTGACAAGCATATACAGGTCAAGAGTCCAGCCTGAGGCTCATATGGCTTTGTGCCGACAGCCTCCATCCGCCCAGTTTAATATGCAGTGCAGCTTTGTACTACATATGCAGTAGGGGGTCCCTGCTCCGTCTCTCCGTCCTGGAAAACGTTCAAGACCCCTGTGTTAAATGACAAGACAAATGCATTTCATAACAGTTTATAGTAAAGGTCGACGGGGGGTTTAACGGTTTATAGGTTTGGCCAGTTGATTGGTGCTGATAGGACATTTTTCAAACTATTGTTATTGGTGGAACTTGCCCCTGAGAGTGGCCAATGGCTGTGCAGCCTCCTCCAATCACGTATACATAGCGCACATCACCAACTGGAGCTAAAGGAAGGGGTTGTGTTTGAATGAGCAAAAAGAAGCTGAACCCACTGATGAGAGAAAGCAGCTCCCCTCTGGTGTGCGACCGTGTCTAAGTGTAGGCCTGCTCTTCATTTTAACTTGTATTTATATGAAGTTTTTGCCTGGTCCACAACAGCTGAGTCAGTGATTGAGGGAAGGCTGCCACTTCCTGTTTGAAATTAAAAGCCCTCAATTCATGTAAAAGCTCTCTAGTATTTTATACACAGTCCAGCTGTATAGTAGGTTTTGACCTATTCTTATTTTTATGTTTTATGAATCGTTGAAAAAGTAATTTAATATTTAAGAAACACAAAAGTGGCCCTGAATTCAGTTATTGGCTTTTTCCTGTTTTCCCCAAATTTTCCTTGAGGGTTTTCCACCACAAAGAGTTCTCTGGGTCAAGGTTGGGGAAAAAACTCGTGGTTTGGGTTCAAATGAATAGATTTCTGTCAGAGATGGCTTTCTTGGAGAAAGCCCACAAGTACAGATTCTCCCATGTGCTTATTTAACTGCCTTTAGATATCCATTATTGGTTGACCTCTTGTTTAAAGAGCACCAGCCCATTTTAAAGGAGTATTGCAACATCCAGGGAAATATCTGCCCTGGACAGGTCACCAGACTATCACAGGGCTGACACACAGAGACAGACAACTATTCACACTCACATTCACACCTACGTACAATTTAGAGTCACCAATTAACCTGCATGTCTTTGGGCTGTGGGGAGGAAACCGGAGTACCCTGAGAAAACCCACTCTGACACGGGGAGGACATGCAAACTCTGCACAGAAGGGCTCCCCCACACCAAGGAACACTCTTACTGTGAATCGACGATGCTAATCACCACTGTAAATTGTCATTTTTGCCTCTGTTTTTGTACAAACTAAATAAACTAATGAAAATAGGTGCTGGTAGGTGGTAGGGCTGGGAATCTCCAGGCACCTCACGCTTCGATTACAATTCAGAAAGTAACGATTCGATGATAAAAAGATCATCAATGCATCACAGTGCATCAAAATGTTTGAATATTTTTCTCTTTCTTTCAAAATAGAGTGTACTTTATTTTTGGTAATCTATAATTAAATAGATTATTTTAGTTGCATATGATGTGGCTCATGTCCAGGTCCCTCTCCACTTCAACCCACATCCATACCCTCACTTTTGAACCAGGGGGTGCCAGTCGGATTGTATCCATCTGCAGATGCTCGTCCATTGTGGGACATACGTATATATGGGATATACACACACCTGCCCAGTGTTTGCATAGCCTACTGTAATATTTCCCTGGAAACAGTATGCATATCACAAAATAATAAATAAATAGTTAACTGCATTGATGAATGAATGAATGAATCATCATCTCGTCCGTGCTTTTTTTGTTCCGTTTTTTTTTTGTTCCGTCAACATCATGTTACAAACAAAGATCGATATTGACATTTGTGAATCGATGCTTGATCGTCCATCTCTGCATTGCGATGCATCTTAGAATTTTTTCCCCCCACCCTTAGTAAGTGGATGGATAAAGCCAGGCTAGCTGTTCCCCCCGTTTCCGCTCAGCTAAGCTAACCATCTCTTGGCTTTAGGTTTATATGTACAGACGGGCAATGGTATCAAGCTTCTCCTCTAACTTTCACCAAAAAAAGCAGACAAATATATTTTCAAAATATCATAAACAAACCAAAAAAAGTTATTTAGTGGTGTATTAGTGATTTCAGCATACTGGCAAGTATGTAATCAACAGAATATGAGCACTTGAAGAGGCCAGTCACAGTATTGACATTATCCCAATCCTGATATTCTCCCTCCCCATCACTGTCAGCCAGGCCTGCATAAACTCAGTGAAGTAGCCTTTAAAGTTGAGCCCTGCTTTACATCAATACTACCAAATGTCTCACAGGACTTGTGCAGACTGAGATTTTAATCCTCATGTATACAGTCTGGCTGCAAGGCTTGAGAGAGCTCGGTATGGGGACTTGTTTGTTTACACTGATGGATTTTTTTTTTCTACATCGGCCTCTGGACGTGTCTGGTTTACTTGTTCGGCTACCGACAGGCCAACACAGCTGGTGGCTAATGACTTCACACTTGAGGGGATAGACGTGTTCTTCCCTCAGAGACGACTACACACGACTCTATCTACTCTACTGAAGGCCGTGATTGTGAAAAGATTAATATGTTTTGCAAGCAGCTGGCACGCTCATTTTAGACCACAGGGCATGAAGGTGACCATTAATTACCCTGTTGGGTTTCACTTGTTCCTGTCTAATTGGTTTACTGGTTTAATTAATGCAAGATGGTTCTGAATTGTTTTGTCACAGAGCATTGGTGGCAGGGGTTAGATAAACTCATAGCCAAGCAGCTGTGCTGCGACGGTAAATAAAAACAACGTTGGTCTTGTGCAGAAATCGTAAAGAAGTGTTTTATTCAGGGTTAACTGGCCGATGCTGCGGATAAGTGGTCCATTAGTTTCACAGCTAATAAGTTTGTCTTTGCTTTGGACCCTTTTAAACTAAACCTTCGGGGTCTTTATTAAGTTATTTTATTTTATAAGGAAACAAAGTCAAGTCCTCTCTGAGGCCATGGGAAGATACAACATAATTTCAGCCCCTGCAGTGTTGACCGAGATGCTCTTGAAACCAAGGTGATAAGTTTATAACAACAAAAATTAAGGCTGCCATAATCTGTTTCTCCAGAGCGCATTATTTGCCCCTTACCTGTGATTTTGTGATCAGAATTTGAAAAGAGAAGATGCCATGTGCAGAGTTTGCATGTTCTCCCCATGTCAGTGTGGGTTTTCTCCAGGTGCTCCAGCTTCCTCCCACAGTCCAAAGACATGCAGGTTAATTGGTGACTCTAAATTGTCCGTAGGTGTGAATGTGAGTGTGAATGGTTGTCTGTCTCTATGTGTCAGCCCTGTGATAGTCTGGTGACCTGTCCAGGGTGTACCCTGCCTCTTGCCCAATGTCAGCTGAGATAGGCTCCAGCCCCCCCGCGACCAAGGTGCCATGATGTTTTCACTTAGACTTATTGATCCTGTTTACACCTGGTATTAACATGCATTTCAGGGATCCGAACACAAGTGGAAAGCTGAGACACAGTCACACTTGTGTCTATCATTCATCTCCAGCTGATTATTTGCGGTCAGATTACGTTGCTGTCTACGTTACTTACACTGGAAGGTCAAAGAGCCTCACGCACAGTTATTACATCCACCCACTTGCTAGCATGCTGGTCAAATGCATCCCAGACCAACTCAGCAAGTGGTCTGAGCGATTGACTCACAATGTGTCTCGTATTTAGCGTTTTCCACTTGTGATTGGATCGCCCATGTCAATACTAGGTGTGAACAGGCTCATCGTTGAATGTGCTGAACTCTAACGTCTTGTTTCTCTATCGACAGGGACAAAAAGGTCATCTTGGTCCTGCTGGTCTCCCAGGTGAACCTGTGAGTACTTCAATTCTCTGTAATCATGGCTATAGCGCAATGTCACACATTTTCTCTTGTGTATAAGGTATACTTAATAGAATTCTTCTCACAGTATCCTCAGCAGTCTACCGCTACTGTAATGCAATTTGGGCAACTTGGTAAAAACACAGCAGTAATCGCAGTGCCCCCTTAGGTCAATAAGTATAATGAGAAAGTGCTAGAATGCAATGTATGCTATTTTCTAAATGCGTACTATAAACTGTGAGGTGGGATGCATCATTGCTCCCATAATCTGAGGTGAGAAGGCGAATGATATCACAGGGCTTTGAGACAATCTTGAGGCACTCGAAGGGGATTTTCCGAACAGCAGGAGTGGCATCTGAAAACAACTTAAATGTGATTTCTCTGGTTCCTCTGACACAATCCCTCCTCCGTCTCTTTGAAGTGTTATCACGCTGACCTAATCCACTGCATGCTGTTTGTCAGTCTGCTGGCTGCACTGTGTTAGCTGTATGTCAATGTATGTTTACTCATCCAATAGGAGAGCCAAGAGTCTCCAGAGACGGTTCCCATAAGGCTCCGGCTTGTCTTTCCATTTATAGTTACAAAACAGGCAAAAATATTAACATGGACACGTCGGCACGTTAAAAAAGAGGTGTGGGGCCGTGGGGGATTACAGTAAGAGAGGAGAGACGTTACACATTAGTTGTTCGGGATTCTTGGCGGGAAAAGAGAGGGAGAGATTTTTGGCAGGGGTACAACTGGGCTAAATAGTTTGGACACCCCGAGGTCATTCCTCCTCCTTCTCCCCCTCCTTCCTGAGTCCAGACCCTGTGTACTATCTTTGAGAAGAATGTGCTGTGTCACAACGAAAAGAAAAAAAAAGAAGAAGAAAACTTTTCCTGTCTCCTCCAGCGCTCTGTGTCTCTCGAGACGATTCGCTCTTTTCAGTGGAAAATGAAATAGCACATGGCCTAACATGCAGAACAGCCAGTTATGATTGGCCCTGTAATGCATTCTGAGTCTTGTTATTTTTGTTAGTGAAGTCAATTTGTTTCATAATCCAGAGAAGATAACTGGCGACACCTTGTGCCAGAGAGACATTACTTCTTGGTTACTGAAGACACTGTTGATTGACTATTAATTGGGTGGAACTCACTTAAAGGGACCCTGTGGAGTTTTCTAAAGAACAAGCATATGGCTTGCTTCCATATGCTTTCCCACCAAAATGCATTGTGTGCAACAGATGTGTTGAATCCATTTAGCATCTTCTTGTGTCTGACATCAGTCCCTATTTACGGTAGAGTGCACTTCTATGTAATGGTCTGAATATATGGACAATATGGTGCCTTAAACATTTCCAACAGTTGACATGGCATGAACATTACCGTCTGCTAACAACCCCACAATCCATCGCACAAAATTACAGTTGTATTGTGTCACCTTTAAGTGAGGCTTAAGTGTCCGAATCGATTTACTGCTCCCTAAAAGGTAAACTATCGAGCGTCTGTTACAAAGGGAGAACTGAATGTGTAAACGAGGGAGTGATTTTTGGACGCAGCCCACGTTCACGCCAGTCTTCTTCCCTGCCTTTAACTAGCACATTTCTATGTTTCTTTGCACGCTACTGCCACCGACTGCCGATCAGTGGAACACTGTGGTTTGCATTCACAAAGCATTATCGCCCACTTCAGTCAGCAGGGATGTGTACAGGGTTTGAACGACAGCGGAGGCAGAGAGAGCTCCTAATAAGACACGAGCTCCCCTGAAAACATGATGTGTGAAATTCTGGAGGATTTCTAGACTATTGACAACATGCTCATTTTTGCTGTGCATCTGCATCATCATGGATCATGCGTAAAATCAGGCAGTTATTGATGTATGCTGGTCTGTTGATACGTGACCCTGGCATTTGGTGTCTTAAATTGGAACACCACCTAAATTTAGAATTCCAGTATGTTATTTCCACACCAAGGAAAGTGCCATCAGTATTTCTGAACATGAACTTTTCTCTCTCAAAGCCAGAAAGCAGAGAAGTAAGACCCAAACTTGTGATGTCATAGGGTATAAAGTCTGAAGCTGATTTTGTGGACCCACAAAATGTTTGTTTTCTTTTTAACACCCAAATGAGCTTTAATCTATTGATGTGTTCAGGTCTTCATACCAGATGAAATCACAAGCTTGAGTTTTAGTATGGTAGCTTTTGGATTAGGGACAGAAATGTTCACTTTACTAATATTTTTGGACTGTCGTAGACCATAGGAATTAAATATATGAGTTTTGAAAATAGGTGAAGTTCCCCACGTTAAACAACAGCAAAACTATGCAAACTCTTCTTAGTCAAGTCTTAAAGTATAATCCTTGGTATTGGAGTCCGGCCTTCAGTTCAGTTTAAATTGTTTTTTTTTAGTAAAAATTCATGTGTTTGGGAAACACTGAGCATATGACTGGATAAATGAGACTTGGATTGTACTGCCCGAGTTGTACGAGAATTTGTAAACAGATGTTTTGATATAGTTTGCAGCTGTTAAACGTGGTCCCCATTTAATTAATAAATCAATATGTTCGCCATTTTCTGTGGAAGCATGCGAGAAAAACAAAGTTATCTTAATGAATTCAAGGTAACAAGACATGACTAATTGATTTACAAACGGCCATTTTGTGGGTGACGAAGTCCTTTAACAGCTGGTTATGAGGACTGAATCCCTTGTCGGCAGCCTGGCTTGTCTTAATTTAGATTTCATGCTCATACATTATATGCTAATGGGCTGTTTTGCTGTTTGACCTATCTGTGTCTTATTCGTGCCGATAAACTATAGACCAGTGGTTCTGAACTGGTGGGTCGCAGGTACATTCTGAATGGACCGTAAGTGACTTGCAAACATGTCAAGTTTGTAAAAAACACACCATATTTTAAAGTACAGTGAATTTTTGGCACACAGCTTTTATTTTGAAGCCCCATTTGCTGCTGTAGAGTAAGTGAATAATGGACAGCTACTTAACAGAGACAGCAAACAAGCTCGACAACATGGCCAAACACAGTTATGACGCTGAATATAATAAACTGTGTGGACCTTGAACTAATGACTAAGGAGAAATCTGGACCCCGTGGCTGCACCAGTTGGGAACCGCTGCTATAGACCAATTTAAACTTGACAACATAAACATTATAAATGGATGCTTTTGTATGTCCTGTTGAAATGTTTTGTAGTGTACACAAATTAAACCGGCTGACAGGAAGTAAACATAGTCCCAAGCAAAAAAAAAAAAGTGAGCTCTCTCGCAAGCCATGGTGTAGTTCACACAGTGGTTGTGTAACGCATCACAGAAACATGAACTTTAACGTCCTTGGTCAGCAGCCTTTTAATGAACCAGATAATTAAGCAATATCACACGAGAGGGAGTGATGTTGTACTGTATATCGTCATGGCTGTGATTCGGTCGTGGGCACGAGGCCGCCCTTATTTAAGTATGTTATGTAGCTCCGCGAAAAAAAACAGTTCCCCCGGTCTGTTGTCTACTTTGTATTAGCATTGATCTGCAGCTGTGTAACTTCGTCCAGTTCGGCTGATGAAACGTTGGCAACCCTAGGTGTTGGCACAGCTGGATACAGCTTCCACTCTCCCTCATTCTCATCAGTACCTCATCAGATGATCATTGATAATTCCTGACTGCGTTCACCTCATTTTTACTCCTCTCCAGTTTGTCGAGGTCGGCTGTTGTTACACAAACACACCTGGAGGTCTGCACAGAAGAGTCCTGGCTTTCCTTTTCCTCGTCCTCTCCTGACGACCACTCATAATTCAATTCAAATGTAATTTTGGGGGAAAATATCCATCTTCTTGGTGTAACGCTATAGTGTCAGTTTGCGTCAGTGTAGCGAGTGTGACAGCTGGTTAATTAACGGTTGTGTTTATATTTATAACACCTGTGAGCGGAGTGATTTCACTGTTACATGTCCCAATGATATTATACTCTATATCAGCACTCATGGAGTGCCTCTCGTCCAATCAAGTTACTCGGTTGGAACTAACTGTTGTTTAATAACCGAATAACCTCTCTGCTTTTATTCCTATGTATTCCTTTTATTATAACTATGCTTCCATTACTACGGCATCTTTTACTACTGCTACTATGACTACTGTTTCTCTGTGGCCATTTGCAAGATTTACCATATCATTTTTATTATTACATTAACATTTTGATCTCTCATACCACATTAATTATCTGGATCTCTGCCGTAACACAACTGTCGCCAGTGTATAATGACTGTGGTGAGCCTTCAGTGTGCTGTACGAACAGCAGCCTGTAATTTCTTGCATGCCCTCGCTAACTAATCCCGTTTTACTCTTCCCATACATGTCGAATTAAACATTCCTCTCGGAGGGTTGCATTCGGTTCGGTCTCACCACAAGGAGGGAATGACTCATGTATTATACTGTGCGTTGATGAGGGTAAACATATTAAGGCAAAACTGTGCTCACAGTAGTCTTAACAGCGACCGCATTATAATAGCACTTACTGTCGGATTAATTGAACGGTTCGAGTGGTAATGTCGACAGTGGCGCCGCTTTCCTGAGGCAGCACTGACTTGACTAAACAAAAGGTCCTTATTGAGAAGCAGAGGGATGTAAATTCCTCTATAGGACCAAGTGACTGTTGTTCATTACTTCATAAATAAAGCGCTTGTTTTCCATTTTTATACTGTCTTATTATTGCAATCAGTGAGGCTCCAACAGAAACCATGTGTGCATTAAAGGAACCCTTTTTTCCTATAAAATACTGCCTCCCTCCCTCCATCCTTCAGTGCTTTCTCCCGTCCTTTCCCCTCTTTTAGTCTCAAGCCCTCCTCCGGTGCTGATTTCTCTTCCGTCTTTTTCTCCACAGGGTGAACGGGGAGATGATGGAAGCCCTGGGGCCAAAGGCTATCCTGGCAGGCAGGTGCAGTAAATCTAGTGTTGCGGTGCTGGTTGAGCAGGGCCACACACACACACACACACATCAACATGGAAACACAGAAACACACTCACATAGAGTCAAAAATAATAAATGGAGGCGAGGATATCAACTCTATTGTGAATTTAGCTTTTTCAAAATATTTTGGCCTTTTAATAAATCAAACTTACCGTCAGAATGATGAATAAAACCAGGGTTTCGGGGAAACGCCAAATCCTTGTATGTTTTCTGTAGCTAGAAAATAATCTAATTTAAAGATATTGGATGCCGGCGAAAAGTCCCAGCCATCGGCGTCTCGGTGTCAGCCTGAAAGAATCTCATTTGGTAAATCCAAATAAAAAGTTTGTTGTGGCTGAATGAAAGGAAAAAGGCTCTGAGCTGTTGAGAAGCACCTGTGGTGGAATTTCAGCGACGGATGCCCCCGGTCTAGCGAGGAAATAAAATGTCAAAAGGTTTCCATAGTCAGCACTGCTCTGAAGAAAGGAAAGGTAATAAAAGTGTGACTAATGCCACAGCTCCCTGGGTACAAATAAGCTTCCAGTGTCCTTCCAAACTGCCAACGTCATTCCTCGCTTCACTTCTAGGAATAGTGTTTAACTTAAGAAGTCAAAGCTGGGGAGCATTAGCGTTTTTCTCTGCATTTAAAATCTGTTTCCTCTTAGCTTTAAGAAAACTCAAACTCCACAAACAGCTGGTGGACTGCCTGCTCACTTGTCCACTCCTGAATGTTTATGATAAGGTAGAGTTCAGGCACGGGTCTCGCTGTTTTCCTCTCTGCTTTAGCACACTTACCATGTCAGAACTCTGATCCCTATAGACACTTAGTGATGTGTGATGGATTAGGTTTTAGCACCCCCTACCATCTGTGGGCTGTGAATCACCAGAGCTGTAAGTTTATGTCAATGTGTTGTACTTTGCTGTGGGGAGTTCTCCTGAGCTGAGAGTTGATCTTTAAAGTTGCAGAGGGATATTTTTTGCACTGGTGGATTTGCTGGCAGTGTCTCTGAGAAATTAATGCGAATGCTGCTTAAGTATTGACACTGAAGATGCCAGCCAAGAGGCTAATTCGAATTTTAAAACAGATGCTAAAATCTGGATAAAGTTGCTTATCATAAAGTAGTGAGAATTTCTAACCAGGTTAGAGAGGCCTATCATAACACTTTCTTTGTTCTCCACTTAAAGGGACAGTTCACCCCCAAATCAGCAATTCATATTTTTCCTCTTAGTAATGCTGTTTATTAAGCTTGATTGCATCTCAAGTGTTTGTGATATCTGCCATAGAGGTTTCTGCCTTCTCTTGAATAGAAAGAAATACAACTGCACTTGCCTTGCGGGCCTCAAAGTGCCGAAAAAATTAAATTTAAAAACTCAGTGGCAATGTCTTCTTTTAGAAATCATGACCCTTTAACTGAAGATAATCCACAGACCTTGTTGTGAGCAGTTACTCATAGTCTGTTTCTTTGCTACTCTTCAGTTTACTGCCCTGCGCACCACCCAGGTCTGGTGGAAGCTAGATAGCGGCACTGCTCATTTTGGCAATCACCCCTGGTAATGCCATCCTGACCCAACAATGTTGCTTTTGAAACATTGTGCCCACCCTCCGGTCTTCCCTCAGGCCGCCGTTGTGGATAAGCGGCTCAGTTTTGACCAGCAAACCCCCTTTAACAGCTCTGTCATCACTGGTAGCTCTGTTAGCACAGTTAACAGTGTCAGCACGGCTTGTGGTGCAGGCAAGGCGGCTAAAAATGAAGCTGCTTACTCACACTGAGGGAGAGACTGGAGGGTGGCCACCAAGTTTCCGAAGCAAAATCTTCCTGCTGCCGGTATGGCATTACGCACATCCTGCTGTTTTGTATATATTTTGCAGGGCACTGGCAGCAGACCACTTTGATGACATCACAAATGTTGACTGGCTGAGGCAGTTGTTGTCTCAGGGCTACCATATGAAATGTTTTTCTCAGGACAACAACCACTTGGCAAATCAGGACATGCAAAATGAAATAAAGGCAGGACATTTACATTGCGAAACATTAAAATTTCACCACCTCAAAATGAATAGCGCTTTGAAATGTGGCGCTAAAACGTAAGGAGCGCCAGGCCAAAAGAAAAGGCCTCTTGTACTTTATGTCGTTTCGTAATTTTTCTCCTAAAAATTAACTGATCAGGTACAGATTTATCTAGCATCAAGCTATCTATTGCTAGCTCAGCTAGCACCACTGAGCTAGCGAACGGTACAACACAGCTGAGGGGGATGCTATTAATGTTGATATCCCACACTGTTACAAACACGAGCCTCTGGTCCATGAGTACATGCTTCGCGATAACAATTGCTGGGGATAGTTTGGTTGAAAGAAAACAGTTCCTGCATAAAACTGCACACAACAAGGTCTGTGGATTATCTTGGAGTAATCAGGTCATGATTTCTGTAAAGAGACATTGCTGTTGAGTTTTACAAATTTACTTTTTTGGCACTTTGAGCACTACAAGTGCACAGTGCACAGAGTGCCATCTAGTTCCATTATGTTGGAGAGAAGGCAGACATCTCTACGGCCGATATCTCCAACACGTGGCAACTCAAAGCAAAACAATCAACACTGATAAACAGCACTACAGGTAAGAGGAACAATATGTATTTTTGATTCAGGGGTGAACCGTCTCTTTAAGTACATAAACAGCAACACAAATGAGTTTCTGCCAATGTTTGTAACCACAGAAATATGTTCTGTCATGTGTTGCATTTAGGGTTTACCGGGGCCTGTAGGGAAAATGGGGCCAAAAGGAGTCAGGGTAAGTAGATGTTGGAGAAATGAAAGCTTTGGCATGGATCTGCATTGTTAAACTCATTAAGGCAGTATGTTTTGGTCATAAACAGGTGCTTTAAAATTAAATACTGTATATCTCCCACTGTAACAACCGAAGTGTTTAAAGAACCCTCTGAATGACTTTCTCTATTTACTTGTATTTCATGCTCTCGTCATGCACCCTCACTCGGCTTCCCCTGAAGGCCACAGAGAAGAGAGGCATGACTCTCCTCTTTATAGTAAAGCGTCCTTTTTTCACTTTCTTAAACGAACTGTGAAATGCCTGCTAAATGAATTACCTAACCAGTGTGGGTACATAAAGAGGCCAGTGCCATAAACGCCACTCTTCTGCCGTTGTTAACTCCATGATGATAACGACAGATGGTTTTGTTAGTATATTTGAAGAACTGTAGGAGCAATTAACTCTGGCTTTCTCTTATATCCCTTTCGGTGCTTGCTGTCCTCGTTAACGTTGGCCAAATATCATAAAACTATATTGCTCTGCTGCCGAGCATAACCATCATGCATTTGTTAGCTTCTCATTTAATGTCATTGTAATTTGCTTTTCCGCCCTTTTCGCCGCTTTTTTCCTCCTCTTTCACTGAGCAGGTTTGGCAGCGAGTTCTTCAGAGATCCCTGATGTGAGGGTATGTGCCCTTGGACTACATCGTGGAAGCCAGCACCATGCAGTCCATGGGCATATACACTTGCCTCAAGGCTTGGCTCTACAAGACCAGTGCGCCGTAGCAAAAAGCCTGCGGTGCTGTAACAGATCAAAGCGTCACAGCTGGAGTCTCTGTAGAGATTTTTTACATGTGCTAGTGTTGTTGACTTCTAACAGTTCTTCACAGTGTCCATCATCTCTGCTCAGTCTCATTGTCCACCCTATTCTGCTTTTCCACCTATCTTTTGCCTTATCTGTTCCTCCACTCCATCTTTTATTCATCTCTCCAGGGTCACATTGGCATCCCTGGGCTTTTTGGCTTTCCTGGTCCTGATGGCGAGAGAGTGAGTATTAGTGGCTGTCAGAGTAAATGCCTGCTGGGGTGCATTATATGAACGTCCAAGGGCCACAATGATGAAATAGAATAGATTTCATTCTTGAAGTACTGCAGGCACACTTAACGAAATCCTATTATAAGCCCAGAGTAAAGCAAGCTGCCTTATACTGTATTGGATCACCCAGGGGTAAAGACAACTAGCACCCCAACCTCTATAATGTTTTGGAAAATGAAAATGTAGTAGCTGGATTTAACTCCAGTCACGACTCAAATTCCCGTGGACCTTTAGGGCACGTTTTGTTTTTAGCCACACTAGTCAAGTGGCACTGTTTGATATTACCTTTTAACTTTCAGAAAAACGTCACAAATGTTGGGATAGATCTTGAACTTTGTCATGAGAACTTACAGCATAGTCTTTGGGGGATGAACTGCTTTGGTAATTCCTTCCCCTTTTTATCTTGTAGCAATAATAACAGATCACAATTTCCACAATGACAGTACAGCCCTAAAACCGATGACTGAATTCTCTCAGCTGTGCCTTGAGCTTAATGCTGACACGGCATGCTACAATTCTAACATGCTAAGCACAGCTTAGCTTAAGTACAGCTGAGGCTGACTAAGCACAGTTCAGTCTGATAATAGCTGAGTCACAATGTAGAACCTGAACCTGACCAGCTGAGTCTGAATCATCATGAAATGGCCACCCTTGAAGATAAACTACCATGATTTAGTTAGTAGACAAAATTACCTCACCTCAAGGTCCATTTGGAAGCTGTTCTGATCTTTAGATTATATTTAACACATTCTCTCACTCCCAACTTGTCAAAAACTGACGTCTGGTCAGTGTCTTTTCAAATTAGACTTCCGTTTTCACAGTAAATCTACAGTTTCCACTTGTATAAGTAATGTAAATGTAATCCGCTGCCTCTGCACGCCCATCGCCAGACTCTCTCTGCATCTCCCCTAGACTCTGCACTGTGATTTTTCGTTATAGTTGCGGTGGAGTGTCATGTGGAGAGAAGGAGGCTTAACATATCTGCTGCTCTTTATCACAGTGACTGCTGGCACACCATTCAAACTTGCAGGGACAGAGAAAAAAACTTAACTTAAAAATAATAAGTCAATGGCAATAAACACAACTGTCAAGTTAAACTAAATACGACTCTATGAAATTAATAAATTACCAACATGACATAACATTCTCAAATAAGGTTAACAGCTAACAGAAAAGCTAGAGCTCCGTTGGGCCAGGCGTACACAGTGTCATCTTGTTTACAGCATGCTCGCCTCACTCATAGATTTACCTCAATAACATCGTCAAACAGTAGCAAAACATCCTTTCATTTCATAGTTATAGTTTACAAATATATGTAAAACTCTCCACGGTATGAACAGTGGTTACATGAGCTTCAAAACCATCCCAAAATCAGCCCTGAGCAGAGTGGCCATCCACTATTAACCAATCATCAGACTGCAGTGTTCACAGCTCCACCTTTTAGTACAGGATCTGTGTGCTAGGTACCCCAACAGAGGGGGGACAAAAAATGGGGATGGGACAGAACAGATTCATTGGTACCATCCACAGCTTTTCACAGTGGAAACAGATAAAAAAGCGTACCAAACTGAACCGTACCGTTCCATACTGCTCAGTGGAAACAGGGCCTTTGTCAGTCTTTATATTATGGCAATTCCTTGGAGCGTCACAAAATGACGCCGCCTTTTGCCTCTCATACCGATGCTAAGATTGCCTCGGTGCATTGGTATCTGATGGTAAGGGCCACTGCCCCAGTGTCAGTAGTTGCTGAGTTGGGGGTGAGACCGGGTTGGTCATACTGCATGATCTTCATCAGCAGATGAAGTTTATTCATGAGCACATTAAGGACTTCTTACCTGTTTTAGGTGAAAAAGCTTATCTACTAATGATCTACTAATGAAGATGATGATGTAACATTAAAAGCTTCGAAATGGACATTTGAGGTTGTTTTTTTGCTCTGCTGTAGCTGAGCTCAACAGTGATCTTTGAAGCTCAACATTTTCATTTATAGAAAAGTCGTTCCTCCGTTTTTACTCCATCCGACACTTTTCTTCTCTCATGTGTCGGGAGCATCAAAGCCTCGCAGGGCTGTTAGTGTGATTAAAGGCTTTAAGTTTTTATCATCTTCTGTGTTTTTACATTATGCACTTTTATCCCTCCTTTAGCTCCTCATCCATTTTTTCTGTCTCTGTCTCTCAACTCTTTTCTGTTTCCAGGGAATTCCTGGCGTTCATGGGAAGAAGGGCAAGATGGGTAGGCCGGTAAAGTTTTCTCTCAACATACTTCTCAGAGAACATTTTTAATGCAGCCTCATGAAAGTGAGGGTGTTTTGTCTTGATCTATGGACCCTTGCTTTGGTGCAGTGCTACTTTAAAGTGTATTAAATGAGCATTACTCTGACAGAGACTCCAGTTCAGTGTGAAGCCCCTTCTGGCCTTAGTCGTAAATCTGTGAAGAAAAGTTGTGGTAACCTCCTCACTGCTAGGGATTACTATAGGGGTTGTTATAAGGGGAGAAATTCGCACCCTAAATGGTGTAAATGAATGTATGGGAAGCACAAATGTTCATGTGTCAGCAGATTACAGTTACAGTCAGATCCCTTTTTAAGATCAGAAAAACCTGGCCTCATATTAAAGTCAGTGACTCCTCGTCTATAAATCTTGTATGATTAATTTTCTCTGGCTGAAGCTGATTAGGAAACATTGCATGTTATAAAGTGAGCATATTACCGTGCTTGTTTTGCATGAGACTGATATGATAATGTGATGTGTCAGTTGTGGGTTTGGCTCTGCCGAGTCTTTCCCCGCAGATCAGAGAAGTCTATCGTCATTGGCGCCTGGAAGTAAATTTCCCATCCTTCCAGGCTTACATGGAAAATACTAATACTGCACATAACCGCTTGTGTAAATCTGATATTTTCCCAGGCCTTGTCTGGTTGTACATGTTTTTTTTTAGATTATTATGCAGTAGCGGTCAGTGACACAGGCTGAGGCCAAAAAATACGCTTGTAGTAGCCAAGTCATGAGCGAGCCGTTTCCCTTCCACTGTGGTGAAAAGTGAGGTCAGTCACTTTACGCAAGGAGTTTAAGTCTGTCCTGAGTCAGCAGCAACACAGTTCAACAAACTCTGGAAAGACACACAAGAGACAGAGTTGGCATGTTTGATCCACATGTCACAAAGCCGAAACTTCGTGAGCCACAAAAAAGCTAATTGTAAGACTTTGTGTAATTTATAAAGTTTAACAGCCCCCCCTCCCTGATGTTTTTAACCCCATAGATGGAAAATAGTACATTTTTCCAATTTTGTTTTTATGAAATCAGCGTTATAGTCTGTACACAGCACAATGGCATGATTTCCATTGGACCAATCACATAATGAGAAGTGTCTCACCAGCCTCGCTAAAAGTTGTTGTCAGTTTGAGAACAAAGACTTGCATGTGTTTCTGATCAAACCAAGTTGCTTATTGACATTTTTGGAAAGAGGCAAACTTTTCCACATTTCCTGTGGGCTTCATGTTGCACCAATTACTGCTTATTACTTTATCCACATAAGGCCTAATGTTCTAAATCAGCAGTCTGCCACACAAACAATCCCATCTCTGCCATCTCTTGAGGTCTTCTTGCTTTCATTTGATCTTTTCCTCCTCTGTCTGCAGACAGACGACGAGAGATCTCTCTGCCACTCTCTGCCATTTCTCATTTGTCTAAGCGTAGCGCTCGCCTTCTGTATGCGAGTGCTGAGCCGTGATGTGCGGTTGGTTGCATGTTGACCTTGGCAGATTGACAAGCACACGTTGAGCATGTGGCCTTGCGGCTGCATCACGCCTCTTGTTCAGTCCCTATAATGGAATTACGAGCACCAAGCAAAAAAAAGGACGCAGTCATCAGTTTCTGAGCCAAGCAGCTTTATTCGGCCATTTAGGCAAGTCCTGGGGGTTTGGTTCGCGGGCTGCCGAGCGCTCCCTGCCAGCGCGTGCACACACAGACACTCGGTCGCTCGGAAACACTCAGCCATGGAATTTCCTGCCGGTCTCCCAGGAATGAAGCACTGGGAGCGCATTTGAGGGGATTTGCTTGGCTTTACTCTGCAAACTTCTGTTTTGGGAAACACTCTGTTGATCCTCTGTGTATGGTGTGATAACTTCACTGACAAACCATGTGATATCCAAATAAATTAAAATGTTTTGACAGTATGAACATCATGAGGCCGCTCAGTTTACCCTCTGATTACATGACCATCCTGTTTGTTTGTGTGCTCAGGGGTTTCCTGGTGACTTTGGTGAGAGGGGACCTCCTGGCCCTGATGGGAACCCAGTAAGTGAAATGATGTAGCTAAATGCACCATCTACTCACTCTTGGCACGGTGCAGATCTTCATGTCTGGCCTTGAAGCCCACAAAATTACATCTGACTGACACCAGATTTCAGACTTAATATAAAACTGCACTACAGTGTGATTTACAAGAAATGAAAAACACCGTCATGAGAGGAGATATAAAAAGTAGACGCATTACAAAGTTACAGAGTTGGAGCTTACTTGCATATTGTTTACAGCGAGAACATTTTATTCCCGCACAAGACTGACTGTGAGGCAAATTGGTGCAGTCATTCAGTAACTCACTCACCCATCATAATCCATACTGATATTTATGAGGCCAGCATCAGCAGTTTCACTCGCCTCTCCTCTTCCTTAAGTTTGACCCTCACTGCTCGTGATTGACAGGGTCAGTGTTAGATTTTGATTGGCTGACCCCCGAGAGCCTCCTCCAGGCCTCATTTCCTCTGTCTCCAGAGAGAAGAGGGAGGGGTGTTCCATTTGGCTGAATTCATCGTCTTTCATTCATAGAGGAGGCGACAGGAAGGCCACACTGCGCTGTGTGTCATCCATCTCTCCGCTGGATGCGTAGCTTGGAGAGGATGTAGGCATGGCATGTGGCTGCGGGTTAGATCATTTGGAACAAGCCTCTCTGTGTGTCAAGTGCCAAATGCTCACTCGCTATGCTGAAATGAGTGCACAGACACATTACTCAGGCTGCTGGTGGAGGAAAACACTAGTAAACAAACAAAATGTAGAAACATGCCTTCATGTGTGTCCTCCTCCCACAGCTCTATGACTCTATCTGACTGTGCGTGTGCTCATCTCTTCTTCATCTCTCATTCTTTGTCCTCTCTCTTCCTCTCAGGGTGAACTGGGATCTCCCGGCCCATGTGGAGTCCCTGGTCTTATTGTGAGTGTTGTTGTACTCTCCTTGCTCATTTTATAATTTGTAGCTTGTACACTTTGGTTTGCTTAGAAGTCTGGTAACTGCTATTTTGAAAACAAAAAAAATTGATTCCTTACTCACTAGTTATATAAATCTCTTCCACATCCTCCTACAGAGACATTGAGCTCAGAGATGACATGCTTGTTGTGTATTATGAGCTCTTAAGGAATACTTCACCCCCAAATGATCATTTGTGTATCAGTTACTCACCCTGTGCTATGTTGAAATCATGAAGAAAACAGTTTTCTTCACGTCCCCACGGTGAACGAATAATCCAAAAACAGAAACTTCTTGATGAATTGAAGTCATAGGGGTCCATGTTTGCCAACAGCAAAACTATGGCTCAGAAGGTGGAGCTGGTTGTCCACTAACTGGGAGATCAGTGGTTCAGTCCCCAGCTCCTCTAGCTCTCTCTTTGAGGCCATGTTTACATGAAAACGATCCACTGAAAACAGAATCATTTCTCATTTTCGTTTTGAAAAAAGCTCCACGTTTAGAAGACAATGTTTTGATAACAATCGCCGTGCACACGGTTCCACAAAAATGACCAAAAGCGCTGCAGTATACATGCCAAGCCAGTAGTTGGCAGTGTGGCGCTTACACTTCCTTCTACAGAGTGGCGATGTATAAACAAACAAAATGGCAACTGCACGAACGTTTGTCTGGACAGACAACGAGGTGGAGTTGCTACAGTAAATCTACACTATGATGGGGAAGCGTTGATAAATTCAGTAGGGTGAGCAGCACAAGCAGAGCTCAGGAGTCATTGTTGTTGCGATGGTCGACTTTCTCGTGCATGCCTAGTGACTGGAAGCGTAATGTGCATGTGCGAAAAGTCTCCGTTTTCAGAGGAACTGCATATTGCAAGTTTACATGACAACGGAGACAGTGCTGTTTCCAAATAAACTGCACTCTGGAACCCGTTTTCAGGGACACCCAAAACGCCGCTGTTGTGTAAATGATCAGCCAAAACGCAGCTAAAATTCACCGTTTTCAGTTGAAATCGTTGTCGTATAAACGGTGCAGTCCATTTACCATTCATATCAAAACATCTGTTTACAAATTCTCACACAACTGTTTCTGTATAATCTAGTCTCATTTATCAAGTTGTATACTCAATGCTTCCCAAGTTGAACACAGGAAATACTAGTCTAACCCTGCCTTTTCATATTATTGTTGCTGTGTGATTTTGGTGAAAGTGGATTAACCTTCTAAAGGTCCAGTGTGAAGGATTTAAAGATTATTTTTAAGGTGCTTTATGCCTCTATTGACAGGCTAGTTGTAGAACGGCAGGAAAGGTGGAAGAGAGCGGGGATGATATGCAGCAAAGCGCCATGGGGTGTAATCAGACAAAGGACTCAACCTATGTGGGGTGCACACTCTTCCACACTAGTCACCCTAAGTGTGTAGGATTTAGGGGATATATTTGCAGAAATGGAGTATACTATTCTAAGTGTATCACAATCTGGTAGTATGAATCGTTTTTGTTTTTTTTTATTTTGGTTTGTTTTTCACCTTAGAATAAGCAAACACTGGCTCTATAGGTCCATTTGTGTTTTTGCATCAACCACCACAGTTTGCCTACACACTTGGCATGCAGGAGAAGTTCCAGTTGCATGCAATCTCCAACTTTACCACTAGAAGCCACTAAATCCTACACACTGGAACAAAACATAATAACTGATCGAGGCAGCAGCAGTCCAGCAGCTCCTGTGCTCAGGGAGGTAAAATTACTGTTTTTGTTAGTGGGAGTTTCCCCTTCAGTTCAGTCCCCTGCCTGAAAGGGCTGTTTGCTTGGAAAAATCAGACTTGGATCATACTGTACGTGTTGTGTAAGAGTTTGTAAAGTGGATGTTTTGATATAGTTTTGCTGTTGCTAAATGAAGCCCCCTGTGACTTCAATTTATCAAGAATTTTCTCTGTTTTTGGATTCTTCGTTCATTTGAGGCATGTGCGAAAACATTCTTTACAAATCCAAGGTAACAAAGGGTGAGTAATTAATACACAGATGGTTATTTGGAGGGTGAAGTGTTTCCTCTAGATTTAATCCATTTGGATATTCAGTGTGGTGATAAGTACGTGTTTTGTGTGTGTTGATATGTGCAGGGAGACATGGGCCCTGTTGGCGTTATGGGCTTACCAGGACCTCCAGGGCTCAAGGTAAATGATGTGGTTTTGTAGTGATGTCTCTCTCTGGTTTTGGTATGCCTCCAGTATAAATAGTCTGCATTTTGGCAGTTTAGTGATCGGTTAACCAGAGTGTCTCCGAGTAGTGGTTGAGCTCACTTTGACGAGACGAAGTGATGAGTGCTTGGTGATTCAATTATTCCACAGTCTGAGCATGTAAACCTCAGTGAACAGGGGAACGCCAGGACTGCTCATTAATCACGATGAATCATTAATCATGTTTTTTATTCCAAGGGTGTACCTGGAAACCCGGGGGAACCAGGACTGAAAGGTGATAAGGTGATCTGCATACGTCTTTCTCACTCAACCTTCTGTATACAACAATGCTGGAGGTGACAAATCACAAAGTCGTATCTGTGGCTCCTGAGAAAGCTAAAAGATAACACACAGCTATAATGCATGACTTGTGTGACGCGGCACTACTGTGGTGCATGTTGAATCATTTTTGTTAACCTTTGGATTATTTATTCATGCTCCTTTGTGTTTTTCTCAGGGGGATGTTGGCTTACCAGGAGAGTCAGGGGAGTGTGGATTCCAAGGGGACAAGGTATGTGTATGTCTGTGTGTGCTCAGGTGGTACAGCGGGTCATCCATAAATAATAAGATTAGTGGTTCGATGCCTGCATGTCAGGGTGTCCTTTAGGAAGACATTGAACATCAGATTGCTTCAGAAAATTAGACCAGTGACTGTGTGTACATGGGTTAATGAATGGAAACTGCCTTGTTGAGAAGTGTAGGTAGTGTTTTTCTGTATCAAAGTGGCACGTTTATGTGTGTATTGTTTTTTTTTGTTTTGTTTTTTCATTTTTTGTCTTGTTGACATGTTTAAACTGAGCTGGCCTTTATTCCACAGGGTATGCGTGGCTCACCTGGGTTGCCGGGTCCTTGTGGAAAACATGGACCACAGGTATTTCTATGCTACATTTAAACACTGAGTACCAAAAAAAGATGAAAAACTAGTTTCTAGCATGGAAATCCCATACAAGCATGAAGGTACATCCCACCCATAAACCCTCTGAGACCCATTGGAGCGCCAGCGATCCTGCCCGACATTACTGTCTTAGGATCATGCATAACTAGACAACCAAAGGCATCCATTGGTACCAACCATGTCATGCTTGCTTGTCGGGAAGTGGGCTAAATGTATTTGAATATTTCTGCATACTGGGGTCCCCCATAGTAGCCATTTCATCGCGGTGAGGCCGTTGTTTGAAACTTGACCTCACTGTATACAATGACCTATTGTGACCTCTAAGATAATCACAGCCTCAGGAAACTTTACAACCACAAACTAGAGGCCTCGGGCATTCAAAGGATGTATGGTTTTCTAAGCAGTTTTCCACAACAAAATTGCTCCCCATCTAATCGGAAATAAATGCAGTTCTTACAGAAATCTTCAAATCACAGCATGGCTTTTCCTGTGGTGTTCCTCAAGGTCTTGGTGTCTTAAGGCCTTTGCACACTGAGTCCATTTTTTTCATCTGAAATTGTTGCACGTGTGAAAATAAATAGACTTCACTGTAAACACTACAAATTGCTGTAAAAACTTAAATTGAGCATGGGAATGGCCATCATATACTTCCATTGTAATGTTCTAAGTCCTTATACACTCTAAACTTTCAAAGTTTGGATAGGGGCCTAACCAAGTCACGGTGTTTATAACAGATTTATCACCAGAAAACTTGACACAAAACTTGCCAAGCTGCATATGAAATTAATCTTCAGGTTCCCTGCTTTCAGATAATGTATCACCTCTGTGTGGCTGTACAGTTTACCTGCTCTCTCCCTCTAAAGATCCCCTGTCACCCCCTAAAAAGACAAACATGGGTCTATGATGGTTCTGAGAGGGTTCATAAAGCATATATGACTCAACATGTACAACTATGTGATGCAGTTCCCAGCAGCAGTGCAGAGTTGGGATATTTATTATTGGATTACACACTTAATCTGTCATTGGTAACAGCGCAGTTCATTTCTACACTGTACAGTATTACTCTGTATAGAGAGAGCACTTCTTTCATTTACTGAGTGATTCTTTTCATGCTTAACAGCTTTGATGTGTGTTCTCAGTGAGTGATTGATAAATGAAATGAAGCACTGTCCATCTAATGGAGCACACAGGAGGCTGTGAGCAGACGCAGTCTCTCTAAAATGTTATTCTGAAGGCTATTACTTCGTTTTTTCCCCCACAGCTGCTTCAGATAAGAGTTTTGTTCTGAAAACATAGTGGTGTGCTCACAGGACATAAATAAATCTTGGGATGCACTCAAGTAAAAACAAAAAAAGATGCTGGTGTTCTAAAAGGGAAAATGGATGGAAGTCTCAAAATGCATACAAAAGCAAATTTCAGGCACTCGTGCATGTGGAAGATCTTTGGTCTGAGAAATGAATGCTAATCACGCTGTGGCATTAACAGCCCAGCAAAGAGCAAGGCGCTGGCAAATTCCCTGTGCATATGCTGCCTTAGCGTTAAAACTAATCCACCAGTGTTGGCACTCGTCTGGTCTGAAGTGCCCTTAATATTTTGAGAGCTCTCTGATCTGATTTGAGATTTTAACATGGAAAAGGCACCATTCTCTCTCCTCCTATCAGAATCTTACCTCAGCCACAATGGTTCATTTGCTATTGTGATTACTGTAGCTATAAAGGAACACTTCAACCACAAAATGATCATTTGTATATCATATACTCCCTCTGTATCTCATTTAATATGTAAAGGAACCTTGGGTTTTTTTTCTGCCTCAACAGAAAACGAAGAATCCAAAAAACGGCAAATAATCCTAACAAACTGAAGCAAAAGGGGGACCACGTTCAACAACAGCAAAACTGTATCAAAACGTCCATTTACAAACTCTCACACAACTCATGCAGCACAATCCCAAGTGTCATTTATCCAGTCGTACACTCAGTGCTTCCCAAACATGCATTTTTGCTAAAACCTCAATATTTAGAATATTTTGTCATGAACAGCGCAGCCGTGTTGCTTTATCGTGCGCTAGTCTGTTTATGCAGAAGTGTTTTATGTGGTAAGGTTTTAGCCAAAATGCCTGTGTTTGGGAAGTACTGAGCATACGACTAGATAAAGGAGACTTGGATTATACTGTAAGAGTTGTATGAGAGTTTTGTATCCATTGATGAATTTAAGGGCAACATAAAGAATGGGGCGACAGAGACGTGCTTGTTTTTCTTGAGAGGCCACTGTGTTTGCATAGTTGTTGTTTTACAGTGGATCTTGTATTACATGTTGTATTTGTTCTATTTTGATTTTGATTTACCCTGGCCAGGTCTCTCAGTGGGACTTCCTGATTAATTCAATACTTTTCATTCATTCATTTTCCGGAACTGCTTATCCTGTTAGGGGTCGGGGGGGAGCTGGAGCCTATCCCAGCTGACATTGGGCGAGAGGCAGGGTTCACCCTGGACAGGTCACCAGACTATCACAGGGCTGACACATAGAGACAGACAACCATTCACACTCACATTCACACCTACGGACAATTTAGAGTCACCAATTAACCTGCATGTCTTTGCACTGTGGGAGGAAGCCGGAGTACCTGGAGAAAACCCACAGGCAAACTCTCTCTCTCACTCTTTCTAACCAGGAATCCTCTTGCTCGGAGGCAACAATGCTAACCACTGCACCACTGTTAAGGTTAAATAAAAATTGATATAGTTTTGCTGTTATTAAATGCAGCCCCATTTTACTCCAATTCATCAAGAATTTTTGGATTCTTCGTTCACCATGGAGACATGCTAGACAACAAAGTTTTCTTTATGAGTTCAATGTAGTACAAGGTTAGTAACTGATACACAAACAATCACTTTGTGGTTTAAATGCTCTTTAAAGAAAATGAGACTTCTGTGTAACTTACATATGGTACATGATGTAGAAATGCACAAAGAAGATGGCGCTTTTTTAGAGGTGCTATGAGGCTGATTTCTTGACATTTTCAGTGTTATGTTAGATTGTTCAGGAAACACATGATGTTCCCTGCACAAAACATTTAGTGAATTTAGGTTAAGGTATTTTGTTTTCTTGTTCCTGATCTGTGTGATAACAATAAGATGATTTGTGACATTGTTTAGGGCAAACCTGGTGAAAAGGGCCCTGATGGTTTACCTGGCCCTCCTGGCCCAGAGGTAGGACAGTTTCTTTTTGCTATTATACTTTGACCAGATGCATTATAGTTATGTTATTCTGTCATTGATTATACAATGCTATGTACAATTGTGCGTGTCATTTTCTCAGGGTTTTCCAGGTGATATTGGCCCACCAGGTCAGAACGGCCCTGAAGGACCCAAGGTTAGCAGAGAGACATTAACTCTTAAGATATGAATTGTCAGTGAGTGGAAATGAAGTAAAAGTTCACTCTCGGTGTTTCATCCACAGGGAAAGCAAGGGATTAGAGGTTTGCCAGGTCCGAGAGGAACACTTGGACTCCAGGTGGGGTTGACTTCATACATTTTAAAAATGAATTCAAGATATTTTTTTCTGCCCCTGACCTTTAGTGACTATTCTTTTGTCAGGGTGATGAGGGACCCATTGGACCCGTGGGACCCGCTGGACTCGAGGTGAGTGCTGATTGGATAAGCCCTGCAGCTCAAAACCAGTTAGAAAATACAAAAACAGTTATCTTTTAGGATACACACACAATACCGCAACAAGTACACCATATGTGTCTCTGCCTAAATTTAGCGTTGGAGGAATAACTGTGACCTGTAATGGACAGTGAGTCCTTTGGTGGAGTGGCGCCTCTATTGTTCTGAAGCTGTTTTGAAAGACTTCCTATTGGACTCTGTGCACTTATATTACCAGATTGGTCAGCAAATTGCTATGCTCCTTTCTGTCATAAAAAATCATGCAGAATCACAAACAAAAGCAACTGCCTTTAAATGTCAAGCTGTTTGTTTGTCACATATAAGTATGTCAGGTGAGGGATTCATTTAAAGGAACAGTGTGGAAGCTTTAGGGGGATTTAGTGACATCTAGTGGTGAGAATTCCAGACTGCAGCCAGCTGAAACGTGTTTCTCCGATGCTCTTTGGCATGTTGGAGACAGGCTGCGTGCCCAGCACCTACTAATATGTGCTCACCTTTTCTCTCTGGTAACTTCAGACACACCGGAGGTTTTTACAGTAAGCCAAATTATTCGCAGAGGTCTCTTCCTCTCCAAACAAACAGACCAGGTAATCTGACATGAAAATGCAAATGACTCTATTCAGAGCCAGTGTTTGGTCTGTCTGATCTAGGCTTCTGTAGAAACAGGACGGTGCAACATGGCAGACTGTGGACAAGGACTTGGGGCCGGTAGCTCAAAGAACCTTAAGTTTGACCCTTAAGGGTGTTGCACAGAATATCCGAAAAAGGTTTCCAATATCAAGAAAAGACATTAAGGCATTTACTGCGCTGAAAGAGATTTTACAACATCAAAGAAGTGTGACGCTATCTCATCCTTCTCTTGTTGGCACAGGAACCTCACAGTGGTGTTTGCAGACACTGTGAATGATGCGGCACACCATTGACTTATGTACATGAATTGCCTCTTCAATAACTGATTGGAAGAATCCCATTGCATAAAACCCTACGGCAATTATTAATTGTACCAGGGCTGGAAGAGCACAGCTTTGGAAAGTTGAGTGATCCAACTTCAGACACTGAGGAATCATAAATTGACCTCCAGTTAAATTTATAGTTCAAAATTAATTGCTCATTATCGCCATTAACTCAGCCATGTTGCGGTTAAGATGCAGTCAAAGGTACCTTATGTTTTTTTTCCTTACATTGGTTGCTATGGTCCACTGTGCAATGGTTTAACAAACTTTAAGCATTTCCTTAAGTATAAGACCAAGATAAGGAAATAAAGTAAAGGAAACCTTAATTCGAATTTAAAGGAAAATCTTAACTTAAGGTGCTTTATGCAACCAACCCCTGCTCCCTATGTAGATATTAATGGCTCATTCTAAGGTGACGAAAACAAGCCAATTCTTATTTTCAGGTGATTATAAGCCAAAGAAAACATACTTATTATATTCCATTTTTTCCAATACATCCCCCTAAATCCAACACACTGGACCTTTAAGATAAAGGCAAAGAAAAAGGAATATTTTAACCCAAATCCTGACAATAATTCATTATACTTGTATCTATTTAGGACGTCCAATGTGCAATTAAAGTTAATTAATCAAAGGATATTATGAAGTAACTTAAATAGTCCACTTCTGTTTGTTTTTATAATATCTCTGCCATGTACTGTATATACACAGTACTTATATATTTCTATATATTCTCAGTTGTTAGCATAGTGAGGCTGTGCGAGAGACACTCAGGGCTTTATAAGAGACAAATAAGAAGGCTTTGAACTGTTCTGCAGTGTGAGTAAAAGTTCGCAGTGACTATCTCAGTCCAACAACAGTGTTTGTTTGGAGTCATCCCACGCTAAACAATAGAGAAGACTCTCTATTTTTGCAATGGTTGATTCCAGTCTGCCATCTCCCAAAGGTTGAACCCACAAGTGATTACTGAAAACAAACACAAATGACCCAATGACTTCTGTGAGCAATAAGAAGCCTTTGATGCTGCAAACAGCTCTCTGTTTTATGGATCATTAAGTTTCTTAAAGGGATGTTTTTGTTTTGGCATCAATTGTTGGTTTGTTTTGTGCCACGGCCTCTCGAGGGACGGCAGACTCGCAGACTGCACCTTTTACAGGAGATACAGAGAGTTTATTGTTTGTTGTGTGGAGCTGCAGTGCACTTCTCTGTGTCATTTTCGCTTTCTGTTCAGGGCAGGCCTGGGAGGCAGGGATTCCCTGGACTGACAGGCCCAGATGGACTCAAGGTCAGACCTAATAGTCACACATCCACCGCCGAACCACTGTTATCCTTAACTGAACATCCTCTCCCTGGCTTTCTTTTATGATAATGTATCATCTGAATATGTGTAAATTAGATGTTAATTCTCTGTTACCACAGGGGAACGGGCCTCCTGGCACATTTCAACTGATTTGAACTAAAAACGAAAGGCATGAATAAGTTTGTGATATGCTAATTGGCTGCTTTGCTGTAGGGCGAGACCGGGATAACTGGCGAGGTCGGAAAGCTTGGCGAGAGGGTAAAGGCTTTTTCCTCTCCTCTTTCTGCTGATTTCTGTTTGATGCTCACTGTGTGTCTGTTTTGTTGGAGTCCCAAAGCTGTGCAGCCTGTTATGAGATATATAACTTCAGTCGAGCTAGGAGAAATAAGAGACAGTTAAGACGCAGTTTTCTCTCTCCTTCAGGGACTGCCTGGCTTTGTCGGTCCTGTCGGCGAGACTGGCATTGCAGGAGAAAAGGTGAGCATGGTCTTAATTTGTCACACTTAGCTAAGATCACAATTTGCTGTTGTTTGTTTTCTATCTGTTGAATTGCTCTCTGTCGATGTAGCAAGTGATTAGTGCCGACACAAAAAGTCAATTACAGCTATAATCAATGAATTGTTTGACATTTATCAAATAAAAATGACAAACATTTGCATTTACATTTTTAGAATTGGGAACACCAGTTTGAAGGCATCACTTTAGGCTCTGTCAAACTGTGATTGGTATTTTTGACTATTTTGTAGAAGGAACAATTTAAGGCAGTGGTTCCCAACTGGTGGGTCATGGTCCAAAAGTGGCTGCCGGGTCCATTCTGAATGGATCGCAAGTGACTGGGAATGTGTCAAGTTTGTATAGCACACACTTGGTTTTGAAGTACAGTGAATATCCGGCACACAGCTTTTATTTTGAAGTGCCGTTTCCCACTGTAGAGTGAATGAATACAGCTACTTAACAGAGACGGCAAACTAGCTTGACGACATGGCCAAACCCATGTATGAGGCTGAATATTTTAAAGTGAGTGGACCTTGAAACAATGACTAAAGACAAATCTGGACCCTGTGGCTGGACCAATTGGGAACCACTGATTTAAAGAATACTTTGCCCCCCAAAGATCATTTTTATATTAATTCCTCATCTCATGTTATGCTCAGTTTGTAAAGAGAACAGACAAAATTCTGGATGGGTTAAAGTCATAGGCAACCCTGCGTTTAACGACAGCAAAACAATATCAAAACATCTGTTCACAAACTTTCTTGTGCAGTTTAATTGAAGTCTCATTTATCCAGTTGTGTGCTCAGTATTTCACAAACAGACAACCCTTTCCAGTATGCTCTCTTCAAAGCCAGAGTCCATTGACAAAAATAAAACTACCTGCTGCTGGTCCACCGATGCCTCGATCAGTTTTAAGGGGTTAATTTGGATTCACCAAAATCACACGGTAACACAAACAAACTACAAATCGAGGCAGCGGTAGACCAGCATTTATTCAGCGAGGTAAACTAGTGTTTTTGTGAATGGAGTCTGGCTTTAAAGAGGACATAGATATGTTTCACTTTCTGTTAAGCTTCCCTCGAAAAGGGCTGTCTGTTGTTGTGCGAGAGTTTTTAAACAGATCTCTCATGGAAGCATGCAAGATGCATTTACAAACTCCTATTTACTCACACTGTGTGAGTTATTGATATACAAGTGTTCATTTTGGGAGGTAAAGTATTCCTGTCATGATTTTTTTCTATCAATAATTTAGCAGTGTTTCCCTAATCATGGCTTTTGGCTCCTTAGGGGGATCGAGGCAAAATGGGCGCCCCCGGGCCGCCAGGTGAAACGGGGCCGATGGTAAGGAGTAAGTCTGGACCCCGTCTCTCGTACCAAGGGGCATTCAATTCTACCTATGTAAGGGATGGGGATGTGATGTGTTGGAGAGGCTGATTTAAAGTTATGAAACAATAATCACCTAATAGGCAGGTTACATGAGACCATCCACTTTTATGATTTCTTTATACAGATATTGTTTGAATAATGTTGTATCCATCAGGGTCACACTGGAATACCCGGAGATACGGGGCCACCTGGACCGCAAGGGATCCCAGTAAGTTTACCGTCATTGTCATAGCTCTGTGTGCGCTGCATATAAACTACACTGACCTGTTGTCTGGACCATATAACTGGACCTTGTCGGATAATTAGTACCAGGCTGAAAAGCAGTGTTTCACTGCCCTCTCAGGTTGAGAGGACAGTTTGTTTCACTTCTGACCGCAACCAGCATCAGTGATAGGTTGTGTGTTTGGAGGAGAAGTGCACTGTGTTGCACTTGTCAGCACATCCAACAGTGACGCCATGGTGTACTGACACACCCTGAAGTACACATTTACAACACTGCAACAAGTTAAAGATGTACTATGCAGGCTTTTACCAAAAAGTATGGTCTCATACAAAAGTAATCCCTCTCAGTCATCACTTATGACCCACTAGAGGGAAATTGGTGATGCAGATGGTTAGGTGGAAGCCTAATTATAGAAACTGTTGAATATCTTTTGGCGCACGCCTCTTTTGGCTTTTGTCCAAACTGTCATTTTCAGTGTGGATATTACGCATTGTTTTATAAATGAGACCCCAGGTGCCAGACCATTAGGTGCACGCATCCAAGAATCTACAAAAACTGTGGACACAGCACCAAAAAATGCAAATATAGAACCTCGAAACACCAAGTGGACAAAGCTGAGGTTGACATTCACTTTCGCTGGCGATACAGTTTACAAACTGTAGCTGACAATACCTGCGTAGTATACCTGCAAACCACTGGAGTTCAGCAAAAACAAAATTTCCAGCCAGTTACTCAATAAAGGCAGTACAAAAGCAGCCTTCAGTCGCTGATATTACATAAAAAGCTGAACTGATTTGTACTGTTACAATTGGTGGTGTAGACAATGGATGTTATAGTCTATGGTGGTTCTAACTGTGCTTTCTGTGTACCTGCATTCAGGTTGTCACCACTGACAAAGATAAGACTGAAACTTAAACAACTGTCCTTGGTATCTTAGTTTCCATAATTTGCTACAGTCACACTCAAAAAAAGTTTTTCACACACATTCAGGGGCCTCCTGGTTCTCGGGGATCCATTGGCATCAGAGGACCAAAAGGCAGAAGGGTAAGTGACTGACATCTGTTTTTAAAGGTTGTATAACAATTAGCGTAACGTAACTACTGCCAGTTACCTAATAATATGACACGTCAGTCTCGAAGTAGCATCTTGGCTCTAAGGATGGCAATGCCAATGGTCCAAACTGAAATATCTCAACAACACGGTCCCTCATGAAAATGTAATTTGCCCTAACCCTTTGCTAAATACCTGCAAAACTATAAATTTTCATCAGTCTCAGCTGTACTTTGTCCATCCATCCATCCATCCATCGAGCAGCAGGCCCAGCAAAGCACCCCAGACGTCCCTCTCCCCAGCATTGCTTTCCAGCTCCTCCTGGGGGACCCCAAGGCGTTCCCAGGCCAGATGAGATATGTAATCTCTCCAGTGTGCTCTGGGTCTGCCCCGGGGCCTCCTACCAGTGGGACATGCCTGTAAAACCTCTAATGAGAGGCGCCCAGGAGGCATCCTGATCAGATGCCTGAACCACCTCAACTGACCCCTTTCATCGCAAAGAAGTAGCGGCTCTACATGCGGCTGGACTTTGTGTTTAGTCATTGTATGCCAATGTTAAACCCTCTAAACTAAGATGGTGAACATGGTAAACATTATACCTGCTAAATATTGGCATAAAAGCATCGTCATTGTGAGTGCGTGCTAGCATGCTAGCTTTAGCACTGAGCTACAGCCTCACAGGGCTAAGTCCTGATTTATATTTGCTTGGAATTCCCCCCTTAGAAAAGCCTAATTCTGCTGAACAGGAAGTCGTGTATTTTACGTCCCCTGCAGCAGCAACTATAGTTTATTTGGAATAACTGGAAGAGAAGCTGTGGAACGTTACAGTAGTTAACATGAGCAGCGATGGTCACATTCAATTAACGGACCATGAAAGAGCACAAAGCAGAGAAGCGCGAAACTTCACTGATAAAATCCAAACATCCACAGATAATTAAATCTCTCAGAAGTGCAGAGCAAAAACAGCAGAGCCAGGATTACTTAGGAGCCCTCTCCAAAGACTAAATAACTTTTCAGAGAGAGAGAGAGAGAGAGATAAAGCACTATATATGTCTGTACATAGTAATGAAAAGATGAATCTAAACATGTGTTAGATCAGATTCTAATACGCTAAGAAGCTCGTTCCAGTGAAACACTCTGGAGTTTCTGTCCGTGTGTGTGTGTTGCTGTGTCTCCATGAGCTCAGAATGATTCCAGTGTTCGCTGGCTTGTCTGTAATTGAGTTTTCTACTTTGGGAAAATAGCCCATGGTTGCACAGCAGGACCATTGCACTGAATGAATAATTGATCTTACATGAATAAATGGTATAATTAAGGCATTTCATTCTGATTGGTTTTACACGGCTCCCCTGATATCACAAGCAGTCACAAATGTAATATTTAATAACTATAATAGCTGAAAATTACATCAAGGCTTTGGAAAATAGAATAGAGACCAGCACAATTAAAATCCAGTCGACTTATTAGACTATCTGAAGTAATGACCAGTCAACAAACATAGGGAAAAATCACTAACAACCTTTTGTGTGCCCCAAATTTTGCAATTAGAATTGTCATGTTGCCTTCCAAGAAAAGAGACAAGACCTCTATTGTTCAGGACACATTTTAAAAAATGTGGTTTCTGTGTGTTCCCTAAAAGGAGTAAAAACAATATGTGCGGCACAATAAATAAATCACAGGACTCCAACAAGTAGTGACAGCTATTTGGAGGATGTATCCAATCCTGTTACTTTACTTTCTGTTTGCTCTCACATCTTGTTAAGCTGATCAGTTTTTCCTCGAGAGGGTTTAGTCATACGTCAGTCATACTTCAGCATCTTGTCACCCTGTCATTCTGCTTTGTTTAAGAGCTGAATCTTCCGTGTCCTCATCCAAACTGAACTTTCCAGTCTTGATTGATGATTTGGTCTCAGGGGTTTTCACTGCACTTTTCAGTAAAAGCCCTAAAATTGGTGAACTGTTTTAAAAAGCATCGGGGAAGTTTGCTGTTGGGGTTGAATTTATCTGAAAAAATGGATTATAGACGGATGGATGGTAAATGTCTGCCTTATAAAACATGTCGATCCTGATTAGTCGTGTTGTCAATATAATTTTCCTCTCCTAAAAATCATATGCTTTTAAAATGTTTTTTAAAAAACTAGTGGCAATAAGACAGATCACTGCTCTCGTATCGTAAAGGCGTGTCTTCATTGTAGAAATTTTAAATTGGACTGGAAAAAACTGAAGTTATCAGCTCTTATGTTTAAATGCCTCTTAGTGTTAGATTAAATGAACTGAAATTACTTTTTCAGTCAAGTTATCAAAGCTCGGTTTCAAACTTGTGATATCATAGAGTATGAAGTCTGGAGCCACTCCATAGACAATAAATGATGAGTGTGTGATTTTAAGGATTCACCGAAGGTTTGTTTTCTTTTTGATACCTTAATGAGCTTTATTCTATTGCAGATTCCAGACTTTATACAATGTGACATCACAAAGTTGAGTTTCAGCACTCTAGTTTTTGGATATGGGAGAGAGTTGTTCATATTTACTAATATTTTCTGACTTTCTTAGGATGCTTTCAGAGCTAGAGTTGTCTTGCTTTGGTCCGAATCAGGGTCTGTTAACAAGTTGTGTAACTGCCAAAAGAGTTGGTTCGTGCTCTCACAGCAGCATTGACAAGTGGACCAGATCAAATGCCTTGCGTGAGAAAGCTTAACAAAATGCTGAAGAAGATAAATGTGACAATTTCTAATGTCACAATGGAGGGACACGTGCGCAGGTTGATTTTAGCGCTGCTCATCGTGGACTATATTGCTGTCATTGTTCATTTTAGTCAAACCATACAGTTTGAAAACGAGGCGCGGCTCCAACTAGAAAACAATGTTTTGATGCATTGGATGTGCTGAATGTGCATATTAAGGCAGTACAGGAGGAGGTGCACATTAATAATCCTCCAGGACTGTAACATGCTCATGTTTAACCCAAACAATGTGTCATGTGACTGCAGTCGGTTCGGACCGAGGTCGGAACACGTTCTCACCACAAACGAACCGCACCAGAGTTCAGTTGTAACCGGACTGAGACCACCTCTTCAAGAAGGTCTGGGTCCAGCTGTTTTGGTGCACACCTGAGTGTCATTGCTGTGTTCATACCTGCCCAGATGAACTGCAGTTAGGGGGCAAACAAATTTGAGTTTGATTGAACTGAACCAAACCAAACAGGGGCAGGTGTGAAAGCACCCTAAGACCACAGGAATAACAAGTCTAAACTTTGAAATGGGTGTAGTTCCTCTTCAATAACAAAAGTTAAACAGGCAGAGAAGGCATGAAGAGGTCCAGGTCAGTCACCAGAAGAAAATGCTGGCATTTTACATTACTGCAAACCACAAATACCTTATATTGTACGATCAAATCAACATTTCTAAAATGATGTAGTTCTGATTACATGTATATGAGCTGAGTTCCTCATTTGTAGATAGAGGGGATGGCGTGAAGTGAGATAGCTGCCAATCTGCAAATCACTGTTCAAGACCAGGTGTGTTTCCAGCTGTGATTGTGCCACCAAAACTGGGTATTTTAAGCCAAAACATTACCTTTTCCCAACCCTTACCAAGTAGTTTTTGTGCCTCGACATATACACATGTTAAAATGTAAAGACACATGAAGTTTCAACATATCAGCTATATAATAATGTATATGTCACATGCGTATGTTTCACGAACCCCAAGAAGAAGCATCAGGCTATAAAGCCAATTGTACATAGTGGCTAGATGTGGAATAACAGCGACTGGGTCCATCATGTGGCCAAAAAATACTTTTCTGTGGACTTGCATTGTAAAATAGACGTCTGTAAATCAATCAATCAACGCTGTATCCTGTTCTCTTTATACATCAGTGGTGGTTTGCAGAATAGTAACATGCGAACATTTATTCTGGCGATTGGTTGAAAGGGCAGCTTTCTCTATGTAATGCTGCTAATTAGTTTTTTGGATGATCAGAAAGCTTATTAAATTAATATTTGTATTTAAGCTTTAAAAAACATTTCACAGGTCTGATAACTGTCATCAGTCATACAGAGATACAGTTAGAAATACAATAGTTTCCCTCATAACTAAACACCACTATGTCTCAGTCCCTAAACAACAGTCTTTAACAAACCTGTCTTTTATTACCAAACAGCAATGGAAATTTTAAGGCCTTATATATGGGAGCTGTATTCTGCTCTGGGTCTGTTTAAATCACTATTATATAAGATGCTTATATGAACAACCAGCGAAAGACACACTAAGTCCTTTAACATTTTCTGACAGCGAATAGTTGTGTTCAATTTTATAGGCAAGGATGAATCAGCTACAGGATTTGTGACCTTTTCCCGAGGCGCCGCTACAATAACCCCAGTGTGCCGGCGGTGCCACTACGTGTGATCGTGGACAGATGGGGGACAAAGTCCACACAGTGTGGACTGGGCATGCTACAGAGCTAATGCACAGATGCCAAGTATTTGCAAAATAGCCGCAATCTTTGATGATGTCTCTCCGATGTGGGCTGAACCACAGCACACAATAAAATAAAGAGAGCTGCCTCGCAGGCTCCACTAAATAGGGATGACAAAAATGGAGATGCATTGCCCTAATCCATTGACTTAATATGTTAAATAATGTGTGCCTCAGGTCTGTTAAAGGCCAAACTTTCCCAAGCTATTCATCAGTGACAACTTTTGTTTTTTCTGCAGGGTCTGAGGGGTCCCGATGGCCCAGTGGGGGAGAAAGGGTCTGCTGGAGTTATGGTGAGCGCATGGTCAGAAAGTCAAAGTTGACAACATTAATAAAACATACTCAGAGTCTCAGATTAAGTTCCAGTTTGTGCCTCTTTATTAATAATGTTACTTAAACTGCCTTAGGGAACTGTCTGACCTTCAACTTCCTAAATGCACACGTACAATCTGTCCCACGGAAAATAAGGATTAACAAAATAGCCCAAGTTTCTGTCACAGAGTTAAAAAAATAAATAAATCCTGAGAAGTTTTACAAGCAGCTTTGTTCAGCAGACTGTAATTATTAACTATTTTTAACATCTGAAGAATCTTTAGAGGACACTCTTTGTTAGCTGCAAATCTAACAACAGAACCTTAAATCAAAGACTACTAAAATATTGATGGTGCTGGTGGTGCTTGGCAGTCGGGAACATTTTAACTCTGGGGGATTTCAGAGAGCTCAGTTAACTGAGTTGGATGTTTTCTTTGCAGGGCCCTGATGGTCCACCAGGAAAATTAGGCCTCCCCGGGGAGACGGTAAGAAAAATTGGGCTTCTTTACTTTCCCCTTGTAACAGTAATGACATTATTAGCAGTATTAGCACAATCCTGGTAAGATTAGGCCTTTTGAAGTCCTCGAGGAATTACTTTGTTGGATAAATAGAGTGTGATGTCTTAGTGAGGAGTACAACAACAGTCTCATTACAGCATTCACACACAAGCATTCATATAGTTTGCTAAAAGCTGCATGCTTGATGTTCCATACAGAACATGATCATGTAGGATGCACATCTTTATTCATTCCTCCATCTGGTGTAACTGTGCTGTTGTCTATTTTGCAATCCTTTCTTCTTGGTAAGGTTATAATTTGGCATATCCTCAGCTTGCTAATGGGCTCTGGAGATATTTAATCAGTGCAAAATGATGAGTCAATTAATTAAGTACTTTGATAATCAGTCATTTTCTGTGGTGAGAAGTATTTAAATCATTTTTTTTAAGTGAAAGTAGCAAAACCACAATGTAAAATAGTTCATAACAAGTAAAAGTCCTGCATTTAAAATCTTATATTATCAGAAAAATGTACCGAACGACTCGAAGTAAAAGTATTTGTTGTGCAGAGAAACTATTCATGTGTTACTATAAATCATATTAAATGGATTGTATTACTGATGCATGCATGTTAAGTATCATTTTACTGTTCCTGCTGATTTAAAGGTCCAGTGTGTATGATTTAGGCAGATATATAGGCAGTAATCAAATATAATATTCATAATTATGTTGTCATTAGTTTATAATCACCTGAAAAAAAAGTGTTGTTTTCGTTACTTT
Source organism: Epinephelus awoara (assembly GCA_035609425.1). Taxonomy (NCBI): domain Eukaryota; kingdom Metazoa; phylum Chordata; class Actinopteri; order Perciformes; family Serranidae; genus Epinephelus; species Epinephelus awoara. The sequence goes on along the minus strand of CM069302.1, from coordinate 9,974,631 downwards.
AGAATGAGCTGTTTATACTGACAAAGGGAGCCCTCTTCCAAAGAGTCATGCCATGTTATTTCCACAGTAGCCCAGAGTGGACAAACCAAACACTGCCTGGATAGCAAATTTGCTTTTTTGTGTTGGCCACAGTAGTTACTCTACATGCTTGCAGCAGTGTCCAGGGATGAAAAATGAAACCAATACGAAAGTGCCAAAACTGCAGTACATTGAATGGCCACTTGAGGCTGACTCAAGTTTACAGCAGAAATAAATATGTTAACAGCCTGGTACAAATTAGGGTTTCGGTCATATAGCTAATTTTCCCGTTCACGGCAACTGTATGGGGGGTGAAATTTTATGGAACTCGCACGTTTAAATGTTATTGAGGCTAAAGGTTATGCATAATGCATAAAGGAATGACTGCTTTGAGTGACAGACTGTCTGTTGATGTCCTTGGGCTCCCAGTCAGATCCACCTGTTGCTCCTCCACAGCTTCAGCCTCTCACCCAAATATGGTCACTTCTGAACACTTCTATTTAATTTAATAAATACACATGGAATGAAAATGCCAGAATTAGCCAAAAGGCTATTTTTAATCTGTAGTCCCTTGGCTAAGACGTTACACAAAGCTACCTGAAATACAACAAAGTACAAAAAAAGCAAACCAAAAAACAGCACAAAACATAAAGACACAAGAAAGAAAAAGAAAACAGGGCATACAATATAAAAGATGGTAGAGACAAAACCATTTCAGATGGAAATGTTGCAGTGGTAAAGCTATGCAATTGCACAAAATGGAATAGGACATCACTTCAGCCTTCCACTAGTTTTCCATGTTGTAAGTCACTGTTCACCTCTTAGAGTAGAACTAATCTTTGTACTTGTGTCACTTTGCTGCAGGGAAAGCTTGGCGAGCCAGGTGAAGCTGGGCCTAAGGGATTTCCAGTAAGTGATTGGGGCTAACAGAGGTCTCTTTTAGGTCAGTCTTGATTTTTGGGGTGGACTCATTTTGGGGAACAGTGGTGGATACGTGGAGCTTTTGTGGCACAGTGTTACTCTTGTGGGTGCTTCAGCATTTCAGCATGTGTATGAATACCAACAGTGTGTGTGTGTGTCATAAACGCCTGTACTATTTTCAGGGTGTTCAAGGACCATCGGGACCTCCAGGGGCCAAAGGAATTGAAGGAGAGCCAGTGAGTTTATTTTCCTCTATGAAGTACGCTGTTTTTGTTCCTAATTTAGGAATGAACCCCATTATGAAAGACCTACTTTATAATAGTGGTTTGTCTCTGTGTTTTTTTAATCAAATCAGGTTCAATTATGTAAAAATCTGGAATTAGCTGAATCTTTTTAAGAGGCTGTAGGCAGACGCCATAGTATCTCATTATCTATAATGACCTGAGGCCATTCCCAAGCTCAAGTCCTCTCCTCTCCCTTTGCATATAAACTCTGAATTCTCCACACTGACACCTTTTATTCAGTGCCTCCTAGAAACCCATATGCTGGTCAAAAAGCCCTGAACAACCTAATCCTCTTTCTCTCATTCTGCCCAAGTCTCGCAGACACAAGCAGAGAGGTAGTGAGTCTGAGACAATTTGATTTACACCATCTCCTTCCTGGAGAGGCAGCTTTATTGTAGCCTGAATGTGTCTCTATAACAGCAGGCCTGTTTCCATCACTTACAGAAGCTTTGGCTCAGTGTTTTGAAGGCTCTTAGCCCTGCAGATTAACTTATCTCCACAAATCCACACTTTCTGCCTGGTTCTTATTTCTTTTCACATTTTTCCTCCTTTACCGTCACTTTCAGAGGCATTTGTCCAAGATTAGAAAGTACTCTTAACCTTTTTATTGGTGCCTCTGTGTTGTCGCCGCAGGGACCAGCAGGGCCACCGGGAACGATTGGGCCACTGGGGGAGATGGGGCCAAGGGTGAGTTTGATCACACAGCTGGTGCGAGAGCTCCCATTGACTTTTACATTAGCATCAAATACTAACGGCTGTTTATGACAGGGGCCGCCGGGGAAGGCTGGAGAGCGAGGACTGCCCGGTGAATCTGGAGAGAAGGTGAGGATGTTGATATGGTGTTTCATTGATTACTGAGATGTTGGGTCTGTGGGTGTGTACTTATGTTTGTGTTTTACATCATAAACATTATGTGGAATTATGACATCATAACAGCTTTTGCTGCGGTGACTGGTTATGGCCATGAGGGGGAGCACCTCGTACTCCACATGAATTATATATTGTACATCATCTGGTTTGTAAATGGACTGAGGTGTTCAGATGGGACTTGTACTTCTTTACACTGAAAGAAAGGGCAGAATTTGGAGGTGTTGTTATTTATAAGTTATCATGCAATGGCTTCGTAAAGCCACCAGTAGGTGTGGCCCACTTAAAGTCCCTGTGAAACGCAAGTTAGAGCGTCTTTAGAATTTGTACTGTGATTGTGTGTATTTTATAGTGCAACATGTGAGCGCTGTATAGTTACAAAAGGGATGTAAATCAAATCCTTTGCATTTAATTGGATGGCTAAAAACAGGGCGGGCTCAGCACAATATAGTGCTACTGTCGGCTCTACACACACACCTCTCTTACCGATAGATCAGAGGGAGGACAAGAGAGAGACAATGCCCGACGACTCACACATCTCTCATCACCATATTGCTCTGTTAGCCACTGTAACCAGAAAAGGTTTGGTGCAGCCTACTAACAGTGAAGTGCGGTTTTAAAATGACTGGTGTGGATGACAGGATGAACTTCTGTAAATGCCCCCGAGTGCAGGATGAGTCAGCAAACATTTGAAACTGTTTTACCTGATTTTACAGGAAGAGAAAAGACAGGGATTTTGGTGTAAAAAATACTCTGATACAGATTTTTCTTTACATATATTTGGCAAATAACAAGAGATAAATGATCAAGTAACACAGACACAGGATTAAAACCAGAAAAATTTATTTTTCTTTCACTGGGTCTTTAGAATCATTTGGGCATCAGTAAACCTACTAGCAGTTGTTTTGAAAGCAAAAAAGCTACTCAGAAATCACCTACTCCTAGGCATGTACGATATTGGATTTTGTGCTGATATCTGATATGCTGATATGTAACACCTAATTTGATGATAACTGATACAGATATATCCACTTTTTCCCTACCTACTCTGAAGTGATCATCAAGTCTCTTCTGTACTGGATTAATTTCATATTATGCATGCATGCTCTTAATGTGACGGCCCACCAGCAGATGGAGACATGAAATACAATACTTTTAAATGTATATAATATTTATTCATTGTGCAAATTCTGAAAACGCATGTTGGCCGATACTGATTACGTGCCGATATTATCGTGCATCCCTACCCACTCCCAGTTTTCCAATTGGTTGAACCTGTGGCAAGTAAAACAGGGCAAAGCTTTTTTGAACCTATGAGGACATTAAATACAAAATATAATGTGCTGGCACATTATTAGTTTTTGTATATGCAAAATGCACTTAAAACAATAAACTCAACCATGGTGGAAGAAAAGGTTGTACATCAGGGGATAAAACACATCATCAGCTATTATGCTTCCTCTCCTGACAGGGTGCCATTGGTCTACCTGGTCACATTGGGGAGCAGGGTTTGATTGGCCAGAGAGTGAGTATCCCATGTTTCCTTTCTGTAAAGTCTTTATGAGTTAAAGTGCTCTGGATCAAATATTCCAAAGTAGACACATCGCTCCCAACACACAGTAAACCAGTTTGTTTTTAAAATGTACTCATCGTCAGTTTTTGCCAGTGTTTGGCTTTCTGCACATCTGTTTTCACTCCCTGTGACCACTGTCATCGTCACAATAAAACACATTGCAACCATAATATTTTTATGATTTGTCTACCAGGGTGAGCCAGGCATTGATGGGGAGGCTGGACCGAGTGGACCTGATGGAGCCAAGGCAAGTTCAGAAATAAAAGACTGTGACTCAAAATTTGATTTATTCATCGCTTTAATAAACCCAGTGTCTTTTACTGTAAGAGCCCACAGTAAATGGAAAAACATTGCTTTAAGAGTTTGGCCGGTGATGAAAATGTTGTCGTGAACTTCAACAAGGATGAATTTTTCCTGATTCTTATACGTCTGTGAACTTGGTGAACTCTCCGGTCTACTGTAGCAGCTTATTGTAATTAGGGCAAGTCGACTTATGTTTGTGAGATACTGGCCTTTGTACAGTTGGAGCTGCACGGTGTTGACACTTAGCGAAAACAGATAGCGGGGCTATTTTAAGAGCTCCAAAGTCTGGCAAGTATTGTGACAGAAAAAAAAAGATGGAAAGCACAGAAAGCCTATTCAGCGGAGCCACACTGCTGGAAGTGTCGCTGACAAACCCTCAAACAACGTTTGGCTTAGAGAAGGTGGTAAAATGTGAGCAGGGAGAACACTCAGGATTAGAATAGACTCAACCTGAGAGTCTCTCTCAGCTTTGTGCCGTACAGGATGTTTTCTGTTAGTCAGGGGAGTAAACTACTTTGAGGGCTTCTTGGCCGCAGTGCAGCTCCTGAATGGAAAACGGCAGCTCAAGAGGAATTTGCAGCTTGTGCTGTTAACGGAGGGAAAATCAGCACTTAGTTATGGTTCAGTGACGGATTAGTTGGTGAAATTTAAGATAGAAATTTAGCAAATAATCAGAGGATTGTGACATTATGTTCTTCCAGCAGGCTGTAGCAAATTGAATATCTAGTTCTTGTTTCCACACTTTGTTAGAGTTGTGTTAGCAGAAACCTGTGGTGCTGTGTATCTGCAATATCAGTTGCTTCAGAGAGAAGCCATGTTTGTTTCTTAATAAATCTCCATTAGGTTGACTAGGTTGGGCATGGAGACCAGGAAACATAGAAAAAGAGGAAGAACAAATGAAGTGTAAAGCCTCTCTCACACATCGTTTCCAGTAAATTACAGGGAAAACCTTCCAGGCACCGCGAGTTTCACTATTCACACATGCACTACATTCAGGGACTTTTTTTACTTGCAAGTTGCAAGATGGAAATGTTCCTGAGATGGTCAGATGAGATCGACGGATAAGAGGAGCGGCTGCTGCAGAAGTGAGTGAGTGAGAGCAAAGTCTCTGTTGATGCAGTTACACAGGTTAGACCCAGTGCTGGACAATGGGGTTGCGATGTCCGTGGTAATGCAGCTGGTGCCCTCAAAGTAGGTGAATTAATGAAGTTTAGTCTTCACTGCGGCTTGTGTTGAGCTGCTCCGTCTGTGTCCAGAGTTTGCTCCAAGAGTGCACGTGCTCTGAATTATGGAACAGTAGCCTATGTGTATTTCAGCAGCACTCTAACTTAACCAGCTCCAAAAAAAGAAAACCAATATGTGGCAAAGAATGCCAATATTGTGGTGGGCCCCCACAAATACATGAATTTGTGGGAAACCCCTGTGTAGGCACACCACAGCCAAATGTAAGCAGTTTATACATTGTGAGCATTTATACTGATGCAGTGGTGTCTTTGTCACTCTGCAGTTACACCTCCAAACAACTAGATGGCGCCAGAGTTTCTGTGAAATGCTGTAAAGTTTAGTTGATTCAAAACACACATTAAACATGGCGTAATAGCGACACTTTCAAACACAATTACACAAATCAGCTTCACTTTAACTCGCAGCATTCACAGACAAACACTTGTCTTTATCTGGACACATTTTCCCCACAAATACAACATGCTAATGTTATTAGCACAAGCCTATAGCGTTTTACATTGTATAAATTAGCCAAGCAGCTAGTGAGTTTCCCTTTCCTCCTCTCATATGAAGCCAGGAACAACAGCAACTTTAACAAAGGTAACGTTACATAATTTGGCTCCATTACAACTCACAAGGTTCACCGACAAAACAACTGTCTAATAATAAACATGTTTTCCAAACAAATTTAACATATATGGAGCCAGGGGCAACAGCAACATTTAACAAACGTAACGTTACAAAATTCAACTCTATTACGACTCATGAGGTACTGGATACTGGATGCATGTGTACGCAGTGGAGGATGTCTGGTATTATTTTAAGAAACATGGCAGACGAGGAGCAGTTTTTATCCAGTGCCAAATTTATTAAACAGGTTTGCAAAACATTTATCAGAGCAGCCCTGATTGGCACTGGGGTAAATGCTCAACTGTAACCAAATTGCAGATTAAACTATGTCATCATCAGAGTCTTGTGATTGGTTACCTTGCTGCACCTCACAGCATCTTAAGTCAGCTAGATGAAACCCTTTACGTGCCTGTCTCTGCAGTTTTACGCTTTTCATTCACAACACAGCTGTTCCAGCATTTTCTCTGAGAAGTTATTAGGTGCTGAGGTGGGAAATTGGCAGTACAGACTTCCCTGAATACGGATCCCTGTTCCCATTTCCATATGCTCCCATGCAGAAAATGCTCTTGAACATTATAGGGATAGACTACAAGCTGCTAAGAATCTATAAGAAGTCAAAGCTAAAAGCATGTTGACATAAAGTCGAATGACGGGTTTGTCAGTGTGTTGTAGACTCCATTCTGTTCTCTAGTATAATCAGTAGGTGGGAGCACATTGCACTGGTTTTCATCTTGTCTCCTCAACAGATGTTTCTCAGTGTCTGTATGGAAATATCAGTCTTCTCTGCTCCTGTTATCCATGTTTCCATATTCCAAAAGGCTTTATTTACATTTTTTTCCACTTGGACAGACCATTAGTGTTTTTGGTTTTGTTTCCTACTCTTGTTACACAGACAGTCCTTGTTTTATTTTCCCCTGAAACTACTGTTGGACATGTTGGCTATTTACAAAACTGCTTGTTTGCTATGAAAGGTTGTTGGCCCACAGTTTTTTAGTTGTGATAATGTAGCATCAGATGTGCAGCTGAGCCTCGGCCCACTTTTAAGCAGCAAGCGATGCACCTTGAAAATGTCAAGTCATGCTGACTGTCTTATTTTCACTTGGAAGAAGTATTTCCAAATTACAGCCTGTTGTGTCTCACTAATAAATCATTTATGTTTTATTCTGTCTAAACAACTGTAACTCTACATGCCCAAGCTGCCAGCGTAGTAACTGCAGCTAGGATGCTGCATCAAGACGTTTATTTAGAGCTCACATCTTTGAATACAGGATAAGATTGAAGTTTTATTTATAACCTGCAGTGCTCCCAGAATCAAACTGCTGCTCAGACTGGGGTTCATTGGATCAGTCCTGCTGCTGTCAAAATTCAAAAATAAGGGTGACAGAGCGTCATTGCTGCATTGATGTGGCCCTCCAGGCTTTGCAATGACCTTCCTGCAGACATTTTGCCAGCTGATAATGTGGATTAAAAACTATAAGCACAGACAGTCGTCGGTATATTATATTTGGTGAACGTCTTTTTTCATTTATTTATTTATTTTTGACTCATAAAAAACGTTTTTATTGGATATAAATATTATTTCTTCCAGTCTGAATATTTTATTCAAATTTATTCACACTGCAACGGGCCAAAATCCTGGCTAATGCAACTCAGTTGTGTCATCATCTTTTTCATTGGACTTGTATTGCTCCTCTCAGGGTGACAAGGGGGATGCTGGTCAGGAAGGAGCGAAAGGAGACAGGGGTGAAATCGGTCTAAAAGGAAAGGAAGGACTTCTGGGGCATCCTGGACTGGTGGGTGTAAGGGTGAGTGTCTCAACAGCTCCAGCTCCAAATTTCATTCAGTTCCCATGAAAGGACAGCTCTTTTGTCCTCTTACAATCCTGTTCGATTTTCTTCCACCAGGGTCAAGAGGGTAAACCTGGCAAAATTGGTGACAGAGGAAAACCAGGAGAAAAGGTTTGTCAGTTCACTCGCTCGGGGCTTATCCACACCTTTCATTCGTGGATGTCGGTCAATTTGCTCTCTTGTACGAGGGGTTGAATAGTTCTCAGCTGTAGGGGTAAACAAACAGTAACAGGTTGGTAACCTCCATAAGCGTGACAGTGGAAGTGCTCGTCAAATAGACTTTGCAGTATTAAATGTTTGAATTGTGAAACTACCCACATAACTGCTCGGGGAAGTTTGTTCTCTCACTGCATACCTGCTCACTGACGGACTCTCTCCAGGGGAGCAAGGGTCATCAAGGTCACCTGGGAGAGACTGGGCCAGCCGGTGAGCAGGGAGAGGCGGGGTTTGTCGGACAGAAGGGGGCGAGAGGAACCATCGGGCCAGTGGTAAGACATTACAGATGGCTTGAAAGGCTTGCTTGGTTGTTGGTGGATGTGGGCTAAATATATTTGTATTTATTTCCCCAGGGTGCTCCGGGGAGAATGGGCCAACAAGGAGAGCCAGGCATATCAGGTTATCAGGTGAGCACTTCATGGAGTAATGTTTCTCAGTGTGAGTGACCTCACAAACATCTTTAGTCTGCTGTCTGTTCATAAATGTTAAAAACAGTGACTGTCAACATTTTAAGCCCCTAAAATAAAGACCTTCTATCTCTCTATGAAAACCTTTGATTTTTATATCTATGCCACATAGTCATGTGGTGTGTGGTCTGTGGGTAGAAAGACAAACATTTCGGTTGCTAGGCCTGTCAGTTATTTTTGTTGGATGGAGATATAGTCCCAGGATTATTGCAATAAACAATATTGTCATTTTAAGACTATTACATGCCACTTATGTAATGATAATGACCCAAATAACCACATGAACACATTTAAAACAATCAAATCCATGGGATTTATTAGACTGAAAACAAGCGAACAAGACAAAAATCACAGCAGCAGGACCAGCAGTCCACACACCAGAGGCCTCTCTCCTGTGCTGCTGCACAGGAGCTCTTAAACACCTCCTCCATGCCAGGTGCAGTGCACCTCGTTACCTAATGCAGCACACCTGGTGTGTGTGTGTGTGTGTGTGTGAGATTTTACTTGATATTATTTCTACACTGCAAAGCACTTTTCCCCCTCACAACCCAAAAGCCTGGATTGATTTTTTTGAAGGTGTTTCATCTGGGTTTCTATTTCACACAGAACATTATCGAATGATAATATTGACCTGCGAGTGGATAGTGTGTATTGTTCTGGTGTTGATGAATCACAGGCTGGCCCTCGTTTGCTGGCGTTTTGTTCTTCCTCTTTGCCCCACAGTCTGGGGAATCCTCTGCTCTGATGTGTAGTTGTAGTTAATTTATGTTTAATGCAGTGCAGGTCAAGTAACTCAACTTTGCTTTCTCATTATTCTTTGCCATTTAAAGGTATAAATGAAGGTAAAGTGTAACATATTATCTTGATTAATGGCGCTGTGTGAAGTAAAACCTTAGATGACTTAAATTATTTTTTCGTTTTAAAATTGGCCACTAGAGGGCAAACACAAAAACAACTTTTTTGTGTACTATGGTGGCCATACAAGGACAAATACAAGATGGGAGTGTGTGCGTGCAGCTTGCTAAATGTACCTCTGATCTATCTAACCATGCCAACGAAAGAGAGACTGTATGTTAGGTTACTTAAATGTCTGGAGAATCTTCTCATTTGCAGTAGATTTTTGACAACACACTTTCTCGTTTTTTGTACAGCAGAATAAAAATAGCAGTATTACTGATCATTACCAGTGCATGCACATAATAGATGCAGGGTAAGATCAGGGTTGAGAAAACGATCATTGCAGATGTAAGACTACGGTATAATCAAACTGTCGACACACATAACCACGACTTGACTGATGGTCCCCAAAATTGCGTTCTCCATGGCAACTAAAGATGAAGTGATGATTGATGACGCTGTTACAACCTCAGTTTACACAAGTTTCACCCCCTCTGTCTCTGCCTCCATGTGATTCTCCACATTATGAGTGTAATATTTCACACAGTAAATTGGGAGTGAAGGCTAAGAGGTTGCGATCACAAACTCTTTTTCTTGTCACAGGGTCACATGGGACCACAGGGCCCCCTGGGACCTCCTGGGCCGAAAGGTGAAAAGGTAAATTATCACATTTACTCGCTGTCCCTAATAGTCGTCTGCTCTTTGATCGTGTCTAATGAGCTCTGGAGGCCTGGAGTGGGTGCATTACTTAACACTGTAACACTGTCGTGCAGCTTATTGTCTTTAAGTGCATGGTCAGTTTTTTTTTATGCATTGAAACTCCAGTTGTGTCCCTAATTAGTGCTCCCTCTGTCTGTCTTGTTGCTCTTGCAGCACTCCTGAAGTCATCCCTAATTTGATCAATGATATGAACTAAGACACATCCAATTAACTCTGTGCTGTCAAATGTATATAATTAGCCAAACACCTGGCCTGCTCATGATTTTGGGGATATTAGCACCATAACTTGTGTTTATTTGACAGGAGCAGCACACAATAGAACACATTGCACCAGAATTTAGTGAGACACTAATTTGCATTTTTTTTAGTCCCTTGGCAGGAGCCATCTGGTTGTGGATATTTGTTATTTTCTCTTTGCCAATACCCACGAAATAACGCCGGCGCTTGCTTTCTAATTAAATCAGTGTCATGATATCACACAGGTCGCTGCAAAATGCATGATTGTCAATTGACAGAGCCAGGTAACTCTGGCACTGAAGCACACTGCTGATAAATTCAGATCGCTATCACAGTTCTATTAAAAGGACTAATGCTGCAATATATTGCTTTCATCCATGTACGTGTCAGCTTTGCTCGGCCCCCGGCCACCACTAATTATTCTCCCACTTTTAGATGCCTGTTGGGCTCTACATTTATTTATTTAATTTGACACATGCACCACATATGACTATTAAAATTATACGCACATCCGTGGTTATTGTTTAATGAATCCCATAAAGTGCCTGGAACAGACATTGGCTCCATTTATGTAAAATGGGATCATTGTGGGTAATAGCGCATGTAATGATTTGCAATTCATATAAAGAGAGCAGGCAATGTGTTCCCATTGTTGTACTCTTTCAAACAAAACATGCATTGATTTTGCACAGACCATTGGCTTTGAGGGAAATTCCACTGATTGCGGTTGTTTGTCTGTGTCTATGTTACTCGTTCAGGGCGGACAGGGCGACGACGGCAAGGTAGAAGGTCCTCCAGGTCCCCAAGGTGACAGAGTGAGTTTCTTACATGTGCTTGTTTTTCCTGTGTGGTTTGTTAGCGGTGGTCACGATTGGTTAATTAATTTGTTTCCCTGTGAACAAAGGGTCCCCCTGGAAACAGAGGAGAGAGAGGAGAGCCAGGCGACCCCGGATACATCGTAAGTGGATTAAAAAAGCGGACACAGTTTTTGTCTTCAGATATGGTGTCGGTTAGGTTTGAGCTAAGTTCTGTTCTGTTTTCCAGGGTCAAATTGGTGTTGATGGAAAGAGAGGTGAAGCTGGTGCCCCGGGGCTTCCTGTAAGTGTCTCATTCATGTTGTAGGTGTACTTATGCAGGAATTGTTTTCACGCAGCACTGCTTACATTCACTACAAGTCACTATTGCAGGAATATTACATGTGTTATCATAGGACAGATAAGATGGAACATGCTTTTCAACATTCCAAACAAGATTACTGCATTCATTTTTGTTTGTGCAAATTTGGAGCATCATGCAATAGTTTGGGCACCCTGAGACATTTGAGCTCTCAGGGAACTTCTACCGGGGCTTCAGACCTTAATTGGCTTGTTAGTGCAGTGGCTTGTTCACAGTCATCGTTAGGAAAGTCCAGGTGATGCAAATTGCCAAGCATACTGTGACTCCTGAAACCCTGTCCCGTCAATCAACGGCCAACAGCTGCTTGTTACTTGCTAAGCTATTCACAGTAAACAAGATTTTCATCCGGGGTGCCCAAACTTTTGCATGTTGATAAATGATATATTGTGGGTGGGGCAGCACAATGGTTTGAGATGAAGGTGTGAGAAAGGATAGTATCAGTAACATTGTTAACACTGTGCTGCATTACAGAGAAATACAAAACCGTACTAATGAACCTTCATTAAGAAAGCAACAAGCAACAAACTGGCTGTAGTTCACACTGCAAGGTAGACTGAACAATCTGGCAGAGACTGGACTGTGAGCCGGGGTATTTGTACTGCTGGGGTTGATCAGTGGATGGCTTTCAGGTGAGCAGGCTGATTGGCATCAGGAGTGATGAGAGCCCCGCCCCGATAAAGAGAGACAAACAAGGAGCCACAAGAAACGACAGCACATGAGCAATGAGGGAAAGGCACAGACTATGACAATATAGGCCTATATTTTATCTACAAGTGCACGTCACACACTGAGTAAGCCGTGTCCTTTCAAATTAAATTCCCACATGATCCAGTCCAGTGGTCCGTTTTTTGGGTTTGGTTTTTTCCTGCGACTAAGCAAACAGTGAAATCTTGTCGACCTAATGACCGGCTCCACATCCACCGGGGCCCATAAATGTCCGCCGACAGCAAATTTACACACTTCTAGTGGGTTATAAGTGACAACCAAGAGCGATTACTTTTGTTATGAGGTATAGATTGTTGTGTTTTGGGAAAATTCTGCATAGTATCACCAGATATCAGATATATAGACACTTCACTGTCCAAACACAACTAGTATAATTTAACTCAAACAGTGATGATCATTTCAGGGACATCCTGGACCAAAGGGACAACCAGGATTGAAAGGATCCAAAGGTGACCAAGTAAGGACATACATATGGTGGCATGTTTATTTTCTGTATTAGAAAAGTCATTTCATGTAGTATTATTGGCCTGTGTTTTCTGTCATGCAACTGTGTCCGAACTGTGGAACATGAACTCTTTATTCTCCAGGGTAGGAAAGGAAAATCAGGGGCGACAGGCACATCAGGAACCAAAGGACCCCCAGTGAGTTCATTTCTCGTCCTACTATAGAATGAGACATTTGAGCTACCTGTTAGTGTTTAAAATCAATGCAAGCTTTGACATTAACATTTCAAATTGTCTTGTCTAAGGGTCCAGAGGGTCATCTTGGCCCGCGGGGAGTCGTGGGCAGGGAGGGACTTGAGGGCCCGCCTGGCACAGATGGACTGCCTGGTAAAGATGGAAGTAAAGGAGTCAAGGTGAGGACGCTGTCAGTGATGCACCTTTTGAATGACTGAAAATAAAACCAGCCCTTGTTATTATTCACCAATCGTCTGTGTTCAGGGGGAGCAAGGAGACGATGGACAAATGGGCTTACCTGGCAAACCTGGGCATCCTGGTACAACTGGTGTGATAGGGCTTCCTGGAAGTCAAGGCTCCATCGGACCAAAGGTGACAATGATGGGTGGACAGTATGTCCTGCTTTTTTTTCTTTCATTATTTTAGCTGCTGAGCCAAGAGTGCAAAGTTTTAATCTGGCTCACAAAGAACTTTAATGTTAAGCTATAGCACAAGCTTTTTCTGTAGATCCCAATGATTTTATTGCCAATATCAAGTGGAAATTGCCAGCTCAGCTTTAATCTGCCAGCGTTGCCTCCCTTGGCACCGCAGTGCTGCCTTTATGTTTGGAGTGTTTTCTAATCTCAAATTCCAAACTCTGCACAAAGTCTTTACACCACATCTCTAAAGACCTCTTATTCACAGCAATAATTTTGGGAAGTTCGTGTTGCAAATGTTAATGAGTTGGCACCGTCTTGATTTGCACAGCCCTGCCAATATAACATTAAATTTAAATATGCATGACTGTGAGAAACACAGAGAGGCTTTATGTGTTAATATTAGGTGATTTTGACCTCCCTGCACAAAGTTAGGGAATAAAGTTGCATTCTGATTTGGTCGTGTTGGTGATTCATAGGCAAACATTTATTAAGTTACGTTCAGACTGCAGGCAAAAGTGGCCCAAATCATTTTTTGTGCCCATATGTGACTGTTTTATTTCATAACGGTGTGCACAGCGCAAATGTCATGGAATCTCATCTTTTCAATTCTGATTAAGTTTAGATTTTTTGCAATGCGACCTCAGTCTGAACAACAATGTTGGAATTCATGCACATTTTTTTGGTCACTCTAGTTCAGGCCTGCCATCAGGGGGATCTAACGTCAAAATGTGTACCCCTGTCCTTAATTTCTAATGTCTGGCCTGCTCTAAATCAACATCACAATTCTGCGCTGGCAGGAGTCACTCAATGAGTACAAACATGGAAGACAGCTGCGATGGAGGTAGTCAGTGAAGGGAAAATGAGGTGTTAGGCCTCATAAGTATTTGGATTTTGCTTGTACAGAAACACACATCAAAGGGTCGTAGTGTAACTGGTCTGTGTTTAAGAACAAAGGCCAGACGGGGGCCACAGAAGACATGGCTGCAGTGTTAGAGAAAAGTTAAGAGCCTCAAAGCCAAAGTTTTTTTGTATTCCCACACACCTCCACACAGAAGCGGCCATCGCTCCACAAAAAGCCGTAATTAAAGTGTTGTCTCTCTTTCTGCTCACCCACATTATCATCTGCTCGTAAATTCGCTGGCCTCCACTGTATATCAACTTTTAAATGTAACCGTAAATGCTGACTTCAGTGGCTTTTATGTTTACTTCGATACGACAGCACGTTGTGTGTAACGTCTTTGTTGTTGTTCTTTTGTGCATGTGGGTAAGTTAATAATAAAATGAATCTGAACTGAGCGCTTAGGCTGCATTTATACCAAATCAGGGGTTGTAGGTGGTTAGCCAGTGTTGTGCGGCAGTGTGGGCGCGTCACATACATGGCCTGTTTGTGAGACTCGCTATAGAAAGCCTATCACCCCATCTCAGCGACTAAGTATTTCTCTTTGTTAAGTTTATTTATGTTGGCTTGAACGATCTGTAGATTATCTTTGATTACCATGACTGTATTATCTTTACTGCCACAAACACTGTCTTTTGTAGGGTAGTACACACTGTTAACACACATTTCTTTTACTCACTATAATATTTACCGATGAAAAGAGACTGTATTACTTGTTCCCGTGAACTGTGGGCGTCACTCACTCTGGTTAGCTTATATGATTGGCCACTGCAGCGTGACCTCAGGTTGCATTTCTCCAAAAGTTGATTCTCTTTCAACTTTTCAGGGCAGGCCACTGCGTATTTTCCAGCATTACCTTGTGGCCCCACCACGGCCACCTAGACGCACTACTCACATTGGAATAAATGGGAGAACTGGTGTTTTCGCCGCAATATGTGGTGTGAATGCAGCCCAGGGCCTGCAGTGTGAATGCAGCCTTAGATTTGGACAGTTTGTGAGGAGATTTGAAGGGACACCACAGTGATGCAGGGGAAAAGGCACCAGCACTGTTGAGATCCAGGTTTAGTTCTTGGCAGTGGCGCTTCCTACTTGGTTAGGTGCCCCATTTAATTTAATAAGCAGTGTCAGTTGGTAGGAAGCCAGTGAGGGATCAATAGCCTGTACTTCCACTGGTTTGTCTGGGCATCTGTTTAGAGTTTACTGGGGGGGTATGAGGAGGATGTGCATGTGTTTAAATGTGTTTATGTGTGTTCTCCAGGGGGAGAGAGGTCTTCCAGGCCAAATGGGTCCATCAGGAAAAAAAGGCTCTGGTGGCGGGATGGGATTGCCGGGGAAACAAGGAGAGCAGGGACCTAAAGGGCAACCAGTGAGCGCTGATTTATCCAATAACTTCACATTTCTATACATGACAACTGACTTGCATGTTCAGTGACGAAGGTTACCATATGTTCTCTTCTGTTTATCAGGGGGATACTGGTGAACACGGATTTCCAGGGGTGTTCGGTCTGTTTGGACCAAAGGTATGCGCAACTGTCAAGCTCCATTCACAACGACAATGATGACCTCAGGTCAATCAGGCCTTTAAAGTTTCAGTTTTCCAGTCTGAGTTAAGTTCTTATCGCTTAGTCCAGACTGATGATACGGCTCTCAGACTGTAAAATGACCCAAAAAGTAATTTTCAGGGCTTAACTCACATTTTGGTTTGAGTACTTTCTCTAAAGTTTGAACGCCTTAAACTGTCTGGAGGTACATTACCTTCTATTATCTTCAGTAAAAATTGATATGAAAGCTGTTATGTATTACAGTAACATGCCCCAGCGTGACATCTGCTGCGCCATAAGTCTGCTTTACTTACAGCACTGCTGCAATATAGATTATTGCCAGCTGAAGAAACAGAACAGGCTTTCCTGGAGTCTCACTCTTTAATTTAAAACCCTGAGGGGCATGTTGGATATTTTCCTACTGCGGGAGTTGAACAGGAGTGTGAAGCAGATGAGCTTTGTGTTGATGTTCAGTGGAGTTTATAATAATTGTTCTAACTAAGGAGCAGTGAGTAAGGGTAATTAGAGTAAAGTCATCAGATAAAAGTGCAGGCTCTGAAACAAAGTGTTTAAACAGCCCAGGTCCTGGAGTGATGTTGAATGGTTGTAATCACGTAGCAGCAGCAGCATTGACCCTTATTCTAAATAAGACGAGAGATTCGACTGTTTACACAAGTTTCTTGTAAAACTTTTCCACTTTCCACTCAGAGTTATTACAATACGCTGTTTTTATGGTGTTATTATGATAAAAGCGACGTGCTGCAAACCATTAATTTTTACGGCTTTATTAGAGAAGATTAAAACTGGTAGCACATGTATCGTTAAGCAGCGGGGCAGCTGTTTCGTCGTGGTATATGAAAATGTTACATCTTGGATACACAAACAGAGCGGTTCTGCATGGTGTTGCCCACAGACTAATGTAGGAGAGTTACACATTGTAAAAGGGAGGGATGAGGGGTGAGTAAGTGGCAATCACCCCCCTGAGAGTAACATGCTGAGATTGCTGTCAGTAAAGCAGACTTTAATATCTCCTTAAAGGTGATGCAGGGTTTTTCTAAAATAATAATCTATAGACGATCACTTATGACCCAGTAGCAGTCTGTGGCTGTGTATTTACCAGCAGAGACCCTTCCCTCTGCCCGCGTTTTCTTATTTCCGTCTCATTTTGCTGTGTTCGGGACGTTCTTGGCTACAGCATGTAGATGAGATTGGGACTTTAAAAAAGGTAGTGACAAGATGCTGGACTGTGAGCAGGAGGCAGCCAAGAAAAGGCTACGGAAATTGTGGACACACCTACAAACCCCCCACAGATATGTAGTCATAACAGAGAGATTTCACTTCTGCTGGTGCTAGTTTTTACAATACAATTCCTGCATAGTATACCTTAAAAAAAAATTATGATTGTAAATCAAATACCTTTGGGTTTTAGACTGTTGTTTAAACCAGTTAAAATTTCAAGGGCTGCCTCCAACTGAGAATGTGTGCACAGTGTGCGCTGTGCACCATTAGGCTCATTTGAGATGAGCCAGACCTGTGCAGAATTCATCACCGACTGTTGATTTGTGTCCGACTTGATCCTGACTCGCTCTGACATCACACACACATGTAAGCAACAATAACCTCACAAGATTGAGGCAACCACAGTTTTAGAGCCAGGCCCCACAGTTGCTTTCCACCAACTTCAAGAGGCATGATGGGAAATGCCTGGCTGTTGCTTGATCAAATAGCCGATTATCTCTTAGTTTTAACCACAAACACGAGGTTTGGTAGAAAATCCTAACTTTCTGCATAATTATAATATTTAAAGCTAGATTCTAGACTGTTGGTCTCATGTTGTGCAATGAAGGTTTACTCTGTTAACAAACATCTTGTGTGGCTGACAATTATAATAATACCTGTTCTGCAAACTACATTATGTTTCTGTGACCTTTTGTATATTCTTTGAAGGCTGCAAGAAATAGGACATCTTTGATGGAAACTGTCTGACTTTTTGTCACTGCCCCCTAATCTCATCTATTTTCCAGGAGAGGTGCATTTCATCTCGAGTGAGCACATTGTAAACGTTTGTCTGCACACTGAATCCATTTTATTTTTGAGTGTTTGTTTAAACAACACTGTAGTGCACACAGGAAATGGATAACCCGCTCACAGCTGCAGTCAGTTAAATAAACTGCTAATGGTGTACTGTAGGATAAACTTAAAAAACACCTAAGGAAACAAATAAAAAAAGAATAATGCATTTATACTTTAGGGGGAAAGTACTTTGTCTTTGTGAAGTTAATCTGGCAATTTTGAGTTGGATTTTTACCTCGACATCCATCAAAGTATTGTATTTACTTTTTGTACAAATGAAAAATGACTTTTAGATTCTGTATACTAACTGCAAACAGTATACAGTGATGATTAGCATTAGCATAGCGGCAGAGCACAATTAAGTCCCACCCCACCAGAGGAGGAAACAATACATCGCTCTCTTCTGACTTTGTTTTGCTTGAAGGTGCCTCTTTGTCATCTTGTCATTTATGTCTGCCAGCAAACAACAGAAAAACGCCCCAAGGTTGTTGTGTGATGGGATGCACTACCAGAACTATGTTTTTATTTAGCTGCAGAACTGAAAAAATGAGGTTTCAAAAAGCCAAAATTGGATACAGATGTGAGGCATCAACAGGAAGAATGGGAAACTGTGGGATCCTGACGCTCAGTGTGCCATGTGCAGCGAGCATTTTGCTAATTTGACCAGACAAACTGTTGAGGTCGGAGCTAACTAAGCTATGCAAAGCCTGGTTTTGATCTTTGTTGGCTTAAATGTTTGTAATTAGCATGTAGTCTGGAAATGGGAGTGCATTGTCCTAGAGCTACCACCTAGTGGCCATTAGAGGAACAGTATCTTAAGACATCTTTGTTTTAGCATCCAACAATCGCAGACATATTTATCAGAGTACAACTCCTGCTTGTTGCAAACAGAGGTCAACAAAGGTCACTGATGATTTACTACAGGTGTAACCTTTAAACTTACCGTATCTTATCCACTGTTATAAATGACAAGTATTTGTCTTCCTAGGGACCCCAGGGAGACATGGGCCCAGCAGGGATACAGGGACCAAAAGGACCGCGTGGTTTGTTGGTAAGATGAAGATTAATGGTAGTTTGGTAACTCTGTGCAGTATTTCAGCCGATGCCGGTGCTCTTAACTCTCACAAACTGCACACTTCCCGTGAAAAATAAGCAGCGCGCCATCAGATGCTCCATCATATGTGTCGTCAGTCACTAACATGCCTCTGCTTTCCAGGGTATGGAGGGAGCTTTGGGCCCCGTTGGCATCATTGGCCCCAGCGGTCATCCTGTAT
The DNA here is from genome assembly GCA_035609425.1 of Epinephelus awoara. NCBI lineage: Eukaryota > Metazoa > Chordata > Actinopteri > Perciformes > Serranidae > Epinephelus > Epinephelus awoara. The sequence goes on along the minus strand of CM069302.1, from coordinate 9,955,643 downwards.
GTACCTCATATCTCATCCTATCTGCCAAGCTTTATGTGACTTCTCTCTGCTTTTTCGGCAGTGATGGAGTGATCCTCTGTCTCCTTTCTCTCCATCAGGGACCCCAGGGTGACAAAGGAAGTCGGGGGGAGACGGTGCGTGGCGCTGTTTTGATGAATCCTTTTCTGTCTGTACTGTGAGCACAGAATAGGATACTTAGTATGGAGAAGGCGCACCACTCAGCCTCCTTTGCCCTCAGCACTTTTCATTTCCTATTGTGCTCCACTGTTTGTTGTTACACTCACAGTGACACTTAGCTGCTGTGGAATTCCTGTCAGGGTGATAAATGTTGGCTGCATGCTCATCTCAAGCTTTTTAAGGGGTTTGCTGAGTGCTCGTACACGGGCATATTTCACAAGCTCACTCCCCAAACGCCAACATTCATGTATGAGTTTCCTGCGTGAAAATAGGATTTGCTGTGTAGAAATAAGATTTCTGAGTGTAGGCTTGCAAAGAGGCAAGAGGACAATTCAACATACAATAGATAAAGATGTCTATTGAATTCGCTGCACAAAGACGACGCTCCACTTTGCATGACAGAGTAATATTTGGTCTGCTCTCAAACTCATTCTGTTATTGTGGAACTGATTGTCCACTTGTGAATATTGATTACTTTTTCTCTCATCTTTAACAGGGGTTGCAAGGACCAAGGGTGAGTAATTATTCACTTCTGTAGCTTAATCATTATTCTGTGCACGGGCCTGTGGCTGCTCAGCACTAGAAGAAATGAATTAACTTTATCATCTTCTATAAAGGCCAAGTCCTAAATAATTTGAAAGCTAATGTGGTGATGCAATTTTTCAGGGATTGCCTGGCCCTCGTGGACCACCTGGACCACCAGTAAGTTTATCATTATGTATGAATGGCAAATCTTCCTTTTTTGGAATTCAGACTAGATTTAAGAGTCTGAAAAAAATCAACAACAAGAGTCATGCTTGGTTAAAGGTGCAATGTGCAATGCCTAGTCACATGCTCCAAAGAAATGAGGGGGGGGGCAGCATTTCACCGGTCTACTGCTGGGCCCATACTAAATTTACAGCCATCATTTATAAAAAATAAAGCCAACTACACAGGCTGGGCGATGATATATTTTCAAGCACGATCACATTTTCTCCATCAACACTCAGACAGACAACGAGCTGCTCCTCTGTTTAATCTGTCTGTTCATTAGTCTGCAGTGTGACATCGGTCTGTATGTTGCATGTGCTACGCTAAATCAGTCTGTGAGGTGAGTGAGACTACAGCAGCACACGTGCAATCCAGTGCTGCGCTGCTAATTTGTGTGTGAGGTGGATCATAGCGTGTCACTGGTAGTTGTAGACGTTTCATATGCAAGATGTGTATAGCGCAGACATTGTCTCTTGCTTCTTCCCTCCCGCGGCCTCGCTGTGTATGCTCTGTGCATAAATAAAAATTAATAGTCTAAATAAATAAAGATATAAACTAGATTCATTTGAAAGGCCTTGGAAAATGACTAACTCTTCCCACAAAGTTTTTTTAATTGTTTCAAACTACAATGGATTAAGGCCTATTAAATACATTTACAGTCATGTTATAGTTTTGTGTCCTGTGCTGCAAACCTTAAACCTGTGCAAAAATGTCAATTTACATTCATTCATTTTTTCGTAACCTCCTATCCTGTAAGGGGTTGTGGGTGACTTGCAACTGAAAACATGCAGCCCATTTTGCAGAAAATACCGAGAGACAAATAGCGTATCGCCAGTCAGCCTGTAAATACACAAAAGAATACACAAAATTCAAAAACAAGGCTTTGCTCAGATTTATCAAGACCATAGCAGCAAGAAAACAGCCGCGTTAAAAACATATCGACGTCATTTGGCATCTCATGTTGGACTGAACACAGGTTGGATGCTGCAGTGACTCACTGTTGCCTCTTAGGGTACAAGCTGTACGACAAATATCACTGCAACACAGTACTACTGTGTAGTGTAGCTCTATCTGACACATTATACCTTTAAAAGTGTTCTTTAAGCATCCTCCAGAAATCAAGATCAAGGAGGGAAGATTTCAGAGGGAGAAGAGACTGGAACACACTCATTGATTTCACAGCACACAGAGCAGAGTAGTCTTTTGACTCTAAGTGTATCCATAAAAGCCAAAATGTAATGTGTTTTCATAATTCACATCCCAAAGTTACACTGAAAAAAAAAAGGAAGTGCTCGGCTGTGGGTGCAGTATCTGGTCCCCTGGAAAATCATTTGAGGTGTAAAAACTAATTTGTGCATCTACACCCGAGCTGAACTGTGAGCATTTGAAGTGTTATTGGGAGAATAATCTAACTAGTTAGGGACCTGCTTGTTTTCCACTCTGATCTGATTCAAAAAGCTGTTCGCCAGCGGCTCCTCTTCTCTGCATTTGACATGCTTTATTTCCTGTGCGTTCACGCCTCATTTCCTGTGCATTCATGATTGTTTCTGTGCATTACTGCATATTGGATGAGATTGGCAGAGCCCACCACCAACAGTGTCGATTAGCGTCTGCAGAACTGCTCTCCAAACACAAATGCACCGAGCGACTGTTTCTACAAAAGTGCCAACAAGATAAACAACTAAAGTGTGTCAGTATACATGGTGCATATAATACAAGCTTGTCTCTTTGGTTTTCAGGGTCCTCCCAGTTCTATCCTCTTACTTGTAAGTATGCTTTTATTTTTTAAGTCCCAGTTTTGGGAATAATGACATGATATAGTCAGTGTGTCTGCAGGTCCTTAAAATGTCTTAAATTCAATTATGTAAAAATATTAGGCCTTTAAAAGTCATTAGATAGACTTAAATTTTAATTTGTGAGGTTTTAATCGCCACAAACATTTAATCTAATTTTATTTATCCACCTTTATATTACTATTTGTCAAAATGAGTCAAGCTCCTCTGCATAAAGGTCCACATTTCTGATGTTACAAATCTTTAAACCTACCACTGAACTTAACCTGCACTTACTTATTGACAAAATGTAGATTAATCTAACTCACTCTAATAACCATGTCTCTGTCTGTATGAGACCACATATACACTATCTCCCTTTATACTTACCTGCAATGCATTAATATGCAAAACAAGATTTGTCCAAAAAGTCTGTCTTAAATTGAGTAAAAATGATCTTGTAAAGATCTTAAAAACCATAAAATGTAAGTGTGTTGATACCTGTAGACACCGTGGTTGTTGTACAAAAGTAAAAATGACTGTCGTCGTGGTTACCTTGTTGTTTTGCTGTCTTCTTTGGTAGAGAAATGAGGCTCTTGATGCCACCTTTCAAGACATCATTGACTCCCACACTTCACTGAGGCCAGAGGTTAGTTTTGAGGGGAACTGTGTACGTTGCAAGGAATCACTGTTGATTGTTGGGGTTCTAATGGGATTTATTCACACTTGGAAAACTGAAGCAATAACTCTTTTCATGTGCTGCTTTCAGACCCCTTTCGCAAGTATTTAAACCTTTTAACCCTGAGCAAATTGGTGTGATTTCTAATTAAAAAAAAAAAAAAACATGGGAAAAGGGCAATGAGCATAATAATGATAATAATAATAATAATAATAATGATAAACTACATTTTAAAGTTGTTACAGAATTCTTTTCTTTTTACATTTTTAAGCACTCTTTCCAGGCTATTTAATTGTTTGCTTGTTTTTAACTTTATTTATTTAATTTTAATTCTTTCTTTTACTACTTTTCTTGTTTTTTGATTTTCTCCTTTTAACTAATTTGTTGCTAATTGTTTGGGTCATTTAATTTCTTATTGCCATCTTCCCATGTTTTTAAAAGAAATCAAGCCAGTTTGCAGTTTGGTTAATCTAACGGAGCCGTTATAAACCTGAGCAAGTTAGAGATCCAACTAAGTCTGTCAAATAAGTTATTCTCTGATCTGATAAAGATAACGTTACATTTTAAATGATGCCTTCCTACGACAACTGGTTCATGACTTATGAAAAGGGATGTAGCAAAATGGCTTGTGTATCTGTCTATCTGTGCGTCTTTCTATAACGTTTGGTAATGTTACGTGAATTCATTTAGAAACTATGCACTTTTCTGTTACAGGCCACTTCCACTGCCTTTTAGACAAGGGAACTAGAGATGCACTGATTTATCACCCGCACATTCACATCAGCCAATATTTGCCTTGTTGACTGCCGTTGGCCTGTGAGCAAACAAGATGACACTCACTGATGGCAGTGGCTGATGTTTTTCCGTTGTGTCACATCAATTTTGCGCAGACTAAAAAGCAGGGCTCCATACTAACTGTTAATAATTAAGATAATTAAGATCTGTTTCCCCTGCGCAATACGGGGAATAAATAACAAAAACAAAATGTACAACAATACAAAAACATCAGTATTGGTATTGACCCAGTATCAGTGCATCCCAAGCATGAGCAGTTAGTCAGCTGTCCTTTGGCTTATAAGCAATCCTTCAACGAAATCTTGCACAAGTCCACGTCCATAATAACCTTTAACAATTAGCATGAACACAAACAAGCACACACTGTTGACCTCTATGGCAAGTTCAGCCTCCAAGCGTAAAAACTTTGGCCGCCAAAGGTTGGAGAAACTGTTTTGGACCAACCAATTTAACTGATTGACAGAGCGACCTATGCAGCTGCTGGTCACAGCTAAAAGTCATGCTTATATTTTTGTCCAAAGCATAACTATCAGAGCATGGACCTGCCCATGTTGGACCAGAGTGCAGAGATCCTTAAGACCTTGCAGCATCTCAACACTATGATCCGGAGTCTTAAGAACCCGCTGGGAAACCGTGACAACCCTGCACGAATCTGCCGAGACCTCTACAACTGTGAACAGAAGATGCACGACGGTGAGGAGACATTTAAACTGCTTAATTATTTCCATGCACATATCCTTTCTGTTCCTGTTAATTAAGAGCTCTGTTCTGCTGCTGCTGCTCTTTGACAGGCACTTACTGGATTGACCCAAACCTCGGCTGCAATGCTGACACTGTCGAGGTGACGTGTAACTTCACCAGTGGAGGACAGACCTGCTTGAAGCCTATCACAGTATCAAAGGTTCAGATCACTTCTTTATTAAGTCATTTGCTTCAGCTAGACCAACTCATATCACTTAGCTGCAGAGAAGAACACTTCAGCAGCTTGTTATGCCGACAGTGGATGAATATCAAATGTGTGATTGCTTGTGTGCATGTAGAGAATGTTTTCAAAGGATTTCTCAAGAAGCAGGGAGCTTAGAGTTTACTGTTCATGTTATAAATTAAGGTGCACAGCTGTTTGTTTTCTGGCCCTGTACTATAAACTGTAGCTGTTTTTTGACGGATAATCATCGCAATGAATCTTAGGGCTTCCCATTTAGTCCTGTTGGCCAAATCACTATCACAGGCACGCTCAGTTGGCAAGTAATGCTCCAGGATCTTAAGCTCTCCTTTTATTCTTTTGTTTTGGAGTTACACATCAGCCAGAAGATACTGCAGTGATACATCGCAGCACACAAGAACAGATATATAAAGTCACAGCCTGCGTGAACTGCAAATGAAATACTGAAACAGACATCCATGTATCAAGTCACAATGTGTGATACAGATGTAACTCAGTCTAATTAATAACAGGACTGGAGTCTGTTATCAGCTCCCAAATTGATTGTGCCTCTTCTGTTACAGAGACTAATACTTGCCAACAACTTAGTTCAGTAATTGTTGTTTACATCAGGAACAAATAGTGTCATTAAAGCTGGAGCAGGCGGACATCTGGAAAAGGCAAAAGAACCGCAGAAATACAAGTGAAAATACATCCGCCTCCTGCAGCTCTCTAGTTTTCTCTCAGACCACTTGAATTAAGATATGCTCAAAGTTTTTTTTGCACAGTAATGCCTAAAAAACTGCCTCCCCCAGCTTTAAAAGAGGCCTGTCTCTTAATTTGTAATTATTTAATAAATACAAATTCTTTCTAGTTGGAGATGGGAGTGGGTCGTATCCAGATGAACTTCATCCACCTTTTAAGCACTGAGGCCGTGCAGCACATCACCATCCACTGCCTCAACACCCCTGTGTGGGCAGCAGGACCCTCCATGCAACCTTCATCCAGGGCTGTGAGCTTCAAAGCCTGGTCAGGGGAGAAGATTCAGGCAGGCGACCTCCTGGAGCCGCTAATACCCAGGGACGACTGCTGGGTAAGCACTGTTACTTTTCTGGTATATGTAGTACTTACCCCTTGAATCCAACAATCCAACCATGTATACATCCTTGAAGGACAAGTCCAACATTTCGACAAACGTATTCGCTGTCTTGCTGAGAATTAGATGAGAAGATATGAGATCGTACTGTGTGTTGAATGAGGCCTGTGGAGTTTTCTTGTAAACAAACAAAAGTTATGTACAGATACTCCCAAAAAATACTTGAGTATTATAACAAAATATTATTACTCTGTTAAATTACACCACTGATTAACACACTGTATCCTGTCTAATTCGTGCAAAGCAAGAAATGTCAAATATAACCAAACAATTTATGGTGTAACTATTTCTTAGCCAGGTGTAGGGACTTCATGAAGTATTGCATATAAGTCCCTGTAAAGCCACAACATCTGGTTCTATTTGTGCACTGATGACACAAGCATGATGTTATGTGTCAATTATGTGTTAATACGTAGCTTTTTGTCTGCTTCTAGTCTTTATGCTAAGCTAATTGCCTTCATGTGCGACCTCCATACTTTGACTACAACATAACAATGTCCTCACTTACCTCATTTGGCATCTAATCATGCAGATAGTTTGGGATTTATTTGTCCAGCTTTTGAGACATCTGCTTGTAATATTTCTGCCTCCAACCCAACACAGTAGAGGTGATTAGAATTAAGTTTGACGTGCACACAGCAGTGTCACTGTTACTGTGACTAATCCACAGACCTCAATGTCAGTGGTTTCGGAAGAGAATAGTTCCAAATTTTAAAAAAAAGAAAACAGAAAGATAACAATAAAGTCTGTGGATTATTCAGAGTGACTTGGACAACAGGCGATTTTGGACAGGATCAACTCTGTCAAAGTCCCAAAAGAACCCCCTTTGTATGATTTCTGGACTTCCAGAACTAGGAACCATCGTGGTATTTTAAGGACCAGACACATCAAATCAATGTCAAAGAACTAGTGGCAACAAAGGCCCACTGTTGTGTTGCCTGTGTATTGGCCAAAAAGTTGCACTTGAAAGACAACAGCCAGCCGTCAACTAGCATGAACGTTCTGTGCCTGCATAAGAAGAAATCACGCTCTACACCAGCAGATGGCAGTAGACTGTATTCACCATTCAAAAAGAAACCGAGGGGCCGACAGGACGGATTCCAGATGCTAGTTAGCCACTTTACATGGTGCTCTGGAAAACAATCACAACATTAGGAACTGTTTCTGCTTAAGAGATCAATGGCTTAAAAAAAACAATTGTACCTCATATAACAAGTTTGTTTTTCGATCTTCAGGCAGTCTTGAATTTAGCTGTTTGTAATCAACAAACAACACAGAACAAACAACAGCTTGTGAAAAACAAAATGGAAAACACAAACAATTGATTGACAGTGAAGTCTTAGCTTTACTGATGGTAGATGCAACGGGGAAATACAACAAGATTTTGATATGTATGTCGTGCAGAAGCGACGTTGTTAAACTGCCAGCCGGTTTACATCACTTCACGTTCCTATCAGCGGTGCGAATGCAGAGACGCAACCTGCTGCTGAATTTAATGTAGGTTCCATATTGACCTCCTTTGTATCGGGGGTGGAGGCAGACGTCTCAGCGACAGATGTCTCAAAAGCTGCACCAAAAATCCAAAACTATCTACATACCTATATAAAACTAGAGGTAAGAGAGAGAGAACTGACCCTTTGAAGTTATTTTGTCTTCCACATCAAGTGACATCTTCCACTTTCAGATCAAAGATGGCCGCTGGCATCAGACCCACTTCATCTTCCAGACCCAGGACCCAAACTTGCTCCCCATCGTGGACGTGTACAACCTCGTGACCACAGAACCTGGCGCACGCTATCACCTGGAGGTCGGACCAGTGTGCTTCTTATAGGGCCCTGAGGAGGGGCTGGGAATACTCCTCAAAGGAGTGACTCCATGGAAGAGAGTGGACGGGGGGAAACTAATGCTTCTGTGGTTTCCAGAGCATCTGACCCCCATTTTCTCTCCAAAAAATATGCTCGGACTGCAGAAACAGGAGGGGGCGCCAGAGAGAGAAGGCCCATTGAAAATGCAGAGACTTCTAGCACTAATCAGCCTATGGAAAACAATAATAAGCTCCTTTTTCAGAGACTTGTTTGTGAGATACAAGACCTGAATGCCCCTTTTGGAAGGAAGTAATATGAACGTCTCGTCTGTCATCTCTCGGACCATGTTGTATCATATTTTCTTCACGGTCCGATAACCTGATTTTGCAAAAACATATGTTTTTCCAAAAGAGATCTGTACAGAAATATGGAACAGTTACATCTGCAAATGCAACAATTCCTATTTTAATGTTTAAGTATTATTTATACATGTATATGTACTGTATATTGTAATATAAAGTGCAATAGTTATTGTTTCACAGGCCTTTAGGCATATACAGTATCATCATATCACTCATTCAGGTATTCAGTGTGCTTCAGACACACAGGCGTACTGTCTCCAGGTAAATCTTTTTGAGCCTCTAATAACTGTCCAGTGCCGAGAGACGCCGCGTTTATACAGATATCCTTACACAAACAACTGCTGTGTGGTACTATCCGTGCTAAAAATGGATCGAAGCTTTCCACAGTGTGAACCGAGAAAAGTGTGTCAAGATGCTACCTCGTACTGCGCCTCTCATCTCGCAGCAAACAAGACGTTACCTGATATAATCTGGGATGACACGGAGGTGACACCTGGTGCTGCAACGGTTGACACTCTTTATGATAAACTCGTGTCAGCTCTCAGCAACGCAACAATATGTCTGTGCTTTATGAAAAAAAGGGAAGATTGTAAAATATACACACAGGCCAAACTCATTAAATTATATTTTCAAGGTAGTATTTTAACGTTTTCAATATTCTTTGTACTGTCTGACACTGAGTCTGACAATATAAGTTAAGTTTTTGTATCTGTCAAAATGTAAATGTCTAATTATGCAACCTTTATTATCTACAGTGGATTCTATTTAAATTTTATTTAAATTCTGATTAGCTTTCCAGTTCAAAACCAGGCATCGGTCATATTTTATCACATTTTCAGCTTTAAGGATTCTACAGTCTGTATGTGTTTTTCTAATTCAGCTGTCCGAGACAATCGACTGTATTTAAGGACATTACCATCCTTATTATTTACTGTTTATGCATTTCTCACTCACAGGTGCAGCATTCACGGTTGGTCCAGCCAATCCACAAACTCAGAGGATTTCTTACAATACACAACACTACACAACACTACCAGGGTACACAAGCTAACAGTGTTTGGTCTGTACCAACGTTTTATGCTGCATGAATGAAGTCTAATGACTCGACAGGTAATTCAATAAAAGTCTGAAACCTTTGTTGATAAGCAGCTTTCAATTTTTTCTCATCAAAGAAAACTTCATAGCAAAGTGAGAGAATAAAATGCATTTAAACTGCCTACTTGTGGCAGTGTGTTTGAGCTTCCTCCTATTCATTTCACACCTGGAACTGTCAAGTCCTGACAGCTAACACTGTTGTAAACATGGAGAAAGATTGTGTCCTTGAAGTAATGCCTTGTTTTTTCCCCCCCCCCGAACAACTCTCCTCCCCTGATCAGTTTTAGCAGCTCTCGATACAAAAACACAGGAAGACTTTAAGAGTTGAAAGCACTATATTAGCAGACTGCTGTATCTTTACATACATGATCTTATCTTGGGCACATGGCATGGCGGCCCCCGTCAATGGGCAGGTTGACTCCAGTAATGAAGCTGGCAGCGTCGGAGGCCAGGAAGGCGATGCTTTGGGCCACTTCGTCCACCTCCCCTGGTCGACCGAGTGCGTGGGTCTGCTTACACTTGGCAAGAAACTAGTGGTGAAAAAGATCGAAGGATACAAGATGTTACTTACTGGATCACGGATCAGATTTGCATGCCATCACTTTTAAAACAAAACACAAAAACAGCCTCACTTATGTGTAAGAACCTGAATAAACCAGACTCCTGGGTGGAAACGAGGCTGTACAGTATTGACATGATGTGTTACCTGGGCGTACTGGTCCTCATCCAGTCCTGCTCTCTTGTGGACGTCTGTGATGATCACACCAGGGCTGAAGAGACACAAAATATGGTCATTTCTAGCACAGACGATGGATATCAATGCTTTTAATATCAGAAATTTTACTGGATCTGTGTTAACCAACTGTTTGTATCCCACATATGAATATCAATCACTGACCGCAATAAAAAACAACAACGTGTATTTCTCATTAAACACTTACCAGACAGAGTTCACTCTGACCTGCTTACATGCCAGCTCTGAAATAAAAATGAGTCATGTTACATATATTGTGAACTTTTACTCAACATATAGTACAGGGAAGAAAAAAAGTCTCACTCACCAAGTGCTGTACAACGTGTGAACTGATCAATGGCGGACTTGGACATGCAGTAGGCCAGCACACCAGGGAACTACAGAGAGAAGACAGTGTCACAGCTCTCAGACACATGTTAGTGGGTGTGGTTTTAAATTTCTGTCCAGCTGAGTGATACCCACTGATCTCTGTCCGTTGACACTGGATACATTGATGATGGAGCCTTTGGTCTTGATCAGGTGGGGCACACAGAGTTGAGTCAGGTGGTACACAGATCTGGAATATGAAATTGAAAGATTAGAGGACATAATAACTAAAAAACTAAACGTCTATGATTTAGTATCCTTATGACAGCCTGGCCTGATGTCCTCGATAGTGAAATCTGTGGGTGAACTGCAATTCTGTATTAATGTTCACATGTGTTTGCAGTACGACTGAATATAATGCAACAAACTCCACTTCAAATGGACAATGGATGGATATCTGGATTAAGTCAAACATGTACAAAAAAAAATACACAAATATGACTCCTGTCTGCCTCTAAGCACCTCATACAACCCCACTTCAAAAGATCCGAACTATACCTTTAATGGCTGTATTTTGTGTTTATTTTAAATCCACTTTTTCTTTTTCAAAATACATGTTTTACCACTGTATATGGTTTAGAGACTCACTAAACTTGGTATTCGTTTTTTTTTGTTTTTCATATCGATCACTTCTGCCAACTTTCAGTTAAAATCTACTTTTACGAGCCGTCTCATCTGACACATCCCAGCTACTGCACGCTCTGTACGACTGCACACTGCACTAATGATGTAATGATGTCAGGTGTTTGATATCCTACCTGACATTGATGTTCATGACCTTGTCATACTGAGCCAGGTCGGTTGTCTCGATGCTGCCCATGGCCAGGATACCAGCACTGTTAACGAGGACATCCAGCCGGCCAAAGTGAGCGATAGTTTGCTCCACTGTCTTCTTCACAGTCTCCTCATCCGTCAGGTCCCCAGGAACCAGCAAAGGCTGACAGACACACAGACGATCAATGTTTCATTATGTTCTGCATTGATGAAATGGTTTCAAAAACCTATTCACGCACAAATCAAATGGTTCAAGGCAGTAATGTTTAAATTATCAAGATGGTTTGCGTGTTTTTAAATGTAACCGCATGTGTTAATATCAGTGTAAGAGATGGACAGCATGTGTAGTCCACATGCATTTACATTCTTCTAGATCTATGCTGCATATACACTGACACAAAAAATTTAATTTAAGTTTTCTCTAAGGTACAGTGTGTCTAAATATGCCTATATTTAAGAATACTTAAAATACACTACGTGCTCATCCCACAATACATTGGGGCTAGATTTACTAATCGGAGGCCTATTAACACTACATTTTACTGATATACCGCTCTTCTTTCTAAATGAATACTTGCACCACTAAACATCTTAAAAAATATTCTGTGTCTGACTGAAATGATTTTATACATAAGCATTCACAATAACTGAAAGATAGCTTAATTGTTATCTCTTATTGAATCTCTGCCGCCAACTAGTGTTTTGGAGGTGTAACTGCAGAGTGACACAGACACACCAGCACAAGTAAAAACCTTCTCCTCAATTACTTCTCCTAAAGAAACTTTAAATATTAGAGCCCCACACTCGATGCAAACTGTGGAAGGGATGTCCTTTGTTGCACCTGGGCACCTGCCCTGCCAAATGTCTGAGCACGGCAGTGATTTTATAAATGAGGCTCCTGCTGCCTGTAGGTTTGCGTGACGTCACACCAAACTCCATTCAGAAAACACACTGTTGCACTCTGGCTGCTCGTCCAGTCACAGCTCGGTGTGAGACTCACCTCTGCAGCTCCACAGTCGGTGCACTGCTTGGCTATCTTTTTGAGGTTCTCCACGTCACGGCCGTTCAGAGCCAGCAGAGCTCCCAGTTTGGCGAACAGGACGCTGGTACCTGCCCCGATACCCGAGCTGGCGCCCGTTATCAGGGCCACTTTCCCCTTCAGAGAAGAGACCTGCAACACATGCAAACACAAGTCTAGCAGAGGTGTCCACACTGTAACGTCACCACACCATGGACAAGTTAACTGTAATTTAATTTATAAAGTTATAAAACAACGCTAGCATACATGTAAGCAACAGAAAACTACCTGCAAGAAAGAAAACTTACTTTACATGCATCGTTTGAGGCCATGACTGATTTTGAATGGGGGATTACATCATATGTACGGCTGTTCGCGTTTCGTCCCCTAGTGATGACGTAGTAGGGACTGGCTGATTTGTAGTTTTTAAATGCAAACGCTCTTTTTGAAGGTTTGGAGATTTTTGAGAGAAGTCAGAAGAAGTGAGTCAGCCGATAAGTCGATACAATCACATTTTTTAAAAGAACAAACATCAAATTTAAAAAGCAGTCAGACTTCTTGTGCCAAACATCAGGTTTAAATTAGGACTCATGCTGCATTCAGGTGCTCCTCGGACGATCCTCTTTCCGCGTTTGGAGGTCTTCCGAGTTTGGTGTGTTCATGAGCTTTCGAAATGGAGAAACACACACTGTAAAGATGTGTTGCATTATTCATATATACATTTTTTAGAAATATATTTTTAGATGTGTTGTGTGTCATTGCACAGAGCATTTTAACAACACGTTGATAACAGTTTGAAGCTTCATGCTATAAAGCCATTTTGTCCCAGATTTGTTGTTAAACATCCCCTAAAACCACTAAAATACTGCTTTACCCGACTAATGCTAATAAATATTTTTTTCTAATTGAAGTCACTCTACATGGAGAGTAACTAAAGGCTACAACCTAATACCACATTACAAATTACATGTGAACAGATGTTTACTTTCGTCCTCCATATAAACTCTGGATTCACATGAAATATTCAATTTCCTTACATATAAGTCAACAGACCAGAAGGTCTTAAATCAAAGACAACTACAAATTATTCAGGAGTAACTGGAATTCTGTATTCCTTAAGAAGTTTTGTGTAAGTAAATATAAGTCATTTAGTAGTTGTGTCACTGACTATATAATTTTTAACCCAGCCATCAATAAAAGTTTTATTTTTAATTGCAGTATCTTTATCACTCCAAATTAAACATTTACGTGTCGAAAAATTCCCGCCAACTTAATGTGTCAGGCTCTGGGGCCTCTGTGGAGAATCCATACTACATGTTTGTGTACGTACAAATGAGGAAATGCAAACACAACAAAAAATATTCCGATTTACAAAAACCGCAGTTTCCTTTTATAAATCCCTAATTAACTTGGAATTGTCTGCACGTGGACCAGTCTCATATTCTGGTCCTCTACATGCCCACATTCAAAAATAAGTAGTCAATGTAAAGCACCTTATTAACTGACAGTGTAGGTAGTGAGGCTGCACTGGGGCCTGTGGACATTTGGAAATATATAGTATTGTATGTATTTGTACACAGAACATTTTCTGAAAGAATGCTGAAAACAAAACATATTAATTCTTAAAATTTTATTCAGTACAAAACATTGGTAATTTATTTACAACCTACTAAGAAAAAAAGATCGGACTCTGTACAGCAGTGCAGCCGAACAAAGTCAGGCGTGTTTTCGATGGACTGAAATGTGACTGCATGAAGATGAATAGGTGAAGAATAACCTCCAATTGTTCATTACAAAAGCTCTGTCACACTGAGATGGCTCTGAAGGGGATGCACACCATTTCTTAAAAGTTTTTGAACTGAAATTACATTGAAATTCTGGGTCACACTTTGGAAAATGCTGGTTTTAAACAAACTTTTGTTCAAACAAATAAGCTTCTTACAGTTTCAGCGTCAGTGCCCTGTTCGTTTTTGATGTCTAGGGGCTTTCTCTCTCTGACAAGTTATCCACAATAACTAACAAGGTACTGTACAGTGTATCAACAGGCTTATTGGCAATATCAGAGTGTGTGTTAAAGGCCCATCCACATATTTGAAGAGAAAGCTATCTATACAGCAAAAGGGTTGGCATGAATGGTCACATCCTTTATTTTGGTTTCAGTCAGTGGTCGGAATGTCTTTTCATTGACAGGCAGTTTCTCCAGTTCGTCCAGTGTTTCCAGGCCATCGATAATCCTGTAAACATTTTGACAGGAAAGTCAAATGTGAGCTGCAACTCTGAATTACATTTTGATGAATCAGTCACTTTCAGGCACACTTTAAATGGCTTTCAAAACAAGTGTCAACAATCATTATTTCCACCCAATCCATTTATCTGTGCAAAGGTTGCATACTTTCCAAACACTGTGTACTTCATGTCCAGATGGGGCTGTTTGGCGTATGTGAAGAAGAACTGGGAGCCGTTTGTGTTGGGGCCGTTGTTCGCCATGGACACCACTCCTCTGACATTATGCTGAGAGAAAAAAAAAAAATCACAATTTTAAAGGCAGACCCCTAATCAAATATTCAGTTAAACCTTTTACTGACAGGCAAAGAGGCTAGAGTTATTAAATACTCACTTTTAGGTGTTCACTGTACTCGTCTTCAAATTTGCGACCCCATATACTTGTTCCTCCTTTGCCTGTGCCTGAACGGTTTGATCGAAACACAGAGAACCACAGACAAATAGTGAGGATGTGAATTCTGAGATTTGAGAACTGAAATGCGACAGATGCAGCAACAATCACGTACCTGTAGGATCTCCAGTTTGAACCATGAAACCTTTAATATTTCGGTGGAAGATGCAGCCGTTGTAGAACCCACTGGCACACAAGGCAAGATAATTCTGGAAGTAGTAAACAATATATTTCAGATATTTTTTAATACTTTTTTAATATGGCCTAAAACTAGCAGCTATTTGTTTTAATGGTAAAGTTCCACTGATTGTCACACACCTGTGTGTGTGAAATTTATTATTTATTATTAATATTATTATTATTTATTTATTCTCCGCATTTGACCCATCCCCTGAGGGAACGGTGAGCAGCAGCGGTGCCGCACTCGGGAGTCATGTGGTGATCTAACCAATTCCAACCCCTTATGCTGAGTGCCAAGCAGGGAGGCAACGGGTCCCATTTTTATAGTCTTTGGTATGACCTGGCCGGGGATCGAACCCACGACCTCCCAGTCTCAGGGCGGACACTCTACCACTAGGCCACTGAGCTGGTATTCTAATACTTGATGAATCTATTGGTTGATTGCTTGATTGATTGAATATTGTATTGTCTTCTCATTTCTCCTTGAATGAGTGTTGTATAATGTATGGTTTTAAAATATAAATCAAAAAATTAATTAGGATATATTTGCTAGAAATGGGAATCACCAGAGGATGCACGATATGATATTGTCACAAGCAATGAGTCACAAGCTAATATTATTGCAATTTAAAATATGTTGCCATATGCTGAGTATTGTGATAAGACATATTGTGATTTATTACCGTATTTCAACTGTAAATTATTTCTCACTTCAGCCACTTTGTGCAGTAACAAAATGTATCTAGTGGACTGAAAAGGCAATTGATTATATTATTCTAGTAGGCCGCCAAAAAGTTAATATGAATTTGTAATATTAATAATTTATATAATTTAAAAACATCGATATTTGGCACTGTGTGACAATACGATATTGCCACAAAAAATACTGAAGTACTATGCTGTATTGATCTTTTCCCCCACCTCTAATATTGGCATGTTTTACACCACCTGGCTGTATAGAAAGTAGTTCATATTAACCTCACCTTCATCAGCTGCAACATTAAAGATGCTTACACATTAATGCATCAATAATTACAATCCACCAATATAATATTTACAACTCTGAAATTCCCCATTCTGCAAAATGAGTACTTTGACTTTGGGTACTTAAAGTATATTTTGATGCTAATATTTCTGTATTAGATTAGATAGAACTTTATTAATCCCTTGGGAAGAATCCCTCAGGGAAATTAAGATTCCAGCAGCATTAGATAGCAGCACACAGGGTATCAAAACGTTAAAAAGTAAAAACAATTTGTAAAATAAAAATATAAGATATATGATACATACCTAAGTATGTAAGTAAGTAAATATCTGAGCACTTCTTCACCGCCGAGACTGTATAATTTCTAACAGGCTACTATAATAACACAACTTTAATGCATTAACGTATCTCTTGCTGGTCTCAAGCCAACTTTTACACCAGTTGTGAAATGAGACCAGCAGCATGTCTGTGAACACTTACTAACTGTAGTTGACTCACCTCACATGCTCTCGGTGTCCGCTCACAAAACAATTCAATTTTAATGTCTCCTAGATCCGTGTGAAGTGTAACAGCCTGGAACATTTACAAAAGAAACACAACGTTAATTTTTAAGAGGTCATTCATTACTGTTTGCCACCTAGCTTAGCCTGCTAGCCTGAGTGCTAACATAACGAAGTTCTACATACAAACCGGAAGTCCCTGTACTGACTCCTAACAAACTGAAAAGCGTTAAAACATTTCATTAGTTATTAGCTTCTTTCACTGTTCTATTATATTTTATATTGATATATCGCTACTGGAAACGTTTACAATTTGATTTACCATTTCAAACGTTGCGTCTTCGCACGAGTGCGTCCGAGAAACATGTCCGTGTTGGTGCAGTAGCCGAGCAAAGAAAGGTTCCGCAAGGACCTCTAGTCGTTTCAAAAGGGCACACCCATGGCAAAATAAAAGTGACGTAGTGACTTTTAAACTGAGACTATGATATTGTGCCGATCATAAAGCTATTTACAGATATTATGGAGGTGTTAAAGCAGAGAATTTACACCTGTGATGCTGTTATGACACGGTTGGATGAACTTGCTCTTTGCCTCTCTGCTTGAGTATTACCAGATTTGTAACAGGGGAATTTATTTAAATACATTAATTTAGGAACATGCAACAAACAGGCACAGACTGAGTTTATGAGCGTCTTAAAACCAGTGGTGATATTTAACAAAGTATATTTACTCAAGTACTGTACTGTAGTCCAAATATAAGACACTTGTACTTGACTATTTCTGCTCCATTACATTTGCGAAGGCTAATGTTATATTGTTAACTCTACTAAATTTGTTTGATAGTTTTAGTCAGTGGTAACTTTGTTAATTTAGATTACAAATAGAAAATATAATCAACTAATAAATTATGATATACTATTATGGATGAGGATTTTCACTCAGGCCCAAAACACACACAAATGCACGAACAGGACCTACACATGCATTGCATGGAAAGATGTCAGAGTGAGGGGGCTGC
Organism: Epinephelus awoara; assembly: GCA_035609425.1. Taxonomy (NCBI): domain Eukaryota; kingdom Metazoa; phylum Chordata; class Actinopteri; order Perciformes; family Serranidae; genus Epinephelus; species Epinephelus awoara. The sequence continues at coordinate 9,937,861 of CM069302.1, read as the reverse complement.
CCATGGACAGACACCCCAAGCAGCTGGGGGTTCGGTGCCTTCCTCAAGGGCACCTCGGCAGTGCCAAGGAAGTGAACTGGCACCTCTCCAGCTACCAGTCCACAGTCCATATTTGGACCAGAACAGCGACCCTCTGGTTCCCTATGGACTGACCTACTGTTGCCCCATGCCGCTCCATTTCCAGCTGTATATATAAAATTAGTATCACCCAACAATAAATTGATGAACACATTAATGCATCCAAAACTTTAATCCAGTAATATACTATACATATTATTCTGAAATGGGCCATTCTGCATAGTGAGTACCTTTACATTTGGTACATTCAGTAAATTTTTTATGCTAATACTTATGCATTTTTACTTGAGTACAATGTGAATAGATGACTTTTACTTGTAACAGATTATTTTTAATGTAGTATTGTAACTTCAAGTAAAAGTTAAAAGTAATGTAAAAGATCTGACTACATCTTCCAGCACTGCTTAAAACCAGATTTTGATATGGGGATCATCTTCAGGACAAGGGCTCAACATCAGTTTCAGCTGATTTCGTGATCATATCTCATAATTCCAAACACATTTTCAGGAAATAATTAATCTTTGTGTTGACAAACTTTAAAGATGGCAACTGTAGTTTGACTGTAGATGTCCCTGAGTTTAGAGAGACTATTCTGTAACCAGACAGCCCCTGCTTTTGTCTAAATCAGCAAAAGTGGCACACCCTGCACTGGATTTCTTCTGTTACTCCATAAAAATATCATGACCATCACAATATCTAATATGTTTTTTGTTAAGTTTCTCAGACTCTCTACCCACCACCAAAACACAACAAACCAGGCAAGCTTGGTCGAAGTTTATTTTATTTAACCTCTAGTGGATAATGTGCAGGAGAAGATGGGACACATGTTCAAACAGAATACTCACTGTCACATCATTCATGTCAATACTGATGCACTGATAATTTCCAAATTAATGAACAAAAAAAACAAAACAACATCAACAAAAAACTTTTGGCAACCCAACACTGCATGAAGCCAAATTTGTACATCACCTACGATTGGATTTAAGTTGGGAACTAAAAAAAAAAAAAAAAAAAGATTTTTGTACCCCAAAATAATAATTCTAAGAGAAGAAAGAAGATAAACATCATGGGATCAGAAAGTCTCATCACGCCAACGTACACACACACACACGGGTAACACTCACATACACACTTCATCTGTGCTACTCACGACGAAGACACAACTCTGAAACAATACAGCTCAATTTTCACATGATCACTGAGGAAAAACACAAAGTTAAACCGAGTGGCTTCTGTAAAAACACAAACACATCTTGTTTTAAACCAGCAAGTCAATATTAAATACACCAAACTAGAAAAGAATGTATAGAAATGCATATAAAACTGCAACTGTATAAAACAATTTTTAAAGTTTAAATTAATAAAAATACCAGGTGTAATAATAATAATAAAAAAGGCAATCAACTCAAAAAAGAAGTGAGTACTAGCTGGTTTCCTGAGAAATTTAGTTAGAGTGTAATAATACTAATAGCTGTCAAAATGAAAAAATAAAATTAGTGGAAATTATTTTAAGGGAAAACAGAGAACAGAACAATTAACATCGAGATAAAAAGCAAATCTATTTACTAATACTACCTTACTAGCAACCTACACAATGCATTTTTAACGTACTGACCATTGACTTGCAGTGCTCGGTGAAATACATGTGACATACTGTTCTCTGCTGTCAGTATTAATAAGATTAGTTGATTGTCTTAATGTGTGGTGTATTGCTGAGGTGTCGCTGGGTGTCATAATTTGTTTTCCTATGAGTAGCTCTACCAAAACCCAAACAAAAATTAAAACGCTTATCTAATACATCTTAATCTCACGGCTGGCAGTCATTCGGTTCAACCTTCCCGTTCCAAACGCACACAAAACATGTCGTATACCATTATTCGCATTTACCTAAATGTAACTTGTGGGAGAGGTGCTACAGTGCAAAAGCATTCTCCAGGACCAGAACTCCTCCACTTGAAATTCTCACCACCACCTATGTAAGAATGAACGTGACAAAAAGAATGCCCATGCACATAAAGGAAAACTACGTCACTACTAACCTTTACATCGTTTAAATAAAGGCAATATTGCACAATAGAGCATAGTTAAACAGGTTATTCAAAAAAATGTACATAGCTTAAACTATCCCTCTGCTTCTCAACCCAGTTGCTGTACTGTATATTGCTACTGTCCGAGTTTTCTTTGCAGTTAGGTTTATTAAAACATAAACTGGTATTGTTATATTCTCCCCCTATTGTGTGTTGTGCTGTGTCAGAGCTGTGCATGGATCTGGAATTCCATATTTTGAGCATGGCGCTGCTGCTTACTGTGGCAAAACACAAGTGCAGAAAAGTCACTGTCAGGCAAAAAGTATTAAACATTTCTCTACAAATGAACACACTTTGAAACCAGGGGAATAAAGTACAATTGAATGAGCTAAACTGAAAGGTATGGAGGCCCATTTGTGACAGGAAAAAGACAACCTGGTGGGAAACTGAGATTGCAAAATTAAACATCAATGAAATGTGACACCAAGTCAAAATTATGTGAGACAAAATGTGAAACTGACCTTTGAAATGTTAAGATATTACTTTGTAATTCTGACTTTAACGTTAAGCAAAATCTTTAGTTATTTCCCTGACAGGAATGGGTTTCCATAAGAATGTATCTGGCACCAAAAAAATCCATCACACAGCATTTAAAGAAACCAAAGGAAAGACCACTTTTATTCCTCAAATGAGCGCCACTTCAATAATGAATAAAATAAAAATCTAAACCCAGTTGCTAAATGTCGAGACCACTTTTATTTGCCCAAATTTATAACTGGTGTCAAGTATGGTCACTTGTGAGAAGTCCACAGGAAGTGATGAAATTAAAACAAAATATAAAACAAACGGTTTTTCTCCCCCTACCGTCAGGGGGAGGGTCGTCTAGTGCAGCTACAGTCAAGGAAATTGATCATGTGTTTTCAACTTTGCGGATGTAACAACAAAAATAACAAACAGTACATAACACAGAAGGAGTGAAGTTAAGGCAAGTGACCTGAAAACCATGGCTATTTTTTTTTTTTTTAAAAAAAAGTCTCCTTATCTTTCTTGCCAGTCTCGATTACAATTTGTCTTAGTTTACATTAAATGAAATGTAGCTTTCTCTTTATTTAAAGCCCTAAACTTTCAGATTCGATTACGACAAAGTGTCAGAAATGGCCATTTTTGACCGTATTGCATTCTTTCATATAACTCAGATTAAGTCCTACATTAATCTCACTTTAATAACCCAACATAGCAATTTAAGTAGTTTTAGGTTAAAGATGGCTGTAGTCTCACACACAGGTGAACATCTATACTGCATACTGCACCGTATTTTGACTAATGCGGTTCAGCACAGATTAAGAATAAAACAGAATACCTACCCCATGAAGGTAGAAACATTATATTAATCTTACAATATTATAATAAACTGAAATGAACACAAGGCCAGGTTGTTAGAAAACATACGGTAACACTTTACTTGAAGGTATCTACATAAGAGTGACATGACACTGTCATAACTATGACATGATGTCATAAATATTATGCACGGCATTAACGTTTATGACTGCTGTCATTAAGTGTCATTTGTAATGACAAGTTAACATTGTTTGGGTTGTCTTGATTATGACAACTTTACATTAATCAAAGTGACATTACCAGAAGTTGTCTTTGTCATGACAAGTTGACATTAAATTTGTTTGGGGGGTCCTTATAATGACAACTTGACATTAACCAGGATGACATTAGCAGAAGATGTCTTTGTCATAACTTGACATTAACAAGAAATGCACCACTTTTTGTGTTTATGGCAAGTTGACATAATGATTGATACAAAGGCATCTTATGACAAGTTCATGACATTGTCATGTCATAGTTATGACAGTGTCATGTCACTCTTATGTAGATACCTTCAAGTAAAGTGTTACCAAACATACTTGAGGACATGTCTGGTTCTTTTACGTGTCATTTACAGACAATAAACACTCAGCTATCAGGGTACACAAGTAAATCAGTGCTTACTTCATATTCACCACAAAATAAGTAATAAACCAATCTAGTGTTTCAGGTAAGTATCTACGCTCTTGTCAGATATATTACTAATATTTTGAGGCTCCATTTCGATGTCAGTATTGTGTTATCCTGTATACACTTCATTTTGATGCAGACATGACTCATTTAATTCAAAACCTTTTCAGCATTTTCCCAAGATTTGTTCATTTTGTTCTGTGCAATTCATTACAAACGTCGTGGATGCAGCATGACCATGAAGCAGATTTTGCGGGAGTCCCGCTGAATAGCATACTGGCAGTAAGAGTTGGGTATCTGCTCGCTGATAACATGCTCCACTTGTGTGACTGTGTGGGGGTGATATTTTGGAATAACAGTCGATTGGTTAGCATTCAACAAAATAATTGCCTGTCCTCAAGCACCGAGTCAAACACACTACTCATCTTTTCCCAGAAAGAGGCCATCGGTCCCTCCACTCTGCCAAACTGGCTCCATGTTTTGTCTGCACTCTCCAGTCTAATACCACATGTTGTACTGCTGCTACCAAAGACTCAGGCCAACCGAAGACAACTCATCAGTCTCTACAGCACTTACGATACCAACAGTCTCCTCGATGACTCTCTGCCTTCCACCTTATGCAACACTCTCTCAGACACAAGGGTTTAAGAGTCCATAACTTTTCTCGCAGTGACTCATCATTAGTTATCCCTGATTTGTGATTGCTTGTCATACACTCATGATTTTCCGATTCATTTCAGACTGAGAACATATGAGGGCCAGAAAAACAGCAGAAAAACAACGACCACCATGGTTACAATTTACGTTAATAGGTCAAACTTATGGGATTGCAGACTTGACTGTGTATACTTTTCCTGTTACTGGGTTCCCACATTACTAAAAATGAATTTTTAAAACTTTTCCATAATATTTTACCACATTTCCATGACTTTATCTTAATTAAAACAGCCTGCCTGGGCGCCTCTCCGACCACAAACAATTTAAAGTAGGGCTACAATGTGGAGAGGTCACACACTTCATCGTCTTCCAACTAAATTTAGCTACCATTCTGCAAAACTTTTGACGTTTTGGTGCAAAGCCTTCATCCAGCATGGCCATGGTCTGCCTCTCTCTTAAGACCATGCATTATATTTGTAGTTCAAAAGCCATACATTTTTAAACACACACCTCCCAGGCATTTGCGGATTAGCATGTTAGACATTCCAGCCCCCAACTAGCTGCGTACGCAAATGTGTATCACATGATATGAGTAATGTTTCAACGGTCATGCAGTGCAGATCTAGATGTTAAAATAGTAATACAAGGAATTAATTTTGCCTAAACCTAGTCACATTTTCAACAATGGCTGAAAACCACGAATAATCAAAATGTTTCCAAATCATTCTACTAAATCCAAATAATTTTCGGGGTTGGAAAACAGTTTTTCTAATTTCATAACTTTTATGTACAAACATAATATTTGGTGATTTAATTCGATGACTTGTCAAATATTGTGAGATAAAGATATGCATAATTTTTACTTAGAAAACAACCAGAATTAAAGCTTCTCGCCTGTCGTAATTTCATGATTAATTACTTTTCATTTTATGATAGCATTGGGAGTTTGGGATTTGACAATCCATACACACAAATTAAGAGGCAGATGTCTGAGTGATCACTTTGCTATCTCATCTTTAAAACTATCAATACTGGATAGATTAATTTAATCATTCATTCTGTCTTGATTAGACAAGAATTTTATGTTATTGTAAATGTGAATAGTGGAAACTTTAAGTTCTTTTTCTGTATTTAACAAAGTTGGCCGACAGTTTTGAATACTGAGATGACTGAGAAGCATAACATGTAAACACACCCCGCAGATCACACTGTCCCTGCCACATTACTGCTGAAAAGCATCATGGGAAGGCCTGAGAAGTTGTTTGTAAAGGAAGGAAAATCAACTGCAGGTAAGAATTTATAGAACAACAGGAAGCTATCAGTACTCCCTGCCCAAGTGTCTCTAATTCTCGATACCCAACCTTACTGGCAGTACACTGCAGCAGGACTACTGCCTGCTTCAACAAGCCCTCTGGGACAGCAGAGGCGTTCCTCCTCTACGCCCGGGCCCAAATGCTCAGTATCTGTTTTCACTCACGGCCACACACCTCTTCAAGCCTGTTCTTTGTCAACTTTCCATAACTGTTCCTTGACCTCCGTGGGCAGGGTGTTGAAAAGGTCCTCCTCCACCACAAGGCCGGTCCTCTTTAGCTGTCGGCACTCGCCCAGCTCCACGGGAAGACCCTCCAGACGGTTTCCTCTCAGCTCTAGCTGTGTCAGACCAGTCAGCTCTCCAAATCGCGACGGCAGAGACTGCAGGCAATTGTTCCCCAAGTTCAAAGTGCGAAGCTTCTTGCACTGGAACAGCTCATTAGGCAGGCTCTCAATCTTTGTTTCAAGGTTCGGGTGATGAGAGAGAAACAGAGAGACAAAAAAAATGTGTAACTCAAACATTACTCAGCAGTAAACGAACCATAAATGATAACAAAAAAATCTGATGTACAATAAATAAAGATTAAACTGACGGAAAACTGATTATTTAAGTACTCACCCTGTTGGCTGTAACTGCCAGATACTGAAGATTCTGGAGGAAGCCAATGTCTGTGGGGATGTAGGTGAGATTGTTATGGCTCAGGTCCAGGAAACGCAGCTTGCGGCAATAAAACAACTGGCTGGGGATCTTCTCGATCTTGTTTCTGTTCAGGTAAAGTTTCTCCAGGTTGGTCAGCGTGCCAATCTGGATGGGAATATAGGCGATCTGGTTGTACCAGAGCTTAAGGCAGACAAGCCGATGAAGGTGCTGGAAGCTGATGATCTCCTCGATGGTCTTCAGGTTGTTGTCCTTCAGATCAATCTCCTGCAAGTTGTGCAAGCTGAAGATTGAGTGTGGTATGCGTTCGAGATCACAGCGAATGAGCTCCAGTTCTGTCAGGTTCACCATCTTCTTTAGGCTGTTGAGCACCATCAGCTTGGTGCCTTCGTTATTGATGGAGAGCTTCTGGAGGTGCATGCCCACATCAGTCACCACCTGAGGTAGCTTGGTGAGATTGCTCTTCAGACGAAGAACTTTGAGCCTCTTGAGCTCCCGGAGTCCATCGATGACAATGTAACGGTTGTTCTCCGCGCTGAGATTCCCTGTCAGATGAAGCTCGCTGAGATTCTTCAGACTGTAAATCCATAAGGGAATCTCTTTGATGTCAGTGAACTTGATGTGCAGGGACTTCAAGTTCTCACGCAAAAACGCCAAAGCAGGAGCTTCGATTTTGGCTGGTGTGTGGTAAAGCCACATCTCTCGCAGGTTGACCAGCTGAGCGATGATGGGCGGGATGGTGACATCAGGGATCAGCTCCAGCTTCAGAACCTCCAGCTCCATCAGGTCAAATACTGTGTCTGGGATACCGCTCAGCATGAAAAGGTGCAACTCAAGCTTCTCCTGAGAGTTCTTGGTAATCCTCTGCCTGAGCTTGTCCAGTGTCCACTCGTTGTTGAGGTTGAGCTGCCTCAGCTTGTTTTCGCTCACTTCTGAGAGGAACACGGCGAAGCGTTTCGAGTACAGAGGGTCATACTGATCGATCATGTGCATCATGAACGCAAAGTCATTCTTCACATCGGGTATGTCGCTGTAGCTGCTCTCTTCCCGAATCGACTCAAAGGAGTACTTCTTCAGAGAGCGCCGAAGCATCCAGCAAAGTGTGTACATGCAAATCAAACCATACACCACCACTAAGCTAATGTAGAAACAGGCTAGGATTTTAAAAAGGGTAGCCAATGGGTGCGCACAGCGGTACACGCTGTATCCTGTCAGGCTTTCTATATTCACCGAACAGTCAACACTGAATTTAATATCATGCACGTAATACCCTGTGTAGCAGATTATCAAAATGAACTTGATGACTTTGATGATAGTCTGACGGATGTACAGCCTGTACACAATGTCTCCTTCTTCAACGTGTATACGGAACTTTTTGACTTTTTCAAACAGGGCTTTTGCCTGTTCGCCCTCTTTCTTGTCCAACACCCCAGTTTCTGTTCTATCTACAATGCCCTGCTCAAAGCGTGTCTTTGTCCTTTGCAGCATGGGGACACTTGCTTCGACATCCTCACTGATAACAGACTCCTTGTGGTCCATCGAACCGTTCATTTTCATTGGTTTTGGGTCACTCTCTTCAACCACTGTCTCTGACAGTGCCCTAGTTGTCCATGGGGAGTCAAAGCATTTCAGCAAGATCGATACAAAGTGCTCTAGTTTGGAACTAGTCCGTGGGAACTTAAACCAAAAGTTGCTGCAGGCTAAGAAAATAAGGGTGTGAAGTAATACTAGATAAGGGAAATACTTGGCAAACCAGTGCAATCTATTCTCATAGCACACCGCATCCACATAGTTGTACTGGTGGCGGTCCAGATCGTACTGGATCCCTCTGGGTTCCAAGAACAACGATGCAGAGAGGGTGGCGTTGAAGTTCTTTTTGCAGGTCTCATTGACCACCCATTTGCAGGGCAGGCAGATCATCTTGTCCTGAGTGACCTGCAGTGTCCCTCCAAACACAGAAATCATGAGCATAACAATGGAGATGTAGTCGGTGAACACATCCCACCATGGTTTCAGGATGCGGTATGCCGGCTGTGTGTCCACAAAGTACCGCAGCTCAGTGATGGGGATCATGGTTTATCTGTGGGGGAAAATTAGGGCATAACCATTACTGAGTTGAGTGATATACTGCATTATAAAGCCTTGTCAAACACTAAAACACTACAGATATGGCTTTCCTCCAAATTAAAAAGAAAAACCTCTGTCCCCTACTGATTGAACAGCCTTTACCTGAACCGCAACCCAACATCAAGCCGAAAAATCAATACTACAATGCTAACTAACAAGGTCATACATCAGAACATTCCAGATGGTTAAGTGGAAGGCTGCCAAGAGAAATGAAATATAGATTCACACTTGTTGTGACAAAGAATTCCCTGATTGACTTTACTGAGTGGGCTAGCATGTTATTGATTTAACTATTGTAATCTTGCTTTCAGAGGGGCATCACGCTGGACATCGCATCTCAAATGTTGTGGCCAAATGGCAAACCAGTCATCGATAAAATATTCAGGCAATTTAATGTAGTCCTGACAAGATTTAAGTAAAGAGTTAACAGGTTGTCCCCATGAAGACAAAGAAGGAAAACATATCACACAGGCAATGAGACAGCTGCCTCTGAAGTGTATGCAGGGTAAAACATGATAAATGAGTAAACTAACAGAAGAATCATTTCAGATTGGCTTAATCAATAAAAATCAGTGCATCTGATGTTCATTGGGAGGGCACCCTAATTAGCACGGATGCACTGAAACCCCTTTGTCTCTTCTGATGCGTGTTTCAAACTGCATAAAATACTCTAACACTTAGTAAAGGAATATTAAGAGAAGTCGAGAAAGTCAGTTGACCTGCACTGTTAAACAGTAATGACAGACGTGATAAAGAAACAATAAAAGAGGGCGAGGAAAAGGACAGAGAGTACAGATCGTTTTGTCAAAGTTCAATTTTTGTTTTTCTGGGAATTTTATTATGCCATTTTTATTTATTTATTTTAGTATTTTTTGGTTGTCTTTTTTTTCCATTTTCTTTCTTCCCTATTCTAGGTGAAATGATTGATTGAAGAGGTGTTGACAGATAGGGATATGTAAAGGTAGGTAGATATGTATATTAATATATGTAGATAATGTATGTAAGTACACAGAAGGACAAATAAGCAAGGATATGCCCAAGTGGATGAGACAAAAAGTGTCTGACGGAAAGTGAAAATAAAGAAAATGAAAAAAAAAAAGAAACAAACAATAAAAGAAACATAGATCAATAATTACTGGCCAATGTCCTATTTTCATTAATTGTGTGGATATTGATCCAGGGTAATTTGTCAATAATATTTATCTTAACATATCAATACGAAATATTTGAAACTGTATCAGTGCACATTTTACGCAGTGTCTACACACCAGCTGTACTTTCTCGCTCTCTCTTACTGTTAATGTTGTCATTCGCCTGCTCTCTGCTACTAACCAAAAAAAGAAAAGTCATCATATTGTAGCCTTGATATAGTTTTCTTCAAATAAAAAAAATAACTTGTATGCCCTCAATATCAAATATTCACTGTGGTACTGAAAATAGTATTGGATAGATATTTTTCAAGGTATTCTATTGAATCAAATACGATCGTGACAACACTATCCAGCTATTTTTTAATTCATGTTCCAGAATATGAATTATATCATGTAGGGCTGGGCAATATATCGCTAATATATCAAGACCTACATTGTGATATCCTAGTTTTTTGATTTCATAATATAATCAGTGTTGTGTTTTCCTGGTTTTAAAGGCTGCATTACACCAAGGCTGTAGAGTTTTCTGAACTTACCAGACTGTTTTAGCTGCTCTATTATTGGCCTTTACCCACTTAATCATTATATCCACAATGCTGTTGATTATTTATCAAAAGTCTCATTGTGTAAATATTTTGTGAAAGCACCAATAGTGAATCCTACAATATCGTGGCAATATTGATAAGGGTGTTTGGTCAAAACTATTGTGATATTTTACATACACCATGATAAAGGATTTTATCCATCTTGCTCACCCCTAATTAGGAATAAATTTTTTATGTATCCATGCAACCTCATACCTACACATGGTACTCAAGCAGCATGACCTGTTCAAGTTATTATTTCCAAGTTGTTGCTATGAAATACAAACAAACTTTAAAAAAAAGAAGCACATAATGTGTGTGTACGGATAGCTCCAAATGCTCTTAATCTGCTTGAAAAATGGTTGTACTTACAGATCCGAAATGTAAAGCACAATAACTCCATTCGTAAACAGTCAAGAGCGATCCACAACTACTGCTTTATCGCTGCTCAACATCAGAGCAAGATAAAGCCCTCCAAATCAACCCCTAGCCTTGTGCGAGTGCGACACACCCAGCATCTAAGCCCGAGAAGTCACTCTTCTAAAGATGATGTTCCGTTTTGGCTTGTTTAACCCAAACAACACTGCCGCCAGAGGAGCCACCTAGCTCCCCTGCTCTCTATTCTTAGCCATTTCCGTTAATAATACCCAGAGTATTGTCTGTGGGGGCCTTGAGAAGCACCTCCCTCGACCTTCAGGAGGAGATCCTGTTTACCTTACAGAAGCTGCTGTCTCCAACCAGTGTCTCTCTGGAATACTCTACCGTCACCTTTTGCACCCCCGCCGCCCCCAAAACACACACCTACACACACACAACAAGAGTCAGGAGCCGGCATTCATCAGAGCCTGTACTTTGTTAGGAAACTGTAAAGTCAAGACGCCTAGTCTGATCCCTGGCCAAATAAGCATACCTTCTCTGGCCGCAGTTCAGAGGAACTTTTTGCACACATAACTTTTCCAGTGTTGTGACAGCAACAAGCACATTCTGTAAATATAATACTTACCAGTTTGGAGGTGTTATCTGTACTCCAGTGCCTGGTGATGACCGTGGTGGACGAGCCACTCTCTGTGTATCCAAAACTCTTCATGGACCATTGCCTCTCTCATCGCCATGGGCTTAATAAAGAACCTGAAAATGACAATGGCAGATGAAAACTTGGCTCCAGCTGTCTTATAATAAACTTGGGAGTGACACACTTTAGCAAAATGGGTCCAGGAAGTTACCTGCATGCGTGTTGCTTATCCAAGTTATGTTTAAACAACAATACTTGTAATAAACCAAGCTCTGCCTTTATAGACAATAGCTCTTATTACAAGTGTGTCATATATTGTGCGAGATATTATTTATATCGTCAAACACACGTTAATTTAGATACATATACCCACTGTACATCACTCACCACTGGCAACGTTAGCATAGGATGCCTTTGTCATCTGGCTAGGTAAAGTTAGCTGAGCCAGCACTTCATAACAGAAAGTTAAAGCTATGTGTTTTAGTTTATATACGATACAATAACGTGACACTCTATCTTTAACGAAGCACACAAAGGTCTGTCAACAAGCAACTAACAGGTGTCGATATCAGACAGCAACAATTTTTGATGTTAAAACTCGTTAGCAAGCTAAGCTAGGCTGCTTTAGCTAGCAAGCTAACCTAGCTACACCGGCTCTCTGTCTGTCATCGGAAGTTTACATCCTAGCAAAGGCTGTAGCTAAGATGACAGTGATACACTGCGAACACATATTAAAACTGCTATCACGTTCAACTTACTCCGTTTGATGGGCTGCGGTGAAATCCAGCGCTACTTTAATATCTATAGTTGCTAACAAACAACAGCTAGCAGCTCCGCATGCTAGCTGTTGTTTTTGCCAGAAGCAGTTCTCCGCTTACACCGCCAGGACGACGGGTGGCAGTGTGGCGCGTGTGAAAACCGTAGAAGAAGAACGTTCTTCCTCTCTGACTTCAGAGGATGTTCATGTTTTGACAGCAAGAGGCGGATTTTATGTTTTTATTGATCAGATAACGGGGTCAAATTGTGTATTTCAGTATCGGAAATGCTGCCACTGAAGTCTTTGCGGATTGGGTGCTCGTCCCGGGCTCTACTGCACTCAAACTGGCTAATAACGAAACGACAGTCTGTTTATAAAACTGTTACATGTTCAGCACATTGCATGACCACTGGCTTCCTCAAAAAGGACACAGGGAACAGCAACGTGAACTTTAAAGCACTGGGACAAGAAAGGAAGCTCATTTACTGCACTAATTCACCTCGGAATTACAGCACAGGTCAAGTTAAACTGAACTGCTGGAACTGCAAACTGCCTCTTGACCAGAGACCTGTATTCTTCTGTATGTCATGCAAAGCTGTTCAGCCTCCTGATGAAGAGGCATCCTACTTTAAGCTTATGGATTGGTAAGTACATGTCTTATGTGTTATTACCCACCATCATCTTTTTATTACTCAATAACTATATTTATTAACTGAGCCATGTTCCCATGTGTTGCCTCTTTTCAGTGACTACACATTCACACTGGACACACACAAGCTGCAGAAAAGATACCTGCAGCTCCAGCGGTCTCTACACCCAGATAACTTCAGCCAGAAATCTGTGGTACGCAGGCCAGGGTGAATGTGAATGGAGATCAGTTTGTTAACATGTGTCATCATGACTCAGCTGAGGCTGCCCTACTGCACTTGACCCCTTTGTCCCTATTAGGCCACTTCACTGTGCATTTTTGTTTTGTTTGTATGATTCACTGTGATTTGGTCAGGGGAATAACTCTGGGCAAAGTTGAAAGATGGGTTTCTTAAAGGACATTGACACATTTGGGCCTTTGTAAAGCAGCTTTCCCAAGCTAACAAGGTCGAGGCTAAGGGAAGGAAGTACAAGGAATCCAAAGCAAAACAAGTGTGGAGATGAAAGAGCACTGCTATAACAAATAAAGAAGGACAGACAAGAGGAAGACATGAATGACTTGTATCAGAAAAAGCAAGGTGTATCTAATAACATTAACTGTTTTCACAAAGCCAGCATGCAAAATATCAAGACCCTGGAACTTGTTTAGCTAAACCTTTATGACTGTTATTAGTTGCACCTTTGTTTTTCCTGCTATGGCATGTCAAGATGTTGATTGTGCAATAGGCCAATTAAAAATACTATACATTGGAACATAAAAATATAAAGGGTAGAAAGTGAAACAGGGTTAAATGACCTCAATTTCAATGGTAAAGAATAAAGTATGAAATGTTAAAGTAGCACCTAACCAACACTGTGAAAGACAAACCTGGGAGATGGAAGATGTTGGACACATGAAGTTTGGGAAACAAATTGAATGGCATGTATTAAGTATGTAAATGTCAAGTTAAGTTACATAAAGTAAACGTACGTTAAGTAAAGGTTAAGTAAATGATGGTCAAAAGCGAAGTAAATAGTCTGACATGTGGAGACCTTTTGATTCTTTGTGTGTCTCATAACTACTACAGTGGTATTAACAGCTTAATTCATTTAAACATTTTTAAGAGAGAAATAATGGCTTACATGTCTAAAATAAGATCAAAACTCTAATCTTAATTTTGACATATTTAGTCAGAGAAGACAAAAAATGAACCCCCCCAGAACAACTTGCAAAATGAAATAAAGGGCGGAACTAATTAATTCCCCTAATTATTTTTTTTAAGTAAGCAATCAATCATTTTGTTCATTAAAGGTCAGAAAATAATGAAAAATGGCTTTTATAATTCCCCAGCTCCGAAGGTGACATATTCAAATTGCTCACTTATACCGACAGGCGAAAACCCAAACATGTCCAATTTACTGTCATAACAAACGAAAATATCACACTCTTGTATTTTTAGAAGGCGACTGTTAAAAATGTGATTTCAAAGGGGCGCTCACACACAGGTCATTTTCAAGTTGTGAGGAGTACTGAGGCTGTTTATACCTGGTATTAACATGGGAGATTCAATCACAAGTGGTAGCACTAAGTTTAAACAGCCATCAAGACATAAGACTCAAACCATCTGCTGAGATGAGCTGGGACGCCTTTCACCACATCTTTTGTAATGTGTCCTGATGCGTCCCAGTCGAGGACTGTGTCATTACTGAAGGACATCGTGGATGTTTTGGTGACAGGGCTCTATAATTTGACCATTTTACAAGTTGGACAAAATGTTGCATGACCGTTTGTCGTTTTGCACTGTGGAAGGAGTAGTGTTGAATTTTGCTGACAGCGATATCACTAGCTGTACCAACACAACCGCTAACATGACTAGCAAGCAGCTAGTGAGAGTGCAGATGTAATAACTAAGGTTGAGCCAAATTCTCGGGCACAGATAATGTACTTTAAATGTACTTTCTGTATGAGTACAAGTATCATACAAGTAAAATGTGTCATTATCTGTATCAATCAAACACAAAGTGCTTCACACAATAAAAACAATAAAACAATACCCTCACACACATGCACACACACATGCACAAAGCAAAGACTGTAATGGTAAAGATTAAAATAATAACAGCACTCATAAAAAACAGGAACAGGGGGAACGCTATCATAAGTGGGGAAACACCAGAGGCAGGATACAAACTCAGAATAGAAAACAACTTTAGATCAGTCAATAAATAAGTAAATAAATATGTTAAATGAATAAGTAACAAAATAGAAGAATGTGCCAGCTAGAAAAACGTATGAAAAACGTAAAATAAATGAATACACAATAAAAATAAATACAAAATAAAAAAAAAACCAAACAAACAAAATCCGCATTTGGGTAGCTGTGTTTAATCTGTTGCTCTTGTGATAAATATGACCTGAAGCTAATCTCTGATAATACTCTCTCATAGGTAATAAATATGACAATTTCTGATTAATCCATAAAAATTTCAGGTTTAAAATAACAACTTCCCACTTTCGATTTAAACCCCAACCACTTCTGGCACAAACTCCGCCCATTAGGAGTACAGACACAGATAAATAGCAGGTGTAAACAGGCCCTATGGCTCTGGAGGAGCTTTGTCAAGTCAGAGAAAATTTCCATGATGATATCACAGTGGTGTCATCAGGATTATTTCAGCTGGGGCTATAAGACTACACATGTTACACTCTAGGGAGTGCAGTTTAAAGATATGGGTGGTCACCCAGCAGGGAGGATCTAATGAAAGCTTTGCATTTTGGGAAATGTATGACGCAGTGTTCTGGGAGACTTGACCCATACGAGGGACTTTAACTCGAGATATCTCAGCCTCTGCTGCTGTGAGTCTCAGTTCAGGTAATTATATAGAATGTCATCAATACAATGCACACAGGAAACTCATGGTGACAGTTTGTACTCAGAGACACTAAAGGGAAAAGACAGGAAAGAGATCTAATTTTACCTTGTCCACTTGTCTTTGGATGGAGCACTCACTCACTGTTGTTAAGGGAATACATTTGCTCCTTCCTCCCTCTTCGCTTCTGATTTGTCACTTCTCACAGGCAGACAAGTGTACCTTTCTAATACCAGATCCTTGTGAGGAAAAATAGGTTTGATGTACTTGATAAATCACATTCAGCCCAAAGCACAGTCAGGCTGATGAGACAGGTAGGCCTATATTTTACATAAAAACCCCGACTGGTGTAGCTTTAAAAACGTCACGAAGAGAAATAAGACTAGTCCAAACACATCGGAGCAGTTTAAAGTTGAATATGTTTATGGGTTATTTTACAAAGTTGTAAACAGTTGACTAAATGTTCGCATTATCCTGTTTCCCCCCTTGTGGATCATTACAAAAATTGCCTGGCAGTTTAGAAGAACAAGCATTATGGGTACAAGGAGGAGCGGAGGTGTGATAATTTATTCTGTACACCCAGGTGCAAAAGCACAATGCATGTTGTCATGATAAGATATGAAAGCTTAACTCATATTCAGCAGAGTGTGAGAGCGGAGAGGCAGCCTAAATGGTTTCTTCACACACAACCTGTCCAATATTGTACCGACTCTGTTTTATTTATCAGCACCTCTGGCCATTTTTTCTTAATTAGACATCTTCCAGCCTCAGGGGTCTTCATCATATATAGAAAACTCATTACTTATACAAGGCTACAAGGCAGCCACCTACTGCACTGGTTGTTATTACAGAAACAGCTCCACACGATGGGCCCATGGGCCTGAGCTTGAGACTATTGATTTTCACAAGAGCTGACAGACCTGATAGCTGCAAAATGTACTCGGATCTGCCAACCATTTCCAAGATATTTTCCTCCCCGTCTTGTTTCCACACGTCTGTCGTGTCAAACTTACACCTGGATCCCTTGAAGGGTCCCAAACTGCTCGACTACAAAAGAGTAGTTGTGTGTCATGCACCTAATTGTCAGTGTCGCCAAGGATTTGGTGTTTAAAAAAATGACATTGGTATAGATTGGGATGACAAGGTGTAATATGTAGCTCAGATGTTGTTCCCCTTTGTGACAGCTTGATCTGTAAGTCTGGATTATGTGAATATGTGTTGTTTGAAATGCACAGCACGTTCGTTAGAAATCACAATAATGCAGATTCTCCTTCCCTTTTTTAATGAATGAAAATGGACTGAACATCATTAGAGGCAAACTTAACAGAACCTTCTTTTGCAGAGAGAACGGGAGTATTCAGAAAGCCACTCGGCTCTTGTGAACAAAGCATACCAGACGCTGCTTAAGCCTTTGAGTCGTGGTCTTTATATGGTGAGTCTAAAATCCCTCTAATGAATAGTTTATTTTCATAACTGCAAGCTCTGCCTGTCTGATCGCCTGTTCTAGAGAAACATCTTCACCATATGACAGTCAAAAGTAGTAACATGCATTTAAAGGAGCAGTTGAGTTTGATGAAGTCCCGTCCTATGTTGCAGCTGGAGCTGGAGGGGATGCGTATAGATGATGGCACCGACTCCGGGGCTGATTCGGAATTTCTAATGGAGCTGCTGGAGATCAATGAAGCCCTTGATGAAGCACAGACTCCAGAGGAAGCCAATAAGATTGGCCAAGACACAAAAGGTAAATAAATATGCCCATTCAATTTATTGATTGAGAGTGTGGTTGAGTGATTTGAGCTGAGTGCTGATGATAAATTAGCACATGCTGATGAGTGCATATGCCAGGTTAATTGGTGCTGACACATCAGATATGTAATTATTTCATAGTTTTCACTAATGTATTGACTAGTTTTACAGCTCCAGGCCTTGAAAAAACTGCAAAATGAAACAATATAATAAACTAAACTCACTTTATGGCTGAACTGCTCATTGGCTGAGACATGCAATCATTAATGGACCAGTGTGTAGGATTTAGGCTCCAGACTGCAACCAACTTAAGTCCGTTTTCACCAAGCAGTGCTCTGCAGTTAGAGCTGACAGAGAGGGAGAGAGAGAGAGAGAGGTTGGGGGTTGCAGTTCACACATACAGAAAGTAGTCTGTGGCCGTTAGTGGCCATTTTCGTAAGGAACCAGAACCAGGGCGAGTGAGACAGGATCCGGAATTCGATGGATGCACCTTTCCGTCAAAATAAAAGCACCAAGCTAATAAAAATGCGGTGAAACTTTAATTTAAAGAATATAATTTACAAGAAAAGCCCCAAGCCATTAAGTTAATCGATTTTCTTACACCCCTCATCACTCCAAATCGATGGTGCGTCAGAATTTAAAGTTTTACTGCGGTGAACACTTTTTTTTTTTTTTTTTGTTTAACCGGCCCGGAGAGCGCAGGAGAAATGCGCTGCCTGTGTGGACAGTCAAGCGCCTGCGAGTACACTCACAGGACTTCCACGGCACTAACGCGCTCGGTGTGTCCTTAGCGTTAATTATAACAGCCAACCTATTGAAAAATGTCGGGTTTAAATCAGGCTCGGGACGTTAATTACAGTTAATTGGACGGGCCGGGCCGGTCCTGGACATAACGTGCACGGGCTTGGGCCGGGTCGGCCTGAATTTTTTGGGCCCGATCTAAGCTCTAGCTGCAGCATGGTTCAGTTTGGGATGCTTTTTTTCCCGTTTCCACTGTGAAAAGTTGTGGATGGTGCTGGTACTAAAAGGTGGAGCTGTGAACACTGCAGTCTGATTGGTCAGTAGAGGACGGTCACTCTGCTCAGGGCTGAGTTGTGGCTGATTTGAGGCTCATGTAACCACTGTTCACACTGTGGAGAGTTTTGTTTTTTTAGACTGTAACTATAAAATGAAAGCATGTTTTGCTGCCTCTCACAGCAGCTGTACTCACAGAAAAAAACTTAATTCACTGCTCCGCCTACTGGCAACTTTTAAGGTGGAACGTCAACTTGTAATGTTACTCAGTGCATGAGTTGACGACATGAATCCATCAGCACACCTTAAATTTCACTGTGACAACTTTGACTATTCCTTTAGTTTTTATGTAACATACACTTTTAGTAATGAGTGGATCTTCAAGTGTTTATATTAATTTCGACTGGGTTATGTGAACTGCATATATTCTAAACCTCACTCAGAGAGAAAAAAAGCGTGGAGTGTCGTTCCTGTGGGCTACAGCAACACTAAACCCCTGAGCTTGCCTGACAAGTACTAAATACACAAACCCGCTATTTTAAAATATCCCATGGAGAGAGACTCTCACTGCAGCCTGTTCTATTTTGTTCTTAAAATGTCGGCATGCAGCCTCGTTCTGTGGACGATAAACGAGGGGCATCTGTGTCACTGGTAATTAGGAAATACAGAGATTGCTGGATGGAGCAGTGCGTGAAAACAACCCCGACCTCATTTCAGAGTACTGTTTGCAGTGGAAACACGAGGGTCTAGGTACCATGTCTAAAGGGTTACTTTTAGTTCCAAAGGTACCATACTGAAAGTGTTTGGTGGAAACGTGGCTTTAATGCCCCTCCCCACACTCCTTCCTTCTCTAAGAGTGTAAGAGAAGCTTAGGTGAAAGGTCCTCTTCAGAGCCAGTGTTCAGTATGTCCATTCTGGGCTACTGTAGAAACATGGCGGTGCAACATGGCAGGGTCTGTGGTAGAGGACTTGCTTCCTATGTACATATGAAGGGAATTTGTGATTTGATACTACAGCCAGCAAACCTGCAGCAACTGGTATCTGTTTACAGTGCAACCAAACAAACTCAGGTTGTTGGTATGTATATGTGGGTTATTTACATCCAGGTACAGGAATGGCGGACTCCGCCACTAACAAAACAGTCTACTACATAGAAAGGTAAATGCAGAATCACAAAGTGAATAATGCAGAAACAATGGGGAAAATAAATGGTATCAAAAATTGATATGATGATATGAGTAAACCTCAAAGATTGTGTTGACTTGCATGGCAAGGTGGGAAAAAGTTAGACCAATGAATGATGCACACAAGACAGATTTATCTTTGTCTACATGGTCTGCTCAATTTCTTTCCCATTTTGCAAACTAAAATATTTTATTATTTCCATTTGCTAGATGGCACACACATCAAACTGTGTTAACACAGTATGTCTGAGTTTTCTAATGTGGTTTCAAGCAGTTCCTCTCAGAGGCGAGTGAGCTCTGTGTGCCATGTCTTTTTAACACGCGCAGAACTGAAACTTGTCTCCTCCTCACTTGCAGGGAAGCTGGCAGTCTTAACAGAGGAGATAGACGCTGCCCTTCTTAAAGGTATTATATTAAGAAGTTGCATTGAAACATTTTCTGTTCCTCCCACTCGTTCCTTTGTTTGTTTAGTAATCTATGCTGAAGCTTTCCTTTAAGTCACCAAGTGAGTCGGTGATTGAACTTCCTTTTACACTCTCATTCTCTCTCTCTTTTTTTTTTAATCAGGAGAGCTTCAAGCCGCCAAAGTCCTGCTTGCCCAAATGAAATATTATGCAAACATTGAAGAGAAAGTGAAGGAAAAACTTTGTGAATTCATGTAAGTTTTCCCTCTACTTAGTGTCACTTTATTTCATATCTTTAGCTACTTAAAACAAAGTTTTGTACAGAAGCGCACAAATTATTGTATTATTTGTCTTGGGATTATGCAAATCTATTGTTCGAGCTGAATAATAAAACCACTTGTAATGCATAATACACAACTGAATTAATTGTGATTTGTACTTAATCTGCTATTTTTTGATTAAAAGGCTGTACAGATATGAGGGTGTAATTGGATGCATACAGTATCTCCCTTGAATTCCACTAATTTCACAACCCTAATCATATCCACTTGTACCTAATGTATCATTTAATATGACAGAGATCTATAATTGGCTCTGATTAAATGTGCTGCTCTGAGTGGTTATATGATTATCCTGCCTATCAGTTCAGCATTTTGTCATGTGGGGCTCTCACACAGAAACGGGGCTACCATTCAGTTCCTCAGGGTACCTTTAGGTGGAGACATAACACCTTGGCAATCATCATGCAGAGGAGCAGTACATGTTGTACAAACTGGATGTGAGAGCAGAAGGAAGTCCTTTATTGAGGCAGACAAGCTTTTGAATTATTTATGCTGGCTTCATATGTAGCATTAATGCCATGATAATCAGGAAGACTCCACTGAATGACGATTACTTGATCTATGATCTGTGTAAAGTTCGAGTTCATAAATTGATGTACATTGACCCTGTGCACTTATGTCTGCAGCGCACTGACAGGTGCATCAAAATGTAAATTCATCCCTCATTTAAGTTGTTTTTTTAACACCTCGAAGAAGGAATGTCATAATCTGTAATCGTGTTTGCATATTAGAGCTCCAGTCACATTGAGGCTTTCGATCCGAGACACTGATACAGGTGTGATCACACTGAAATAAGGGGTGGTGTCACTTTATCTGATGGCAGTAAGTGAACTCGGATCATATATCATATGAGAAATGTTATTTGAGACACACCAGCATCACAGCCTTAACCACTTTGTGTGTATTAGTGGTTAACACTCACACTGTTTCTCTGTGCCCCACACCCCCACTGGAACATCCCACTGTAACACATCCTGACTGGTTGTTTATTAAGTCTGGAACAACAATGTCATGTGTCTCAGGCTGTTTCGTTTTTTTTTGCCGTGGAGAAGCAGTTTCCTTAATACACACGGATAGACATTGAATTAAACAGGGCTTCTCCCACCACAAGGAGACTAACAGGCCTATTTATTATTCATGTCGTAATCGGAAGGCATCTACGGCGCCTTTGAATTAATGAGAAAATGTGATCGACCAACACTGAGGCCACTGCCGTCTCCCAGAACCCTTTAAAATTGAGTTTGAAAGAGACAAAAGGGAAAAAACCTCACTACATACAGCTGGACTGTGAAATTGACTTGGATGGGAAAATAAACTAGGCACATACGATCACCACACTGGTCATGGTGCACTGGGTTAGTTCAGACATTCTGTGCAGGCCTACATAACCCAGTTAATAGAATTCCTATTAGTTGTTGTGTCTCCATGGTGGCGACAGCCGTGGCCAGAGGCATTATGTGTTTGGGTTGTCCGTCCGTCCATCCCATTCTTGTGAATGCAGTATCTCAAGAGCACCTTGAGGTAAATTCCTCAAATTTAGCTCAAACCAGCATAAACATCCTCCTGGATTCAAAGATGAGCTGATTAAATATTGATGGTCAAAGGTCAAGGTCACTGTGACCTCATATCTGTCTCATTATCATGATGGCAGTAGCTCAAGAACACCATTAGGGAATTTTCTAAAATTCATCACAACCATCCACTTAGACTCAAGGATGGACTGATTAGATTTTGGTGTTCAATAGTCAAGGTCATTGTGACATGCAGCTGTCCCATTGTCGTGAACGCAATATCTTAAGAACATTGTGAGGGAATTTCCTGAAAATTGGCACAAACGTCATCTTGGGCTTAATGATGAAATGATTAGATTTTGCTCATCAAAGGTCAGAGTCACCGTGACCTTGCATCCGTCGCATTCTGATGAACATATATCTCAAGAATGCCTCGTGGGAATTTCTTCAGATTTGGCATAAACGTTCATTTGATTCAAAGGATTTTGGTGGTCAATGATCAAGGTCACTGTGACCTCACGTCTGTCTCGTTGTCGTCATAGTGTTATCTCACTAACACCATGAGGAAAATTGCTCATTTGGTCAGATACTGAATTGGTGACACCAGTCTTGGGTGTTCATCGTGAAACTCTGCTGATTCTTCTGTGCTGTACTTTTACTGGTTCGTGAAGGCGTACAACTGAGAGGCAGTAATTCTAGTTTAAGTTATCGCACTTGTTTTACATTTTTAAAAATTAGTTTCTTCAGTATTTATTGAGAGTCACATCACATGACTGATACCACTCCTGCATCTGTCCACTGCATCTGGCTATCTTAGCTCAGAATATAGACTGGAAACAGGTGAAAATAGTTAACCTGGCTCTGTCCCAAGGTAAGAAAACCCACTGACCAGCACCTCTACCTGAAATCTCATTTGTTTAATCCATACAAACTTGTTAATATTGCACTGACCCAAGCTAGCTGTATCCCCTTGTTTCCAATCTTAATGCTCAGCTAAGCTAATTAGCTGCTGGCTGTAGCTCAATATTTAGTGTTTAATATACTTGTAGAAGACAAGAGAGCAAATACACATGCATTTATTTGGGCTTATTATGTGTTTCACTTCTCATATTTTTGCAAATCCTCCTTTTAGTGATGTTGTTTTCTCGCAACCCAAATTAAGACTCATTTCATGAAGACTGCATGTGTAGTGCCGGGGAAAAATCAAATTATTCGAGGCATATTGGGCAAGTGTTGTGACTCGGAAAATCACTGGAGAGCAATTTTACCTGGATTAAGGTGTCATAATAAGCCTGCAACAACATGACTAATAGTGCATGTCCTAATTGCCATATTAATCTTCTCCATATGGCCTTAACGTAAATATCATAATAAGATTAATGTGTTCTCATGACCCGTGTCTTAATCATAATGTTCTCTTAATCGCATTAAGAGTGTAATGTTGGTGGGCCACTGAAACACAATTCTCCAGACAGAAAACTAATGGAGAACAAAAATCCTCATTATAGACTATTTGTCTTTTGCCGATGGAGTACAAACACCAGCGAACTACACAGAGATCTTCTCTGTGGATACACACAGTAGCCAATAAAAGGTCTGATTGACAAAAGTCTAAACCGATGGAGGATGACTCACTGCAGCTGAGCTCTTTTCTCCTCACATCCATGCAGCAGTCTTTATGATCCTCGCCCCTTCGCTCAGCTCCTGTGTGACTCAGCCGTGGAGTGTCAGTGCCGTCATCCCACAGGTACCTCAAGCCTGCTGTGTGTACTTGTTTCTCACCAGGTAGTAATGCCATTATAATCTACCACTATTAGGCTTTCTTCCCGCCCTTAATCCGTGTTTTTATGTTGTTTGCCTCATCTCTTTACCTAACCGTGTCTTGCCTCCCTATAAAGCTCTTGAAGTACAGCCTACTTTGAAACCTGTTACTCTCTGAATTTTTGACTCCTGCCTTTCTTTGCTTAGTTTTGAGTGTGCATATTTTGATATAGTGTTTCAGTCTGAACCCACTCATTGCGACGTGGTGACACTGTGATTCGTGTAGACAGAGGGATGTGACGGTGTTCACAAAGATCAAGAGCACAGTAGCAATCTGCGATTTACGCTGTCTGCTACTGATGACAACAACACAACACCTGGTGTGCCCCATATGTCTGCTAATGTGAGAGGATACAACAAACATATTGGAGAATAGAAGCTGGCAGCAGAAGACAAAGACTTTTCCCTTTTGCGTTTCAAACATGCAGGTAACCCTTCATCCATTTTCTCAACTACTGTCTTCTTTTTCTGCTTAAAGGGACAGTTCACCCCAAAATCAAAAATACATATTTTTCTGGTGTGAATCGCTGAGTGTTAGAGATGTTTGTCTTCTCTCCAACATGATGGAACTACTTGGCTTGTGGTGCTCAAAGGGCTAAAAAGAAGCATTTAGTCATGATCCGGTTGCTCAAGATGATCCACAGACATGGTGTGGGTAGTTTCATGTAAGAGCTGTTTTCTTTCTACCAAACTACACCCACCAACTGTATTACCACACACAAATAAGCATGCATCTACCTGCCTCTCAGGGAGTGCGCCAGGCTTTGAAGCCAATTTTCGTTGTGGCCAAACAGTGGAATGACAACTTCCAAGTTTGTCATGTGAAGCCATTTGGCCCAAAAATACATTTTCCCATAGACGTACACTGTCAAAGAGTCATCCGTAAATCTGTGGATATTTTGAGCGTCATAACACCCTCATAATGACTTGTTTTACGATCAGAATTTGATCCATTTGGTCCCTAACATTTTGAAAGTCTAGAAGAGCCACATGATTTAATCATTTTAAGTCCATCCAGTTTTTTTTTTTACAGGCAGCAGTTGAACTTTTTTGGCTTCATGCACCACTGAGCAGCTTACGAAGGAATGAACGGGGTTCTGCCATCAAAGCTATATCGAGTTCTCTTTATACATCTATAGCATCTACTCATCATGGACTAGACTTGGACTTAGGCTTGTGGTTGCAACAGCAACAGATGTAGACATTAATGGTGTCCTCCTCAGCTGAGTAGTAATGTTAGCTAGTTCAGTTGTGCTAGGTAAGCTAGCAGTAGATGCACGCTTCCTTCTGCACAGTATTACAGTTGTTGGTTGTAGTTCGGTAAAAAGAAAGTAGTTCCTACATGAAACTGCTCACAACAAGGTCAGTGGAGTACCTTGAATAACCGGGTCATGATTTCTGGAAAGCACATTGCTGTTGAGTTTTCTAAATGTATTTTTTTGCACTAGAGCACCACAAGCTGGGTGCCATCTAATTTCATTATATTAGAGAGAAGGCGAAGATCTCTATGGCCGATATTTCCAACACTCGGCAACGCACACCAACACAATCTAGATTTATAAATAGCGCTTGAAGCAAAAGGGAGAATGTGATGTTGGGGTGAACTGTGCCTTTAATTTTAACATCTGATCTTTAACTTCAATGAGAAAACAGTCCTTTACCATGCTTATGATGTGTCGAGCACTCCAGATTGCTTTGTTTTTTCCTCATTGAATGTAATTATGAGTCAAATCAAACCATGCTTTGACGATAACTGCCTTTCTTCTCGGCTACATGTTTGTGGGGAGAATTCCCTGGGGTGATCCTCGCTGCAGCAGGCGAGCTGCTCCTCTAAGCTTTTGATATAGGCTCTGCTAAGAGATTTCTGGGGGAATCTCTGCTCTCCTCAGCAATATGAGGCAAAGGCCGCTGCATTTAGACACGGCATGTCTGTGTGTTTGTGCACACATGGCTGTATGTGTTTGTGCAGACCAGAGACGAGAGCTGCTGTATCTTCAAATCCCTTTGACTTCTCAGAATGGGTAATCGGCCTGCCGAAAAGCAGTTGTCAAGTAATCCCCTTATCAATTGCCTTTTGCTGAACCTCTTGTCACATGTTTTCCTCTAAATTATATTGGATTTGATCTGGTACACTGCACCAATCAAATATGTTTACTGTTGTGTAGCAATCATGTGCAGCAGCCCATATCATGTTATGGTATATTCCAGGATTAACCGGAAGTGGCAGTTTTTTTCAGTTATCGGTTTTCATAATTCAGATAAGGCAGAGTTGCCAAAGTGCATTGTGGGTTTCTTTTGTTTGCGAGCAAAACAAATTCACAATCCAGCTACTGGTAAAGGTTGTGCAAAAGTCTGAATTGCTATAGATGTCAATGTATTATTCTGTGGCTTGCGGGGGTCACCAATGCAACTCAAACTTTCTTTATTGAATTTTCAAGAATGGGAGGGTGCCCAAACAAACCAATCTTTCTATTCCAGTATTTGTAAGGGAAACTTATTTCAAACTAAGCAAGGTCTTGATATTCCTACTTTTTTTTTTTTTCAAAAATGGGAGAGTCTTTGAATGCAAATTGATATCTTGTTTGCATCCGCAAAGTCAAATGGCACACAAAAACAAATATCAGGAATGTTTACTACATTTCCCCAGTGCCGAGGAGCATAATCCCCATAGAAAAAGAGAGGTCCAGTTTTAATGAAACATCTGTGAAGCGGCAGGCTGCGGGTGGATCTGCAAGTTAAGAGGGATTTTTGGGCGCTCGGCTGTCCTATTGAAACACCAGGAGATATTGCTTCAAAAGACTCCTTTGTGGTTCTTGAGTTCGGAAAGCCTTTGAAGGCGAAGAACCGGGGGTTTTAAACAAGGTGTATGCACGTGGAAACACAGATCAGCCATTCACTTTCAGCTGAGTTGAGTGCAAACCACTCGCCTCTGGTGAGATCGCTCTCCTCACCTTATCTCCTCTTCTGTGCTGCAGACACTCCCCGCCGCCTATCTCACAGCAATCACATTGTCCACGCTTCGGATCTGGTCTGTTTGTTTCTCATCTCATCTGAATACCTAGCGCAACATTCAAGCACTGGATTCCACTCTGACACTCTGGCTCTGAAATGGCTCAGGGCAAAAACTTCTTATGAAGCTCCGAAAACTAACTTAAGTAATCCCTGCACTTCTGAGTGCTTCGTCTTGTTTATTGAGTAGCAATCAACACTGAGCTCAAACTGTAATTTGGACAGAGGAAACAGAGAGGAACTTCTCTTAATATCATGAAATATTATATGGTTATCTAGATGTCTGTCAATGTGTAATGTCACCGACACTGTGAACAGAGCTTTGTTACCATGAACCAAAAACAGGTAACGCACAGCCATCTCTTTGAGCTTTGCCAGAATCAGCTGCCTGCTCTGGCTCAAAGTGACGATGATGAGAGCAGTGAGAGTGAAGCAACACAGTGAAATCACTGTCAAACCAAAACAATGAGCTGAAAGACACTAAAATACTTGTTAGCAATATACATTTCTGCAAACCATGCATACGTTGCATTTGTATTTGTCATATGTATCGTATCCAGCAGACTTTGTCATTGGGAGGAGGAGGGGACAGTGGATGGTGCAGCACCTAATGGGACACCTGCCAAGCTGCAGACCATCGTTCAAGACCAATAAACAGCATCAGGTATTTTTAACAATTTGTGGCCGCTTTTCCAGCGTTTTTTGTGCCACTGAACATGGGTGTTGCCCTTTTTCCAGATGCGTTTATACAGTTATACAGTGTTTTTTAGTGACCTGTCACCACTTTTCCAGCAGCTTTTGCACCGTCAAACTTTGTGCGGTTTCTTAGCAACCTGTTGCTGCTTTTCCAGCAGCTTTTCTGCTACCAAAGGTGGGTATTTTTTAGCCTAAACATAATCCTCTTCTAACCAAAACCAGCTAGCTAACTTTTTATGCCCAGATATAACCACACATTATCCATAGCGCTGTTTTAAATGTAAAGTTTCAATACACTATATAATAATGTACAAATTTTTCTGGCAATCGGGTAAAAATGCTTCAGAGAGCTGAAAGGAACCACACAATGACATGGCAAGTCTCCGTGGGTTTGTCGCTACATGCATCCCCTTTCATGTACGTATAATCGTTTTATCCGTTCCTATTATCAAAAATTTGACTGCAGCAGCTTTAACCCTGAAAAAACCTTAACTGTCACTTCACTGTGTGGAACTCTGAATAGACCTGGAGATGATTTTGCATCAAATACAAAATGTCCTCCCCTACCTGGCTGAACGCACCAGGCAATAATGTGGGTTCCATGTGTGAAAATGACTACACACTTTGCAGATATCTCACTGTCACATCTTTGTAAAATTGAAGTGAAACATTGGTTACAAACAGCCTAATGTCTCAGAGATTGTAAGCAGTATCGGGGACACTCAGTAAGCTCACCACCAGTTGGAGTGAAAGCTAATGTGCAATTCTCAAGTAAAGAGACTTCACACTGTGCCTCAGCTTTACTGCAGGTGGGCCAGACAGGATTCATTTCTGAAGGAAGGCCAGACAGACAGGATGATTGCATTGTGGTGCAAGTACAAACCAATCCTGAGCTCTGAAAACAAAAATTCTATCATTGAGATTTATTACTATGCAGGAATTCAGCCAAATCCCTGCACCTGTGGCAGTATATTGCCTTGACTCAATATTGTCCCTGAGCCTCACCATATTCTCCTGCATTTTCATACGGGGGAAGGGAGAGCGTTTTGCAGTCACCGGCGCACATTAATTTGTAAGGCCTCGCTTTTCAAGCAAACAAAAGAAGCAACAGTCCCCTCTCCGCTTGTGCCGCTGATATCTCACATAATGATGACTCTCGTTACTCCATGCATCCTACCAAGTTCAACAACAAGCTAACCTTTTTCCACTGCAGCTGTTTCTATGACAACGCGAGGCCCCTGCTGCAACTTTAAAGCGTGATGAACACAAAAGCCAGAAAATGGATTTGATTGATCTTGCTTCTCTCTGCGGGATTAATATCAAGACTGATGGGGGTGTTTAGGCTAACAGGCAAAGATCAGAAGGTGATAATGTTTTTGCTCCACTCACAAATTCGCCGCAGTTGAGTATTTTGGAACAGTGTGTTAGAATTACAACAGGATTTCTTAAGCTGTCATATTGTGTTGAATGTGCATTTCAGTGTGCAGAGTCGGAGGAGCGAGCACATCAGGCAGGATGAAAAGATCATCCTGTATTTATGAAAAAAAAGAAGAGAAGAAGAGCTAATGAGAAATCAACACAAATAAACAGCTTTGCTAATAAACAGTAATAATGAATAATAAAAGAACACAGTATGTGAACATTTTGTCTTTTTCTTCTTTCTTTTTTTTTTTTGTACTGCGACCCGAATGGCCTTTGTCTTTTCATTTTCTCTTCCTCTCCACACACAGCCCACTCCACTCCACCCATCAATGCTCCAGCATGTTCTGACCGAGACTGATGATCGCTGACTGATGAACACATACGCTCTGCTCAAGTCACTATATCTTCATTAGAGATGTGTTAAACTTAACCTGTTTGATTTGCCTCTACCATTTGGTTTAGGGATGTTGTGCAACAAACCATGCTCAACCAAATGGTTCATTTGTCCTTTTATGGTAAAGGTAGGGAAGCTAAGCGAATGTAATTAAAACTGACTATTTGCTACAAAATAAAAACACTTATCATTCATTGTTGTTGAAAAATCATTTTAATGTTAGCCAATATCTGTAAATATATTGCTACGCTACTAAGGCTAGCAAACCTGAAACTAAGTGCCTCTATACGTGTTGCATTAGATGTGAGAAATGTACCTTGACTTCCCTGGGTGAGTGTGACCTTTCCTATCTGGGGGATTTGTGTGGTTGACTCACTGCCAGGCCACCACTCCTGCTCCTCAGGGACCGGCTTGCTCAGACTGGATGACTTCGCCGAACACCCTGTAGAATGGACCAGTCGGCCAGCTCGCTCTTCTTCATGGTTGTTCAGAGAGAATGTGTATTTACATGGATAATTTGTGGTGGCGTGTCAAACGCCTTCTCGGTCTCTTTTGTCTCCAGAGTGTCTTGCCTCTGGTGTCTCTCTCGTGGCATGCCCACTCAGCTCAAAGGCCTCTCCAGCTCTCAGCTCTCCCTCCAGGTGCAGCTAATAGCGGCTAATGAGTCATTACCACCAACCCCCAAGTGTGACGTCAGCCTGTCTCCCACCACCCGCCTAAACCACACCCACAGTATGACTTTACACCATTACTGAAATGTTTTTAAAGTACTTTGGTGGTAAAAACCTGGAATAAATATGTGGAAATAATGATAGTATTGGTAATAATTCCAACTAATTCCATAGTAACAAATTGCTATACTTTATTGTTATACGAACATATTACCAGCATTATAACAGTGTATGGTTTGCAATTTTGATTACAATTACAATTTTGTTTTACAATTAGCATGAGGTGACTTCTTAACCATTTAGTAGAGGACTACATTTATTGCATTATTACATTTTTGTCTCAAGGAATTAAAAAAAATGTAAATAAAAACCATTTACATTGCTTTTTTCTTATTGTGGACCTTAGAGGGTTAAGGACTAGAGGCTATGGAGTTAGATTTGTGTCTTTATTACATGCTTGAAAATAAATGACATGAGAGAAAAAAAAATGTTTGAAAGAAAAAGTTTTCACACTGATAGCAAAAAATGATAACATTTATCACCCTGCTACATTCAGGTAAATCTTTTTCTAAGGAAAATTTACAGACCTGCCTTTCCATGATATGGAAACATGTCTGCATCACTGCCCGCAGCAGCCAGCGGCTCTGTGCGTTATATGATACTCTGGATGCACAGAGGGAAACCTTCGGCTTTTCTCCGCCTTGCTTTCCTTATTGCATTTGACAGGACAGGGACCACATAACTCGATCCTGTCACCAGCTCAAATTGAGGCCTTTGAGAAAGTGCTGTGCCATTGACCCTTGGGCTTCAGTCAGTGCCTCTTCAGCTAAAAACACCCAAGAATATGTTGTCCACCAGCTCGCAAAGTAATGAGGATTGGTGCTGTAATCCCGACTCAAGTAACATGTGATGATGCGTGGCACGATTATGATGCACTATCCTCAGCTTGAGTCTCTTGCCAATCACCAGAGTGGAGTGAAATTAATCACTCTCGGGGCTGTCAGTTGGCGTCAGCCAGGAGACATTTATCTTTGAACCCATGTCAGTAATTTGGCAATAACGGTTCCTTTGATTAATTCACTGCCTGAATCTGTGCCAGGAGAGCAAGAGTTCAGAGACAGTGACAGATTGATGATGCTTGTATCCTGTAATTCTGTGGCCCTCAATCTTTACAGTGATTAGGCTTGTGTATAAAAAAAAGAAAGCACAATATATATAATGGCAGACTCCTGAATGTGATGATATATATGAATCATTGTTTGAGTGAGGACCCGTAATGTGAGGTGTCAGCATTAGCGCGCAGGTTTGCTGTATGCACCGTGTTGTCAGGAAGTTACAGCTGATTTCAGGCTCGTTACGGAGCGGCGCTGAAGATTGTTTGGCAGCGCCAGCTCACTGTGTCCTCAGATCAGCTTCATGCTGCTTAAGCAAAACTGTTGACACATCTCGAGCTAACAAAGTTCATTCCAGCACGCTTCCGAAAGGTTTCAGCCGGGGAAGAGACGGCATCATGATATTTTGTCAAGCCGGCAGCAGAAAAAGCTCATTCAGCAGGTGTCGTTCCACATATCGCCACCTCCCCTTGATTTGTTTTTTTGGACAAACTTGATGTTTACTTCAAGGCCTCTCTAGGGGCTTGCCTGAGAGGTAAACAACACTCTTAGGATATCTTATTCTTTTTCATTTGACAGCTCAGAATGCAGTCCTGCTTTCTCAGGGTGCTGTCTTTTGCACAGATTTCCACCTTCTCGCCGAGCTAAATGGAAATTAATGGCTGTTATCTTACACACAATTGAATCTATTAGTGGGGAGCATCGGAATCTTAATTTGAGAATCACTGGCATTGTTATTTTAATCCAGCCATATGTCAAGATGAAAAATCTCAGCATTAATACAATTAATTGGTATTCAGAATTAAAAGTTTTGTTTTTACCACATATATATTTAAAATAATAATAATGAAAAAACATAAGAAAAAAACCCTCTTTGGGCTACTTGTCAAAATTAATAATGTAATAAGCTCAATGTTTGCAAGCTGTCTAATATAATTGGTCTCAAAGAGCAATGTGGTAGGGTTGTTTTGCAACTGGACGCTCACATACAGCTGAATTGAAGTCATTCACGTTGCAGGGAGCGAAGAAAATAAAGCTGTTCACGGTCGAGGTATTTGACTTGTTTGTCCGTGTGTTTCCATCGGGTCCTGTGTGAGATCGTAGTAGCATTTTCGACAGTGCGGGTCTCGGAAAATATGATTTTTCCCAGCAGATGGTCTCATCTGGCTTATCAGAGTTTCCCACCTCAATATGGATCTTCCCCCATCTCTCCTTTTCTCTCTCCCTGCAGCCCTCCCTCTGCCAGACATCTCAAAAAAATGTGTGCTCATTTCTTTTATCTCACCTGTGCATTTACTGCCTGCCTGTTTAGACAAATATCACCCTCCACGTATCCATCAATTACACAAACTCATAGTGACTAGTGTGACTCCGTCTGTTTTCTCTGCCAGACAGCTACTTGCCAGCTGATGGGGGGAAATATTTTGAAGTCTTGAAGCCGCGCAGTGTGCGTGGGTGTTATATTCCACTCTATATTTCATTTAACTGTGGGTTTCTGGCTGTAGCCATGGAAACCCAGCCGCACCGTGACCCCTCCCATGGTAATACCTTATTAAAGTGAAATTTTGTAATTTAATGTAATGGAATAGCTGTAATTGGATTAGTATACTATTACAGCCATTATACTTATCTTCACAGCTCTGCCTGAAATCTCTTAAATGTTCCACTCACTGATGTACTCTCTACACTGGTTAGTCCCCTGGCAGAGCAAATGCAAGTGCAAGCATATCATTCACACATTCTTGCAAAGATAGGCAATAACCATTAGAATCCCTGATAGCGACCTGTTATACATTACTGCTCTTATGAGAACACTTTATAAAAAAAAGATATTACAGAAAAGGGTTTTATTTTCAGACTGGTAACTTTTGGAAAATATATAAAGAGTTGTGAATGGCTGCGAGGCTGCCACCTGCTTCTCCATCTCTGGCGTGTCCCCTTGGCTGATTCCAGCTGCCTGCTGGAGGAATTAAGGAGGAGATTTGGAGAGCCTGGGCAGATGTAACAGCTGAGTTGACATTAGCCTGCGCGGGACAACATGCTGCTCAGATAGAGAGAAATGCTCTGCACTGGTAACTGGGAGGCTTAAGGATGTTGCCCGCTTCATTATGTCCCAGACAAGCTTTCCGACTTGCTAGCCAAAATATATTTTCTGCCCAGTGCCCACGCGTATTTTAAGGGATGGAGATAGAGGGCTGGTTTGTCCAGGTGTGAAAACTTGCTAGACCTGCAAAATTTGACTACATGGGTTGACCTCGCAAAAACCAGCTGTCAACTTCACAGCACCTAGAAGAGATTCCAATAAAAGGAAGCTTTGGTTACTTGGAATATACAGAAAACTTTTCCCCCAAATGTCAAACAAGGGATGAAAACTTAGAGAAATAAGCAAAGTCAACATGGTGACATTTAAAGTAAAAATTGAAGTTCTTGCTTTAACTTATCATTATGATGTAAATGTTGATTGCACACTGTAATGGCTACAGAATAAGGACACCATGGGCATTTAGATTGGATCCCCATAAACCTTCCTTCCACTATGCGATTCTTTCTGCCCCCGATGCAATCCATCCATCCATCCATCCATCCAGCCATTTTCATCTGACACCTCTAGTGGGAGGCGCCCAGGAGGCATCCTGATCAGATGCCTGAACCACCTCCACTGACCCCTTTCAACATGAAGGAGCAGCGGCTCTACTCCGAGCTCCCTTCACATGTCTGAGCTCCTTACTCTATCTCTAAGGCTGAGCCCAGAAACCATTCGGAGGAAACTCATTTCGGCTGCTTGTGTCCTTGATCTCAGTCACTACCTAGAGCTCATGACCATAGGTGAGGGCTGGGACGTAGATGGACCAGTAAATCGAAAGCTTCAGCTTCCAGCTCAGCTCCCTCTTCACCACGACGCAGCACTCGCATCACTATGGAAGCCGCATCAAACCGCTGATCCATCTCACACACAACAGAACCACATCATCTGCATAAAGCCTCTGAGGTCCCCAAACTAGACCCCTTCCCTGGTATAATCTCCTGAGAAGATGAGCGCTCATTTTATGGCATAAAATAAGCACATTATATTACTGCAGCTTTCACTACTGCGGAACAGCCATATTGGATTTTTAGGTCGGGGTTGGTGAGGTTCCTCTGGAAATACGACTTCAGGGGGTGTTCTAATTACAAATTTCCTATTGGGAACTTGGATTTTCCAGTTTCCCACTGCAAATGGACTGCATCATTATTACTAATAGGCTACTTGTTAAGGGTATGACTGACATACAGGATGAGGATTTGCTCCAAGTGGATCTGCCTTCATTCACTCCAGCAGCAAGAGACTCTGCTCTTTAAAATACACTGAGCAGGTCTTGTGATAAGGAATAAATTAACCTGATACACACTGCAAGATTTATTTCCTTTGTAAAATATTACTACAGATGCCCTAGTACGCTATTCAGTTCTCCACTTTTGCAGCATAAACATCAGAATGCATATGGAAATACTGATAATGATCTTATTTCTCTGTTTTCAACCCATCACAGATCAACCTATTTTCTATATTTTGCAACCACGCAAGGGCAAGTTATAGTGCACCAACTTCGCTAATGTATTTGAACAGAAAAATTAAATATTCATCAAGGTTAAGGGGCCCTATGTCTCAATGTGAGAATGCAAGAGAATTCAATTTGTTCCAGTTTATGGACTCAAAATGTGTGCTCTCTCCTCTTTCAGCTCTTCTGGGACTGTAAACAAAATGGCGCCAGCAGTTCCCACCTACGCTCTATTAAGATTTAAATGATCGAACATATCTTTATTAATTTCGTCCCAGTGGAATTTCATATGTATGGAGAGCACATAAATTAGTAAATTCTCACTGGAAATGGGTAGAAACTCTCGATTTTATTGCATGTGTTCATTTAAACCATGTAATTGCCTGTATTTAGGTTTTACATTCTTTAACAACTAACATAATGGAGCGCAGTAGATGCACAGGGACCTAAACATTTCTAATGGCCTGACTAATCGCCGGCCAGCACATTTACAAGACTCCTTTTCATGCGGTTGTTTTCAAGAGCGGAGTCACAAAGGGTTTGGTGCACACTCTAATAGCTCTGTTAAAGTTTAACATTTCCTCACACAAACATAAACGGCTGAGATCTCAGCATCTGTAACAAAACCTCTTTCCACCTGTGCTTGGCAGTGGCAGATCTTCTTTCAGGTGACATAGACAGCTGCCTAGGGTGCACAGAGACACACTCACACACACACAACCTCATTTTACTTATTTATTTTGACATTCAAAACTATTGAACATAAGAGAAAAATGATGCAAAGGGCTAATGCTAATGGTTGGTCTGTAGTGGCGATATCTCTCTATAGTCCTGCCAATGTGTTCATCAGTGGGTGACCATCACAGTGAGAACATGTTAGAGCACTGATGGGTACAGTGGAGTGGAGTGTATGTAGAGCATTAGAGTAAGAGAAAATAAAAAGGCAAAAACCATCTGGGGCACAGCATTAAAAACAAAAAGAGAGAGAAGACAAAATTTGCAAATGTGCACAGACGGTATTCTTTTATTGTTTGTTGGTTACAAGCAGCAACCTCCAGGGCTGAAAAATGAAGCCAACGGGGGACTGCCAAAAAACTGCACTTCCTTTAACAGCCACGAATCAATCCCTGTAGACACCCGTGTTTAAATGCCCAAAGTTACAGCAGAAATAAACATGTTTACAGCCTGGCACAAAACAGTTTGTGTCTCTATAGCTACTTTCAACATCAGTGTGTTGACTGTACGGGGGGTGAATTTTTATGTAAGTTACCCATTAACATTTTATTAAGCCTTAAGGCCTTGACACACCAAGTCAATAGTTGGCCGTCGGTCAATGTTTGGCCTTCAGTGAGCGTCTGTTGCCCTTGTCCAAGGGTAGGCAACCTGTGGCTCTTTAGCCCTTCTTTAATGGCTACCTGTGGCTTTGAAAATAGAGAATTTAATACTGGATGGACAGATTCATTAGCTTTAGCATTAACTCTGCAAAGTCAAAGAATGTTGAGGAATGCTCATATAGATTTATTAGTAATGTCAATAGGCTAATTTTGACTTAATAGGATGAATTATATTTGGCGGCCCCAGACGGATTTTTTGAAAATGTTGAATCAGCGATGGCAGAGCCTGTCTGTGAATGAAATCACTCTGATTGGCAGTTGTGCTCAGCGCACGAGAAGAGAAATAGAAGTGAGGAACGTAAACAAAGAACTGAAGTCAAGAGGAAGTGAGATTGAAACAACCTTGTTACATAAGGTAAGATTTTTTTTCTTTAGCCACTGAGCTCTTTAGCAGAAACGTTTTGTGATGGTTTGTGGTATTGTTCACTGGTGCACTGTAAATATGCTTTGTTCAGACTACAACCTCCTGCTGGTGTGGAGAGTCATGTCCTCTCACACAGGTTCAGTGCGTCCGTGCCAGTTGGCCTTTTTGCGGTGTGCACAAGTGCAATTTTTTGGCTGAGATACAGGCGACGTATACATTTGCAATGGTTGGCTTTTGTTGCCGCTTGTTCTTTGAAGTTGGTTTGGTGTGCCTGAGCCATTTGCATATTTAAGGGCTAGGCCACTTGACTGACAGGATGTCTGCATCCATGAGTCAGATTCACCCCTAACTCCTCATCCAAATATGGTCACGTCTGACATCAAATAACCAAGATGGCGTTGGCTGAGACTCGAGGCTTCGAAAAGGGAGTCAACAAGCCAATGGGTAATGTCACGGTAACTTCCTCCATCATTTTACACCATCTGTGGTTATTAATTGTTATTGTTTGCTTGCTAAGTTGTTTATTTGCAGTGATGTCTCATTAACTTTTACTTTCCTTCATTAGCTCTGCATATAGGTCCAACCCTGGTGCCTGCACATTCAAAACCAAATGTTACTGACACAGTTGCAGGTTGACGGAGCTTTGATTAGCTTCCTCTCATATTCCAAACATGAATTACTTGACGACTTAAATCCATCTCTGGAGACGAGCAGTAGGAGTTCCCGCATCACTGACACATCTCTGCCGCACAGCCCACCCTAAACCCACCTCAAACTCTGTGGGGACCACTGACTGGAATACACAAACAATTAAGTCCCATTTTCCCATTTGAGATAAGTAACCCAGGGAATTAAAGCAGCGATTCTGCAGAAACATCAAGTGAAGATGTGATGTATCCCTATGAAAACTGCACTCATAACTCATATAAATATTGCTTCGTCATTGGAAAGAATAAACCTCGATATATGGCGTCTTGAAATGCCATTGGACTTTGGGGAATTTAAAGTTTTACTTTAAAACAGAGTGTGAGGCAGAAAATGAGTTTTAAAAGCATAACCCTATCAACCCTCTGCAGATATATTATGGTCGTTTTGTGCTATGGGGCTGTAAAAACCATAGTTATTGCCCCCTTAAAGGGATAGTTGGGGGTCTCTAATGAGTCGCTCTGTTCTGTCGTAAGCTGAAATTCCTCTCTGTCCATCCAAAGATCTTGACATCGCTGGCTGAGTTTTGTTTAATTGAGTCATACCAGCATCACAAACAAACACTGCTACTTCCAGTGCTTTAATAAGCATCAACTGATAGAAGTGCTTTTAATTGGAATGCAAGGACTTGTGGGATTGATCGGATTTGCCTCCTAAAATTCTGATCTCTCCCTGAAATTATCCTTCAACTCCTTTTATATATGAATTACACAAACAGATCTGCACAAGCTAATTGAAAGATCAAATGCAACATTTCAACATGAGACCTTGTAAGCTGACATGAAGACAGAAATCAGAGACTGCAGTCGTCGCATAATCGTTGCTGGCGAGATCCCTGCAGACTGGGATGTTTAATCACAGAAACAAAAAACATCTGCTTTCCCTCCACGTCCTTCGCTCTGTTTTTCACACATTTTGCATTCCCAACACTGTTTTATTTCACACCGCCAAAAAGTTTTAGTCACATTTTCTTCTGCCTCTCAGCGTTGGTGATTACTGCTGTATTGCGCTGGTGTCCGTGGCTCCGGTGCTGACCTTAACTTCATTGTTTGGTGGATTAATCTGCCGGCAGGTCATGTCTCTGCCTTCCCTTTTGCTCCAGCTACATAGTGTTAACGATGCGTCAGCCACGGGCAGTACTGTCACCATTTCTTAAGGCTACATTGCGATGATTCACATGAGTGAGCCATTAGGAAATGGATGTTTTCATGACCCTGTGAGGAGGAAAGCGAGTGGGTTGAAAGTGCAGGGCTTTCTGAAAGGCAGGCACCCTAATAGCCCATATACCATCTCGCTGTGTGTGTGAGGCAGATGTGGTGCGCAAACACTCTGACAGATCCATCTTCTTAATTGTGTTTCGGCTTCATTAAAACTTATTAAAAAGTTCATGTCTTGAGCGACTTGTAAAAATGTTATCCATTTAACATAAATAAGACGAGAGCTGTTATGAGGATGTTGATGCCTCACTCTTCCTGGATAAGCCCTCCGAGAAGGATTCAATTCTCCATCTCTTGTTTGGACAGCCCTGTTAGGCATTCAGCCTGTTAAGAGCACTGTGAAAACATGAGAAACACTTAGTCCTTGAGAGGAAGGCTCTGTTGTTTACAAAACGCCTGGGCTTTTACGGATGCTGCATGTGTTGTTTTTTTTTCCTCCCTTTGACTCAGAAAAGCTTTAGGGAAAAAAGGTCCAAGGCGCTAAGAGCACCGCTCTCTGATCTTCTCCATTTAAATGCTTAAAAGGGCATCTTTAGCTCAATGTGTTTAATTCCTCACAGCCTTTCTTTCTGTTTGACTTTACCAGCACTTTCTACCTTTCTCCCGCTGCCTCGTGGCGGTGGTCGGCCGGGCAGACAGCCACAACACAGCTGATGAATTTGCAGTCAGGGCCACATCTCTGGGCTGGTATCCCTCCCACGAAGAGCCATGAGGCTGACCCATCACACTTGAGGAGAAGCGGCGGGGCCAAAGAGTTTATAGAAGTCCACATGGGAGATGCCTGGGGGGAAATTACCCCTCCTACTCCTCCTCTGTGCTTTTGTACACGCTGCATATCTTCTCCTTTCCCTGCTCTGTCCTGCGCTGTAAAGGCGTGGCCGGGGCCCCTAAGGGAACCATTTTCCTTCTATAAAGCCTATTGCTATGGAAATTGTGTGTAATTTCAGGGGCCGTTAACAGTGAGAGTGCAGGCATGCATATAGAGCGCTACTATCATCACACTGGAGCAGAAGAGCACCCAGGGCAGATTCTCATATCCGTTGCTCCTTTGCCAGCCTTTGCCCTTACAACATGACATGCATCACCTGATGCCAGCAGAATAAGGAACGGACAGGTTGGGGAGCGGGCAGCTCGGGAAGGGAGATGAGAGGTGGATGGACTGAGAGGGAACATCGAGGGGGAGGCAGGGACACTGAGTGAGTGTCACAAGGAGAAAGAGAGGGAGTGTTTTCGAAAGAAAAGAGACTGGAATACTTTATGAGAGAGACGGAAGCTGCAGGAGCAGAAGTGAAAGGGAATCCGAGGAGAGAGAAGCCCGAATCAATATTTATACTGTGAGGCGAGACAATTCTGAAGCAGTAATTAAATTGGTGTGTCATATTTCATTCCATTACTGGGCCGAGCTTGCATGCAAATGATCCAAAACGCCTCCTTTTCAAGTGGATTTCATTTCCTTTATGACAGTGAATAGAATCGAGCCAGGCAGAGAAAAATAAAATACTACTTCAGTATTCATGAGCTTATTGTTAGGAACTTGGGGACCATTCAACTGCAATTCAGCAGAGAGCAGGGTACGATACAAATCCCTGCGCTGTAAACTGTTTTACACTAAAACTAGGCGCAGGGGTGGGGAAGCAAATCAATCTCATTTGAATAATGATTAGCGAAATGAGGCAACGCTGTCGTTGATTGGAAACACGGTCTGATTCCCAACATCGCCTCTCCTCCTCCCCTCTCTGGAGTCAAGGAGAATGAATAAAACATATCAAAGTAAATGTTACACTGGAACGCTGCCTGTGCAGATATTTTGGGTCAGACGCAGCCTCCTTCAAACATTCAGTAGACACACATCCCCTGTCATTTTCACAAATATGATAGTTTATAATTTGAATAACCGCTCCAGCACTGTACTGGCTACTTAGCGTACACAGGAAACCGGATGGATGGCTCTGGAAGGTGACCGCCCCTCTGTAAATCCTGCCACCAGTGTTTACAGTAAGTATTAGTTTCAGGTGCTGCCTCCCTATTACAGTGCTCTGCACTTCTGACAAATGGAATTTGGGGGGGAACAACAAAACGCAGCTGTGCTCTGTGTAGCCAATTAAAAGTTTCCCCTCAACCTCTTTGCCTCACAGTATTGGCTGTTCTTTTTTGGTTTCAACTCTACTGTGCAAGAAAAAGGATCAAAAGATAGAGGAGAGCGTCCAAAGCACAGCATCAGTGATTTTTTATAACTAACTAAAATTGCCTCGCCGTACCTTTTTCTACTCTTACCCAGCGCAGTCGATGTCCTGCGAGGGGAAAAATGACTCCGACCCAGGAGTGCAGGCAGAGACACTAAATGGCGAGGGATGGAAAGCCTCTGGAGTGCTGCCATGTTCAGAGCACAGGTTCTGCCAATGGCATCTGAAGTGCTGCCAATGGGAAACTCGACATTAACGTCTATGGCGGTGAATAGAACAACAGCTGCTTATGCTGTGTGTTCCTGTGCCAGCGCCCATAGGGAAAAAGGCTGTCAGATATGATGTGTGTTTCTTAAAGTTCCTGGAATGTATGTGTTTGTGCTGCGCTCCTACGTGCACCTATTGACGACTGGTTGCAGAAAATAAACAGCGGCGATAGATTGGTCACACGATGTACTGTACAAATACCCAACAGTCAAAATTCTGTAGTACATCAGTATATTATTGGCAAAATATAACCAAGCATCACGTAACAGTGGTCATTATACAGAATAGTCCCTTTAATCGATTTGTACAATCATATTATATCATCTGTATAAAAAAACATTGCAAGCAGCATTTCCATGTGAGACCTGTATGACGTCTTCTGCCATAATGAACGTCTCGGAGCTGGTGGATGGTGGAAACAGCCTGGTTTATTCACCTCATGGAAACCCTTCCTAAGTCTGGGACAGATAGCAAAGGATAGAGGTGTTGAGTGAATTCGTGTGGACAACCAGCTCATGCTCGATCTCCTCTGGAGCTCACAATGAACTGTACAAGAAAATAATAAAGCGACACAGTGATCAAACAGTGGATTTTAAATTACGGACGAAAACGACTAAATAACGAGACAAGGTCAGTATTGCCTCAGATATCAGGGTGTGCAGATTTGATACACCAAAGGTTATGTTGTCAGGAGCTCTTCGTCCTTGGAGCATTTTAAAAGGAAATTATCATTACATTCAATTCATGATGTCTAATTATTTCTTGACTTGTATATAGATATATTCTTCCTTCTTTCGCTGCACTCTGTTGTATGTATAGCCTATCTCAGTTTTTATTTTATACAGGAGAGAATGAACCAGAACCGTCATCTCCGAGGAAAAGAAGACGGAAAGAGGGGCAAAGAAAACGGGACAAGCAGCGGCAGAGAATAAACATCAGTGATGCTTTTCAGCGATGGAGGGGGTTAATGAAGGACAGAGGGCTTCAATCCGACGCTAAGGTGGCATGTTTTCTGCTGGACAGGTAAGGGTTAGGTGAGGGTTCCTGCACCGTCCCTACCCCCTCACCTCCTTCCTCTCCCTGGTCTTCCTCCTCTTCCTCTTCCTCCTCTCCCTGTGTCCTGTGAAAGAACACTCTGGAAACGCATATATTATAATCGTACCAACCTATACGGGAGGGGTGAGCAAGTGAGTGCGAGTGAGCCCTGCAATCTAGAATTTGACCGCTGATGTCACTGTTACTCACCATTTTTACACACTGGCCCTTTAAGTCGAGGGGAGGTCTGTTTGTACGAGCCTATGGGCTTCTTGACCTCTCAACATAATTATGGCCAGTGCTGCCTCTCTCTCAATATTACAGCGGACAAAACAAATAGAATTGAAAACAAATAGGTTTCACACTAAACTGTTACCCTTTTTTGTATATTTCACTTTTATCATTTATTTTCATTTAAAGACACCAGAGGGAAACCAACCATTAAAAAAACAACAACAACAAACAAATATCTCCCTGGAGTGACAGTAAAACATACCTGAGATAAACACCAAAGGACAACAGTGTTTAGCGACCTCTAGTGGTCAACCTGCGCATGCGCTATCTGGAAATACAGCATCATGCTAATGTTAGCTGTTAGGTAACAGCACATAGTCAATGTTTATTGGCGGTTAAAATAATAAAAACGAATATTCAACTTAATAAAAACATGGTGAACTTAATGAAAAACAGCAAATATACAGACAGATAAAGCCAGCTAAACTTCTGCGTGCTTTTTGAGTAAGTTAACTTTATATCTGTCGACAGGCTAGTTACCTCGGTAGCTCTGAA
Organism: Epinephelus awoara; assembly: GCA_035609425.1. Lineage (NCBI taxonomy): Eukaryota > Metazoa > Chordata > Actinopteri > Perciformes > Serranidae > Epinephelus > Epinephelus awoara. The sequence continues at coordinate 9,895,170 of CM069302.1, read as the reverse complement.
AATTACCCACAATCCAGGAGGCACTGTCGCTCCCTCAAACCGAATGTAAATTTAAATCATCTCAACAGCATGTATCTAGGACACACAAAATGAATAGAAAATGTGCACACACAAAAGCACTATTATCAAGTTAAATTGAATTTAACCTTATTAACCATGTTACACATGCTATAGTCGAAGTGGAGCTAATAATTTGGTTATTTAATCCTTATAAAGGCATCATATTCTGTAACCAAAATATTCATTCATTTATAACCACTTATCCTGTTGGGAGTTGTGGGCGGCGCTGAAGCCCATCCCGGCTGAGATTGGGTGAGAGGCGGAGTACACCCTGGACAGGTTGCTAGACAATACCAGTGTGTGTGTGTGTGTGTCAGTGTGTTTTCCGTTAATTGTAACTTAATTGTAATTGTAACATTTTGGTCACCTAAAAAGACTTTGGTTGTACTAAAGACCCTCTAAGGAGGCAGATGTCCAGTTTTTCTGGTAAGCTAAATTTTGAAATGGGTTTATAGTCTGTTTATCAGTAGCAAAAATTAGCATTAGCATACCATAAACTGTAACGTGCTAACAAATCTAGCAGATGGCATTCAGGTTAGCTCCACCCTTTCGTCCAAATATGGTCACCTCTGGCTCCAAAAATTTAAGAGGATGGCAGTAAAAATGCCTAACTCAAGGCTTTTAAATGGGACTGCGCAAACCAATGAGGAACGTCACAGCGGATTGGAGAAAAAAAAGCCCCGGCTCTTTCAACCAATCACAATCGTTCTGGGCGGTGCCACAACAACGGCGTGCTTGCAAAAATATTGCCGGGGGGGGGGGAACAGATTTTGGTGTAACATGCCCACAAATATATCGCCTACAGGACGCGAACCATGGCAGAAAAATGGCTACATCCCCGCAAGATCAAACACCGCAAAAGTTAGTAAAGGACGTTTGTCGACTATGACAACCGGAGGTGGTAGGGCGGGACTTCAGCGGGTGGCTCGTTCCAACCAATGAAAGGGTTGATATATGCAGCGAACTTCCGCCCACTCAGACTATGCCTATACAGTCTATGAATTGTAGTACAGTTTGATGGAAAATAGGTCATGTCACTTTCAGACAACATTAACACATTCAGCAGGAAGAGCACGTTTTCCGCACAGTGAAAGAAGAGGTGAGAGGGTGACGGTCACAAGAACCTGTGTACTCAGTGTCAGCTCATGGTGTTAGGAGCTGTTAACATCCTCAACAAAAAAAACCCAAAACATAAAAAGTCAATCCATGTAACAACAGCGATGCACTGAGGGATAATCACTCTGCTGGTGCCGACAAGCTGATAAAACTTCACGCATGGCTTCTCGCTTTGTCAGGAGCGGCCAGCCGGAAGAATGACATATCTACTCATTATTGCGGTGAACATATGGAGAGACCACACAGCTGCCAGACGCAGGGACCGGTGCGTCCTGGCCCTGTGGCGAGCCCTGTGCTGTTTGCTGGTCCACAGCTGAGGACGAGCAGCCACTGTGGTGCTGAGTGCAACATAAAAGTCTTAATTTGGTCATAACAAGCTTTAATTACAAGCAAAAGAGATGTTTAATCACTTAGTTCTCTGGACCTGCCTCTTTCTCTCAGGGTCATGAAGGGCTGCAGCTTCATTGAAGAAACAACTGGCAGTCGCTCATAATCATAATGTGAGTGATTGACGCTCAAAGGCAACGGCGTGCCTTTAACCAGTGGGAAGATGACATATAAACTTGGCAGACTGCTTCCTTCTTGCTCTGAGCCACCATGAGTACAAACCTCCTGAAGTCATAATCCTAATATTAGCATTTATTATGCACATTTCTGTAAACCAACTCTAGATGGCACTGGAGACCCAGTGGACTATCTCCCTGTGTGTGTGTGTGTGTGTTTGTGTGTGTGTGTCTGTGGAGCATGCGTGCATGTGAGTGTTTGTGTGTGTGTGTGTGTGTGCACTGCATGCAAGCACGTCTGTGTCTGCATCTGTGTGTATGCCTCCCAGATTCAATTATTCATCATTTCCAGTGCAAATATGGTTTGGCTTTTCTATGTCTCTTCTTTTTCTCCCAGTTTTGTTTATTATTTATTATGCTGAGGCTCACAATGTTTGGGTAGAATAGAAAGCCGGGTAGCAATAATGTCACTGCGTGGGTGTCATAATTATGTTCTGCTACAAACACACAGGAAAAAGGTATTGGCCGAGCGTTGCCGTACCCCAGTGCTGCCGAGTCAGACACATTTGTTTGCCTTGTGTCTTGGTGCTGATAGCCAGTGTCTGCAGACTGCATTATTTCACCAATAACATGATTTTCAAAAACTATATCTGTCTGTGGCCTGGAATGGATATCTGTCAATATATCATCCGACGTGTTCCCACAGTCCACCATGGCAACGATTCATTTTGCTTTCTCCATTCATGATTTTTTTTTTTTTTTTTCATGGAGGGAGATTTCCGGTATACAAAGAATTATTCATAATGACATATTGACTTTGGAAAGAGACTCTCTATCTATGTTAAATTCATGAGTCACTCAGCAACCATGGTAAATACATTTATCGATCACCGCAGCCAACCATGGATCTTCAGGGCACATGCAGCGATTTGTGATGCATTCCAAACACAACATGAAGAGTGTTTTTCACCGTTATGAATATGATTACGACTTTTTGGGGGCAACGCTCATAACATTATGAGAAAACTTTCGAAGAGCTCACGACTTTGCCTAAAAGAAAAAAAAACCTAGCAAGGTGTGTGAGTGTGGGGGTGGTTTAGGAAGCGAAATCTGTGTAAGCGAGGAGGTATTTTGTTCATTTCCAGACATCTCTGCACGCCTCCTTCAGTCATTCATGAACGCTCACATGAATCCATTATAGCACTATTTAGTCTACATTAAAGTGCGGTTTTGTGATTCTCTTGCAAATGAAAATCTTCCTCATCAAATATTTATTATGATTAAATATTTGGAATGTAGTGAACATGGCTCTCAGTCATCGTGGAAAGGCTTCATAAACCTGGGCTGTTAAGTGAAAGCCAGCTAGCGATGATGCAAATGTGTCCCATCTGTGACCCCCGCAGCATAAAAGCACGGATGTAACATGTATCCATTAAGCACTCATTTGCTGGCTTGTACACATCAGGTGAGAGTGAGGCTGAAATAACATTCATGACAAGATTATTACAGTGACAAAGTAACCCAAATACATCTCTAATGACATCTCTCAACTCGCAGTTGTTAAGAGTGGAGTACTTTCCTCCCGTCTCTGCTTCCTGTAGACATTTACTTAAAAAAAAAAAAAAATCTAAAGCTTCATAAGAAACCTCCCCCCCTACTCTTAACAAGTTTTTCACCTTAGGAGCCATCGTTGGAGCTAAGAGGCTTTGTGTTAGCTTTTAGTCTTGCTTGGAACATTTTTTTTATTTTTTTAGATGAAATTCTTAAAAGCTTACAGTAGCTCCTAACTGGCTGATGTAGAAGAAATTCAGTCAGTTCTAATGTTATGACTAAGAAGTGTTTGGTCTAGCAGTAATTCAAGTGCTCCACATCTAGGTCCTTTTTCTGTGAAAAGGTAAGGGCAAAGAAAAAACATGAGACTGATGCATAATCTGTCCCAAATACTGCTGAGAAAGTTGTTTGCTACTTTATCCAACTAGTTATTATTTTATGTTTGTTGTAATCTAAACAGCCATGTCTTCTAGAGGTTACTTTAAAGGGGAACTGATGTTTTTTTTTCAACCTGGGCACTATTTTCCGATTTACTTTTGTCTAAATGAGTGATAGGATGTTCAATATTTGACATTTCTCCAGTCCGAAGCTAGGGCTGACCTGCCTGCAGCCCGTGAGCGCGCACTATATTAAATAATAGGGCACTCAGACAGCGTCAAACAACATCAAAATACGTCCACTTAAAGTGCATTTTTTTCCACACAGATAAGCTCGGATTGTTAGTATAATTATCCGACAACATAACGGAAAGGGGAAATGAACGTCTGTGTTTACCTTTAGCTGGATTCAGACATGTTCTTCTGCCTGTTGCTGCTCCCTCTCTCTCCTCGTCTGCACTTCAATTTCAATGAGCTCTGAGTCCGTGTACGTCCGTGTTCAAATAAATATGGGCGGTCATCCAACTCAAATGGCTCATCCAGATCCAGTTGGTCAAAATCGGTTAAAAATTCAGCCGTGACTACTCCAAACAGGGTAATTCCTCGCGTTTGTAAGGTCACTCCAGCGGTAACTTCCTGCAACAACTCAAATCTCGCGAGAGGTGAGATTTCAGAGCCAGACTTTCACTCTCTGAGTGAGTGTTTTGACCTGCCACAACAAACATGTCCGAATTTTTACCCGATTTTGACCAACTGGATCTGGATGAGCCATCTGAATTTGATGATCGCCCGTATATATTTGATTATGAGGGGTTGCCTAAACCTAACCAGAGTCTGGACGTGATCTCAGGATTCTGGAGTCACAGTCCTGCAATCTGTACGTCCACTGAGATGAGTCCTGATGGGTGATCCCTTGACCATTCTTCTTGTGCCACCCTGAGTTTGACATTTTTGGATGCAACTAGTGGATGGGCAGACATCAAAAGTGGTACGAATATTCAAGGATGAATTCTGAATGACTTTTCATTGAGCACCAGCATCAGGACAACATTTTTGTGAATGTTTTTGCAAGTTTTGACATTTTGTGAAACTGTATATGAAATCAGTTCTGAGCCAACAAGCAAATGTTAGCATGCTGCTAACAGGCTGACATTAGCATTTAGCTCCAGGCACTGCCATAACCAAAGGTGTTATGCCTACCAAAGTGCTCACTGGACGGTCGATTAGCATCTGAAACCGCCTAATTCCAAATTTGGGATACGGGGGAATTGGCAGGGCTGCGTTAACAGTTTCTTTCAAAACCACAACTCCTGTCCACTGCACGTGTTGGCGAGACAATAGTCAGGGTTTGATCTCTCTGAAGATCCTTTGTCATTCTTCACACAATTAGTTTGGTCACTTCTGCATATGTACAACCAGTGACTGTATAAAATAACGGACGTAGCCATGCAATCTGTCTGTCAAGCAGCCCTTCCCTTAATTATGTGCAACTTTAAGATTTAATAAAATGTAAACAGATGAGTTATATAAAAAAATACACCCCCTGCACAGTTGTCATGAATGGGAAAATAAGCAATAGAGACAAATACATTTTATGTACCAGGTGTTAATTTTTTTTGTATTTTCTTATTTCTGCTTTTGGAGCCAGCCTCAAGTGGCCATTTGAGGAACTGCTGTTTCTAGAACTTCTGCATTGACTTCATTTATTAGCCGTGGAGTTTGCCACATGTGTACAACTCAAGAGCACCAATACAAATGGAGAAACTATGCAAAAAGTGTACGCTGATATCCCAGTTTGAAAGACCATCCCATCTCGTGCATCTCTATGACGGCAGGGTTTTAACTCGCTCTTGAGTGTGGCCATTTGGAACAGCGATAAACGCTTTTGCCTTCAGATGTGGTTGACCATAACTTTGCACAAACTAGTTCACTTGAGCCTTTAGTGCGGCCTGAGACTGTTTTGATTTATATGGCAACAATACGTGTACTCTTCTGCTGTTGTGTTTGTCTGATGAAGTCACTGATACACACTGCTACCCCATGAACCAGTTACTCTGGGCATATTGCATATTATAAGCAGCACTAGAAATAAGAGAAACCTTTTTCTGACAAAGTTTCAGTGCTCTTTTGAAGAACTCTTGAGGCTAACATGAAATACTTTTCGGGGAATATGTCCTCAGGTCACTCAAAAACTGAGTTTTCCCTTTCTATACAAATCTTCAGCCGCCGTACACAGACACGTACACATGCGTGATAGCTGAGTCGACTGCTTAAACTTCCGGAGAGATAAGGTGTTGAAGGTGCTAATCTGCCAACTCAAGGCGAAGTAAAGCACCCTTTGCCTGCTTTCTTTTTTCCTTTCTATATCCCTCCTGCAACTCTCCGCTCACTGGCAGGCAGATACATGACCCCGCCGAAGCCGTGGGGAAGGAGGGAGGCAGAGAAGATGGCAGCCAGCCAAGGAAATGTAAGTCCTCACTGTTTTTTGGTCATGGTTGGCATCGCTACATGGAGGCTGGAGATAAGATGGGAGCCAGGATTTTTTTTTTCTTTTTTGCTTAAGACTAAAAGAGGGAGGGATCGAGGGAGAGATGGACTGGAGAGGCAGAGGTAAAGTGAAAGGGGAGGAGACAGAGGGAGATAAGGGACGAAAGAGAAAAAGAAGGGAAAGAGAGAGCAGGCTTGAGCAGTGGGAAACATCAAAACAAGCCGGGAGAGAGAGATTTATAGGAAAGAGGAGAGGGATGGGACTGCTGGGATGGAGAGAGAGGCAGAGTTAGAAAGAGGAAAGGAGACAGCCAGCAACATAGAGCATGTTTAAGCTGGCTGCTCTGTTTGAAGACACAGAGGATTTTGGTGAAAGACACGATTCTCATACGTTCAGATCTACTGTTATTTTTACTTGAATCAAGTTTCACAGTTTAAAACATGTTATGATGTTTTTTTTTAGCTGCACTTGGGGAATAAAGGGTGATTTTTATATCAGGATGTATATGTAGACTAACATGTATGTTTTGAGTGACAGAGTTTTAAATATAACAATGTACCTCAGCTCTTTCAATTAATAATGAAACAAATTCTCCCAGGAAAGCTGATAGGCAGCTTTGACTAATGCCTCGTGCCTGTGACGGCAGACAAAAGAAATTAGGAGAGAGTTGAGTAAAGGGTTGCATTGCTGAGTCACTCTCTCCAAGGAGCCACTGGGACGGAGAATTTCAATGAAGATTAGATACAAGATCTTACTGTGGAAGCTCCCAGTGAAGGCTCTCTGGGTAGGAGAGTTTACTTTGAATCATGCTCATTAAAAAATCACGCTCAACAAAATCCAAGCATTTACTAGAATTTCTTGCCCTGGAAATCTCAGCCTTCTTAAAAATAAGAAAATTCCACAGTGAAAGCGTTAAAGCCTCGGAGGTGGCGGAAACAGAGAGAGGAGAACCACTGTATTGAGGTTTGAAATGTGTCATCTCGTTGCCCTAGGAGAGTTCAGCCTGTATTAGTGAACAGTGAGTGCTGTCTGCCATAGACAGAAACAAGAGAAAAGAGTTTGTTCCTCCCTGTTATCATAGTTAATGGAGCAGCTCCAGGCTGTACATCGATGTGACAATGCAGATTAGAGTTTCAGCACTCTGGTTTTTAGGCTTTGGAGGAAAGTTTTTCCAAAACCCCGCGTGAACTTTCCAGGGCCAAAAGAATAACACACATGAAGTCTTAAAATGAGTCTTATTTCCATTTAAGAAGGCTCCTGCATGGGAGTGGGGAGGAAAAAAATGACGCTTTATAGCGCTGTTATCTCGGTGTGCAAAGTAACAGCGCTGCGGGTTGTTAAGGCATGCATAGAGTGAGAATACCCTTGACAATATTTTGCAGTTCCTCTGACGCTCATCAGAGTACCCCGAGACTGTAGTATCGCTGCTGACACCCTTTACTGACACTTTGACATGTGTTACAGTGTTGACAGGAAATGTCATTTGCTCCCATCTATCCTCTGTGGGGGTCCAGGCATCTTAAGCACGGCTGCGTAAGTCACAGCGGGAACACTGCAGGGACCAAAATGTGTGGAAGATATATGTTTTTGATATGTTGTCTCCCAGCACGATGGATTGAACACAACCTACTGTATGTGTAATGGAATGTTTTCACAGACGTGTTTTGGATTTTCGTTAAGTAACGTGTCCTCTGACTCTTCATCAATCCATGCTTATCTGCGGTGGTTGAGTGCCAGGAGCACATGAATGTCTAAAGAGGACCGGATTCAGCGATGAAGGCAGGTTCCCATCCATCCATCCATCCATCCATCCATCCATCCATCCATCCATTTTCGTAACTGCCTATCCTCTTGAGGGTCGCGGGGGGCTGGAGCCTATCCAAGCTGACATTGGGCGAGAGGCGGGGTTCACCCTGGACAGGTCACTAGACTGTCACAGGGCTGACACATAGAGACAGACAACCAGAAACCAGAGAAAACCCACGCTGACACGGGGAGAACATGCAAACTCTGTGTTGCCCCTGTTGCCACTCATTCCTATGTAAAATGATCAGTGGTACATGAAGCCAAAAACGCTCAATTTCCGCAGTATTAAATTACCTGGATCTTCCGCATTATGTGGCCCATACAGCAAACGCAGCAACGACTCACAGCATCCGAGAGGCTAACTTCTAGTTTAGCCCTTCAGTAACTTAAATTGGGATAAAAATGATTTAATCTTGCAGCGCTTCTTCAAAATATTATCGAACAAGGTCCAGCACTGCCTATCTGCCTTTATTCTTCATTTGTGCACTGTAATTTTGCAGACAGGGTCATTCTGTGTCTCATCCAAGGAAATCAAAATAATCTGTAAAAGCAATCAAGTGCTGTTATTAAATCGACTGCTGTCTGTTGTTTGTCAACAACAGTGAGAGTGACCTCTCTGTCATGAACAAATCCAATGGCTCAACCTTTCTATTGTTGCTGCAGACCTTACAAATTTAAAATTCAAGAGTAATGACATAATATATTCATCGATTTGCGTCTGGAAGCAGTTAAACAAGCATCTTAACCTATGTTCTCTTGAAGCCGATTCATGGAAACCCTTCATTTGTACCATCCACAATACATATCACCTGGTAGAGCGGCCGTGTACTTGCCGCAGCAGCTGGGAGTTTGATTCAAGCTCACGGCCCTTTGCTGCATGTCATTACCCCTTTCTCACTATAGCTGTCGTATCACATAAAGACAAAAGCCCCAGAAAATCTTTAGAATTTGCTTCATTTCAACAACTGGCTGACAAACTCAAATTACCCTGATTTAACCTCTTCGGATACCTTCAGTTGAGAGACTGTGCTCGGAAGTTCTTACAATCTTATTAGACTATAACTGACTCCACACTTAGATCCACTGTCAAGCTCCCGCCATATACTCCCTGCTTGGTGTCTATCCTTTGTTCAGCTCTGCAGGATGGAAAGGTGGACACTTCTGGTATAAGAGAAATGGGGAAAAGATTTTTAATATCAAGACTGTATAGGAACAGTAGAAGCATAGTTAAAAACAGATCAATGAATGTTCTATTAATGTCACACCTTGCCTAATTCAATTTAAAATAGTACACAGGTTGCATATTTCCAAGTCAAAGATAAATAAATGGTTCCTCTCTGTTGGAGCCACTCTAATACAGTGTTATATAATGTGTCCTAGGAGAGCGGTTCCCAACTGGGGCAGACATGGGGTCCAGATTTGTCCTTAATCATCACTTCAAGGTCCACACAGTTTAAAATATTCAGTGTCACACTTGGCCATGTCATCGAGCTAGTTTGCTGTCTCTGTTAAGCAGCTGTCCGTATTCACTCACTCAGCAGCAGGAAAGGACACTTCAAAATAAAAGCTCTATGCTGGATATTGACTGCACTTCAAAATAAAAGCTCTGTGCTGGATATTGACTGCACTTCAAAATAAATTGTGCTTTTTACACACTTGACACATTTGCAAGTCACTTGCGGTCGATACAAAATGGAGCGATGACCCACTTTTGGACCATGATCCACCAGTTTCAGAAATTCCTGACTGAAGTATTGAGCCTGAGCCACAAACAAGACAAGACATGTATTAATGATACTCGTTACCTGGAGAGGTTGGAAAAAGATATATGTTTCTTCCCTGTTTCAAAACCAAAATCAAACCCTGGAAAGTGTAGGGTTAGCTAGCTAGCTACTGAAGATATAGCCTACTGAATGTATACACCTACACTAATGATTATAACAGTGAAACAAAGACCGACCCTGCTGTACAGGAACCAGTGAAGGGAAGCAGGGAAACTTTGCTGATGTTGAACCAGCTGTGTGTCATCGCAGTGTGAGCAGATGGAGGAGGTCTGGGTGCTGGCAGCATCACAGGGACGAAGCCAAACACCGTTCATCTGCACACACTGCAATGCAGTTCAATATCAGCAAAGTTTCCCTTTATATTTATTGTCTTGTGTGGCAATCAGCAGTGATGTGGTGGTTCACTTTTACACTGTGATCTGTAGCCTATAGTTCGGCTTTAGCTTCTAACTATCTTTGTCCTTTTAACCTGTTGTTGCTGCTGAGTCAGTTTGACATCCTGGATATATCCTTCACACACAGACTGTAGACCCCTCTGTCTGCTTCTCTCTGCAATCACTGCTTCATTTTTCCACAAATATGATAATGTTTCTTCAGGGAGTGCAGTTAGTTACAGTGTGGGCTTCATGCTTACTGCAACAGCTTGTTGAACCATCACAGAGGGCTTAGCGAAACGTCAACTGTGTTATTCGTATATATCCTAAAAGAGAATGGTATCTGTATCAGTTTTTTATATGCACAAATTATCTTCATATTGCATTTGTATATTTACCAATGTTTTCTCTATGTGAATATATTTACTCATGACCTGTGCAAACTGGACTGCACTCTCAATAAAAGGCTTTAACTATCACATGCCAGCAGAGCGTGGTGGTTTTATTATTAGTGGAAGAATTACACTATTCCTGCTACAAGCAGAACTCTAAATGTGTTGCTCACTGAGAAAATAGTGTCACACACTGACCCATTGTTCATTTAGTGAGTCATTTATTATTAACTGCACTGTTGTCAGGTATTGTGCTGTGGTGTTTTCTTGTATGTCAGTGTGGACAAGCACAGATTGACGCTTAGATTCGACCCTCAGGCAAGATGGAGCTTCAGTTGCAAGCCTCAATGATGGGCTTGTCATTTCAGCCCATCTCTCCATCCCCACCTGTCTGGAAATCCTCCGCCATCCTTATTGCTTCAATTTGTGCAATTGCTGGAAACGTAGCGCATCATGCATTGCATCCATGATCACCTCTGATGGGATATAAATGATATCAGTCTAATACACCTATGATTGGAAGAATTATAATTTCCATGAAACACACAGTTATAAGTGTAATTCAATTTCACAACGTAATAGATGATTTAATTGATCGTCAGCTACAATTACATACGCACAATAATGAGTTATCAACATTGCAAGCAAAGAAATAGTCTAATTAAGCTGTTAACATAATCCTCCATGCTGACAGCTCCCTATAATAATCCTGTGTATGTGAGTGAAGTGCGTATCTTGAGAGACAGCTGCAGGAATTGGAGCGAGTTTTGTCAAAAGAAAAGGAACCAAAAAAAAATTGCTTCTAATCCTGCTGCTATCAAATTTTACCCAAAAAATAATTACAGCAATGACTCTGCAGAAGCATGGAAGCTTTTAATTCCTGTGGTTTTCCAACAGAGTTAATTTGACACTGTGTCTGCCTTCCTTACTCTCGTTAAAATGCCACCAGCATGGCACTTACGCTTGTCCAAAAGCTGCGTCACAGCCATGTTTTGCAGCATCTGTAATGTAAACCGCACGACTCTAACATCTGGCCCGACCAACCATCTTGGTCACGAACACCTGCTCAGTATAATGCAATTTTATACAGCAGCAGTGCAATAAACACCAACTCTATGAAGCTTACAACGTCATCTTAACACTATTAAAGAGGTGCTGATTGCTCAAGCTGAAGTTAGTGTTCTGAAAGAAAGCACCAAGGTGTAAAATAACAACAACAGATCCTGTTGCTATTTTCCTGCCTCCTACTGTTAACAAAACAACACCAATATGTTTGTGTCATAAAATACTGCAGCTCCGCTAATAATTACTTTTTGTATTCGATGGATCGAATTATTACTCTAATAAGAAATGTGAAAGGAGTTGCACACAGTGAAGAATCAGCTGAGACTTCTGAGGTTTTTTAGCCTCTTTTATAGCTAATTGTTTTTAGTTTTATGGCCCACATATTGAACCCTTATCAACCCCATTTCCAGCAGGCAGCACACAGGAAAACTTCTCATACAAATGCTCCACCAAATGGCAGTAAAAAAAGCAGCAGTAAATAAAGCTGAACATATCTAGCAGCTGCTCGGCCAGATATTGGAGGCCAGTATTACAGGGAATATTGGACTTATATTCAAATGGCAGCCAGGCACGTGATTCTAAGTTAATGTAAATGTTGTTTGAGAAAAAAAAGCTTAACTCAATGTTCAATTACTTTTTCTAAAGTCAGATTTCACTGTATTTACATGCACAAAATATTCTGGTTTTTGCCCAAATTCTAAAAAAGTCAATATTCCTACAAAGCTGTTAACATGGCTAAAGAAAAAGACTATTCAACTAATATTCCTGTTTACCTGCATGTGTGTGATTAACCTGCCCACAAACATGTCGTTTATCACATCAAATTATGGAAAAGTGGAACAGCTGGTGGCACATGTGGCATTTTGCTTCTTTGCATCCATGTTTTCCAGCAGTGGCAGATGTCTTGGACCATGCAAACACAACCTCCATCTCTAATTCCTTCAACCAGCTTCTTAAATAGGTCGTCGCTTTGGTTTTTCCGCATATCCAAAAAACCTTTGATATCCAGATCTTTAATCATGATAGAAAGTAGGTTTGTTCTTTGTTTGTCGTTTCATCAAAATCCGTTCAGAACTTTTTGAGTTATTTTGCAGACAGACAGACAGACAGACAGACAAACAGACCAACGCCGGCGAAAACATAACCTCCTTGGTAGAGGTAACAAAATGGCGACGCCCTCCTTGGCTGCGGCTGTGGCTTCACTGGCTCTCGGAGAAAATGGACATTTAACTGATTTAATAACACTTTGACCTGCTGTAAGTGTAGGAATTGCAAAGTGTGATACGATCGATACGATACGATACGATACAATACGATACGATACGATACGATACGTAGTGGCCTGTACAGCAGCCGGATCGTCTACCAGGTCTGGCTGCTACAGGTGAAGATGGAGATGGTGCAATCGCAGGTGGAAACATGGTAGCCGGGGTGGGCTAACGGCCAGGCTAAAGGCTAACCTCTGGAGAACACTGCTTCCATCCATTCTGCTGAACATCCGCTCCTTGGAGAATAAACTAGACCATCCATTCCTGATGCTGCTACATGGGTTGCCGCACATTCTCCTGTTTGTTGTAAAGAAAAAAAGTTTCCATCAGTTTGATATAAGCAGTGGATCCATCTTTATTATGTGCATCATTCCTGCATTATTCCCTAAAAGTGCTACCATATAATTTCACTGTTGTTAAATGCACAATTTTTTGGAGGATGAAGCCTCAGGTTAGCCTTGTCCTTATGTTACCTACCTGTGCACCCCCACCATTCTTGTTACTGCCGCCATCCCGCTGCTTTTAAGCCTTTGCAGGAACACTCCGCACCTGGTCTGCGCTGCATGAGCAGGGGGTTGGGGGGCATTGAGGTCCGGAGTCCAGGGGCCCGTCACTCCAGACCCCCCTGGCAGAGAGGAGAAGGAGCAGGGCGAGCGAACATCACGTAGCTGGTGCCAGGATCACTGACTCTCTGACTGCTGGCGTGGAGTGAACAGCCTGGTGTGGGAGTAGATCTCCCCTGTGACAGGGGTCTCTCTGTCTCTGCTTTTCTTTCTCTCCCTCGTCTCAGCTGCGTAATGAGCACTGCCGGCTGAGAGAGCAGCGGACAGAGAAAGAGTGAGGGAGAGAGTCAATGCGATTGTGTGTGTGCATGTGTCTCTGTGAGCGATTGCTGATTGCTTGAATATAAATGGGATGTGCTCATTCACCTAAATCAAGGCCACATGCTTGGGCCCAGAGTGAAGTGCTCTGAGCGCAATGAAGCGTTGTACTGTATCTGCCACTCAGCTCAGGAAATAAAGCCGGGCACTTTCCCTGCCCTACATGAAATACTCAGGGTAACCTTCAAAGAGTCTGTTGTTATAAACTGACTTCATGACTGACCTGATTCGAAAAGATTTTGTTATTTTCACATGCACTATATATTTTTTGTCATAAAATGGAAAACTGGTCACATTTGGCCTCGTTTCTTTTATCTGGTATATCTTTTAGAATTTTTAGAATTTTCTGTTTCATTGCTTTCATTTTATATGTTTAGGGTCGAACCTTCAGTGACAGGTGAAGCCTTGTTCAGCTGCATCTCCTGAAGCATATGTCTGGTGATATCTATATCTTTAAAATATTTGCCTGTGTTTCAAAGCCAGATTCAGTTTATTCCTTTGTTCTAGACCTCCATCGTTGTCTAAAACCCACTAACCTACTGTAATTTATTTTAAGTTAATCTCATCTACTCTTACATACTCGCTAGCACGCCAGACGTGTATCAATGCTGACAATAGTCCCAAATGAAATACCAATCTACTCTTGGGGGGTTGTTTTTGACAAAAACCACAATGCCTAGCTGTTGCAGGAAATTACATAACCTTTATAAAAGGTGAACGTGTATCAGCTCGGGGCAAAGCGCCACAAAAAGGAAGGATAAGTCAAAGGCTACAGTCAGACTGCAGGCAAGTCTGATTTGTTTCTCAAATCTGATCTTAAAGATGGACTGTTCATTCATTCATTTTCTGTAATCGCTTATCCTGTTGTAGGTCACGGGGGGGCTGGAGCCTATCCCAGCTGACATTGGGCGAGAGGCAGGATACACCCTGGACAGGTCACCAGACTATCAGACTATCACTATATCATCTGTTTCAGAGCGCTCCGCCTTGTTTGTACGGCCGCTGATGCGTCACTGCTGTTTCTTTAGCTATGCTACTGTCTACTGTCACAACAAAAACAGAAAAGCTCAGTTTTTGGGAGCCGATCAGCTGGCGGACACTGGATTTTGTGCTTTTATCATCGTTTGAAAGCTTGTTATTGTGGCCAACACGTTGGTTGATCCTAAGTGCTATTGTGTGGGCAACTGGACGAGCTAACTCTGACTGAGAATCTTCACCAACATGCTACTGAACAATGTGGGAAGAATGCCCTTCGACAGGTACAGGAATATGAAAGAACATCTAGAACGCTGGCTGATTACAGGAACCACCTGCGTTTCAACTTGAGATGCAGGAAACACAGGCTCATTCCTAACAGCTGATGCTTGGCTTCCACCATGAAAGGACACAGGGCTGCAGCATTCCTTCAGAGGGTTCAGAATCAGCTGCTCAATGAGAGACAGATTCATTACACCATTATAACTCAAGCAAGTCCAGTTGCCTACGATATAGACCGTTTCAAACTGGACAACATAAATATTCTAAATGGGTCCCTTTGTATTTCCTGTTTGAATGTATGTTAATGCAGAAGCTGACAGGAAGTAAACAGGGACCAAAGTTGTTGTCCTAGCAACAGAATAGCAATGAAACGGTCCATAGCACTTCAGAGTTAGTTAGTGTCAAGATATTGTTGTCATAGTAACATACTCACACACAGTGGGAGCACTTTTTTATGAGGCACTGGGATGAAGCTGCTGAAGAAAAACATTATGTGGACACAGGCCCTTCGTCCTCTGATCGTAGCAGAGCAGATTCTACTCAGCACTTCTGTCACTTGTCAGTGTTGCACCGTGTTTCTGTTGTGTCTTGTTTTTGAAATCCGATTTGAGTGGCCATAGCGTCTGGACTGAGATCCATCTGTGGTAATCCGATTGGAATCACATTTCAAACCACCTTCACATTTGGTTTGGATCCAATTTGCAAAAATCGCATTTCATGTGGTTTGTTGCTGTCCAGACTTCCTAAATTCAATCTGGATACAATCTGATTATGCCAAAAAAATGGATTTGGGCTGGCAGTCTGAACGTGGCCACATTGTCCTGAGCTGCAGCTAATGCATTGTTGGTTTTGGTCTGTTCATGATACGTTTGAGACAGTATGAAAAATACACGACAGAGCCATCGTCATCGTCTTACCCTGGCTCAGCCTTACAGCCAAATAAATGTTTTCACAGTTGGCAGTCTATGCCAAGTACTTGCCGACCTCAATCGATTCGTTAAATAGATAAAGTTAAAGATTTCTAACACAAATTACAAGGTTTCGACTGAGCAAATTGAACACTTCATGTCTGGGAACTTGCCAGCAATTATCAAAAAGACAAAAAGGACCAGGAAACATCCCCTGAGACGGAATCACTTGCAATGATTTACAATGATGTTCTGACAAAGTTGTGTTACCGATAGCACAACTGTGTCAAACTGAATCAGCTTCTATAAACAGCGAAGGGTAAGGTGACTTTGAATAATATAACAACATGCTGTGTCCACTAACAGCAGCTGAGAGATGGGTATGGAGTGGCAGCAAAATGATAAAAGATAAGAAAATCTCCACCACACTATCATTTTTCCTATGGATGAAAAAGCACGTTTCCCCCTCTTGTGTCTCTTCTAAAGATATCTGCTAAAATAAATCATGCTACAAATATTACAAGCTGAACTGCAGTTTTTGCATATCTCAGCACATTTTCTCTGGCATGGTTAAATATTGGACTCTGCATGCATAATATAGACACACAGCAGACAGAAATATGGATCAGTCATATCTGTCTGTATTCATGCTTTTACTGCTCTTTAGCCGACAGATTTTCTGCCTATGGAACTGAATATCACTGGGAATAATAACGTGCATATTTTATTTGAGCCTGCATCAGTTGAAGTTTTATTTTCCAAACAGGCAGTTGCAATCAGTGTCTCGACAGCTATCAGTATCACAGTCGTAGAAATGTCTGACTGTATCAGGACTGCAAAGTGCAAGAGAGACATTTTCCTGTCGTGTGACTTGTTTTGGGTAATATGAGCAAACATTGCATTGATGTAGCTGTATGAATAATGCAGGAAAAATGTGACAGATTTCATTCACTCGTTTACTTCTTTGTGTATTTATTGTTTATTTATCAGGGATTGATTTATTCAAAGTGACAAAATTTTGGTAGAGATGTAAACATTGTCCTGGCCCTGTACAACAAACAGACACACGTTATCAAAAATAAATTATAACTGTGGTAGACTGATGCTAATTCTGCATTTTTAGGCAGATTTTTGTTAAATGTATACACATATTCCACTGTGGAAGCAATTAGCATTTGGTGAACCTATTTAGCGCCTGGTTCCACACCTCTGAATTGCTGCAGGTATGATTGTCACAAGGCGGATGTGTTACTTTTATTGTCTTTTATCTTTGCTATGTGTTTTTATATCTTGCATGTTTTAACTGGGCTTGGTTTTACTGCCTCTGTTTGCATGCTTTTATTTTATAATCGTATGGGTTGCTGTGATTTTAATAGGTTTTACTTCCTGCTGTTGTCCCACTCAATTAGAGCCAAGTATCTGCACCTGGTAGTAAAGTCTCCTACACAGTGACAAGGTGACCATACAGCTAGACAAGACTGTTTTGGACTACAACGAATGAGGTGGCGGAGACGAGGGCATTAAGCAATGAAAATACGTAAATAAGTAGGCCAAGGTGTGTCAGACCAGAGGAACAGCCTGAGAGGAGACAACATAGCAGAGGAAGCTCAAGGTAAGCAGCATCAGGGGACAGCAGCAAGGCAAGATGGCATAGTGTCAGAAACAGCACGGAAGTCTATTCAGGGGTGGTCAGGCACAGAGGAGCGACCAGTGAACTTGGTATACCCTACCCCTGCTTACACTACACCTCAGATTTGTTCAGTTATTCAAATAGGCCAGGTGTTGCGCCCTCTGACATTGATTCTGGAAGGCTTAATCCTGCCCACTGAGCTCTGCTAGATCAAGAATGGGGATGTCATCTTTATCAAAATACTAAAAAACACCAATTTTGAATATTATCATTATGTTATCAGCCTCGTAGATATGGGTTAGCAGGGTCCTGCTGCACAGACTGGTAGGGTGAGAACACTGCTATGAGCCCATTAAATGCTCAGTGGAGAAAAGAGCAGTCTTGTTAGGTTTCACTTTAATTTCACCAAAAAGACATGGTTAGCTTTAAAAAAAACAACAACACAGAATTTATTGACTTAAAAGTACATTTTATAGTTTTATAGTTAAAATAACTTAACAATGACTTCTGGTCTCACACAGGACACAAACCCTGGTCTCTGAGGTTAAAATTATGTGTTTGTTCAACTGTCCACCTGCCCACACAAACTTTCTTGCTCTTTATTCATATGTCACCTGACTTCCTCCTTCTTCACACAACAATAACCAAGACATTCTTACTCCAACCTCATCACTTTGACGTTTGGTCATGGACTTTCCATGTGGAGATTTGACGTGCAAGGTACCCTAGGTGCGTTGGTTGTTCTGGGACGCCATGTCAACTTTTGCCTGTTACATGCATTGTCTGTTTTCAAAATACACTTCCATCTTCACAGGAAATGTACAGTTCGGATACTCTTTCAAAATAAAAGCATTATATCGGTACAACACTGTGAAATGATGTTATATTCTCTCAACAACAAATGAGAGTGTTATGTTTGGGACTGGGAAATCGAACACCGGTTTCCTGGGTGAAAGCTGGTTAATGCTGAACCAATCCACTACCTCTCCCACCCACCCTACTTGTCTCGCCACGTTACCCCCTGACGCTGCTGGGCGCTGTTAAACAATAAAGGCAACTGGACACGTATCATGCTGACGTGAAAGGAAAGCTTTTCTGTCGGTGTCTGACGCCGGAAGTCACCACCCAAACGTCAGTTTTTGCCGACTTCAGAGTGAGACCATATTACAATAAACACAGGAATTTAATGGGCTGATTACAGTATTTGGACCCGACTAGATGTATCAGGAATCTTCTAACCCAGATCTATGAGGCTGATAATAATGCCTATTTAATAAATAACATTCAAAGTGGGTGGAAAGAAGAAGTGGAAAAGCATAGATGTGACTGTCGCAGCAGTACAAGTTGTTGTCAGTTGTCTTTGGCACATTTCTTCTTAATTATCATGAAAAAAGTTCTGCAATCTTTCTCCACCAACTGTAGCACAGAGCAAAACAAAATAAACCACACAAATATACCGAATGCACTGAATGAATGCAGTTAAGTCTAATTATCGAGCTAAATATGAGTGCGATTTTGAATCCTAGCTTTGGTGCCCTCTAGAGGCACTTTCACAAAAGATACCGTGGGCACCCATGGTACGCCGTCCCCAGTGGATCTGATGCGGGGACACCGAGATGAAGCGACTGAAAGCAACACACAGGCTGCACCACTTTTCACCAGGATACAAACAAAACCTTTGCCAACAGAATAATCACATAAAAATTCTGCACATATTTCCTTTCATTTATACTAATTAGCATAGCAGATTTTTCCCTTGTAGGCTTGTTGACCAAATTAGAAAGCATCATCCGTGTATTAAAGTGAAGTTTGGTAACGACACAGCACACTGACCTCCAGTGAGGTCGAGATAACGCCCATAAAAACCAAGTCATTTTTGCCCTTTAACATATTGACAGCTTTTCTTTACTGAGTTCTGTAGGTCAAGATAACTTTAATAAAATGATCCCCACCATTTCAGCTCTTGGTCCAACAAAGTTTTATTACACACCATCTGGCTCGGACAAAGTTGGCCGAAGCACAGAAAAAGGAGAGTTCTCCAATCTTGATCAAAATTGCTCAGTGGGCAGATGAGTCCTCATTGTATCTGTGTGCAATGTACCCTGTTCGATGAGCATTTGCTCGGCCCCTCGACTTTTTCCCATTTGCATACACTTGTATTATTCATGGGAAATTATTTTATAAAAGGCTTTTAAACATGTTTTGTATTCACCAGAAAATCAAAGCAGCAGAGTGATTTATGAAAAATTGAGCTCGATGTCAAAACAAGCTGTTTGTTTTTCTCTTATATATTAATGGAAAAACTGACTTTTTCTCTTTTATCTTTCCATACTCTCTCTCTACTCAAAAACAAATTTACCCATACAGATAATAAATCTGAATATCACTGTCGCTTCACTTAACATGATTCCTCGAATGGATTTAGGAAGGAGCCATTGAGAGGGACTCATAATTACTCATCCATATCACTGTTGTAAAACAATACCACAACACCGCAATTCATTTTTACCACAAGAAGGTGTCATATAACTCACTGGCATGTAATAAATCTTGATTTGATTTCGAGAAGGTATCCATCACTGAGACATATATACGGTTAAGTAACCCTCTGCTACATTACTGCCTGTCTAATTTAAGAGATCTGGCACACTGATCACAGGACAGTAATGAGTAATCAGACACACAAAGCCGCTAAAATACAGTTTTTAAATGGCCTCAAAGCAGCTAAAGTGGCACTGTCTTTCGTAGCTCTCTGCAATCTTGGCCTGGAGTAACATTTTCAAAAGAACATAGTGAGGAGGAGTGAGCGTTGACCTATGCTGTAGGCCAGCTGCTTGTAAATAGACACACTGCTGTTGTCCTTCAGAAGAGAGACTTTCTCACCAGTGTAATTCATCCTCGCTGTTCTCTGATTTACGGAGTGTCGCCCGCAGACAGCCGGGGTGGCGCCTTTATCTCTACCTTGTCTTGCTAAATGAATTCCAAATGGCACACTGCCCAGTTATTTGTCAGTGCATTTGTTATTGCTGACAACCACAAACCCCCCTTTAAACAAATATAAATCCGTGGAAAACAATCGCTGAGCAAGATGCAGCGTAACCTTTTGAAATATCACGCTGGCCATCAGTTTCCGTAGCAGATCATTTCTCCCCTGCACATGGAACATGAAAGTAATGGCTGCATAAGTCGTCTCGGAAAATACTCGGCCGTCTCTTTTTGTAATGTCAGTAACTCGGAATATGACAGGATAAGTATGCCAGTATCATTAGACTGCGGGAGCTGCTCTGGGGTCCAAAGACAAGTACTGCTGCTGTAGTAATAAAAGTAACACATTTCACATGCCACTTCCGCATGACACAGGCTGAAATGACGGCAGAACATTTAATATGCAGAAGATTGAAGTTGAAACAAAAGCGTATTTCATTTAGACACCCTGAGAAAAAAAAAAAAAGACAGAAGATGAAGGGATGACAACTCATTTCATTTTCATACACACTGTTGAGTACAGTTACATGGGGTTGATAAGGAGCTGAGCTGCCTGCATGTCTGTAATTGTTTGTTGGTTTACAGAGGGTGTAATAAATTGAAACATGCTCACAGGGGGCAAAACAAACCATAAGAAAACATCCTACCATTATCTTAGGCTTCCACTGTCAAACAGGAGTAAGTACAGATTTAGGCTTTGAAACAGGAGTTACAAACAGGAACATTTTATAATTAAACTGGTGGAGCACAAAATACAAAAGAGGCACAATGTAACAAGCACAATAGAGTAAAAACAAATAAATAAAATGAAATGGCATTATGGTGGTGCAGTGGTTAGCATTGTTGCCTTACAGCAAGAGGGTTCCTGGTTCGAACCTGGCCAACTGACCCCTTTTGAAATGAATGAGCAATGGCTCTACGCCAAACTCCCTCCCAGCTGGGAGTGAGTTACGGCCCCAAGCGAGGAAGTTTAAGTATCTCGGGGTCTTGTTCAGGAGTGAGGGTAGAATGGAGCGTGAGATGGATCGACGGTTTGGCGCAGTGTCTGCAGTGATGCGGATGCTGTGTTGGACCGTCGTGGTGAAGAGAGAGCTGAGCCAGAAGGCAAAGCTTTAGAATTACTGGTCCATCTACGACCAAATCCTCACCTATGGTCATGGGCTCTGGGTAGTGACCGAAAGAATGAGGTCGCTGGCTCAGCCTTAGCTCTTGAAAACCAGACAATTAATTGACTGATCAAACAAATAATATTGATTTGTCTGTAATGAACCATTGGTTGCAGTCCTGCTGGTGAGCAATTCAAACAGTCACTGAAATTGACAGGATGACCCACATCAGTTGGCTCCCAAGTCATGCAGCTAAAAAGGCTGGGGCCTCCCAGTTCCTGCTGGGAGTTAGGTCCCATTTTTTTCCACAGTTCAGCCAGCTCACTGGTCTCACCAGGCTTGAGCTAAGTTAAAAGTCTTAGTCTCAGTTAAAAGCAGCATGTCCGACCTCTGAGAGACTGTAAAATCATGTAGAATAAAAGTTGTATTCGTCACAGATCTCACATTTATTAGTGCCACTCTAGCAGCCATTTGTTGTTGATCCATCATCGAGGATGTGCTGGAGATTCTTCAACACCTGCAGGATTTAATAACAAGTGTGGACGGGTAAGCACACACCAAACTATCAGAAATATATACTGGTGTATTTTAAACACAGGGGAGATAAAGCAGCTGAAGCCCTTTAGAGGAACACTTCAGGGGGTTAGAGGAGGTGGAACTAATCCTGTGGTTGGGGGTGGGGGGGCTCACTCCAAGGGGACATCATTTACAGGCGGACACAGATGACTCAGAGTAGCGTGGAGAGCAGAGGCTGTGAGACAGGTTTGCAGATAAGAGTCTGGAGGGCAGATGCCGTGACATTTGTTGTTGGTGGTGTGCCACTCTTTAAGCCACGGGCTGGAACGTCGTATGCTTTCTCCGCGGTTGCATCATACACAATCCTCGAGATGGCAGCGCGTGATCAAACACAACAACATCAATGGCGCATTCACCCAAAGCCAGGGCTGCCTTGATATGCTGAGTATAGAAGCTGCAACATCTTATATAAGCGTCTATTCTTATTCTTTCTCCTCCCATCCTCTCATCATTATCAAAGAATCGGGATTCCGTCTATTTAAATATGCATAAGAGACTGAAAACGGCTCAGGCTGATTGATGGGACCACACTGAAACAGATACAATTAGACGTAATTAAATCTTGTAAAGCCTATGCTGTTTGCCAATTGCTCATTGGGAGATGATTCTATTTGCTGAGGGGCTTTGGTAATGTTGCACAAACTCCCAGTCAAACAAAAGAAAGGCATAATCCCCCTCTTCTTATATTGCGGGCCATTCGTCTGAATTCCATCTGCGGCTCAAACAGATTTCATTTACAGCAAAACCAAATGGCAGGAACAAATTGACAGCAGAGCAGAGGTGATAAATAATTCAGCAACTTCTTGATAGGCGTTTATCAGTTTTTTGTTTTTTTTCTAGAAGCCCTCAGTCTCCTTGGGTTGAGCTCCAGCCTTATTAGCGTTAGTGTTGAGTTTCATAAAGTTCTGGAATTCATCCCCCCTCATGAGACTACACTTTGACCTTGTCTAATGCGCAAGAAAACAAAGCTGACTCCCAGCATTTTGGGAGCAGGTTGTTTGGACATTCATGTATTCATCTCCAGAGGAGATCGGATGCTGAGATACTGGGATTTTTTTTGTGTGGAAACGACTTCATGCCAGGAACAGACAGGGGCCGGCTGGCGCTCGTTCTAATCCGAAAGCAACTAAAAGCAGAGTAAACAAGCTGACATAAAAAAGCCCAATGAGACAGGGGCTACTTCTAACAACACCACTCCAAACACAACAGGCACCGGAGCCGAAACTGAGAGGCTGAACTGAAAGGTTCAAAACTGTTTTGAGGTCTCTTTGGGTCAAGTTTTCCTCTAAAAGTGTGACTTTTTGCCTCAATAAAGCAAATCGTTTCTCTACAGCTATGGTGCTGTAAAGCAGCAATTCCTAACCGGGGGTAGCTGTACCCTAAGGGGTACTTCTGCAATTGCCAGGGGGAACTTGGATAGATTGTAGACAATGTGCGAACTACAGTATACCATGGCATTCGAGGGGAGCGTGTCAGAGGAATGACTCTGACTCTTGTTGTAAAGAAACATTCATAATTCATAGCTGCAAGCATGTAGTCCTGCTTGCTTTATAGCAAGACATCTGATATATAATAATCAGTTTATGAGAACACATCAAACCCCCACACAAGTATCAAAACCAAACATAACAGTGTGATAGAATGTGGTGGGACTCAGGTTTCAGGAGTTAACCCTCTGAGATCTGAGCTTGTTTGGCATGCATTTTTTATTTTAACAAGCTATGTGGGATTAGTAGGACCTGAACAATGAGTAGTAAGCCCTCATGTGGGGACAATGGCTTTATCTTTCATAGTCATGAGTGTGTAACAAGTTCTAAAACTTCTAATTTTAATGCCTGAGAACTGTTGTGCAAAAATAAATTGCAAGCAATGCAACATTTGTTCAATGTTTGTAACTCTTAGGGTTGGGGGACACTATTCAAGTCTCAACTGTTCAAAAAGATTGCTTTCAGACGAAAAGCATGCACGCCGGTAATCTTTATCAAAGTGAATCAGTGACGAATTGCCCTCATGCATGAATCATACATCGATAATAACCTGGTTTTATGCATGATCCATGGTGATGAAGACACAGAAAAATAAAAGATGCATGGTAAAAATAGCATATTGTCAATCTTTTAGAGAACCCCTAAAATCTCTGCAGGGGAGCTGATGTGTTATTAAGAGGAGCCAAGCTCCCCCTGGCCCCCTGTAGTTCACATCCTGATTGTAAAGCAGCTCAACTAATTTGTAGTTAATGATTGACAGAGTTAGCTTAAAGTAATGGATGAATGGTTGAAATGTTCAGCTTCTGGCACCAATATGAGCTTTGGAAAGTTCAGTTGTGTGAAAAGATTGTTGTGTCTGCTTTGAAACAATTAAAGGTGTTAAATAACATCTGGTTTAAAAATCCCCTAAAATGAACACATGGCGTTAGATGTAAAAGGCTGCTGCTGTAAGGGTTGTAGGGTTTTTCTTTTCTGCAACCCAAGAGCCAGGAAAAATTGGCATTGTATGTTTCTGCAAACCACGGTTATGATTCACTTGCACATTGGTGTGATACGTTGAAACTTTACATTTCAGCAACGCTGTGGATAACGTATGGTTGGGTTTAGGAGCAAAAACCACTTGGTTACAGTTAGGAAAAGCTCATGTTTTGGCTTACTATACTTGGTTTAAGGGGCACAGTCCTCTCTGGAAATGCAGTAATTGTCTTGGTAGAAAAACAACTGCTTTTGTGGTACCAACCTTGCTGGAAAAAAACATAGTGGGTCCCTAAAAATACAACAACAGTTAGTTCAAACCAAACAATTTGATTGGACAGGAAGCATTCCACTAGCCATAAATTACGTTAACCATAAATTAGCCGATGTTAAGGGTCAACAGAGCAAACTTTGCAACACTATGAGGAACAAATTTCTTTTAAATAACAGAGTTAAGCAATAATTGGTCGTGAGAAAAGGACAAAGGGATGGAAAGAAGCCCGAACACTTCACTGTAAATCTCAATCTCCACGTATGCTCATATGACATCAGGAGGAGGTGCTCATAGACATCACACATATGTGAGCAAAGCAACTGCCACCAGGTTCTTACTTCTCTGGTTGCAAAGTAAATAAAAACACACAGATGAAGCCTACATGACACAAAGCTTGTTTGACTTACACAAATTAGCAAATTAGCGTGAACGATTTCATTCATTCATTTTTAATAAATGCCGCTTGTAGAAGAAGTAATATCACACTCAAGGTCGTGCTGTTGTACTGAATATCAGCACGGCTGTGACTGTCCTTGGCAACCGACCTGTAGCCTCGTGCCTACGACTGAATCACAGCTCTGCTGATGTACATTACAACAGCGCTCCCTCTTTGTGTGATATTGCTTAATTCCATAAGAGTGATCTGCAGTGGGCTGCAACTTGGCAGGCATCTTATTTAGGTGTCACGCCATCCACCATGCCCTCCACCTCCACGTGTCAAAGTCAGCTTATATATTATGTCAATTTAGACACGTTATGCTACATATGAAACGTGCAAATGGTTTGCGGTAATGTACAATGCCAGCAATTTCTTCTATCGACTGGGCTGAGAGAAATAAACTGCTTTTGATTCGCCTGATTGGCTCTTAAAAATGTTGATTCTTCCACCAATGGGAGGTCGCCCTCGCCTCCCGCGCCCCTGAGGCTCGAGGTAGAGTAGCTCTAGATCTCCTCTGTCACTATGAGAATATTTGTGACTATCTGAATGGGTTTTTAACCTCTGGACCTGGAGAGGAGCATTTATTCCAAACAAGCCCTCCAAGCTGTCTTCTCTGGCACTCAGAGAAACTGCCACCACTAATCAGGATACAAGCACTGTGTGGATGGGCACACTTCCTGCTGTGCCTGTTGATGCAGTCCGAGTGTGAGAATGTGATATAGAGACACGGACACAGTTTCTATGCGAGTGTGTCCTTGACTAGCTGTGCACGCTGTCCCTGTGAGCACATACAGTATGCTTCTTTGTGGCCATGGGAAGAGAAGCTATGTGTTTATCAGTCGTCGTGAGAAGTGAGACAGAGGCAACGCTGCAGACTCCCCATTTTTAAGACACGTCTGCTAATTATGCGGCTATCCCTCAGGCCATATTCCATCAAATTGGCTCATTGAATTGCAAGTGAAGTCAAGACTTATTTCTCTTCTATTGCAAGAATGCAATGCTTGTTGCATGTATAGAGCGGGAGTGTCTTTACCCTATGAAGCTTATTTACCTGCATTCACAGCTGGCTCATGTCAAAGCCGGCCCACAGTAGCACTTAGAGCTATTTAGAGCCCTGGACTATTGTTGATGGCAATTTTGTGGGAGGCGATTAAAGCAAGGCCTGACACAAATTAAAGTTAGGGTCTATTGTTGATTGCATTTTGACTTCTAACAAGGCCCGGGCTTTTGGATACGAGGGGCATTTTCATTAAGTCTGCTTTTGATCAGAATGGAAATGGAGGGCCGAGTCTTTAACACTCGACCCACATAATGGACTGGAAGGAGCTGAACGTTTAAGAATCGTCTCTTCGCCCCCCCAGACCAAACATCTTTCTGCAATGCCTAGTAATTAAGAAACACTGATTGCCGTTTTAATGACTCCCTTCCAGTGCTCAATATATTGGCAGTGAGTGAGGGAGGCAGTATGTGTGTGTGTGTGTGTGTGTGTGTGTGTGTGTGTGTGCAGGAAGGTCTGAGAATAAAACAGCCATTGTGACAGGCTCTCTGGAGAGTCGAGGTGTCATTCTCAACCCATTATCAGACCGGATCCCTTTCATTCTCAGCATCCACACCTGTGATTTGTCTCCCTCTCACACACACCTTCACTCTCTCTGACACAACGGTGCACACACATAATTAAGACCAGTGTATTGTGATATGCATCTCATTAAATACAAACAATAAGAATAAACCAGTGATTTTTTTTTTTTATCTTCCTGATGTTTTCGATGATGATGTCTACTTTTATGTGACAGAACCTGTGTAAAATCTATAAATTGGAAAAGCCAACTCACCAACTATGACACCCATGGGTGCTGAGCCAGTGCAACTTTCAGAGGCAACACGACTTTGTCTGATAGTGGCTGTCAGACTGGGGACATGACTTTCGTTAGGCAGCAGGGAACTAATAGTGTTAAGCTAGACAGTCACGGAGGTAACCCAAATTCAGCACCTCGCTCCATGTGGAGATTGTTACTTTGAACATCTGGGCAATTTATTGTTAGTCTGAACATGGAAAATTGATAGGGATTTGAACAGTTAATAGCAATAATTCATATATGTATTCACATGTCTACAGATGTTTGTTTTTTTACGGACTGCCAATATACTTTTATACAATTATTTATCAAGACAAAATCAAGCTCTAAACAACAAAAACAAAACATAACAAACAAAAAACAAAACAAAAAATCTCTGTGCTATGCTTTGTGAGTAATTAATGTAAATTTGGCAGATGTGTCTTAGTAAAGCTGCTGAATTTTGGACACAATTGTCCCCCTGTCCCCACTGAAACTGGTCTGCGGTCCATTGCAATCCATTTTGCAAGGGAGTTAGTGAGTCGGTCACAGGTCAACTTAGGGAGCGATGACACAGAGATGAAACGCTAGAAACGGGACGCCAGTAAAACCATTGTTTTCCTATGATACGGTGCGTCTGACCGGCTTTCAAGTGTCTTTTTAGACAGGCGTTTTTTCGACGTCTTTTTAGATGCGTGTAGACGCTGAAAAGTTAAAATATTTTCAACTTTTTTGAGAATCAGACGCCAGTAGCTAGCGCGCATTGAATAAGCGCTTCTAGCATTTCAAGCGTCTTTGAAGCGTCCACGTCTCTCGTGTCTCATTTCTGTGTGATCACCCCCTTACTCAGTTTGCGTCTGAACGCCTGGTCGAGTGTGGCTTGACGAGGATGGTTGCTAGCGTTAGCATCAGAGGCTGTGCTAGCTTGGAGCTCTGGGGTCGCTGCTAAATGCTTTGTGCTGAGGTGATATTTCAGGCTTGACGAACTCTGATGGTCTGAAAATTATTTACTGCAGAAACAGTTCCATCTGGGTGTTTTTTAAATGTTCTGTTCACAGGGCAGAGCAGCATTGGCAAGTCTGCATCATGTGACAAAGCCACTGTGGCCTTCAGTGACGCACCAGGTCAGAGGACACCAGGAATATAATTAATCAGCGTACATTTTTTTAATGTGTAATTTTTCTGTGATTAATTAATCAAAATTAAAGTATTATTTTGACAGCCCTAACATAAATTAATTAACAGTGGAAGTATGAGGAATTATACTTTTACTTGTAAGTTGTTATATTGTTCACAAACATAGGAAAACAATGACATTTCTAAATGAAAATGTATCAAGCTCTTTCCCTAGTTCATTGGCTAACCCTAACCAAACCTATCAGAACTATATACAGTACAGAACAAGTGGGGGAAATGAAGAAGAAGATATACTTTATAATTCCCAGAGGGAAATTCAATTTGTTTCACTCTGTTGTCATGTACACACAGGCCCAAAATACACACACATCCACCAACAGCACCTATACATGCATTAAATGGAGAGATGTCAGAGTGAGGACACTGCCCATGGTGAGGCACACCAAGCAGTTGGGGGTGCAGAACTGGCACTTCTCCAGCTGCCAGTCCACACTCCATAAATGGTGCGGACGGGGACTTGAACTGGCTCCCTGGTTCCCAACCCAAGTTTCTACAGACTGAGCTACTGCTGGCCCATAGTTTTCACGTTATACATGTTTCTAGTGTAAAGTCTCTTGGGTT
This sequence comes from Epinephelus awoara, assembly GCA_035609425.1. NCBI lineage: Eukaryota > Metazoa > Chordata > Actinopteri > Perciformes > Serranidae > Epinephelus > Epinephelus awoara. The sequence goes on along the minus strand of CM069302.1, from coordinate 9,866,272 downwards.
CAAGCCAATCCACCTTGACCATATATTTGTAAATTTATCTTGGTGTGTGTGTGTGTATGTGTATATATGAATTGGAAATAGTTTCATCTGAATAATAATAATGCTCATTTGTCCTGTTAGTGCACAGGTGCTATCAGTAAAGCTAGTTTGTTTAAAATACCCAGTGCTGAGATCCTCACTGGGAGGGAAATCTCCAGTGCACCAGGAATGATGCATTTTATATTTCCTGCAACAACAACAGGAGTTTATTTGCAGCACCATGTTCTGGCATAAATAGTGATACCAGGAAAGAACCGAAAAAAACATAAACTATACAGAAAGTCAAACTTTATTAACTGAAAATCATTCACGACATATCACACTATTTGCCATGTGAGGAAAAACGATCAAAGAAATGACTGTTTGGCTTCTCAGCTGTCACCAAAATCAAGAAAAATTAGTACCTTGTGGTGTTTCCAGTTCAAATGATACCTGTTCAACACAATATGTGCCAAAATGGATAAAGGAGACACTTGAATACCACTAAGTGCTGTTTCAGATCACCAGGTACAAGTCTTAATCTGCACTCTCATTGACATTGTATTGAAGTAAAAGTGATTTAATCAGGTGTGACTCATTCTGAGTAAAAGAGTATTTTTTTGAACATGATCATAAAAGTATCAGAAACGTGAATAGTCTTTGGCAATGAATCCCCATCCTGATGTGATATATTTAAAGGTAGGTGTTGAAGCTGTAGAAGAATAGGGAACCCCAATATGGAGTCTAGGCGCTAGTGGTGATAGGAAAAGGGTGCTAAATATCTGGATATAATGAGGAGCGGTGACCTGAGCACTGGATGTTATGACTTGATGTGGATTCGGTGGGGGAAGGCGTGATGATTTCACCTAAAATGACAGGTTACAGCAGCAGAGAGGAGCACTTTAAAGAGATAGACATAGAACGAGATTGTGGCAAAATTTGGTTGGTTTAACTTGGTTTAACATCTATAATCTTGGATGGATTACTGAATGTATTTAATTAACACTTACTGACCAGGAAGAGACTCGAAATGACGACAAAAGTGCAAAGGAACTGTAAAAAGACACAAGATTAACTACATTTAACCACAAAGGAACACCAAATAACTACAAAAAGGGGCAAAACCACCACAGCGGTCGTCACATATAGCTGCTTTGACAGTGGCCTTTCATGTCTACATATTTCATGCATCTCATGTTGATGCTCCAAAATGCCACAGTCAGTGCCAGGACTTCAATGAAAACATGTTAGAAATGTTTAGAAATAAACATCATGGTTTGGCTATTAATTCATACGGGAAGTGAACACCAGGCTTGCGGGTGAAAGTCCAGGGTTTGTTGGACACATCCACCAACCTTCCCACCTGCCCTGTAGGGACCTCCCAGCTCCTTTATATTACATCGTTACAGCAGTGTATCATACGGCATATCATAACACCGCTAAAGGTTACGTCCGGCCACATTACAAACAGACACCAAGCGGGCTTTTGGCATCAGGTAGCTGACGCTAAAATTACTGACAAAGCAGCAGTATCTGATGACTTCTGCTGGTCTTCCTTTGATAGGAGAGGTGGTGGGTCCTTTGCATACCTAATAATCCGCCCATGTCCGTAATCAGCTGATTGGAAGAAGCAGAAGGAGTGAGACAGAGAGGGAACTGTGAATGAATAAAGTGAAAAGAAAGTCTTCCAGACTGATCTTAGGCTGAGTTTTTAACAGTTGAAAACATCACCAAATCCTTTGCTTATCAGTGCACACTGGGGAAGATTGTTTAACATGCTATGCCGGATTAATTTGCTGCCAGCAAAAAGCTGTGAAGTATTACAAGGTTGTACGACGCTAAAATATTTTGACGGGTTTATTTTTGTAGATTGCAAAATGTTATTTTTACATTGATTAATGAATTCCTGTAGTGAAGACTCGGGATACACAAGTGAAGTTTTCTACCTGTCCTTGTGCATCGTTGCATTCATCAGACAAACCTGTGAAATCACTGAAATCCTATTAACTACCTCACGCTGCTGTTAGTGCACACACCTTTGTTTTATTATTTCACATTCATCACACATTTGAAACAAAGGATGAAATGATAATGAAATCATTAAATCCCTGCATCGAATTATATAAAGTACTGAACATCCCCAGACACTCTGATACAGTCAGTGTGGAGACTTAATGGAGCTTTGAATTCTACATTTTTTGCTCTCTAACAGCTGGTGACACAAAGGTGGAACATTGTGCCTCTCTTGTTGCATCTATGCTCTCACCAGAGCACTGCAGCTTAAACCTCTGAGAAGTAGCAGGAGGTATTTACCCGTACTGCAGAGAGCATCGCTAACAATCCTGTGACAGGTTGTGTTCCTCCCTGCTCGGTACATTACATTAGTCTTGATGAGCGAGGGAGTAGGGAGGCACCGGTCCGATCAGGCACAATTTACAGGAATTATCCGCCACTGTTTTACTTTCATTACCACACCTCTGTTGCCGGTGTTTGCTAGTGAGCGTTGTGTGCCGCTCAGTGGTGTTGGCTTATTCAAATAAATGTGCAGCTGGGGCAGATGATGCTGCAGCTCTGCTGAAAATTAACTGCCTCCTGTAGTCTGCGATCTAACCTAATCAGCGAGTATAATGCACTGTGCCGCATCGTCCGTCATCACTCCTGTGGGGGTCTTTCTATATATAGGTCACACTCTGGCTGTCCACAGGTCGTACGAGCTGGGATGTCGTGGATTTAGTGACACTGATCAGCCTGAAGACAAGACATTGGGCTGATCAGTTGCGGGAGAAGTAGTAATTACAGAATGCGGACGTAAAAGTAGAAATGTGTTATCAGGAAAATGTACTTAAAGCTGCACTCATGAATATTCTTATATTGAAAATGGATCACATGTATACACTCATCGGCCACTTTATTAGGCACATCTTGGTAGTAACGGGTTGGACCCCCTTTTTAGTTCTTGGTGTCATAGATTCAACAAGGTGCTGGAAACATTCCTCAGAGATTTTGGTCCATATTGACATGATGACATCACACAGTTGCTGCAGATTTGTCTGCTGCACATCCATGATGAGAATCTCCCGTTCCACCACATCCCAAAGGTGCTCTATTGGACTGAGATCTGGTGACTGTGGAGGCCATTGGAGTACAGTACCAGTACCATCTGAATGTGGCAGCAGAAATCCAGACTCATCAGACCAGACAACGTTTTTCCAGTCTTCTGTTGTCCAATTTTGGTGAGCCTGTGTGAACTGTAGCCTCAGTTTCCTGTTGTTAGCTGACAGGAGTGGCACCTGGTGTGGTCTTCTGCTGCTGCTGTAGCCCATCTGCTTCAAGGTTGGACGTGTTGTTGGTTCAGAGATGGTCTTCTGCAGACCTTGGTTGTAAACAGTGGTTATTTGACTTCCTGTTGCCTTTCTATCATCTTGAACCAGTCTGGCCATTCTCCTCTGACCTCTGGCACCAACAAGGCATTTTGGCTCACTGGATATTTTCTCTTTTTGGGACCATCCTCTGTAAACCCTAGAGATGGTTGTGTGTTAAAATCCCAGTAGATCAGCAGTTTCTGACAGACCAGCCCATCTGGCACCAACAACCATGCCACATTCAAAGTCACTTAAATCACCTTTCTCCCTCATTCTGATGCTCAGTTTGAACTTCAGCAGATCGTCTTCACCATGTCTACATGCCTAAATGCATTAAATAAAAACCCATAGAAAATTAGTACCCAGGTCTGTTGTTTCTCTCTGCTTTAGAAGGCATTTTAGCTGATTGGTTTCAATCAATTGATGAAACTGTATTGACATAGCACAAGTCATACATAAAATGCAACTTCAAGTGCTGAATGTAAAAAAGTTTAAACAAACTTAAATAGAATATTGTGTGATAAAACTAACAATAGGAGTCAGAATCAAGAGGTAATAGTAAAAATAAAGTATGAGTAAAAACACACCAGTCTTATTTTTAACAACATCCACACTTTCTGCCAACCTCACATCCTCTGGCGTCATTCCACAGACTGGAGTGGCTAAAAACAACTTCAGTGTGGGTCTCGATCGAACCCCTGAAACAACCAAGAGACAGCTGCCTGAGGATGTGAGGGATCTAGTGGGTATATATCTAAAAACCATATCCAACCATACCACCAGACATGCAGTCCGGAGCTGGACCATTTAGTGATTTGTAGACCAGTAAAAGAACCTCAAAATCAATTCTAAAACTAACAGGTGGCCAGTGCAGATATTTTAAGACAGATGTGATGTGTGCTCTCCTTCTGATCCTTCTGAGTGGTGTAGGTGCTACACCAAGGTTTGGTTTTATGGGCCAGTAGCCACAACTTTACTGCTTTAGTTCAGTCTCAGTTCCAGCAGAAAAAGACTGCTGTTCTCAGTGAAACAGCTTTGATAAAGCCATCGTACGGAACGTTCCCATCCACCGAATGGCAGCCTGACAAAGATAGCAATGCTGGTGAACAGCAAAAAAATTCATTTAGTAGCTAAAGGGATTTAGAGTTGGTAAAGAATGTTGGATGTAAATCAGTCAGGTGGACAGAGAAACAACTCAAAATTGCTAATGGGTCTGTGTGTGCTGCATGTGTAAATGGTTTACTAATGTTTATCGTAACGACTTTATAAGGTGATAATATGTCAGCGCTGTGTTTACAGCTTCTGCAAGTAACAGACTAAATAAAAACCCCCACAGGAATGCAACCTTACGCCAAAATTAATGTACAAATCACACAGAGTGTCTCCTGTCAGAGTGTTATATTACATTACCCAAAGGTATATAAAGTAATTTTGATCGTATAATTTTTAGAATTTTAATTTGCAATGTTAGTAAACACAGCTGTCGTGTAAATGTAGTGGAATAAAAAGTACAATATATCCTTCTAAAATGCAGCACAGTATAAAGTAGCATAAAATGACCCAAATGCACTTAAAGCACAGATCTCAACTCTCCTTTCCGCGGTATTGACATAATGAATGATAACCATAATCAGCCCTTGTCGAAGTTTAAACCTGTGCATCTGATCATGAAAATCATTCCAAATAAAAGCAAACAGGTTCACTTTCAAAGTTAAAAACTTTTCATCTTCATGCATTAATTACACTGAACAAAAATATAAATGCAACACTTGTTACCTCTTCCATTTTCACGAGTTTAAGTGAAAGACCTGAGACATTTTCATGCACATAAATGACTTATTCCTATGACTTATTTGGTTACAAATTTGTGTGAGCACTTCTTATTTTCAAGATAACCTATCCACCTGCCAGGTGTGGCATATCAAGATGCTGATTAAACAGGTGTGTCTTGGGCTGGTCACAATAAAGGCCACTCTAAGATGTGCAATGTGTTGCACAACACGATGCCACAGATGTCACACGTCTTCAGGGAGCATGTCTCTGGCAACATATTCTCACTCCTGACACGTCACATATTGCTGTTTGGTCAGTGGACTTTCACGTCCACATATGTTGCGCTAGGTATCCTGGGTGCATCTGTTGTTGATGTCTTGGTACGCCATGTCAGTTTACACCTGCTACATACATTGTGTCTTTTCAAAATACACATTGACTTTTTTTTTTACACTAAATGTACAGTATCTGCTTAGTTTTTTCAAAATAAGCATATAACATCTGTAAAACACCATGTATTTACGTTTATTTGTTTGGCTCTACATTAAAACGGGAAGCAAACGCCACACGTTGTATTGACGTATGTATTTTTATTTTTTACATTTATTTTTGACTGTATGCAAACGTTAAATTTCCTGTGAAAACAGAAGTGTATTTTAAAAACAAAGAATGCACGTATTAGGCCGAAGTTGACACAGCGTCCTGGAGCGTCTACAACCAACACATCCAGGGTACCTTGCACGGCATGTCCACGTGGCAAATCCACGACCAAACATCGATATGTGACGAGATCGGAGTGAGAATGTGTTGGTCTGACGCGTATAATACCACCGTGAAAGGACCGTGTATGTTTTTTTTTAGGTGTCTGACAACTACAGAATGAGAGGTTGGCTTGCACTGTTTTGCTGACTGCAGGAACATCCACCAGAGTTGTTGCCAAGTTGTTTCTGTCTTCACCTGTAAGATCACCTGAGACCAGCCCCTGAGACGGTTTCCGTTTGAGGAGAAATTCTTTGGTTGTGCAAACCAACTGTTGCATCAGTTTTCCGGTGGATGGATTATGATAAAGTACTCAGTTCTGTGTGCACAGAAAAAGTAAATCTTTTTTACAGTTTTACATTTATATTTTTGCTCTGTGTATTTACATTTTTTGCATGTAAAATGTATGCAGACTGTGCACTGAGGAAAGCATTACCTGAGACACTACTGATTTGCATTTTAAATGAATAAATAGACAACAAACGAGGACTCCAAATTATGGGAAAACTCTTACATTTTGAGTGTGAACAAGTTTACTTCGACTTGGAGTTTGACTGAGACAGACAGGTTTGCTAAATAATTTCGTTTACACATCACTGAGACATTCAGTGGTTGTTCTATAACAGGAGTCAGGGTTATTATCAAATAGTAGGAGTTTGGGTACACAGATGAGGAGTCGGGCCTTACACCATTTCTTTTTGTAGTGTTTCAGTAATATCATCATTAGTGTCAGCGGTTATTTGCCCTCGAGTCAAACAAAAGAACACTCTTTCCCAAAAGAACAATCACTCTTCACTTCATGTAACAGCAAACGGAGACGACAGCACAACATACCCGACTGCTGGAGTGTTACTCCCCTTAAGCAAAGTTTGCACTAAACTCCATTCATCTCAGCTGCATGCTCCAAGAGGCTCCATGCTACGAAATCTATTAGGACAGGTTAGCATCATAGTCAAAGCATTTTTCAGTCCCCTGGAGTGAGAGTCATTATGCTGGAGCGCCACTGAATCATGTATCCTCAATGAGTGCTAAGAAAGGCGTTTCTTATTTTGGGACAGCGCATTCCTCAAGGCTAGCTGAAACTGCAATTTGCCAGGATCTTAACAGGATTCCCCTCGACTATCAGTGAATTCTCAGGGGAGCCAGAAGTCTTGTGAGCCTGATCTATCTCTTTATAATGTCTGCATTTTTCTTTAGCCGCCATGACTCAGTGGAATTAAACAAGACCAACCTCTGCAACACTTGTCCTCCATCTATCTGGGTCACGCTGATAAGCTCAATCTGCTTTTTTTTGCACCTCAGGAAGGGGGAAGTGGAAATTTGTCATGTGCCCTGAACACAGCCAACAACAGGAATCCCGCAGCCCATACGCCATCTTGTTTGAATAAGCAAACAACCGAACAAAGAAATAAATAACCTGCTGAATATCCCATTTATCTCTTTCATTTTCGAGGCAGTCGATGCTCTCTTCAAGTTCCCATTCACCCCTGAAATGCACCATATGGAGGCGAGAGCTCAGCGGCACTGCGTCTCTTTATGTGAACACCCTTCGAGGGGAAACCTCGGGGGGTATTCATTTTTCATACCAGCATTATGCTACCACCTAATCCAATATTAGCAAATTAGATGACTAATGATTCATATTGCAAGTAATTGAAAATCAGCACTTTCTCTCCTCTCTTTCTTGAAATCTAATTAGCAGAGCTTTGGTTTGAGTGATTGAACAAGTGTGGTTGCCTGAAACAACAGCTCTCAGTCTCCAGGGGTGGTTTTTAAAACGTGCTGTCTTCTCTGACCTGGGAGGCCGACACTGGGGATGATCAGAGGGGAGCAATATGGGCTTCTGGAGGAAATGGTCCGGTATACACGTAATTAAAGCCAATCAGCAGACGAAAATGTTGCCAGTGTACATTACTGCAAAACACAGATACGTTACATTTCTATGTTTTGTACATCAGTGTCTCCAAAGTGACGTAGTGCAACAGACAACTGTTCAAGAGCAAGAGTCAAAACTAGCTGTTTTGTGGTGCGTCATCACTGTGTTTAAAGCAGCTTTTTAGCCATTAAACAACCTGTTGCTGTTTTTCTATCAGGTACAGTGCTACAAAAAACATTTTTTTTCACAGACATTGCTGCATTTCATGCAGGGACACTGCCTCAAAAAGTGGATGTTCTTTATCAAGACGTTGCTGCTTTTCAAGCTTGGATAGTGCCCCAAAAAGTGGTTGTTTTTAACTACGACATTGCTGTGCTTGCTGAACATTTTTGATACATTTTCTGTCAGGCACCTTATCATCTGCAAATGTTCAGATAGGCCACAAGTGATGGTAAAATAACCAACAATCTACAGACTGTGTTATTTATTATTTTTCGTCAATGTACTTCCTGCCAGGACAGTGCCTCGAACAGTGGTTGCTTTTTTTATTTACACACCGCTGGATTTCCTGCCAGGATACTGCCACAAAAAGCATCTGTTTTTTGCCGAGACGTAACTGCATTTCCAGCTGAGACTGTGCCATGAAAGCCATTGTTTTTAATCAAGACGTTACTGCGTTTCCAGCCAGAATAATGCCACCAAACATTTTTTTTAAGCCCAAACATGAGCTCTTCCCAACCTTAACCTCAACACATATTAACCACAGTTTTGTTGAAACACAATCCAAAAAAATAAAGTTTCAATATACTGGCTACATAATAGCATACATATCCTTGGTGTGCAGAAACATACAATGCCAACATTTTTTCTGGCCATTGGACTTATTATTAAAAAGCACACAAGGCCCCAAGGCCCTTATATTTTCAACACTGTGTGAATCGCATAGGTACTCGATGGGATGGAAATTAACTTTAAGATCTACAGGCAAACAGGCAGAATGAGGTAGAGGAGAAAAAAACCTTAGAGATGCTACGGAAGGTGAAGAAAGGGAACAAAGCAAGAGCAAACACCGGGGTGGAGACTGCAGCACAAGCTACTCCTGAGGGAGCCACAGAGATGAGTTGGAAGACAAATCAGGGCCACAGAGGTGCTTCCGCAGCTGCACTTCTTCCCCCTCCTCTAGCCACGGACATCAAGCGTGCTCCATTCCAGCTACGCAGGCAGTGACTGGAATTAACAGAACTCACTTGTTTATTTACAGGATCGCTATTCTTAACATACCTAGAACCCCGGGTATGCTGCAACTTTATTCCTGCATATCTTGATGAAGGGCAGAATCAGTCAGCCTTGGCGCATTCTTCACAGAGCTGATCGAACAATGACAAGAAGCTGTGCCGGATAAATTGGAATCCTACTGGGTCTATGCTGGAGACCAGCTCACACAGCGTTCGAAGAAAAAACAGATGACCTCACAACTAGGCCGGTATCTCGTTAGGGTATGTCCATCAGGAACCTATTCTGGGAACAATAGTTAGGCTCAGTTGCTGCTAAAAATACGCGCTATCACCTCAGGGAATCGTGCGTGTGGTGCTTTTACTTCACAGAATTAAAAAATGGTACACATGTGTCTGAGAAGTGAAGCTGATGAAAGGTAAACGCCGCAGCAGTTAATCTATCCTGATGCTACTGCAAGAGGAATTAACATGGTTCACTCCAAGGCGTCCTCTCCCTCTGCAGAGGATGATATGCTGCAGTTGTCAGTAATCAGAACAGAAGCTGGTGGCGCAGGAACACGGAGGCTGAGCAAACAATAAGATGGAAGAAACTGTTAGCAGAGGGCTTGTGACCTTGACTGTTATCGTCAGGTCATGTTGAAAGACGGCGATGGCGCAGTGTGGACATAAAAATGCTGTGTGAGAAATCCCAGATCGGATGTCGTTGTGAGTCCTTGTGGGCGTGCCCCGAAGTTGCTCCACTGCTGCTGAAATCCTGATAGCAACTTCTACCCTCTTTTTCTCGGGGTATGATACATCACTAACAAGAAACACAGAGCCGTGGCGTCCGCATCAACAACAAAGGCGACATCGAGTCAAAGACCTAAGTTACATCATTTTGAAGCCTTTGTGTAAAAACCGGTCTGATCATGTGTGCTGCTCTTTTTTTTGCTCGGAAAATAAAGAAAAGCGTTAGCGGGCCTCGGCTCCCAGCACAAGTTGAAAGGGTGGAGAAGGCAGGGAAGAGACGAGAGAGAGAGAGGGAGAGGGAGCACAGTGGAGACGAGGCTCTCACTAGTGCAGCGTCGGGAAGGATACTGGCCCTCAGGGAGAGATATGGTGGTGCCGCGATGACATTTTTAGGGCAGCTGTGAGAGTTATAGATGAGTATCAGATGTTATCCATTACTCCCTGGGAAAACTTGATGAAACCAAAAAACACAACAACAAAGGACAGAGTAGAAATAAGAGGAAGAAAAAAAAAATCAAAGAGATTTAATCAAGGATCAAAACAAAATATTGAGTACAATCAGCTCGCTCTTAGAGCGCTGCTACTTGTATATGTGGCTGAGGCTGCTCTGCAATTACGTGTGTGATTGTAATCAAAATAAATGTGTTAATAAAATTAGAGACCCCCAAAAAATTACATATTCAGCACTGAATGCTAAGGCACTGCAAGATGTTTTTCCTTTTTCCTTTCCTGTCTTGTTGTTTTTTACGGCCCCCTCAATATCCGAGAGGCTTGCTCTCTTGCATGAATAAACAATAGAGGTGAACGAGCAAACATTTTGGTTGCACCCTGCTGTTAAAAGTTGAAAATGAATGCAGATCCAGGCAGGCTGTCTTGTTTTGTGTGCTATATGCTCTTTCACCCTGAAAACTCTCCCGCGCATAACCTCCTTTGCAGCTTTCGCCTCTGTGTAACATGCAAACTGATAATCTGCTATCACCCGTGTTATTATTTTAGGACTCAAGGATATGAGACCCATTTTCACTTTCAGACGTGTATTAGTGTTGAAGGGTGACCTGCTCGTGGCTGTCATAATCACTGGATATTTTGCAAAGTAAACTTCTTGCGGAGATGCCGTGGCACATATGTGAGTCACACAGATTAATATTTTCTATCCCTCAGACCTGCTCCAACAGTTTTATGTTCTCAGTTGTTTGCAACAAATCATCTGTCACCAATACAGAGATGCAGCGCGGCAATATCAGTGTAATATTCATGCTCAAACATGAACTTCAATAAAGTCCAAAACCCTGTGGGAGAGGGGGGGAAAAAAGCACAATTTCTCTTAAGAAAAGCAACTAATTCTCACGTCTTACTCTGACGTACTTTGACTTCAATCCCTTGCCATGTCAACGCCATTTTACAAAGTTCCTTTGACTTTATCCGGCAGCCGACTGATTCAAACTGCGACTGTTGCCGTGCAGCAATATTTGAGCTGAGAGACAGCGGGCTCTTCAGTGTGAACCTTTAACTCCCTCGGGTCTTGGTCGAAAAGGCAAGAGACATGACCGCCAAGACGATGGACAGTTTTAATACAGCAGCACATGCCCTCTGGGGAGTCGAGTGGTTACCCCTGCAGATATTATGGGCGGCGAAATGAAGCACATCCATTTCCTGCAGCCTGAGCGATGACATGGGGCAACTGGGGCCTCTGATGGGGTTTGCTTGTTGCCTTGTCTGTCGCACTGATTAACAGAGCAAAATGAATGCTTGAATGCCCGTCCCCTGCATGCTAGTGAGTCAAGAGTATCGATTTCATCCTTACACTCGTCGTGACTTTGATTATTTTTGCTTACAGCACGGCAGACAATGCCACAACTATCCAGGAAGAGAGCGCTGCTGTTAAACTGAACTAATGGTTGCTATGGGAGAGGTGTTATGACTGCTACTGTATGTCATTACACGCTGCTGCTGTGTTTACACGCTGAACAGAGAGGATGGAGATTTGGACAGGTAACTGATAAAAATTAGTTGCCGGAGGAGTGGTAGCAGACATCGGTGGTGACGCAGAGAGTGCACTTCACAAGGCACGATCATAATGAGTCTTTCCCAAAACTGCCTTTCAGTCCTGAGGCGGATTCTGTCACGGCCTTGGCAATGCTCCCGTTTCTGTGTTTCCCTAGTACTGTTGTGTTATCTGTGTCCCCAGTTTGTCTCTGTGTGAGCGTGTGTGTGTGAGTCTCGTTCCTGTCTGGCTGTTACTCCGGACCCTGCCTACCAACCAGACTGTATAAAAATAAAGGACGTAGCCACCGTGATTGATTTTTGGACATTGAAGCATTGAGTTTGGAATGTTGGCTGTTGCTATCGGGCCTAACAGGCAGAGGCCCAAGGGGCCAAAGTGTCAGGGGCCCCCCCTGGCCTTCGCCTGCAAAATGTCACTCATATTAAAAGGTAAGGTTCACCTTAAGGTACACTCAAAATAACCACAAAGAGGAGTGAAGGGTGGATCTGACTTCGGGCCTTAGCACACCAAATGGGCCACTGGTAAATGTCTGGCTGTTGAGGAGCGTCTGTCGTCCTAGTTTTGTGGTTTGTCCTGCATCGTTGACACTAGTCCAGCCGTATTGGCTGTTTTTGGCCAATTCAGCATGATGTCGACAGAGGAGAACCTGTCAGTGAGTTAAATCATTCTGACTGGCACTTCAGCTCGGTGCACGAGAAGAGAAACTGATTTGAGGAAAGCAAAAAATGGCTCCAGCCAACAGAGCATGAAGTTCGAAACAACTTTTAACATTGGGTTGTGTCGTTTATGTTCTAGCTGGCTGTTAGCTGTAGCCTTTGTGGTGTGTTTAAGTGCAACTCTTTGGCCCAGACACAGGTGACACAAGGCGACGTAACAGACGCCTTGCAGACAGTCTGTCACTCAAAGTGGCACCACCCTTAGTTATGCAGAACTTTAAGGCTTAATAAAATATAAACAGTTGGGTTATACAAAATTCAACCCATGTATAGTCATGAATCTTAAAATTACCTATAGAGACCAAAACCAGTTCATGTACCAGGCTGTAAACGTGTTTATTTCTGCTGTAAACCTGAGCATCTTAACAGGGAGGTCTATGGGGTTTGACTTGCTTTTGAAGCAGCCCTCAAGTGGACATTTGAGGAACTGCAGGCACTCCCACGCTGGCTTCATTTTCCAGCCCTGGAGGTTTTTGCTTGCTACTAACACACCTGCTTGCAATCAGCTCATCACCTCTCCCTGCTCCTGGCTCACCACACACCTGGCTACAATCAGCACATCCACCCTGGCTCTCCTTCCACTCATCGTCAGATCGTTGTTACACTCTCAGTGGAAGCTACGCTCAGGCCTCTCCTCTAGTGACTCTGTGAGTAGATTCCACTCATATTTATAACCTCCTCTAATGCTTGTTTCTGAGCTGTACACCAGGAATCGTGCTCACCTGCCTACCTACCTACTTGCCAACTCATTCCCTCTGCGTCCTCTACCCCCACGCTGCCAAGCCGACCAGCCACTCTCCATTCCCCCTCTCCTTTCTGCCGTCCTCCAGCCATTCACTCACCTTCGTCATCACCTGCTTCACTAACTCCTGCAAAAAAAAAAACATAAAACCTGTAAAACTTTATCTGCCTCCTGGTCTGTGTTCTGCATTTTGGTCCTCTTGCCAACAACTCCTAACATTATCCCTCAGGGTTAGAGGAAAACTGTGAACACACACACGTAGCCATGCACGCACAATACATACAGACGCAACACCACCCACATAAAACAGGTTGGGCTTGCATTTAAAGCACATCTTTAAACACAGCCTCTGCAGCCGCCGTCTCCCCAAGGATCAGACGGTGCATAATCAATGCCCCGCTGCGGTCCACAGCCATCACATCGCCACTGCTCCTCCTGCGGCAGTGGCTCTCTGGCTCTAACACTCAAGAGAGTGGGAAAGCAGTACACAGATGTATCCAATTAACACCTGCTCTGATGGTTTGCCGCCTTTATCTCTGTCACGCTCTCGCATCTCCCCTTTGCATATTCCATCTCCAAGCCTAATCTGCGACTTGCCAACACCTCTCCCATTTCTGCCGGCCGAAAGTGTGGGAGGAAAGTGTGCTGCGGTGCATCATGGGTTCAGGTGAGCCTTGGAATAAATACACACGGGGAATAGAGGCCTTTGCGGGGTGGCATCTCCTCAGTGAGCAATCTTTTCACCATCTTTTTCTAGCTAACGCAGTGTTAAATACCTGCTTAGTAAATTATATTAGCTCACAGTATGCAGCTCTGGTGTGACTGATGCTGAGCGGCAGCCCACTTTGAATCAATCTAGATTTTCTCAAAGACAAGTTTCTCATGATTCTTCTCTTTACCTCCTTCAAATCAATAACGGACGATGTTTTTGCTGGATTCACCTCATTAGGGCGCTTCATAAAAGAGAGTTTTGCCATCACTGTAGATCTTTGTCTCACACCAGACTGAAATGCAACATTTTCTTCTATGAAGATAGCCTCAGGTGAACACACAACTTTCTGCATGTGATGCACCTACATCAGTGGCTGTTGGCGTCACGTTGCTTCTCATGTGCTCTGCTACGACACAGTGGCTTCGGCACATTGGCGGCTCCTTTACCAACGGCGAACCTTTTACAGTAGAGCAGTCTTACGTAACTGCAACAAAAGGGCTTTGTGCTCCTTTTGTTGTTATCTCGGATCACTGAGAATGTCAAGGCAGATCTTCCTAATGAAGCGGCGGGGAATGTGGTGCTGTTGGTCTTTGCTGTTTAAATCTGCACACAACTGACTCAGAAACAATTCACATCTGTTTGGTGCACAATACTTGTTTTGACATTGAAGGGAGGGACAACATTGCTTCGTGAATATCGTGACATTTATCATTTTTCACATTTAATGGAACCAGAGCTTTTATGTTCCTTGAAAAATATTTTTAAGACATTAACTGATGAAACAATTGACACGAGGTCAGCTTAGGCTATTAGCTTTTTTTCTGAAGCTTAAAAACCTGATCTCAACCAAGAGAAATGTCTTTAAGGCCTCATTTACACTTGTCATTTCAAGTGTCTGTAATCTGTGTGGAATCCTGATGAAGCTGATGATGTATCAGTTACACTCAGCCATATCTGTATTAGCCAGACCACAGATCCTGGGCTCCATGCAAATAAGGGTCTGCTCCAGCTCAGAGGGTGGCAGTAAAGCACCTGGAGCTATTCAGTAAACACTAAAAATGCCAGAGGAAGAATATGCATCTTAACAATTTAGCCACAGGTGCTCTGCAACAAAAAAGATAACATATTTCAAGCTGCACCGATGCTATGAAACGGTATAGAGCAGTGTTCCAGCCACAGGATCCAGATTTCTCCTCAGTCATTAGCTCAAGGTCCACACGGTTTAATACATTCAGCATCATACTTGCATTTGGCCACGTTGTCCAGCTAGTTTGCATTAATCACTCAATCTACAGCAGGAAATGGCACTTCAAAATAAAAGCTCTGTGCCAGAAATTTACTGTATTTAAAAGTTGTTGGTTTTTTTTTTTTTTTTTTACAAACTTCACTTTTGCAGTCACTTGTGGTCCAACGCAACCCACTTTTGGACTGCGACCCACCAGTTGGGGAACACTGTTTTAGATAACAGGATTGTGATGTGAGCAGCACTGAGCAACGCAAAGCATTGTGGGACTTTAGGACATGGCAGCTACGATAAAGACCAATTACTATTACGTGACATGGTTGAGTTTATATCTTATCCAGCTTGAAAACATAGTGAGATGTTGAACGGCTGCTGCATTATCAGTTGTCATAACTGTTCCCCACCTGCCAAGTAAACACATGCGTCATATTCATGGTTTTATATTGCTAGAGTGTGTTGCAGGTCTCGGAAAAAGGTAATTTTCTCCTGATTTGTCTGTCTGAAAAATGACATTTTAGTGTCTTAACCTTTAGAAGATATGTGGCTTGTTAAAACTGGATGCAATATTTACTTTGAGAGCTTTGGAGTGAAAAAAAATGGGGAATACTCCTAACTCATGTTCACTTTTCCCATTGGAATAAATAGACTCAGGAGCGGCGCTAGTCTCTTAAAGGGGTGGGGCAGTGGTGAAACTCACATGACACAGTTACAGGAAATGAAAAGGAAGTGAGTTGTCTCGGGTTATCAGTGGCCTCTGGTTTAGCTACAACAATAACACAGCAAATACACAAACTCACAGATTAATATTTATGAACTATATAAGCAAGATGAGAGTATCACCCTTCACAGGCTCTTATTAAATTTGCTCCGTAACAATACACCTCAACGCTCTGTCACTCACTCAGATCATTTAGTGAGTTCAGATTAACACTGTAACAGACAGCATGGTATATTTTTATGTGATCGTATGGGTTGAAATAGTTGGAGCAGCTTTTTTCCTGGGACTTTAATGAAATATAATGAGAGCTAATTCAAGTGTAATCATACCGTAATTCAGCTGCCGTGACCACAAAGGACAGACTGGATGAGTGGCCATTTCCACAAAGCAATTAGTGCATAGATGCACCAAGGAGGAGCGAGAGTCACGTATGCATCTTGGACAGATGGTGCATTTACACCTTTTCAGTATTTAGCTGGAGTGCAGTTGGATCTGATTGCTATTCAGTCTGATCAGGATTCATTAGGTGACTCAGTGTAAATGGGGTCTGACTCCTGATAATGACTGTGAGATGGGGTTCAAAGCTCTGTTAAGCTACTATCTCAAAGGTCAAGAATGAGCCTTCACACTCGAGACTAATCGACCATTTTCTTGATGAATCGTTTTTGCACTAATATTAAGTCCCCTACCCGAAAAGACTTCTACTAATACTAGTATTTTGTCTAACATGGTTTCCCCGCATAGTAGTTATAATCTGAAAAGGGGCTGGAAGCAGATTTCTTTGTCCCCGGCTATGCCCTGCCCACCACTGCTGCTTGCGGTGGGTATCACTTTCCACTTTCTCCAGCACCGCTTGCGCTACGCTGACAGGTGGAAAACCTGTGCGCAAACATAACTAACATTAGCATTAAAGGAAACATCAGGAAGATTTAGCCATACATGTTTGAGCAACAGTCAGACTCAAATGAGGAGTCAGTTCAGATGACAGAGTCTGTCAGTGAATGAAATCACTGTAATTGGCATCTTAGTGCATGAGAAGAGAAACGGAAATGAGGAAAGTAAACAAACAGCTGAAGTCAAGAGGGTGTGAGATCAGAACAAACTTGTTTTATTAGGTAAACCATCTGCTGGTATGGAGATTCATTTCCTCTCACCCAGGTGTAGAATACATGTGCTAGTTGGTTCGGTTCGGTTCAGTGTGTCTGGGCCTCAGCGATTGGCTTTTGTATTTGTGACCTATCTAATTTAGCTTGCATACACCTTAGTGACAAATTTTGCATGGACACAAGTCAGAAAAGCCCACGTCAGACATTTTAGGGGACATACACATAAGAGAAACACATATTGAAGTGGAGGGGGAGTTTGAATTATAATTAAATATACATAAAGGAATCATAATCGCGTCTGTTGTACAATATTGTGTAGCTCCATTCTTGAGGCTTGACAGCCTCAGTCTTATTCTCCTCTTTCATACTGGCTTTCAATTATATTACTTGAGTTTCATGACTTGAATGAACAAAGTGAAAAAACATTCAGTGAGAGCACAGGACTGTGAATTCACATGCTGCCATCGCCCTTTCGTTTTCCCTCATGCTGCTTTTCAATTAAGAACTGTCAATGACTCATATCAGCGGTAATCCCTATAACATGCAATTGACAGAATATGCCCAGTCGATACTTTCATCCTGAGTCGTTGCATCTATTCTAAGGACAGCAAAAATTCTCCTGTGTTTACCTCTCACTGCAGATTGGCCTCTGATCTTCAAATCCCTTGTTTAGCTTAAGTGGCCCTCTTGGGACTGCGGCAAGAAGGGGATGAGGAGACAGGGAGTGATGGAGCGACGGAGGGAGGTCGAGCGTGAGGTTGTAAAGACGGGGAAAGATAGATAAATGAGAAAAAGGGACAGGAGGATTGCGAAAAAAGAGATATCCACAGAGGAGAGAACAGGAGAGGCAGCAGGGAGGAAACCTTTCAGGATGAGACGGCCTTGCCACCCCGCCCCCTCCATCACCACTGCCTCCTCTCCTTCTCCTCTCCTCTCCCAGGCCTGATTGAACCTCCTTGGTTGAACTCATCAGGTATTCACAAAGCCCCCTCTCTGACGCCCACCTCTCCTGCGCTCTCTGTCATGGATGGAATGAGAGGCTTAGGTCCTTTGTGGATCACTATCCCTGTCATATTTTGTGAAGACACCGCCTTCAGCTGGGGGGTGGTTGAAATAAACTGGGAGGAGAAAGGAGGGCGGGGTTTTGATCCTCATCTCTCCCTTTATCTCTCCCCTGTAATGCGTGTATTCTTGTGGCAGAGGTAAGTCAGCTGGATACACACCTGAGTTTCAGTGATGTGGGGAGACGGCGGTGGAGTGACAAGGATTTGAGGTTCGATCGTGAGCAAACAAACGCACGCACAGAGCGAGGTGCGATGAGACTTGACAGCATCTCTTCTTTGTTTTTTGATGGATGAATATTGTTTTTGTTTGTATTTCATCTGCGGCTATGCCAACTGTTTCCTCGACACATCCCCAGCACACACACACACACACACACACACACACACCCTCCGTCCTACCTTCATTCTCTTTTTGTTGTAGTTATTTTATGTTTTTGATCGCTAAGGAGATAGCAGCACCTGCACATCATTTCTGTTTCTAAATGAAAAGCAATGGTATTGACAGGCTCTATCGTACACGAACACCACTGCGACAGAGCAGGCAGGGGAGAACAAGGGAAAAGAAGCAATGGGGGCAATCAATAAGCCCGTAATGAGGGCCCAGAGCAGGATGGTCATGTGAGGGGAAATAACGTGTTGTGTGAGAGAAAGGGGAGAACAAGAGATGGGGAGGGGGAGAAAAACAGGGAGGAGGGAGACACCAGGCCATGCATGATATATGGTGAAAAAAAAAAAAAAAATGCCCATTCATACGTGTGTGTGCATGAGTCCCACCAGTGCAGCATGATAGTTGGATTATTGATTGTTGTTTTCACTGTGACCTCGCAGCACCTGGCAGTCACCACAGATGTACTGTACAGCACAGTTGTCACCACTCTTCCATGCCCCAAGGTACAGCAACACACACACACAACATCGACGCAGTGAAACCCTCATGGGCTTTGCAGGATAGTCTCTGCTATCGACCTGAACAGAAAAGTCAACGGCCTTCTCCTAAATTGCATTGAGTTTTAATGTCTGTGCATCCATGTTACAAAGTGACTCATCCTTTATATGCATGGGTGGATTTAATTTTCACTACTTTCTGCTTAAGATGTAGTCTTTAAACTGTGTTTCGTGAATTATTCAGAATACCAGGGACACATTTTCTGAAAAGACACAATATCATATTTTTTAATGCTGTGAGCATCACAAACAAAATTCAATTTACCTACATTTTACTGTTTTGGAGGCAATGATCCCATAGTGAAGAAAAACTATTTGCATAGCTTAGCCTAAGCTAATATTAGATGATTTTGAATGTCATGATTTCTGTCCAAAGCAATAAGTAGTTTGCCCTTTATGTAGTGAGACAGAGAGTATGTAGGAACAGCATGCTTTCATGCTGGAGACTGTAGTTGTGTCCTGTCACAGACCTGCAGTTAATGTTCCCTTTTCTTTTAAAAGGAGCTGTATGTGACATCAGGAACATTAATACAGCAGCAAACTATATGGTGGAATAATGGCATCCTGAGCAGAGAATGAAGTCACGCTACCTCTCTGCGTGTTGTAATCTGAGCTTTTAGTTTAGGTTTTTAGTTAGGTAGAAGGTCCTCTCATAGCGTATGTGCATGTGATTTCCTGTGAGTGTGTCCCACTGGCTGGCTAATTGCTGCCACTCTGCACTGATATTAGGATGGCGTCGTCACAAGGTGTAGATCTCAGCCTCCTGTTTTTCTTCAGGTTAACAGTGTTAGTTCTGTGAGCATTGTTGCCATTGTTAGGGTTGTCTATGGAGTTAGTATTGTCAACTGCTAGTCACCAGCTCAGCCGCCTCCATGTTGTGAACCATGTGCAGAAAATCAGAAGTGCTATATCGTAGCCATCTGGACTTGCGTGAGTCCAGGATCCCAAGACTGCATTGTAGATGGGTGATAAGGGGTGTTGTCGGCAGCCTCCTCTATTTAATGATGGTCGTTCCAGTTTGACGTAGATAGCTCAGATGTGCACATTAATGTCCTTGAAAGTATGTCCCCTTTCCTTTAGATGTAAATGGACAGCCGAGTCTTGACCTGAGGAGCCGGGTCTCATGTGTTGCACCATGTGTCACCAATGTACAAATGGTTTGACAAGATGGTGGGTCAGTGACTCACATGTGACCTCAACGACTCTGTTAGGGTTCACACCCACACAGGGTTTAAAGCCTGTGACTCCGCACCAGTCATGTATAACTTTTGAAGCTTCTTGGATGAGAGGCGAAACATCCTTAAGAAACTCAAGCAAGTCCAGTTGCCTATGATATAACACTAATCATTACTATGACCTGGATGACTAAGAATCTTCATGGACATGTGCAGTCAATCTCAGGCCAGGCTCTGAATCACATAAATGCTCTGAATGTTGCATCCAGCTATTTTAACTGTCACAGAATCTTTGCCAAACCTCAACCAAGTGTTTCATTTTCTCGGCCAAAGCCATATCTCAACCATAGGTAATTTGTCATAACTAAAATTTGATTCAATCATTATTGATGGAGTTGCAATGTGCAGATATTGTAGGAAGCATTGGCACTGAAAACTTTTCTCATTGAGAGTAATCCTGAGTTTTGTAGAATCATCCAATTTCATTTTTCTTCACTAACCAGAAACCAAAATTATATTCTCCTTTATTACAATATACAAGAGTTGAGGAAGAATTCTCAGAAAAGAAAACATGCAAAATTCGGGGGGAGAAGAAGACCTGCCTGTCCACTGCCACTCAAGGTAATTGAAGAAATATGTCCTCATAATGTAGGTGAACCAATCCTTTTAGCAAATGACAATAAAGTCATTGTTGTCACTGGTTGGTCACTGGGATGCCTGGAGCACCTGAGGGAGAGTGCCCTCATCCAGTCCTTTCACCACAAAAGAAAATTAACTGAGAAGAAAATTCTGTGTGAACTAATTACAGAGGACAGATTAAGTTTTCTTTTCTATTTAACACCGGTGTAGTAATTGGTTATTCATTGTGTGTTTGAGAAATTTGTGTGCACCCACATGTGTGTGGCATAAAGCCAACGTTAAGTCACATTTATTAAACTGCTATCAAGCTATTTGAAGTATTTCTTTTCTTCTATTTAGCTCCTCAGAAGCACAATCAAATCAACTGTAACTCTGGGCTGTTGGTTTCTGGGCAGAGTTACAGTGGAGTGTAAGAGTTGGGGAAATATATTCCAGGCGTGCTGCTAAGGTAAACAAAAACACAAGTGTGTGCCTTAAATTGATCCTCGGCCCAGTAGGTCATGAATCAGTCCACAGCGAATTGGATTTCAGGCACTAATTAGGTTCCTGTTTCATTAAACATTCGGACACTGATGAGTCACAGTTCCAAGGTAATGTGGTAATGATGTCAGATAAACAACAAAACTCCCCGCAGTTAGGTAGGCTGCGGTGTTAAAAGTCACACAAAAAAAACAACGGTATGTGGCTGTAAAAACACCTGCATTTGATTCTCAAGGGAAACATGCAGCATTTTCACAGTGGTGTCGGAGCATGGAAAACACAGCTGCATCTAATACACTTAATAGATAAGTCTGCTTTACCTCAGCTAATAAGCAAACTTTGACATGAGTAGTTCTTCAGACAGATGCTGACACCTCAGTCAGACCGGGCTTGCTTCATCAGGCTGCCGAAGGAGTGCTCAGCCCTCGGAAACGAGCGACTGAATAGAGAGTGTGAAGGTTCAGGAAATCACCTTAATTCCTTGAGGGGGATTCTGAACCTCTGTTGGTCAAAGAGTCAAATGTAATTCATTCACTCAGAGACTTGCTTTTCTTTAGGCATTGCAAGTGTCAGCGGCAGTCTCCAGGAGTATGCTAATGAGGGCAATAATGACACCTCAGCATACCTATACAGGCCACCTCTACATCTCTGGAGGGAGAGTTAAAAATAAATCACTGGCCTTATCCCGTCTGATAGTCTCCCTTATGGTCCACTAGGCCTACTTATAATACTTGACTCTCCTAAAGTCAGCCTGGATGTGCAGCACAGTGATTTTAATGTCATTATTGAATAGCACCTACAATTACACTTTGAATATTCTAAATATTGAAACTAATTCATTCATTAATCACAACACAAGTTAGTTTGGTGCGAGGACAGAAGGTGTAGGGAGATGGGATCTTCCGTACTTTGGTCCAGATGGAAATATCTCTGCAATTATAGGATGGATTGCCATGAAATATTGTACTGACATTTGTGGTACCCATGGGGACGAGGCCTGCTGACTTTGGTGATCCCCTGAATTAAACCTCTAGTGCCACAGGCAGCATTTACAACATGATTTCACAGAAGTACATGAAATGACCACAACCTCCTACATGTAACACTCCATTGCATGATGGCAGCACGGCAGAGTTTAGACACAAAATGATTTGGTTAGATTAGAAGTACGTGAGGTTAAAAGAAGTCAACGTTGACTTAGTTTCACACCTTGACCTCCTCCTTAAGTGGACTTTCTTGATCTTTGTGGGGTCATAAAATCACCCACTGCATGACGTCAGGGAATCTGTGTGTCCACCACGTCAAAGGATCCTAATTGACCCTTCGCTAAGTCCCGTCCCTGGATGGAGACTGGTCCCCTGGCTCAGACAAGGATCAGACAACAACACAGCTGTGCTCCACTGATTCTAATGCAGTCGTTTCAGATTTTCTTCTTTTCAGGCTGGTTTTGTGGATTTGGAGCTAAATGTTGTGCCTGGGGCACGTCGTGTATGAATGATACTTGTTACCTGGAGAGGTTGGAAAAAGATATACGTTTCCTCCCTGTTCCAAAACCAAAATCAAACCCTGAAAAGTGTAGGGTTAGCTAGCTAGCTACTGAAGATATAGCCTACTGAATGTATACACATGCTGCTTTTGCTTTGTAATGATTATAACAGTGAAACAAAGACCGACCCTGCTGTACAGGAACCCGTGAAGGGAAGCAGGGGAACTTCACTGATATTGAACCAGCTGTGTGTCATCGCAGTGTGAGCAGATGAACGTTGTTTGACTTCCCCCAGAGATCTCTGCCTGTCCGGCGGCAGAGGTCCGGGTGCTGGCAGTGGCACGGGAAAGTCAAACACTGTTCATTTGCACACACTGTGATGCCACACAGCTGGTTCAATATCAGTGAAGTTTCCCTTAATATTCATTGTCTTGTGTGGCGATCAGCAGTGATGTGGTGGTTCACTTTTACACTGTGATCTGTAACCTATAGTTCGGCTTTGGCTTCTAACTATCTTTGTCTTTTTAACCTGTTGTTGCTGCTGAGTCAGTTTGACATCCTGGATATATCCTTCAAACACAGACTGCAGACCCCTCTGTCTGCTTCTCTCTGGAATCACTCTTTAATTTTTCCACAAATATGGTAACATTTCTTCAAATTTAAATTTCTTCCCATTGGTATTGTGTCTGGTGTCAGCATGAAATTTTAACACATCATGTGTCAGCATCTCATAACGTAGTGTTAAGAGGTTATGAGCTGTACTAGTGATAACAAGCAAATATTAGCATGCATGAAAAACTAAGACGGCGAACATGGAAACCATGCACCCCCTAAACATTAGTGTTTATGTTATGTGCATGTGACGTTCATTGAGATGTAACTGCCAAAAAATGGCAACTTTACAGCTATTTTGTCACAGCTTTGTTGAGCTCTGTTGGACTTCTTTACAATACTCAAACTTAGAGTGATGACTGGAGGCTGATGTCAGTGTTTCTTCTTACTTTGTTGCCTGTAATTACAGTCTGAATGATAAGACGTGAAAGCAGCGTGAAGCCTCACAGGGCCGCTAGAGTGGCTGTGGACTCTTAGTTTTGCTAATGAATGATGACACTTTCCAGGTAACTTGCCCACAACTGGCAGCGAGACATATCCACTGTTTTTGCTTTCACAAGAATTGCAGCACAGTTACATCTTACAGAGTACAGTACAGGAAAAAGAAGAAGAAAAAAAACAACTACTCTACAAATTCTGTTTTGAACATCACAAAATTCATAAAAGGTACCATTTGTCAGAGAGCTGTTGTGTTGGATTGCATTAGGTTGGACAGGTGGTCATGATGTTGTGTCCACCCCCGTATCTTCCACATGATGTTTTGCAAATAACTGTTGTTTAGTTAAAAGCCAGTCTCCTGAAAGAATTTGAAGTCCTCGCAGGCAGCACTGTCACAATAATGGACCCTGACTGGCACAAAACACTGGCTTGTCTCATTCAAATGAGGCAAACCTGCTTAGTGGAGGAAAGTAGGGTGTCAGTTCAAATGCTGAAAGAATGGCCTTTGGATGCATTTCTAGCAATTCTTTGTGTTTTCTAACTGCATGATGGAGGATATATGAAAAGTATATGGAAATAAAACAGTTTCACATGCATTCAAGCATAATGTAATTCTAAAATGAGCCTGCATGACACATCTTTTACAATATGCCATAGGTAAATTAGATTTTATATAACAGAGCCTCTTACTGTTCATGTACATTGGTTGAGTGTTTCATCTTCTTATCTTCAACGATCAGTTTTAATAAAGCAGGGACCTGTTGCCAGTGAAGAGGAAAACGTTAACAGCTAGCGTTAAGAAAAAAATCTATACTTATACCTTGAGGAGCTGTGTACTGCACCATCTGTCATTTAAGTTCAAGTTCGAGTTAATTTATTAAGCATTAGCCCTGTCATGACAAGCACTTTTCACAAGACACAGACAAATTGAACCAGACTTAACTAACTGACATCCTCAGTTCGGTTGTGTTGAAGAGTTTAAGACTAGACATACTGACACAGCCTACTTTATGCATATTGCCTGGGTTATTTCAATCCCGTCTCACTCCCGACTTGTCAAATAGTGACACTTGATCGGTGACCCTCAGTGTTAGATTCTGATGCACTGAGGCACCCTTTGGCAGTGTGAGATGCACGGCGTGTCGTCGTTTTTGAGGCTCTAACTGCCGTATTATAAAGAGCAAAAAAGTCCACATAAGGCAGGGTGGGAAGGGAAGTGAATGGGTAAAAAAGTTAATTTGAAACCAACATAGTGTGCTTGTACGTTTAGAATGCTATGCTAGTAATGAATGTCACGGGACGTTACATTACATTACTAACAAACGTACTTAGCCTCACCATAACCATGTGCTGTTGTTGCCTAAACCTAAGGAGGTAAACTGAAAAACAAAGTTCAATCAGGACCACTTTAGTCAAAGGAAACTTTATTTCCATTTGCAGCATCATATTTGGCAGTATGGCTCTGTTTTGGGGCCTCTCTGCCTTACATGGAAAGCCTAAGGGGGAGAGAGCACTCCTCTCCACGCTTCCACGTGCCCACGTGGAAAGCCAAAGGCAGAAAGAGCACACCTCTCTGCCCTTCCATGTGCAAACGAGGAAAGTCTGAGGCAGAGAGAGCAAACCTCTGTGCCCTTCCATGCGCCTACATGGAAAGCCTAGCAGCAAATACCTCCTGGGGGCAGAACAGAGCAGCATCAATGACAAACAGAAATGACACTGATAAGTCAGCATGAAAAGGAGGAGCTGGGGTGGAGGCAGGTTGCAAAGTGACTTGCAGGGGAAGCAGCAACAGTAGGCAGGCCAGAGCAGTGTAAATAAGATCTACATGTATCAGCCGACTCCCTTCCATCATTTAGCTGCTCCATCAGTTGATTGTACTGTTTCAGACACCGTGTCCTGCCTGAACTACTGCTATGCTCAATTTTTTTTTAACCTGAGTTCAAGGTTTGGTTTGACACAATGCATGTCACCGGCATAGTGTCAGCATTTGACAATTTTTGATTCAGAATGTGTTGGTTATTTCACCTGAATACACTAAAGGAAAAATTCAAGTCAAAGAAATGTTCAGAGACCATAGTCCACACTATAAGTGGATTAATGGACACTTGAAGTAACACTCAGGGTTGGATACTATGGACATCATTACTATGTTAAATAACCAACATAAAAATATCTTCAGCAACTAATTCAACATGATTTACCTCAGTCAATGTGCACTTTTACTAGTTTTAAGGAATACTAAATTCAGTGAATTATCCTGAGGTCATTTCAGTGAGAAAATGTTCCAAACCACACGGGCTGCTTCTCATTTTGAACACAGTAGGTATGACATTAAGTCAGTACTGTGTTCCCACTGCATATTATGCAGATTATGTGTATGCAACAAATGCCTGTATGTGAACCAAATAAGTAAGAAATACAGCATCTTTGTTCAGAGCCTGATGTTACCTGCAGGGCTCTGTTATGTATAGCTGCTGTGTAACCTCTCTAGCTGTGGGTCACCAGAACAGCATACCAGATTTCATAGGCATGGTGTGCATATGATAAAATATTTTAAGAACACCTTTACTGATTCCAGTGTGTGCATTATATTATTGAAAATGCATATCCACTTAAATGCACTACAGGTGTTTGCTGGCTACTCAGTGAGTAATTACTATAATAGCAACACTAATACCACTAATTTCCCCACCACTACATCTAATGCTAATTTTTAAGAGACTAAACAACTTAATTTTAAAGCAGCTTTTGATAAAGAAAGGAATACTTTAAAATAACAAATAGGAGTGTATTACCATTGATCAAGATTTCTAAGCAAATATGTCAAAGCAAATGTGGATGTGTAATTAGCGGCAATTGCTGTAACAGCATGTTCATTTTTTCTATGCTGGGTCTAATGAGAGTCATCAGCTTTCTGTCTTTCTAAAAATGTTGAGTTTGGGCATCAAAGTCTGTATTAAATTTCATGGCATTTTTACTGTACTCTTGGGATTTCACTGAAAACCACAAACTTCAACCTCATGATGGCGCTGATGGAAAAGTCTGGGGATCACTGAAGACAGTGGGATTCATCCTCAGGGGATCACAAACATGTGTATAAGATCTTATACCAATGGTTACCAGATACTAATATATACTTTCAACATATTGTACCACAGTAGCCAGAACTATAACGATAATATTATTACTTTCATGAATGTTGTTGTAAGTTACTACAGATTACTGTCATTTTATTATGCTGATCTGTTCTGTATGACATCTATTGCACGTCTGTCCGTCCTGGAAGAGGGATCCCTCCTCAGTTGCTCTTCCTGAGGTTTCTACCGTTTTTTTCCCCCGGTAAAGGTTTTTTTTGGGGGGAGTTTTTCCTTATCCGCTGTGAGGGTCCAAAGGACAGAGGGATGCTGTAAAGCCCTGTGAGGCAAATTGTGATTTGTGATATTGGGCTTTATAAATAAAATTGGTTGATTGATTGATTGGTTCTTATAGATTTTGAATTATTTTTCTAGACAAGTGAAAAACTTGATTCGTTTCGAGTCATATATCAGCACCTTGTAGGTATAGGGTAATTTCATGACCGCCAGAATATACGTCAGCATTTTACGTTTCTGCAAACTACTCATATGTAGTTCATATGTTTAAAAACTACTGCTTAAATAATAACACTTTTGCTGCTACAATCATGGCTGGAAATGTCCAAACCTTCGACTAAAAATGATCGCTTTTGTTGCTACAAACATTGTTAGAAATGTACAGACCTCTTGCTAAAAAATATTGCCTTAGTCGCTACAAATACAGCTGGAAATATCCCAATATCTTGCTAAAAAATAATGCTATTGTTGCTGCAATCATGGCTGGAAATGTGCTGACCTTTCACTAAAAATTATCGCTTTTGTCGCTACAAAAATTGTTAGAAATGTCCTGACCTCTTGCTAAAAAATATTGCCTTTGTTGCTACAAACACAGCTGGCAAATATCCTAATATCTTGCTAAAAAATAATGCTTTAGTTGCTGCAATCATAGCTGGAAATGTCCTGACCTCTCTTGTTGCTACAACCACGGCTTGAAATGTCCTGACCTCTCGTTGAAAAGTATCCGCTTTTGGTGCTGCAAACAAAAGTGGAAATGTCCTGACCTCTTGCTATAACATAACACTTTCGTCACTACAAACATGGCTGGAAATATCCCCAACTCTCATTAAAACGACTCACTTTTGTTGCTCATTAGCCTTGAACAGTGGTATGCTGTTATCTGCTGCTTGGTTGTTGTCTCACCTAGGTGTCACACCATCTACCATCCCCTGCTCTTCTTGATGAGAAACTCAGCCCACATACATGTAATCTGATTTTATTCACTTTAAAAATGTTGATATGATTCACATGAAACGTACAAATGTGGCATATCAGTGGTTTCAAAAATGTACAATGCCTTTATTTTATTCAGTGTAAGGCCTGGTTGAGTTATTTTTGTAAAAATCAAAATGTCAACCTTGTAGCGGTGCTAGAGGGAAAGTCAAGTGATCACCAAAGTCATTAAGCTTTATCCTCTGTGGATCCAGTATGTCTGAACAAAATTGAATGGCAATCCATCAAACAGTTGTTGAGATATTTCAGTCACATGAACTGACAGACTGACATTAACATCCCGAGAAAAAAAAAAAAAAAAAAGCCTGTTAAATGCCTGCTTTATTTTCAGCTCTTCTATTTAACAAATTAAGAGAAAGGAAAAAA
This sequence comes from Epinephelus awoara, assembly GCA_035609425.1. NCBI lineage: Eukaryota > Metazoa > Chordata > Actinopteri > Perciformes > Serranidae > Epinephelus > Epinephelus awoara. Next base: position 9,837,709 of record CM069302.1, on the reverse strand, counting down.
GTAGAGTAAAACAGCAAAAAACAGACACACACTTACAAGTTGTGAATTTAATCACATGGTGCTATTTCTTGAAAACCAGCGAGTTCATGTCAGAGAATTCTGTAAGAGTACAGTGATGAGCTGTGAAAGTACGAGGAATTGACTGTTTCCAGTTACTTTTTTGAGATGTTTTGATTTGACGGCAACTAAGTAAATGAAGATTAAATGAGGGACAGCATGTTAAAGGAAAAAAAAGTGTAATGAGGAATTAATAGCCATGAAATGCCGATTGTGTAAAGTGATGAAGTGACTGATGGGCTGATAAAGTGTTGCCAAAAAGAAAAAAATAATGGCCGTAATTATATCCGTTATTATCCATCATTATTCTTTGTGGCTTGTCATTGTGGTGTGGTCATGTCTGAATTGTGTGAGTCAATTAATAGCTGAATTGTTTTAATGCGCGCTGTGTTGTCTTGCATTGCACCGCATGTGTTGTTCTTTGAAGGCGGGTTTCTGCTGCCATATGTGCCTCTGTTGTTTCTTCTTCTACTGTTCTGATGGAGCCACATACTGAGATTTGAAAAACAAGAGTCAATCATCCATGGAAGTCATAAAAAATACAAAATGCAGGACTGCTATGCTTGGTGCTCCTCAACAGTCTAAAGTGTAGAACTCAGCTGCCACAAATGATTATTTAAAAAAAAATATAAATTGCCTTCCCACCAGCAGAGACACAATCATAGCTAATCTCCCACCGAATCCTCTCTCCGGTCCTAATAGCGTGGCATATCGACTTTTCATTCCCACCCTGCTGTCTCCAGCACCAGCAAGATGAGTCACATCAAATCAAACCCCATCAAAAGTCAAGCTCATAAATGAATGGAGGTGTCATGAGTCAGATTTTTTATTATCAGGAAAGTATTACGTTTTTCCACCTTTGGCACATCTGTGCAATCTCTCTTCCACCGGCTCCCTAACTGGCATTCAACGGTTTACTTCAGATCAACAGAGAGACATCGTCAGGGGTCATTCAATCATCAGGTGCAAAAACGTCTGCCGCTCCTTTCTTTACAAGCACAGATTTGATAGTTTTGGGCAATCCAAAGGAGGTTGGAGTGTTTGGGTTTGAACCATGCTGTTGATCAAGTGTAATTGAGTGCCTGCAATTGCCTAGATAAATGTCTTCTAAGACTTCGGGCATCGTTGACTCCCTCTCTGTATCCTCTCATTAACTGTGTTCTTCGCTTTCCAGTTCATTTCTCCCTCCTCTTAAACCACTTTTCTCCATTCTGAGATGTTGTTACGAAGCTCCAGAAGAGATGGCAACTGAGCCGTCACCAGCTGAAGGGAGTCACTTTATGTGACCATTTACAGATCACTGAGTGAGGGACACTGGAGAAATTACAGCCATTGAAACTGAATGAGAAACATTCAAAGTGTTTCTCTGGAAAGTTAACATAGTAACAAGTAAACATACCATCACCCAAGGGAGGGTCGCCTTCGGGATTAAAAGTTTCAAATGCTGATGTTGGTGTATTAGACAGTGTATGAACCACAGTCTCCAGTGTCTAATTGACCTGCTTTGTACACAGTCATTCACCCCAACGACCTCCATAAGAGATTCTGTGGAACCATAACAACCCCATGATACGTATGCTTCTTCTAATGAGAGAAAAAAAATATGTGCAAAAGGTCACAGTTAGGAAAATGCAAACACGTTATTGCAAGTGTTTGAACAAGCAGCCAGTCTCCTCTGGTGGCCACAGCTTTCATCGTTGTGTCAACAGCTGAATCGACTCGGACTTTCGCCACCTTAACTTTTGTTCGTGTCCCGCTGTGTTTCCACCCTACGCCACCGAGTGCCATTAAACTACAATGGCAACTGACCACATACCATGCTGACGCTTTTTTTGACCACGAAATTGTCACATTCACATGAAACAAGGGAGATTAGCATGCTAGTTTAAAAAATTATTTCTCAATATCAACTCACCAGGCAAACCAACTACTCGGGACACAGCTTCCCACGCCTACTCCTTTGGATTTCGGTCCCTAGATATAAAACGGCAGTGAGGTAGTGAAGTAGGAACGAATGTGTGGTAGGAACTAAAGTTTCCGAGGATGTTCTCTGGGTTCCACACAAGCGGTGGACATCTACTTTTCGATTGATGGCTGGTCATTTGCAGCCGAAATGTGTCACAGCTAATTTGCATAAAGTTCACGACTCCCCAACTTTCATCTGACGCTCTGGTCGCCAAAATGCAGACGCTTGGCTCTGTGGTCGCCGGTGCCCATTGAAAATGAATTGAATTGGTCGCCTTTGCAGCTTTTGCAGCTCTTGGTGTGCACGTACAGTTAGTCTGTACAGCGTGATGCACCTGGCTCTCGTAACTTGGACCAAGGTAGGCTACATCGTTATAAAATGGAACAAGATTCAGTAGTCGTGGCTATTTTTCACCTCAGATGGAATACCAGAGGACTTATGAGCGGGCCACCATGGTCTGCTTGAAATGGCAAGCAGAGGACAGGGACTGTCCACCTAGCAGCACGTGTGGTCAATCAGGTGCTTCTGATGACAGGGTATGTCCCCTTGGGAAGTCCATTAAGCAGCCAGCTGTGGGGAGCAACGTATCCCGCTGCGTCCGTGCTGGCTCTGGTGTAAATGCAGTGTTAAGTACACACTGTGGCTGCACCTTGCAGAAAGAAGTAGTCATTATAGACATGTGTTTTGACGCACCTCACACGTCGATGGTGTGTTGCCCTTTAGCCTTTTGAGGGCTCGATAGTGAGTTTTCACTGTGTACTGTGTACAGTATGATACAGATATACACCCCAAACTAAGAGGGGTCATAACCTGTGGTGATGTCCAGACTGCATTTGGGCAAAACACACACTCAACAGGCTGATATTTAGGTTATGGTTAAGGACAATTGCAGCGTAGTTATTACAAAATTGATGAAAAACCACTCTCTAAACATGAATGCAGCCTAAATAAACACAAAATGATAAATAGATGCAAACAACATTATCACCTGAATAATGTTTTTGTAGCAGTGCCAGATGCATAATTTAATCAAAACTGGATCAGCTGCACTCTACTGCCATTAATAAATTGCTGACATTTGCTGTTTTATTGTTTTATTGTGTATTTCTATTAAATATGTCGGTGGAGTCACACATCTAGATGTTTTTTGTCAGGCACATATGACTCTGTTATTTTAATTACAGAGGCCAGCAAGCAAAAACAGGTCTGTGATCTGATCTCACAACAGTGAATCAGCTAAATATAGTGCAGATGTGTTTGTCTCCACAAGCATTGAACCTTATAATTTATTAACTGGCTTACAAGCGTTTTGTGCATTGAAAGTATGGAAGAAATTGGGGCAGTGAGATTTTTCTCTTTTAAACGAATCCCTCAGTTTGAGTTATTAAACCACAGAGCATTGATTTCCCCTCGGAGTATGTGCAGTATTTAGTGCCTAGAGAAAGAAAGGGTTGAGTTCCTGACATTATTAACAAATGTGCATTGTGCACAGGAACTGACTGATAAATTGTTACCTGACAGGTCAGTTCAAGCTATTTGAAAAGAAATGGGAGGCACAGGAAATATTGGAGAAAAACGTATCCGGAAAGCGTGACCCAAATTCTAACTGCTTAGAATCCTGACTCAGAGCCAAATAATTCACTGAGTGCAATGAATGTGAAGGGGGTTCTCTCAATGACTCTTGGGCAACACATAACAACAACTCACAGAGGTGCAAAAATACATGTTGGCACAGGGACACCAGGATTTATTCATGGAAATTCTGCAGCTTACAAATTTCACTACGTATTCACCATTCAGCGAGAAGTTTGGGACCTGACGTTTTTACAGTACAGCGCGCCTCAGCGCTCCACTAATGTGATTTCCTACAGAGGGCGAGGTAACGACACCTCAGGGTGACATGTAGAAACTTTCACACTTTGCATGTTTTCAAGAAGTAAAGGTGGTTTTGTCATTTAAAGCTGCATTACTGATTTGTTTGACTACTTGGGAGCGGCAGAAAAAGTACAATAACTCCAGTGTTATTTATCTATGGGTTTGTTAAAGTGAGCAACAGTTTCACATTAATGTAGTCATTTAATCCATTCTTAAAGGAGCAGTTCACCCCAAAATCAAAAATACAAATTGTTCCTCTCACATATAGTGCTATTTATCAATCTAGATTGTTTTGGTGTGAGTTGCAGAGTATTGGAGATATCGGCCATAAAGATGTCTGCCTTCTCTCGAATATAATGGAACTAAATGGCACTCGGGTTGTGGTGCTCAAATCACCAAAAAATATATTCAAAAAACTCAACAGCAGTGTCTCATTCCAGAAATTATGACCCAGCTACTCAAGATAATTCACAAATAATAATTTACTTGTTGAGAGCAGGGACTACTTTCTGTAAACTGTACCAACCAAACGTATCACTGCCCAGAAGGAAGCGTGCATCTACTCACTGATGAGGCTTGTGCTTGTGACACAACATGGTAGCTAGCTAAGTGACGCTAGGCGAGGTAGCAGTAGATGCATGCTTCTTTCTGCACAGGGTTGGCGAATGTTGTTTGGCAGACGGAAAATAGTTCCAACATGAAACTGCTCACAACAAGGTCTGTGGATTATCTTGAAAAACCAGGTCATGGTTTCTGCAAAGAGACATTGCTGTTGAGTTTTTCAAATTTTATTGGCGCTTTAAGCAGCTCAAGCACCACGGGAAAGAGGAAAAATATGTACAGTATTTCTTGTGGTGAACTGTCCTGTATAATAACTTTATTATAGCACAATTTCATACAAGAAATGCAGCTCAAAGTGCTTTACAATAAAGATGTTGTAAGTACTGTGTGCTTCACAAAAATACACATAATGGACATAAAACAGACAAGGCAATTCAATATAAAAGGACATATAAACAGTTTAAAACATGTATTACCTGATTCATCAATTTCCATTTTAAAGTGGTGGTGATTGGAGATCCTATTAATCAAAATCCCATGTGGTATTTCTTCTTGTGTCACCTTTAGGCCTTCAGACGTCATTAAAAATTAGAGACTATAATTTCCAACAGGCACAGACTCACTAAAAGACGTTGATTAACCAGATGTCTTTTCTAGAGTTAACCTCACTGCAGGTATTCTGTCAATCTACCACAATCTACCACCACCCAGTTGTGGCACTGTGGATCAAACAGCGCTCACCACAGCCTCTCTCTGTCAAACCCAGCACCCACTAATCACCGCAAAACCATCAATCTATAAATCAGATGCAGCAACGCAAGGCATAAAAAGACAGAGTTTCAGACATGTATCAGGAAAGTCAGAGCTAGTTAAAAGATAAAGTGAACAGATATATTTTTAGCTTTCTTTAAAAAAAAAAATTTAGACAGCCAGCCTCCCTGATATCTATACTGAACAAATTGATTATAATATATATTATAAAAAATTATTAAAAAAAAGTGACATATGAATATTGTTCTTAATGTTCTAGCCCTGTAAGAACTTTTTTTTTTTTACATGACAATTTTAGTATTTATGTGGCATTGCTGGCGCCGTGTTTTGTACTTCCCAGGATTCACAGTGAGTGTGAAACCGCACTCTCTTCTGGCGCTGTTGTTTCAATTTAAATGTAAATTAACTCCTATCATGAGCCCCCCTTTTAAAGCAAATTTTGAAAAACCGTGTTAGTGTTTACAAAGGCAACAAAATAACATGATCCTGGGACATGTGAGAGCAGCAGCTAATTGAAACTATGAATCAAAGTGTGACTGAATGACATTCGTGTTTTACGGCAGTGTAGCACAGGAGGATGAATGCCCTACACAAAGTCAGAGGGTAATGTGATACAGTTAATAATGACCTCATTATTATTCAGTTTTTTATATTATTAGCAACACAGGGCGCTGTGCTGGAATGAAAGCTTATTGGCTTCATTGAAGTATTACAGTTGAAGTGACACAAGCGGAACAGAAGGAGAACATTGCACAGAACGCTTGTTTTTTTTGCATGTCAGAAAGTAAATGGCTGGCTCCTCCTGGTAGTTCCACTCTCTTATTCTTCATACTTTGTATTGACTTGTGCTCTGCGGCATGCTAATGCTGTGCTAAGTTTCTTCCACAAGCTGCTGGGGGGTTGTGATAAAGAAGCTCGGCTGTACGAGGGGTGCTTGGCTTTTTCTGGTCTGTTGACTTACCAGAATGTTGTTCTGTTAACTAACCTCAAAGTAAATGGCAGGCGTTCTCTTGTGCCCTCTCTTGCTGTACTCTCTCGCTGAGAATAATCCGCTATTATACATCTGTAAAAAATGCAAGCCATGTGCCAAGCCGGAGGCTCTCAGAGGCGGCTGTCATCATATCCCACTTGATCTAAGGGGGTAATTCACCTAAATTTGCAATTTTCATCGGCGAATAGTCTTGCTGATTGGCATTTAGAAACATTTTGTTTGAGAGGAAGTATTTTAAAGTCCCATTCGGTCGACCATTCAGGATATAGAACGCAATGAATCGATTTTATGAAGTCTGATTTGCTTAAAAAATATATGGGCTGAGCATTAGTCATAATGGGATGCTAAATTACATAGTCAAGAGTTTAATTTGCTCAATTACTGCTTTGTCAGATTTGTGAAGTTTCAATTCAGACTTTGAACAGTCTGAAGTTCCTTAAAGCTGCACTCATCTGTATTGTCACATCAATAACCTACAGATCATTATCATCCAACTCTGCATTACCCCCTCAGCTCTACAGCAGCCTTTACGTCTACTTACTGTAATTTTATTTTCCTGGCACAGACTGTAAATTACAGGAGCTATGATTCAGAGACTGGGGCAGGAGAGTCCTCACATAGTTCCCATCATGGTGGCTAGCAGCTAATGATGTGAACTCCTTACCTAGGGGGAAAGCAGAGGGCAGGCGCTTCTGCAACGCCACCACCTCTGTATCAATGGTATCCTCCATATGAGCCCAATGCACAGCTGCAGCAATGAGCAAGCAAACATGCACGTGCAGCCAGTCCGGCTACCACAACAACCCACGGAGAAGCTTTGATTACATCCCACTCAGAGGGAGCAAGACTTCATTCTCTGCTCAAGATGCAATTACTCCACTATATCTTTACATAGCAAATAGTTGTTTGCTGCTAAGTTAAAGCTCTGAATGTCACAAACAGCTCCTTTAACAGCGTTTAAATACCTAACATGGCTTCACTACGAGCTGTTTTGACTGACAAAGCTTGGATAGGGTCGACCACTACATCACCTGGTTGAGCCTGGGCCCCAATTACAAAGGCCGTGTCCCTGCCGCAGTGGCCGTGGGTTCGATTCAGCCCTTTGTTGCATCTCATTCCCTCTCTCACTCTATGACTGTCCTATCAAAGAATGGCAAAATACTCCAATAAATATCTCGAAAAACCTTGGATAAAAATTCATTGTGCACAGCCTGGCCAGTACTAAGTTTGGAGCCAAGCTAATGAACATATTGGAGCATCTTTGAAGCTAAAATGTTGATATTTCCCACATGGTTTGTTGAGTGTCCGAACAAACAACTGCAGCTTCAATTTT